>JAGYZC010000001.1:5574869-8042737 GCA_020091625.1 Termitomyces sp. 'cryptogamus'
CGATTGACTGCCACTTCTGCGCAGCGGCCTGCACAACTAACGCGCGGTCAGCTGGCTCAATGTATCCGACAAATAAATTCCAATGCGATGGGAGACCACATTCCACGTGTTCCCTCCCCAGAGGAGGTCGTGTTCATACGTAAGGAAACTGAAAGCCAGATCAAGGGTATCAAGAGCCTGGAGGATGCGAAGGAACTGGGTGAACCCCGATCCCTTATTTTGACTATCGAGGAATCGCTCGTCCTGGCGCGTGCCCACTACTCTGCATACTTTCCCCGGATTTTTCGCATTAATGACTTACCCACCGAAATTCTCACCAATATATTCCGGTTGATCGTGTGGCCCGTTCCTAACCCGTCTACCGGTATACTTTGGCGCCTTTGGCTCACATGGACCTGTAGACGTTGGAGGCAAGTTGCCCTTGGCGATTGCACTCTCTGGAACGCAATTTGGTTTCGTGATAGACCCCCTTTCAAGCGCTCTTGGGCTTTTCTTGAGAGAGCTGGGACATCTACGTTGGATTTACGAATTAGTAGCGAAGATACAACGCCGATTTCTCTTGCAGAAATGGACCACCTGTTGAACAGGCTACTCACTTGCCTTTCGCAAATTCGTATCCTCATATACATCGGTTCTAGTTGGGAACATATTGCACTTCTGCTTGACAAGCTTAGAGCCGCCGACGTTCCGCTGGCCATAGAACGCCTGGAAATACATCGATTGGGACGCATTGACTATGGCACTTATGGTTATATCCAACCCACAGCATTATTCAACGGTAAAGGGACACCAAGGCTCCATTATCTCTCCCTCTCCGGTGTTCACATTGATTGGAACACCTCCATATTACAGAATCTCTCTACTATCGATATCAGAAAGCTCCCTCTAGAGCTTTCTCCAACAATCACCCGTTTCAGAGAGATCTTGATCAGTTGTCCTGCACTTCGCAAGCTCTGTCTGGACGGAGCGGGTCCCCAAATTGATCTTTACGACCTGCCTCCTTTCCAGATCGTCATGACGAAGTTGAAGATTCTCTGTATTTCCGATTTCAGTGCTCAGTATGCTCGCCATGTTTTTTCACATTTTACTGCTCCGAACCTGGTTGATTTGACATTCATCAACATGACGGGAGAGGACTATTCCCCTTTATACGAGATCCTCGTCAATCGTTTCCCCGAAATCAGGTTGTTGACGATGTATGCAGTCGACCTACCGGTCAGAAGCAAGGCTCTGGTGCAGTGGCTTATTTCGATGCCCCAACTTACCTATTTACGCATCGCTAACCTTCCGTCGACATTCTTTGAACTATTCGTCTTGGACCCGCGCACATTGTTGATGCCACATGAGAAGCACCCTCTACCAGAAGTCATTTTGGCACCCAAACTGGCTGTCATTGAATCTCATCCCTCAGTTATTCGGTCACTACCTTGGTTTGCAGTTCAACGTCGAATGTTGGGTGTTCCTTTAAACAAGGTCTACATTACACAAACAAAGGACCATGATATGACTAATCAGGAGTTTCAGAAGACTTGCGTTGAGCTCATGAAATCCACATCGCTCCATTTCATGTTTAACGGTACAAGGACTCCGGAGGAGGATGCGATTTTGTCTGAGGGATACCGCTGACCCAAGCAATAAATTCAATATCATATATTTATTTACTAGTATTATCTTAGGACAATATTTATCATAATACATACATACATAATTTAACGAAGACTCCTCCCCGTGCCAGGTTTCTACCACTTGGGTGCCAACTGAGCACGGCAACCCAAGCCTATTATCTAGGGGGTTATCGATAATAAGAAGCAACCCAGGAGAAGGGGCACAAATGTAAACCTGGAAACAATCAGGTCGACGGTGAAAGAGATGACCGGGGAAGCCCCCACAGACGAACTTATGTAGAAAACACTCAAGAACTGCACGCTAACGAAAGAGACTCGAGTTTTCTATGGAAAACCATCCACAATGCATACAAAGTGGGACGTTACTGGAAAGATATACCGGAACACAGAAGTGTGTGTCAAGTGTGTGGAAAAGAAGAGACCATGACGCACATTCTACCTAACACAATCCGCAACAAGGCGATTGTAAGAAAAAGTCTGGAGTCTGGCGGAAAGGCTATGCACTCTAAAGGGAATAAAGTGGACCAGACCAACCATAGGCTTGATATAATCTCACCACAATTCATCAAGGGTAAGATGACAAGTGCAGGCAGGAGAATGTACCAGATCATGATATTCGAATTGGCGCGCTTGATATAAAAAATCAGGTCCAAGTGGAAAATCCAGCGGGAGGGCACCTCCGAGGCTGCTCCTGCGGAAAGGGAGATAGAGGCGAAGTGGAAAAACACAATGTTCAGAAGAATAAAAATGGACTGCCCCGCGTCGGACAAAGCCAGGTACGGCACTAGGTAGTGGATCCATGACTGAAAACACTACAGGAGGGGACCACATCAATGTAAGGCGTGGAAGTTCCCGCTACTCTGTAGAGGATTCTTGTGATCAGCTCTATTCAAACAAAACATTCAAGGTTAGTCACGTTTTCCGGCCCGCTGATCCGTTCGGGCCGGACTTTCCTCAGTACTTTTGTTCTTTTGGTTTCGTTTTCATCCTTTGGTTTCGTTTTCATCCTTTGGTTTTGTTTTCATCCTTTGGTTTTGTTTTCATCCTTTGGTTTCATTTTCATCCTTTGGTTTTTTTTCATCCTTTGGTTTTGTTTTAATCAGTCAGTTTAGTCCATGCAACTCCACTCCTCAACCAGTTCATCTCCCTGCAGAAGTTATTCCATCTAGTATTCAGTTTTGCATCCTATTTGCATTTGTCCCTTCCTACTTCAATCCTTTGAAATTATATATATTACATTCCTCTTTGACATTTACATGCATCAAAGGGAACTGTCCTGTTACAGTCTGCACCTTCAATGATCTTCACACCTTAACCTTTTGCACTGGAGACATGTTTGGAGGACATGGTCATTGCATCCAGGGGAGAGTTAATAAAAGTACACTCTGGAAGATTGGAATGATTTAATTTCAATCTTTTATCCTTTTCCAACTTTTCCATTTTGTTCAGCATCTGAATCTACCTCTACTGTAGCAATAGATTTTCTTCAAAGGGATTATAATGAATTTCCATATTTTGAGCAAGATATATGGATCATTCCCATTTCTGAATGTGAGATTTTGTGATTTTCTTGTGATTTCATGAGACATTATCAAATTAAGTGCACCTGCTTTTAAAGCACACAAGACCTCTGTATCTACCTTTTGTTATCAATGACCATCCTACCCTCTATGGCAATATTACTTGGCAGTTTTGTCCTTTGATGCTTCTTTTAATCCCAATGTAGAAGCCAGCTGCTGTAAGGTTCTGCTGACCATGGGGGCTCAGCTTAACTGGGCAAGTCCTTACTAGGCAGATGTGATGTCCTGCACTGATAACCTAGCACTTTGGAGAGGTCTGTGTCATGACCTGTTCCCTGAAGCCCCATACACTGCCCAACAAACCCCCACTCCCCTGGAACCCCCCTGATCCTTTGTCAAACTTCCCCAGCACTCTGCACCTACTCCAGCTAACTCCAACACATTCTCAGCTAACTCTGACAGCCCCCTGGCCAACTCCGACATCTTCCCCGCAGCCACTGGTGCTTCCCCTGGACTTCCTGAGCCCCTGGGACCACTCCCCCACCGTGCCTGACTCCATTACATGGCATCAACTTGACACCCTGGCTTCCCTGACTTACCCTGGAGTATCATGACAACCTCAGAATGGACCATGTTGCAATTGATCCCATCAACATATCAACATGGCCTGCCCTCTGGTCGTAACTGACACCCATCAACTCTGTCAAGCTCCACCAAGCCCCACCACCACAGCCGATGTCCCCGGAGCTCTTCAGTAGTCAGTATATAAGACATAGAGTAGCTCCTCGTACTCTAGTCTTGAGATTACTTACCTATGTACCAGCCTTTCCTGATGTGTTTCTGATTGTTTCTTCTCATGTTTTGTGTCCTGTGTCTCATTTTCCTTACTCTCAGTCTCCCGGTCTTATCTCATCTCTATTCTGTTATCTCTTCATTATCATTCCATGTCTCCACCTGAATCTATCCTCGTTCTCATTCGTCTTCATCTCATTTCATTCGACTCTGTCTCATCTCGTTTGATTCTGTCTATTGTGTTCAAGTCCTCTCAACCATAACATCCTCACAAACTCTGCAGTTACAATTACAAACCTCTGACACTCATTACCAACCCTGGACCCCACTATACACTCGACTCCAAACACCATCAATCCCTGTTGATTCCCCATCAAAACTCTGGCTCCGCTCCTGTCATCTGCATAGCCTCTGCCTCCTCTGCACCCGCAATACTCACGCACGGACTTATGCCTGAACCCCACCAAGCCCGTCCCCTGTCCCCACAACTCATCTTCTACTCCTCCGGACTTCCCCGGACTTGCTCGGATCGATTTCCCCTGGCTATCCTCACAAGTCCCCAGTGTTTGGAACACCTCCAAGTGCCTGGTTGTCAGTGCAGGGAATCATGTCCGCCTAGTAAGGACTCACCTAGTGTAGCTGAGCCCCCATGGTCAGTGGAACCTGACAGTCTGGACTTCAGATACTTGCAAGGGTAAGCCAAGGAGAGTGGTCCAAGCAAGTCTGAAGTGGTCTAGAGAAGTCTAAGACAAGGTATGAGGTAGGGTTGGGCTTGGGGAAGTTCCAGGTACAAGTCCAGAGGCAAGTATTGATGGTGCAGGCAAATGGAGGCTACATGAGTGATGGGAGTGGGGCCAGAGTTTGATGGAGGATCAATGGATGTTGATGGGTTTCAGAGCTGAGCAAATAGCAAGGTCCAGAGTTGGTTAAGAATGTTTGGGGAGGTTGTGATTTTAAGTGCAGAGTTTGTAATGGCATTAGAGTTGAAGGGGACTTGGACACAACAAAGGAAATATAGACAAGTGAGACAAGATGGAGTCAAGGCAAGATTGAGATGAGAATGAAAATAAATTGAAGCAGAGATACAAAAAGATAACAAGACAATATGGGAGATAGAAATGAGACAAGGCTGGGAGACTGAGATAAGAGAAAATGTAACAAGAGACACAAAACACAAGAGACAAACAATTAGAACATGGTAATGTAGGTAAGACTAGAGTATGGGATGTTACTCTATGACTTATATACTCACTACTGGGACAGCTCCAGGGATAGTGGGTCTGGTGGCAGGGCTCATTGGGGTCATGCAGAGTCAATGAGTGTCAGTTACAATCAGTGGGTGGGCCATAGTAATATACTGATGGGATCAGATGGGAATGTGAGCTGCCCCAGGGTTGTCATGATGCTCCAGAGCTGGTCAGGTAAGTCAGGGTGACAAACCAGTGACATATGCTGGCATCAGGAACAGTGGGGGAGGGTTCCAGGGGCTCAGGAGAGGAAGGGAAAGCATCAAGGTCTGTAGGGAAACATGTCAGAGTTAGCCAGGGGGATGTCAGGGTTTGCTGAAGAAGCATTGGAGTTAGCCAGGGTGGGTGCTGTGGGTGAACAAAGGTCAGGGGTGTTCAAGAGGGTGTTGGGGGGGAACTCTGGGGGAGCAAGGTGGCTGAAAATGAGGTCCAGGGGTTCAGGGGATGAGTCATGACAGAATGAGTCATGACAGCTACCTTGATGTTTGTTTGAATCCTCTGCATCAATGCCCTCTCAGACACTTTGTTTGCCTGTGTCTCTAAATGCCAAAGGGATAGGGTTCTCTACTGTGTTGTCCTTCTGTGTTTGTGGATGTGCCTGATGTCATTTTGGGCCTTGATTGGTTTGTGCTTTTTTGAGAACATCACCTGCTCTCAGGGTCACCCCTTCAGCAGAAAATTTTTGTCTGGCTTCAATCCAAACTGCCATTCAAAGTGAAGTACTGCTACTATCTTTCTAATGCTTTGTTTATTCATACCTTCAAAGAACTTGTGCCCTGTATTCCCATGGGTAGCCTGAATGTATTGAGAACTGAATTTGCATGTGTCCATTCCAATACATTGTCATCATCTTTATTCAACAAGCTGAAGATCAATGATTTGCTGAATTTTTTGCTTTCACAAGAAAGCAGCTTTCATACAATTTTTTCTGTGGATAAAGCTTTTATATACCATATGCTTAGCAACCATGGTTTGACATGTTGCAATTCAGATAGTGAAAGCATCACTTTGTTGGCTCACCATTTGTTAAATGGTCTCTGCTCCAATGGCACAACAGATATGTGTAGAGATCTGGCTGGAGATGTCACATCCTTGCAGATTTGGTATTGCCTTCTGGAAGGTATTGTGTCTTGCACTCGAGTGTCTTTGGTAGACTTGAAATTGCACTGTTCTTGTTTGGGTTTAGATAAAATTGGCTCTCATAAGTCACAATATTTGAAGCAGCTGCACGATGTGTTGCATGAATGGGAGATGGATCTATTGGTTGTTGATTTGAATACGTTCACTTCAATGTGACCACGCCGCAATACTTCAATCGTTCCGACATTTGGCATCCCTGGAAACCGCACCCTTATAACCAGTGATTTTGTTGCTACAGTTAGGTTGTGCACCTTTAACAATCTACTCACAACAGTGGCACATTGACCGAGTGGACGGAAAATGTCGAGGCTCCGCGGATAGAATGTCCATGGGTTCAGTCCGACACGTATATTTAGAATGGTGGGGCAGAGGATAGGATGGGTAACGAATCAGAAGAGCGTAGTTACAGGCATTGTATGCAAGGGAAACCAACGAGTAGCGGGCGGTGCGGCCGGAAAGGGCGCCCTTCACGGGTTTCAGTGGGTATGGGGGCAAGACGCCCCGGGCCGAGTCCGGAGGCCAATAGAGCCTGAGCCCCACGGTGGGGTTGATTAATACCCTAGAGTTTCTTGCATTAGGACCTTTCTTTTCTAATCACTAGGAGTTAACATTGTATATACGCCTAGCAACTAAGAAAACCACCAAAAAAGATACATTGACGCTTTCTTACATAAATAAGACGACCTTCGTGCAGGATTTCTCATTTGACAAGTGAAACGTTATTATTGTCCTCGGCATTATTTAGTATAAGATGTAACCAATCAACTCAGCGACTTCTTTCTTTTCCTACCACTTAAAAATTCGACGGACGAAGAGGCCGTGATATCGATTTCTGAACTAGCAGCGAGGTAGCGCCGATGTGGCGAATTTTGCTTTGCACCGATAGTGGGTGAAGAAGCGACTTTTGTTGTTTGACGAGCATGAGAACTCTTCAATTTGGGCGGATAGCCATCACTTGGTAGAGCACCTATGTTTTCACAGTCAAGGTATTAAGTATTATCTCAGTGGAATATTGAAAACATACATTCGATTGACTGGTCCCTGAATAGAGTTACAAGTAAACTCATCTCTTCTTGAGATACAACCCGCACGGAGGAAACACCATCAAAGGCTATGGCCGCAGACTCTTCTTCCATATCAACGTCCTCGTCATCGGGCGGGAGTCCCGTCCGTAAATCATCTGACCGAGGTTGCAAGAATCCACCAATTATCTGGTCGAAAATATGGTCAAATGCCGGCATAAGATATGCAGGGGCAGCGAACGCGTTGGGGTTCATCGTCTTTCCATGATTGGTGTATTGTGTCTCACTGGTGGAAATAGTGGTAGATGGTATTTCTGCAAAGGCAGCTTTACCGAAGATATCTTGGAACAGTGTGCGCTTTTGTGGGATAGAGCTTGAAATAATTCCGGTAGCAATGGAACCTTCCTTCTGTGTTTGCTTAGAACTGTCTCCAAGAAGAGCAACATCCCAATCCCTGGTGATGCCCACGAAAATATGGTCAGACGATCTGGCCAACAAGTATGGGGCAACAGTGCGTATTCTGAAAGGAAGGGAGCGCGCAATGAAGGGAGTAGGTGACGCAGAGCGGAAAATCAGGATGCGAGTCTTCTGACGTTCCTGGCCAGGAGAGGTATAGAATACGGCAAATGAATCTGTTACTGGGTGGGGAACCACCTGAATGATTGATAAAAGAGCTTTATAACTCCATCGAACTAAGAAGAAAGATGTTAGTATTTGATAAAATAGGGCACAACGGACTTCACCAGTTTGAGTTATGAGATCCCACAGAGTTACACTGTGCTCACCAGCAACCACTAGGTAACGTCCTTCTTTACCTAAAAAATGGGCGGATCTGTTGGTATTACCTTTTGGGGACACAAGGGTCTGATAAAGGTCATTTGTCATGGAATCGTACAATGCAACGTATGGCCCAAAAGTAATGGCCAGGAGGGACGCATCCTGCGACCATGCGGCTGAGTGAGGTACCTCAGATCGGAAACCAGATGTCGAACGAGCAACCCAGAATTCTGTTCAACTCGTGAGACGGATAATTGATTTACAAACAGAGACGCACCATCCACCGTCTCAGACTTTGCCTTCGTCAACTTCAAGCCCCAAATTTTGACAGCTCCGTCTTCTCCAGACGTGGCCAACGAGGGCTTGAGTCCAGAGCTAAATGATATACACGTGACCCGATGAGGACCGTGAGGATGGTCTATCCTGGTATTTAAAGTCCACCGGCCATTCTTTACATCCCACCGCCACAATTTAAGATATATCTCGTTCTGAAAGCCATCGTCAACATAGCGAGCATCGATAGTGGCCAACCAATCTCCAGAGGAAGAGAGAGAAGTATGCTCTACAAAGGACGGCTCAACCGGCTTTTCGTCTCGTCGAGAAACTCTGTTTGAGGGTGACACCTCAAGTTCAGATACGAGTTTTGATGACGAAGGAGAATATACTTGGAGCGACGAAGGATGGGAAGATGGTAGAATTAACGTCGAGGACAAGGAATGAACAGCGAGAGGAACATGGGTACGTTCAAATGTCGTTTGATGGGGCATAGAGGGATCTATGTATGTAGCACAGCGCATTAGCTTGGGTGTAACGGGAAAACAGGAGCGACACACCAAGCTTGATCCTCGAGTAGCCCCTCGATATCTTCAGATTCCCCGAGCTGACAAACACATAGGTTGCATCTGCAAGACCTAGTAAGAATTCCTCCTCTTTGTCATTTTTTGACACTGAAACAGTAATGATTGGGGCTCCGACGCGGGGCACAAATTCCTTTTTCCCGCTATGGATTTGCCAAATGACAAGTACCGACTCCTCTCCACCACTTAACAGGTAAGAACCATTGCTAGTGAAAGCGATCGATGAGACGGCATGTGCATGCCAATGTAAGGTAGTCGTCTGGGCCTTTTTCTCTACCCCACGGGAAGTGACGGGCTGAACTTCATTCAAACAATACCATAAACGTATATTTCCTTTGTCATCACCCGTAGCAAAGTACTCTTCCGTTGGGTGAAAAGCAAGACATGTCAGGCGTTCGGGAGAGACGTATTTGATGAATCCCGTGGTCAGCGATGAAGTTGCTGCAACATACGCTTTGTGGCCGGCAGTAGCTACAAGCCATGATCCACTAGGAGAAAGAGTAAGACCCGTAGGAAAGCGAGTTTTTCCAATTGGTAGGATTTCTTTGGACATGGATGTGCTGTCCCTTGCGCGGAGCAAAACTCGGAGTACGACAGCATTGTCATCTAGATCAATGCTGGACTGTTAGTAAACGAACTGCAATCTACAAGCTGCTAACCCAACGAACCGTTGCCATAAGTCTTCGTTTTCTTGCTGGGTCTTGAAGCGGCGACGAAAACCGTGTCCCTCCAAGACTCGTGAGCACAGATGTAATGTATCGGTTGCGAAATGTCGATCATTTGCAATAATATTGCTTCGACGTAATCCCAGATAACGAGGCGTCCATCCAGGGATCCAGTGATCAATTGAAAGTTGTTATGAGGATTAATAATGGCGGTGGTGAGCAAATCCGAGGAAGTAGCATTGCTTGTAGAGCGAGGTGCAATCAAAGTAGAGACAACTTGACCAGTTGTTACAGAGTGAATCTTGACAGATGACCCAACGAGCGAAAAGAAGTATCTATGTTCCAAAAATCATCCTCAAATGGCATTTCAAGAACAGAGTCAAGGTCGACACACTTTCCGTCTTTCGTAAATATTGGTGGCACTTTGCTTGCAGATGGGTCAGTAAGATACGACCATTCCCAATCAGGTTCTGGCACTAAGTCATCCCAAGAAGTGGTCGCTTCAAGCGGGGCTGAGAAGTTTTCTTTTCCTTTCCCTTTGCGTGAATTTTGTTTCTTTGTAAACTTGACTGCGTTAGTAGGTGAAGGTGGAAGAGGGATTTCGTGAGGCTGGCGCGACGTTGAAGCCGCCATTTTGGTATGGATTTGAAAAGGAAAAAAATTTATGCCAAACAACCTGTGGTTCGTGACAAACAATCGTTATTTTGTCCCTTCGTTTTACATCAGATCGCTTGCCAACTTTTAGATAAATAGTATGCAAGAGTTGAACCATTTGAAGCAAGATGTGTCTACTAGAATGTCTAATTATAATTTATAACCTACAAGCACCCTCAGGGAACGACAAGGTACCTGCCTTTCGTCATCCGACACAAACCGCCGAGCTTTCAGCAGACTCTCTCTGATGCGCCCTTCCTCGAAGAGTTCTGCTTTAGAAAGTGAATCTCTGGCTGGAAATTCCCATCCAATTCCAGTTAGAGAGCACCAAAGGGACATTCTTGCTTGCATGTCACTTATAAATTATGAGCACTTTGGAGGAAAAAGGCTAGATCGTTCATAAACGTGTACAAACCTCTTGTAACGTTCTATGAGACGCTCAAATTTCTTGCGACTCTTCAGCTCTCCTAGCTCTTCATCGTCCCATCCAAAGGGAGTGAGTTCCTCCTTGCGATTAATTATTCGATCTTTCAGTTCTTCCCACATGGCCTCCTGGCACGCCAGTACGGACTGATAAGATCGGTACAGGTGCATCGCTAGCGACCATTCCGATAAAGCCTCTAATTGTTCAAGAGGGAATAACGAACGGGGTAGTGCAGCTATCTCGCTCTCACTAAGTGATCCGTCAAGGAGAAACCGATTGAACGGTCGTGGTTTGGCAGAAGTGTCCCCAGCTCCAAACGTAGATGAGAAAGATTCGGATGCAGTCCTTGGCTGCGCACTGAAAATAGAAGGATTGTCCGAACCGATGGTAGAGGTCGTTGATGCAGATATTGTTGATGAAAACGATAACGAGTTCGGCCGGTTCATGGGAGCTGGAGACATAGGAGAAGTACGGCAATCAGGAGTATCGGTACCAAAACCAATTGAGTAAGGGCTGACGGTTTGAGGTGGAAGTGGTTGTGGTGGGGGCAATGGAGGCATTGGAAAACTAATTACTGGGCCGAGTGTTACTTGCCTGAAGTATGTAGTGAAATAACTAGGTAGAAGCGCTGAAACGACTGAGTGGAGTTGATCAAAGGGAAAAATGGAATTACTTACCTGTCGGTTTCATGTTAATGAAACGATGTTCAAAGACAGACCTATTAAGAGACTCGAGTAGGGCATGGTCATGTACCGGAGTGTTTTGCGGAGTGTCCGGAGGTGATGGATAACTGCGCTGAGAGGCATCGGGAAAGTGAACGGAAGTGTCCTTCCTTGCATGAGATCTGAGTGTAGAGGTGAACCACCGAGGAAGCAGTGGAAACATGACATCTTAAAAATGGAATTAGCTTTACCGAGGCAATTAAGAGATAACACACCATCCTCAATAACCTCAACTGAACCTCCTGGTCGCAGTACACGATTCACTTCCTTGTGAGATCTCAGTGAACCTGTGTTTTCTCGTCGAAGCATGGCTTACCTCGAAAAGAACGCCCCACTGTTATACAATATTAGTAATTATGACTGACAGATAACACCAACTTACTTTGTTCTCTGGTACGCCTTTGGCGATGGCTTGTATATGTATATGATCAAATTCGTCATCTTCAAAGGGGAGCTTGGTGGTTAAACTAAATAACAGATGGAAATTTGTTCAGCCAAGTCCAGACAATGATATAACACACAAGTTTCCATAGCGCCATTCTATTCGCTGTGCAGTTGAATTGTCAAGGATCTTTAAAGGTATTTGAATATTGACCAGGTCGAAGCCGACCTTTCGAAGTTCGGTTAGATTATAGAGTCGTAAGATAGATACTTCAACGAACAAACTCGCAGGCTGGCCACTGCTTAGCAGCTTCGATAATCCATGTACCTGTCTGAAACGCGAACAGGTGGTCATGATCTCTAAACCTGATACCAAGTAATTCAACGCACTCCACATCCAAGGTCCAAAGTTCGTTGGGGTGGCCCTTCGGTAAAATTGACGAAAGACACGGATCCTCTGAGGTGCTGAGCAAGCCTATTATCCAATGATTCGCTAAAGTTATGTTGTAGTTAGCCCATGCAATACGCAATCCTGAAGGTCGACTTCTGACATCTCCAGAATGTATCTGTCGTAAGACAGGGGATATGGTGCCTTTTCGTTGTCGAAAGAATGGTGTCTGTGACCGTGTTTGTATTGAAATTGTCCTTTGAGCCTGGGATGTCGCCCATCGAATGTGGGCGTTGATGTGTGAAATCCATTTGATGATGATGGTGAAATATCGTATGACTTCATTGCTGCTCGATCGCCGCTGGCGACCAGACAATGTTTCTCAAGACACGCACTGACCAGCCTTTACAAACCTGTCGACGGTGGAGGGGGGAAAAAGTAGATATCAGACCATGGTAGTGGAAGAGCTGATCATGATGTGAGGGTGATGCTTGACGGTTGCACTCAGCAGGTTGACAACGCGCCTCGAAGCAAAAATCATCAGGTGTACATCGTATTTCATATATTCTGCTTCTTTACAATATGTACGAGGCATTCTGCATACATAGTCAAATGTTCAGAATCTACTGGTCGCTACGTATACCGCGTTACTATGCTTCCATGTACTTACTCAAAGCACGCATAAACTCGCGGAGTGTGAAAACTGGGTTTGATTGAAGGAGAATTTTGTCGGCCCGGATGAGTCTCAAGGCCGCAATGCCGCAATGCCTCGTCGCAAACCAACATCCACTCGCCAGAAGAAAGCTGACATTCAGCTCAAGCGTGCAATAAAGCGTGGTGATGTTCCACCTTCCGAATCTAAGAAGGAAATTCACAAACCTAAACTCAGGCGTGGGCCCACAGGAACCTTCATAGGTTCTGTACCAGATCCTGCCCATGCTGCTACTGTACATGCTGCTGCACGCTTACAATCGTCTTTCATTACGCTATCATCGAAGTTTCTTGAAGATACCAAAGTCCTCGCTTCTAAACTTCCTCTCACTCGTCCTATTCCGGATGCAGTTGTCATTCATACTGAGGACTTTCAAGATCCGACTAGCCAAAAGTTTACATGTCCTCGTCGCCCGAAATGGCGATTTGATATGACGAAAAAGGAGGTCGAACTCAACGAAGAAGGAATGTTCAAGAATTGGCTGGATCAGATGGATAGATGTGTGCTCGATTGGCAGAATGAATTCGAGTCGGACTCACGAGCAGAGGAATCTGATTGTCAGGACGGTCCTTTGTCGATGACAGAGATTTTCAACGAGGAATTTGGCAGAATGCCTAGATCACCTACATACTTCGAGAGGAATCTGGACGTGTGGCGTCAGCTGTACGTCTTTTGCAACACAAATTCTGAAGCTCATGGCAATTTATTTCAGCCGGCTTGCCTAGGTGGCGTGTTGCTGAACTCTCACAAATCCTTCTTGTACTTCTCGACTCTCGTTGCCCCCCTTTGCATTTCCCCCCATCTCTTGCTTCTTATACATCAGATCGCAAAATCATCTTAGTCCTTACAAAGGTCGACATAATTGGACCAGAACGAACTTCTGCCTGGGTCGAATATCTCCACAAGAAATATCCTCATCTCCCTGTAGTACAAGTTGAATCGTACGCTGCCAAGCAAGAGGGGGCAGGACACCAAGGAAAACCTCAGTACGAACCTCATCTTCCGTCTAGCTTCCGGGAGAGGTTGGTGGCAGCTATACAACAGGTTCACACCGAGATGATGATACCACCAGAGAAAGTTCGTCTCAACCCCCAACGGCTTAGCAAATGGAAGCCTCCTGTGAAAGCAGATGTCGATTGGGACAATGTTATGAAAGCGTCAGATGCAACATACGACCGTGCAAAAGAAAGTGAAGAAGAGAGATTCAAAATCAAACAAAAAAAGGGCCTAGAGTTTCTGACCATCGGCTTGATCGGTACGGCTTAGGTACCTTCGTTGACAAATGGCTGACAACCTTTTAGGGCAACCTAACGTTGGAAAATCTTCACTCCTCAATGCCTTGTTTGGAGTAAATAAAGTGGGAGTATCGAAAAATCCAGGGAAGGCTAGTGGAATTGATTGTCCTTTTGTTCTACCATTTCTTATTCTTTGTTCAGACGAAGCATTTGCAAACGCTCATCTGGACCCCTGACGTTCGTCTAGTTGATTGCCCCGGCCTCGTTATGCCCAATGGTGTTCCTATGGAGATGCAGGTATGTATTGAGTATATAAGCCGGTGCCCCCTTCACAATAATACCTAGGCTCTCTGTGGCATTCTGCCCATTTCTTGTGTATCTGCCGTATCTTCATCCATTTTTCTTGCGGCACAAAGACTACCCATCGAGCACATATACGGACTTGAGCATCCTGAGCTTTTGTCGACTCCAGTACTTGACAAAAGAACGTGGAGAGATGGTGTACGGTCAGATTCAGGAGGAGAGAAGCCTCTTGTCTGGACTGCAATGGACGTTCTTGTTGCATATGCGAACGAAAAGAAATGGTTTACTGCCAAAGCAGGTAGGCCAGACGTGCATAGAGCCGGAAATGCGTGTATGCCAATTATTTTGTTTCGTTCTCAATCAACTTGAACCACCAGTTCTCAGTACTTAGGGCGCTGGCAGAAGGAAAGATTGGTTGGGCGTTTTGGCCTCCGGACACAGATTTGAAAACAATCGTGGCAAATATGGACGACCCGGGAAGCGGCATATGGATTCCACGGGCTCTTGTCATTGATAGCGACGGTGACGAAATAGACGAAGATGAGGTAATCATCGTGACATCTGCTTCCTCCGATGACGAAGCGGCTGAAGAGGATGATGAAACAGAACATGGTGGTGGAAGTCAGATACTTGGAGTCAGCAGATTTAGGGCCCTCTCAGTCGATGACGTCGAGGAGGATGAGGAAGATGAAGGACAGAGCACCAACTGTTCGTAGTCAGATTCTAGGCTGGCGACTTGTACGTTCTGCTGTACCACATGTCAATTTCAACATGAAGCAGCTCTATCGTAAGCTTCATCACGATATTATACAACAGTATACTACATGCACAACATATTTTCTTATCACCCTTCTTGTCCAACCGTCTCTAATGAAAATCATATGTACTTGCCTCCAGAGAAGTTATTCATGGTTCTGGCTATGCTTTCTAGATCGTTAACTATTGACTGCAGTTGTGTCGCTATATTCTACATTGACATAGCAAAATACGATTACATAGAATATATATACTGTACCATTTCAATCAATTCGACAGTTACACACCACATTGACACAATCGTCAAATTTCGAAACGAGCTGGCACGAGGCCTGTATCTCTTGCTGAGATCCAAACCCAACCTCACTTTGTTCGGTGATGAGACTATACCCAGCACAGATCATGTGACCTAATTGACACATGCATAGATTAGTGAAGCTAGTGACACCCCTAGCACCACTCCCACAAACATTTCTTACTTTGGTGCAAATTACTTTTCCATCTCGTTTTGCCTATGTGTTGGAGTCGGAGTGACGTCACCACGATAAACACTCAAGATGCCGAGCCAGGAACCACTCTTCACACTGTAATGGGCCAAGGCACCGTGCCCCTTCACACTTAGACAATGGACGAAATAACATATATGATCGGACATGTAGATACGACACCCTCAGTCACTTATACGAGACTGAGGGTGAGCAACTTAAATTACTTTATACCTATGAGTAACTGACTATATATTGACAGTATCAATACTGATAATAACTCTGTATAGGTACAGTTTACAATATAGTCACTTATACGAGACTGAGGTATCAATACTGATAATAACTCTGTATAGATTCCTATACAAGGTCTAAATAAGGGGTTCAAGCTCTAACAGATTATGGGCCATTGTTCAATGACATCTCTCTAGTGCAGTGTCAATTGAATATCCGAGTCCGAACCATCTAGACCTATCCTCATGCATTGCATCATGTATTCAAATGTCTTTGTTCTTCCTGCCCATCAGCATATCTTCATGTCTCTCTACCTTCCATGTCTCCCACCTCTGCTTCTCCCACCATTCTCCCCAGTGACTCCTCCAATCCATCTGTGCCTGAGTGCATTATCTGCCACAGATGGGATGGGCCAAAATATAATCAAGCAGACAGCAACTTCACCCAGTGGACCAAGAAGCTCAAGGATGCCCTGATCCTCAATGGCATCTATGCATATGTCTTCCCTCCCATTCTTCCCCGAACCAGCAATGGTTCTGAACCTCATGCTGATGCCAATTGGATCATAAATGATTGCCTCACAGTCACATTCATATGGTCTGCCTTGGATGATATTGAGCACCAAGACCTGGTCATGGACAAGGGTGTGCACCATTGCTTTGAGGACCTATGCCCAGCAGGAGGGCTCAATCAAGCAGATATCCTTTCTACAAGAAGCACTATCCACTATTGCTCCCAGTCCAAACCTCTGCCAACCACTGCTAGTCATATATCCAACATTATCAAGTAAGCCTTTGATATTGGAGAAATAGATGCTGACCTCTTCACATGCACTGCCCTGCTCAACAGTCTCAATGACCCATCATTTGATGCACTCCAAAATTCAGTCTTGACTCTGCTCAGCAAGAGCATGAAGGACTCACCTTGTAAGCTGATGGACATTCACCTCCTTGTGGAGAATGCACAAAACATCCTGAACTCCAAGGCCAACTCCACTCATGCCACAGCCCTCAGTGCAAAAGGAGGAGCTGAGTCTTACAGCATGGATCTGCCTGGACACAATCATGGCCCAGGTGCAGCCTGCTGTGAACACTGCAATTTGCTTGGACAACTGTGTTATGGACACACAAAGCTTTTCTGCATTCAGAAGGGAAGAGGAATGGCAGGAAAATCCATTACTGATGCCCAAGCTGCCCAGAAAGCTTCCAAGGCCAAGAATAGAGGATCTTCAGATAACAGCCCCACTGCCAAGTCTTTTGTAGCCATCACTGGTATTGATGGCAAATTGTGGTATGTAGACCCATTCAACCTTGGTCAATTGCCCCCACTTCTTGACACTGCAGCCATTGCTAGCATAAGCTTCCTCCAGATAATAGCATTGTTGAAAGACCACTCCACTGAACTCTGGGAGCACACAGGTTTTATGGCAATTGACAAAGCTAGGGCATCTATAGATTGGAACCAAGAATCATCACAAATTACAAATTGAAGATCACATTCTTGCATTAGAAGTGTCACCCATAGCCCAACCTAAACATGTTGATGTGCTCCTATGCCACCTAGTGCCATGCAGGAAACCTAAAAAGAGGACCTAACACTAGCGACTAGATAGGATAGCTGGCAGTAGGAAGTTGATAAAGAGGGAAAGTCTGTAACTGTTCCAGAGAATGAGAGCTAAAGGGAGTGATGTGAATGGGAAGTGGAAATAGTTGCTAATGCTAGCCTCAGTTGCTAGACAAAGAAAAGGAAAACAGATGAAGACAAAAGAGCTGCTGGTGAAAAGGGGAATTAAGCAGTGAAAGGGGAGTTGGAAATAAAAAAGGGGAGAGACAATAAAGAGACTGGAAGGGGGACAAATGCAAACTAGTTGCTAGCCATAGTTGCTAGCATTGCTAAGTCAAAGATAACAATAGGGGCACCTGCAGTTGGTACCACATGAAGTTGAGGTTGAGGTCAGCAAGACTGTTGCTAAGTCATTGTTGATGATAAACAAAAGAGAAAAATGAGATCTTAAGCTGGTAAGCTTAAAGGGAGAGGGGGAAATGGTACTCTGTTTGTTGTTTTTAATCTCTATGTACAAGCAGTATTTATACTGTTTGTAAGTATAGTATACAAAAGGGAATGATAGTTGCTGCCAGCAACAGCATCTGCTATCAATACTGTTTGTAAGTATGGTATAAGAAAGGAGATAGTAGTTGCCACCAGCAACAGTGTCTGCCAAAGTGCTTATGATACATACTAGATGTCAGTCTGGTAACCAAGTAAAAAGTAAGCAAAGTCAATGTGATGTGTAAAATTTACAAATTCCAAGAAAAGAGCATGTCTGATGTCAATACCTGAAGTGTAGACACTGTTCAAGTATGTTTGTAAGTTTGACAAGAAAAATGATAAGTAAGAAATCACATGACTGTCAATATGTCCATTTTTTGAGGGAATGCTGTGTTGTTGCCAGGAAAGTCACTAGCAATTGTTGCTAAGAAAGGTCTTGGCCTTGTCATTCTAGACTCAAAGTTTGGACTCCATGTGATACAGCTTATTCTAGACCTTGGGGCTAGGCCTCACATGCTGAGTACTATGACTTGTGCCATGTCAATATAATCAGCTGCTGTCCAATCAGAAATGCCAAAAATGGTGCTCAGTGACAAGTGGGTCTTATAATGTGCCACTCACCATGCCAACAAACCTGTTTCTAGTTGACTCTGGGGCCACAGTCTACATATTTCCATACTATGATGATTCCATGTCCCTACCACCAATCCAACCCCAAATCATGAAAGAACTTGGAGGTTCCTTGATGACTGCAATCAGAATAGGCAACATTGGCCTCCATATTGCCAAAGGCACCAATATGGTTCTCAAAAATGCCCTATACATCTCCAATACAACTATCAGACTTAGTTCAATCAGCTGTCTTGCCAGCTTGTGACTTGATTCTCTATTCAACAACAAGTCAGTAAAAGTCATTCAGAGATCCACATGCACCATGATAGCCCAAGGACCACTCACTCAGAACCAACAACCCTACTCTCTCATCCTTGATTCAGCCCTTACCAAACACCACTCATATGCCACCTAGAAGGCCACTAGTCTAGAGACCTGGCATCACTGTCTAGGCCATGCCAACTATTAGACTATCATGGACATGGCAAAGACTGGCCTCATATCAGGTATGCCCTTTGTCCCTTCCTCTAAAAACCTGAAATGTGACTCATGCATCATGGGCCAACAGACTTGCAATGCTGTACCTAAAATCCAGAAAGAGGGGCAGAGAGTGATGCAGAAGCTGGAAATTGTGTGGGTAGATTTGGCAGGGCCACAAACTGTAATGTCCTGAAGTGGAAATAGATATATAATGAATGTGATTGACAACTTTACTGGCAAGCACTGGTTGATACTTCTCCAACATAAAGGGGAAGTGCTGACTCACCTGAAAGCATGGCAAGTGGCCCAAGAAAATGAGGTTCAACAATGACTTGGTGTCTACAGGACAGAGCACAATGGTGAGCTGCAAAGTTATGAAATGGACAAGTGATTATAAGTGGGGGACTGAGCAACAACTTGGTGCAGCATACACCTCAGCTCACATTGGACAAGTGGAGCAGATGCACTGCACAATCATGGGGAAGGCTAGGGCAATGCAAATCACAACAGAGTGCCTGCCAAACCTCTGGAATGAGTTTTACTTGACTGTGTCACATTTACACAAACAGATACTCATCAAATCCCTAAAAGGTATCACTCCCCATGAAGCATGGATGGGACAATGCCAAGACTACTCATATTTATGTGAGATAGGTTGTAAAGCATTTGTGTTAATTCTGGCAAAACACAACCCAAAGATATACATGCACTTGATAGAATGCATCTTGATTGGCTATGCACAAAATTTAAAAGCCTATGGCTGCTATGAAAAAAGGACTAGAAGGATCTATGAAACTTACTCCATGAAATTCTGCTAAAGTTACAAAGGGTATAGTCACCCCCAAGTGTCCACACCCACTGACCCTGTTCTCAGCCAACACAAACCTCCTATACCTCTTCCAGATCACAATGCTCCCAGACCAATCTTGCTTGAAAATGACTCTACCAGTCCAAATGTCAACCCTCATCAGCAAAACCCTGTTGAATTGGAAGAACCAGACATTGCTGAACCAAACATTGCTCCAGTCCTGAAATCGCAATGATCCAGTTGCATCCCAATACTGACTGAAAGAGCTAATCCTGATAACCTTCCTGTGACATGAGTGCAGAGAGTGGTACAGGAGTTAATTAAGGCAGAAGAGCATCTACAGGCATGGCAACTGGAAGTAAACCATTATGGTGTGAAGATAGATGATCAAGCAGAGATTGGCCATGATCAGAATGTAGACTCACTGGACCTTACCAACATTGCCTCAATTAAAGATCTTGATCACCTACTGACCTTGATTGAGGACCTGACATACTACTCTGCAACACCAGAACTCAGGAATGAGCCTCAAACTTGGGTGGAAGCAAAGCAGTCAGGCAACTTGGCCAAATGGGAGCAGGCATATCACAATGAACTGAAATCCTTGCATGACATGGGAGTGTAGTTCCAATGGGATAGAAGGCAAGAACTGGATGACCCATATTCAAGATCAAACACAATGAGCATGGTCAAGTGGTTAGATTCAAGGTTAGGTGTGTTTTGAGGATACAAACAGATCCATGAATATGACTACAACAAAGCAACCTCACCAACAGTGCACATGTAATTGTGGCACATACTTCTTCATTTGGCAGCAGCAGCAAAT
Organism: Termitomyces sp. 'cryptogamus'; assembly: GCA_020091625.1. Classification (NCBI taxonomy): domain Eukaryota; kingdom Fungi; phylum Basidiomycota; class Agaricomycetes; order Agaricales; family Lyophyllaceae; genus Termitomyces; species Termitomyces sp. 'cryptogamus'. The sequence goes on from JAGYZC010000001.1 coordinate 5,595,584, forward strand.
CAATGTCAAAACAGCTTTTCTGTATGGAGTCCTCCCTGACAATGATACACAATTCATGAAACAGCTAAAAGGTTTCAAGAAAGAGGATAAGGAGGACTGGGTGTGGATGCTGGTACATGGACTATATGGAATGAAGCAGGCAGGACAGATATGGAACAAAACTGTGAATGACAATATGTTATCATGGGGGTTCCAATGCTTAGTGTGCAAGTTATGTATTTATTATGAGGACACTAACCAGGGCACTATTATTGCAGCCCTACACATCAATGACTTCTTGTCAATTATGAGTCAAAAGGAGGAAAATAACCAGTTCAAGGAGCAAATGAGTCAAGTGTGGACAATCTTCAACCTTAGCTTACTTTGTTTTGTTATAGGCATCACAATAGAGTGGGACCACTAGAATTGGTCAGTAAAGTTGTTGCAAACCATGCTGATCAATAAAATCATCAGCCAGTTTGGCCAAAAGGATGCCTCACTGCTGTCCCTATCCATGGATCCAAACACTAAGCTAAGGTGCATCAATTGCAAAACTCTGTCTCAGAAGGAGCAACATAATTTCAATCACACTCCCTACTGTTAGCTGGTTGGCTGTCTCCTCTACTTGGCAATATCAACATGCCCAGATATTGCATTTGGAGTCCAACAATTGATTCAGTACCTGGACTCATATGGCACACAACACTGGAACACTGCCATATGCCTTGTCAGGTACCTAAAAGGAACTTGCAACCTGCAATTACACCTTGGAGGACAATAAAATGAGCTTGGACTCACAGGGTTCACTGACTCTGACTGGGCTAGCTGTCTAAACACAAGACTAGACACAAGAAGTGTTGTTGGAGGTTATGTTTAGAGTCTTGGCATGGGTGCTATATTGTGGGCTGTCCAGAAACAGCTGTCATGTTCCACTAACTATGGGGGCTCAGCTTAACTGGGCAAATCCTTACTAGGTGGATGCAATGTTTTGTGCTTATAATCTAGCACTCTGGAGTGGTCCAGACTTCAGATACTTGCAGGAATGAGGGAAGAGGAGCAGCTCAAGCAAGTCTGGAGTGGTCTGAGGAAGTCTAAGACCAGGTACAGTAGGGTTTGAGTTTAAAGGTGTGTCAGGTACAAGTTTGTAAGCAAATGTATAGGAGGTGAGGCAAGCAGAGGAGCCAGAGTTTGATGGGGGATTAGTTAAGAGCAATGGGTCTTGGAACTAAGCATAGAGCAAGGTCCAGAGTTAGCTTATAAATGTTTAGAGGATTGTAACATATGTGCAGAGCTTGTAATGACATCAGAGTTGAAAGGGACTTAGAAATGATAAAGGAAAGTGGGATAGATGAGGTGAGACAGAGTTAAGACAAGAAAGAAGTGAGAAAGAGATAGATTTAAGACAAGAGACTGAAATAGAAGAAGGCCAGAAAATGTAACAGAAAGAAAACACAAGACACAAGTAACCAAGTAAAGCAACATTAATATCAACACTAAAGTAAAGGATACTACTCTATGACTTATATATTAGCTACTGGGACAACTCTGGAGACAGCAGGTCTGGTGGCAGGGCTTGTCAGGGCCATGCATAATCAATGAGTGTTGGTTATGATTAGTGGGCAGGCCATGGTGATATACTGATGGGATCAGATGGGAACATGGGCTGCCCCAGGGCCATTGTGATGTTTCAGAGCTGGTCAGGTAAGTTGGGGTGACAAATTAATGACATACACTAGCATCAAGAACAGTGGAAGAGGGTTCCAGGGGCTCAGGAGGGAGAAAGGGAAGTGTTAAGGCCTGCAGGGAACATGTCAGAGTTAGCTAGGGGGCTACTGGAGTTTGTCAGATAAGTGTCAGAGTTAGCTTGGGTGGGTACTATGGGTCAACAAGGGTTGGGGGAGTTGAGGGGGAGTTGGGAGGGAACTCTAGAGAAGTGAGGCAGCTTGGAAAGAGGTCAGGGGGTTCTGGGAGCAGGTCATGACAACAGCACAGTTACCATCTCCTGTAAGGCCAAATACATGGCTGCCTTTGAGTGTGCACAAGAGTGCATATGGCTTCATGCCCTCCTCAAAAACATTAGACACAATGTAACTTCATGACTTACTGAGATATTCTGTGACAATAACTTTGCAATTGCTCTCTCCAAGAACCCCCTTCTGCACACATGAGTAAAACATGTGGACATAAAATATCATTTCCTATGTGAGTGAGTACAGTCAAACAAAATAATGGTCCACTGGGTTTCTCTGCAAGAGAATACCACAGACATCTTCACCAAAGCCCTTGCTACCTCTATCTTCATGTCTCTCAGACCTTGTCTCAGCCTCCAGTAAGACCACAAGTTGTCTAATGGTTATGACATCAGACTTCTACCTTAGAGGGTTTCTGTTATCTGGAGGTTGCAGGTTTGAGTCCTGCTAGGAGTTATATAAGAGAAATTAAATTCACTTTTGTTCTTTGTGAGGATTGCTTCAATTTTCTGGTACAATAATCCTGTATTGTTTGCCTTCTAAGGAGATGGAAAAAAATGAACAATTAATGGTAAGCATTTTATACATTGATAAGACCCAGTTGTTGCTGAGCACAATTTTTGGCATTTTGGACTTAGTAGCAGTGGACTATTTTAAATTTGGCACAAGTCACAACATTCAGCATGCAGGGCCTAGCCCAAGGTCTGGACCAATGTAGCCTTAGCACAGGACTTAAGCAACCACAAGACTTATCAATCACAAGGGATATCATGTGGAGCCTGGACCTTGGGTCTAGAATCATAAGGCTGAGACCTTTCCTAGCAATGTTAGCAATCCTAGCAACTCTGGTGACAAAACAGCTTTATCTCACCATATATGGACATATTGCCAGACATGTACCTTTTGCTATCATTCCCCTTGTCAAGTTGACCAACATACTTGAATGGCATCTACACTTCAGAGACTTTGCTTATAGTTTTTCACTTAGTTACAGATTGATGCCTTGTATGGACCATAAACACATTGACAGATGCTGTTGCTAGTGGCAACTATTTGCTTACTTTCCCATACTATACTTCGGAACCATATAAATACTGCCTGTACATAGACACTTCATCATCAAATTGAATAGATCTCCCTCAGAACAAATCCATCTATCTCCAAGCTTACCAGCTTGAGATTTCACTTTGCCTCTATTGTCACTCTATTTCTTTACCTGCTGTTGACTTTGACTTAGTAGCAAGTCTTAGCAACTTCAACTTTGACCTAGTGTGGTGCCAACTATGAGTGCCCTTTGTGTTATCCCTATTACTGTTTCCCCCTTTCTATTACATTTCCTTACTCACCCTACCATCATTTAGAGTTTGCTCTTGTCTTAGTGATGTTCTCTGCCTTTACCCATTCCCCCTTTCTGTCACTAGCAACTTAAGCTAGCAATAGCGCCTCCTTTTAACCTCACACAGCACTCGCTCTTGTTCTCTGAGATAGTTACTGACTTGCCCTCTACTATTAACTTCCTACTGCCAGCTACCCTATCTAGTGACTAGTGTTGGGTCCTCTTTTTAGGTTTCCTGCATAGCACTAGGCGGCATAGGAGTGCATCAATGTAGCATATGTACATTAACATTATATTACTATGTGTACCAGAAATCCCAAAATCACATCCAGATACTATGATCCCACTTGAACCAAAGTATTTCTATCCCAAATTCCTTGTAATGCCTCCTTCTTATGTTCAAGCCTTTGCCCTGTCCAATCCTCCTCACCAAAGGCACTGTGCCCCTTTCTACTTAGACAATGGATGAGATAACATATATAATTGGACATGCAGATACAACACCTCCAGTTACTTATATGAGATACAACACTCTCAGTCACTTATACAAGACTGAGGGTGAGCAACTTAAATTACTTTATACTTACTGTCATGACCCAATTATTTTTCCCAAATCTCCTTCTTAGCCATCTCTATTCAGTCTAGACATGTTTCAGATGGCCTCTACATCCCAGATAACTTCCATGTCCCTGATCACATCCTTGATCACATCCACTGACTCTGATCATATCCACTATCCCTGATCACACCCAGTGTCTGTCTAAGACCTTTCCTATCTTAAACATTCCTGCTCTTGGCCTTTCCCTATCTTAGACCTGTCTAAGACTATGTCTTGGCTTCCCCTTTAGGTAGTAGCCTACTTGTATATAAGCTCTCCTACTCTGTAGCTAACACTCCAGCCTTGACATTACCTGATATCTTATTTGTGTTCTGTTGTTATCTGATCTTCTCTCAATCTATTACTCTCTCTCATCTCTTAGTTTCTTAGTTTCTTTCTCTATTTACATACTTGCTGTTGGCATCACCTCTCCAAGGTGGTTTTGGCTCCTGTAAGAGTCCCCCTCCAGGACCGTGGTCCTGACACCTATGAGTAATTGACTATATATTGACAGTATCAATACTGATAATAACTCTGTATAGGTACTGTTTACAATATAGTCACTTATATGAGACTGAGGTATCAATAATGATAATAACTCTGTATAGATTCCTATACAAGGTCTAAATAAGGGGTTCAAGCTCTAACACTATGTACCTTTATTCATCATTCTTGTCAGGTTCCACTGATTACAGGAGCTCAGCTTAACTGAGTGAGTCCTTACTAGGCAGATGCAATGTCCTGCACTGATAGCCTAGCATTCTGGAGGGGTCTGGACTTCAGATACTTGTGAGAGTAAGCCAAACAAAATAGTCTGAGCAAGTCTAGAGTAGTCTGGGGAAGTCCAAGACAAGGTACAAGGAAGGGTCAGACTTGGGGAGGACTCAGGTACAGGTCTGGAGGTGAGTATTGAAGATGCAGGGCAAATGGAGGCTATGCAAGTGATGGGAGTGGGGCCAGAGTTTGATGGGAGATCAATAAATGCTGATGGGTTTTGGAGCTGAGCATAAAGCAAGGTCTGGAGTTGGTTATGAATGTTTGGGAGTCATGATTGTAAGTGTGGAGTTTGTAACAGCATTAGAGTTGAAGGGGACTTAGGCACAATAAAGAAAATGGAGATGAATGAGACAAGATGGAGTTGAAGTGAGATTGAAACAAGAATAAAAATAGATTAAAGTGGAAATAGAGAGAAGACAAGACTGGAAGACTGAGATAAGAGGGAACATAACAAGAAACAATCAACAGTGCATAGGTAAGGCAATATCAAGACTAGAGTATGGGATGCTACTCTACAACTTATATACCAACTACAGGAACTCCTCCAGGGATAGTGAGTCTGGGATCAGATGGGAATGTGGGCCACTCTGGGGTTGGTGTGATGTTCCAGACTCAGTCAGGTAAGCCATGGTGGCAAGTCAGTGACATATGCCAGGGTTCAGGAACAGTGTTGAGGGGTTCTGTGGGCTCAGGAGGGGAAGGGGAAGTGTTGGGGCCTGCAGAGAATGCATTGGGGTTTGCTAGGAGGACTGTTGGGGTTTGCTGGAGAAGTGTCAGAGTTAGCTGGAGTAGACACTGTGAGTGAACAAAGATTGGGGCAGGCCAAGAAGGTATTGGAGGAAGCTCTGGGGAAGCAGGGTGGCTTGGGGAGAGGTTTGGAAGTCTGGGGATGGGTTGTGACAGTTCTAATGCTTATCTTGTCTTTGCTGAGTGCTATTATTAGGCCTTTCCATTCTTTGTGCTTCACTTTATTTTTTTGCTACATTCTGTAATCTGATGAACTACTTTTCTTTTGGGACTACTATTTATCAATATTTACACTACATCATTTATATCTGCCACATCAAGTGCCTGGATTCTTGCTTTCTTGTTTCCTTTTATTTTTTAGTCATATATCCTATCACTCTTGTGTTGAATACATAGCAAGGTCCTGTTTCCATTGACTGAGCTGAGTATTGACTGCCTTACACATTGTTGTGTTTCACTGAAGGTGCTAAGTGGGTTCTGAAAGGCACAGATACTAGTGCTTCTCAGTCAGTTGCTACCACTGACCACTAGTGTTCCTGCCCCCCAGCCTCTAAAGTAGTTGCAGCTTAGGAGGACACAATAGTGGGTGTGGTTGGACTGGGTAGAATTTCTGATGAGGGACCAGCCTCAGCAGGTGCCACAGCTGGTTGAGGTGAGCCTGTGGAGGGCTCATCCACTGCAGCTAAGAAGGCATTCACTACTTCTGCCAGTCAGTGCAAGAGGTGGATGAAGATGGCCAAATCCTCATAGTGCATTCTGGAGCATGCAAAGGGCATTGACCATGGCTCTCATGGAGTTAGAGGAGCATTCAGAAGCACTCCTGGTCATCCATGGTGGGTTTGTACTACTCAGCATAACTGCCTAAGGTGGGAGGTTTGCTAAAGTGTTTAAGTCAACAATGGTATTCATCATCAACCTGTGTGAACAGGTTAGCATGCAGTGCACTTCCTAATCAGTGGTGATCCAAGAAGCATATACCATAGGTATATGCATGGTTCATCCACATTAGTGTAATGCAGTTGGTGAGGAGGTGACAAATAACCTCCACTTTGCTGAGGTTGTTGATGTGAGCAGGCTGGATGTTCAGCCTGTGCAATGTGAACATATAAGGAGCAAGGAGGTTGAACTCCCCTACCTCCTAGCAGTAGTCATCAACCACATCTCTATAGAGACAGGGCTAAGCTACTACTATAGAAAATAGCCACATGTAGGCCATTCAAGCATGTGACATAGTTGGAGCTAGTGTCAGATCCAGAATGTAACCAAAGACTGATTGTCAGTCTACTCTCAGAGAGGCATTAATGGCTACAATCTGAGTACAGGTTCTGGGTGGTTGTGGCACAGGATGTACTGGAATTATGCATCAATGTCAAAGTGCTGGTTGAGTGGGACTAGAGTAAGTCCCACTTCCCAGGTATTGTTGTCTGTGCAGCCTAGTCTGGCCAACAAATGAGATGGGAGGGGGACCACTGTCTAGTGGCAGTCCCCTCTTGACAGCTGAGTTTTCAACTTAGCAGGGGCCAGCCTCCATCACTCAAAGCATGGTGTGATCCCCCCAGTCTAGTGTCCATAAAGAAGGAGATCCAATGGAACTCCTATAGTAGGAGAGTGGCATGAATCCACTCTCCCATGGTAATGCAAGTGTGTTGCTCACAGATGCTCTGGGTCATCAGCTGTAGCTGCTTTAGATTTATGGGGCATCCTTCAGGAAGCACATTGATACAACTATTTGTAATATGGGGATAGATGAGATATCCTTACCATCTCATTTGTGAATGCAAAGATGGCTTTGTTGCCAACTATATGGTGCAGGTCACTTAGTCACCACCAAAATGTAGCAAATAGTATTGCTCCTTGAAAAAATGATATTTTTCTTAACTGTCTTGCCAAAATGCTCCTTTTAGTGAGGGGGACAAAAACCCAAGACAGATTTTTGATAATGTCAAAACTGATGGAGATATATATTTTTTTCAGGGGTCAATTTTGCCATTACTATATTAGGAAATTCCAAAAAGGAAATTCTGTTATTATACATTGAAAGTCAGCACAACTGTCTCTGGTACATGCCAATGTGACTTATACTTGATGGAACTGAGCTCCTTAACCTTTGCTTGTGCATCCTGAGTACCCAGTCTCTTTCTGTAAGTCTCCATCCACCAGTGCATACAATGCTCCCACTTTCAGATTGTGGCAACCTGAACAGATGCCAAAGCTTGCAGCATGTTTGTCTTTAGGGTTTCAAAGGTCATGTCACAATGGTCATGCAAATACTTTTTGACTGCTCCCCAGAAGAACATTGAGTTCACAGTGGAATTTTGGAAGTAGGATACAGAGATGTCCTTCAGCTTTAATGATTTCTTGCACCAATGACTTCTGTAGCTTAAAATCAGGTTAATTTGACAAGATCTGCAGGCAACAACATGCTGTGGTGTCTGCCTTGCACTTGTTCTTGCATTTTCCACAAAGACCTTGAGTATTAATGCCTCTTTCAGTCAGAACCTGTTAAAGTCCTTTGGGCATATCTGGGTATTCTGAATGATCATGTGGAAAGACCATTTTTTGTGGGATTCTTTGACCATTAAATTCATACCAGCCATCTCAGAGACATGCCTGCTTTCCAGAGTTTACATTCATATGGTTTGCAAGCAGGGCATCTTCAGCATATGCTGAATGGCCTTGAGAATTGTCAACCATGACTAGTGCTTGATAACCTGGTCCATGGGCCCTTTCAAATGCCAGAATGATTTTTTCTTTCAACTAAATAATTGTTTATGAGTATATTTGAGAATAAAAAATTCCATTTCTTACCTGCATGCAGAACATGTCACCTGTCCAATATCCATCATAATTCTTCCCATACTCCAATGTTTGACTTGCTTTGGATAATCAACCACCTGTTGAACAAATCACATCACTTTGATGGAGACCACAACCCACTCCTTTCTTTCTCACTTTGTGTTGATTGTCAAGAACTCAGTTTTTAGAGACTGTGTCATGTGCTTGTACAGTCATCTCATCTTGAGCCACAAGAACTAGTAGACATTCAACAAAGTTTTGAGGTATGATGGGAGTATCCACATCCCCCATAGTGTAACAAATCAAACAGGGAAAGTAATCCTTCATTTGAGGCAAGAAGACTTTGTTCCAGTACTCCAGAACATCAGGTCAGTCATGTCCATCAAAGTAAAGTACCTTCTTGTATCCAATATATTAGAATCCTTCTTTGTAAAGCTATCATTGGGCAGCCCTGATGGAAACACCCTTTTTGATTTTCATCTGGATGCATGGGAAGAGTTCAAGTTGCATATACTTCTTTAAGCCACACAGCTTCTCCTCCACATTGTAGTGAAGATACTTGTCTGCAGCATGAGGGACAGGTGTTCCAGCTGTGGACTCCTGCAATTTTAATGGACTCATGGACCATTTGTTCAATCAAATATAAGCTTGCATCTCAGTGCAGATTACAGGGTCATCCAATACAGAGTCAATCTTTGTGTGACATCTTCTGTGTGACTGAGGAAGAGTGCAATTCTTGATCCATTCATTTGTCCACTTGTGCAGCATCCTCCCACCCCATTTCACAGCAAAACCATGGCTCTCAGCAGCTTTTTGAAATGTGTCCACAGATAATTGGCCATTTTTGATCATCATGCACAAGAAGCTCTGCATTGTGAGGGCACAATATGACTAAAGCCCCTTTAGACTACCCTCAAAGTTTGTCTTTTTTGACTTGATATGTTTCTCAAGATCATCAAGGACCTTCTCCAGACCTCTGCATTTTTCAGCTTGCTTATGCTGGTGTTGTTCATGGACTGGGACCTCAAGATAACAACACTTTAGTGGGGGAGCAACTGGCAATCTGGATTGTGATTGAGTACCTTTGACAACTGGAATAGACTTGATTACATTGGACTTGTTACTGTCACTTTCAAGTTCTTCTTCATCTTTGTCATTGGTCTCATAATTCTCAGTGTCATCATTGTCATGACCCACTCCCACACATCTGGACCTCTCTCTAGGATACCCTGACTCACTGTAGCCTCCCCCAATGCTTCCTCCAGATCACTCCAGCCTTTGTTGACTCACAGCACCTGTCCCAGCTGACCCTGATGCTTCTTTAGCGAATCCCCATGACCTCCTGGACAAACCCCAGCACATTCTCTGTAGGCCTCCTCAGCTTCCTCACTTGCCTATGAAACTCCCAAGCCTCTCCAACACTTCCTCTGGCACAGGCACATGTCACTTAACCACCCCTGTGACTCACACAACCACTCCAGAGTTCCCTGACAACTATGGGATGGACCACATTCCCATCAAAGTATTACCACAGCCCACCCTCTGATCAGAGCTGACACCTGTTGACTCCATGCAGCTCTGATGAGCCCCACTATCATGCCCTCAACTCCTAGAGAAGGTCCAGTAGTTAGTATATAAGACATAGAGTAGCATCTGTTACCTTAGTCTTGATATTACTTTACTTTGTTTCCTGTGTTTTATATTTCCTTTCTGTTATGTTTCTTGGTCTTGTCTCAATTTCTATTCTTAGTCTTGAATCTATCCTCTTTTTCAGTTCCATCTTGTCTCACCTTTGTCTTGTCTCTTCTGTCTCTGTTTTGTGATCATTCCTAAGTTTCTTTCATCTCTGACATCATTATAAACTCCATGCATACACTATGACCCATCAAACATTCTTACAACAACTCCAGACCTCACCCTATGTTTGGCCCTGAAACCCAATACCCCTTGATTAATCCCCCATCAAACTTCAGCTCTGCTCCCATCACTTGTGAAGCCTCTACTTACTCTGCAGCCTATACACTTGCTTATGGACTTGTACCTGACACCTGCCTAAGCCCAATGCTTAATATACCTGGTTTTAGACTTCTCTGAACCACCCTGGACTTGCTTGGACCACTTCCCCAAGCTTCTCCTTGCAAGTACTTGAAGTTTGCACCAACCCTGGAGCACTAAGTTATAAGTGCAGAACATTGCATCTGCTTAGTAAAGACTCACCCAGTGTACCTGAGCCCCTGTGGTCAGTGGAACCTGACATAATATCAAGACTTTACCTTACCCCATTCTTAATGTCTGCATATAACTCTGCATACAACCCTGCCAGCTATCTAACTGATGTCTATAGTTGGCCAGTCCTTGAAAATCAGTATGCTCTGTTCTATCCAGGCCCATCTGTGGATCACTACATTCTTTGTTACTGGACTCCAGACCCAAACCAGGCCTTCTATGCTCCCTCTATCAGCCAGGGAATACTCCTGAGCTAGCACTGCCTCCCAACATTCCCTGCTAATGGCAACTACCCCCACATGTACTTTGAAGGATTTGTTGGAGCACTTCCAGCACCCCCCAGCCCTGCCTACCTCCCACCCACCCACTACTACATGTACCCTGTCCCTGCTGCAGTCCCCAACTCCTCTGGAGCAACCAGATAATTATCCCCCCTCTCAACTACTATTTCTTGCTCAAATCCCTCCTTCCCCTAGACAACAACAAGTTTAAGCCTATGTATAGCAGTGCAACAATGTCCTCTGCTCCCTCTGCCTCTTCTCTGCAGAGTTTGCAAGATGTGCTCACACCCTCCTCATCAGCTTAGGTTACTCCAACACTTCAGCAACTCTGGAGGTATGGGCAGATTGCCTCCTTGACTTCTATGAATGCTATTTGAAAGGAAACCTCCCTAAGACTATGCAAGGCACCTTGGGAATTGATGCCAATCTCCAGAATAAGCTCTGCACTCTGGTTGAAGAAATTCACACCAGCCTGAACCCCCATCAGTTTGAAGACTCCCTGGACCCTGCCTGCTCCTTCTATATACAACAAGAGGAACCTGCTGGAGCTCAAAGTGAAGCTCTGCCCCCTCATTTCCCATCAGCAAAAAGAGCTCAACACTGTTGATGTGCTCCTATGCCACCTAGTGCCATGCAGGAAACCTAAAAAGAGAACCAAACACTAGCCACTAGATAGGGTAGCTAGCAGTAGGAAGTTAATAGTCAGCTAAATAGCTCCCCAATAGTCCTCCCTGCCCTTGTCAAAAGCAGTGCCTCTGGCACCTTTGTTAGCAACCAGCTCAACCTCCACCACAATGACCTTGACAAACCTCTCAAGCTCCAACTCTTTGCTGGAAGCCCTGTCTCAATCAGAATCACCCAGTACCATGACAACACCCTCATCCTCAATAATGCATTGAGGTTACAGGTCTGGCTTCTCATCACCCAACTCCCCCCATCAACTCCAATCATGCTTGAGCTCCTGTGGTTGCAGGATGTCAGCCCTGACATTGACTGGAAAAACCTCACCATGCAATTTTCCAGCCCCAAAACAAGCTTAGAAACCACCATCTCTCTCTGCATCCAGTCCACTTTGGACTCTGATGCCCCTGACCCTGATGCCAGCACCTCTGGAGCAACCCAAAGCCCCTTGACCCTCAAGGACAACCAAGGAAGGGAAGAAAACATACCTCTGCCCTGGTCCCCCTTGAACAAAACTTGACAGCTTCCCCCCAACATTCTCTGGAATCAATACAAAGGCCCTCAGTACCCCAACCAATGATGCTAGACCTCTCCAGACAACCCCACTACAACTCTGGACCCAGCTGCTGCTGCTCCATCACTCACCCCCATCAATCACAAAACCCTTGACATCAAAATCATTGGCACTGTTCCCTTTGCATGCATTCTACAAGATGGTACCCCTGCCTTCCAACTACAAATCATGCCAGCCCTACTAGAAGAATACCTCTGCACAGAAACCACCCTGCCAGAACAAAAAAAACAGAGGAGCAAATCCTATATGAAGTACTTCTCCCAGAATATCATGAATTTGCTGATGTATTCTCTGAAGGAAGTGCAAAAGAACTTCCCCTCCACCACTCCTACAATCACAAAATCAATCTCAAAGAAGGCACCTCACCCCCATTTAGCAAAATTTACAACATGTCCAAGATTAAACTCTGGACCCTGAAGGATTACCTTGATGACATGCTCAGCAAAGATTTCATATACCTGTTGATCTCCACTACTAGTGCCTCAGTCATATTTGCCAAGAAGAAGGATTAGTCTCTCTGACTCTGTATTGATTATTAGGGACTCAACAAAGTCACCAAAAAGAACTGGTATCCCCTCCCCTTGATTGGAGACCTTGTTGACCACCTCCACAGTGCCAAGATCTACACAAAAATATACCTCTGCTCTGGCTACAACAACATCCAGATTGCTTTAGAGCATGAATTGAAGACTGCCTTCCAAACCCACTATGGCCTCTTTGAGTATCTGGTGATGCCTTTTAGAATGATTAACTCCCCCACCACTTTCCAGTACTTCATGAACAACATCTTCCATGACATGAATGACATTTTTGTTATCACATATCTGGATGACATTTTAATCTACTTGGACTTGCTGGAAGAACATCCAAAGCACATCTGCCACATCTTAGAATGACTCCAGGAGTACCACTTTCATGCCAAACCTAAGAAGTGCTCTTTCCATACCACAGAGGTCAAATACTTCAGAGTTATTGTCACTCCCAACAGTGTATGCATAGACCCTGCCAAAGTTGAAGCCATCCTCAACCTGCCCCTGCCCCAGAATGTCAAGGAGGTACAGTCATGCCTGTGGTTTGCTCACTTTTATTGCCAATTCATTGATAACTACTCCAAGATCACCAAAACTCTCAATTGACTCACATGGAAGGACACCCCTTGGAACTGAGACAGCAAGTGCCAAAGTGTATTCCTCCTCCTCAAGAAAGCCTTCACCTCTGCCCCAATCCTCTGTCATTTTGACCCCTCCCTACCCATCATGCTTGAATGCAACACCTCCAACTATGCCATTGCCAGAATCCTCTCCCAGTTGGACTCTGGAAGCAAGGATCTCTGCCCCATCACCTTCTACACCCACTTGATGATCCCCATGGAGCTTAACTACAACATCTACAACAAAGAACTCCTCACCATTGTCAAAGCCTTCTGTCAGTGGAGGGCCTATCCACACCACATCCAAGTTTACTCTAACCATAACAATTAACAATACTTTACAACCACAAAACAGCTCAGCCACTGCAAAGCTTGCTAGTCCAAAACCCTCTCAGAGTATGACTTTACCATCCACTATTTCTCCAGACAACTTAGTGTGAAGCCCAATGCCCTTACCCAGAGGCCCAACATGTATCCAAAGAAGTCATTTGAGGCTGAGCAGAATGTGATCAAGTGGTAATCCTCCCTGAGCATTTGCATGCTGTGCTGATTATGAACAAAGAAGGGATCCTCCACCAAATCAGAAATGCACCCCCAGACTCCTTTTTCACCCAGCACAACTCCTGCAACAACTCTGCTGATGAGTCAACCATTGACAACCTCTTTATGCTATCTCTAGACCACCACCTCCTACTCCAGAGGACAAATCTATGCTCCAGACCACAAGTTCATTTGCCTTAACATACTTCAGCAGCACCACAATTACCAAGGACACCTAGGAATTTGTAAGACTCTTCAACTTATTCCCAGGACTTACTTTTGGCTAGGAATGAAGAAGGACATCACACAGTATGTAAGGGCCTGCAAACCATGTTTCTAGGCCAAAGTACTCCACCACCACCCTTATGGCCTGCTGAAACCCCTCCACATTAGTTGGTGCCCCTGGTCCTCAATATCAATGGATCACATTGTCAAACTCCCTGACTCTAAAGGCTTCAACACAATCCTTGTGGTTGTCTGCCACCTCACCAAGCAAGCCCTTTTCATCCTCTGCCACACCACTGACAATGCTCTGGAGTTTGCCAAACTATTCCTTGACCACATCTTCTCCAAGCATGGACTCCCAGACAACATCATCTCTGACTGCAACCCACTATTTGTCTCCTGCTTCTGGCAGTTTCTATGCAAAGCCCTTGAAATCAAAACCACCACCCACTGATGCACTGCACTGAGCAGTAGGGATCCTTAGACTTGTTCTCTTCAGATTCCCCTCTGCTAGGTGATTAGTTACTGATTGTATTGCCATCTACTCCACTAATATACTTTGGATTCCCCTCTGCTAGCTGCATGACTCCAATCTGCTGCTCCAGAGGTCACCCTTACAAGCAATGCTGCCCCACAACCAGTCTTGGAGTACACTCTAGACCTGAAGATCTGTCCTGCACCCCCACCTCACATCCCAAACAACTCCAAAACCTGAACCATGTCCTACAAATACAGTCTCACCATAGTCAGTACAGTAGTCTTGATATTGCCTTAAGCACACATACATCTCCCAGCCTTTGGTTTACTGGCACTATCTTTTTCTTGGCCTTATCTGTTTTCCAGCACTTATCTCCAACTACACCTATAGCTTTAAATCATGATCTAATTGCTGATTTCAACTTCGAACAAAACTTGCTCAACTCCTAAATCCTCCAACCCATCCATCTCTGGACTTAGCATTCTTGCCAGCCCCAGACTTCCAGAACATCTGTTCAACATCTGTTCAACTCTGGAATTCCCATTCCCACCACTTCCAAGCTCCTGGACTATTCATTTGACCCTTGTTTAACTCCAACACTCTATAAGTTCTCTTAGTCATTGTATTCTCTAACTAGTAGTTTTCTTGCTCAACAGTAAGAGAGCTCCCTGGGTCAGCTGGACTTAACAGTAGGTTGCCATCCATATCCTCTAGCTCCAATTGCTAAGTGGGAGTAGCTACTCTGTTAATGACCACCCAGTCATTCTGGAAGTCTAGGAGGACATTATGTGTCCTCATGAATGGTGTCCCTACAATCATGTCATAGTGGTCAAAATTGGCAATGGTGGGGGCAACAGAGCAACCCCCAGAAATAGTGATGGCACAGCCAAGGATGCTTGAAATCCTCACAACTTCTTTTACTGCAGGTAGTCAACTACCTCCAGCACCAGAAAGATCATGTAAAGTTCCATGAACTTGACAGAGTCAGTTGAAATGATCCCATTTCCTAGCAATCATTGGATCACTATATGTTTAGCTACTTTTGCAGCTAAATGCTGTTGTGTTGAGGCCTTAGTGACCTCAACCTGGCTTTGCCAGAACACCAATACTCTCCAGACAACCCCTCTGGTTCTACCTTCAAGTATATTCTGGCAGAGGGCACTCAAGTGCCATCAATGGTGACACCTCCTAGACCAGCTACAGCTGGTCAGATGGGTGTGGCTGCTGGAAGCCTTCCTGGCATCATTCCACTCTCTTTCCCACACCATGAGATGAATTGACAAGATTCAATGTTTCATATGGAGCATCATGGAGTGCTCTATCAAACTCTGTTTTGGCATTAGGCCTAAACACCTGATCTTTTATGGTCATAATGGTACTCATTGAGGAAGGTGAACATTGAAATTTTAACATTCTGATTATAACTTGTGGCAGCAAACTTCTTTTTTGGAAGTTTGGTGCTACTTCACAGACAAGTCAATACTCACTTGACTTAAAAAAATATAATGTTTCTATTATGGTTCACACAGCTTATGATTGACATGTCATAAGTTAAATTCATAATTCTAGACTACAAAGTATGAAGTAAGGTGCTGCCTTATGTAATTATGGATACTATAGTTTTAAGGGCAATATCAGGCAAGACTCAAGAAGCAATGGCAAGGATGATTTTTCCCTGTCCAAGAGACAAATGTTTGAGAGCAAGTCTGATGACAACAATGTGAAGTAACAACAATGTTGCACATTGTAGCAAGAAGAAATATAATGGTAACACCTACTGGCTGTTAGCCATTGATGCTGAGAGCTCTAAGATGGACCTCAAACAATTGAATGACATAGTGCCTGGCCACCTTTCAGATGGCTGGGAGACTATGCTGGTATGTGGGCACTATGAGTGCCACAATGACTTCTGGGGTATGTTGCACCCCAACTACTATTGGTCTCCTATGACCAATGCAGTCTTTGTTAGCAGTAAAGCCCTTGCTGCACATACTAGTGAGATGACAGGGATATCTCATTTGTCCTTGCATTATGAATGATTTTTTTTTCCACAAAAAAATTCCATTTACTATTTCAAAGACCAGTTGGGGCAATGCCCTATGTCAGTCCCCACAGTATGTATAGGTGTGATTTACAGACACTCCTAAGGTACTCTGGTCTGAAGCCCATTTCAAGCTTGCTGGTTACACTCCATAACTACTTTACTACAGTTTGATGCATTCCAAGTTCATACAGCCCTTATAGTAGATCCTATACTATCTGCCATTAACATGCTATCCCTACTAATACCTGCTTCAATGCTCTGCAATGCTTGCTGGGCCAGCTCATCCACCCAGCATGGGTCATGACCATCCCTGATCTCAGACCCTACACTTTTGATTGGCATGGTGCCAGGCACTCCTACACCCAGTTTCTTGACATTACTGATCCAGTATTTGCCAAACCACCTGAAGGTTGGATGGCCAGGTGGGGGTCACATGATACTTTGGCAACCAGGCACTGATGTGTCTTGACACTTCTCTTTTCTTGGACCTACCCATACTATGGCCTGACAGATTTGATGGGGCTACATTTTCACCCCTTCCTATTCACTGTACTGGGGAACCCTTTTCTTTTCTGTCCAGACATGAGATCAGTGGTGACATTGCACCTTTGTGCCCACATGCTAAATGGTATCAGATAATCTTATCCTAGTGGCCTGACCAACAAAGCCTTCCTAAAAGCATATGGATAGGCAGTGGCTTCCTGGCAGCATTGAAATAATCCACATGGTCTCTAAGCTGTTTTCCACACAGGCACACTCAGTCAGAGTCAAAACCCTGACCTTGCACTCACAAATCATGTGATCCACTTTGGGATGTGATGGTGCCAGCTGAGCCACCACACCCCATGAATGATTGTACCAATGGGCTCCTCAAGGGATGCCTATGAAACTAGAGCAGCTACCAGAGTCTATGGAAGTTTCTAGGGTGATAACTACTCACCTGGCAGAGAGAACCAAAGAGAATAAATGTAAGAATTTCCTTGTCAGGTTTCTGAAAATTTACTGAAGAAAAACATAGAGAAACATTTCAAGTCTGAGCTCTGACCCAAGTAGGGAATTTGACACCCCAAGGCATATGACAGGGCCACAGTGATACTGACCAGATAGCTCTGGCCAAGGAGTACTGATGGTAGGAGTATGACATGGTTTGGTGGAGAGAGATCAGAAAAACAGTTGGAAGAGCTAGTCTTCTAATAGGTAAGATCAGCATCTTCATTTACAACCATATTTAAGCTGGCTGAAACAGATTTCATTGAAAAATATAGTGACTGCAGTGAATGTATCAGTGATGGATTAATGAGGCATTGGTGAAGGACATTACAATAGGATACAAGGCTGATCTTGGGTGCAAAAATCTGATCTTGGCTGACATGGAATGACTTATCCAATGAAAAAGGATGGGTTGTGGTTTATAAGCTCACATTTGATGATGTGGAAGTTATAAGGGAAAGGATATTTTGAAAAGTCCATGATTTATTAGCCTATATTAGGTTTGAAAAGGCTTATATGGCCTTGAGTCAGTTATTTTATTGGCCAAAGATGGGGCAAGACCTGAAATTGGGATACATTTCTGCATGTTCTGAGTGCCAGTGGTATAAAAGCTCAATGACAAAGCAAATAGGCCTGCTGCATTCATTACCTGTGCCTAATGTGCAGGGAGAGTCAATGGCTATTGATTTTATGGGTCCTCTACCAGAAGATGATGGTTTTAACTGCATTTCATCTATTACAGATGGGTTACATTCCAATATTTGTATCATGCTGATGTGCACCAATATCACTACACCACAATTGGCTGAATTGTGCTTTTTGAGAACTAATATTGCAAAAATGGCTTGCCACTGAAACAGCTTATCATCCTAAAACAGATGGTATCAGTGAAGTGGTCAAATAAGAAAATTGTCCAGGCATTGCATTTTATATGGATTCAAACCAGAGAGGATATTCAAGAGCATTATGATGTATTTATCTTGATATAATGAATACAATGATTAAGACAAAAGGTTTCTCATCATTTCAATTGTGGATGAGGAGGAGCCTGAGGATTATTCTGCAACTGGTAAACCAGTGACAGATGTGCTAGAGGAGCATATGGCACAGATATTGTGAAGAGGCTTGAGTTGAATATGGCTGCTGCTCATGACAACATGTTACAGGCAAATTTTCAATGATCAATTCAAGCTAATAAGAGCAAGAAGATGATGTTCTGTTTGAGGTTGGCAATGGTTTTGGTTGGGTATGGAGGGTAGTTGAAAGTAGTACAAGAAAGAGGGTCAAAAAATGTGTGGCAAAGTTAATGCCACATTACAATGGGCCTTTCAAAATTATGGACATCTGTCCAATGACATGTAATGTGACTGTGCTTCAGCTGAGTGATACAGAGGCCATACAGGCAATTTCATACTTCAAAGTTGAAGTTTTACAATGAGAATGACATGGAGCTGTAAGTTTGAACTAGGGCTAGTACTTGCTCTCAATACAGGAGCCAGGATACATCTTGTGGACAAAATTGTGGACTCATACAGGAGAGGTCAGGGTTGGAAATACCTAGTACATTTCCAAGGATATGATCCAGAACACAATGAGTGGAAGTACAGTCAAGAAATGGAAAACAACAAAGCACTGGACATCTGGTTGGCAGGAATTAGTCAAGGGTCAGCTGAAGCTGTTCTTTTTCTCCATGTCCCTGCTACTGGTAGCTTTTCCCACTGGGTTTGTGATGCACCTGTGTGAACAGTTCTTTTAAAATACTGACATGATTCTCTTCCATTTTGTTTCCTTACTAACACTTGTTTTTTTGGGGGTAAGGAGGGGGATTATGACTCCTATATACATACACATTATTTCCATCTATAGATAGTTGCTTTGTTTCCACTTTTGCTTCTACTTGTTTATATCTGCCACCAATAACTTTGGGCTCTCTTGTATTTTTTCTAATCTTTTATACTGTGTACATACACATATACAGTAGCTTGATCTTGCCAAAGGCAGTGGGGTTCCATCTTCTGGTCATCTCTCTGCATTCTTCCTTGCTCTCAGTGTAGATGGACTATCCTACACTTATTTGGCTTTCTCACCTGTCCTGAACATGTGTGTGGACCATTATGAAGAGCACCTTTGGAGCAACTTCAACTTTGCAACCTCAACAGCCTTTGTAAGGGTGACCTCTGGAGGCTGTGGCTCAATCACACAGCTGGCAAAGGGAAATCCAAAGTCTATTCAGTACTGTACAGTGTCTACTGAGATAACTACTCACCTGGCAAAGGGAAATCCAAAGAGAACAAGTCTGGGGATTCCCTAGGCCAGGTGTGACACTTCAGAGGCTTCAGAAGCATGAGAAACAACTATACAGTATGACAGAGAAAAAAGACAAAAGTGATGTGTCAGCAATTGGTCAGCAGTTACATAAGCTGGTGGCAGTGTCAAAGGGCCACACTTGTCTGAATTATTGACAGAGAACCAGTGCAGCCTCAGGGCTGAAACTAGAACCAATAGATAGGGAAAAGGAAGGAGAATAAAGGAAAACTATAGCGGAGCAAATCTGACAAGAACTGGAGAAGGAGAAGGGGAAACAAGTGGGACATCCCCTGACAGCCTTGACAAATCCTCTTTTTTGCTTGAAATAGTATACAAGAGAGTTAATATATGTGGATATGATGGATAGGACATTGAACAAGTTGAAATTACAAGTTGTCAAATTATCTGGTATGTCACAGGTCCTCGAGCACTTAGGTACCCAGTCTGCCCACATCATTAAGCAGCTTCTTTTGATTGTCATCAGTAGCAATGCTCAGGCCAAGCTCTTGATAGGTTGTAAAAAGCTTGCAAAGAGACATAGTTTTGACTGTATTGAGCACATACATTTACTATTCCTATGTACTAATGTTGTTTTAAGTTTATCCTTTTCTAATACCATCCATTCATTATAATCAACTCAATCCTGAAGCCCTTGTGATCCACTTCATTGTTGCTACTGAGGAATAGGATAATATATTATTGCAAACTTTGTTACTAATACTGCCTGTCGATGTAAGCTCCCAATGAGGCTTGTCAGCATATTTTTTGCAAGGGGACATGTCAGCAAATTGAACTGAAGACAGATTGAAACAAAGTTTCACAGTGAATAATCCAGACTTAACTTAATTTTATGCTTGCTGGGCCTAGAAATAATGTACATCGAGGTGTAGTCAGGTGTCAACACAGAAAACAGTCAAAAGATATGTCAGGACTGTTCCAAATCAACGGCGTTTACCGATCAAAGAAGCTGCTTTGGCGGATCTCAAGCGCTGTGTCAGAATTGAAAATTTCGACATTTTGGTCGCATGGTCACAATCTATGTCGGATTGATTGACATCGTACAAGTATTTCTCCGAGCTTGCACTTGCAAAGTCCTGTCACGTTGTGATGGGCACTGTCAAACGCTGAATTTCAGAAGTTTGTAGTGATCAACTGGTCGCAATCACCAGGTCGATGATGGGAATTGGGCCGGATTCGGATCTCTTCTTCCCAGCGGGCGGCCCGCGAGTTTGCTGTTCTCTCGCTATACAAAGTTGCTCGCGTGGAGAAATGTCAATACTATGTTTTCTGCATCTGCTCTTCCAATTGTATTCCTGTTCTTTCTGTCTGCTGTCTGTGGGCAGACACTCTACCTCGCCGGAGATTCTACGATGGCTGCAGGAGGCGGCGGCTCAAGCACTCAGGGTAATCTCATTGACTGTAGTCAAGTAAATCAAGTACTGAAGCTTGACCGATCTGGGTTCTAGGATGGGGTGTTCCCCTCACTCAGTATCTCGACATTTCAGTCGTCAATGATGCTGTTGCAGGTGAAAGTGCGAGAAGCTACAGTGAGCAAGGCCTTTTCACCAATCTTGTCAATTCTATCAAGAGTGGAGATTATGTTATAATCGAATTTGGGCACAACGACGCATCCGCGGGTGCGATTGACAATGGAAAGCAAGATGCGGTAGGCGACGGTTACAATATTACTAGCACAGTGACTACGTCCAAGTGAGCTTGAGTACGTAAGAGTCTAGGGTTATCTTGCCTAACTAAATGCCCTCAAGCGGAACCCAGATTTTGATTCACAGCTTTGCATACTACATCGAGAACGCTATCATGGCTATTGAGGCAAAAGGTGCTAATCCCATCATATCCTCGTTGACTCCAGATAATATCTGGACAAATGGCGCCATTGCTGCCGGTGGACGATTCGTCTCCTATGCGCAGAGCATCGGGACCAGAAGGAACATCACTTACGTTGACCATTATGCATACGTAGCTCAAGCGTATGATGCTCTTGGACAAACCCAGACTACGACGTTTTACCCCATTGATCATCTTCATACGAACGCTGCTGGTGCAAATGTCGTAGCTCAGGCATTTGTAAGGGGGCTACTTTGTGGAAGCAGCACGTTGAAGAGCAGAGTCAACGCAGCCGGACAGGATGTTCCGAGTAGGTACTATGTCGATGATACAGGAAAAACAGCTCTCAGTCAATATTTCGACAGATGGATGTATTTGAAATCGAATTTTGTTATATGGAATTTGCCTTTTCACGTCTGGAATGGGTGTGGCTTGACCGTAAAGCTCATTCAGATCTTTCCCTCTCATTGGGCGAAGGTATTGCCATGTATACATAAAAAGACAGTTTCGCAGCAAAGTTCATGATGATAGGCCCCTTTGAGTTTCTCTTGTTTAGTTGGTCGATCATCCAGCTTCTGCTGCCCTTGATCATTCATATACAACATTTCTAAGTACTTATTATGTAGAAGCTAACACCAGTAATCTCGTGAATTTTCTTGAACTGATGATAAATGCAGGCCGCAAGATAATCCTTTTCAACTCTGTCTATAGATGTTGTCTCATAATGAAAATCCATGAATGAACCACTACATAAGTATTACTTAGGAATGTTATATATGAATGATTGTTTAAACAAGAGAAACTCAAAGGGACCCACGGATCAACCTCGTGCCACCTCAGAACCATGCGGCTATTATGCACTTCTTAAGACTACTGTAAATCATACATATCCCCATCCGTGAGACTGATGACGGACCGTTTGTCGGCTCCAACGGGAATTTTTTCGCGCCATAAAAAGGTCGCTCGCAGAACCGAGAAGTCGCAGAGTAATTGATGCATTCTCTTCTCAAGTTGTTTGCTGTTTCGCCTCTGATTATTTCAAGCATCGTTGGACAAACCGTCTATCTTGCTGGCGACTCTACGATGGCGAAAGGTGGTGGCGGAAATGGGACTGACGGTGCAGTTGTCTATGATTTCTCTGAAATTCATGCTGAAGTGTCTGTCCAGGATGGGGACAGTACCTAGGGCAATACTTGACTATTCCGGTTGTTAATCGTGCTGTTGCGGGTCGCAGCGCGAGAAGTTATACTGATGAAGAACGGTTCGATTCACTCACCAACGAGGTCCAGAGCGGAGACTATGTCATCATTGAATTTGGTCATAATGATGGATTATCTGGAGCCGTTGATAATGGGCGACAGGACGCTTTTGGTAGGATTCTTAGCATCGAGAAAATGGATGTTACGATCATGCCTTTACAGGGGACGGTTATGACACAACCGCTACTGTTACGGAGGCAGAGTGAGTATGCCTTCGATTCAGAAGTGTCTTTCTGACGTACCCCAACCGCAAGTGGGACTACGCAGGTCATTCACACCTTCACATACTACCTTCAGAACGCTATCACGGCTCTGCAGGCAAAGGGTGCCATTCCGATTGTTTCCTCGCAAACTCCTGACAACATCTGGAACGGTAATGTTATTGCTGCTGGACCGCGTTTTGTTGGATATGCACAATTGGTTGGGCAGCGTACGAGTGCCGCCTACGTCGATCACTATGACTACGTTGCTCAGGCATACAACGCTTACGGACAAACTACGGTCACGACATGGTATCCTCTTGATCATACGCATACGTCACCAACGGGAGCGAATGTAGTGGCACAGGCATTCATACGGGGACTGCTGTGTGGAAATAGTGTATTGAAGAGCAAGGTGAATGCAGCCGGACAGACCGTTCCGAGTGAGTCAAAGAAGCATTGAAATGCTTCAAACTGAATGCAGCATTTTCCGCAGATGATTGCCTATGATTAGAGAAGCGGCGACAGTGATCGCAATGATTGTGATATAGATCTTGAGTTCAACAGGGCTCGAGTTACTCATCGTCAAATGATAAGCGTGGTTGCTGAATAGATAAGTATATTGCGTAACTCGGAGCGAGGTAACTTTCGCAAGGAACCACTGAAATGACCAATCAAGCATAGAAGCGACCGACTTACAATCCTGATAACTTTGAATGACATTAGGTATTAAGTACATAACTTTTATGATGCTGTCTCGGCCACTTGCTCGAGTGTTAGTGGATCCAATAACAGAAGTTTTCCGTCCTCTCCACCCAGACGCTTACATGCCACCCGTGCATCCTCGCTGAAGGCCAGCGGAAGACCGTGGTCAATCAACAATGGCAAAACGCGTGTGTGGAACAGTCTATGTGCTACAGAAGCACCCTAAATCCGGAAGAAAGTCAACGAGAAGCAAAAACGAAGAAGTTATCACCTACGAATTGGAAGAACACGCCACCGACAACTGCGTTGACAGCTTCTCCCTGAACTTTGTATAAACCCACGCTTCGTAACATTTCCCGTTGGTCAGCTTCCGCTTTAAGTAGGCTTGCTGAGATTGAAGGTGTCCATCGCATCGCGCGTCCCAAGGCCCATTTTGAGCCGACGACTTCTCCTAGCGTATACGAATTTAAGGTACGCGCTACTATCTCGTCAAGGTTATGATCCTTCTTCAAGGCAGAACTTGAGTGTAACATCAGCAGTAGGAACGATTCCATCACTCTTCGTCCTATATAACACAGTGTTAGCGCGAGTATCACGAACCGTGTGAGACAAAAACAAACCCATGAAGCTCAATGCACCATTGTGACCGTAGATTGCGGATGGATGACTTCCATGAGTGAGAATTCGCTTCGCAACTTCAGGTGGAAAGTGTAGTTCGGGGAATACAAAATTGAGATGATCTGCAAGTTGAGGCGCCGACTCCTTCCATGTCGACCGAGGTCCATTCCAACTATTCTCTTCTTCCTTCATTAGATGCTCCTGTTGTGCCGCAACCTCCTCATGTTTTCTCCTTTGCGAGGTCACCTCCTGCCGCCCGAGTCTGTCTTCCCTGTCCAAGTCATTTCTTCGTGGCCGATTCTTGTGAGATATCCGCTGAGGTACGGACCGTAGCCCTTCTGAAAGCTTCTTCGTTGCTGCCAAGGTATATCTTCGCGCTACAGTACCTAGTATTCAGTTCGCCATCTGGTAAGTCACTATGACAATTCGCGTGTGATACACGTCTAAGAATGAATACCGACCTCGTGGTGGCAGATAGGAGGTAGAGGCAGCATTTAGCGAGCGAAGTGGGCAACTTAGACTACGAAAAGGACGAGACATTACTTGCGGACCAGCCTCGGCCGTTTCTGACTTTTTGGTGAAGCGTGGTAGCGATTTCGAATCCAATTCTACGAAAAAAATCCAGTCACGTGGTCCATTCGCCGCTCGAGGGCCGGTCTCTTCGAGCCCTCGACGTTCGTTCAATGTTCAACGGTTACCTGAAACGGTTTGGAAAATATCGGAATAGTCGCCAACGCAGATTTCTCGAAGAATGACGCTCGATCTAAGCTCACCAGATTTTGGTATTCAGCTCTACGACGGCAAAAAGTTCTCTATCACTCAGACATAATCAACTGACACCTTCGTCTTTAACGTTTTCCTTACCTAGCATCTATGCAAAGTTGGCCACCTTTTTCCGATTATCCATGCGCTCAAATTGATGCGACAAGGAGTCGACTACTACCGTAGCAGTAAATTCAACACCACGGCTGTCCCTGACGAAAATATGGGTATTTCGATCACAAGGTATTTCGATCCCCAGGCCTGTGAGACTCTTTTGCTTTTATTTGATGAATTGATTGATCTATGAATAATCAGGTTGGAAATCATCTTAAATGATGTGCTCTGTCTGTTGCGATATCACTGACAAGAGCACTTGCAGGTGGCCCATTGATGAAACTTGTACATATTTGCCTTCTTTAAACCTTTGCAACTAGTGACTCCCTCCACCTTTGTCCATCTAAAGGTCAACATCTTCTGATGTATAGCTAGGCAGAGGATCAACATCGTCGTCAGACCAATTGCCTTCGTCAAACGGCCAAAATCCCTCACATAGACCTCTCATGACAGATGTAACAAAAGGTTCATTCAGATGGTCCTAAAACAAATTCTCAAACTCGTCAATGTTAAGGAGTGTTTTGACTTTGATAAAACTCTTAGTGAGTTGAGAACCAAGGTGACTGAAGGATCTTTAAGGAGATGATCCAGAGGTGATGGTAAAGGAGAAGCAGATTTGGTGTTGAGAGCAGAGGGGGAAATGGACGTACAATTCTGTCCCATAGAAATCCTCTACAAAAAGAAGAATCATTGTAGGATGATGATGCTGGTCTTTTCACTCCACAATTCAGAATAGATCTGGGACCCCTGGATTCAGCCTCTTCAGCTCTATGCACTGACGCCAAGAGCTGCTCAGAATTGTTGTTGCCTTTGCTTAAGTTTGGAGAGACATTTTTCAACATCTCATGCTCTGTGTCCAACACAGCGTTCACTGCAGATGTTGTGGCAGCGATTACCAGGGCACGAATCCAAATTGTAAAACTCCAAGTTCCAATTTTGGCAACGGTTGCCCCATGCTTATTCAACTGAGATGAGAAAGGAGCAGAACATTTTGTACCCACATAAGAATTCGATGCAGTGAGAACTTGAGTGAGGAAGGGAACATGGAGCTCATTCTGATCATCCATTCTGAATGGGTTACGAGCATAGCAATCACGAGTATCCTGGTTCAAACTGAATAGCAATTGAAGCCCCATTAGTAATGTTATGACAGAAGTCCAAAACCCTCAATCGATATGTGGAGAGTTCATTCTCATGATGAGGGTAAAAGAGGATGATTGCAGCCATCCAAGCATCATAGACACAAGTCCAATCAGATTCGGATTCAACAGGACATTTAGCAGTGGCAATGTCTTTTTTAACCAATGAAAAACCGCCAGCAAAATACTCTGGCTCATCCTGATGATCATATCCCTGATTGAGAGTTGCATATAACTTGTCAAAGTCAGCAAACTAGTCAAGCATGATGAGCTTCCACATAGCTTGAGAAATAGGATATTTGAGGGGCTGAGATTGCTACAGGATAATGAGAGAGTCAGTAACCTTCTCCTTTGCATGTTCTTGACACAGCACTCAAGTCTGAGTAATATATGGATCAGCAGAAACTTTGTTTTGGAGATTTGTGAGATGTGGCACCACAGCAAGGACAGAAAGAGGAATTCCAGGAGTTCTCAATGAAGGATTGGGTTGACCCAAAAGATTGGCAATCCGATCAAGTGAAGGGGAAGGTTGTTTGACATGGTCCAAGAGATGATTAAGCTTGGAATGCAAATTAGTTAAAGCAGCTTCTTCAATGGCTCAAGCATGATTTTTGGGACACAAGAAG
Organism: Termitomyces sp. 'cryptogamus'; assembly: GCA_020091625.1. Taxonomy (NCBI): domain Eukaryota; kingdom Fungi; phylum Basidiomycota; class Agaricomycetes; order Agaricales; family Lyophyllaceae; genus Termitomyces; species Termitomyces sp. 'cryptogamus'. Next base: position 5,622,551 of record JAGYZC010000001.1, read on the forward strand.
GTAACACTTTGATTTCTGAGAGTAGTTGCATCTCCATCTGTGTGACCTTCATGTGTTGAATCTTAAGAATGGACTTCACAAGGTTTTCCTTTTGATCTTTTACAAAACATGATGTGCGGTTTGACCTCCCTAAAATGATCACTTACTTCAGACAAATGAAGTCCAAGAAGCTTGAGGGCTTCAGCAAAGCTGTCAAAAGTCCTGGATCCATCAATGGTCTCTTTGATGAGTTTTTGACATTGTTCAGTACATTCACTGGTTTCTTGAATGTTATCATCTTCTTATGATTCAAATGGCAAGGGAGTCAACAGATGCTGCTCAAGACTTCAAACCTCTGGCTGGGATTTGAATGGTAAGAGGGTGGCAAATCTCATGGTGAGGTGAGGGTGAAGCTGCAGTCTCACAGCAAGATGAGGGCAAAGCCTGCTATTACTCCTAGAAGAATGGAATATGTTAGAGAGAGACAACCTAGCATAGCAAGGAACAAGATGAGATAGCAAGGAACAAGAGGAGATAGCAAGGAACAAGATAAGATAGCAAGGAACAAGATGAGATAGTAAGGGACAAATTGATATGAGCAAAAAATTATGATACACAACTAAAATCTAAAGAAAGAAGAGAATAGATAAGCAGCCACTATTTGAGAATCTGACAAGCAAAGCTTACAATAGAAGAACAAAACCTACACAGCAGCAAAAGCCTCACTATGAGAAGTGCAATGTTCCATAGTGAAAGATGAGATAGGCTCATCACTGATATGAATTGCCTTAGGATGCTGAATAGAATAAAGAAAATAAACACAGAGACAATGAGAAATCTAATTAAATGGAAGAGAGCAACTATAGCAAGAAGTGAGACTTGGCTCTACTGCCATTAACAAAGCTTTTGCCAAACAATGACACCATACCAACAATGGCCTGAAGTCATTTGTGAGGACACATAGGTGGAACCAAGCAACAGGCACAGAGACCTCCAAAAATGCTCCTTACCTTCAGAATTTACATTTATGCTGAGCATGCGGAAAAATGACATGTGGTACACATGATCAGCTGTGATATTTGTGTAACAGACACAGTAACATCACATAAGAGAAAATAAAGCTTAGAGTCTTCCAATATAACAGGGTTATGTCCTAGTATTAAAAGAACTGATGTCTCATGGTACATCAGACCTCTCTATATACCATAGACTGTACATAACAGTAGAGTAGTAATCAACAAATTTCTGGGAGAGATATGAACAACTGGATAGGTATTATCATTGCTTGCCACCCTGCTTCCCTGGAGTTCCCACCAACACCCCCTCAACTCAACCCAACCTTTGTTCACTCATGACACCCACCCTGACTAACTCTGATGCTTCCCCAGCAAACCCCAACAGCCCCCTGGCAAACCCCAACACATTCCCTACAGACCCCATCACTTCCCCTTCTCCTCCCAAGCCCTTGGACCCCTCCAACACTGTTCCTGATCCTGGCATATGTCACTGACTTGTCACCACAACTTACTCAACCAGTCCAGAACATCATGGCACCCCTGGAGCAGCCTACATTTCCATCAGATCCCATCAGTATATCACTGTGGCCCACCAACTGATTAGAACTGACACCCATCAGCTCTGCATGGCTCTGACAAGCCCCACTGCCAGACCCATTGCCCCTAGAGGGGATCTGTAGTTAGTTTTTAAGCTGTAAGACAATATCTATTACAGTAGTCTTGATATAACTTGTGGTTACTTGTTTCTTGTTACATTTGTCTCTGTTATGTTTCCTGGTCTTGTCTCTGTTTCTGTCTATTGTCTCATTACCATCTCATTTCATTGTCTCAATCTATTCATTCTCATCTTGACTCTGTCTCATCTCATCTGCCTCAGTTTCCTTTATTGTTGCCTAAGCTTCTTTCAACCTTCACTTTGTTACAGACTCCAATCATAAGTTTACAACCCCCAAACATTCATAATTAACTCTGGACCTTGCCCTACACTTGGCTCTGGAATCCATCAACATTAATTGATCCCCCATCAATCTCTGGCCCTGCTCTCATTACTTATGTGGCCTCTGCTTGCTTCACACCCTCTGTATTTGCCTCAAGTCTTGTACTTGAGTCTTCCCCAAGCCCAACCCTTCTTTGTACCTTGTCTTAGACTCCCATGAACCACCTTGTACTTGCTTGGACTGCTCCCCTTAGCTCATCCTCACAAGTATCTGAAGTCTGGACCTTCCCAGAGTGCTAGGTTATAAGCACAGGACATTGCATCTGCCTAGTAAGGACTTGCTCAGTTAAGCTGAGCCCCCCTGGTCAGTGGGACCTGACACTGGAGGTCAGGAGTCAGGGTGCAGCTGGATGATTAGATTGGTCCAGACAGCTGACAGCAAGGTTATGGGTACAAGGCTAATTGGCAGTGGGATGCATGTGTGGTGCAGTGTCACAGGAATTACTGAAGGAAGGCATTGGTGCAGAGTTTATGGAGAAAGCTGAATAGCAGTTGGAAGGGTTCTTGGAGCAAGGATAGTGGGAGTGTTCATTGTTGTAGGGTGCCATGATTGTGGCAGCATTTTCCATGGCCTTGCTGGTGTCAGAGGACCACTGTTTTAGGTCAGCATGTGCATGGCCACAATCATGCATGTGCAAGTCTGGGTCACCAGCAAGTCACATGATCTTTCTGTCTTGCTGTATAGTTGTTACCCATGAGTCTGAAGGCCTAGAGTGTAGCATCTGGCCTAGGGAATTCCTCAGACTTGTTCTCTTTGGATCTTCCTTTGCCAAATGTGTAGTATACTTGTAGACACTATACCATACTGAATAGACTTTGGATCTCCCTTTGCCAGTTGTGTTATTGAGCCACAGCCTCCAGAGGTCGCCCTTACAGCAGAACAAGTCTCTAGATTTGGTCTGGGAGCCACATATAGACATATATATGTAGTCTGTCCTACAATACAGTAGAGCATGCTTTGGGTTGTATCCTACATCACTGGTGGAGTCTGCTACACCATAGCAGAATTCCCATGATGTAGCATATTATACAGGTGCTGTGGAGGCTGTACATTGTGCCATATTATACATATCCAGTGGAGTCCTTTGACCAGGATCTGGAGGTGCTAATTACTACTGGCCCTGTTGCAATTACATTTAACAGTGACTGGCCCTGCTCAACACTAAAATCCACTGGTGTCAGCAGACTGGCAGTGGGTCTGGCCACCAGCTTTTTCTCATGACTGGCTGCCACCACTTGTGACATAATCTGCCCTCAGGAACATATCTGCCCAGTGCCATCAGAAAGCTGCTGAGAAGATGGGAGGTGGCCAAAGCTGGTACCACCATTGGCAACAAGCCATTTCAATGAAAAGTGATATGAAGATCTATTTTAACTGCAGAAATAACAATCAAGGAACAGCAGAAACACAGCATTATGCCAGTTGAACAAAATCAATGGAGAACACATCATATTGGTCATGGTTTTTTTAGATGCTTGGGAATGCTTCAGAATTCTTCATAGAGGATCAGATTCTTTGGAAGGCATCAATCTTCTTTGGCAGCCATCAAAATCTCATCAAAGCATCAAATCCTTGAAGGCCTATAAATAGGGAAGAGCAAGATTCTCACTCTCCCCTGGCAGACAAGCATGTTGGGACTATGAGTAGCCCTGCTGTGTGTTATCAGCTGACTGACCAGGGAGGGAATGTCCCTCCAAGTTGGTCTGGCAACTGAGCAATGGGCAGAGTAGATATCTGACAGGGATTACCTGGGGGTCATCCTGCATCCACTCCACCCTCAACACCTCATTGTGGGCCACCTGGGCCAGGTGGAGGTGGTGGGGGATCTGGAAGAGGACCACCCTTTCTTGGTTGAGGACCATCACCACCCCTGGGAGGAGGTCCACCAGATCCTAATGGACCAGTTAATGGTCCAGCAGATGAAGAGGATGACAGCAGTCAAAGAGCTGGTGGGAGGAGGACTACAGTCCTCCCAGATGGACAGTCATGGTGGTGTTTTCAATGCCACCACAACACTGTGGACAATTCACCACTCTTGGAGTGGCAGAGACCCATGAGTATCACTGCCAGACAATGCATGATTGTCTACAGGCAGTGATGGAGCAAATGCTTGCTATTTGATTGGTGATTCCAGACAGACTCAAGCCTAAGAAGAGTGATCCATCAAAGAAAATCACTCCATATGCTGGATCTGCCAAGTTTAGTGAACTTGAGGACTGGTTATGAGTGTTTGCATGTTTTACACAGTAGCCCAATATGGTGGAGATGGGTGCAAATGCAAGAGTCCTGACTTTAATGGACTTCCTCACTGTGGGCATACTGAAATGGTACCTGCAACATGTAATACATGTCAACAGGGCCCAGTTCTACTGGAGATTTGAGGACATGATTCTTGGATTGTATGATCAATTTGTACAGCTATCAACAATGCAGGATGCATGTGACATGTTCTGTGATGTGGTGTGTGCAGTCAACAAGAGAGTGCAAGGATTTTATGATGCCTTACTTGACCATGCTCAAAACATGGCTGTCTTCCCTGATGAATTCATCATTTGTGAGTGGTTTCAGGGTAGGGCACTACAAGTGCATGTGTCAGACATTGTAGCAGAACATGTTTTGTATTGTATGCTACATGTCCAGCAGAGTCCTCTGCATTGTAGCAGAAGTTAACAATGTTATGTCTGCAACAATGCCATTGCAATGTTACAATGTGTCATCATAAACACTCTGAGCAGACATCTTTGACTGCCCTCTTGGTTTGCAGGAGTTGTACATTGTATTGTTGTCAACAGTATCAGCAGATGTCTGCTGTCTGCCTTCCATTGCTATATCACATCTGTTGCAAAAAGCAGTTCCATTAGCTGGTGTGCCACTATATAACTCTTTCCATTGTCTCCACTTTCCATTGCTATATGACATCCATTGCAAAAAGCAGTTCTGTTAGCCAGTGTGTGCTGTCATATCTCTTTAGGCTGCTCTGTTGTTGATTTCTTTGTCCATAAATGGATCCCATCACAAAAGCATATTTACTACAGAAGTGTTTCCATTCAAAAGCTCTCAGTTTATTTGTATAGATATTTGTTGAAATCTGTCAAAGTGTGAGGCATGGGAAGCCATCACAAAAGCATTTTTGTAGGGGCAAGAAACCATCACAGAACCATTCATCCATTGCAAGCCTGGTGGAAATGACCATGCCAATGATTTGGGCACTCTGTAGATGATTGGTGAAAATATCATTCTTGGGACAGTATCATGGCTTAGTGGTTCAAAGTGCCATAAGGTTATGCTTCTCTCTGTCAGGATGAGGGTTCAAATCCCTAATCTGACAATTGCCTACTGATTTGGTCTTTTATTTTATTTATTGTGCTTTTTCTCCTGTGCTCTAACTAATGTTTAGGCACACTCTGAAGCAAAATACTCTTATGGTTTGGGTATTCAGGCTGGCTACCTGCCAAATCCTTGATTGCTGCAGTGCTCTACAGATGCTCTTAATTTGCTTGATATAGCAGGCCTGTGTGGCTTAATGGGTTTGAACATTAGAGGTCTGCTGATGTCTGCAGCCTCATATGCTTAGGCTGAGGGTTTGAATCCCTTGCTTGACATTCTGGTATGGAAACTTTTTTTAGTCATCATTTTAATCAACCATTGTTTGTTTCATGATTGACTTGCCTGATATAACAGGCACTTGTGGCTTAATGGGTTAGAACATTAGAGCTCTGTCAATGTCTGCAGTCTCATATGCTCAGGTTGAGGGTTCAAATCTCTTGCTTGACATTTGTTGTCTATAAATTTGTTTTCAATTGTCCACTCTTTGCTACAACATATGCTTGTAGCTGGCTTATCTTTCCAAAGCACTATGCTTCAGTAGTTTGAATTCCTTGCTTGACATTCTGTAAATGACAAAAGGTTTTTTAGTCATCATTTCAATTGACAATTGTTTGTTCCAGCAAATGCCTATAATGAGGTGCTATTGTGAGCCACCATGGATCAGTGGTTTGGATTGTTGGTTAAGCCACACTCCAACTGTCAAACCTAGGGTTTGACTCTCTCCCTTGACCTAGTGATTTGCAATGATTTTTTTTCTGTTTGATTTCTACTATTCCACATAACATTTGAAGGCTTTACATGTTTTGTAGCTTCAATTGTTTTGTAGATTCCTGTGGGTACAACACTTTTCCCTGGTGATCCAGTGTATACCTATTTCTGCTGCAGAGGCCTTCCAGCAGCAGCTGCCAGTGGTCTCATGTATACTTATTTCTGCTGCCAGAGGCCTTCCAGCAGCTGCTGCCAGTGGTTCAGTGTATACCTATTTCTGCTGCCATGCCCATTTTCCCTGGTGCCACAGTGTACTCTCATTTCTCCTATCAGCAGTGTGGCCACAGCATCTTTTTTGTGTCTTTTCTCTTTATATTTATGGGAATTTTATCTACATCAATGGGCTCCATCCTCCAAGTTCTAATTCCAAATCCAAGAAGAAACCAGTGTCACTTATATACTCAAAAGTCAAGTGGTGTATATGGATCATCTGGAAGGGTTCCCACAACACTTGATGTTGTGCTTGAAGAAGTTGAAGTTTCTGAGAGAACATCAGAAATGTCAGCAAAGTTGGCTGGGGTGAAAGGGCCAACAGGGATACATCCACCATGATCTCTTGATTGCCAGAAAGATTGTTCTGTCAGAAACAGTTAGATCTGCCAGGTTAATGATGCAGATTGACTCATGTTTCTGGTACAGCATCTCAATGCATCTCTTGTCCTCATGTGGTGTTACTCTTTTATCATATCTTTGCCACTCCTCCACATTATCCCCCTGAGGAATAGGGGGAGTACCAGATGAACTTTCATCATCTGGTGCAGTCAAGCAGGCCAGTCTATGTTTGGTATCCATTGCAAAGTTGCTATCCAATGGACATGAATTGTGACCTGGAATGAATAGAGATGGTGCAGAATCACTATTCATTGCAGAATTTGGTGATATTCCTGGTGGAATGATGAGGGGGGGGGGATCTCTCTGGCATGTTGGTCTGCTATGTGGATGTATGTTATATTTGCTGGTACATATTCTCCAGATCCAGCAGTTGAAGTTCTGCTCTTAGATCCAGCATCCAATGCAATGAAAAGGGGAGGAAGACTATTAACCCTCAGTACATTGCCATTGTCAGATATCACCTCCTTGTCAGACTTGTCATCCATTGCCATAAACAGAGGAGGAAGCCTGCCATCATCCAGTTCACCTCCACTGTCAGCCCTGTCACCATTGTTAGACTTGTCATCCATTGCTATAAACAGAGGAGGAAGCCTGCTGTCATCTGTTGCACCTCCACTGTCTGACCTGTTGTTTGATGCAATGAAGTGTGGTGGGAGGTGTTCCTCATCTGATCCACTTTCCTCAGCATGAAACAGAGGTGGAATGTTGTTGAACCAGTCTGGCTCAAAAGTCATACCCCTGAGGTCTGGATCATCAAACAATGGATTCTCAACATCCATCCATTTCTCATCACTTTGTGCCAGTGAGAAGAAGCTCTGCCAAACAAGGGAAACAGGATGGGAAAGTGATTGAGACTGTGCTTGTGCTTGAATAGCAGATGATTTCTTTATAGGGTGATAGATGAGCCCAGGATTCTTCCTACTTTTAAGGAAGAGGTGGTGGAATGGATGGCATGGATTGGAAAGATCAATAGCCTTGTCAAGCATTGATGGAGGCCATGCAGGTGATTGAGTGTCAGGCACAGAGGTTGAAGAGGCACAGTCAGATGGTATTGTGCTAGTGCTACTAAGGGTATTGGTGATTGAGTCAATACCGGTGAGTTCTCCTAAGTGTGACAGCACAATAGAATCAGCACTGGAGAGGTGAGTGTCAGGGGACTTCCATTTCCAATCTCCACAACTTGTTCCAGCATCTCTGCAGCTTGTTCAACATCTCTGGGGCTTGTTCCAGAACCCCAGTGATGTGCTCCTATACTGCCTAGTGCCATGCAGGAAACCTAAAAAGAGGACCTAACACTAGTCACTAGATAGGGTAGCTGGCAGTAGGAAGTTTATAAAGAGGGCAAGTCAGTAACTGTCCCAGAAAACAAGAGCTAATGGGTGGAGTGTGGATGGGAAGTGAAAATAGTCACTATCACTAGCCTAAGTTACTATATGGTAACAGAGGGTTGCTAGACAAAGGAAAGGAGAAAGAATGAAGGTGAAAGAGTTGCTAAGGGGGAACAAACTAAGTGGCAAAAGGGGGAGTTGGGAAGAGAAAATGGAAATGACAAGAAAGGGACTGGAAGGGGACAAATGCAAACTAGTCACTAGCCATAGTTGCTAGCATTGCTAAGTCAAGATAAATGCTAAAGGCACCTGCAGTTGGTACCACACTAAGTCAAAATCAAGTTGGCAAGACTGTTGCTAACTTGTTGTCAATGGCAAGTTAAAGAGCAAAGTGAAATCTTAAGCTGGTAAGCTTAGAGAGAGAGGAGGGGAATTGTACTCTGTTTGTTGTATGGGGTCTCTATATACAGGCAGTATTTATACTATTTGTAAGTATAGTATAAGAAAGGAGATAATAGTTGCTGCTAGCAATGGTATCTGCCAAAGTTTTTATGATACATATGAGATGTCAATCTGTAACCAAGTAAAAAGTAAGCAAAGTCAATGTGATGCATAAAGGTAATAAATCACAAGACAAGAGCATGTCCAATGTCAATACCTGAAGTATAAATACCATTCAAGTATGTTTGTAAGCCCAACAAGAAAAATGATAAGTAAGAAATCACACAACTGTCAATATGTCCATATTTAGAGAGAAAGCTGTGTTGTCACCAAGATAGTTGCTAGCGATCATTGCTTAGAAAGGTCTTGACATTGTCATTCTAGATCCTGAGTCCAGATTTCATGTGATACAGCTTGTGATCAATAAGTCTTGTGGTTGCTAAAATTCTATGCAAAAGCTATGTTGTTCCAGATGTTGGGGCTAGGCTTCACATGCTAAGTGTTGTGACTTGTGCCATATCAAAATAATCAGCTGCTGTCCAGTCAGAAATGCCAAAAATGGTGCTCAGCAACAAGTAAGTCTTATCATCCTCCTCTATGCTGAAATCTTGACTGTTCTCAGTCAATCCAAAGTCTCATGATTGCTTGCTTGGTCCATGCATCTAGAGTGGTCAGAATAAAAGTGACTAGCAATCCTGCTTAACTTCATCAATACTCCCTTCTAGCTATCTCAATCTTATCACCATGTCCTCTGATCTCACCTCCCAACTTGAGAAGCACACAATGGCCCAGGCCTTCCTTGATTGGGCTGACTACCTCTTGTCCATTGCACATGTGTCACTGGCAATAAATCCTTGCTCAGCAGTCACCACCATCATACAACTTTGGCTTTGATGGTTCAAAATGGCTGGTAGTGGGATAGAGTGTGCAGAGTTGGCAACTGTCAACAAGAAGTGTTGGCAGTTATATGAACAGTATAAGGGAGAGGACTGGATTTGACAGTTCAATAAACATTTTGTAAGCTCTTTACTTTTTCTTAGTGACACAGTCAACAATTTTTGCTAGGTTCCTCTTTTGCCTTTGTTGGAGTTCCTGATGGAGAATCTGGTGGCTGGCATGACAGTGAGTGCTGGCAATGTCACTAGTGTCACAACCCACTCCCTAGACCCCCGACCTTGTCTCCAACCTGCTCAAACCCTTCCTAATGCCTTGCCAAACCCCCCCAACCCTCAACCACCCTCTGCACCCACTCTGGGTAACTCTGATGCTTCTCCAGCAAACCCCAACAATCCCCTGGCCAACTCTGATGCCTTCTTCACAGTCCTCAACACTTCCCCTAAGCCTCTGGAACCTTCCCCCACTGTTTCTGACCCTGTCATATGCCTCCAATCCCCTACCCTGATTCACTTGACTTCTCACCTTGTCTCTGCCTCATCTCAACTGTCTATATTCCTTTGTTTTTCTAAGTTCCCCCATCTCCAACATCAGTACAAACTTCACACATGTGCTATAACCCCTGAACATTCTTATAACAACTCCGAACCTCACTCCTTGCTTGGCCCCAGAACCCATCAAGTCTTAGTTGATCCCCCATCAAACTCTGGCTCTGTCCCCATTACCTGTGAAGCCTCCACTTACCACACAGCCTATTTGCCCACCTACAAACTTGTTCCTGACACCCACCTAAGTCTGACATTTAATATACTTAGTCTTAGACTTCCCCAGACCATTCCAGACTTGCTTGGACCACTTCCCTTAGCTTCCCTTCACAAGTCTCTTCCCTCTGCACCAACCCTGGAGTGCTAGGTTATAAGCACAGAACATCATATCTGCCTAGTAAGGATTTGCCAGTGTAGCTGAGCCCCCATCATCAGCAGAACCTGACAATTAGGGCTAGTGACTCTGCTAAGGTAACTTCAGCTTTTTGAAGACTTGTTGCCAAATGACTAGTTCTATTTTCAGCACCCTCCTCACAAATTGGCAGTTACGATGGGGGCAGAACATAGTGAGGGCCATGGGAGTGAGGGCAGCACAAATTATAGGGACATTGGAGTGGCTAGGCCCTCAACCTCCCAAGTGTGTGGTTGGCAGCATTGCTAAGGGGTTGGTGATATTGCTAAGAGTAGCAACAACCCCAAAAGAGCAAATAGAAGAGGAAGGGCAAGGCCAGAGGGGAGGAGGAGGAACAATTCAAAGTGAGTCTTCATTCTTTCACTAATCCTTGGCAATTATCACTAACTCTGTCACAGGAACTTGTCAAGGATTCATCTATTGACAAACACTTGGTGACTCTTCTTTGCTGGCAAAAGGCCTTGATAGTGGTGGACATGGGGATGGAAGCTGGACTAGTGTTGGAGAAGGCAAAGGAGAAGTTGACAGTGTTGCTAGAGAAGCAACAAGCATTCAGGTGAGAACAAGGAGCAGTAAGTCTTTTAGTGATCTTTGCTATCACAGTTGCTAATAATTCTTTTATAGTGTGACAAATGCTGAGCAGAGGACAACCCAGAGGGCTGCTAGTACCCAACTGGGGCCCAGCCTTGCTACTGCTGTGTTATAACCTGCTCCCTAGCCTCCAACACTGTTCCCAGCCCTTTCCAATGCCCCACCCAACTCCCCCAATGCCCTGCCCAACTCCCTCAACCCTTGCCCACCCTCTGTGCCCACACTGGGTAACTCCAATGCTTCTCCAGCAAACCCCAATGGCCCTCTAACCAACTCCAACACCTTCTCCACAGCCATCAACACTTCTCCTGAGCCCCTAGAACTATCCCCACCATTCCTAACTCTGTTATACACTTCTGACTCATTGCCCTAATTCACCTGACCTGCTCTGGAGTATCATGACAACCTCAGAACAGCCCACATCCCCAGATGATCCCATCAGAATATTACCACAGCCTGCCCCTTGATCATATCTAACACCTGTCAACTCTGTGCAGCTCCATTGAGCCCTGCTGCCATGCCTGCCATCCTCCAGAGCTATCTAGTAGTTAGTATATAAGTCATAGAGTAGCTCCTTGTACTCTAGTCTTAATATTGCATAAACCAGTCTCTTGTATCTTGTATTTCTCTCTGTTTCTATTTCTGTTTCTAGTCTCAAATCTATTTCTTTTATCTGTCTCATCTCGTCTTGTCTCCATCTTGTCTCAATTGTCTCTATTTCCTTTGTTTTCCTAAGTTCTTTCCATCTCCAATGTCAGTACAAACTCTGTGCATGCACTACAAACCCCCAAACATCCCTGACTCTCCTGAACTCTGAGACCTCTCCCACCATTCCTGATCACATCATATGCTCCTGACCCCCCTGCCCTAATTTCTCTGACCTGCTCCAGAGCAACATGACAACCCCAGAATGACCCATGTCCCTGACTAATCCCATTAGAATATTGCTGTGGCCTGCCTCCTGATTGTACCTGACACCCATCAACTCTGTGTGGCTCTGTCAAACCCCACCATTACACCCACCATCCCCCAGAGCTCTCCAGTAGTCAGTATATAAGTCGTAGAGTAACTCCTTGTACCCCAGTCTTGATATTACTTGTATTAACTGGTTACTTGTATCTTGTATTCCTTTCTGTCTCTGTTTCTATTCTTAGTTTCAAATCTATCTCTCTCTGTCTCATCTTGCCTTGTCTCCATCTTGACTCAATTGTCTCTATTTCCTTTGTTTCTCTAAGTTCTTTCCATCTCTGACATCAGTATGAACTCTGTGCACATGATATGAACCCTGAACATTCTTATGATAACTCTGGACCTCGCTCTTTGCTTGGCACTGGAGCCCATCAAGTCTTAATTGATCCCCCATCAAACTCCAGCTCTGCCCTCAGCACAGTAGCAATGCCTCCATTTGCCCTGCAATCTATTCATGTGCTTATGAACTTGTTCCTGATGCCTGCCCAAGCCCAACTTCAATATACTTGGTCTTAGACTTCCCTGGACCACTCCAGACTTGCTCAGGTTGCCTCCCCTAGCCTCCTCTCACAAGTCCCTCCACTCTGTGCTAATCCCAGAGCACTAGGTTATAAGTGCAGGACATCACATCCACCTAGTAAGGATTTGCCAGTGTAACTGAGCCCCCACTGTTAGTAGAACCTGACATAATATTAAGACTCCTCCTTACTCCATTCTCAATGTCTGCATATAACCCTGCATACAACCCCACCAGCTACCTAACTGATATCTATGGTTGGCTGGTGCCTAAAAATCCATATGCCCCATTCTATCCAGGCCCTCTTGTGGATCAGTACATTCCCTGCCACTGGACTCCTGACCCCAACCAGGTGTTCTATGCACCCTCCATCAGTCAGGGAATCTCTCCAGGCTGGCGCTACCCTCCAGCATTTCCCACCAATAGTAACAATCCCCACATGTACTCTAGAGGATACTCTGCAGTGCCCCCCAACCCCGCCTACCTTCCCCCTGCCCACTACTATGTGTATCAAGTTCCTGCTGCAGCCCCAGCCCCTCTGGAGCACCTAGATAATTATTCTCCTCCTCATCTGCCATCCTCTGCTCAAGTTTCCTCATCCCCCAGACAGCAAAGGATCAAAGCCTACATCCAACAGCATGACAAAGTCCTCCACTTCCTCTGCATCTCTCCTACAGAGTTTGCAAGATGTGCCCACACCCTCCTCATCAACTTAGGCTACCCCCTATTTTGCTGGCAGACCAAGCAATCAGAGACTACTTCTACCCTGCACATTGAGATGCTGCATGCTAGAGGGGGGGTGATGTCAGGAGACTTCCATTTCCAACCTCCACAACCTTTTCCAGCACCTCTGCAGCTTGTTTGATATTTCCAGGGCTCATTCCAGAACCCCAGAGTTCTCCATATTACCTAATCAATCATTGTTCTAGGGTTAGGATTAGCTCCAGCCTGCTGTACAGTAGTTCCCATGCCTCTGCTGCCCACTGATGCGCCACACTGAGCAGCAGGGATCCTTAGACTTGTTCTCTTTGGATTCCCCTCTGCTAGGTGATTAGTTACTGATTGTATCATCATCTACTCTGCTAACATACTTTGAATTCCTCTCTGCTAGCTGTGTGACTCTGACCCACCACTCCAGAGGTCACCATTACAATCTCAGCCTCCCAGCTTGATATCAGTTCTGCTGAGATTTCCATGGACCATTCAGCAAAATAATAAACAGCAGCCTTACTCATCTTAATGGCTGTCAAGTACATTCAGCATAGGGAAGGAACCATATTAAGTAAATTCTTCCAGTTTGAATCACACATATGATCATCAAGGATTTCTGCTCAATGTGCAAGAGTAGCAGTTTGTGCCATCTGTGAAACTTCATTGAGAGTAGACCAAAGACTTTTAATTATCTCCCCAGCAATATGGCCAACTCCTAGAATAAATGATGAAGCAAAGTGGACAAAGCAATTTTCTTTGTAGCCATGGACATGAAGGAGGCCAATTGCATAGTCAATCAGTAGATTATCTGGTAAACTTCCCTTACCTCTGCTAATTGTACAAAAAACTTGACACACCACTGGCATGCTATGTCATATACCAGCAAAAAATGCTTAATAGATTCCATGTTGGTTGTCTTCAGTGCACATGTGATGGAAAAGTCTGTATACACTTGGCCTTCACAGGTTAAGTTTGTTATGCTGTTAGGAGAAAAGCAGCCATAGTGGGTGCATGCTATTGCAACAACTTCAGTAATGTTGCATGATTTGTTCATTAGAAGTGCCTTTTTGATGGCCTTGAATGTGTTCTTATAAGAAGCTCTCTAGCAATGGACCCACCAGACAGCTAGAGTGGAGGTTACTAGCAGACAGCAGACTGCTGATATTGGATGGGGTGTTTGGATCAAGTTAATAGCCAGAGTGGAGGTTAATAGTGGATAGCAGACAGGGGCAATTTGGATGCAAACATTGATAGTCAATCAATAATGGCACATGTTAGCAATCTGAAGAAAAACTCACTGTCAGCCTATCCTTTGCAAACTTAAGATATTCATCAAGTTCATCCCTCCTGGGCATCATTCCACCTTCTTTAGAATGCCATACATCCCAGGCAGGATTATCATGATGGACATGATCTGCCTTGAAGTTCTCATCCATCATCAATGAGTGATTGAACTTCCACTGAACTGGATTGGACTGGTGTGTCTGGTGTAGACACCTACAACAAAGAAGTCTTGAACCAATGCAATCACAGCATTGCCATTGTACAAGATGTCTGTCAGGACATGCATGACAATGGCTAATATCACTGATGGTTCATGACTGAGTAAACCATTGAGCAACTGTGGAACATAGTTGATGAAGTCATTGAGATAGTCTGCCTGTGTCTATAAAATATGAATAATAATATGTTGCACAATTTTTCCATGAAAATTTACCTTGCCATGCTTCATGGGGACAAGATATATATCATTTACCATGGTAGCATCCCTAAAAAAATCATCATCATCATTGGTGGCTGGGAATGGTATAGCAGAAGTGACAACTGGAATTGGACCAATGGGCACTTGTTCTTTCACTAGTATAGGTGATCCTCTAGAGTTCTTGATAACTCTTGTCTTTTCTTCATTAGGCATAAGATCTCTTTGCCTGAGAACTGTAGATTTTAGTTGCTTGTGCTGCTGGTGCTTCATCATAGCATTCGAATTCATGGTGCAAATGAGGTGTTGAAGAGTGTGCCTGCCAGCAGGAGATTTCCTGAAATATATGTAGCAGCATGTATGGAATGGGAAAGGAAAATTGTTATGAGCCCCATACAAGATGATTGGTTGATGTGAAGAGGTGCAAGTAATGTGTGGCAGATGATGATTGATATTGGCAATCTTTCCACAACATTAGGTATTCTTAAAGAAGATTTTGTTGTGAAAGTTTTCCTTGAGTGATATGCACTAGGCTAAAGTAGAAAAGCTGCTATCAGACTGTCTGCCAAGATGGACAATAGAAGGGACAATAGAAAAATAGATATTCATTGGTTTTGGTGACATTAGCAACAAATCAGATTTTGTCACTGCTGGTGTAGTTCTTTAAGGTTATCTAAAATCTATGTGCCCCTTAGTAGGTGAGGAAAAAATTAGCAAGACTGGTACAAGACAATTTGATTGAATTGGCAGAACTTATGGACTGCCAGCCTATGTCCAGTCTGCTGAACAGACATCTGATCCAGTAGGTCATCTGATCTGGTAGGCCATCTATAGACATTCTTCAATTGGTGCAAGATAATTTAATGAAGAGACAGACAGTTTTTTGACACAGAGAGAGACAGACCTTCCCAGCCAGCCTTCATCCACTCCAGTGGGCAGATGCCAGCTCTATGAATGTTTTTCATGTGGGTGAAAGATCATGTGATTCAGTGTTTGGCAAAAATTGAATTTAACAAATGGGCCTACAAAATGTCCTTATCCCATGAGCCCATACCCAATGTCTGCCAGGCACCACTATTTTCTCCAAGAAAAAGACAAACAGAATCACTCTTCACTGCAGATGAGAGGGCAATTTTTGAACCATATAAGGAAATGTACCAGCAAGAGCCAAATCATCAGGCTAGAACCACAATCTTAAAAGATAAAATCCTCACCAATATTTTCAACTACTGGGCCAGTAAGGGAACAGCACCAGAAACTGGAGAAGAGTGGGCAGAGAAAATCAAGGTGAGTCCCCATTCACATCTCCTAAATCCAGACTTCTAATGCCTTGCAGTAGAAAGTTGGAAACTACATAAAAAATTCCTGGAAACCATATAACCAACATAAAGATCCAAGGGCACTCATGCAAATTTCTGTTAGGGATGTGGTGCAGCAAACAATGTCAAAGGAAATCAATCAGGAGATAAAAAACTTGCTGGATGTTGAGGATCTTGACAGCTCACAACTAGAGGCATTTTCACAGTACAATGTGGCTGTGAAGAATATTATAAATCAGCTAAGTCCAGAGGAGGAAAACTGCTTATGGAGAACAGCTGCTCAGTGGAGCTAGAAAGGAAAATCTGCCAGATATCCAGTGCAAGTGAGTAGTCTTTTTTTTCATTCTAAAGTCATCATATTGCTCCTCAACCTGCTGGCTGTCTGCTATCTGGTGCCTGCTGTTCAATCCTCACTTCCATCCAATGTAGAGCTGTTGGTCTCCCATATGCTCTGGCCTCTAGTATTCACTATCTGTCTCATGATCTGTTCTGATGTTTTTTAGAAAGGCAGACAAACATGGTTTGAAACAAGTTGATGATGCAGACATCCTTCATTTTAAGGAGATGGGCATGTTGAGCTGGACTGTTGTAGGATGGATTGCTGAAGAAGGCATGACTCTTAGGGTGTAGGTGCATGTTATGCCAGATTTGAATTTTTTTTCAACCACATTGTACTTGTAGACATGACAATATGTCTCACTTGACACCAACCAACTGGTATTCATTTGAAAATATGTTTCCTGGACTACATGTCTGCTCTCCTGGGCACATATAGAGCAACAAATAATACCTTGCAACAGGACACTACTCCTTCTGTTTTGACCTGTCCTGATCTTGCTCTTGAGCAAGATAGTGATGGTTTCTCAATACTGCCACCTCCACCAAGCAACATGGTCCAAACCCAGCCAGAATCAGAAATGCTTGTCCAAGACTACTTGAACAGTCATTATAGTAAATTGGTTGTTCTGGTTCTTGAATCTCTCCTACTGAAAAATTCTCAGAAATTGCCTTAGGCTTCTGTTACAAATCAGCTCCATATAATGCTGTGTGGTTGTTGAATTGTACTAAATTCATCAATTCAAGATATCTTCCTGAATCACTGGAATTCAAGAATCCCCACAATCCTGGTCAATCAGAGCTGTTGTGCCTTCTGAAGTTCTAGAGAGATCATCAGGAAGAACATGGATCCAGTGATACCTTCCAGTGGAAGGTTTATGTTAACAAGAATAAGGACAGGGTTCCTGCTGAGTATGGCACTTGTGCTGACCATGAAAAGAGGGCTGCTGCTGCAGTGTCATGTAAGGCAGCTCAAAAGAAAGAAGAATGTCAGAGGAAATGAAAGCATGTTGGGTCATCCAGTGGTGATCCAGCTGGCAAACTTGCTGGCACTCTTGGCATTGCAGGTCAACCCAATCCATCTAGCAAACTTGGCATTGTAAGCCAACCAGATCTGTCAGGTGATTTGGCCAGTGATGCTAGCACTGTAGAGCCAGATCCATCTGGAAAACCTGGCACTGCACCCATGTCCAATCTCCAAATAAGTCTTGAGATTGTCAATGATGTTACTATACAACAGCTATAGCAAAGAGGATGGAATAACCTAGTAACTCCAATCAATGGCCCAGCAGATGGGTCTCCTTGTTATGCAGTTCCTAGATCTGTTCTTGAAATTCTCAACCAGGAAGAGGACACACATGAAACAGAAACAGAGGAAACACTATCTTATCAACTGGCATGTTAGAAGCACAAGGCATCACTGTCAGGGGACATCCCACTTGTTTCCCCTTCTCCTTCTCCAGTTCTTGTCAGATTTCCACCACTATAGTTTTCCTTCATTCTCCTTCCTTTTCCCTATCTATTGGTCCTAGTTTCAGCCCTGAGGCTGCACTGGTTCTCTGTCAATAATTCAGACAAGTGTGGCCCCTTTGACACTGCCACCAGCTTATGTAACTGCTGACCAATTGCTGACACATCACTTTGTCTTTTTTCTCTGTCATACTGTATAGTTGTTTCTCATGCTTCTGAAGCCTCTGAAGTATCACATCTAGCCTAGGAAATCTCCAAACTTGTTCTCTTTGGATTTCCCTTTGCTAGGTGAGTAGTTATCTCAGTAGACACTGTACAGTACTGAATAGATTTTGGATTTCTCTTTGCCAGTTGTGTGATTGAGCCACAGCCTCCAGAGATTGCCCTTACAGCAAAACAAGTCTCTAAGTTTGGTCTGGGAGCCCCCTTTTCAATTACCTAAGCTTCTACTTGGTTCTTTAAAAAGATCTCTCCTCCACTAGTATCTTAGTGCCCCCTGTGCTCCTCCTATGACCCAGCCAACCCCTCCAGCACCTCTCCCTAACACTTCAAGCCCCCAGAACAATGCCTGGAGTCATTTGCTGTCCCTGGAGACACAGGTTCAACTTACCCAAGCCTTCCTTACTTCCTACACTGCTAAACTCACTGAACTCTGTCAAACTACTAAAGCAGTGTCCCTTTCTCTCCAAGCCCTTCTGGAACATCTTCCCCTCACTCCTACTCCTCCCCCTGGACCCCCAGTAGCTGCAGAAATGTTCTCTTCTGCACTTAGCTCAAAGGTCTCAGCATCCTACTCCAAACTTCCTCACTCTGTGCTCCCTAACATATTTAATGGGGACCATAGAGCAGGGAAATATTTCCTCCAGTCCTGTATCACCTATATCCAGCTGAGCAGTGAAGCCTTTGCCTCTAATGCCTTGAAAATCACTTGGATTCTCTCCTACATGAAGACCAGCCAAGCATCAACCTACACACTGCATATCTTTTGATGCCCAGGAGGAGTTGAGAGTTTCTCTGGCTGGATGGGAGTTTAAGAAGGAGTTCCAAGCTGAGTTCTTCCTCCTTGACTCCGCCAAAACTGCAGCTCTTTCCCTTTGAGACTGAACCCAGTATGGTCAAGGAAAGCAGTCACTTGACAAGTACATTGACTCTTTCCATGCCTTAATTGAACAGGCTGGATATCTAGATGGTCTGCAACTTTGCTTAACCTTTTATGATGGACCCCCACCCCTCTCTTATGGATCACATTGACAGTATGGTAGAGGGGCACCCAGATGATGAGCATGTCTATACCTGGTACAAGGTGGCATGTGAGCAGTGGCAGCTCATGGAACTGCAATGCAAGTTGTAGCAAACACAATCTTTGACCTTTCCTTTCTCTTGTGGAGAGTTCACCCTCTAAGCTCCCCCTTCCACACCTGCATTAGCATTCTCACAAGCAGGTGCAGCTTCTTCCTTTACACCTCACATTGCCCCCTTGCACTCCCTACCCCAAGGAGTTCCTATAGATGTTGACACCTCCTGACAGCAGTCCTCTACTCCCCTGCTGTGTTGATGCTGTGAAAAGGCTGGTCACCTTGCCTGCTACTGTCTTCAAGGACTAGAAGTCCACTACCTGTCAGTGTCAGAGCAAGAAGAGCTGCTCATCCAACTCCTTATAGCCTGGGATGCAATGGGAACCACCTCTCTGGATGCTGTCAGGGAACTTCCATTTCCAACCTCCACAACTTATTTCAGCATCTCTATAGCTGATTCAATGTCTCCAGGGCTCATTCTAGAACTCTGGAGATCTCCAAAGAACTGTGGAGTTCTCTATATTACCTCACCAATCATTGTCCTAGGATTAAGACTAGCTCTGGTCTTCTGTACAGTAGTTCCCACACCTCCACTGCCTGCTAATGTACCATGCCAAGCAGTAGGGATCCTTAGACTTGTTCTCTTTAGATTACCCTCTGCTAGGTGATTAGTTCTGATTGTATTGTTGTTTACTCTTGCTAATATACTTTGGATTCCCCTCTACTAGCTGCATGACTTTGATCCACTGCCCTGGAGGTTGCCCTTACAGCAGAACAAGTCTCTCAAAACTGGTTTGGAAGCTCTTCATAGCTGCAAGGAACCTCTGAGCCACTATCTATCACTTCCCCACTGGAATTAAGCACTGCAGAGTACTATGTCTCAGCTTGCTGACCCAGATGCACTCTTGGAGGCTCTAGCCCTGCAGGATGAAGCAGGCCTGGACCTGCCTGCTACACCTAGAAACCCAGGTGCAATTAACACAATCATCTCTCACCCACCATAACCAAACTCTCTACCCTCCATCAAACCACAGATCTTATCTCCTAGTTGCTCCAGATGCTGCTCAAATGCCTAACTCCTACTCCTATACCTCCCCCAGCTGCAGAAGCAGCCCTGACTGTGTCTGCACCCATCTCTGCAGCTCCAGTGACCCTATGGCCACAGATTCTGTGCCTTGCCTTACTAGATGCATATGACAGTGCTTGCTCCAGCAGGGAACATTTCCTCCAATCCTGCCTCACCTACATCCACCTCAGTAGGGATGCATTTGACTCTGACACATTGAAAATAGCCTGGGTACTGTCTTATATAAAGACCAGGTGTGCCTCCACCTATGCATTATGAGTTTTCCATTGCTCCAGAGGTGTTGGAAGTTTCCTAGACTGGGCTGCCTTCAAGAAGGACTTTCACATGGAGTTTTTCCCACTAGACTCTGCCAAGACTGTGGCCTTGATACTATGCAACAGGGAGCAGTACATGCAAGGGAAGTATATGCTGGATGAGTACATCAACTCATTCTGGGCTCTGGTTAAGCAGGCCACCTACCCTGACAGCCTTCAGTTATGCCTCACTTTTTGGAATGGCCTGCACTCCACACTGGTGGAACACATTGACAATCTTGTGGAGGGCCACCCAGACAACAAAAAGATTGCTTCATGGTACAAGGTGGCCCAGGATCAGTGGCAACTCATGGAGATCCAGAGAGAGCTCTGCCACCTACATTCTATGCTATGCCCAGCTCCAGTCACCAGTTTCTGCCACCCTGCACCTGCTTGCTCTACACTGGCCCCTGTTCCTGCCATCTCCATGACACAACCCCTGCTGCCAGGTATTCCAATGGACATGAACACAGCCAGACAGCTCTGCACTATGCCACTATTGTGCTGGAAATGCCAGAAGCCTGGGCACTTTGCACAACACTGCCCCTTGGGTCTGGAGGTACATTACCTCTCCACAGCAGAGCAGAAGGAACTCCTCCTGCAACTGCTGGCTGCAAAGGATGCCACTGGAGCTCTGTCACCAGATGAGCCAACACCAGAGTTGACCTCAGAGGAGATCAGCATGTGTGCATCATCTCTGGAGCTGGAGGAGGATTTTTAGTCAAGCAATAGATGAGGTGTATGCCTCTGTTGCTAGATGCTAACAGGTTCTCATGTCTGTCAATAGAAAATGAAATCACCTTTTCTAACACCCTCTATTCTGAGACAGAAGAACCTCAACATTCCACTCCAGACATACAAATACCAACTCTGGAGCCCTAGCCAAGCTTCCCAACACCTGCTAGGGTCCACCAGCACTGCCCTGCCTAGGCACACCAAATGTCCTGACAGTACATAATGGCTTCTAGCCAGTCCATCAACTTCCTGTGCCTTGGTATGGAGATAGAGATCATAGACACCCAGCAAACCCACAGAGTCACTGCTCTTATGGATAATGGAGTAATGGGGCTGTTCTTGGACTCAGAGTTTGTCAAATGCCATGGCTTAACTATGCAGCCCCTCTCCAAGCCAATTTCAGTCTACAACATTGACAGAACACCCAACAAAGCAGGCACCATCAGCTCCATAGTCAACCTTGTCCTCCATTATCAGAATCATGCAGAGCATGCCATTTGTGCTATTACTAGCTTGGGTAGGCAGAACATGATCCTTGGTTTCACATGGCTCCACAAGCACAACCCCAAGAGAGATTGGACTAAGAGAGAGGTAACCATGAGCAGGTGCCCTTGGAAGTGCTCTACCTGTGCTGCCAAGGACAGGAAAGAATGCTAGGCTCAAGTTTGAGAGCATGTAGCCATCTGTGCATATCATGCAAGGCCTCTTCTCTTTGCTGATCTGGACCTCCTGAATCCCCCACCTCTGGCATTCCCTTATGAAGAGGCCCTCTACAAGGACAACTGGAGCAGTGGCAGAGCCCTGGAGGAGGAGCATGGAGAGGAGTTTGATGGCATACACAAGCTGGAGCTCCCAGACAAAGTGGTAGAAGTAGGGGACTGGATCTATGCTACCACCATACACATGCCACCCTCAGTTGCAGAGATCCAGGCTAGCCAGACCACATCCCAGCAGCTGGCCCAGGCATTCACTGCTAACATCACACCCCAAGAGTTCCAAGATGTCATACTCCCCTACTTCCATGCATTCAAGGATGTTTTCTCCAAAGCCTCATTTGACTCACTCCCAGAGTGCAAGAGGTGGGACCATGCCATTGAATTGCTGCCTGACTCCATGCCCTCCAGCTGTAAGGTCTACCCACTAGTGCCCAGAGAGCAGGACAAGCTTGATGCCTTCCTGCAAGAGAACCTGGACTTCAGTCATATTTGCCCTTCCAAGTCTCCAATAGCTTCTCCTGTCTTCTTTATTAAGAAGGATAGCTTGCTCTGATTGGTCCAAAATTATCAGGTTCTCAATGCCATGATGATAAAGAACTGCTACCCCCTTCACCTCATTTCCAAGCTCATCAACAACCTCCAGGGTGCACAATACTTCACTAAACTGGATGTCTGGTGGGGCTACAACAACATGCATATCTAAGAAGGAGACAAATGGAAGGCCACCTTCCAGATCAACCAGGGGTTGTTCAAACCTCTTGTTATGTTCTTCAGACTCACCAACAGCCCTGCCACCTTCCAGACAATAATGAACAACATCTTTTGGGACCTCATTGCAGAGAGCATAGTGTGTGTATACCTCAACAACATTCTCATCTACACCAAAATGCTGGAAGAACACTGTCAGATCACTTGCCTTGTCTTAGAACATCTCTACCAGCACTAGCTCTACCTTAAACCAGAGAAGTGTGAGTTCAAGCAGACCTGGATTGAGTATCTAGGCCTGATCACCTCACATGAGGCTGCAGAGATGGACCTGGTGAAGGTAGCAGGCATGGAGGAGTGGCCAGAGCCCAAGAACAAGAAGGAGGTGCAGGCATTCCTCAGCTTTCCAAACTTCTACTAGAGATTCATCCAGGACTTTTTGCATCATGCCCATCCACTATTCAACCTCACTGAAAAGGATGTTGCATGGAGTTGGGGGCCTCCAGAGTAGATGGCCTTTGATGCCCTTAAGTATGCTGTGATCTCCAGACCTGTCCTTCTGTTCCCAAACAATAACTCCTCCTTCTGGGTGGAAGCCAACAGCTCTGACTTTGCCACTGGGGCTATTCTTTCACAGCAATCCCCAGAGGATGGTAAGTGGCATCTGGTGGCCTTCTACTCCAAGAGCCTAAGTGCAGTAGAGTAGAACTATGAGATCCATGATAAGGAGATGCTGGCCATCATCTGGTTGTTTGAGGAGTGGCAGCACTTCCTAGAAGGTGCATAGTACAATTTCAAGGTCTAGATAGATCATAAGAACTTCAAATACTTCTGGACAGCCAAGAAGCTCAATTGCCAACAGGCCCAGTAGTCTCTCTACCTCAACAACTTTAACTTCTTTTTGCATCACAAGCCTGGCCAGAGCATGGAGAAACTAGATGCCCTGTCCCAGAGAGTGGACCATGACACAGGGGGGGAGGATAACAGCAACATTGTGCTCCTCCACTCTAAACTGTTTGCAATCCAAGCCATGGAGGATCTAGCCATTGAGGGAGCAGAGGTAGACATCCTCTGGGACATCCAGCAGGGCAATTGGGAAGGTCAGCAGGAGGAACTCATTGCACAGGCAGCTTGGATGCTGAAGTCAGAGCATACTACTGGTGCCAAGTCAGTCTGCACAAACAAATGGGCCCTCTGGGATGGGATCCTGACCTTCAGGGATTGTATCTATGTGTCCAACATTCCAGAGCTCTGCTAGAGGATTGTAGAGCAATACTACAACTCCCACATTGCAGGGCACTCTGCATGATGGAAAACATTGGAGCTAGTATTGTGGAACTACTGGCGGCCCCAGATGTCCCAGTACATTGAGTCATACACTAGTACATGCAATCTTTGTCTCTGAACCAAGCCCCAATGCCACCTTCCCTATAAACAGTTACACCTGCTGCCCATGCCTGCAGAACAATGGTGTTGCCTCCATGGACTTCATTGTAGAGCTTTCCAACATCCATAGTTATGACATGATCATAGTGGTGGTGGACCTGTACAGCAAGCAAGTGCACTTTATTTCAACCCACACCACCTGCTCCACCATGAGTGCCACAAACCTGTACTGGAGGAACATCTGGAAGCTCCATGGCCTCTCTGATGCCTATGTCTCTGATCAGGGACCACAATTTGTGGTGGACTTCACTAGGGAGCTCTACTGACTACTTGGCATGAAGCTTGACACCTCCACTGCCTATCACCCACAGTCCAATAGCCAAACCAAACATGTAAACCAGGAATTGAAGCAGTACCTCCACCTCTTCTGCAACAAGTGCCAGGATGACTGGGACAAACTTCTTCATGATGCCAAGTTCCAATACAACAACCATATTTATGCTTCTACTCAGTTCTCCTCATTCTTCATCAATACCAGACAACACCTATGCATAGACTTCAAACTCCAGGCCCAACCCTTGGAGAATGAGGCAGTAAACAAATTTGTGGACCAAATGAGAAGGTCACAGGAGGAGGCCCAAGCAGTGCTAGCAAAGGCAAAAGATGACATGGTGCAGTACTACAACTGTGAAAGGACCCTGGAGCACAAATACTAGCCTGGAGATCAAGTCTACCTGGATGCCTCCAACATTACAGCTACCTGGCCCTCAAAAAAGCTGTCACACTGCTATTTGAAACCTTTTATGGTGGAATGGCAGTAGGGCCTCTAGCCTACCAACTCTGGCTCTTCACAGGGATGTGCCAGCTTCATCTGGTGTTCAATGTGGTCAAACTGACTTCTGCCCCAAAGGATCCTATCCTGGGGCAACATCTGCCACTCTTGCCATCCCCAGTGGTGGTTGACAACAACAAGGAGTATGAGGTGGAGAATCCTGGATAGTCTTTTATTCTGGAGACAACTACAATACAAAGTGAAGTGGAAGGGCTATGGGATCAAAAATATCTCCTGGGAACTGTGAGAGAATGTACATGCCCCCAAACTCATTAAAGAGTTCCACAGGAAACACCCAGATGCTCTGTGCACCATATGAGGAATCTATCCTATTTCACTAGTGGACTGAGCAATCAGGGACTTTTTCTATCCTGCACATTGAGACACTGCATGCTAGAGGTGGGGTGATGTCAGGGGACTTCTATTTCTGACCTCCATGACCTATTCCAGTGTCTTTGCAGCTTATTCAATGTCTTTAGGGCTCATTCCAGAACTGCAGAGTTCTCTGTATTACCTCACCAATCATTGTCCTAGGGTTAGGACTAGCTCCAGCCTTCTCTACAGTAGTTTCCATGCCTCTGCCACCCACTGATGTGCCATGCCAAGCAGTAGGGATCCTTAGACTTGTTCTCTTTGGATTTCCCTCTGCTAGGTGATTAGTTACTGATTGTATTATTGTCTACTCTTGCTAATATACTTCAGATTCCCCTCTGCTAGCTGCGTGACTCCAATCCACTGCCCCAGAGGTTGCCCTTACAACAGGAGTTCTCTAGTAAGTTTGGTGTATTTGACACTGTAGCAGAAGCAGAGGAGGACCTCTTCTATCTCTGGATGCACAACAACAAATGTTTCACAACCTTCATTGTATGGTTCAAACAAAAGGCCTACAAAACAGGATGGAACTACAATGCCCTCTAATTTGCTCTCTATCATGCCCTACCTCAATGCATCAAGAACATCCTCTGCCTTGCACTCAAGCATACCACATACGATAGTTACAAGGTGCTCATTACACAGGTCAATCAATGCTATTGGGAAGACCAGAGCAAAAACACAGCACTATGGACCAACTGGAACACCTCTGGCAACTCCAACTGGCAATCTGGAGCAATCAATAGCACTTGACTCTTGCTTCCTGCAGCCCCTGCCAACCCTGCATCCTGTTTCCTCCCAGGCTGAGGACCTCCCAGTGCCAACTAACTCCCAAAACCCCATCCACTTGCTCAACTCAACACTGCCAACCTCCACAAAGCTCTGGAGCCCCTGGACACTAACCCCAATAACTTCCAAAACCTTGACAATGCTCTGAACTCTGCCAACAATTAAGAAGCCCTATGCATAAACAAGATTTGGAATAGGCCTTGGATTTACATGCTAGAGGAGACTCAGAAGAAGCAACAGAAGGAGAGCACATGCATTTTATGTGGTGAGCAGGGACATTTCATTGGAAGTTGCCCTAAATGCCAGGTGATGGGACACACTATATGAACCATTGACAAAGAAGACTGTGACTACTAGTTTACAGAAAACAAGTTAGTGGTTTAGGTCTTGAAGATGCACTAGACCATGGACCAGACACTGATGTCTTTTCTGCCCTGGCCACACTCCTCTGTGCAATGGTACTCTCTCTGGACACCCTCCTAGCACACCTCCCCTCCCACTCTTCCCACATCCTCCTCCTCTGCACCACCCTCCCCTTCTCCACCAACTCCATCCTCACTCTGGTTGACAGTGGCACCACCAACAACTTGATTGATGAAACCTTGGCAGCACTCACCCTGCAACACCTCTGATGCTTCCCCACTCCAATTCTCCTCAAGCTCTCTGATGGTGATCCCACCTCCACTGGAGACATCACATACTGCATGGAAACAACCATGACCTTTGCCAACAGACAATGACAGGACCTCTGACTACTAGTCACTAAACTACACATCTCTGCCTCCATTATTTTAAGCTACTCATAGCTCTGCTCCACCAACCCCTGCATCACCAACCCCTGCATCAACTGGCCCAGCCTCACCCTCCACCTCAACCAGAATAGTCTGACCAACTCCAGACCAGTCCCCTTTGATGTCTCACATCCCTCTAAGGACTCTAAAGGTAGAATCAATGTCTCCTGGATCCCTCTACAGCTCTGTTTGAAGTCCATGCAATTGTTCATCATTAACATTTGACTTGACAACTCCCCCATGGTCCTATCTGCTCTTATCAACAGTGGAGCCTTCAGCACCTTCATCAGCAAGCAGCTTGATCTTTCCCACAACACCCTCAACAAACTCCTAGAGCTTCAACTTTTTGACAAAAGCCCTGCCTCAACTGGAATCACCCACTATCATGACAACACCCTCACTCTTGATAATGGCTTATAATTCTAGGTCTGGATCCTCATCACCCAGCTCCCCAAATCAACTTCAATCATGCTTGGACTCCCTTGGCTGCAGAACATCAACCCTAATATTGACTGGAAAAACCTCACCATGCAATTTCCTGGCCTCAAAGCAAGATTAGTGGCCACCATTCCCCTCTGCATCCAGTCCCTCTTAAACTCTGACATCTCCAACCTCAGCCCCAGCAACTCCAGTGATGTGCTCCTATGCTGCCTAGTGCCATGCAGGAAACCTAAAAGGAGAACCCAACACTAGTCACTAGATAGGGTAGCTGGCAGTAGGAAATCAATAGTAGAGGGTGAGTCAGTAACCATCCCAGAGAACAAGAGTAAGTGCTGTGTTATAAGGTGGAGTTGAAAGGATCACTATTGCTAGCCTAAGTTGCTAGTGACAGAAAGAAGAATGAGTGAAGGCAGGAAATGTTGGTAAACTGGTCACTAGCCACAGTTGCTAGCATCACTAAGTCGAGATAACACAAAGGGCACCTGCAGTTGGTACCATACTAAGTTGGGGTCAAAGCTGGTAAGACTTTGTTGCTAAGTTGTTTCAACAGCAAGTGAGGGAATAGAGTAAAGGTAACAGCAAAGTGAAATCTCAAGCTGGTAGGCTTAGAGATAGATGGGTTCAATTTGAGGGGGAGTTGATTCTCTGTGATTCAATGATGAAGTGTCTATGTACAGGCAGTATTTATACTGTTCAAAAGTATAGTATGGGAAAGTAAGCAAGCAGTCACCACTAGCAATGGCATCTGTCAATATGTTCATGGTTCATATGAGGTGTCAGTCTGTAACTAAGTGAAAAATTATAATTGAAGTCTCTATAGTGTATAATTGTGAATAAGTCCAAAAAGAGTGAGACTGACATTGATACCTGAAGGGTAAATGGCATCTGGCAATATGTCTGTATATGGGAAGAGAAAGCTGTTTTGTTGCTAAGAAGTTGCTAGAGTCGCTAATAATCATCACTAGGAAAGGTCTCATCCTTACTATTGTAGACTCAAGGTCCAGGCTCCACATGATATTCCTCATGATCAGTAAGTCTTGTGGTCACTAAGGTCCCATGCGAGGGCTACATTGGTCTAGACCTTGGGCTAGACCCCATGTGCTGAGTGTTATGACTTGTGCCAAATTAAAATAGTTAGCTGCTGCTAAGTCTGAAATGCTGAAAAATGGTGCTCCACAACAACTGGGTCTTATCATCCTCCCCTATACTGAAATCTTGACTGTCCTCAGTCAACCCCAAAGTCTTGTAATCACTTGCTTGGTCCATGCACCCAAAAAGATTAGAATAAAAGAACTGGTGGTTTTGCTTGAACTTCATCACCCCTCCTTCCACTCATCTTATCTTCACTTTAATCTTGATTTTATTGCTATGTCCAACCTCACCTCTCAACTCAAAAAAATCACCATGGCCCATGCTTTTCTTGATCAGGTCGACTGTCTGCTTACTATAGCTCATGCTTTGTTGGCAAAGGATCCTCACTTGGCAGTTACCTCTTCCAGACTTGGTTGCAGTAGTTCAAGACTGCAGGGAGTGGGGTTGAGTGGCCAGAGTTGGCAAACATCAAGAAGGAGTGTTGCCAACTTTATGAGCAGTACAAGGGGGAAGAATGGATTCACTCATTTGATATACACTTTGTAAGTTTGTTGTTTTCTCTTTCTTAGCAATAGTTCTAATGAGTTCACTAGGCTCTAGTTGACTCCTCCTTGGAGTTTTTGATGGACAACCTGATAGCAGGAATGACAGTAAGTGCCCTGGCAGTCACTAGTGCTAATGACACTGCTAAGGTATATTAGCTTTTTGAAGATTTATTGCCAAATGACCAGTTTTTCTTCCAGCACCCAGTAGGTGCATTAGCAGTGAAGGGGGAGGGATGGAGTGAGGGCTGTGGGGGTGAGGAAAGGGTGAATTATGGGGACATTACAGAGGTGGGCCCCTCAACTCCCAAGGCTGCAGCTGGTGGCATCACTAGGGGGTTGGCAACATTGCCAAGATTAGCAACAACCCTGAGGAGCAAAGAGAAGGGAAAGAGACAGGGCAAGGCCCAAAACAAGGACAATGAAGATATTGAAGTAAGTCTTCTTCTTTTCACTAATTCTTGGTGGTGATCACTAACTTTTTCTCACAGGAACATATTGAAGAAACATTTTCTGACAAGTGCTTGGTGACACTTCTTCACTGGCAAAAGGCCTCAATGGTGGTAGACACTGGGTTGGGGGCTGGGGTGGTGCTGAAGAAGGCTAAAGGGAAGGTGACAATATTGCTAGAGAAGTGACAGGAGTTCAAGCACATGCAAGGAGTGGTAAGTTACTTAGTGATTGTTGCTTTACTAGTCACTAACCACTTTTTAGTGCAACAACTGCTGGGCTGAGAATGACCCAGAGGGCTGCTAGTACCCAATGGGGGCCCAGCCCTGCTATCATTGTAACAGCACCAGGAAGAGCTGTTTGCACAGCAGATGATCATCAAGGAGCATGGATGGCGAGTTTGCTAAGAAGATAGCAGTGAAGGTAGTATCAGTAAAGAATGCAAGGGCTTTTGTGGAGTGGCAGAGGGAGTTGGTGAGAAGAGGGGAGCCCATTGAGGTCAAGCCTATGAGCTTGAAATTGCCAATGTCGCAGGAGGCAGTGGCAGTTGGAGGTAGCAGAGTTGCTAGAGTAAAGAGTAGGGAAGTGATGGAGAGTGACAAGGAGGATGATGGTGATAATGGCAGTGACAACAACATGCCTCTGGCACAAAAATGCCCAGCCAGTCCAGACTCAGTCACTAGCACTAAGCATCCAAGAACAGTTGCTAGTAAGGAGGGTGAGGGAAATGTGAAGATGAGGAAGATGACTCCCTTAGCAACAGTTGCTGAGGTGGAGTGGGAAGTGAGTGACATGGAGGTCAAGGGAGAGGGGAAGCTCAAGGCAGTAGCCATGATCATAGAGGAGAAGGACAAAGGTGCTGAGGAGACCAAGGTCCATCAACAAGTAAGTTCTTTATTTACTATCTTTTCATTTGCTAATTACTTTGCTAGGAGGTCTGGAGCAACATGCTGTTGTGCCAGGTTGGCGATAATGAACTAGAGTGGCTGGGCAAAGATCTGGCCTGGCCAATGCTGCTAACACTAGTGGCATCGCTATCAGATTTCAACAAGAGGGCAGTGGAAGTGGAATAGCAGTTCCAGAGGGAGCTGGAGGCGGCAAGGGAGGAGTTGGTAGTGGCAAGGGCATGGTATGCTGTTGCCAAGCAAACCTTGGCAACACTAGCAGAATACTGGCACAACTGTCAGGCCTTCCTGGCCTGGCAAAAGGAGAACAATGTCAGAGAGGAGAATTAAGAGGAGGACTTGGTGGAGGTGCCCAACAATGATGCTGACCTCAATGCCTAGCAACAGCCACTGCCCTCTGTATATATATTTTTTTAGACTTTCTAGTATGTACACAGACTAGCCCCCTTAAGGGGCTTCACAGTTTTTAGTATGCCATAGACTGGCCCCTCTAAGGGGCCTCCAAAATGTATAGTACTCATGACAGTTCAGAAACTGAGAGAAAGCAAAGAAAGGCAAGGTTAATAAGGCAGTATGCACTAGCAACTGTCACTTGGTGCTAGTGACACTTGGAGGAAAATGCTCAGTAAGTCATCATAGCAAAAAACCTCTATAGGCATGCTGAGCACTAGCAACAGAATAGCTGAGTGTAGCATCAAAAACAAGGGAACAGTAAAGTAGAATGTCTGTGAAAGGCTTTTTAAACATAGGTAACAAGAGGAAAGAGTAGCAAAAAAAACAAAAGGACTTAATACTTTTGTAAGGTATTTTTGATGATTTTTCTAAATATTAGGGAAAAGTATAGTGAGAAATGATTGCAGAGTCAAGAAAGGTCACTAGGGCTTAGTGAAGGGTATGTCTTTAATTTTCTTCTTCACTGGCAGCATTGCCAGTATTGTCATCATCTACAAGGTCAGTTTGTTTGAGTTCTCAGAGTCATGAGGTGTCAATGTCAAAAGCATTGCTAAGCACTGGTATGTGTTCTCTAGCAAAATAAGGAACCAATCGAAAAGCTGCTATGGGACAATGCAGTACTGAACCATCTAGTTTACAAAAGATGTAAGTGCTGCCATGGTTACGAGAAATTACCACCAATGGGCCTAAGTAGCAAGGCTTCATTTTCTTGTTATGTGTCACCTCAATTCTAGTGTTCCTCATCAGTACAAGTTCACTGCCTTGGAAATTGTAGTCACAGATCATAGCAGTGTGTTCTGCTTCAAAGTGAATGGTGGCTAGGTGATGAGCACTGAGGACATTACTGTGAAGGTGATTAAGGTCTTCTTGGTGACATTGAAGATTAATTGCTCTGTGGACTATAAGGTCGGTTGTTGATAATAATGAGTTTGGTGGTGGTTGCAAATATGTTGCTTCTACTATGTCAGCTGGTAAGAGGGAGTGGGTGCCACTTGTTGCATAGTAAGGGGAGCAACCCATTTGCTTGTGAACCATAACACATTCTGACCAAAAGACAGAGTAAGTAGCTGTACTCCACCTAGACTGATGATGCACTCCTATGCCGCCTAGTGCCGTGCAGGAAATCTAAAAAGAGGACCTAACACTAGTCACCAGATAGGGTAGCTGGCAGTAGGAAGTTAATAGTTGAGGGTGAGTCGTTAACCATCCCAGAGAACTAGAGCAAGAGTTATGTTGTGGAGTGAAGTCAATAGAAGTCGCTATTACTAGCAGAAGTCAGTAAACTAGTTGCTAGCTGTAGTCGCTAGTGTTGTTAAGTCAGATTAACTAAAATAGGTGCCCGCAGTTGGCACCCCACTAAGTCGAGGTTGAAGTCAAAGAGACTTATTGCTAAGCCTGGGTTGAAGGTGATAAAAAGAGCAAAAGAGGCAAAGTGAAATCTCTTGCTGGTAGGCTCAAAGGTAGCAGTGCTCCAATTGTTATTGTCTGCCTAGTGTCTATGTACAGTCAGTATTTTATACATTTCAAAGTATAGTATGGGAAAGTAAACAAATAGGCACCACTAGCAATGGTGTCTATCACTGGGTTTAGGGTGCATATGAGGTGTCAGTCTGTAACTAAGTGAAAAATCATAGACGAAGTCTTGGCGGCACCTAATTGTGAATGAAACCAAAAAGTAATGAATCTGATGTCAATACCTGAAGCATAGACACCATTGAAGTATGTTGGTAAGCTCGGCAAAAGAAATGACAGTAAAAAGGTATGCATCTGATAATTTGTCCATATATAGTAAGGGAACACTGTTTCGTTGCTAGGGTCGCTAGGGTCTCTAATAATCATCACTAGGGAGGGTCTAGGCCTTGATGATTTAGGCCCAGGTTCCAGACTCCACATGATGTTTCTCATGATCGGTAAGTCTTGCAGTCACTAAAGTCTCGTGTGCTGAGTGTTGTGACTTGTGTCAGATTTAAGGTAGTCAGCTGCCACTAAGTCTGAAATGCCAAAAAAATAGTGCTCAGCAATAACTGGGGCTCATCACTGATCACCATCAACTGCTTTGAAGAGGGCTTGGCAAACATCAAAGTGAGGTCATTTGACTATTCTGTTAGCACACTTATTATAACCAGAGATCTGAATATGGTGTAAGTTGTACTTCTTCACCAAGTAGGTGACTGCCTTCAGAATAGGAGGTCCATTGTTAGTAACGATTTTGCTAAGTGCTCCCCAGCAACAGATGACATCCTCATATAACCATTTGGTGATGGCTTCAGTGTTCTCTCTGGTAGGCATATGGAACTTGGGGTAATGAGTTAGCAAACAATGTCCTTGAATAATATATTTGAACTTATTGGAGGGTGGCATGAACATGGTGTCAACATATATCTTGCTGAACAAGGGCACTGGCATAGCGATAGTTGGTGGAATGAGGACTTTGGTCATCTGGTGTACTTGGCAGATGTGACAAGTCTGGATGTACCATACAATATCAGTGCTAACTTGAGGCCACCAAAATTGTTCTAGAAGGGCTGAGCAGGTAGCAAAGAGGCCTCTATGTCCCAAATTGTCATGCATGGCTTTCAAGACTCATAGGCAACTAGCAGTGGGAATGAACAGCTTGTAGGCGCTATCTTGGCTTCTTTGCCAAAGTTTGCCTCCTGTGATGAAGAACATGGAGGCATAGTGAACAAATGTGGCATACTTATTGTCGTTAAGGCCTTTGGGTCTGACAAGGTCATGAAGCCACTTCTTTACCAGAAGTATGCAAGCATCACTAGCAATAGCCTTAGCACTGTGTGGTATGTTGCTATAAGTGGTGGTACTGTCATCATGGAGAGGCTGAACATCATCACTGGTCACTAATCATGGGGCATTATCTTTATCACTAGCAAAAGTCACTAAGGGTTGCAAAGGTGGGAACTCAACCAGAGGGGGTAGGTGATGGGAAGCTGTGGAGACTTGGCAAAGGAGCAGTAGTGGTAGCTGAACTTGGTGAACAAATCCATGCAAACAATTGATCTAGTCATCATAAATGGGGTTATTGCTATCATCAACAGGGGGATCACCAGGCTGGGGCAGGTGTCACAAAAGACCATCAGGGCCATGGAAAGTTCCTTTTACATGAACAAGCTCAAAGTGGAACATTAATATCACCATAATCCATTGGTTCATGCTGGCAGAAGGCTGGACATCAAGGTTCTGAAGCATACTCTTAATGTAGCAAGCATTGACTTTGATGACAAGGTTTCTAATGCCAATAAGGTATATTTGCAAAGCTTGCAGCACTTGGTAAAGGCTGTAGAGTTCCAACTTGGGCTGACTGAACCTGGCTTCCCTGTCTTTAAGTGTAATTGATCCAAAGCAGTTGTAGCAGCATTCTTTGTAATTGTCACTAGTGCACTGGCAAAGGTAATAATCATCCACTATATATGAAGTGTCAACTGCTAAGATGATAGGGTCAGGCAATTCATAGTCAATAGGAACTAGGGGCTTAGTGTCTTGTAAGGCTTTCATGAGGTTGTGTTGAACATTTATCTGGTTGGGGCCAAACTCAAAAGGGATGCCAACACAGGTAAGTTTTGTTAAGTTGTTGGTGCAGTGAGCAAAATTCTTGACAAAAATTCTAAGTACCACAATGGTGCCCAGAAAAGCTCAGACTTCTGATAGCGACTTGCAAGGGCCCCACCACTTGATTAGGGCTAAGCAACTTTTGTCAGGGATATGACTGCTAAGAGTGCAAATGTGGCTGAGAATTTTGAATGTCGGAGTGTATAAAACGAGTTTATGACCCAAGAAGGTGCCACTGCAATACTTCATTCACTGGAGATTTCTGTTAAGAAGTTCAAAGAACTCTCATAGCACTAGGCAAATATTTAAGTTAGTGGGGTGCTTAGTGGGTTTACCATTAACAATCTTCCAGTCCTTGAGTCCTTTAGTGCCAACATTGTCAATAAAGCTGAGCATGTTATGGGGGATTTCTGGCTGCAAAATGAAGGTAATGTCATCATGAAATATTGGCACAGGTTTGGTCCAGCCCATTGGCAAGGTCACTAAGTGAAGGGCACCAAACAGAGTCTGGAATGTTGTTAAGTCATATAGAGTGGGGTTGATAAGTTGCTTGTCATAGCCAACATAGAGGTCTAGGGTGGTACCACAGATGTGTCCAGTGAAGGATTTGGCAACATAATCTGGAACAGGTAGTACTCCAGAATAGCAAATAGTGACATGGTTTAGCAGTTCTAGGCTGTGCATGATTCTGAGCTTACCATTCTTTTTGAGAACACAAAACCATTGCAAGCAGTAAGCAGAGTTCAAGGGTTCATAAATGCCAGCCTTAATCTTGTTGCAAATGATCTCACATACTTCCTTCTCTAGTCCTGGGGGTATGGGATGGTTGTGCTGGACCCAAGGCATGTGAGGTATCATTGGTATGTGTACTGGTGGGAAGAAGTTGGGGTGCAAGCTTCCTCATTTGGAATCCTCCCAGGTGAAAGCCTTTTCTTGCTTGGCAACCATGTTGACCAGCACTTTGATTTCATCACTAGTAAGAAAGCCTGTATTGTGGTCTTTGATGAGTTTTGCTTGTTGTTTGCTAGTGAATTGCTTTGTCAGGGCAAATGGTGGCAGATTAGGATTGAGTGGCAGTATCATTGCTAGGGGATCGCCAACAATATGTTGCTTGATTCAAAAATCTTTGCTAACATGACTGGCAACTGGTTTGGTTTTCATGGCAACAGGTTTATACTTCTTTTTTACCTGGACTCCTTTTCGGTAATTGGGGGTAGTGCCTGTATCTTTTATATCAAGGGGTAAAGTCTGTCCAAGAATCAAGGGATTAGATGTATCAGTGGAAACAAGATAGGAATGAGGTGGAAGGGACAAGTCAGAAATGTCACTAGCAGTAGCATAAAGATATGCTAGCATGGAGTTTGTCTGTGTTAGCATCAGTAAGTAAAATGTCTTTGTCCAGATCACAAGAAGCTATACAAGTCACTTGACCAGTTGGATGGTCATAGCTGATAACAACTGCTATGTTGCTATTGTCTTCGTTAATGCCTTCAGTGATGAAAGCAACAGAGTGCTTTTGTCTTGAAGCAAACATTTTGGTGGTTGTTTCTTTTAGATTTACATGTGGAAAGGTTGGGATAGTGCACCGCATGCCAGTGTCAGAGTCCATGATTGTTATGGTGGTCTCGATGTCACTAAGCGTATTGACCATACTTTGAGTTAAAACATCAAAGGGGTGTCCAAGGAGAATGTTGTAGGCAGGAAACCATAAAACATGAATTTGAAAATAAACCATTATGTTGCCAATAGTGCATGGTATGTTATGAGCAAGTCCTAGTGATCAATCCATGGTACCATTAGTGCTCTGCATATTCAAAACAATGTTGGGGTCATAGGATAGCCCAAGATTGCTAGCAATCTCTGCAGACATTGAGATGATCTGGAAACTGCTATCATGAATGCATTCAACTTCTTCTTTGTTATTGATCAGCATCATGATGGAACAAAGCAATTAGGAATCCTTAGTGACAGTTAGCACCACAGGTTCTTCTCCATGGGGTAGCAAATTAATGTATGCTTCAATGGAGTCAACAGATACGAAGGGTGCCTTGTCTGAGGTAAGTCTGTTAGCGATATCAGTGTTGGATCCAAGTGAAAATTGGGGTTCTTCAATAGCAAACATTGGCAAAATATCTTTGAAAATGTTGCTGGGGTCCGGTACTGTGTTAACACTAGTGCCTACAAGTTGTTTGGGCATAACTGCTGTCCTGAATTGGTTCTTGATGTCCTGGGATACTGAGCAAAGTTCTCCCACTGATACAGTGACCTTGGTGCTTAAAACCCATTCAAAGACTGCTTTGGACTGCTTGATGTCATATATGGGTGGCATAGTTTGATATGCACCATCATTATATCTATCAGAAGCAGCAAAATTCCTATTAGTGGGAGGGGCATAGTGACTAGGGATACCAGAAAATGGGTGGATGGGAGGCTGAGCAATGGGTTCCTTAGCAATGGGCAGTTGTTTGTTAGCAACAGTATGTTCAGGTGCTTTGCCTTTGTTTGCAGGCTTAGCAGCAGGAGCTGGAGTAGAATCAGAAGGAGATGAAGTTGCCAAAGTGTCACTAGTCAAGGATACTGCCTTGGAGATATTGTTTGCTGGTCAATATGCTGTACAGAGAACTTGTATACCATCAAACTTTTCACCAGATCACTTGAGTGCAAAGAGTTTGCATTCCAAAGCCTTGATCCATTCTTCCTTGCTTAGCACTCAACCCATAGTGACATCTGGTTGCATTACCTCATGGATTAGCAATTGCTGCAAAGCTGCCTGTTCTGGGTCTGAGTTAGCATTGGAAGAGAGTCTACTGGTAATGATTTGTCCTGGGTTAAGCCTGTGCCATTCCTCAATGTGTTCCATATAGAGTCGCTTACCAAAATAGTTGGGGATCATAGCACCAGACAGTAGGATGATCTTTCCTTCAGCATTGTGATGGATCTTACTCTGTTGAATCATTTGTTCTAATTTCATACAAGTGCCTTGGACCATGGTGTGACCAGTCTCACCACAAAAGTGGCAAGTGCTATTGGCAAACTGTTGATGAGTTTGAGCATTACCATTGGTTAAGAGGGCTTCCAGGCATTCCAAGGCACTGACAATCACTATGGTTGTCACTAATTCCAAGGTTTCCCACTTAGACATTGGCTGCAGAGGAGCTGGTACATTAATGATTGGCAATGAAGTAGAAGTACCACTGGTGCCATTGCTGGTCTTAGTCATAGAGGTATCCATGCCCTTTAAAACCCACTTAGCACCTTCAAAGACTTGATCAACATTGTAAGGGTCCTCAAGATGGTGGTCAGAAAGAGTGATTTCAAGATGGTGGACAATCTTGGACCATAGCAATGTAGGTATACCTTGCTGGAATAGTTGACATTCCTCATTATGGTAGAGCTTGCCATTAGCAAGCAACCATCTGGCAATATGTTAGAAATTCCAGTAGTAGTCAGAGAACCTGCCCAAAGTGGCTAAGCCACTGTTAAAAGTCTGATTGACAAGTCATTCCAGGTTGCCAAGGTTATATTGAGTGCTAGCATCAACACCAGGGTACAACCTGAGCACTGCCACCTTCCATTCCTGGTAAGTGTGAGGTCAGGGAGCATTATTGCCAATGACAATGTTGTTGCCAAATTCAGGTAAGCCAAGCCAAGTTTCTGCCATGTCATAAGAGACATATTGAGATGCATACTCCTTTTTTTGGGTGTCATCAACAATGCTGCAGTCAGCAAAAAGGTATTCCAGTTCCTTGAAGTATTGGGGGAGTTCCCTAGGGTGACTCTCATCCCATTTAGGTGCAGTAGTATCATTGTGCAGTGGCATTCTAGCATGCTGAGCAGTGGGGTTGTTGTTTATATTAGCAATTGTTGGTATCAGCAGTGGAAGTGGGTTAATTGGTGAAGAGGGAATAGATTGGGCTTCTGGGAAGAAGATAGAGTCAGTGGGAGTCAAAGGTGAAAGGGGTGCATCAAGGAAACTTTTGATAAAGGCACCCAGAAAATCGGCAAGGATTTTACTAATGTCACAACAATTTCTAGTGGTTTTGAGTTCATTGGCAAGAGGTCGAGGACAAATTGCTGGCAAAGAGTGCTGAGGTGTTAGAAAGCAAGGCTGGGGTAATTTGTTAAGAGTTTCCAAGTGACATTTTGCTTAAGCTCTAGTTTCTGGCAGAATGATTAACTTCCAAGTCTCTTCGACTCTGTATTGATTATTGGAGACTCAACAAAGTCACCAAAAAGAACCAGTATCCTGTCCCACTGATTGGAGACCTTGTTGACTGCCTCCACAGTGCCAAGATCTACACAAAAATAGACCTCCACTCTAGCTACAACAACATCTGGATTGCTCCAGAGCATAAATGGAAAACTGCCTTCTGAACCTGCTATGGCCTCTTTGAGTATCTGGTGATGCCTTTTGGAATGACTAACT
Organism: Termitomyces sp. 'cryptogamus'; assembly: GCA_020091625.1. NCBI lineage: Eukaryota > Fungi > Basidiomycota > Agaricomycetes > Agaricales > Lyophyllaceae > Termitomyces > Termitomyces sp. 'cryptogamus'. Next base: position 5,661,357 of record JAGYZC010000001.1, read on the forward strand.
CCCCTGCCACCTTCCAGTACTTCATGAACAACATCTTCCATGACATGAACAATGTTTTTGTTATTGTGTATCTGGATGATATTCTGATCTACTCAAACTTGCTGGAGGAACATCTAGAGCATGTCTGCTACATCTTAGAATGACTCCAGGAGTGCCACCTTCATGCCAAATCTGAGAAGTGTTCTTTCCACACCATGGAGGTCAAATACCTCAGAGTTATTGTCACTTCAGATGGTGTATGCATGGACCCCACCAAGATCAAGGCCATTCTCAACTGGCCTCTGCCCCAGAACATCAAGGAGGTACAGTCATTTCTAGGATTTGCTAACTTCTATCACTGGTTCATTGACAACTACTCTGGAATCACCAAACTGCTCAATCAACTCATGTAGAAGGACACCCCATTAGACTGGAACAGCAAGCACTAAAGCATATTTACCCTCCTCAAGAAAGCCTTCACCTCCACCCCAATTCTCTGCCATTTCAACCCCTCCCTACCAATAGTCCTTGAATGCAATGCCTCTAACTACACTATTTCTGGAATACTCTCCCATTCAGACTCCAGAGGAAAGGACCTCTGCTCTGTTGCCTTCTACACCTGCTCAATGATCCTTGTGGAGCTCAACTACAATATTTACAACAAAGAACTTCTTGCCACCGTTGAAGCCTTCCATCAGTGGAGGGCTTACTTCAAAAAAGCTCCACACCACATCCAAATATACTCCAATCACAACAATTTCAATATTTCACCACCACCAAACAACTCAGCCATCAACAAGCTTGCTGGTCTAAAACTCTCTCAGAATATGATTCACCATCCACTATTGCCCTGGATGACTTGATGTGAAGCCCAACACTGTCAGGTTCTACTGACCCCAGGGGCTTAGCTTAACTGGGCAAGTCCTTACTAGGTGGACACAATGTCTCACACTGATCACCTAGCACTTTAAGGTCTGGACTTCAGGTACTTGCAAGAATAAGTCAAGGGGAGTGGTCTGAGCAAGTCCAAAGTGGTCTGGGGAGGTCTAAGACAAGATACAAGAAAAGGTTGGGCTTGGAAAAGTTCCAGGTACAAGGCAAGGTTAGGCTTGGAAAAGTTCCAGGTACAAGTCTGGGGGCAAGTATTGGTAATGCAGGGCAAACAGAGGCTATGTGAGTGATGGGAGTGGGGCCAGAGTTTGATTGGGGATCAATGGATGTTGATGGGTTTCAGAGCTGAGCAAATAGCAAGGTTTGGAGTTGGTTAAGAATGTTTGGGGGGTCATGATTGTAAGTGTGGAGCTCATAGCAGCATTAGAGTTGAAGGGGACTTGGACACAATAAAGAAAATATAGACAAGTGAGACAAGATGGAGTTGAGGTGAGATTGGAACAAGGATGGAAATAATTTAAGGAGAGATACAAAACAATAACAAGACAATAATGGAGATAGAGACAAGATAAGACTGGGAGACTGAAAGAAGAAACAATATAACAAGAGACATGAAACACAAGAGACGGACAATCAGAACATGGTATAGTAGGTAAGGCAATATCAAGACTGGATTATGAGATGCTACTCTATGACTTATAGATTAACTACTAGAACAGCTCTGGGGATAGAAGGTCTAGCAGCAGGGCTTGTTGGGGTCACACAGAGCCAACAGATGTTGGTTGTGATCAGAGGGCAGGCCATGGTAATATACTGATGGGATCATGATAGGATCAGCTGGGGATGTGGGCTGTCCCAGGATTGTTGTGATGCTCCAGAGCCAATTGAGTAAGTCAGGGTGACAAACTAGTGATGTATGCCAGCATCAGAAACAGTGGGGGGAGGGTTTCAGGGGCTCAGGAGAGGAAGAAGAAGCATTGAGGTCTGTGGGAAAACACATTGGAGTTAGCCAGGGAGCTATCGGAGTTTGCCAGAGAAGTGTCAGAGTTAGCCAGAGTAAGCATTGTTGGTGGACAAAGATTGGGGGAGTCAAAGAGGAAACTCCAAGGAAGTGAGGTGGCTTGGGGAGAGAGGGGTTGTGGGAATGGGTCATAACAAACACCCTCACCTAGAGGCTCAACATGTATCTAAAGAAGTTGTTTGAAGCTGAGTAAAATGCATTTAACCATTGAGTGGTTAAGCATTTGCATGCTGTGCTGATTATGAATGAAGAAGGGATCCTCCACTAAATCAGAAATACACCCTCAGACTCCTTCTTCACCCAGCACAATCCCCACAACAACTCCACTAACAAGTCAACAATCAGCAACCCCTTCACACTGTCTCCAGACCACTGCCTCCTACTCCAGGAAGAATGTATCCATGCTCTAGACCACAAGTCCATTTGCCTCAACATACTTCAGCAGCATTATGATCACAAACTCCAAGAACATCCAGGAATTTGTAAGACTCTCCAACTCATTTTCAGGACTTACTTTTGGCCAGGAATAAAGAAGGACATCACATGATATGTAAGGGCCTGCAAACTATGCCTCTGGGCCAAAGTACCCTGCCAATGCCCCTATGGTCTGCTGAAGCCCCTCCCCATTGGTCACCACTCCTGGTCCTCAAAATTAATGGACCACATTGTTGAGTTTCCCAATTCCAAAGGCTTTGATACAATCCTCATAGTTGTGTGCCACCTCACAAAGCAAGCCATTTTCATCCCCTGCCACACCACCAACAATGCTCTGGAGTTTGCCAAACTATTTCTCAAATACATATTCTCCAAGCATGGACTTCTGGATAACATCATCTCTGACTATAGCCCTCTATTTGTTTCCCACTTTTAGCATTTGCTATGCAAAGCCTTTGAAATTAAGACCAATCTATTGACTGCCTACCATCCAGAGACCAATAAGCAAACAGAACAAGTAAACCAGATGTTGGAACAGTATCTCCACCTCTATATTAACTATTTACAGAACAACTAGCATGCAGAACTCCTCCTTGCCAAGTTTACCTACAATAACATGCCTCACTCCACCACTGGAGTTTTTCCCTTCTATGCCAACAAGGACTACAACTCCCAGCTCACCTTATTCCTTGAGGATATCTCCTCCCACATTGCCTACAAAGTCACAGAAGACCTCTGCTGCCTCCACCAGTTTTTCTAGGATGAGATCAACACTGCTAACCAAGCATACTTCTGTTAGGGGACTTCTATTTCTGACCTCCATGACTGGTTTCAGCACCTCCACAGCTTGTTCAACATTTCCAGGCTCTTTCTAGAACTCTAGAGATCTTCAGAGAACTGCAGAGTTCTCTGTATTACCTTAGCAATCATTGCCCTAGGATTAAGAGCAGCTCTGGTCTTCTGTACAGTAGTTCCCATGCCTCTACTGCCTGCTGATGCACCACACTGAGCAGCGGGGATCCTTAGACTTGTTCTCTTCAGATTCTCCTCTACTAAGTGATTAGTTACTGATTGTATCATTGTCTACTCTGCTAATATACTTTGGATTCCCCTCTGCTAGCTTTGTGACCCTGATCTGCTGCTCCAGAGGTTGCCCTTACAACTCTAAGCATGCTGACATCCAATGTGATTCCACCCTCAACTGGTCTCCCAGAACTCTGGTATGGCTTGATCAATGCAACATCAAGACCTGGAGACCCTCCATCGAGCTCAACCATAAGCAAGTTGGTTCCTTTAAGATCCTCTGGAAGGTCTCAACACACACCTACAGGCTCAACCTACTTTTGGGCCCAAAGGGCCTCCACCCCATCTTCCACTTCTGCCTCCTTAAAGAATATGCTCCAAACCCCTTTTCTGGACAGCATCTTAGTCAACTGCTCCCCATCTAAGTCAAGAACAAATATTACTACAAAGTCAATCAAATCCTCAACTCCCACCTTGTCCATGGTCAACTCCACTACCTGGTCTACTGGAAAGGCTACAGATCTGAGGACAACACTTGGAGACCTTGCAAAAACCTCTCTGGAGCCCCCACCAAACTTCTATAACTTCTATTGACAGCACCCACCAAGCCCTGGGGCCCCTGGAATTAGTAAAACACAGATGGCAGTAATGGACATAACTCCCACCTTGGGATTCATTAGAGATTCAACTCCCACAAGTAACCTCCTGCATGTTTTCATTTTCTTATTTCCCTCACACAATCTGAAAACTTAATCATCTAGGCCAAAAGTCTAAGAAATTTGTATAGACAGACTACAAGGTACACTATATTATAAAAATCAGGCTAGCATCAAGTGCAAGACAAACAAAAGAAACAAGTCCAAGATTTCTCCTCACTCCTCCTCCCCATCTAGAACTCCCCTTGCCACCTCCTCAACCTCCAAATTAACCTTCATCTGCACTCTTACCACTGCCAGAAACTCTGTGAGCCCTGGCAATGCCTCTTCTGTGTCTGCCACTCTCTCCTACCATGACTCTGGGGCCACTGCATTGCATTGCCAGTGCCCTGCCAATAGCTGCCCCATTCTCACCACTCCTTGCCCCACTTCTAAATAATGACTCCCAACCACCTGCATCAGACTATCCTGGATGGAGACAAACATAGTGGAGGCCCTGTCTAGGAAGAGCTGGTGCTTCTGGACCCAGCCTAACTAGGATTATATGAGTATGATCAAGGATGAAGAGAAGACTTATGCAAAATACCTGCCTGCCCTATGGCTACCTCACTGAACAGCCATCCTCCCACCTCTGTGCAACCTCTGCCTCCACCTAGAGTGTTGCAACAATTGAAGCACTCTTCTGCTTCCCCAATCCCTCTACTAACTATATCTCCAGCTGTACTAACTACTCCTACAGCCCTTGCACCTCTAGAGCCTGCTCCATAGCCATTTGCATGGCAGTCTCCTGCTCTTGCCATGCTGTATATCTCTCTTGGTGAGCCCCATCTTAGTCTTCTCCCACCCTCTGAACCTCCTCCTCCCACATTGCCAGCATCTTTGTTAAGCCATTTATCCAATATCAAAAGAAGTGCTCTATAGTAGAAGGGGTTGGTCCCACAGTCTCTGCCACTCCTCCTAGTGGCACTCCAGATCCAGGAGAGTAAACATGGGGCCCAGGGAGGCCTGCCATTGATGCCTCCTCTTGGGGCCTCTTGCTGAGGCTAGCCTCTGGGGGCAGAAACTCCCTCCACTTCTCTTTGTCCCATATTCCCAGAGCCTCCTCCCTATGACCCCCCTGCAGCAGCCTCACCTTCTCCAATGACCTCCCACTACTTTCTGGCACCTTCTCCTTCTACCCCTCTCCCAACTGCCCCCTCACCTAGCCAATCTCCCAAACCTGCTCTGTGGCTATGCAAGCCATGTGCCACTCCACCAAGACAAAACACCTTTTGTGCTGGAAACAACAGGAAAGGCAAACTGATGAGTCTCAACAGAACCCTGACACAGGCCCATTAAACTCACAAACTTCTCCACAGCAAGTGCAAAGTACACACTAGAAAAGATAGTCAGTCAAGAACAACCCCACCAAGACTTACCAGAGCCTCATTCTGACACCACTCCAGCATTGGAGGGCCCCATGCCCACCCCAACACCCCTGCAAACACCTCCAGCATCACCTCTCCTTAAAGAACCCTCTGGCCCTCCAAAACTACCTCTACAAGCCCTGCTCCAAGACTTAGCATCTCAGAATGGGCTAGTAGTACTGGAGCAGCTTGCTTCACCTGCCCTGACCCTGCCACACTAGAAGAACCCCTAAAGAAGCCCACCACCACTACTAACAACTCTGTCAAGGCCCATCAGCAATCTCTGGAATAAGAACAGCCCACTTACCACTGCAATACATTGCCTCTAACCTCTGACAGTCCCAATATTGGTCAAACTCCACCCAATGAGCCTTGTACTCTGCTTATGCATCCATGTGATTGTTGTCAGAAAGCAGGGGGGTAGGGGATAACAATGATGATGCTGATGAAAACATAAGAAGGAAAGTTGGGGAGCATCAGAGTACATCCTAACTCTTTGTTGATTTCTGAGAAGGCTTCTTAATAGATGACAATCCTGCTTTAGCTTTGTTTCCCATGCTACTGCTGCCACTGCAGTTTGATCAATATTGCTTGTGCTTCAATTCCCATGACTCCACCAATCTCCAACTCATGCTCTATGCCTTAAGGGTAATGATGCTGAAGGGGGGGTGATGTCACAACCTGCTTCCAGACCTCTGGACCTCCCCCCAGGTTACTCTGCCTCCCCATAGCCTCCTCCAACCACCCCCCAACCCACCCCAGCCTTTGTTAAACCACAGTACCCATCCTAGCTAACTCCAATGCTTCCTTGGCAAACTCTGACAACTTCCTAGCAAACTCCAGCACATCCTTTATGGGCCTCCTCAGCTCCCTCTCTTCTCTATGAGGCCCCCAAGCCTCTCCAACATCTCTCCCAACCCAGGCACATGTCACTGACTTGCCCTTACAACTCATACAACCACTCCAGAACCCTCTAACAACTATAGGGCAGACTATGTTCCCATCAGATCCCATCAGAATATCACTACAGTCTGCTGTCCAATCAGAGCTGACACCTGTCAACCCTGCATGGCTCTGACAAGCCCCACCATTGCACCCTCAGTCCCCAGAGGAGGTCTAGTAGTTAGTATATAAGACATAGAGTAGCATCTGTTATCTTAGTCTTGATATTGCATTACTTAGTTACTGTTTCTTGTTTTATTCCATATTACATCTCCTGGTCTTATCTCTGTTTCTATTTTTAGTCTCAAATCTATCTCTTTCTCAGTTCCATCTCATCACAACTTTGTCTCATCTCATCTGTCTCTGTTTCCTTTATCATTTCTAAGTTCCTTTTAACTCTGATGTCATTACAAACTCCATGCATACACTACAACATTTCAAACATTCATACAATAACTCCAGATCTCACTCTACACTCAGCCCCAGAACCCATTACTCTTGATTGATCCCCCATCAAACTCTGGCTCCACTCCCATCACTTGCAAAGCCTCCACTTGCCCCACAACCTATACACTTGCTTACAGACTTGTATCTGACACCTGCTCATGCCCAATGCTTAATATACTTGGTCTTAGATTTCCCTGGACCACCCTGGACTTGCTCAGACTACTCTCCTTAGCTTCTCCTTGCAAGTATCTGAAGTTCAAATCATCCCCAGAGCACTAGGTTATAAGCACAGGACATCATATTTGCCTAGTAAGGACTTGCCCAGTTAAGCTGAGCCCCTATAGTTAGCAGAACCTGACAGCACCACCAGTACCCTATGACAATGATGTGCCTGCTGGCAATGACCAGAGAATGGATGAGTGCTCTGACTTCAAGGCATCTTCATCTACTGCTGGGCCATTGAGCTCAGCAGTGGCCAAAGCTAGGCTGCTGAACCCAGCAGCAGCTAAGGCTGGACCATCAAGGTCTGCCACAACAAAGGCCAGCACTGCAAAGCCAGCCATAACTCCAGTAGTGGCAGACAATCCTGTGGTTGTTACCACTCCAATTGCTTTTTTTGCAAATGTGCCATAGAGATCAGAGGCAGAAATGATTGAGGTCCTCAAACCAAGAACCTATATTATTCCAAGTACCCTGTCCCAGGAGCCCATTCCAATAATGCACCAGGATCCCTATGACAAAGAGTTCTTTGTCACCCAAGTGCAAGCTGCTTGAGCAGCCATGGGTGCTCCAGTGGCATCTGACTTGGGCAGCAATGAAGATAATAATGTTCCAACATCTAAACAATGTATTTTGAACAGTGACTCAGATGACAATGCTGATGAGCATCAAGAAGCAACACAATGCTAATGCCAAACAGCTGTTAACTATTAATGCTGAGAAGGCCAGACTGGACCTCAAGTATCTAAATAATACAGTGCCTGGCTGCCTTCCAGATGGCTTGGAGACCATGATGGTTTGCAGGTGCTATGAGTGCCAAATCAATTTTAGGAGTATTCTTCACTCCAACTTCTACTGGTCACCAATGACCAATGTGGTCTTTGTTGGTGACAAAGCAGTCTCTGCCTGCTCTACAGAGATGGCAGAAATATCCAATATATCCCCACACTATGAGTTGTTATATCAGTGGGCTCCATGAGGGATGCCCATGAATCTAGAGCAGCTATGGCTGATCCTGAAGCTCATTCAGGAGAGCTGAACTAAGGTTACAATGAGGGAGTGGATACATGCTGCTCTCCTTGCCCAGGAGTTCTATTGAATCTCCTTCTACACTACTCCAGACCTCCAAACCATTGGCATGCCCCCTGCATTGGAGGGGTACAATAGGTAGTATGCCCCCACTGCTGACAATTGGGACTTTCAAGTGCTCCTCCAACTTCATGAGAGTAGAGGCCACTCTCCACTCAGTGCAGCCATTTGACTGTGCTATGGTGAGACTGGTATCTTCACTCACCTCCTGCACTGACCTGCAGAGGTGGTGAGAGCCACTCTTGCACAAGTGGAGGAGCCATCTTTCATAGATCCTTCCATGAGTGCAGCTCCAACTGAGAAGGGGCCCTCTTTGTCAGTGGCTTCAGCCACTACCAACTTGGCCACAAGCTCTAGTGCATCCTCTCAGAATGCACCTGCAGAGGAGTCTATGGAACTGGACTATGCCAACAATTCTTTAGTGCCCACAAATCTGCAACCAGCAACAACTCTGCCAGTCATCCCCAGTCCCTCAGATGTGGCCATAGCAACTAATGTAGCTACCCCAACTGCTCCTGAGGCTGGATCAAGTGGTTCCATTGATACAGCTAACACTGTATCAAAATGCTGAGTGGATATTGTGAGCAACAAGGAAGTAGAGGCCTCAAAGATGGACAAATAGGCTGAGTGAACTATCATTGGAGTTTACCAGTGACATTGAAATAATGATTGTGGGCTCACTGAGTGCCCATTTAGCACCTAGCACAGTTGGACAGCATGCTAGGATGGTATTATGTCCATCTTATTGAGTAGGATCATTTGATCCTACCACTTTTACAATGTAGGGATTTGTGATTGGATTCCAGTGAGACTCTCAGGTGGGATGCCATATCCCACCCCCTTTTTTGTGTTACTTTGATTTTTTGTATGAGTCTGTTGACAGACTCAAAAGGAGAGTATGTAACAGAGTGCCCATTACCCCCTTAGTATCTTAGTCAATAATACTTATTTAATTATATATTATAAAGCAGAATCACATGATGCTACCCTTAAATACCCATAATGTGATTATATGAGGCAGTGCCTTATTTCATACTCCATAGACTAGACCAATCAACTGGTTTTGATTTATGAAGTGTAAACAGTAAGCTGCACAACTCATAATGGAAATGTTACACCAAGGCATAAAGAGATGATGCAGATATACCAAGGTATAATGTTTGTACATATAATAGTACAGTGCAGGCAAACAGCCATGCAATCTATGAGAAGCAAAAATTAGAATGAGATCAATTCCCAACCCATGAGTGAGTATTACACAGACTAGCAGATCATGTTGGCTATGATTCCAAGTAGGCAGCTCTGCAGGATAAGCTGCCCCACACATTGATGGACAGCATCTACAAGCTGTGGGTAGTCAAACCTCATGGCCATGTTCAACAGCAATCCTATCTCAGCCATTGTCATCTTTAAATCATATAGACAATGGCTTGAGAGAGTCAAGTGAGAGGATTTACTGGTGCCAGGGTTATTGTCTTCATACCTAGAATATCCATAAAGTATATTGATGAAATAAACAAGATCATTGGCAGATACTGAGTGAAAACAGACAATGAGAGTATTGAAGTGTGGTACAGGACAGTTTGTCCATATATCACAGAAGACTTGAGAATGTAAAGAAAGAACACTGAAATGAATGACCCAATACAGGTCTCTGACCATAAGGGTCAGATTGCCATCCACAAAGGATACAGGTGTAAGGGCAACCTCCAGAGTGGCAGATCAGAGTCATGCAGCTAGCAGAGGGGAATCTGAAGTATATTAGCAGAGTAGACAATGATACAATCAGTAACTAATCACCTAGTAGAGGGGAATCTGAAGAGAACAAGTTTAAAGATCCCCACTGCTCAGAATGGCACATCAGCAGGTGGCAGAGGCATGGGAACTACTATACAGAAGATCAGAGCTGCTCCTAACCCTAGGGCCAGGCTTGTGGTGCAAAGAGAAGTCAAAATTGGCAAGGTAAAGGGACCACTGGGCCTGTTAGCAATTGAGCTTCTTGGCTGTCCAGAAGTATTCAAGGTTCTTGTGATCTGTCCAGACCTCAAACTTGTGCCACACACCTTCTAGAAAGTGCCGCCACTCCTCAAGCAACCAGATGATGGCCAGCATCTCCTTGTCATGGATCTCATAGTTCCACTCCACTGCATTCAGGCTCTTGGAGTAAAAGGCCACTGGATGCCACTTCCTATCCTCCAGAGATTGCTACAAGAGCACAGCCCCAGTGGCAAAGTCAGAGCTGTTGGCTTCTACCTGGAAGGGAGAGTTGTTGTCTGGAAAGAGGAGGACAGGTCCAGAGGTCATGGTGTGCTTGAGAGTGTCAAAGGCTGTCTGCTCTGGAGGTCTCCAACTCCATGTAACATCCTTTCCAGTGAGGTCAAATAGCAGATGGGCATAGTGCAAGAAGTCCTGGATGAACCTCCAGTAAAAGTTTGTGAAACCAAAGAATGCCTGCACCTCCTTCTTGTTCTGGGGCTCTGGCCACTCCACTACACCTGCTACCTTCACTGGGTCCATTTCCATAGCTCCATGCAAGATGATCAGGCCAAGGTATTTGATCTGAGTCTTTTCAAACTTGCACTTCTCTGGCTTGAGGTAGAGCTGGTGCTAGCAGAGGCATTCCAGGACAAGGTGAGTGATCTGACAGTGTTCCTCCAGCATTTTGGTATAGATGAGGATGTTGTCAAGGTATACACACACTATGCCCTCTGCTATGAGGTCCTGGAAGATGTTGTTCATCATGGTCTGAAAGGTGGCAGGGCTATTGATGAGTCTGAAGAACATAACAAGCAGTTTGAACAACTCCCAGTTGGTCCAGAAGGCAGCCTTCCACTTGTCTTCTTACTAGATGTGCACATTGTTGTAACCCCACTAGACATCTAGTTTAGTGAAGTATTGTGCACCCCAGAGGTTGTTGATGAGCTCAGAGATGAGGGGGAGGGAGTAATGGTTCTTCACTGTCATGGCATTGAGAACCCAGTAGTCCTAGACCAGTCAGAGTGAGCCATTCTTCTTCTTGATGAAGAAGACCAGAGAGGCCATCAGAGACTTGGAAGAGCAGATGCAACTGGAGTCCAGGTTTTCTTGCAGGAATGTGTTGAGCTTGTCCTGCTCCCTGGGCATAAGTGGGTAGACCTTACAGCTGGAGGATGTGGAATCTGGCAGCAGTTCAATGGCATGGTCCCACCTCTTGCACTCCAGAAGTGAGTCAAACAAGGCTTTGGAGAACACATCCTCGAATGCATGGAGGTAGAGAGGTACCATGTTCTGGAACTCTCAGAGTGCAGCATTGGCAGCAAATTCCTGGGCCAGCCACTGGGATGTGGTCTAGCTAGCCTGGATCCATGCAATGGAGGGCAGTGGGTGTATGATAGTTGTGTAGATCTGATCTCCCACTTTTACCACTTTGTCCAGGAACTCCAGCTCATGTAAACCACCAAACTCCTTTCTGCACTCCTCCTCCAGAGCTCCACCACTGCTCCAGTTGTCTTTGTAGAGGGCCTCTCTATAAGAAAACACTAGAAGTGGGGGAGCCAAGAGGTCTAGATCTGTGAAGAGGAGAGGGCTGGCACAACATGTGCAGATGGCTGCATGTTCTTGAACTTGGGCCTGGTGCTCTGCTCTGTCCTCCACAGCACAGGTAGAGCACTTTTAGGGGCACCTGCTTATAGTTACCTCTCCTTCTGTCCAATTGACCTCAGAGTTGTGCTCACAGAGCCATGTGAAACTAAGGATCATGTCCTGCCTACCCAGGCTGATGACAGCAAATACAGTGTGCTCTACATGGTTTTGATAGCAGAGGACCAGATTGACCACAAAGTTGATGGTGCCTGCTTCATTAGGCATTCTGTCAATGTTGTAGACCAGAATTGGCTTAGGGAGGGGCTGTGTGGTCAGGCTGTAGCTTTTGACAAACTCTGAGTCCAGGAACAGTCCCATTGCTCCACCATCTAGAAGAGCCATAACTCTGCAGGTTTGCTGAGTATCTGTCATCTCAATCTTCACATCAAGATGCAGAGAGTTGGTGGATGGGCCAGAAGCCATCACATACTGTTAGGGCATTTGATGTGCCCAGGTGAGGCCATGCTGATGGACCTTTGGAGATATTGGGGAGCTTAGCAGGGGCTTCAGAGTTAGTGTTTGTATATCTGGAGGAAAGTGTTGAGGTTCCTCTATCTTAGAATGAAGGGCATTGGAAAAGGCAGTTTCATTTTCTATTGACAAACACAAGAACCTGTTAGCACCCAGCGACAGAGGCATACACCTCATCCATTGCTCAACTAAAAATTCTCCTCTAGCTCTGGGAGTGAGGTGCATGCACTGATCTCCTCCAAGGTCAACTCTAGCATAGGCTCATCCAGTGACAGAGCTCCAGCAGCATTCTTTGTGATCAGCAGCTGCAGGAGGAGTTCCTCCTGCTCTGCCATGGAGAGGTAGCATATCTCCAGGCCTAGGAGGCAGTGCCATGCAAAGTGCCCAGGCTTCTGGCATCTCCAGCACAGCAGTGGAGCAGCATGGAGCTGCCTAGCAGCATCCACATCTATAGAGATCCCTGGCAGCAGGGAGCATGCTGCAGGGATGGCCAAAGTAAGGGCTGGCATTGGGCAAGCAGGTGCAGGGTGGCAGAAGTTGCTGATCAGAGTGGGGCACAGCATGGAATGTGGACAGCAGAGCTTCCTCTGGATCTCCATGAGTTGCTATTGGTTCTGGGCCACCTTGTACCACAATGCAATCTTTTCATTGTCAGGGCAACCCTCTGCCAGATTGTCAATGTGTTCCACCAGTGCAGGGTGCAAGCCATCCCAGAAGGTGAGGCATAGTTGAAGGCCATTAGAGTAAGTGGCCTGCTTGACCAGAGCCTGGAACAAGTCAATGTACTCATCCAGTGTACACTTTCCTTGCCTATATTGCTCTCTATTATGTAGTGTCAAGGCTGCAGTCTTGGCAGGGTCTAACAGGAAGAACTCTGCATGGAAGTCCTTCTCAAAGACAGCTCAGTCCAGAAAACTTCTAACACCTCCAGAGTGACAGAAAACTTGCAGCATGTAGGTGGAGGCATGTCCAGACTTTATGTATGACAGCACCCAGGCTATATTCAATGCATCAGAGTCAAAAGCATTCCTACTGAGGTTGATATAGGTGAGGCAGGACTGCAGAAATTGCTCCCCACTGGAGCAGGCACTGTTGTATGCATCTGGTAGCACCAGACATGGAATCTGCAGCTGTAGGGTCACCAGAGCTGCAGGGATAGGTGCAGAGGCAGTCAGGGCTGGTTCTGCAGTCACAGGAGGGGTGAAGTTAGGGGCTAGGCATTTGAGCAATGCCTGGAGTGATTGGGAGATAAGATCTGTTGTTTGATGGAGGGTAGAGAGTTTGGTAGTATGGTGGGTGAGAGATGATTGCATTAATTACACCTGGGTTTCTAAGTGTAGCAGGCAAGTCCAGGCTTTGTCCTGCAGGGCTAGAGCCTCCAAGGGTGTGTCTGGGTTGGCAAGCTGAGACATAGAACTCTGTGGTGTTTAATCCTGGTGGGGAAGTGATGGATAGCAGTTAGGAGGTTCCTTGTGGCTATGAGGGGCTTCTAGACCAGTTTTTGGAGACTTGTTCTGCTATAAGGGCAACCTCCAGAGTAGCAGATCAGAGTCATGCAGCTAGCAGAGGGGAATCCAAAGTATATTAGTGGAGTAGACAACAATACAATCAGTAACTAAGCAGAGGGGAATCCAAAGGGAACAAGTCTAAGGATCCCTGCTACTCAATGCAGCACATCAGCAGGCAGCAGAGGCATGGGAACTACTGTACAGAAGACCAGAACTGCTCCTAACCCTAGAACAATGATTGCTGAGGTAATACAGAGAACTCCACAGTTCTCCGGAGATCTCTGGGGTTCTAGAAAGAGCCCTGGAGATGTCAAACAAGCTGCGGAGGTGCTGGAACCAGTCATAGAGGTTGGAAATGGAAGTCCCCTGACAACAGGGAAACAATGAGGCAATTTGGGAACCAGAGTATTGTTGTCAATGTGTGTGACAGTCAAAGCATAGAGTGTGAGAGACAAATGGGAGGAAAAGACCACTTGATTCATGAAATATTTGACTAGATGGTGTAATTAGGAGAATGTGAAATCTTAACAGGAGCCAAAACTAAAAAAAAGTGAAGTTTCCAGAGAAAGACAACACATGGGCATATTTGCAATCAATTTGCAATCACACATGACTGACTTGAGGAAAACAGGAGTGCAAAGCATAGAAGAAATGGTAAGTGGCATGGGAAACACACATGATGTGAAAAAAAAAGAGGGCTAGATGTTTTTTGTCAAACAGTAGACCACTACAAATTAGAGGGAATTCTTTTGTAGATTATTTTCAGCAATCCCACACATATCATACATAGATCCTATAACTCAGATCCTATGTACATGAAGCCAAAAAAAAAAGTAGCAAAAATCAACCTTGTGAGGATGGTCAAATTTTGCTATTTCATGTACTTTCATCTGTGTATTCATGTTATAGGTCTAATTTTTCTCAAAGTTGTCATGTAAGTGAAACTACATGATATCTACTGATCTGCTTAATTTGAACATCTTTAGTGCATATAAGAGGGAGAAAGCAAGTTTTGAATGACAGAGGGAAGAATTGGTGTGACAAATATTTAAACTCAGCTCGGCATCCTACCCTGGACTCTTCACAGACCATGATGCAGAGGCCTAAAGCTTGGCAGGGTCACATACCCATCACACTTCATTTCACGTTCAAAAAGACCCTTCCATTGGGATGTCTCTGGCATCCTTCCTCGAATGAGAAAAAAATACAAAATTTGGCACACTCATTTTTGTATACTAGAGATGTAAATTTCTTATTTTCTAAGGAATCCGTAGGATATTGATGGAAGCCGAAGTCATCCGAGATCTCGTTTCATAACCGAGTCACCGACAGTAATGTGTACAGAAAGTTAAGGCATTAGACAGCATTAGACACGTTGCAATTATTATGTAGTGTTTTTTACAAGGATGTGACGTCACACGTTCTCGTTCCTCTTCAAATCTGCTCGATGCTGAATTCGTGGTTCGCTTCCAAAGACCATGACAAGGCAACATGTGATACACCTTCTTTTGACCCCAGAAATACAAATACAGTCGATGGTCCCGATGAAAACCTAAGAATTTCTCATGTAATTCCCGTTGGCTTTACTTCCCCTCACGATGCCATCCTGGCTCAAATACGAGGCCAGTCTCATGTCCAGCCAACTGATGATGCCTTATTACGCGGGAAAGTTCCGGGATCGAAGAAAGAGGAGCAAAACAATGTACCGGAAACAACAGTCTCAATGCTTCAGGATTGCACTACAGAGAAGGACCGAGTGGTGTATGATCCTTTTGGTGGAACGCCCATTGGAAGCCTGATGACCCCACTCTTTGATTCCAAGCTACAAGCTGAAACCACTAGTACTGCGAGTCTTCCATCCTCTCGCACTGGTGACGGTGAGAAGAAGCTAGAGCAATGGGAGCACCTTTCGCAAGTGTTGGACCTCCAAAACGAGTTGGCCAGAATGCATCTTGAGATGGAGGGTGTTGGCATTGGAGATGGGAAGGGTAAGACTGCAGGCAAAGGGAAGGGAAGGGGCAAAGGCAAAGGAGATGCAATTTGGGAAAGGAGTCGCGGCGATCTGGCCAAGGAGTGGAAGCCGCAAAGGCAAACGACGACCGATACTATCGGAGCAGATGTACATGAGGGAGATGAGGAGGGTGTGGATGCGGCAGGTAACGAGGAGAATGTAATGAAGAAAGATAGGGAGGAACGATTTTCAACTATGGCTGATCAATTCGAGGGTAGGAAAGAAGCCGTTCAAGCAATCATGAATAAGGTATTTAGACCTCTGACTCTACTTCCTTATTCTGAGCTGTTCGACGTTAGTTGGATCATCTGTCCAAGGCACTTACGCAGTTTCATACTCTTCAGGCTCCCGATTTTGAGTTTTCTAAAACTGATTCAGGACAGAATTCTACTAGTATATCGGATGTGACACCACTCACAAACTCGAGGTTATCAAATACTCCGGATGGTCATCCTTTGCGTCCGATTCTATCTTACATTCCCAGCTTACATGGTTCGCTCTCCTCTCCTCCACAGGCTACGTTGGAGCCTGAGGTAGGGAGTCTTCTCCCTGCGTCGCTCAGCCGTCCTCAGGCTAAAGGGACAACTTTTGATGAATCAGTATACGTAAACGAGATGGAGCCGGAGAGGCAAATGCACATAATAGACAGTCCAGAATCGATGAAGGGGTCTGTTGTTCTGCCCCCGTAGGAGGTTATTGATTAGTTTGTGGCGTACGAATCAAGTGAAGCAAATTATGTACTCATTTACAAACTTTCGGTTGCGACGTATACGGCCATGTCCGAGTTATGTCTTCCCAATCTCTGCTGGGCCTGCCCCCAGTTTCCTCTGCTCTAAAATCGATAGTCCCCTTTCTGCAACGTGCCAATGAACTCCGGACCCAGGATCCCGTCATGGCCTACTGGTGTGCGTATTATGCCGCTCAGTTAGGTATCTCTCTCAAAGCCAAGGACTCTGCTTCGCGGGATGTTCTTTTCGCTCTGCTCAGCTTCCTCGAGCGACTTAAGAAGGAGATAGGGCCATCAGATGCTCTCGACATTGAGACCGTCAGTACAGCCTACGTGGAGAACTTCGCTTATAAGGTCTTTGATATGGCCGATAACGAAGATCGAAGTGGATCTGCAACGAGGTCGGTTTCTTTTCAAGTACATCCTTCCACAGACATTGAGTCTCTTGAAGGGGAACGGCGAAGAAGTTTTTGGCTGCTGCATACTTTCTTCAAGTCCTTAAAACTTTCCCGAAAGTTGATATATCCGAAACAGTTGAGTATAATGGACTTCATAGCGGGAAAGCCGTAGATAACCTCTTACGTCCAGGTGGAAGAGAAGATAAAGTATGCTAAATGGAAGGCTACCGATATTTTCAAAGCGTTTCGTGAGGGTCGGAAGCCGACGCCAGGGCCAGCACGCTCCAACTTGTCCGAAGAAGCTACACCATCCACGTCGTCGCCACCCCACAAGAAGGACATTCCAATTGGTGGCGACGATCAGCAATCTATTGCCACTGAACTCTCTACACCTGAGGTTCCGCGAGCACCTTTGGCCCGACTGCCACATACCCCACCAAGCTTTGCTGGATCCCATCTTGACGTCAGAATATTCGAGCGAGGGGTTGGTCTCGGAGGAGGAAATGGTGAGGCAACTCCAGGAAGTTGGAGCACAGCTGCGACACCCGGCACCGTACAAGGTCCCCCTGAGCACTGGGAAGAACCGGTATCTCCCACAAGAGGCGCATATACTCAGAAGTCACGGACGCCCAAGAGGACACCCTGGGTTAGCGAGGAGCTCGAAGGCAAAGATGAGAGCGAATATCTCGGACTTTCTGTGGATACAGCAAAAGGGCTGACCGATGCCGATGATAATTTGAACGAGACGCTAACGGAATTCAGGGAGTCTATTTCGGCCGAGCTATCGGAATCGTGGGGAAGCGTTTCTGCGCCTTCCTCGCCAGCTTACGAAGAACAGACTTATGCTCATGTAGCTGAACAGCAGCCAAACGGGGCCATGGATGAACATGCTATCAATCGCCGATCTCACCTCACTTGTTCTCCCACACAACCTACTGATTTAAACACGCTCCCCCCGGGCTTTGTGCCAAATTTGCATGCGGTCCCTACCAATGCTGTGAATTCGTCTCATGCAGAACATGTATCCGCTCCAAGTATTGAAGCACACCCTGAGTCTCACCACAACCTATATTCCCCTCTTTCGCTATCACAGCATCTGCCTCCAATTGCTGTTGAGCTGACACCGAGTATCGTAGCAAAGGTTCAAAAGCATTGCCGTTTTGCCATAAGTTCACTCGATTATGAGGATGCTGAGCAGGCAAGGAAAGAACTCAGAGCCGCTCTTGCGATACTTAATGATACATGATTCCTTATCCCTAAAGCACAAATATATGTGATGATTGGGCTATGTTCCTCTAATCTCAGTAAGCCTGAGGTGACATTTCTGATCGGTTGCTTTGCATAAGTCATACGAAACTGCGGACTCCATCAGCTCCATTCACTTGTAACAATCTTTGTCTTTCCTCTAACTCCCTAATCCTTTCCTTTACTGAATTCGTGGACCCATTGAAGATTGACTCTGCTTGCTGTTCCCTGAACGTGAGTAGCGATGGTCGTGGAAGCACCCGTGTGTAAACCTCAAGGGTGTGATTGGGTTCGAGTCGGTTGTCGTCGATCTCCGGTTCTTCCTTGTGTTGTTCTCGATGCTGTGAAGACCCCTTGGGTGTTATATCAGTTTCAAGCTGCAGAAGACAAGTCGTTGGCTGTGTGGCATCAAACGCGGAATTGTACAATGAACAACCTATAGACGCTAATTCATCCATTGTACAGCCCACCGATTCGATGTTTACGACCACAGGTGACTCCGGTGAAAGGCTTAATTTAGTACCGTTTCCGTTGGTGAACGTAGAATCCCTTGTGTATGGTAGTGAACTCGTGGAATCAGAAGTCGACAATACGGCCAGTGTAGTGTGCCTATCGCTACAGGCCAGCGGTCCCCTCGAGGGTGTCCCATCAGAAACATGACTATAAAGTTGGCATGGATGATGTTGATTGCCTAAAGAAAGGCCCGCTATGCACTCCCTGCGACTCGGATTCGTGACAGTCGAAGAACTAGATGCTGAACCCTCGGAAACTGGAAAAACGTGACTGCAACCAAGAGAACCTGCCTCAGCCGCTGCAGCTAATTTGGCTCGAACACGACTAGCGAACGACGACGGTCCCTTAGGAAAGTTAGATCTCCACTGTGTGGAAAGAGTAGAGTTGGGATGCAATCCTGAGCGAAGTATCATATATTCTCGGACTTTTCGGACTAGATTTGCCTGATATTGGGAGGGACATGTCGATGCATAATTTATTCGTTCCTCCCTTGGTTGTAAAACAGACGAAAGCTTGGGGTCTTGTACTGATACGTAGTACAGATCTGCGAATCGTGGTGCATTTTCAAATTGGGGATCGTCTTGCAGAATACGAGGGACAATCTCATCGGCATCGTCTTCATAGACGGTGAAGCAATCAAGGCCTTCTGGAAGATTCGTGTCGTGCTGAACATTTGCAGCAGTGTCACCGGCATAGTTGTCACTAATATCAATAAATGTATCTTTAGGAGCGACATCCAAATCATGCGCTGCAGTGTAGGGTTTGTTTCCGCAGCCCAGTATTGCAGTTGGGAGTCTTTCTTCGTGTTCTTCCACAAAAGGTCGTAATGCCCCGATCTCGGGGTTTTCTGCAGGCAACCTCTCTATTCGAAGTATCTCGTCAGTTTGAGCTCGTCTCTTGCGAAGTGTTGCCGGAGTGAGAACATTTGAAGAGTTCAAATTCTGCGCTGTGAAGTCGCGCGGGACTACATTAGATGAGGGAAGGTTTGGTAAGGGGTCGATAGAAATAAAATTGATGATCTGGATAGGTAAGGAGACTTGAAGTTCAGTCGTCCTCAATGTGCCACCAGCACTCAGAGTGACCCTAACGGAGTAGTCGACTTGAAGCAACAGGCTACGGATAACTGATAGTGCGTCGGGCTATAATTGTCATAAAGTTATGTCAGCACACCAGAAGAACGACTTACATACAGGTAACAATATCGAGTGTGAAAAATCTAAATGTTCTCCGGGAGCAACGCCTGTCCACCAACCTTTTGCACTTGCGTGCCTTGGAGCACTACGTCGGCACATTTCCAAGACGGACTCGGCAACTATTTTATGAGTCGTTGATGTTGAGCAAGCGTCATAGTATTCTTCATCACGATCGCCTTCAGGGTTGTTCGCGGCGCGTTGACTTGGTTTGAAGAGAACAGTTGTACGAACTAAAGCCAAAGCAATACTTTTGACAGTTTTCTTGCTTTCGTTGGCAACAGAAACTTTGACGAAGCATTGTTGACCAGCGACCCAGTGCAGACGATCAACAGAAGCCGTGAGATGTGTTCTGTGATAGCCAGGCAGCCGAGAGTCAGAATCCACTACAGACTTTGCTTGCAAAGGCTTCCAAGTAGGGGCTAGAATTATGGAAGGATCAAGCCTGGGCCATATTTCACAGCTACGATAAAAATGAGCAATTGAACGACCATTGGAAATTGGATCTTTGACTTTGATTGACCTACGAATGATGCTCATTCAGCATGTTCGGAAGAGTTTTAAAGATCTTACACTATCGCAATATAGCGAACAGCTACTCCAGCTTGTGTTTGGACCGAACCTTTTGGTACACCATAATCGGCAGACATGGGAAGATACATAGAAAATGGGAGGGTGTGTTCTCCCTCTATGGCCTGCGCAAAACCTTCTGGATCTTTATAAGAGTCGTAGTATTCACTTGAAGTCACGATCACGGTTTCGAGAGGCGACGAGCATTGATAGAACGGGTATTTATCCAGTCGGCTTGATATACTTTCAAACCCAACGACACGTACTTTTCCTCCAGAGATCATGACCGGTACTTCATTCCTTGCACATTCGCGGATCTTGATCCTTACATGGCCTTGTAGATACCCGCCTTGCACGTAGGTATAGCTGTTTAGAATAATATCCACTTCTACGCGAGCGCGAGTCTTTGCTTGTTCAAGCGAAGTTTTCTGTTGATGAGACTGTCCTTCAAGTGGCAAAACCATTGCGCCTAGTTTCAGTCGTGAAGTAGAGTCACCCATGATCGAACTTAGTTCTGCAACATTTCGTCTGAATGAAGTATTCGCACTGAGAAGGGTGCCATGTCGAGTCAGGACTTTTGAGTCATTTACAAGGGCTGTCGTTGAATTAGAGTAATCGAATGGACATTTTCTTGGCTCGAGACCGGACAAAATCGAAGGCGAGGTTGGTTGCAAAGTCGCTGTTCCAAGAATTACCGGCGTGAAATTCGACTCTTCCCCATGATATGGATATGGATAGCTAGAATCTTGCGATGAATCGACAACAGCTTCAATACGATGAGAAAGAAAGTCAAGCCCCAAACCGGCACCAGAAGTATTAGAAGTAGAAGCAGTCATGGTAGCAGTAAGGCATTGAATTAGTGCTGTGCAACAGTGACAAATAATTTTCCAAAAAAGGGCTATTGATATAGTAGATATGCGATTGGTCAATTATAGTAGTATATTGGTCCTAAATGTCGTATTGTTTTCCGGTGGCTTGCTTGGACTTCACCAGTGTCCAAGTTCAACCCTGTTGCGATCAAATCCGAATTCCGACCACGAACCAACATGAGGCATGGATTTATCGAGACCTACAAACCCCACTCTGCTGTAGACTTTGCTTGCCGCGGGGTTGTCGTGAGCAACATACAGCACGACACTTTCTTTGTGCTTGAGAAGTCTGTAGAATATTCAATCATAATATTAGATGCCGGATTTGCTTAATAAAGTCAATCGCAAAAAACTTACATCTGCGTGACTTTACGAACTAGACGTTCAGCACACCTTCGCGATCTCCAATCAGGGTTGGTGAAAACTTTTGTAATAGCTGAAATGGTAGGGCTCTCTCGCGTTACGGCTACGATAGAAGCAACGCCAGTGGGTTGATCTCCTTCTTTGATGGTATGAACCCAGAGTTGTTTAAGGTTAACTAGGTGTGTTGCCTCTTTCATGGCTTCCTCCGGCGTCAAAATAAATGGTTCCTGTAGGTACCAAAAATCAGGACCTGAAGGAGAAAGTATGGCACCAGAGACATACAGCTTCTGCTGCAAAACCATGGCACAGCACAGCGACGGCAGGAATGTCGGATGGAACTGCAATCCTCAAGTCGTACGTGATACCAGGAATTATGGTGGATTGCCGAGCCCGCAAGCTTTCTCTGGTACAATAAGTGAACTTAGCAGCGTAGTATGGTCTCTTGTAAAAACCGATACGTGTCATCCTAGTCCAGGTCTCTGCGAAGATACTCGAAACCATATCGACAGCGAATACGGAATAGACACGCTCCACGTTGACACTTTCGCGAAGGGATTCGGCCAAGAGCTGGATTCTGGGTTTAACAAACGGAGAATCGAGAGTGGACGAGGGGTGCACAGAATAAATGAAAATAGGATAAGCACCCATGATGTGACGGGCACAAGAGAGAACGAAGTCCACGGTGTTTCCGGTTGTGCATGATATCCAAACTTGATCGTCCAGAGACTGGCCAGCCCTACGAGGCACTACCTCTCTGAACGCATGCGCAAAAATGATGTTGGAATTGCGTGGATCGGCTTTGAATGCGTCCCAGACGTTCTGAGGCAAAGAACTCGCGGAACGATAAACAGTAACAGTAGAAGAGGAAAGAAGGGCGGGCATCCTATGGCAATAGTCAATGCAGAGCGCGACATTTATACCCTGCGACTGTAAAGATGTATCTTCAAACGGAAAATATGAGCTCTACACCTACTTGCTAGTTGAGCGCAACGAGTCATCTCAATAGGTTGATTGGGGCAGTTATCCGATGACTCGACGTATACCTCCACTGCCTTTGACACAGCACAAGAAAATGCACAAGCTACCGTTGAACGTGAAAAGCATATACTTACCAAACTGTCTACGGGCGCCAACGTTGATAAGCACAGCCAGTGAAATAGTTGGGCCAGGTTGAGTGAACAGATCGATCATAGTAAGGCAGCATAGGACCAAAATTGTATCACATAGGAATCAAAAATTTGCGGTGGTTCCGCGTCACCACACTGAAACGCAGGCTCACTGAATCGCGCAAATGCTCAAAAGTATAACTAAAAAGCGCTCGGCGCTCAAAGATCTAATTTCCGGGGTGTGATGGGCGGAGCTGAAACAAACAATGTTACAATTCAGATATCTACCTCTGCTAAGTAATAGCTCTTCTCTAAGTACTTACTGACCACTATGAACTGGTGAGTACTGTTATCGCACGTCGATTTTCCCAACGTAACTCCAGCCGGGGACCATTCTCTCTGCCAATATATAATCTATGGTCATGTCGGAAAAAAGCGCGAAAACACACAATCACGTCTCCAATCGGGCGAGAAACAAGAGCGGGGGAGAGCGAAAGGTAGTGTTCAAAGGTTTTCTCGATAATCCTTTCCGAATTCAATGGTATTATTATCACAAGGTACAATGCTATCTAGAACTCTGACTATTTCGAATAGGCCTATCGTCGCAAATAACGTGCAAAAGGCCGTACTAGACACCACCGTTGACCTTTTAAGCGGCATCGGGGATTATCGTACAAGCCATAACCGGAAGCGAACATTAGCCCAACAGGAAGAGTCTCGCAAGAGAAGGAAACAATTCGAAGCAAATGCTGATCGACTTACGGTCGTGTCCAGTGAAACCATTAACGTTGACAATGCTCTACCGAATACGAATTTGACTACTACACTCGAACGTCCCTCAGTGTCCAAACATCTAATAGTCGGAATCAATGAGGTGACAAAACGATTGGAGCAAAAGGTCTACGCCGAGCGCGTCACTCGAGTCACACTACATTCCTGCACAGACAAATCTCCATCGTGTTCATTAGCTGTCATTCTCGTGTGCCGCTCGGACATCAATCCACCAATTCTGGTCGATCATCTTCCTCACTTGGTCGCTGCACTGAATTCACTTCGGCCTGAACAGCCAGTGAGACTCGTACCATTGCAACCCGGAGCAGAAACACTTTTGTCGCAGGCACTCGGGTTGCGAAGAGCTGCTGTCCTGGGATTCGACGTACGTTCTAGTGTCATCTCGTCCGTTTTGTTGTACTGACACCTTCCGAAGTCTGATTGCCCAAATTTGCAACCAATTCTGAAATTATTGAGAAACCTTCCGACTCTGTCTGCAACGTGGCTGGCTTCCTCGGTTCCTATCGTTGAGAAATTCGTTCCGACCCATGTTAAGCAAGTCCGAACATCTGTACCGAAAGATATGAAAGCGGAGAAACAAAGAAGGAAAGAAGAGAAGACACTGAAGAAAACAAAGCGGCGTTCCACTAGCAATAAAATATCTAATAGAACATAATTAAGTCCTACAAATGGACTATAATGGTGAACACTGAGATATGAAAGGCCAGACCATTGAGCTCGATGAGACTGAAGTTGATTGGTGTCAAGATGAATAGATGGGTTACTGGTATACAGCAGAAAGTGACTTCGCCAGACACTTGCTCTTATTTCGAAAAAAAGATTAGCTCACGAAAGACCCACGCTTCGCTGCGGAACACCTATGGCCATGAGATTCTCCAGAACATTGTCAACAATACAATACAGATACATGGCTCAAAACGATTCATAAAGACTGATTTTTCTTCTTGTAGATATGGATATCATCAAGCAAAAATGGCGAGACGAGGGTCGATCTCTGCGGGATTGTTCAACTGGAAATCAAATAAGTAAGTGGGCCTAGATCTAACGATAAAACGACATACTCTTAAATTAATGTTAAGCGCAGTAATCCTCTTGATTTCGTCCTCGTCCAGCTCGAAAGAGTCACATTGGAGATTCTCTCTAAGTCTCACAGCGTCGTTACTTTTAGGAATCACGGCGATACCTCGCTGTGTTGCCCAACGAAGTAGAACCTGAGCAGCAGCTGGTTATAGTGACGATGACTAAGTGACTGGATCATAGCCCAAGAGATGAATTCACTGACTTTTCTTATGCTTGGAGGCTGCTTGGGTGATCGCATCTCGAGTCAGCAAACTCTGCGCACCCTTGTCCATAGAGAGTTCAAGATATCCCTGTTAACGAATTCTCAGATCAGCTTGAACTGATGATGTCCAATTCTGGTAGATACCTGCGGTCCAAAAGAGGAATATGCTGTGACAGCGATATTAAGAGCTTTTGCAAGATCGACTAATGCAGTTTGGACGAGATACGGATGCAGTTCGACTTGAAGAACCTGAGGCATGATGCGTGCATAACGTAAAACGTCGAGAATCAAGGATCCATTGCAGTTACTGAAAACGGTATTTCTTTGTGACATTTCCACTCTATATTGCTTCCATAATCACTGACCTCAGACCGATATTCTTGGCATAACCCTCGTCAACCAGTTCCTCCATTGCGCCCCATGTTTCCTGGAGAGGGGTGTTCTCTGTAATATCAGGTTGTCCTTAGGCACAATCCATAGAGGGAGATATTTCCCTTACGCAGTTGAACGCGCCCATTATCGTCAAACCACTCGGGCGGATAACGATGATCGGGATCGACATACTGAAGAGCAATTGGGAAGTGGACTAGGAACAGATCAAAGTAATCAATGCCCCAGAGACCGAGCTGCTTCTTGGTGATTGGTTTCACATGTTCACGTGCGTGGAAAGTGTTCCATAGCTGTGATCAATTGCAAGATTGAGAAGTTTTCGAACGAATTGTCAATTAGCTTGCCTTGGAAGTGATGACTAAGCAGAATGTAAGTATAATCTAATATAAGAGTGTGGCGCGTAGATACATACACAGTTCTTCTCGTTTGACGATCCCTTCTTGAATGGCCCGACGGACTCCTTCACCAGCCTCTTTTTCATTTCCATAGTCGCCAGCTCCGTCAAGGAGCCTATATCCTGCTTTGATCGCTTGATAGACGGTCTACAAAGAAATAAGAGCATCATGGAATCGCATATTTGGTTGAGGTTACCTCTGCACAAGTACTTTTGGTGACCTGAGGTTTTTACGTCAGACGCATGGAATACAAGTTCACTAGTGAGGACCTGCCTTCCAGAGGCCGAAGCTGACCATGACGTCATTTTTAGGCGCATCACACTTCAAGGGATTGCGTTTCTTACCCAACCAGAGGCATCTATATGGCAGTCAATTATGGGATCAGCCCAACATTGAAGCTACTGACCTTCTGACCAGTTCTCTTCAGGAGGATAGAAGACATGATGGAAGATCGAGGAATGTGAGAGGAAGCCGGGCGGCGGGGGTCGCATTAAAAGCACCGGGAGTGCCGGACCGTCGAGGGGCTCCACTCCGGGGTGCTTAAATATATTTCATCCGTAAAGGGCGCCCTCTCGGCCGCACTGCCCGCTACTCACTCGCCCTATGTAAAGGCTCCAATGTTTGATTGAATACAAATCCTTGCAACTATATCTCAGTCTATGTCCATCAGTTCCCCGTTTCACATCCTAAATATACGAAGTGGTCCCCCGACATTAATAGATATCTTTATTTGAGGGCCACCATCTATGCAAAAGGTCCATTTCCTAAATGACTACAACACAATATCCGTAATAATCTACAGTTTACCAGTCCACAACGCCTGATGTGTATTTTGTTCCGCCTGTGTTCCGCCTGTGGTGCGACATTCAAGACTTATGTTCGGCCGATGAAAGTTGGGATGATGCATATAAAAGACATGGTCACCCGGGAAATGCACTCGCGGATATAAGGTTACGACATCTCATGTATAACATGCAAATTCTTCATGAATGTAAGGATGAACGTGACAAGCACAGAGCCAATCAAAGGGCGAGGAAGATAATATTTCATGTCCCTGCAGAGTTCGTAAATAATTGCGCCGAAATGGAAGACGACCTTGCAATGGAATTAGATGATGATGATATGGTAGCCCATTTAGATAGTATTGACCAGTGTCAGTTGTGTAGGTGTGACAGGATGCAAGAGGATGTACTTCGCGTCCTGGTTAGTACCAAAGACATTGAACATGATTTTCACGAGAGCGACCATCTTTAAGCGCAAATAGGTACCAAACATGCGCCTGTATCGAAACACCAACGGAACGACAAGGATCATCAAGTCCGCCAAGGCCATAGGGAAAAAGTGTTGGGTACATAATGGGAAACAAATGCACGTTCGCAAATTCATTGACAGGACACGATTCTCTTGGTATTTGTATATATCCACCATCATTTTTAGTATGCTGGTCAAACCACTGGCATTGACGACAACAGCACTTTGAAAAGGTATGGTTCTTGGTGGACCGTCATCATTGTCTATTTCGTCATAACGAGCTTGTAAACACTCCCGGTCAATATCAGGTTTGACGAGTTTATGCGGTAAGAGTAAATAATCTCTACTTGCGATGTCCTCCAATGAACGTTCATGGATGATGACACATGGGATTGTGTTCCTTAAACCACTTCAAAGCAGCATGGATACCATCTGCGCGAACAATCAGTGGCTTCGCGTGTTCGCGTGTTCCTTCAACCACTACAAAGAAGAACTAAAACGACTGAAAACGAAACCAAAAAACGTGCGAACGTAAGCAGTGATCAAAGGACAGGCTGGCCGGATGAGCGGACCGGAAAACGTGACTTTCCAACTGAATCAACCTTGAACAGTTTTCTGGATAGAGCTGACAGCTTGAACAGTTGGCTAGCTGACAGGAATCCTCTACAGAGTAGTTGTGGTGTTGCCGGACCGTCGAGGGGGGTACTTAAATATATTGTGGTGTGTATGTGCACAGTGCGCGCCCATTCCTGACCATGCGACTGCACATTCTTGGCCTCGGTCCTGTCGGCAACCTTGTCGCATTCCATCTTCGCCGCGTCCTTCCCAGTCATCACTCCATTACCCTCATTCATAAAGATCAGAAACAGGCAAATACATCCCTCTCCCATGGAGGTATCATTCGGATCGAAAACGAAGGCATAGTCGCCACTGCACACGACTTCGGGTCAGAGGTCTTTGAAGCAACCAAGCCGGCCATACCTTCAGCAGCTTCGGGAGTGATCAGAGGCGGAGCAGATATCATCGATTCTCTTTTCATTACAACAAAAGCCCATACAACTCTCCGAGCTGTCCGTCGACTCCTCCCTCGCCTGTCCCCTAACGCCACAATTGTCCTCATGCACAATGGAATGGGTGTATACGAAGAACTCATTCACGAGATCTTTCGAAACCCCGAACAGCGACCACACTTTATCCTGTCGAGTAATACACATGGTGTCTTTCGTAAAGACGTCAAACATTATGTCCACACAGGAGTTGGCTCTATCAAAATCGCTATCGTCCCCGATCCAGGAGGACGCGATTTTGAAGCTGGCTTCAATGACACGACTGTGCTCCACAGCGAACGTCGTCCTCGCCTTTCGGACATCACATCCCTCGAGTCTGACCCGATGTATAAACGATACGCTAGCTTACGAGACACTGTTGCAGCATTGCTGCTCGCGCAACCTCTCGATGTGTCCTGGCTTCCATTGTCGGATTTTCAGACGGTCATGCGCCGCAAGCTTGTTGCTAATGCTGTCATCAACCCTCTTACCGCCCTCATGGGATGTCGAAACGGCGACATCTTCACTACCAATTCTGCCGTTCGTATCATGCAACGAGTCTGTAGCGAAGCGTCACAGGCCTTTGAGGCGGAATTCAGCGCAGATTCGAAGGCGTGGTCGGGTGGTCTTATCTCGCAGGGAATCAAGACAGAAGATATTCCCATTGGACAGTTCCCCCGTGAGCTGATAAATGTGGCATTAGAGGAAGAAGTACGTCGAGTGGCGGAGGCGACAAAAGGAAACATATCGTCAATGTTGGCTGACGTCCGTCGGGGACGGCGAACAGAGGTGGAATACATCAATGGATATCTGCTTAGGCTGGGGGCCACATATCGCATACCAATGCCTACGACAGCCGTCCTTCTCAATCTCGTAAAGATGCGTAGTGCTATACCAGTTGATCAGATGTTGTAAAGCTCCCTCAGGCCTATGTGTATTCGCAAATTTGCAGATCATGGTATGAAACCGGGCCGTCGAGATTTGTGTGACCGGCCCCGAGACACAGCTTTCGATATCATCGCCCGGCGAGGGGCTATATATAATGAGGTTTCCAGGATGCTTTCACCCTGAACTAACTGACTCCACGTATTCGCGTGATGGACAATGCTGCAAACGAATGTGCGAAATACGCTGACAGTAACCCCGACATTAGCGGTGTTGTATGTCTATGTGCTTGACTTGGATATGCTGATTGATATTAGATCACCAGGGCGTCCGTGTCAGCTTCTATCTCCAAACATTTCTTCTCGGTAAGCTATATGGTCTGGACAATGTGAAACCTTCATAACCCCCACTGCAGTTCTCCTTGTTGACCGTTCTTGGCAAAATGCACCTATTGCTCTTTGGACCTTCATCGCAACTAGTGCAGGACTTGTTTTAGCTGCTATCATCATAAGAGATCAACTTACGCTCTTTCAAGCCCTCCAAGTCTCCAACCTTGTCTGGTTAGGCAAGATGTATCTATCATTTGATATTCGCGTTGACCGCTGGTCCAAACAGGTTGGCAAATTTTGGAACCTTCTTCGCCCTAGCAAGCTACTCTCGACAGAAAGCCGCAAGCCATAAAGAAAAGGATTCTCCTTCTGCATATGACTTTACGGTTAAATTTAGTGCAATGGCTCAGTCACTCGTGTCAATGGGGCTAACACTTTATATGTGGTATGTTTGTCCTCTCGAAGACCCCTAGGTTCTCATTGTGCATGATAGGAGAAGTGCAAAGACATTCGGACTCTTATCAGAATGTTCTTATCTTGTGAAGTACATTTTCTTCGTCGTCGAAGTTCAGGCAACCTCAGTCGGGCAGATCGTCGGTCTTGTCATCACCTCTCTCCTTACAGCAATTTACCTCCTCATCACCCTGCAAGAGTTATACACTTATTGTCAAAGTTACGCTGGCAATCTCCAGAGAATACCGCCCAAGCACTCCGAAAAGTCGTCCCTGGCATTCCCACTACCTCCTGGCAGTACAGTTTCCTATGTCCCTTCCGTTCATGCAGCCTCTTTGTCCTTGACAAATGAAGAACCTTCTGCTCCTCGTCCGCGTCATAATACATACTCATCAAATACCGCTCAATCTCCTATCAAAATTAAGTCAACCGTTGCCAAACGTCGTCCGAAGCGACGTCGCTGGTCGTCGGACTTGGATCCTATGTTAGTTGGGATTATAATCTGTCAAGTGATGGTGTTCACATACTTCGTTGTCTCCACGGAGTTACTTCTCCAACGCAATCCAAGTAATGATGGTTCCACCGGACAATGGTCCTTTGGCCAGATTCTCGCTCTTATCGTTGTGATTCCGTCCGCGTTCTCAGTAGCCGGAGCAGTGAGCGAGCATGGGGTAAAACGCCTTCATAGACGCAAGAAGCAGGGTAGGAAGAGGTTTAGAGAGCCCAAGAAATGTGAAGATCCTGAGTTGGCAGTAGGATACTAAGAGCCAATGTCTTGCCATCATAAATTTATTAGATAAGTCGTCGATTGTAGGTGTGTAAATGTAGCAATGCTAGTTGACAGAGATATATCTTAAGAAGAATAATTATATGTGCAGTACATACAACACGCGAATCCGGTACATAATGTTTCAAAGTCCCACGAGAAGCATTCTGATGCTAATTAGTGATCGTCCGAGTCCGGTTGTCCCCACTTGAAGATTCTAACAGCTCCGTCTGTCCAAGACTCTACGCGTCGGCGCGCAATCATAGACATTGTTGACCCGTCTGTTCCGACAAAACCAGCTCCCAATGACTGTATCGCCGCATCAATAAAAACGGGAAACCTATATAAATCGTAAGCGATGAGCGACACATGAAACAGGAATCAAAATACCATGGTCCCAGTAAGTCAGCTGTTTGGGAGTGATCCACTGCATACCACCCTTTGCCCTTAACTTCGTCCCACCAGGCCGTGTCACGCTCATCGCTGGTCATAATAATGTGGTCCACGGAGATACCTTTTCGTTGCAGAAGCTCTGCTTTGACTTCATCCACACGCCGCGCTATTACATCCAGAGAAGCGTAACAACCGATTGGGCCATCGGAACAGTAGACTTCAAAATCACCTCGTCGGACGTGAATAGCGATCCACTGAAGGTAAGAGAGGCTGAGTATGGGTATTTCGAAAAATGCAGGCTAAACTTGCCGGCGGTATTGTTTCGTCTTCTAAAGTCCCTAACGTTCGTCTAACATATTGATACGCCAGCTGTTCTATCCTTGGCGACCAATGAAGGTGCTGCCCAACAAATCTCCATGCAGGGCTGTAATCAAACTCCATCTCATATGGCTGATAAGATTGAGTGAAGGAATATCT
Source organism: Termitomyces sp. 'cryptogamus' (assembly GCA_020091625.1). Lineage (NCBI taxonomy): Eukaryota > Fungi > Basidiomycota > Agaricomycetes > Agaricales > Lyophyllaceae > Termitomyces > Termitomyces sp. 'cryptogamus'. The sequence goes on from JAGYZC010000001.1 coordinate 5,692,516, forward strand.
GCATAGAAGGAGAAAGGCTCACTTGGTTCGCGCAAACGTAATACATATAGTCGTAACACAACATTTGCTCATCTGGCGGCAGAAGCACATGATGATCTGGAGATTCACGAGGCGGGACAAGATTTGCAGCACGGGTTTCTGGAAAAGCGAGTGCTGCCAATGACCAAAAGTAACTATGCTGGTCATGTTCATACTTGGGAATGACTTTGATCCATGATGGAGCCTTTGTATATGATATATCTGACCGGTTTCAGTCTCTGAGTGATCGACGGCGAACGAATGAAAAGACAAACACACCAAGTTTGAGATGATCGGTCACCCGGCTCTGGCGGGGATGATCTTCGGATTCCTTAACAGCCTCCCATGTGTTCCAACATCCAATCTCATCTACTTCTTCACTGTTACGATCTTTGACTTCATGCCATTCCAGTACTGGAATGTTTAAAGCCTTTCTGAGCCGCGGAACATCAAAGACAAGGCCGAAATCAACATTGGGGGCTGCTTGGACATGAGACGGAATGAACATGGCAATGACTGGGATACGGTCTGTTATGATGGCGAGATAGATGAGGTTAATCTACAGCCACGTTGAGAACAATGAAGAATGGAGACCAAAAGTTTAACGGCATACATAGGTCATCACATCGTTTGCTAGAGATAAAATCAATTAAGGACAATAAGATCAGTCGGATGTCACGTACTCCAGCCTGCTGAAATCCAAGAAGTGATATATTTGCGATCAGCTCGCAAGTTATCTATGTGAATGTGAGTAACAATGCTTTTCTAGATGTGGTACTAAAAAGTACCCCGGAAGTTCGGTGTAGGTGGACCCAGCAAGTTAGCTGCAGGACCCAAAGGATCGACAAAAGAGCTCAAATTTATTGAGGAATTCGAAATCGTAGACGCTTCCGAAATAGCCTCAGCGACAGGAATGACAGAATGCTGGTTGGGGATCCATGCAGAACGAAAGACAGAGAGACCAAGGAGTGAGGCAAGAGCACCAAACGATATAACAACAATGAACCTGCGCTTCCCAGCCACCGCGAACCAACTTTGCCAGCGAGGGTACGGACGGTTTGCGAGGAGAGATTCTGCGTCCTCACTGGCATGCATGTTCAACAGCTGACGGTACAAGTCAAGCGTGGCAGCTCTGGAATCAAAGAATTCAGGAACCTCTGAAGGACGTACTCCGGAGTTCTACAATCAGATCCGATCAATAATGTCAGAAATTGGGCAATTCTATGAACCCTTGAATAAGTAATGTACTAATTGGGCCCCAGACGGATAATGCATCACTGACCCGGACTCTACCAATGATGCACGGTATCATTGAACTTTGGCTAATACAACAACGGGGCACGGCTATAAATGAAATGTATTACTGTTGGATTTGAACATGGATGGCTACTAATGTATGACTTGTTAATGACTTATTTTTCCGACTAGCTCAGTGGTATCCTTGATTTATCATGAACCTAGGATTTGTTTGAATGACTTGAGAGCTCTTATTTTGAACAAATATTAGTATAGTGAGTTAGTCTAATATTTCTTTTTAATTCAATCTAACACAACAGAATCATAGTTTACCTCAACTAACAGGTCTCACATGATATATGGCCAATATTGTGACAGCCTTCTTGCTGGTGTATAATGTATTACGATTGAACCTGAATAACTTGATCATGATGGCCTTGCGATGGACAAACATTTTCAATAGCTAGATTCGCTCGTTTGATCGTCTTTCCAACAGTTTATTTGAGAATTATACAAAGAACTTACTGAAAAGGTGTAAATACAATGGTGTGTCCATTTCCGGGAATTGTTCACAATACATGTAACATTGCGAGAGCGAAGAGTTATGACAAGGGTCACAAGCTTAAGGACCGTCAGCAACTGTCAGCAGTGAAACTCCGAAGAGTCTGCCTACCACCAAAACAGCTTTCCTCGCGGTAGAACAGATAGTAATCAATCTAGACTTCCAGACAAAATTATTTTATGTTTATCCTTCCTATTTATCATTTTCTTTCCGCGCCACACAAGGCGTTCGACTGGACAATGACCGAATCATTTGATTCCAAGGCATCTATCAAGAATGGAAGGCTCTTAGTCGTGGATGCCATGAGCTATCCACTTCTATGGGAGTTTGTGTCCGCCTGAGCCTGGCCTCGTGATCCAAATCTCTGATGAAACGTGCCATGAGCAATCCGGAGTAACAAAAAACTCATTATGATGGTAGTCTTACATTTGGAGCCCATAATTTCGATATATAATGCTGAGGAGGGTGATTTGTATCCCGCCCCATACAAGAAGGGCCTATAAGATGGGTACGACTTAATATTAGTCCACGTCACAGTCAAAGTAGAATTGCCTACGTTTCTGCGAATGAGAATAGTATTGAGCATGTTAAGTAGTGGGGCGGATATGTTCGAACTGAAGGGTTTGGTTCTAGTATACAAATCTCTGAGAGCCTTTATAATTCTCTGAAGAGATCTAGATTGGTTCTAGCCACATTAACTGGACTGTAAGACGAGTTTTCGGACATCTCACTCCTGACATAGATCAAAATTTCGACATAGTGGAATCAAACGACCATGAATAATGACATATACAGACAACAATGCAGATCGACCCAGCTTTTTCTAGGCTTCGGTGACTCAAGCAGGGCCCTTAAGGTAGGTCACTAGAGTCCGGATCTGGATTTACTCGGGGCGGGCTAGAACAACGATCCACACACAACATTACTAGTCCTGTGATATATGATACTTGTGTCGAGTATTAGATATCTGGTAACTCTCGTGATAACAAACGAGTCCATGTACTCTCCTTCCACCAATCATCCATCTGGTCAATACGCTCCCACAACGTCTCTTCATCCACACCGTACACTTCATACTTACCTCCATCAAGGGGCCTGCCTTCGCGTTTGGCCACCTCAAGCGCAGGTTTATTTTCTCCCCTGAACGAGTAGATAAGTCAGCGTAAGGTCCTGTATATGGTGGACGTACTTGAGCAGTTCCATCAGCTCCTTGCGGTCAGGGAAGAATAAACGAGGTTCTAAAACAGCCAGGATACCAAGGGATGCACGGTAGAGAAACGAGTCGCCCTCCAATACAATTACATCCCATATACGGGCGCATGCCTCGAAAGGCAAATGGTCCAGAAACAGAGGCAATAACCAGTCATTTAGATAGGCAGAAGGTACTATCTGATGTTGTTTGAAATTGAAATAAACTAGAAAAAAATTGCTAGGTAATACTCTGAGATTAAGTGAAGGTAATAACGTACTCTTCGGCATTCCGTCCGCAAGGAGCGTGTCGAAAATCCTTTAGAATCAATTATGCAATTTCGGCACTGAGAATTGCGTATCAAGAATCTTACATACCTGTAATAGGCTTCAACCTAATATTGAGATCGGTCAGTATCTTGAATATACGATGTAATATTCATATTTACATCTTCTCGAGCTCCTTCTCCGCCATAAAAGCTACGCAGACAGTGCCGATCCAATATGTTTCGCATTGTTACAAAGCCTTGCTGGACGGGCATATTAATTAATAACATTGCTGCAATCCTTGCAGCGCCAGGGGTATAACCTAGGCCTTCATCACTCCTTGCCACAACCCAGGCGCAAAGCATTTCCTTCAATTCCTCATATAACGGACCCGTTTGGGAATGAAATATATGGAGCGACGGAAGGGTGGTTGAAATGTCTTTCTCAATCATTTCTAGACTATCTTGGGGGAATATTTTTGAACTAAGAGCCTTTTTCGCTCGAGATAGACAAATGCGATAGTGGTCTAGAGCTAGAGTTGAGCTGTTTTTAAATTCTTTACTTCAAGACACACCTTTACTTAACGACAGTGAATTGCCTACAGCGCATTCCCACATGGAAGCTCTTAGTTTTGAGGGAATACCCTTCCACCAGAGTTTTCGCAGTGATGTATTTTTGTAGACGACCCGCCAATCTGGCACAATCTCTTTCTCCCAGATATGGAGCGACTCTTCAATGCTCTTCTCTCGAGTTAAACGACGCTCTTGTAAAGCCTTTCGTTTCCTTTCCGCTATAATGATTCAGTGGAGCCAATACGGACGAAATTGAGAAGGGACTCACCTGCCATACGACTGCTTCTCATCATAGATCGCCACGCCGCCATATGCTTATCATCTTCCTCACGAGGCTTTGGAGGGAGGAACACAGGACGTGTTTGACTTCTGACTTTCTCAAGCGCAGATGGTCCCGTGGAGCGGTTTGGTCTGTGTCCAAAAGGTTTCTGCTGAGAGGCGGAGGATGAAGCAGAGTTGGACCTTGAATGTGTTTCAGAAGCTGAGGGAGCAGCGGAGGAAACAGGTACTATAGGAGTTGCACTGAGTGATCGTGGCGTTGCCGGAGACAGATGAGGAGCTTCTGGTGGGGGAAGGGAATGTGTGGACTGTGGTGGAGGGAGAGGGTGTTCGGAATACGGAGACTGTGGGGTAGTTAGTCTTTCATGTTGCTTGTCGGGCTGCTCTAATGGAACATGATTCGTCTGGGTCGTTATTTCAGGGGCGTCTTCGATGGAGTTGACTGGGAGATTGGGTACCGAGGGAGATGCTTGTTCTCTGATAGACCCCTCGCTCTCGTTGTCGAGCGAGATCTGGGAGAACTGATCAGATAATTCAGGGCTTAAGGGATGTGGTGTCTGGGGTGGCGATGGAGATCTAGAATGCGAGACATGGCCGCCGTGGTCGTCAATGTCTAGCGTAGAAACAGAGAGACTTCGGCGCTCAGAGACGCCGTTGGAATGTACGGGCGGTGGCATGTGACGTGCTCGTGCTATGTCCTTCCTCATTGCTTCTGGAGAGAATTTGGAGGTAAGCTCAGTGAAATCGCCATCAGAGAATGCATCGTCGAAGTCGGACGCAGAGGCAGTCGAACCATCCATTGAGTAAGAACAGAAGCGTGACGGTGGCTGTGCCCTGTCGCGTCCCTGCCATGATCGCTGAAGTCCTCCTCGTCCTCGCCGGCCATTCCTCCTCTCTCTTCCCCACAGACCACACCATCCATCCCTCATTCGCGCCCCTTCTTCACCCAGGCGAACTTCAAGCTCTCGAAGCTCTCGGCCTCATTGCCTTCCGCTACCGAAAGATAAAAGCTGCATTGTCCCGCCTTTCTCGATCGTCATCGCGCTCAATATGCGCTCTCTGCGCGACCCTCGACAGGATTCTGCGAGACGAATACGAGTCTCTTGTTGTAGAAACAGAAGCAAAGATCCTCAGCCGTGACGCTAACCTCGTCGCGAGTGGCTCGTTCGTGCCGCTGTCGTCACTTCGTGCGACATTCTCGGAATGGGACGCGCCTTTTGCCGCATTGGCCTCTCTAGTAGAAGAGCTGGAGGCAGAGAAGCATTGGAAACCTGGTCTATTGATTGAGATGCTCTTGGCACGCTCCCACACTGGCGTACACCGTGTCGCGCACATTCTTTCACGTCTTGCGGTCGCTGTTCAGCGAGTATGGCGCACGCAACTCACAGCCTTTCTTGTTCATGGATCCATATCCAATGTAGATCCCCTTGTATCCGAGAATTATACACTTCTTGACGGATCCGTACCCTCTTGTGTTTCTGCACAGTCACAGGAATCCATTGCCTATGTTGGACGTGCTATAGCCACCGTCAAGGCAGCCAGGTGGCAAAAACAGCTTCCTCAGAGCCTCACAATTGCACATACTGACCTATTGGAGAATGTCTTACCTGAAGACCAGCACGCGTTTGACCTTGTCATTTCTCAGATTAGAACTAATGTCAGTGAATGGCTTTGGTTGAACGTCTTGACACAAAAGGATGTTGAATACGCAGTAGAGACATTGTGAGCCTTTTTCTTAGTTTTCAATACTTTCTACTGACAAGGAAGTTCAGAGCAAACTACTTTCTTTTGCGAAATGGGGAGCTCAGTCTCGCTGTGATTCGGGAAATTGAGCGCCTCAAACTCTCTCGCCTGACATTACGTTCCGGGCCCACATCTATGATACGTGACCAGGATTTAAATCTTGCCCTTCTCCGTGCTTCTCTCGGCACTTCAGCACAACACGACCCAGCCCTCACACACCTGCGGTTTTCCTTACCTTCAGGGCCACTGCGTCCGCTTCTTCCATCCCTAGCGAACACGACTTCTATACCGCCAACGTCCCCTTTAACATCGTCTACGTCAGGACAAAGTTTCGATTTATTTGCCTCCCATCTTCTAGGTACCCCACTGAAATTAACATATAATGTCACCTGGCCGCTTGATCTATTCCTTCATCCAGCAGACCTGAACGCGTATGCTGGCCTTTTCTCTTACCTATCAGCCCTTCGGAAAACCCATGTGCGGGTCCATGGTTGCTGGACTTCTCTCTCGAATGCCCAGAGAGTTCGTCGCCGATGGACAGGGCTCGGAGAAGGTGGCACTGCAGAAGATCTTGAACTGCGGAGCAAATCTCTGCGCTGTGGATGGGGCATAGTTCGTGATATGGAGTGGTTTCTGGATACCCTGCTGGGATACCTTACGACGGATGTGATTGATGTTGAGTTCAGAAAACTGAAGGAACTCCTTGTTCAAAAGGTTTCAGCTGTTGTGGATGCACCACCAGATGCACGACTGAGTGCAGCTGCACCCACCGCAAAACCTTTGGACTTTACTACTCTCCGTGCCATTCACACGACCTATCTTGACCGCGTTCTTACGGGTTGCTTGTTGACAAATTTCACGCTCATGTCTATCCTTCGTCCAATATTAGATATCTGTGAACGATTCGTTGCACAAGTGGAACGGTGGGGAGGAGATGTTCTTCCCCCTCTTTTGTTTGAAGGAAGCTTAAAAGGAGGGGACGAAAAGGTCGGCGCTATGGTGAAGGAGAGATGGTTAATTGTCGCTGAAATAAATGAAGTGAGTCTAGTTTCCCATCAACACCTTACTTTGACTAAGAGATCGTAGACTCTTCAAAAAGCTCTAGACTCCTTTTTTGAGCAGCTTGCCACGTCGATCTCGCAGCAGCCATTCACGACTGCAGCAGACGCCTCCAAGTCTGTCATTATGAATGCAAGTATGGCAAATCACACAGCATTGAATGCATCGCGGGTGGGCAAGGGGCTAGATGGAGGACTAGGGGAAGTTCGGCGGCATGTGGAGCATCTGCTGCTTAGGTTGGATTTCAACGGTGGCTTTTCCAAGCGCAGAGAGAGCGCAGGACAGACAGCAGACATCCTTGCGGATCTAACATAGTATTTACCATAAACCGATAAGATATAAGAACCGCGTCGGTGATTGTGTAAGGGTTGAATTAAAATTTCTGGTTTACATTAGTTGACGCGTCGAGCAATGTTATATGGAGCGCGTCGCCCGGTGATGCTTGTGATAAAGCAGGGATTGGAGGTGCGATTATGGTGTAATCTGATCTAACTTAGCGATAATCAGGAGACAGGCGCCCTGTAAATTCCGAGCAATGAGTTCCACGACCCAGCGTCTCTCACATCAACTCCAACTACTGCGTCCATTCCACCAGATGGCTTCCCGTTCGTAGTTCTTGATCCTTCCTCCTTGTCGTACTCAATCCCGCTGCAGAGTACACTCCCCGTCTCGTCGGTGCCTCCAACACCCTTGGTAAAAATTTTCATGTAGCCTCTATCAGCTAATCAGGTCTGATCGCACTGCAGAGCATCGCGTCTACATTGAACAGAATGGCTCTGTCGTTTCTCCCTTCCACGACATCCCGCTTTTCGCTGATCAGAACAATGGCATCTTCAACATGATCGTCGAGGTTCCCCGCTGGACTAACGCAAAGATGGAGATCTCCAAGGAGGAGCCCTTCAACCCCATCAAGCAGGACATCAAGAAGGGGAAGTTGAGGTATGTCCGCAACTGCTTCCCTCACCACGGGTACATCTGGAACTATGGTGCCTTCCCCCAAGTAAGTAGAGTCCGAGCCGCTAACATATGTGTTGTATCTCATATCTATTCATCGCAGACCTGGGAAGACCCTGCTCAGTCGCATGCTGAGACTAAGGCCAAGGGTGACAACGATCCTCTCGATGTCTGTGAGATCGGCGAACAAGTCGGCTATGTCGGGCAGGTCAAACAAGTCAAGGTCCTTGGCATCATGGCTCTCCTCGACGAAGGCGAGACCGACTGGAAGGTCATCGTCGTCGATGTCCTGGACCCTCTTGCGTCCAAGCTCAACGATATCGAGGATGTCGAGCGTCACCTCCCTGGTTTGATCAGGGCGACCAATGAATGGTTCAGGTATAAGAATGTTCTGTACTCTCGTTGTATCGAGTTTGAACATTCGCTTCAGGATCTACAAGATTCCCGATGGAAAGCCCGAAAATACCTTTGCGTTCTCAGGCGAGGCCAAGAACAAGAAATACGCCACCGAGATCATCCACGAGTGTCATGAGTCTTGGCGCCGCCTCATCACCGGCGAGTCACCGGCAAAAACCTCCAACTACGACCTTTCCATGTGAGCGTCTCTCTTGGTGTTACTCTTTTCTCCTTCTAATAGACTTCTACAGCCGTAATATCACGATCCAAAACTCTCCTGGCTTTGTTCGCAGGGACGACCCCGTTTATACCAGTCTTCCTGCAGATTCCAGGAAGCCTCCTGCTGCCATCGACCCCTCTGGTGGGTAGATGCTTGTCGAGAATGTTCCATAAAGCTGACCTATTATTTCTAGTGTCGAAGTGGTTCTACATTTCATCCGCCCAGGTTTAGGGCTCGTTGTAAGAACTCGAGCACGGACAATGTCAGACTCAAGATATAAATAGTTCATTCCTGACTACGCTTGGAATCCTTGTTGTCCTGTGAAGAAAAAGAATCTCATAATTGGCAAATATTCTAGAAATAAGCAATTTCCTTGAATGTTGAAAAGATACATTGAGGGTATGATTATTCTGTGATTCTGATAAATTACAACTCTATCGAGTGTTGAGTCTCAGCTCATTTTTCTATAGCAACGTCGGGCTGTGCTGGTGGATATCGGCAATAACGGTCAGAGATCGACGTTACAGTCCAGGTTCCTGATGAGAGGATGTATGGTCAGGGGAATAAAAAAAGTTGATTCCGAATCACGTACCCTCTAAGGCGGAGAAAACAGAATACTCGTTTGTCATGACACGGGAGACTGTATGAGTTTCCAACACCTTCCCAGGCTTACCACCTTTCTTAGAAACAAGTTCCGAGCGTTGATAGGTAAAAGTGAAGGGAGGTTCACCGATCAAAGTGAAAACGATTTCCGCCTGATCACCTATGTAATGGTTAATATGAGGTCTACCTACAATTCCGGACAAGCAATGCTGACCTTCATGAATATCTTGGTAGATTCTTTTCCCATGACCGACCTGAGCAGAAGGAAGAGGGTGTACTGTGAAGTGGATGTCCGCGACTGCTGTTTTGCAAAGCTTTTGCTGATGAGCGATCGAGGTGATGGTGAATTCACCTGGTTGCTGCTGAACCAACGAGAATGGAGACACTTTAACTTCATGACTGTAGGACTTTCCATTGATGAGGTAACTAGCAGCTGAGATATAAGTAGAAAAATCAAGATAATGTGCAAAAGCCATACCCAATATTCCAAGGTGGTGTACCTTCCAGTTGGAATTGAGCGGTCTCGCCAACACAATAGTCAATTCGGCGATCAAATGGAACGATGGCTGCGGTCTCAGCTACATCTACCCATATAGAGTTTGATAAAGGATCTAACGTCGAATGTGCGCAATTTAGGGTGTCTTGAACCGACTCGACAGTGACAAGGTGGGGTCCAACGGATCGGAACACGTACGAAGGCAGATCGACTTTCCATGAATAATCAAGCACTTGAACAGTGGTCCTTTCGACTTGGCTAGTGCCTACATTCTTGATCGACAAACGGAGAGAGAAGGGAGGCATGCCTTCGAGCAATACAGTACCATCAGTTGAGAGGGCATCCAAAGGTGTGAACTGATCGTTTAAGCAATACGACATGCGATTACGGTTTTTGAAACGAGCAGAAGGTCGCATGAAAATCTCTTGTTCGAACAAGAGTCTGTCACCCCGAGGGATTACGGCATTCCTATGTTTCGCAAGAGGATAGTCCGCGTCACCAATCTGTTTAACTTCGTAGTACATGCGACCATGGTGTGAAGTTCGCAATTGGAAGCGCGTCCTTGGCTGTATACTGTTGAACGTAGGCTGATCAATTATCTTGGTCCCCCCGTTATCATTTTGCCCAATATTATACATGATCTCAAAGGGCGGGCGTCCTTTTTCAATGCACGTTGGTCATTACATCGAGGAAAGAGTATAAAGAACGAACCCGTCAAGTCAAGATCGACGTAGTCGGCAGTGCCTTCACATACAGGGGGTAAGATATGTGAGGAATTATGAGGCTCATATCGTGACTTGGTTTCGAGAGAAAGTTTGGCTGATGGCCTCGGAACCCAGTTCACCTCGAAGGTCGAGGCCTCAGTAATGACCATTCCAGGACAACGGGAGTCGGCAATCTACATAAAGGACAGATTTCAGTAGTTGTCACAATCAGATCACTTAAAAAGAAAACTCTGACGTCGAGAATCTCAAATGTTCCCTTTTGAGTTACAAGAAGCTCCTCGTTGGGATTGTTCAGTGTTCTTGTCAAAACCTTGTTATCGTCGAGGTGACGGTACTTAAGTCGCCACGGCTAAGAATGCGGTATTTCAGAACCAGTAATAAAAGAGAAAGGAAGACTAACAGCATCTCCGGTGAGCCGTAGAGGGAGACTGGCTGATTCATGCTCAAGCACAGTAGTAGATCGTTTGCCCCCAATACTGTAGAATCTCGCAGTCGCCTTCCATATGAATGAAAGTCAACGGATGTCGTTGAGGATTACAAAAAGAACACCGACCTTGACTCCTCTTACACTTACTGTGATTCCTGGAACAGAGACAGCTCGTTTGCATTTGTAGACGTCCTCGATGCTCACTGATTGTTGAAAGTTCAGTGACGTCGCAACGCTCTCCGAAAAATGACTTACCGATATTGATGTCAAACGTATCCTCGTCGCTATTGATCCCTTTAGGGATGGGAACCAATATTGACTTCCTTGGTGTCTCTATCCCTTCTAATCGTATAGTTTCAGAACTCTCAGGGCCAACAACTTGCATTTCAAGATTCCAAGGACCAGTTCCCTACAGATGCCCGCAGGAAATTATAAGCCTTTGTCCATATGTGACCGGAAAAACTGTTCACCCTGAGTTCAACATCAACCGACACGATGTCACCATCACAGCTACTAATCCTCCTTCTATTGCCGCTTTGGCTTGCGACGAAGTCTGCAGCTGCAAGAGGATGTATCACTTGATCAATACTGGGGCCTTTCAGTTCCACCTTTTTGTAGTATGTATCGCTTAGGTGCGTAAAAGTGAATGTGTAGTGTCCACTACGTTCCGGTTGAAGAGTTAGTTCGCCTCGAGAATTGGAGAACGTTTTGGATTGGTCACGTGGGGATTCATCGTCGCGTTGGATGCGGTAGAAAACCTGAAATGGAGGCGTTCCCCGTAAAACAAGAGATGCAGATACGCCTGTATCCCCAGAACTATCGCGCCACGATGAGACTGAGACAAAGTAAAATAAGCACTGATCTACCATTCATGGATTTGTTTCCATTCAATTTCTGCGGTGGGTAAAGGTTTCTCTATAACTCTACATGTTTCAGGAGATAAGATATCACCCAAACACCGCTGTAGCAGAAGATTGGTGAGAAGAAGACCCCGAAGAATCAGTTTACTTCTCCTGACCTTTCCTTGCACTCCTATGATCGCATATTCCCCGGGCACACTTACACGTGCATTCAAGTCTCCTGGATGGCCTTGGGTTTTCAGAGTCTTGTTCCATGACCGATGGCGCCTGTTTTGCTTGTCACCATCAGGAAAAGGTTCATACTTCAGCGATATTTCCCAAGGAGAGTCAAACTCCTCCGCATCGTTGACTGAAATTCCTAGAGACGCTTCACTTCCTATCAGGAGAGAAGTTGGCGAGCCAGGTCCACATGACTTGAATGATACCTTTGCTCGCCGAAGCACCACTAACGATCGGGTGGTCCTAGTCTGGACCAAGCCCGAGAAGTCCGCAGAAGCATCAGGGCCTATACGCACTACATTACCGACACTATCGGCGACTTCTTCCAACGCGTAGACGTATGTTCCAGGAGTATCCAAAGCAATACTCAGAGGTATCTTCATTTCTTCGGATATCCCTTGACGAATTTTGGATGGGCTCTCTTTCGAAGCACTATTGTTCTCAATACCTTCCACAAGGAAGTGCTCCCGTCGACCATTGATCGTCTTCAACCATCGCAGGCTCAATGGTGGTACTCCATATACCCTGATCATCAACTCCAAATCTGGGTCCTGACCACTGCATCGCACGTTGTCCTCCACTAGTTCTTTATCAATGAACTCGACAGTAGGGCAGGGAACAACGTTGACCGTTGAAGGATGTGAAATACGGACTGGGACCCTAGATTGGTCAAGAAGACTCTCCAAACGAAGGGTACCTGGCCTTGTAATTCGTATATGGACCAGGGACTGTGTGCTTTGAAGGAAGGATTCAGATTCGTGGGTTACATCGTCATCGTCATCGTATTCGTCATACTCGTCGGAGTCGCGAGCAGACGACAATGGACGTGAGGCTCGAAGCACTGCTAGCCGCTCTTGTTCAATAGCCTTTAAATCTTTTGCCGTAAGTTCGTAGATTTCGGGAACATCATGGCCTAGAGTTGTGAGAGAGAACTTGAGTTCGGCGGGAGTGGTGTTATTGAGTAGCACTGGTATAAGAACGAAGTTGCTTGGTGGGGATAGGCAAAATGGTAGAGAATCAGGATTGAGCTGTGCAGTACTTATTGGGGACATTCGAACGGTATGTTGACCCACCAGATGTGCATCTCTGGGACCAGCAGCAGCCAACAATCCAAATGTGAAAGGAGCGATATAATCGAGGAAAGTAGCGGATTCTGTTGTTGTGCTCAATACTCGTGAGTCTAGAATATTGCTTGAGTGTCTGATCAGAATGTTGGACAGTAAAACGCACTTGAAGTGGACAGAGTGCCTGGATCGCTGGACCGGTACGGGAGGTTCAAGCTGATTCCACCAAACATGAGCCCATCTAAGAACCATAAAAGGGCAATTTGAATCAAAACTACGGTTTTGCTATATGTCAATCGAGGTATGCGAAGCCGGGTGAGTATCACGCAATAAGCAAAATCGACGAATAGCCATTTTCTGCAATTTGTATTGCCCTCATCCCCGTTGACAAGGTACCAGGAAAAGTCCACAATTTTGATTGCCTAGAGAGACGATGGATAAAAGTAATTGAAGAAAGTGACTATAGTTCGCATACCTGGCAGAGAAGTCCTAAACTCAAATAATAAAGGCGCTGGGAGGGGATGTCCAGGAACTTGTCTGGAATCAGCGGCTGGGAACCTGATGGAGAAAGACGAGGCTGCTTTTTGTCAGGAGCTAACATGACTAGACACGTAAGGTCTGAGGCTGGCACCGATGTTGCGCGCAGAGTAGGAGTTCGTGGCAAAAGTATTGGTGGGTGGTGAAAGATGAAATTCAATTGTCACATACACGTGACCGCATCAGGCTATTATTGACATCCATCCTCACATGGTGTACCCGGTGACCAGTGCCAGCGCTTTGCCTATATATCTCACGTCCACTTGCATAAACCGCAGCAGCTCTGGTGATGAATCTGCCTCCTCTCCCCAAGATCGAGGGAGACGTCGACCTTCTACTCGATGTCTACACTCACAGCTCTCTAAGATATGGTGTTTCAATGAACGAGGAGTACGGGGACACAGATCGTCTTGCAGAACTTGGGCATCGCATTCTGGATTTAGCTGTCACCTTTCATTACTTTTCCAAGCGACCTATTCTTCCTGCTACAGAGGTCGATGTACGTTTTCCAGGATCAAGCGACCGTTGTGAAACTGACTTATATCTTGAATATAGCGCTTGAGCCGCGAAGCACTCTCTCCCGACAAGCTTGAAGGTTGGTTGGAAGCTTATGGTCTCAAATCGAAATTACGATATGCTCCTGGGGAACAGGACAAAGTGGGCTCACCCGAAGTGCGTCCATCTCATTTAAACTGTAACTTCAAACATCCAATGATCGATCACAGGCAATTCGTCGTTTCTTCGACACCTACGTTGGTGCCTTACATATCCGCAGCGGAGGCAGCATCATCCAAGACTGGATTTCTCGATTGATTGACCCTGATGCAGAGCATATGCCGCCACCACAATGGCCAGCTGTCTCCAATGCTAGCATATCTACTGGTCAATCAGTCTGGACTGGAGCTTCTATTCCAATGCCACCTTCCAGTTCTCCTCCGCCCCTTCCACCAGATAATATATCTACCATTGGTATGGCCGGACGCACCTTGGTTTCTCTGGCGCTTGTCAATCAGACTGCTGTACAACGAGGCGTCAACGTAACTTATGGCGCAGAACAGACTGGACCTCCTCATATGCCGACCTGGACTGTCAGGTGCCTCAGTAAGTTCAACAAGTCAAACAACGCATTTACTTATTCTTGATCTAGTGAACGGGGTTGAGCAAGGTCGTGGTACTGGCAAAAGCCAAAAAGTTGCCAAGGAAGAAGCAGCTCGTCAGGCCTGGGTTCGAATGGGATGGTAGTAGTAGTGAGTAAAGGAGCGGACTCGTTATGTTATACTGTCAGGCTGCCAGAAGTTTTGGCTGTTCCAGACAACATGAAGGGCAGGCTGACAGTGCAACGTAATGTTTGCCGTGCTCTACTATCTTTTTTCTTCTCTTTTCATGTGGCTGATCTAAACACTTCACGGAAACAAAAGATAATGATTTGCTGGTTGAAGTACTTATTTTGTATATTTATTGCATAACATGTGCAGGCCGATCCAAATATTCTCTTGATGTGACATAGATTGATGAAACTAGCTTAAGGACCAGAAGAGGAAATAGACAGCCACGAGACCCAGAAGAATTTTAAGTGGAGGGTGGAGATTGGATACCGCTCCCGTGGCCTGATTCAGAGTGTTTGAAATGTCAGTCTTATCAATAGATGCAGGACCGGCACCCAATGTCTGTCCTTTGCCAACAAAGACACCAGATGACGAAGGGCCGGAGTGTCGACGGAGAGCGCTCTCAAGGGCACTGTCATAGATATGAAGATAAATGTTAATCATATGAATCTGAATATGAGCAAACTGACGTCTTGTTCGCCCCTCGTACTTGATCCACCTTTGTTTTGCCCTTCAAGAACACAAAAGTTGGCCTGTTTTACCAATTGCACAGATTCAGCTGAGAGTAGGTGGATGCCATGAAAGCTTACATGGCAGAGATTGAATAGTGGCTTGCTACCTCCTTTGCAGCATCCACGTCACACTTCATGAAGTTGACGCCCGTATATTGCTTGGAAAGAGCCTCGTAGACGGGCGCAATTGCATGGCAAGGACCACACCTTATGAGAGATAAGGACAGATGTTTTAAATGAATTTACGCGCCGATAAATTACCAAGTTGCATGGAAGTCGATGACCTGATAAGCCAAAGCTCAAGGTTGCTGTGGCAGTCAAGAGAAAGTATCTCACAGAGAGCTTGTCCTTAGCCTTAGACAAGGATGCATCCAAATCGGATAATGAAGAGATGTGTGTAATGGCCATCGTTCCAAGAGGTTGGTTACTGGGTGAAAGTGTGGTTGGTTACAACTTTACACCAGCCCGAGTTGCACTGCCAACCGGCCCGGAGCCGGAAGGCTCATATAAGTCACGTGTTCGGCTGACCTTGCATGGGCGGACTGGTCGGGACCCTTCTCTCTCCAACCACCACCATCTAGGACTAAAGATCTTTTGCTATCAGCTATTTTTCACCTCAATAACTCTCGCACTTTTACCGACTTGATTTATGTCTGGACGCGGAAAGGGCGGAAAGGTACTTATCCTTCTCTAAGTGAAACTCAGTATTTTGGTCTACATGAATCATGTCAATCCACAGGGACTCGGAAAGGGTGGTGCAAAGCGTCACAGGAAGATTCTCCGTGACAATATCCAGGGAATTACTAAACCCGTGGGCGTCTTCGCAGTCAGATGATATACGTAGTTTCATCGTTCCATTTCTAGGCTATTCGTCGCCTCGCCCGTCGTGGTGGCGTCAAGCGTATTTCCGGCCTCATCTATGAAGAGACACGCGGTGTTCTCAAAATCTTCCTGGAGAATGTTATTCGTGACTCTGTCACTTATACTGAACATGCTAAACGGTATGTCCCAATCAGTTTAAACCTGCCATTCTTCGGCATGAACAACTGGCCCATTGTTGCTGGATCATCACTTGACTCATACACGTGCTCCTTTTCCACAGTAAAACCGTGACTGCACTGGACGTCGTCTATGCGTTGAAGCGCTCCGGGCGCACTCTTTATGGATTCGGTGCTTGAGCAACTATATTCTCTCTAATTTGTACATGATGTTTCTACATTATTGTATCACAAGTTGCTTGCTTGACGAACACAGTAACAAAGATGTCCCTATCATCATTTGGTTACTACATTAGTCCTCAGTGGATGACGATGAGGACTGGGTGATAAAGAATAAAAAGGTTCATCTATGTCGGAACGTGTCTTGTTTGAAACTGGCGGATTTGTGGCTGGAGTGCTTTCTGTATCAATCATTGTGGCGAGGTGAGAGCGGGGAATGATGTTTTGACAGAAATGGGAGTTTCTACTCGATAGATGGCGTGCGTGAGCCAGAACGGAACTGCCAGGTTGACTCTGTTCTCCTGCCGAAGATGCTCGCCGGCGGCGTCTGGGAGAGGGCTTTGGTTTGCAAACATTATCGTAGGATTGTGTGACCACATTTTCGTTGCCTGGTATCCAGAGGGTGGCAGACCGTTTATGCGATCGCATACGGATTTCAGCGTACGGAGAAATGGGAGAAGGAGGGGCCTTCCGCGAATCTATTTGAGGCTTGATCACGGCTGAAAAGCCGGGAGGCTCCATCTTTTCGGCCACGAGCTTGGGGATGACACTCTTTTTCACAACATGCATCAGCCGGACTCTCTTGCCTTGAAGCGGATGTAATAACAATGGCGAACATGAGAACGATAAAGGAGTGAGGAGTTTTTCTCCGTCAGACACTACTCTCCCAGAGGCATCATTTCGTCTGTCGTTGACCATGTACTCGAATCTCCATTGTAGCTTTGACATCGGAGTTGCTTCGCCTGGTGCAGGAAAAGATAACGTCTCATTACCTCTCACGAAGTAGACACCATTTGTTTTTAGGCATAGTGAAGCTTGACGAGAGACGTAGTCCCAAGATTCCTCTCCGTTTACAGTAATCCTTCGAACGACAGGCGAAGTCTCGAGAGCCGCATAGTGGAAATAGAACACCTGTCTTTTAATTGGCCGGAAGTGAGCAACACCATGTTCATCTCCGTCGGTTGCGTGTCCAGAAACAGAGTATCCAGAATATTTGAAGCGAGCCAGTACTCCCCGGAAACCTTCCTGATCAATCATTATCTCAACAGTCGCTGCGCTGAAGTTGGTTGGAAGATCGTATTCTGGTGTCGGCACCCCACATTTGGGAGTAGAGGGCTCTGAGTGACATTTCTTTTCCAAGGCCGCTAGTGTAGCCGCAACCGCCAGCCGTCGAGCATGCGCGTCAACCGGAGCATCATCTGAAACGCCTGCTAAAAGTGCTGCTCGTTGGAAGGTTGGCCTTACAGACATTGGACAAGAATCACTCTGAGAAAGAAGAAAGTCGTGACAGGAACCTGAGGGTAAGATACTAGTATTCGTTATATTCGAGAGCATCCGCGATCTGAGAACGCCTTCATTATCGATAGTAATGTTCTTAGGATGTGTTTGAGATCGAGTCCCAGGGGATAGAGTTAGGCTGTTCGAGCGAGATAGGAGAAGAGGTGTTCGATCTGAAGGTGTTGTACAAATTCGATCACTCAGGGCGGCTGAAAGCCTAGAGGTCGTCAAAGGACGATTCAGAGATCCTGAATGCGGAGATACAGGCGTAGACAGCAAAATATCCTCTGGGCTTCCAGAACGAGAAGCAGCAACGTCTTGTTCCAGCGTTGACAGGCCTAAAATTATAGAGTGCCGTGAATCTGAAGTATTGAACGCGCCAGGCGTCTTGTGCCTCTTGAAAATCGGTCCAAAAGTCCCAGCCGTACCGACAGTGCTAATACTCGAGCTTGTGAGGATGCCTAACCCAAAGTTTCTGTCGAGGTTGTGATGCGACAGGTCCTGGACGGCTTCACCATCAATACTGAAGTCGAGCTCTATTTGGATGTTCGACCACGAGCAGGAGGCGTCAAGTTCGGTAGGGCTGAGAACTGGCGAAGGAGGCGTCAATTCGGACAAGGCGAGGAGGTCTGACTGTAGAGGGATGTCATGTTGAGAACCATTTGGAGACATAGTTTGTTGTGGATAGTAGGGAGTGAAGATATCATTCTGAGCTCCGAGCTTGAAACTTGAAGCTTGACTAATGACTGCCCGATCTCGAGTCGATAAAACCATCTAAGCAATATCTTCATAGCTAGATGTTTTTCTTTAGACATCTACAGATAACAAGTTCTAAACAACTACTAATTACGACTTGGTCATTTTATATCTCTCCTTGAATCACACGACCTTTAATGTCGATCTCCTTTTTATTAACAAGCCCTTTGTTCCTGAGTAGACAATAATCGCCAAATTCGTTGCTCTTCTGCCACGCCTCACCTGGGACCCAGAAGGCGCGTGTCAAAAGACGTGAATGCTTGACATCGATAAAGGATCTACAGAATACCCGATCCCATGCTTTGGTATCAACAGCATAGCGAGGCTCGAGCGGGGACTCCCTCGGGTGTAAGGGAAAGTCGAGATCGATGAGATAGTCACAAGAATTGACATCTGCCTATGTTGAGGTCAGGACTCCAGCTATATGAGAAAAAAAACAAAGCCCACTCACATATCGCGAAGGCTCTTCCCTATTTAGATCGTTCTGGGCATCTGGAACGTGGCTAGTCCCTGGCCGCAGCCACAATGACGAGTTCACTTGAGCAGGAGCATTTCTAAAATGGCCTGGAAGTAGGCCATTAAATTCGCTTTTCACAAACTCAATGGCGACACCATCAGGGACGAGATAGCTTCCAGGGAAACGATGCCATTCCTTTGCCACACACAGTTTAAGGTCAAAATGTTTTACAGATGATAAGTCGATACGCGGCGTTTCATCATCACGGGTACCAAGATATGTCGGAATGAGACCTGTAGCATTTAACAAACGCGGAAGTTCTTTAGTTTCAAATGCCCAAACAGTAGTCATGGGAGCGTGGTAGTAATGCCAAAGAGCCATGATACGGGAAAAGGAGATCATCGATGTTGCGACGAGGACGGACAGAGTAAATCGGGCGAACAAAAAAGATTGAGATGCCTAAAAACACAAAGTTCACTCAATAAGGTAAGGGTGGAAGTCACGAGTAAATCTCACTCGGTAAGGCGAATTGGTAATTTTAATGAACAACGCCTCCTGCCAGCCACGTATCAGATAGAGCGCTACAGCAGCATTAAAGCAAAGCAGCGGATAGGCCGGAAACATGAACCTCTCTTCTTTGTGCGCCTGGGATGTAAGGATGCCGAGCCATATATAAAATGGCAATAAACGTATTGCCAACAACGTAAAAGGAGAGCTTTCGTATACAGACGGTTTAAAGATGCCCAGACGCTTGTTATCTACGAAGTAAGTTACCAGTAGGGCAGGTAGGGCCAAGACGGACAATGGCACGAGAATGTTGAAGTTCAGGATCAGATTGAGGAAGTAATAACTCCAGGGAGACGTTCCGTACAGATTGGGTCCACGTTCAGCCCCTCCGAAAATGTTATACTGTACAATGTTCCAAGGTACGATTGTGAGTCTGCCATAAGCGAGACTGTCGATGCCGATCACAGGAATCTACGTTATAAGTGGATTAAAACAATGCCATAGAGTGATAATTCAAGGATATTCACAAATACGAGTGACGCGCAAAGGCCAGCGGTAAAAAGACGGGACCATCTCTTGAACAGCCAAGACAGATATACTTCGGGAGTAACGCGGTCTGCACCGAAAAGGAAGAGTTCTTCCAAAACGAAGGGAATCGCCAATGCTAACGCAAAAGGCCACCCAACTACAGCACCCGTGGCAAAGGACACCGTCGCCAGAAGGGTGCGGCGAGAGTTTCCGTAGCTAGGGCGGTCCAATGCAAATGAGAATGCAAACATGGACATGTACATCGCAAATGAAGATGGTAGGAAGGCTATTGTGATATTGAGCGGAATATTGACTACAAGCACGGTACACAGACCTGCAGAGGCGTTCCACATTCCGGCACTGAACAAAAGCATGAAGAAAAGGTAACGCCCGACTCGTTCGTTGATCTTGTCCGCCACAACCTTATAGAAACTAGCTTCTGCTAATACACAAAATGCGGACACAAACATCCTGACGGCAAAAAATGCAGGCCGCTGGAGAAGATAGCTCAATGTGCATTTCCGTCAGATAGTCTCGGATATCAAACCTTCTCTGTACCTAGCAAAGCGGCTGCGAGACGAACGGGAGGCAAATGGAGAAGAATGTATGCCCAGCTTCTGATAGCATAGACAGGTGATGTCTCCCATGTTTGAAATCCCGAGCCTCTGTCCAAGAAGTGTAAGGGCTCCCAAAAGTTGTAAACTAGGACAGATGAGACGGGATTGTTGCAGGAACCGTTGGAGTATATACCTTCATCGCAATCATCGATATTGGAGTACATGACGCCAAACATGCGCACCAGCATCAGGATACGGACTGCAAGGGAGAAGCTGGGTGTCCATGGACGACGTTGTGCTCTGGAAGGATGAGGAGGGTGAAATGGAAAGAGAAAGAGAGGAAAAACCTTCTGAGTTGATCCTGGAGGATGCCCGTGTGTCTCGTGGGTTGCGGAGGGCTTGGGTTTGGGTCTGGACGGCGCAGACGAATGTGCTGGGCAGATGACATTGGAAGTAGCCAAACACGGCCAAGCCCGGTAACTCTGAATCGATCTCGTGCCGGGATCTCGATCGCGATCGCGCGTTCGATTTAGGTCGACAACGAGCTCGCAAGAACCAAAGCTTTTACGTGGCGCAGACGCCCCTCGGGTTCAGAGATCCGCATAGTGCTGCCCTGGGCGATGGCTTAGCTTTTTGTGGAAATGGGGCTGAAAGCTTGAGTAAGATTGGTGAAGATTGAGCGAAGCTTCCGTCGAAGCCCAAAGCGTTGTCAACGAGCTCTTTCTCGGGACTGGATTCGCCGGAAAAGGACATGCCGCGCTTCTTGCAGCGACTGACAAATGCCTTCCAGTCCTCTCCCGCTTTTGTTTTTCAACCACCACCATCTCCTCCAGCAATGACCTCCCTCGACCCCGAGCACTTTATCTTTGTCACTCAAGTATACTTTTGTGGTACGTATCTAGACCCGCTTCCCAGCTCCAATCACTCACCCGAGGATATTGTAGCCATGTGTATGAATTGCTCCTCATCGTTCTTCTCTGCTCTGACGCGTGTTCTTTCGTCTCAGATGCTGTTGTCATTTGGGATTGGATTATCAGCTTGCCTAGAGAATACCGCTTTGTAGATAATCCATGTCTTCTCGGCTGCGCTCGCCTTCCTGACTGATCTTGTAGGTCTGGAGGACCCATTGGACTCCCGTCAAAATAGCATATCTCTTCTGTCGGTAAGTTATTCTGACACTTTGCTCGAGCTCTCGGCCGAATCTGTGCCCTTTGAAGCTATTGGGTCATCACTGTTGTCCCCTACTTGCTCTACTGCTTCGTCGTTGATCACCCTTTGGCAACGTGCGAGAAGATCTTCAGAGTATGTTCGACCTCCAATTTATAGTGACCTCAACATGACTAGCAACCTCAATCTAGATCCCGGTTGCTCTTGCCATGTGGAATCAAGTCGGATCACAATGTTTGTTTTTATCGTCACCGAATGACCCAGCTAAATTGAACGCCGTTCAGCGGTTCTTCTCATCCGTACCTATGCATTCTTCAATCGCAACGTGTATATCCTGCTATTCCTTCTTACCGCTCTGTCTGGTGTTATCGCATATCAACTCTATGTCGACACTACTCAGATGCTATGTACGAGTTCTCGTCTTTTTTTTTCGTTTCCGCACATTGACAAATTTCCAAGTACTACCTTTTACAGCCCCTCATTCTGTAGGTAACTCAGCGACCTATCCCATTACATTTGGCTTAATACACCGGGGGATATAGGGTATGGGACCTTGTTTACCAAGATCCAAGCCTCATTCTGCGCATCTTCTTGGTATGTTGCCCCAATATGATTTCATTTGCTTTGCTGAATGGCATACAGGTTTTTTTGTCCGTCCAAGCATCTTTAAATGACCTTTTGTGATTTGACTGACAATCTTGACAGATTGCGCCTCTTCTTTTTGACACCGTAGTCACTGCTATGACTGTTTGGAAAGCGTTTACAATTCGAAGACACAATGGTGGACCAAATAGCAGACTTATCCAGACTTTCCTCCGTGAAGGCATTTTCTATTATATCTTGATCTCAATTGCGAACCTGGTAGGTCTCTTTAGAATTAATTCTACAACGTACCTGATTTTCTTTATCTTCAGATTAACGGAATATTCTACTTGCAGTACGTCATTGAAATGTCGTTTACTACCAACATGTTCAGACGACTGTTCGCAGACCTCGACAGGAAATTTCAGCCATTAATATCCCACTCAGTGTGATGATGGGGCCTCTTCTCGCTTGTCGATTGGTAAGTTTTTTACTCTCATGCGCATATATTCGTCTGAATCATTACTCAATAGATTTTGGACCTCCGTGAACGCGGTTCAGAAACTGTCTCCCATTCGGAAGGCACTGGTATCGCAGCTTTCACCACGAAGTCCCTGACGCAGCAGCAAGGCTCTCCGTTTACCCCGCCTAATCGAAAGAGTATCACTGGATACAGCCGTCGATATCGAGGAGGACATACCATCAGTTCCAACATCATGCTCAGTACTTTGGGCAGTATTCACCATGACATAGACCTCGAAGATCTTGGAGATGTTGATGATATCCATCGTGAGATGGATATGGGCTTAGGAAGCCTCAGCACCGCTGTCGGCGGTGACGATGGTGAACCTATTCCAGAAGGGGAGAATCTTGGAACCCCTGCCCCAGCCTATGAACCCCTTGAGATGGGCTTCCGGAACGAGCCCAAGATCGCAGAACCTCGTCGTGAAGGAATCAAGGTCGAAGTGGAAAGGACGACTTCTACCATATAATGATACTGCTCGAGCTCCATCGCATCTGCTTTCTTGTTTTACCGATCGCCAATTCGCTCTATTCTCGTCTATCACCTATCGAAATCGAACGCACGCACAAATCATGGCCCATACAAATACCCAGATTTTATCCTTTTGGCTCTCATTATCCTCCCTTTGTTGGTTTCATAATTGTACCATTAATTAGCTTCAGGTCACTTGTTCAATCCTCCAAGGTCTAGTTCTTTTATACATTTTCCCAATACACACGCAATCTCTACGCTACACACTGTGACGAGACACTTTCTCTTCTCGTACGCGCTATGTCGACACAGAATCCTTGTCGTAACAGACGCAACAGACTACTTGCACTTGCAATTGTGTTTGCCAGTAGAAAATTGCAAGTGATTTGATCTGGTTCACGGCCGCGTCAAAGTATTCACGTGGTTCCAGACTTAGAAAGGCCCAAAGCGGAAGGCGGAAGTGCAACGTTGCTGCGGCAACATACTACCGTGACCTGATGCTGCGATGACCCGCCCATTTTCCTTCTATCACAACTATCATGAAAGTTAGCATTCTACATATACCCGCAGAAGTTATACTCTATATCTGTGCGTACTCGGCCTTACGATCCTTGCGTGAACGACCTACTGAATGAGCAGCTCCCAGTTTCTTTTCTTGACCTTCCAGATCTTGCTACATTGGCACAGGTGTCGCCTGTGCTAGCCAGTCTCGCATCAGACCCCGTGCTGCACAGGACCAGGGTCAAAGTAATCGCTCCCTCTCGTGTCAAACACGCTCTTTATGGCACCGGCCCTCAAGGAGTGGCTTTTCGCCCAACAGTCGGGGACTTGGTTCACCGGGGTGTGATGCGCGGGCTTGCGTTAGAGCGGCGTTGGAGAATGGGTGCTTATTTCTATTCCCGCAGTGTAGGTTTTGATCTTTGCGCTACCCGTGGTTGAATAAGATGACCAATGTGCTAAACGTATGCTGTTTCCCCACTTAGTCGATTGTCCAATATGAGAATGGGCTGCGTCTGGCGCGCAGACATGCTAGCGATGTGATCTCGATTCATTTACGACGGCTTTCCAAGCGTGAGGAGTTTCTCGACTCTATCTCGCATGTGCTCCCAAATGTCGAGTCATCTTCCCATATGATATCACGGTCACTTCTCCCTGCGATCCACAAACTCAAGTGGTCCTTTCAGAGAGACAAGTTTGCGAAGATGGTAAGAATTGGATCTTGGGCTAGCGGCCAAGACAGGGCCAATATCGGTGACTGGCGCGAGAGGAAGGGCCACAGTATTGTGGAAGATGGGGAAAGAGTACGGCTCGCAATGTGTCCCGACATCAGAAGGATTGTGAGATTCTATGAAGGACTTGCGTCTGCTTGATATAAGTACTATGTGTATTGCGTTAGCAATTTTCTGTCGAGGACAAGCTAATCGCTTCGGATACTCGGTACTTTTCTATTTTGCCTTTTCTACAGGAATAGATCAATCAAATAAACTTTTCACGTATCAATGCTTCGTTCGGCTGCGACATCCACTACCGTACGAACTTCAGTCTAGTCTGTTCAACCTGTGTCCCATGGACATTGATTCGGAACCAGTACAGAAGGATACAGCCAGCACGAGCGATGGCCCCCGAAGATCATCTCGGCAAGCACGTCCCAGTAAGTTACATTTCTTCTGAGGTTTCAAGGTAGATAGACTCAACTCCTTCAGCAAATCAATTATCAATGTCGACCGGTGGCTCAGCTCGCAGACCTTCGAGCTTGACACAGCCAACTACTCAACCTCGACCATGGACTGACCTGATTGAGGATTCCGTACAAGAGGACCTCCCCGCCATTACTATTAACCAGTGGAAGCCTACTGATTCTCAATCCAAAGTCAAAAGGGACCGTCCGCGTCGTTGCACGTAAGTTTAACAGACAGCATAATATTATTACCCTGAAAACTCGGACTGACTAAGCTAAGGTTTTGTCGATCCCGACGGAAAGTAAGTGAAAGATAGGAGTCATCATCAGATCTGAATGAATATTGAAGCATTGCAGAAATGTGTGCCACAGGGGCCAGATTCCTGTCAGGCATGCCTACAACACGGTTTGGAATGTCGTGATTGGCGAGAGGTTCTAAAGGAAAATAAGCAACAGGTTTGTGATTTAACTAATCATTCAAGTTGCATTAAAAAGACATTTCGGGTCTTCAGGAGAGGCAGAAAGGACAGGGGAGGGGTAATAAGTCTACGCGAGGGCCGCGCTCATCAACGAGGCCATCGGCGCCACAGATCAAGGAGGCACTTCTTCAAAGTTTCCGAGCTGGCCCATCTGCAGTGAGAACTTCTCGGAAATCTTTGAATTTTTCAGATCAACCTCATGACGATGTAAGCTGGGAGGCTGATAAGCAATACGCTACCGAAGCTACCACTTGTTTGGATCTATCACAGCGCCACGCAGATACTTCCCACGCTGATGCTTCCCACGCGGATACCTTCCACTCAAGAATTCGCCGAGTCTCCTTTAATACTCCCTCCGGGCGCCATATTTTCTCATCTCCGGAAGTAGCAGAAGTAGACGCTGACGCTGAGATGGAAACAACTCAAAACACTCCCGCTGAGAGAGCACCGTCCTTCGAAATCATGACTGAAGCAGAATATCGAGCATCTCTTAAATCCCAGCAGCACTCTAGTGGAATGACCTTCAAGAAAGAGCCCGCAGATAACAGCGATAACCTTGGCCTCCGGGTGGACAACGTTGGTTGTTTCCTTCAAAGCCTCGGTCTGGACCATTGTATCTCGAACTTTCATGATGTCGGCCTGAAAAGTCGCGAGCATCTCAAAAAATTGGTCAATAGAGTCAATGACAGGGAAAGGATGGATGAACTCCGGAACTTGCTGCAGTCACAGAAGGTGCCCATTACAGATTGGTGGGTGATCCATGAAGGCTTGTCAAAGGTGGCTGCAAATCATTATCTCTGAAGCCTTTTTCTGGAGGAAAAGCTGTGGGCGAATTCTGGGGCGATAGAACGGTCTCCTGGGGTTCAAACGTTATCGATAGATCACTTGCATTTCCTCCCCAAGTTAACTATAAAAAATCCGTTTGGACTTTGTACGTATGAATAAACTGTACATTATTCCCTCTACAGAACTCCATTCTGCCGGTGGCCACCAACACTTCCTTCTCTACACACTACTCCCTTGTATGCCATAGCGATCTGTACCGTGGACATGTATGATGGTGCTCTTGTGACTCGATGAGGAATGCTTGCATGGCAGTATACGCTAAAGAAAATATTCAATTGAACTTGCGAAATTGAACTTTTACTGTTGGCGGCCCGCATGTCGTGATCACGTCATTATGCCTTCAGAAGAGATCTGTTCAGGAGCTGGGGGGTGTACTGCTAAGCTCTAACTTGTCTAGAAGTAAATTCTATGTTGCTAAATGATCTCTTGTACCGAAAATCAGAAACACAGCATGTGAGGAAGATTGTGTATAAAGGTCACTCCAGAAGAGTGGTTTTGTTTTGTTTTGCTCTGTTATATTATATTATATTATATTTTGTTTATTTTCTCCGGGTCTGTTACCTATAAGTCAGGTACGACGATACGTAAATCTCCTTGTAAGTCGACTACAACTATGTGATGGTTGCGCCTGGAACTGGCCCCGTATTATGCCCTCCCGGGCTGTGCTCATAAGTAATAAAAGAAGGTAAGATTAGTATTGGAATTGTGTACTGTTTGGCTATTACTGGGCATCTTCCATCCCCATTGTAAATTGCAAGTACGCCTGGTGCTGGCAGAATTATATAACATCCCCTGTCATTACAAGATAAGCCTGATATAACCACAACTGTGATTACAGGGCTGGTTGTTATATCAATGCCCCATGTGATAATGTCAACAATGTCAAATGTTGAATCAGAGTCAAATATTGAACCAACAACCTTTCAGATCAAAGGTATATTGGAATGGCCAGGTACATGGGGTGGGCAGGGCATGCGGCACAAAGCAGGTTAGAGGCAAAGGTATGGATTCTGTGGTATTGACTCACATACAGTACATCTCATCCTGTATCTAATCTTGGTTTCTGTGGTAGATAGAACTGTATAGTAATGTGTAATGAGGCTTGACCATCTGATGGCCAATGCTTACCATAACAGATAACCCAATGTGGCTGGTCTTTTCCAATGCTCCCCCTGAGTGGTTGTATTGTGTAGAATAGAAAGATCATAAAGTGATATAAAGGAAACAAATGTTTGTGTATGCTCCCCCTGAATATGAGCTACCCTTAGAATCTTAGAATGCAAGGGTCCTGATGTTCTGGGCTGAAACTACAGCCAAATTTGCTTGTGGGGCAGCAGTGGCAGTGGGCACCTTGGGAACAGTCTCTGTACATTTGCTCTGATAGTATCCCATCTTCTGACACTTGAAGCACCTGATTGTCAATTGGTTTTGTGTGTGTGAGAAGTGCAGTGGCAGTATGATGGCCTTCAGCAGTGGCAACATCAGCACATTGATGGGTTTCCTCATTCAGGACACATCCAATTACAAAATTGAGGTTATGTAATAGGAAGTGTGCATTGAGCAATACAATGAGTGAGTCATAAGTCTGAGGGAGTGAATCAAGTAAAACTGCAACTGTGAGTGCATCAGATGGTGGATCATCAAAATTCCTGAACTTGTTGGCAAGCATGTGTAGATCTCCAATATGTGTCTGGAGGTCCACATTGGGTGTGGGCTTTGGGAACCTTGTAAACTTCCTCCACAGTGCAACCAGACTCCCTAAACCAGATGCCATATGAAAATCCCTCAGCCTCCCACACCCCATCTGAGTCATCCTCATACCCCCAAACATGCACAAATGGACTCAGATCCAATCTCCTGATTATCTCCACAGATGTCACATCCCTCCTCTTCTTCCAACCTTTTGCTGTCTTTGAGGTCTCTGATCCCAGTGGGCAGATGTCCAATCCCTTCACCAACTCCAATACCTCCTTTTTCTTCAACTCTGCATGTATCTCAAACTCCCATATATTGTAGTTATCATTGTTGACCTTTGTGTAGTTGCTACAAACTTTTCACAACACTCAAGGTTTCATGTGGGTCATTTTTTGTTAGTTTTGCTTCATTTGCTGATTTAGCTTGTCAATAGCTGCCAAGAGGCCATAATTACAATTTGAACTCATACCAAGTAAGATTATTATGACTACTTGTCTATTTATTGACTTTCTCTCTGGTGACAGTCATATGTATCCATTGATAATGGACCATCATCCAAATGATGCATATACCAACCTCCTACATACATATAAACAGTGTAAAACTTAGATGAATCTTTTAAGACACAAATACACTGTCTTGAGTATGTATATAAGTGTTTTTGGCACATAGTACATGTCACTGACTTGACTCATCTGATAGAACAGAGCTTACCCACATATTTTTGCAATCTAACTACCAAGCTCCTCAATGTTGTGAGTTCTCAGTAGGCACCTCTTCAATCAAACAAACCTCAGGTGTAACAATTTACATCTGCTGTCCCAATGTTATCAGTCCTGAAACTCCCAGCATTAGCAAACCAAGCTGATTATCCAGATGTCAAATGTTAGAAGAAAGATCAGTGGTGGCAGAAGCTTGATAAGGCAAGAAGTAAAGTGAGGCTTATAGATAAAATGGGATTTATTACTGACAGGAAAGGAAAAGAAATTTTGAAGTATTGAGGAAAAGAATTTATAGAAACAGCAAGAACACTATGGAACAAAATGAAGTTGAATGGGATACACCCTCATTCATGGAAGAAGAAATCCATTTCAGCAAAGGAGTGTTTTTACTACCACATGCTCAAGAATTTTGAGGAGTTCTGATTTGTTGAATCTTTTTTTCAGAAGCTGGAGCAATTTGCAATGATTTGTTATTCAGATTGGATAGCTGCTCAGAAGGAAGACTGGTCAACAGGTATGTTACTATGATTTTTGTATCCAATCAGCTATTCTATTGTTCTTTGCAGATGACAAAACAACATCCAAATGCAAATCAAAAGATGACACTCCCTTCAAGCCCAGAAAACATAAACAGATGTCTTCCCCACCTGATGGAGCCTTAGTATATGTGATAGATGAGGACAATGAGGACAACAGTGAGTGATTGTTACTATTTTTTGAGCACTTACTCACAGATAAATAACTCTATCATCAGATGCCCCCCTGCCATCATCAGCCTTGACCACTTCAACTGCAGCAATGCTGGTGACAGCACCAGCTTCTTCCAAAGCAAACACAATCCCATCAGAAACAACAAGATCACTGGATGCCCAATGTCATGACCCACTCCTGGATTTCTGGGCCTCTCCCCCTTCAACCCCACCTCCCCAGAGTACCCACCAATACCCCCTCCCCCTTCAACCCCACCTCCCCAGAGTACCCACCAATGCCCCCTTGACCTGCCCCAACCTTTGTTCACTCATGGTGCCCATCCTGGCTAACTCCAACACTTCCCCAGCAAACCCTGACAGCCTCCTGGCAAAACTCAATGTGTTCCCTGCAGGCCCTGACACTTCCCCTTCTCCTCCTGAGCCCCTGGAACCCCCCAACTCTGTTTCTGATCCCAGCATACATCACTGACTTGTCACTGCAACTTACCCAACCAAGTCTGGAACATCACAATGACCTCAGGGCAGCCCACATTCCCATCAGATACCATCAGTGTATCACTGCAGCCCACCAACTGATCATAACCAACACCTGTCAACTCCACATGGCCCCAACAAGCCCCACCACCAGACCCTCTATCCTGGAGGAGGTTCAGTAGTCAGTATATAAGTCATAGAGTAGTATCCCTTACTCTAATCTTGATATTGCTTTACTTGGTTACCTGTTTCTTGTTTCTTGTTACATTTGCTTCTGCTATGTCTCCCAGCCTTGTCTCTGTTTCTATTTTTGTTCTCTGTTTCCATCTCTAGTCTCATGCCTCATCTTGATCTATTTTTGTTCTCATCTCAATCTTGCCTTGACTCCATCTTGTCTTGTCCTTCTCTATTTCCTTTCACATGTGCCTGATTTCCTTTCAACTCCAACTCTGTTCCAACTTCTGTTCATATCTCTAGTCATGCCTACACAACTCCATACAACCTTATCTAACTCTGAATTTGCTCTACAATCAACCCTGGAACCCATCAAACATCAATTGACCTCCCATCAACCCTCTGGTCCCACTCCTGTTGCTTGTGTGACCTCCACTTACCCCACATATTCAGTACTCACTTCCAGACTTGTACCTGAGTCTCCCCCAAACCTGACCCTTCTTCATACCTTGTCTTAGACTCCCATGGACCATCCTGTACTTGCTCAGACCACTTCCCTTGGCTTGTCATCACAAGTATATTGTCACAACCCGTCCCCTGAACCCCCGCACATCGTCCATCAACTCCCCAAACCCCCAAAAAACCCCCGACGCTCCGCCGAACTTCCGCCCATGCCCCGCACCTATTTCAGCTAACTCTGATGCCTCCCCGGCTAACTCCGACGGCCCCCTGGCCAACTTCGGTGCCTTCCCCGCAGCCACTGACACTTACCCTGGGTCTCCCAAACCCCGAGAACCACCCCCGCTGTTCCCGATCTTCGCCACCCATCATCAACTCAACACCCTGGTTCCTCCGACCTATTCCGGAGTATCACAACAACCTCGGGGCAACCTGCATTCCCCAATGATCCCATCAACATATCAGCGTGGCCCGATCCTCGATCGCAACCGACACCCGCCCACTCCGTCGAGCTCCGCCAAGCCCTGCCGCCGCAGCCGACGTACCCCGAAGTTCTCTGGTAGTCAGTATATAAGCCATTGAGTAGCTCTTCGTACTCTAGTCTTGATATTGCTTAACGTTACCTATGGTCTGATTGTTTCCTTTTCATGTTTTGTGTCTCGTGTCTCATTCTCCTTACTCTCAGTCTCCCGGTCTTATCTCAGTCTCCCGGTCTTGTCTCGTCTCCATTTCATTATCGTTCTCGTTATCGTTTCATATCTCCACTCAAATCTACTCTTGTTCCATATCAATCCCCTTCCATTTCATCTGACGCTGTCTCGGTGACTCCGTCTGACCATTGTGCCCAAGTCCTCATCAACCTAAACGACCTCACAAACTCCGCGATTACGATCACGAACCCCGACACCCTTTCACCAGGTCCAAACCTTGCTCTTTGCTCGGTCCCGGACTCCATCAACTCCAATTGATCTCCCATCAAACCCCGGCTCCGCTCCCATTGATCACACAGCCATCCACTCCGTCGCTTCTGCAAATCTCCCATATGGTCTTCTGCCTGAACCCCACCAAGACCATCCCATTTCCTCACAACCCAACTTCTCCAGACCTTCCCAGATCTGTCTGAATCACATCCCACCGACTATCCGCACAAGACATCAGTGCCCGGACGTTTTCGAGTGTTCAGTTACCAGTGCAAGGGGATCATGCCCGCCTAGTAAGGACTCGCCCAGTGCAGCTGAGCCCCCGAGGTCAGCGGAACCTGACATAATATCAAGACTCTACCTTACCCCGTCCGTGATGCCCGCATTATCTCTGCACACACAATCAAATAACTCCGATGTCTATGGTCTACCCATGCCTGGAAATCCTTATGATTCATATGGCCCTGCCCAATTTGCTGAGGCGCATTGAGTTGCGGATCCGACACCAAATGTCCCCTCCGCTCCGGTTAATTCCATACAATGGCTCCCCCACGGACACCCTCCCCAACTCCCACCCAACCTCCAACCCCTCGCGCAAACCGTCAAATCATCTCCCACCCTCACCCTCACCCTCTCCGCCAAATCCGTTCCCTCGCACAAAGCTGACCCTGATGTCATCCAAAGAACAGCATCCTAAAACCCGGCAACCATCTGACCAAATGAGCAACAAATGTCTCCGGCACCGCGCCAACCCTCCGACAAACAATAACACCAACCCGCTGCGGAACAGTCACCCATTGCGTGAGGATTGCCAACTCCGATGAGACCACTGAGAATGCGCTTCTTCAAAGCCCACCTGTGGATCTGCCAACCCACTGGCAACTCTGCAGACCAACGAATGCGACTAACCACTGACAACATCACCAAACCCTACTATTGACCCCCGACCCTCACCCCGACCCCCCCCCTTCCCGAGGAACTAAGCCCTCCGACAACTAGCCCCGAAACCACTGAAATCAAGCTCGACCCAACAACCCCAACAACAGAACAAGAACCTCCGACCTAGGCTACGCTCCAACCCCAGGACCTGCTTCCGGACCTCGGTCAACTCGGCCGTCACCTCTGCCCAACAAATGAAGGGGCCCCGACACCTCCGACCCGACCCCGACAACCCTGGCACAAGACCGAGACATCCCCGAGCTTCCAGACGTTAATGGGGAGAACCACGGTACCCCACTCCTGACAAGGGACAACTCCAGACCACGCCGCTATTTCACCACCCCCTCCCACACCATCCGGAACCCCCAACAACAAGGACCCTGGATGCCAAACCTCCCCGCATGCCACCCCCAAACCCAAACTCCACCACCAGACTCCGCCACCTCCCACGAAGGAACCCCCAGCATAGGAGTCACCCCGAACTAACTATAGGAAAAAGGACCCTATACGAAGTAGTTCCCCTAAGTACTCTAGATTTGCTGACATGTTCATATAAGGGAGGGAGAAGCCCACCATCACCCAGAGAGTCGTTTAAGCGACCTGACAACCCAAAGGGCACATACTCCGATATCCCTAGAGGACCTCCCCACCTGGCTCAACGACCCAAACAACCCCGCACCAGCCCAAAACTGCCCAACCCACCCTTCTGACCCCCTCCGAACCCCTCGACACAGCTCCGGACCCTGGCAACACGACTCCAAGGCCTCCGCTCTGACCACAACATTTGATTGAGGGTACTCACGGCGCCAGCCCAACAACGACGCCCTGGTAACCCCAACTCCACAACATAAATCACCACCCGCTCCGAGCTCCGCCCCTATGCCAGAATATGTCTGTCGAATAGGGACCACACCATTGGAGCACCCAGAAGCAAGCCACATACAAGCATCCTCTTTGGAGTACCCAGAAGCAGGCCACACGCGAAAAGCGAGCAGTGCCTCTCCCCACTGCCACCCCCACACTTGCAACAATCTTCGGGCCGCTCCGGAACACGAATGAAGAGTTGCCTTGACCCTGCCGCGACTCCTGGGGAGCCCCACCCCTGTGCCTCCCCGCGGCCGACCTCCCCACCACCCCAACAACCGTGAACAACCAACAAACCCCCACCGAGTGACCCTTGTGTCGACTCCGGAACCACCCAATTCTTCCCCGATGAAGGAACCACCGACCTCCAGACCTCCAAACTCGA
The DNA here is from genome assembly GCA_020091625.1 of Termitomyces sp. 'cryptogamus'. NCBI lineage: Eukaryota > Fungi > Basidiomycota > Agaricomycetes > Agaricales > Lyophyllaceae > Termitomyces > Termitomyces sp. 'cryptogamus'. The sequence goes on from JAGYZC010000001.1 coordinate 5,726,166, forward strand.
GGAAGTATCAGAAATATGTAAGATCCCTCTGTCCGTCTTGGGACTTACCTTTGGTCAGGAAAGCAATGTCATGCAGACAATCTGGAACCTCAAATTTCAGCTCCGGACCCGAAGGAACTGGTCGGGACTGATCACCCCGCATCCTACCCCCTCGGTCATCGACACTCCAGGGCACACCAAAGCACCACTCGAACATGCCCACCCACAGACACAATACTCCGGAACACGATCCCGACCTGGACCAACTATGCTGCAAGGACGAACCTCGCCCCACCGATCCCCACCAATGAAGAAGGCCCCACCGCCTTCGCCACCAGCGCCGGCATAAGGGCCAGGTCACAGGAAGACCTCTGCTCCCCCCCCCCCCGCCAACCACACTGCCAAGAAGACCAAAGCCCCGAACCTGCGGGATGCCTGTGAAAGATTTGAAGGTCCGCTCTCCGATACCAACACTGCACACGTCCCCGCTGCAGACCAAAGAAAACCCCTACACCCCTGGTCGGAAATTCCAAGAATCAAACTCAATACAACACCGCGGAACACCACGGAACTCCACCAGAGAACTCCCACCACCCCCGCCAGACCCCGGGAGCCCTCCCTGCAATGCCCTGCCCCGTCCTGACAAACCCCGGGACTAGCCAGCACAGACAGCACTAGCGGGCATAACCCCCACCTCTGGACTCACTAGGGATTCAACTCCCTCTCACACCCCTGCGTGTTTCGCTTACTTCACCCTCATACAAACTAAAACCTCACTTCACATGCCCAGGGACCAAGAAGAGGGCATGTTCGCATACAAAAAAATTATATACAACAAGGTGAGGGGGGCGGCAAGTCTGAGGGCAACAAGAAACGAGGCCCACACCCATCTCACTCCCTCCCCAGACCCCCCGGCAACCCCACCCCCAGGTTGACTTCCATCTGGGCCCGCACCACTGCTAAGACCTCCGCCAACCCCGGCAGCGCCTCCCCCGCATCAGCCGCCACCTCCCACCATGACTCCGGGGCCACCACATTGCGTCGCCAATGCCCCGCCAACAACCTCTCCAATTGCACCATCCCCTGCTGCAACTCCGGAGGCTGAACTGCAGACCCCTGCATCAACCCGTCCTGAATCGACGCAAACGCCGCAGAGGCACCGTCCAAGAGGACCCAATGCTCCCGCACCCAGCCTAAGCCCAGAAAGTGAACCGTCAGTAATGAACGGAGGAATGGGAGATAACTCACGAAGGATTCCCGTGCACCCCAAAGCAGCCTCGTTGGCCAACCAGTCCTCCCTCCACCTTGCTGCCTCCAGCTCCACCCACAGCGCATCTCCCTCTGGAGCTTGTCCCCGCCCCTCTGCCTCCCCTGCGGGCTGCCCCTCCATCTGTGTCAGATGCTCCCACAAGCCCTGCACCTCTAACGCTCGCTCCGTCGCCACGCGCACCGAAGTGTTCCTCTCCTGCTCCATCGCTTCTTTCTCCATCCGCGCCGCGTCACGGTCCTCCCTTGCCCGTCGGAGCTCACCCTCCCATACTGCCAATGACGTTGTCAAAGCCTCCACCTGCTTGCAAAGAAAGACCTCTGTGATCAAAGGAATAGGCGCGGGGGGACTCAACGACCATTCCGAGGGAACGCCCGGGTTAGAAGAAAAAAGGGAAGACTCCAGAGGCCCTGCCGATGACTCGCGCCCACACGGCCTCTTGCTGGGTCCTGCCCCCGAGGGTGGGGAGGCTTGACGCTTCCCCCGAACCACCACCAAGGACGCCCCCTTCCCCTTTGGCAATGCAGGACAAAACTTGGTCCATTTCGGAACCCCTGGAAAATCCACCACCACCACCATGGATGACTCTACAAAAGCCCCGTCAATCATCCCAAAAAGACAAGTCGACACCACTTATGACTCTGGTCCCTGACACTAGCACGGCGTCAACGCTCAAACTCCTCCCCCCCACTGTCATACACCACCACCTCGTCCAAATCAGCGGAAGGGACTACTGGAACACTGGGGGAAGACATGACAAAATTTGAGAAACCCCGGGGTACGTCCAAAGCTTTTGATTGATTGAGGAGAACCCTGACGAAGTGGCGGCCACACTTCGACTTCGTCTCCCACGCCGCTATCACTCGCTGCAGATTGATCAATATTGCTTGGCTTCAACTCCCATGCCCCGCCAATCCCCGTCCTGCCCCCACGTCTTGAAGGGTCTCGATGCTGAAGGGGGGGTGATGTCATGACCCGTCCCCTGAACCCCCGCACATCATCCATCAACCCCCCAAACCCCCAAAAAACCCCCGACGCTCTGCCGAACTTCCGCCCATGCCCCGCACCTATTTCAGCTAACTCCGACGCCTCCCCGGCTAACTCCGACGGCCCCCTGGCCAACTTCGGTGCCTTCCCCGCAGCCACTGACACTTACCCTGGGTCTCCCAAACCCCGAGAACCACCCCCGCTGTTCCCGATCTTCGCCACCCATCATCAACTCAACACCCTGGTTCCTCCGACCTATTCTGGAGTATCACAACAACCTCGGGGCAACCTGCATTCCCCAATGATCCCATCAACATATCAGTGCGGCCCGATCCTCAATCGCAACCGACACCCGCCCACTCCATCGAGCTCCGCCAAGCCCTGCCGCCGCAGCCGACGTACCCCAAAGTTCTCTGGTAGTCAGTATATAAGCCGTCGAGTAGCTCTTCGTACTCTAGTCTTGATATTGCTTAACGTTACCTATGGTCTGATTGTTTCCTTTTTGTGTTTTGTGTTTCATGTCTCATTCTCCTTACTCTCAGTCTCCCGGTCTTATCTCAGTCTCCCGGTCTTGTCTCGTCTCCATTTCATTATCATTCTCATTATCGTTTCATATCTCCACTCAAATCTACTCTTGTTCCATATCAACCCCCTTCCATTTCATCTGACGCTGTCTCGGTGACTCCATCTGACCATTGTGCCCAAGTCCTCATCAACCTAAACGACCTCACAAACTCCGCGATTACGATCACGAACCCCGACACCCTTTCACCAGGTCCGAACCTTGCTCTTTGCTCGGTCCCGGACTCCATCAACTCCAATTGATCTCCCATCAAACCCCGGCTCCGCTCCCATTGATCACACAGCCATCCACTCCGTCGCTTCCGCAAATCTCCCATATGGTCTTCTGCCTGAACCCCACCAAGACCATCCCATTTCCTCGCAACCCAACTTCTCCAGACCTTCCCGGATCTGTCTGAATCACATCCCACCGACTATCCGCACAAGACATCAGTGCCCGGACGTTTTCGAGTGTTCAGTTACCAGTGCAAGGGGATCACGCCCGCCTAGTAAGGACTCACCCAGTGCAGCTGAGCCCCCGAGGTCAGCGGAACCTGACATATATAAAGTTTGGACCACCCTGGAATGCTAGGTTATAAGCACAGGACATTGTGTCTGCCTAGTAAGGACTTGCCCAGTTAAGCTGAGCCCCCATGGTCAGCGGAACCTGACACCCAAGCTCCAGCTCCACTACCAACACACAATGCATTTTTGCCAGCTAGCACTCAAGCATCTGCACCTGAGCCAGCTGCCCCAAACCTTGTTATGTCTGCATCACCTGTTGGAGATATGCTGGATGCTCAAACTCCAGTTCTACTGACACACAATAGTTCTTTGCCCACCAAAACTTCCTCTGCACCTGGGCCAGCTGCCCCAAACCCCATCACATCTACATCACCTGCTGAAAATTCATTCAAGACAGCAGCACTAAATCCTGCTCACAATAATAGTTCAGCTCCACCTTGATTGCACATACCAGCACATTGCATCTTAGATCCTTTGTATGTCTTTTTGTTAACATTGAAGCACTTCACTCACTCACTTGGTTAGGAAAAATCTTGCAATTCCACCACCGTCAATCAAAATTCCCACAATGTTTCAAACCAGACCGATGTAGCCACCAAGCCAGTCTCAAAGCCGCTTCAAGCAAAAGATGGCATTACAACAGCTCGGTATGTAGCTTATATGTTGCATGAACACCACTAATATTATGGTGACTCTAGGAATCTCTATGTGATGGACTATCTTGCAATTCATCCCAATGCTATTGAAGCCAAGTTCAACACCATGTAGAAGGCATGCGATGCTGATACAAAAAAGGTACATTCCATTGATCTCTTGCATGTACTCTAAAAACATGTTTCTCTTTTAGAAGTATAACATTTTGTCCAGGGATCGAACAAAGGCTAAGAAAACTGCAAACCAACGGACTTCCGTTGTAATGAACCCTGTATCAGCCAGCAATTGACCTTTGAGGTATGTTTAAAGTGGCTTGTGTTATGTTGACTACTTGTTGATCCAATTGCCCTGTCGCAATCAGTTTACTATACTTGTAATTATCTGCATCAGTGCACCTCAGACAGATTTGGTAGACCTCAGACAGCACCAGATTACATGTGTAGTGTGGATCGCATACAACACAGAATTTTTCGGACGATCCAGGTTATGAACAGATGAAAATATCAGAATATATCAGATGGCCCAGGTTATGAACGGATAATTCAGTTGTGTGATATCAGACTACCTCGTACATTTCCGTATACTCTCAGAAAATTTTTCTGAATTGTACATTTTCTGACGTTGTCGTGCCCAGTAAGCGACAGAACCAGACATACTCGGTTACTTCCAGATTGCCCCGGATCCAATTTCTCACTGGGTCCTAGGGCCAACACTGCCGCGTTACGCGCACGGGTGAACAAATCATGTGACCGTGCTGCTGCTGCTGCTTCCCGTGTCTTTCTGACCACAATGGCGCTCGTATCGTCTATTCTCATCGAAGTCTGCGTAGACTCTGTTGAGTCTGCAAGAAAGTCGGTACCATGCTGTCGTATATCACAGACTTTGTCGTTGATAATGCTCTCTAGTGCTGCCCATGCTGGTGCTGATCGACTTGAACTATGTGCAAACCTTGGTCTTGGTGGTGGAACGACGCCGAGTCTCGGTCTTTTAAAATCGGTCCAGAAAGTAGTCGGTCTTCCTATTATGGTCGGCATTCCTGCAACACCATCGACTTGATCGGTACGGCCTCTTGCCCTAACATACCATTGTCAATAGGCGATGATACGGCCTCGCACTGGGGACTTTTGTTACTCTGACCAAGAGTTGGAAGTTATGCTAGAAGATATCCGTGTTTTCAAGGAGCATGATGTTCGGGGGATAGCAGTCGGAGTTTTGGACAAGGACGGTCGTGTGGATGCTGAGCGTATGAAATCGTTCGTGATACCTTTCCTCCGTCCTTCGTTTTCCTCCGTCCTTCGTCTGCTAAAAGACTGTCTGTAGAATCTTGGACGAGGCTCTTCCGTTAGAAGGTGATCATTCTCCTCTCGTTATCACTTCCTTCTGCTAAATGCAACGTTTCAGTTTGCTTCCATCGCGCTTTTGATATGACTAGAGACGCAGAAGAAGGTAAGGTGTTTCTGCGGTGCTTCTACTATTTTACTACCCCCGATCATAGCGCTTCGTGACATCGAAGGCATAGGAGGCATCTCGAGAATACTCACAAGGTAGATTCAATCAACCAATTGCATAAGTGCATCAATCATGGGGATACTCTATTTAGTGGTCACGGAAAAACCGCCCCTGACGCTCTTGCCACACTACAGTCGTTCTTTCGAATGACAAAAGAGCTGATTGAGGACAAGCCATGGGGCTTGACCGTCCTTCCTGGTTCAGGCGTCAACCCCACAACGATTACGCCAATACTAGACGCGCTTCTACCGCTCGGATTGCAGGAAATCCACTTGAGTGGATCACATTGGATTGACGGGGGTATGTCTTTCAGGCGAGAAGGAATGGGCATGGGTGCAGGAGGTGAAGGGGAATGGGGCATATGGATGGTGGACCGAGAGAAAGTCAGTGAGGTGAGAGAGATTGCAGACAAGTACTGGGAGTCGTATCATGGCAGAGATGAATAGATCAGGTCTGGGACGCACACGTCATAGTAAGGTGCTCGTTTATGTAAGTACAGCAGCCATCAGTACCCCGGTCCTATCTAGCAGGACCAGATGGTATCCAGCCTCTGATTCCGACCTTCATCATCATGCTCCAAGACATATGGTGGTCCAATACCATTTTCTTCCTGTCTGTTCACGTCGCCGCCATCGTGGGCGCGTTGTACTGGCCCCCGCAACTGGTTCCTCGAGCAACTTTGATACTCTGTTTCATCATCTGGCAACTAGGAACTTATGGGCAAGTCATCGTCCTTCACGTTAATCGCAAGTAATAAAGCAAACAGTATCACGCTTGGCTACCACCGTCTCTATTCCCACCGCGCGTTTCGCGCGAGCTTTGGCGTTAGAGTGATTCTTGCAGCGATGGGTTCCTCCGCCTTCCAGGGCTCTATCAAGGTCAGACTCAGTCTATTTCTTTAAATTCGTCTCCCAGACATGAGTCTCCAGTGGTGGTATGTACACTACCAAAGGTCTGTCCAGACAGTCTAAAGTCCCCTAGGTGTCTTCGTCATCGTCTTCATCATGTACGTCTTGTGGGTGCCCCGAACTCATGAACCGTCATGCTTACAAAATTTACCCGTAGCGTTTCACGGATGACCCAGTTCATGATCCGTCAGTTTAAATTGACACATATAAAAGTGATATCTGTCCCTTTGACGTAAAATCATGGTTTCATCGCAGATATGCGGCTACTAGAGGGTTGTTTTACTCTCACATTGGCTGGATTTTCTTCAAGCCGAATTATGAACGATTGGAAACTGTCGATCGTGAAGACCTCGTCTCTGACCCAGGTGTGCTCATTCAAGGTAACGCCAGGAAGTATTTGCTAAATACCCATCAAGTTGTCCGATTTCAGCATGCCTATTATGGTTTGTGACTTCTGATACAACCCTAAAGCGAGTATTCAGTGATTCCCAGTCCCGATTGCCATCATTTGCGGCTTCGTGATCCCAACGGTTGTTGGAATAGCATGGGACGACCCGTTAGGCAGTTTGATTTGGGGTGGATTGATTTCCAAACTTGCAAGTACGTGAGGTTCGGAAGCTCAACTGTTTTTACTTCTCACCCATGCTCACTCAGTCTGGCATTGTACCTTCCTCGTCAATTCGTGCGTGACTGTGGGTGAAGTCGTCCTCCTAATCGTTAGATGTCCTATTTCTAGACTTGCTCATTGGAACGGTCTTCAACCTTACTCTGACGAAGACACGTCCAGAGGGAATTTGGTGGGCGTTACGGTCTTCTCAAAACCAAAAACTCCTGACATGTGGCATTCCAATTGAAAGCTCCTCGCTCTATTAACTGGCGGAGAAGGCAATCATAACTTTGTAAGAAATTGCTACTCTGCTTAAATGTCCAATCCAATGTTTGTATTCCAGCATGTCAGATGTGTGCTTAGAGAACTCTCCAAGATTGAAAAACTGACGGCGTAGTAGCATGCCTTTCCCCACGACTTTCGTTCGGGGCCATCTCCGACTGACTGGGATCCATCCAAGTGGTTTATTCTAGCCCTTCACCAACTGAGACTCGTGTCCGGGCTGCGTAGGGCTAAGGATAGCGATCTCAAAGAAGCGATCAAATACATGCGTCTCAAAACCCACTTTGCAGACCTTGTTAAGGAAGAAGAGCCTGACCATTGGATGGGCGACGTCTGGAACGAAGCTCAACTGTTCACATATATACAGGCAGTTCCAGGAAAGTGTGTTATGGAGATTGACGGATTTGTTATTGACGCCACAAACTACCTTGGAGAACATGTATGCGTTTGATCCTATTTTCACTGTTTTACGCGCTTATTCTTTCTGGCATCTTAAGCCCGGAGGCCCAAGATTACTTCGAAAGTACTCTATCAGTCTAAATTCAGCAGGAAAGACTCTAGATGCGTCTTGGGCGTTTGCAGGCGGATTGAACAATCACTCTCGGGCAGCAAAAGGGCAGATGCGGTCGCTTAGAGTTGCTAAGATGCTGCGAGATTCTGAACAGATATACCATGGATCAAGGATATCCACCAATAACCAAGATATATAGCTTCTACGTAATTGTAGAATGTATCACCCGTATGCAAACGAGTTTATTGAAATTACGATGGGGCGCGATGGATCACGTGACTGGAGGGTTCATCATCGCTTCTGGCCTGATAAATTGTGGACACCCTCATAGCTCCCAGTGTACGGACGCAAGCTGCTAGCCCTACCCAGTGGACCTATAACAGCAACTTTGGGCAGGATACGAGGATGTCGAAGCGAGAATTAGAGCAGTTGAATGGTGCGACCGAAATAGAGGGTCCCCGGACCAAACGACGCAGAGAAACAGCAACTGTCTCTACCGATGTGGCTGAGCACTCAGACCACATAACAGAGGGAGGAGACGAAGGTGTAGACAATGGGCCGAAGAAACAAGACGTGTATGAGTTGGGGCTTAAATTGTACGAGACGGTGAAGGATGCCGTCAACAAAGAGTGCGTACAACAGTCATGCCTTTAAGGATTCGATTGTTTTCGTTTCGGCTTCTACCTTCAACATCAATTCTGATACTTTGTCTCTCCACAAAGAGGTCGAACACTGTCTCTGGTTTTCCAGCGCAGGCCGTCAAAACGACAATATCCAGACTATTATCAAATTATACAGCACCCTATTGCTCTCGAGGACATCAAAAAACAGCTCGACAATGGCTCATACAAAACGCTCGAGGCCGTTAAGCAAGACTTCGAACTCTGTTTCAACAATGCAAAACAGTATAACATGAAGGAGAGCGAGATATACAGGGACGCCAAAGATCTCCTGGTGAGTCAGACATCCTGGACATCCATGCCTTCATTTCACCCAGCACCTAGAAACTCGTGAATAAGACTTACAATAAATTAGTTCCTCAGGTTGATGGCGTTGATACTGGGGACGGCGAAGGAAAAAAATCTAAACCACCCAACCTCACTCGTTTGATCAAGTCGAGGCTACAAAAGTTGATTGACAAGACCGACGATTCGTACGATTCTACCTCCTATTCCGACTGATGAATATACTAATTAAATGTCCTTTCCAGGGGACGTCTTCTTTCCCTAGAATTCATGGAACTCCCCTCAAAGAAAGAATGGCCCTCGTACTACAAATTGATTAAAAGACCACAATGCCTCGAGAACATCTTCGTGAGTATCACAATCCTCGAATATGTGCAGAACATTTCTTATATCACGGACGACATAGAAACGCATCAAGCGCAAAGAATACGTAACATCCAGTGATTTCGCAGCTGACGTCGAACTTGTCTTTGATAATGCCATGACTTTCAACCAAGAGCATACTGGAATTTGGGAGGACGCAAAAGCACTTCGTGTGGGTTTGCAAATTCTCAGCAAATGTCTCGTTGTCTCATTTTCCATCTAGGACTACTTCCGAGTTCTAGTCGCTGACTTACCCCCACCTTTCGAGATTCCACAATATACAATTGCTAAACCGAAAATAAAAATCAAGCCCCAACCCTCTCAGCCCTCTGCCTCCTTGAACATACCTCCTGCGGCGGCGCAACCTTCAACATCCTCGACGTCAAATTCCCAAACCCTTCGAATCCCTGCTGTCAAGCATGCGAAGGCGTCGCCCGTCTCGACTCCCGTAACGCCGGCAGTCCCTCTTCCAGCTGCAACATCGACACCCCCTCCGCAAACCCCTACCGCACCAGTGACACAGGCCATACAAACCCCTGTCACAAGTGCATCTGTACCCTATCTCAACACGACTTTCTCTCATTACCCTAATGCATCATATGTTTCTTCTGCCCTTGCCCCAGTTGGACCGACAGCCTCAACATCTTCATCTTCCTCGAACTTCCCAACAAACCCGGTCATACAGGCACATTCTGCCTCCAACTCCCCTGCGCCTCCTCTACATCCAAGTCACCAACTGAAATCGGTGTCACTAAAGGTGAAGCCTGGCGGACGCACATTAAATCTTGAGTATGAAGACGGAGTTAAATGCTGGGCACTGAGGCTCTTACCCGAAGAGACGGAGGTACATGTGAGTCAAGTGACGTTCATAGGAGACGAGGAGGACGAGAGCAGCGAGGAAGAGGAGGAAGAGGAGGAAGAGGAAGAGGATATGGAGGGTGGGGCAACCAACGGGCGGAAGAGGGCGAGGACAAGAGGGCGAGGCCGTCCTAAGGGTACCGCTAAAGCAAAGGGGAAGACAGCTTCGGTCAAAAAGAAGAAACAGAAGATTGGGCCTGTACAGGTCAAGCTAAATGGGGTGATAGTGAAAGAACAGGACGACGAGAGTGGGCACTGGAATGTATCTCCTGCAGTGGGCACGACGAGTACAATTGAGGTAGGAGAGAGCGGAGGGCTAATATGGAAGGTTTATGTGCAACGGCCCATGGATTAGTACTACCCACTCACTAGTACTAGTAGTACAACAAACGTATTACATATCAGCCTTAGTTTACTGTAGATTATAAATAATTATTTTTAGATCGTATCCCTCTTGTTCTCCTTTATGTATTGCAATGGCCCCGTTGACACGATGCCGGGTATCCGTCTGTTGTTCCCACTCCTCTCTTTATCTAACTAGCTTCAGAATTTTAACTCGGATGGGACTGTTAGACAGCCTTGTCATTTTGGCAAATCTTGCTCTTATATTCATCCCGACGATCCTCGATGGGATTCAGCGCGCAACTCTGTATGCTTTTACTCGTTGTTACGTGTCTCAGTGCTCAAAAATTCATAGAATTCTGGGCGGCCAAAGCATCATGATTCCAGAGGACCGTGGAGTGCCCAGGGCGGTAGAGAGGGACGCAGCAATTCCAGTATACGGGGTGCCCAAAAGTCTTCCACTTTGGCAAGTATACCAACAGATCATGGCTGGGGGCTTCCCCATAAACAGGCCCAAGGGCAATTGGAGAATCTCCGCTGGGGCTCATCAAAGGCATCAGTCGATCATCCTGTTTCCCTGCGTATTACGGACCGGGATAGTAATACTTGGGGTGCATCTAGCAGCAAGATCACTAGCGAAAACCGAGACACACAGGGAAACATGAACTATGGATGGGGTACTGTCGCAGGTGATAGGGACAAAGGAGAGAGCAAAGAAAACGCGTCCAAAGACGACACATCTGGGTGGGGAGCATCCTTCAGCACTTCGGGAAACTGGGGAAGCTCTGATACTGCGATAAGTGATAAGGGATGGGGTTCCAGGTTGGACCGCGGAACAAGTGGCGGAGGTTGGCCAAAAGATAAGATGGACAAAACAAGTACAGCTGGGAGCGGTTGGGGCCCAAGTACGAAGGATTCTTCTAGCGAAACGAACATCGGAGATCGAGGCTGGAATACTGGCACGAATGATTGCGATACGCGAACTAAGCCGTCAGATCCACGACGACCTTCTCTGCCGGCCCTGGGTCCCACAGTAACAGACAAGCCAAGATTCCGTTCATCAACACCACAGCCGGCACTGTCGCCAATGACTGCGCCGCCTCTCCCAAAGCTACCTTTACCTGGACAAAAGTCTTCTTCCTCGACCCTTGGTTTATTGTCAACGACAGATAAAAAGTCATCTGATATCGACACTTCTTTGAAGATTAAAACGAAGGGAATCAATCTTTCTGAGTCTGAGCCAAGTGGAATTTTCAATTCTGCAAATTCTGCACGATCGCGCGAGACGCATTTGACTCGATCTCGGATTCAATTGAACATGATTAAGTACGTTCTTATATATTCCTGCCCTCCCAAAAAATTCGAAAGAATTTCAGGTATACTTTGCAAGCAGTCCGGCTACAATTAGAACTCAATGACGCACAGGCGGACGTTGAACGTTGGAAGCGTTTACGATCATCTGCGCAGTTCAATCGAGCCACACCTCGTACCCAAACCATCATCAACGAGCAACGATTGGTTTATGGTCAAAATGTAAAAGAGCTTGAAAATCAGCTGCATGCCACCATCCGATATCTCTCAGACCTACCAGAGCTCACCACTCACGCCGATCTATTGTCAACAGAAGCTGACGAACAGGATCTAGTCGGATATATAGCCCAACTACGAGGTTGGATAGGGAGCCTCAAGGCCCTATATCGTGCTTCACCCCCTCCCGAAATCGATTCTTCTGCCTCCTCGACTGCGACCGAACAGCCAATGCATCCTAATGAGATTGTTTGGGATCGGATTGAAACACTTGTCCAGTCGGTCGACGACAACATGTCTTACATTGAGGACGTTCTATACGCCAATAAAGACATACGAGCGGATGCTGGATCCATAATAGCTGACCTTCGTGACGATCACGATGCAAAACGGTTATCCGAAGCTAAGGAGAATGCAGAAAAGTCGTTCAAGGAGGCACAGCAAATTGGGTTCGAATTGAACGTGTTGATAGCTGAGACGTCTAATCTACTCCTCACGGTACACAACAATGGTCTGGCCTTACAGAATCTCAATTCTGAGCTTGATGATTGTCAAAGGGTAAATCAACAGGCGAGTCAAATTGAATCTTGCTGCATGTGAAGACTGTTGACTATTCTACTAGCTCGTTGACTACCTCCAACAACTAGAGCAATGGAAAGAGGAAGATTCTGCTCGAATCGAGCGGCTAAAACAACAGATCAAATCTCTCCACATCAAAAAGCGACCAACCAGAATACCGTTTGATCAGGAAGAGCTGAAAGAACAAATCAAGAAGTCCACTTTGAAAAAGATGACGGAACAAGTTAACAGCTTGTTTCATACCATTCAGGAAGCAGCAAAGGACAATAGCCAAACCTTTGCAAGCGAAATTCTAAAACAACTCGATCCAATCTTGGAGGTGACGAATGAAGTATGCCGTAGAGCAGAAGCCATTACTTCACGACTTCCAATGCCTTCGTAGCAGCTCTATAATGTTCCACCGTTACAGAGACCATGTAATTGTAACCCATGACTATATAACTATGTACCATAATGTCATAATATTTCCATGACTTGACTAATTAGGAATGCTCCTTTTACCGTCCATGATAGGGAGCGGGGTATCCGAGTCACTCTCACTATCGCCGTCATCAGGAGCTGGTATATAGTACTTGTATCTACCTTGCTCTTGACTCATTTCTGCGAGATATCGACGCAACACCTCTTCCCTATCGACCGGACGCACCTCGTAACCTTCGGAACCAGTCCGAACAAGAGGTCCCTGTGCATCGTATTCATCATTGGATGATTCATCTGCCGACCCAGACTCTTTATCTACTTGTTCCCGGTAATCGGGATGGTATGGTGGTAGTGGAGACTCTCCCGGGGCACGGCGTTTCACTCGTTTTCGCCTTTTAGCAGATGCTCTACGTTCGGCATTGAAAGCTCTGAGATCTGGATTCACATCGCCATTTTCGTAAGTCCAGGGGGAAGAGGGAAGAATGAAATCGTGTTCTGGGACTTCGGTAAGGGCAGTTGTGTCGTGGGGAGGCCAAATAACGAGCCCGTCTAAAAAGACATGAGCACAGAACATGAAAAAACCATGTTGACATATTCAAAGGGGAAATGGGGCTGTTGAAGGAGAAAATATGAGTACTTACGATCAACCACAACACCAGCAACTCACGCTTGAACTCTTATCAACTCTTCTGTTTAAACATTACGGCCCTCGTCTTGTTCTCGTGCCATCTTTTCCCGCACGGAAAGGCTGGTCCACTCACCATCACTATCTATCATCTCGTATTTCAAGCCGTTACCGATCGCAGGGCGAGGCCAGCACCATAAAAATATGTTTTTGCCCAGGACAGACTCAATATTTCTTTTCCGGCCCAAATTCTACCGGACGATGAGAAAGTGATTGGAAAGATAGATCTGAGCATACATAAGGGAATTTGACCTAGACAAAATAAAAGGTTAATACCATTATGAATAGGCTGCAGTCAAATTACAAACCTCGTGAAGTTTACCTCGGCGCACCAAGGTCGCAACTTTATCTTTTTCCCATCCCTCTATGGTGGTAGAATTCCCAAGTAGACAATACAAATGATACAAGCTATGGCGGGTAAGACCACAGAGCTTCCAAAAATCATGACTAACGAACCTAAAGCCCCCAACAGCCAGAAGGACAGGAATGCAGGCAACATAATTGAGGATAGTGAAGAGAATTTCTATAGATGATGGTTCGTCCTAGAAGGTGTGAGCTCAGATCTTGGGAGTCGCTTGCAACTCGCTTACCCAATAACGGGAATTCATGGTGTAAAATACTCTCCGAGTGATCATAGTAAGGTGATAGGAGCAAGCCAAATCGACATAGAAGAGAAACCTGAGGAAATAGCCGTAGTTGTAATGGCCAACACAATTGTTAATCCAGGGGCAATGATGGTCTTATCAAGTGGTTCAGACGTTTGAAATATGTGGAGACCGTAGTGAACTGACCCATGCGAAGGACGCATCTTTACCAAGTATTAGTTGTTACTCTGACTGTATCCAACTGGCCATACCTGTCACAAGTTCGGCAGTGATGTGCCCTCGGAGGCTTGTATCTATCACAAACTCGACAGTATCGTGGTGCTCCGGTGAGTTTCTTGACCTCGTATCCGTCCAAATGTGTGTCTGGCCTCTGTAACGAATACGTCATCAAACACGTCGTGTGTGGTCAACGAGATAACTGACCCAATTGGCCGGTACTTGACCTGGGTCAGTTACCACGCAAAGGAAATAATTCCACAGGAGCATTGCTACTAGGACGCTGATGTCTGTGAGCGCAGGGGAAGGGGTATGTTTAGAGGTCTTACTTGAACGGCAAGAGGAGAGTAATGAGCTCGACGGAGAGAACACGGCCATACCAGGGCCATGTTATGAATATCTGCGAGGAATAGGCAATGAAGCAGATGAGACAGAGTACAAAGTTGACGGTCAGGCGTCCAAGCCACGGATTCATGGTGGAAGAAAGGGTGTTCGCACGTGACGTAGTAAATTCTAACGTCTCTCAACGCCGAGGTCTGCAGTCGACCATGTACGCTCTCCGGTGCAGGTCCTGCGTCGGCAGACGTGCGCCCCTTCTTGTCCCTTTCTCTCGCTCCAACTCCACTGTCTCTTCCTCAGAAGAACCCGTTCCGGGTCCGGCACCTCCGAAACCTTCCAGCGCGCGCATCGCAAGCTCATGGGGTGACATTGTAATCCGTATGTACCTACGTCAAAAATTCTGTACATGAATATGCTAACTCTTCCGAAGCCTCGCGTCAGGAGATTCTCAACAGAAAAAACAAAGCAAACTCATACAAACCCGACTTGAGCTACCTCGCTTCAGGAGAATCATCAGGTTTCGCCCATCGATTGGCCGCGAAACGAACTTCCTCCTCTGAACCAAGTGATAAACTGCAGCAGAAACCTGTAGAGAAAATCGAATCTCCCGAAGCAAGATCTATCCGTATACAGGCTGCAACTGCTGCGCGAAGAGCAGAGCGTGAAGCTCGTCAACATGTTGCAGCTGTGGCCCGTGAGGCTGCTCAAGCTGCTCGGGCTGCTGAAAGGGTTGCGAGAGAGGCAGAAAAAGCTGCTAAAGAGGCTGCTGCTCAAAAAATTGCTGAAAGGGTTGCAATCTTCGTTGATCAACGACGGGCCGAACGTCTCCGTCGGGAGGCTTCCTCGACTCCACGTCAAAGGCTTGCAGTCGATGAGTCACTGACTGAAACACGTCTAGGGTCACGTCCGGGGCTACGTCCGGGACCACGTCCTCGCCGAGGCCCTTCCCAAAAGGCGCAGAGTTCATCAAAACCATCCCGCTTCCCCAAAAAACCAAATTTCCGCATTCAAACTATGCCCGCTCAAGATGCCAACGTAGCCAGTGCGAAAGACGACATCACGTTGGAAATCATTGAAGCGGGCGGCGATGAGAAAGAGCCCCCTGAAATCACGTCTCCCGATGTTTCTCTCACTGACTTCGACTCCCTGTTCAGTCCATCATTTGAACGGCGCGTGGAGAAAGCGATTCATCTACCACTAGTCCCACTCAGCCCTGGGCAAATTCAGATGCTGCGCGAAGCTTACGGCGGGGCCTATCAACGCTTCGCACCCCAAACTAATGAAGACTTCGTAATGCAGCCTTCCCAATTAGGCCCGCTGAAACATGCCGGAATTGTTCTATCTCATAGGAGCGATGTGTCTATCGGAGCTCGAAGCAATGCCTTGGACATAATTTCAACGGCGGTCGGTGGCGCCGGAGGTGCCAGGACGATTCAAACGACTGTTAATTAGTCTTGAATCTTATTTATAGCGAACAAGGTAGATAAAAGCGAACAAAGTTGTTATCACTCTTCAACTCCTGGTCACAAAGACGCCAAAGTATCCCAGAGTAATTAGCCCTTCCTTTTTGAATGGGAGGTTCTCCGAGTCGTGGGCTTTTCGTAGGTCGGACTCCCTACTAAAATGTGAGGGTAGATATCGTGTACCCAGGCCGGGATTTCAAATTCTCTCTCCTCAGTGAACAAGTCATTTTGTACCTTCCCCCCGAACGCATACCAATGTCGCTGTCCCTTTGACGTCTTACTTTCTGCGCTACGGATTGCTTGCGTCATCAACAGCCCATGACGTTCACTTTCTGCAGCATGCGAACCATACCGTCTTGAAGACTGCACTGTTGAAGCATGAGACGGTGATCGATGTCTGAACTGATGAATAGTAATAGATGCAATAGGGGGTACGGATGGTTCTCTGGTGCTATGGCGAGACGACAAAGAAGCTGGAGCAGGAGAGAGTTTGGCACGTTTTTGCGGTCGCATAGGAACGGAAGGCCGCGAAGCGACAGAGATGGGTTCTTGAAGATTGGGTGATGTCGAAATGCGAGCCGAGCCAGATATATGTTCTTCGTCATGCACAACCTCCGTTTCCGGGCTATACGGCTCGGATCGTAAAACAGCTATCTCAGGATTTGACATTGGTGTGGCTGGTATAGATAGGACTTCTTGGTGTGGCAGTATGGCCGATGGACGGTAGGTATTTGATGCCGGAAGCGACAGGGGCCGTTCGGAGAGGGCATGTATCTGAGACGAAGGATGTTCAGCAACAGTTTCTACTGAAGCAGTAACTTTGGTGAGAATTTCCTCTAGAGTCATCTGGGTCTTTCGCTGAGCAAGTTGTTTAGGAGCAGGAGGGACACTTTGCCTTCCCTTCTGAGAAGTATTAGGTTTTGGAGAAGATTTGTTAACCTGATTGGGTAGTCGCGCCCCCAACTTAATTTTCAGCTTGGATCGCTCACTGTCTTTCTGGACAGTCTCAATAAGGGGCGCAACATCAGATGGGGTAAGAGTTCCCTTTCCGACATGAGCCTGAGTTTCCAGTTCTAGCGGGGGCTCCGTGGCGATTTGACCAGTCGGCCTTTTCGTCCTATCAGGGGGCAATAGAACGCGATAACGTTCTTCAAGCGTATATGCAATCTTCAACATCTCTCTTCTACGTCTTTCGCCTTCAGCATAGTTTCCACCACCGTTGACTTGAGCGCCAAAAATGCTTTCTTCTTCGTCGTTAGATTCCGGGTCGACCTGCTTCAGAGGCGCGGGAAAGAGGTCATCGGGAAGAGAAAGAAACGCCAAGGCATCCATGGCGCGTAGTTGGTCCATGCGCTCCTTTAACTTGTACTGTTCATGTTTGAGCTTTTCTTTTTCCCTGAGTCGAATACGTTTTTCAAAAGTCTCATACTTTCGGTGTCGTTTCTCATACGCAGCATCAGAAGTTTCAACAGGGCCCTATCGAAGAATCCTCAGGGGTTGTAATATAGTTTAGAGATGATGAAACACACCTCCTCAGTAGTTCCAACTTGGGATCTGGCCCTGAGCCGTCCTGCTTGAGTATCCCCCATGCTCTTAAATTCGGGTGTTTCGATAGTCAACTGTTCTCTGTATGCCTTAAGAACATCTGGCCGTTCGAAATATCGTTCGTGTGCATGAATATTGACATGATAATCGCCGGATGATGTGGAAGCTAATGTTGAATTTGTTGTCAACAGGAATGGGGTTTCTGCCGGTATCAGGGGCTCGTTCTCAGCTGGAGCAGCCTCTCCTCAGCCAAAAAGCCGCGAGCTGCGCGTCAACGACTTACATTTTCGCCGTTGTGTATCCAAAATCATCATGTCCGCATCACAAGTTCCGACACCGGGACCACCGCGCCTAGATCGCGAAGGCAAGACACGCTTTTGGCGGTGCTGTCCGGAAGCTGAAGAAGCGGAAGCATCCATGAAGAGCAGCTGGTTTGCTGTCCAACACAGTGGTACTGGCGAATGAAAAAATGGCCACAAGTGTTGTGGTAAATGAAGTTGGCAAGCAAGAGAGAGGTTCCTCAAACTCTCGAACTTACTTGATGACTTATTATTGTATGCTCTCCACTGTTCTCTTTCTTCAGGGATCGTATTTACTAGAATTCCAAACATTCTCCAAATGTACAGATCACGAAATAAATGTTCAACATTCCTGTACCGCGGTCAATTATACTTATTGCAAGTTACCGAACTACCCCTTAGCTAACACATGCGTCACCGTTGATAGAATAGAAACCCTTGTTGGGCACGGGAACATATTCTGTATTACTGCGAAACCCAAACAAATGGTGGACCAAGTGGACATGGTAAAGTGCGGAAACAGGGATACCGCTGATTTCAATTGCAAGCCAGATCCGCCAGTAGACCCATCAAACTTATATTGATACACTTGCCTGACTGGCATGGACTTAAATACACTTTTGCAAATTATCATGTTGGATGCACATCTTCTGGCATGTTCCGCTCAAGTGGTCACGCGGTACTAGATTACGTTGCGGAAAATCCCCTATCCTTCCGTGACCCGCACTTCATTATGCTGAAGATGAACGAGATGTGAGACGGGTGATTTACAGAAAGGAGGATATCGACGTGAATGGCTTTTGTTCAGGTCACGGTCGTACATTCTTTGCATTTACAGTTGACATGCCGCACAATGATCAAATTCGTTCTTGAGAAAAGAATACAGAGTATATAATAAATGCCTCAAGCGGAGACAATGGAGAGTGTGTAGTCTTGAGCATGGCTGCTACCCGTGTAAACAGTGTACACTGTAGTGCCACTAGGAACCCCCGTGCTGGAGAACGCACTAGATCCTGTATATGTGACGAGAAGGCTGCTTCCCGATGTCGCCTGGATCATGTTTTATACAGGTTAACAGGATATTTGAGTGGTGTATGATAAAAAAATCTCACAGCCGCGAAGCTCGACGCAGTAATGTCCTTACCGCAAGCAAACACACCATCAGATACACCACAAGGACCCTTTGAAGATGTCATGGTGAAGCTGGAGGTAGTTCCTGAGAGGGTCATGGTTGCGAGCGTTTGAGTAGACCATGTTCCAAGAGTAAGAAGGCCCCCGACCGGAGTCCCCGACTGGATAGCATGTATTGTTGCCCTAGTTGGAAGACTGCCAGGTGCTGTCTGCGAAGTAGTGAGCTGACGGAATGATGCCTTGAAAATCAAGTTATATACCTGGGTTGTAGTTGCCTAGTGACTCATTCTGATAAGCTAAAGGAGCTGAAAACTTTGTGAGAATACAACTTACAGAGGTCGTAGTTGTCTATGGCGCCTTTTAATCTCAAATAAGACGAAAAGAGGGAAAACGCACCGTGCCCACAGGAGATCCCGTTTTTGTGGGGTACTTGATTCCAGACGAGGGACACGAACCCGACACAGGTGCATCTAGGATCTGTCAGGAGACGCTATTCATGTCCTACGGAAAATACATACTGATGGGGACGAAGGTACCGTCAATAATGGAGCCTTTGAGGTTGAAATACCAGGAAATAGCGTTGAGTTTACCCGACGTGCAGTCAAGAGCAGGAGTGACCTATCGATGGGTGTCAACCTCCCGGACCAAGTAGCGGGATATACTTACACCGGCACCAGCTTTCAGTGCAGAGGACAAGGAGGATAAGGTATGGGTTGTGGACGATGATGGAGTAATACCGGCGTTGGCAAGCCAGTCATACGTCGGAAGGCTCTACATAGATATGGTTTGAGCGCAAAGGGAAGGGGTGAACGCTTATCATTAGAAGTTACCTTAAACAATCTCACGACTGTGTTGAAAAACGCGACAGCCTGAAAGATCGTTGTATAATAGCTGTACGTCAAGGAGAACTGGATTAAGTCACCTCTGCACCCTTGGCACTTCCATCGGGCAAACAACGAGTCTCGAGGGTACTTTGTAGGCTGGTTATAAATGCATCCATAGCTCGAGTGGTTAGCATACCTCATACATGTACCATGCGTGGACCATTCGTGCTAGAATTTTTTAGAAACGGTAAGAAGACCAATAAAGGTGACTGAAAGCCTGTTTTTACCTCCCAGAATTGCTCATTTTCACCGTTGATATCAACCCAGTACTAAAGGCGTGTCGCAAATTGTGACGATCAAGAAGGAAAAAAACTCCTACTGTTTTCATGAAATTCAAAGTGTCGGAAGCACCCTGCGCAGTCAAAAGCTGATGAAACAGAGTCAGAGGAGTCCCATGACAATAATTACTGTGCCTTACACTAGAGATATCATAAGCTCGGGAGGGATCACAGTTTTGGTCATACGTCTGGTCGCAGCTATAGACCAATCAAAAAACTTGGGCCGTGCCTAATACATCCATGAACTCACTGGTCGGGCCAGAGTCCTACGAGCGAATTGGTAATCGATAAAGCAAGGGTACCGTTTGACTCACCGTGGATTGTCCAGCTGTTGGTAGGACCAGTGGAAGGATCAGTGTCCCAGAACTAGACACCTATTTAATGGATCCTTTCTAAACTAAAAGCGACAAAAATTACTTGTGTCTGTAGCAGAAGGCCCTGCAAACCCAGACTTTAAAACGGAATTCTCAGCAAAGCCAATTATAAAAACGTACTCCGGGTGATTCGAAGCAGCAAAGATTAGAAACGGCGCTGGTGTTGTGGCATGATGCAGCACCAGTAGTCGAGCAACCAGAGCTGAGTGTACGTGGTAAGAGGCTTAACTTTCTCGCTGGGGGAGTGAAAGACGAAGGTGTAGCGATTACATAGTTAACCAAAGCGATTGCGACAAGAGAAGTAACCAGCATCTTCGAGGACTGATAGATAATACTCACCCCCGTCAGAGCACGTTGATTTTATACCATGGTATCACTTCTGTATTCACAAAGAATCTATGGGAGTGCATCTTCCTATCCGCATCGTTGTAGCGGATTCGTGACGTGATAGTATACTATAGGGGTTTATCTTATCCACACAGTTGTAGCGGATTCGTGACGTGACCGTGATAGTATATTACCATTGCAGGCTTACTTCTTACACTCTATCTTTGTCTACAAATATGTTCCCCTCCATTCACAGGTTACTTGCATCGATTATCCGAAACATGCTTAGAGATTAGACATTATATATATGCTAGGCAGTCTACATACGGAAACAAAGATTGCTTCCAGCCATTTTCATACCCGCGATGCTGGGATGCTGGGCTTGCCGAGAGGTAGCTACGTAAAACTCTCCAGAAACTGTTGTAGAAGGTGAGTTATAGCCATTGCGACTATAAACAGTATGGAAAAACCTGTTCCGCCTCGTTCGCCAGAATTCCGTGTATTGATACTTGTGTATTGTTACCTTATCGCTACAATGGTGATGCAGACGCACGGGTCGATGTACAATGTGATTCACACACCCATGCGCCCAGCAAACAAACGTTTTTGTGGAAGCCTGTTCCAGATCAGTTAAACAGTTATCGGAAGCCATGGAAGCCTTGTCACGAGCCACAAGGACGGGGCCATCTTAGGAAAAGGTATCCACCGCAAGCATGTGGCAAGGTGAATATATCCCATCGCGACAATCCGGCGCACGCGGTGAAGGAGGTGAAACGTTCGTCACCATTGTCCTCATTTACAAAGTTGAACAAAGCACGTGTAAAGAAGGTAGTAAACCCCACGAATGTAATTAGTCAAAGCGAATCGAAGCTTATGATACACATTGAACAGTACCCGTGTTTTGTCGAGGTCCGTGAAGAAGAATTGATAGGAGTACTAGATATGAGGCTTATGAGGAACGGCAAAAGTAACACAACGCATAAATCTCTAGTGAACACTCCATTTGGGCTCGAAGCACTCAAGCATACTTTGGTCAATGTGTGTGCGATGTATATCATCACAGTAGTAACTGCTGCAAAAATACTGGTAGAATAGATATTAATCATTTCGGAGAGCCGTCAGTGATGTCACCGGGAGTTGCGCCCCGTCCCGATAGAACTGTCCATTCATCAGTCCAGTCTGTCGGTCTATAATTAGTTGGAACGGTAGTTTGAGACGTATACTGAGAATGTGCAACCGTGCCCACGTTCATACCAAAAGTGTTTGCAAAACGTGGGTTTATATGCGGCTGAATAAATCCAGGGGAGAAACCGGCGGTACCGAACGGGAACATTGAGTTGGGTTGAAAGGCATTCGGATATCCCCACGCGCCTAAAGGATTCGAAGGTTGCTGAGAAGGATCCAGATGATTCTGGGTATAAGTTGAAGAAGCGTCGGGTAACTGACCAGTCGCACGCGCGATAGCAAAAGACGTCGGAGAAAGTGATCGGGGTTGTTGAGTGTGACTGTGATCCGACGTGATAATTTGCAATTGAGATAGGCCACTTGTCCAGTTCTTCGTTAGATGGTTATCGGTCCGAGCAAGTCCACGAATGCCGCCACGATCACCTCTTCCCCTCCCCCGTCCCCGACTACGTCCTCCGCCATCACCTGGATTACGGTCTCGACCTCTCCTACCTCTCGAAGAAACCGATGTTCCTCGCTGTTTCTCGCGGCGGTCGGAATCATCCCGATTAGTTTGGGATTCAGGTGTGAACGAGAGCATTGCAGACGACGTATATTCGTCGGAATAGGGATCATCGTAAGGAATTGGGGGTGGGCGGGAAGGCCCCGCGCTGAATCCAATATCATAAGGTCCATGTTCATCGTAAGGATTCTGACTGAAATGGCCCGCTTGCTCCATATCCGGGTCATACATTCGAGAAGGCGTTGGCGATGTTTGCCGTGATGAGACTGCGACTGACGGGGCTCGGGATTCTCCTCGTCTAAAATTGAAATCAGACAGCATGGAATGGCAAAGTAGGGAGAGCGCACCTTCTTTTCATGTTAGCTTTGTAAGCTGCTTCAGCCTCGTCATCAGAAAACTCTAACTCATGTTCCGCAGGTTCTTCATCGTGTACGTTACTTGCATCACTCCCCTTCAACTTCATGAGTTGACTCAAGAAGACGAAATTACTACGAGCGGGAACATGAAAAACTTCACGGGAGACCTGGACTCTTTCGGGATCTAGGGGAAAGTTCATGTTGAACTTGACCTGGTATAGAGGTTGAGACGTCGGGCCAAAGGTTTCGTAGATCTTGTTGAGGAATACAAGATTAGACAAGAACGAAGAGATACTAAGCAACATACGTAGCCCAAGACTTTCCGGTCCTGGAAAACCAACAATGTGTCCGAATCCAACGCTCGCTCAGAACCTCGATTCGCGACTTCCGAGGGTACAGCGTTTACAACAACAGTGTTCCCCATGACAGACATGATTTCTCCAACTTTTTCAAGGACTTCTTCCGGTCCGACTTCGGGGATAGTAGGAACGACGACGTTTGTTTCAGCGATTTCATTCTTGGTATGGAAATAAGATCCAGAGCTTGGCGCAAAACCATTGTCCTCATCGTCATCGGGGTCGAAATCTATAGAGGCTTTTTCATCGGCGTCAGGTTCATCGGGTTCTGGGCTAGAGTCCGAGTCTGAATCCGAATCGTCAAAAGCTGACGTTGGTCTAATGAGACGTTGAGTGGTAATACCGAAATACATATATGGTTAGACACACGTTAAATTTGGGGCATCATCTTCATTGTCAATCGCCTTCAAGTCAGCCTCGATTTCTGCTTCGCTCCCATTTTCGTTATCCGAACTGTCTATACAGTCATCGTCGGGTTCTGTAATATTATGAGGTTCGATGGATGCTACAGGATTGGCGATAGGTGGAACACCAATGATATCGTGTATAAGCAGCAAGTCTTGAGGAATACTTTTCGGAATTTTAAAGGCGTCCATGCACAAGTCGAAGAAGGAAGACTGGTTGAACGGGACGCGTCTGAGTCGAGAAATCAAAAAGTTTCTTACTCGCACCCGGGCCGGTCACGATGTCACGGGGCAGTTTTTTCCTCAACTTTTTACGGTCACTATGCTCAGAAGCTGTCGCTATGCTACGTGTCTTTTTCCGCGTAGGCTCTATTCAACAAAACCCCCGAAACCCCCGAAAGTTCCTGCTGCCCTCGTAGGCCAGCTCAGGAAGCTCGTCAACGTTTCATTAATCAAGGCGCGGGAAGCCCTTCGCGCATCGAATAATGATGTGGAACTTGCATTGCAATGGCTGGAAAAAGACCTCGCAGTTTCCGGTGCTGCACAGGCTGCGAAGTTGGAGGGTAGGTCTGCGGGCGAGGGAGTGATCAGCACCGTCGTGCTGTCCAAGGGAGCTGGTTCTCAGTCAGGAGGATTGCGAGCTGCAATGGTAGAGCTGAATTGCGAGACAGATTTTGTGGGGAGAACGGAGAATTTTTCTCAGTTGGCTGATGGTATTGCCCGCACGGCGGCTTTTCTACCAGAACAAGATGGAGCAGAGGCGGCATTTTACGAATTACCATTGGACTTGCTCAATAACGCGCCATTGATGTCGGAATCGAACAACCCCTGGGCTTGGGTCACTGTCGAAAACTCCATACAAAGTCTCATCGCTCAAGTTGGAGAAAAAATTTCGCTGCGTAGGGCTGTGACCATAAATAAAGATTTCTCGCCGGAGCAGGGTAACCATGGGCTCAGCCTCGGAACCTATAACCATGGTGGTAGCACTGTCAATACCCAGGGTCGAGTAGGATCTTTGGCCCTTCTTTCCCTGCAATCCCCCAAATTGCCTGAACTACTCGTGTCGGAGGCTTTTACGACTAATTTGACACGTCTAGAACGTTCATTAGCGCGTCAAATCGCAGGGTTTCCGACAACTTCCATCACATTAAGTGAGGGACAGGAGCCAGGGACCGCGCTGTACCACCAGGACTTCATGATGTTCCCGGATTACTCGACCGACAAAGTTGAAGTTGCATTGAAGAAATGGGGATTGGCGCAGGGATTAGTAGAGGGCGATGTGTCTGTTGTGGGCTTCAAGAGATGGACTGTCGGGGAGGACTTAGACGCCCAGACATCGAACTAACCTAACTTTCTTCCAAATGGATCTATTCATTACAATTGACACTTGCTCACTGGAAAATTCTGACTGGCTGGTATCGAGATTGACACATCACAACATGTACAAGGATTATATAATACAATATACTGGTACATATATATTCACATCTATCCCGCCCTCTTTTCTACACGGAATACGTGGGGAAGGCCCAGCCAATATCCCAGTTTATAATTCCGGTAATGGTCCTTGCAACAAAGATTACTTCATGACCTCAGCACGTGAACTACGATGGTCGGTAGGATACTTACAGGTCTGAGGAAATTACTAATCTATCAGATATGTTCAGTAGACAACGGGATGAGAAACTTACATTGAATTCCACTGAACATGTAATACGTTCCGGCGCCCTGGACCATATTATTGCCTGCTATGTGTTGCAGAATATGTATACTCACTGTAAAAACATGCCACCAGGAATGCCCTGAGTAATTTCAACACACGAGTAGACGGGGACCAAATTTTTTGACTATGTACCTTCAAGCAAAAAGGCGCGAGGCCAACCAACAGCAACTTTCCAACTCGTCAGAGTATCGCAGAAAATATTGTCAAGATTCCAGATCAGAAATCCGAGAGCAAACATTGCAGCGCCACTACTGAAAAGCTTGCCAATAGTAGAGATAACCTTATCAGGAATGTCCGAAGTACGATCCGACCATTTTAAAAGATATGTGACGCGTGCGACAGTGGTGAAAACGATTGATGCGAACACGATTTGATGATATACGGGGTTTCTATAAGCTATACTTGGACAACGTAAGCGCCACCAACCACAACACCTGAGGAAAACTTACTAGCTCCAGGTAAACAAAATATTGAAGACGACGAGCATAGCGATAAGCGCCTTACTACGAGATGACTTGACACCATATCCGGGTCGGTCGTCGAATAGGAACCAGAGGCTCATGGAACCGACATAAATCATGGGTAGCTCGTCGGCAAGCTGAGCTTCGAAAAGTAAAGTCGCATGGAAAGCAAAACTTCCGAAGCCCACAAGAGCTATACCCTGAAGGATGGAAATTCAGTAGGGCGGGCATCCGTGAGATACAACAAACCATATAGCCGGCAACATAACGGGTAGGCAAAGACTGGCTTGCTGCGGCAACAACCCCGCAGATTGCGAGCGCAATGGTAAACAAATTGGAAAAGGAGTTGGCTACTTCGGCGATGTAATAGGAAAATTGGTAATTTGCCTACAGAAGATGAAAGTCAGGGCGGTCAAGACGAGTGAATAACGTACCTCGCACCAGTCCAAGGTCGCGGTAACTGGACCATAGAAACCAGGCTGATGCCACTTGGGAGAAGTAGATAAATTAATCATAGAGATCCAGACGAGGTGAGCGAGGATGAGAAGAGAACACAGCGTAAGACATGCGAGAGTGGCATTGTTCGGTATGATAATAACACGTGATTGATGAGAGACCCTAAACAGTGGAACTCGAATCGGGATTACGAATGATAGACGCAGGTTTTGTGACCAGATATTGCTGTTGGGACGATTGAAGGACGACTGCTAGAGAAAAGAAGCAATGAGCGCACTTGAGGAGAGGGGCTGCTATATTCGGCTCGTGAGAACCTGCAGGATCGCGTGACCGTCAGGATGAGGTCACGTTACATTTTGGACTTTTCTTCCACCCATGCACTGTTCTTTCAAGGGCAAAGCTTTGCTTAAGCGCTCTCTGTCTACTGCCCGTCTCCCCAATGTACAGATAACGACCCTACCAAACAGAATCCGAGTTGTAACAGACTCAACTCCGGGACATTTTTCTTCAGTGGGTCTCTATATAGATGCTGGTTCGCGCTATGAGACTCCAGAGACAGCTGGCGTGAGCCATTTCCTCGATAGAATGGCTTTCAAGGTGCGATATATATAACATATCATAGATCAGTATTTTGAAGGTCGTTCAGAGCACAACAACACGATCTGAGGAAACCATGTCTTCTGCTGTGCAAGCCATGGGCGGTCAAATATTTTGTTCCTCTACACGCGAATCCATCTTGTACCAATCCTCTCATTTCAACAGCGCGACGCCGACGGCGATGTCGCTGATATCCGACACTGTACTCAATCCGTCCTTCCTGGAAGAGGAAGTTGTGGCTCAGCGCGACGCTGCGTTCTATGAAAGCCGTGAAATCTCGTCAAAGCCGGACATGATCCTCCCAGAGGTATTGCATTCCGTAGCATATGGGAAAAACGGGCTCGGGAATCCTCTTCTTTGCCCGGTAGAACGCATCGATTCTATAGATGGCT
Source organism: Termitomyces sp. 'cryptogamus' (assembly GCA_020091625.1). Taxonomy (NCBI): domain Eukaryota; kingdom Fungi; phylum Basidiomycota; class Agaricomycetes; order Agaricales; family Lyophyllaceae; genus Termitomyces; species Termitomyces sp. 'cryptogamus'. The sequence goes on from JAGYZC010000001.1 coordinate 5,753,588, forward strand.
CTTCTTTACGCAATGCAATGAGAGATTGGTATAGGCCTGAGAGGATGGTTATCGCGGGTGCAGGAATGCATCACCAGGAACTGATTGAGCTCGCTGACAAATATTTCTCGTCGCTCAAGTCAGGACCTACACTATCGCCCCAAACACGGACCTCCACACAGATTCCATCACATCTTCTATCACCCTCGTCTTCCTCTGTCTCCAAGTCCCTTACCCGTGCCGCCTCATTCCTTTTCCCTAATTCTTCTGTGCCATCAGAAACGCGTTATACTGGTGGACATCTCTTTCTATTAGATTCGAACCAGGAATTCAATCACCTTTACATTGCATTTGAAGGAGTAGGTGTTCATGACGATGACATCTTTGCTCTTGCTACAATGCAGGTGCTTCTTGGCGGAGGAGGCAGCTTCTCTGCAGGTTAGTATATTCATCTCTCCTTTCGTGTTTACTGACTTTATCTCAGGTGGACCTGGCAAGGGCATGTACTCTCGCCTATATACACATATCCTAAATCACTTTGCTCAAATCGACCACTGCGCTTCATTCCACCATATATATTCCGACTCATCACTTTTCGGTCTGTTTGCGTCTTTCGTTCCTGCATCATCTGGGATCCGAGGTGGAAACACGCCTTCCCAAATATTGCCTCATCTTGTACATCAACTTAGCCTATTTCTCTACACCCCTATTCCAGAGTCTGAACTCTCTCGGGCTAAAAATCAACTCAAATCAAGTCTCATGATGGCGTTAGAAAGCCGTTCGGTCGGAGTTGAGGATTTAGGCCGTCAAGTAAGTCCTGTTAACCGGTCATTTTTGATTTGCTCAAATGAATCCTTTGAATAGGTTTTGGTTCATGGCCGGCAGGTACCTGTCACTGAAATGACAGACAAAATCGACGCTGTGAAACCTGAGGACATCCGACGAGCCGCAGCCCGCGTATTTGGTCCACAGTCAGGAAACAAGCCTACTGTAGTTTGCATGGGTCATGATGAAACTGGGGACTGGGAAGAAGTTTTCGCAAAATATAGCGTTGGTGCACCCGGACGGTTTTAAGCTATCGAGACCTGCCTAAGCGATTGATATTGGATGGGAGGGTGGCGGTGCGCAGATGTAGATTTGAAGTGACATGAGAAAAGTTCTTTTCAATTGTGCGCTTGTATGCTTGAGCACCCCCATCGCTTTGCCTCAATGCCACATCTAAACATCTTGCATATCACCATTCAATTGCTAAGCTATGTACTTGTTTCCGATAACTATGGGATTCCACTTAATCTATAAACCTGTATGCATACATAATCGCCTAATCAATACTTCTTATCGGGTCCTTATTGGCGTCCAGCGAGAATGTTGCCCAGTGCACAAGTATACCTCGGCGCCTGGTTCATGCCCCATCCACGATTTGTGATGTGTGGGTCTGAGATTGGTGACCTGTGAGGGAAGGCTCTAGATCGTCGGAAGATACAAGTTAATTTTTCATTGCCTACCATAAATCGCTGTCCAATCTCGAAGTACCCAGGAGACGCTCCTTCGGAAAAAGATAAATTGAGAACATCCCACACGTTCAGGAGGGCTTTGCGATTTCCGGGGTGTTTGCGAGTACAAGCATCCTGGACCACAATAATTCTGAAGCTCTTGACAACACGAGGAGGGCAAGCATCCTGAGGCATTTCGTGAGTACAAAGCACTCAAGCAGGGTCACCAGGAAGACCGGACCTGAAGCTCAAGCTCCATGTCCTGAGTTGCATGAGTTTTCTCCTTATGAAGGCGATTACGAATGAAGCGTGCCAGCGAACCACATTCATTCCTCCCCAGACCTGCAATGACTTTGGGAGCCTCAGCAGGGTCCTCAAGTTCATCGTAAATATTCTCTATGACATCAAGGGGAAAATCTAGAAGAAGCTGTGAAAACAGAGTTCAGCAATGTGGATGTCGACTTGCCATCCTGACTAGACATGAATTCCTGGGGACCAAGACGACGCTCCAATCGATCGAGATATCCCTCGTATCTTTCCCATCTCTTCTCATACTCCGCACGCATTTTCGATATTTCGTGCTCCCATCGTTTCTAGAAGACATTAATTAATGCCCGTGGCATGGAGAATGGGCGCATCTACATACCTTCCACTTTTCATGAGCCGCCGTCTCTTCACTTTCATTCATAGGACCTTGATGGGTTTGGGTTCCGCCTTCCCCGGGGATAAACTCGATGTATGCAATGGGGTGCATCTGGAAACCGAATTTTGTCAACCTTGAAAGACCGAATCCATGGCGAGACACATACCTTCACCACCACAAAATCCATCGCAGCAATTGAGCCGCCATCCGGCGTCAGACTACGGAGGCTGGAGATATAGGGACCTGGACTAAATCCCAACTTTGCATGCCACGGCGCCATGTGCGAAGAATTTCCTGATATGACCAATTTGACAGAATCGTAAGAATCCAGAACCTCTGATCCATCCTTCTTCTCCGATGAGAGCTGCAGGAAGAAGATGAGGGGGCTGTTATTCGATCATGAAGAAGAGAGGGCACGAACATGTGCACCGGCGAAAACGAACTTTCGACCGATTCGAATGTGGCCACGTCGCACAGCACGAGCCATGGGTGCATCAATCCGTGCACGTAGTCGATACCATCCATCCGTCACTTCCAATTCGGGATGTGCATCAGAATACACATTGTCATTCGAGTAGGTAGAGCCGCCCCAGAAGATATCTGACACACAAAGGGTCATCGGATAAGCTGCAGGGGCGTCTCGCGTGGTAACTAGACGAAGCGGTGGCCGTTTTCCTTGGTTGAGTTCACGCTCATACCTCATAATTGCTCAGTACACCTTGCAATGATGTCTTCATACACTTACCTGTAGAACAACTGCCGCATCACTTCATTCCAGCACCAGCGCTTTTGGGCGGTTGAACTTTCTCGTTCAGGGTCAAGGCCAACCATGCCAGCGAGTTTCCACAAAATAAGACCCCAATGGTTATTGACCCAATCTTGAGTTGCGAGTGTACATCCGCTCTCGAGCAAAGAATTGAACGCCTGCACAGGACCGAGCTTCACAGGCGGTGTCGATGAGAGTGGAAGTACTGGCATAGAACTAGGAGTGTGAAATGAATAAAACATCGCCATCGAAGGTGTAACCTGTGACAGTTCTGCAGCATTTCTAGAACATGAAGGATCAGGAAGATATAATGAACAATGATAGTGATATACTTACATCCCCATGGCCTCGAGTTCACCTTTCATGTACTGTTGCGGTACCAAACCTGATGTACACAGAGATTGTCGGTTGGGAGGAGGATCTAAGGGCGAGCATTAGAGAATATAGCTCAGGAAATACTTTAGCTATTACCCAAATTAAAGACACCAGTCCAAGTAGCCCGACGCGCATCACCAGGTCTATCTTTCGTGAGCCAATCCGATCTCCTTTTCACAGATGATTGTGCTTGATTTGATTGAGAAGCCTTGAGAGACTCCTCAAGCTTCAAACGGCCAGGCTGGCCAGGCTCCATTCCAGACTTGAATGGTGTAACAAAAACAGTCGGAACACGTCTTTTGACGCTTAAACCTGGTGCAAGTGCTTTTGGATGACGAACGGGCGTAGTGATGGACGACAAATCAGCAGTTAATGGTACTGAAGCAAGTGGATGTTGCGATTTAGCTGTTACAAATTCATTAAGGCGAGTGGGTGGATTAGATGTTGATCTAGGGCTCTCCACGCTGGTTGACGTGCCAGCTTTCTTAGGCAAGAGAGGCGACTTGAAGGGTTTAGAATTCTTGCTTATGAAAAGTTCGACTGGAGTCATAGCAGATGGTAGCTTAGCTGATGGCCGGGAGAACCCTGCAGGACTCGGAGTACTGGGAGAACCGATGCCAGGCGAATTTACAACTGATTGCAGAGCTGGCCGGCGAGGGGATTTTGCGGAGATATTTGAGGCTGATTGAGAAAGATTTCCTGAATCTTTATTTGATGGAGTAGAAAGCTTGGACACAGGACTTGCGTTCGAAAAATTGGATTCCTGCCAAATTTCCCTCATTTTTGCTTGAGCCTTAGCAAGAGCAGCACTAGAAGGTGCGATGAGACCTTTGTTTGACGCCTTCGTAAATCCAGCGAGCATAGAAAGACTTGATGAAGCGGACTGAAATGTGATTGGTGGAATGGTTCCCGCTGGTTCAAACCAAGCATCATAATCCTGGTTTGGTGGTTCTTCGGGAGATGAAGAACGGTCAAAATCATCTGATACATCTGCGTTGTTCACAGTCAATACGGATGCTTTAGAAAATCCAACAAGGGGTATTCTTGAGGAATCTGTCAAGGATGAAGCAGTGGTAAAAGTCGGCGCTGAGACAGTGGCAAATGAAGATGTAGCATATGATGTAGTTGTGAATGGGTTTTCGGGATCGTCGGTGAGTTCGACGGCCCTAATCTCTTTCAAAGGAGCGCCATCTAGGATAATTCAAGTTCAATCAAATCGTCAATAGCATCGAGGAGAAGTCGGAGTAAACTCTGACCAGAACCGTGGTGTTGTGGTAACGCCTCTATTTGACTACTGTTCTTTCTGGGTGACTGGGACAAATGAGCCTGTAGCTTGTCAAATGCATCGAGGTCTGCTTGGCTGACATCACCCAATTGTTCGTCATAGGTAGGAGAGGAGAGCCGTTGTCGTTTTCTGACGGGTGAGCTAAATGGTGAGCAGTCTATATGCAGGTTACAGTCAGAGGGGGATGCTGTAGCGTGTATAGGCATACCAGAGCTATACGAGAGCATTGCAAGTCAGCGAATAAATTATTCCGAGTGTGTACAAGTGATTCATAGCGAACACAATCAACGCGTTTTTGGCGCGTTACCAAAAACGTGATACGTTACCAAATCACGCTGTTATCGTCCTTGACAATTATCCTCCTTATTTGATAGCTATAGAAGTTGCCCAAGAGGCGACACTCGTGTGTAAACTCATCATCGTATAATACAGAAGCATTCCTGCTCAATTATTCCGTCTATGTATATATACCCACATTTTCTTTTTGTTCTCGCGATATTTTGTCAAAGTCTTCATCATATACCATCATCCTTGTCAGACAATAGTAAAGAGCAACAAATGGCAGTGTGTCAAGATAACTACGCCAAGAAGGCAAGTGCAAGGAAGAATTGTGTCTTAAAACGTGCTGCCAGTGCCATGTAGTTGACTCTTGTATTTTCTCTTCATTTTTTTAACATCCGTCGGATTTCATAAATCATTCGTACCGACGCCCTTCAGTGATGAACGGAGCCTCGTCAAATCATGCTCAGAATGCAACAGCTCAACGGGCAGTCAAACTGCCTCCAGCAGGCCCTACGCCGCCTCCACCTGCGACTGTCCCGCCAACGCCGCCTGCTCACAATAATGCCACTCATTTACCTGCGACTAATCGGTCAAACCCACCCCATAATCACACCCCAGGAACGAATGGCCACCAACATACACAAAAAGGAAAGAAGAAGAATGATGCACCGCTTGACCCAGCCACGATGTACGAAAGTTTAAAGAACAGAATTGCTGCGTTGGAAGAAGAGGAAGTTCTTGAGGAAGAGGAGGAGAGGAGATTCAGTGCGTTGGTTCTTCCGGTGTCTGCCAGTTATATTTTCAACTATCTCTTTTTTGGTAGCTGAGGAGGCAGTCAAGTCAGTTAAGGGTCTGGAAGAAGCGGCTATTCACACCAAATACATCGAACTGGTAAAACCTGATCCTCTATGGCTATACGCCCATTCTCCATCTAATTCTACACTGAACAGTTCGCGGAACTCAAGCGTCTAGAACGCGATCATGCGAAGGAGAAGCAGAAACTTGTAAAGGACAAGGATGCTGGTAGGTTTATACCTCCAATGTTTATCGTTTCCCTCCAGTGACATTCCTCGAGCCAAGGGACAACTCACTAAGGCGAATCAAACCAAGGCTAAGATGGAAAATCTTGCCCGTGAATTGCAAAAAGTAGGTCGACTAGCTTTCACGCGAGAAAACTCATTTATATGATAAGCAGGATAACAAGAGACTACGTGTAGGTTAAATGCTCAACGGCAATAACTATTTTTGACTTCGGAAACAGGAGGATGGAAAACGACTTGCGCAAAGTGTCGAAGAAGCTCAGGAAGAAGTAATGTCTCGCATGATATCTGTTCACAAGACTCATCCATCCTCTTCTAGCTTCTACAAATGAAGAACGATCTGGCAAAGCGTGCGGACAAGGCCAAGTTGCAAGATATCAAATATCGAGAAATGCCTGACATCGTGGTCAAGGTCATTTGCCGATATCGTGCCGAGTTGTTTTTCAAGATATCCCGCAAAACGAAGTTATCAAGGCTATTCGAGGCTTGGACGGATAGGATGGAGCAGCCTGGTTCTCGGAAGAAAGGGGATGGTAGTGACGGAGCAGGAGTGATGAATGGGTCTGCTGTAACCGAGGCCACCAGCACACAACCTTCAGGATCGACCACGACGACTATGCAATATATCTTCACGCATAATGGCAGAAATATAGATACAGAACAAACACCCGAGGAGATCGGTATGGAAGATGGAGACGAAATTCTTGCTGTGGAAATGATGGATTTAACCGAAGGCCCAGGACCCGAGGAATGGGTGAGTATAATCGTTCTTTTTCACCCTACTGTGAAATTTGATGTCAGATCGCGATGCTAGTCGGCACATGCAGAACCTCAACGCGAGAAGTTGCGCAAGTATTGGAGCAAGGATCCTAAGGAGTGAACTTATCTACTAATAACATTTTGACTTCTTCTGACTCGATTCCAGGGCAAAAAGAACTATCGAGGATATTTTTGATAGCGTGTGCGTCCATATCATGTATTTCAATATGTGGATGCAGTTGAACTAACCCCCCTTAGTGTGCGAGAACGATTGAAGGAAGTCCTGAGACAATACGAGCTTCGCGAAAAGCACTTTGAATGCGTGATACGGTCCAAGGAATTGGAGGTTCTACTCTCCAGAGCTCGAGCTGCGGAGCAAAAGCAGTTAGCTGATGGAGAGAAAGTCCGTGCAGAGAAACAGGAAGAAGAGGTAAGCTTCTGCTCGTATGGTATTCAAGTTCCCGCTTCTCAGGCATGTTTACAATCGGCTCCATTGTAGAATCAGCAACTCCGAAAAGAACTGGAGGACGCGCAAAATGGGCAGACCATGCTCATTGACAAGCTGATTGCCTGCTGTAAAGAGGTATGATTATCTCACGATTTCCGCGTCGATTATCTGAAAGAAGGGCTGATTCAGATCGTACAAAAGCCTAATGCTGAGCGTACCCAGCGTTTGTTTGCGTCTTTACGAGAAGAACTCGAAAGGAAAGGACCTCGAGGGGCCAAGAAGGCAGCTGATGGATCTGTAGGAGGTTGAGGTGCACATACACGATTTCCTCCATTGCATTCGTCCGTCCGTAGTACACTATTTGAAGCCAGAAACACATTAAACATTACACGTCCATGATGAGTCTATGATCCAGTAACAGTAACGTAACGAGTCCAAGGGATGACTGAGAGCGGATATCCAAGGAAAAGTCGATTATGCTAAAACGTCCAGTTCCTCCACACTCTCCACATACCCTGATTTCGTGAAAATTCTGCCTCTAAAGCTCTCCAAGCCCTCGCCAGCATAGCTCACGAGTGGGGATATCTCAATCTCCACACCCTCTTTGACAGTAGCACCTGCATTCTCCAAGAACCTCTTGTGCTGCGCAAGGAGATCACGACGACTGGTTTCCGGATCGTCGGAGCCTGTCCCCGGAGCATTCTTCAGGGGACTGAACTCCTCTCTTCTCGCCACTTCCAACACGGCAAAGCGTTCTGTAAATGGAAAGACATCAAAAACAAACATCTCCAGCTTCATGCCGTTAGGCTTAGTCGGCTTGACAATCTCCTTCGTCTTCAAATCGACATATGGAATTTTTTTGTGTGCGATATGGAACGCGAGTTGTTCCTCAAACGATTCCACATTGTTGAGGAATGCTGTGGTGTAGAAATGATTGACAATGTTCCCTGCGCGGAAGGACAGTTCGCCAGTCTCAGGATCACGTCGCTCAGCTTGCTCCTTCGTAATTTCAGAGTACTCCACGACGCTAAACTTCGAGTCGCGATAAGCGACGACACCAACAGATTCTGCGGGGTATGCCTTGGGAACGACCTTCGTACCGCAGTCTACTTGCTTCTGGATGGAATATCCGAGGAAAACGGGGTCAGCGACGCGTACAAGACAATTGTCGACGCAGTACGCGTGAACGTAAAGTATCTTTCGTTTCGCGAGGTCAGAGAGAACGGTATGGGATTTGTCGGAAGGGGAAATAGGGGAGCGAGTTGCGGCGTAGAGGCCACCGTTGCCATCAGGAGCGACGGCGACACGAGAAGGAGTTTCAAGCAAGACTGAACCATCATGTGCCAGACAAGGCAATGTACCTGAGTAAGAGGCTGTGAGATGTAACTCAAACGAAATATGTTCGCCTTACCTTGCTCGAAGATGATGACATTCTTGGGATCCAGCCCGAAGTAATGATGTGACGTGAAAAAGTTCTCTGTTGCCTGGCGGGTAGGACCGCTTGTCATGACATACCAAGGGATGATGACAGATCCAGCAGGTTTCTTTGCCTCGGCCTCGGCAACTTGTTGCAGACGGACAATTCGCTCGGCTTGGTATTGGAAGAGGGATTTATGAGAAGATAGACCGATGTCGTAGCAGCCCTTGGGCGCGGAGCTCCCAAGGCGCGTACCCTGGCCACCTGCCATGAGGAGAACACCTACTTGACCGTGTGCGATCGCATCCAATCCGATCTTGCGCCATTCTTGGTCCTTTGCAGGATTTCCTAACGACTCTGATGCACCCTTCGGGAGGGGTTCAATTGTCGCAGAGAGCGATGTTGGGCTTAAAGTGCCTGATTCTGAAGCGACAGCTTTTGTGTATATACGATTCACGCGTTCAATATCGAGTGCTTCTAGTTGTTCGACGAGGGAGGCTTGCTCCCCTTTTGAGAGTTGGGACCAAAACGTGAAGAGATGCTCCTGACCAGCAGATTGGTAACGTTTGCGAAGGGTATCGATGGACATGGCTGCGAGACTAATGAGACGAGGAGGGAACGACGCGCAACGATTAATCTTGATGTGTCGGTAGTTGCCGGCGCAATTTCACTGCCTCGCGGAGAGCAATCACCAGAATCGCAATTGTCATCACCGGTATCGTTTCATCGTCCCGCCCAGTGCAGCGCCTTTGGTTAGCCGGCGATGGTCCCCTATGATAGTATGACCGCTGTAGACTGCTCATAAGGAGTTGACGCGACACTCTGAATTTTCTCAAAATTGTTACATATGGACACTATACTCTGTGATCTATTTCTATCCGTGCCTCATGTCTTGTCCAACCATTCGCGCTCCATTGATTCGTGCTGCTAAAATTCCCCATTGCTAATAATGCAGTTTATATCCGGCAACTACGAGTATGACCTCCTTTTGCCTTCGGCAGCCGCATGTTATGTATGTATACCATGCATGAGCACTCCACGTGTTGCTCAGCAAGGTAGACAGAAAACGGTGGTGTGGTCGATATAGTCAGGTCTGTTCAGGAGAGATCAGCGCTCGCTCAAACAAACCCGTCCTAGCCTGTGTTCTATCTGTCAAAACAATCATATAGTTGTGTACCACAGCTACATGGATAGTGGCTCGGCCAGCCGCTAAACTTAGATTTTGCGCGGGAAACGAACAATGGTAGGTTGTCTGGGGTGTTCACTCTATTTTAGCGTAAAGAAGCATTAAAACCGATCGATAGTTGGGTACTTAAGCTCATGATCATGAAGGCGCGAGACAACTCCTTTTCCCCCTGTCTCTCCTCCCCCTTTTCTTTACCATGAGTTCTTTTAGTGCCCTCCTCCTAGGCCTCTCCTTTCTTTCTGCATCCCTTGCCTCTGTCGCTCCTGGTTTTAATTACGGCTCTACCAAAGTTCGGGGTGTCAACCTCGGTGGATGGCTTGTTCTTGAGGTTTGTCGTCGTCATCGGGTTTTCCAACCACATTTTAGATATTCTCCTTTTCTGCATAGCCATGGATTACGCCTTCCATTTTCGACAACACTGGAGACTCACGTATCATCGATGAATACACCTTTGGCCAGTTCCAAGATCATGCCAAGGCTCTCAGTACTCTCAAGGCCCATTGGGATTCGTGGATCACAGAATCAGATTTCCAGGCCATCGCAGCAGCTGGGTATTCTAACTCATTCTACGTCGCGTTGTCGTCTTAACTATCCCCTGATACCTTGATAGGCTCAATCATGTCCGCCTCCCGATCGGTTACTGGGCTTTCGATGTTTCTGGTGGCGAACCCTATGTTCAAGGACAACTTCCTTATCTTGACAAGGCAGTCTCATGGGCTCAAAAGTATGGGATCAAGGTGATCGTCGACTTACATGGTACCCCTATTGTCGTCCATTGTTTACGTTGCATTTCTAACTATATTCTCCAGGTGTCCCCGGAAGCCAGAATGGGTTGGTTTCAGTTTGACACTTGACTTCTATTCAGTAGTCCTGATGATTGGCTGCTCTAGATTTGATAATTCTGGACAAAAGACGTCGAATCCGTGAGCACAACTAACCACCTTTGGTAACGTTTGTATGCTCAATGACAGGGGCAGGTCATGGTATCTTTCTCAGTCAAACATTGATCGTACCAATGCAATCATCAAGCGCCTGGCTGATACTTACAAAGATCAGAGCTCGGTTGTAACCGCTATCGCTGCATTGAACGAGTGCGTCTCAACAGTTTCTCCCTTAGGCGTGTATACTGATGAGGACCAGACCATTGGGGTCTCTAGGGGCCCAGATGTTGAGCGTTACGCGACAGGTAAATTATTACTGCATTGAAGGAATGAAGAGATGTTGAGATACGTTTACAGTATTGGTATGACAGTTACGGAAATATCAGGTCAGTTCAATTTTATTATTCGCATCGATTGTTCAACGTTCATGATCTATGCAGATATCCATATGGCACTTCACAACAAAGCAACACCGTTCTCGTCATTCACGAGGCATTTCAGGGCCTCAATTACTGGCAAGGATTCATGCCTACCCCAAACTGGCAGGGTGTTATGATGGATATTCATAAGTACCAGATGTTCTCTGTTCCGGTGAGTGGCAATTGCTTAGTGTTTAGTTACCGTTAATCGTGAATGACTCCAGGAGAATCAAAGGTCTAACTCGGAACATATCTCATTCGCCTGCTCTCAGGGTTCTCAGCTTTCCTCCTTCAGCCTGTGGGTCATCGTAGGCGAGTGGACTCCCGCTGCTACGGACTGTGCCAAATACCTTAATGGTCGTGGTGTCGGGTCTCGCTATGATGGAAGTTTCCCAGGTTCTACTCGTGTCGGCAGCTGTACGGGCTTGACGGGCAAGGCGTCGACTTTCAGTTCCTCATACAAGACTTTCTTGCGACAATACTGGGAGGCGCAGTCCAGCACTTATGAGCAAGGCCAGGGTTGGATCCAATGGACCTGGAAAACTGAGATTGCCGACGAGTGGTCGTATCAGGCTGGACTAGCAAATGGGTGGATTCCACAGAATCCAACAACCCGTGAATTTCCCAACATTTGCAGCTGAGTGTTTTCCTTCCGATCATCAGCTCTCGTTATCCATGTCCCGACATCATTCATTCTCTTATCCATAAACTCTCTTTACTTTTCCCTCCCTTAAAGCATGCTTCCGTCATTCCTTATTAAGCTATTACTGTACACACTAGTTACAGAATCGGACTTCGCATCCTTGACATGCTTGTCAATGTACGTATAGCACGACAGTGGCTGTCATTGCTTGCAAGTCCATCGAGTTTGGTGCTGTAAATGTATTATTGTATATCACAATTCCAGATGCGTCCTGACGTCGACTCTATTATGCAGAATGTGTCAAACATGGAAGTCCCGTTGTCGGCCTCTCTTGAAATCCTTATATATACCAATGATGATGTCGTTCATGGTTAGTGTAACAATCCTAGTCGATCACATTGAGTCTGGTGTCAAAGGAAATATCTCAGTACCTACGTATGAGGGGCAATGCGCATGAAGTGAGCCGTAGAACCTGTGTGACAAGTTGAGCAGACTGAATGAATATATGTGTTGAAACCAAACCTTTATACCATCCATAGACCCCTTCCGCCTGAAAAGTCTTCCACAGACAATCTATTGGATTTTTATAAAGGGTGCCCTGCAGCCTTCCATCAGGACCACGTATTGTCGGTTGATTGTACATTCGTGTTAGAGCCTGGAGGCAGTGCATTGAATTAGGAACAAGTTCGTAAACTGTCTCTAGGGAAGATAGCTTACCGTATCCGCAGGTTGCATTGCTAAACACTTGCATGGAGGTCAGGCTTATTAACCAGGTATCAATGCATGTAGAAAACGTACAACACACATCCCAGAGACAGTACTACTGAGAAGGAACGTCCAGGTGCTGTCAGCAGGAAGAATGCCGTTCTTTACCAGCTGAGTTTTCGTAAAATTATAACTGGGAAGTTGGACCTAGAGCCAAGTTCATTAGAGATGACGTCGAAGTCAACAAGCTTATCAATACCAACAGAAGAACCCATGGATGTTCGCAAAATAGCTGCATCTATCCCTCGAACAAGACCGCGGAATCGTTCTGCCCGAAAAATGGTAGAAAGAGCATCAAAAGAGTTTTTGTAGTAGTGTTGCGCTCCAACAGGGAGTGCTGGGGAGTAGGCCTGATGAAGATCTAAACGTTATGGACACTTGACCTATACTCGAGCTAACACACCTGCATCCGGGCCTTGATAAGGAAAAGAGGGTTTCCCAATGAGGCTATAATTGGCCCACAATACGTGAGATGCATGGATTACAGACTTACTACGGGCACATACCGCCAATGGCACCACTCAGGGCACCAGCAAGAACGGAAGTGAATGGAATCTGAGTTTCGGCCGAATAACCGGCCAAATGGTTGATACTATGTCTTATGGGTTCGTAAAACCCTGTGTGTTCAGGTCAGTTCGAGCGATGGCCATGGGGCAACACACACACCAAGACGAGATCCATTCAGAAGAATCTAGACGAAGTCATTGCCAGTGAGAGTCACGCGAGTGCTTCAAAATGACGATCTCACTTGATAAACGTACTGAGTAGAGAATTTAGTCAAATCCTACAGAATTCGTCACAACTCACGGCAGGACCGAGGCCACGTTGCACGCCCCGTAAACCCTCATTTATGTATGTCTTCCGTAGGACATCGACAGCATTGTTGTAAACTTTTACACCGCCCCCTTTTGCAAGCTCGCCTTGGAGCTGTAGACGCGTCTTGGCAACTTCAGCGGGGTTAGAAATAGTAACCTGTTTCCAGAGACAAGTAAGGGAGAATTGACAATCATGTATTGACAACAAGAACTGCATACCGCGATACAGGCAGCAATACCACCGCATATGAAGCCTTCTGTTGTGGAGATCGCGATGGGCTTTTTCTGTGCGGCAGATGCGGAAGACATCTACGCGTCGATGGAAAGACGGAAGAAAACGGTATCCGGTCAAGGGGCCACCAAACGGTCGAGGACGTAGGGTGATTTGTAGATGCTCACGTGCACACTGGCACTGCTGTCGTCGGTGTCGACGACTCGGACGTATTGCCAATGACGACTGCATGAGTTCGTCGCTCAGCATCGGGACTGTCGTCCTCGTCGGCGTCCTCGCCGTCGTCCTCCCTATCATATTCCGCATCTTCTCCTCGCCGGTCCTTCTCCTCCTTCTCTCTCCGTTCCTCGCCATTTCTTTCGGTCTTTCATTTCTGGCTTTCAATCTCTTCCTTGGATACCTAGTGGACAAGAAGGCACCCGTCAGGAATGACTTACACTACGCCGCGCGTCCTGCTGCTTTCTCAACTCCAGCAGCCTGGCAAGCGGTCCTCACCCGATCACAATGGTCGCAGAACACACCACAATCGTTTCCGCCATTATGTCCTGATGCACCCCTCGTTTCGTCTGCTTTGAATGACATTCTTATCATGATTGTTCGGGACTTCGTCCTTGTGTGGTACAAGGACATCTCCTCATCACCGTCTTTTCCAATGGCTGTCTCGTCGTTACTACATGCAAGTCTGGGGCGTTTACTCGACCGAGCGTCCTCCATTGATTTTTCAGCTTTCATGGTCAAGAGGATTTTACCGAAGATTACGGCACATATAGAACAATTTCGTCAGTCGGAAGTCGCGTTGCGTGGGGCCGGTTTAGAACGCAAGCTCACACAGTCCGAAGAACTTGATTTGTTGTTAGCGAACAAGTACTCGGGTAAGGGTGGAAAGTTACACCCTGCAGTACGAAATCTATCTACTACATTCACAAAGCAAACCGAGGAAATGCACCTCCGGCAATTGATAGAAAAGGCTTTACCATATGTATTACCGGATGTCGAAACGAGAAGTCAAGCGCTGAGGGTTGTCGTTCGGGAGATTTTGGTCTGCTCTGTTTTGCAGCCAGTGATGGACATGATTTCCGACCCTGATTTTTGGAATCGAGCTATTGACCAGGTGGTACGTCTGTCTTAACTTTACTTGTGGTGACGAATTACATGGTGTTTATAGGCCGGTGCAGCCATTCATCAACAGTAAGATGTACTCTCACTTGTGTTTGTATGCTAAATCAATCATGAATAGGAAACTGATTACCAAAGTACGAAATGTTCTAGAGGCGCAGTCGCCACGATCCCAACCTCGAGTGTCAACTACAGTGCCACTTGCTACGGAGCTAATCACGATACGTACCGACATACGACAATTTGAATCCTTCCTTCGGAGTATAAACCGTTGCTCATCCCTTTTGGATGCACGAAGGCTCAAGAATGATGTTGTTGGTGAGATTCGGAGAACCAGACTACTTCTCGGTAAGAGCGTCTCACAATCATGAACAAAACGCTCATCCCACGTCAACACTCAAGCAAATCACGAAAAGGATGACTGGATCAACGGAGAGAAGACGGAGAATGTAGTAGCCTTCCTTGATCGTCTTTACACTGCGAAGCGAAGAGTTGAGGAGAGGATTGTTCTTCTGGGAGGTGATGATGATCATAACCCGGCAAGCCTTACACCGAGATATCTAGGCTTCGACTGTTCTCACAATCATTCTTTAGCAGATGCCGTACCAGGAAGCAGCTCACAAATCAGGTCTTACCCTTCGCGACGTCCTCGGAAATCCTAGCTCCCTCTCGTATTTCATGGAATTCATGGATCGACGCCACAGATCTTTACTTGTTCAGTTTTGGTTAACTGTTGAGAGCTTCAAAAACCCATTAGAGTCTGTCGACTCAGAGTCTTCTGATGACGAGGACGAGTCGTTGCAGGATTCATCCTCCTCTGCAACCATTACAGAGGACATTTCGATGATAAATGATCTCTATTTTTCTCGCTCTTCACTTCATCCAACTCTTGCAACCATATCCGAGAAACACATAAATGTTATCCGCGCCTTTGCTGAAAGCCAATCGTCGCCACCTACACCTTCAGCTCAACGCAAGGTTCGCAGAAGCGTCATGTTAGCCCAGAGGCAAGTTGAAAAGGATATGGAGCAAGATTTCGAGGACTTCGAGAGGTCTGAGCTTTGGTTCCGCGTTATCGGTGATACCGACTTGGTCCATCAAGCTAATCCTCTAGTCTATACATCAGCTTCCAAACAGAGCCAACAATTATACCCACCTCGCCCGTCTCCGACGGCCATAGAACCGAACATTGGATCTGTTTTGCAACGCACTGGAAGCGGGACTTCACAACGGTCCTTTGTGTCCAACCCGTCTCGCCCCGAGATACGATCTTCGCCGTCGAACATGGAGGTTTTAATGTCTCCTGTTAGGGATCGCGACCCTGATACAACGCGACCTCCATTATTTGACGATTCAGAAGACAAGCTCCAAAGGGAGGAGGAAAAGAGAATGGAGGCTATAC
The DNA here is from genome assembly GCA_020091625.1 of Termitomyces sp. 'cryptogamus'. Classification (NCBI taxonomy): domain Eukaryota; kingdom Fungi; phylum Basidiomycota; class Agaricomycetes; order Agaricales; family Lyophyllaceae; genus Termitomyces; species Termitomyces sp. 'cryptogamus'. The sequence goes on from JAGYZC010000001.1 coordinate 5,769,534, forward strand.
ATGCTGCCCTCACCAATATCATGGCATTGGAACAAGAGCAGGCTGACAGGCCGTCAAAGAGAATCAGGACGACTAGTTCCAAAACAACATATGATCTTTTGCTCCCCTTTGACCGAGATAAACGGCGAGCTATGTTTGATGACGACGAAGATGAGGAAGTTGATGATGCGGATGTGGATGTAGACGATGCGGCTATTGATGATGCCCAAGATAATCGACCACCATTTCAGTTGGCTGGACCTGGTGATCTTCAATTGTCATATGAAATCGCCCGCCTCGGAGACAGCATTGCAAATCTGGAAGCGCAAGATATCATGCTAGACAGCCTGATCAAGAAGGCGGAATTGACTGGTGATAAACAAGAGCTCAGGCTTCTTGTCAAATCCAAGTCGGCAATGAACAGGGATCTCCGTGAGCTCAGATTCCAAAAGCAACAGTACGAGCAGCAGGAGTCTGCGAATCGGTTGATCTCTGATCGTACGAAGGTGTCAATCGTTAGTTCAACAGTGGGCGAAGAAGAGGGTAAATCTGTCGTGCGGTATCTGGTAGAAATCCAACAGCTCGCTCTAGATGGTGGACATGCTTCAGGATGGGTGGTTGCACGGAGATATAATGAGTTTTTCAACCTGCATAACAAGCTACGGGAACGGTACGCCCTTATACGTAATTTGGACTTTCCAGGAAAGCGACTTGTCGCATCACTTTCTGGGAGCTTCGTTGATACCCGAAGGATTGGTTTAGAAAAATACCTGCAGGTGAACAATACATTGCTTTTGCGTGATGAAAGATCTGACCAGGTCAGTAGAACGTGGTAGCCATTCCCATTGTTTGCGAAAGCGACGAGCTCCGAGCCTTCCTTTCTCGCGACTCTCCTTTTGTCGCATCTCCGACACCAGAACCTTCTAAAGGAGCGTCGTTCTCTGGGAGAGACTTGGTCCGCAATGTCTACCGGTCAGTGACTGAAAGCATCGACGACATGTTTTTTGGACCTTCAATGCTTGATGTTATGATTCAGCGTTTGACTCGACAAGCAGCCGAATTTGCCGGAATTGTCGGTTCAGCCATCCATGATGAGGATCTCGTTGCACAAGCCCTCAATGTCCGTGGCAAAAGCTCCCCTGATGCTGCATTCCTGCAGCTCTCTGGAGACCTAAAACCGTTAGAGGGCGAGACATTCTCAACTCCCATCTGTGATCTTGTGCTTGCTGTCTTTGAGCTCAACAAGCAAAACAACTGGCTCCGTCGACAAGCCATCGTCATCATTCTCCAGCAAGTCCTTGGAGGCACCATTGAACGGTTAGTATATCATGGCTTTGTCTTGGTCAACAATCGAATTTCTTTATTTCCTATTTCCTAGAAAAATACGTGACTATGTTAAGTCCTACCTCGAGGAGCCGCGCCTCCTGTCGTTTATCAAGATATTCCGAGAAGGCCTTTGGCCGGGCGGGAAGTTGAAGGCATCAAGCGTGCCTCGCTCATATGAAGAGAAGATGGCCACTCGGGATGCGGCCAACAGAAAGCTCTCTTCTTTGGTTCCCGGTACGTTAGTCTCCTGGCGCAACTAGAACAAGCTACATCAACCTTCGTCAGACCTCGCCGCCAATATGATGGGGCGCACCAACGCACGTCGTGGGGCACGAAGGATGTTCGCAGTATTGCAGAATCGACGCCTGAACCAGCACATAGCCTACACTATTGTTGATGAGGTGTGGCGTATGTGACCAACCCCTATTGACGATTAGTTGACGATTTTTCCAGCTTTTTGGTACACTGTTTCCTGAATCCGCGACGACGAATGTTTCAAGTCCAGGTCTCTAAGCCGGTGATTTTCTAACGAAATAGACGTCTCGGGTGACTTCTATCTTCCTTAAGCTTTGCCTACATCTAACATTGTTCATCTAACATTGTTGTATCTACTGAGGCTTCTACAATATCCTCCTTGGATGAGATGTCGTCAGCCGAAGAGACCACTTCAGATGTGGGCTCGGTCTGAGTCAATCTGACTTTTTTGGGCTTGTGGCGGTGCATCAGGACAGAAGACGCATTCGGGTCATCATAACTATTGAAATTGTAATGTCAGGATAATGCCTATGATAACGATGATATACACACATCTTAAAAGCATGGAGGAGATAGCCTCCTGAACCTGACGTGTTCATTGTAGGATGTGTCCGTCCTGGTAAGACCTGATATCTTCTGAGCCACGGTTCTGTGATATTCGGACTTAAGTATTGAGTTGTAGCTCGCATCTGCGTATGAAGATCTGTCAAAATCTGTAGATATTGCAGTTCAGGACCAATGCATTGGGGCGGATATGGGAACATACCTGTATATGAGGACTGTACACGACGATGGATCCGGAACCACCGACATATGGCACAAGCCTCTGCAAAATCGACCAAGGATCGTATTGACTGGCAATAATGAGACTAAGAGTACGTCAGTAGATGAAGACAAAGAAAAGAATCGAACCACTGACGAGTCGAATTCCCCACTGAACAACTCCTCCCTCGTGTTGGTCACTAGGTTGGTGACAGCTTTGCGCTTGTTAAGTCGCGATTTTTGTCTCTCTGATCGTATTTGATCTTGTGGAATATCTGACGGGGGAATGACTAGGGCACATGAGCATTGTATCCCAGGGCCGAGCCAATAAAGACCTACTGGGAGTGTAGCCCTCCTCAGATGTGGCCCAATTTAAAGATGCCAGAACGCCAGATACAATATGTGGCCTGAAATTCATGTTCATCACTACGGGGTACGCTGGAGGCGAGTCGGTGTCACAAATGGTTAGTAATCTCCCTTGACCTATTGTATGCAAATGTCAACTCGAAGTGGCAAAGAGAAAGAGAAGAATAGTCGAACCTCCCATTCGTTCTAGTATTCCCGCTACAACGAGTCCTGAAGCATCATCGACTGCAATGTATCGTCCTCCTGGTCGAATGTTCGCCAAGTTTAACAGCTGAGATAAGGAGTCTGTCCGAAGATCCCGAATGCGTGCTTGATCCTTGTTGAACCAGTAGTCACAGACATTGAACAATGTAGGCTCTATGGTCGTGAATGACTTGGAATATCTGGGCAGTTCGTTAACAATAAATGTATATACTGTGGCCGAGCGTACTTTTCTTCCTTCCGCTTTTTGTACTTTTCTTTGCTGTATTCTGTCTTCAGGGAGTAGTTGGCATGTTGTTCTATTTGCCTTTTGATAATTTCCTATGTGCATAGCGTCAATTCAATCGTATGGTAAAGGAAATAACTATATTCACCGAAACATGAACACCAGTAGCTTTGAATTTTTGTATTTCCTCTATAGTAAGAGGCTGCACAAATTCACCATCATTAATAAGCTCGTTGGTGGCGTCGGTATCCTCTGAGACTATATGAGAAAACAAAGTACGTATCCACATTTGTGCCAAGTCTTACCGACTTCCTGCAATGTACGAGGCGGCATAACCTTCAACTTTTTGTTGACCATTTCAAAAGTAAGACCATAGGGCTGATTGATCAGCTCATTTGCGTGGAAAGAACCAAGCCTTCCTATAGTGACTGTACTGGATGCTCGTCAGTACTCACACTTCATGAAGAAAAGTTGAGCGCACGAGTCTTTCTCGACTTTGACGCCTTTGATATCGCCGTTCGGGATTCTTAGCAAAACCAAGTTGCCGGCCTCGATTATAGGAGACCTGGACTCCAGCACGGGAAGAGTAGATGTGCTGGAGCTAGCCATAATGATGAGGAATGGTGCACGAACAAGTGAGATCGTCAATAAATAGCAGATCTGTGATCGAAGGCAAAAAGTAAATCTTCCCGACATGATCACACCAATCGTGAACGTTGATCTCGTATCGTAAGTATTATCAACTTTCCATTCAGCCATGGCAAAACTGGAAGATCCTAAATATGTTTCGGCAATGAGTAGCTCCGGCACTCTTCCCAACGAACTGGCATATCTTATCACCGCATTTCTCCCAACCACCCCGATCGGTGAACGCTCCAAAGCTTTTCTCACTCTATCTGCCTTCTGCCAAGATGTCAGGAACTCGTCCTCTAACCAAGGGACGGACCTCGATCCTCATACGGAGGCCTTGGTTCGAGCTCTTGGTCCTCCGATAGCTACTCGACTGGCAGGCACCGACGAGAATGAACTTCTTGCCAGTATGTCATTTCTGACGGCCCTCTTCCAAGTTGACTGGAAATCTGCCGCCTCCATCTTTCAACAAGATGGAGTGTTAGAGGCAATCATGGATAGTGTTGACCTGGCCCCTTCAGAACATCTAGCTCGTACTGTTGCCCAACTACTCTCACAAGCGATCGGACATAAACCATGTCGCGGTGGTTTGTCTCCGCAAGCCATAAAATGGCTGGATTTCACTTCGCAAAATTCTTCAAATGCAAATACACGTATTACTGCTACCAATGCTCTCATAAAACTATCCAAAGGATCCGCCTTTGACAATGCACAAACTCTGGGAGATGCAGTGGGAGATGTACAGACGAGGGTCGGTAGTCGAAACGACGAAGATTTGGCTGCTTCAATGAAAGCAGTTATTGTCGCAGGGGCTAACGAGACTTCACTTGCAGATGCCGTCGAAGGATTGGCATATCTCAGCGTTGACCCTATGATGAAGGAGGAGCTATCTCAGGACACAGTATTCCTAAAACGGCTTTTCTCCCTTGTTCCTCGTCGTAAGACCAATAACGCATCTGGTTCCATTGATACCCCGACGACTCTAGCATTTGGAGTTTTATCAATTGCGTCGAACTTGTGCACGTATCGCCCACGACTTACCGAAGAGCAAATACAGATGGAAAAACTTCGGAACATGGCAAGTGCCCCCAAAGCCAACACAAAATCGTCATCTCCATCCATCCTCGACGACGATGACCACGTCAGAGCCAGAATTCGCCGTGCAATTGATGTTGGGGTTCTAGACATCTTTTCTCTTGTCATTCGGTCGGATACTGTAGCAGTGCGTGCATTGACTGCGAAAGCATTGCTCAGCATTGTGGAGGAAAAGGACAACCGTGGCAAAGTTCTACAAAGTGGAGGCGCGAAGGTGCTAATGCATATCATCAAGCAGAGCATGCCTTTTTATCAACAGTCACTGAGCTCTGCGTCACCACAAGCTCTGGAAACTACTACACTTGATGCAATCCAGGCTCTAGCAAAACTCGCCATAACCTCCTCTCCCATCCAAGTCTTTGGACCGAACGAGGGAGCGATGTATGATGCTATACGGCCATTCTCGCTCATGCTTCAAGGCTCCTCATCAACACTTCTGCAACGATTCGAATCAATGATGGCTCTAACGAACCTTTCATCTCAAGGAACAGAAACGGCTACACGTATCGCTAAATCCGATGGATTGCTGCAAAAGGTTGAGCTTCTGTTACTGGAAGACCATACACTCGTTCGCAGAGCGGCGATGGAGTTGATATGCAACCTCATTGCAGGTTCTGACGAGGTCTTCGAGAGATACGGTGGAGAGGATAATCCAAGCGCTACTAAATCAAAGCTCCAGATAATGTTTGCTTTATCGGATGTCGATGATCTGCCGACAAGGTTAGCTGCATCCGGTGCAGTGGCAACTTTGACATCTGCGCCAAGTGCCTGTGCTGCCATTATTTCTCTACAGTCGGACAAGCATCGCGTATTCTCCATTTTGGCACAGCTCATTGACCCCTCGGTTATCGATCGAGATAATTCAGAAGAAGAAAAAGAAAGTATAGATCTCGAAGTCCATCCCGGGCTTGTCCATCGCGCAATTATCAGTACTAGAAACATCTTTTCAGGTGTTTCGGACAAGGTTTTACTTGAACAGCTTATTAGAGAAGCAGAAGAAGCTGGACTACAACATGCCCTCATGAATCTCGTGAAAACTCAGGGAGGGAGAGTGGATGCGGGTGTACTGCGTCCAGCTGTAGAAGCATTACAAGTACTTATGGACAAGTCCTAGAGATCTATCAATGACTGTAGTTGTATGTTTTATTTCGACTTCTACATGGATACAAGCGGAGGATAAAGTACTTACGCATGCAATACAGCGAGAGAACACTGAGCTGCTAAGGACCATGCGGGCTCTGTTACAGCCATTTAGCCCAGAAGTAAATAAACTGTTGAGTAAGTAAGTTATGACCATACTCGGTTAGGTCTACAAAACAAAGCTGCCTGCTCACCTCGTCAAGTTTTTTTAAAAAGTTTCTGGTGATTCTAAGCGATCGCGGCCTATGATTTTCTACGCGCGAAGAAGTTCTACAATGGCATGAGCATCCACCGAGACAGCATAGTCAAAAGCTGTTTTTCCACAGTCCGTCTTGAGCTCCTTGTTAGCACCATAACGCAAGACTGATGAGAGGGTCAGCTACTGTCCAATTGTATTACGAGAGTCGATAATTTGCTTCACTGACGCAAGGAAGCCCATTCTACGGCATTATTGAGAGCAGCCATGTGAAGCCCAGTCGTTCCATCTTCGAAAGCAGCATCGGGATTAGCACCCTCATCCCTTAACAATTCTTCGGCCTCTTCAAAATCTCCCATTTGACAGAGGCTTAGAAGCGCTTGACCCTTTTTCCACTCTTCAGGCTGTTGTTCTTCCCAGCGATCTCGATCGAAAATTTCCCCAAGATCGACTCCACCGGAAAAACCACCCTCATTGACAATCTCGACAATGAGGAGGCCGTTTTCGTTCAGTGTCGATTGACGACACATTGGACAGATAGCACGGTTGCCTTCTTGTGCACGGTCATACTCTTCAAAACTACATCCGTGAGTTTGTCGTGAGTACATACAGGCTACTGACCAAGAACATTACACACCATGACCAGTGGAAATGGTGATTGCACCGTAACTTGACGTCGTCGATTATTGTGCTAGTCGTCAGCAACCATGGTCAGTATAATCAAACGCGCTCTATAATCAAACGCGCTCGAGCAGGCACCTAAACATATGTCTCATTCACCTCGGACCAATTTCTCCAGTCGTGTTTGGTATCACTAGTCTCTCATAACATATTGCACAGTCATCATCTGTTGAGTAATTTGGAGGTCGGGGTTTTGGCCATTTGCTCATGGTAAACCGTTTGCCTTGAAGGTGTTGATGGAAGGTGAAGATAAGTGACCGGGAACGCCCGTGACGGCGAAAGTAACTGTCGTCATAATGCGTAATGCATGCATCCTTTTACTGTCTCATGCTTACAATCGTTGCTTGGCAGTCGTTGATGACAGTGAGGTAATACTTATGAGGTAGCAGCGAGCAGCGAGCGCAACTTAGAGTAGGTTGTGCAGCTTGCTATTGGTTTCTCCATGCAACCGTGCATGACGGGCTCCTGTAAAGCTAAACGGTAAAAACGGGAGCCTAAATCGAAAAATCTTCTCTAGATTCTTCGCGTCACGGAAAGAGAAAAAGTTGAATGGGACATATGGTCAGGCCGATCGCGCACAGCACTGAACTATTTCGGTAACATCCGAACACCGCATCAGGTAGCGCTCGACAGAGCAAGTCCGTCATATAATACGAACACTAGACCGTTGAACTTCCTCATTCTGGCCATCCCATCATGGTCTGTCTATACGATCCTTCGCGTATACTTGATACTCAACTTATCCCACAGGCGCCATCGAAGAAGGCAGGCAAGAAAGTGGCACCTGCTCCAAAGAAGTCCAGTGGGCAGGGAAAGGTGGCAAAGGTACGTGTAACCGCCATAGCTTAAGTTGTCGGCATTCATGGATTGCTCTGTCAGGCTGATTGGAAAGAAGGATTCAAGAAGAAGCAAGTTGGCGTATCTGATATGACTTTGCTTACCACAATCAGTAATGAGAGCATCAACGAAAACCTTCAGAAACGGTGGACTAATGGCGAAATATACACATATATCGGTGCAGTGTTAATCTCTGTGAATCCTTTCCGAGGTATGTACCCAGCGTTTCTTGACCATGATCGCGGCCTAAACCCTTGATTATTACAATGTAGATCTTGGTATTTACACGGACGAAGTAATACAAAAATATCGCGGCAAGAATCGTCTTGAAGTTCCTCCTCATGTCTTCAGTATCGCAGAAAGTGCATATTACAACATGAACGCCTATCACGAAAACCAATGCGTCATCATCTCTGGAGAATCTGGTGCTGGGAAAACGGAAGCCGCAAAGCGTATCATGCAATATATTGCTGAGGTTTCGGGTGGACAAGATAGCAGCATCCAGGAAATAAAGGACATGGTTTTGGCTACAAACCCCCTATTGGAGAGTTTTGGGTGCGCCAAAACACTTCGTAATAACAATTCTAGTCGACATGTGTGTGCAGAGTCTCCCGCTGAAATCTCATGCTCATTTCTGTCCAGGGAAAATATCTGGAAATCATGTTCAATACACAAGGAGAGCCTGTCGGAGCTCAAATTACCAACTATCTCCTAGAGAAGGGGAGAGTTGTTGGTCAAATCGAAAACGAACGCGATTTCCATGTTTTCTATCAATTTACAAAAGGCGCGACGGATGAACAGCGAGGCAAGTTTTATTTCAATATCTTTGTGTCATGGTTGTCTGAAAGACTGGTCATAGAGATGTTTGGTCTTCAAGGCCCTGAAGCGTATGCGTATACCAGTGCGAGTAACTGTCTATCAGTGTCGGACATTGATGATATCAAGGACTATCGTGATACCATTGTGCGCTTTTTGACTGTACCTCGTCATCACATCTTCTGATTTTATCATAGAAAGCTATGGGTGTTATTGGTCTCAGTCAAGAGGAGCAAACAGAAATATTCCGCATGCTCGCCATTATCCTTTGGCTCGGAAATGTCCAATTTGCAGAACAAGACGACGGAAACTCGATGATCGCCGATACTGATGTCACTGACTTTGTGGCCTATCTTATGGGTGTCGATTCATCCCTGGTGCAGAAAGCCCTTACAACGAGAGTAATGGAGACGCAGCGTGGTGGTAGACGGGGTTCGGTATATGATGTACCGCTTAACGCATCTCAAGCATCTTCTGGGAGAGATGCGTTGTCAAAGGCTATCTACAATAACCTGTTCGAGTGGATCGTTTCGAGAGTCAATATCTCCATGAAACCTCGTTTTGCCCATGCGCAAGTCATCGGTATTCTGGTTAGTGCTTATATTCGTTTCATAGACGTGCTCTGACGTACTTGTTACCAGGATATCTATGGATTCGAGATTTTCGAGGTCTGTCATTTCGTCTTATTCCTGTGATTCAGTTCTCACGGCTGCCTAGGACAATTCATTTGAGCAACTCTGCATCAACTACGTCAACGAGAAGCTGCAACAGATCTTTATCGAGCTTACTTTGAAAACTGAACAGGAAGAGTACGTTCGGGAACAAATCAAATGGACTCCAATCAAATATTTCAATAACAAGGTTGTGTGTGACCTTATAGAGGAACGCCGACCACCTGGAATCTTTGCGGCTCTCAATGACGCGTGTGCAACTGCGCACGCTGATCCCACTGCCGCAGACAACAGCTTCATCCAACGAACATCAATGCTCTCATCCAACCCTCACTTTGAAGCCCGTGGAACTCAATTCCTGGTAAAGCACTATGCCGGCGATGTCATGTACAACGTGGCCGGAATGACGGACAAGAACAAGGATTCGCTTATCAAGGACTTGCTTGACCTCATCGGTGTCAGTGACAACCAGTTTTTACAGACGTTGTTCCCGGATCGGCCAGATCCCAACAGCAAGAAACGTCCGCCTACAGCTGGAGACAGGATCAAAGTTTCAGCAGGGGCACTTGTTGACAATCTCATGAAGGCGCAGCCTTCGTATATCCGTACTATCAAGCCCAACCAGAACCGAAGCTCGTCAGAGTACGATAACAAGGCTATTCTTCATCAGATCAAATACCTGGGTCTTCAGGAGAACATCCGAGTCCGACGTGCTGGTTTCGCATATAGAAATACCTTTGAAAAGATGGTGGAGCGATTCTATCTCTTGTCGCCCAAGACGTCGTATGCGGGTGATTACACCTGGCAAGGTCACGCGAGGTCTGGTTGCGAGCAGATATTGAAAGATTGTGGTATTGCAAGGGATGAGTGGCAGATGGGTGTAACGAAGGCGTTCATCAAGAACCCCGAGACGGTACGTTTCTCGTTTATGTTTGTTAGAGTTGTACTACATGGACTCGGACGACAGCTGTTTGCGTTGGAGACGATGCGTGACCAGTATTGGCACAACATGGCACGTCGTATTCAGCGTGCATTTAGGAACTATATGCGTTACAAACACGAATGTGCGCGGCGTATACAACGGTTCTGGAAGAATAACAAGGAGGGAATTGCGTATGCTCAAATTCGCGATTACGGACATCAGATTCTTGCTAGGCGGAAAGAGAGACGCCGTTTCAGTCTTTTAAGTTATCGACGGTTCATGGGTGATTATTTGGATATCAACGGCAAGAGTGCCTTTGGCAGTGAGTTGGCAAGCGCTTGCGGTATTGGATGTAGGTCTTGCAGTGTGTTTGAGTTTAGTTGCCACTGACTTGTGTTGTAGCGGACCACGTAACGTATAGCGGTAGGATACAGCTATTGGTTTCCCAGTTTATGCGGTCGAGTAAACTCAGCCCGCGGTACATTGTCGTTGTGAGTGTCTTTTCATATATCGAAACATGCTTTCTGACTAGTGTGTCAGACCAACAAGGCGGTTCATATACTTGTTGCTTCGAATAAAGATCAGTCTACTCAAATAGCTTTGGAGCGCAAGATACCACTGGTGTCAATTCGGAGCATTGGAGTGTCGAATCTTCGGGATGACTTTATGGTGAGTGTTTCTCGTGGTGCTGGTGGAACTATTAGTGATGGGTATGTAGACTCTGAACGGACCTGTGGCCGAAGAAGGCGATGCAGTGTTTACTTGCCACTTTAAGACTGAACTCGTTACGCATCTTCTGCAGTTGACGCAAGCAAGCATCACGGTGGTAGTCGGCCCGACGTGAGTGATATTCTTCTCGTCAAGCACAGACTCTGTTGACCAGTCCTGGTAGAATGGATTATGCCAAGAAGAAGGATAAAAGAGCGCAGATCAAGTTTGTCAAGGACGAGAGTGTGCTAAAGGACGGTGTGTACAAGAGTCACACGGTGAGCGTGAGCTCTGGGGAACCGCCAACCAGCCTCTCGCGGCCTCCCGCAAAGAGAAAGCCTGGTGTTGTTCGGCCTATCACTCATGGCAAACTGTTACGAGCGGGTGGTCCTTCAGATGTACGTGTGTCTTATGTAGAGGATGGTTGTTATGACTCGAGTACCTTTACCAGAAACCGAAACCGGCAGCTGCTCCCAAGCCGGCGGCTCGGGCTCCCGCTGCAGTGCCCGCCGCTATCCGACCTACACCCGCCGCTCCGCCCGCCGTCCGATCCACACCCGTTGCAGTGCCCGCCGCTGTCCGACCTACACCCGCCGCTCCGCCGGCTCCGCCCGCCGCTTCGGCAGCGAAACCTCCACAACGTGCGCCTGCGCCTGCACGTTCCAACGCGGCGCCTCCGCCACCTCCGCCTCCGCCACCACCACCACCACCAGCAGCAGCCGCCTCGAAACCATCCGTGCCGACCTACCGTGCGAAATTTGCATTTTCGGGCCAAGAAGGGGAGATGACGCTGGCGAAAGACGATATAGTCGAGCTTGTGGAGAAGGATGATAACGGGTGGTGGCTAGTCAAGAAGAATGGGGTGGAAGGATGGGCACCGCATAATTATCTTGAGGTTGTGGTGGCGGCTGCTCCTCCGCCACCGCCGCCGCTGCCGCCTTCACGTCCGTCTGTACGGGCTCCTGGAAATGCGCATGTTAAACCTGTGTCTGTGTTTCCGGGTGTGGGGCCGTCGAATGGGACTGCGACGACGACGCCGTGGAAGAAGGCATCTGCGCCTACGGCGGCGGTGGTGGCGAAACCTAAGCCGCCGCCGCCGCCGCCTGTTGGTGCAAAGCCTGGCAAGGCGCCTGTGCCTGTTTCGTCAAAGGATGCGGTTGGACAGATGGATTTGGCAGCTGCTGTGAGTTTAGTTTCATGTTCCCGAGTCTTATTTATTTTTTTTGCAGCTTGCGAAGCGCGCACAGAAGATGGAGGAGAGGGACTAGCTGGTCTAGGAGAGTTTTGTTTTTTTTGTGTTATTTTAATTAGATGCGGATATATGGAAATGAATATTGTTGTGAGGGTATCGTTTAAAGTACATTGATTCATCTCTTTGGCTTTGATACTGATATCCGTATGGGGGGCGGGCTGGGGGTGGGGGAATAGACGAGCGGAGTGCGCGCGATGTCGTCGTCGTCGTCGTCGTCGTCGGGAACGGCGATGTGGGACGGGTCAACTTGCTCCTTGTCGCCGACTTTGTCGTCGTCGTCGTCGTCGCCAGCACTCCACGACCTGACCTCATCGGGACTCAACACCTTTGCACCGCCCTTGCCTGGTTGGACAAAGTCTGCGGGTGTGCTCTGCAGGGCTCTACGGCCTGTATCGAGCAGATTCTCAAGGATGGCCTTGATGCGGACATAGACCTCGTCCTTGGACTCGTCTTGGTCCGAGTCGTCGTCGTCGTCGTCGGGTGGATGGTGGTGGTGATCGCTGGCGCTGACGGCACGAAAGGTGTGTGGGGGGAGGATGAGGCGTGATTCGCGGAGCTTGCGGCGGAGGTCGCGGATTTCTTTGGACTGGGAGTGTTTTGTGGATTCGAGAGAGGCGTTGATGGCGAGGAGGGAGCGGTTGGTTATTTCGAGGTCTGCGATCTGCGAGGGGTCAGGGCGTGTGGATGGGAGGGGGCGTGACGGACCTTGCGGTTGGATTTGGCTGTGGCTTTGTGGGTGGTGTCGTCGTCGTGCTCGTCGTCGGTGGGTGGATCGGAGTCTGTGGATCGTGTGGAGCGGGAGGAAAAGGAGAGGGTGGATGTGGGCGGCGACTGGTAGCGGTGGGGGGGCAGCGTGACTTTGGCCTTGATGCGGACGGACGGGGAGGGCGAGAGGCGGCCGTCGGCATCGCGGGTGCGGGGCTTGGGCGTCGATCGCGGGGTGAGCTTGGGGCGGACATCGGTGCGACGCTGGGCGCTGGCGTTGATCTTTGCACGCGGGCGGAGGGGAGCATCAGGAGCAACCATCGAGGCTTCAATTAACAAGTACTTTATTTATATGATCATCAGCGGCCATTCCCGGCCAGCGCCGCCTGCACGCTCTTCTGGACGTACTTGGCGACCATGTCCACCTCCACGTTCACCCGCGCCCCCACCGCCTTCTTCCCCAGCGTGATCGTCGCCTGCGTGTGCTGGATCAGCATCACGTCAAACGTCCCCTGCCCGTCGTCCACCTGGGTCACCGTCAGCGACGCCCCGTCGATCGTCACGTAGCCCTTGACGATCAGGTACCCCAGCAGCGCCCCGTCCGCCAGCCCAAACGACAGCCGCAGCGAGTCCCCGTCCGCCTCCCTCGCCACCACCGTCGCAGTCCCGTCCACGTGCCCCTGCACACATCAGCCACGCCCACCGCCACTTCCACACACTCACCTGCACAAAGTGGCCCCCAAACCGCCCATCGGCCCCCATCGCCCTCTCCAAGTTCACCTCCTCGCCCTCCCTCCTCTCCCCCAGATCCGTCCTCGCCAGCGTCTCGTTCGCAAGCCACACACTGAACCACCCGCCCCGCTCCACCTTGTCAAACCCCGTCACCGTCAGACACGCCCCGTCCACCGCTATCGAGTCGCCAACATGGCAGTCTCCCAGTATCGCCCCACAGTCCCCGATCGTCAGCGTACACCCGCCCTCGTCCCGCACAATCGACAATACAGTCCCGAGATGCTCAATCTGTGCGACATGCGGTTATAATCCACACACTGTACACCGTGAATGACGAACCAGCCCTGTGAACATTGTAGTCGTGGTTGTAGTGCCTTTGCCAAACTAGTCAAAACAATGGGAAAGAGTTCAGCAACCGACCATGAAATCGCAGCTCTCTCACCTGCAGCGCCCGCGCCTACATCCAAGCCACTCCCCTTCATCTGATCTCACATGTCCGTTTACAGAGGTAGTACAGCAAAGGACGGCACAACCATAACTACTGGGGTGATGGTGACGACTACAGATACAAGTATGGGTACTATGGCGGCGGCGGCGGCAATGAGGCAACGGGGGGAATGCTGGAATTTACGCTTGACCGCACGGAGGAATAAAAGCTTTTGATTTCATACTAGTAGACAACGCACGAGGTTGATTGAGATTTGAAGCCCGAGAATAACGTCAGAGAATGATCGTAACTCTGTCAAAGCAGGTAACCCTATGTGAACAAAGATAACACCCTGCTGACATTCAGGCCTGTCTGGCACGAGTTAAGGCACAAAGCACAGCATTGCCCATGGAAATATTATCTGATCACAAACGTACCTTACGCCACACTCCCCTTTTCTAAGAAGAGACATCCCCTCCTATACCAATTCAAGTGGGTTGTGAAGTGGTACTCACGCCACACTCCCCTTTTCAGCCAATTCGAGGAAATATCCCCTCCTATACCAATTCAAGGTGGGTTACCACCCCACAACGAGTCAACATTCGTTAGGAGGCCGTATTTCCGACCCCACTCTATGTCTGCCTGTCTGAAGTCTGGAAAAGTATAAAAGGATGTGTGGAATCGATGTTGGATTTCAACATCCTCACGTTCAGCAATATCCATCACACATTTGTACACTGAACCTGGTCTACTCTACCACGATTCCATCATGAAGTTCACCATTTCATTCCTCACACTGACTGCTCTCCTCGCTGTGGTGTCATCATCGGCGGCTGCACCTACCACTGCCATAACTGACGAATCTCATCCCTCACTTACTCAGGTTCGTATATCACTAATCAGATTCCCCTTCATCTGATCTAATATGTTCGTTTACAGAGGGGATACTATGATTCGTACTATAACCGGGGGTACTACAACAGGGGGCGGCATAGCCATAATTACTGGGACGATGATGAAGATTTTGATCATAGATATGGGTATGGGAACAATAATTATGGACGTGGGCGGTATTATGGCGGCGGCGGTGGGAACGGAGGTAATGGCGGAAACGGAGGAAACGGTGGGAATTCATATGGGGGCGGATATGGTGGTAATGGTGGAAATGGCGGCAATGGCGGCAACGGTGGGAATGGAGGTGGACACTATGGCGGGTGGTGGTGATTATACCTCGAATTTAGATGTGTATCGATGGACTATTCGATAATTCGCGTTATTGTTTCGTGTGCTTTGGTGGGATGATAATCTTGCTCTTGTAACTCGGTGATGTAATCGTTCATCTTTGGACATCTCTACTACTACTATCGGAGCGCTTGGCTCAGTCGATTCGGTAGATCAAGCCTTATTTCTCTTGTCCACTTTCAAAACAGCAGGCTCAAAAAGGACAAACTACTGTGTCAGTGTGTAAAACCTTAACGGGGTCATCCGTGAGTCGGTCTTATGGCTTTCGGCCAAACCGCCGTCGTGCGCCGCCAGGGCATATGTGGACGCAATCTAGCGAATTGTATGGTGACACGTTGCAGCTATAGTTAACAATCGAGGAGGACTTAGCTTCGGTTATCACCCGGGCAAACTCAATCTAGGCGTTCTATGCGAAGTTAATCTTATCTTACGAAACTCAACGTGCCCATACTGTCGTGTGGACACAAAATTTCTGTTCTTCCTAACTCCACATATCTTATTTTTCCCCACCCAACTCCACATCCTAACATTCCATATCGAGGACGCATCCAAAAGCCTTTAAATATGAGTAGAAAAGACGGATTGTGGCCACCAGGCCATCTCATCCCATTCCTCGGGCAACATGTTCGCTGCTTCCTCTCTTCTGGCTACTCTTCTCCTCGCTTTGGCAGTTTCCGCCAACCCGGTCGTCGTGCGCGACTCTCCTGTAAAGTTACCC
This sequence comes from Termitomyces sp. 'cryptogamus', assembly GCA_020091625.1. NCBI lineage: Eukaryota > Fungi > Basidiomycota > Agaricomycetes > Agaricales > Lyophyllaceae > Termitomyces > Termitomyces sp. 'cryptogamus'. The sequence continues at coordinate 5,785,421 of JAGYZC010000001.1, forward strand.
CTCGCTAGACGACTCAATGTCACCAGCGTCCATAATCTCATCCGCCATGACTTGACTCGTGCCAAGCACCTTCGCATGCGTGCTGAGGCCAAGGGTGTTTCGTTCGGTGGCTTCTCATCTGATACTATCGTCGACGAGCCGGTCGACAACCAAGCCGTGTCCTACATTGCGTCCATCGGCGTCGGTAGCCCCCCTACAACATGTAAGAACGTAGCTTCTCTTCAACTGGCCCTCATTCTGTATCATTACATAGACAATCTCATCGTTGATACCGGAAGGTGAGTTCCTTTCTTGGTCAACAGGGCACGATAAATTTATGCTTTATGTGCCTCGCCAGCTCGAACACCTGGGTTGGTGCCGGAACTCCCTACGAGGTTACCAGCACCAGTTCCGAGACATCCAACAGTGTGGTATGTGTGCTTTGGCTGATACTCAACGTATTACTTCTCATACCGTTTTTACTAGTCCGTCAGCTATGGTTCTGGAATATTCACTGGTCAAATTTACCGGCCACGGGATTGTAATCTCAGTCAACTAACTTCTATTTATTAGGTACCGAGTACACTGATAGCGTCACCATTGCTTCTGGTCTCGTCATTCCCAGTCAGTCTATCGGTGTCGCGACGGCTGTACGTGCTTTCAATGTTGCCACCAACTACCTGTGTCCTTACTTACCTGCGTCCCAGTCCATCGGTTTCGAGGGTACTGACGGTATCATCGGGTAACATACTTTTTGTGTATAACTATGACGTCTTTGACTGATACGTTTTTATCTCAGTATTGGCCCAACCGATTTGACCTTGGGTAAGTGAGACCGGTGCTGCTTGATAAATTAGCAAGTCCGATAGTATGACATTATAGGTACTCTCTTTCCGGATTTATTTTCCCTCATCCCCACTGTCACAGACAACGCTTTCTCCGAGGGCCTCATCTCTGCCAGTCAAATTGGCATCTCCTTCGAGCCCACCGATTCCGAGGAGGTCTTGAACGGAGAGATATCTTGGGGTAGCGCTGACACCTCCAAGTTCACTGGCACCATAACCTATGCGTGAGTCTCGTGTATGAAATCACTATTTTGTTTTCTGATTATATTTCCATAAAGGCCTCTCACCACCACCAGCCCTGCAAGTTCCTACTGGGGTATCAACCAGAGTATTCGTTACGGCGCTTCGACCGACATCCTCTCGTCCACTGCTGGTATCGTTGACACTGGTAAGTCTATTTGCCAAAATGAAAGCTACCTGGTACCGAGTCGTGCATAGGAACAACCCTCCTCTACATCGCGACCGATGCCTTCAACCGTTACTGCAGCGCTACTGGTGCAGTTGTGGATAGCACGACCGGTCTGCTCCGCATCACCTCCTCACAATTCTCTAACCTTCAATCCCTCTTTTTCACCATCAACGGAGTAAGTGATTCATTTCATTATGATAATGAAGCAATTCCAATACCTCTTGTTCAGGCCACCCTCGAGTTCACTGCTAATGCTCAGCTGTGGCCTCGTTCGCTCAATACTGCCCTTGGTGGATCAGCCAGCAGCATCTATCTGATTGTTGCTGACAATGGGGCGGACACTGGCTCTGGCTTGGACTTTATTAATGGTTACGCATTCCTCGAGCGCTTCTATACTGTCTTTGACACTGGCAACAAGCGGATTGGTTTCGCTACCACTCCCTTTACTGCGGCCACTACTAATTGAAAAGATGAATATCTGGGTTTCTTGATCATAGGTGTCATGTTTTGTGTAAAAACATACCAACTGTACTTGTAATTGTACTGCCGTTGTCAATACAGCGAGAATCAAAACTATGCGTGATATATTATCCATTTCAAGAATGAGATAAGATATGCATGAGCGATGACATATCAATCTTTCGGACGAGCCTGATATTTTGGATGCATCATTCTGTGTAATCACAGTAAATATATAATGCATTATCCTCTGTAACTGATTCCACAGTCAATGCAACATTAATGCATCACTGATGCATTAGGTACAGAAGAAAATGCATTATTGTCAGATTGAATCGACAGCATAAAGTATAGAAATACAGTCGAACCTCTCATAACTGATGGCCCCTCCGTGGAAGCCAAAAAGTATTGGTTTGGTACCCAAAACTCGCAAGAATTCCTTCTAATTGGCGTGCGTATTGCTGATCCATATCAGATACATACCTTAGGATAGTTGAAGCCGCATTGAGTGCTTCCTGACGTGATGGCTTCACACTGATCACTTCACTGTCATCCATGGCATCACCACCCTTCTCTTCTTGGTTCTGTTCTCCCTTTTGATGTTCAATACATCTTGTTCTCATTGATTGGGTTGAGTAATTCATCAATATCCATCTGGTTTTTGTGTTGAAGGACTCTGTGCTGTTCAAGATAAGATAAGGCATTTTGAACATCAACATCTGCTGCATTCATAGCATCTGCAGGCTTGGCATTGAGAAGAGATGAAACAGGGACAGATGGGGCAGAAGCGGGACCATTGGCAGCACTTGGTTTGATGAGTTCATCAGGTAGAATCCCAGTCTTGTTCCAACAGTTCCAGATGGTAGTAGTATCAACTTCCTTTCTGGCATTTGTAATGCTTTGAGGATGTTAAGATCATAGATCTCAGCTAGAGGGATATCACAATCATAGCAATCAACAGCACAATTTACAAAGTGAGCATGATAATGAGCTTTGAAGCAATGAATAATGCCTGCATCAGCTGGCTGGACATGCCCTGTCAAATTAGGTTTGGAGTTGTTGACAATGATGTTTGTGAGGTCATCCAGAGGGGTATGGGCACTGAAATTGTCCTGTAATAAAAGAATATGGTGTCCCTCGCACTGTAACTTGGCATCCCAATCATGTATCCACTCCTGATATAGAACTGTTGTCATCCAAGCCTTTGCATTGCTTCTCCAGTAAAATCCAAGTTGAGCTCCACTCTTCCTTTGGAAAGCCTGTGGACATTTGGCTTTTCCAATGATCATTGGTGGGAGTTTCTCTGTACCTGTGGCATTTATGGTGAATGCAAAAGTCAACTGTTTCTTGTCTCCTTTGATACCAGACATCTGTTTTGTTGTGAGACCACTGTCATGACCCACTCTCTGGACCCCCAACCTCATTCCCAGCCTGCTTGCTTCCCCAGAGTTCCCCCCCCCCCCTGCCCCCTCAAACCCCCCAACCATCATACACCCTCCATGTCCACTCCAGGTAACTCTGACACTTCTCTGGCAAACCCTGACAGCCCCCTGGCCAACTCCAATGTCTTCTCTGCAGCCACCAACACTTTCCCTGGCTCCCCTAAGCCCCTGGAACCATCCCCTGCCATTCCTGACTCCATCATACATCACCAGCCCATCACCCTGGTTCTCCCAACCCACTCCAGAGTATCACAACAACCTCAGGATGGCCCATGTTCCCAACTGATCCCATCAAGATATCAATGTGGCCCACCCTCTGATCACAACTGACACCCATTGACTCCGCTGAGCTCTGCCAAGCCCTGCTGCCACACCCACTGTCCCCCAGAGCACTCCAGTAACTAGTATATAAGTTGTAGAATAGCTCCTCATACTCTAGTCTTGATATTGCTTAATGTTACCTATGGTCTGATTGTTTCTCTCTTGTGTTTTGTGTCCTGTGTTATGTTTCCTTTACTCTCAGTCTCCCAGTCTTGTCTTGTCTCTATTCCATTATAGTCCTTGTTATCATTTTGTATCTCTGCCTGAATCTATTTTTGTTCTTGTCTCAATCTCATCTTGACTCTGCCTCATTCCATTCAGCTCTGTCTCATCTCATTTGATCTGTTTTCTTTATTGTGCTCAAGTCCTGTTCACCCTTAATGCTTTTACAAACCCTGTGCTTACAATTACAAACCTCAAACATTCTTTAAACCAACTCTGGACCTCACTACTTGCTTGGCCCCAAATTCCATCAACTTCTGTTGATTCCCCATCAAGCTCCAGCTCTGCTCCCATCACTTGCATAGCCTCTGCTTACCCTGCACCCACAATACTCACTCAAGGACTTGTACCTGGCACTCCACCAAGTCCAGCCCTTCCCCCACAACTTGTTCCAGACCCCTCTGGACCACCTTGGACTTGCTTGGATCACTCCCCATCCCTTATCCTCACAAGTCCCCCACATTTAGAACTTCTCTGAGTGCCCAGTTATCAGTGCAGGGAATCATGTCTGCCTAGTAAGGATTTGCCCAGTGCAGCTGAGCCCCCATGGTCAGCAGAACCTGACAACCATGATCAGGAGGCATTCTGCATAAAACATGAGTTTCTGCTCATCAATAATTTAAAAGACAGCTTACACCCAAAAGAGTCCAGCTTTATCCATGTTGAAAATATCCTTCAGTTGGAATCCATATTTAGTGATCAATTTCTGAACACATTTGTGTTCAGCTTCAACATCTTCAGGATTTGCAGAACCAGCCTCTCCATGATGCTTGAAGCTTCACAGACCACATTGCTTCTTGAACTGATCCAACCACTCACTACTGCAACTGATTCTCTCATCAGGAACTGCAACAAGATCAGCAAAGCAGTTCCATTTTGCTTTGAGTATATCCCCAGAAAGGTCAACTCCATCACACATTGCTTTGTAAACCCACAACTTGAGCATCTTGTTTACCTCAGGGTCCTCACTCAGCTTTCCTCTATGCCTGGCTCACAACGCAGAAAGGGAGATGAGAAGGTGGATGAGAAGTATGGATTGGATGAGAGGATTTGTTTGATCAAGGCTTTTTCAGTGTATTGCAAACAAATAGAATCTATTTGGTTGCCCTTGCTCTCTTGCATGGATTCCAGGATGGAAACCATACTCAAGCCAGCATGGGTGAGTAGATACAAGACAAGTGCAATTGTAAGAGGATAAATGAGAGGGGTAAGTGGAATTGAAGGGCGGGAAAAAGAAAAAAGCTGTAGTCCAAAGGACTGACAAGCTCTATGTGAGTAGTGAGAAGGAAGCAGGACATAAGTAATGCCAACCTGACAAGCTCTATGTGAATGGTGAGAAGGAAGCAGGACAGAGGTTAGGAAGAGCATGGCTCGACTATATATAGTTTGTAGGATAATGAAGAAAGAATAAAGACAGGTGGGACAATGGTATCATTGTCTCTAGCACAGGAATTCCATCATTGTATCTTTTTTTTCTCATTTTGCTGTTAAAATTACAAATACAGTGATTCTTCCATTATATACTTAGGGAAAACCAATTAATTATAATGAAAATCTATATTTTCTGGGCAAACCCTTCCTGGAACCCATCAGACATTGGGTATCAGAGGCTTATCAAATTTCCTTGCAAACCAAGTCAGTGGATGCCAAAAACCCATTGAATTGAAGGGGTGATTGGTTACAAGGGCCATCAGTTATGAGAGGTTTGACTGTATGTAACAAATAGCATCAATATGCATTAGACCAAACAGGCTTACCAGAACAACTGAAATGGAATGCATTAGGTAAGCAGAGCAAGCTCTCCTTTAATAGATATACTGTCTGAACTCTAACCATTACTGAATCTAATACTTAACACTAATAGAATCCTTAACTGAATCATAATTGGCTAACAGCATAAGCCATAGACAACAACATATATTTATAAAGTTACTATATTTCAGTTGTTATTGTAATGTAATACTGTCCAGTCCAGCACATAGAGACATACATATGTAGTGTGTCCTACATTACAGTGGAGCATGCTTTGGATTGTATCCTATGTCACTGGCAGAGTCCGCTACACCATAGCCTTCTACTGGAGATTCATTCAGGACTTCTTGCACCATGCCCACCTGCTATTTGACCTCACTGGGAAGGACATTGCATGGAGTTTGAGACTCCCAGAGCAGGCGGCCTTCAATGCCCTCAAGCATGCTGTGACCTCTGGACCTGTCCTCCTCTTCCCAGACAACAACTCCCCCTTTTGGGTGGAAGCTGACAGCTCTGACTTTGTCACTGGGGCCATTCTTTTGCAGCAATCCCTGGAGGATAGGAAGTGGCATCTGGTGGCCTTCTACTCCAAGAGCCTAAATGCAGTAGAGCAGAACTATAGGATCTATGACAAGGAGATGCTGGCCATCATCTGGTCATTTGAGGAGTGGCAGCACTTCCTGGAAGGTGCATGGCACAAGTTCAAGGTCTGGATGGATCACAAGAACCTCAAATACTTCTGGACAGCTAGGAAGCTCAACTGCTAACAGGCCCAGTGGTCCCTCTACCTTGCCAACTTTGACTTCTTGCTGCACCTGTAAGGGCAACCTCTGGAGTGGTGGATTGGAGTCATGCAGCTAGCAGAGGGGAATCCAAAGTATATTAGCAGAGTAGACAATGATACAAATCAGTAACTAATCACCTAGCAGAGGGGAATCCAAAGAGAACAAGTCTAAGGATCCCCGCTGCTTAGTGCAGTGCATCAGTAGGCAGTGGAGGCATGGGAACTACTGTACAAGTGACCAGAGTTACTCCTAACCCTAGGGCAATGGTTGCTGAGGTAATATGGAGAACTCCAGAGTTGTCTGGAGATCTCTGGAGTTCGGAAAAGAGCTCCAGAGACATTGAACAAGCTGCAGAGGTGCTAGAATTAGTCACAGAGGTTGAAAATGGAAGTCCCCTGACATCACCCCCCCTCTAGCATGTGGCATCTCAATGCACAGGGTAGAAGAAGTCCCTAATTGCTTGGTCCACTGGCAAGATAGGGTAGATTCCTCATATGGTGCACAGGGCATCTGGATGTCTCCAGTGGAACTCCTTAACCAGTCCAGGGGCATGTACATTCTCCTGTGGCTCCCAGGAGATATCCTCAATTCCATAGCCTTTCCACTTCACCTTGTATTGTAGTTGTCTCCAGAATAAACAGCTATCCAGGATTTCCTCCACTTCATACTCCTTGTTGTCATTGGCCACCACAGGGGGCAGCAGACATGGCAGACATCACTCCAGGATAGGATCTTTAAGGGCCAGGGTTAGTTTGACTACATTGAACACCAGATGAAGCTGGTGCATCCCTACAGGGAGTTGAAGTCAATAGGCCAGGGGTCCCACCTGTCATTTCACTGTGAATTGCTCTAATTGGCAGTGTGACAGCTTTTTTGAGGGTTGGGTAATTGTAATGTCAGAGGCATCCAGGTAGACTCAATCTCCAGGTTGATATCTGTGCTCCAGGGTCCTCCTACAGTCATAGTATTGCACCATGTTGTCTTTTGCTTTTACTAGTGCAGCTTGGGCCTCCTCCTCCTGTGATCTCTTCATCCAGTCCACAAATTCATTTACTGCCTCATTCTCCAAGGGTTGGGCTCAGGGTTCAAAACCCATGCATGGGTGCTGTCTGGTGTCAAGAAAGAATGGGGAAAACTGGGTGGACACATGAACATGGTTGTTGTACTGGAATTTGGCATCGGGGAGAAGTTTGTCCCAGTCATCTTGGTGCTCATTACAGAAGAGGCAGTGATACTGTTTCAGCTTCTAGTTTACATGCTCCATCTGGCCATTGAACTGTGGGTGGTAGGCAGTGGTGGTGTGGAGCTTTACTCTGAGCAGTTGATAGAGCTCCTAGGTGAACTCCGCTACAAATTGCAGTCCCTGATCTGAGATGTAGGCATCAGAGAGGCCATGGAGCTTCCAGATGTTCCTCTGCTACAGGTTTGTGGCACCCATGGCAGAGCAGGTAGTGTGGGTTAGAATGAAGTGTGCTCTCTTGCCATACAGGTCCACCACCACCATGATTGCATTGTAACCATGGGCATCAGGGAGCTCTATGATGAAGTCTACAGATGCTATGCTCCACTGTTCCACAGGCACTGGTAGCAGGTGTAACTGTCCATAGGGGAGTTGGCACTGGGGCTTGGTCTAGAGGCAGAGATTGCAGGTACTAGTATAGGACCCAATGTACTGGGACATCTGGGGCCACCAGTAGTTCCACAATACTAACTGTGGTATCTTCCACTACCTAGAGTGCTCTGCAATGCAGGAGTTGTGGTGTTGCTCCACAATCCTCCAACAGAGCTCTAGAATGTTGGGGACATAGATATGGTCTTGGAAGGTTGGGATTCCATCTTGGAGGGCTCATTTATCAGCACAGACCACCTTAACACCAATAGTATGCCCTGACTTCAGTGTCCAAGCAGCTTGTACCACAAGCTCCTCCTATTAACCATCCCTATCACTCCATCATATGTCCTGGAGAATGTCTGCCTCTGCTCTGTCAATGGCAAGGCCCTCCATGGCTCAGATCACAAACAATTTGGGGCAGAGGAGCACAATGTTGCTGTTATCCCCTTCCTCTGTTCCATGGTCTGCCCTCCAAAACAGAGCATCTGGTTTCCCCATGCTCCAGCCCAGCTTGTGGTGCAAGGAGAAGTCAAAGTTGGCAAGGTAGAGGGACTATCAGGCCTGCTGGCAGTTGAGCTTTTTGGCCATCCAGAAGTATTCAAGGTTCTTGTAATCTGTCCAGACCTCAAACTTGTGCCACATACCTTTCAGAAAGTGCCGCCACTCATTGAACAACCAGATGATGGCCAGCATCTCCTTGTTGTGGATCTTGTAGTTCCGTTCCACTGCATTCAGGCTTTTGGAGAAAAAGGCCACCAGATGCCACTTTCCATCCTCCAGAGATTGCTGTGAGAGCACTGCCCCAGTAGCAAAGTTGGAGCTGTCAGCCTCTACACAGAAAGGAGAGTTGTTGTCTGGAAATAAAAGGACAGGACCAGAGGTCACAGCACACTTGAGAGTGTCAAAGGCCATCTGCTCCAGAGGTCTCCAGCTCCATGTAACATCCTTTCCCATGAGGTCAAACAGTGGGTGGGCATAGTGTAAAAAGTCCTGGATGAATCTCTAGTAAAAGTTTGCAAAACCAAGGAATGCCTGTACTTCCTTCTTGTTTTGGAGCTCTGGCCACTCCACCACACCTGCTACCTTCACTGGGTCCATCTCCACTGCTCTGTGAGAGATGATCAGGCCAAGGTACTCAATCCAGGTTTGTTCAAACTTGCACTTCTCTGGCTTGAGGTAGAGCTGGTGCTGGCAGAGGCATTCCAGGATGAGACAGGTGATCCGATGGTGTTCCTCCAGCATTTTGGTGTAGATGAGAATGTTATAGAGGTACATGCACACTACACTCTCCACAATGAGGTCTTGGAAGATGTCATTTATCATTATCTGGAAGGTGGCCAGGCTGTTGGTGAGACTGAAGAACATAACAAGCAGCTTGAATAATCCCTGGTTGGTCTAGAAGGCCACCTTCCACTTGTCTCCTTCCTGAATGTGCACATTGTTGTAACTCCACTGGACGTCCAGTTTAGTGAAGTATCATGCACTCTGGAGGTTGTTGATGAGCTCAGAGATGAGGGGTAGGGGGTAATGGTTCTTCACTGTCATGGTGTCAAGTACCTGGTAGTCCTGTATCAGTCAGAAAGAGCCATCCTTCTTTTTGATAAAAAAGACCAGAGAAGCCATTGGGGACTTGGATGGACAGATATGACTGGAGTCCAAGTTCTCCTGTAGGAATGTGTTGAGCTTGTCCTGCTCCCTGGGCATGAGGGGGAAGACCTTACAGCTAGAGGGTGCAGAGTTGGGCAGCAGTTCAATGGTGTGGTCCCACCTTTTGCACTCTGGAAGTGAGTCAAAGGAGGCTTTGGAGAACACATCTTCAAATGCATGCAAGTAGAGGGGTACTATGTCCCAGAACTCTCAAGGCATGGTGTTGGCAGCAAAGGCCTGGGCCAGCCTCTGGGACATAGTCTGGCTAGCCCTGATCTTTGCAATGGAGGGCAGCAGGTGGATGGTGGTAACATAGATTTGATCCCCTGCCTCTATTGCTTTGTCTGGGAGCTCCAGCTCACATATACCACTACACCCCCCTCCATGCTCCTCCTCTAGGGCTCTGCCATTGCTCCAATTGTCCTTGTAGAGGGCCTCTCTATGAGGGAATGCCAGAAGTGGGGGTCCAGGAGGTCTAGATCAGCAAAGGGGAGAGGGCTGGCATAACATGCTTGGATGGCTGCATGCTCTTGGACTTGGGTCCAATGCTCCACTCTGTCCTCTGTGGTGCAGGCAGAGCACTTCCTGGGGCATCTACTCATGGTCACCTCTCCTTTGGTCCAATCAACCTCAGGATTATGCTCTTGGAGCCACATGAACCCAAGGATCATGTCTTGCCTTTCCAAGCTGGTGACAGCAAATATGGCATGCTCTGCATGATTCCAATAGTGGAGAACCAGGTTGACCATGGAGCTAATTGCACTGGCTTTGTTGGGCATTCCATTGATGTTGTAGACAGGAATGGGCTTGGGAAGGGGCTGTGTGGTAAGGCCATGGCATTTGACAAACTACAAGTCCAGAAAAAGTCCTGTTGCTCTGTTATCCAGGAGAGCCATGACTCTGCAGTTTTGCTGGGTGTCCATTGTCTTGATCTCCACATTGAGGCACAGGGAATGGGCAGACAAGCTGAAGGCCATCACATACTGTTAAGGCATTTAATGCACCCAAGCAGGGCTGCACCGTCAGACCTTTGGAGGTGTTGGAAGGCTTGGCAGGGGCTCTGGAGTTAGTGTTTGTATGTCTGGAAGGAGGATTTGAGGTTCTTCTGTTTCAGAATGAAGAGCATTGGAAAAGGCAGTTTCATTTTCTATTGACAGATAAGAGAACCTGTTAGCACCTAGCAATAGAGGCATACACCTCATCCATTGCTTGACTAAAAATCCTCCTTCCACTCCAGAGGTGAGGTGCACATGCTAGCTTCCTCTAAGGTCAACTCTGGTGTGGGCTCATCCAGCAACAGAGCTCCAGCAGCATCTTTTGTGATCAATAGCTGCAAGAGAAGTTCCTCCTGCTCCACCATGGAGAAGTAGCATACCTCCAGGCCCAGGGGACAGTGTTGCACAAAGTGCCTGGGCTTCTTGCATCTCCAGCACAACAGCAGGGCAGCATAGAGTTGTTGAGCTGCATCCACATCCATGGGGATTCCCGGTGGTAGGGGATGTGCTGCAGGGGTGGCTGGAGTGAGGGCCAGCACTGGGTGAGTAGGCATGGAGTGGCAGAGGTTGCTGACCAGAGTAGGGCACAGTGTGGAATGGGGGCAGTGGAGCTCCTTCCATATCTCCATGAGTTGCCATTGGTCTCAGGCCACCTTATACTATAATGCAATCTTTTCATCATCAGAGCAACCCTCTACCAGGTTGTTAATGCATTCCACCAAGGTGGGGTGCAAGCCATCCCAGAAGGTGAGGCATAGTTGGAGGCCATTGGGGTAGGCAGCCTGTTTGACCAGGGCTCAGAACAAGTCAATGTACTTATCCAACATATGCTTTCCTTGTCCATACTGCTCCCTGTCACACAGCATCAGTGCTGCCATCTTGGTGGGGTCTAACAGGAAAAACTCTGCATGAAAGTCCTTCTCAAAGGTGGCCCATTCCAGGAAGCTCTCCACACCTCTGGGATGGCAGAAAACTCACAGCATGTAGGTGGAGGCATGTCTGGTCTTCATGTATGACAGCACCCAGGCTATTTTCAATGTGTCAGAGTCAAAAGCATCCCTGCTGAGGTAGATGTAGGTGAGGCAGGACTGTAGAAATTGCTCCCTGCCAGATTGGGTGCTATCATATGCATCTGGCAGCACTAGACAAGGGATCCATGGCTGTAGGGTCACCAGAGCCACCAGAGTAGGTGCTGCAGCAGGCAGAGCTGGTTCTGCCACTGCGGGAGGGGCAGAGTTAGGGCTTAGGTGTTCTAGCAGCACCTGGAGGGATTGGGAGATAAGATCTGTTGTCTGATGGAGGGTAGAGAGTTTGGTCATATGATGGGTGAGAGATGATTGCATTAATTGCACTTGGGTCTCTAGGTGGAGCAGGCAAGTCCAGGCTTTGTCTTGTGGGGCTGGGGCCTCCAAAGGTGTGTCTGGATTGGCAAGCTGAGACATAGAACTCTATGGTGCTTAATCCTGGCAGGGAAGTGATGGACAGTGGCTTGGAGGTTCCTTGCAGCTATGTGGGGCTTCCAGGCCAGTTTTAGGAGACTTGTTCTGCTGTAAGTACAACCTCCAGGGTGGCAGATTGGAGTCATGCAGCTAGCAGAGAGGAATCCAAAGTATATTAGTGGAGTAGATGACAATACAAATCAGTAACTAATCACCTAGCAGAGGGGAATCCAGAGAGAACAAGTCTAAGAATCCCTGCTGCTTGGTGCAGTGCATCAGCAGGCAGTGGAGGCATGGGAACTACTGTATAGGTGACCAGAGTTACTCCTAACCCTAGGGCAGTGGTTGCTGAGGTAATACAGAGAACTCTGGAGTTCTCCGGAGTCCTCTGGGGTTCTGGAAAGAGCCCCAGAGACATCAAACAAGCTGCAGAGGTGCTGGAACCAGTCATGGAGGTTGGAAATGGAAGTCCCCTGACCGCACCACAAGCCTGGCCAGAGCATGGAGAAACCAGATGCCTTGTTCTAGAGAGTGGACCATAGTATGAGGGGGGAGAATAACAGCAACATTGTGCTCCTCTGCTCCAAACTGTTTGCAATCCAAGCCATGGAGAGTCTAGCCATTGATGGAGCAGAGGTGGACATTCTCCAGGACATATGACAGGGCAATTGGGATGGTCAGCAGAAGGAACCCATTGCACAGGCTGCTCAAATGCTGAAGTCAGAGCATACCACTAGTGCCAAGTTAGTCTGCACAGATGAATGTGCCCTGCAGGATAGAATCCTGACCTTTGGGGATTTTATCTACATGCTCAATGCTCCAGAGCCACATTGAAGGATCATGGAGCAACACCATGACTCCCACATTGTAGGGCACCCTGGATTTTGGAAAACATTGGAGCTAGTATTGTGGAACTACTGGTGGCCCCAGATGTCCTGATATATTGGGTCCTACACTAGTACATGTGATCTCTATCTCCAGACCAAGCCCCAATGCTGCCTCCCCTATGGACAGCTACATCTGCTGCTCATGCCCACAGAATGATGGAGCATGGCTTCCATGGACTTCATCATAGAACTCTCCAACACCCACACTTATGATGTGATCATGGTGGTGGTGGACCTGTATGGCAAGCTAGCACACTTCATTCTGACCTACACTTGCTCTGCCATGGGTGCTGTGAACCTGTACTGGAGGGATGTCTGGAAACTCCATGGCCTCTCTGACACCTATGTCTCTGACTGGGGACTACAAGTTGTGATGGACTTCACCAGGGAGCTCTACTGACTACTCAGCATGAAGCTTCACATCTCCACCACCTACCACCCACAGTCTGATGGCCAGACCAAACATGTAAACCAGGAGTTGGAGCAGTACCTCTGCCTTTTGTGCAATGAGTGCCAGGATGACTGGGATGAACTCCTCCCTGATGCTGAGTTCCAATACAACAACCATGTTCATGCATCCACCCAGTTCTCCCCATTCTTCCTTGACACCAGATGGCACCTGCATATGGGCTTCAAACCCCAGGCCCAACCCTCAGAGAATGAAGCAGTAAACAAATTTGTGGACCAGATAAAGAGGTCACAGAAGGAGGCCTGAGCAGCACTAGCAAAGGCAAAGGATGACATGGCATGATCCTACAACTGTGGAAGGACCCCAGGGCACAAATATCAGCCCAGAGATCAAGTCTACCTGGATGCCTCCAACATTACAACTATCCAGCCCTCAAAAAAGCTGTCACACTACCTGTTGGGACCTTTCATGGTAGAATGGCAGGTAGGGCCCCTAGCCTATTGACTCTGGCTCCCTGCAGGGATGCACCAGCTTCATCTGGAGTTCAATGTAGTCAAACTGACTCCAGTCCCAAAGGATCCTATTCCAGGGCAATGTCTGCCATCCCCACCACCCCTGGTGGTGGTCACCAACAACAAGGAGTACAAGGTGGAGGAAATCCTGGATAGTTGTCTATTCTGGAGATGGCTACAATACAAGGTGAAGTGGAAAGGCTACAGGATCAAGGATATCTCCTGGGAACCATGAAAAAATGTGCATGCCCTGAACTCATCGAGGAGTTCCACAGGAGACACCCAGACACTCCATGCATTATTCAAGGGATCTACCCTATTTTGCTGGTAGACCAAGCAATCAGGGACTTCTTTTACCCTGCATGTTGGGATGCTGCATGCTAGAGGGGGGGTGATGTCAGGGGACTTCCATTTCTGACCTCCATGACCTATTTCAGCAACTCTGCATGTTCAACATCTCTGGGGCTTGTTCCAGAACCCTGGAACTGGAGAACCATGGAGTTCTCCATATTACCTCACCAATCATCATCCTAGGGTTAGAATTAGATCCAGCCTGCTGTACAGTAGTTCCCATGCCTCTGCTATCTGCTGATGTGCCATGCCAAGCAGCAGGGATCCTTAGACTTGTTCTCTTTGGATTCCCCTCTGCTAGGTGATTAGTTACTGATTGTATTGTTGTCTACTCTACTAATATACTTCGGATTCCTCTCTGCTAGCTGTGTGACTTTGATCTGCCACTCCAGAGGTTGCCCTTACAGCAGTCCTCCTGGCATCACAGCACTCTCCCTGCCCCCATCATGGTGTGATGTGGCAGATTCCAACATCCCATGTGGAGCACTCTTCAATGCTCCATCAAACTCTGTCTTAGACCTAGGCCTGAGCACCTGACCTTCCATGGTCACCACAGTGCCCATTGTGGAAGGTGCATGTCAAAAATTTTAACATGCTGATTGTATCTAGTGGCAGTGAACTTCTTTTACAGAAGTTCAAGTTTCCAACTCACAAACAAGTTATTGCTTGCTTGACTTAAAAAAATGTAATGTTTCCATTACAGGTCATGCAGCTTATGGTTCACCCAACATAAGTCAAAATCAGTCAATAGTTCTGTCTACAAAGTATAAAGTAAGGTGCTGCCTTACATAAGTACTAGTACAATACTTTTAGGGATAGCATCACATGATACTATCAGTGTAATTAACCAATAAGTAAAATATATATGCATGTAACAGCCACTCCATTACATGTAGCTAGTGGACTATTACCAAAATTGGATAATATGTCATTGCTGTTGAAGGAGGCTGCATCACGGTGACATCCCAAACATCCATGGTGGGATCATAAAAGTGACATCTGCATCATTATGTACCCATGGATTCTCTGCTTGACCCTTTAAATTGGCTTGAGCTTGAAACTTCTTATCTAACATCAATGCACTATGAGGAACAACATCAATTGATGCAAGCCATTTATGCTACATGAGCAATCATCAAAATATCAGAATTACTGTGAACACATTCAATATGATTGAACTTACTGCAAGAGTTGCCCAAAGTGTAAGTCTGCATTCAAGAGATTATAGTGCTTGCCCTGGTTTCCTGGATCTGTGCAGACATAGCAAACCTTCCCAGGATGTTTTGTACAAGTTGCTTTGTCTAGGTTTTGCTTCATAATCTTGTGTTCTTGTGCATCTTCTTCCTCAAGACAAGCACCCAGCTGAGTATCTTTTGGTTTCTTTGAGGGTCCCTCCTTTTAAGCTTGGAATTGTAAACAACTAGCCAAGTTGTTGGGTCATCTTAGTAAATAAAGAGCACACCTTCCCATCATCATCATTTGGACCAGTGTCAACAATTGAAACATGGAAGGGCTTGATTTTCCCACCCTTCTTTCCCTTGCAATCATCATTGTATTCTTCTAACTTCCTTGATCATGGCTTCATAGCTCTCCAGACCCTCAAGCAGCTTTGCCAGTGGCTTTTGGCTCTTTGGTATGAAAGAAGGCAAGTAGCCAATGTCCTTCAGCAGCCATATGGGAGTTTCCATCTTTCAGCTCAGCATTTCCAGCATGGTACTCCATGACCAGTCTGAATATCCATTGAACTGCCTTGCTGCACCTTTGAAAGGTACCTGGTATTTGATCATGAATGGTCCTTCTGTCAAAGTGTCAAGTAATTGCAAGATCAAGAATTCAAACTGGCACATACCCTCTTCATCTTCACTTGATGTGTCACTGACATCCTTCTCATCTTCATCCTCCTCTCACTCTCTATGGCTCCAACTTTATTAAGCTGCACTGCCTCCTCAGGACTGGTTCCAAGAGCTTGATCAACTATTGTGTCAAACATTCAGGAGTGATTTTTGGGTACAGGAACATGGTGCCCTCCCAAACTGGTCAAGGCAGCAATTGCAGCAGCTTCAGTGTCATTCAGGCCCTGAGAAGCACCATTGAGTCCCACAAATGTAGTAGAAGGGTTGCAATGAAGAGGGTGAGGCTTTGGATGTGATGCTGGTGTGGGTGTCAGCTTTGTGTTCTCCTTCTCTGGCTGTTTGAGCTTTCTTCCAGTCTTGAATTGTTGTTTTTCTTGATTCTTTTTGTTTCCCATTGTTGCCAGAGCTTAGGTGATAGCAAGAATGTATAGGCAGGGGGAGAAACAGTATCTATTTTTTTTTTTTTTGGTGGTGTTGCTGTAAACCAGTAGACAGCGCAGAGTTGTCAACCTCTACTGGTCGGGACATTTGCAGTGTAACCGCTGCCTCATTGTCATATCTGTCTGTACTCAAAGTTGTTCTCAAGGTCGTTGGAGCCACCCCGAAGGAAATGCTTTTATGCACTGAGTGTGGGACTTGGCAGTTTATCCAATACCCACTAAAACCTCGGTAATCTTTCTCCACAAAGTGAGTGGTGTTGAGTCTGCTGACATTAGATGTTTCCACATGCTGTGTACTTTCTTTTGCATTACCACTTTCTTTCCATATCTCTCAGCATCTGTTGCCATGCAGTCTAACTTTATCTTTCTTTCCAGTGCGGCTCTCATCTGTGATACCACCTCTTGCCTGCTCAGGACGTGATCTGGGTCGGCTTCCCTTGTTATTCGCCACTTGCATCTGGCTTTCCAGATGGTGTACGCAGCCTCTGCTATGACTATGGATCTAAATGTTTCTTCTCTGGCATCCCTCATGTTATCACCCCCTGTTATAGTACATCCTAGGATATCCCCAATAGATGGTTTTCTAAATGTTACTTTTCTGAGATTGAAAGTCTTCTCTGTCAAGGTCCAGATGTGTGCTAGTCCTGATACTTTGCATTCCGTGAGTATGTGGGCCATTAATTCTTCTACCCTGCATTTTGGACATGTAGCCCTACTTTCAAAACTGGGGATGTTTTCCCAGTACTTCCCCAACTTATACAGACCATGCATACTCTTCCATAGAAAATTTCTTATCTCTCTTGACAGGGCTTTATCTCTTAAGGATTTCCATATCACTCTGTCCAGTGGTAGCACTCCAATCCTGTCTTTCGCAGCCCAACGTGTCATATCCAAATTCACAGCTGTGCCTCTCCTTGTGGGAGCCAATTGGGACTCTAGAATTCCCTTGTAGACCAGAGCCTGCATTACACTCACTAGTTTAGCTCCTGACAGGTCATATCCTTTGGGGATTCTTAGATCTATCTCATCTTGGAGTGTCTTTCGTGCCCCTTGGTCAGCCAGGCAGTCAGCCCCTTCATTTCCAGTTATCTCTGCATGCGCTTTGACTTTCTCTAATATTGTCAATCCTTTTCTTTCATGTAGGCATGCAATCAGGGGGCATAGAATATTGCTGTTTGCTGTTCCAATCCATCCCTCATCTTCATGTTTTGTTAGCAGGGATGTCAGATTGTCAATTGTGATTTGAGAATCACTCTTCAGTAGGATAGATTGCGTGTTTGGCACTGAACGTGCTGCCTCCAGAATTGCAATAGTCTCCCCTGCATTGTTTGTTTGGGCTATGTAGTATGGAAGGCGTATTGCTCTGTTTCTTGGGTCGTTTAGACTGAACCATATACCAGCCCCAGCTGCCACTTGCCCTCTGTCATCTTTTATACAGGATCCGTCTGTGTATATGGTCTCCAGTAATGGGTCTTCTTCTGGTATACGATTATAGTTTATGTCTTCTGTCACTTCTTCGGTATGTTTTATGAAGACCCGGAAGCCTTCTGTCAAAGATCTTTTCATCTCTATGTTCAAGTCAAAAAGAAGTTTTTTGTCATCGGTTAGCCATCCTTTTTCCGCTTCGCTTAGTGAGCGGGTTATTTCAGGTGAGTATGGGCTCCATCTTTCATGTAGCTTGCTCAAGTGGAGTCGTGCCATGTTGCTGCATTTATGCGGGTTTTTACACCCTTTACGCCTCATTTCCTTGCATTTTTGACACGCACAGTTTTTCCTTGCCTTGTGTGCACCAATCGTCCCACTAAGGATTTCTCCAATAGTTCTCATGTCTCCCACAGTTCGTACATTATGTATGTCTCGAAGGCACTTCATTTCTTTTGAGTTTATACTTATTCCTTTTTCTTTTTTCTTTCCCCTATGTAGCCATATTGGCATTTTCACTTTTAGTTCTGGGCTGACAGTCATGGGGGCAAAGGACAGTATCTATGTTGCCGAATTCCGGACTCAATTTGAATCAAATTTGAGTAACAACGATTTGCTATGTTATTCTGACAAGTAATGACACAGTATCCCTCCACTGCCCTACGTAACTGCTATGAAAGTATTCTGATGTATTTCAGTGAATTTTTGAAAGGCTCGTTGTGCCAGAATGGCAATGGTGACCAAAGATTGTGAATATCAAATTTCAATAATTTTTGATTTCAATTACATACTGCCCTAGCTACAACATAGAAGAGTAATACTGGAAAGTATGAATCCAAATGGTGCATGTGTTCTCGAGTTACCGTTCGCCGAAGATTTGACTCTGAAAGTGACGATTTCGCGTTGTTTGGAAGGACAATGACCCTTAACCTTGACATGGCTAACACTGGCTCAACTAGCAATGATGGAAGTCAGGTATTCTCAAGATATTTTCGACAAACGATGGATTTGCAGATCATAGACAATTGATAAGTAGAAAGCGATGAACAGTTATCCTGTAAACCACTCACGGTGTATCCGGCTAAGTTTCGTTCGTCTTCCGGTACTACAAACTGATATAAAACCACTTTGTGTGACCCATGTTGACGGATTGATAACCTCAGACAGCCCGAGAAAAAAATCACGGATAATGATCAGAACAAATGGCTAGTGTTGTTGGGAATATGTCGCCATTTCGCGAAAATGGCATGTTCAAGAAGAGTTTCAAGAATCACGGGAGACGAAAGATATTACACAGATGACAGGAATTTTTTGTCGACGCGTATGAGTATCCCCGAAACAGATGCATGCGAAAAGGATCAGAAACTACGGCGCCCACGGAATCAGAGAATCTCAACTGTCGTTGATTGTCATAAGTGTGGAGTCAAAGTCTCCAGCTCCACAAGGGACACTCGCCCGATAGCCCATGCTCATCTGTTCCTCCTGATCATCTTGTGCCACGTGTCAACCACATACTTAGTGTGTACCAGATGGTGCTCGTCGATATCCATCAAACAGTACCTCGAGAGAAGTCTGTTCCAGCGCTGTTACCTCCTGTTACTCTCCCTCCTCCCCGCTGCTTAGGATCTCAGCTTCCATATCCGTGTGGTCCAACCGCCATACCGCAACATGCCAACTTCCACGGGAAATGAAACGCATAAATCGATCTTATGGCTTTCGGCTGAATCGTCGTCGCGTGGCAGTGTAGTACATGCGGACGCAGTCCAAAGAACTGTATGCGATACGTTGGAGCTACACTTCACTATCGGAGAGGAATTCAATCTGGTTATCAAGTGCTAGTGTGCATCTTCTTGGAATGGTCAACTTGTTCCATACTCCGGCAAACTCACTCTAGCCGATTTCTTGTATGTATGACACGCAAGCGATCTTATCTTACGGAGGCTCAACATACTCACCCTTTCGCGTGTCAGGAGCCTACAGGATCTCTGTTCTTCCTATCTTTATATCCCATGTGGAGGACACATCCAAAAGCCTATAAAGATGGCTAGAAATGACAGCCAACCGTCTCATCCCCTTCCTCGGGCAACATGTTCGCTGCTTCTTCTCTCCTGGCTACTCTTCTACTCGCTTTGGCAGTTTCCGCCAATCCGGTCGTCGTGCGCGACTCTCCTGTGAAATTACCCCTCGCCAGGCGACTCAACGTTACCAGCGTCCATAATCTCATCCGCCATGACTTGACTCGTGCCAAGCACCTACGCACCCGTGCTGAGGCTTTGTCCAAGGGTGTTTCAGCCGGTGTCTTTTCATCCGACGCTATTGTCGATGAGTCGGTCGACAACCAAGTCGTGTCCTACATCGCGTCCATCGGCGTCGGTAGCCCAGCTACAACGTGTAAGATCGAAGCATCTTTTTGACTGTCAAATGCTAAGTCTGTCCCGTTGCGTAGACGATCTCATCGTTGATACCGGAAGGTGAGTTCCTCTCTTTGCCAACAGGGCCACGATAAATTTATGTGCCTCGCCAGCTCGAACACCTGGGTTGGTGCCGGAACTTCCTACAAGACTACCAGCACCAGTTCCAGGACATCTAACAGAGTGGTATGTGTGCTTTGGCCGATCCTCATACATAACTTCTTATATCATTCCTACTAGTCCGTTACCTATGGATCCGGATCTTTCTCTGGTGAATCCTACGACACGGGATTATGATCTTAGTATACTAATTATTCTATTAGGTACCGAGTACACTGATCAAGTTACCATTGCTTCTGGCCTCGTCATTCCCAGTCAGTCCATTGGTGTCGCGTCGAGAGTACGAGCTTGTAATTTCATCATCATTACTTATGTTCTCACTTGCCTGTTCCAGGCCACCGGCTTCGATGGTGTTGACGGTATTCTCGGGTAACATAATTTTTGTGTATAACTACGACATCCTTGACTGATACGTTCTATCTCAGTATTGGCCCCGTTGATTTGACCCAGGGTAAGTGAGGCCGGTGCTGCTCGGTAAATTAGCAAGTCCAAGAATATGACATCACAGGTACTCTCTCTCCCGCTTCCTCCTCCCTCATCCCCACCGTCACGGACAATGCTTTCTCCGAGGGCCTTATCTCTGCCAATCAAATTGGCATCTCCTTCGAGCCCACCGATTCCGAGGAGGTCTTGAATGGAGAGATATCTTGGGGTGGTATCGACACCTCCAAGTTCACTGGCACCATAACCTATGCGTGAGTCGCTTGAAATTTCAAACCAACCAATTTCTCATCCTATTGTCATAGACCTCTCACTACTACAAGCCCTGCAAGTTTCTACTGGGGTATCAACCAGAGCATCCGTTACGGCACTTCGACCTCCATCCTCTCGTCCACTGCTGGCATCGTTGACACTGGTAAGGTTTAGTCGCCAAAAAAGAAGCTACCTCATACCGAGTTGCGCATAGGTACCACCCTCCTCTACATCGCGACCGATGCCTACAACCGTTACCGCAGCGCGACTGGTGCAGTTGTGGATAGCACGACCGGTCTGCTCCGCATCACCTCCTCACAATTCTCTAACCTTCAATCCCTCTTTTTCACCATCAACGGAGTAAGTGATTCATTTCGTTATGATAATGAAGCAATTCCAATACCTCTTGTTTAGGCCACCTTCGAGTTCACTGCTAATGCTCAGCTGTGGCCTCGTTCGCTCAATACTGCCATTGGTGGATCAGCCAGCAGTATCTATCTGATTGTTTCTGACATGGGCGCGAACACTGGCTCTGGCCTGGACTTCATCAATGGTTACGCGTTCCTCGAACGCTTCTACACTGTCTTTGACACTGGCAACAAGAGGATCGGTTTCGCTACTACTCCCTTTACCACAGCCACCACCAATTGAAGGCACATATTTGGGTTTCGTGATCATAGGTGTCATAGTCAATGTGATACATATTAACTGTACCGATGACAGCAATAATCAAGATTGTTCGTAATCGATTTCAGAAATGACATAAGATACACCCAGATCAGTATAAGCGTTGTAATCAGTAGTGGGCTGTCGAAGTGGGACACAGATATTAATAGGTGGACTTGTCGAGTTCATTCACAAATACCTTCATCATGCTTCACGTTGCGTGCAAACAAGCTGAGCTTCTATGACAATGTTGATGCCTGGGTTCAACAGTTGGGCATATCATGTCCAGGGTTCCACAAGACTGTTCGATTGACCTCTGATTATGGGCGGTCGTCTGAAGCCGGATGAACGATACAATGATTTCCTAGAAACTGGCAAGGCAAGCATCCGTCTGGTGCGATACAGCCAGTTGGCTGCAGTCAAGTAGGCTGCAATTAAGTACATAGGAGACTACAAGGGGTCTGATTCGGAAGCGGGCGGAGTTAGAAACTCGACCGAAATTTCTTGTCTACAAACTTATGAGCACCAAGAACGGGAAACCAACAGCTGGTATTCCAAGAAACCCGATAGGAAATCGGACGTTAGCCCAATCCTATGCAGGTGAGATTCTTAGAGCTCTTACTTTCAAGCTTATCAGTCGAATCGTTCTGACCGGATATTTATGTAGCTCTTCCAGCACGCACTCGTCTCTACTTTTCTCTCGGCGTCTGCGCCATAGCATTCGCCGGCATTGTAGTTTCTGACAAGCTTGAAGAAAAATTTCCCACAAAGTCCACTCAGAAACAATAATCGGATTCAATGGTGATGCATGATGTCGAGAATATAGGATATAGACTGTATGTGCGTATGCTCTAACTGGAGATATCCTTCTACAAGTGTGATATATACTGATGTGCATTGTAGTGATCGTTTGTGAATAGTGATGTTCAGCGTGCCTCTGATCTATGTGTAAGGTGCTGTACATACGTATGGCGATTGAGGACTCTTGCTTGGTCGTCGCACAAGTGGCTCAAGCGGGTGACGGTCAATCTCTTGCACGTACATCGGCTGTGGCGACGGTATTCGGCCTGTCGGGAGCGGATGAAGATTTGGCAAATAATCGGGCGTCTGTCCCGCCCCCCCACGTATTCTCCCCGCTCCGGACCCAATACCTGCCGCATTGGCGGTGAGATTATCCATACTCCCCGTCGCGATATACCGGTCCTCATTCGGAATGGGGATCTTGTACTCCCAGCTGCGTTTCTCCCAGTCTGGCACCATGTCCTCCCTCTCCTGGCCATACCGACGCCGACAGATGACCGCGCGCAGAAAGCCCCACCACGCGTCAAAGAAGACAATTGCGAGCGTCGAAACACCAATGAACGTGATGCAGATCACAACAAGCCCAATGATCTTCCACTGCTTAGCGTCACTGTGCGGTACTACTTCGGCGTCGGTCGGTGTACCTGGTGGCGAGAAGGCAGTCGCAGCTGGCCCCGCTGTAGAGGATGATGACGTCATATGAGGTGGCTCGCTCGTTGGCGTTGGTGTAGCTTGTGTCTGCTTGGTAGTGTGAGTGGCCGTCGAAGAGGTTGTGCTTGCCGTAGATGGAGTGGATTGTGACTGGGACCCGGTGCGTGAAAGAAAAGGGTCGTCAAAGAGCCCGCCGTATGGCATTGTGGTCGGTTCATGCCCAGGGAAGGTCTCGTAACTATAGCCTGCGGAAGTGCCATAGAAGATGTCGTCGTCTAAGATTTCAATGAGCTCAGGTGGAGCGGGCTGGCGTGCACTGAGTGGATGAGACTGGGCATGGACAATTAGACAAAAATGGAGGAGAACAAATGTGAAAGATGAGAAGCGCGGCATGGCGAAGGAAGGTTAAAGCGTCGACGTGCAGGAGTGTGCCGATTTGGATTCAAGTCTATCGCGATCACGTGGAGAAAACGCTGCTACAAGTTATCTACAGTCGAAGCCAGAAGCGGCCAATCGGCACTCTGTCGACACATCTCTCTAAAGGAACTACCTGACGTTTTTATTAACTCTCTCGGTGGCCCAAACTCCACAATATTTCCCGTGTCCAGCACGATTACCCTGTCATAGTCCATGATCGTTTTCAATCGATGAGCAATTGTGATGACGATGGCCCCTTGGAACTCTTCTCTAATGGTACGCTGAATCTGTGGAAATGAATCAGCCATGATAAATTGACGTCACTGCTGGCAGCCAATAGATTTTCCTGAGGAAATACTGAAAAACAAACCTGTTATGCCATTTCCAAACAGTATATTTCCAATGGAAAAAGGCTCTAAACAATGTGGGAGAAGCCTTTTTCCAAGTGAAAAATATGTCAAAGAAATGGCATGACAGGTTTCTCTTTCCATTTTTCTAATGGAAACATGTTCCAGTGCCAGCAGTGTGTGTTAGGCATATATACCATGTCATCTAGATTGGTGTCAATCTGGGAGGTAGCCTCGTCCATAATGATGATGTTCGTTCTCCTTAGAATTGCACGCGCGATGGATAAGAGCTGTTTCTCGCCTGCGCTCAACGAATTCGGGGTGATGGATAAATCCAATAGAGTCGTCTGACCCATAGATGGTTTATGGTCGAGAAGATATGATAAATGACACCTTTCAAGAACCTCGAGGCACTCGGTATCGATGTGTTCATCAAGAGGATCAAGGTTACTCTTGATTGTCCCAGAGAAGAGAGCGACGTCCTGAGAAATGATGGTCTACAAGATCATTGAACAATTATCGCACAACTGCAAAAAAACTTACTAGACGAGTTCTCAAATCCTCAAGGCCTATCGTGGTAATGTCAATGCCATCAATGCTGAGGGTGCATTTTAGATGCCATCAAAAGGTCCATAAAACAGGGCTCACTAGATGCTCCCACCAGCTGGTTCAATCATACGAAGGAGTGACAAAGCTAAAGTGGATTTGCCTCGTAAAAAGATGTCATTATCAACATCCTTAGCGAAATTAAACTAGCCGCCTACCTGAACCAGTTCGACCAACCTGCATGCGAAACATTTCCTGCATCATCCAAAGAGGAAAAAATTATGACATACAACGCCAATCCTCTCACCGGCTTTGACGGTGAGTGATACTTCGGTGAGCACCGGTGGAAGATGAGGGGCATATCGCACTACCAGATTCTCAACCCTTAGGTCTCCCGAATTGGACGGCCAATACGCTGGAGGACGATTTTTTTCTATGGTGGCTGGAGCTTCTTGAGGGACGTCAAGGTACTCTACAACACGTTCCACGCTATTGAAGTCTAATTCTAATTGGGCCATAACCCTATTCTACGTGAGCTCCGAGTCAGTGCTATCGAAAGTGCATAGACGTACTTGACGAGTTGACGACTGGCTTCTGCAAAGATTCCAGCTTGCACTATAACAATGGCTGTTGACCCGTTTGTCACCTCTGACCAGAGAGCAAATATCGTTGCAGTGAAGACGACGACCGATCTGAGGCCTGGACTATATGATGAGAGTAGTTCGATAAGCGTGAAGTTATTACAGACAGTCGTATCTCCAACGAAGCCAAGCATTCACAAGCCACTGTGCAACATAAGCATTATGCTGATCGACGGAAGAGAAAAGCTCACATAAGCGTGGTCAAAAGATTGACACTTGTCGATCTGTAACGCCATTACTCCAACTACACATACAAATGACTCTAAGGGTAGCAGACCTTTGCATAGAACTGATCCTGATATCGTTGCTCCATTCCGAATGCACGAATGTGAGAGATCCCTCTCAATAATTCGTCGTAACCCGCGAAAGTTGGCGACAGCGAGATTGACTCTAGTCGCCTGAGATCGCGCGATGCCTGTATATATGGCGGTGCAAGACGTATGTACAGCCATGCAATGAATAGGGCAAAGGGCGCAAAAGACGGAATGACGACTAGTATAACAATGAAAGACGCCAGGAAGTTCAAAATTCCAGAAACACATGCCCTGGCCGAGTTCATGAGTTGCTGATCAATCGTATTGATATCCGTCGTGAATCTATTAAGAATACGACCGATGGGAGTGATGTCAAAGAAACGCGCAGGGGCACGGATGAGTCGCTTAAGAAGTGTTATGAACAATGACCGCGAGGCTTGAAGGCTAGCATAGTACCCGAGACCGATGTAGAAGAGGACAGACAATGCACCCATGAATGAGATGTAGAAGTAGACCATTAGCCATGGCTTCACATTAGTGTCGGGAGAGGGGAAATCCGACCATGGGTACGAAAGTGCCAGCACCAAGGTAACAGTGCTCTCTGACTCATAAGCCTCGCCCCACTGAGCAAGGAAAACCTATGAATTGGATCGTCAAAATGGCATTCAACTAGACTCGATGGATAACCGACTTGATTTGCTATGTTGATGAACCGGATAAAAAGCATCAACGCAATAGTACAGATCCAAGGCAATAGCCCAGCGGCGCGAACGTAAGTTAGATAGGTATTCAATGGGACACGACCTTCAGCTCTTCCTTCGACTTCAATCAACTTTCCGCTCCCAATCCCGGTCCGCTGTCGCTGTGAAGATTCGGCCACCGGATTCCTGGTGGGTTCCCCGTCGTCATCAGTTGCATCAGCCACATCTGTGGGAATATGTTCTTGTTCAATGACGGTCTCGAGCAAGTCCTGATCTCTCAAGTCTTGAATGGAACCTTGCACCAATACCTTACCTTGAGAAAGTTCGACGAGATAAGAGGCCGCAGGGAGACATAGGTTGATATGATGGGTAACGAGTATGATGGTGCGATTACGAGCCAGGGGACCGGCAAGACAGTTGTTCAACAGGTGTTGAGCAGTATGCATGTCCACAGCAGCTAGGCTGAAGGAGACTCAGTAAATGCTAGTTGCGATAGTATCAGGCTTACGGATCATCGAGAAGTATGCACTGTCAGAAAGATCAGTCGGACAGGACATTTGTATTGACTGAATATAAACTTACTTCTGCAGTAGAATACATGGCACGAGCAAGGGAAACCCGTGCCCTCTGCCCTCCAGATAATGTGATACCCTTTTCTCCGATCTCTGGACGCACAGGAACAGACGTGAACTAATTTTCTGCCGATATATAGAGCGAGAAAACTGACCAGTCTGATCGCCAGCTTCCAGCACCTGCAAATCCTTGACTAGCGCACATGCCTCAAGAACTGCTTGGTAACGGGCCACATCAAAACCATATGCTGATCCGTAGATGATATTATCCCGGATAGTTGCATGTTTGAGCCCTGCGATCAAAACTTAGCTGCAGAGCAAAACAGTAGACGAGATATGATTTCAACATGAGTTTTGTCCAGAATAGGCCACTCTATGGTCCAACTTGTTTAGGACGACGCTCCCGGAAGTACATGTCATCTCTAAACACTAATGAGTTCACAAGCGTATCAACCCTCTGTGCTTACCTCCGAGCATCGAAAGCAGTAAAGCACTTTTACCGGATCCCGTGGGGCCACTGATAAGAGTCAACTTTCCTTTAGGGAATGTGATATTCAAAGGTGTTCGAAACGATGGAGAGGTGGAACGGATTTGGGCATGGATGGCCATTCAAAGGTTGCATTCAAAAAGCCAGTCTCGGTTTTTGGAGCATCGGCGGTAGCCGTTAATGATGAAGCCCATTCGGGAACCTCACTTTCGTCAAGGAAGCCTTCAATGCGCTGCATAGAGACATAGGCTGCCGAAGAAATTCAGCCATGCCAGTGTGCATTGGATTTAAAAGTCTAGTTCACCATGCAACAGAGCGAAAATCTGCTCAGGAAGAGCTGTCATCGGTTCTTGAAGTTGGGAGAACAAGGCGATGGACGTAAACGCTTTTGAGACCGTAAGGCGCTCCTGTGCAATAAAAGTGTAACAAAAGAATGAAGTAAGAGCTGTGGCCGAAGGCATCCACGTCCTATGTACATATGAATATCAGGAAGTCATTCCTCCAGCGAAGAGGGGTTGGATGTACCATATGAAGGAAATGAGAGTATCCACGATATTCTGTTTGACACGCCAATGTAGTTCGCCCTCTCTGGAATTTTCTGCCTTTCCTGCCCAGTGGTATTCTGAAGAGTAGAAGCATTTTAAATGAAGAGATCAGCCCGAAAAAGATGATGACCTACCCCAACCATAAAACTTTAAGAATCGGATGTTTTGGAACAACTCGTTCACAATGTTCATTCTGAGGTCCCTTGCCTTCCATGAAAATCTCGTCACCTATTACCAAAGTGCATGATCAGTATGTAGCGCAGCGTCAGCACATACATATCTGGAAACACACCGAGATATTGAAGGTTGCAAGAGGATAATTGAGGGCGTAAGTAATGATGATCACTCCCACACCGGAAAGAGCGCTCCATCCGAGAACTCTGGAAGGAATGTCATGAAAGGCGTTCTGACCACTTCTTGAGGGTACTCACTGGTACAAAAACACCAATGCAATTATAAGACGGACTGGTGAAGTAAACACTCCCGAAAAGTTCCAAAACCTCTGTGCGACAGTATACGTGTCTCCTCTTGAGAGATAGCGTCAGGAGATCGTGCTTGAATATATACTTGAAACTGACTGCATGAGATTTATGATCTTCCCAAGATCAGCGCTCTTGTTGTCCTCTTTGTCCTGATCAACATGACCACTGAGATCCTGACGTCTCAACGACTTGTAGTGTATGGCACAGAACAGCTGGCCGCGAGTCCGCTCGTAACATCGACGCGTGTGCCATACTTGTAATATGTCCACCTGAGCTTGTGAGAGATGTGTCATAAAGGTCATGAGAGTCCAGAAATAAGCGGTGATTCTTGATTCACGATCGCCTGTGGCAAGTGCTGCCAAAATTTCCTTCAACGCGTACGAGGGCACAAAACCTTCGCCACATGCAACGTAAGCGTAACAATGTATAGATAAACTACTAACTTACCGACACAAGCTTTCCAAAGCTCGAAAAGGACGTCAAGGATCAAATCCAAGGAGTTAGAGACAACAAGAAAGCGAAGCAGCGAGTGAGTAGGATACCTGTCATTGAGAATGTCAACATAGAAATACCCATGGACCATGTACTTACAGAGATCTATATTCTAAGCATTTGCTAAAGATATTCTTGTGCTGAAAGTACGGGGACAAAGTCCACACGTCAGACTCGTTGAGAGTCCGCTTCATTGCAAGATCAAAAATAGGTTCCACAAATGAAAAGTTGCACCATGACCAGAAAGTTGTATCGTCTTCAGGACATGTATGAGTCACAGAGGGCACCTTCGGAAGATGATGTTAACTTTACGAGGACGCATCGAGGATGCGTGTCAGGGCAGTACATACGTCTTTAGATCCCGCGATATTGTGTGCCACCTTCACAGCTTGTAAAGGAAGCGTTCCTGCGATCCAGACGAAGATTCCAGGAACAAACATACCAACCACATTATATGCCATGGTACTGTTCAACTCGCCTGATTTCACGAGATCAAAACCAGATTCTACGAGATAGAATAGGATATGGCTTGCGGCAAAAGCAATAAAGAGCAGAGGGGCCGTGGTAGGAGGCCTCATGGCAGTCACGAAACACACATAGGCCTGTAACAGAAGCATAAATAATAAGTTACGGATTCATTCGAGAGGAATATACCCAGGAGACGAAGGCTGACAAAGCCCTGAAGACATACTCTATGTCCTTCACGACGAGACCGTATACAGTACATCCAATCCATCCAGCCGAGGCAAGGAGGGCGAGGATACTCAGAGTTCGAGTTCTTTCGATCATAGTCCTTGCCTCAGTTGGACTTTTCGAATCCATGACTTCCTCAGGCGAGAGGAAGTTGTGAAAGGGGGCACAGAGTGCATTCAAGATTCTTTTGACGGGCTTTGGGAATGGTCCGGTTCTGACTATTGCTACCAGAATGGCAGAAAGGATGAAACTAGTGGGTATGATTGTGCCAAGAACGAGGTCGCGGCATTCAGGAGATGTCCATGAGATAACCTATCATCGGAATCAACCAGTCGAGCTGATGAAGACAAGGAGTGGCCACCATACATACTGTGCGCCCAACCCAACCATAGTAGCGTTCACATATAACGAAACCACGTAACGTGAACAAACATGCAGCAAGCAACACACCTTGCTAAGAACTCAAGCTTCAAGCCCCAGGATAGTGATACGTATATTGATATTTTATGTTCCCTCATGACAGTGCGCACGACGGATTGAGGACAAAGAACGTAAAATTACATCTCATACTACTCTCTCCACATGTACATCGACAAGTCAATTAGTACTGGATAGCAAGGCCCAAAAATATAAGTATGGTCCCCTCCGTTCGACTATTACCTATCATTCCGACGTGATCAACGTGAAGACCTGTAAGAAGATCAATTGCGGATGAGCACTAGAGCTGTTGTCACGGTAAAATGATAAGAAAAACAGGTAGTCAGGAGAAACCGGTATTAGATCTCATAGCAGTAAAGCAATCGTATAATAGGGAACCAAACAGTCATCACGAAGGAGAAAACAAAAGCTTGTGAAGCGATATACTCACAGAGAAGATTGCAAACAAATATCAAGCTCACTCCGCGGTCGATTTTGTATTGTCACTTGTGGCCATCGTGACAGTGACTATCACGGCTGGGTGACAGTGATATCACTTCGATACGTTTGTCAGTCATCCTTTATTAAATAAGTTACTCTAGTCCACCCACCAGAGTCTATCACCTCGCCTGCACATCCTTCTATAATGGCTTCAAGAGAACCAATGTGGTATTGTCACCAGGTCCGTATGCTTTGGTCTTCTGATATCCTCTAAAAAGACGACTCCATCTTGTCCTAGTGCGATGCAGAAATGCGACCTCTTATGGTGGGTCATGACGTCTCCTACCATCGTATTCCATCTCATCGAAATTAGATGCCTCATCCTGTCTGTGCTTCCTGCCGAGGAGATTTCGTTGAGAGAGTTGGTCCAAGTCTCGATGCACGGAGTCTTTCATGCTTAATCATACGTAGATGGAGGATCCTAACGATGATCCACGAGAGTTTGCCCAAGGCCATGGCAATCATGATGGAGAAGATTTTCCACCTGGTGTTGAAACCATACTATGTGCGTACATGATAGTTTCTATGCTGGTCACCCACTCAATTTGGCCACGCAGTCGGCCTGCAACAAATATTAGATCGTGGAATAGCAGAACAAGGTCCACCGTCCCCCCGTGCTTCATCAAGGAACGGAAATTTCGTACGTCTGATACCAATTCTGGTAGCATTATGTCCAGTCATGTCCGCGATAGGGAAACTCGTTTTCAATTCAGTACCGCACGGGCTCCGGATCCCGTCAGACACCAGATGGATTTGGTCCTAATCGACCACCAACAATGTCAGAGTGAGAATGGCCATACTTCTGCAAAGCTGATTCTCAATCACCTTATAGATTTCTTGGCGGTCCTAATCGTGCTACCACTGGTGGTACCATCACAGGACCGTTAATGACTCAGTATCTAATGACTTTACTCGGCCACAGGCCTGGAGATGATGTTTTTGGACGCATGGGATTTGGTGATCCCGCCATGTCCGGCAGGATGGGAGATTATGTTTTTAGTCAGGAAGGTACAACAGTTCACACCCATTGTCGTCTGTTCACGCGTTTCTCACACCCTGATAGCTCTGGATCAGATTATCACTCAGCTGATGAATGAATCCAATGCGCATAGACCAGTTCCAGCGCCTGAAGACGTTGTATCAAAACTTCCACGAGAAAAACTCGATCCGAAATGTATGATCCGCATTATGCTCGATGTTGAACAAGCTCACATGTTTTCTTAGCTGCCACGTTAGAGAAAGATTGTGCCGTTTGTAAAGAACAATTCAAGCTGAATACGGAGGACCCGGCGGAACAGTTTGTAATAACGCTACCATGTAGACATCCCTTCCACGAGCCCTGCATTCTTCCCTGGCTCAAGTCCAGTGGTACTTGTCCTGTGTGCAGGTGAGTCGGCAGATTAGGACAAGATGATCGTAGCTTACGTCAATACATAGATACGCGCTCGTGCCGCAACCGGACCATCAGCCTTCATCTCCATCTTTGAACTCGAATTCGCGTCGTAATCGATCTGCAAGTTCTTCTTCAAGTCAAACCAGTTCTCCTAGGCAAGAGCATGATTCTATCGGTATATGGCAGTCTTTCTTCAGCGGGTTCGGACGACCGAGGTCATCAGCGCATACTCGCTCGAATTCTGACCCTACTACACAATCGCGGAGCAACAGAAATGATCATCTGCCAGGTAGTTGGGAGGATGATCTTGACTGATCGTGTATCTGGCCCACATCCTTGGGACACTTGTAGACTTTATAAGGACCGGAAGTATGTTTGTATTTTTATCGGTACAAAATTATATACTTAGTAATACAGTCAATTCGATGTTGCTGTCGTGAATTGGGTCGTGGCGAAACCGACCCGCTTGTTGGTAGTGTCGAAGACAGAATAGAAACGTTCAAGGAAGGCGAAGCCATTGACGAAATCAAAACCTTCGCCGGAAGGTGTTCCAAGGTCTCCGACAATAAGATAGACATTGTTGGTAGTGCCTCCAATAGCCGAATTGAGGGTACGAGGCCATGCTTGCGCGTTAGCGGTGAACTCAAATGTTGCCTGACAGACAACTTGAGGCCTCACACTTGAGTAGACAGATATAAACTTACACCATTAATTAGGAAGAAGAGACTTTGCAAATTTGCAAATTGAGCTGAGGTGAGACGCAGTAAACCTGTGGTATTGTCCTCTACAGCTCCAGTTGCAGATAGATACCGAGCAAAGGCATCAGAGGCGAGCAGGAGCAATGTCGTTCCTAAAATAAATCTTTAGACCTTGCGCCTTAGAAAGAAAGTCAGCTTGACCTGTGTCGACGATTCCAGAATTTTCCGTCAAGATAGTTGTCCTAGTGCCGTATTGGATACTCTGGCTGATTCCCCAGAACTCACTTGCTGGTGGGGTAGTCGTGACAGGGCTGTAAAAATGTTGATCAAAATCTCTGTTTCCTATTCTAGAACCTATCACTTACGCGAAGGATATGGCGCCCGTGAACTTGGAAGAATCCGTACTACCTGGACAATGATGCGTCAGAAGACCATATGAACTAAGTAACTAGTGTACCCCAAGTTATCTCTCCGTTGAGTGCTTCCACGGAAGTTGTGGGTTCAAACGAAATGCCAAGCAGATTAGAAGTGATGAGTCCATCATTGAAGGCGTTATCAGTAACAGTTGGAATGATAGTATTAGTTGCGGGCGAGAGAGTTCCTGTAACGCGAGTATTAACAAGTAGTCAATACAAATTTGCATTCCGCACCTAGCGTGAGGTCATCTGGTCCAATCCTAGCGCGATCAGTTAGCACTAGCCAAAGCAATATTGAAGATAGGCATGTACCCGATGATACCATCGGTTCCTTCGAAGCCTGACGACTAAACGAGGTGTTGTTCACTGGAATGCAGGGCAAGACAGAGTAGAATGACTCACCCTCGACGCAACGCCGATAGATTGTTCAGGGATGACCAGACCGTTCGCAATGGTTACGGTGTCGGTAAACTCAGTACCTAATTTGTGATAAGTACGTGGAATAGGTAAATGATTGGAAGATACTAACCGGAGAAGGATCCTGAACCATAAGTTACAGACTACGATAGTCGATGAATAGAGCACATTAGATGAACTCGTTCAACATACCACACGGTTGTTAGTCTGGACACTGGTGCCTGTCCTGACATACGCCCTTGTAGCACCAACCCATGTGTTCGAACTGGTATCTCAAGTAAGACGCAGCGGGTAACAAGGTATGGAAATCTCACCTTCCAGTGTCTACGAGCAGGTCGTCTATACGACAGAATCAGGTTGTTAGAACAAGTTGGAAGTATTCTATTGACTTACACGTTGTTGCTGGGCTACCCACTCCGACGGCCGCAATATATGTCACTGCCTGGTTATCGACTTGCTCGTTGACGTCTGCCCGGGTATCAAACGCGGATGTTCCGCTGAGCTTGGCTTCGGCGCGTGCACGCAAAAACTTAGCTCGAGCCACGTCGTGTCGCAGCAGATTATGAACACTTGTGACATTGAGACGTCTGGAAAGTGGTAATTTGACCTGGGACTCGCGGACGACAATTGGGTTCGCAGAGACCGTCAAAACAAGAAGTAGAGTAGAAAGCAGGGAAGCAGGAAACATTGCGAAGTGCTGTGAACAGGATGCTGGAGCGTAGCCTGTCTTTATACTAGGACCATATTCATATCGTGATAGTCGATACGTGTTTCTCACTGACAGACCAGCTGCACACGACAATCTCATAGATAACGACAAGAGTTCACAGGATAAGCCAAATCTGGTGTCATTTGCAGAGCATATGTGGGAGGTGGCAGATGGATCCAGAGTTTCCCCGCACTCGAAGTCGAAATCATGTTTCCCATGAACGTCAAAAATAAATGGAAAGCTGACCAGAGAAGAAACGCTGTCAGTGAGATAGATTGCCAGTACGACTCGGGTATCTCTTTATTCGGACTCACATGTCGTTCATTATCAATCAGCTGATATAGAAGTTGAACGGGTACGTCTGAATGAACGCAGAGTCACTGATGACATTCGAAACGCATGGCTCAAGACACGAGTAAATGAAGTCTCTGAGAAGTGAATTGCCACGATATTCGCTCCCTCTTGTGAGGACAAGCTATATCCAATCTTTTTTGGCGGCAAGCGCACGAGGCCACCTCGGACTTCTGAAGTCTTGCAAGTTCTGCTTGATCGCGATGGTCCTGAAGTCGAGGAAGACTCTACCGCTTGATGAACCTAGATTACCAGTTGAAAAAACACCGTCTGACACAGCACAAAGGCTCCAACTTCGTCTCTACACATACAACTGGAAGGACTTCAGAAAATAGTATAAACAATCGTTGATCAGCAACCTGAGATAGGTATACTGATGTAATAGGATCACAGACCACTCCTACTACAATAGGGATTGAAGACCAAAATCCAAGGTCTTGCAATGACAGAGTGTCGTCACAGTTCAGCAAGCATTGCGCATCTTAAGTGACAGATCTTTTTCAATGTGCAAATCCAGCAGTATGCCGCCTTCTAGAGGACGCTCCAGACAAAGAAGGATTCAAGTATGGTTTAAGAATCAAGACTAGGATCAACACCTGATAGTCGAAGCGTGTGAAGATATAGTAGTGCGCAGTGATAAAGAGTGATAAGGAGTAAGAGCATGGGAGAATAGAGCTCGAAATGTTTAGTTATATTTGTAGAGAATTCAATGATTGATAGCTGCAACTTGCCTCAGACTATGTTACTGCGGCCTTATCGAACCACCAGTTGTCTTCATGTCGTTCATCGTCGAATGCTACTGCTGACAATGAGAAATTCATCCTGGTCTTCCCGAGTCCTAGACCCAGCGTAGGGCCCCGGTGGGTATACTAACTCCGCAGTCTCCAAGCATCGAATGGACACTCTGAGAACTCATGTCGTGATCATAATTGACAATGAAACGCTATTTCATTCGTTCGTATATATAGCTTGATAGGTCGAGCTTTTGTCTTTTTCCCAAGGTATCGCTTCTTCAACCATACTATGTTTATCTTCGGTACTTCCAAATTACTACTAGGTGACAAATATTTGATGATTTCAAAGTAACAGCATTGCGAGTTCCCAAAAGTTATGAGTTCTAAGAAGCGCACACTTAATGCTTCGACCCATGGGGTTTTGTATCACCTGCATATATGCTTTCTCCCATCTATCAACTTTTCTTAGGTCTGTTGTGGAAGCTTTGACTTGGCATATGATGATCCGATCACACATGGTCATGCTACAATAAATTTAACCTCATGCCTCTGTCACCGTTCTCGTGCATCAGTAAGTAAAGGGCCATGCTGACTGCTCACGAGTCTCTAAAGAAGTGAACTGATGTCCTTAAGAGACTAATCGGCGGGATCAGCTGCAGATATAAGTTACATAGCGTAGGTATTAGATATCAAGATAGTAACATAGCAGATGACATATCCTCGGATTCCTGTATTCTTTCACTAAATGTGATCTCATTTCTGATAAACCTTGCCGTCACGCTGTATTTCAAGTTCTAGTTCCTTGTACACGCGTCTAATTAGTTTGTCAGACTGCTATCAAACTTAGCCCTCCATAGTGCGCGACGAACCCTTCCAGGCAGGACACATCGGGATCGTTATCATTGATTGATTTTATCTTGCAAAATCTTTCAAGTAATGATTCGTTTAATATTCTCGTGAAATCATGCAATTCATTCTACATTCAGGGGCCTCCAACTTCTGTATACTTCAATAGAGTTGACTTGGGCATAATGGGATGGATATAAAGTAGAATATAGAGGATTCAGCTATCTGTCGAAGACGAAGAATCATAACAGTAAAGGAGTGTGACCGAAGAATGTGGCAAGTAGTTCAAACAATTACAGAATACGCCGATCCACCTAGGCAAAACGTACTTTTTCCCCGGGACGCCCTTCCGAGAGGAGTACAACAGCCTGCGCATGATATCGTAAGCACATGCCAATATGGATACACAATCTGACTTACATATTTACCACTGATTTTCCAGCCTGGTTCAGTCTTATCCAGAGTCTCTGCGATTAAGTCTCCCTGGTCACCCAGCCCGACTACGACATCGCTCTTGATCGTGCGCAGACTCGCGATCTTAGGTGCACCTGCTGAGCTCGCCATCGGACCAATCGCGAACTCGAACGGTGTACTAGCGGGTGCAGCACAATCGTACGTGAGTTTCCGGTGGTTGAGATCGCCTTTGAAGTACACTAGATCGGAACGCGATAGGTGCAAGAAGAGGTCGGGGGCTTCGCTATGCATTTCCCAGAAGGTATAGCCTGTGCACCAGAATGGGTGCTGTTCGTAGACCCATTTGCCTTCTTTTTCGTATTGCTGAGATTCACAACATCAGATGAGATGGCGTGGGGATCATAATTGGATGCATACCTTCCAGCGCTTACCCAATCTTCGTAGAGATTCCAACTCGGGATCGGTCGCTTTCGGGAACAATTGGCCGTAGCACATGGAATTAAGGAGCCATTCCCAGTCCTTTTTGGTGACATCGGAGACGAACCACGGGTAACGTTTTCCGTGAAAGCGAATCTGCGTCGCAAGACCACTTTGAAGAAGGAAATCCGCTTTGAATGGTTGAGTGCGGCTCCGAATGCCGGAAAACTAATTCTCACCATAGACACAGTCGCAATACAACTCAAAACCAGCATTATCAAGTACAAAGTCAATCCTTCCGCCTGTTTTCTCACGCAAATCTTTGACAGTCTCCCAGAGACGACCGAGGTGGTTTCCAAGAATATTCTTCTCAGTGGCAGCAAGGTGGTCACCTCCCGTAGATTGGAGTGATTTGATTTGTTCTTCAGTCATGTTGATCAACAGGGACAAGTCGGTTGAATTGCCCCAGAGGCAGACTACCGCTGGGGTTAGCAGGGTGATAACATGGCAGGTGCAGCGACAAACCTTGAGTCAACTCCAAGAACATAAGGCGCTCGGCCTCAAGACGCTCTTCCGGAGAAAGCGCCTCTGAGAGTTTGAAGGGTTCGGCGAAGCGCATAGATAGCTCAAAGACAGCGTCGGCGGAACGAGAGAAGGTGTCGCACTAGGATAACAATTGTGAGTGGGATTTGTAGACTCGGAGTCTCTTGAACAGACCTTTTGCCTGTAGAAGACATCGTAGTCGCGCCAGTGTCGGCTGACACTGAATGCTTCATGCAGACGGCGATATTTGTAGGCTTCAGCGAATAACCAAGGTGCGTTCATAAAATCCTTCCCTGGTGACAACATCACGACGAGTGCGAACCACAGACGCGGTAAGAGACAATACCTTGGAAGTACTTGGCGATTTCCTTATTCCAAAGGGCAACGTCAGCCTCGTTGTCGTCGATGATGGGTCTCAGTTTGGCGTTGCCACTGAGATCGGTCATGAGTTCGCCCATGCGTTCGATGGAGGCGACGAGGTCGACAATACGCTCCTCGGAGGACTCCTCGTTGAGAGTGCGGGTGGCATCCTCGATGGCCTTGCCGAGGATAGTGGGGAGCCTCGACTGCATGGTGGCATGTGCGAAGGAGTACTCGTGGTAACCGCGGTAGGCGGGCCACGGGGGGTTGTTTGGGTCGACGCGGGTGGGAGTACGGGGCCAGGGCGCCTTGATGTCGGTCTTGGAGGGGAGATGGCCGAGAGACAAGGTGACGCGGGAGGGCGCGCCAGAGCGGACGATGCCTGCGCGGCCGTTGGGATGGCCGTTGGGCTGGGAATCTGCGCTGGAAGCCGGCATGGTGGACGGAGTCTGTCTCACTCCATTCCGTGTTTATATACTTTCTTGATCATTTTTTTTTCTTTTATTTTTCTACAACGAAGCTGGTTAGGCGCCCCACGCTGACGTCATCGCCATCTCCGCCTAGCGACCATCGGCCCGCCAATCCAGGGCCCCATTCGTCTTTGCCTGGCTTCGCACATGCCTCTTGCTTCCATCCCGTGAGTCCATCTTCCTCCAAGCTTGCCGCTCCAACCCAATCAGCCGACTCCACAGAGTCCCGACTCGTTCATCACCTCTAGTGATCTGCCCGTTTTTCTTATCTAGGAAGGTGTCAAATTTTTCCGGCCCACAAAACGTGTGATCCCTACATCCTTCTTGAATGGATCATCGTTACAAGTGATGCACACTGACACAAAGTGATGATCTTGAGTTTTTTAAGGTTAATACGTGTACAATTGCCATATAATCCGAGTTAGCTTATCGATAATCTACATATTACAACCCGAACCCAACGCGATCACGTGAAACCCGCGTTTGCCCCTTTCCCACGTGTAAGTCACAAAGTAACGAACGCTAATTGTCATCTCGCTGTGGTGTGCTGTCGACCTCTCCGAACAGCGGCTCCTGCAGCCATGTCCGTCTTTAACATCGGTATCAACGACGTCTCTGACCAAGAACGGGCATTCAAGGACAAGATTGCCAGCAAAGGTATGTGCAGTCTTTACCACATTGAGCAATGTCCCTTGACGACTGTTTAGATGGACATATTACTGCCTTGAAGACTCAACTCTCCAGACAAGACGAGGAAATGCAGGAAATCAAGGACACTTACAACGAGAACTTGAGGAAAGTGCGTTACTTAACCATTTACATCTTGGATATTTGCTCACTAGTAACCAATCAAGTTGGCCGGCCAAACCAGTCGCGTCGTCGAACTCGAGAACGAACTGAAAGCTCAGTCAAACATGCTATCTAACGAGAAGCTGGCATTCCATAATGCAGACCAATCTCTTGTCGCTGCCCGTGCAACTATCAAACAACGAGAGCTCGATGCCAGGGAACTTGAAGTCAAGCTCGATCAATTGAGCCACTTATCTGACGAGCATAAAGCTCGAGCTGACAAGCTGGCCAAGGATAAAAGTATGTTAGAGGCTCGCGTTAGAGAGCTTCAAGCCGCCCTTCCACAGACCGTTGTGCCGCCTATCACTCCCCGTCACCGACGCCCTGCCCGTTCTCGATCGAGGTCAGCTTCACCCTCACGGGACAGGGTTCTCGCTCTTGAGCGGGAGATAGACGCCTTGCGCTCAACTGTCCAGCAAAAGGAGTCTGACGTCATGGCTGCTAACGAAAAGACCTCGCGGGCACAGGAAGCACATATTCGCCTTGGGAACGAGAAAGTTGCTGTGGAGAAGAAGATGGAGAAGGAAATTGCAGAGCTCAAGGCGGCTTTGGAGGAAAACAGAGACGAGATGCGAACACAATTGATGGATGCGGAAGTATTCTGTCAAAGAGAAAAGGAACTGGAAGAACGCATCGATGCCGACGAAGCCAGATACCAAGCGATCGTGAAGACACTGCGAGATGATATGATCAAGGCCAAAGAAGAAATCAAGAAACTAGGGAAGAGCCTTGTTCAGGCGGAGGGCAGGCATATTGAACTTGTCACGGAAAAAGAAGCAGCATTAAGGGAGTTAGAGATTGCTCGTCGGTATGTGTCAATAAATTCTGGTCGAATGCCCAGCTCATTTGTCAATTAAGGTCTGTATACGAAAAACCGCCGAGCACCAACGGTAACGCCACACAAATTGATAACGACACAGCGCTGACTATTGAACGACTTTTGGCTGCTACCACGCGGCTTCGCAACGAACGGGATACTCTTATAGCGGATCGGGACGATCTCCGGGCCAGGCTTGACTTCTTGCAGGCAGAATCAAAGTTCGAACTGGAGGCTCTGAATGCCAAGTTAACCTCAGCATCGACATCAGGTTCTATCCAAAACCTCCCCGATGACACTGTCAATTTCCATGCTGAAATCGATTCGCTCAATGCCCTCCATCGTGCTTCTATTTCTGAGAAGAATCTCGAAATTCGCCGTCTGGGCTTCGCCGTGACTAGTTGTGGTGTTGTCGTTCAACATTTCAAATCAGAAGCAGAGACCCTTGCTCTCTGTGCGTTCAACGCCAGTTCCTCTCGCGACGAAGCATTAGAGAAGCTGGCAGAGACTCGTACCGAGATGGGCGAATTGCTCCATAGATTACAACAAACGGAGTTGAACATGGAGCTGAACATGGATTTCCTCAAAGAGAACTCTCACAAAGTCGAGGAGCTCCGCGCCCAGCTAGAAGCCAAAGATTCAGAACTCGAACAGACAGTCGTTATCATCAAGTCAGCAGAAGAAGCGCAAGAGTTTTACAAGAAACAATATGACGATGCCGAATCACAACGAAGCTCTTTGGCGCTCGAGATCACCAATCTGAACAACGAGCTTTCAGTGGCCAAAGAGGAACTCAAGGCTGCTGAGAGCCGCTATATCGAGCTGCAGTCCCACCAATTTGATTCCATGTCGAAGACTGGTAGGATGCGTGTGCTGCAGAACGAGTTGATGGAGGAGCGCGCGCGCGTAGGAAGGCGAGACGACCATATCAATATGCTTCAAAATGATATTAAACGTATGGAGACGACGCTTCTCCTTCAGGAGGACCGTCTGAGTGAAATGACAACAGAGATCGATGCTATGACTGCTGAGAAGGATGCGATGGTGGACGACTGTGCGGATGCGCGGGAAGCGAGGGATAACGCATTGATGTCCTTGGAAGAGATGGAGATGGCCATGGAGACACAGGCACATGAAGGAGATCGGACGGTGGAAGCCCTTGTGGAGGTGTTGATTCAGACGGTAGGAGATGCTAGGGATAGGCTGAGGGTACAAAGGGACCAGGTTAATCTTGCCAATGAAGCTTTAGCAAGATCGAGAGAAGACGGGGTAGTAATGATGACTACTCGAGAGATGAAGGCTGCAGAGGAGGCAAGACAATCTACAATTGCACTGGCAGTTTCACAAGTTGGACTTGACAGGGCCCTGGGTCATATTCGGACTCTTATAGCAGAGAAGGATCAACTTCACCGTGAGGTTGTCGCCCAGCGGAATGACATGGATCGTGATTTACAGGACAACCAAACTCTTGCTCAGCAGCTCAAGGTGCTTCAGGCGCAAGCTGCTGCCGCCGCACTGGGCTACTCCGAACAAACCGGTGAACTTCAACGTCGTATTGAGGATCTTGAACAGACCTTATCCAGCACTCAAGCGAGGCACGACGCAACAGTTGCAGAACTCGTTCAATCTAAAGAACAACTTTCGGCAACTTTGCAAGAGACACAGCGCTCTCTCGCCGAAAATAACTCTAATGAAGAAATGAGTCGTCTTCAAGAACAGTATGTGGCGCAACTTGCGGAAGCTCGTATCCATATATCGGAATCTGAAAGGGCATTGGAAGAGCTACATGCTTCTCATGCAATGACGACAGACGAGCTCCAACAGGCGTTGGAGGATGCCAAGAGTTTGCGTGAGCAGTTGGATCTAGGAGTAGCTCAGAGTCTCCAGGATGTGGCTGCCCACCAAGATGTCACTAACCAAAAGGAGGAAGAGATGTCGCGCTTGCGGGCCGACGTAACAAGTGCCCAGTCGAAACAAGAAGCAGCGGAGACTGCTCTAGAGGAGCTGAAGAATTCCTTCAATTCTCTTACAACGGAACTCAATTCAATCAAGGCACAGCATGAGGAAAGCCTTACTCAATCTGCTGAAGAACACGCCTCGATTCGACGAGATTTGCAAGGAAAGGTTGGTGACCTTCAAACTCGACTGGAAGAACGATCTCGCGAACTCGACAATGCCGTGCAAGAAAGGCTTCAAGCCAATTGTAAGTTCGAGGAGGAAGTTAGTAATCGGAGAATGGACAGAGAACGCCATCAGAAGGAACTCGAGGTTGCCCATTCACAAAGTAAGGATGCCGAGTCTGCCCTCGCACAGTTGCAGGAGGAGATTGAGTCTACTCGAACTCGGCTGGAGCAGTCTACGGAACAGATTGGCTTGTTACAAGACGAGAAACTTTCTCTGCAGGAAGAGATCACGACACTCGGAGCTGAGGTCCAGAAGTCCAATTCTCTGA
The DNA here is from genome assembly GCA_020091625.1 of Termitomyces sp. 'cryptogamus'. Taxonomy (NCBI): domain Eukaryota; kingdom Fungi; phylum Basidiomycota; class Agaricomycetes; order Agaricales; family Lyophyllaceae; genus Termitomyces; species Termitomyces sp. 'cryptogamus'. The sequence goes on from JAGYZC010000001.1 coordinate 5,827,525, forward strand.
AACGATATCTAGAAAGCCAAGTGAAAGAAAGGTTAGTCGGAAAAATGAACTTGTATTGCGACCTAGCCATCTTACCTTACTATAGCGAGGGTAAGATTGCCTCCCACGTTGATGAACTCGAGCGGGTTCGGACAGATCTAGCTCGTGCTGAAAAGGCAGCAAATACCGCTGAAGTCAATCTAAGTCTGCAGGGGGCACAACACAAACGAGAGATGTCAGAGCTGAATCAACAGCTAGTTGCTCTCCAGGCGCAACCTAACCTTCAGAGTGCTCTTGCTGAGCTCGAAGAGCGCAATGACGAGATGGAAGAGTTGCTTAGGAAGAAGTGTGTTGAGATTGAGGAGAACGACGATCGTGCGCTTGAGTACGTCTTTTTATCGTTCACAAATGGTCACAGTTCATGATATATGGTCCATAAGGATGTTGAAGGAAAACAAGAAACTAACGAGCAAGGTCGAGTCGTTGACTCGCAAAGTGCAAACTCTCCAAACGAAATTGGCAGCTGCGAAAGCGTCAATACCAGCACCCGTCGAAGCCCCTGCAAATCCTACTTCCCAGCCCTCAATACAGCCCTCGAGTCCTGTATCGAAAGATATCGGCGATCGGCCTCGCTCGGTCACGTTGGCCAGTTCCACTGCACCTTCTGTGTCAGCTGCTCCTCCCGTCCCTTCGATATCAGCTTCCCTCTCCTCTGCCCCTCCACATGCTCCGTCTTCTGCTCCACGAAAACCTTCGTATCGGGCCGTATCGGGGCCATCTTCGCTACCTCGCCCCAGAACCCCGGAGCAGATCATTGTGCAACATCCTCCGGTTTTCAAAGCAAAAACGCCTGAACGAAAGCCAGTGTCGTCTCCTCTTTCTGAATCGGCGTCATCATCAAGCATCGGAAAGAAACGCCGCGCTCCTGACGACTTTGGAGTCTGCGAGTCCCTAGCTCCCCAAGGCTTTACAACTGAATGTGTACCAAGTCAAGAGCTGAGTGAGAACATCACTACTACCCCGCATCGACGTCGGGTACTTAGCGGGCTGCAATCTGGTTTTACGCCGGTACGAAATCGATCCCGGCCCGTGATTTCTATGCCTTCACCGAAGCGATTGATGACGATGAAGACTGATGAACGGCCATCCCCAATTATAGCGGATGTGACGAACAGTCTAAGAGGTCAGTCTTCAAAGACAAAGAGGAGTTGGTTAGGGAAGATTCGAGGTGCGTCGTCTCAGGCCACGAATAAGCCTGCGGGGAGTAGACCGAGACTAGAACGAGACACTTCGTGAGGCTTCGTGACTCCTTTGCAATGGACTATTATAGCTATTATGCATGCATATCTGTATTCCTAGGCATTATATCCGCAATTGCTTTGAGTTCATCGCTTGAACTAGGTCACGAGCGTGTGGTCAGTGTGAATCTCGTGACCTTTCTATTTCGATCACGTTTCTGTGTCTTCGGCAACGCGGCCAAAACGCGGCTTGAACGCGGGACTCACTGTCTGTAAATCTTTGCTTTGTTCCCCTCATGTTCCGACGACATAGCGATGCCATCTTCTTGGACCTCTCCGTTGACCTGCGGGATAGAGACGATTGGAAGATCGGGCCCCTCAGGACGATAGATTATCCTCAAAATATCACTGCTTTCGCAACTGAACCAATATCTGGGCTTCTCGCGATTGGTGCGTCTACCTTTTTGTTCTCGTCCGTTTACTCACAGCACTCCTCGGTTCTCAGGAACTGCAGGCGGCGTAATTTATTTGTTCGGTGGGCCAGGAGTTGAGACGAGATTAGTCACTCCCGATATTGTTGGGGTAAAGTTCCTCCAATTCGCACCCTCGTCCTTTCAGCTGGTCTGTCTTGGTGAGTACACGTACAAGCCATATCATGACATCCAATCTCAGTATGTTAGACGATACAAGTGTCTTGCATATCTGGGACCTTGCAGCCATTGGTCGACCCAAGTTAGTAGCATCGGCAAGATTCGATGCAACAAAGTGAGGAATACATCTATTCAAGACTACAGGCACTGATAATCTCCGGTCTGTAGTTCGTTGACGCTTTCTCCTTGCCATTCGCACGTTTGTTTCTCAGCTCAAGGTTTGGGCGCACTTGAGGCTTATACTGGTATTTTCAGGCTTTTCTTGCTCTCAACAACGGAGAAATAAGGACATATGACCTTGTTTGCCTACGCAAGTCTCCTTATACTATGCCTAACATGTGGAAGCTTTACCAAGAAAAGCTCAAAGCCAGTGGGGTACACTGCGCGTCTAGCGCTGAATCGTAGGGCTTACAACTTTCTTATTTGTCCTGCTTCCTGAAACCTCTCAAGTCAGACATCTGTAGATACGCTTGCACATCCAAGAGACTTGAATCAGCTCTTCGTGGCATATGCAGGTCTGCCTATCATACTGACTTGGACATTGTTCGTGGCTCATACTGAATCATAGGCGGCGTAGTCCTTACAGACTTCGTACGTACAATCCAGATTGCAATGAACGGATGCTCAATATTGACAGACTGAACGCGCAACCCTTCGAGCTTATGAACTCATATTGCCACCTGGAGCCCCCGGTGGTTTTGGATATGGCAGTCATGTAAGGGCTCTCATAGACAGGGGTAGACGAATACCTATTTGTTCACTTCTCTAGGATCTCCTGACGCATCGAAGACCCGAAGTAACAGCACTAACTATACATCCCGCCGGACACTTCTTCGCTGTTGGCTATGCGGATGGCTCGCTGGCATTCTGGGCAGTCGATGATGAAGACAAACCTCTGCTTGTCCGGACGCTTGATGACTTAGACGTAAATCTAGTTGACCAGAGCAGGCTAGACGAACAAATAAACCGACAAAACGTGGGCAAACCTACATCAGCACTTGAGCGAGAGCCTATTTTTAAACTTTCTTGGAGTGGTTTTCCAAATTCGTCAGACCCTAGAGGTGGAAAAACCACTCTTGCTATACTCGGTGGTCTCACTCTAGGAGAAGCACCCGGTCTTACGATCATTCAATTTTCGGCTTTCAACCCGTCGGAGCCACCAGCATCAACATCTCCTAATTCTGGCCAGTCAGGCCTCCATCCTGTCATGCGTCAAGCAATGCGGAATTCTCTTGATGTCCTCGACTCTTATTTCTATTTTGCGCAGGGTGTGATACAAGACTATCTACTGATACCTCGCAATAACCCTCACTATGCCGGCACTTTTGATCCCATTGCTATCCTTTTACTAACAGAAGGAGAAGGGACCACCCGAACAGTTGAAGCATTCCAATATCCACCCTCGGTATTCTCTCATGATATTCCTATTCCTGAGCGTCCCACACCAGCTGTGACAGCTACAGTAGATCTAGATCCACTGAGTGTTCTTGCCGATGATTTGGCACATACATTGAAGGATTTGGAGGAAAACAATGACCATCAACGACTCCTGATTCCGGCTGCACTGTTTCATGGAAAGTCTGGTATTCTATGTGGCCAGTTGCTGAAATTAGAACGAGAGACTTATCAAACCTTGGCGGCCGGAAAGGTCGAAGATGGCTTGAAATTGTCGTTGAATGGTGGGCAAGCCTGGGCTGACGAGTTCAAAGCGAATGATCTCAAACTCGCTAAAGTATGTTCCGCAATGCGTTCAATTATTTCTTTGCAAACAGTTTGTCTAGTTTCAACCTCATCGCGTTCTTATAACATGGCACCGAGATCTATCTATATGTTTCGAGGATCTGAGCGCCCAACTTCTCGTCGCCCAACGTCCAACTCCTTTGCAGACCAACTTTCCCAATACATTCTTCGATCTCACAATAGACTTGCGGCCCGTACTTCTAGATTCGTCCGTGAGCAGTCGAACGTCACCAGAACTCCTGGAGTATACTCGCATCAATTCGGTGTATTTCGCAACCGAGGCACTTGAGACGACTGTGGTTTTGACTACAGGAGAGATAATTCTGTATCAACTTTCTGGTCCTCGAAAATCCGGGACACAGAGAGCTTCCCGCGACAAGGAGCTCATCATATTGGAACACATTCCCAGCTACCGGAGTTTTTCGCCTTATCTCATGCTTTCCCCCGAGCTTGGCCCCACGGAGGCTTGTGCGATATCCGACATCGGTACGGAGCCTTTTCAAGGCTTTTTCGCAGATGCGACGCTCACCTGGCATATCAGGTTTCCTTGCCGTCGCATATTCTAACGCCTTATTCATTATTAACATGCGTGGTCCAGAGATAATTGTGCGGTATTTAGCAACCAAAAGTGTTAGAGGCAAGCATGTCGCAGGTCGTATTCCCGCCCATTCCGATTCCGAAAGAGTGGCCTCGATGGTTTGGTGCATCAGCCAGCTTAACAAAGGTAAGGAAATTATCAGTTGCCAAAATGAACCATTCTACATCTTCCTCCATCAGATCCTGAACCTCAGGTCCGCCTTGTTGTGACGAGGATATCTGGGGCTTATCTGATCTATACTCTTGTCCGATCAGACTCTTTCGCCAGTCCATGGAGCTGTCAAGGACCAATAACAGCGGATGGCGGTGTTCAACACGCCTTACCCCGTGGTACTTTTGTTTTTGATAGCAAGACAGGAACTCAATTGCCAGCCAACCACATCCATCTCGCCCGAGCTACTTCTGGCGAGCCGAGAGCACCATCTATCTTGATAATGGTCGGCGCGAAGGGTGCTCGGTGCTTTGCGAACATCAATGGAGAGAGAATTGGGAAAATAGAATGGAGCCATAAGGTTGGCGAAGTGCTTGCAGCGCAGATAGTTAAAAAGCTAGGTTGGTCTTGCAGCTTCCTATTTGTCTGAATGCTCATCAATGTACTAGGATCTCGTGTTCTTGTGGTGACGACAAACAGACAAGATGCTCTTGTGTATTCTCTGCCTCAACTGGAACATATTATGACATTTAAAATTCCAGCCCTACCATCCTCGTGGGTGATTGTCCTTGAAACAGGGTTGCATCGATTTTGATACATAATCAGCTCTCTTTCTGTAGATGAGTCAGGCGATTTTGTAGCATGGAACCCCCATCCCACGTCCGGGACGATGGATCAAGCTACCTATGGCACTTTCTTTGACATTCGACGGGCGTATGATCTTCCCGATATAGATCTTGGATCCACAAAACCTGTCGTTCCACCTGCACCACAGCCTGTGTCACTGGGACCAGCATCGATGTTCCAGCAAGTCGGATCGTGGCTTCCGTTCAAACAGTCAATGAGCGGTGCGCAGTTGGATGAACTTTGTACGTCCTCGATTTTTTGCATCTTCTGCTTGCCATTTAAGCGATGGTATACAGTGGGTGGCCCGAACCGACCCATACTCAAGTCAGAACAGTCCACATCGCGTAACCTCTCCATTGCAGCTGATCTTTCAGCGAGCGCGTCTGAAGTTGCCGCGACGGCAACAGCAACACAGGCCAATCTATATAATCGCATTACATCTGCGTTGAGCGAACGCGGGTAAGTAACTTTTACCTATAGTAATCGAATGACATTGACTGGGACGCTTGTAGGCAGGTTCTCAATGATCTAGAAGAACGTTTTAACGCACTTGGAGAGGAAAGCAAAAATATGGCAAGTCAAGCAAAGCGCCTGGCTACCCAGTACACGGCAAAGTCATGGTTTGGATTATGATTGGGATAGGCTATTGCAGACTAGAATTGTACAGATATACTATAGTACTTCTAGACCTTCGACTTTCCAACGATGGCATCGGTCAGTTTTGCTGTCAAACGTTTGCGATGTTCATTGAGGAATCCGAGAAATCCGTCTTCGCCTGTAGAACTCTTTTCGTGATTCCACTGCTCCTCATGACTCGTAACCAGGTTTGAATCATTGAGCTTGATTGCGAGGAGCGAGTTCAAGATCTAGAAAAAATTAGTGAAAATGAAACCTCCCAAGGCAAATTAGACAAACTTTGGTCGGAGATGAGGCTTTGGTATCTCGAAAGTAGGCCACATCCTGGTCGATGAGTATGGTATTCTTGGCAAGGTTCGGAGGATTTTCAAGAAGACGAAATTTTGAAATGTCTGCGCGAGGAAATATCTTTTGCTGAGATGTAAGTGAACAAATTACTTCAATTAGTGGGGAAAGTCACCTTTGTTAGACCAACAAACTGAGCACGAATTGACTCGGGCCCTTCGGCTATTCCAACAGGATCATGAAATACAGCATCTGGGGTATATATTTGAAACGTGTCCTGTAGAAGATAAGGTGCAGTCCGGTATTGATGTATCGAAAAAAGATTACCTCCTTAGGCGAGCAAGAGTACATCTTTGAAGTGGATGATATGTATGCGTTACTTGTGATATGTCGGCGACTTACCTCCTTTAAAGCGCGAACGATCTTCTGCTCATGGGACTGGATAGGCCGCTCCTTGAGGGCCTTAGACTCGGCGGGGGAAAGGCCAGTGGCATTGACCGAGGAATACATTCTACGTGCGTTGTAAAATACGAGAAGACCTAGAGAGCGGGGGCCAATTGCAATGGTCATAATCAGCCATGCTGAGCTAGCTTTTTATACGACTGCAAATGGAGAGATATGTCACGGTGACGTCAAGAACGACTTATGTACACGCATCGGAGATTGCCGAGGAACGGACACGCAATGAGTGACTACGAACAGCTCCATCGACAGTGCAGGACGCTCGAGAATCTTTTCGACACCAAGCTCACTTCATACTCCCAACTCTCTGCTTCCCTATCCCGCGCTCACGGAGATCTTGAGGCCAACGGTTCTGGTGAACGATGGAGGGACCTTGAAGCTGAACTTGACGATCTTTTGGAGAAGGCAGGTATAAGTCTCGCTTGGTTGTAGCGTCTCTTCTTATCTCCTTTGTAGCTAGAAGAGACGAACGAACGTCTCGCAACGATTTCTAATACTCCGGAACTACTTTCACAGTCCATGCTCAGAGCTATTCAAAGACACCGAGAGGTATTCCAGGACAATGCTCGCGAACTCAAACGAACAAAGGTACAACCACTTGACATCAGCAGTATCTAAATACTCAGCATATTCAAGGCAAGCGTGAAGAGTGCTCTTGACCAAGCTAATCTACTTAATGGGGTACGAAACGACATCGAGTATATGCTGTTCTCAGCGGCTGCTACCGCCAAATCTGACACACCTGCACAGTGCGTATAAATCTTCGACTGCAGATGCACTACTTGCAGAACGGGGGAGAATCGAGAGCTCGCATCGAATGACTGACGATGTGCTCGAGTATGGTATCTCCACGATTACTTTTTCCGCAATATTGATTTTGTCTAATTTCTAGCCAAGCTTACGAAACACGCTCAGAGTTTGCTCGACAACGTGCATCTTTAGCTGGAATTAACAATCGTATGATGGATGTACTGAGTGAGTCTCACCTGTGTACTATCCATCATCTATTAAGAAGGATGCAGGTACCATGCCCGGAATCAACAATGTTATTGGATTGATCAAGTCTCGTCGGCGTCGAGATCATATCATTTTGGGTGTAATTATTGGAGTGTGTATTGTCATTATCTTGACCTATGTGTGGAGCTAGTTGTAGCAGTTAGAACCCATATTCCAGATGTGATGTATTCCACCAGAGAACTTCATAGTAAACTTCTACTTGTCTTGAATGTCAGCCAATTCCTTTCCAATCTCCTGACAGTACCCCACTCTTCTACATCTTGACTCCATTCCATCTCCAATGGCCAGCCTTTCACCTCGGCAATCGTCTTTATGATATCCCAGGTCCTTTGAGCACAACTGTTAATATCATTGAAGTCGGACTCAGCGAGGATACGATCTGATGAGCAAGCTGCGATTAGAGCCCTGTGATTCAGTGAACGGCTATTGATAACTGTCGAAAGCGACATAAACACGTTATTGTGCTTTCTCTAGAGAGAGAACTAGATGAGCAAGATAAAATCTGCGTAGGTATAGCGTCATGCCTCGATATCTCGCCACGTCTGCGGACTAACACCACAACTGTGCAGATCGAGGTTGATCCGTAACCACTTGTCTCCATGCTTAGCTTTCATTTTATCCAAGAGATCTACGGTCCCAAGCTGAGATTTCACGCTGTGAAGACTGATATTCCGACTGAGCTCGACCGCGAGGTCAATTTGTGCTTCTAGGATGATCAACTGATGATCCAAGGGCACCACGAAAGGCGTCAGATGGCGCCGTTCTGCGTAGTAATCATAAGGCACACGGAAAACACGATCTAGTCCAACTTCCCCGAGCATAGCCTCTGGGAACGCCTCAAGGTTACGACGTAGCTCCGATAGAATATCGGTAAGAGTAACTGGGTCTGGTAACAAAGGGAGCAATTGTTGAAATGCCATAATGTTCCGTTCTGGAGGTAAAGGAGAATTCAGAAAAAGACTTCGGTAGTGATCATCTTTTGATGTCGGAGAGATGGAGATGCGGTGTGAGAACCATGGATGGTAGCCTGCGTGGCTGGATTTTAGCGTAGGCGTTCCCACAGAACAACCGAGCGCTAACCAAAGCATGGGACGACCTTGGTTGGATTTGCAAGTGCGAGTTCGCGGACACGTCGTTGGTCGGACTCCATGGAAGACATGGCGCAAATGGAGATGGGAAGACGTTCGATTGACTCTGCAGAGATATGAGGTGCATCTGTTGGATGGCAATGTACGTCTACGATATGTTCTAAGACACTCCGAGGGGGAAGTTCTGACATGATGCTCAAGAAGAGAACTTGAAGAGTATGTGTGTTTGCCGACTCATTTCAAGTCAAACAAGCCATATCATTTTGAGAGGACTGTCGATCGTCAAAAAGTTCAAGTTTATGACCTGTTTCATCCAGCACTCACGTAACACCCTACGAGCTCTCCGAATACACCCACCACGCGTCATGTCTCGAAAATTAACATTGGACTTGACACCACCCGATTGGACAGACGTTCCCACAATTACAGTCTTCGACCGCAAAGCTTTCACCAAGTCGTTCGACATTCTTGCGGTCCGAGCTCCTGTCTCAAAAATCTCAACTATCTTGAGGGCTCCTGAGATGAAAGGGTGCGCCTCCCTCCGAATCTCTCACTGACATTTCCGACACCTGCCCAGATCGCTTTTAGATATTCCGAAAGTGCACAGTGTCGACGTTGATCCGCAAAATCCACAAAGTCATCGTCTTGTTTTGCTCAAAGCTGCTACCAAAAGTATGACTTTCTTTTTTCGTACGCTGACATGTTTTATGGACTATGTAAGACAGCCGAAGTGCCCGAGAAGGTTGTCAACTTCCTTGAAACTCAAACAGGATCGAACGAACTTGTGCCCTATACGATGACCCTTGACTATGATCACTGGACAGCAGGTGAGTTACTTGACATTTTGAAAACTTTTTTGCCCATATATTCAGAGGAGATCATTCGTGCTGTAATGCCGAGGCACCTTAAAAACGGAGCTCCTAGTGGGTTTGCAATAACCGGCCATATCGGTGAGTTCTTGGTCTGATTGTATCCTCTCACCATCCTTATAAACGTGTATAGCCCATGTTAACCTCACTGACGATTATCTTTCATACCGAAAGTTGATTGGTCAGATTATCCTTGATGTGAGTTTCGTGAATCCGTCCAAGTTATACAATCAACTCTCCTCAGAAAAACAAGGCGATTCGGACCGTTGTCAACAAGCTGGACAGCATCCACTCCGTCTTCCGCTTCTTCGAAATGGACCTAATAGCCGGGGAACCTGACTTTGTCGTGGAACATGTAAGTCTATTTTTCCTTGGCCACTCGGAATTCTATAACTTTCACTCTGCTCTCGTAGAGCGAATCAGACTGCACTTTTACCTTTGATTTTAGAGAGGTATATTGGAATTCGCGGCTGCACACCGAACACGCGCGTTTGGTCCAGCTTTTCAATCCTGATGATGTAGTAGCGGATGTCTTTGCGGGTGTCGGCCCATTTGCAGTGCCATCGGCCAAAAGAGGCTGCGCGGTTTTCGCGAATGACCTCAATCCTAACAGCACAAAATATCTCAAGATCAACGTCGAGAAGAATGGGGTAAGCCGGGCCACTTAGCTTAAACTACACTAATGTTATTAATAGGTCGATCCCTTCGTTCGTGTCTCCTGTGAAGATGGACGAGATTTTATACGTTCCGTGTTCCGCCGGTCTTTTGAAGATCCTTTCCCAGCCCTGCGTGGTCCACGATTGTCGAAGACGCAGGAACGACGGATCAAGAAAGCTGGTCTGTATGAGCCTCCCACTGTGACAGATGCTCCACCTCGTCGGCGGATATCCCACGTTGTGATGAATCTACCAGACATTGCGATCACTTTCCTAGATGCATTCCGCGGAATATTGGTGTCGGATGAGGTTCCTGGACTGCGTGAGATATACGACGTGATGCCAATGATTCACTGTCATTGCTTCACTCGGGAATTGGACCCGAAGAAAGCTGAAGTTGACATCAGGAAGGTGCGGACGTATCGATTCCCGGTTTTCCTTCGCGCTAATGTTTGTATTTGTTGCAGAGAGTGGAGAGAAGATTGGGTGCATCGCTTACGGCTGACTTTTATTTGCACTGGGTGCGTTCTGTCGCGCCTCACAAGGAGATGTACTGTATTAGCTTTCGGTTGCCGTCCAAGGTGGCGCTCGCTTCCGTGTGATGAGTTCAAATTTTATCGGAGTTCTGAGGGTTCCGAGTCGCCGACGATTAATCCGTGTGATCCGAACTGATTTCTGAATAAAATTATCTGCTATACTTATTAGGTGAAAATTGTTACATACAATTTTTCCTGAAACTCGATCAGCGATTGCCAACTAAGGGTCTTGTAAAACTTAGTGTGTATTAGCACCCAAAGCAAAAAAGCGGTACCCAACGTTCGTTCGGCATCAACGGCCGTTCTTTCGCTTGCTATACCCTACATTCTTCTTCGTACATATCCGCCTTTAGAGAACTAGACTAATCATGGCACCTCTCCCCAATGTTGACGGTGATTCCGAACGAGGTTCATCCTTGACCCGTTCTGCCTTAAAAACCGTTCGTACGGCCCTGGATGTCCCGGAGCGAGAGCTTGCACGCTGGAGGAGGATCTTCGATGCAAACGCCAAGGTCATTGACGGCGAAAAGTGAGCTTTCGACATGTTCTGGAGGCTGCAGTCACATGCCATGCTGGCATCTTCCTTCCTTGACTGACCTGCTTGTGTGAAGGTACTTGGATCCTGAGAGTTTTGTGAACGCTATTGCACCGTCGGGGGACCTGACGAAGATTGGTCGCGCCCAGTTTGCTCTCCTCTTTCGTGTAGCCGACGCTTCGAGACGCGGCTTGGTATCATGGGACGACTTCACGGTGTTTGAGACTCTTCTGAAGCGTCCAGACGCCGACTATTGGATGGCCTTCCAGTACTTTGACGTGTACGTTCAATTTGAAGCAAACTTGAAGAGAGCTTTTCTCATCTTCATGCAGCGATCACGATGGATACATCACCTTTAACGAATTCAAGAACGTGTTTACCGCCAATGTCGGGCCCGATGCTATACCTTTCGACTTTGACTGGTGAGTATTACTACTGGCCTTAGACTAATAGTAGCTGATAGAGACTAGTGACTGGGTAAAATTATACCTTGGTAAAAAGAACGGAACGCATGTTTTAGGATGTAAATCGAAAGTCTATCTTATTTCTTCACTCTCAATACTAACATCACGGACTAGATAATGAATTTACACAGCTAATGAAGGGCCTTCAAGGAGAGCGCCTTCGTCAAGCTTTTAAATATTTAGATGCCGACCAGGACGGTTTCATTCGTCCTGATCAATTCAAACATATCATCTTGGTGAGTCAAGTGTTAAAATTATGAGCCCTTCTGATGAACTATCTTTTTTTTCGAAGGAAATTGCTGGGCACAAGCTTTCACAAGCTGTCATTGAACGATTACCCACTCTATGTACATTGACCCCTGGACAACGTATATCATACTCGGAAGTTGTTGCTTTCCATAATGTTGTTAGAGGTAGGTTGTTCTCATTTTCATCGGCAGCATTGAACGCTAAGTCACCTATAGAGATGGATATGGTAGAACGGTCGGTCAACGACTTCTTTCTGACGTCAAGATTTCTCTTATTCGATATAGGATCATCCGTGAAGCAACCGCAAAAAGCAAAGATGGGCGGATAGACCAGTCTGATTTCTTGAATCATGCCTCATCGAGTTCACGTTACTCTCTGTTTACCCCGATGGAGGCGTCTATAATATTCCACTTCGCTAGCCGAGGTGTTGCCAACTCGCGGTTGGCTTTGATTGACTTTGCTCAATTTCTGGATCCACGGTGGCGAGCGCCACACGAAGACGCGGAATTTCAAGTAAATACTTCCAAGTCCTTGCTTTCAAGTGTCCTCGCTTCAAGCTACAATTTCGTACTCGGTGGTATGTAAAGATCTGGAGGTACCATTTTCTTGACGCTAATTATTGTATGCCAGGTTTTGCTGGTGCCTTTGGTGCCACGATCGTTTATCCTATTGACATGGGTTAGTGTTCTATTTTTTCCTGCGTTGTTTTGCTGCTGATATTTCGTCCCAGTTAAGGTATTATGAACCATATTGAATCAGCTGTGATGTTCAACTGAAATGAATATTATTTTCAACAGACTCGGTAAGCTGCTCTTCTTTGAGATATGTATTCAGCACTGAGAGAAGAATTCCAGGATGCAAAACCAGCGAAGCACCGTCGTTGGTCAACTTCTGTACAAGAATAGTCTAGACTGTGCCCGTAAGATTTTCCGTAACGAAGGTTTCCTCGGATTCTATCGCGGCTTGGGCCCTCAACTAGTTGTATGTATTTTGATCATTCGGTTTTTTCCTGCCTAATACTTAAAGAAAGGGCGTTGCTCCGGAGAAAGCGATCAAACTGACTGTGAACGACCTCATTCGAGGAAGGGCGACAGATCCAGAAACCGGACGTATCAAACTGTATTGGGAACTTGTGGCTGGCGGAACGGCAGGAGGCTGTCAGGTGGTAAGCAAAGCATCTAATCATTCCTATTATGGCGGATCTGGAAGTTCACGACAACGTCAAGGTGTTCACTAATCCTCTGGAGATCGTGTACGGATATCTCTAATTTTGGATACAAACTCTATCTTATTTTTCAAACCTAGAAAAATTCGTCTTCAGATTCAAGGTGAGGCAGCGAAGGCGGAGGGTGCGGTGCCAAAGGGAGCTATCCACATCATTCGTCAATTGGGTGTCTTTGGCCTCTACAAGGGTGCAAGTGCTTGTTTACTCCGCGACATTCCGTTTTCTGCCATCTACTTCCCTGCGTATTGGCACTTGAAGAAAGATCTGTTCCAGGAGGGTTATAATGGAAAGCAATTGTCCTTCTTTGAGACCCTGGCTGCAGCTGGCATCGCGTACGTTTACCTGTTATATCTATTGATGACATCTTTTGATGCGATTCGACGGGTTCAGAGGAATGCCTGCCGCATATTTTACGACGCCAGCAGGTCATAATTAATCAAATAGCTATATTGAAACATACTTACATCTGACAGACGTTGTAAAGACTAGGCTGCAAGTGGAAGCCCGACAAGGCCAGACTAACTACAAAGGGCTGCGGGATGCTTTCATCAAGATTTGTGAGCTCACTCGATCAACATCATTCCTTTTATCTTACCTTGACATCATAGACAAAGAAGAGGGCTTCCGTGCATTGTTCAAAGGTGGTCCTGCCCGTATAGTAAGAAGCAGCCCGCAGTTCGGATTCACTCTTCTTGGTGAGTGGAGACAACTGAACCGAGGAACGATCTTTTTCTGACAGATTGTATAGGGTATGAAACGCTAAAGACCTACGTAAGCCCTCTTTTTGATATTGCTGTGCTGCTGATTCCAAGTCACATTGTGATCCCGTTATCTAGTTGCCTGTAAGTTTTGTGTTGGCTTGGCAAATGCGGCGCTGACTCTGAAACCCAAGTATCCATGGGAAGACAAACCACGAAAGGTGGAGACTGCACTCACATCGCGGCCGGACGATCTTTCTAAGATTCGTGCGCGCAATGCACTCAGGATTTTGCTGGATGTCCATGGAGACTTTGGACGGAAGGTGGCTGCATCTGGTGTGCCGTTGTCGCTATCTTCGCCGCGACTGTCCGCCCAACTCGGCCGGGAAAAATAGATATAGATTAAATGATGTTTGTAGTAGATGGGCCAATCGGCGAAAGATCATTCGGAACCAGGAGTACGTCTGTTGCACAAGTGACGACCCATCATATACAGCATCATGCCAGTGATTATACGTATCACACCGGAGACATCTGCATTGACTGATGAACGTTGAACAGTCCGATGGTTGCTGGGGTAACGATGTCCTGGGCCAATAAGTATCGACTCCTTGACTGATCTTCCCTTGACCCTTTTTCGTTTCCTTTCGCCCTCTTCGTTTCGTTCTTTTATTGTTTTTTTGAACCGGTGAGTCTTCAAAGCTTCATGTACTATGGCCCCTCTTCCCGTTGCTCACGTTGATCATGCAATGACTTTCAGCGCTTGTCGCTCAGTGCCGTGTTCACCAGCGTAGACCGCTTCGTTTTTCGACTGTACTTCGACGATTCTATTCTGGCACCTCGCAGCCCACTCTCTTTCAATAAAATAATGCAGTCAATCATCTTTGGTCTTGTCGTCCTTGCTTCGGCCGTGCGCGCTCAATCACCTGCTCCTTACGCTGCTGCGACGGCTTCACCCACATATGCTGCGACGTCTTCATCGGCATATGCGGCGCCGCCCTCGCAATACACCACTGCTCCCTCTGGGGGCTTTTATGACACGATGCCTTACTCTGCCTACCAAGCTGGCGGTTATATGTCACTGCAGTGCGGTTATGGTTATCAAAAGGGCTCCGATGGACACTGTACACCTCAGTCCTGGGTGGGTTTAGTGTTTATGATTGGCCTAAGGCAGTTGTCTTACCGAGGCTATTTTCAGTATACCTATCAAGGGGAGTGCTATGGAACTACTATTATCAACAAGTTCGTGTAACGTTCTGTAATTCGGATGCAGTTTTTCTGATGTATTCACAGCAACAACGGAAATTGTTACAACTCTGTTGTGACTTCTACTGTCTATAACACAGTTTATCAGACGGTGGTATGGTATCTGACCTTTTTGCATCGCTTTTGTCTCATTTTCTTGCCAGACTTACACTCAAGCCGTACCGACCACTGTCACTTATCAGGAGACGGAGACCCAACAAGTCACTCAGACAGAGGTATCGACTTATACGCAGGTCTACACTTCCGTGGAGGTTGTCCCGACGACGCGTGTATGGGTCTCGACTCAGGTTGTGGACCAGACCGAGACCCTTATGCACACTCTCACTGCCACTGAGACTGCGACAGAGACCAACATCTACACTCGCACGGACACAATGACTGCCACGGACACGCAGACTGTCCACGAAACTTCAACTGCTTTCGTGACCAAGACGCAGCTCTCCACCGTCGTCTACCCCACAACCTATACTAAAGTGTGGGTCAGCACCCAGATCTATGACCAGGTAAATATCGACTCATACTCCTGTCTATTTCCTGATGACTATTCTCTTTTCCAGACGAAGACCATGTTGGAGACCCAGACTGCTACCGTCACCGATGAGATGACCTCAATTCAGACTGCGACCATGACTCAGATGATGACTGACTTTGTTACCATGACCGATACTGTGACCACGGCCGTACCCACCACGTTTACAACGGTGTGGATGCAAACCCAGACTGTGGACAACGTGGGTCTCATCTCCATCTTCAGTAATGTTTGCTTTAACGCCACTTCCAGACGAAGACTGTCGTTAGCACCTACACATCAGTCATGATTTCGACACAGACCTACCTTCAGACTACCACCTACCTTGCCACCTCTACTGAGACTGCAACAGCAACCCAGACTGTTTCCCAGACCGCTCTATCTGACTGCCTGGGCAAAGTGAGTGTCAGATTTCCACCGCCAGCTATTGGTCACTAAAATGTGTGTGCAGTGCAAATCTCAGTGGTCGTTGTCCCCCGGAAACAGCAACCAGTACAACACATATGCTTTTACGACTGCTGCAACGGCCTCATTGTACCTCTCTTCCTCGACAATGAGTACCGCATACCCTACTGCCACCCAGGCTGCTGACAACTCCTCTGGTACTTCCTATGGGTCAAGCAGCGCTAGTGGTAGTTCTGCCTCCGGTTACTAATCGATCTATGTATGTAGCTTGGTTGTCATGTCCTCACGTCAGCTCGTAGAATATGTCTCATCGTTGTGCAACGAATCCATTTCTTAATGGTTGGCATACATTTTGTTGGTTTTCCATGCTGCTATATATCCTCGTGCTCTGATGTTTGATGCTTTGACTCGTTTGAGGTCCTTTTTTACGCGGCAGGGTTTATTCGGGGCGACGTCTGTTTTCCTTGTGTTCTTAGTGTCTCCATACTTATCCAAACTGTATGCGTAGTTCTAGCAGACAAAATTGAATGCTGTGGGAAACATTTCGAGAGGCGTCGAACAACTCCTTTGTGAAAATAGTGGAGCGTTGCTATAACTCAAATTGTTTTGTCAAGAGTCTGCATGATATAAATGATACGCCGCATACTATCGGATGATGATCTCAATTGAATGAATGTAATCTTTGTCTCATTTGTCCACCGTCACAACCCACTCCTGAACCTCTGGGCCTCTCCTCCTTCAACCCCCCCGGATGCCACAAAGGAGGTGTTATCAGCAGCAACAGAGCAATCAACTGCCTCTGCAAAGATGGCAAACTTGTGTTTGTCAACCTTGGCTGGGTACTTGATTCTAGAGGGTGGTGTGGCCACAAAGGTGAGGTTTGATCAAGGTTGGGGTAGCCCAGATGAGTTTGCAGGTTTTAGGATGAGTTTGGCCACAACTGCTCTGTGGTTAGTTCTAGGAATCCATGTGTGGTCAGTACCTATTCCACTATCCACTAAGGCCACAGAGGATGAGATGACTTGATCAATAATGCTACCACCTTTGTTAGAGTGCCACACTCAGCTTGTTCAGTCCTGGAAGTTGTGATCTGAAACTAGTTGCCATAGGTCAATACTGTTAGTGCATGCAAGAAACTCATTGAGGTTCCTTCTGGCAAGCACATTATCATTAGTGCATTCCATTGGAGAAGCTGTCACATTAATGTCCCCAAAGAGGGACTATGATGATGTGGTATTCCATACTACATCCACAAGATGAGATCAGAAATGTTGCAAAAGGTCATCTAGTCTTGAGTTACATGAAGCATAAATGGCAAATATGCAATAAGTTAATGATGACAAAGCAGAGCCAGGAATAACTACATCTACAGCAACAACATGGCCATTGTAAGGGTGACCTCTGGGAGCAGTGGCTCAATCATACAGCTAGCAGAAGGGAATCCAAAGTATATTTAGCAAAGTAACTGATAATACAAATAGTAACTAATCACCTAGCAGAGGAGAATCCAAAGAGAACAAGTCTAAGGATCCCTGCTGCTCAGTGCAGCACATTAGTGGGCAGCAGAGGTGTGAGAATGACTGTACAGAAGGCTGGAGCTAGCCCTAACCCTAGGGAAGTGCTCAACAAGGAACCATGGGAAGTTCCAAGAGTCTCCAGAGATCTCTGGGAGTCTGGTACAAGCCACAGAGATTGTTGTGGAGGTCAGAAATGGAAGTTGGAGATTAGAAATAAAAGTCCCCTGACATCACCCCCTGTAAGGGCAACCTCTGGGAGTGGCAGCTCAATCATGCAGGTAGCAGAGGGGAATCCAAAGTATATTTAGCAAGGTAACTGACAATACAAATAATAACTAATCACTTAACAGAGGGGAATCCAAAGAGAACAAGTCTAAGGATCCCCACTGCTTGGTGTGGCACATCAGTGGGCAGTGGAGGCATGAGAACAACTGTACAGAAGGCCAGAGCTAGCCCTAACCCTAGGGAAATGCTTGACAAGGAACTATGGGAAGTTTTGAGGGTCTCCAGAGATCACTGCAGAGGTTGGAAATGGAAGTTCCCTGACATTACCCCTCCTCTAGCATGCAGCATCTTGATGTGTAGAGTAAAAGAAGTTCTGGATTGTCTGGTCTGCTGCTGAGATGGGGTAGATTCCTTGGATGCATCTGGGTGCTTCTGGTGGAACTCCCTAATTAGCCCCAGTGCATGCACATTCTCTCATGGTTCCCAGGAAATGTCCTTGATTCCATAACCTTTCCACTTTACCTTGTACTGTAACTATTGTCAGAACAGATGACTGTCCAGGATTTCCTCCACCTTGTACTCCTTGCTGTTGTTGACCACCACTGGAGGTGGCATGGGTGCTGGGTGTCACCTTGAAATAGGGTCCTTTGGAGCTGGTATTAGCTTGACCATGTTGAACACTGGGTAGAGCTGGCACATTCCCATGGGGAGCCAGAGTTGATAGGCTAGTGGCCTGACCTGCCATTCTACCATAAAAGGTCCTAACTGGCAGTGCAAGAGCTTCTTTGACAGTTGGGTGGTTGTAATGTTGAAGGTGTCCAGGTAGACCTGATCCCCTGGCTGGTACTTGGGTGCCAGGGTTCTTCCATAGTTGTAGTACCATGCCATGTTGTCCTTTGCCTTTGCCAGGGCCACTCAGGCTTCCTCCTGTGATCTCTTCATCTGGTCCACAAACTTGTTCACTGCTTCATTCTCTGATGGCCAGGCCTGGGGTTTGAAGCCCATGTGCAGGTGACATCCAGTGTCCAGGAAGGAGGGTGAAAACTGGGTGGCCACATGAACATAGTTATTGTACTAGAATTCAGCATTGGGGAGAAGTTTGTCCTAGTCATCCTGATGCTCATTGCAGAAGAGGCAGAGATACTGCTCAAGCTCCTGATTCACACATTTGGTCCAGCCATCAGGCTGTGGGTAGTCAGCAGTGGAGGTGTGCAGTTTCATGCTGAGTAGTCAGTAGAGCTCTCTGGTGAAGTCCACTATGAATTGTGGCTTGCAGTTGGATATGTAGGCATTAGAGAGGCCATGGAGCTTCCAGATGTTTCTCAAGTACAGGTTTGTGGCACCCATGATGGAGCAGGTGGTGTGAGTGGGGATGAAGTGTGCTCATTTGCCATATAGGTCCACCACTATCATGATGGCATCATAACCATGGGCATTGAGGAGCTCCATGATGTTGTCCACCAAGCAACACTCCATTGTTCTGATGATACAAGGAGGGGGTGTAGCTGTCCAGTGGGGAGATAGCATTGGGGCTTAGTCCAGAGACAGAGATTGCATGTACCAGTGTAGGACCCAATATACTGGGACATCTGTGGCCACCAGTAATTCCAGGATACTAGCTCCAACATTTTCCATCTGCTAGAGTGTCCAGCAATCCAGGAGTCATGGTGTTGCTCTACAATTCTCTGGTGGAGCTCTGGAATGTTGGGCACATAGATGTGATTCTGAAAGGTCAGGAGCCTGTCTTGCAGGGCCCATTTGTCTATGCAGACAGACTTTGTCATGACCCATTCCATTCCCCCCTTCCCTTCACCATTATCCAACCTCAGATTCTACACAGTCCCTCTCTGGATTTCAGCCACACCCCCAGATCTTAGCCACAGTCCTGTTTCAGCCACATCCAGGTTTGAGCCCCTAAGACCACTTTTCCTGTTCCAGATCAATCTCACAGGCACAGATCACTTCCACAGGTTCCAGATCACTTCCACCTGTCCCAGATCACTTTTACCTGTCCCAGATCACTTCCACCTGCCCAAGATCACTTCCAGAATTGCTTTCCTTGTTCCAGATCACTTCCTCATGACTTAGATCACTTCCACCTGACTGAGATTACTTCCACCTGACTTAGATCACTTCCATTTGACTTAGATCACTTCCACTTGTGTTAGATCACTCCCACCTGACTTAGATCACTTCCATCTTCTACTTTTGGCAGTGTCCTACAGCTATATAAGGTCCCTTAGTCTGTAGCTACACCCCAGCCTTGACATTACCTGATATCTTGTTTGTGTTCTGTTGTTATCTGATCTTCTCTCCATTCATTACTTGCTCTCATTTTTTAGTTTCTTAGTTTCTTTCCCTATTTACATACTTGCTGTTAGCATCACCTCCCTAAGGTGGTTTTGGCTCCTATAAGAGTCCCCTCCAGGACTGTGGTCCTGACAGACTTGGTGCTAGTGGTGCATCCTGATTTCAGTGCCCAAACTGCCTGGGCAACAAGTTCTTCCTGCTGACTATCCCAATTCCCATGCTGGATGTCCTGAAGGATGTCCACCTCCACTCCCTCAATGGCTAGACCTTCCATGGCTTGGATTGCAAACAATTTGGGGTAGAGGAGGACAATGTTGCCATTGTCATTCCCTCCAGTGCCATGGTCCACTCTCTGGGACAGGGCATCTGGCTTCCCCATGCTCTGGCCTGGCTTGTGGTGTAGCAAGAAGTCAAAGTTGGCTAGATAGAGGGACCACTGGGCTTGTCAGCAGTTGAGCTTCTTAGCCATCTAAAAGTATTTGAGGTTCTTGTGGTCCATCCAAACCTTGAACTTATGCTGCACACCCTCCAGAAAATGCCACCACTCTTCAAAGGACTGGATGATGGCCAGCATCTCTTTGTCATGGATCTCATAGTTGTGCTCTACTGCATTCAAGCTCTTGGAGTAAAAGGCCACCAGATGCCACTGCCCATCTTCTGGGGATTGTTGCAATAGAACAGCCCCAGTGGCAAAATCAGAGTTGTCAGCTTCTACTTGGAAGGGAGAGTTGTCATCCAGGAAGAGGAGGACTTGTCAGGGGACTTCCATTTTGACCTCCATGACTGGTTCCAGCACCTCTACAGCTTGTTCAACATTTCCAGGGCTCTTTCTAGAACTCTGAGGATCTCCAGAGAACTGCAGAGTTCTCCATATTACCTCAGCAATCATTGTTCTAGGGTTAGGAGCAGCTCAAGTCTTCTGTACAGTAGTTCCCATGCCTCTGCCACCTGCTAATGCACCATGCTGAGCAGCAGGGATTCTTAGACTTGTTTTCTTCAGATTCCCCTCTGCTAGGTGATTATTTACTGATTGTATCATTGTCTACTCCACTAATATATTTTGGATTCCCCTCTGCTAGCTGCATGACTCTGATCTGCTGCTCTGGAGGTTGGCTTTACAGCAGAACAAGTCTCCAAAAACTGGTCTGGAAGCTCCTCATAGCCACAAGAAATCTCCAAACTGCTATCTGTTGCTTCTCCACCAGGATCAAACACCGCAGAGTTCTATGTCTCAGCTTGCCAACCCAGACACACCCTCAGAGGCCCCAGCCCTGCAGAACAAAGCCTGGACTTGCCTGCTACACTTAGAAACCCAGGTGCAATTAATGCAATTATCTCTCACCCACCATATTACCAAACTCTCTACCCTCCATCAAACAACAGATCTTATCTCCCAATCACTCCAGGCATTGCTCAAATGCCTAACTCCTAACTCTGCCCCTTCCATGGCTGCAGAACCAGCCCCAACCCCTTCCACACCTGTCCCTGCAGCTCTGGTGACCCTACAGCTATGGATTTCATGTCCAGCGCTACCAGACACATACAATGGTGCCTGCTCTGGCAGGGAGTGATTCCTGCAGTCTTGCTTCACCTATATCCACATCAGTAGGGATGCCTTTGACTCTGATGCATTGAAAATAGCCTGGGTGCTGTCATACATAAAGTCTGGATGTGCCTCCACCTATGCGCTGCAAGTTTTCTGTTACTCCAGAGGTATTGGAAGTTTTCCAGACTGGCCCACCTTTGAGAAGGGCTTCTGTGTGGAGTTTTTTCCATTAGTAATATGGGCAAAGAAAGTGTATACTGGATGAGTACATTGACTTGTTCTGGGCTCTGGTCAAGCAGGCC
The DNA here is from genome assembly GCA_020091625.1 of Termitomyces sp. 'cryptogamus'. Classification (NCBI taxonomy): domain Eukaryota; kingdom Fungi; phylum Basidiomycota; class Agaricomycetes; order Agaricales; family Lyophyllaceae; genus Termitomyces; species Termitomyces sp. 'cryptogamus'. The sequence goes on from JAGYZC010000001.1 coordinate 5,849,327, forward strand.
ACTTACTCCAATGACCTTCAACTATGCCTCACCTTCTGGGACAGCTTGCACCCCACACTGGTGGAACACATTGACAATCTGGCGGAGGGTTGCCCTGATGATGAAAAGATTATGTTGTGGTATGAGGTGGCCTGAGACCAATGGCAACTCATGGAGATCTGGAGGGAGCTTCACCATCCACATTCTATGCTGCACCCTGCTCTAATCAGCAACTTCCACCACCCTGCACTTGCTTGCCCAATGCCAGCCCTTACTCCAGCCATCCCCACAGTGTGCCTCCTGCCACCAGGGATCCTTATGGACATGGATGCTGCCCCACTGCTGTGCTGGAGATGCCAGAAGTCCAGGCACTTTGCACAGCACTGCCCCCTGGGCCTGGAGGTATGCTACCTCTCCATGGCAGAGCAGGAGGAACTCCTCCTGCAGCTGCTAGCCACAAAGGACACTGCCAGAGCTCCATTGCTGGATGAGCCTACACTGGAGTTGACTCTGGAGGAGATCAGTGCATGCACCTCACCCCCAGAGCTGGAGGATTTTTAGTTGAGCAATAAATGAGGTATATGCCTCTGTTGCTGAGTGCTAACAGGTTCTTGTGTCTGTTGATATAAAATGAAACTGCCTTTTTCAATGCTCTTCATTCTGAGATAGAGGAACCTCAACACTCCCCTCCAGATGTACAAACACTAACTTGAGAGCCCCTGCCAAGCTCCTCAACACCTCCAAAGGTCCATTGGCATGGCCCTGCCTGGTCACATCAAATGCCCCAACAGTATGTGATGGCTTCTGGCCCATCCACCAACTCCCTGCATCTCAATGTGGAGATTGAGATGATGGACACCCAGCAAACCTACAGAGTCATGGCTCTTCTGGATAATGGAGCAATAGGACTGTTCCTAGACTCAAAGTTTGTTGAATGCCATGGCCTGATCACACAGCCCCTCCTAAAGCCCATTCTGGTCTACAACATTGATGGAATGCCTAATGAAGCAGGCACCATCAGCTCTGTAGTTGATCTGGTCCTCTGCTATCAGAACCATGCAGAGTGTGCTGTGTTTGCTGTCACCAGCCTGGGTAGGCAGGACATAATCCTTGGTTTCATGTGGCTCCACAAGCACAACTCTGAGGTTGATTGGATCAAAGGAGAGGTAACCATGAGTAGGTGCCCCCTGGAAGTGCTCTGCCTGTGTTGTGAAGAACAGGGAAGAGTGCTGGGCCCAAGTTTGAGAACATGCAGCCATCTGTGCATGTCACACCAGCCCTCTCCCCTTTGCAGATCTAGACCTCCTGGATCCCCCACATCTGGAATTCCCTCATAGAGAGGCCCTCTATAAGAATGACCAGAATGGTGGTGGAGACCTACAGGAGAAGTGCAGAAGGGAGTTTGGTGGTGTACATGAGCCAGAGTTCCCAGACAAAGCAGTAGAAGTGGGAGATTGGATCTACACAACCACCATATACCCACTGCCCTCTGTTGTAGAGATCCAGGCTAGCCAGACCACATCCCAGTGGCTGGCCCAGGCATTTGCCACCAATGCCATGCCCCAAGAGTTCCAGGATATAGTACCTCCCTACCTCCATGTGTTTGAGGATGTGTTCTCCAAAGCCTCATTTGACTCACTTCCAGAGCACAAGAGGTGGGACCACACCATTGAACTGCTGCCAGATTCCACACTCTCCAGCTGTAAAGTCTACTCACTTGTGCCCAGGGAGCAGGAGGAGCTCAATGCATTCCTGCAAAAAAACCTGGACTCTGGTTGCATCTGCCCTTCTAAGTCTCCAATGGCCTCTCCAGTCTTTCTCATCAAGAAGAAGGATGGCTTGCTCTGACTGGTCCAGGACTACCAGGTTCTCAACACCATAACAGTGAAGAACCATTACCTCCTCCCCCTCATCTTCAAGCTCATCAACAACCTCTGGGGTGCACAATACCTCACTAAACTGGATGTCCAGTGGGGTTACAACAATGTGTGCATCTAGGAAGGAGACAAGTGGAAGGCTGCCTTCCAGACCAGCTGGGGCTTGTTTAAACCACTCATTATGTTCTTCAGACTTACCAATAGCCCCACCACCTTTCAGACCATGATGAATGACATCTTCCAGGACCTCATAGCAGAGGGCATAGTGTGTGTATACCTTGATAACATCCTCATCTATACCAAAATGCTGGAGGAACACTGTCAGATCACTTGCCTTGTCCTGCAATGCCTCTGCCAGCACCAGCTCTACCTCAAGCTGGAGAAGTGTGAGTTTGAACAGACCCAGATCAAATACATTGGCCTGATCATCTTGCATGGAGCTGCAGAAATGGACCTGGTGAAGGTAGCAGGTGTAGCGGAGTGGCCAGAGCCCAAGAACAAGAAGGAGGTGCAGGCATTCCTTGGTTTTGCAAACTTCTACTGGAGATTCATCCAGGACTTCTTGCACCATGCCTGTCTGCTATTTGACCTCACTGGAAAGGATGTTACATGGAGTTGGGAACCTCCAGAGCAGATGGCCTTTGACACTCTCAAGCATGCCATGACCTCTGGACCCATCCTCCTCTTCCTAGATGACAACTCTCCCTTCTGGGTAGAAGCTGACAGCTCTGACTTTGCCACTAGGGCTGTGCTCTTACAGCAATCTCTGAAGGAGGAGAAGTGGCATCTGATGGCCTTTTACTCCAAAAGCCTGAATGTGGTGGAGCAGAACTATGAGATCCATGGCAAGGAGATGCTGGCCATCATCCAGTTACTTGAGGAGTGGCAGCACTTCCTGGAAGGCATGCAGCACAAGTTTGAGGTCCAGATGGATTACAAGAACCTTGAATACTTCTGGACAGCCAAGAAGCTCAATTGCCAACAGGCCCAGTGGTCCCTTTATCTTGCCAACTTTGACTTCTCTTTGCACCACAAGCCTGGCCAGAGCATGGGGAAACCAGATGCCCTGTCCCAGAGAGCAGACCATGGCATAGGGAGGAGGATAATAGCAACATTGTGCTCCTCCACCCTGAACTGTTTGCAATCCAAGCCATGGAAGGTCTAGCCATCAAGGGAGCAGAAGTGGACATTTTCCAAGACATATAGTGGAGTAATTGGGATGGCCAGCAGGAGGAACTTGTAGTGCAAGCAGCTTGGATGCTGAAGTTGGGGCATACCACTGGTGCCAAGGCAGTATTTGCAGATGAATAGGCTCTCTGAGATGGAATCCTGACCTTCCAAGACTATATCTATGTCTCCAACATTCCAGAGCTCTGTCAGAGGATTGTGGAGCAACACCATGACTCCTGCATTGCAGGGCACCCCAAATGGTGGAAGATACTGGAGCTAGTATTGCAGAATTACTGGTGGCCCCAGATGTCCTAGTATATTGGATCCTACCCTAGTATATGTGATCTCTGCCTCCAGACCAAGCCCCAATGCTGACTCCCCTATGGACAGTTACACCCACTGCCTGTGCCTGCAGAATGATGGAGTGTGGCTTCTGTGGACTTCATTGTAGAGCTCTCTAACACCTATGGTTACAATGCAATCATGGTGGTGGTAAACCTGTATGGCAAGCAAGCACACTTCATTCCAACCCACACTACCTGCTCTGCTATGGGCACCACAAACTTGTACTGGAGGAGCATCTGGAAGCTCCACAGCCTCTCTGACACCTACATCTCTGATCAGGGACCACAATTTGTAGCAGAGTTCACCAGGGAGCTCTATCAACTGCTCAGAGTAAAGCTCCACACCTCCACTGCCTACCACTTGCAGTCCAATGGCCAGACCAAATGCATAAACCAGGAGTTAGAGCAGTACCTCCACCTCTTTTGCAATGAGTGCCAGGATGACTGGGACAAACTCCTCCCTAATGCCAAGTTCCAATACAACAACCACATTCATGCATTCACCCAGTTCTCCCCATTCTTCCTTGACATGGGACAGCATCCACACATGAGTTTTGAACCCTGGGCCTGACCCTTGGAGAATGAGGCAGTAAACAAATTTGTGGACTGGATGAGGAGGTTACAGGAGGAGGCTCAAGCAGTGCTGACAAAGGCAAAGGACAACATGGCACAATACTACAACTATGGGAGGACCCCAGAGCACAAATATTAGCCTGGGGATCAAGTCTATCTGGATGCCTCTGATATTACAACTACCTGGCCTTTGAAAAAGCTGTCACACTATCAGTTGGGACCCTTCACAGTGGAACAACAGGTAGGACCCTTGACCTATTGACTCCAGCTTCCTGTGGGGATGCACCAGCTCCATCTGGTGTTCAATGTGGTCAAACTGACTCCAGCCCTTAAGGATCCTATTCTAGGGCATCATCCACCACCTCCGCTGCCCCCCATGGTGGTCAATGACAATGAGGAATACAAGGTGGAGGAAATCCTGAATAGCCATTTATTCCGGAGATGACTACAGTACAAGATGAAGTAGAAAGGCCATGGAATTGAGGATATCTCCTGGGAGCCATGGAAGACTGTGCATGCCCCCAGACTCATCAAGGAGTTCTACCAGAGACATCCAGATGCCCCACGTGCCATATGAGGAATCTACCCTATCTCACCAGCAGACCAAGCAATCAGGGACTTCTTTTACTCCATGCCTTGAGGTGCTGCATGCTAGAGGGGGGGTGATGTCAGGGGACTTCCATTTCCAACCTTTGTAACTGGTTCCAGCACCTCTGCAGCTTGTTTGACATTTCTAGGGCTCTTTCTAGAACCCTGGAGATCTCTGCATTACCTCAGCAATCATTGCCCTAGAGTTAGGAGCAGCTCTGGTCTTCTATACAGTAGTTCCCATGCCTCTGCTGCCTGCTGATGTGCCATGCTGAGCAGTGGGGATCCTTAGACTTGTTCTCTTTGGATGGGAACTGGGGTATTGGACCTGAGGGTATTAGGCTTTTGGAACAGATCAATACTGCAGTTGTGCCACCACTTAGTATTAATCAATCTATGAGATCTGGGAGTTTGGGACTTGAGAATAGTCATCAATCAATAACCACCACTTCTGGCTCTTCAAAAAGACCTATTAGGCAGCCAGCAGATGCTGATGATCCATTTTCCATGATCATTCCTGAAACTGTTTTGCCTCAAGGATAGGATGCTCCTTTACAGCATCCCTTACCTAGAATGGTGCCACCTCTGCCTGTAAAGCCAAGAACAGTCAATCAGCCTACTCTTGCTCAGGTTACTATGGGTATTCCTGAAACTCATCTGCTTGAGAGATAGGATGCTTCTTTACAGAATCCCTTACCTAGATTGGTGCCACCTCTGCTTGTCCCTGTATATGGGAGAACTCAAATGCTCCTGTACAAGGTCCTATACCTATAATGATGATGCCATCTCCTGTTCCTCAAACAATAGCTCTATTGCAGGAGCAACAAAGGCTGAGGCTGAGGCAACAAGAGCAAGTACTAGCAGTTTTGCAAAAGCAACAAAGGCTGAGACATATTGCTCTAGCTGAAGAGCACAAAAGGCAACAACAAGCATTGGTTATTCTGAGCCAGAAGAGGCAGGAGAAAGAGAGGGGGGAAGAAGAGCAATTTATATCAGAGATCAGTTCAAGACAAATTCAAAAAGCTACTTTAACTAATGTATTCTGAGCCAGGATAGGCAGGAGAGAGAGGAAGGGAGAAAAGAGCAATTATATCAGAGGTCAGTTCAAGACAAATTTAAAAGGCTACTTTAACTAATGAAGTTTGATAGCATTGATCTGAATCCTGAACATAGGCCTTTAGATGCACTTCTACAGATATGTCCAGGAAAAGAGAAAATCTTGCAGAGTGCAGACTCTATCATGTCTGATGATGGAAATGCTAATGGCCTTAAATTGTATCCAATGAAGTACCTCAACTCTTTGAGAGTCAGTAGTTGTTTGCCTTTAGCTAAATTGGCTCTCAAAATTGGTGTTCCTGACATGCTGCTCAGGAATCTGGATACAACTGAATGACTTTGCAATGGAACAAGAATGCTTTTCACCCACATCAGCACCAGAGTTCTCGAATGTTGATACAATAGTGAGGATGCCAAGTTTGCAGGCTCAATTGTTTTGATTCCAAGAATCAATATATAGATGTCTCCAAAGAGGATTTGCCAATTTCATTGTGCAGGAGACAATTCCCAGATTGCTTGGCCTTTGCTATGACAATCAACAAAGCATGTTGGATCAGACCTTCAATCAGAAATTTTTGCACATGGCCAACTTTATGTTGCACTTTTTCAATGCATATCAGGAGACCAGATCAAAGTCATTTTGGTGCCAGAAAACACATCAAGAAAGACTGCAAATATTATCTATCAAAAAATCCTGAATGGTTTACAAATGTCAGCATGACTTTTGATGGATTCAAGCAACAAATTGCCAATCTTTATGGACTTCAGCACCTAATATATATAGCCTGATAGTATATTATAGATATTCTGAATAATTTACAGATATAAGTGTGATACTTTAAATATTTACTTGGTTAATACTAAATTTGATCATTTTTAGCATTTCTAATATATACCAGTGGACATTGTAGTATTTTGTTGATAACATAATATAGATACATGATTGGTTAATTGTAAGAGAAAAGCAAGAGTTAATGAACAAAATACAAAAACCTAACTGGACAAAGTGAAATTGGGTCTGGATCTTAGTATTGAGTTAAGAAAATACAAAGACCTAACCAAATGGAGTGAGGTTGAGTCTGAATCTTAGCATTAAATTATCAACTACAAAGACCTAACCAAATGAACTGAGGTTGGGTCTAGATCTTAGTATTGGAATTATCGATTACAAAGACCTAACTGAACAAAGTGAGGTTGGGTCTAAATCTTAGCATTGAATTAACAAATACAAAGACCTGACCAAACAAAGTGAGGTTGGGTCTGGAGCTCAACATTGAGTTAGAATATCAAGGACCTAACCAAACAAAGTGAGGTTGGGTCTGGGACTTAGCAAGAGCTACCGTGCCGGAAGCTCGTTGTATATATACCGCATGTAGACAATCGTCCACTTATTCACCGAACCCTAACCTTGTTGTTCCCAGTCATGCCCATCCGTGTTGTCAACGGCTTTGCGGATCCTCAGGTCGTCAAAGATGCCATCGGCGAGGAATATATAATATTCTATTCCTCGATTATGGATGGAAATATGTGGTGTCCTGTAAGCGCGTATCTGGCAGCTGAGATTGAGGGTAAGCCTATTTACGGCCTTCCAGGACTGTCGGGACGTTGAAATTCTGGTGAATCGGACGTTCTGCGGGGAGAATAGTCCTTCTGCTCTGATTGTCTATGTTGGAGACCGCGCAGAGTGAGTGGGAAATGTATACTGGCACCAGATCCACCTGGCCTCATGATGATGTCTTCTAGATGGAGAATACCCTCCAACCCATTTCGCGGTGGCGCTTGGAAAGTTACTAGTGTACCTACGATCATCCGGATCAAAGATGCAAGTTGAAATCGCTCCTTAGGCCTAGGATTGACCTACATCTGATGATATCAACAGGGCGTTGAAGCCGGCCGACTAGTTGAGGGCGCTATCGCCTCTAGTTTGTCAGACCTTCTCAAAGCATAGATGGAATTTCGAACCAGAGGCCCGGAATATTCAATCCGCAGAAGCAATGATCAGAAGGAGTGTGATCATTTAGCTTCATATTGCTTTCGAGATGCCTGCATGCATGTACTGCAGCATTCCGAGTCGACCAATAAGTAAACAAGTTTATTCTATGATATCCCGTACGAAATCTCCACTTCGCCCACCTGACTTGCGCGTCACCTTAATCTCACCGATTTCCATTTCCCTCCCAGCGACTGCTTTTAACATATCCCAGACGGCCAAAAGGCCAACAGAAACAGCAGTGAGAGCTTCCATTTCAACGCCAGTCTTCCCTTCGGTCGCCACTGTGGCCTCACAAGAGATGTAGTACCTGACAGCTCCACTCTCCATTTTAGAATTTGCGGGGTTCAGAGTCACCGCGACTTGAGTGAGAGGAAGGGGGTGACACAGCGGAATTAGGTCGGACGTCTTCTTTGCCCCCATTATGGCTGCCAGTTGCGCCACAGTCAATGCATCTCCCTTTTTCCGCGCCTTCTTCCTGGCCTTTTCTTCGTCGCTAGTCGGTTCTGACGCATCCAAAATTGGGTAAGAGGAGGTCACAAGCTCGTAAGCGACTGGGGGTATGTAGATGCGTCCAGAGGCTGTTGCAATTCGTTTCGTTGGTTGCTTGTCTGCAATGTTGACCATTGAAGCCCGACCTTCGCAATCAAGGTGAGTTAGTGTCGGGATGGTATGCAAAGAAGCAGCCAAGATAGTGCGCGGGGTGGGGGTAGGAGTGTGCGGCGTCAGAAGTCGAGTGGACACCGTTGGTTTTAAAAATCTGCGCTCCATGGCCAAATGCGGTTGTCCTGTATTCCAATTGTCTATAAAGATACAAGTGGATATATTGATTTCAGGATATAGTTAAAGACATATTCACTACACGAAAGAAAATAACACTCAACCACCTATAAGTATCATGGGCCGATTCTTCACGACGTCGATATCTTCCATTCCAGCATGTTTCTCCTTCTTGTCGGACACCGCATTGCCAATTATGTGGAGTAATTCTTCATCGCTGGCGCCTTTACGCATCTCGTCACGCAAGGACACTTCCTTCGCATCAAACAAACAGACCTGAAATCATACAAATATAAGCTTGGTGCCTATGTTGCCAAAGATCAGCTATACTTTGATCTGTCCATCTGCTGTTATGCGAAGGCGATTGCATGAGGAACAAAAATGATCCGACATGCTGCTGATAAAACCAAAACTTCCTGCGTAGTCCGGAATTTTCCAGGAACGTGCAGTGTCGTTGAGTTCATCTGAAGCCCGGTAAAGATTGGGATAATGAATGCTCAACCGTTTTAGCAATTCTACGGACGGCACCATCTTTTTTGAATCCCATTTATTACCTATTATGATCAGACCAATTGAGGACTGAGAAATGAATAAAGGCTTACCAGTGAATGGCATAAATTCGATGAAACGGACTGACAGTGCGTCGTCCTTCGTCATCTCGACAAAATCAACTATCTCTGAATCGTTCAGCCCCTTAATCACTACAACATTTAATTTGATAGACTGTAATGATGACGAGAGGGCAACGTCTAGAGCCTTTAACACTGCGTCGTGGCCCCGCCGACGTGTTATAAGCTCGAACTTGAAAGGATCGAGCGTGTCCATACTATAGAGATGATCAATGAAAGCAGCAATATATTGTCAAGATGCAGGACCTTAGGTTTAAATGAGTTAGCCCATTCTCAACTAGTCTGGGCAAACGCCGGTGGAGAACTAAACCATTAGATGTCATTGCAATGGATTTGAGGCCCAAGGGCCGTAGTCCATTCAGGCGGCCTATTAAAAATGAGTTTCAGTAAGTGCTCTCACCTCCCCAAGTCATGCACACCGATGAGTTCCTCGATGTCTTTTCGTACAGTGGGTTCGCCCCCGGTTAAACGTATCTTTGTGACCCCACTCTTCACAAATAAGGTGGCCAGTCGAATGACCTCATCGTTGGTCAGTATGTTCCCATCTGGCGACAGCTCAACACCTTCGCTCGGCATGCAGTAGAAACCTGATGAAAATGAGGGATATTTCATTGGATGAACGAAAAGACCGACATCGTAAGTTGCATCTCTCGGTCAAGGAGATACGGAGGTAGTCATGCTTGCGACCATAGGAGTCAATAAGAGACGGAGAAAAGGGGGATAGAGCATCTATCTCCGCTAGCTTTGCCTGCGGTGGCATTTCAGAGCGGCATGTGCGAAGATAAGTTGATCATACCTTTGCATATGCACGGGGATTTGTTTGGGTTGAGAGTAGTCTATGTATTTGTCTATGTATTTGACGGGGCAGATGACGAAGAACAGTGAAAGCCATGATGATAGGATTCAAGCCGATATCAAGTCATGCTTGCAAGAACGATGCTCATCTCAACTTGGCCTGAGTGGAAATCCGTAGCCGGCATCGTGACCACACCCGTGTGACACACAGACGCGTCACTTTCTAACCACTGGACGCGTAAGTCAAGCAAACATAGCTCTTCGATCTAGGACTCAGTCAGGATGGCAGGTATTTTGTTTTATGTCTGTTTCCGGGACTGACATCCTACAGTCTATAATGGAATATAACGGTGGCTCCGTGATCGCCATGGTAGGCAAGGATTGTGTAGCCATTGCCTCCGATTTGCGTCTCGGAAACCAAGCATTAAGCATCTCGTCAAATTTTCAGAGGGTGTGTGTGTGTGTTTTTCTTGTCCATTTTTATGGCTTGACGTTTGTGCAAGATCTTTCCTGTGACAGACCGTATCTACATTGGTCTACCTGGACTTGCGACCGACGTTACAACTTTGTACTTTACTTCTCTACTAGGTGGATCTTAAGCTGACAATCTATCCAGACGGGAACGATTCCGCTTCCGTGTCAACATGTACACGATCAAGGAGGAGCGAGAGATCGAGCCGGAAACCTTCGCCCACCTCGTTTCATCAACTCTTTATGAGCATCGATTTGGACCATATTTCATTGAACCTGTAATGGCAGGATTATCAAAAACACCATCTGGTGGCTGTAAACCCTTCATAGCTGCAACCGACCTCATTGGGTGCTTGAATTTTGCTAAGGATTTCGTCGTTGCTGGCACTGCGAGCTCCAAATTGTATGGTGTGGCAGAAGGCCTCTGGGAACCTGATTTGGAGCCGGAGGATTTGTTTGAGACGATATCTCAAACTCTGCTGAACGCGGTGGATCGGGATGCATTCTCAGGTTGGGGTGCCATAGTGCACGTAATGTGAGTGTCTGTTGCTTGTCTTGTGATGAATGGGGTTAACATTCTTAATTAGCACGAAGGATAAAGTCGTTACACGAACGCTGAAAGGGAGAATGGATTAGAGAGATCATCGCCCACAAATTTACTGTGCGCTCTTTTCGATACCAGATCACCTGAAATCCTGTAATCCTACTTCTGTAATATTGCATAAGAGTTCGAATAAGACAACCGTCTACAAACTCCTTTATCCCCAAGGCGGCGGGCCGCGCCAACCGCTTGGGCGGTCATTCAGTTACATAAGCTGACGTGTAAAGGAAGGGTGGCTTTGTGGGGCACTTGAACCGTATCCTCTGCGGTTTCGGCTCATGGCGTCTTTAATCTCTCGTCGACTTGCTTCTCCCTCCGTAATTTCGACCTCTACATCAAGGTGGATATCCGTAAAGGTACTGCGCCCATTTCTGGTTTCCAACCTTTTTATCCTAGAATAATGCTGACTCCGTAGTCCCTCCTGCATGGGTCACCGGAAGCAAAGAAAGACGGAGAATTAGAGATTATGCAACACTCGCGAATTGTGGGCCGTGGGAAGTATGTTCATGGCTTCGAAAGTGGGTCTTTACTTGTATGATGTTCATACACTATTGAATGTTCGTGATCCAACAGCCCACCGTGTCAAACCTGACAAAACCGAGGAGTACAAAAAGGCGGCGTATGTGCTCATCCGACCGGCTTCCGAAAATCTGACCTTTAGCTATACTCTTGCAGAGAAACGTATTATTTGGGAATTAAGAACGACCCGAAATTGAATGCCAAGTTGACCGGTAGCTGGGAAACTGTTGTTGGGGAACAAGATACCTTCGTACATATCTTGGAATACGAGAATTATGGTGGACTCGATAAGACCATCAGCCTCGTGCGATCGTCATCAGAGGTGTGCCTTTCACTTCAAAGTATTAACGCAACAAATCTAGATTCACCTACAAAACAGCATGTCAAAGCTTTCCGGGAAATGCTGCCTTACCTGCAATCAAGGTCCTCTCAATTGAATCAGGAATTCGCATTCTTTCCCTCTGCGCCCCCTCGTGCCCAGGGAGGGATTTTCGAATTGCGGACCTACGCTCTTCAGCCAGGCACATTGCTGGAGTGGGAATCTACGTGGTATGTCCTTGAATCATATTTGTGATGGCCTCCTCATCGGACTTTTAGGCGAAGAGGCATTGAGGCACGAAGAAATTTGACAGCCCCTGTTGGCGCGTGGTTTTCGCAAGTTGGAAGGCTCCATCAGGTACACCACCTATGGCAATACCCGTATGTTTGACGCAACTAATCCTGTGGTACCGTCTGACCCTACGTAGTAGCCTCGAAGCACGCAAGGAGCTGCGTGAACAGGCATGGCAAATTGATGGCTGGGCTGAAACGGTGTCCAAAGTGAGATTTTTTTCCCAGTTCAGCCACCGATTAATGAAATTCTAAAAATGTGTTTCGTCTAGACGGCGCAATTGGCAAAATCTATGGACTCCTTCATTCTGAAACCCCTTCCTTTTAGCCCCCTCAAGTAGTTCAGCTTTGTATACCCAGCATCGTATATTTTACCAGACAGAGAAGGATGCCGATCACGGCTTTTGTTTTACAGAATTGGAATGTACTTATCTATGGATGTATTGAATACATTACATAAGTGATTTTGAAGCGGTTACGTATTGTCACGTGTCCCAAGTCTCATTTTGGTCGGCAATAATGAGATTAAATGGCAATACACAGGAATTCTCACCTAAACAGCCATGATGGAATGGCGCTATTCTGATCATTCTGACGATGAAGCGAACACTGTAGCGTCTACGACCAGCAGGAAGAGAAGCAGCAGAGGTAGTATTCAGTTTCCCTATACTTAACCTCTTGCTATTTACTCCTCACTAGCTTGTGATCAGTGCCGTAAAACTAAAAGCAAATGCGAGCGTGCGCCAGGAGAGTCGAATATTTGTAAAAGCTGTGCCTTGGGTGGAACAGGTGTGTATTATTTTAATTGTGATAAGATCATTCTAAAACAGCTATCAGCCTGCACATTCTTAGGTGATGGCCACTCACCTTGATCTACATCGTCTATTAACGATATGGACACCAGGACCAAGTTACAAACGTGGCCCGCCAAAAGGGTACATTCATGCTATTGAACAACGATGGCACCAGGTCGAGTCTTTACTCGGCGCGATAGTTCAATGCCCCGATCCTCGAGTTCAAGGCCTTATCTCCGACCTAAAGCAGGATGACCTCGCACGAGAAATCATTCGAAGGGTTGATAATGGTCCTTATGTACGACTATGGCGCCACTTTATCAGTTTATTCTCTCATACCAAATATTATGACAATATAGGGTCCGTCTGGTCGCCGTAGCCAGTCTCATGGCGAGACCAAAGAAGACTTTTTCGCGTCCATTTTGAAGGATAGCGAGGGTAGTATATCCTCTCGGGACTCGGCACGAGCACGACGGCAGTCCAGAGTTTCTCGCGAGATAGTTTCCTCAAATATGGGTAAGTAGTGTTCTATGTTTATCTCCGCAGGAAGCTGCAATCCGAAGTTTTTGTAGGTAACGATCTTTCCGTAATTCCTACTAAGGAATGGCAGGACGGCCTCTCTCAACACCTAGCATCATCGACCTCGAGTCATGACAATCCGAGAATTTCTCGTCGAAGAAAACTTGAAAATCCTTTGCCACATTCTTATCCTGAATGGAGGGGAATGTATACCATGGATACTAGTTTGTTGTTCCATCTGTCTTCACGAAAACGTTTCCCCAATCATCCACATAGCTGAAGAAGAGGAAGAGCTCAAGACTACGACAGAAGCCATAGGAGAGCTTTCTCTGGACGAGAATCGAGAAGTAAGATACGTTTATCTAATCACGCTTCCCTTACTTATCATCTCTTTTCAGGTACGCTTCCACGGTAGAACTAGTGGGCTGCATTTGATCGGAAAGAATAATCGTACCGATGATCGTGTGGAAGGCGGTATATGGTCTGTCACCATATCTTTCTTCTGTCTACACCTGCAATTCATGAACACTTCCATAGGAGATTGCCTATGTCAAGGGTTTGGCCTGCTTCCAAGTACCACAGAAGTTATCCGGAATACGTTAAAATCTCACCATTACCTGAAATTCACGTTCAAGATCGTCTATTGGGTCTCTATTTCACTTATGTGCACCCTATGTTTCCTGTCCTCCACAAATCCCGCTTTTTAGCACAATACAATCTACGGTTTGTATCTCCATTGTTTTAATAACCAATTGCTTTGACACAAAGTTTAGGAAACAAAAGTATGTCTGTATATCCCTCTTTTTGCATCATACGTTACATATGAGCAGCAGCTCAAATTCTCAGTCTATGTCTCCGCAGCAAAGTCCATCCCCCCGTCCTGAGTCCTCCCAGGAAGTCACGCCGTTACTGCTCTTCTCTATATTTGCGATCACGGCTCGATTTTGTCATGATCAAATGCCGCTCCATATACGAGGCAAGATGTGGGAGGCCGGATGCAATTTTTTGGACAGTGCCCGGGCAATCCTGAGTGAGAGCTCGTATATGTCTGTCTCGAGGTTTCAGTTGACTTGACTTTCATACTTAGCTCAAGTTTTCCATGAATCCCGGCCATCAACCGTCCAATCTTTACTTCTCTTAGGGTACCGGGAATTTGGGATTGGTATGCTGAAGTTTTTCGTAGTTCTCGTCATTTCAATGACACTCGGTCTCTTTACAGGTTCCCAGGAGCAAGCATGGTTATTTATTGGTACGCAACTCGTTCGATCAGTTAATATGGGATTTCATCGCTTCTGTAGGCATGGCTGTCCGCATGGTTCGTATTCATTCGCTCAATAATAATATTTTTTCTGATGGTGTAAACATTAGGCAACCGACCTGGGGCTTAATTGCGACTCCTCCAATTGGAAAAGCCATGGTCAAAAGCTTTTTTCTCCTGCAGAGATCGAGACTCGTGTTCAGATTTGGTGGGCTTGTTGCGTTGCTGATAGGTAAGATTCCATCGTAAAGTGGGCTAAGCAATTATGCAAACATCTTGCTCTTCCAATATAGCTATGGATCTGTGTATCTAGGTATACTTCCTCATAGATCTGGTCACTGCATTTGGCTTATGTGATTAGGGCGACCCATCATGATCAAGGAGGGTGATTTTGATGTACCTCTGCCGATTGTGGATGATGTAAGATTCCTTTATCGTCCCACTCTCCATATCCTGTTGTGACAATTCGTCCAGGACATAGATCAAGATTCATGGCCACCAATCGCCGCGAATAATTTGGATATGGCGTATCGCCCTGTTCCAGGACACATGTCAACTTGCTGGCGTGCTGTGGCGAGTTTATGTGGGTCATTTTCATTCATAGTCAGTGGTCTTTATGGAAGCTTACATCAAATTGTCAAGGTATGATTACTGGTTCTATCGTCGACAAAATCTACTCCATTCGTCATGTACCGCACGCAGTAAGAAGGGCATCTTATAGTGATATCGAATCTCGCCTAGATCAGTGGTATATTGGACTTCCTGAGTCACTTCGATTCGAGCCTACAAGCAGGCGGACAGCACCACCTCCGCATATTCTCTTCCTCCATATCAGATACTGGGGTGCGGTCCTTTTGCTCAACCGGGCCTTGTGGGTTCATTTTGTTTGTTCAGGACAACATCCTCTTACTGAAATTTTGACAGTATACCTAATTGGAAGGGGTGCGCATATTTTCTGCTAAAAGGATGTCATAATAACTTTCCTAGCACCGAATCAACGTCTCACAACACTGCTGAGTTCAAAGCATTCGACCTCGCACAAAGTGCAGCCACCCATCTAAGCGCCATTGGTATTTCGAGACTTCACCTCTTAATGAAATTGAGATTGATCCATCATCCTTTTCAGCCACCATCTATCGCGAAACATTTTCTTTGAAGCAAGGGTCATCGTTCTTAACCTCCTATATTCTCAATGCAGCGTAAGTCTTTCCTATCGACCATGTGCAATTCTATTGTATTGACACTGCTTTTCATTGCGTATCAGAGTAATGCATATTCTGACCCGTGAGCGATCTCCTGATCAACGCCACATTCGTTGTTGAATTTGTTTGTAGTAACACTTCGTCCTTTAAACGTCCAGGCCTCGCTTGGCTTCAAACAATGTATGGAAGCTTTGAAAGATATGCAGGTACGTTCTATGATTTACTTCGCCATTACACCGAAACACTGGCGCATAATAGGTCGTTTGGCCAAGTGCTTCTCGCGCGTGGGAGCTTTTGAATGGCGTTCAACTGGGGTCAAATGACCCTCTTCTTCAGATCACCTTCCTGGATCGCCCCAAAAGACCAGCAGATGCTGCTTTTGGGCTGGAAAAAAATTCTGACTATCTTCAACGGGAGACCTTCCCTGTATATGAATCAAACGCAAGGGAAGAGAATACTGGAGTCCAAGAACTGGGCACCCGAATTATGGCCCATATGCTAGGTCTACGTATTCCAGGAATCGAATCTTCCACGTCATATTATCCAGGCTACGAATGGTGGCCTCGAACTCAAGAGGCTGCGCCACCAGAGTCGCATTCTGTTCCAGAAATCAGGGTAGCAAATGGGTGGAACTCAGTCCCTGTCTCTGATCCCGTTTATACTTATGGTTACGACGGCGATAGTTACGGTTTATGATATATCCTGTCTTTCTTTTCTCTGTACTTATATTCACCGGCATATAATTGTATCCTAATTTGGGCATAACAATTGCTTTGTTCTACTTTCGGGGTAATAAGAATGGTCGATCACGATGTTAGGTAATAATTCGCTTATTTCGAAGTAATACGGAGTTTTCAACAAATGGCAAGTATTGAAGTACTGTCACCCCTTCCACGCCAACGATGGCTAGCCTTTGCAATATTCTTAACCCAGACGATGGGCGACGTCGTACAGTCAGGTTCGCATCAGTATGCTATCTTGTGGTTTCACCATCTCACCCCATAACCAGACTGATTGTAAATAGTATGGACGAAGCGTCAACGAGTGAAGTGCCGTCATCTCCAGGAACTTCTCTCGTTTCGGACGCGAGCGACAACTTGACGGTCGAAGGATCTTCATACAAAGAACATGAAGCTCACCCCAACTGTCCGAACAGTCTCGCTTGTTTGCCCAACACTGATGGGAGACCTCAACATACACTGCCAGTCATCCTTCGCTGTGCTATTCTGGGAAGTCCGCATCAACGACTCACGATACGTGAGATATACGCGGCAATGGAGAATAAGTATGCCTACTACAGGACTGCTGGACCTACATGGAAGGTGATCTTGGAATCCATACATTCTTAACCACAATTAACATGATGGACAACAGCAATCCGTGCGACATCATTTGTCACTGAACAGGTTATTTGAACGCCAGCCGCGACCTGTAACTAACCCAGGGTTCGGCTCGTATTGGACCGTAAACTTGTCTGCACCTCCTGGTACCAAGAGACCGCGCAAGAGAGGTCGTCAGAATAAGGAAGGCCGAAATGGATCACCTCTTCCCCCGAAGAAGAGGGGCCGGCCACGAAAGTCAGCCTTGGATAATGAACAATTCTACTCCCTACTTGGTGAGGACGAGGAAAGCAAGCACGTTCTTGACGGTGTTTCTATACCATCTTCGAATTCGAACTTGCTCAATATGGACGGATGGTTACAAAAGAGTAAAGATCTCGGGGACAAACAAGAAATTGAAAACAGCCAGGACAATGCATACATATCGGAGGAAGAATGCGAAAGTGAAGAAGAATTCATCAATCCGATGGACCGACGAAATTCCCTGGCAGCATTGGGTTTAAGTGCATATCAACCTTCTCGAGCACCACAGACCTTGAGTCTTCCTCCTTTCTCCACCCTCCAAAGTTCCGATAACATCATGGATTCTTTGCAAGCTGAAATTTCAGCCTTGCGACGTCAATCAACGGACGCCATCTCACTTTCACTGCGTCTCTCCGACCAGGTACTACAGGCACAGGCAGAAGCATCCCGAACGCATGATACCCTTCGGACTGTTCAGCAACGATTGGACGAGGAGACGAGAAGAAGATCGGAATTGCAGAGAATGTTGAACAACGAAGAAAAGAAAAGAGGGAAGGCGGAAGAGGCATTGAAAGCATTCCTTGCTTGTTCCCACATAGACCGATCGCGTTTCGAATGTGTTTCTGACTTTCACCAACAGCTGCTATCCTGATGATCTGTGTCTATCTTCATGAATCTACCGCCAATCACATGCACTAGTTATTATTGTAGTATTATCTTGGTCTATTCAGCGCAATCCAATTTGGAATCAATCTGAACGCGTCAAGACGCGTCCGGGTGCGAATGCCAAATACGGACAAACAGTGTATGATTTTCCCTGGACACCCAGGACAAATCATCCGTCGAAATGACCGTACTTGTTGGGCGCCCAAAGCTCAAGACCGCGTACGAGAATTTGCTACATGAAATGTTCTCTGTGCTCACATTGGTCCAGATTCAAAAATGTGCGTTCTGTTGGGCCTCTCTATACTTCTGGGCCAGTCGCCATTGCCTTAGACGGAAGCAAGATTGCGACGTGCGTCTCCGAGGAGATTCTTCTGACAGAGATTACTTCCGGGATTGAAATATGCCGTTTTGCGAGCGTATGTCATCTCGAATACAGCCAGACCATAATAAGATTGATCATACACAAGAAATACAGGATACGACGACCATCAATTCCCTCTGCATAACTCCTTCTTCCAGCCATCTACTTGTTTTCACAGCATCGCTATCCCTCCGCATCTTTGAGATTCCGGCGACAACACCTTCAAAGAAACTAGTCCACCCAATCCGCGTAATATCTCGTGCCCATGAGGCTCCCGTCCACGTTTGCAAGGTTGACCCTACCTCTACTTATCTTGCTTCTGGATCGGCAGATGGCGTTGTCAAAGTATGGAATATCCGCAGTGGATTTGTCACCCATGTGTTCAAAGGTCATGGCGGCATAGTGAGCGCTTTGACTTTCGATTATCCTCAAGACATGTCCTCTGTAGCTCGCCAACAAAAGATGCGCTTAATCACTGGTTCTGTGGATACTCGACTCAGAATCTTTGACTTGACTGCAACGTCTAACTCCGCTAGCGGCGGGAAGCCAGAGGCCGTTCTAGAGGGCCATCATTCTGTCCCCCGCGGCCTTGATGTATCTCTCGACGGTCAATGGCTTGTCAGTGGAGGCCGAGATTCAGTGGTCCTTATTTGGGATCTCTCGTCAAACCAGGCTCCGCTCAAACCTCCTAGCGAGAAAGGCAAAGAGGGAAAAGGAAAAGGAAAAGATAAGGCCTTTTCGCCTACGCTTATAAAAACTATCCCCGTCCTTGAACGGGTTGAGGCTCTTGGCATTCTCCGGCCAGACGAAGACCTCACAGGATCTAGTTCAAGTTCGGATGCCATCCGCTTTTATACAGGTGGGGAGAAAGGTATCGTCAGGATTTGGGATGGCAAGGACGGCAATGTCCTTTTTTCTCTTGGTAAAGAACATAAAAAGGTCTCTGATGATCAGGAAGAACAAAGGCAAATAGTCGATGTCATGTGGGTAAAGACCATTCGACACAATTATCCCATTCTAATAACTCTTGTAGGTATGTTCCCGCAACTTCAAGCGTTGTTTCTATTCACGCCGACCAAAACATCATTTTCCATTCCCTCTCGACACAATCGTTAACACGGCAATTGATCGGATACAATGATGAGATCGTGGATACAACATTTCTTTCACCGGTCTTTTCTGAAGGAAAGGAACGTGATTCTCATCTGGCATTGGCAACAAACTCCTCTCTCATACGCATCTATGACACACGTACCTTCGATGCTCGTCTCCTGGACGGTCATACTGACGTCGTTCTCGCGTTGGACCAAGGGGCTAACGGACGCTTGCTTGCCAGTGGCAGTAAAGATCGCTCTGCTAGATTATGGGTTCCCCTGAAAGCGAAGCCTGAGCATCCTGCCATGAACTGGGGATATGGCTGTGTTGGTGTATGCGAAGGTCATGCCGAAAGCATTGGCGCGATTTCTGTCTCAAAGAAAGTTGACGATGCCGGTGGAATGAATCATCCTCAGTTCATGTTTACTGGAAGTCAGGACCGAACAATAAAAATGTGGGATTTAGCAGGGATCCCACTGGCATACGAGGATAATGAGGCCGAACCCTCACGGTGTAAAAGTCTATGCACACATAAAGCTCATGACAAAGATATCAACGCACTAGACATTTCACCGAACGGCAGATTCCTCGTTTCAGGATCCCAGGATCGGACTGCGAAGGTCTTCAATATAGAATACATAGCGGGGTCTGGAAGTAGTGCTCCACGCGGGGAGCTCAAGTTGATAGGAACGTGTAAGGGTCACAAACGCGGCGTTTGGGCTGTACGATTCAGCCGGGCAGAGAGGATTCTTGCGACGGGAAGCGGCGACAAGACCGTGAAGCTATGGAGCCTAGATGACTTTTCATGTCTGAAGACTTTTGAGGGTCATACAAACTCCGTGTTGAGAGTGGACTTCTTGAATGTCGGTTCACAGATCGTTAGCACCTCATCCGACGGGCTCGTTAAGCTGTGGGACATAAAAGCCGAGGAGTGTGTTGCTACTCTGGATAATCATGAAGACAAAGTAAGTCTTTGCTTGCTTCCTCATCATTCCTTTGCCATAACACCCTGCATGGCAGGTATGGGCACTTGCTGTCAGCGATGACGAGAGACGAATCGTATCTGGGGCCGCCGACTCGGTGGTTACCTTTTGGGAGGACTGCACCGAAGAGCAGAACGAGGAGAAGGAGGCAGGACGCGCCAATTTAGTACAGAAGTAAGTTCCTTTTTTTTCTTGCCCTCACTTCAATTGCTCATTGCATTTCCCATGACAGGGAACAAGACTTCCAAAATTACCTTGCATTGAACGATTATCGCCGGGCAATACAATTGGCCTTGGCCATGCAACAGCCGGGTCGATTGCTGTCACTCTTCAGAGACGTACAATCGAACAATACGGACCCTGCGTCTATCACAGGGCGATTTTCTGTAGATGAAGTCATACGGACCATTAGCGGGTCCGAACTAGCTAAACTGCTCCAGTTTGCTAGAGACTGGAATACCAACGCGAAAACCAGCCGATTCGCTCAGCGCGTGATGTATGCCATCTTGAAGCTCAGGTCAACAGACGATGTGATGAAGGCATTTAGGGATGAACAAGACGAAGCTACATTGACTGGTGACACAAGTGCATCGTCGAAACCTGGTTCGGCGCTAAAAGAATTCGTGGACGCCTTTATTCCATATACAGAGCGACACTTATCTAGGATGAATAAGTTGGTACAGGACAGTTATATGGTGGACTACATTCTGGGTGAAATGGATGATGGAACATTCGACGATATGGACGTAGACATTGTGCCTGTTTGATAGAATCAAGTTGCTAGTCAATAGTCGATAGTCCGTCATTCTGAATACACGCCAGATACCATCCTGCCCAATTGACATCCGTGCACAGCATTGAATAGTAGAACCCATTCACCCTCTTTGATACTGTCCTTTGTTAAGTGACCTTCCTTATCTTCGTGTATCTGACCCCGTTCCAAAAGCCATCGCCGAAAGACTCCAGGTAGACATCCCGTCGATGACGAAGGTGTTAGCCATTGGTGTCCTCTATAGACAGCGACATTGTAAATGGATGCCTCGGTAATCAATCCCACCTCATTGTACAGAAGCACCTCGGCCGTCACCGCCCCTTGGGTGACAGGGGGCAGATTGACTCGGCGTCGCGCATCGTCATAATGCGATCGGTAGGTGGTCTTTGTGAAGGTAAAGATGGAAGAAGGACAGGGGGCCGAGCTAAGAAAGATAGAGAAAATAGGGCCGGACAACAGGTGGTCATCAGCCAGAGGATCAGAGGATGATGCGAATGAGGGATCCAGTGAGAGCGGTGAAACCGCCGAAGTTGTCACCGTCAGTTTTCCAGATTGGGAGAGTGTGAAGCGAAGCTTGCAAAGTAGTCAGTCAGGTGGCTCCAGATCGAAAACCGGTTTACCTTGAGCGCCCCCGGACCATTGTCTTTGTCTCGATGGACTTCCACTGCATTCCGGCAGAGGCTTTCGAATTCATTGTATGATGCTAGAACCGACTTGGCTTGAAACCAGTCATGACGCTCTACCGCAGCAATAAGACGATCGAAGTGATAACGTAAAAGTAGAAAATTTGAAGGTCCATTTTTGTCGTCGTTCCATCTTATATTTAGGAGGAAGGGGTCAAAACGTGTCGAGCTGAGTAACTCGTACTCTTGATGAGGATTAGTAGAAGTCATAACGATGATGGCATTTCCAAAAAAAGCCGTCAAAATTTTTGGTTGTGACTATACTCGAGGCCACTTGGCGAGCCCAACGAACGTATGTCAAGGCCAACCCACTTATCGACTGAAGGCTCGACGTTGCCAGCTGGCATTTTTCGAATCTCAGTATCCTGACAAAAGTAGGACAATATAGGAGGAAAGTAATTGCACTATCAATGGATAGATACTAGAATGATTGGCGTACATGTACTAGTGGGCCACATGAAAAGTTGTTGAGATGTTCAGTCTGATGCATGATGATGAGGTACCACATTTTCGTCGTCAAGCCTCATTTTCAACGTCAAGGCCTCATTTTCGTCGTCAAGACCTCTCAGGCTTCGGTGACCGTCCAGAATCTCCACAGTCGCCCGTGTACTTCGAGCTGCGAGCTACATCGTATGACCTTACCGTAAAGGATAAGCAGATCAAGCTGGAAAACCTAACAGACTGCCAAAACGTATGTAAATGCTCTATGAGCTTACCTACAAGCGAAATGAAGATTCAAGGTCAATGACCTAATTTATTTTATCCTGTCTGTCTTGCAAGACCAAGGTGAAGCTCCTTTTACTTATCCGTGTATTGGGAACAAATCTTTCTGACAAGCTTAATCGAAAGAGCACCAGTTAAATTCGAAGCACACCAAATGCCGTCATGATTGTATCATATATGTCGAGATGAACTAGTATATAGTCTTAGCCTCATTGTGATCACACAAAATAATGATAGGATTAATTCAATGAAAAGCCGACGGAACAGTACTTGAAGCTTGAAGAGCAACGAAATCTTTTGATTTGATTCCTTGGAATAGCTTGGAATAGCTTGGAGTGTTTGCTGACACCTTGTCGCACACCCCCAGCGGGCTTGAACCGGTCATAAGATTAATGACTAGGTCGTGTTGAGCCATGTCTGTAGGCGTGAAAGGAGCCATCCTATTTATCTGCATGTGTTGAGAATACTTCGGATCTTGTTCGCGCCGAATTCGCGCCCCATCAAGTTGAACCAATTAGTATGACGATGCACACATTTAGACTAATGTACTACTGCCAATATTGTGAAGGTGTTTTGTATCAAACCTTGTTGGAGGTGTAGACATCTGTCTCCCCAGGAAATTTCTCAACAGAACGTACGGGTGATTGTCGTGTAACGGTATCCTTTGCAATCTGGATTGAATGAAAGGTCTGACCGGCAATTATTCGACCATGCGTTTGCATACGGAAAGCATTTGTTGTCTATAATTGAATGAGGAGCAGCCAATTTCAATGTAGAGAAGGCGAACCTCTTCATCGACATCCATGGTAGAGGCGTTCATGAGCTTAAGTTCGATTCGGGCATTGAGGGTGTCCAATAAGGTCTGTTTGAACTGTCAAGCAACGCAAATGTGATGACGAAAGAAATCCATGCTGTTTACGTTGGTGTAGATTCGCCCAATAGGATAAGCGAACATAGCGTAGAGGTTGGTGTCGCCATGGAGAACGAAGGAAAAGAGATCCGCCAGAGCGAACATTGAAGCGAATAAACCAGTTTGAATGGCACCACGAATGAGACGATTGATGATGGTGTCGGTCTTACGGAAACCAGTACGAGATCTACTCAACACAAAGGACAGGATGACTGTAACAGCAATGAGAATCAAAACTGAACATAAGATATCACGAACATGTAAGAAGCAGATCAGCACTAGTTTGGAACCCGAGCCAGCAAATGACAAAAGGTTTTAGAGGCGCGAAGTGTGCAACTCTGGACTTGACATTAATAGTCACATGCAAGAAATCCGATCGTAAGGACTTACTCTCTAATGATACCGGAGCGAATGCCAGAGTAGATTCCGAAGATAAAGCCCAAGACACTCAAGACACCAATCACGACGACGAAAGCCATATTCTTCGTCAAAATCCAGACCCTAAATAATGAAGACTTGGTTCAGTAATTGATCTCTGTCATTGATGAAAACAGACCGATGTCCAAGAAAGAATTGTGTGAGAATAGCAGCTACTGAAGTAGCACAAGCTGTGAAAGGGATAGTCCAGCTGACGAAGGCGAGGCTTTCCGGGTTGGCATAGTTGGTGACACTGTTAGAAATTATATTATGATGAAAGGGGTAACAATGGAAGTTCAATGAGAACTTACCACGTCTCCCAACCAGCATAGATCGCTACAGCACTATGTAGAGTGTCTGTGACGAAGAGTGTTATCACGATAACCCTATTACATGGTCAATATACTATGAAACGTTGAGGTGAAAGTTTATTATAACATACTGTATCCACATGGCATCATTGAACTCTGTGTCATGATCGCTGGTCAGTGGGTGAAGTTCTGGTCAGCACGGTGCACACAGCGGGACGTACTTGCGTTGAAATACACCATGAACTGGTATGTCACCAAGCCATATAGGTAGGTATTAACTAGACCATCATAAGATCTAAGTTAACCACCCGCCACGGAATACGTACAGAATAGTCCAATCAAGAGAACACCTGTGCGACATGTCGATTAGATAGGTGCATTTGATAGCACAGAGACTCAGCCATTACCAACAGTTGTATCGAAGGCACTCATTGCGGATCAGACAGAACTGAGTGGAAGGAAGATGAAGTTATACGCAGATCAGCCTTAAGAACCTGACGAGAGGCTGACAAGGAAGACAATACATTGAAAGGGTCGCAGTAATAGTTTTAAGAATCAACACTCGTCTTGTATGCAGGTGGTCAAATTTCAAAAGAAGCCCAGACCCTGTGCTGGTTGCGATGACCCTGTTGGCATAAATTTAAAAAGAGCTGGGGCGGAACCAGTTGACTTGACATGCATGCATGATTACCGTGTCCGGCCTTTTTGCCGAGTCGCACGCCTCACTTTACTCCAGTTGTCGTTTGTCGGACTCCTTGAGCCTCGTTTTCACTTGGGTCATTCGTCCCGTCGTAATCTGCGTAATCTGAACGGTGACATTGTTGAGCTCATACAGGTATTAACGTTGAACATTGAGGGAGCGCCGTTTCCACTGAGTTAACCACCGGTCATGATGGGATCACTAGTGCCTCCAGTGAGGTTTTGACATTTGCGGGTCATTGTTGTATCGTCAGGCTACAAAACGAAATGATGCAGTCTGAATAACGCCGACTCTCCCCCCACACTAACAGTCCAAACAAGACCATATTGTATCAAAAAGGCAATCGCTACACAATTAAATATGTACATGTATCTCATTAATAATTAATTCCCCTTTTGACTTCATAGCGCTGCTCGTCCTCTTGTCGATTTCATCCTGCGCTCCGTTCCTAGAAATGCTTGAGTCATTCTTTAGAATGAACCTCCTCTCTCCACTGCCTGAAGCATCTGCTGGTCATGAAATTGGCTCTGGTATTCAAGTTCACGTGCGAGTTCCTTATGTATCGTCCCTTATGGTCCTTGACTTTGTAGTCGAGGTGAATTGTTGCAGCCCTTTATTGGACGTGTTATTCATGTGAATCTGTATCCAGAAACTTTCCATATTTTCTCTGAGACCATTTGGATGTGATCTTTGAAGGATACCAGTGCGTCAAAACTAGTTTTGTATGCTACAAAGAACTTAACCTCGTGTATCCATCCGAAACTCAGTACGGATGGCTTCGAAAAACTCTTCCGCACTCCCAGAGGTCTGACAGCATTATTATGTATATCCATTATACGAGATTGGCACCCTTACATTAAATTTATCATCTCCTAACTTCATCATTACTTCTCTCTTCTGAACTGTCATCAGCTTGGGCAGTTTCCTCGCGTCGTTGCCGTTTTGATGGGGGTAAATAATTAAATGATGAGACGCGTCATGGAGCCATTTGTTCTCTTTGTTTGCATTTTGGATTGCTGTGTGATTTTTGTGCTCTGATAGTATGCGTTGTCGTTGTCATTGCGCGCGTTTCGTGGCCCTATCCTGTTGTCGACAATGATCACAGTTTTTAAACAGAGAATTTTCTGGAAATTCTTGATGGCACCAAGTCTTGCCACAGAGTTGGGGAGATATCCTTGTAGAGGGCAATGGCTACCTGAGATGATATGACATTACAAACTGTGTACTGATGGAGATCAACATTTCAATGGTCAACAGATGTGCATTTTACGTGCTGCATACACATGATTGTGAGACATTTCTTATTTAGGGAATGTCAGTGTGGGGAGAATTGGGCAAGCTAGTTCTGAATTCGGACAATCCTTTTCGAATCGAAATTCACACGCCTGCGCGCTGACGTAATGAATACATGAAGGGTACGTCTCACTTGGCTTTATCCGCAGTTCCTCCAATGTTCTCAGTCAAGGCTACATATAATGGAGAGATTCGCAAATTCTCCTTCCCAAATTCTACAACCTTTCCAACTTATGAGCAGCTGTATTACCAGGTGTGTATCAGTCCACCGTAAGCGTCGATTGTCTCATCCAATCCTTCTCAGCTTGCTCGCGTATTTCCATCCACCAACAACTACTACCTTCACAAACTTCTGTTCTTTCCCGATGCTTCTCAACCTGGCCGTATACTCATTGGTAGTCAAGTCCGGAACGCTGAGGAATACAATAGATGCATAGTGGCTTTCAGGGACCGTACTTGGCCCAACGCTTCTCTTAGGTTCACCCTTATGAATGGGAAGACAGACATAGGAGCGGGAGTCTCTATCTGTCAAACAGTTGGGCAACTTCCGCAGGCTGGACCTTCTGATGAGGCGCTCAATAGGACCGACAGCGCCTCGCAGTCAAGACCATTCTTTATTCCACCATCGCCTGTTACTTTTACGGTTCCACCTCGAGCCGTATCTCAGATTCCGTTAGACAACGAACCGTTAATGGATATGTCAAATAATTACTCTGCAAGCTCCTCGATGTCCTCTTTTGAATCGATCTCCTTCAATCGGGCAAGTAATACCGCAGTATCATGTTGCTCTACTTTCCAGGTCAAGAAAGATGTTGAAAGTCTTATCAAGGCATTTCAAAGGGATTTGGATCAGGCAATGGGACGCCTGGCAGGATCGACAACCCCCAACGTTACCCACGATCCCACTCCTTCGCAGATCGGGTCGACCTCGTTTTATTCGCCTCTGAATTGTTTATTTTGCAAGAACTCAGCCTCGGGACAATGGTTCACCTGTAATGATTGTTCCGTTGTTGTCGTCAGTGTATCCCACAACGGAATCTTCTCATGCCCCTTACATCTTTATAGTGTTCTCAATGCAACCTTCGTAACATCGTCTGCCCTGTCTCTGGCGCTCAACATGCTCTCAGACTGACAGCTGGGCCGCCCGAGCTTTCCATATGGCCATCGACAGTAACGGCTGAACCGTGGGTCCCGTCACTTATTTCACTATCTACACGTTTTTTGATCTTTCCATATCTACTAATAGGACTTCTTATTCCCCTTTTATTCCACCTTTGCCACGATTCTTGGATGTCAATCCTTCAGAGCCTTATGGTCCCACGTCACCTTCGTTTATCACGCCGATCGTGACCTCGCGCACCCCACCGCCTCCGCCTGTTATCCACCAAGGTATTATATGTGATAGTTGCAACTTGATTATCGAAGGAGTTCGCCATAAATGTCTTGATTGTCCTGGTATGTACGCATCCCAGATACTGAGTCAAAACTTATTGCGGTTATCAAAGATTATGATCTTTGTACGCCATGTATCGCTCATGGTGCACATGAGCGCCACAATATTCGTCACCAATTGCTTGACATTACTGAACCTGGGCGAGTTGTTGCGCGTACCGTCAACCAGTCTGAAAATCATGAGGACCGCGCCCTATACCGTCGGAGTTCGTTGACCCCGAATCAACCTCCGTCTCCTCCAGTCGTTCATCCAGTCGTTCATCATGCAACTTGTGATCTATGTGATTCGACCATTGAGGGACATCGTTATGTACGAATTCCTTCCATGTATTGCATTACAGATTACGAACATGCGATTATAGAAATGTGCAGTATGCCCCGACTTTGACACATGCGAGTCCTGTTTCGCGTACGTCATAGTTTCTTGTCCTAGTCAGTCTTGAATGACACCTAAATACAGAATCACGGAAGAGCAGCATCCCTGTCATTCCTTTGTGAGGATCTGTAAGAAGGAGGATTACATAGTAAGTTCCCAATTCAAAGGCTCTTTATGTTATGATATATCTCGATCCTTTTAGTCTCGTGAAAGTTCATTCAGTCGTCGCCATTTCGCTCGTTGTGATGGTGAGCTTATTAATTTCTTGACGTTATACCCGACTATAACTAAAATCAATGGTGCAGCGTGCGACATGACAATTGTAGGGATTCGCTATAAAGTTCGTTTCCTTCACTTTTATTGGCAATGCCTATCCTGATTTCAACCAATTTCAAGTGCATGCACCCCGACTGTCCCGATTTCGACCTTTGCGAGAGATGCGAAGCACATCCGATCCCTCAGCATCCTGACACCCATCCCTTCTTGAAGATGAAATCCGTGGAGACTGCCATTCCGATGGTTTATAGGCCGCCAGAGGCCATCTACAACACGTCCATGCATTCCTGGACTTTCAATCAAATACCACTCGAAGAAAGAACAGTTCGATCTTATTCTCCTTTGGTCGACGGAATAGTGTCCGACTCGGAATTACCTCCAATGTTTGTACAACTTTACCTTGCAGCGCATGCAACTTATTCATCGATATAGGCGGCCTCCATGCGACAATTCTGCTGTGTCTTCTTCCTTCGTAAGCCCTCATATTTCCCCCGGACTTGTCTCTCAGGATCTAGCGTCTGGTGTCGTTCATGATCCTATCTGTGATTCCTTGTACCCACTCTCAGATCCGCTCATACCGATAGGGTCCTGGTCGCAGTCCACGTCAAGCACTCGCACTCCACAAGAAGTCACTACCCATGAACGTGCCGTAGCGCCGTTAAGCCCTTTATGTGAACTCACAGTTCACAGTTTGGACTACCTCAAGACGTCCATGTCACCATCGAGCTCAGCTTCGACTGCTTTACTTGACGTGAATGACACTCCAGCAGTTCCAGGATCTTGGTATAGTAATGGCTTGAACAGCCTTCTCAATGATTCCGTTGACGAGCGAAACGGGACTCGTTCAGCTAATGAAGCCTCTATTCAAACATCTCAAAGATCCACACAATCTCCGACTCATTCTCCTCTGTATATTGAAGCACCAATCAACCGACCGCCTACTCCACATTTGGCCGAAACACATGAATTCTACCCTCTTAGGGATACATCACTCGCGGAATTTCTGACTGTACATCATTTGATGTCAAACTTGAGTACGGAGGATCAAGCTGCGAAGGGAACTTCCAACAGCACTGAAACACCCTTGTCTGCTGGTTATCTTGAGGACATTACGGCTCCAGATGGCCAAATTTTTGCTGCAGGTGCTACCTTCATTAAAATCTGGCGAATGGTTAACAATGGTACTCGTGCTTGGCCTGCTAACACAGAGGTTGTGTTTGTTGGTGGTGCACAGCTCACTAGCGGCAATCCTCTGCCTCATATTCAACACATGTGCCTCGTCGGCCCATTGAAGCCTGGTCAAGAGAAGACGGTTTGGACGCCCGAGTTGAAAGTATGTTGCGAACCACCTGACTATGATTAATTGTTGTTGACTTGACTTCAGGCACCTGACACTCCAGGAAGGTATACAAGCTACTGGAGGCTGCGAGACGACCAAGGCCAATTATTCGGTGATAGCATCTGGGTTGAGTAAGTGGGATTTTCGTGGCAGCAACTTATCATGTTCATTGACACAAAACTCCATAGCATCGAAGTCGTCGATCCTTCTCAGTCTGAAGAGTCGGTGACATCTTCATCTATCATCATAATGCCCAATCCTACTTCGCCGCCGTCTCCCGTGGCAGACGAACAAACGATCTCCAGATCACTCACTACTGATATTGAGGACAGTTTGGATGATTATCTCTCAGATTCTTCCTCCGTGTCGATCGTTAGCATGCCCTCTTCAGAAGATGAAGCAGACGCTACACTTTGGGAGGAAAGCCGCACTCAGGACTGCGCCACGTCTCCAGAGATTCGTGTTCAGGCGACTGCCGACCATGTAGTGGAACATGCATCCACAGCCATGGATTATGTACTTCTCTACGATGACAATACATCAGAAGAAGAATGATTGGAGAGCTTGGCGGATGTAGGCGAACATTCATTTTCAGTATTACAGTTGTTGCTGTATTTGTATCATCTTACAACACGTATTGTTTGTGACGATGCCTTGTTCAAGTCAATGCTCGGGATGTGAAAGCAACAACAGTATCCTTTCCTACTACATCCGTCCTTACATGTTCCAAGCAGTGTATCTAGCTCAAACAACTTCATCAGTAGTTGATCCCTGATTGTTTTGTGGTACTCACTGTGTCCGACTGTAATGGAATGCCATATGCCACACCTTCTGTCCCAACCAATGCTGGAGCGACCGTTATGATCAAAGAATTGATTACAGAATTTCCCGCAAGGGAGCTTGCAAAGGAGGCAATGATACGAGCGCCTCCTTCGACCATCAGAGTACGAATTCCGTGTTGACGAAGTACATAGAGAATGTCGTGGATTGTGAGTTGGTTATCTAAATCTTCGTTGAGACGTCGTTGAGGGAGCAACGACGAAACTCTACCGTGGATAGCGATAGGAATCTGGATCACTCTCGCCCCAGCCTTCTCAAGCATCTCCCGACGATTGCGCCACTCTACATCGTCCGCTGTTACGCAAATCACCCATGGTCGTCTACCTCGGCCAGATCGATAGTTGTTCAGGAGCTTGCAGGTTGGAGGGAGACGAAGTCTGCTGTCGATCACTATTGGTCTTGGAAGATTATGCCTTTGCCCTTCTGGTAAAGGTGGAAGATGACGGGCTGTACCGAAAGATTAATGTGGTCTATAAAGTTTGGTAAACGGATTCGAACCGTTGAGCTGAGGATCATCGTTAAGGGCTGTTCCGATCCCAACAAGAATAGCATCGTGCATTGTTCGCATCCTAATATTTCACAATGAAAGCAGTTTTCATTGGGGTTACCGTGGTAGACAAACCAGTGGGTAAGAATCATACTCTCTTTCCCACTCAAAATCAGTTGTTTCCCATGTTGGCCAGCGATTTTTGCATCAATAGATTGAGCAAAAGTCAGCGTTACGAGAGGGCGGTCAGCCGGCACAGGAAGAGTGTCATAACGTCCAAGGACGGACGTCAAGAGCTCAGGTGGGGACGGGGTCATAATCAAGGGTGAGTGTGCCATAATTAGGCATTGTTTACTTGTGACATTCCAGTGTCGTCAATTTCCAATAATAGCCCTCTCTCTCTATTATCATGGCTGCAGACGATCCAGAGCTATTCCAGCCCACCGAAGAGCAAGAGGATAATGCCCAACCTGACGAAGTCGATGAAGGCGATGATGAGCCCATGACCGGAGATGTTCCTGCAGCAGGTACTGATTTTTTCAGTCATTGCTATCTTTATCTCGTATTCATAGTTCCATCCTTCAGGAGAGGGCAAGAAAAAGAAGAAAAAGAAGAAGCCTAAGAAGAAAAAGTTGGAGCAAAGCGACCCTCCCCGCCTCGGTTTATCCAAGTTCTTCTCGGATGACATCTATCCCGAGGGTGAGATCCAGCCTTATAAAGACGAGTATGTCCTGTTGGAATTCTTCCTAAGGTCTCCAATAATATATATATGCTCCAACTCAGTAACACATGGCGGATGACTTCGGAAGAGAAACGGTACAACGAAAAGATGGCTAACGAGGATCCCGAAACGACCTATCAGAGCATTCGGCGTGCTGCAGAAGTCCATCGCCAAGTACGTCAGCACGCACGGAAGACTATTAGGCCTGGTATGACCATGACCGAGATTGTTGAAAATATTGAAGCCGGCACACGAGCATTGGTGGAAGAGAACGGCCTCGAGTGCGGTGTTGGGTTTCCCACAGGTGTTAGCTTGAACCATTGTGCCGCCCATTACACTCCGAATGCTGGAGATACTACAGGTGCGCTGTTTCCCTCCCGGAACTGTAACGCCTTATTTGACATGTATGCTTTTGCAGTGCTGCAGCAAGGAGATGTTCTCAAGGTCGACATCGGAGTGCATGTCAAAGGGAGGATCGCGGATTCAGCTTTCACGCTGACGTTTGATCATACCTACGATAAGCTTCTAGACGCTGTAAAGGCTGCGACGGACACTGGCATCCGAGTACATATCTCAAAATTGACGAGATTGATATGAGTACTAACAGATCTCTTCAGGAAGCAGGCATTGACGTCAGGTTAGGCGAACTAGCAGGCTACATTCAAGAGACCATGGAGTCTTATGAGGTTGAAGTAGGAGGTAAAGTCTACCCTGGTAAGTACATCATTCTGTCAGTTTGTATGTCTTACGATGAAGCTATTCCAGTCAAGCCCATTGAAAACTTGAGTGGTCACAACATCAACTTGTACCAAATTCATGGCGGAAAGTCCGTCTTACTCGTTAAAAACGATGACCAGACCAAAATGGAGGAAGGCGAATATTTTGCAATCGAAACGTTCGGGTCTACAGGTCGTGGTCGGATTGTAGAAGCTGTGAGTATGGACGATAAGACCAAAGTCCATTTGCTAACCCCACCCAGGGTGAATGTTCGCATTATGCCAGAGTATTTGATCCACCCCATGTACCGCTTAGGTACGTAGATGGAACGCGGACCTATTGAACCTTACGAATGTTGATGTTCAAATTTTCAGGTTGACTTCTGCCAAGTCACTCCTGAAAACCATCAATAAAAACTTTGGTACTTTACCTTGGTGTCGGCGATATCTAGACAGAATCGGCGAAAGCAAATATCTCCTCGCGGTGAGCAGAGTCATCGATGAATAGACCCGATGGTATTGATCATACATGCATTATATCTCTAGTTGAACCATCTGGTGGCGCAAGGTATTGTCCAAGATTATCCTCCGTTATGTGATCAACGTGGATCAATGACTGCACAATTTGTCGGTTTATTTTTGGCAATATATATCCTTCTTTTTCAATCATCTTGTTTTAACAGGAGCACACGATCCTATTGCGACCGACGTGTAAAGAGGTGGTTACTAGGGGAGAAGACTATTGATCTAGTACCGTGTGACCTAGGAGTTAGTACTGTAGACCACGCACAATACAATGTATCCTTCCCATGCTGACTGAAAATAGAGTCGTAAATATGGAATAGGAGAGCAAGACGTCAGGATCCAGAATAAATTGGGGCGGGCGGAACATTGTTTGGGGTCGAACAACTCAGTTGAGCCCAATGGAGATGTGAGCCGGCGGCATCTCGGCTTGATTGAGATGCTCTCGTCTTGAGACGAAAGAGTGAATGTCTCTGCTCTGCCCCTTGACCTCCCCAAATACACTGCCCTGTCATTTACGCCATGCCCTCGGTCTATCATCAAGCTGGACACACAGAAACTCGTGTCTTGGGCTACTTTAACGACAAGGATTGTGACTTCTTCACGAGCTCTCTGCTGCATTATGCTACACCAGGCATTACACCTCCCTCGGCTCGTGTAAATCCAAAGCTTAAGATAGAACCTCGACGTCCACTAAGAATATGGGATATCTGGAAGTTGGGACTCGTCGTCGTTTCGAAAGGTGAGTAGTCAGATGCATTGTATTTATTCCGCATTGAACCTGGAACTCAGCAACGGAGGTAACTGGAGATGTGCTTTCGCACCATATGTGGGGACCTCGGAAGAAGTCTTGGGGGATCGAGATGACTATTGTATCAAGTATCATGCGAGGGGCAGGCCGCCACAGCTCACTGGTCGACATCGTATGTGTCGCATCGTCCTTTCCATTGTGTTTTTTATAACGCGACTGATCTGACAGGCAACAATCCGTACATTAATGAGTATCGGTGGGCTGGTACCACTTCCATCAGACGCGCTTGTTACACCAGTCACTTTCCGTGTCAAGAAGCGTAATCTTCGGGGCATCCTCGCAGAATATGATGCAACAGAGGATGGGACGCGTGAGTTGTCCGGAGAGTGGGTAGTGGGTAAGAAAACTTGGCAGAGGCTTCAAAGCGAGTGGAAAACTGCACACAGCGATGCACGGACTCCAAATGAGTCAAAAGCAAAAGAACAGGTAATACTCTACATACATGGTGGTGAGTCTACCGCGGAGTAGTTGATATACAGCATCATAATCCTTTACAGGTGCATACTATGTGTCAAGTGCTGCGGCTCAACGGTTGATTTCTATCCCTTTATCTAAATACACTAACGCACGAGTCTTCGGTCAGCAAGTTCAGTTCAATGATCAATCTCTTCGATTCTGACTTATTGGGCAGCTCTTGACTACCGCCTGGCTCCCGAATCTCGCTTCCCTGGCCCTCTCCATGACGTTGTCAGTGGTTACTTTCGACTGGTGGAAGATCTGCGCATTCCCCCAGAAAATTTACTCCTTGCTGGGGACAGTGCTGGAGGTGGACTATGCCTTGCATTGCTCATGTATCTTCGAGACCACGATTATGCGCTACCAGCTGGAACAATCTTAATGTCTCCATGGGTTGGTGAGTGCTTTTAAACTGGTGTCGGTGTTTTTTGCTTATAAATATGTAGATCTCACTATGAGCTGTGAGTCATGGGAATCTAACGCCAACTTCGATGTCGTTCCATTTCCACAGAATGATCATATGAATCCCATTGCTCTTTATCTCGGGGAACGCATGGAGGAATATCTAACACATCCATATGCTAGCCCCCTCTTCGGCGACTTTACTGGTCTTCCCCCTTTGTTGATTCAGGTTGGAGACGCAGAGGTACTTCGCGACGAATCTACCCTTCTGGCTCATAAGGCTACCCTTGCTGGCGTTGACGTACGCCACGAGCTCTTCGAAGACGCTGTATGTTTTGTCATTTCTAACTCTTCCCGATTCTGACCATATTGCCAGATTCACGTTTTCCAAGCCTATCCCTTCCTTCCCGTGGCGCGTCGTGCGTTCTCGTCCATGAAGAATTTCGTGCAGAATACCCTTCCGCAGCTTATATCACGATTGCCACAGCCTCTCACGCCTTATGCCGAGCATCATCTTGAGGAGGAAATTGAGAATGAAAAGACAACAATTGTCAGAGGCGATGGTGTAGGAATGGACACAGGCATGGACAACGTCATTGACTGTCTTGGTGAGAAGACAAATGGCCATTCGGAGCACTCCGATGAAAAACAAAAGGAATTGAAGGGGTATGCTAGTTGGGGCCGTGGCTCACGTCTTTGGCCCTCGGGCAATATACCCACACCAGTGGAGGAAGATGATGATTGGGAGTACAAAAGAACAGTCACTCGCCCTCCATCTCCTTCAGTCTACCATCATCCAGTCACCAAAACATCGGACGAGAACAATGGTCTTCGCCGTATACGATCAGCAGTGTCTCTCGTAACCGTTCCAGCACCTCGTACTCGACCACACCATCACAAACCTCCTCCCGGGTCACGAAGAGCAGGTCCAGGATACATATGCATCCCACCCTATCCACCCTTTCCAACCATGTCAAAATGCAGCACACCTCCGCCTTCACCGCTAGAATTACCTTCGATCCGTCGTAACAATATCAGCCACCCGGATATCACCTCTCTCGTGGAAGACTGGTCGCACTCGGGCCCAGCTAATCAAACTACGTGCTACGCAGCAGGGTAGCAACCTTTCAGTCGACGTTGTCTACCTATATGTAAATAATTAGTGTATCCATACGATGTATAACTGATAGTAATAGTGTACAAAACATAATTGGAATGGCACAGAACGGATGTTTACAATGTATTCATACGATGTATAACTGATAGTAATAGTGTATCAAACATAATTGGAATGGCACAGAATGGATTTTTACGATGTATTCATATAACTGATAATTTTAGCAACGGTGTATAGCTGATAGTAATAGTGGACTTAACACACAAGTAATTGGAATGGCATAAAACCGACTTTAAATAGCCTACTCAGGCTCCCTCTGAGAGCGAGCCAGTAAATTCAATCCTTTCCGGTGTATCTCTAGTTCCTCGATGACGTTCATCAATGCGTTGCACTCCCAACGTCCATACAGGAAGCCCTCGTAGAACATTGTGGTTCCAAGCCAAGAGAAGAAAATTGTAGCCACAAGGAAAATAGGGGTGATCCAGGCATGAGGAAGCCAGGATCCTCCAATGATGATGGCAACAAGAAGTAGAAGACAGAGGCCGAACGTCTGAAGCTCTTTTCGTGCTCGCTGCCGTGAATATTTGTAACATGATGTCAATGCTTCAATTACGGTCGCCACAGAGGCGTTGGAAAGCTCCGAGGGTCGCGCTACTGAAGTGCCAGATCTTGAGTTGTTGTCTGGCGTCTGAATTTCCAAAGTGGCTTCAAGGCCGAAATGGTCCGAGAAGGAGAAGCCAAGACCAGGAACCTTGTCAGTCATGACGACCTTGCATTCTGTCGCCTTCAAAACAGGAAAGGCGGCATCCGGCCTGTGGGGCTGGCGGTAAAAGACATAGTCTAAGCGCTTGCCCCAGAATTTACGCGCATATGGATCGAGCGGCTTGCCTGCCGAATACGAATTTAACGGAGAGTCAGCAGTGACGCCAAATTTGTGTAAAGCCTCCAGAGCAGTGGATACTGAGACATGTTCCGAGGAATTTCCGGGAGGGTGTGTCACCAACCATGAGTCTTCGAGTGCGGCATGCTCCTTTATGACGGTGATCGGCAGGGTGGTAGGAATACTATTGAAGTCACCAAGCTTTAGTCATAGTTGAGTATGTAGGGTCTAAGAGGGATTTCAGGAAACATACCGCTATAACATAACGTCCAACCTCCGCTGCATGACGTGCCAATTTGGCAAATTCCCATGCGTTGACAAGGCGATGCGCTCGGTTATATTCAGGTCCATCTTCGCCCCCTTTTGCAAATAACTGCGAGATGTGAAATTGATGATATTTGTGGAAGAATTGGGACGTACATGCGTGTTAAACACTTGAACCTGTCCTAGGATTGGATGGAGTAGTATCACACTGGAAGCAGCCTTTCCAACGAACCAGTCGCCAGCAGAAACGTCCAATGGCGCACCGTTAAGCGAGTATGGGTACACAGAGGTCGAAATAATGGGGAACCTGGAGAATATGACCAGGCCTGCACCGAGGGCACCGCTATCACGAGGATGAGACGGGTATCCGACGAGCAAAGGATCTGACATACCTGTAGAAGTATTTAGAATGGGGTAGTACAGAAGACACGCGTTGCTGAACTTTCTCGTAGTCTGAAAAGACCCAAAGTTCTTGAAGAGCAACGATGTCATAGCTTGACTGTGAAAGCTCGTTCGCTACAGCCCCGATACGCTCTTTGCGATTCTTGGATACATATTTGAGACCCCTAGAGAGTATCAGTCAAGTATAAAAATGCAAGATGTAAAACGAACCAGCAATTGAGGGTCAGAACTCGGATCTGGCTTTCAGTGGGCATGAACCGTAGCAAGGATGTGATCGGTAGCTTCGGACCGGAGGTTTTAACTCAGCCGCGGCGGAGGTTTGTCAATTACCGCCATGACCACCGCCGTCATCAAACTCACCGCCAGCGAGTCCGTCTCCCTCTGCTTCCTCTCTCTTTTGCTCTCAACAGTCTCTCTCTCTCCAGTATAGAAATCGCCACCCGTGCTGCTGAAAACTTCACTCGCATCTACTACACCGCCTATGACTCCGACAACCGCCTCAACGACCTCCCTCAGTTCTACCGAGAGTCGTCATCGTTGGTGTGGAATGGAAAGCCTTTTCAAGGTGCAACAGGAGTCCGTGAGCTCCTTGAGAAGATGCCGGTGACAAAACACGAAATTCAGTCTCTTGATTGCCATCCCATACCGGGTTCGTTTTGTGGCCAACAATCAGGCGTCGGTTTTGTTTACAGCTTCTCGTAGGAACTTCGCCTCCTTCACTGCTTGTCAGCGTCTCTGGCAGCGTTGTTCATGGTCAGGGACCATCAGGCAATCCCACTCACAGGACACCTCGCAACCCCGAAGGTTACCCCCGAGTGTTTTCCCAGACGTTCATGCTTGTCCCCGACCCTACAGCCCCTGCCACTAAGCCCGGGGAGCTTGCAAAGTACTACGTCAGCGCAGACGCGATCAGATTCGTAGGCTGAATGGTTATTCATTACCTGTAGATTGTAAGTCATTTTTCCACATGGCCACACTTGCTCCTTTCTCACCAATTGCCTCACCTACACAGAGTTTGTTTGACTTGACAAATATACCACATGCCTCACTATTTATTCATAATATATGTCAGGATTGCATTGCGAGACAAATGACTTTTCCATCTCTAAATCCTTAACGATAGGTTCCACAGAATCATTACATTAGAAAGCAATACAAGTAAATGTCCAAATCCAGACATCAACCAAAAGTTTGAGACTGAAGAGCGAGTCAGTAAATATGCACAATAAGGTGAACGAGAATTGAAGACGTACTGATCTGGCACTCCGCTTGACTTTCGAAAGCCGCCATTCATCTGGCTTCTCGTACTTGTTGTACAGCGGTTCAATCTTCTCTTGTTTCTTCCGTTTACTGATTTTACTTGCATCAGCAACCTGGAAGAACTGAGGGGCGACCTCAACAAGCCACTTCGGTTCTACGGCAGTAACGTTGTGGCAATACTCTCGCGTCGTGAGTACCAGCTCGTGGTAGATCAACCATTCAGGGTTTCTGTTAAATAGAGCCGAAGATGGATGAATGTAGACAGGGGTGCCCTCGACAAGCGTTTTGTAGCCTTCTTGTGGATCCTTTTTAGCCGCATGACGGAAGAAACCAGAACAGATAGCCTTCCGGACGACATTGTAGTCCCGTCCAGCAGACAAGATATCGTGCTTATACCTGCCTTATAGTCAGACGAGAGCGGCAGTGAAAATTTTAAAGATAGTTACCTGTCCATAATCCCTAACAACTGCTTCCGCACGTCCTGTGCGCGTCTCATGCTTCTTGCCTGAATGAAATTCTCGTAACACCAAGGATTCGAAAAGTTTGCAGCCTTCCAGCCGTTGTATACAGTTAATAGAGTCAAGTGGTCCCCTTCGGGTTGATGGAACTTAGCCTTCTTCGAGTCTGCCTGACCCTGCTTCTCCTTTGGCCGATAGAAAACGCTCTGTACGGAAAGCATCGCGACGATGGAGAGAATCTCCTCTGAACATCCCAACTCGACGGATGCAATCAACATCTTTGCCAATGGCGGTTCCATGGGGAAATCAGCCATCTTTCGCCCCAGACGCGTAAGAAGACCTTCGTCGTCTAAAGCTGACAACGCATACAGAGCTTCTAACGCCGTCAACATTGTTTGGGCTGGTGGTGGGTCCATAAAATCAAAGCTTAGTAAGTCATTGATACCCATAGCCTTGAGTTGTAGGATCGTCGATGACAGATTGGTTCGCTGTATGTCGGGAATAGAGTTAGGCAGCATTTCATTACGGTACGCTGCCTCTGTGAAAAGACGGTAACATTTTCCTGGTCCTGTACGTCCGGCACGACCAGCCCGCTGTCGCGCCTGTGCTTGGGAGATTGGCATGACTACGAGAGAATCCATACCCAGCCTTGGGTCATAAGCATTTTGTTTGGAGAAGCCGGGATCAATGACGTAGTAGATCCCAGGGATGGTCAAGCTAGTTTCAGCGACATTCGTTGCGATGACGACTTTGCGAGCACCGGGTGGTGTGGGCTCGAAGACCCGTGACTGGACTTCGGAGGGAAGGGCGGAATAGATGGGTAAGATGATGAGTTCAGGAACTTTAGGCCCGAGGGCCTTCATTCGTTCGAAGAGAATTTCACAAGCGGTATCGATTTCTTCTTGACCAGTGAGGAATAGAAGAATATCGCCAGGAGGTTCCGAAAGGTGAATCTGCATAACGGTGATAAGAGAGGCGTCCAGATAATCTGTCTCCGGTTCCTTCGTATAAAGAATCTCGACCGGATATGTTCGGCCAGGGATGGTGAAGATAGGACATCCGAAGAAGTACTTGGAGAACTTTTCGGCATCAAGTGTAGCAGAGGTTACGATCAGCTTGAGATCCGGACGTCGTTTGACTGCCTCTAAAAACAAGGTGGTTGAAGCTAAACTCAGTCGATCACAGCGAGTGATAACATACTCTTCAATAGCCCAAACAGGACATCCGTAGCGATGGTACGCTCGTGAGCCTCATCCAACATGATGACTGAATACTGACTGCAAAGTGGGTCAATCAAACACTCGCGCTGCAACATACCATCTGTCATGTACTTGATCTTCGTTTCCGGGCTGGTACAATCCTCGAAACGGATAGTGTAACCGACTTCCTGACCCAGACGACATCCGACTTCTTCAGCTACACGCTTTGCCACTGACATTGCAGCAACACGTCGAGGTTGTGTGCAGCCAACACGACCCTTTTCAGTGTAGCCAGCTTCCGCAAGGTATTGTACCATCTGAGTGGTCTTGCCTGAGCCAGTGTCACCCACAACAATGAGAACTTGATGCTAAAGTTTAAGGTTAGTGATTTCACACCACTTGAAGAAATGACGTACTTCTCCTATGGCCTTTAAAAGAGGGTCCCGAAGCTTGTAGATGGGCAGGCTCCTTCGTTGTTCTTGAATACTTAGCGTAGTTATTTCACCGAACGTCGTAGCTTTGTTGAAGCTCGATTGCTTCCACTGTGGAAGCTCGCCTGCCTTCTGGCTCTTGAGGTTTCCACGCATGTCTTGGGCGAATAATCTGTCTGACTCCTTTGACATAGGATCAAGCCACGGCTGGCTAAAGTCACGAGCTTGCGAATCTGCCTCTTCGTTCGCTTCTTGCTGCCGAAGTTCACGTCGTTCCTTTGCCAAGGATGCTCCAGCTAGGGCAGCCCTGTTCAAGGATCCGTCAGGCGCCTTCACAATCTTGACGGGACTAAGATCCAGAGTTTTCTTGGTCTGCCCGGCCAAAAATGGTGGCTCGTCCTCCCTCACCTCCACATCCAGCTCCTCCTCCACCTCCACATGGGCCATAGGATTGTTAAAGTCTTCGTCGAGGTCAGGATACTCTGATGCGTCAATAATCCCGGAGGATATCAATTGTTTGATTTCCCAACGTTCCGGCGATGTCAGTCGTTTCGCCGACCGTTTGGGACCGTCATCCTTCGAACGAAGGGGAACCGCATTGGCTCCAGAAGAAGCGCGCGATGCACGCAATCGATCCTCTTCCATTTCGGCCTCGGACTTGATACGAAGATGGGGTGTAAGATCACGGCCAGAGACCTGGTCTACGTCTTTCATAGAGAGGGATATTCGGTTTGCGGCTATGCTCATTACCTTCACCTTCACGGATTGTCCTCTACTGAGCAAATCAGAGGCTGAGTTCGCTCGGGCGCCCGACTGAATATTCGATACATGGACCATCCCTAGGTAAATGTTTGTCAGAAGGGTAGCAACATAGCATATGTCACAATAAACACCTTCCACCCTACCCATGACCGCTTCTAGAGTAACAAAGGCCCCAAAATCTTTCAGTCCTGTTACTTTCCCGTTGTAAATCTTGAACAAGACTGGTCGTTCGTCCAACGGAGGTCTCCCTCCACCCCGGCCGCCATAGCGGTCATGATTACGGCCTCTTTCTCTCGGTGGACTTGGACTGCGGCGCCTTGGTGAAGAAGAACGATCACGGCGCTGACGTTTGGGCGAAACCGGGTTATCTGGCGGTAGAGGACGTTTCCTGCCAGACACCAAATCCCCTAGTTCCGCCAAAAATACATCATCGGGCACAGCAGGAAGTACTTCCTTGTCTTTCATAGCAAGCCCAGGGAACAGTCGCCTCTGCTTCTCCTGCTCTGTCAACTCTCCGTCTCTGGCTACATCCTTCCCATTCTGTTCTGCCGACTTCGAAGGTTTCTTCTTGTGTTTCGGATGCATACTCAAAATGAGACGGTCTATGTTCTCTACGAGTGATTCGGGGAAGCCAGCCTCCATTTCATTGAGTTTCGCCTTGAAGGTAGGTAAACTTTTGTTGGATTGGTCATGAAGTGCAATGATAAACTCGGCGAGAGTCTTGTCGTTAAGTCCAATATGATTGTTGAGTTCCTGAGTAATCTTTGCTACCAGTGAGAGGAGTTCAAGATTGTAGATGTCGGACTCTGCCATGAGAGACTATGACTGGAAGTGACCTGGACGACACTTTGGAAATTCGAAGGGTATATTACGTAACCACGCAATCTACCATTTCTCCAATGCCCCCTCGCAAAGGCATCGTCAAGTCTGGCAATGCTGGAAACTCATCCAAAAGCAATAAAACCCTCCCTGCACCGGTAATACCAGAAGATAAACCTTTGTTCCCTCCAGGATATAAATATCCTCTGAGTTTACTCCACGAGAGGTGATAACCTTTACGCTCCAGATCGGGTATTTAGTGGAGATTCTCAATGAATTTTTTAGATGCCAAAAGTTAGGCTGGGAAAAGCCATCCGTCGAGACGGTATACTTGTTATACTGGGATATATCACGTCATCTCAACTTTCTTTCACCAGCATCAAAGTCCGAATGGATGGTCTTTTGTCGTTTACCTAAGCAAGATCAATAAGAAAACCAACGAAAAGGAATCGATACGATTCAAACCTGATCAGCCCTATTTCAGGTCAACGGCTCTTGAAGCACGCCATTGGGGAGCGACTTACGCCTTATACCGTGTCCGTTCAAGTACATCTCGGTGCTCCATTAATGAAACGGATCTTCTGAACCTGTACACAGTTTTGCAATGGCACGCGAATGCATCTTGTCTTGCCTCCGGGCCCAAGACAGTACTGGAATGAGCTGGCTGAAGAGCGTAAAAACTCACCTCCATATATGAAGTGGCAATATATCGAGGATCCTTTCGCCGCTCAACAGGAACAAGAAAAGGCCCCAGCTGCAAAACGTAACAATGATGTTGCTAGAGAAGCAAGTTCTTCTAGTAAGCCCAATCAAAGTCAGGCTTTCGGCGAATTTTCACAAGCACCTGAGGTCAAGATGGCAGCGGGCCTTAGAGAACGGGTTGAGGAAGCCATAAAACAGGTGAGTGATGCTTTGAGGTCATCAAGTTTATATATTATCTAACTGACACGACCAGGGCATATCCATGTATCCAGAGGCCAATGATGTTTCTGTGCCTGCTCTTGACAAAGCAGACACTTCCAAAATTGCAGAACAACTCGGTCATCTTGGATTCAAGCCAGCGCAGATCCGAAAAGCTGTTTCATTTTTGTCGCAGCCGTCTCGGCTCACGTCTGTCCTTCTGGATTCAGCGAACCCGCTCGAGGCATGTATAGAATATCTTGTCCTCTCTTTGCCTGAATGCGATCTCCCCCAACGCTTTCTTCCTACAATCAACTCCTCAAATGCATTCATCACTTCAGTCCATTCTGGAACTGACGACCTAAAGGGACGTTGGATAGAAGACAAGGCAGTCAAAGAAGCAGGTTGGCCTGCGCACGCCGTCAAGGCCTGTACCGCTATCCCAACATTGTCTTTGAATTGGGATCTTCTCTTAGTTGCTCTGGGCAGAAGGTTAATTGGCAAACAGTGGACCCAAACTTCTGATAGCGAAGTTGACAATACTTCTCCATTCGAGATCAATGTTGATGAAGTTGAAGCTATGGGCGGATTTTTCTCAGACACCAGAGAACTCGTCATACCTCTCTTTAGTGCTCCCATACAGATCCATATTCTTACTTCTTCTGACAAAGGCTATCCGCGACCGAACTTTTCTCCGATGTACATCACCTCTACCTCAACCTCCGCCTATGTGAGACTCCATCTATTATCTTGCCTTCTACTGGAGATGAGATCTGACTACTTTGTGGAATTTGGAGAAGGATTTTGTATGGCAGTCATGAGGGTGCTTGAGGCTGAGTGGGCCAAAATCCAAGACAATGGGCCTCCTGACATCTCGGTGGTTCTCGTCCACTTCATTCCCCAAGCGCTATCCGTGCATAACCTTGCTATGTCCACCCCCGAAGTTCCTTCTATGACCCCTCGAGCTGTCCGACGAGGAGCATCGTTGCGACGTGATCTACGCACTGACCAACAAATCAAACAAGAGTTTGAGGCTATTTGCAGGCAAGAAAAGGTGGCTACTGTAGCTCTGTCAAACTTTCTGGGCGATTGTTCACATGACATCATTCTAGTACTCGGAAATGTTGACCGTTAGATGCAAACTGCCAGCTTTCTCTGTCAAAGAGGCTTTCCTCAAGCAACTCCAGCAAAACAGAGTTGTAGTCGTAGTCGGTGAAACAGGTTCGTTCTCTTTTTTCAATGTTAATCGATACCAATATTAAATTTCCTCAGGATCTGGAAAGACAACTCAATGTAAGAATACTCGAATATTGCTGGACAAGTGTGTATTGATTTGTCGTGAAGTACCCCAATTCATTCTCGACTCTATGATTGAATCTGGTAAAGGCTCTCAAGTATCTATTCTCGTAACACAACCACGTAG
Organism: Termitomyces sp. 'cryptogamus'; assembly: GCA_020091625.1. NCBI lineage: Eukaryota > Fungi > Basidiomycota > Agaricomycetes > Agaricales > Lyophyllaceae > Termitomyces > Termitomyces sp. 'cryptogamus'. Next base: position 5,893,891 of record JAGYZC010000001.1, read on the forward strand.
ACTATCAGCTATCTCAGTAGCTGCCCGGGTGTCCGCCGAACGTCTTGAAGACGGCTCCGTTGGTTATGCGATTCGAGGAGAGAGCAAGCAAAGTGAGAAGACGAAGATTCTGTTCTGTACAACCGGTGTAGTTTTAAGACGATTAGGGACTGGGGATAACTTGGATGGGATATCACATGTTGTTGTTGACGAGGTCGGTGTTATCTTCCACGCTTCAGTTCCGTTTCTCTCATTCTGTATAGGTCCACGAACGATCTGTTGATGGGGACTTTCTCCTTCTCGAACTAAAAGAACTCCTCATAAGACATGCCAACCTCAACGTTGTCCTCATGTCTGCCACAATCAACCACGAAACGTTTGTCAAGTACTTCGACGGAGCTCCACTTCTCACAATCCCTGGTTTCACGCATCCAATCACAGATAGGTAAGTCAAGTATGTCCTTACAGATAACCCAACAATAATTTGGTGAACAGGTATCTGGAAGATGTGATTCCACTGATCAAATATCACCCCTCTGTACCGTTTATCCCGAAATCTGCAAAGAGTCGAACCGACGCAGCAATGCAAACCTTCCACGACGAGTACAAGGCTTTGGGTCTGGATGACCCTGGCATAAGTGCCCTTTACAATATTACTCGCTCAAGTCAATTAGATTATCAGGTTCTTTTGTTAGCGTTCTCATTTTTTCTCTTTACTGACTGTATTTGAAGCTCATAGCAACTGTGGTAGACCACATTGTTTCTACTGCCACCAAACGCGGAGGGATCCTTATATTTTTGCCTGGTGTTCAAGAAATTCGGCAGTGTATCATAGTGATGCGTCCTCTCCTTGCTGGCAAGGAGACAGAAATACACCCGCTTCATGCTAATTTGTCCAGCCATGAGCAGCGTCGTGTCTTTGTGAAGACTTCCAAGTGGAAGATTATAGCTGCCACCAATGTCGCTGAGGTCTGTCACTCTAATGAAAAAAATAGCCAGAAAGTATTGATTGACTCTCAGACTTCCATAACTATCGACGATGTCATTTATGTGATCGACACTGGTAAAGTGAAGGAAAATCGATTCGATCCTGAGTCTAGCCTCTCTCGACTGGTAGAAATATTCGTGACTCGTGCTGCAGCGAGGCAACGAAGAGGCAGAGCTGGCCGAACACAACCCGGCGTCTGTTATAAGTTGTACACTCGGAAGCAAGAACTGAACATGGCCAAGTTCCCTCTTCCAGAGATCCTTCGTGTTCCTCTCGAAAGCATCTCTTTGACGGTCAAAGTGATGCGAGAAGAGGAAGATGTGAAGGTTCGAGGCCCTCTTCTTCATATCATTTCTGAATGCTGATGCAGACAGCTCTTCTTGAATCGCGCTATTGATCCTCCCGAGCTTGTAGCCATGGAGCGGGCATGGTCTACACTAGAAGAACTTGGAGCAGTTGATGATGCGGGACGATTGACCCCTCTTGGACGGCATATGGTAAGTTACTTGCTCATGTCATGCATCCTGCCACTCACTGTACAACCAAGTCTACACTTCCAGTGGATCTTAGACTTGCAAAGGTATACAGATCTTTGTCCAGCTACTTCGTCCAAATACCGACGCTGCGTCCGTTTAGATGTTGATTTTGGCCACCGTCTTTCAGTGTCTGGATCCAATTCTCACAGTTGCAGCCGCTTTGTCATGTAAACCGCTGTTCCTTAGTCCTACCGAGAGGCGTGACGAAGCCACACAGTAAGCTTGGCTCGAATCCGAATCGCTGAATATTTGAAAAGGCATTTTTAGAGCGAGAGAGCGTTTCTTCAATGCTGGAAGTGATCTTTTGACTGATGTCACGGCTTATGATCAGTGTGTCAGACTGCGGTCTGGAGGAAATGGACAAGCAGAATTACGCGCATTTTGTGAAAAGGTGCGGAAATACTAATTGCCTGATGTTCGCGGATTGATGGTTTTCTCCGCTTGTAGCATTTCATCTCTCCAACTAGTGTTCGTGAAATCACAACCCTCCGTAGCGATTTCCTTCTCTCCCTCTCCGACATTGGTTTCATTCCTTTTGGCTCTAAGCTGTCTGATTCCGGCCTCAATAAGAATAGCGGCAACCAAAACCTTCTCAAAGCTGTCATCCTCGGTGGTTTATGGCCGCGTGTTGCCCGCGTACATCTTCCTAGAGACCGAATAAAATTCGAAAAGGTTTCTGCAGGAACGATACAGCGAGAAAATACAGCCAAGGAGTATAAGATCTATGATCTTCAAGAGGGACGCGTCTTTCTTCATCCTGCAAGCGTACTCTTTAGCGAAGCAACATGGGCGTCTCCATTCCTTGTATACTTCCATAAATACATGTCGAACATGTCGAGCAAGGTATTTCTGAGAGATGCAACTGAGGTACGGCAGAGCCTCTCTATTGTTTTTTTACCTTGTTTTACTTTGAATATAGATTCCGATGTATGCTCTCTTGCTGTTCGGAGGGCCCGTTTCTGTGAACCAGATAGGAGGAGGAGTGACCATTGGAACCAAGGACAGTCGTTTCAAACTGAAGGCATGGCCTCGCATAGGCATACTTGTCAATCAACTCAAGTACGTTCCGGTCTCTACTGCCAAGGTAATGACGTCACTTACAGGTTTGCAAGACGCTTACTAGACGCACAACTTGAGCGTTGCGTCGAGAGGGGCACCATTCTCCCGTCGGGCGACGACAATCCTGTTGTAAATGCAATGCTTGCGTTACTCACTCACGATGGGTTGAGCGGAAATTGAGAAGTGGGTTGAAGATCTTAACTGCGTACATAGATAGATACGTTAAATAATGTGTATCTTCAGATTTCAAAAAATGATTGTTGAACAAGTAAGATATATATTAGATGATGGTCAGCAGTGGTTAGTAGTGAAGCTTTCAAGGTCGAAGATCACGCGACTAAGTGTTGCACCTCAGTACAGTCCACAAGCTTGATGCCTTTCTTCTCCATTTCCCCCCATTCAAAACCAGTGTCATGCACACTCCTAACTGCATCCCGAACAACCCAGGTCTTATACCCAAAGTCGATCGCATCAAATGCCGTGCTCTTGACACAGTAATCGCCAGCTATGCCCACAATGAATACATCGGTAACTCCATGGTCTTCCAGCAACTTGGGAAGCGTTGTATTGGCGAGATGCCATGGGTCACGGAACGCAGAATACATCTCTATTTCCCGATTTGTGCCTTTGTTAACCAGTCCCGTTAATGCCTTCTGGTTGAAACCCTCAACAAACTCTGAGCCTGGGGTATTGGCTATGCAGTGTTTTGGCCAAAGAACTTGCTCAAGTCCTCGCTCCTGCTTCTTATCACCAGGAGGGTAGATTATAGTTTTGGAGAAGAGTGGCTTATCATGGGTAGCAGCGAACGAGATATGATCAGGTGGGTGGAAGTCTCGAGAAGCGATTTTTGCTACAAATGGGTGGACTAGGAGATCGTTAATAGCAGGAATAATTTCGCTTCCGTTGCGAACAGCAAGTGACCCATAAACAAAGTCATATTGCATGTCGATAACCAAAAGAGCAGGTACGAATGTCGCCATGAGATGTAAGAAGGTTCGACGACCAGCAATTTCAAACTCCGCTCACACTAACAGATGTATGTGCTCACATTTAGGCATGTCACGCCTTGTCACGTTTGACCATAAGGCTTTTCGGTCTGCATCGTCATCTGAATCCTCCTGATCAGAGCTAGTCACTATGTCTGTAAACTATATCCGTGTCCGATGCAACATCTTCAGCGTTGGTCCACTTGTAACCTCATCGAGCGTTTGAGTCAGTTCATCTACCTCCTCGTCAATTTCTTCAAGGGCACCTGTTACATGTTCCACATTGATTGCAGAACATCCAACAGATGGAGCCTCATAGCCCTCACCGAGAACTGACCTGCGAGGTGGACAAGCTCCAGCAATATTTGAGTCTGTGACAGAACCTTTGGATGGGATGATAGGCTTCTTGCGGCAGTTCCTGTTTAAAGTCGGCATTAGGGGTGCTCAATTCTTCGTTCAGTTCGTTCAGTTCACATTTTTCGACGCTGCGGACATTCGGAAATTTCCGTGGACTGCGAACAAAGAATTGAGGGTACCCGTTCACCAGCAGTTCGCGATGTTCGTTCGGCAACTTTTTGTTAGCGGGTTTGAAATTGTTCTTCCTGCCGTCTTCGCTGATGATAACAACTAATACTATCTTCCACAGCATTGAATGACTTGATTTATCTTGTCTCGATCAACTCGGGGCTTCAATCGATCTTCCCAGTTGCTCTCGAAGTATTTAGTGGGTGTAAACAAAGACAACATCATTGCGAGAGCGACTGGTGTACGAGTCTGGGATGTAATGCAAAACCTCAGGAATAATATCACGCGCGTAAATTCAATCGTATTATATGAAAAGATACATAAGTTTAATTGCGTATAAACATACATTGCTCTGTTTCCTTCCCTTCGGCTTTATGGAATGTCAGGAGTCATGCCAACTAGAATGAGCCCAAGACTTACAGAATATATGACGTAGCTTTACGATCTAGAACATTTTCATTGCTCTTCGTATATTATTCCAGCCCTCACTTGCCGATCGTGGTTTGGTAAGTGACTGCCTTGGTGATTGCAGTGACCGGCCGCGACTATCTTCTGACGAATGTTGCATGGTTGAATCGATCGAAGCCTCCTGTAACATCGGAGGAGATTTACGTAGGTCTAGAGAAGCACTTGTAGGAGGCGACGCAAAGTATGGTGCATCGTACGGCTGGGTACGCATGCGAGCGGTTGGAGCAGATGTGCGTCGACGATGAGCTTTCAAAGAGAGATAAGAAACTACGGAAGGCTGCACAGGGTCACTAGACGCGGAAATCAAGTTGGTAGACTCCAAAGGAGGCGGTCGACGACTGGAAATATCATCCTTTGGATCTGATAACGTGTCTAGATATTTCCGTCGCGCTGACCAAGGAGGGACAAGACCTATGCTGGATCGCTTACTGTATTTGCCTTCATCATGTACTATGGACTCATCAATACGAGAAAAAAACCAAAATTGAACCAAACACACTGGATGATGATTGTGTAGCTGTCGTAAACGAGTCAAAATGCTGGCGGGACTTCTTTCCGAAAGGTAAAATTCGCTTAGGTAGATGGAAGGACAGCGACGAGCGTCTAGACGAAAAATCAGACTCAACAGCCGACTCGTCATCTCGTTTCACTGGGATTGAGATGGTCAAAGGGGTATTGAGCGGAATCGGAGTAGACGATGGTGAGTTTTCTTCAGCTGTAAATTGTTGCACTGATGAGTCATGAATCATCAGAGGATCGGCTGTGGAGGTGGAAATGCCTTGAGAATCCTGTGTATCTGCAAAATATACATGCTTGTCACAGTATGAATTGCTGCTGGTATTTTGTCTGATCACCGTGATTGACGGAGTAGTTTGTTGCACAATAAGGCGTGTTGAGACAGCAAGCACCAATCGACGTCGAGAACGGTTATGAGCTCGTTTTTTTGGTTTGTCTTCGACACCAGGTGTGACTGGTGTGGCCAGTGGTACAAACCATCGAAGCCCTATGGCAAGTATACTCTGTGATGAAAAGGTCACAAATTCGAGGCGTGTCCAGGAGAATAGCTATCAATACGCACAAGGCCAAAGCCCAACGACCCTATAGCTCTCGCGGATAAAGTGACCAGGAAGGATCTGGGGTTCGCGTCTTGGGACGTGGCATCGTTCGGTTCATTGGGTGGAGGCATGAGCCTGCCAGTGGTGGTTGTAGAGCATTTGAAGATCATCGCCTCGTCAGTGAACAGTTATAAAAGACGAGGAGACAAGACAATAGAAATACGGAAGATGGCATATATGTCCTCGGATTAAAGCCATGGCTATCCTGGAGAATATAATCCAGGTCTATAATAACATGAGACCACTTTCGAAATCCGATTTTTCTTGACGTCATTATGTCAGCCATTCAATTTCGGTAAATCCGTCTCTGCAGCCCTCGCCCGCGTAATCGAATCTGGCGTGTAACTCAATATCCAAAGTTTAGCACGACTCAGCCGTCGAGACGACCTTTCTCTATAATTTTGAGGATCCCACTTACCCATTTCATAAACCTTTCTTTCTTCCCCTGTTTCTTTGTCAAGACCTGTGCCATCTCCCACTCCCAATCCATAGCCAAAATTTCCCCACTCAAGTGCGACATAAACACCGTGAAAGATACCGCCCTCAACTCCTCCTCCTTCACCCAGGCCCGGACTTTACTAGAATTGATGTTGTGTATTTCCTCTTCCACCTCTTTGTCCGCCAGAATCCCCTTGTGACCGGAATAACAGTATTTGAAGATATCAAACTGGCAAGGTCTGATCAAGCTCCTGCTCATAATGGGGGCATGGCTGGCAGAAACTTGCATGACCTTCAGCCGTGCACATAATGGGGGCATGGCTGGCAGAAACTTGCATGACCTTCAGCCGTGCACATAGTGCCAAACATCAGGGGCATTGTTGCTGAATTCGCCTGTTGTGAAAGTTCCAAGTATGCTGAAGACAGGTCTGAACTAGTAGGTAAGGAGACAAGGCCAGATGGTCTGAGGTCTGGTGGCGTTCAAGGAAAATGGCTTACGGCAAGGATCCAAAGAGTACGCAATCAGAGGGTGTAAGTTTCCAAGGCACAGAACAAGACACTGGTGAGGAATTACCCAAGGTACAAGGATGAGAATGAGAACGAGGTTGTGAAATGGTGTGTGGTTTTGTCCAGAAGTGAGTGTGGGCCAGAGTGTCGTCAAGTAGCAAGTCAAGTGCCAATAGCAGTTGCGAGAAGATCACCCTTTCGAGGGCATATTTATGATATTTCCCCTGTGCAATGGATCCCTCAAGGGCATGCAATATGTTCCTGTGAAGCTTGGGAGAACCCTCAGGAAGCAACCAGAGACAGTCTGTATGCCAAAGAAGTCTGTTTTTTCCCCAGATAGTAGTTGTAACCTCGGCCTGTTAGATTCAAAAAAAGTGTAAGCAGATGCCCTGCACCCAACCTCACTGAATCTCAAGATGTGAATGAAACAAGCTATAGTTCAAGGATGAACTATTGATACTTACAACTACTGTCAGTATACTGTATAAGTGTTTTCTAATTAAGGTTCTCATCTCATGTCATTGATCAAAACCTTATCCCAGATGTCAGAACATGATTGATGTGTCTTGGCATTGTCATCCTCTGTCAGAAACCTATATAATCTCATTCGAATATCGACCACCCTAGCTATTCTCGTCGACTCCTATGTTCCTCGATTTCTGGACCCCTTTTTTTCTTAAATACTAATTCGTCATTGTCTTGTCATTTCTCCTATCTTGCCCCTTTTTATTTCACGGATCTATACAAGTCTTAAATCCCTCTTTATTTTACGAACTCCTTATTGTTTACTTCCTTTATTTGTTTTCCTATATAAACTCATTGTATTCGACTACTGGCCTTTAGGCAAATCAACACAGTTGTTTGATCTCTCCACTCTCTGTCTTCTCGAGTTCAAGTCCTCATCAATTTGCTCAGTAGACTTCAATACGTCGTCCATCTTATCTTGCATTAATCGAATCGCTGACAAAGTTTGATTTGCCTAAACTATAAGTCCACAACTTCTGTCTCTCTAGACTACAACTCCCCCACTATTCAGCCACCGCCTCTCAACCCCGATAACTACGTCCCTCACACTACCCCAGACATTGATTTTACGCACCTCGCCGGTAATTTCGACCCTACAGCAATACCTCTGATGGAGCAGGATCATGTTCTGGGCACAGCAGCAAATGCCTCCGTCCTTACCCCTGAATTTGCTGCAATTCTTGCGCAACTTACGCACATTCAGTCTATACTGCAAAATAGCCTCATCGATGTTATGAACAAAGTTGCACGCCGCCCTGGTCATCATGTTTCTGATCAGAATACAGTCGCCCATGGAAGTTATGTCAAGCTCAGTTACGCACGTATTTTCAGTGGAAAGCATGACGATGTCACTCCTTTCCTCTTCGAAGGCAAACGAATTATCCAGTTCCACACCATTTCCTTCCCTGTTGGCCATACCAAAGTTTTATATGTCGGTCTTCATCTTAAAGATGGAATGCCGATTGACTTGTTCAACCACCTCGAACGCGCCAACTCAACTCATTCTTACTCTATGACTGGAATAAATTTTTCTGGCATTTTCCAAGTTTCATACCCTACGCTTGTTCAGATTGCTGAGCTCAAGTTAGACGCGCTCAAACAAATCGGGTCAACTCATCACTATCTTATGGCATTTATGCAGTTGGCTAGGCATTTCGACATGACAGAACAAAACAAGATTACACGCTTTATGAAGGGATTCAAGTCTTGAGAGATCACCTTGTCAATAGTTGTTCGCCCTAACGCTGAAAGCTTGGGAAACGCTTGTAATTCCATAGATACAAATCTTCTCCAGCGTGGAGTCAAGTAACGCCTCAAGACAAGCAAACTTATCAACAATCATTCTAATTCTTTGTATCACCATCATGCTACACCTTCTTCTAGCCCAACTACTTCTCTCAGCAATTCAGGTTCTATTCCCGATGTTGGCCATTCGGTAGACAATTCAATTTCTATTCCCAACCTCATGGTCCTCACACCCATTGAAAAAAGAACGTTGCATCAAGAACAACTTATGTCTCTACTGTGGCAAGGAAGTACATAACGTTGCTGATGTCATAAGCAAAAAGCCAAGCACGGAGATTTGGGAAAAGCCCAGTCAAAGACCAACTAGTTCCTAGGCCTTTGGCATCGACGGATAGAACTGAGCTGGTTTTTCGTCACTGCATTGAGTCAAAATTCATCAGCAACACTACTGGTGGATGGACAGCTCAGTCAAAATCTATTCCTCAATTCCTTCTACCTAATCACATTTGTCTAGCACCCCATAATAACAATCATTTTTTTATCCCAGTTATCCTGTTTGTCCTTTTCCTCGTCGAAAACTAATCAAAACATATGCATTTATCAACAGCGGTGCATCCAGTTCCCACATCTCTGACATGTTCTCCTCTCGACACTCTTTCTCATGCTTCCAAACCTTCTCCAGTCCCTATCTACACCATTGACAATTGCCCAATGACTTCAGGAATGCTCACTCACGATGTTATTACTCAACTCTGAGTCTGCAATCATCAAGAAATTATTTGCCTTGGCATTGTATCAATGCCATATCCTATTCTACTTGGCCTTGACTGGCTAAAACAACATAATCCTTCTGTTAACTGGACCCATAGTCAGCTTTCATTATCTTGCTGTGGTGCTAACCATGGCTTTCCAGTAACTGTCTTTGGATAGGGCTATGGCCCTTTAAAACCTGGCACTCATGCTATACACTCTGTTGGATCTCTTGGTCTAGGCTCAGGTCTTCCCAAGATGCCTTCTTCTGACATCTGTAGGCTTTTTGATCTGCCCCATGACAAGGTACACCCTATTTCTGAATATACTTCCACCTTTCCTCTTGCATCAGCTTCTATTCTCCACCCTTCAACTCAGAATGGCATTAGTCATGAGGAGCTTCTTGCAATCTGGTCAACACCTTCTCCCAAACCTGATCCCATATATGGTCCCAAAAATAGACCACTTCAAATTTCATACTGTTCTCCTCAACATTTCAGAAAATACACCAAAAATCAGACCATAGTGTGTATTTGGTACACCACTGATGACAAACTCAAGTTATGCATCAATGCCCTCTCAACCTCTTTTCCTCCTGATACTATATCATCTAACCTCCTGCCACCTGAAACACCTCCATCAAAATCACCACCACATCCTCAGGCTAGAACCTTCATCTCAGAAACCCAGAACAAAATATGCAAACTCATACCCAAACAATACCATACATATCTGGATGTATCTGACCCTATCAAAGTCTAAAAACTACTGGATCACTGGCCATATGACATCTCAATTGATATTGAAGATGGCAAAACACCACCTTTTGGCCCTATCTACTCCTTACTGCAAGATGAATGTGCAGCTCTCTTTGAATACATTGAAGAACAACTTGCAAAAGGATATATCAGGCAATCCACTTCTCCAGCAGCCTCTCCAATTCTCTTTGTCCACTTCAAAACAGGCAACCTTTGACTTTGTGTGAATTACCATGGATTAAACACTATTACAAAGAAAAATTGTTATCTGCTTCCTCTGACATCAGATCTCCTTGACTGAGTACAGAGATGCAACAAGTTCACTATCATTGATCTCAAGAATGCTTGGTATCTCATCTGCATCAAAGAAGGCAATGAATGGAAAACTGTCAGGTTCCGCTGACCCCGGGGGCTCAGCTGCACTGGGCGAGTCCTTACTAGGCGGGCGTGATTCCCCTGCATTGGTAACTGAACACTCGAAGACGTTCTGGGTCCTGGTGGGTTGTGTGGGTAGTTGGGGAGATGTGATCCAGACAGATCCGGGAAGGTCCGGAGAAGTCGGATTGTGGGGAAACGAGACGGTCTTGGCGGGGTTCAGGCAGAAGGCTGTATGGGAGATTTGCGGAAGCAAGGGAGTAGGTGGCTGTGTGATCAATGGGGACGGAGCCGGGGTTTGATGGGAGATCATTTGGAGCTGATGGAGTCCGGGACCGAGCGAAGAGTGAGGTTCGGACCTGGTAAAGGAGTGTCGGGGTTCGTAATTGTAATCACGGAGTTTGTGAGGTCGTTAGGGTTGATGAAGACTTGGGCACAATGGTCGGATGGAGTCACCAAGACAGCGTCAAACAAAATGGGATGGGGTTGATATAGGACAAGAGTAGATTCGAATAGAGGTACGAAACAATAACAAGAACAATAACGAAATGGAGACGAGATAAGACCGGGAGACTGAGATAAGACCGGGAGACTGAGAGTAAGGAGAATGAGACACAAAACACGAAACACGAGACACGAAAAGGAAACAATCAGACCATAGGTAACGTTAAGCAATATCAAGACTAGAGTATGAAGAGCTACTTGATGACTTATATACTGACTACCGGAGGACTTCGGGGTATGTCAGCTGTGGCGGCAGGGCTTGGCGGGGCTTGACGGAGTGGGCGGGTGTCGGTTGTGATCGAAGATCGTGCCGTGCAGATACGTTGATGGGATCATTGGAGAACGCGGGTTGCCCCAAGGTTGTCGTGATACTCCGGAATAGGTCGGGGTGTTTAGTTGATGATGGGGTGGCGAAGATCGGGAACAGTGGGGGTGGTTCTCGGGGTTTGGGAGGCCCAGGGTAAGTGTCAGTGGCTGCGGGGCAGGCACCGAAGTTGGCCAGGGGGCCGTCAGAGTTAGCCGGGGAGGCGTCGGAGTTAGCCGAAGTAGGCGCGGGCATGGGTGGAAGTTCGGCAGAGCGTTGGGGGTCCCTTTGGGGGTTCGGGGGGTTGATGGATGATGTGCGGGGTTTCGGGGAACGGGTTGTGACAAAAACTGCTTTTTGCACTCACCTCAGACTTTTCAAATACACTGTCATGCCTTTTGGACTCACCAACACCCCAGCAACCTTCTATTCAGGATGTGCTCCAAGACATCCTTGACATCTGGTGTGTTGTTTATCTTGACAATATTTTAATATTCTCTAGACCAGACAAGGATTATGAAGAACATGTCAAGGGCATTCTAGATTGCCTCTGCTCTGCTAACTTCTTTGCTAATGCTAATAAATGTGAATTTGATAAATCTCAAGTTGAATATCTGGGCTATATTATCTCAGCTAATGGTGTTCAAATGAATCCCAGAAAACTCAATACCATTGTAAAGTGGCCCACTCCATCATCTGTCAAACACATTCAACAGTTCCTTGGTTTCTGCAACTTTTACCACAATTTTGTGTCACATTATTCTGAAATCTGCTTACCTCTACATGCACTCACCACCAAGGAATGCAAATTGAAATTATTTGGTCTCAATGATGCAGCCCACAATGCTTTTGAAAAATGCAAAGTTGCATTTACCACTGCCTCTGTCCTCCAACATTTTGATTCCACACTTCCCTCCACTGTTGTTGCTGATGCATCTGACTTTGCACTCTTCTGTATTCACCTGCAACCAGACTCAAGTTCTTTGCTACACCCTGTCACCTACTACTCACAAAAACTGACACCTGCAGAAATAAATTATGAAATTCATGATAAAGAACTTCTAGGCATTGTTGAAGCCTTCTGCAAGTGGTATTCTTGGCTAGTCAGTTCCCCACACACCATCACAGTCATAACAGACCATTCTAGTCTTAAATATTTCATGACATATTGCCTTCTTAATCATTGCCAAGCTCACTGGTCTACCTTCTTATCTTAATGGAATATGATTTCCAATTGGACTATGCACCTGGCACCAAAAACCCCACTGATGCTACTTCACAAAGACTGGACTACATACCTCAAGAAGGAGATGAAGCTCTCACTCAACAATGCCAAGCCCTTCTCAACCTCTACCACACAGCTTGAGGGCATGCCACTACTAGATTGATTGTACCAGGTGGATACATAAGATAAGTATACTGAGTAGCACAGGGCCTTATAACCTCTTAAGCACAATGAGAAGCAAAAATTGCTGCCATGGATACCACACCATTTTGACCAAGTGGTCCTGAAAATGTGTTACAGGGGTTTCTGAACTGAACACTTGCAGTACCTGTCATGCATCACACATAGCCCTGAAAATATGTACCTACTAGCAGGATGCAGAGTCATTGGTTCTTGATGGGTATCTAAAGTGAAGCACTTACCCAATGGTGCTATTGACTGTTTCAAAAAAAAGCACATGTTGTTGCACAGAGTTTGAGCCAGCAGCCAGGTGTAGATTTCAATGAAACTTTTGCACCAACAGCATGATGGGCTGCAGTACATACAGTGCTTGCCCCGGCTGCACTAGAGAACATGCACATGGAATTAGTTGATATTTCATTTGCCTATTTGTACAGAATTGTCAATGCTGAACTCTATATGAAGTTCCCAGAAGGTTTTCCAGAGGACATGTCACCAGGTGTTGAGTGTAAACCTGGTGATGGCAATGCTTGTGCTAAGCTTGAAAGAGGGACCTATGGACTTGAACAATGTGCTAATCTTTGGAATAAGCAAATGCATGAGGTTCTGGTAAACTTAAGTTTTGTGAGGATTGCTGAGGCAGTGTGTGTATCATTATCCCAGTACACATTGACAACATGACCCTTGCCTTAAAGTTTTGACCTGCTATTCTCCAGGTTATCTCTGAACTGCAGCAGTTCTTCAAGCTCTGCCACTTAGGCCTCATCAGAGGAGTCCTAGGAGTTGTAGTTATTATCAGGATCCCTTGACCCTGGGGGGGGGGGGCCTCCTACAGAGCAAAAGAACCACCTGGGCAGACTTGATAGCCAACAAGTATGTGGTTGAGTTGAGATATAAGAGAGCTGGGAAAGATAAACTTGGAAACTGATAGATTGAAGAGAAAGGGACAGGAGGATGAACACAAGTAAAAAGCAAACACAATAGGTAATCTCAAGACAGGAGTGTAGCTACATACTAGGGGACCTTATATGGCTGTAGGACACTACCAAAAGGGGAAGCTGGAAGTGATCTAAGTCAAGTGGGAGTGATCTAACACAAGTAGAAGTGATATAACACAAGTAGAAGTGATCTAAGTCATAGCAGGAAGTAATCCAAATCATGAGGAAGTGATCTGGAACAAGAGAAGCAATTCTGGAAGTGATCTGGGACAGGTGGAAGTGATCTGGAAACCTGTGGAAGTTATCTGGGCCTGTGGAAATGATCTGGAATAGGAAAAGTGGTCCTAAGAGTGGCTAAAACCTGGATGTGGCTGAAACAGGACTGTGGCTGAGATCTGGGAGTGTGGCTGAGATCTAGAGAGGGACTGTGTAGAATCTGAGGTTGGATAATGGTGAAGGGAAGGGGGAAATTGTATGGGTCCTGACAGTCATCTGTGACCACTCTATTCACAAGCTGTGGATAGATCAGAAGGCATATGCAATCAAGGTGCTATCACAGTTTAACATGGTCAATTTCAAAGCTGTTGCCATGCCCCTTGAGCCTGGTGTCTATCTGTCCAGGGCAGATTTGCCCAAGGGTCCTGCAGAAATTGAGGAGGTGATATAGTCCTGTATATACAAGCCATGGGCACACTACTCTACCTTGCAATGTGCACATGCCTTGATGTTGCCCATGCAGTCAGTGTCCTGTGCTGCTTCAATGCCTGCCCCAAACTCAGGCACTGGAAGGCCATGAAACATCTCATGAAATATATTTGGGGTACTAGGACAGGGAAGAATGCCAGGCTCAAGTCCAAGAGCATGTGGCCATCCATGCATGTCATGCTGGGCCCCTCTCCTTTGCTGATCTGGACCTTCTGGATTCCCCACCTCTGGTGTTCCCTCATAGAGAGGCCCTCTACAAGGATGACCAGAAGCAGTGGCAGAGCCCTGGAAGAGGAGTGTGGAGAGGAGTTTGTTGGCATACACAAGCCAGAGCTCCCAGACAAAGTGGTAGAAGTGGGGGACCAAATCTATGCTACCACTGTACACCCCCCACCCTCAGTTGCAGAGATCTGGGCTGGCCAGACCACATCCCAGCAGCTGGCCCAGGCATTTGCTGCTAACACCATGCCCCAAGAGTTCTGAGATGTCATACCCCCCTACCTCCATGTGTTTGAGGATGTGTTCTCCAAAGCCTTGTTTAACTCGCTTTTGGAGCACAAGAGGTGGGACCATGCCATTGAACTGCTGCTGGATTCCACACCCTCCAGCTGTAAGGTCTACCTGCTAGTGCCCAGGGAGCAGGACAAGCTTGATGCCTTCCTGTAAGAGAACCTGGACTCTGGTTGCATCCACCTTTCCAAGTCTCCAATGGCTTCTTTAGTCTTCTTCATCAAGAAGAAGGATGGCTTGCTCTGACTGGTCCAGGATTATTGGGTTCTCAATGCCATAATGGTGAAGAACTGCTACCCCCTTCCCCTTATCTCCAAGCTCATCAACAACCTCCAGGGTGTGCAATACTTCACAAAACTGGATGTCTGGTGGGGCTACAACAACATGCACATCCAAGAAGGAGACAAATGGAAGGCCACCTTCCAGACCAACCAGGGATTGTTCAAACTGCTTGTTATGTTCTTCAGACTCACCAACAGCCCTGCCACTTTTCAGACAATGATGAACAACATCTTCCAAGACCTTATTGCAGAGGGTGTAGTGTGTATATACCTTGATGACATCCTTATTTACACCAAAATGCTAGAAGAACACTATTGGATCACTTGCCTCATCCTGGAATGCCTCTGCTAGCACCAGCTCTACCTGAAACTGGAGAAGTATGAGTTCAAACAGACCTGGATCAAGTATCTCAGCCTGATCATCTTGCATGGAGCCACAGAGATAGACTCAGTGAAGATAGCAGGTGTGGCAGAGTGGCTGGAGCCCAAGAACAAGAAGGAGGTGCAGGCATTCCTCAGCTTCATGAACTTCTACTGGAGATTTATCCAGGACTTCTCATACCATGCACATCCACTATTTGACCTCACTGGAAAGGATGTTACATGGAGTTGGGGACCTCCACAGCAGGCAGCCTTCAATGCCCTCAAGTTGGCTGTGATCTCTGGACCTGTCCTCCTCTTTCCAGATGACAACTCCCCCTTCCAGGTGGAAGCTGACAGCTCTGACTTTGCCACTGGGGCCATTCTTTTACAGGAATTCCTGGAGGATGGGAAGTGGCATCTGGTAGCCTTCTACTCCAAGAGCCTGAACAGAGTAGAGCAGAACTACAAGATCCATGACAAGGAGATGCTGGCCATCATCTGGTCATTTTAGAAGTGGTGGCACTTCCTAGAAGGTGCATGGCACAAGTTTGAGGTCTGGACAGATCATAAGAACCTTGAATACTTCTGGACAGCTAAGAAGCTCAATTGCCAACAGGCCTGGTGATCCCTCTACCTCACCAGCTTTGACTTGTTGATGCACCACAAGCCTGGCCAAAGCATGGGGAAACCAGATGCCCTGTCCCAGAGAGTGGACTATGGCACAGGGGGGAGGATAACAGCAACATTGTGCTCCTCCACCCTAAACTGTTCATGATCCAAGCCATGGAGGGTCTAGCCTTTGAAGGAGCAGAGGTGAACATTGTCCAGGACATCTGGTGGAGTAATTGAGATAGTCAGCAAGAGGAACTTGTTGTGCAGACTGCCTGGATGCTGAAGTTGGGGCATACCACTGGTGCCAAGTCAGTCCACACAGATGAATGGGCCCTCTTGGATGGGATTCTGACCTTCAGGAATTGTATTTATGTGCCCAATGTTCTGGAGCTCTGTTAGAAGATCATGGAGCAACACCATGACTCCCACATTGCAGGGCACCCTAGACAATGGAACACATTGGAGCTAGTATTGCAGAACTACTGGTGGCCCCAGATGTCCTGGTATATTGGGTCCTAAACTAGTACATGCAATCTCTGTCTCTGGACCAAGCCCCAACACCACCTCCACTATGGACAGCTACACCCACTGCTCATGCCTATGGAATGATGGAGCATGGCTTTTGTGGACTTTATTGTAGAACTTCTCAACACCCATGGTTATGACATGATCATGGTGGTGGTGGACCTGTACAGCAAGTGAGCACACTTCATTCTGACCCACACCATCTGCTCTGTCATGGGTGCCACAAACCTGTATCAGAGAAATGTCTGGAAGCTCCATGGCCTCTCTGATGCCTATGTCTCTGACTGGGGACTACAATTTGTGGCAGACTTCACCAGGGAGCTCTACCAACTACTTGACATGAAGCTTCACATCTCCACCACCTACCACCTGCAGTCTAACAGCCAGACCAACATGTAAACCAGGAGTTGGAGCAGTACCTCTGCCTTTTCTGCAACAAGCACCAGGATGACTGGAATGAACTCCTTTCTGATGCTGAGTTCCAATACAACAACCATATTCATGCATCCACCCAGTTCTCCCCATTCTTCCTCAATACTGGACAGCACTCATGCATGGGCTTTGAACTCTGGGCCTGACTCTTGGAGAATGAAGCAGTAAACAAATTTGTGGACTGAATGAAAAGGTCACAGGAGGAGGCCTGAGCAGCACTAGCAAAGGCAAAGAATGACATGGCATGTTACTATGACTGCAGAAGGACCCCAGGGCACAGATACCAGCCTGGAGATTGAGTCTACCTGGATGCCTCTGACATTACAACTACCCAACCCTCAAAAAAGCTGTCACACCACCAGTTGGGACCTTTCACAGTGGAACAGCAGGTAAGGCCCCTAGCCTATTAACTCCAGCTCCCCACAGGGATGTGCTAGCTTCATCTGGTGTTCAATGTGGTCAAACTAACTCTGGCCCCCAAGGATCCCATTCTAGGGTGATGCCCACCACCCCTGTTATCTCCAGCAGTGGTCAACAACAACAAGGAGTACAAGGTGGAGGAAATCCTGGATAGTCATTTATTCCAGAGACAACTACAATACAAGGTGAAGTGGAAGGGCTACAGGATTGAGAATATCTCCTGGGAACTGCAGGAGAACATGCATGCCCCTGGACTCATCAAGGAGTTCCATAGGAGACAATCAGATGCTCTGCATGCCATATAAGGAATCTACTCTATTTTGCCAGCAGACCAAGCATCAAGGACTTCTTTTACCCTGCACATCAAGACACTACATGCTAGAGGGGGGATGATGTCAGGAGACTTCCATTTCCAACCTCCATGACCTATTCCAGCACCTCTGCAGCTTGTTCAATGTTTCTGAGGCTCATTCCAGAACCCTGGAGATCTCTAAAGAACTGCAGAGTTCTCTGTATTACCTTACTGATCATTGTCCTAGAGTTAGGATTAGCTCTGGCCTTCTGTACAGTAGTTAGTAGTTCTCATGCCTCTGCCACCCACTGATGCACCACACCAAGCAGCAGGGATTCTTAGACTTGTTCTCTTTGGATTCCCCTCTGCTAGGTGATTAGTTACTGATTGTATTGTCATCTACTCCTGCTAATATACTTCAGATTCCCCTCTGCTAGCTGCATGACTCTGATCCACTGCCCCAGAGGTTGCTCTTACAGAAGGCACCTCACCTCCATTTGGCAAAATCTACAACATGTCTAAGATTGATTTCCAGGCTCTGAAGGATTACTTCAATGACATGCTTAGCAAAGGTTTCATATGCCCATTGATCTCTGCTGCCAGTGCCCTGGTCCTGTTTGCCAAGAAGAAGGATGGGTCTCTCCAACTTGGTGTTGATTACTGGGGACTCAACAAAGTCACCAAAAAGAACTGGTATCTCCTCCTTTTAATTGGAGACCTTGTTGGCCACCTCTATAGTGCAAAGATCTAAACAAAAATAGATCTCTGCTCTAGCTAAAATAGATCTCTGTTCCAGCTACAACAATGTCCAGATTGCCTCAGCACATGAATGGAAGACTACCTTCTGCATTTGCTATGGCCTCTTTGAGTATCTTGTGATGCCCTTTGGAATGACTAACTCCACTGCCACTTTCCAGTACTTCATAAACAATATCTTCCATGACATGAACAATGTCTTTGTTATTGTGTACTCAGGCAACATTCTGATCTACTCAAACTCATTGGAGGAACATCTGGAGCATGTCTGCTGCATCATAGAACAACTCTGAGAATACCACCTTCATGCCAAACCCAAGAAATGCTCCTTCTACATGATGGAGGTCAAATACCTCAGAGTTATTGTTACTCCCAATGGCATATGCATGGACCCAGCCAAGGTCGAAGCCATCCCCAACTGGCCTCCACTCCAGAATGTCAAGGAGGTACAGTCCTTTTTGGGGTTTGCTAATTTTTATTGCTGATTCATTGACAACTACTCCAGAATCACCAAACCTCTCAATCAACTCATATGGAAGGACACTTCTTGGGACTGGAACACAAGTGCCAAAGTGTGTTCACTCTCCTCAAGAAGGCCTTCACCTCCACTCCAATCCTCTGCCATTTTGACTCATTCCTACCAATCATGCTTGAATGCAACACCTCCAACTATGCCATTGCCAGAATACTCTCCCAATTAGACTCTAGAGGCAAGGATCTCTGCCCCATCACCTTCTACACCCACTTGATGATCCCTGCAGAGCTCAACTACAATATCTATGATAAAGAACTCCTCACTATTATCAAAGCCTTTTGCCAGTGGAGAGCCTACCTTGAAAGATCTCCACACTGCATCCAAGTCTACTCCAACCACAACAATCTACATTATTTCATGACCATGAAACAGCTCAGCCACTGCCAAGCTCATTGGTCTGAAACCCTCTTGGAGTATGACTTCACCATCCACTATTGCCCTAGACAACTTGGCACAAAGCCTGATGCTCTCACTCAGAGGCCCAATGTGTACCCAAACAAGTCATTTGAGGCTGAGTGGAATGCATTCAACCATTGAGTGGTAATACTCCCTGAGCATTTGTATGCTGTGCTGATCATGAATGAAGAAGGGATCCTCCACCAAGTTAGAAATGTGCCCCTGGACTCCTTTTTCACCCAGCACAACCCCTACAACAACTCTGCCAACAAGTCAACTGTTAATGACCCCTTTACACTGTCTCCAGACCACCACCTCCTACTCCAGAGTGGACAAATCTATGCTCTGGACCACAAGTCCATTTGCCTTGACATACTCTGGCAACACCATGATCACAAACTCCAAGGTCATCTAAGAATCTGTAAGACTCTCCAACTCATGTCCAGGACTTACTTTTGACCAGGAATGAAGAAGGATGTCACACAATATATGAGGGCCCAAACTGTGCCTCTGGGCCAAAGTACTCTGCCAACACCCTTATGGCCTGCTGAAACCCCTTCTTGTTGGCTGGCACCCTTGGTCCTTTATATCAATGGACCACATTGTTGAACTCCCCAACTCCAAAGGTTTTGATGCAATCCTTGTGGTCATCTGCCACCTCATCAAGCAAGCCCTTTTCATCCCTTACCACACTACTGACAATGCTCTGGAGTTTGCCAAACTATTCATCAAACATTCTTCTCCAAGCATAAACTTCCAGATAACATCATCTCTGACCATGGCCTATTGTTTGTCTCTCACTTTGGCAATTGCTATGCAAGGCACTCAAAATCAAAACCAACCTCTCCACTGCCTATCATCTGGAGACCAATGGACAGACAGAATGAGTAAACTAGACATTGGAACAGTATCTCCACCTCTAGGTTAATTATTTACAGAATGACTGGTACATCAAACTCCTCCTCACCAAGTTGGCTTACAACAACATGCCTCACTCCACCACTGGAGTTTTCCCTTTTTATGCCAACATAGCCTACAACCCTTTGCTCACCCTATTCCTCAAGGATATTCCCTCCCATATTGCCCACCAAGTTGCTGAAGACCTCTGATCACTTCACCAGTTCCTCCAGAATGAAATCAATGCCACCAACCAAGCCTACTCCAAACATGCCAATGCCCAATGCAATACCACTCCTGACTAATCCCCTAGCACTCTGGTCTGGCTTAATTGACATAATTTTTAGACTTGAAGGCCCTCCATCAAGCTCAATGACAAGCAATTTAGCCCCTTCAAGATTCTCTGGAAGTTCTTGACACACACCTACAAACTCAACCTACCTCTGGGCCTGAAGGGTCTCCACTCTGTCTTCCATGTCTGCCTCTTTAGAAAACATGCCCTAGACCCTTTCTCCAGATAGCACTCCAGTTGACTGCTCCCCATTGAAGTTGAAGACAAAGATCACTACAACGTGGAACAAATCCTTGACTCCTGCCTCATCTGCAGTTGATCCCACTACCTGGTCCATTGAAGGGGCTATGAATCCAAGAATAACACTTGAGAACCCTACAAAAATCTTTTCTGGAGCCCTCATTAAACTCTGGGACTTCCATCAATGGTACCCTACAAAGCCCCAGGACCCTAAGAACTAGTCAACACAGATAGCAGTAGTGAGCATAAACCCTGCCTCTGAGTTTATTAGGGATTCAACTCCCATAAGTAACTCCCTATGTGTTTTATTGCTATCTTCTCACTTAATTCTGAAACATCTAATCACCAGACTGAAAGTCTAAGAAATCCATATATATGAACTATGAGATTATATAATTTTACAAAAGGAGAGAGGCCGATGTATAGCACAAGAAGTCCAAAGTTCCCCCTACTCCCTCCTCCTCCTCCAGGACCACTCCAACTACTCCCCCCACTAGTTCCACCTCCATCCAAGCTACAACTATAGCAAGCATCTCTGGATAGCCTGGAAGGAGCTCCCCTACATCAGACACCAACTCCCACCATGACCCAGGCTCCACCACATTCCTCTGATAGTGTCCCACCAGCAGCCTCCCCATCCATTCCACACCCTGCTCCAAATCTGTGGGGTGATCTCTGGGCATTTGCACCAACCCATCCTGGATCAATGCAAAGGTTGCAGTCACCCCATCAAGAAGGATCCTGTGCTCACAGATCCAGTCTACAAGGTCATGTCAGTAAGGTTGGAGCAAGAAAAAGAAGAAACCCCTCTGCCCCAAGGCTGCCTCATTGATGAGCTACTCCTCTTGCCTTTGCACTGCCTCCAGCACCATGAGGGGCACCCTAACCTCCAAAGCACCCTGCCTCCTCTCTACCTCCTACTCTACTTGCACCTTCCCTTGGGCCAACCATTTCTGCAACCCCTGTGCCTCCAGCAACTGCTTGGTAGCCACCCACATTGCCATTTTCTGCTCTCACCATGCCATGTTCATGTCCCTTTGCACTGAATTTTGTTCTCTCCACATCATGTCCCACTCTTCTCTCACCCTCTAAGCCTCCTCTTTGTAGGCCACCAGTAGCCTCTGCAGCCCCTCCACCTGTTGACAAAGAACTGTTTTGAAGATCAACCCTGACATTCCTGTAGACTGCCCCACTGGCACTCTTGAGCCAGGAGACTAGACCTGCAGCCTTGGGGACCCTGCTATTAGCACCTCACCCCATGGCCTCTTGTTGGGCCCTGCATTGGGGGGTGGAGATGCCTTCCACTTCTCCTTGTCCTGTAAGGAGGGCACCTTTTCCCTATAACCCCCCACAATGGCTCAACCTTCTCTGCTGGGGCCTCATCCTCTGATGTCCTGCCCTTCTGCCCCCCCTCCATCTAACTCCTTACCTAGGCCACCTCTCAACCCTGCTTCATGGCCAAACACATTATCTGCCACTTTCATAATATAGAACAACATTTGTGCCTTGAGCAGCATAGAAGGCAAACTGAGGAGTCACAGTGGGATCCTGCCACAGGTGCCTTGAACTCACATCATTCCCTGCACCAAGCACAGGAGGCACACTAGCTTGATTGTTAGCAAAAAAGAGAGAGGAGGCATGCAGCTTACTGAGGCTTTGGCCTGGCACCATTCCAACATGGGAGGACCCTGTGCTTGTGTCAAAGCCTTAGCAAACTGCTCTGGAGTTACCTCCAACTAGGCCACCCTCTAGTCCTGTAGGACATTCTGCACCATGCCTGGCCCCAGACTAGGCCTTGATACATGAGCCAGGGTGCTGGAACTGGGCAAATGGATGCCTGGGCTTTAGAAAGGCCCCCCAACAAATCTGCTATGGCTGCAGACAACTCTGTCTACAAGGTAAACACAGCAACAGATGGGGAGCTGTTGTACTTACAACTCCAATACATCTGGTCAACCTTCCACTTTTCATGGCATTAGTTAAACTCACCCCATTGACTCTTATACTCTGTCCAGACCTCAACATGGTTACCATCTAACAGCAGAGGAGTTAGAGACAACAATGTTGCTGCTGGAGACTCTGTAGATGCTAACAACTCAGAATAGGAAGACATGAGGAACAGTTGGAAGCAATAGGGTACATCTGATCCTTTTTAATTGATTAGGAGAACCCCTTGACAAATGGCAGCCATGCTTCAACTTCATTCCTCATGCTGCTGCAGTTGATCAATATTGCTTGTACTTCAATTCTCATGATCCTGCTAATCCTCAACCCATGCCCCATGCCTTGAGAGTCTCAATACTGAAGAGGAGGTGATGTCATGACCCACCCCTGGACCTCTGGACCTGCTCCCAGAACACCCCACCTCCCTAGAGCTTCTCTCAATGCTCCCCCCAACTCATCTCAGCCTTTGCTTATCCATAGCACCTGTCCCAGCTAACTCTGATGCTTCCTTAGCAAACTCCAATAACCTTCTGGCAAATCCTGGCACATCCCCTGTAGGCCTCCTCAGCTCCCCCTCTCATCTATAAGGCCCCTGAGCCTCTCTGACACTTTCTCTGGCACAGGTGTATGTCACTCAACCACCCCTGCAACTCAGATGACTACTCCAGAGTTTCCTGACAACTATAGAACAGACCACATTCTCATCAGAATATCACCACAGCCTGTCCTCTGATCAGAGCTAACACCTGTCAACCCCACATGGCTCCAACAAGCCCTGCTGTTGTGCCCCCAACCCCCAGAGAAGGTTCAGTAGCTAGTATATAATGTAGAGTAACATCTGTTACCTTAGTCTTGATATTACCTGCTTTACTTGGTTTTTTGTATCTCATGTTCCTTTCTGTTATGTTTTTCTGTCTCATCTTTATTTCTATTTCTAGTTTCAAATCTATTTCCTTTCTCAGTTTTGTCTTGTCTTGACTGTCTCTGTTTCCTTTGTCATTCCTAAGTTCCTTTCATCTCTGACATCATTACAAACTCTGTGCTGATGTGCTCCTATGCCATCTAGTGCTGTGCAGAAAGCCTAAAAAGAGAACCTAACACTAGTCACTAGATAGAAGTAGCTGGCAGTAGGAAGTTAATAGTAGAGGGCAAGTCAGTAACCATCTGAGAGAATGAGAGTGAGTGCTGTGTCATAAGGTGGACTTGAAAGGATTGCTATCACTAGCCTAAGTTGCTAGTAACAGAAAGAAGAATGGGTGAAGGCAGGAAATGTCACTAAGACAAAGCAACATTTGAACAGTGGCAGAGGGGGGGTGGGGGGGTAGATGGTAATAGGGAGACTGAACAGAGGATGAACATAAACTGATTGCTAGCCACAGTCACTAGCTTTGCTAAGTCAAGATAACACAAAGGGCACCCACAGTTGGTACCACACTAAGTTGGGGGTTGAAGTTGGTAAGACTTGTCACTAAGTTGTTTTCAACAGTGAGTGAGGGAATAGAGTAAAGGTAGCAGCAAAGTGAAATCTCAAGCTGGTAGGCTTAGAGATAGACAGGTTTGATTCAAGGGGGAGTTGATTATCTGTGATTTGATGATTAAGTGTCTATATACAGGCAGTATTTATACTGTTCCAAAGTATAGTATGGGAAAGTAAGCAAGCAGTCACCACTAGTAATGGTGTCTGTCAATATGTTCATGGTTTATATGAGGCATCAGTCTGTAACCAAGTGAAGAATTATAAGTGAAGTCTCTGTGGCATATAATTGCAAATAAGTCCAAAAAGAGTGAGTCCAACATCCATACCTGAAGGGTAAATGCCATTCAAGTATGTTGGTAAGTTCACCAAAAGAAATGATAAGAAAAAAAAGGTATGTGTCTGGCAATATGTCCATATATGGGAAGAGAAAGCCATTTTGTTGCCAAAAAGTTGTTAGAGTCACTAATAATCATTGCTAGGAAAGGTCTTGTCCTTACTGTTCTAGACTCAAGGTCCAGGCTCCACATGATATTCCTTGTGATGGATAAGTCTCATGGTTGCTACAGTTCCATGCAAAGGCTACATCAGTCCAGACCTTGGGCTAGGCCCCATGTGCTGAGTGTTGTGACTTGTGCCAAATCAAAATAGTCAGCTGCTGCTAAGTCCAAAATGCCAAAAAATGGTGCTCAGCAACAACTGGGTCTTATCAGTGCACATGCTATGAACCTTCAAACATCCCTACAACAACTCTGGACCTCACCCTATGCTCAGCCCCAGAACCCATCACTTTTGATTAATTTCCCATCAAACCCTGGCTCTGCTCCCATCACTTGCAAAGCCTCTACTTATACTACAGCCCATACACTTGCTTACAGACTTGTACATGATGCCCACCCAAGCCCAACATTTAACATACTTGGTCTTAGACTTTCCTGGACCACCCCAGACTTGCTTGGACTGCTTCCCCAAGCTTTCCCCTGCAAGTACCTGAAGTCTGCACCTTCCCCAGAGCACTAGGTTATAAGCACAGGACATCATGTCTGCCTAGTAAGGACTTGCCAGTGTAGCTGAGCCCCTGTGGTCAGCATAACCTGACAGTATCAGTCTGCTACAAAGAGGAAAGTTCCTATGCTCAAAGCTAGACATTGGCAATTACAACTTAAATGGGCTCAAAAGCATCAGAACTGGACTGAAAAAGAGTGTTGTGGACAGATGAGAAAAAGATTAGCAGGATCAGATCAGATGGGAAGCAGTATGTATGGAACCTATGAGGAGAAGGCATTTTAAACTAGACCACTACACCTACTGTGAAACATGGAGGAGGGAATGATCTCATGGTATGGGGCTGTATGAGTTGGAATGAGATAGGAAACCTGGTAGAGGTGATGGGAATTATGAATACAAAGCAGTACTGTGAAATTTTAGATGATGGAGCAAAGGAGAGCTTTGAGAAGTTGGAGTTGGAGGGGGGTGCCTGGTACTTTCAACAGGACAATGGCCCCAAACACAACTTCAAGAGGGCTAACAAGTGGTTCAAAGACAATAACTCTGATGTCTTCTAGTGGCCGGCCCAATCCCCTAATCTCTTAACCTATTGAACACCTCTGGGAGTACCTCAAGGAGCAGCTTAGGCAATATAAAACACTTGCTTATGGTGTGCATGAGTTGTGGGAGAGAGTTGCAAAGGAGTGAGATGAAATACCACCAGAAATACACCAAAGACTGATAGAAAGCATTCTTGGAAAGATTCAAGCAGTTATCAAGGCAAATGGAGGACATACAAAGTACTAAATATCAAAATTAGAGATGCTCAAAAAACTGTCTCAATGAGTGGGTATTTTGAAATGGCCATCACACCATCAGTTTTGATTTGAATTACATAAGCCCAAATGTAATTTGTAGCTACAATGCCATAGTATTTTACATGATTTAACCAGAATTTTAGGTACTTTCAATCCTTCATAATGCCAAATGTAATCTTTCAAAAAGTATGAAACATTGGGACAATGTTTTGAGCCATTGTACATTGTGTCTAAGGACATGGCCACAGACCTCTTCACCAAGACCCTACACATGACATGGACATCCAAGTACAGATTAACATACTACATATAATATCATTCTGAACTCATGGACATCCAGATCTTCTTGCTGCTGAGTCACTGTGCTTGTCATTTGAGACTCATGTATTCTTTTGGACTTGCTCAGGAGAGGACCCAGGCAATCTTCAGGGCATCAGAGGCAAATGCTTCACCACTCAGCTGAATATAAGTGATGCAAGACTGGAGGAATTGTTCCCAGCCCTATGAGTACCTTCAAAGGCATTTGAAAGTGCAGGACAAAGAATTTTTGCATAGGAGGTCATGGAAACATCAAATCAAGGTGCAGGAAACTTTCCTACAGCTGCCAGGGGCATAGGGAGAGTGGTATAGGCAAGAAGAAGGCAATCCAGTATGACCTGAGGAGAGTGAGACATGGATTCAGTGGTTTGTTGTAATCCAGCAAGTTTGGTAGTGTAGGAGGTCAGGAAAGCTGGGTAAGTTGCACCTGCATCTTTAGAATCAACAAACAATTATCCTGGGGGCTCAAAGCATCATGAGGTGCTGGGGGCATTGGTTGGGTTATAGGAGGTTGGTTGGGTTATAGGAGGTAGGCAGGAGGTAGTAAGACACTGGTGTGGGAGAGACCTATCAGGCAATTGAAAAGGAGGCTCCCAGACCAAATCTAGAGACTTGTTCTGCTCTATCTCTAGAGGCTGTGGCTCAGTCACACAGCTGGCAGAGGGAAATCCAAAGTCTACTAAAATTAGCTGCTAGCAGAAACTAACTACATACTTGGCAGAAAAAAATCCAAAGAGAACAAGTCTAAGGATTCCTGTTGTCAGAATGCAAATTTACAAAGACAAACTCTGGAAAGTACTGTGGGAAACATGATGTCAGATTCAGCATATACACACAGCCTGATGTCACAATTGAAGTCATGTGACTCCAAAAATGGAAATCCACTATAAAAGGCCTCAATATTGAGCCACAAGTCACAAGACACTACTGAATCAGTACTGTTGAATAGCCCTAGGTTGAAAGCAGTTAAGACTAAAAGATGGAAGGATGGAGGTGAAAGGCAGGCTGGCAATAAAGGAAACAAAATAATAACTTGGAAATGAGTGGTCTTCTAATAGTGACCTTGGCTGGTCAGTACACAATGTAAGAGTGACCTCTGGAGGTTGTGGCTCAATCACACAACTGGCAGAGGGAGATTCAAAGTCTATTCAGCATCTACAAGAAGTTCTAGAGTTCTAGCTACTCACCTGGCAGAGGGAGATCCAAAGAAAACAAGTCTCAGGATTCCCAATGCCAGTGTTCAGAAAATTTACTCTAGAGTTTCTGGGAAAAATACTCGACAATAACTAAATCCAGAGTCTGATCCAAAAGCAGAAATCCATTGTAAATGGCCTTGATCTCCAGACTCCTGACACATGACCACACAAAAATATAACCAAAAGATAGCCCTTGGTCAAAAGTACTTGTTGTCAGGTTCTGATGACCTTGGGGGCTCAGCTGCACTGGGTGAGTCCTTACTAGGCGGGTGTGATCCCCTTGCACTGGCAACCAAACACTTGAAAGCATTCTGGGCAATGATGGCTTGTGCAGATAGTCGGTGGGATGTGATCCGGACAGATCTGGGGAGGTCCGAAGAAGTCGGATTGCAAGGAAACAGGATGGGCTTGGTGGGGTTCAGGCAGAAGACCATATGGGAGACTTGCAGAAGCAAAGGAGTAGGCAGCTACACAATCAATGGGAGTGGAGCTGGAGTCTGATGGAAGATCAATTGGAGTTGATGGAGTCCGGGACCAAACGAAGAGCGGGGTTCAGGTCTGGGAAAGAGTGTTGGAGTTCGTAATTGTAATTGCGGAGTTTGTGAGGTCGTTAAGGTTGAGGAAGACTTGGGCACTACGGTTGGACAGAGTCACCAAGACAGCGTCAGACAAAATGAAATGGAGTCAATATGGAACAAGAGTAGATTTGAGTGAAGATACGAAACGGTAACAAGAATAATAACAAAATGGGGACAAGACAAGACCGGGAGACTGAGATAGGACCAGGAGACTGAGATTAAGGAGAACAAAACACAAAACACAAGAAGGAGACAATCAGACTATAGGTAACATTAAGCAATATCAAGACTAGAGTATGAAGAGCTACTCGACGTCTTATATACTGACTACCAGAGAACTTTGGGGTACGTCGGCTGTGGCGGCGGGGCTTGGCGGAGCTCGATGGAGTGGGCGGGTGTCAGTTGCAATTGAGGGTCGGGCCATGCTGATACATTGTTGGGATTATTTGGGAACGCAGGTCGCCCCGAGGTTGTCGTGATACTCCGGAATGGTTCGGAGGAACCAGGGTGTTGAGTTGATGATGGGTGGTGAAGATCAGGAACAGCAGGGGTGGTTCTCGGGGTTCAGGAGATCCAGAGTAAGTGTCAGTGGTTGCAGGGAAGGCGTCGAAGTTGGCCAGGGGGCCATCGGAGTTAGCCAGGGAGGTGTCGGAATTAGCCAGGGAGGTGTCGGAGTTAGCCAGGGAGGCGTTGGAGTTAGCTGGGGTTGTGTCGGGGCTAACCAAAATAGGCGCAGGGCATGGGCGGAAGTTTGGTGGAGTGTTGGGGGTTTTGGGGAATCGGGGGGTTGCTGGACAACATGCGGGGGTCCAGGGGATGGGTTGTGACACTTGTGACCCCAGATTGGGAGGTCTACAATGAGTGGTAGGCCCAGAATAAAGGAAACAATCCAGGAGTTTCTGGTAAGAGGCAGTGTGCAAGGGGCAACAGTTGTCTGAATTATGGATAGAGAACTGGTGCAGCCTGGGACCAGCAGATAGAGAAAGCAAAGGAGAATAAAGGGAAACCATAAGGAGGGAGAATGGGACAGAGGGAGAATGGGATGTCCCCTGACAACAATGGGATCTCTCCTTCTTGATGAAGAAGACTGGACAGGCTATTGGGGACTTTGAGAGCTGTATCCAGCTGGAGTTTTGCAGGAATGCATCTGGCTCATCTTGCTCACATAGTGCAAGTGGATAGAGGGAGCAAGTCAAATAATGCCTTGGAGAATACATCCTCAAAGTCTTGGAGGTGATGGAGAACTGTGCTATAAAATGGCTTGGGTTGGGATTTAGCTACAAAAGCCTTAGCTAGTTGTTGAAAGATTGTCTGGTTGGCTCATTTTTCTGCCACAGTGAGAGGGGGGCAGAGCATTGTAGCATAGATCCCATCACCTACTTCAATGGTCTTGTTTGGAGACTCAGGGTCTAGAGTGCCAATGAACTCCCCTTTACATCCATCTTCTTCTTCAGGTTTACATCCAACACCTCTGACATTCTCATAGAGGGCCTTTCTATGAGGGAATGCCAGAGAGGGAGGATCTAAAAGGTCAAGATAGACATAAGGGAGATGCTCTGCACAACAAGTGCATATGACCTTTACTTTGTGCTTCTTCCAAGCTTTTCCAGTGCAAGTCACACAACAGTGAGGGCAGTTACTCATCCTCACCTCACTCTTTGTCCAATCTATCTTAGAGTTGTGCTCATATAGTCAGATAGTCAGATGAACCACAAAATCATATCTTGCTTACCCAGGCTTGTGATGGCTAAGGCAGCACATTTAGAGTGATTCTAGTAGTGAAGGACCAGATCAACCATTGAATAAATTGAGCCAGCTTCATTCAGCATACCATCAATGTTGTAGACTGGAATTGGATTAGAGAGGGGATGAGTGGTGAGGCAGTGGTGTTGCACTTATCCTGCATCTAGGAAAGAGCCTATTTCCCAACTATCCAGTAGGGAAACAATGCTCCAGATTTTCTGAGTTGTCCATTGTCTCAATCTCCACCTATAGCTCCAGAAATTTGGCAGAGAGTGTCAGGGGATGTCCCACTTATTTCCCCTTCTCCTCCTCCAGTTCTTGTCAGAGTTCCCCCATTATGGTTATCCCTCATTCTCCTTCCTTTTCCCTATCTATTGGTCCTAGTTTCAGCTCTCATGCTGCACTGGCTCTCTGTCAATAATTCAGACAAGTGTGGCCTCTTTGGCACTGCCACTAGCTTATTTAACTGCTAACCAATTGCTGACACATCACTTTTGTCTTTTTTCTGTCATACTGGACAGTTGTTTCTCATGCTTCTGAAGCCTCTGAAGTGTCACACCTTGCCTAGGGAATCCCCAGACTTGTTCTCTTTGGATCTCCTTTGCCAGTTGTGTAATTGAGCCACAGCCTTCAGAGGTTGCCTTTACAACAGAACAAGTCTCTAGATTTGGTCTGGGAGCCTCCTTTTTGATTGCCTGAGTTTCTATTTGGTTCCTTAAAGATCTCTCCCCCACCAGTATCTTGGTCCTCCCTGTGCTCCTTTTATGACCCAACCAACCCCTCCAGCACCTCCCCCTGATAATTCAAGCCCCCAGGATGATGCCTGGAGTTGTTTTCTGTCCCTGGAGACACAGGTTCAACTTACCCAAGCTTCTCTTACCTCCCACACTGCTGAATTCACTGGACTCTGTCAAACCATTGAAGCAGTCTCCCTCTACCTCCAGGCCCTCCTGGAATGTCTCCTCCTTGCTCTTACTCCTCCCCCTGGACCCCTAGCAGCTGCAGCAAGATTTTCTTCTGCACCTAGCTCAGAGTTTTCAGCATATCTCACTCCAAAATTTCTTGCCCTGTGCTTCCCAATGTATTTGATGAGGACTGTAGAGTTGGGGAATGTTTCCTCCAGTCTTACATCACCTATATCCAGTTGAGCAGTGAAGCCTTTGCCTTTGATGCCTCTCCTACATAAAGGCAAGCCAAGCCTCAACCTATGTGCTGTGCATTTTTTGATGCCCAAGAGGAGTTCAGAGTTTCTCTGGCTAGATGGAGTTTGAGAAGGAGTTCCAAGCTGAGTCCTTTCCCCTTGACCTTGCCAAAACACAGCTATTTCCCTTCAAGACTGAACCCAGTATGGCCAAGGGAAGTAGTCACTCAATGAGTACATTGACTCATTCTGTGTGTTAATCAAACAGGCTGGATATCCAGATGGTGTCAGGTTCTGCTGACCATGGAGGCTTAGCTTAACTGGGCAAGTCCTTACTAGGCAGACACAATGTCCTGCACTGATAACCTAGCATTTGAGGAAGGTCCAGACTTCAGATACTTGTGAGGATAAGTGAGGGGGAGTGGTCTGAACAAGTCCAGAGTAGTCTAAGACAAGGTATAAGGAAGGGTTGGGCTTGGATGAGGTACAAGTCCAGAGGCAAGTATTGATGGTGCAGGGCAATGGAGGCTACATGAGTGAGATGGGAGTGGGGCCAGAGTTTGATGGGGGATCAATGGATGTTGATGGGTTTCAGAGCTGAACTAAAGCAAGGTCCAGAGTTGGTTAAGAATGTTTGGGAGGTTGTGATCATAAGCATGGAGTTTGTAATGGTGTTAGAGTTGAAGGGGACTTGGACATGACAAAGGAAATAGAGACAAGCAAGACAAGACTGAGTCAAGGTGAGATTGAGATGAGAACAAAAATAGATCAAAGCAGAGATACAAAACAATAACAAGACAATATGAGAAATAGAGATGAGACAAGGCCAGGAGACTGAGATAAGGCCAGGAGACTGAAATAAGGCCAGGAGACTGAGATAAGGCCAGGAGACTGAAATTGTCACGACCCGCTCCCTAGACACTGCTCCCAACCCCTCCCAATTTCCTGTCTAACTCCCCTGAACCCCACCCACACTGGATAACTCCGACGCTTCTCTGGCAAACCCCAACAGCAACTCCAACTCCCTCTCCATAGCCATCAACACTCCCCCTGAAACCTTCCTCCACCATTCCTGGCCACGTCATATGTCCCCGACCCCCTACCCTAGTTTACCCAACCTGTCCCGGAGTATCATGATGTCCCCGGAGTGGCCGCACCCCCAACTGATCCCATCAGAATACCACCGCGGCCCGACCTTGGATTGTACCCAACACCCGTCAACTCCGCACAGCTCCGTCAACCCCCACCACCATATCTGCTGCCCTCCGAGGTACCCAGTAGTCGGTATATAAGTCGTAGAATAACTCCTCGAACTTTAGTCTTGATATTACATTTACCGGTTTCCTATGTTTTGTCTCTCATCTCGTCTCTATTCCTGTTTTTAAGTTTCGAATCTATCTTTTTCCTCAGTCTTGTCTTGTCTCCGTCTTGTCTTGACTGTACATATTTCCTTTGTTCTTCTAAGTTCCCCTTGCTCCCTATGTTAGTACAAACTCCACGCATGCGCCACGACCCAAACATTCTTATGACAACTCTGACCCTCGCTACCCGCTTGGCCCCGGAACCCATCAAGCCCTGGTAATCCCCTATCTAGCTCCGACCCCACCCCCATCACCCGAGAAGCCTCCGCTTACCCCGCAATCTATTTGCGCGCCCACAAACTAGCCCTGACACCCGCCCTGGGTCAATGACCAGTACCTTCAGTCTTAGACTCCTCCGGACCATTCAGGACTTACTTGGGCTGCTTTCCCTAGGGACCCCCTCACAAGCTTTCCCCACCTCCACTCCAACTCCGGATGCCTGGTTATAAGCACAGGACATCACGTCCACCTAGTAAGGACTCGCCAGTGTACTGAGCCCCCATCGTCAGCGGAACCTGACAGAAATAAGGCCAGGAGACTGAGAGAAGAGAAAATGTTGATGTGCTCCTATGCCACCTAGTGCCATGCAGGAAATCTAAAAAGAGGACCTAACACTAGTCACTAGATAGGGTAGCTGGCAGCAGGAAGTTAATAAAGAGGGCAAGTCAGTAACCATCCCAGAGAATGAGAGCTAAAGGGTGTGGTGTAAATGGGAAGTGGCAATAATTGCTAACACTAGCCTAAGTCACTAGATGGTAATGGAGGGTTGCTAGACAAAGGAAGGGGAAAAGAATGAAGATGAAAGAGTTGCTAAGGACAGGGGAACTAAGCAGTGAAAGAGGAGTTGGGAAATCAAAGAGAAAGTGATGATAAAGAAGCTGGAGGGGGGACAAATGCAAACTAGTCACTAGCCATAGTTGCTAGCATTGCTAAGTTGAAAATAATGCTAAGGGTACCCATAGTTGGTACTATATAAAGTTGAAGTCAAGGTCAGCAAGACTGTCACTAAGTCATTGTCAAGGGTGAGCAAAAGAGCAAAATGAAATCTTAAGCTGGTAAGCTTAGAGAAAGGGGGAAATGATACTCTGTTTGTTGGTTTGTCTCTATGCACAGACAGTATTTATACTGTTCATAAGTATAGTATACAAAAGGAAATAATAGTCACTACCAGCAATGGCATCTGCCAAAGTGTTTAGGATACATATGAGGTGTCAGTCTGGTAACCAAGTAAAAGTAAGTGAAGTTATGCTGATGTATAAAGGTAATAAATCACAAGAAAAGAGCATGTCCAATGTCAATACCTGAAGTGTAGATGCTGTTCAAGTATGTTTGTAAGCTCAACAAGAAAAATGATAAGTAAGAAATCACACAACCATGAATATGTTCATTTTTGTAGAGGAAGCAGTGTTGTTGCCAGGAAACTTGCTAGCAATTGTCACTAAGAAAGGTCTTGGTCTTGTTGTTCTAGACTCAGAGTCCAGACTCCACATGATATGGCTTGTTCCAGACCTCAGGGCTAGGCCTCATGTGTTGAGTATCATGACTTGCATTGTGACTTGTACCATGTCAACATAATCAGCTGCTGTCCAATCAGAAATGCTAAAAATGGTGCTCAGCAACATGTAAGTCTTATCAATTTAATAAGAAACACAAAACACAAGGAAACAATCAGCAGCACATAGGTAATACAAGTAATATCAAGACTAGAGTATGGGATGCTACTCTATAACTTATATATCAACTACTAGGACTGCTCTGGGAATAGTGGGTCTGGGGTGGAGCTTGTTGGGGCTGTGTGGAGTCAATGGGTGTCAGTTATGATCAGTGGGTGGGCTGCAGTGATATAGTGATGGGATCAAATGGGAACATGGGCCACCCCGGGGTTGTGTAAGGGCAACCTCTGGAGGCTGTGGCTCAATCACACAACTGGCAGAGGGAGATCCAAAGTTTACTCAGTATCTACAAGAAGTTCTAGAGTTCTAGCTACTCACCTGGCAGAGAGAGATCCAAAGAGAACAAGTCTAAGGATCCCCAATGCCAGTGTTTGGAAAATTTACTCTAGAGCTTCTAAAAACAACACCCAACAACAACTAAATCTAGAGTCCAATCAAGAGTGGAAATCCATCATAAATGGCCTTGATCTCCAGACTCTCTGCATGTGACTATCTACCAATATGACCAACAGATAGCCTTTGCTCAGAAGTACTTGTGGTCCAAAGATGGAAGGCCTACAATGAGTGGTAAGCCTGGAATACATGAAACAATCCAGGAGTCTGGTAAGAGGCCATGTGGACACTTGTTGGAATTACAAACAGAGAACCAGTGCAGCCTGATAGTTAAAACTGGAGCCAGCTAATAGGAAAGTGAAAGGAGAACAAAGGAAAACCATAAGGAGGGAGAACAGAGCAAAGGGGGACTGGGACATCCCCTGACAGGTTGGCATGATGTTCCAGACTCAGGGTTGGGTAAGCTGGGGTGGCAAGTCAGTGACATATGCTGGAGTCAGGAATAGTGTTGGGGGGCTCTGTGGGCTCAGGAAGGGAAGAGGGAGCATTGGGGCTTGCAGGGAACACATTGGGGTTTGCCAGAGGGGCCATTGGAGTTTGCTGGAGAAGTGTCAGAGTTAGCTGGGATAAGTGTCATGGGTGAATGAAGGTTGGGGGAGTTGAAGGGATGTTGAGGGGGGGCTCTGGAGAAGTGAGGCAGCTTGGGAACAGGTCAGAGGCTTCTGGGAACAGGTCATGACAGATGGTCTACAACTCTGCTTAATCTTCCATGATGGACTCCACCCCTCTCTCATGAATTGTATTGACAGTATGGCTGAGGGGTGCTCAGATGATGAGCATGTTGACACCTGGTACAAGGTGGCATGGGAGCAGTAGCAATTGATGGAACTGCAATGTGAGCTGTGGCAGACACAACTGTTGTTGGCTCCTTTTCCTCATGGTGGGTTCACCTCCCAAGTCCCCCCTTCCATGCATGCCTCAGCAGCCCCACAAGGAGGTGCAACTCTTCCTATGCCATCCCACATTGCTCCCTTCTATGCTCCCTTACCAGCTCTCATGCACTCCCTACCCCAGGGAGTCCCAATGGATGTTGACACCTCCTGACAGTGATCCTCTACTTGTGTGTTGTGCTGATGCTGTAGAAAGGCTGGTCACTTTGCCAGTTACTGTCCTCAAGGGCTAGAAGTCCATTACCTGTTTGCATCAGAGCAAGAAGAGCTGCTCATCCAACTCCTGGGCTCTATTTTCCCTGTAGTGGACCTGGTCCTCCATTACAAAGACCACTTCAAGTGAGCCACTTTTGCCATCATTAGTCTGGGGAAACAAGACATGATCTTGGGATCCACTTGGTTATGTAAAAACAACCCTGAGATTGATTGGATAAAGGGTGAGGTGAAGATGAGCCATTGCCCTTATCATTGCATGACTTGTGCTGAAGAAGCCAATAAGAAGTATAGAGCAAAAGTTCATGAGCATGCTGCCATGCACACTTGTTGTGCTGAACATCTCTCTTATGCTGATCTCAACCTCCTGAATCCCCCCCCCCCTTTTGCATTCCCTCATAGATAGGCCCTCTACAAGGATGTCCAAGGTGTTGGTTGTGAACCTCATGAGGAAGATGAGTGTGAAGAAGAATCCATCAGCACTTTGGACCCAGAGTCCCCAGACAAAACTATTGAGGTAGGATGATAGAATCTATGCTACAACCCTCTGCCCCCCTCCTACAGTGGCAGAGATTTGGGCCAGTCAGACCACTTCTCAACATCTAGCCAAGGCATTTGCAGCAAACTCTCAGCCCAAGCTTTTTTGTAGCACAATGCCCAATCACCTCCATGATTTTGAAAATGTATTCTTCAAGGCATCCTTTGATTCACTCCTAGAGTGTAAGCAGTGGGATCATGCAATCGAGCTGATACCAGATGCAGAACCCTCCAGCTGCAAAGTCTATCCACTTGTGCCCCATGAGCAGGATGAGCTAGACACATTCCTACAGGAGAATCTTGGCTCTGGACAGATACAACCCTCTAAGTCCCCAATGGCCTCCCCAGTCTTTTTCATTAAGAAGAAGGATGGGTCTCTTTGTCTAGGGCTATCAAGGCTTAAATGCAATGACAGTGAAAAATTGCTATCCTTTGCCACTCATCTCAGAACTCATCAACAACCTTTGAGGTGCATGCTACTTCACCAAGTTGGACATCCATTGGGACTACAACAATGTGTGTATCAAAGAGGAAGATGAGTGGAAGGCAGCATTGCAAACCAATTGTGGACTCTTTGAACCTCTGGTGATGTTCTTTGGCCTCACAAATGGCCCAGTCACCTTCCAGACTATGATGAATGACATCTTCCACAATTTGATCACTGAAGGTGTTGTTTGCATGTATCTTGATGATATCCTCATCTACACTAAAACCTTGGAAGAGCATTGACAGGTCACATGCATTGTCTTGGAATGCCTCCAGGGCAAAGTCAAAACAAGCAAGATCAAGCAAGTTTTATCAAAACCATTTTGGCTTGATCCTGCTTGTATTGGCTCAACTGACTTTTATCTGGTATTCAATCCTTCCTGGTAACAAGTCATGAATTCAATCATGAGATTCCGATAGACTTTTGTACTTACTAAAATGCATAGATTAAGTTGAGTCATTTTACATTACTATTGACATTCAATTTATATTGTATAATGGATTTAATCAAATGAATTAAAAAATTGAGTTAAATGATATAGAATATCAGCCTGAATTGACAATAAATGTAAATGTTTTGATGTGTCAGTTTCCATAGACACTGCAGAGGCAGCTATGAAAAGCTATATATATCATAGATGATCACACTTATATTTTAGGAAACATCTATTGATATCTATGTAAAGGGGTACTTGTCTATGAGACTATTCCATGTACGTAGAGCATAATAGCACACGTAATCAAGACATTTTTTGCTGATGCCTGCTAACTGATCTTTGGCTCATGATCTAATCACTAAGACTGGCTATACTCCCTTTGTGTTGCATGAAGTTGTGCTCCGCTCGAGTATAGTCTACGCCGATGTTCAAGTTGGGCATGATGAGCATCTGCTGCTTTCCGTGCCGGACGAACACGACGTGACAGGAGCACGTGTTCCGTGACGGCCTGAAAAAGCACAACTTGTACGTATATACGTACCTCGCACACTTTCAAAGTCAAACGTGAATCCAGAGATTACATACGTGTTATATTGAGTAATCGAACAACTTTGTGCAATCTGATGGGCAGCTAGAATGATTGTTCGAACCCTGTTACAGTCTTATTCAATTCAAGTTGACGCTACGTGTCTTGGAGGAATCAACGCCAACGGCTTTATGGAGAACGTGAATACTCTGAACCTAGGAGACAAGCATTTTGCACGTACTTATATAGCCAATCACACCTTCTGGCCAATCGTCGTGAATAGATTCAATGCTAACCATAAATCGTAAGCTTCCATTCAAAAAACTCGAAGTCAGATAATATCTCAGACTCACTCAACGACAGGGTAAAAGCCAGCTTCGGATGCTGCCATATACACAGGATCGTCGAGGTCGAGTACCCTGACGTTCGTATTGGTGTTGTAAGGTGGTTGCATTCCGATGATCGTGGTCCATTTGTCAGTGAAGAAAATTTGTCCGACGTGCGAAACTCCAGAGGAAATGAGGGAAGTGGTGTGGACCATGAGGTTGATGTGGTTTGCGCCCTGGGACGTAAATCCGGGGAAAATCGTCTGGAACTCAACAATCCCGTTAGACCCTGCAGGAGAGGCTCCTCTCAAGAAGGTGCCATATTCTCCTTCAGCGTTCGCTATTCTGATATATAAGAGCATGTAGATTGCCTTGTCAATCTTGACTGACCAGACCAAATTTCCACCATGACGTTTGGAAGGGCCTCGCAGGTTGAAACATCGAGGATGCCAATATCAAGGGTTAAAGCAATTCCCCTTTAAATTCCTGTTCTTTCAGGAACCTAAATTGAGTCAATATTTTGTAACTTACACTTGATCATCTGTTACATTCTGTCGCATAGGCTAAAAAATCAAGAGTCAAGATAGAAACTAGACATTATGCCTTGACCTATACCGGGTTTGGGATATAATTCTCTTTCATGCAAGAAATCAGCTTGGAATCTCGTTGAAGGTGCCTTGATTTACCTAGTTCGGCTTCGGGAGCAAGGACGCATGTTGTCTGCAAAAATAAGTTTTGCGATGAGTAACGAAAGTGTTTGGAGAAAGTTCGCTCACATTGAGGAGAAACGGATAGGTGGATCTTCTGGCATTATGCTGTGCGCGACGAGCAAGATTGAAGGCAGCGACTTCGCTAGAACAGTCACGGCGAATAACTCTATCAGCTACAGGAGACGCTGAAAAGGTTGGCATTAGCTCTAATATGCAAGAACGGTGGCAGAACGTCGTGCATCCCTTACCAGACACTATGTCACAGAGGGCTGCGAACGAGGCGATCAACGTAGACGAGAAGTACATATTCAAAAGTTAAGTAAATCGAATGTTGCCCTGATGCTCCAAGTCCGAGAGGGTTTTATACCTCAGAGAGTATGTTCTAAAAAGAAGTGATCGATTAATGAGGTGAGCATATGGTCGATTTATTACGTGGCGAGCTCAAGGAGGCTTACGGGTAATCATCCGTGGTTTTGTCGAGGTACACCAGACCTTGCATGACTATATTTACAGCAAATATCCATCACTGGTTGTATACGGCAGCACATCCTTGAATCTGAGTCCCGCAGATGATGTATACTTCTTGTGCATATGGTTCATATTACGTGGCGAGCTCGTGGAGGTTTACATGCCGTAGGTTTTCCGAGGTACACCACATCATGCGGACATTGGAAGAGTATCTTTGATGCAGAGTGCCACCTCTGACGGTATCGAAGAACGAATTCGGAGAATTCTGCGCTTCCTTCGAGTTGAACGTGGACTTTTCCTTCCTGAACTGGAACGAATAGATCAACGTTTGAGTCAAAATTAAGCTCTTCGACTTGGAATGATGACTCTTCACCTCACGAGGACTGCATTCTTAAGATTACTGCATTTTAGGATTGCTACATGTTGAAAGAAGGGTGCTAGATCTTCCTTAGAACCCAAGACTGGCTGATGGATTTGGTCGAGATCGACGATCCACCTCGTGGCAGCACATATTAACGACCTCTTAGACCCATGATTCCTGTAGCGAGATAGTTCTCGAGAACATGAGATGTTGTCGTTTCCCGACTTGGTGACCTTGTCTGTCGAGCGAGAACATAGCGGCAAGAGGTTTCGAATAGTGACTTATTATTACCATGACGTTATCACTTTAAATTTCGAAATCACCAGTACCCCACATAGTCAAAATGATTAGTGATTGTGCCTGGCCCTCACAATACCGGAAAGCCAAAGCCGGAGGCCTGGCGTTCAGGAAGATAGCTCAAACATCTTGTTAGATGTAAATTCCATTGCAGGTTAATATTTGTAGCTAACAAATCCTATCGGGACATACCTCATGAATTGCAAATGGAGCCTAACACTTCAAAATATGATATCATCTGGCGCTGAATGTGGGGATACCAAGTCCGCCCCCACATTAAGCAGCTTCTTTTGATTGCCATCAATGCAGCTCTCAGACCAAGATCTTGAAGTTCATGGGTTGTGAAAGCATTGCAAAAAGAGAGAATTCTGATTGTATCAAGCACATACATTTACTCTTGCTACATACCAATGTTGTTCTAAGTTTATCCTTTTCTCATACCATACATTCATTATTACCAACTCAAATCGTCCTTGAAAATAGGAGCCACTCTATTGATGTGATTGAGGAAATGCAGGATAATATATTATTGCAAACTTTGTAACCAATACTGTCTGTATATGCTATGTCAACTCACAATTAGATTTGTTAGTATATTTTTCTTTGGAAAAGAAGGTTATAAAGAAATGCCCCACATGTCAGCAGATTGAACTGAAGACAGATCGAAACAAATCATAGTAAATAATCCGAAATAATGATTGGGGCAAGTGTGAGGAGAGTTTGCTGTAAGCAGAGTGCTGACAACTTGACAAGGATGAGAGGGAAATGATGAGGATGTCAGGGACTCAATTAATGCAAGATAGGATGGATGACATATTGAAGTCTACTGGGAAAATTGATGAGGGCTTGAACTCAAGAAGACAGAGAGTGGAGAGATCAAACAACTGTGTTGATTTGCCTAAAGGCCAGTAGTCAAATACAATGAGTTTACATAGGAAAACTAATAAAGGAAGTAAACAATAAGGAGTTTTTAAAATGAAGAGGGATTTAAGACTTGTATAGATCTGTGAAATAAAAAGGGGCAAGATAGGAGAAATGATGAGACAATAACAAATTAGTATTTAAGGAAAAAAGAGGTCCAGAAATCGAGGAACATAGGAGTTGATGAGAATAGCTAGGTGGTCAATATTCAAATGAGATTGTATGGGTTTCTGACATTACCTCCCTTTGAGAATTGAATTGACATTGTCTTTGGACTTGGGTGGACAAGTGGTATGACCTGATTGAGTGGTGAGTTGAATTGGAGGTTTGAAATTACACTGAGAAGGTGCTGCAGAAGGAGAAGATGATCAGATTGGATGATGAATAGAGGAGTCTGAGAATGGGACAGGTTTGGGTAGTGCAGTCAGGGGTGTGCATTCCCAATCAAAATATATCTGAGATGGTTGTGGGCATTGTGGATTGCATCTATGCCAGCATTTGAGGACTTTGTGAAGTTCAGAGGGAATTTTGGATAACAGAATCCAGGAGTTCTCAGAGTCAGGCAGGTCTTTCCAGTGAATGAAATAATCATAGCAGCATCTGACTTTCCAACTATTGATGATGGTGCTAATATTGTGTGGGCATTCAGGGATGATGTCAACTGGAGGGCTGGAAATGATCCCTAAATGATTGGAGATGGTAGAAGCTGGAGTGTAGGGTTTGAGGAGGGAGATGTGAATAATGGGATGGGGTCAAGAGTATGATGGGGGAAGTCCAAGAAGATAGGAAGAAAGACTGTGATGAGCCAGTATTTTAAAAGGACCAAGGCATCTGAAGTTGAGTTTGTCTGAAGAACATGTAGTTTTTATGTTGTGGCAGAGGAGCCAGGCTTGTTCACCAGGTTGGAATTTGGGTGCCTGCATGTGATGTCAATCATAATATTCTGCCATGTAATTGTTAGCCTGCTGTAATTTGAGACAAAGTTCAGCATGGATTTCTTGAAGTTGGCTGGCAAGTGTAAGGATGACCTCTGGAGGCTGTGGCTCAATCACACAACTGGCAGAGGGAGATCCAAAGTTTACTCAGTATCTACAAGAAGTTCTAGAGTTCTAGCTACTCACCTGGCAGAGGGAGATCCAAAGAGAACAAGTCTAAGGATCCCCAATGCCAGTGTTCAGAAAATTTACTCTAGAGCTTCTGGAAAAAACACTCAACAACAACCAAATCCAGAGCCCAATCAAAAAGTGGAAATCCATTGTAAATGGCCTTGATCTCCAGACTCCTGGCACATGACCACCTACCAATAAGACCAAAAGATAGCCCTTGGTTGAAAGTACTTGTGATCCAAAGATGGAAGGCCTACAATGAGTGGTAGGCCCGGAATACAGGAAACAATCCAGGGGTCTAGTAAGAGCCATGTGGAAGGGGCAACACTTGTCAAAATTATGGACAGAGAATCAGTGCAGCCTGAGGGCTAGAACTGGGACCAGCAGATAAGGAAAGCCAAGGAGAATAAAGGAAAACCATAAGGAGGGAGAACAGGACAAAGGGGGAATGGGACATCCCCTGACAGCAAGATTGCTAGCAGCAGGGTTTGTAGTTCATTCAGTAATACAGATTTTGAAGTTGGGGTGATATTTGAGATTGGTGAAGAAGGAGGTTTGTTGAGTAGAAGAGTTTGTGTCATTGTTAAAGGAGAATTCAGTGAGGGCAAAGTAGTTGACCCAGTCATCTTGTTGATAGGATATATATGCATGGAGGTAAGTTTTGAGGGTTTGATTGGTGTGTTCTGTAAGTCTGTCAGTTTGAGGATGATAGGTGGTAGAAGGATGCATCTTGGTGCCAACAAAAGTCATAATGTTTGTGAGGAAGGATGAGACAAATACTGATCCACAATCAGAGACAATGGATCTGGAAAAGCCATGATAGTGGAAGATGTGGTCTAGGTAGATGTGTGCAAGTTCAGGAGTGTTCATTGATTCACAGATGGGAATGAAGTGTGCTGTGCAGGTCATGTGGTCACAGATGACCCAAATAGAGTCATAACTGTGAGATGGAGGGAGTTTAGTGATGAAGTCCATGGAAATGGACTGCCAGAGCTGATCAGGAATGTCAAGAGGTTGTAGTAAACCATAAGGTTTGTGGGTGGCATGTTTGGTGCATGCACAAGTTTCACAGGACTTGACATAAGCACAGGAGATGTATGCATACCTGGCCAAGGGAAATATCAAGCAAGATTATTGTAAGTGACAGCATGGCCAGGATGGCCTGTGAGAACAGAGTTATGGTGGGAATAGAGGATTTTAGAATGGAGGGGAGCAGGGACAAAAGGCAGCTGTTGTAGAAGATAAGGTCATCTTGTTGAGTGATTGAGGAGTTGCCTTGGTGCAGGAGTATATGCCATTCAGTATCAGCATGATATGTGGACTTGAATTTGTTGAGGAGTTTGGAGTTGTTGAGCAAAAAGGTGGAGAGAGAGTTTATGAAAAGTGGGGATGTGTTGGGTGGAGTTTGGGAGAAAAAGATTCAAGAAGAAGACCACTAAATAGGATATAGAGAGCATTTGTATGAATCACAACTTTCAACAAGAACATGTTAAAGTGTGTTTACCATGAATAAGTGCCTAAATTGTCTACTTATAAGTATATGTATAGGTGGGCAAGATGAAGTTGCATTTAGTGCAAAATCTGAGTTCATGGAATAGGATGATAATTGATAATTGAGCACATTGACAGGATTTATAACAATGAGATCTTTTGGCTACAACAATGGTGAGTCAATGAGATCATCAGAGGTGAAAAAAGGTAAAGTCTACAACACATGCACAGTTTTCAGGAATGAATGAGTATGATTCTGTGAGTAGTCATGATAGTCAAACTCCATTAAAGATTGTTCCAAGTGTTTCTGATCTCTCTCAGGAAAATTAGTATGGTGCCATGAACTAACACCAAATGCCCAGATATGGCTGCAATGGTTTAATGACATCATCAGAGAGGTGAAAAAGACAAAATATACTTTGTTGTTGTCAAAATATGGGTATCCCAAGTGGTAATGATTGGTCTTGATTCTACAAGGCCTTGGGCCTTAGCTGCTGTAGACCATACCTGAACACTAACATCTGGGAAGGAAGAAGTACATAACAGCAGAGATTGATTAGGCTTTCATGTTCCTGTTCACCATTCCAGAGAAGTTTTGAGTCTTTCAGAAAATGCTGCTTTTCTTATATGTAATATTTTAATAATGGCCCTGCATGTGCAGAACAGAATGTTTGGTACAGCATAAGCCATGTGCAATGATTTTAAATAGTGCTAGTTGGTTGCCAGACCATCATTACAATGAGCATACATGATGAACTCATGGCTGACATGAACAGTAGAATTGGAAGCAGAAGCAGAAGAAGCAGAAGTAAAGGTTTCAAACACAAGTTACTGAGTGAT
Source organism: Termitomyces sp. 'cryptogamus' (assembly GCA_020091625.1). Lineage (NCBI taxonomy): Eukaryota > Fungi > Basidiomycota > Agaricomycetes > Agaricales > Lyophyllaceae > Termitomyces > Termitomyces sp. 'cryptogamus'. Next base: position 5,937,787 of record JAGYZC010000001.1, read on the forward strand.
CATTGGTATATATTTCAAAGACATGAGATTTGGAAACTCAAAGAAAACAAGAGGCTACAATACAATATCACTAGGATCCTTATCATAGGTAGATTCTGGTCATTCTAAAAAGTCCAGCTGGAGAGTGTGTACCACTAACCAAAGTTGGCAATCAGTAAAAGGTCCCCTGATACATAGGGTATGTAATCTACTGATTTCCATGCTTGCAATAAAAGCCTAAGAAGAAATCCTTGAGCAGATCAAAAGAATCCTGGGCAATGATCTGATTCTCTGCCAAATCACTGATAACAGTCTTGCACCAGTAATGACACCTACTACCTTGCTCATTCAGCATGTATCTATCCTTTGCTTTGCTGTGACCTAGAGCTATATTGATGACATCCTGCATTGTGACATCCTTTTTTTCCAGCAAAAGGAATGTTATATTCACCCATCTCTTCAATCCTGGTCAAAACCCAGTAGTCTTGCTTTGTGATGAAGACATTTGTAATTTCCTCTACAATTCTTTTCTGAGAGTTCAATTTGACAGATTCCTCTACTTGGTCCACTCCAATGTAGAGTTGGGAGTAGAGATGCCAGAGGACATAGCCTTCCAACCACATTTTTTGAACAATGAAGAATGACAGACCTGACTTTCCACCCTCAAATGGCATCTAGCAAGGTGAGTGAGATGGTGTTCCCTGAGATACACAAAGTAGGGTATCTCAATCAATGATCAAAAAAACTCATTGAGCTCTGAATAGTTCTGTTAGTGTTTGTTTTTAGCTGCAACAATGTCAAGAATGCTGTAAAATATGCTCTGCATCCCAATCTGACTGAGATAACAAGATATAGAGGGCTTGGGAGAATCACAACATCAGGTTGATGTAACCATTGGTCATCAACAAACTTCTCTTATAATTCTTATAGTGACAATGTTTGACATCAGATTAGTGGTCATGAGGCACTTGTGTGCTATGCAGCAAATTACATTGTTCATGTCATAATCTAGTGATAGTAATATCACAGAAAAATGGCATTCTATGGCTACAAATTAATTGTCTCAATAACAACTTAAAAAACAATGAGATAAGGATCATCAGCCCTTGTTTAAGTGTGGCATATCACTCAACTCATGGTGTTGAAGTTCAAGTTGACTGCATGGCATCCTATTCCCCATTTCTAAGTGTCTATCACAGCCAGAAGAGACCTAAATTATCTATCCTAAATTATCTTTTCTCTGGTCTGAATTGTCACTCAGAAAAAGAAAGGTTTTTTAAAAAAAAGTGAAGATAATCAGATACACATATATCAGTTGAGATATTCCATCCATCAGACATCTTGTCACAGCCATGGGCCTATGTGAAAGGGTGTGGCATGCCCTGGACAGTGGACTCAAGTGAATATTCAGGTTAAAAGGGAAAGACATAATGTCACATCCAGAAAGCCTTACAGATCCAGGGAGTGATGCATGCATACCCAACCTATACAAAGCCTACTGACCCACTTATGTTTAGATCCAAATCAGAATGTACAATACAATGCAAAATCACCCATATTAGTATACATGCCTTGTTGGGAAACACTAGGACAGTCAGTTTGGGTGAATCAATGAGGGTCTTGAGCAGTCCAGCAAATCTTAGGATCACATATGTAGGATAATTTGATAAACTATGCAAAAATGATGTTAATATCAGGGAGATGTACAGCCACTTTTATCCATGCCATTGTTGCTCACAATGGGCTTCTCTGCATCTACAATGTATTTCCCCAAGCTGGTGTCTGGTCAACTATACATTTGTTGATTTTGGAAGCCTTGGAGTCATCACTTAATGGATAAAACCACAATCTACATTCATCTGGGGCCCTCAAACCTGTCCAGTGACTCCAGTCCCAAGATATAACAACATGTACACATAATCTAGACTGGCCTCCATGCCAACAAAATGCCACCAAGCCAGAGAGATGGATGAAAACCTTAGGGCAGTTTGCAAGGCAATAACCATGTAATGGCAGTAATCAAAGCCAAAGCAAGACATAGATTATATATAATCTAAACAGTCTAAAAATCAACCTCCTGTTAATCAAATCTGTCAAATGCATGATGAGCAATACCAGTGAAGTTCTTCAAAAAAAATCCAATTGCACTTCATACTGGCCCATAATCAAAGGAATGAACTCTTCCCAACCAGCCAGCCAAAGTTTGTTGACAGACTTAGTGGCATAAGCCATCATGTTTGGCATATTCAAACCACTGTGGATAAGTGCTGGCACACTCAATCAATCAGCCAAACCATGCCATCCTTGCTGATGTAGATGTTGGCTGGGCTGAGGGTGGAACTCAGCCAGCCAAAGTAAATGGCTGCAATATAAACAAGACACAATATAGATAAACTTAATACTTACATCAGTTTGTAAGCTTTGTCACAACAGGCATTGGGAAGCTTGCTTATGTGTCTCTCCCAAAAATAGCATATTTCAGGCCCCAAAAATGGCCAAATCTCAGTCCAAGTATAGCATAATTCTGGGCACTTTTCACCTGTGCAGTGGCAGAATTTTGAGACCTTTGTCCCTTTGATAGTGTATTTTACAACCATATGGACAAATTTGATGTGGTGGTCAAGCCTATGATTATACCCCATTAAGCCCCACTGCCATTTTCCTTGGACACCATCTGCTTGACTCACCAATCTTTTCATGCAGTCATGGACAGTATCACTTACACACATATGCACATACTGACTCATTCCTATATCATCTGGGTCCATGCATCTTTGAGCCATTGATACTAGAGGGTCAGCTCAAAGCAAAATTTACATTGGAGGGTCCAAATGCTTGATGGGCAGCTTTGACACGCAGAGACATAGCAAAAAAGCTTCCTAAATTGATGATACGTATTCCTGCTAGGAAGCAGGACAGGTAGCATAGGAGAATTCCGTCGTTATTGTTTGTGCATGTTATATGGTCACATGCCATCAGAAATCACGTGGAAAGAACCTTAGTCCAGAATAGCATATTTGGAGCCCAAAAAAGCCAGATTTATCGCGTATTTGAAACCCGTTTTGGGGGTAAATTTTGGACAGACCTATAAAGGAGCTTCCCGGGGCCTGTCACAACTTCTAGTAGTTGGACTGTGAGAGCCTCCACCCCACGATATGCCAGTCAATGCGCATCTCTCCGCTATTTTCCCGTCCTCTCCCAACAAGAACAAAAAGATGCGAGTCGTCGTAGATACTTCCTCTGCCCTTTCGTCCCGTTCATGTGTCAAACCGTTCTTCACAGAAACCCTCTCCTTTCGATACCGTTGGGGACAGTGAGGCTATACCACTGATGCGAAGCTACAAATCGATTCGCTTGGGTTTTTTTGATGGGCATGGACATGCTGCAAACGTGTGGCGGCTTACTCCCGATACTGTCGTGAAGATTACGTCTTCGCCCCACGAAGTGTTCATGATGGAACTTGCATCATCCCAAACCTCCATACCTATTCCGCAAATCCGCAAATGCGTCACGCGGAACGACTACCAATACTTATTCATGGAATGCATCGAGGGCGATGACCTTTACGAGATCTGGCCGTCGTTAAGTCCCGAACGCAAGTATTCTGTGGCTTGTACCCTTCAAAACTACGTACAGCAGCTCCGTGCTGTCAAACTCCCGAATAGTGACGTTCCTGGACCCATACAGGCTTCAGGTGAACCTCTCAGGTGTGAAGGCCATCATTTTCCGGATATCGGTGCAGGTCCTTTTCCATCTTACACAGCGTTGACCGCTTGGTACAACGGACGAAGCCGCTTGAACACCTTGCTTTGTGATCCATCTATCAGGGATATATCCATGATTCCCGAGTCTAAGGAATTCTTCGACGATTCAATGCCACTGGTATTCACTCACGGTGATCTCAGCCCGGCTAACATCCGCATCGGCAAGGATGGCACGGTTTGGCTGATTGATTGGGAGCGTGCCGGTGCTTATCCGCAGTGGTTTGAATATGCCAACATGATGGCTTATGCCACCAAGTCTGTCAACAAACTTTGGCCGGCTGGTTGGGGAGAGTTCATTCCTTTGATTGCTGGCCAGTATGAAGTGCAGTTGGATTTTTTGAAGAAGAACTGTACTGGTATTGCTCATTATGCATTTGACGGATTTGATTAACGGGATGTTGAACTTTACACCGTTTAGATTATATCATAATCTATGTCTTGCTTTGATTTGTGCCATTACATGATTAATGCCTTGCCAACTACCCTAAGGTTTTAATTCCATCTCTCCAGGTTTTAATCCCATCTCTCCAGCTTGGTGGCATTTCGTTGGCATGGAGGCTAGATTATGTGCTACATGTTGTTATATCTTGGGACTGGAGTCACTGGACAGGTTTGAGAGCCCCAGATGAATGTAGATTGTGGTTTCATCCATTAAGTGACGACTCCAAGGCTTCCTAGATTGACAAACGTACAGTCGACCGGACATCAGCTTGGGGAAATGCATCGTAGATGCAGAGAAGCCTATTGTCACTGGGAATGGTCTTCATTATATAACCTGGTATTCAGAAATAGGACAGTTTTTTGACCTACTGTATGTCAGAATTCTACCAAACTGTTACTGCATGCTACAATCCTAGTCCAGTCAATGTCAAACCAAACAAAAAGAGTAACCGATAAATGAATAATGTATTAGCATTGATGATGACAGATGAGTAGGTATCAAAGTACAAATTTAAACTGAAGAATCTGGCACAATTTTGGACTGCTTAGCTGTGAAGGTACCTCGCCCTCTCACAGTCCTTGAGGATTCTGCCTCGGCCGTCTTCTTCTGCCATTGATCGATGAGCTTGCTGACACCCTGATATGGTCGCTCCGGTGAAGATGAAGAGACACGCTCCGCATGAGACAAGGAACCATCAGTGGTCGAGGATGTGGGAAACTTGGTCACTCGAACAGCCTCCGAATTGAGAGGTGTCGAAGGGGGTATAACATCCGAACCTTTGTTGAGGGTATTATGACGAATGGCAACGGGTCGGCCATGCACCGGAGTAGCAGAAGCAAGATTGGACTCTGTAGGGTGACGGATGGGAATCGGACGGCTAGTAATCGGAACTGTAGGCAGGATGTTGGACTCGGTAGGACTCTTGGGACGTCGGCTTGACACGTAGTCACCCACGGGCAGTGACACAGAGGATTTCGCTCTCTCCTTTTCCGATTTGAGAGGAGGTTTTGGAGGAAGAACATCGTTTTCAGCAAGTCCTGCCAGTGGTACCTTGACCACTGCGGCCGTGGGTGACGTTGTATTGACTGGTCCCGTCAGCTTGATTGCCCCACTGATGTCTTCATAATGTTGCACAATGTCGGATATAGATGTGCGTCGAACATCACGATGTTTGATATCCTCGGGAGGCGCAAGTTCTGGTGAAGGAAGAGGTTGACTAGAAGACAGAGGAAAAGAATCCACTGATTTTGACGGGAAAATGAACATAGATTGAGGTCGAGGACGGGAAGGCGATGACGAAGGGCCAGATGTCGAAGTCGTACGCTGTTCGTTACTTGGAGACCGACCAGAAACGGCAGTGCTTGTGCTATGGGAAGGGAGCGATGTATTTGATACAGCAGATAATGAACTAGATTGAGGTTTTGTAGGCTTAGGCGGCGCTATTGAGTGATGTTTCTGACTTTGCGTATTGGAACCTGGATCAAGATTCAATGGTCGAGCAGTAGGCGTTTCTCGCTCCTTATCTTTCTGGGAAAGGCCACCGCCATACAGATCGACCAAATCATGGACTGAGTTTTGCCTCCCTTTGTGGCCCCTTCTCTCTGTTTGAGTTTTCCTGACTGGCCGTATGATGCCGACAGCATCCTCTGGTCCTTCGTCCCCACTAGAACCTGAGCTGTCTTGCGACGTACTTGGAGTGGGTTTCATAGCAAGGTTGGGCCTCGCTTGAGGCTCTTTGGCAAGCTTATCGAAACCGTCAATCGGTGGAAATGAACGAGTAAACTTGGATGATATCTGAGTGGTGAGCAAAGGCGGTCGTTCTATATGGTCATGCTCTGCAACGGCGGCGGATTGAACAATTATTTCATTATTTAGGATCAGTGAAGCTCGTTTGCTGGGAGAATCTCTTAGTACAGGTGTCCCGTCTGGGGCCGGAGGCACGAGATGGGAACTGGAAGGGACACCGAGAGTATGACCATCGTCATCTCCAGTGAGCCAATCTATAGGCTTCATACGTGTAGGTAAACGAGGACTCGAAGTGTGAACTTTGGAAGATGGATCGGCATCCTGCAACAGATTAGTTGTATTTAGTCGATGGTTAACATCATCAATTAACGCAGGCCTTGCATGTTTTGACGCCAAGTCTGATCGTGATCCGTTGTCGTTCTCGTCTCGACTCCGCGAACCACTGATCGGCTTGATTTCCTCTCGGCGCGAGTCAACAGGTGTCTTGCTACGAGGTAGGTTGGTGCTGTCGGAACCTTGAGTATCTTTGGTAGCAGCGCCTGTCACCTGTGCAGATCTAGTAGCTTCTCGTGCGTGGTAATCACGAAGACGCGAGTCAAGGTTCAGAAAACCCACGTCGTTCACACCAGGTCGCCCCAAAATGCCGTTGCGCCTGGTTAAGGAAACAAGTCCGTCCTGCGTCGGATGTAGTTGGGATGGTATAGGTACCGAGAACCCAGAATCGAGTTCTTCTAGTGAAGGAAAACGACTTTCGGCAGGAGTTCCATCAGACTGGAGGAAAATCCCTTTATCAGGTGCAGGGTGCGGCGACAGTTTGGGAGAGGGGGAGAGAGCTTTGGATATATTAGGTGTCAAAGAAGCAGTCGATGGGGGATACAACTGTAGGGGTGACGATAACGGTAGTCGAGGTGAGGGCGTGGGTCTGTGCATGCCCAGAGGCCGATCGGGATTGGTCCGGAAACCATTGTTGTGCATGATAGCTAGTCCTGTCCTTAATTTTCGAGCCTCAGCTAGTGTCGGTTCGGGCTTCTCAGCTGACAGAAGTCCTAATCCATCGAAAGCATCTTTTTCTGGCGATGTCCGCTTGTTGATACCGAGCGGCTGCTGGAAACGCGTCGGTGAGGAAGGCGAAAGCTTCTTCGTATTGAGGTGTGTCTGTGATGGTAGTTTATCTGTAACAACTTTATCCCCAATTTTTGCCGCGAAATCATCTCCAAATCCGATGTTCATTTCCTGAGCATTATCCAACCGTGGTTTGTCACCTCCAATGTACCAAGCATCAGTTGGAGCACCGTTACCAAAAAGAGGGATTGATGTAGCCCACGAGTCTGCTCCAGTAACAAACCCGCCAATTGGGTGATCCTTACCGGGCCCGAAAGTCTTGAGACTACCAGGCTTCAATTCTGTTCGCGTAGAATCCCTGATGGGTGGTCGGCCGCGTCGTAGAAATTGTGGTTCTACGGCTGGCTGAAGATTCGGTGTGGAGGGGGAAGTCTCAGGAGTCTTTGAAGGTACTTGGTCTCCTCGACGCAATGGTACAATGTCTTCCATAACCTTTTCACGAACCTGTACACCCTGTCTGCTAGGAGATACCGACATTTCGACCCTGTTCGGTCGAGGAACACTCAGTTCCCGACGTACAATAGATGAAGGAGATACATTGAACGTAGTTTGCTGGCGTAGAGGAAGGGGGTTCTGAGCAGGTATTGAGTATTTGAAGCGAGATTTCGTCCCGCGTAATCGATGAACGTGGTCAAGAATCTCAAAAACACTGGGCCGCCTTACTCCATGCTCCTGAAGCATTGATGCTGAGAACAATGAGTATTGACACGCGACATAGTTTTTTTTGGCCATACCAATGAGTTGATTCATCTGAGGTGAGTAGACAGGATATGGAGGAATTTTATATTGAACGTTCAAAATAGCAAGTTGACCATGCTCCTCGAACGGAGTCGTGTAATAGCATAGCTTGTATAACAAAACGCCAAGTGCCCATACGTCGCTTTTTTCGTCAATCGGTCTTCGTGAATAAACATCTATCATTTCTGGCGCCCGATATTGGAGAGTTGTATATCGATTCAAATCAGATTCTAGCGTCCGAATTTCCTGAGTCGTTGCGGGAGGCCGAGAGACGGTTGTTGCAGATCCAAAATCACACAGCTTGTAGGATGTGGGAGAAGATTGCAGAATATTTTCCACTTTCAAATCTCGGTGTAGAAGAGGAGGACGAACGTTGTGCATACAAGCAACTCCTTCGCAAACGTCCACAAAGATCTGTAAAATCTCTGCTTCTGTAAGGCGCTCTCGGAGACGACGATTCATCATGTCAATGATTCCACCACCTATACAGGTTCAGATGATGAATAGGAGTGTCCGAGAAAGAACTCGCCAGGACAGTACTCCATGAGAATGAAGACCTCGTACATCCCGCTCTCCATCTTGTGCCATGCTGCATCGATAAGATGGACAATGTTTGGATGGCCTTTGAGCAGTCTCTGAGAAAGAGCATAAACGACATCGCACACAATTCATTAGATGCTCACCATAACGTCAACCTCTTTCTTCACTTCTGCTAGCATGCCTTCATTAGCGACCGCGATCCGCTTCAAGACATGATGCGTAGTGTTATATACAGGCGTCGGTGTTCTTACAAGATACACATGTGCAAATCCGCCTTTCGAACGAATCGATGAGTGGTCACAAGCCTCCTGGGCACATGGAACTTACCTTGGGATAGATATCGTTCAACCTGTACAGTGAATTTGTTAACTAGAATGGATTGGCCAGGAGCAAGAGTTCCCTTGTTCTGCACGTAGGCATTGTGTGCCTGCTGCATTTGACGTCCACCACGTAGCTTCAGAGCAAGCGCTGATATTGAGAGGACAACTATCACACTGGCACGTGACTGTAGTTACGATCGAAAGGCGATCCCGATTTGGAAACACAGAGAAGCGTGAACATAGTGAACATATCATCGATCCCTCAAGCTTCAAGCATGGCCACACTCTTGCACTCTGCGCTCAGCCACACTACCATTCCATATTCTAGGCCAGGAACTCCTAGCTCTCACGCTCCCAAACAGGTCGGATTCGTCGGCCTCGGTGCCATGGGATCTCTTATGGTAGCCAATCTTGCCAATCAACACTCGTCGCCAAACGGTTACCCTCCCGTGCTTGTCTGGAACAGGTCTAACGACAAAGCTGAGAAACTTCTTGCCAAATTAGGGCAGGATAAGATTCGTATCGCGCAGGACCTTGCCCAAGTCGCCTCGGAATGTGATGTCATCATCACTAATCTTGCTAACGATGCCGTTGTCAAATCCGTCTACGAAAAGTTCGCTGAAGCATTAAAAGTATGTTCCACTTTTTCAGTGGCTTATAATTTCGATCTTTTGCTTGGGTAGGCGGAGCCATCGACCAAAAGACACAGAATTTTCGTTGAAACGAGTACCGTACGATCACTAATTCTGTCACCAGCCACTCGTCATGTTAACCTGTTACCGTTTCTGTCTCAGATATACCCAACTTTAGCAGGTGAATCTCCATGTGGCCAGACATACAATCTACTTCACGACATATGCTCTCTTAGGAGAACTTGATGTGCTTATTTCCGCCATTCCCCACGCGCACTTAATTACGTGTCCAGTCTTTGGGGCGCCCGCTATGGCGGCGAAGGGTCAACTTGTCATTGTCATGAGTGGCGATTATCGTTCCAAAAAGGAGATCGCATACCTCTTTGTGCCTGGGATCGGCCGTAAGGTGGTTGATCTAGGAGAAAATCTCGAAAAGGGTTTGCCACGGTAACATATGCGAATCGCTGTTGCACTCAGCGCCGTTCCCTTCTAGCGCCTACATTCAAGCTTATCGGAAACTCTATGATCCTTGGGACTCTGGAGGTACTTGCCGAAGCATACACTCTTGCGGAGAAGTCAGGGATCGATGCAGAGAATGTGCACAACTTTGTGCAGGGTGAGCAAGCTGACAGTTTTGTTCGCACGATTACCATCGATACTCAAATCCATGGAAACCAGACATGCTACCAGCTCCTGGGTTAGTGTATGCAGCAACGTACAGCGACGTTCATTGACTTCTGTCATTGAAGTACCATTGCATATTCTGATAAGATCGCGCACGATAAGTTCGATGGTTCCGTAGGATTTGCGATCGATGGTGGTATCAAGGATGCATCGTTCGTCATTTTATCAAAAAAGCTGTCTGCATTTTGACTATTCTATCAGCCACATCCGACGCTTGACGGCTGATTTCAATTCCCCAATGCCGGTCATCGATGTTGCTCATCAGCACCTTCTGACTGCTCGTGCGATTCATCAAAGCATGAAACAAGAAGGAAAGGCTGTTTATGAAACATTAGATTGGAGTGGAATCGTTGCGGGTACGCGAGTTGCAGCCGGCCTTGACGGACTGGATAGCCGAAAAGTATGTGCTTTATAATTCTCATGGTTGTACATCTTTCGACAAGGCCAATTTAGCATGACAGTGTTGTCCGTGAAGATTAAACCTACTGAACTAGCTTCTCGAGATACATGCGCCGTAGAAATATGTTGGAACAATGTGTATTTGTATACTGTTCTTGCCTTGCGAGTTCTGAGCTCGATCCATCGAGGAATTCTCACTTACTTGGAGTTCAAGGAATCTCTGCAAAACAGTCGATCCCTAAGTTTGCTCCAAGGGACACTGTCGGTGACCCATATATAAAACGTGACCTAGATATGAAACAGCGCAGCCCAGGTAAAGGGCTTCTACTTGTTGTGATTCTCCTCCAATTCTTTCGTAAATTATTTTGAGCAATGCCAGAAATATCATACATAGACCCCTCAACTCAGATCCCATGTATGTGAAGCCAAAAAAGTAGTAAAAATGAAGCTTGTGAGGATGATCGAATTTTGCTATTTCATTCCACTTTCATCTGTGTATATTGTCAGCGTAATATAGGTCTGATTTTTCCCAAAGTTATCATGTAAGTAGAAGTACATGATATCTTCTGATATAGCTTGATTTGAACATATATTACGCATATAAGAGGTAAGAGGGAGAAGGCAAGCTTCGAACGACAGAAGGACAAATATTCAAACTCAGCTAGGCATCTTCCCCTTGGACTGTTTCGTAAACCGTCACGCAGGGTCCTAAAGTTTGGCAGGATCACGGACCTGTCACGTCTCATTTCACGTTCAAAACGGCCCTTCCATTGGGAAGTCTCTGGCATCCTTCCTCAAATGAGAAAAAATGCAAAACTTAGCACACTCATACTATGTATACTAGAAATGTAAGTTTGTCATTTTCTAATGGATCTGTAGGATATTGAATGGAAGCCGAAGTTATCCGGAATCTCGTTTCATATCTGGATCACCCAACAGTAAACTTGGAGAAATCAATTGAATTCACGAAGCGGAGATTTAATAGGCATTGCCTAACTCTCTATGCTCTAGCTATGCCCGACTCACCCCTGAGCTAAATCTCCAATACTTTGAATCAGATTCAGTTCTGGTTGCGGAGCGTCAAACCTCTGATCCGTGCCCTTGCCGCATGATGTAAAGGCGGCTTGTTAACGGCAATGCTAAAGGAATTTAAACTGACAGGTTTGGGAGCAGAAAACTGCAACTATACCTTTCAAAGTTGATTCGTATCAGCACATCGAAGACACCACCGAATCAATCGCTTTGAATCGACGATTTCACCGGCCTTGAATTCCCCATGACATGAGTCACAAGTTTTTCGAGTAATCTAAGTTTCTTGATATAGGTATTCTCTCAAGAAATTACAACCTGTAGACGATCAGAAGCGTAGATGATCCAGTTATTTGACCAACAAAAGACAGGCAGGAGTTACAGCATCCGAGTCCGAGGTAAACAGAATAGTCTTTGTGATAATCATACATGGATCCCCAGTTGAAAATCGCGACGAGTCGGATTGAGCAGCTTCAAGCCAAAATGACCGTTGAGATCTGAATGAAGAGAGTGTAGAAGTCAGTGGCCTAGAACTGCCTAGACCGTCAACCGGAGTTAAGTGCAAGGGGTTTTCGACAACGGACGGCACCAAACTGCGCCATGCTGATTGCGATTCTCGTGTACGATATTTTTGCAAACAAGGTTTTGGGAATCAAAATAAATATGCTAAACAAGAATGAGAGCACATGAAAATGGCATGTAAAACTCGAGCCAGGGGTTCTATACTCTGAGATCCTTCCGATACTGTATGAAAGCTGCTAGATTGTCTCGAACCTCTTCTGCTCTCGATCTCAGCTCCTTACCGCCCTCTTTTCGCTTATCGATGCCCCTGACGGCCTTCCTGACACTTTCAATACTGGATATAAGCTTGACGAGGTAACCTCCTTCCCTGAAGTTGATATCGTAAGGCATTTCTTCATCTGAGTAGATGTCAATCAATGCCGAGGTAGCTTGAATGAGCGGCTCAGTTCCAACAGGTGATGGTTTTCCATCAGACGGAAGGAGTGAAAGCAGGTATTGGGAGATCAGCTGAACATTGACATCAACACAAGGGGATAAGAGATGTCCGCGTATTACTCACCTTATTTCCATCAATGGACTGAGGGTGCTGAGCTAGGCATTCAAGGGTCCCAATGCATCGTACTCGTATCCTTTCTTCCGATGTGGTGTTACATAATTGAATCAGAATTTGAACTTGTTCTTCGTTAGGGATCTTCCCAAATGTTGTCAAGGAACAGAGCATTGATAAGTCAAATCAACTCACCAATGAGCCCTTCCACACGTTTCCAATTCCCCAAAGCACGCCGACAGCGACATGCCACATCTCCTTTCTTCTTTCCTGGCCTAAACCCGTCTCTGTTCCAACAGCCGCGAGAGCAGACCACACCCCATCCCAAACTCTGCGACCGGCATCAACATCGGTAGATAGGCTAAGATTACGACCAGTAGTAAGAGACAGGAAAATGTTGTTCAGGCATTCTAAGGCACATATGTGAATGGCACTGAGAACAGATGTCGTTGGAGGATGTGATGATGGTGCTGCCAACGGGGGGAAAGATAGGGATGTTGGCTGTATGAGGGCAACTAGTGGGGCTACCAAGGTTGGCAGGAACGATGCAGAGGCGGAGTTTGCTGGAGGATCTTCTTCCATACGCTCGTCCCCAATATCCGTTGCTAAATCTAAATGTGTAATTGAGATAAAAAATTTCGTGTAGAAATAGGTAATCTATGTAATCTATGACTTACCTTCCTCGTCGTCGCTATGACCTTCATCCTCCTTTTCGGGTACCTGGATTTTAGGATCTGGAAGCCTTGCGCACACCCCGGTCAAAATTTCCAAGGCCAATTGAACGGTCCGCAGCGTTGTTTCTAAACGCGCTAATTCTACCTCTTCTTTAGATTTGTGGTCGGAGCCTGGGGTATGTTTGAGAGATAGTTTTTCAATTTGAGGTTCAGAGTTCTGGGGAAAAAATGACATCAATACGTTGATCCAATATCATTACTAGAACTGTAACCTGTATTGTGATGAGCTCTAGAGCCTTGGCAGAGGCGTCAGATAACGGTACAGAAGAGATCACGGGCTGAAGGAGGGGAAGAACAACATCATTATCGATGTCAACAAACGATGCGGCTGCGGGAGGGGGGAGAGGCGAGACATTTCGCAGTATACCTATATCACACAATGAATTCGAGTCACACCATACGCCACAAGATAAATAAGCAGTTCTACCTGAGCAAAGAACTTTCAGGGTGGTAGAGCGGGGGTCCGATAGATCCTTAGCGTTGTTATTGGGTGCTTCGGTTGATCGAGTAATATCAAGCAGACATGAAAGGTATCCGGCATCAGCTCGTAGATCAGATATAGCAGGCGCGTTGTCATCTGTAAGGACATAGAGGCAGTGCGCTGAGAGACTCTTAGAAATCTGCACACTTGGTGTGGAGGTCGATAAACGCACCAGCAGCTGTCACTGGTGCAAGCGGAAGCTTGTCTCGTGCACCAAGGAAAGACATAAGAAATGGTACGAGGCGTATGTTGTTGATGGCTTCGAGAGCTTTGTTCGACGTCTCGCTACGCTGATAAGAATTCAAACTTAGACGAGTCGCATGCTACTCACGAGAGACACCACAAGACCGTGATGACATTATCTGCGAAGTCGTACACCAAATTCCGAGCGTTCTCAGGTGTTGTGGTTGACCCTTCAAGGTATTGGGTCAGGGTATTAGAGATCTACTCCAACAACAATCAGTAAAATCCTTCCCCACAAACTCCGAGAGTCGATATACCTTGGGAATAAAACTTTTCCATGGAACAAGTACATTTTTATTATACATCTCAGCACATATGTCATATCCGCCGTCAATACATAGATTTCTGGATAAATCTCATCATGAGAGGGAGTGTAGAAGGATTTGCATAGAGCACACATACCTTAGAGATCCAGCAGCTTCCACAATGACTTCTTCCTCGGCGTCCGTTAGTCTTGTAATCAATGCACCCACGACATTCTTCCCCTGTAACAATCGCCGCGTCGAGGGATCGTTTTGAATCAAGTTCGAGACAGCGACGCACGCCCATTTGCGCTCTGCTGCATCTGAACTTTCCATCTAAACATCCTATAAGAATACGTCAAGGCATTCGAGTGGGATAGGAATTACCTTTTGTAGGATTGGTAAAATAACCTCAGATTTTGATGAGGTCGAGGTTGCAGACGCTAGACCATGAGGAAGATGGGAGTCTGGGACTCTCATAGGATTATGACGTCGCATAGCGCGTTTCTTTTGCGCTTTCCCCATCGATGGAGCCCTAAAGAGTAGTGTTCAAGTGTTCACTTTGTTGGTTTGAAACTTTGAAAAAAGTCGTACACGTGCTACAATCTAATCTTATCTCGGATACTGTAAGACCCGATACTTTTTCCTAATATACAACCATCGATATCCAGATATAGATTATAGAATTGGCTTGATATACTACATAGATTTGCTTTGCAACGTCAATGACAACACCATGATAGGTCCAATCAAACAACCAAGAAGATAAAGGTATGTTAGTTACCGTAGATTAACTAGGGATGATAGCGAGGGAGCGTTCCGCCACTAGCAACAGGTCCTTGAACAGAAAGATCAGAATCGTCCACAAGGGACCGAGAACCGGAGGTTACATCATCATGTGAGGGTATGGTGCTTTGACTTTGGCCGTCCATAGTGGACAATTGCCTGTCAGATGCATCTTGCCAGTCATGGCAAGGGGCACTCGGGTATGTATCAGTATAGTATGCACCTTCCGATTCAGTAAGAGGAGGGGCAGATGGAGCCAGCTCAGCCATCTCCGATAGATGAGTTGGTTCTTCCTCGAAGGGCGGCGCGGACGGACCGAGTTCAGGCTCGACCAACATGTCGTCGAAAGTATAAGGATAATCGTAAAAAGCAGGAGCAGCCATCTTTCCTTTACAAGGAGGTGTGGGGAAGAAGTTGGCTGGAGACGAAGGGTTTGAAAGAGAACCAGATGGAGAAAAGCTACGATGGGCAGACTCGTGCTGATGCGAACCCTCACCAAAATCTCCAAATTCCTCGTCTTGCCATACTGGTACTGAGGCATGGCAAGTAGCGGAGGTATCTGAAGAGCTGGTAGGATCAAGCGGAGGAGCGCTAGCAAATTCGGCCATGCGGGCCAAAAGCCTTTTATCGTCAGTGGCGACGTGGGCAGAGTGTATGGAATAGGGCGGATTACTTCGATCGTCGCAGGAAAAAGATTGACGTTTCCCATGCGAGGAATCTGATCCAGGTTCTGGAATAGGTAGTACGTTGTCCCTTCCGGTCGTTCCCACCAAAATATCACCGTGGTAGGCGGGAGGAGAAGATGGGCGTAACGATGAGGTCTGGGATGGGCAATAATCTGTTTGTGTGGGAGAGGATGGAGCATGGCGCGTTTGCTCCAATTGAGTAGCCTCGGTAGATGTGTGTAAAGTTTCCAAAGATGACCTTCGTGATATTGTAGCCAATGATGTTGATGTAGGCGGTTGAGCAGCGGTTGCTTGAGTGTCCTGAGCTCTGTCTAAAGACGCGCATGAGCTGCGTGGGCTGCTTACTCTTGTAGTTATGCCAAATCTTTTGCCACGTCGTTGACGTGCGATGTATTTCGCATTGGCCTTCCATCGGGCAGTGGCCTTTGCCCAAATCTTCTGTTTCACCTTGACCTCCCTCCCCGCCAACATCGATATCCCATCGTCATCCGCAGATTGCCTGCATCGCTTGTGAGCCTTCTTCTCAACATCACCCTGTCCTTGTCCCCGACGTTTCTTCTTGCGCCAGAAGATACAACTAACAATGAAGAAACATATGAAAGATGCGAGCACTAGAGACAAAGCAAGGACAAGCGTCGTACGACCAGCGCTCGAGGCTTCTTGTGGCTTCCAGCCGGGCGGTAGGCTTATGGAATAGGTGGATGTAGAAGCTGCAGAGGTAGATATCGGCACGGAAGGCGTTGGAGAATTTTGAACCTGATCATCGAAGACAGCTGTGGAGGTAGCGTATTCTCCACAGGACTATAACATAGATGAGACGTCGAATAGCACCAAAAAATATTCGAAAGGAGAACGTACAATACACACTGTCGAGCCGTATAAGGTGTACGTGTCAACTCTTCGCCATCGACCATTATCATCCTGAACAAATTTGTCAGGCAAAATTCGGGGGTTGTCTCTCGGTACGAGGGACCTCTTGACTGGCGGACGTGCGCCACGTGTCCGAGTATTCAGGGTGCGTGTTGGTTCTGGTCTGAACGAAGGGCATAAAAAGGAGGGCGGAGCGGGACTAGCTTCCGCTGAGGCAAAAGAGGCCGATATGGTCGCCAACAGGGCGAGGACAGTAGAAGAGGGGGTGGGAAAGGATGTTTTGCGCTTGCGACGAAAGGCGGAGGTAGACGATGGACGCGTCGAGCTCGCTGAGCAGCCAGGATGGTCAGCAAATATTGGCTTGGCCATGATCAAGGACCAAGTAAGTGCCAAGCAAGTCTGTTCACCTCAGGTCCGAATCCGAGGAAGAGTATGTACAAAGGGGTGATCGCCGACAAAACACACCGGAGAATGCGGGCGATGGCTGGGCGTCGGGGTCGACGGCAGGGAATGGGCTTGGACGCCGAGGACGGCGGCGAGGAGAGCCTGGATGGCCTGGCAATGGGCGATGGGAAGGACCAGGGATGACTTATGGTACCCGTGGCAAGTTCCGGAAAAACCAATCTTGGGAATGAAAATAAATTGGGACATCTCCCAGGCTCTAATAATAATACAATTATCACATTAAATAGACACTCCGCCGCCGCTCCTCCTCTCTTCCCTGCGCCCGTGCCAATAGCTTCTGCTCCTCCGCAGATCCCCGCATCCGCCACGCCACGTCTTCGCTCCCCCTCTCGTACACCACCTTGTACGACGGCAGCACAACCCGAATCTTCATCTGCTTCACAAAGGCTGTGCTATCCTCGCCCCTCATGCACCTATAATTAGCCAGACACACATGTCAGAACAAGGCTCGAATCAGCTGTCCCGAACGTACCTCCGTAAGAACACCGGTGCCCCCCTTGGCCTCTTGACCGTCCACTCCGTTGGATGATTCATCACGTAACTATCCACGTACCCCCGCCATCGACTCACCGCAGACCCATCTGTCTCTATGCTTGCATCTCCCGCGCTCATCAGATATACCCTTACACACTTCAAATCGCGTACCTGCAATAGGCTCCGATGAGTAAGGACAAAATGTCAGATATACTAGCACTCACCCATTGGAGTCGATATAAATGATCATCCTGTCCGACGTGCCGCTCAGCCTCTCGACGGTACCGTACAATATCTTGTGTGGTGTGCATCTCAACATTGCTCCTACATAATCTCCAGAGCTCTTGACATCGGTTGTCTGATAGGACAGTCTGAACCTGGAAACAAGTTCAGTTCGAGCATATCACTCATTACAGCATCACGCACCTGTTTCACAAGCACTGTTATTAGCTTGTCCAAAGTGAACAAGTGATATGCCTGACAGGAATAGGCATGCCAATTCAGGATTTACCAGCCAACAGCTTAAATCAATAATGTGACCCACCTTGTTCCCAAAAAACCACCTCATGTGCTCCTCAAATGTTGCCTGATCCATATCCCCATCAAACATTTTCTCGCAGGCATTAAGAAGATACATGTAGATGACATTTGCTTTCTCGCTGGCGCCGCGATCGTCCAAAACTTCCATCGCTTGTTCGAGTACCGCGGATGGGCCATTCGGTTCGTCCAAGCCAAGATCAACCGCGACACGGTTGGCCAAAAGGGAAGAATGCTTCTCAGCTGCGTGTCGAGCTCCAACCTCCTTACACATCAGCAGACGAGAATAGAGCAACTGTGGGTTCAGAGTATATTATTAGACAATTTCATTACAACTATGTTAGTGGAACTTTACCTGCAATAGCCGCAGCAGCGTGTAAAACGTCGTATTCACAAAGAAGGGACGTTCTATTTCTGATTCAAGTCGCAGAGTTTGTGCAAAGGTCTCGGCACCAGCCTCTGATATCCATATGTCTCTGAGATGCTCACCGGATTCTCCATTACGTGAGTGGTTGGGAGAGCGATGGCCAGGGCTAGGGGAAGGATCTCGTGAAGCAGAGGGAGTCAACTTCCCTGCGGCCTTTTCTTGGACCGTGCGTAATAGCTTCCGCCTGAGGTCACCCGCAGCAACGCCACCCATCTGGTTAGAATGAGAACTACCTACGGACCGTCGCCCGCTTCGTGTCCCGTCTACTCCATTCATATCAGAAAGATCCTCTTCGTGACCGCCTTCCAATGGACGGCACGCGGCATTGAATTCTGCCATGGGGTATTTGCAGAGCGCAGGAATAAACACGCGAAGAAATTTCTCAACTGACCGCCGTTCTTGGACGCTGTAGTTCGCCTGAGAACGATCAAGGAAAGAATATACCATCTTGAGAGAATCGAACAATACGGATGTGTCGTGGAATGAGTACTCCAGTTGGTATCCAACTGAACTTCGCGTGAATGATGCAACTCCTTCAGTTTCCCATGCCTCTAGTTGCTGGTTCTTGATAGATTCTATATCCGTAACAAAATGTTTTGACGTGATATTTTTCTTGTCATTTGCCTTGAAGCTGATTCCCTGGTGGTCCAAAGACTTGTAGAAATTCTTCGAGTCAACCTCGCGCCAAGTTCGGCTCCATTCCCGCTGAGCTCTACGCCATTCCTCGTCCCTCTGTTTTAGTCGCGCAAGGACAACAGGAACGGCAACACTGGGACAATCCTGAAGCGCCTGGATCACTTCTACTCCGCTATCACGACCATAGACTTTCTTGATAATTCGATGATATATCGCCTTGCTTGGTCCTCCAAAATTTGTTTTCAGTTTGAATAATGTTCGTTCATCGTTCGACATCTCCTCGATGCGGTTATTCAATGGTTCCAACACCGCAATTGTCCGGGCCAGTGCTTCAAGGTGCACATGGTACTCGAACCGTTCTTCCTCGCTCTTGTGAAGAGCTTCCTCGAAAGAATTTTTCTTATGCGAGATAAAACCAGCTTCTTCAGATGCCCAAGTAGGATGTGACACCCATTCATCGTTCAGAACCGATCGACACAGTTCATCTCGACCGGAACAGGCTAATCGTATTTCCTGTCAATGACAAATTTGTCAGGCGATCAAGACATGTGGGAAGACACCCAAGGTGTCAACTTACGCTATCGGGCAATCTTCGATAACTCGGTCCTTCACCATCATCTGCAGGTAAGGCTGATAAGGCCTCTGGAGGTCCGGTGCGGATACTACCCGGTGGTCCTTTCTCAACATCATCCTGTCGCTCATCCCAGCCAATCAAATCCTTGAACTCAGCAAGAAGCTCATCGCCCAAGAAAATATTAGCCCGTTCAATCAAAGTCTTTGAATCAATGATCTCTTTAGAGAATAGGCTAAGAAGTTTCAAAAAGTCTTCATACATCTCCCGACTTTCGAGCGACTTTTTGGCCCTGTCGAAGAACAGTAGTTTACCGGTTGACGCGCCGGGTGAAGTAGCCATGGCATTAGATGAACTCAAGCTTTGGATGGTATGCGAACCTGTGCCTTGGGAGGGTTGGGCGGGCGCGTGAAGGGGAGTAGATTGAGGTGAACTGGGCTGCACCAAAGGCGAAAAGGATGCCGACGTTGAATCCTGGGTATGGTGATGCTTCACCTTTTTAGCCTGCAGTACAAAGAAGAAAAAAGTCAAGTTTGCATGCAACAATATAAACATATGATACAAACTCTACTGGGTGGAGGCTTCGGAGGAGGTACAGGTGTAGGTTCCTTTTCCGCACCACGCTTTTTACGTTTAGATGGTACTGCTGGCTTCTTTGCGATTTTCTCCGGTGGGCTTGATGACTGATTTTCGGATGCGACCCAAGTAGTGGAAGCCGATCCAGACACCACAGGCTGGGGTAAAATTGCAAGACTCTGATTTTGCCCAGTGGCGGCAGCCTCAGGGAGAAAATCTTTGAATTCGGCCAACAAGTCTGGAGCATCTTTGAACAGAAGCTGAACTTGTACATACACCTGTGACTGGAAGGCAGGCTGGGATAGATGTCAGAAACTCAGAGATCGATCAAGAGAGGGAGCTTACGTCCTGTAAATGTCGCTGTTCCTTCTGATAAGTTTGAAGGATGTCCAAAAACTGCTTATAGGTATTGGTGTCGTCTGAATACCGTGCTTTTATCTTGTTAAGATAATGGATGGCGTGATTGAATTCGCTAGGGGGTTGTGCTTCAATGGGACCTCTGTTGCTGTTGCCCATGTTGCCCAAGACGGATGCCGCCGCAGTGGTTTGCGGATTCTGAAGACTTGGAGAGTACGGAGGATCACAAGGGGGTTGTCCACGAAGGTTGAAAGCATGCGGAGTGTGTGAACGCGACGCTGGACCAGTAACGTGTGCTGGGATAGCAGGTATGGCCTGAGGGAATGTAGGAGTACCAACGTGAGAATGAGAAAGGTTGTTGGCCATGAATGTATCTTGAGTCGTTGTTCCTTGAGGTGTCGTGACAATGATGGTGCTTGGATCTGCCGGGTCAGAGATGTCGATGCGGTAGCCCCCCGGAAGGAACGTGTTAAAGCCTTGGATTAAAATGGGGTTACCGTGAAAGAGGCGGGAGACGCGATCAATTACAATCGGAGTGTCGATACTGAAAACACAACTATGGGTATAAAACCAGCACCCAATTACCAGCAAAAGAAAGGCTCACGCTCGGCTTTTGAAATCTTTCATGATGTCCAAAAATTGGTTGTAAACTTCAGGCATATCCTGAAACTGAACTTTGACAGCATCGAGGTAGCTGAGGGCATCTGTGACGTTCAGCTGGCGACCGGCCTCGGGGGACGACGATTGGGGTGCACCCGGAGGAGAGTCGTTTGTCGACGGACGAGGCGTCGAGGACCCTGTGTTCATGTGGGGCGACGAGGGGGTGGATTGTGGTGGAGGTTGTGCCGACGGAGCAGGAAGTTCTTGGAGACCGCCCGGGTCAGTCGGCCCAGGTGGTGGGAGTTCTGGTCCAGGCGCTATGATTTCGGCATCAGCATCCATTTAGCTGGACCCTCACAAATTATTATTTCGGTGGCAAGCAATCAAACTGACATGAACGCTGGCGTGGGAGTCGACTCTCATCTAATCTGATAGGATGTTTTATTGATCTTATTGATCGGCTATATACGTGCATCACAGTGTACTACGAGTCCGGCTCGCATTCCGCTTCGTCAGCGGGACTGGCGGAGGGAAAAAATAAGGTGCTTCATAAGGCTGTGTCCGCAACGGTTGTGGTTTCTTCTCCACCGATTTCTTCTTCAATAGATAGCTGATAGATCCTGAAAGCCTGGTTGGTCACTTCAAGGTGGGTTGTGAGATTAGTACTCACGAGATGTGGAAGGAGTTCGGGGCTCTTTACGGAAAGGACTTGATCTCTTCTTCTTTAAGGCTGCATGTTCCTGAGTTTTGTTTCGACCCGGTAAAGAAAGCGGAGGTTTGGATGTTAGATGGGGAGACGCGAGGTGTGGAGACGAGGCGCAGTGACGCAGCTTGGAACGCTTCGCGCGCAAGAGATTGAGATGGGACAGAAAACTCCGAGTGGAATCTTCACAATCGGAATGAACGAGAACACGTTCGGATGGCGTGGAGTTGGATGTTTTCGGTGAAAAAACGGTATCCATATCTTTAACGAACGTGATGACTGTTGGTTTCCGTTTGCGGCTTGGGGTCAAGTGCCCAGTGTGTTGAGTAGGAGTAGGAACCAATGGGATAGTTCCAGCCGCCTTTGAGTCAGCAGCAGGAGACCTCGGTATCGTTGGTCCTCGTGGAGACGCACCTATCTCCTCATTGACTTTTCTAGAGAAAACGTGTAGCTGACGTGTCTGGCGTCTTCCAAGGATGACCGCCAATGCTGTCGACGTCTCCGAAGACGGTGTCATTGTTGAATCTAAGAGATTGAAGAGGACAGAGAGGACACTCTACATGACGGATCAACCTCTGAAGTATGCCGAGACACAGATGCGTAGACTTACCAGAAAGAATCCAACGGAAGCGAACAAGCACCCCGCAGTGTGCGCGACAGCACGACGCACACGACTGTCCATAACAGAGATTAGGCAGGATGTACAAGTACCGATGACGAATATTAAGGCCGGAAAGAGAGAACAAGTACTCCGAGTGGACTCATAAGTGCATTTGATTTGAGGTGGGTGACAAGCTTTAACCAGAGCAGATATCTTGTTATGACTCTCAGGTGACTGCCCATGGCTATAAATCATGATTGATTTGATGTTCAAACAGGGGGTTGATTACTCTGATTGTGAGTAACTCGGGGTTTGACGGGGTTACATGTACCATAGCCCGAACTATGTCTTGATTATTCGAAGAGAACACATGGTCGAGTAAAGCAACTTGCTGGTGCGCACCACAAATTCAAGTTTCGAAGCTCGGGACAATTGAGGTGCCAAGTTACGTACACTGGCAGAACCTATCACAAAGTTGTTTGGATGTTAGAGTAATTCTAGCATTTGACTGGGATGTACAAGAGATGTTTTTGTAAGCTTGGGGAGAAAGACAGTGTTGTGAGTGCTGTGGCTGCGCATCACAACGGTGAGACATTGACGAGGGCGGTGCGGCCGTATTTGCCGAAAGCAACGACCGTATCAGTTGGTTGACAAGTTAGCAACCCCTCTTAGGCTTCACATTCTGACTTTTGCAATTCGCACTTCATTTTGAAACTTCCCCATGGGATTTATTCGCCCTGCAACCCCAGGTTTTCTTGTTACCTGCGTCGCAACAGTTCTATTGGTTGTAGTGTCTTTCTGCGTTCCTTACTTCAAGTCCGTTTACTTCCTCAAAGCCAATATTTCAGTAGCGGGTCAAAATGGTACAATCACATTTGGAACGCTGGGTTACTGTTTGGAGTCAACGAACGGGACAAGTTGCTCAAGCCCTGCGGTTGGATATGAGCTAGGTGAGTTAGACACTCATCGACGGGCGATTGCTTGCTCACTTCTCATGAAGACATCAATAGTTTGGTCGGCGATAACCTTCCTGTTCAAATTCCCCAAGTCGTGGTGAAATGGCTCACTTATTGTTTGGTTCTCCACATCGTCGCTCTCGGTCTAGCGGCAATCTCAGCACTTTTCGGCCTTCTCGCTCACGTACGAGAGATTTCCATGACATGTTTTAGTACTTGTATCTCCGGCTTCGCAGCAGCGGTCGCCCTACTCGCATTCATCTTCGACATCGCCATCTTTTTCGCTGCCAAAGCTCGCATCGACGCTGTTGGCAGTGCTGAAATCGGCAATGCTACTTGGCTGACATTAGCTGCTTGGGTACTATTGTTCTTTAGTGGGTGTTTCTTTACCATCGGGCGTTGCTGTATATCGAAACGCGGACCAAGAAGGAACAAGGACAACTGGAACAAGGTCGAAAGTGTTGTGGGACCTAGTTCATCTGAGGCATTGCGTCTGGATGCGGTCAAGGCTGAAGCAGATAGAAAGGCGAGGCAGAACACGCTGGAAGGTGGACTCCCTGCATTCCACGAAGTACAGCCCTTAACGGGGCACATCGACGGAGACAAGGTTTACGTGGATGACCCGAGTCGACCCGACAATGCTTCATCTTATGGTAGACGTCCTGCACAAGGGGGAACAAGTGGAGGATATGTACAGAAACCCCCGGGTACCCGTGCGGTTGACGAATATTATTCCCCTACTCGGACAGACTATACACCTTCGACTTATCCCCCAATAGCCCACAACAATTATGGGCCTACTGGGTATACTCCCGCGGCAGCTCATAGGCAACCCAGCAATCACGCACGATCTCAGTATTCCCATTCAAATTATGAACCGTCTACATATACGCCTTCGTCTCCACCAAACCAGTACGCTGCGACGAATCAGCCACAGTACACCGACCCTTACTACAACACCGGAACCCAATACGGACATGCTGCAGGTGGATCATTATGTGAGCCTCCCTTCTTCGTCACGTTATGACGTGATTTTGACGTCCTGAAAGACCACACAGCTTCATCGTCCCATGAACGTCAAGGAACGAACTATACAACTTACGACTCTTACGAGCCACAGCAGCCAGCTGCCTATAACAGCAATTACAGTAATTACGCTGCTCCAGCACCTGTAGCTTCGACGAGTTACACCCCTGACCCATCCAATTACTATCAAGCACAACCCGGACCCTCACATCAAAATGGCCGGAGCTATACCCTAGACGGCACTACCTATCCCAACAATAGCTACGGAGCAAGCTCTGTGCCGCCTCTTCCCGAGCAGGAAACCTACTTCCCCGCTCAGATGACCACTTCACCTCCACCTATAAATACCAACGCTGCATATCCTCCGCCTACTCAGAGTACTCCTGTTCAGGGTCCACACGGGCAGGACCTGCAAGTGCGCAATGATGATGAGGCCCCACCTACGTATGAAGCCGGCATTTCCGGCATCCAAGGTGCATGGGGCAAACACTCATCAAGCCCGAAACAATCACTTGGGCATTAGTTAGTTGTTATTATCCTTGAGCTATATATTCACTGTACATTCTATAACAGACCTCACATCAAGGATACCTGGATGCTGTGTCTCTTCATCGGGCTGGCATTAGTGTTAGAAATGAGACGGTCTCGCGATCCTTCTTTGCGTCACATTATCCCAAGATTGTCTAGATTCGGCAGAAGTCTTTTGTTCGAGGTACTTGTACAGAATCGCTTAAGCAAATCATAAGTAAAGTCCATTCCTACGAACTCGAAGTATATCAGTCATATTCACGCTTGGACAATTGGAATAATTTCTTCAGGATGAGTTCTGTCTCTCTGCGAAGTGCACTGTGATGATGCTGGTTGGATATGTACTGTTCCATATTCTGCACCGCGGAAGCAGTTATCTGGGCCAGGTTAAAGTCAACATACCTAGGCCGATTTTCGAAGGTAAGCACAAGATATGAAAATAAAATCGAAATCATACATGTCTTTATAGTATCTGTTTATACGATGAATAAGTTTGGCCAATCTGATTTGTTCGAAACTTACGTCGCAGCAGTAACTTTCACGGTATTCTTGGCAAGTTGTGCCTCATCATACAACGGTGGCCAATCGCTGAACTTTGCAAGTAACTGAGCAGCGCCTTTCAGAGGGCGAAGACCGATATAGTCGTCCAGCATATCAGAAAAGATCTAAAAGTATTGCAGGTCAAATAAGTATTTCATATGGAGCACTCGCCCATACCATTTCTCCGAAGAAACATACAGGACTCTGATTGTCTTGCGTTTTCATGTGATTCCAAGAGTGTTGAGGATAGTCCTTAAGAATACGCTCTGCTGACCAGTTTGATGCACGCCTATGTAGTATTGATCAAGGATGGGAAGACAGACAATCGGAGGATCCTACCCTTGACAATATATGGGTTCATGAAGAATTGCATAGAGAGGATTTCCATCCAAAGTTTGATCGTGTTCTACATTCTGTAAAAGCCGTTGCGATAATTTCCCAAACAGCGAGATATCGTTGGATGCCCGAAGTACAAGTTCTGAAGAGCGAATTTTTCTTGGAAAGATTTAGGGAATTGAAAAATCATGACGACTTACGATGTACTGTATCAATCCCATCTTCCGATTCTGTTAGCCGGGATAATCGAGTCCTTGTATCAGATATCAACCTTGAGATCCAAAAGCAATGCCAAGTTGAAGGAATCGGTTAGGTGTCAATTTTCCACCATTGGGAAGGATGACTGAATTCTTGTCGAGATACGCAAGTATATCTCGGACCTGGAATCAATCAGATCCGCTTGGAGGACAGTGAAGGTGAAGGAAAGGCAAACGCCGCTGACCCGCTTCACATCATTGGGATATTTATTGTAGTAAACGTCGTTGCGTGCCAAGACACGTTCTAATATTGGCTTTGTCTAGAAGATCGCTGAACAATGAAATTGAGGTCTTACTTGCTAAGGCACCATATACTATTTCTGGAGAATTGACGAGAGGTGGTATTCCACCAGCAATGAAGACTTCCTTCAGTCCTTCAGGGTAGAATGAAAGATAGGTCAGACAACAGAAACCACCAAAGCTCTGGCCCAAAATAGTCCATTTCCTATCTTTCTCGTCTATCTTATCACCCAGTAAAATTTTTCGAATGGCTTCGCAGTCCCGAACTGATATGAATCACCAGGTAAGGCATGATTGTAGTACTATTGATTCACTGTCCTCACCGATATTGTCAGCTCGGAAGTGTTTGAGATACTCAAAGATTTCTTCGTCTGATTTGTCTGAAACAAGATCGGCGGAGAACGGTGTGCTCAAACCTGTACCGCGTGGATCGAGCCACAAAGTCTGGATTGATTTTCGTCAATTTCTCGATAAAAACTCCATGCAAATCAGACCTGATAGCCCTCTTTATGTATCTTCCAGAAGGAGACATCAAGAAATAAGGAAAACAAAGTGCTGATCTCTTACAGTGGTCGCCATCGCGGTATGCCCGGTCATGTCGACCTCAAAGCCCGGCCCACCTGAGAAAATCACTTCAATTCATTCGATTTTGAGATCGTGATGTTCCAAGTCACCTTGGAGGTAAACGACTGGGAGCAAATTTGGATGTTGTCAGCTTATTCGTAGACCAAAACGGTACGACGCTCACAATAGGGTAATTTAGCCTCTTCCTCAGGGGTTTTGGCCTTGTCGAGAGGGACCATATTACGAGCAAAAATTCGGATCTTCTTTCCATTGGGATCGTCGTAATTCAATGGCAAATCAAAGAACCTTTCAATAATCTTAATAGAACCTGAACAAGATGAACGATAAGCTAATCATGACTCCTGACTGCAAACCTTCTAGAACGTACCGGTCAGAACGTATGTTTCCAAGATCTGTTGAGACATCTAACGCTATACAGGGATCGTTCGAAGCAGCTGATAAGTAGTCGAAGGCTGAAGCTCGAGTACCACAATCAGAGTTGTTGCTTTTCAGCCCTAACTGCAGCGATATCGATAAGTATCGAATGACGGTTGTGACCGTGGGGCAGTTGTCTTTTGTCTGGGTAAAGAGATAGATCTCCCGGGGTCAACAGAATTATGCTCGAACCTATCGGCTGCCCCTAATTTCCGGTAGCTGACCTTATAACAGATGACAATCGATCTGTTTATATACCTGGGAAAAGCCTATGATCGTCCCTTGTTGGTCCGACGACTTAGTGTGCAAACCACATTGCCAGGGGAGTAAATTCCATGGCCTACATATGTATACTTATTATAATCTGACCGCATGACTCATTTGATATATCGTCACGATTTATGTTCTTGCAGGGAGAGCATCTTTTTTTTTTAGTGGTAATCACTGTGGGAGAGTTGACAGTCCACAAAGTCGACCTCTACTCTCCCGTCTCCCGGGATATGTTTGTAGGAAATTATGCAGTATCTTATAGCCGGGTAAGTCTGGAGCCACTCCGAAGGAAATGCCTTTACGCACTGAGTGTGGGACTCGTTTAACCAATACCCACTAAAACCTCGGTTGCCTTCCTCCAGGCTTTGGCTGGGTCTACTCTCTCAGGCAGGAAATTCTTCCACGTGTTTTTTACCCTTTCCGCATTCTGCAGGGAGAGCATCTTACCATAAAATTACATCAAGATAAACAAAAGAAATGAATGAAGGTGATATCGCTGGGGTTTGTAGTAAATGACAATGTCATAACTCATCACTTGCCTTCCGGACCTTCCAGCGATTTGCTGGAGGTCTTTCGGCTAGCAACATGGAGAGGAAATCAACCACAAATAAACAAAAGAAATGAATGAAGGTGATATCGCTGGGGTTTGTAGTAAATGACAATGTCATAACTCATCACTTGCCTTCCGGATCTTCCAGGGATTTTCTGGAGGTCTTTCGGCTAGCAACATGGAGAGGAAATCAACCACAAAGTCTGCAGCCGCCATTCCCGTAATATCCGCTGAGATGATTCGATCAGTAACTAATGACAACGCGTAGACGGTGCAAGACGCACCGTTATCATAGGCGGGGGCAACTTCGACGATATCGACACCACTAAATAAACTGTTCAAGAAATCACGAGAGTGCAAACCGCAGTACGAACACGAAGTTGAGACCCGCTAACCCTCTTAAGATGCGTTTCAATTCTCGAGTTGTCCATCCCCCCGCCTCTGGAGTTCCAGCTAGGCAAAACATCATCAATCACTAAAGGATGTTGGAAAATACATTGATCGCATACTAGCAGGGGCAAGGCCAGGGTCTGTCCAGAGTTAGTCATGACACAGGAACAAGCAGCAGAAGAGATACGTACCTATAACATCGATATCGAGGCTATGCTCTCTTTCAGCTAGACCATTCCTTGCTCAAGAGTGAAGTATCCCTCACCTCAGATAAACTGGGTTTGTGTCGACTCGGCTCCTAATCCTACGAATAACTTCTGAGATACCCAGATCGTCGATGTCATCTGAGCTAATCAACTGGAAGCCGACTTCTCTATCATTTTCAAGATCGGTTTCCTGACAAGTTCTTGAGTTTCAAATCGCGATGAAAAATGTATTACAGTGTACATCCATCCTGCAGCGGATGCCCGCGTGAATACTGGTGTTGGCAATCAAGCCCTCCTCTTGAGCGAGGTAAAAGAAAGTTCCATGAGTCAAACGAGACTGCTCAGTCGACTGGTCAGGATAACGCGCTCCTGGTTTCCATGTATCCTAATAGAGGGTCAAACTTCGGTCTGAAGATACCGCCGCGACGTTAATTTGTACCAGATGTGCGTCAAAATGAATCACAGAAACAGGGCCATAAACCTTATGAAGGGAACGAAGAATGGGGAGAACCTATACTTGTTTTAGTGCTAAGATGTGCCGCAGATGAATGTTCACTCACGATAGTGTGATCTCCTCCCAAACTGTATATATCAGTGATAATGTTAAACATTCGAGATAGAATAGGATCATAAATTTGCTGGCCTTACTATACGTGGGTGCTCGAGCCCGTCTTTGGATAATGCACGGGTAGGTTCTTTTCCTTTAGAAGTACCCGCAGGGGTTCGATTAAGAAGTGTGGAATACGCCACTTCAATTTGATCCACGGCAAGTGCGTTATCAAAAGGGCTGACCGGAACCTTGGAGAGGCCCGAGTCAACTTCACGGAAGAGGCTGGATAGCTTCAACGAACATCACCACAATCAAGTATCTTAGCCCCTTGGGCGAAAGGGTTGCTGCCCCACGAGATACTTGATAGTATAAGACGGGCCCTCACGGATTCGTCTACTGCCCGAGCGAATCGCATATGGGCCAAAACGAGCACTTATCGTGCCTTGGCATCAAAGAGAATTTACGAAGAGATGAATTGAGCATACCCTGGTCTATAGGTTACACCAGTGTCAAAAGGCAAGCCAAGGAGTGCAATATCAAAAGATGCTCCTTCGTCATCTAAGCAACGGCTATATGGAAGGTGTGCAAAAGAGAGAGGACCAGAGAACGGTTGATCACGCTGTGGGCCATATTTCGATTGCCATGTTGGTATTTTTGTGTCTTGATCTAAAGGTGTCTGGTGACTGAAAACCAACGGCAAAAGACATAGCACAAACGAGACTGATAGTCTTACTGGCAAAGAAGGGCACCTGAGCATAGTGGAGTATATCGAGGTGAGAGTAGACCAAGCTCGCATAAAGTTCCCTCGCTCCACCCGGAAAAGTTATGAGTACCGGACCGGACGACAATTGGTGTCTGCATCAAATCCAAGTTCTGAAGCTTGGAAGCTCTGAAGGGTCAAACGTGGGAACAGCAGCAGTCGGTATGTCAAGCTTTTCAAAATTTCAAGGCTAGGTCTTGATAGGATATCCGGTTTCGATGAGATATCCGAACATAGATGCTGCAGCTGGTAGATAACAGATATATACGCGTGTTTTTGAGAACTGACAGGGGAACGCGTTATTTCGAGGGCTGAGTAGGCCAAGGGCGTTGGAGAGGGCTGACCAGGTCGGCAGGAGGTGAGCGGTAAGGAGAGCATCCTACGATCAAAGCTGTTATCTTCTGGTCTTGTTTCTGAGTACACAACGAGCTATGAAAAGCATATGTATCAAGATGATTACCAGAATCGAACATGAAGCTTGAATATCGTCATATTCCACCAGTCCTAGCATCGACACGTCGGAGAGACAACACCTCCCAGCGCCTCCGATTTCTCGCTTTGTCACCGAGAACCTTATCGCTCTGACACTTGTTCGCAATAACTACCATTCGCACCTTCCTTCCTGTTTCAGGAGAGTCATCAGCCTCAGCTTCTTCTCCGCGATCCTCCTCCACAACCTCATTCTCGTCCAGGTCGATGGGGCCTTTGAAGACTTCGTCTGGCGTCGCCTGGGGCCGCGGACTCACTCCTGAAAAAAATGACAGAGGAGTTGACACTGCCGACGAAAGGAATGCAGCTGCATCGTCAAGAATGGTCTTAGGTTTTCGTAATGGTATTGCAGTTAATAGATAGGATCGGCTTTTCCATGCGTCAGACTCGTGCTCATTCTCATAATCTGGGTCGTCCTGAAAGTGTACCGAGATCTCGCCAGTTTCTTGAGAATATGAGAAAATTGGGAGAGGGTGTGCGTATGCGTTCGGAAAGGGATATGAGACGGGTCGTCTGTGTCGAAGGACAAGTTTGTCCCCTATGGAAAAAGGTCGTATCAGTCGGCAAGGCAATATCATTCTTCCGTCGGCTACCTTCGATATCGATGGCATGTCCAGACGATCTGGAACACAACACCCCGGTGGGGTCGACGAAAAACACCTTGTAATCAGTGTGGTTAGTTGCGGCCTTCGTAAGACAAACTGGCGCGAACCTGATTATTGGATTCTGGTCTCCTACGAGCTGTGATCGAAGGAGAAACAAGATGGATGATATGGAAGTAGGGAAAGAGCGCGGTAGAACATACTTTCAACGAGAGCGGTTTCTGTTTCTGCCCATAATATCACCTCTGTCCCATCCTCAATTTGATCCTTTTCCACGTCTAAAACACGATTAGTAGCTAGATTGCGTATAACGAAATAACCAGGAGGGAAGCCATAAGTCTGTACATTTCCGTGCATTTGTGAGGAGAGATAAGCGCCGACCCCGCCGATCACAACCGTACTTACAAGACCACACCCTTCAGCATCAGTCCTTTGAAACTCAGTCGCAAAAGACGTGCTCAATTGCCAGTAATGAATAATTTATTGAACCCTTTAAATAAAGTTGCAAATGGGCCATCGTACAAGTAAAGAAATATCGATATGGTAACTCGGTAACAATGTAGAAGTACATATTGTAGACCCAAATGATCATTCTACTCAGTATCTTCCGCGTTTTCCCCTTCTTCAAACGCACCAGGAACGCGCCGCTGGTTTCTCAAACGGACTGATCGTCGTCTTGAGGATTCTTCGCCCTCTAATGTATTTTTCTCAACCCAGTCTTCCAATGCACCCTGCATTCTTAGTAAGCCTTTCCATTCATGTCTGGCGACGGTACTGCCATTCATGGAGTTCTCCCATGCTGCACTCATCATCACAGGTTCCTAGCAAGAGCATGGTCAGAAGAAACAGAGCGTAGAGCGAGATCGGCGTGTAAATACCTCCGAATGCCAGCTGACATCACGTACGCACGGTGCCCTGTTCCTTGACCTTGTCGAAGGTAACTCGGGCTGCGATGGGTCAAACGACATAGACAAAGTCTTACTCCGATCCAAGACCTGCACAACTCTCCCATCCAACGACCAAATCTAGAGATGAAGAATGAGTAAGGAACCAAGACAAGTACAATACCAATCCATACATGTATTCGGCCATCGGCTGAGCCAGAGTAAAGATATTGAGCTCCTGTAGTTTCCGTAGGACTAAAGTGACAACGGATAAGTGTACGCATGACAGAATGCCCATAGTATGTCATGACACTGCAGTCTTTTGGGTGCTTGGCCACTCTTGGACCAGGATAAGGAGGATACCTATTATCGCAGCTGTGATCAAAGAATTGTGATACAAGGAACTCTCAACCGACCGATAGTCAAAGTCCAGTCCATAGTTCGTCCCGCGAACGGCGTCAAAATCCTGGTTACTCCTCATCTTGCGCAAGTCCCAGAGTCGCATGGCCTGATCTTTACCATTAGACACGATATAACGACCATCGCCCTTAGCAGACACGTATGTGAGACCCTCAGTGTGACCGATCAAGATGCCTGAAGGCTTTTGAGAGGCACCAAGCGACCGACGATCCCTGAAAGACTCGATAAGTAATGGCCCGATACAAGGTACACAACATACCAGATTTTAATGAATGTATCGTCGGAAGCACTGACAAGCACATTCCCAGATGCCGTATCTGCCCAACAACAACTATTTACATCGTCTGTGTGAGCATTAATTTTGACAGTTCTCCGATTTGCAAGAAGATCGTAGACTGGAGGAGCTCATTTCAGATAATGTCCAAGGATACAAAGCATCAGGCTTACCAAAAATTTTTTTACTTCCCCCCGCGACAACTTCATTCCCATCCGCGGAGAACCGACAGCTCCAAATCCCAAAACTCTCGTCATGAATTAAAGCCCGACGATTCGAGGCTCTAGGATCAGAAAATGGAATAGGTGTCTGCACCTGTGAGTCATCCAGTATGTTGGTCATATATACGGTAGGAGTCTGAAAGGGATATAAGAGTAATATAGAAAAAAGACCCTTCGAGAACTGACAATGGAGGAATATATCATTCTAGAGAGGAAGTATCAACACGCGACGGTATGTGGTGCTTATAGAACCAACCTTTCATTGTCGGGAGAGAGATTCGCGTCTGTTATAGTCCACTGGCCTAAATGACCCTGAATACACTTGCGAACTTTCATATTGGTTTGCAGACCCGGATACGATTGTAATCGCGCGGTCCCATGTCGAATGGGAGGCTTCGTGGTGTCAAAAACATGCAGGCGAAAGTCTAAGTGCTTAGAAGGTTAATAGAAGTAAGACATTGCTTCAACAAGAGTCCGCATACCTTGAGAGCAAGTATAATAGAAGGAAGAATCTGAATAGCTGACGTGGACTAGCTGTGAAACGGCAAATATAGGAATCACAAACCTGCAGAGTATTGTCCCGTGTAGATGTTGTGCTCGCAAGCAGCTACAGATGCTCCATTAGAGTTTGGAATTAGATTCTTTGTTTTTGTGGGTTAAGAGATGAATCTCGCATCGATAAATGTATTCTTACAGCAGCATAATCTTCCTTGTTACTGACTGGACGGATTCGTCGCGTTCGGTTGAGGATGATGTTTGCGATATTAGTCTTGTTTCGCCGTTTTTGTGCTTTATTACCAACTCTGCCGAAATCTCCGCTGTTAAGCAGCTCAACGCCTTCTTTTTGAGGTTCAGTTGTCTCGGGACCTTTCCATGATGTACGAGAACTTGTGTTGAATAGCGCATGGTAATCGTCGTCGTCGTCTTCGTAATCGTAATCGTCTTCTTCACCGTCTGCATCCGGGTCATTGAGTGCAAGGCCACGAGTAGCGCCACCGCGACCTATGAACCACCGGCTAATATCTTGAAGGTTGAAACCAGATATACCGGTATTTCGAGAACCGCCATGATCAGGGGACTGCGGACCGCCCGCAGACTGTATCGCAAACATAGCTGAGAGGCGAGATAATGAGCACAGGTGGAAAATCGGGAATGGGGAGCCTTACTAGCCAAGACATCCTGGATAGAGATCCGGACCTGCTGTGGGCTTGGACCACTACGCATGCCATCGTCCCCGTCGTCTTCGTCTACGGCATCCCAGTCTGGCTGCATGGGAGAGCAGAGGCAATGCCAAATGCTCACATGCTGGATTCGATTCGCCAGTGGACGGCATCGCGTCACCGGATTGATCGATCAGCGCTCAGCAACGGCAATCAGCCAAATAAGAATACACCGGCACTGGTTACCAGCCCTGCACCGTTCTTGACCAAGGCTTATGGATTCAAGTCGCATAAATGACTATGCTCTTCGTATTACAGCAGACGAGGTCAACTGTCTTATTTATTCCTACTTGCTTGACTCTGGTAAACTTTTCACCCTTCTGTTCTAACACGCAATCCAATCATTCATCGCCAGGATTTACCCATTCCGCCTTCGCTGTGAAGATGGAGGGTCAACTCGACCGCTCGCCCTATGCGTCGAAACATATTCAGCGCGGGGAGCTTATAGAACTCCTATCCAAGTCTCTTCTATATATTGAAGTTGAATCGCACTGGAAAAATGATGCCTTGGCCAACAGTTGCAAGAGCAGTTTTTCCCTTCTTGAGCCCCACGTATGTTCGGCTACTCAGCATGCCAACAAGCAGCTTTCCCAAGTTACCTCAGTTCTCGAGACATCTGAGGATGTTCAGTTGAAATCTACGAAATCCAACGGTTCCATGACTGATGGTGCCTCTAAACGTAAAGAATCGCCGATTTCTCCGCACGTGGAGGGTCCACCAGAAAAGCGTGCGAAACGCGATCCAGACGATATGGATTTGGATACACCATGCGAATGTAAGTTGTAAGTTCTGGACTGACACTTTTATCAACGCCTTTTCAATAGCCCGGATGTTGCCGGACGCAAAAACTAACAGTATCTTGCCCGATGAATCGACCGACCCGGATGCGGTACTTCTCCTCCCAGGCCACAAAGCAGAGGTAGCATTGTGCCACGACCTCAGAGTTCTACCTCTCAATGATTTCATCTCATAGGTATTTGTATGCAAGTTCAACCCTGTAAATCATGAACTTTTGGCGACCGGCTCTAAAGATGCTATCGTGAATCTATGGACTATACCCAAGGGGACTATACCGAAACCCCTGGAAGGCTTAAACAGTTTACCAATACCATCGCCACCGATCAGCATCATTGATTTCGCAGCAGCTGAGGCAGCTGATCTGACGTCTCTGGACTGGAACGCGGACGGTACGCTTGTGGCTATTGGCTCCTACGACTCCATCGTCAGGATATGCACGTCGACGGGCGAACTCTACTTCTCCCATCCACAGCACCGGGTAATAATTATCATGTCTTTCGCTTCAGCGTATACTGATTAACTTATCACTGAGAAGGGTCCTGTATTTACTACTCGATTTTCTAAATCCGGAAATTGGCTTTTAACCGCCAGTTTAGATGGTACTGCCTGTCTGTGGGATGTTAAAGAGAAATGCCTACGCAAACAATACCGATGTCACACAGGTAATTCGCCTTTCTTAAGTGTCAATCTTATCATGCTTATTGCTGCCGCGTGAAGACTGCTGTCTGGATGTGGATTGGTTGGACGAAGATACCTTCGCAACTTGTGGTGCCGATCGCCTTATACATATCCTCCGTGTTAATGAGTCAGCACCTTTCAAAACGCTAGTGTAGGTTGTTACTCTCTCTTATATCCTTCAGGTCTGATCTATCTACATAGTGGCCATGGGAACGAAATTAATCAAATCAAATGCAACCGTTCCCAAACACGTTTAGCGTCTTGCTCGGATGACATGACTGCTCGTGTTTGGAACATCGACGACCTCAATAATAATGACAGCATTCCAGGACTTGTCGCGTCTGATGGCGTCGTGTTGCTCCAAGGACATAAGCACTCTGTCAGCACTATTGGGTGGTGCCCAGATCCAACCCTTGGTCTGCATCCCATTCTTGCTACGTGAGTGTCTTAGCTCTAGAAAATCTACTTAGCTGAAATTGGGATCCCAGTTCGTCCTTTGATAGCACTGCTCGTCTGTGGGATTCTGTAACGGGAAGATGCTTGAAAGTGTTCAGTGACCACAAACGTCCTGTTTATACATTGTCGTTTAGTCCGAATGGTCGTTGGTTGGCTACTGGTAGTGGTGATGGCTGGATGCATATCTATAGTGTCCTCGTGAGTAGCTCCGTGTGGCTCATTGTTTCATTCACTGATTTTTGTGAAAGTCTCACGAGAAGAAATGGTCCTGGTATGCCGGACCAGATAGGCCAGGTGTATATGAGATTGACTGGCAAGTTGTTGATGGCTTCAACCGGATTGCTTTAGCATTAGAGCGCAGCCTCGTTGCAGTGATTGACGTGGACCAGATTCCTGCATTACAAGATGATGGCTGATTACGGTCATGATATTTTATAGTCGTCTTACGATTGACAATGACATTCTTCGTACTTGTTGATAACGATATGTTTGATTCTGTATGCTAACAAAGAGCGAGTTTCGGCCAAGAGTGACGTCTCTTCTCGGCAGGCCGGCACGTGGTTCTCATATTTATAATCGCTCAAGGTCTGATGTGCCATCCATACCTTCCACTTATGCAGTCAACAATCCGGATGAGCAGCATGTCGCTGCGTACCCTTCTCTCACGGCCCACGCGCATTTCTAATTGCCATGCATCTGTGCGGTTCTTCAGCAACTTCCGTTCAACTGGAAGTACATCGTTCAAGCAAAAAGTCAATGTTCCTATTGGATCGACTTCTGCCAAAGGTTCGCGCACGTTCATGACTGAAGGAACCCACGCCGCGCAAAATTCTCAAGGGATCTCGTGGCAGCGCATGGCAATGACAGCCGTACGTTTCTTTCTGGCTTCACAACTTATGCAGATCCAATGAGTCGTTCTCGTCCAGGCTGGTGTCGCTGGAGCAGTTGTCGTAATCGAAGGAATCTTTAACCGCGAGACTAGAGACTCCCTTACTCTAGGAGAGAAATCACTCCTTCATAGCACCTTCCAGTACACGGGTGCTGGATTGGCCCTGACCGCTCTTGCTGCTCGCCAGATCTTCCGTTCTGGCGCCACTTTCAGAATCATGTCAGCTAATCCTTGTTCGTAATGTTTTACTGTTGGTCTTTCAGAATGTTCACACACGTTTCATTACTTTTACAGGGGTAGTACTTGGTGTTAGCCTTGTTGGTAGTATTGGATCGATGATGGGTGTATTCTACACCCCACCAGAGAAAACGATCCAAAAGCACTTATTCTGGCTAGTCAGTTCACGTCTTGTGACTTGGTGGATTTCGTGCTGATGGCATTTCAGGCTTTCAATGGTTTCCAAGCTGCTACATTAAGCCCGCTTTTCTTCCTTAATCCCGCGCTTCTATCTCGAGCTGCGTTGTACACCTGTGGTGTCGTTGGTTCCATTTCATATGTCGGTGCTACAGCAACGTAAGTCGTCTTTCGTTCTACATTTCTCAATAGATCTCGATGCATGCAATGACACAGGACCGATAAATATCTCAACTGGGGTGGACCACTCCTTGCTGGTGTAACCGTTGTTGCTTTGAGTTCGCTTGCGCCCATGGCCCTGCCTCTTGGACTGCGTGGTCTTGCAATCACTGAAGCTATCTCTCTTTACGGTGGTCTGGCTGTTTTCAGTGGATTTGTTCTTTACGAGTGAGGTTGATTCGCTCTATTACTGTCCAAGATTCAACTGACTCTACTATTCAGTACGCAGAAGATCTTGAAGCATGGTCGTCTTGCGGAGCAAGGAGTCATGAAAGCTGATCCAATGAACGAATCCGTCAGTCTGCAATTGGACATGATTAACATATTGTAGGCATCATTCGGATGAAATTTATCTTCATATATCTTTCTAACTTGGTTTCCAGCATCCGCCTCGTTCAAATCCTCGCTATGAATCAGAGGAAGTGAATTATGCGCTCTCTGATTATAATGAAAAGTGATCTTGTACCAGTTCAAGTAATAAGTATATATATAATGAGAGACATTTTCCTAATGACGGACACCTTTTACACCTTTCAGGCAGTTGTCTTGCCTAGCTCCTGCAAAGTCTGGACAAATCCTCCTGGGTCCACAATATCAGTACCACCATAGGTCACTCTTTTTCCTGTCCGGTTTGCCCATTCCTCAAGGTTACCATACTCGACATATCCTGCTCCACCAACCATGAACACCATACCCTCTGCAAATGCCATGCGCCTTCCTTTGGTTGTTCCACTGCTTCCTGCGGCACCCGGCAACCCTGCGTGGGCGTGTCGAAGTGCGCGAGGATCGAGGAATATGTAGTCGTCTGTTTCTTGTAGGGACTGGTTCGAGGCAGAAGATGAATCCATCAGGGCCTCGACGAGGCGTGTAACTGGGAGCAACTTATTCGTAGGTAGGAAATTCTTGACGCCGGATATTAGGTTCTCCAGAGCGCCTCCCTCAAGGCGGCCAGCGAGCTATATGATTCAATGAGGTCAATGAACGACATCCAGAACACTTATCGTGACGCGTACTCTGTTGCCCAATGCACTGAAACCCTTGAATAACTCTCCACCTTGTCCTGCAACTGAGCCGAGATTGGGAGTCTGGGAACCGCTAACAGCGCTCGTTGAGATTGTCATGCGCGAGATTTCTCTTGTGCGCCTGACATAATCAAACGCAGAAACATCGGCACCAGCCGCCTTAAGCTCCTTTTCAAGCTCATTGATATCCTCGCGAGAGATGGCGTTATCGGGCGACGAGAGATAGAAGACAAGTACTAAGCGCAGCTTATCAATGGCATTGAAGGCGCCATCAGTCCGCGGGGCGCGAAGAGTCTCAAGAATGCTCGCTACCGACTGTGGAAAGTTGTTCAGTGAGTTTGAAGTGAACGTTGAAACAAGCATACCTGTTTGCCAATAACTTCCTCAAGACTGAAAAGTTCGTCTAGTCCACGTGATTTAATATGTTCTAGAAGTGCACTGGCGATGTTCATATGTGTGTCTAGTGTCGCTTTGCGAGCCGTAAGTTCGGGAAGCTGTGTGATAGCAGTCTTAAGATGGGCAGCGTTTGTGGAAAGATCTCTAGAAAAACCAGTCAGTGCCACACTTTGAAGTAGCTTACTTTGTATACTGACAACTGAGAAATGTCATTGACATTGCTGACACCGGTGCTCCGTGTAATTTCTGCAGCGTCCTGTTTATATTTATTCAGTTCGATATCGATCTCCTCTGCTACCTGTGGGAAAGGGTTTGCAGCATTGCGTTGCCAGAAAAAGTCGTTGGAATCAAGGTCGTATTCCCTCTTGGGCTGGTCGTTTGAAGTTACAACGACACGATTAAGTTTCATGTCAAGGCAGTCAGAGACAAGAGCTTGGTATGTCCAACCATGGGATAACACTGAGACAAGGTCGACATTACGATCAAGGATGAGGAGAACTACAAAACAAAACACTCTTTAGCAAAAAACGAGACGCGGCTTACAATAAGAGCGTACGAGGTCGTTGAAGGTTCGAGAGCCCCGTGGAATCTTGCGCAAAAAGATTGGAGGATGAAGAGGTGGAACGTGACGCTGTGAGAAGAGCATCCCGGATTTTGGTATCTAATCTCTTTGCTATCATCTCAGCAGCATTGCCGCGTGGGGCGCGGATGTATGGGACATGACCTATTCGCTAAGAAGTGAGCTCGACGGTTTCGACCAATGGATTAAGTGCTACAGACCCATCGTCACAACGGCACTAAACAGTCCGCTTGTTACCCGTTCTATCTCTTCCTCAACCTGCTGGTCGCTAGTCGACGGCGAATTGAGGATATGGTAGGTCGAGCGCGGATCTGCAGGTACTTCGGGTCTAGAGGTGCCTGGTTGAGCTAGAGGAGGTGGGAGGAGAGAAAACAAGGATGGTGACGGTGCGATAAAGGAAAGGTATTGGTCTAGCAACTAAGTAATACCTTATGTTCAGACGAGTCGACTGGCGAGCAAATGAGAGGTTCAAACCTGAGAGATGGATTCCCCTGTACCATCCTGGGCGGAAGAAGAGGCTAGCTCCTCCAAAAGTGCCCGTGGCAGTGGCTCAACGAAATTAAGGTAGAACGACTCATATAGTGACTTTTGAAGATCTTCCGCTATTCGTCGGATGTTTGCAAGAGTAGGTGCGACAAAGTATACTGCAGGTACATCTGGTAGGGGGGGCCGAGTTGAATGTAGTTGGCTGGAAAGCACAAAGTCAGCTCACGCATCGTAAGGTTGCCGATATCCATACACATGAAGAGTTACGCCGACATCGCGGATATCTTGCACGCGTAGAACGGTTGCAAGAACATCCTTGGTCTGTTGGTCTAGAACCAATATCTTCCAGACTGGAGGACCGGTCGGCAGCGTGTTTTTGGCGCCGGAACCCTGCTTTCCTGTGATCGTGGGCTCAACAGGACTGTTTAGATTGAGTAAGGCAAGTATTGCGTCTGTTTGAGCTCGCTGAAGAGTCAAAGGAGTAGTACTGGCCTAGAAATATGTTAATCATTATAGTAAGATTGAGAATCGACTAACCTGTCGTATCGCACTCATGGCCAAGATGATCTCGTCAAGGCACGACCGCGCGGTTACACGTTTCCGTGGTACGTGCACGTGACGAACATCCTTCCCCATTTGGGACAGCTGATGAGATAACAAACGGTTTTGGTAGAACATGTGGAGGTCACTAAGCCACGGACACCAGAGACGCTTCGCAACGTAGGGATTTGAAGTTCTTAATTTTCCGTCAGACTCTCCTCCTCTATCTTCTAGCACGCTGCGGTTGTGGTCAGGACTAGTCTAATGCCCTGTCATTCTTGCCCACGTAAATTATGACCTTCACGCCATATAATGTGAACTAAGCAAATATCAAGTTGTCGCCCTTGACCAGGAATAGAGGACAAAGAAGACATCATCAACCTGTTCTCACTTTCAGTCCGCCTTGGGTTAGTAGTTATCAACGAATGGCGATCAACTCTCGAGAAAAGTGGAAATATAACGGTCACCTCATGAGTACGTTTGGTGGATGCCTTTCGATGTCTCATCACAAGAACCTTCAATAGCCTGCCAACATCATTCTCGAAGCTTGATTTCCAGCGACGTGTCGACATACCCTATCCTAATAGCTTTTAACAATCGTAGCTGTACTATTATGCTCGTGTAGATGGAAACCACGTTGTTGCTCTTGTGACCAATGGATATGGCAACGACGGCCCGAAGTAATACTCTCACAAAGTTTGTAGTTTGTTCGCGGTTCGTCGTTGACGCGTCCGGCAGTTGTGCACTCTAACTTGTCGACTCCTGGAGAGCAATTCTTGCCCCATCGTCGCCCGATCATTGTTACCCAATTAGGAAGGCAGGAACCCTGTTGGTTTGAACTTTCATGGAATCGTGTTGACTTTGTGGCCATAGACTCTTTTGTCGCGAAAAAGTATACCTGCCCGCTGTGGCATTTGACGACTCTCTACGACTAGTACTACCATCATGTCTGTACCTCGAGATGTTGTCCCAGTCTCAATACGACCGCGACGACCAACTCTACCACAACCGAGCCTAGAAGGCTCTTACATATCATCCAGCCCAGGATTACCCGCAATATCTACATATGCCCCTATCCCCTCCTCTGATATGTCGCAGATCCTACCTGCCCCAACTTCGAGTACGGTCACGGAGTCAAATACTACATCCAGTTTGTTCAGCCAGGTTGCCCACTCCACTGCTCCATCTCCTTCAATCAACAATGATGCAAATATTTCAAATATAGTCGAACTCCAAACCTTGGTTTCCCATTCCGCTTCAGCAGCATCAAGTTTCCGGGACCCCATCAACCAGCCTATCGCAAATTTCCAAGCAGTGTGTATTGGAAATGGACTGGATTCGTCATCAGTGGGCATCATATCATCTCTGATTATTCCTACTGCGGTTGGACTTGTCATTTGGGTACGTGTCATTGGGCCGTCACGTTTAGAAGACTGATGCCTTTCGTAACTTTCGCAGACACTCTTTGCAATTGTTCGTCCGCGATTTCGTCAGGTATATGGACTCCGAGAATGGTTTGTTCAACCAGAGTGAGTGATTTTGTACCACATTGGAGTCTTTTCTGATT
Source organism: Termitomyces sp. 'cryptogamus' (assembly GCA_020091625.1). Taxonomy (NCBI): domain Eukaryota; kingdom Fungi; phylum Basidiomycota; class Agaricomycetes; order Agaricales; family Lyophyllaceae; genus Termitomyces; species Termitomyces sp. 'cryptogamus'. The sequence continues at coordinate 5,980,003 of JAGYZC010000001.1, forward strand.
TGTGTTTCCATCAGTCTTCGCCCTAAACCTCTTGGAGTAGGCTTCTTCTCATTTCTCTTCCCGCACGTGCCCCTCGTGCCCTCCCTCCCTCCCAACGTGTTCAGTTCAGCAGCCGGGAACGCTAGTATCTTCCCATCTGACGAGCAGTTGAGCCAACGTGCCCTTTGGATCAGCTTTCTAATCGTTCTTGGCTGGTCGATTGTTGGTCTTGCAGGGGCACTTCCTCTCTATCTTGTATCCATACCCTGCTTAGCAGAAAGCGGTGCAACAGCCATATTTGAAGGTTCCTTTTCCCTTTTGCAGGACCTCAGCGTCATACGCCTCCTTCGCTTGTTTGATAACGGCAGTGTCTCTTCCTCAACCCTGATCAAGATCCAAGCTCGTGCTTCTGACGATCCTCAAAATGCTCGTGTGCGCATAATTATTTTGACTGCCCTCACACTTGCCCTAGGCGTAGTTCCTGCTCTCTGGTTGATCATCAGAGAATTCAACCAACTAGCCGCATATAGGTTACAATTTACGGATATCTTGTGCGAAGGGAAGGAGTTGGGTTGGCTGAGTGCACGTAATGCACCAGGATTCGTCGGCTGGGGCGAAAAACGTTTGACTGATTTCTTCCTCCAAACGGGCCTCAGTTATTCCATGGAGCCAAGGAACGAAAGAGCGGATACACGGGCAAGAAATGACAATAGAGACAGGAGGAATAATAGGTCAGAGGAGATGCAGCCGCTCACAAAAGTAGAAGAGGCAAATGTGGAAGTGGATGTTCAAAGTCTCTTTTCTATAGGGCGAGTTCATCAACCATCTTCCGCAAATATGATGTTCACTATCTGTCCAGCGATACCCACTCGTTGGCTCTTCTAATTGATGAACGTGACGAAATTCTGGAGAACCTTGAAATAGCGGAAACGCGATATATTGCTTCTTTTCGGGTCACGACTCCTGATCCATCGATTGCAGACTTCCAAGCTAACCTGCAAATGGACACAGATCGGCCATATATTAGCCGCCCTCTTCCCCTCGGTCAAAATACGACTCGAGTACGTATCTTTATATTCCCTCAATAATCTACTGTTCACGTAGCAAACTAGCGGGCTCATCGTGGCCGACGTGGGCGCGTCAATCCCGCACTCGCAGCGTCTTCTTTAGCTCCTACCTCCTTTGTCGCTCCTTCGATGTACTACAAACTTCGTGCTGTTCGCATTAGCGGCGGTCGCTTTGTCGATTCTGGCATCGACCAGCTTCCCGGCATTCCTGAGAGTCGCAACTCCCACATTACTGGTCGCCGCTTCCTTGATAATCGTAGTTCTGCGGTCTATGGGCGCCTTTCCATCAGCAGCCCCGAAAAGGTCAGCCAGTCCAGGCCCTCTAGCAGCGTTGCTCCCGAGGAAAATTTTCGATTGTCCATTCCTGACCCGAGGCGGTTTGGTCCGAACTACTCTGTCGATGATTCTATGATCGATGAGGTGCATGAGTTTGGAGTTATCCCACAACAATATGGTGAACATGGGGATGACAGCGAATGGGTTGATTTGGGCGACCAAGTTCTACAACAAATGGAGAGCGAGCCTAATGGCCCCATTCCTGGCCCTTCATCTTTCAGACGACGACCAAAGAGAAACGAGACCATATCATCCAAGCGCCGTGAGACCTTCCCACTACGACGCGACTCCACACCCACGGTGCAACCTCCGCATCTGCGCCTGCAGCCAGTACAACCGTTCGTGCGGCCGCTTGACGGACTGAATTTCGATGACCTTGGTCAAGTCTATGCGGATATCACTCAGTGGCGTTCAAGGCTAAAAGCCATTAATACAGAGATAGCAGAGGCGCAAAACGAGAGTTACAATAATATCGCAGATGGCGCAAGGATTAAGGGGTGGTTAATGGTTGGGCGTGGGTTGAGGCATATATCAGGTATCCAGCTGATCGAGGGAAGGGCAAAGGAAGATATAAGATGGGACGTGCTGCAGAACGAGAGAAGTCCTTTGGATGTATTAGTGTTCTGGGCTATTGTCGTCATCGTGACTGTGCTGCTGGCTGCTGGTCGTGAGTGTTGCCTTTCCAATTTTTCTTTCTCTGTGATTTGTTTTAACAAATGAGCAGTCACTGCTGTTTCGGGTTTGGCACTTTCGACAGCACCTGACGTGGGACACTACCTTTCCTTCTTGAATCCTCTGAATTCTGCAGATCTTATACCAGCTGGACTTGCGACAGTTTTCGCCCCTGCTGTTGCGGCAACGAGTTTCATATCTCTTGCTATCTATCTCGTGCACTGTAAGATTGAAGACTACAGCCCTTCGTCATACTCCCTCACGATCATCATACAGGGACTGCAGATGTTTATGGTACTATCTCCATCTCTAGCGGCCACCTTCTTGTCTTCAAAGTGACCTTCTTCATATTGGCCTCAGTTGCCGCCCTCTGGCTCATTATTGTCGGTGCACTGTTATACTCATTCCAAGCGTTCAATTCGCACACCGAAATCGCAAAGTCGGTCGCCAATGGATCCATTTACATGGCTATCTTAGCTCTTGCTATCATCTTCACTGTTGCTGTCATCTTTCCCGCTCTGCTTTTACTTCAACCGTTTCACCTAATGCATGTCCTACGTCATAAGCGGCAGGCTGTGACCCCTCGACAACGTTTCCGGGGTAAGTCTGAGCCTTCGTTTTGAACCAATCTCTAATTAAGTCTGAACAGCTGTATACCCAAGAACATACGACCCTTCATTTGCAATTGGGGCGTGTATTCTAGCTATTGCCTTTGCATCTGCGTTTTCTATGATATTTCCTCTTATAGGACCCGCTGTAGTGATTCTGATATTCTTGACTCTTGTTGGCAAGCGTTCAATGCTATTTGTTCCGGTGACATACTAACTTGGACTATTATATTAGCTCATCGATATCTGATCGGCTATGTGTACGGACGGACACATTCACAGACCGGAGGCTTATTGCAGATCTGGCTCATCAAACGTCTCGGCACTCTGTTGTCTCTCCAGCCCATCCTTATGGGGCTCATATTCCTGAGCAGAGAATTTTGGATAGAGGGTGGTATTCTGGCCGGAGTTGGAGTGGTGATCGTCATCTTCGTGGAAGCATACACAACCTGGAAAACGAGACTTCCGGGACGCAGATCTCTGAGTCCTATAACCCGAAATTCTCTGAAAATGTATGAGAGTATCGCACGGGACACAAATCGTCATGTTATTGACTCGGACGCAAGTACGAGCAATGGCAGTAGTAGTGGGCGTAATCCAAGGCTACGGGGGTCAATGGCGTCTGTGCTGGAAATGATGAGTGTGACGCTGGCAGTCATGCCGTCAAATACAAATCACCGAGGGCCTGTTCCATTGCGTGCGTTGTCTGATCTTCCCACGTCTCGCATCGTCATCTCACTTCAAATCTTGTGCAACAGAAACTGAAACCTTGGATGACTTGACGGCGACAGAGCGTGCGGCAAGGACTCACCCTGATGCTCCACCTCATCTGCCTCCTCTAGCTTTCACTGACCACGCTGAAGATATGGCGGGCATCTTATACGCACCAGAACTGATCGCACCACCGCCCATTATCTGGCTCCCGAATGATTCTGCTGGAGTTGCTCGTTCTGAAGCACTTGACTTGCAAAGGTACCATGATTTGACAGTCACGCTTGATGTCCGGACCAAGGAGGACGTGATCCCGCCAAGACCTTCTGCTAGGAGTCGTCCTTCCAATAATTAGACATTCGTGTCTTTTTTATCGTCTTATCTTCGCAGACTTTGGGACGATCTGCACATTGGATACACTTACAGACTTCTGAAATTTGTAATTGAAATCGTTAGAATATATAGACGATACCAGTATGGACAAGGTGCAAAGGCACAGAGAAGTGGTTGACGTCACTTCCCGAATGGGCTGATCGAAGAATTTGTATTGGGGCCCCACGCATTCTTTCCTCATATTTTATTAATGGGATATATATAGATCAGGATAGATCGATCGTGGTGATTGCCTTTACTTCCCGTGAAATGTTCCCGTGAAATGACTGGGTTATCTCACTGCTATTTATACGAGAGCAACGCCGTTAATATGAATCCAGGCTGGTGCTCTCTGAGATGGGCTAAGACAGGCTAAGACACCTGTATGAACAAATGCTTTCGGCAGACGCCATTGTGATCCGGTCTAATTGCAACCCCGGACTCGTCCATTACAAATTGTTCTCATTTAAGGCTCTTAGAGTTATACTTACACGTTGGAGTCGATCCGCAAAACGCCATGTCTTCAACCGCTTCTCCGCACGAGACAAGCCCTAAATCGAGTGACCCTTATGTCGCATATTCTCGTGCCCTTTATAACTACACCTTGAATTTGTTCAAGGAATCGACACGTGGAGTCGAGGTAGACTCTTTGCCGAATTCGATTGAAAAGACAAACTACGGCGAGACAAAGAAGAATGAAACCATGGCGGTATCCAGCGGAGAGCAGACCTAAACTGATGATGTGTACACAGCGAACAAGCGTCTTTCGATACCTTTGGTGAGTATCCTGTAAGCTGTGGTTATGAAGTACCGTCACTAGGCCTCAATGCTTACCTCTGATTTAAAAAGTATTACTTCGTCAATTTTTACTCGTCCTGATGATCGAGCGAACAACGTGAATAAGCCTATGTATACCTATAACAATGTCGCGGCAAAGACAACAGCTCAGCACTATCTCGCTTACTTGATATAGAGTTGTTCTTCTGGAGAGACCGACGGTGTGCCTTGATAAAGAGTTCGAAAAACACTGACAGGGAAGAGGTCAGACGACAATACCAAATCTGGTCTTCCATGAGGATGCCTTCTTATTTCGCTAAATAAGTATTACGTATTGCATTTTGTGGTCAGTGTGGAATTATCGATAAGTACTCTCGTGATGATGATGGTGGTGAAACGATCTGTACTACATAGCCATGTCGCGTATCATGTATGGGCCACCCGTACAGTCATCTCTACCCTTAGAGTGCTGTGAAACTCTACGACTCACTCTACTCCACATTGATGATTCTTTTCGTAGGCCATGCTTTGGTATGTGATGATGATGATGATGATGATGCGTCATTTTGTTTACTTAAAGACCTATTTTACACGTGAACAATAGTCCTAGGTCCTGCAGTTTGAAGAGGGGTGGTAATTACGGACACATCCGATAGGTACTCCAGCCAGACACCTTTTCAAGTGTGCCGGTTATGCCTCATAGCCATTTTACTACAATTTGATCCTGTCGGAGTTCATACTACTTCCCACCATAAACTCCCCTCCCCATCTGCTGTTAACGTGCCTTCCCAATATCTAAACTCAGCTACACTCAGCAAGGCTTAGTTGGGATTGATTGGTGTAGGGCTTTAACCCAATTGGCACAGCTCATGCCTTCCTCTAGTCGACCTTCAACCAAGGGCAGTCATGATGCTGCCCCTCTCCATGCCCAGATACTATTTTTTGGAGTACAAAATCCAGTAAGTTGACAACAAATGAGCCAAATCTGATTGACAGGCCACACAGTACTTTGGCAGCCATTTCATACTATATTGACACCCTATCTTTCATGCCTACCCATGCTATGACATGCTTGGTCAGCAAGTTTCCTTCCCAGCACTTGGTTCAGACCCTCTCCCAAATCCATCACACTGGGAAACCCTCTCTTTTTCTGATTGGACATGAGCATGGTGGTCACCAAAACCCCATTGTGTCACATGTTGATTGGTATGTTCCAAAGTGGCCTGCACAACAAAGCCTCCCTAGTCAATCATGTGCAAGCAGCAGCTTCTGGTGGCATTGAATAAGCCAGGTGTGGTGTCTAGAGTGTTTTCTGCCAAAAGCTGCATTACACATGGGAATTGAACTAATGACCCCGTGGTCCCACTTGGGATTAGGAAACATCCCTAAGGACATGATGGTGCCAGCTGAGCCATCATCATGCCCCTGCTTTGGTATGTGTTCATTTGAATGTGTTCAAATTCTTTAGCTGATGTTAACAACACCTTACTACTATCTACAGTTGAACCTCTCATAACTGATGGCCCTTGTGACTGATAACCCCTTCAATCTGATGGGTTTTTGGCATCCACTGACTTGGTTTGCAGGGAAATTTGACAACCCTCCAATACCTGATATTTGATGGGTCCCAGGAAGGGTCATAACCAATAATTTGCCCAAAAGTATAGATTTTTGATGACATTGGGCTCTGCACATATGCAGAATCTGACATCATATTTCCCACAGTTCATTTCTGTAAATTTGCAGTTAGAATCCTCAGACTTATTTCTCTTGTGTGAAGCCATCACATCAGAAAGCACTCAATGTGGCTTCGACTATCCTAAGGTATGTGTCTGATATGGATCAGCAATACATGTGCCAGTTAGAAGGTATTTTTGCAAGTTTTGAGTGCCAAACATGCCTTCAGGAATTCTGGTCTCTTCAGCCTACTACTCTCAACAAATATTTCACTAAAAATTCAAATAGTCATTAGCAGTAATGTATATAATGTCTACTTATACTAAAAAGAAGCATTAGAAGAGACTCTACAATGACCCCTCTCAAACCCAATACTCCCTAATAACTGATACTTTTTGGCTTCCATGGAGGGGCCATCAGTTATGAGAGGTTTGACTGTAGCACATGGAGTGGTGTGTGTTGAAGTCCAATCCTTGAGTATTCACCAAAATAAGTATCTCCTCAATCTTTGTATAATCAATTTCATTGTGCATACCTAGAGTATTCACCAAGAAAGGTATCTCTAAGGTATGCATAAGTATCCAAGTCTGAAACTGTAAGTAAATTTTGTGCTCACTCTCAATCTCTGTACAATTGATTGAGGGTGGCTTGTATCTATTTAAATGTTTGTCTTGTCCATTGTGTCTTTGTCTGCAGACAAAGAGGTCTGAGCTCCACCCAGGGCAGTATGGCCATTGTATTCTGGCCATTGAATCTCATGGTGTCTGTGTGCTGGATTGCAACAGTGTGTTACTCAGCTACCCTTCTGACAGCTGGGGTATAATTACTACATACCACATGCATAAGCAGTACAAGAACATTGTAAAAAAAGTTAGATCTAAGTGGCCAACACTCAAGAGTTCAATAGCATAAGATATATCACTGGTGACAACAGCCTGAGAGTCACAGGGGAATCAGTGCAAATTTAGTAGCCCAAGACCTAACTGAACAAAGTGAGGTTGGGTCTGGGACTTCATAAATGCTACTTTAACTAATAAGGTTCAACAGCATATATATTTGAATCCTGATCATAGGCCTTTGAATGCAGCTATGGCTCAAAGGATCTTTCAAGGCTGGCAACAGCAACATGAAGCTGATCTAGAAGAGGATTTCAATGATTTAGGTCCCCAGAATGATATACTGTCAGGTTCCGCTGACCACGGGGGCTCAGCTACACTGGGCAAGTGCTTACTAGGTGGATGTGATTCTCTGCACTGACAACTGAGCACTCGGAGGTGTTCCAGACATTGGGGACTTGTGAGGATAGTTGGTGGAGGTTGGTCTGAGCAAGTCCGGGGTGGTCTGGAGGAGTAGAGGAGGAGTTGCGGAGATGGGGAACAGGCTTGGCAGGGTTCAGGCATAAGTTTGTGTGTGAGTATTGCAGGTGCAGAGGAGGTGGGGGCTATGCAAATGATGGGAGCAGAACCAGAGTTCTGATGGGGGATCAACGGGGATTGATAGGGTTTGGAGCTGAGCGTGTAGCAAGGTCTGGAGTTGGTGAAAGAGTGTTAGAGGTTTGTAATTGTAATTGCAGAGTTCGTGAGGGCATTATGGTTGAGAGGACTTGAGCACAATAGACAGAATCAAACAAGATGAGACAGAGTCGAACGAGATGAGACGGAGTTGAACAAAATGAGACAAAGACAAAATGAGAACGAGAATAGATTCAGGCAGAGACATGGAACGACAATGAAAAAATAATGGAATAGAGGCAAGATAAGACTGGGAGACAGAGAATAGGGAAAACGAGACACAGGACACAAAACATGAGAAGAAACAATCAGAAACACATCAGGAAAGGCTGGTAAGTAGGTAGTTAATCTCCAGACTAGAGTACGAGGAGCTACTCTATGTCTTATATACTGACTACTGAAGAGCTCCGGGAATGTCAGCTGTAGTGGCAGGGCTTGGCAGAGCTCAATGGAGTCGATGGGTGTTGGTTACGACCAGAGGGTGGGCTGCATTGATATGTTGATGGGATCAATTGTGATGCAGTCTGTTCCAAGGTTGTCGTGATACCCCAGGGTAAGTCAGAGGAGCCAGGGTGTCGAGTTGATGATGTGTAATGGAGTCAGGCATGGTGGGGGAGTGGTCCCAGGGGCTCAGGAAGTCCAGGGGAAGCACCGGCGGCTGTGGGAAAGATGTCGGAGTTTGCCAGGGGGCCGTTGGAGTTAGCTGAGAATGTGTCAGAGTTAGCTGGAGTAGGTGCAGAGTGTTGGGAAAGTTCAATGAAGTGTCAAGGGGGGTTCTGGGGAGATGGGGGTTTGTCGGGCAATGTACGGGGCTTCAGGGGATGGGTCGTGACATATACCTTTTGAGGATGACCTTGGAGTATGTTGATCCTGCTGGACATCAAGCACCAGAGCAATTGGATCCTCCCCTTGATAATCCATTGGGTCCTCAGGATGACATACCTTCTGATGATGACTTGGAATATGTTGATCCTGCCAGACATCAACCAGCAGAGCAAATGGATCCTCCCCTTGATGTGCCATTGGGTTCTCAGGATGACATACCTTCTGAAGATGACTTGGAATATGTTGATCCTGTTCAACAAAGACCTGCAGAAGACTTGGACCCTGCTCCACCCAACCATCCAGCAGGACTACAAAATCCTGCTGAACAGCCTCCCCTTGAGCTTCCTATTCCACCACAGCTTGGCCTTATTCAGCCTATTCCAAAAGGAAGGCAACCATACTTGATTGATTACTCTCCACACTATCTTGGTCCTATGACTGTCTGTCATATGTCCACACTACCAGGCTCTACATTTTGATGCTGAAAAGTGCACCAAGTCTACCATTGATAATCCAAAGTTTGGCATGTGCTACTTACAAGGCCAAGTGAATTTGCCCAGGCTTTGAGATGCTCCAGCAGATTTACTGAACCTGCTTCATGGACATCATCCTCTCTCTAACACTTTTAAAACATCTATCCATCAATACAATGCAGCCTTTGCATTCACATCTTTGGGAGTTACCATTGACCATGCTATTACCAATGCACCTGAACCATATAGCTTTAAAATCAATGGAGAACTACATCATTTGACAAGTGCCTTGCTTCCTATTGAAGGCAATCTTCCTGTATATGCACAGCTCTACTTTTACAACTGCAATCAACAATTGGCTTTTCATCAACAGAGCAATCCCAGGCTTAATCCTCAGATAATGGCCTCTTTGTAGGATATGCTTGCTAGAGTCAATTCCTTCATTGGCTTATACAAGCAGGCCAGGCAAATCCTAGGAGAAGTTCCAGAAGGCCAACTACAAAGGCTTTCTGTCAAGCTTACAGCTGATTTTGGAGATCCTCAACACTATAATGACCCCAATGAACAGGAGGGGGTTGCAGCTGTAATTCCAGGAGATGACTCAGAAGAGCAATCAAATGATCATGATATAATCTTGCAGTTGCATGAAGGTCAATTGAAGCAGATCAGTCACTTGCACCCATATTACACTCTGTCATGAACTGTTTCCAGAATCCCCCAAGCCACCTTGCTTTTCCAGAGTCCCCCTCTTCAACTCCTCCAACCTTTGTTTCCCCATGATGCTGACCCCAGCTAACTCCAATGCTTCTCTGGCAAACCCTAATGACCCCCTTGGCAAACCCTGATGCATCCCCTGCAGGCCCCAATGCATCCCCTTCCCCTCCTAAACCCCTGGAACCTGCTATGCCAACAAGAACTCCCACCTCCAGCTTACCCTGCCCCTCAAGGACAACCCCCACCCTGTTGCCCCTACAGTTGCCAAGAGACCTCTGCCCCTCTCTGCTAGCTTCTAGGACAAAACCAATGCTGCCACCAAGCATACTCAAGCACACCCACTCCCCAGTTGGACTTCTGGCAAACCTATCTGGCCCAATCAACATAACCCCAAGATCTGGATATCCTCTTTCAAGCTCAATCACAAATGCTCTACTCATCCCTAGGCCTAAAGAGACTTTACCCAGCAACTCCAGTCCAGCTCTTCAAAAAACATGTCCCAAAACAACATCCTACCCATCAACACCATCAAAACATTTAGGAGCTCCAAATAAACTTCTTCAGTCCCTCCTCCCAAACTCTGGAACTTCCACCCATAATGCTCCACCAAGCCCTAGTAACTCTGGGACTAGTTGACACAGATGGCATTAATGGGCATAATCCCTGCTTCTAGTTTCATTAGGGATTCAACTTTCATGAGTAACCCCCTGCATGTCTTACTCATTTTCTCACAATGAAATCTGAAACTTAGTTCTTTTACTTTAGCTGAGCAGGAGACCAAAGCAAGTTTATGCAACAAGCTACAAATACACAATGTTACAAGTGAGGGACAGGCATCATCACACAACTGGCAAGAAATTGGAGTCTGACTACCATTTCACTCCTCCTTTAGAAGTCCTCTTGCCAACCCAACCAAATCCACCTCCATCTATGCTACTATCACCCCTAGAACCTCTGACTGAACCAGTAGGGGCTCCTCCACATCAGTCACTACCTCTCACCATACTCTGGAGTCCACTGCATTCTGTGACCAGTGCTCTGCCAAAAGCCTCCTCATTTGCCCCACCCCTTACTCCAACTCTGAAGAAAGATCTCCAGGCATTTGTGGCAGGCCATCCTGAATCAATGCAAGCACAGCTAAAGTCCTGTTCAGGAGAATTCTATGCTCATAGACCCAATCTATCAACTCACATCAGTAAAGGTGGAATGATAAGAGACAAGGAACTCACACATCATGCTCTGCCACCCCAAGGCTGCCTTGTTGGCCAACCACTCTTTGTGCCTCCTGCCCACCTCAACCACTATGTGAGGTACTCCAACCTCCAGAGCTCCTTGTGGCCCCTCCTGCACTTTTAACTGCCCCAAACACTCACACAGCCCCTGTATCTCTAACACCCACTCAGTGACTGTCTGCATGGCCACTTTCTGCTCTTGCTGTGTTGCCTCCCTCTCTCTCTACATCACATCACTCTCCCTTTACACTGCATCACAACCCCCCTGCATTGCACCCTGGTCCTCTCCAATCCTTTAGACCTCCTGCTCACAGGCCACCAGTAATCTTCCCAGCTCCTCTACCTAATAATGCAAAAGGGTCTTGGAGATTGACCCTGATGCTTCTGTGGTCTGCCTTACTAGGGCCCCCATCTCAGGAGAGTGCATATGTGGCCCCAAAGGGCCTGCCATGGCCTCCTCACCCCACAGCTGCTTGTTGGGCCCTGCCTCCAGTGAGGAGGAAGCCTTCTGCTTGCCTTTGTTGTGTGCCACCAAGACTCCCTTTTTCCACCTGCTCCAAGGAGGTCCCACCTTCACTGCAGACTGCCCCCCACTTCCTCCACCCTCCACTCCAGATCCTCAGCCTGACACCCTACCCTGGCACCCCTCACTATCTGCTCTGCCACCCATGCCAGGTTCCATCTCTGCTCCATTGACATGCAGGTCACATGCCAGCTCAGCAAGATGGGACATTGCTTATATCTTATCCAACAAGGAAGGCACACTGATATGTCCTAACAAGAATCATGCACCAGCACTTTGAACTTACACTGCTCCTCTCATTGAGCACAGAGCACACTACACAAATAAGTCAGTTAACACCTAGTAGGATGTCACTAACAACTCACTGGAGCCTCTGCTTGGCACCATTCAAGGGTTGGAGGACCCCATGCTCACCCTACTGCCTCTGCAAACTTCTTCAGAGTCACTTCTGCCTATGCAACTTGCAATGCCTTTGAAACCACCTACACCACCTCCGTACCAAAATTAGGCCTTGAGGAATGCACTGCTGGCACTAAGGCCAACTGTGCTGGAGCCCTGCCCCAAGATGAAACCCTCAACAGACCCACTATTGCCATGGATCACTCTGTCAAAGCTCAATCAACTCTGGAACTTAGGAAAACCACACTTATGACTATGATACATTGATTGCACCTTCTTGCAATCCCACAGACAATCAAATTCTGCTCAATGACCCTCATACTCTACCCATACATTGACATGGTTTTTGTCAGAGAATAGAGGAGTTGGGGATGCAAGCAACAAAGATGCTGAAGCTGCTGAGAACAAAGCAGAGAAAGACATGGAAAAATGATTTGAGAGCTCTGGGATATATCTGACCCTTTTAATTGACTGGGAAGAGCCCCCTGATGAACAGTGGCCATGCTTCAACTTTGTTTCCCATGCTGCTGCCACTTGCTGCAGTTCGATCAATATTGCTTGAACTTTGATTTCCATGCCCCCTGCCCATCCCCAACTCATATACCCTGCATCTCAAGGGTCTCAATGCTAAAAGGGGAGGTGATGTCATAACCTGTTTCCAGAATCCTCCAAGCTGCCTTGCTTTCCTGGAGTCTCTCCCCAACATCCCTTCAATTCTTCCAATCTTTGTTTGCCTATGACACTTACCCCAGCTAACTCTGATGCTTCTCCAGCAAACTCTGATGGACTCTCTGGCAAACTCTGATGCATCCTTTGCAGGCCTCAACTCTTTCCCTTCTCCTCCTAAGCTTCTGGAACCCTCCTCCACTATTTTTGACACTGGCATATGTCACTGATTTGTCATCCTGACTTACTCAACCAGCTCCAGAGCATCATGATGACCTCAGAGCAGCCTGCATTCCTGTTTAATCTCATCACTATATCACCACGGCTTGCCCACTGATTATAACTGACACTGGTCAACTCTGCATGACTCCAACAAGCCCCACTGCCAGACCTGCTATCCTCAGAGCTGTCCTAGTAGTTAGTATATAAGTCATAGAGTAGCATCTCATACTCTAGTCTTAATATTACCTACCATACTTATGTTCTGATTGTTTGTCTCTTTGTATTTCATGTCTCTTATTATGTTTTCCCTTCTCTCAGTCTCCCAGTCTTATCTCAGTCTCCCAGTCTTGTCTCATCTCTATCTCCATTATTGTCTCATTATTATTTTGTATCTCTGCTTCAATCTATTTCCATTCTTGTCTCAATCTTGCCTTGACTCTATCTTGTCTTTCTTGTCTCTATTTTCTTTGTTATATCCAAGTTCCCTTCAACTCTAATGCTGTTACAAACTCTGCACCTATGATCACAACCTCCTAAACATTCTTAACCAACTTTGAACCTTGCTTTATACTTAGCTCCAAAACTCATCAACATCCATTGATCCTCCATCAAACTCTGGCCCCACTCCCATCACTTGCATAGCCTCCATTTGCCCTGCACCATCAATACTTGCCCCCAGACTTGTACCTGGAACTTTCTCAAGCCCAACCCTTCCTTGTACCTTGTCTTAGACTTCCCTGGACCACTTCAGACTTGCTCAGACCACTCCCTTTAGCTTACTCTTGCAAGTATCTGAAGCCCAGACCTCTCCAAAGCACTATGTTATTAGTGCAGGATGTTGTGTCTGCCTAGTAAGGACTTGCCCAGTTAAGCTGAGCCCCCATGGTCAGCAGAACCTGACATTCTCCTAAACATCTCTGCAGAACTTCTGAGTTAATATTCTCTATATCAGAGTTCTTGCCAGAAAGAATAGTACAGTCCAGGTAATACTAATCATCTTGATGGTAATCAATATGAGGATAAGTGGAAGAGATAAATCCAGTGACAGCATTGTCATCACAGATCATAGCTTCTGAGAGTTGTACTGTTTCTCCAGGCCCAAGATTGTTTCTAGCACCAATATCTAATAACCAAGCTGCATGAGCAATGTTATCAGGAGCCTGATCCAATCTCATGTTTTTAACCAAGTAGTGGACTTGAATCTGATCCTAAAGTCTTCCTCTTTTGAGTGAAGCAGCAATCATCTGTTGCCTGAGTCCTTGTTGGATAACTGGGAGAGTTCAACAAAATCTCCTTGATGAAGTTGAATTAGTTCATGCAATTACAGTCAAGGTAGGAAATTCTTTTCAGCTCATTGCATCATTGAAATTCTGATCCATATCAGGAGCAATCATCTTCAAAGAGAAAGGAAATATGGAGAACCATTCAGACCAAGGCTAGCATTGCAAAGCCTGTTTAACTAATCCTCAACATGAAAGTTCAGTAGTCATTCACATTTTGGATGCTTGACAGAGGAGATAGAAACAAAGAAGTGAGTACCTAGCCTATTGACCCTTTTGTAACTCTTCTAACCTAATTGATTTAGCACATCAACACCTTTATTGATGAATTACATTGGGAAGAGACTGACAGTTTGTGTAAGGGGACTGGTTTTTGGACTATCCCATCCTTGCTTAGCTTAGTCTGTGGGGATTGGCACCTGTCACAACCCACTCCCTGGACCCCCAAACATCATTACCAACTTGCTTGCTTCTCCAGAGTTCCTCCCAATGCCCTATTGAACTCCCCAACCATTGTACACCCTCAGCACCCACCCCAGGTAACTCCAACATTTCTCCAGCAAACCCTGACAGCCCCCTGGCTAACTCTGATGCCTTCACTGCAGCCATCAACACTTCTCTTGACTCTTCTGAGCCCCAGGACCTTCCCCCATTGTTCCTGACTCTGCCGCATGTCACCAACTCCTCCCCCTAGTCTGCCCAACCAATCCTGGAGCATCATGATGACTCCAGAATGGCCTGCATCCTCAACTGATCCCATCAGAATATCACTGCAGCCTGTCCCCTGATCACAACCAACACCTGTCAACTCTGCACAACTCTGTCAAGCCCCACTGCCACACCTGCTGTCCTCTGGAGCTCTCCAGTAGTCAGTATATAAGTCATAGAGTAGCTCCTCATACTCTAGTCTTGATATTGCTTAACATTACCTATGGTCTGATTGTTTCTGTCTTGTGTTTCATGTTCCATGTTATGTTTCCTCTTCTCTCAGTCTCCCAGCCTTATCTCAGTCTCCCAGCCTTATCTCAGTCTTCCAGTCTTGTCTCATCTCTACTTCTATTATTGTTCTCATTATCATTTTGTATCTCTGCTTGAATCTATTTTCATTCTTGTCTCAATCTTGTCTTGACTCTGTCTCATCTGACTCCATTTCCATTACCATGCTCAAGTCCTTTCAACTTCAACACCTTTACAAAGTCTGTGCTTACAATTATGAACTCAAACACTCTTTAAACCAACTCTGGACCTCACTATTCACTCAGCTCCAAAAGCTATCAACCTCTGTTGATCCTCCATCAAACTCCAGCCCTGCTCCTATCACTTGCATAGCTTCTGTTTGCCCCACACCTCTAGTACTTGCTTCCAGACTTGTACCTGGCACCCCATCAAGTCTGACCCTTCCCCTGCAACTCATCCTAGACCCCCTCTGGACCACCCCAGACTTGTTTGGATCACTCCTCTTTGATTGCCCTCACAAGTCCCCCATACTTAGACCCTCTCCAAGTGCCCAGTTATTAGTGCAGGAAATCACATCTGCCTAATAAGGACTTGCCAATATAGCTGAGCCCCCATAGTCAGCAGAACCTGACAGCACCTCTATCTAGCTGACCCTCCAGACCACTTGGCCCCTTCTTACTGCCTTACTATCTTGGCTCCCAGGCCTAATGGGTATATTGTACTTGGCACATAGTATATTATTGTTGATCATTGATCCTTCTACTATCAGGCCCAATTAGTCAATAGTTTGTAGTCATCAGCCTCTGCCTGTCATTAGATTGTATCAGTGGCCTCCAACTTAGTCATAGGTACTTAGTCATCTAGTAGCCATGTAGTATATAGACAGACCTGGGAATAGGATATCCTCAATCCAGACAATAGCATTGCTTCTGAGTTTCTTCACTAGCATAACTGTAAGCTTGGCCAGTGCAGCTGCTCACCTTGCCTCACCCTTTGCCTTTGCCTCTTGTTGGTCACCCACCACCCACCACTTGCTTGCTGTGCCTCTGGCTGGCTGGCTTGCCACTTGCTTCTTGACTGGATGGTCAGGACATGAGTGGTGGGCTTAGCTTGGACTATCCATAGCCAATGTTCCCTTACAGTTTGCAGTGTGATAAGATATGCATGCTCAAGCTGGATCATGAGGAGTGGATGTGGATACAATTATTTACAAACCTCCTTACTGTATGTACTCTTTCCCTTCTCACCCTACTCTGACTTATAGTATGATAGCATGCAGACAATGCTCAGAAAGCATTTTCATCTAATCAAGTCTCAACTCTCCATCTGGCCATTCCTGTGCTTGAGGCCCTCTACAGAGCCTGGTCATTGTGTGCTAATCATCCAAAGTATACTCCTTTTTCCTTGGCATTGTGGGCTGCATGTCAGAAAATTGATGATTACTATGAGAAGACAACAGACTCACCAGCATACATTATAGCTATGAGTATGGATGAGACTTTTTTTTGAATTTTGCCACACTCACAGAATAACTCTCAGTTCTTGATCTGAGAGAAAAAATGTCATATTTCATGAAGCATTGGCTGAAGAACCTCCAAGCAGAACTCTTGAGATGTGTTGAGGAGGTGGTAAGTCATTCTGACAGTGACTAATCTACAGCACATTCACTCAACCAAGTTTCAGGAGCTATTCTCTATTTCAAGGATTCAGGAGACCTGAAGAAAATAGAGACTCCAAAATCATCCACAAAGAGGTTAAATATTCTTCTGCATGAACTTAGTGATGACAAAAATGAAGACATGTCCAATGATGCTAATTTAGTGCAAAACTGCCACCCCAATCTTACAGAGAATCCAAACCAACCTTAGTTGCAGTACTTTGACAAATATATTAATGCTAAAGAAGTGATACCAGAGGGCTGGCCAATGATTGAGTGGTGGGGCATGAGTTCTGGCTTTTCATCTTCCATACTTTTTTGGTTACTTATATTTTTATTTCAGTTCAATGCTTGTCAATTTCATCTTGCATGGGGATCTCTGGCTTGTGACTAGCCATCAATCATGGCATCATCTGTTTCAAGTGAGCATGCTTTTTTGCAGGGAGGTTTGACTATTACCAAGCAACATAACCAATTGAAAGGTGACATTGTCAAAGCACTGCAGTGTTTGAAATGTGCTATACAACATGATCTGCTCTTCAGAGAACCAGGACCATTCTGATTAGGAAGAGATTTGCCATGTATGTGTCATTGTTCTCTTATAAAATATGTTTTGTCTGCTACAAGCCATGGCCTGGGCAAAGCCAAGCCAGCACCAGGCCACTATTGGGGGCTTGGGCTCAGCCCAGTGTTGATCTTGTTAGGAATTGACTGAACAAATCAAAAACCAACAATCTCAAAGTTAGTCTGTACTATTGAATACAACAAGTTTATATACTTTTAGGCAATGATCATATGCTTGTAGAAGTTGTGTACCTGTGATAAAGTAATAGGAATAAGGAGTGAACAAATGAAATATAAATGATTCAGTAGATTGAGAGGAGTTTGTATGAGAAACATTGAAGAGGGGTAAAGCAAAAAAGGAGTCAGTACTGGAATTTGAAAAAGTCCAAACTCAGTCATTTGATCCATGAAGGGCACTCTCTTTGGCTGCACTGCCCATTACTCCTTGGTTCAATTGTATACCAAGTACATAAACACATTACTGCAATATGTTTTCTACCATAATGCAATAATTGTATGTTGAATATTGACCTAATGTCCATCTGCCCTTTCCCAATTACTCAAATGATGGAATCCTTTGCAGCTGCATTTGATTAGATAAAGTCACATTTTGCATAAGACACCTTGCAGTCATCAAACCAGTTCATTGATCTGAGTATTGATTTGTCCTGGTCTTGCCACTTCAGAAATCACTTTGTTGCTTTAACTCCAGTCTCTAAAAGTACATTTCATAAGTTCACTTCACAGGTTCATGTTTGGTTATGGTTGAAGGTGTTTCTCTGACAATGAGCACTATTCCCGCAGGAGGCCATGTTGATCAGCAGCAGTGGATTTGGTTGTGTTCAGACTGTGGAATCACATGTGCATGTACAAATGGTAAAATAAATGGTTGTAAAAAATGCAGCAAAATAGACATGACATCATGTGACATAGTCATAATGGCACGTGATAGGCTTGTAGTGTATTTCTTCACAAGGTAAGTAAGGTTTTTCTATAGTGGAGTTTTTGTGTTTTAACCATGTTTCTGTTCCTTCAACGCTGTAATACCTTTGATCAAACCTACTGCACTTGTTTATGTTCATTTACATTGTTATCTACTTAATCATCATTGTGCCGGACAACATTTGTTCGTATCATACACTTCCAAAATGTTCAGGATCATTTAACAAGACCAGATTGTCATTGGAAAAATGAACAGAAAGTGAAACAGTTTAATGTCCAATTGTCCAATTAAAATGCGAATATAATAATTATCAATAAAAAAGGGGCTCACATGTAAATTTAAAAAAAACGTAACATATAGAATGAATCATAAGGAAAACAGGGAGAAGAAGGCAGGATCCTGACCAGATGGAATAGATGCTGCAAAGGAATGGTCTGAACGAGATGTGGTGTTGCCAGTGCGGCACAAAACCAGTAGAGAAAAAATAAACCAATAAACTAAACGGGCCATCCGGGCCGGAAAACGTGACCACTTATCTGAATCAACCGTTTTTTTGGATAGGAACCCACTACAGAGTAGCGGGAATCACAAGTCTGAGCCAGAGCCGCCTCAAGGCCACTTTTGGGCTAAGCCGTGCCGGAACATCACTACTTAGTACCGCACGTCTACTTGATTTAGAGTTGTTTTTTAGTCCTTGTGCAAAACTGGTCGGATCGATGGTGTACCTTAAGAAAGAAATCGCGGTGTTGATCTACGTCACACTTCCTAAAAACACCTCCATTGACAGGGAAGAGGTCAGGCGACCATACCAAATATTGTCTTCCATGAAGATGCTCTCATTTTACTAAGTGTTACGTATTGCATTTTGTATAACTCTGGTGAGTGTGAAGAACATACCCTCATATAGAAATACACTAAAAGTACCGATACTCTCGTGACAATGATTCATATGGGCCCTCAAGCTACCTATGTGATGATCGACGATCTCTGACCTACGTTATCGAGCTATTTTTGTAGTCTTTTCGTGTTCCAAATTCCTCGCAGTTCTGAGTTCTTGTATAGCTTGAAGTACATATTCACTTTCAAAGTTCCGCTTCTCCCGCAGGACCTACCTTGGAGCAAATCCACTCCGTCACGCGTGGGTTGGCTCGTTATTCACGTTGCTGTGCTGCGTTGCTGACGATCTCACACTTCATGAAAGGTTAAGGATCCAGAGTGGAAACTCGACCGGTGACCGGCCCTTTGTGAAGAGTACGTGTGCCAAGGCCTGAAGAAAATTGATGGTCAGTACATACATGCCGGTAAGTCATTCATCCGTGCTCGAAAGTTCTGATGTACGTCTTTCTATGTCGAATGCGCGTACCCCATTGGTAGCCTTGCTTCTCACAAACTATGTCGTTCCATCATATAGATATCATGCCTACTTATAAGAGACCCATGGGTATTTTCCAAACGCGGCGCTTTCCCTGCATTGGTTTCAACAATGAAGATGAATTGGCTCACCCTGGCTGGTATAGCTGCAGCCTTCCAAACTACTCAGATGGCCATGGCATCGTTGATTGTCCCTCAGAACTTCACTGTTCCCGGCATGTTCCCCTCTTCCGTCTTTTCGAAATACTACAATAGCCCAACCGCCACATCAGCACAGGTGCAGCCAGTCATCTCTGATCCGGTTACTGTGACGTATACAATAGTTCGTTGAACCACTGTAGTCTGATATGACTAAATTAGCACGAAGTATATCCGTTCTCCCTCACAAACCCTGACACGATCCCTCTTGAAAATACAGTCGACCCACACATTCTACCACCCGTTGCCTCTTCGAACAAAATTTACAACCAGGCTCGTCAGCAAATAGCTTCAATTAACAGTAATTCGGCCTTTACAGGCAATAACTGTGCTCGCTGCGTGGCGATTCTTGAAGTCTTGAAATTTGTTGCACTAGCTGCCCCAGAACATGGTTCCGACCTCGCCGTTGATATCTGCAACACGTTGAAACTTTCGTCTGAATGTGAGGTCGACTTCGGACCACTAAGTTTTGGGCCGGTTATCACTCAAGTCGCTGCAAACATGGATGCGGGTGGGTACGATGGACAGGTTCGTGTAGTCGATCATTCGTGTGTAAGGGTTTATACTGAAATTTTCCCGAGGGGTTTTGTTCGCAATTTATTGGTGGACTATGCCCCGCTCCTGCAACAGCTCCTTTAAATCTGAAGAATTGGTTTAAGAAGCCTAAACCGAATCCACTTCCTAAAGCGAGAAAGCCAAGCGGCAAGCGGCTTAAGGTCTTGCACATGTCTGACTTTCATATCGATCCAAGTCTGTTTGTCTTGAATGAGCGTATGCAGAAAGATAATGAAGTCCTTTAGGGTATGCAACTGGATCAGAAGCAAACTGCACAGGATCACCCTGCTGCCGCAAAAACCATTTTAATTCGACCAGTCCTAACGTAATTCAATTCCCTGCCCCACGATTCGGCGCTTTCCTCTGGTTAGCTTGACAGCTTGAGTACTGCTTGTCTGCCACAATACTTATATCTGGCTGTGTCTCCAGCGATACACCGATGGCACTTGGTGTGGCAGCGCTTCAAGCAATCCCTGCTCTCGCAGACACTGTAAATACTGGATTTGCCTGGACCATCTTCACAGGTGATCTCGTTTCTCATGATGACGAAAACGAGCTTTCAAGGTACATGTGCTAAAAGTATGTATGTCAGTCAAAAGTTTGATATCGAGGTCATGTCAGAGATTACATCGAGTATACTGAGGTAAACAGGTTCTGGATCCTGTGGCCAGTCGTGGATTTCTCATGACAAAACTGTTCTAGACGATATTATACGACCTTTTCAAGCGTATGCTTGGCACGGGTCCTGTATATGCTGCTTTGGGCAATCATGACACCTATACAGAGTACGTACAATTATCTAGATGCACTTTGCTTCTCTCTTGACGACCGTTGTGCTAAGGGGAGATGATGCTCCTTCTTCTCTTGGTGGCGCTCTTGCTCGACAGTTTAGCTGGTAATATTCTTCAGCCGCGTAGTCAAACGTCTGATAGCAAGTTATAGGAACTATGATCATGTGGCTGACCTCTGGAAGCATGAGAAATGGCTTCCCGGTGCTGCAGTTCAGCTGGCGAAAAAACATTATGCCGCTTACATGGTCAAGCGAATGGACGGACTACGAGTCATCGCTCTCAACACTGATATGTGTACGTGTTCTGGCCATCTCTATCTTTCTTGTTGAAGTCATGGGCGACCAGGGTATCGGTATGTCAACTGTGACAGTATTCTCACGTAGCCGACTCCGGGTTTCCACAGCTCGAATCACTTCAACTATATCAACATGACCAACCCCGACGTCTCGGGCATGCTTAGGTTTTTGACGGATGAGCTACAAAGCGCCGAGGATGCAGGAGACCGAGGTGAAATGACTGTAGGCTTTGCAAATGCGGATGGCTGATCTACTTCCACTCAGTCTGGATCATAGGACATGTACTTCCAGGCTGGGACGGAGTGAACGCCCTGGAGAATCCTACAAATCTTTGTGAGAATTATTTTATCCTTCGTACTCTCCATTTTACACAAGGTCTTCACAGTCTACCAGATGTGAGAACTTTTTACATAGATATCCTCGCGAGAAGCCGATCATAATATATTGACAGAGTCGACCGTTATTCTCCCCATGTCATTGCCAGTGTGTTCACATGTTTCTCTTTGATCTTGCGTCCTATCTCATCCCTTAAACAGATATCTTCGTTGGCCAGTGAGGATCGATCTGTCTGTAACTATTTATTCACTCATCTAATATTTACTATGAAGCACTCATGAGGACCACATGTCTGTGCGTATTTTGAAGGCTCTTGTGACATTCTAGACTGATGTACCAGTTCCATGGCAGATCTTCTACGCTGACAATGCTACAACAATCAGTGCCGAGACAGCGCAAGCTTTGTCTTGGGTAATAGGAACATCTCTTCTTCTAGAATACATCTACCGACTGAAAATCTTAGATTGGTCCCTCAATTACCCCCACTACGAATCTGAATTCCGGTTTCAGAGTTTATGAAGTTGACTCTGCTGTACGTCTAATAGATCTCATGGCCTTGAAATCACTGACTTGGGATGACACTTCCAGACCTTCGATATCTTGGATGCGCATACGTTCGTTCGTCCTACTATCATGCGATTGTTTTTGCCTAACCCTGCGAAGATGGAAGAGCGATGTCAGCTCTTATCCTGATCTCGATGGTCAGACCGCATTTGGCCCTGTGTATACGTATGAGTACAACACGCGTGAAACATATGGGAAGACCATTACGTCTTGGACAGCCAACGACCCATTGAATGCCACCTGGTGGCATCTTGTTACGGAAGGTTAGGCATCATCAGTATTCATTGCTCTGGCGTACATTTACAAGGGCGATGATACACAGCCATGGAGGCCGACTCATCTCTTGTTACAGTGAGTACACCTATGTTATTTTCAATTGTTTAGAAATTAAACCGGCTGTTTCCTAGGCCTTCAACACCTTTCAAGGAAAAGGGTCTATTCGGAGTACGCTTTGCACAGGTGATTGTATTGCTGCTAGGATATGCTACATCCGCAGCGGGTCCGCACCCCTTGGCCGAAGCTGCCCTCCGGGGTTTGGTTCTGTGCAACCTTGAATTTGGAATTACAATGACATCCCCAATCGAAATTTATAAATCGATCGGAAAATCATTTTTGAAGCATGCCAGTCAGTGTTGAAGCTTGAAGACTCATATGCCTTCGATACAGAACTATGACCTCGAAAAAGTATGAACTTCGCTTCATACAGCGATGATACACTTGTATTCCGAAGATTCGCTTCATACAGCGATGATACACTTGTTTTCTGAAGATTCGCTTCATACAGCGATGATACACTTGTATCCCGAAGGATAATAGATATCACGGAAATAACAACACTTGGCATGTGAAGATAAACCACATGGAGTTCTCAGTAATGTGATCGAATAGTATGTACGCACTTTCAATGGAGGATCCAAGAAGAATGAGGTCGAATCGGTGTATTTTGTGGAATTGGCTCCATGAAGTTGCATGAATTCTCCAGACTTTTGTACCGCCATTTTCAAGTTGCCACGTGGAGTCGGCGAAAAAGATTAGATTAGATGGTACCCTCTTATATGTTTTTTCCAAACGCCGGGTACTTATCTCAACAAGTTCTTCATGCTAGACTATAAGTCTCTCCCGCTTGAAATTTGGCTTCTGATATTAGAAAAAGCGATAGCCTCTAAGAAGGATGTAGACTTCATCACCCCTTCTTACATTCCATTTCGACCTGTACCCGACGATTCTCTTAATCCAGCAATAACCACGAGGGCAAAGGTTGCCCTTGTTTGCCGAGAGTGGCTGTATCTGACCAGCAGATTCTTGTATGAAGATGTCAGAATTTCACATGGCATTTATACTTTAAGGGACTCTTTGTGTCAGCATTCAGATCATGGTGGAATGGTAAGGCTACACAATTTGTCTTAGTGACATTCGTAGCCTAACCTTTGCTTTTTGTAGGTTCGCCGGCTCGTACTGCCATATAGTATGACGGTCACGATGCCTGATAACGACTTATCTCACCTTTCTCTCGAAATACTCAGGCTTTGCACCAACCTAGAGACCCTCGTTCGGCCTCGTTTGACCTCTCCATCAGAGGCACTCTCGTTTCACTTTGAGACCGATGGTTTGCCCCTTCCATCCTTACGACGCCTTGATTGGTGGTATCACAGTGAAGCGGAGAGGTCTGGAGGTATCAATTCTCTTAGTAATGTTCTCCAAGGCACTCCCAATCTGGAGTATCTATCCGTTGGAGGGATTGCAGGGTATTATCCCGTCCTTAGGGGCCCTTACCCAGTCACTCTAGAAAAGCTGCGTACTCTACGCCTGCATCACGGAAGTAATGGTTTCCTTATTCGCGTGATGGTCAATCTGTGGTCTCTGCCAACATTGACCAACATCATCGTCGACTCCCCAGTCGCTCATACAGGCTTGTTCCATGTTTGGGAGACTTTCGGGGCTCAACTTCGAACAGTCGAGTTCGGGAAGCATGTTCGTTTCATGCTAGATGATCATATAGCTGCTTGTCTTCAAGGATGCCCGAATCTTGTGGAGCTTAACTACCACATTTTCTTCACGATGGCGCCTTCTCGCAACATAGTTCGACACCCTTCAATATCAAAGATAGGCCTTCACGCTGCCGTCAATCAGTTTTTCAACGACGGGCACAAAGTCTGCCAGCATATAGAGGAGCACTGCACTACTTTCCTTGATGACACCGTATTTCCTTCGTTGCGGAGACTTGTTCTTCATGGCGAGTGGAGAGGTATTATCTCTCACCCCCAGCTTGCTAAAACTTGGCAGGCATTAGACAAACACGGGATAGTAGCTGCTCTGCCAGACTGAGAGACTGAGAAAGAGTCAGGATAATGATAAAGAATTGTTACTTATTTAGTAGACATAGAATATCTCCTCTTTCCAGTCTACACTGCATCCTAGTTTCACCGCTGCTGATCTGATCTTCTGTCCTAGTCAGTTTTGTCCTGGTCAAAGAAACCTTCAAGCCACAAGGCCTCATCCTCCATCTCTTTCATCGGACGAGGGTATCTGTTCTCATCGGCGTCTACTTTCAATGATACTGGTGGTTGTTGAACAGCCTGCAGTTCGGAGTTCAATGACCCTTCGTGGTTGTCCAAGGCAGGATATATATCATCGTTCTTATTTGAAAAGCGATCACCCGTTTTTTTACGGGGCAAGATATGAAAGTGGACGTGGGGGACACTCTGCCCGGCGGCTTTCCCATCCTGTCATACATCATGCTCTATCATGTTGACGAATTGAAAAACACATCAAATTAAATACCTGGCATGCAATGGTCAAGCCGTCCGCACCATATGCACGCTCGATGACAGACCCGACGTGTCTCACAGAGAGCATCAGAGAGGAAAGTTCATTATCTAGCCAGAAAGGTAAGAATCACAGATTCAATGACCATAGTTGACTGGTTTGACCATCAAGATCTGACAAACGTGCGACCGGCCTCGTTGGGATCACAAGCACGTCTATTGGCAAAATATTTCCAGATGTACACAAGTACCAAGTGAAATCACCTACGCCCAGGTACGATCGGTTTGAGATTCACAATAGCATAAGACAGGGATGAGCGGTAAAACGCTTGTCGCGTAACTTCTATAGTGGAGAAAAGGAGAGTATTCATTCGTAAGTAGATTATTTACGTAAATCAAATTCGGGACCCCGCACATTATTAAGCAGCTTCTTTGATCGGTAATTGCCGATAATCGATTTGCGTGACATGGGGGCTCGCGTGAGCAGTCAGAGGACTGCTCATATTTTTAAGGACTTCAGGATTGAGTTGAATTGAATATAACAAATGAAAACTTGGGTCTTTTGAACAATGGTAAGTACGTGTAATTCCCCTTTTTCGATTTGTACTTAATCTTCTATCAGGCATCACTTGGGCTTATACCATTGCTATCGTTTTCACCGCGTTTATTGGCAAATTCGGGGGCTGCTCTCTCGCTGAGAAGTATGCTGCAGGTAGTTGGAGAGAGTCTGCAGCCATAGGTTCTCTGATGAGCTGCAAGGGGTCAGTGCACGGATGCCTTTCCCTGCATTTTTACCTGATCATTAGATCACAGTCTAGTCGAGCTGATTGTCCTCAATGTTGGCCTCTCGGCTGGTATTCTTACTCGGGTTGTATTAGGAAAGGATAAACTTCAAATCCATTGCAAGATAAATATATATATATATGTGCTCGATACAGTCAGAACTGTGTCTTTCTGCAAGCTTTCGCAACCTTATCGAACTTCAAGGTCTCGGCCTGACAGCCGCCGTTGATGGCAATCAAAAGAAGCTCCTTCATCATCGCTTTAAGTATGCCTGTTCTCAGTTCTCTGGATACCCATGCGCTGTGAACCAGTAAATCACTATCGGACTCCACGCACATGCTTGTGCCATGCCTTCGGTCCAAAATATCCTCTATGAGATCAGAACTTTGTCAGCTCTCATGGTTCGAACTCGGTAAGTGTGATCCAATAACCTCCTTACTAGTACTCATGCATCGCGTGTATGTCCAGGTTCCATGACCGGAAACGGGGAGTTGATTGATATAAGAAGTTTTGCATTCTTGATACTATTCCTGACTCTCTATCAATAACCATGACGGGTTCAAGCAAAGACTTTCGAGTTGCCATCGTGGGTGGAGGAATGTGCGGCCTCGTTTGGTGAGTTCATTTCTTAGGTCTCCTACCTATACTAATAATAGGATTTCATTAGTGCCATTGGGCTTGCGAAAGCCGGGGTTCATGTAGAGACTTTCGAGCAGGCTGTAATTGAAGTTATTTCTGATAAATGTGTTCGTTCGTTGATACAGGTTCTAGACAAGTTTCCAGGAAGTTGGAGCTGGGGTTAGCATAGGTAATCACCTTCCATACATATCCTTATGATCCCATCGTTATTGACCTCAATTAGGACCAAATATACTCTTTTTCTTGAAAGATCTGGGTGTTCTACAAGCGGTATTATCAAAGACTAATGAACAAAGGCCTACGATGCGAGCCATGCGATTCATTTCTGCTGCTGGACCGCACGAATTGATTTATGATGTAACTTTGTCTCTATCTCACGTTTATTAATTATTCATTCTCTGCCAGTACCTGGCTACTCCAGATGACGTCGGACTGGGTGTCTATAGGAATGCATTATAATCCTCCAATGTTCCAGTTTCCTGATCATTTGTATAGGCCTACATTTCTTGAAGCGATCATCCCGATGTTGAACCCACGTCTCGTTCACATGGAGCAGCGTTGTATTTCTGTATCAACTTTGCCTTCCGGTTCTCACGTTCTCGAATTTGCCGACGGAAGTACATATGAAGCCGATCTTGTCATAGCTGCAGACGGGATTAAGAGTGTCCTTCGTGACTTCGTCTCTGAGAAACCGACATCACTTGTGTATTCGAATCGTATTGCCCGCCGATCCGTCATTCCTTCTGAGGCACTTAAAGCTGTTAAAACAGACATCATGCGTCCGCTAACTTGGATTGGTAAAAATAAAGTAGGTGTGGTTAAACTACTCATTTTTGTATCGCTGGTAAAACCGACAACCACCGTCTAGCACATCGTAACATATCCCGTTGAGGCGAACCAAAAGGTTTGTTCAGTTTCTATACTTGAGAGAGCTGTCCTTCGAACACAGGAAAGATAAACGTCGTGCTCTTCTCCACGGATTCTGCAGTCCCGATCGGCGCCGTGAATATACCCCTTCCGTGGGTGAAACCAACTTCACAGGATGAGCTTCAGCGTGATTATTCAGGATGGGGTGAAGATGCCAACATTATTATCAAGGAAATGAAGAATCCTAGTAAATGGTACCTTCATTTTTTGCATCCCCCATTATCCAGCTATGTACGACAAAGAGTTGTCCTTGTTGGCGATGCGGTAGGTTCCGAGTCGTGGTCCTCACGGCTTATTTCATTGATCAATAGGCTCACGCCATGTTACCTCACCTCGGTTCTGGGGTAGGTCAAGGGTTGGAGGATGTCTATGCGTTGTGCTCTCTTATCGGAGATCCTCGAGCACAAAAATCTCACCTTGATGTAAATTCACATTTCTGGTTCGGCCAGTAACTCCTTTCTAACGCCCCTCAGGCCGCGCTCAAAGCCTACGATTCTATCAGGGTTACACGTGCGAATATGGTTCAGAGTATGAGCACTGTCATGGGTGACGTCGTTGCAGGACGAGGTCCTGGTGGGGGAACAATTCCACAGATACAAGAACAGTTGAAAGGCGTCTGGCATCCTATTTGGCATCATGACTTGGTAGGAGAGGTCAAGCGCGCAGTAGCAAATGCATATGGTCCGAGAGGAGTTCTTTAAATTATTTCTTTGTCCTCGATATGTTAACATCAACTCTCCTTCGGAATTATTTATTTCCCTTTAGGCTCGTTCCCAGCCTACTTTGAACACGAGTTTGTGAAGATTTTGGTCTGGAAGCTAGTCTCGCTGATGATGTTATGTTACCTTTCAGAAAGGGAACAAAGTCATGTCATCAAGGGGATACATTATGCTGGTACGAGTGTCTCGGAGAGTTTCTCTCTGAGCTCATAAAGGTCTTCTTGAACATTCTAGCATCTCTTCTAAATGTAGCTTTCGCGGCAGCAAGTATTCCGTGACCACAAAGCGCTGCGTCTTCCCAATTGGAACTGCGCCGCCTGACATTCAATCCAACGCTCCTTCAAGGTTCATTACCAGGAAGTAAGGTAAAGGTGAAGCAGAGACGAAAACGTCGCCCATAAACGTATGATGAGTCGGGCAGGTTCATGCCTGTGAAAGCCAATAGCAACAGGCTTTCCTCCCCAGGATGCGTTCGAGAACGCTGTGAGAAGTAGAAATTGATCAGACATTGTGGTCAAAGTAGTCAAAGTAGTGATGTGAGTATGTATTAACCGCTCAGAGCCTTGAACCTGCTGGACTGACGAACAACATATGACAACCTTAAAAGGGTTTCCGAATTGATTTGAATACAAAGGCATTGAATTGAAAGACTGATCCATAAGGATCTTAGCATCGAATGGGCAGATATAATACCAGCCTTGAGGCTACATAGGTACCAAGTAATAGATCTTAAGGCATTAGAATGGACGGAGCTAGAAAAAGGACCCGTAAAGTGGATAAGATATATTATGAGCAGGAGGCTTGATAATATGATAATTATGGAAAGGCTACAGTACGGGCTGGTATGAGATGACCTGCATGCGGCCTAGGTGAGATATATACAAGACGCTAAAAATCAATTACAAGTACATAAACAGTGTGTCTTACCCAGCCCCTGATGATTCAATCCCTAGCGTCACTCCAATCCGCATCAAGAAGGCGAACACCTCTCCGACTTAGACGTTTGCTCCACTCTCTCATCTCTCCCTGAACACCAGCTTCTTGGGCTCTCGAGTTCATGCCTATCCTCAACCAACGGACGTCTCTAGTCCGTATGACACGTAATTCAGGAAGCCGTAGAAGCAAAGTTTCTAAAGCGTGCCAGAGGTCGGAAGTAGGCCGTGGAA
The DNA here is from genome assembly GCA_020091625.1 of Termitomyces sp. 'cryptogamus'. NCBI lineage: Eukaryota > Fungi > Basidiomycota > Agaricomycetes > Agaricales > Lyophyllaceae > Termitomyces > Termitomyces sp. 'cryptogamus'. The sequence goes on from JAGYZC010000001.1 coordinate 6,009,278, forward strand.
TAGAAAGAATTTGCAAGGGGTGAGTTCCCGCCAGGACAAGTGCAGGAATGGGCTGCTCCAGTGAAAGATGGCGTAGATGAGGAGATATTTCAAGAAGCGTACGAGGGGAAGGATGCAACCTGGTTGGCCAAGATTTCGGAGTCAGGAGCAGAAGAGATTGAAGCATTTCTCCGTGGACAGATATAAATCGGGAAACCAGGGAGGATGGGTATGGGATGTCATCGTAGGGGGTGAGCATCAATTTCCGAAGGGAAGGAAGGGAGGAGAACAGCAATGCCATCATGAGTGGAGAACTGAACATTGATAAGAGAGAGAGCGTCTTCAGCCTTTGCAGATTCAAGGGCTTGAAAGATTCAGGAGGAAAATCACCAGCGTCTTGGAAATTGAATTCCAATTCAGCAGGATCAGATCCTTGGCCCACAACATCCAGTTCTTCGAGATAAATACAATTTCTCAGTAGTCCAATGAACGGGTCACGTTCCCATAACGCCATAGGACCGAAAACATAACTAATTCCTTGTAGTGAGCGCAAACTGACGGCTTCGTCACGCTCACCCAAAGAAGCCAATGCTCTTCGGCTCAGTACGAATGAAGGATTTAGTGTTAGACGAGCAAGAAATGGCACCAGGGGGAACAAAGATGTCAGGATCGAATCAAATTGTAGAGCTTCCGCCTGTCCCGTGAAGGCGAGTTTGGAGAGCTCGAGTGCCTGGACCCATCGACCAGGTGTCGAGTAAGGTATTCGACGTATGGAATCCCACTTTTGTTCTGCCGAATGGAGCCGTTTTTGAAACCTCTCCAAAGAGAGAATGGTCGAAAGATCGACACGCGCATATACTAGAGGTAACGCGATTTCCTGACAAAGCATAGTGGGCTGAAAAGTTGTTAAAGAAAAGACCTGGCACATACAGTAAAGCCCTTGCAGATCCTCAGTAGTCTACTGGCAATTTCGGCTGTTCCTTCAGAAAGCAGCACATATGCGACGATTTCAGACCATACCTCTGACGGGAGAGGTCTTAAAGGCTGTGGCGATGGGAGAAGCGGTAAGAGGAGTAATTTTCCTGAACGTCGAGCATAGGGGCGCGGCAAAAGGAGTATACCATCATGGCTTGAGCTCATGGGAGAAAGAGAGTTTGGGAGACTGCCTTAAGCAGTAACCTCTTGTGAACTTTTATGTTAGAATGATTTGTCACGCGGTCGAAACCCTCAGCGTTATCACCTGCAACTCTTCTCGTGCAAGCTGGAATTCGGTTTAGTCTCGCCGACTTTCACGCTTTCACATACTAAAATTAGCTTTCAATATCCATAAAGCATACTCTAAACTTCTACTTCTTAATCGGGTCAAGGATATCGCTCATTTCCTCCATAAATTTATCATAGTCGTCCTTCTTTTTCTCCACCTTCTTCACTGTTGACACTGAAGGGGCTGGTGGAGGGGCAAGGCCAAACTTACTTTGGAGAGTACTTAATAGGTCGGGTCGAGCAGGACCGACAGGCTCCTGATTACTATCTCCTTCCATACCTGGTGCAGCATTCACTCGGGACGAGGAAGCAGATACCCCAGGCTTCCTCCGTTTAAGCGCTGTTGGGACAAAGGCCGTCGCTTCCTTCTTCAAATCGCGCAGCTGCGGTTCTGCTGATACAGTTGCCGATGCGAGTTCTGCAGTCAACTTTTCAGAATTCAGCCTGCTTGGGAGTGAGGTATGGGCTTCCAAGGTGGGTTTTGCAGGAAGAGAAGGATGGAGTGGGGCAATGGACTGATCGCTTGGTTCTTGTATTGAAGGTTGATTTTTCCGAGGGAAGAAACCAGGCGGTGGGGGTGGCATGTAAGGGGGGAAATGACTTCCTGATGGAAAGCCTGGTGGAGGTGGCGGAGACGGGAAACCAAAAGGCATGGTGGGTGGTGGTGGGACACTTCCTGGGGAAAAGCCTGGAGGAAAACCAGAGAAAGCGGGAGGAAAACCGACACCAGCAGAAGGGAAACCTGGAAGCGGCGGTGGAGGAGGTCGTAAAGGTAACCCGGGAGCGGACATGCCGGGATGCGGTAGTGGGGGCGGGCCAGGTGGCAAAGGCGGCAAGGGTGGTGGTTCTGGTATAGGATCTAGAGAATTGAACACACAAGTCATTGTCGAATAAAATGAAAATACCTTGATTTTCATGACCGGGAGGAGGCTCATCAGGCATTTCAATGCCGTCAACATCAAAATCTTCGTCATTTTGACGAGGGGGTGGACCTTCTGGCATGACAATATCATCATCTACATACACAGATGTCAGTTAAGGTCAAATAATGCGAATGGAAATGGCAACTACCATCGTCTGATGATTCTTCGTCTGTCCAAACTTCTCCAGGCAATGGAGCTGCCAAACGACTTGAGTGGCAAATTCAAAATGAAGCCCTTGGATGTGGAAGTTCACACCTCTTTCCATGTATTGCATCCCTGGTGGAGCGACACCATAAGGATTCATAACAGGATCATAGTAAATGCTCCGCTCAGGATGCCGTGGCAGTCCTTTCTTATTGAAAATCTTTCGCTTTGGTAGTATAATCTCCTCTGGGAGGGCATCTCCGTCCTTCTTACGTGGGCGATAGACCAGTCGCCGGTGTTCCGGGTGTTCCGCCACATATTCTGCTTTCTTGCGATTGATTTTCTCAAGCTCAGCTTTGAGCTCAGCCAATCGTTCCTGTTCTTTAGGATCTTTGGCTTCTTCAAGTTTCTGAATTTCATCTTCGAGATCTACAAAATGAGTTGGAATGAGAAACCGACCCAAACGAGAGAGCACTGACCCCATGTATCCTTCTTCACCAACGCCAAGTCGCGCGCCTTAGACCTCTCTGCTTTATTCTACTGTTGTGTTATTCTGACCACATACTATGTTTCTGACACGGAAACAAACCTTTTTTAGCTCCTTTTTACGCTGCGCCTTGCGATAGGAGTCTGCGGGGTTGAGGGACTTTTTGGCCATCGCGTTGAGGAAGCGGGACCGGACACGTGTCTCGGCATGGATTGAGTCATGACATAAGATGTGTCTGAAGACGGACTCCTTGGGAGCACATCCACCGCGGACGTCTGCCAGGCAGACGCTCCCGACAGCTTTCTGACAAGTTCCTATAAGGTTTTTTATGTCAAGCACTTCTGTATCCCAGTCAGTGACCCCAAGGCGTGTTCAGAAGATGGCTTCCAGCCAGAACTTGAACCATCTCCTCAACTTCACTCTTCCTCCGAGGCAAGTCCGGCCACCCGTCAATTTACCCCGGAGAAGTAGGAAGACGGGTACACAACAGGGTGTGTGGAACAAAGAACGTATGTGCAAGGATGTCAGGATCTCGAGGTTCGATTCTTGACCGGTTCTCACTCCTCAGGTTTCGTCAATGCACAGTATCGTTTCGTCATGAACCCGACGGGTGACTATACTGTTCACTTTGCCGATCCAGACATGTCCGTCTTAATTATCTTTCTGTGTTTTTATATTAGTTCATAATCACTTGCAGCTTTTTCCTGTGGCAGGACATTCTGCAGGTCATCGTACCTCGTTCTTCGGCGCTAGTGTCTGCTTCCGGCTCTGCTGCGCAAAGTGATTGTGAACAAAACAACACTAATTGTCCGATTTGCCTCTCTTCGCCCATGGCACCACGCATAACGAGATGCGGACATGTTAGTTCTTTCTTCAATCATTGTATCAGGTCTCAATAGCGATGTACAGATATTTTGCTTTCCCTGTATACTTCAATATCTCAGTACATCCGACAACAAAAGATGCCCGATCTGCCTCGACCCTGTCAGTGAGAAACATCTTAAAGCTGTCAAATGGTACGATGGACCATCTCATCTAGAAGATGCTCCATCCCAAGCATCTTCATCGTTCTCTGCCATGGACGATCCATTCGATCTTGTACCTCGTACGGGATCGATGATGCACATGCGGTTGATGCAACGTCCGCAGATTACGACTCTTGCCCTACCTCGGTCACCAACTTGGCCTTCTGATTTACTTCCTCCACACCAGGCGCCATTCCATTTCCTTCCAGACGTCTTCACTTTTGCGAAGTTCATGCTTGCAACACCTGCATACCTCATATCTGATCTCTCCAAAAACCTTGACGAGTTGGCTACTGAACGACAGTCCTTGGCCGGAATGAATAGTGATCTTGCCATATTATTCGTGGATAGTGCCGATCAGAAAGTTCGAGATCAAATTGCGAAGGCGGTCGCATTGGATACTCTGTTACTCAGGGAGCAGATTGACAAGACAGCTCGCGGTCAACGCGAGATTGAAGAGTGGCATGCTCTTTACGAACGCGGTCGCAAAGTGGAAGAAGCAACATGTTTGGACACTTCTGATGTGCCATCAGAGTTCCTTGCGCTGAAATCCTCTACCTCTTTGTCGCGTAACGAGGAACACCCAAAATCTGCGCACGTTCACAACCGCAATGGTCCTAAGCAACGACGCAATGTCAATCCTCCGCCTCCATCAACGTCTACGTATTATTATTATCAGGCTGCATCTGGGCTTCCGCTGTTCCTTCACCCTCTGGATATCAAGATCCTCCTTTCCCATTTCAAGAGTTACTCTTCCTTCCCGAACACTATCTCTATTCGTGTTGAATCATTTGCAGAAGGGACCGTCAATGATGATCTCAGAAAACGGTGTAAATATCTCGCGCACATGCCAGAGGGTGCCGACGTCACATTCATCGAGGCTGATTTGTCGGATGTTGTTGGCGCTGATGGTCTGAAGAACTTTGAGGGTGCACTCAAAATGCGGGCTACCCGGAAGAAGGAGAAAGAACGCAAAGATGATCGTGCGCGGACTAGGGCGGAGGGGAAGGAAAAATCTAACCTCTCCACAGCTTGGTCAGGCGCGAGCCCTTCTCGCGCTCTTTCTACTCCCGTATCCATTCCTGTTGTGGAAGACTTTGAAGAACCTCCAGTCGAGAATGTAATTGTAACACCTCCGCCACAAGTTTCTGGAGCTTGGGGGGCGCGGAGTTTTGCCTCTGCATTGCATTCGACAGCAACTAGTGAGATCAGGGGTCAAGCACGATCTCAGCCGCGCGAAATGGACGAATGGGACTTGGATGCAGCTTGGCACGAGCTGGAAAGGACTGCAGGTGGACGGAAGAAGCGGGGAACACGCCTTGTCGTTCTAGGCAGCGGGGCTGCAGGCAGTCGACGACGTTGACCCAGGCTAGTGTCTAATCAAAGATTGATCTATGTACAGCAGCTATGTCGTAAATTCAATCATTTCAAACATACAGGCGCACATAATACAATCTGAGTCCCTACTGAATGCCGAAATGCCAGCGTGTAGATAGATGCTGAAACGCTGCGGACAATCAAAAGATGTATCATATGGATAGATTGTGGTATATTAAGGGAGAAATGACCACAGGAAACAAAATGAAAAAAGCCGAAGTGGAAAGAACAGGGAGCACAAGAAACTGTATGATGAATTATGCCTCCAAGGGAATATGGTCATGAGAAGCTGTCGTAGGGTAGATATGCAGTCACGTAGCTGCGTCTAGCAGCTCGTGAAAGGACTAGCATTTTCAGATTATCTGTAGGTAGTTTGAAGGTACGACTGCCGACAGGACGGCGTCAGAATAGTTAAAGATAGGTGAGACGAATCACACTCACTTCCCATCTTTCCATCTGGCTTTCTAGTGTGCCACCATTTCCCGTTTTTGTCTACGATGTCAAGAATGTCACCCTTGGCAAAAGACACTTCGCTGGGGTCATCAGCAGATGCAGTGTCTAGGCCAGAAGTCAGGTGTCAGGTTAACAGATAACCTAGCGAGAAGCTCACATGGATACAAGGCTTTAGCTTTGTAAAGGAAAGCCGGTTCAGCTGGCGGTGCAGTGTCTGGGAGGGTCGATGTTCCCGCTGAACCTACAGCGCCGACACCAGCCATTAGCGGTGAATTGGGTCCTTGGATATCACCGCCTCCTATTGAAGCGGCTCCCGTCATGGGGGAGTTGTGAATGCTTCCCGCACCACTAGTGACATTACCGACACTTCTGGTCTGCTCGTTGAGGCTTGCGGCAGTAAAGCTAGGATTTTGAATTCCGGTAGGTTCAGTGCTTCCATACGCGCCGTCACCAATGCCTCCGACATATTTGGACTCGTAGGGGTCGTGTGATCCAATTCCGCCACCTGATCCATAGTTGCCAACGTACCCGTTGCTGGTAGCCATATGTATTGAGTTTTGCGTACGCGTCCTACGACGACGTGAAGGAGGGGTGAGGCCTCCTGTGCCCATGGAGTTGAAGATGTGTAGTGAGAGGGAGTCCTCCTCAGAGGTAAAATAGAGCACCCAGAGGATATCAACGATAGCTAAAATGAGCCAGCCAGCAGCCATAGCTTCTTGGGAACCAACGTGTGTGAAGATACCTTCGTTGACACCAATGACGGCGAAGACGATAGCAATGGAGCCAAAAATAGAGATTTGGAAGCGGTGCATCGATATTGAGTCACTTGCAAGAGTGTAGATTACACCAATGATGAGGAAGAGTTGGAGGAAGATCGAGAACCAGAGGACACCAACGCCGCTATGACCCACTGTGGCAATTGTCATTACTGGTGGTGTAGGAGGGAGAATGAGAGTGCGTCGACTTACAACGTGCCGTAGTTACGATCTGGCCAATAAACGCTACGAACCATCCTATCTGGATTGCAAGAATAAAATAAGCGTGGAAGAAACATATGGAAATTTGCAGCAACGTACAATTGCAAGAAGTGTAGTAAAGAGAAAAAGATAGTGAGTGAGAATGGGGGTAAAGTCGAGGCCTTCATTTCCACGGGGAGGCATGTTGAGTGTCTACGAGAGACGAAGGAAGGAGCGTCGGAGGGTGAGAAGGTTCGTTTTGGCGAGGGCGCGTGTGACAGACAACCTCCTCTTGTATGATTCACACGTCTCTTGATGCTCCTTTACGTACAATTTAGCCGCCCTGCAACAGCATATTCCCTCATATGTTCTTATGTCAACACTATTACAGTTTCCGTTGGAATCTCAAAACCGTGAAGGACACCGAGGCCCGTCTTCAGGTCTGCACTGCTTCTATGACGTCCCCACTAATTTGCTCGCACTGCACGACGATCCTCGTCATGAGATGGCAGTATGAACTATCACTACAAAGGTACATAAAGGTATAATCGGTGAGGTATTGATAACCGTACTCTAGCGGACACGTCGGCTTTTCAACGAGTGCTGCAGCTCACAAAAAACATCTTCATTCCTTCAACATAGATATTCAAGCACTCCACGGAGGTTCATTATACGAATGCTTCCACTCCAAAACATGCAGGTTGCGCCACTGTCCTCTCGTTTGGATGTGATTCTCGAAGAATCTCGATGACACAAACCCGTTCTTCTGGAACACCCGAAGGCTACCTGTGTTACCTTCAAATGCAGACGCAATGATGTGGCGCACTCCCATCCTGGGGACTGCCCAATCCCACAATAATGTTTGCAGGGCATCTGTCATGATGCCTCGACCATGGTAATTTGGTATTATGTAGTCTGGGATGTTGAGAAACAGGCTGCGAGAGAGATTTTGAAAGCGACTTACATCCAACAGTCCAAGCAATATCCGGATCGCCCAGAGGGAGGGCATCATTGGCTGCCTTGTACTTGGCTTTTGTCTCCTCGCTGGTATCTTCCTCGGCTGGGACTAGAAACTTTCCTTCTACAACCCTGGAGATACCAATGTCCCCCAAGAATACATCAGAACCATCCTCCTTCAATTCGCGAATGTTCCTAATCGGACAATCATTCAAAAGAATCGCGTTTGGCTCATTACGAGCAGCGTTCAGCTTTTTGAGAACATCGTCTGATAAGGTTTTGGTCTTCAGATACCATTCTTCTGCATGTTCTTTTGAACTGTTACTGAAGGTCTTGGGTTTCATGACATCAAGCATACCAGATGTATAAGGGAAAGGCGGACTGCCTAACCATTCATAGATGCGAGAATCATTCATGATGGTGGGGTAAAGTGCGACATCTTCTGGTCGGGGAGGCGTGATGATGATTTGTCTGTGGTTCCTCAACCGCAAGAATGGTTCCCCAGTCAAAGAGTTCATTTCAAATGGGTGGAGTTGTGGATTTGCCATGAATGCAGAAAGATAGTCAGGGCTCTTTGTGGACGCGGTCAATTCAGTCGAGTCAATTGATCTGGAGAACTGGAGAGCTCCGGATGAGTCGGCTACATGCGATACATATCAAAAGACGTGAAACACCAGATAGTATGAAGGTTCGAACATGAGCTTTCATGAAATAAAAAATATCAAATGTGACTTGTGTACATGACAGTATATGTAGCAAGAAAAGAGAGAGCTCGACCCTGGCCACGGAATATTGGTATAATAGCCGTGCTGACGCAGTCAGCCTGCCCTAAAACGCGCATCGATAAAGTATGTAATCAAGTTTGACGCAAACTTTTATCCTCCCCACATCGACGGACGTTGCTCTTGCCTCGCTCGTCGACAACATCGTGCACACTTCTAGTCCTACCTAGATATTACTTAAAGAAAATTGAGAGACCACCCACCAGAGCTTAGACACCATGGTGTACGTTTTCTAGTTTGATCGATCGAGCTCGGTCCTCATCGTCCCCGATCTGCCCAGTAACTTTACAGTCGGTCAGTCGCTTAATCGATTGATCCCGCTCGTCGGGGTCAATGTTCACACCCCGCTCATCGTCGTATCGCGATCGTAGATCAGATCCGGCAACTTATGGACCGGCCCACCAATATTCGCAACATGAGTGTTATTGCTCATGGTAAGTATACCTACTTGTAGTTTTACTTTATGAGAGACAATCTTACCGTGTGGTACGACTAAAGTCGACCATGGCAAATCTACCTTGACCGATTCCCTTGTGTCAAAAGCCGGGATTATTGCTGCGGCCAAGGCTGGAGATATGCGCTTCACCGATACGCGAGATGACGAAAAAGAACGTGGTATCACGATCAAGTCCACTGCAATCTCGATGTACTTTGAGGTGGACAAGGAGGAGTTACCGGCAATCAAACAGAAAACTGAGGGTACGCGTTGTTGAACGTTTATTGCCTTCATTTTCATCCTGAAGCATTGAGTACTATAGGCCACGAATTTTTGATCAATCTGATCGACTCCCCAGGCCACGTAGACTTTTCATCAGAAGTCACGGCTGCGCTCCGAGTCACTGATGGCGCACTTGTGGTAGTGGATTGTGTCGAAGGAGTTTGCGTCCAAACAGAGACAGTTCTTAGACAAGCACTCGGTGAACGCATCAAACCCGTCGTGATTATTAACAAGGTCGATCGCGCTTTGCTAGAACTTCAGGTCGACAAGGAATCGCTTTATCAATCCTTCCAGCGCACGATCGAGACCGTGAACGTCATCATTTCAACGTATCATGATGAGGCTCTTGGTGATGTCCAAGTCTACCCTGACAAGGGAACAGTCGCATTCGGCTCTGGTCTTCATGGATGGGCCTTTTCCCTCCGTCAATTCGCGGCTCGCTATGCGAAGAAATTCGGTGTCGACAAAGACAAGATGATGGCGAAGCTATGGGGCGACAATTTCTTCAATCCTGCTACACGCAAATGGACTACAAGCCCTACAGGTGCTGATGGAAAGCCTCTGGAGCGCGCCTTCAACGCTTTCGTACTTGATCCCATCTTCAAGATCTTCGATGCTGTGATGAACTTCAAAAAGGACATGGTCACCACGATGCTTGAAAAGTTGGAGGTGAAGTTGGCTCAGGATGAACGCGACTTAGAGGGTAAAGCACTGCTCAAGGTTATCATGCGTAAATTCCTTCCCGCCGGAGACTCCCTGCTAGAGATGATAGTCATCAATCTTCCCTCCCCTGCCACTGCCCAAAGGTATCGTGTAGAAACTCTCTATGAGGGCCCTCTTGACGACGAGTCTGCCATCGGTATTCGTGATTGCGATCCCAACGGCCCTCTTGTTCTCTATGTCTCCAAGATGGTGCCCACTTCTGATAAAGGTCGTTTCTACGCGTTCGGTCGTGTCTTCTCTGGTACTGTCCGCTCCGGCCCAAAAATCCGTATTCAAGGCCCCAACTACGTCCCCGGCAAGAAGGAAGACCTCTTCGTCAAGGCCATTCAACGTACCGTACTGATGATGGGCCGCTATATCGAGCCTATTGAGGACTGCCCTGCTGGTAACATCGTCGGTCTCGTCGGTATTGATCAGTTCCTACTCAAGAGCGGAACCCTCACCACCTCTGAGACCGCCCACAACATGAGGGTCATGAGGTTCTCTGTCTCCCCTGTCGTCCAAGTCGCTGTTGAGGTCAAGAACGCTGCCGATCTTCCTAAACTCGTCGAAGGTCTCAAGCGTTTGTCTAAATCTGATCCTTGCGTCCAGGCCTGGATCGCGGAAACTGGTGAGCACATCGTCGCTGGTGCTGGTGAGCTTCACTTGGAGATCTGCTTGAAGGTACCAATTTTTTTTGTCTGTCTCCTTCCTGATGATTCACCGTTGAATGTCCAGGATCTGCAAGAGGACCACGCTGGTGTTCCCCTCAAAATCTCAGATCCCGTTGTTCCTTACCGTGAGACCGTAAAGGCTGAGTCCAGCATCGTTGCTTTGTCCAAGTCACAGAACAAGCACAACAGGCTTTATGTGAAGGCTATGCCTATTGATGAGGAACTGACAAAAGCTATTGAGGACGGTAAGGTTAATGCCCGTGACGATTTCAAAGCTCGAGCTCGTGTTCTGGCCGATGAGTTCGGCTGGGATGTCACCGATGCCAGGAAGATTTGGGCGTTTGGTCCAGACACCACTGGTCCTAACCTGTTGGTCGATGTCACGAAAGGAGTCCAGTATTTGAATGAAATCAAGGATTCTTGTATTGCAGCACTCCAATGGGCGACTAAGGAGGGTGTTTGTGCCGAAGAGAACATGCGTGGTGTGCGATTCAACGTTCTAGACGTTACGGTATGCCTTTTATGAGATTTCTTTACTGCGGATGTTAATGTGCTGCCTATAAGCTGCATGCTGACGCCATTCACCGCGGCGGTGGACAAATCATTCCGACAATGCGTCGCGTTTGCTACGCTGCATGCCTACTCGCAACGCCGGGTATCCAGGAACCGATCTACCTCGGTAAACTACTCGAATGCTTCTACATCGAGACCTCGCTAATGCGAACTTTCCTAGTTGAGATCCAATGTCCTGAAAATGCCATTGGTGGCATTTATAGTGTACTCAACAAACGTCGTGGTCAGGTGTTTAGCGAAGAACAGAGGCCAGGAACCCCTATGTTCACCGTCAAGGCTTACCTCCCAGTCAACGAGTCATTCGGCTTTAATGGAGAGTTGCGTTCACACACTGCGGGTCAAGCATTCCCTCAAAGTGTCTTCGACCACTGGGAAGTTATGCCTGGATGTAAGTCAGCCAATGTATTAATAACACCACGTATTGATGATGCGTTTTATTATCTAGCCCCTACGGACAAGGGTTCCAAGATTGAGGAGCTTGTAACAAAGATCCGTGTCCGTAAGGGTCTTAAGGTGTGTTAGGATCTACCTTTCAGTATTCTCCTTGGCTCAATCACATTCCAGCCTGAAATTCCTCCTCTCGATACCTATTACGACAAGCTTTAACGAATTACCTCAGTGCTCGGCATTGGTATACACTTACAGGTTTTGTTCCAATGCAACTTGAATAGTATTTGTAATGATAACTCAACGATTCGTATTTTGAGACAAGTTATAAAGGTCTGTCAAAGTGATGAATTTCGGTGGATCTGTACTGAATGGCAATCGACAGTAAGAGTCAGTCTGGCGGTGTACCACTACAGGGTTCGGGAGCGGGACAATGTCCGCTTCCGAAACCTGCTTACATAAGTCCTTTTTTTTTGTCCTTTTTATAAATCGTGATAACAATCCACCCTTTATCTTTTTTTTTCTGTACGGTTGTTGCGTACAGTCTTTTCTTGCCCTTAATTTTTCCCTATTTCCCTGTTCCCCGTAAAATAACCAGCAGCCATGGTGTAGGTTCTATATCTTAATCAGTCTCCGGAAGTACTCATCGATGTCCGTAGTAATTTCACAACAGGTAAGCCTGGCTGTTCTGCAGCCCATTCATGATCCTGACATCCCTGCTTTCTTTAGATCAGATTCGGGCCCTCATGGACAAGCCCACTAACATCCGGAACATGTCCGTTATTGCTCATGGTGTGTCACCTATCTTCGGTAGTTATGATAAGATTTTTTTCTGACTGCGATGTCGCAGTCGACCATGGAAAATCTACTCTCTCCGACTCTTTGGTATCAAAGGCTGGCATTATCGCTACTGCCACCTCTGGAAACGTTCGCTATATGGATACAAGACCAGATGAGAAGGAACGTGGTATTACTATCAAATCTACCGCCATCAGTATGTACTTCGAGCTCGATAAAGAGGATGTCGCTTCTATCCAACAAAAAACCGTTGGTAAGTTTGTACTTCTCCTTTCGATCATCTCATCTGTTTACAATTCGCTCAGGAAATGAATTCTTGATCAACTTGATTGACTCCCCTGGACACGTTGATTTCTCTTCTGAGGTTACCGCCGCTCTCCGTGTCACCGATGGTGCTCTCGTCGTTGTGGACTGCATTGACGGTGTCTGTGTCCAGACCGAGACTGTTTTGCGTCAAGCTCTTACCGAGAGGATCAAGCCTGTCGTTGTCATCAACAAGGTTGACCGTGCCCTTCTCGAGCTTCAGATCGAGAAGGAGGAACTCTACCAATCTTTCTCTCGTACCATTGAGACCGTTAATGTCATCATCTCCACCTATAATGACCCTGTTCTTGGTGACGTCCAGGTTTACCCTGACAAGGGTACTGTTGCCTTCGGCTCCGGTCTTCACGGATGGGGTTTCACTCTCCGTCAATTCGCTTCTCGTTACGCAAAGAAGTTCGGTGTTGACAAGGACAAGATGATGACTAAGCTGTGGGGTGACAACTACTTCAACCCTGCCACCCGTAAGTGGACCACAAACGCCACTGGTGCTGATGGCAAGCCTCTTGAGCGTGCATTCAACACATTCGTCCTCGACCCCATCTTCAGGATCTTCGATGCTGTCATGAACTTCAAGAAGGATGCCATCGAGCCCATGTGCGAGAAATTGGGCGTCAAGCTTCTCCAAGATGAGAAGGATCTCGAGGGTAAGGCTCTCCTCAAGGTCATCATGCGCAAGTTCCTCCCTTGTGGTGACTCTCTCTTGGAGATGATTGTCATCAACCTTCCTTCCGCCGCTGCTGCCCAGAAGTACCGTGTCGATACTCTCTACGAGGGTCCCTTGGATGATGAGTCTGCCATCGGTATTCGCGACTGTGACCCGAACGGCCCTCTTGTTCTCTACGTTTCCAAGATGGTCCCCACTTCCGACAAGGGTCGCTTCTACGCCTTTGGTCGTATCTTCTCTGGTACCGTCCGTTCTGGCCCCAAGATCCGTATCCAAGGCCCCAACTACATCCCTGGCAAGAAGGATGACCTCTTCATTAAATCGATCCAACGCACTGTCCTCATGATGGGTCGTTCCGTTGAGCCTATTGAGGACTGCCCTGCTGGTAACATCGTCGGTCTCGTCGGTATTGATCAGTTCCTACTCAAGAGCGGAACCCTCACCACCTCTGAGACCGCCCACAACATGAGGGTCATGAGGTTCTCTGTCTCCCCTGTCGTCCAAGTCGCTGTCGAGGTCAAGAACGCTGCCGATCTTCCTAAACTCGTCGAAGGTCTCAAGCGTTTGTCTAAATCTGATCCTTGCGTCCAGGCCTGGATCTCTGAGACTGGTGAGCACATCGTCGCTGGTGCTGGTGAGCTTCACTTGGAGATTTGCTTGAAAGTATGATAAATCGTTTCTACATCATATCATGTCGCTAAACTTGTTTTCAGGATCTCCAAGAAGACCACGCTGGTGTTCCTCTTAAGATTTCGGACCCTGTCGTTCCCTACCGCGAAACCGTCAAGGCCGAGTCTAGCATTGTCGCTCTGTCCAAGTCGCAGAACAAGCACAATCGCCTCTATATCAAGGCTTCGCCTATTGATGAAGAGCTCGTCAAGGCTATTGAGAGTGGCAAGGTCAACGCTCGTGACGATTTCAAACTTCGCGCTCGTCTTCTCGCTGACGAATTCGGATGGGATGTCACTGAAGCTAGGAAGATCTGGGCGTTCGGTCCCGATACCACCGGCCCTAACTTGCTTGTTGATGTCACCAAGGGTGTGCAATACTTGAACGAAATCAAAGACTCTTGTATTGCCGCTCTTCAGTGGGCAACCAAGGAAGGTGTTTGCGCTGAAGAGAATGTCCGTGGTGTCCGCTACAACATTCTTGATGTTACGGTAGGATATGTGGCGCTTTTCGTACAAACGATTGCTCATTTGGTGATGTAGCTCCACGCTGATGCTATCCATCGTGGAGGAGGACAGATCATCCCCACCATGCGTCGTGCTTGCTACGCCGCGTCTCTCCTCGCCAACCCTGGTCTTCAGGAGCCCATCTACCTCGGTTCGTGCGGACGTTATTATTGGTTCACTTTTCTTTGTTGACAATTACTTTAGTCGAAATCCAGTGCCCTGAGACCGCTATCGGCGGTGTCTACTCTTGCCTGAACAAGCGTCGTGGCCAGGTCTTCAGCGAAGAGCAGCGCCCGGGAACACCCATGTTCACCATCAAGGCCTACCTTCCTGTCTCCGAGTCGTTTGGTTTCAACGGTGAGCTGCGCTCGCACACTTCCGGACAGGCCTTCCCCCAGAGCGTGTTCGACCACTGGGAGATTATGATGGGCTCGCCTCTTGACAAGGGCAGCAAGCTTGAGGAGATTGTCACCAAGATTCGTACTCGCAAGGGTCTCAAGGTTCGTGTCTTCGGCTTCGAGCGTCGTGCTGTACTAACGAGGATATATAGCCTGAGATTCCTCCTCTTGATACTTACTACGACAAGCTGTAATGTCTATATTAGAATTGTATAGATTATGAGTGTGGGAATGTTTAATCAGCAAAAGACGGGATGATGCTGAAAGTGAATCAAGTTTCTACTGCCGTCATCGTCCGCTGTAATACTTTTCGTCTCCAAATACGCTCGCTTTTTCTTAGCTTTGACTAGTCTTACCTCTACGTTGCATTTTAAATACATTTCGTCGTTCCTCACCTCCCACACCACTATCCACAATGTCAGCATCGATTGCCGGCCTTTCTGCCTCGGTCACCCGTATTCTGTCTTTGACCGGCTTTTCCAAGGAACTCAAGACTAAGGACATTCAATCCGCGTTCTCTGAATATGAAACCATGAACGGAGGCTTCAAGATCAAATGGAGAGACGACACAAGCCTTCTGATTGTGTTTCAAGACCCTGTTGTAGGTGAGCGAGGTGGTGTGTTGCGGCTGCAATGGCTGACGGTGGGCAGCAAAACGTGCATATCTGCAGACGATAGCGGCTCCTCCTGGAATCCTTTTGTCCTCCAACGGTGCGTCTGCGACAATCAGGCCGTACGACGGGCCCGACGCGCAGACCATCATCCAAACTGTGAACTCACGTGGCCAGTATCCTTCGCGTGCCCACAACGTACGCTCTGCCTCGGTTTCTGCCTTTCCTCCTGCTCGCACAGCGTCAAACCGCACCAGCCAGCACATCACCATCCCCGAACACCCTCCTTCCAACGGCCGCGAGCCATCCCCCACCCTTCCCTCTCTCCCCACCCATCCCACTCTAAATTACCTCATCAATTCATCTCTAGGCGAGGCAGCTGCCCCTCCGGCGGACCCTGCCATAATTGCGACGAGCCTGCCATCCGACCTCAATGGTGGAGGTCCCCGCATCGGTGATTCGGGTAAACGAATGCTGGGTGCTGCCCTCGGCGTGAGGCATCCGGCTTTGGGGCCTCGAGTACTCAATGGTGGCAGCGGTAGCCCGGGAAGCAGCCCCTCACAGGGTGGCAGTGTCGATCAGGCAATGAGGGAAGTCCAAAAGGCAATGGGAGGGCTTGCAGTGGCTCAATGAGCTACCCTGGCACGCGGGCTCTTCCATGCACCATCTCATTTTTACCTGGGTGTGGGAGGTATTGTGATTGTCCGTCGAGAGACAGAAGATATTGTTACATAATGTGGCGAATTCCCAACATTCATCTTCCCACTTATAATACATCTTCATTCCTTCATAAGTATTCATTGCCTTCCGCAGATCGACAAGCTTCTGCCGATGCTCGAAGTGTTCGGGTCATGATAGTACTCCATGGTTCTGTGTTGCAAGTATGTATAACGATCGTTTATGCGACATCATGATCAGTGTTGTCATCACACAACTACAGAATCTTTTATCTGATTTGATCAATCGCTCATACCAGGCCGTTCTGGTCTCTCGGAAAGGCACTCTTACTTCGCTGACGGTCATGACCACATATTATATATGTATGCTGTGAATTGCAAATAATGGGTATCCTTTGGGGATTCGATATGGGTAAAAGAGCAATCGGACGAACCCCGCATTCTCACGATCAACGTTACAGCAGTTGCACAGGCACTTGCAACATTTGCTCGCTATGTAGTGATTTTACTCCTAGACACGATCTACTACTTGATCAATGCTTGAGATCCGACGGTTACCTCACCTCTCACACGCTCTTATGGCGGGGGTCCTAGTTTCAAGCCAGTGAGTTGCAAATACACGCGGCCATTACTATCTTGTCGCGACTGTTTTAAGGTTAATCACAATACTTGTCTTCAAACACGAGGCTTCTTTCTGCTTCTTCCACTCGACTCCAACCCCGTCTCTGGTCACTTCGTTCAATCTTGGGCTAGGTCTGCTGATTACCCTGATATGATGTGGCCATCCATCTGATCCACTACGCAAGGAACCGTCGATATCAGTTTTAGTTGCCCTTCCATTTTTGTCTTCAGGCTTGATTCATCTTCCCTGCCTTGTTCCACAGCCTTTTTTGGCGCTGCATAACACCAAAGTGATCCATGCCCTCCAAATGCAACGCTCTCTTCTCTTCCCCGGTTGCGGCGATTAATTGCGCGGTGTTCCTGGATCCGTTGTTGGGCTACGCCCTCCTTGACTTCATAATTCGGTGATCACTGTTCTTCTTTCAATGTACAGTCATAGATGTCCCGCGCCACCGGTTCAGATAAAGATGCTGCCATCAATCAGGACATCTCTTTGACCCTTAAAAAGCTTGTCAATAGTGCAACTTGCTTTCACCATCCTTCCTACTTCCCCCGGTCATCCCCTCCCTACGACCCACACATCTACTTTGTCTTGGAGATGGATATCAATTATTCTGCTTTTGCCAGCTCGCCTTCTTTTCTTTTGTATGGTTTCGATGGAGCATTTCCTCGATCCGAGGGGTCATCAATTGCCCCCGCTCATAGTCCGACATTCTATAAGTGCGGCGAATCATCCCGTCTCTCCGACATGAAACCCGTGTTCCATTCATCAACCAGCGATTCATATAAAATATGGTGTAACAGCAGTCTACGTGGTGAAGAAAACGACCTGTCATTTTCCCCCTGTCAAGAAACTAGAGTTTGGAAAGACGGGGAAATGGAATTCGACACAACGTCTTACGGCTCTCCTTACCATCGGCGATCATACCCTGATGCGGCGACGCAATGGCCGACGAGGGACAACACCGTCTCATGTTATATTCCCGTCTCCGTAACTCGATCTTCTCTTTCCTGCCCACAATACAATCAAACTTCCTACGAGGCAGATTGGCGTGGGAGTCCCCTTGAAGATGACCTCTTCGGTCCTACATCACCGTTATCATTGACATCTGCTACATCCTTCGAAAATGCCAATCTGCTAGACAGTGGTGACTCTATGGTACGGCCCCAGCTCCACAACTACCATTATGACTCCACTGGATCTCCGCATCATCGTCCCTCTGCTTCATCCCAATCTGTATCAATTGTATCACCAATCACAATCGCATCTCCTAATTTAATTTCATCATCACCAGCATCAGCCTCCTCCTATTCTTCGGTTTCAACAGCTTCGTCGAGTTGCCCTCCCACCCCCCCAACACCGGTCCTGCTTCCCGAACTTCACCAGCCGCGCCCAGCCCGGCCTATACCCATCATTCCATTGTCCAAATTAGCCACAGCTTGCGAAGAGTTTTACATGCCATCATCGAAAAGGAGTTCGGTTTTCCCAAAGCCGAGGTGTTCTTCCTGTGCATCTGACTTGCTATTCCCCATGTCCACTAAATTTGACACGTCTGTGGAACAGATATCGCATGACACATTACAGTACAGCGGTGATAGCAAGCCGGACGATATATATCCATATCTCAATAGTTGGTCTGGGCATTTGCGATAGTTCTAACTTCCATTTCACAGAAAAACTCATGCTTATCTATTTTGAATCTAGTGTTATCACATCTATATACGATTGAATTTCCTGATCCTCTGTAACGAAATGGGAATAAAAGCGAAGGTTGCTCTGAAAAGGTTTCACGTGTGGAGTATCAAGTTTCTGTGAATTTTTGTTTGTGAGGTATGGTATATTGACCCCGCGGAAAGCATAACTTTGAACAGGTTACGCTCATCTTTGAATCACAGGCCACCACCAGCTGATGATGTTCGTAGACGAGGTCTCGAGATGTGCAAAAAGAGCCGATTATTATAGTCGGGGAAAGGGTTGGATATTTCACTCAAGCCATTTGACATAGAAACGTCCGAATTTTGGGTCGTCGTCTTCTGAACGAAGGGTGTTAATCGTAGCCGCGTGTTGTGTCGCCTATGGTGCGAAAAACTAGAATGTAACGTCTGGGACTCTGCTGAGCGGTCAGCAGGTTTGTCGGGCAATGGAGATTGAAAGGCTCTAGTCGGAAGATCTACAGTATAATCATAGTGCAGTGGTCCAAATTGGGTATTTTCGGTGACAGAGGATTCCAAGTTGCTGGGATGCGAGGAAAATATAGCACGTTCGGACTTTTGCATGACAAGATCGCGGACCGCAGAACCATGCTGCGGAAGAATATTGGATATCGCTTTGCCCTCGTGCGGCCAGGGGTCACCAGAATAGTAAAATGAATCAGTACAACAGTTCTCGTCGAGATCTTGATCATAATCAGAAAGCCAGTTTCGAAAATCCACATCATCCGCCGAAACGCTGGAATCAAAAAGCAGTCCGTCATGGGTTTCAGGGAAGATTCTTGTTGCATAGTGCGCCTGGGACAATATGCGATCGAAGTAATGCTGAGTACGTTCCTTCATATGTGCAGTATAAGTTCCAGCCTGTTCCATGATTCCAGAAGATACGCCGATGTTGTCGTTGATAAAATTGTACAACTCCTGGCGTTCGGCTTGAGTTAAAGCGCGATGTTCTTCAATGATAGAGGGAGTCTTCGGTCCATAATCGTTAAATGGGGACTCCGTGACATCACAAAGGCCAAGGAAGAGCTCTGAAGACTCGAAGTAGCTGGAAAGAGAGAGATCATCGCATAAGATATCTGAAGCATTGTCCGCAAGAGCAAATACAGGACACGGTGATGGAGGTCTGGCAGAAAAGGTTTTGATCTGTGTCGATGTTGCGAGATTCATTTTGCGCTTTTTGGAAACAGACTTATCCTTAGCTAAAAGAACTCCTTCAGAGGCAGTGTTTCGAGAACGACCATGATTGGGTCCAGACTGTCCAGTTATCCTTCCTGCAGCCACGAGTTTAGCATTTCTGGTAGACAACTGTTCTGTGTTGCCAAGTATTTCTGTATGGTTCACGATGGGACGTTTAATCGTTGAAGCTGAAGCTATCTGAGTTTCAACTAGAGAGTCTCTTTCAGTATTCGCAAGTTGCTGGTTTTCCTCTGGTTGGCGATCGGCTTTCTCCGTGGAACACGTTGTGTCAGATAGTGCGTCAGATGATGGCTGGTAATTGCCAAAGCTGTAGAAAGCTGCCCGAAGCAAAGCTAATGAGTGATTTCGCACCTTTTCAGCCGTTTGTCGTTCAAGAGCTTTCGACAATCGTCCTCGAG
This sequence comes from Termitomyces sp. 'cryptogamus', assembly GCA_020091625.1. NCBI lineage: Eukaryota > Fungi > Basidiomycota > Agaricomycetes > Agaricales > Lyophyllaceae > Termitomyces > Termitomyces sp. 'cryptogamus'. The sequence continues at coordinate 6,029,254 of JAGYZC010000001.1, forward strand.
TCAAATTGAGATGTCTGTCTTCCTTCGCGACGCGCAGACCTGACATCTTGGTGAGCAAACAAGCTTCTGTCAAAAACAAAGCGAACCTCTCGAATGGAAGTAATCATAGATGTGTCGCCTGTCGACGGAGTACCGTTCTTGAAGAACTCGCCGAACTTCGAACGATGGCATCTTGGCACCGGGATATATCAAAGCTTCCATTTCGGCCACAATCCCGGGACCAAGGCGAGCCGCTAAACGCTGTGGGTTTACTCTTCTCGTCTTCTGAGAATCATCGTCAATGCCATCATCGCTGTAGTTGTGAGTGCGTTTCTTGGTAGCACGTCCTGGGAAGGAAATTGGTTCAGAAAATATTAGTGTGGAGTAAGGTGTATCGCTGATAGTATTGAGAGGTTTCGCCATCTCTCAAGATGATGGTTATCAAGAAGTGAATTATGGACGCGATTCCGTTACAATTATACAACCAAGAGTAAACAGTACAAAATATGACCCCTGACGCGCCACAGACGCGTCCCCACGTGATAGGCTAAAAATACAAACTTGCCGCAAATACGACTGCAGGGTAACAATTAGCCAAGTTATGTGGCAGAAGAAAAGACACTTGCTATCTCGCTTGATCTTGATCTGAGCTTCTTCCATCTTTTTAAACAAAGCTGCATCACCAATAACGCGCGCCGCATCTCTGACTTCTCTACACGTCTCGTCCAACCGAGTGATAACTCGGACAATTGTACCTTCAGCAACATCGGTAAGAGCGGTAATTTGTTCGAATGGCTGATATCATAAGCATTTTTGAGGAAGGAAAAGTAAAGTAATGTGGTGCATACCATGCCTTTGGCCCATTCATACACGACCTCAACCAGTCCGAATTTGAGGCTTGAACGGAAGTCCTCTACAGCAACTTTGTGATAATCCTGAACTCTTCCAACCCGATCACTAATGGCTAGAATGGCATCTCGGCCTTCTTCAAGCTTTGGAGGTATAACGGGTTCCACGTCGGTCTTTTCTTGAAACACGAAACACGACAACAAAGCAACGACCTCTTCTGGCTCATAATTTGCCAAAGTATTTTCCAGGATAAGCTCCGTCAGGACAAGCTCATTCGCAGAATTGATCTTGAAAGATGAATATACAAACACATGAGAAGTCCAAAAGACTCACTTCACAGGCTACTCGGCCTTTTAGGAGGACAGTCGCGTTCTCGTCAATGAACTTTAGTTCTTGCAAAACCGCCACTCGTTGTTCATAATCTGGGATAAGCTCTAAATTCTGATCTGATATTGCAAGCTTAAGATTTGTTATGTTCGCTCGGAGAACCTTCTCTGCGTGAACCACCATATACTGCGGAAAATATGGTCAAAGTTACGTCCGAGAAAGACGTGAGATGATACCTTACGTGATCTGTGAAGTCACTACATAACATACACGATCTTCTCGAAAGTCTCCGTGTGATGGAATTCCTGGTTTGTAGAAGATCCTGGAAGTCTAAGGCACGCATTCTTTCCCACTCATTTTCGGGTATTACACCAGAGGATAGCCACTCATCAACAAGCGTTTGGAGAGCAGCGACTCCATCTTTCATACGAGAGATAAGATGCCTCTCTACAATACTGTCTACTTCGACCTTTGAAATAATTAGTCAACCGCTCTATGCTAGATCGTAAACGCATCTACCTTGACCGATCTGTTCGTCACTAAGGACACACTAGTCAATGAAACTGCCCTTAGCTCGTAAATCCCCTTATCAACAACCAAAGCCTCAGGGGTCGGAGGCCAGTAAGGCGGTATGGCTTGGTCATCAACATCTAGATATGTCCATGTGACGACGTATTCCAGTGCTTTTTACAAAAAAAATACACACCGTGATCTCCGCTCTTTGTTTCTGGATCCACTAAAGCCAAAACATAATACGTTCTCACTTTCTCCAGCAGACCAGATTCTGAAGTCTGCAACGGGGCAGCTTTCAACAAGATTGCGGCTGTATAGGTTTTAAAGTGCTATTTTTATTAGATAGAAGATGAATGGGAAAAAATAATAGATGCTCACGCCGTCACGCAAAATTACGACACGACCTCCCAACATAGACTTGGCACCTTGCGGATGAGCAACAGCCATGCTCAACAACTTTCGATTTAAAGCCACAACGTCAAAGGCATCGTCATATGATTCGTTGATATCGGGCGAACAAACGTCACAGTCGAGTTTTTGTAACGTAGACAGAACCTTCTCGCTCTAGAAAGAGTTTTCAGTTTTTTCGCAACCACTCCTTGTAACGTGACACTTGCCTCAACGACTTTCTTCTGCTGTTCGGGCAACAGACGTTGAGATGCATTTTCTGAAAAGCTCCGCTTGATCATCTCTTCCACCTTTAGCGCCTCGACACGGAGAAGATTCAGAATCATATTGTATGTCAACCTGAACTGCGATGACAGTTTCCCAGGTGTGCCAAGCATCATAGTATGCAGTGTAGTTTGCTGTGTTCCGATCAAAGACTTAAAAGAATACTACTAACTGAAAAGACGCACTTCTGGTAGTGAATCATTAGCGACTATGATGACGGTCCCGGTGGGGTCCAATCCGCGACGACCCGCACGACCTGCCATTTGTGTGTATTCCCCCGGGAGGACATCGCGGAAGCTACGTCCGTCATGCTTCCGGATCCCAGAGAAGACTACACATTTAGCTGGCATGTTCACTCCCTGTTAGATCATTGTTTAGAAGACAGAAGCGGTCAAATCCCATGCTCTCGTACCATTGCGAAAGTTTCTGTGGCAAACAGGACTTTGACTAATCCACGCGCAAAAAGAATTTCGACAAGCTGATTGAGATGTAAGTGATAGCATGTGGAAGTTATTGATGACGAACTTCTTTGACCAGGGGGAGAAGGCCTCCGTGATGTACTCCAATTCCTCGAGAAAGCAGATCACGCATGCGTCCGATCTGCGGTAGCTGTTTGTCAGATCCTAAAAAAGTTTATGTATCACATCTCGGGAAAACTGAAGGATGAAAATTTCTACCTTTTAATCGTGAGAGAGCTTTCTCTGTAGCCACATGGACTTCACTTTTTTCCACCGAAGTGCACAAGTCAACATTCGTGAGCGTTCCTGCGTTTTCTTCACACCGCTTCTTGGAAAAGGTAAATATCACAACCGGAAGGAGGGCTTTCTTCCGAAGGTGGCCAACTAGATGCACATAAAGATGCCTGTCAACGCTGGCAAAATTATTTCGAGGGGCTCCACCTCCGCCACCGCCGCGGCCCCGTACTATTGGTGGTACCCCACGGCTACCACGCGCTGCTGATCCACCTCGTTGCCCTCCACGTTGCGCAGGAGCAGCACCTCTTGCGCCAAGACGTTGAACGGGAGGTAATCCAGCGGCTTCCCGTTCCTTGTCTTGTTTTCGTCTCAATGCTTCTCCGGCATCCTTGTATCTGATAAATCGTGAGAACGAGAACATATCTAACAGGATAAGGGTACCTGCCCTTGACCCAAGAAATTTCTTTTAGCGTCCACGATCTTATACAACTCTCTTCCTGCGTAGAGGTAATGTTCTAGCGGGACAGGCCTTTGAGCTGTTGAGATAACGTATATGTCTTTTTTCTTCGTTCGCCTAGGTTCCAGTTAGCAATGGGCACAAAACTAGAGAGGATCCTCGATCATACCCGACCCAGTCTGCGAATTCCTTGGTATTGGGAACAGTGGCCGACAGGAGAATAATGTTGACATGATCAGGGAGCATAATGATAACCTCCTCCCAGACAACACCTCGCTACAGTTTGAGTGAGCTTCGCTCTCGCAAAATCGTAAGAGAAACGTACTTCAGCATCGTTCACGTAGTGAACTTCGTCGAAAATCACAAATTCAACATCACGAATAAGATCAGCACCTTTATACAGCATACTCCGCAGAATCTCCGTCGTCATAACGAGACAGGATGCCTCAGGGTTGATCTGCACATCGCCGGTCAAGATACCAACGGAGGAAGAAGAGAATGTCTGTTTAAAATCCCGAAATTTTTGGTTAGACAGCGCTTTGATTGGTGATGTATAAATCGCGCTGTTTGTTCGTGGGTCAGAATCCTGGCACTGCTGAGAAGCTTCATCGCGGGAACCCTCACCGTGTCATGTGCTTTTCAGCTAGAGCAATGGCGTATTCCGCGACGACTGTCTTCCCAGCTGATGTATGAGCAGCGACAAAAACAGAATCACCCATCTCCAGATGATAAACGGCTTGTTTTTGAAATGTATCAAGCTCAAAGGGGTACTATGATGAATGATCAGTATACCATTGGATAACGACACATGGCATATGCTGAATACCTTGTGAGCCATCTCTGGCACGAGCTCGTGGAAATTGGATAACGGAGTGTTGACATCGATGACATGCGCCCAGTCGCGTTTTTGTATATTTGCACGTTTGAGCCGCCTTTGTGGTTTACTCGGCTTTAGATGAGTAGTCTGAAGACTCCAGATCAAAATTATGGTCATCTCCTACAAAGCAACAACCGACCGTTGTTGGTAACAGTTCATCTATTTCACTCAGTGCAGGAGGTGGTAGGTCATGTTTTTCAACCATTGCACTGGAGTCTTTTGCAACCTTACAGTAATGATTGAGGTTGAGGAAAGAAACAATCACAAAAGATCAGGAAATACCATGCCATCCTCCGAACGTGATCCCACTAGATCGTCGAGAGCAATCAGATCCTCGTCTTCTATTTCATCTTCAGGAAGACACAATCCTCTGCTGAGGCCCGGAGCAATTGTTCTGAGACCCTTAGAGCCTTGCCCATGAATTTCCTCATTTGTGCTAATCAAAGGATCCTCAAGACCACCTGGCCAGAATGGCACATAGCCAGATTTACCCCGGACAAAGCTTTTACTGGTTGCAGGAGCGCGATCCAAAGATGTTGAAGTCAATCCAGTCATTACGCGTGGATTTGGTGTCTATGCCATCAGAAACGTTAGAAAAGAGGAAAGCTGAAAGACAAATGAATTCTACTTCAATATAACCTGTGACGCGTCCGCGAAGTCCGGTCCGTATGAACGTCAGTGCAGTCGGAGGTGGGGATGGATTAGATGTAAGAAGGGACGGAACGGCTAGTTCATGTTCCCAATGGCTGATATACGTCGTCAGAAACGAGAGAGAAAAATCGGTTCCGTGGATCGTCGTACATTTGATACGATGGCAACCAGTGTTTTGGTAGCGTCTCCCGAGGTAAGAGAAGCTTGTCCTCTATCTCGCGATGCACTTGTTCGCGCGTCGGCAGGTCCGCAAGTTGAAGGTCAATAAGAAGGGACTGAGCATTGTTGGAGTCTGTATGGACGATCTGCTCGATTAACTCGCAGTGTTTATCGGCGTCCATGACCATGAGGCTCGCGCGATTGCACAGCCACTTTCATCCCCTGCAATGACCGATCACTTGCGATGATCAGTATTTTGACTGTCAAAATTCTGTTCTGTTTCGATCCTGACTTTTGATCCCCTCAAAAGCCAGTGCGTTCCTGGATTGTGAGTTGATCTCTTTAACACCCATCATGTCGCTCTGGAATTACACCATCGACGATGCCAGTCCTTACTTATCATACAGTCCTTATGGTTAGTTGGCGACATTTTACTACCCTTGCTTAGTCCTTATCACTCTTCAACTAGGCGATGGTCCGGCAACAGCGAGCGGATGGCGGACGTGGTATACGGGATCACATTATATCTCCTCCCCAGACCAAATCAGCCGAGGAAATTCATATCATAACACCTCGTTAAGAAATGCCAATGTCACTTTTAAGTTCTTTGGTCCGTTCCCAGCAGCCCTTTGATCTGGCTTACAAGTGACATGTTTCCTTGTATAGGGACAGGAATAACATTATTTGGGTCCACTAATAGTTCCTTATTCAATGTTATAATTGATGATGAAACCAACATAACCTCGCCATCCTCAGATTCTGTTCTGTTCTCCTCTCAGAACCTACTGAATAAACTCCATACCGGTATGCTATATTATTCTTCGTTGATGTCATTCCGTCATCCTCATCGATTATCCAGTCACTCTCAGTGCCCAACCATCTTCAGTTGGCAACCTCACAGAAAACTTGGGCTTTGACTTTGCCATTACGTCGACTGCTTTAGAGAATGAGTTCGTCGATGTTTTTTGTCTTGAGTGATGATTCAATCAGATCAACGCAATAAACAGTGAAAATCCTCCATCACCTGCCTTCTATGATAGTACCGACACAAAATCGTTCGTGTACTCCGGGATTTGGACGCCTAATACACAAGTCGGTGTTCCGAATGCAACTGTGACTTCACCATTTTACCAAACAACACAAGTCAATGCGACTGTCTCGTTCTCATTCAGTGGCGCGAATGCAGTGGCCGTAAAAGGCCTCGCTAGTTCGGAAAATGGCCTGTACAGCGTGGTGAGTTAGGGTTATTAGAACCAGCGGGAGCTAACTCACAATATCTCCACATAGTCCTTGGATGGACACTCGGACATCTTTAATGGGACTTCACTATGGACGATTCCGGATGCACTCTTATTTTTCCGTGCAGGATTGGATCCAAATACGACACACCAGCTCTCCATAGTCAATCTGAGCTCTAGGTTGTGCCTGAATTCATTTACTGTTTTCGAACATGAATCGAAGGATATCGACCCGAACACATCGTGAGCTGCAAGGTTTACCCCAGTAAAGACATCGACTCATACATCTAATCAAGCGGCAACACAGCCCCAGCGCCACCGCATCAAGATTCTTCCAGAAGCATCGGTGTTATTGTTGGGCCTGTGGTAGGTTGTGTCCTACTCCTTATGGCCATTGGCTTTTTTGTATGGTTCTGTCGCCGTCGCCAGGGCTCCAAACGCCACCTTGTCATTCAAGGCCTCAAAAGCAAATTAAAATCCCCTAAAGCGAGACATCGTTCTCAAACACCGCCTAGACAAAGTACTGTCATAAGTCCCATGCTTGCCACCCTCAGTCAGGCAGATCGACCCGTCACTTCCGATGTTCAATCAACATCTACGGGCACTAGCTCTGACATTCATTCTTCTACTAATTTACTGAAGGGTTCTGCGAGCTATGGGGATAGAAGCATACAATCAGTCGTCTCAAGTAGCGCTGCCAACTCCCGGATGGGCTATATGGTCCAGGACCCATTTGGAGGCTGGGAATCTCCGTGTGGTCCATATGTTCCCCCCATGCCGTCACAAGCCAGTAGTTCTTCTGGTCATCACATCGGCACGAGCCTGGGTTCAGCCAGCCAAATGTCCATTGGAACGCAACACTCGCCACGTCGTTCACTGATACAGACCTCAAACTCGTGCATGTCCGAATCTGGTTCCTCCCGTCATCGTACCCAGCCGCCTGCACTCGATTACATGCAAAGACCATCTCGGGGACCTTTGCCACCCATTCCCGTTCCTTCCTACGACGCAGCATTGCGTGATCCGGCACCGACACCGGACGAAATCAGGGAGATGGAAAGTCTACAACTCTCTGAGAGCAGCAGATACCGCCGTAGACTTTCAACATTCACTGCAGTCACTGCGGTCACTGCACCTCCCCAATATGAGCAATGATCTTATATCCATGTCTTCTTTCTCTTTAGCTCAGGGTTGTATAATACGTATGTATGGATTGATCTCGGATGATGAACTTTGTTAGAGCCACGAGAAGCGGGTAATAATCATATGATGTATTTTGGAAATTAGAAAGGCAGACATGAACTGTAGCTCATTAAGAATAGCTCCTTGGACACCATTTCCAAGGAGTAGAGGCTACCAGACTTGAGAAAAGCCTGTATATTTACGACGATAAGCAAATAAAGAGAGCATTGCTATGAAATGGTCACACACAGATATCATCCCTCATAGTGACGGGTGTTCAGAATCCACGACCATAAATTATCGGAGGCATCGACAGATCGACAGATCCCCCAGGAGCTCTGATGATGACGATTTTGGCAAATGCCAGCCAACGTAGCCACCATGGCGCATCAATCTTATGGGGTACCAAGTATGTATTGTGAACACGACAATGATTTCTGAACCTAATGTCATTAATAATCATTCTCGTACTAGGAAGTCAACCGTCCATCCAGATACTTAACCGTCCATCCAGATACTTAACCGTCCTGTAAGGAAATCCAAACAATCGTGCCAACCACATTTGTCTCTTCTCAGAGACAAAGGTATCACAGTGACGAGTACTCGGGGCCGCATAGCACGCAGTAGTTGGATATTTCAAGGATTGTTCGAGATCATGTGCAACTTCACAAGTTGAAGCAAATCTGTTAATACCAATCATGTGTGTCACAAGAATTATGTCTTCTTCAAATCCTTAAATCGTTTCATGAGAGCATCGAAGTCTGAATCGACCTCTGGACTTGACCTTGACGTGCCAGAACCTGACTTTGCTGCAGAAGAATAAGGGGGTGGCTGGACTGGGCCATCCTTGGCCTCCTGCAAGCCACCTTCTGTCTGCGGTTCACCGGGTTTGGTATCTTGTTCCGCTCCATGTCCTTCTTTGGACTCCTTACGATCGGTAACAGCTGAAGTCGTTTCGGCTTGGAAGTCGGGATCCTAGATATCATGACGAATATGAGACAAAGCAATATCACCACATGGGCTCAGAAGGATGCGACAAGGTCAATAGATAATTAGAACAGCGTACCTTAACTACACTTTGATCAGCCTCCACAACTCCAGAGGGGGACCAATTAACGTTATATCCTTTAGCAATCTCGTGAAGGTATGCGTCGACGAGTTCCGACGAGGGCGTAGCAACGTCCAACTTCCGCATAACCTGTGAAACAGCAAATGTATATGATTTCAAATACCTGGGTGAAAGAAAGCTGTGCTTACACGCTCACTGACACAGCCGTCACGATTATCCATCACGGTGATGGAGAAGTCACGTCCGTATTTATGCATGAGAATGTCTCGCAGGACATGAAGCTCTACGAGGGAAAAAGATGATACTATAGAGTTTATACAAGGCGATTGTGGGGACTAACCCTTGAGCTCAGTCCGAGGAGCAGAATATATGATATTGCAAACGCTCTCCTTGATGCCTGAATGTAAGATACATTTAATGGTCCCTAGGAAGGAACCCAACAAGTACCCACCTATGTCGGGCTCTCGAGAACTGCATTGTCGTGTAATCATTTTAATCGAATGATTTTGCAACTTACTTCTGATCAAGCAAACCGAACCGCGCAAGAAGTAGTTCGCAGTATAGTTCGAGAAGCTCGAGAAGCTCCGTGTGGATGTCCTCATGTATAACTAGCATCCACACAATCAATCGTTCACAGTTGCATTCACTTTGATAATGAAATGGCATGCGTACGTGCTTCAACTTTGATTCGGGCAGTTTCAATTTTTCCTTTCTCAAGTACAGTGGCTATTTCACGGCGAGTTGCTTTGGCCTGCGCCTCTTTCTTCTGTTGAAGAGTCCGTAAACGCTGTACAGAAAGTCTGAATCCAGTTATGTAAATCATTCAGATCGCCGACACGGATATGACTAGATAATCATCTACCGAAGCTGGACCTAGGATGGGACATCAGCACATTTCGTCCATCATATTGTGCTCGATGTATACTTTGGTCTTAGGCGCGTTCCAAGGCGGCATTGAGAAACGGCTTGTGTTCGTCAAATAGATAACGAGAGTCGAGACTGTCAGAGTTTGTTGTTCGTTGACCTCAGTTTGTCAAAGTTATGTACGCGATCGGACGTTGAAACGGCCACTGTAAATCCGTAAAATTCAAATCTTGAAAACGTTCAAGTTTCATCGTTTTTTTCCCATTCATGCTCCTCTCTTTGACATACCTGACTTCTTCTGCCCTTGCGGGACTTATATTTTCTCGTCTTCTTTCAATTGTCATCATCATAATCATCTGCAATTCGCAAATGTTTTCTTCGGAGACTCCTTGCTTCTCTCGTAAGGTTTTTCCGATGATCAATATTGCAAATTTCACGGGACCGAAGTGCAAGGACACCTCTCGTCCTTGGTAAAGACTAGGAAGTGTGTCACATAAAATTCTGTACGATCTGCGAACCTAGGTATCTCAACTTAGAATCGAACGATTGTACGCCCTCGTTTCTTCTTCTCCGAAAATGCGAAGTGAAAATATTGAAGAACGAGCGGCATTTCTTATGAAGTCGCCAGTATTTGTCGAGTCCCACCGTTGAAAACTTGCAGGTCTACTTCAAATATGAGATGGTTGATGTAGGACAATGGTTGAAAGGGATGAAGAAATACAGTTGGTCCGGTCCCTCGAAGCTCTCAAGAGGTAGGGTCAGCCTGAAAAAACGACACGACATTGGTGACAATTTCCATAGCTCAAGGTCAGTACTCGTGATCTCAATCCAAAAGCTACTAGCATTGTTCTAACGTTTTACTTTCGCCGAGACCGTCAATAGAATCACTTGAAAACCGGGCCCATCTAGCAGTATGCTAAAACACCTTGCCAAACAATGGCATACGACTTGAGCTTGAATAACGACTTGAGCTTGAATAACGACTTGAGCTTGAATAACGACTTGAGCTTGAATAACGACTTGAGCTTGAATATTTGAACCTTGGGCCAGATGGGATGCATATATTATATATTCCCACCACTGAAATGAAATCTGGGAAAACTCCTGTCCGTTGCGTCCGATGTGAAACATGCGCCACAGTATAGCAGTCATGGTATGTGCTGGAATGGATTGACTTTCAAAAAAGTTCGAACACGGCGCTCAGTACTAACACCGACGTCCCTGTCTACAGTCTACACCTGATAGAGAAGCAATAACAGTAATTAGGGGCGTTATAGGTACACGCCAAATCGTGTGCATACAGAATTCTATCAACTAAAGAATCGATTGTAGACCTGACGCATCCACATGACTACTCTCCATGTGGTCTTGCTGTCGCCACTCGAGTTTGTACCCGAGGGCACATGCCGAACAGATGGAAATGTGATATTTCTTCTATGCACTTTGAAATCAATGTTTCCTAGTGAGGTTGCCTCACCATCAGTATAAAGCGTGGACCGTTTCCAACAAGATATATATGTATAAGTGCCCGTCCAATAAGAGCGTCCGTATCTGATCTCGACGCATTGCAACAGCGAATGAGACCTTGCCATAGATTCACCGAATTCCATCGCTTCTCGCTCCTGAGTGAGGATGTTCACGCTACCAGGACCGAGCTGCGTGAATATGCGTAAGCTCTCTATACTAGGCGGTAATTGTATGCTACGCAGGATGTCGTAAAGGAACTAAGAGTTCGAGTCAGAAATCTTCAAAAACGGAACAAAGAGTTAACAAACATACAGCCACTCGTGAAGCATCTCCGCGTTGATTGCTCTCTGTTATGAGGGGCTCTAGGACACGAGGGCTATCAATAGATGTCATCTCCAAGGATTTTAAAATAGGAAAAGATGATATGGCTGTCAAAAGCTCTAGAGTGATGAAAGAAACGGAAGTGCGCAGAACCAACAGATTGTTATTGAGGAGCGAAAATTGATGGAGGGTGCTTGCGAGTTTAGATGGATCACAATGGCTAGAACTCTCATCTAGACCCCATAGCACGGCATTCTTAAGAGGCCGGCCTTCCCCAAAAGTCGCAAGTAGGGTATAAGGCCCTTCAAACACGGAAAGAGACCGTAAAGCAGAGGAAGGAAGACGAATCATTTGAATGTCGCGGATGTCCTCATTCGATGTATCCATCGGGGTAAATATTCGGAGCTCTTCGAGTGAGGGGCAGTTTATCAAGGTTTCCTTGAATTCTGCAGAGTATGTAACAGAGAATGGGATTCGCAAGACCAAAAGAGACACAAATGGATCCATCATTATCATAGTGGACAGGAGACGTACACAGGTGTCCGACCTTGGTACAGAAATGTGCTGAATGTGTTCAGGATGAAGGACGAGGGACAACACGTCCCTTGAAACACCTGACGAATGCAATTCATGAACAGAGGGTTGATTGGTAACAACGCCTCTCCACGCCCACTGATCTAGATCAAGATGTCGTACAGGAAGGCATCTTAGTTGGCTCCCGGTGAAAGTACACGAATTGATCCATAGTACTTCAATGGGAAGTCTGTGGACTGAATCCCACCATCTTTCCGAAAAGTCGATGCAGTGCCAGGAGAGAATACGCAAGTTGGGAAAAAATGAAAGAGCGTTAACAACCGTGTCGATGACCAATTCAGGATCAAGATAGTCTCTGGCATTGCGCGGAGGAAAACCAGAACGAGAGTAGGGTGAAATCCAGCAATGCCGGACGGCTGGGGCAATGTGTACGGAACAGTAAAACTGGAGACGTTCCACGGTCCTATCGAGGTACTTTCGAGGGCGAAGAATGCGATGATTCATATGATATGCAAGAAAGAATGGTGATACATCGAGGACTGTGAATAAGAGTGGCTGAGCAAGCCATCGGAAAGCCGAGCAAGTCAGGGTCGAAGAGCGAAGATCTCCAAGTTGAAGGTGACTGAAAATACTGAGCCATAGTTCCAAGGGTAGTTTCTCGGGACCATCCTGTTCTTTTGGCCCTACATCTCTAATAGGCCGATTACTAGAGTTGTTCTCTCCTGGTTCAACTTCGAGTTCGTCATCAGCAGGAGATGTTGGCATCCTGTAGAGAAGTTTCAACCTCGGCAGGGCTGGGAGTATGGTCGCAAGGTATTAAGGCATTTTACTTACATGTGTCTGTAGGACGTTGAAGCAGGGCCAGGGTAATATCTGATATGAATTGACAAACACAAAGACCTAACCGAACGAAGTGAGGTTGGGTCTGGGACTTAGCAAGAGCTACAGGGCCGTGCCGAAGGCACGGAGCGTAGCTCGTCTGATACATATTACTGGTGGATAAGTGGTTTATTGCAATGCTTATGTGAGCCAAAGTAATAATGATTGCTCCAGGTTGTGCTCCACACATTTTATATCTATACTTTTTCCCATTCCTCGCTTCGGACCCTGTAGCACGCTGTGCCAGGAAAGCCAGAGTAAAAAATGGCTTCTGATTATAAGACCGCCAAGGAGAGTTGGGTTTCTGACTTGACTGGTTCAACGGTAATTCATATCAATTTTGTCTCCTCGGTGGCTCTCGTAAGTCTATAGCCTGTATACCGCTACCTGGCTGACAAATGGTCATAGTACAGCATTCTATTATACTCGTCTATCGTCTCCCGAGTTCCACCATCCTGGTCAAAAAAGTTTTTGGGACAATGGATAATCCTGGTTTTCCCTCTTCTTCTGTCAATGACAGTTTATGCGAACATACCGGCCTTTCTTCTTTTTGTTCTACTGATCCCTGCATCTATTGCTCCCTTTTTCCCTCGCCAATACGTGAGCTCTCCGCTGCCATCACAGAATCCCATGCCATCAAGCCCACAGAGTCCGCAAATATCACCTCTGCCCGCTGTGACCATCTATAGGGCACATATGATGCTCATGACCATCCTTGGTATTCTGGCTGTTGACTTTCCTGTTTTCCCCCGCGCTCTGGCGAAGTGTGAGACATTTGGTGTATCATTGGTATACACACTATTGTTGCATCTCGTGAAATGTATTTTGACGGGATATTCTGTTCAAGATGGATCTTGGTGTTGGTTCTTTTGTCTTTTCGCAAGGACTTGTTTCTGCCGCCCCTCTACTTAAAAACCCCTCGCATCTTTCGGCACCAGCAGTGCCCAAGATACTCACAATAACTCGAAAATCTCTTCCTATAATATTCCTAGGTCTTGTTCGTGTTCTCCTCGTAAAAGGTACCTCATACCCTGTAGGCACCCTTTCCTTTGCCAAAAACAAACTGATTTATCTGTCTGCTGAGCAGGAGCACGAATCAGAGTATGGGACACACTGGAATTTTTTTATCACGCTGGCGCTGCTTCCAATCCTTCAAGTGGTCCTACACCCTGTCGTCAAGCACGTTCCTGTCGCTCTTTTGGGTATTCTAGTAGCTTTTGGTAATGATCACCTATCAAAGTACCTCAATGCGTATGAAGTGACGATATTGTAGCCCACCAACTGACTTTGTCATTCCTTGGGATGCATCAATATGTGTTGCATGCTCCTCGAGTTGGGATTATTAGTGCCAACAAGGAGGGCCTTGTTTCCCTGGCAGGCATGTGGTTCTGCCAGATAACCGGTTCATTCACTTACAATATCATTTAGGTTACTTGGGTCTACACCTCCTTGGCTTGTCTACTGGAACAATTATCCTTCCACCATCATCAAAGTACTTTAGTCGAGAACTCAGAAAACTCGGCCACTCTCGCCGAAATAGTGATGCACAGTACATAGCCAATGCGTTATCTGCACCACGAGAGATTAATCACACAGCCATTACATTGTTCTCTTATACCTTTGTTTGGTGGACTCTTTTCTACGCCATGAAATATCTTGGCGTCGGTGTGGGAGTATCGCGCAGAATGGTACGGATAATGAAGGTTTTTTGACCGTATACTGAGCTGCTTCAGGTTAACGTGCAATACATATTCTGGGTCGCTGGATTCAACACAAGCTTCATCTTAGGATATCTTCTGCTCCACATGGCTTTCCATCCACCCCCACCTGTCTATTCACAACAATCAAAGTTGAAAGTCTCTGCAAACAGAATTGATATAGATCTATATCAAACCTTGCCTGTGCCGCCTTTGTTTGAGGCCATAAATAAGAACGGACTAGTTCTGTTCCTTGTGGTGAGCCACGCTATACTTTTTCCTATCCTTTCTGAAATTGAATAAACACAGGCCAATGTAGCTACGGGGCTGGTGAACCTTGTCATTCCGACCATGTATACACCTGACCCATGGGCCATGATCATTCTTGGTGTATACTCGCTCGTTTTGTCTTCGTTCGCATGGCTCTTTCGGGATAAGAGATTGATAAGATTGTAGTATGAACCGAGACTCTTGTAAATAAAATACATTTGGGATGATGAGTCGAGTTCGAGACAGAGTATCCAATGAGAAATCAGAGGGCACCGGGTTCTAGCAATGTTGAGTGCATATCGAACTGTGGTTGCGTGCAAAGTGATTGAGTTGTATGTACAAAATTAAAGAGGATGGCCTGGCGTTGTCGCTCAGTCATGCGATATGGGGACAAGGTTTACACTCACCTCTGTAAGGACTAGTTCTTAAAAACCCCAACGCCCATCAATGCATTTCTCCTACTTCCCACAACCTTGTATCCCCGTGGTGCCTTTCTTTCCAACCTCTGCTCTTGTGCCGTCATCACCTGCGACGCGGGGACATTATGAACCTCCACCAACTCCTTCACTCTCAAAATTTTGCCGGCTGCCTCAGGAGTGTGTCGGTGATATACCGTTTGCATGCGACGATGGAGACCTAGTGCGATGAGGGTGCCCTTTATTTTGTCGCCGAGGGAGATGGCTGACCGGCGAAGAGTAATTTTGAAGTGTGTTAAGGGCTCGGGGTCGATATGGGGAGGAGCGGTGGAGCCTGATGCAGTTGGAGGTTGTGTTATGGTTGTCAATGTGCGCGAGGCATTGCGCCACGGAGTGCGGAGCAATCGCCTCGATGTCGACGCCATTGAGGAAACTTGAAAGATTATTATTTGCGCATGCCGCCGAGTTTTTTTCGAAACAAACACACCCAAATAATCCAATGCCAAAAATACTACTAATGAGGCTGAAGGACTCGAGGCGATGTTGACACACACACTTCTGACTTGCAACTTGCAAGTGCGTTAATGAACCCTTATGTCCTACCAACAATCACTAATCTTGAAATACTGTTCTTGATGTCATTATTTATGTTTTCCGAGGTGTGACATTTATCTCTCGTTTGAGATGTATGTGTTCAAGCCTTCAAATGAGACCTTGTCTCCTTGGTGATCTGCGTATTGAATGTCTGCAAGAAAATGAACGATGGTGCGTTGCATTGGGACGTCACCCGAGTTTTTGACCCGTGATGAATGCATCCGGTCAACGGGTCACCGGACCTCCGACTCGCATCAGCTCCAAGCAATTCAGCAGTGGCTCGATATTCAACACACAAACTCTTCTAAAATGTCATCATAAGAACAGACGGAAATGGCAGTCGTTCCTCATGGGCTATGCTTTGGTGTTTCTAAAGTACATAGAAGTCGGACTGAAGCGAACAGGGTGTGATTGACTATTCTGGGATGATGGCCATGAAGAGAACCGGTTATATGTAGATGTCAACTTTCTTTTTCCGACACTACTCCCTTCATGGTTGCTACTTATGGTCCGTCGTTTCAAAACCAGCGCCAGTCGCTGTACGTCAACATCGATCCTTACACGTACAGCTACGAGGTCTGCCGGTCTCCACAATCCAACTCCCCTACATCTTCTACGAACGTTAGTCTCGACTCAGCAGACACAACGAGTAGCAGTGATGCTGGCACCCCGCTTTGCGTCGTCCTCTGCATGTACGACTGGACCTCAGATGATCCCGATCATCTGAACTTCACGCAGAACGAAATCCTTGATGTCGTGAAGCAGGAAGAGAGCGGATGGTGGGCGGCAATGCGAAGTGACTCTGAGATTGGCTGGATACCTCAGGCCTACGTGGAACGCCTTTCCAACGAGATGGCAGAGAAGCTGCGGCAAGTGCCAGTGCAATTTCGTTGCAAGGAATACCAAGCCGAGCAGCTATATGTAAACGCAAACCACTCTCCCATATATGACCCAGTTGAGCCTCTATCGCCGTCTCCTCCAAGCGCTCGAATTTATAGACGTGAGCGCGACGTACGTAGCGATTTTTCAGTTCTATTTAGCGTTGGTTTACAAAATGTCGACAGCCTTGGCACCACCCCGCAAAGCCCAACATACCAAACCGCCATGATCGTGATTCAACCCACCCGCAAGCGTCACAGCCACATGCTTACGGCTCCCAGAAGCCACTCCAGTTGACCAACCTTATCGATCCGGACTCTTCACATATGCGACATCGAGCCGTCACTGTACCTCCCGCTCCTGCAAGGCGTCGCGATGAATTTGCCTCTACAACAGCGTTCGGGCCTGCCTATGTTCTCCATAACCCTGATGTAGCCTTTTCCAAGTCCAAGAATCCCATCGAAGGTCTGATGAAATGGAGCCATTCATCGATGATGACACAAGCTTTGCACGATGAGAAACCACTGCCCCGGATTGCGGAGCCATGGACCTTCAAACCAATGTACGCCGACCAACTGGAGATGGATGAGAATGGACAACCACGTTTTGGAACATTGAAAGCTCTTGTCGAGAAACTAGTTTGTCAAAAGCCAAATGCGGAATTCCAGAGTAAGGGCATGTTTTCGGCACTAGCATGCCTTGGCTAACTTTTTTGGACAGATCGTGCTGAGGATGCCATGTTTTGTGATGTTTTTTTGATGACTTTCCGTACATTCATGACGTCGGACGAACTGTTCGAGATGCTGGTTGAAGCCTATCGGATGGAGGATCAACCAAAGGACCTTGCCACTGCGGAAATCGACGAATGGAAGCAACACTTGATTGTCACGCAGACGCGCGTCCTAGAGGTGTTTAAATTGTGGCTTACAAAGCATAGACTTCTGGAGGACGATGCACACATCGCTCAGAAGCTAACTAGTTTTCTGGAACGTATTAAAGTGCCTCCTCTGGCGCAGGCAAGCCGGCTTCTCGAAGAGCAAATTCAAAGTCTGGTGTGAAAATTCATCTTCAATCAATCATCTGCTGTCCCTCTTAGATCATTTTCTCATTGTAGACTTTCAGCATTAATCCGCTCATACGCACTTTGCCCAAGAAGGCCAAGAAGGCAAAATCACATAAGAATGATCTTCTTAAACTCGATCCTGCAGACATTGCAGAGCAGTTGACCTTGATCGAGTCGGATCGCTACGTCAAGGTTACTCCCAAGGAATGCCTCCTCTACAGCAAACATACAACATCTACGAACTTGGCAGAATTTTGTAGTACCCATGATAAGATTGTATCTTGGGTTAAAAGTACTATCTTGACCAATGAAGCGCTTGGAAAACGAGCGTCCACCATTGAATTCTGGATAAAGGTGGCGGAGGTCCGTGTCCAGTTTATCGGTATGGCATTCTTCGCGCTGAAATAGGACCTGCGCGTCACAGAAATGCAAAACCATGAACAACTTTGCTTCCATGAGTGCCGTCATTAATGCTCTTTCTAGCACCGTGATTACTCGCCTGCATCTAACATGGGCACACGTTAGCCGTAAAAATATCCTGGATGGGCTTCTGAAACACAACGAGCCCACCGGGGGTTTTTTGGGGTACCGAAACCTGCTGAAAAACGTCGAGGGTCCGTGTGTGCCTTTTATTAGCATGTATCTAACGGATCTTGTGCACATACAAGATAAATTCGGCGACGAACCTGGTCGCATTTGTTTCCTGCAACGGCAGTATTTGTACAAGACCGTCACTGCGATGCTGCGGTTTCAATCAAAGCCCCATCAAGATATCGCGGAGAGCGAGAGTGTCATGGGCTTTATCAAACGGAGTCTTCAAGCAGATGGGGAGAAGGACAATAATTGGTTTTGGGCCAAGTCTCAGGAGGTGCAACAGCTGGAGTTGGCGCATGCGGATATCAGGAAGGGACTGGAGGCAGCTGGATTTTGATTTTTCCCCATGTGACTCCATCCATCTCTCCTCGTACATGGCTTACATTTCTCAACATTTGGGATGGAGATCATCGAGTTGGATATCCAAAGTCAATCTTTCGCTCTATGCTCATCTTTGTTGTATGTATATTAGTGAATGTACTATAGCTGTCAATGCCCTTCAGCCTCGGTGCAAGTGTATGGACTCATATATGCAGCAAACACCATAACAAGAACGTGTATTAAATAAATCTCGACGTATTCCATCTGTTGACGGACATATCCTCTAGATGGTGATTCAAGAGCATGGATGAATAACATGTGGAGACCATGATGTATAGAAAGAAAATATATGTATATCCCAAAAGGTCCGACCAAGAAAGCGAGAGAGCGACGAAAGAATGGACTAAAGAGACATGAGGTAGCCCTCAGGAAGGAAGATGATGGCTGGGCAATATCTAACTAATCCCACTTAACAATTGCAATTGTCATTATGACCTTGTGCGCCTTGTGCCTGCTTGTTAAGATCGACACCTGGTCTTTGCCCTGTCGCTGCGCGAGCCGCACCAGCCCGTGCCGATGGGGGTGCTGTGAGAGGTAATTTCTTGGCTGCATACCCAATCAGCGAGATGAGGACCATCGGATTGATGAAACGACTCACCGATAGCTGAGAAAATCTCTGTCACTCCCTCTCCGGTCTTTGCACTGGTTTCTGCCCACATCAGTCCCTCTTCATCTGCATACTTCTTCGCCTCTTCCTCGGAAACTTGCCGACGCGCAGAGAGATCAGATTTGTTGCCACAGAGGGCGATGACTATTGAGGGATCGGCCTGACGTTGGAGTTCACGGATCCATGTCCGAGCCTTCTCGAGCGATGCGGACTGTGTGATATCATAGACGACAACAGCACAGTTGGCGTTTCGATAATACATGGGCGCCTAGTTTCGGGTCCATGAGTGATTCATTTACAAAGGAAGGGATACGTACGAGTGACTGTGGAATATGAATGCAGTCAGTGGCGTTTAATTGGGTCGTGTGAGGCTTCACCTACCTTGTATCGCTCTTGACCGGCGGTATCCCTGCCACAAATACATTGATACAGAGGTACGGCTGAGCTGCATGCAACGCACCAAATCTCAAACTTGACTGTGGTTTGGTCCTCGAGCGTGACTGTTTGTGTCAGGAAGGCGGCTGAACAAGTAAAGTAAGACACATCACGGAGAAGATAGAGACAACAGACAGACCTCCGATTGTGCTCTCTCGATAATCATCAAACTGGTCCTTGACGAATCTTAAAACTAAACTGTAGAGGTTCAAGACATGTGGCATAAGGTTTCCCAAGACATCATGAGGCGTACCTGGACTTTCCAACGGCGGACTCGCCTGATCAATGCACTGGTAAGCGACAGGATATACTTCTGAGAACTAATGCTGACCAAGGAGGACAAGCTTGAACTGGAATTGCTTGGACATGAGGACAATGGAAGTGAAATGATGATGCAACGCCGCAGCGCCTCAAGTGGACGACCTCCTCTCCGACTTGTGACCGCGCGGCAACTCCCGAAAACACATTTTCCGTGACCTCACTCCATAACGATCTTTTTTTTTCGCCCACAACCACCATCAACGCTGCTGCTCTTATCCATCTTCCGTTGAAATTTAGTCTTGAGAGTTAAGCTGCTTCTTGTGTTTTACTTATCACTTGACTTCTGTGGCTCCGCTGCGTTCCTCTCTTCACGTCCCGGCCACGTCACTAAGACTCTCGTATCTCCAAGTCCGTGCAACATCAGATCGTCTTGAACGCACCTGAGCCGAAGAAAAGAAAAAGAAACAAAAAAAAGACATGAACCGTCATCATCCATACGGTGGTGGTTACGATAGTCAAGCTGCCCGGCGCGGCGGCTCACCCGGCGGCCCTGGCCCCGACCGATCCCATCGCTACACAGACCGGGGTGGACCTGGACTGCGTGGCAGAGGATTCGGGCGGGGACGCGGAGGGTATAGCAGTTACGACGGAAATATGAGCCAACACGACCCGTATTCCCAAGGCGATATGGGGTCTTTCAGTAATTATGATACCCCCGCCGCACCACAGACCTACTCCTACCAGAACTCGTATGGCGCTCCCTATGCTCCATCTCACGATGCCGCGTTTAATCAGGACTATACTAAATATGAAGGTGCGCTTGAAACAACCTTAAGACTGAAATCGAGATGTATGTTGTGTCATGTGCGTCGGACACGCGGCGAGGACTATCAGCTTTTAGATTGCGAGTTAAGGCACGCGCGGAGACGTATAAACAACTCAGAGAGCACCCAGTCGAACCAGCTAAGCTATTGCTGCGAGCGCGCTTTCCGAACTCTTGAGTGCGCGTGTGCCGTCAGAGAGAATACACTTTGAATCTGTGTTGAGGGAGTCCTTGTCTGCGCGTCGTAATGTCGCCTTTGTCCTTTTTTTCCTTCTTCTTCTTTTGCCCCCTTGATTCTGTGAAGTGGAGTTTCTTACGTGAATTGTTTCTGTTCGTCCGTACTAGACGGTCCAGGTTCGAGTTTCAACGACGATGGTTATGGTCGAGGAAATGGCTCCCGCCGACCCATCCGCAAGGAAAGGGATGACAAAGTGCACGATTCTATCATTGAGGAACGAATTCAACGCGAACGACCCTGCCGTACTCTTTTTATCCGCAACATCAAGGCGAGTGGATTAAGCTTATTGATTTTGCAAGAGATCTTCATTTCTTTCATGTATGGTGGGGGTCTCGTATACTAATGGATATTCGCAGTATGAAACCATTAGTGAGGATGTCCGAGCACTATTTGAGGAACATGGCGAAATCAAAACTTTTTTCGACCTAATATCAACACGAGGGATGGTTTTTGTGACATATGTAAGCTGCGAAAAATGATTCCCAATGCCCGATTTTTGAGTTTGACGTGGTTTATGTGTGTAGTATGATCTTCGTGCAGCCGAGCGTGCACGCGAGCGCTTACAAGGTTCAGAGATCAGTGGTCGCCCTGTAAGTTCTAGACCCGATTACGATTGATTTTTTGATTTCTCATATCCCCTTGGTAGATTGATGTGCATTATTCTCTTCCACGCGACGATAGTAGCCGGGGAGTTGATCGAGACAAGAATCAACAGCTGCAAGGGACTTTGCAAGTAACGTTGCGGAATTCTCCGTCGGGCGCTCCGTTGGATGACAATGAAGTGCGTCGAAAGTTTCAGCAGTTTGGAGACGTCAAGAACGTCAAGCCCGCTGGCGATCGTTCCGAGTACGGGGTGTTTTTTTTGAATTTTGTGACGGTATGATTTGCTCACGGATGTATTTATTTATAGTTCGCGCTATGTTGAATTCTATGATATCAGAGTAAGTCTTGCGTGCGTGCTTGATTTTTTGGGATATCTAAGTGCTATGTAGGCATGTGAAGAAGCGTTTGATCGACTCCGCCATCAAGGTCTTCAGGATGGTGTGATGGACATTGTGCTCGCCTGGGATACCAATGAGCCGCCACAAGGACAGCCCCGAGAGCGCGGAGACGAGGGGCACCATGGTGGACGTGGTGGACGTGGGCGTGGACGCGGTGGTATGGGTCGTGGCCGGGGTCGCGGTGGCGGTGGTGGCGGCGGCGGCGGATACAACGACAACGACGGAGGGCGGAATGAGTATGGGAGGTTTGGGGGGGGACGAGGGGGGAGGCAGGACGATTATGATGGAGGTAGGGGGAGGGGCGGGGGATATGGTGGGGATAGGCATGATCGGGGGGGAGGGTATGGTGATTCGGGAGGGTCTGGGTATGGACCGCCTGGTGGAGGGTACGGTGGGCCTCCGATGATGCCGTCTCAGGTGCCGCCTCCGCCTCCGCCTACAGGGGTATGTTTTTTTTTTTTTGGGATTGTCGATTCTGACTGATCATGAAAGGCTTCTGATGACCGCCTTGAACAAGCTCGGAAGGTGCAACAACTTCTTGCAGCACTGAAACAGCCCACAGGTGGACCAGCTCCTGGTGGGATGGCTGCGATGGCTCCGGCGCCGCCGCCGCCTCCTCCTCCTTCAGCCGGGCCTGCGTCTTACTACGGGCAGCCGCCAAATCCACCAGCGATGGCTCCGTATCCTGCTTACGGTGGGGTGGCATCGCAGGGGGTACCACCAGCAGCGACGCTAAGTGGACTGCCGCCGAACATTCTGGCGTTGATACAGAGTGCGCAGCAGCAGCAACAGAGGCCTCCTGGGCCGCCTGGGCAGTATGGGAGCATGATGATGCAGCCTATGAATGGGAGTGGGCCTGCAGCAGGAGGAGCGGGGACGCAGGCGCAGCAGTATCAGCAGTTGATGAGCTTTTTGGTGAGTTGATGTTTTGTTGGAGAGTGCTTATGTCGATGAGTATTTTTTTAGCAAACGCAGGCTGGAGCAGCGGGAAAATAGGTGCTTGGTGTACATGGGTGTTTTATATTCGTAGTAGTTTATGAGTGCTCTTCTGGTATCAACAACAAATAGGATCGTCGGCTGACGTCAGTGTTGACTTGCGCCATGATAGTGCTGTCGACGCTACACAATGTTCTCTCGCAGGCAGTGACGGCGCAGCTGCACACGGCGGCGCTGTTGACGAGGTCGGGGCAGCTGATTGCGTTTGCCACGGAGGGGGGGCGGAGACCCAAGGACGAGGTGCGGATGGTGGTTGGGGTTGCGATGGAGATGTGGCAGGAGACACAGGAGGAGTGTAGCATGGTGGAGAGCGAGGTGAGGCGTGTTTGGCTGTGGTGGACGTGACTGAATTGTGCAGCTTGGACGGATAGCGGTAGTGCGTGTGGGGGGAGAGAGCGAGCCGCTGCTGCTGCTTGCGCTGAACTCGACGGGGGACTGGGGCGAGCTGGAGACCAAGGTGGGTGGGGTGCTCGCTGTCGTGGACGCTGCTGACGCTGGGGCAGGGCAGGGTGGTTGCTGGGCATCTGGCGGCGGCGCTGGGGCAGTTTAGCGAGTATTTCGAGTAAATAAAATCAAACCGGTTGTTCGCAGCCGCCATGCGTGCTCTCCGCGGCCTCGCCCATCTGCGCCCGCCACCGCCGACCGCGCCGGGCAGACGGCCGGACGGGTTCGCGCTGCTGGCGCCCGAGCTGGCGCACGTGCGGGCGTCGCTGCTGGGCCTGCTGGGGTCCGCCCATCCCGGCCTCGCCCACGTCGCGCGTTTTGCCGGCGCGGCCCAGCAGCTGCGGTCCGTGCTCGTCCTGCTCTGTGCCCACGCCACCAACGGCCGCGGCGCCCAGTGGCCAAACAAGCACGCCGCCCCCGCCGCCCCCGACCACGACATCCCCCTCACCCGCCCCGGCGTCCTCCACAACTCCCACCCCAGCATGCCCACCCACCCCGCCTCCTTCACTGGCGTCTTCCACCTGCGCATTCCCCGTCTCCACACAGACCCGCCCCGGGCCCCCGCACCCCCCGGCCCGCCCCGCCTCCTCCCCACCCAGCTCCGCCTCGCGCAGATCGTCGAGATGGTCCACATCGCCTCTGTGCTCCACGACGGCGTCCACGAGCAACACGAAAACAAGCTCTCCATTCTCGCAGGCGACTTTCTCCTCGGCCGCGCCAGCGCTGCCCTCGCCCGCCTCGGCGAGCCACAAGTCGTCGAGCTCATCGCCAGCGTCATCTCCAACCAGGCAGAGGGCGAGATGCTGCGCCACCTCTCGATGCTGCGCGACCCGTGGGACATGTACCTCCGCAGGTCCTATCTCAAAACCGCCAGCCTCATGGCAAAAGGCGCCTGTGCCTCCGTAGCCCTCGGCGGGTGCTCGGACCACTGGCAAGACGCCGCATACACCTACGGACGCAACCTCGGCATTGCATACCAAGTTTGTGTCCTGCACTCGTGTATTCTATCCATTAATCCCCCCTCAGCTCGTACAAGACACCCTCGAACACCCCCTCGGCATCACCGGCCCCGTCCTCTTTGCCGCAGAAGAGCACCCCGACCTCCACCCGCTCATCCGTCGTAACCTCGCAGGCGAGGGCGACATTCAAAAAGCCAGACACTACGTCGCCCGCTCTCAAGGCATAGACCGCACCCGCGCCCTCGCAGCCACCTATGCAGACAAGGCACGGGAGGCCCTCCGCCTCCTTCCCGAGAGCGAGTACAGGGAGGCCTTGGATGTCCTGGCCGAGTCTGCCCTTGCGACGTAGCAGAAAAGCCCTCGCATAATTGTATTCTAAAACACATCTAATTTCTGGTGACTACCTCGAGCTGTGCATTAATAAAAGAAAGAGATCTCCTGATGATAATACCGCATCCATGGGCCTTGTCCCACCAGTCATCCAAAAGACTGTCCGCAGTCTGAACCAGAGAGGGTCAGGCTCTGCAATACCACATCCTTCGTTGCCGGCCAACAAGGGATCTAGTAACTACACTGCAAGGTATTTGAGAAGAACCCTGTCAAGCGAGCGAGTGCCTCTTTTCTTGCACATATGAAATAATCAAGCACCTTCCTTTGCTCGCCATCAGTGGCAACTTTCAGACCAAGATCTTGGTTGTTTGTAACGGCGCGCCCTCTACATCGGGCATACGTTTGCCAGCCCGAGTTCTAAGCGAGTTCAAATCTAACTTCACCAGCATTCCAGCGACAAAGTCTGTAGAGCTGTTGTTGTCTAATAACAGGAATGGTATAGATTTGCAAATGCTATTACTTGAGCTCAAAGTGATGAGCAGATCTAGACATTATCAAATTCTGTCAGTAAGCGAGGAGGAATCTGAGTCGTGCATCAAGAAAAGAAAGAGATCTTCGTAATAATAATCATTTTCACCATCATCTGCGTCATCCAGAAGACAGTACCGAGGAACCAGTGCAGCTTGAACCAGAGAGGGTCAGGCTCCGGAATACCGCATAACAGAGTCTGACCATCAAGTAAGTGCAGTGAATGATTATTGGTATTTGAAAACAACCTCGCCAAGCGAGCGAGTGCCTCGTGCTGGAGACTAGAGTTAGTCAAACCCATCGCGTGATGACAACTACGCACCTTCCCATCTGACTCACGGGGCATGAAGCCACCCATAAACTGAACAAATGCTCCACAAATTGGACCATTGAGAAAGAGAGCATTTTGCACAACATCCGGGCTTGCGTGTGGGAGGAGGGTGACTCCAAAGTTATCGCGAATGAGTGAGTAATACGGTGACCACAGCCATGAATAAGTACAACTAGAGTTCGGCAGCGGAATTCTCACATCGAGTTGTGAGTGACATGTCAGTGAGTTACTTGTAATATATCACTGACGCCTCTGTCTGCAAGAAATATGCCAGGCCAGGCCAGACTATCATGGTCACGGTGGAGGGCACCAGACACCTTGCAGCACCATTGATCTCTGATCCTTACCTTGCAAATAATCAGTGAGTGCGAACGCATACATTCTCTCGATAGCCTCGTCTTTTGACCGATTCTGAAAGCTCGTGGGGGGTGTTTCTCAGACAAACCAGGGCAAATGGCTGGAGCTTTCCCAGCTACTTTCATAGTTTGCAGGTTCACTAAAACATAATGGTCGTCCAAGGAGGGGTGGTGACAAGAATAGGTTTCAACCCTTCTGATCCGATAGAAACCCGAATGTGAGAGATCCTGAAGCTCAAGCACGTACAAGGCCTGCGAATCGCTCATTCAGTCAACATTAATGCAGAATAGAATATGTCTCACTATCTTCAATGAGTGTATACAACGTTCGATACCAAAGAAATAAAGAATTTTTGTTCCTGAATAAAGACTCGCTGGGATCGTTCAGCATCATCAGGGATTGGAAAAAGAATGTCGCGGGGAACAAAGATAAATGCCCTCAGATATAGCTTTGCTGTAACAGGGCTAATGTTTCTGATAATAATCGTATTCATCGATGACTGTAACAGCGGCATTGAGGAGAATATTGAGCGGAATATCTTCGAAACAGCTTCGGATCGCAGGGGATCGGGATTGAAGCTTGGACAACAAGTCTGATACAGCTGATAATTCTTCCTCACTGAGATCAGGCAGACTGATAGAGGGTTCGCTAAGCAACATGTCGCCTGGAGTCGTCTTAAGCCACACTGAAAAGGGTGAATTATGCCCCACTCCGAAGTTTTATTTTTAAAAGATCTTGTCTAATTAATGATGGCACGTGGGGAGCTTTGAAAATGCAATAGTATACATCCTTTTCACTGCACCCCGGAACGTAAAATCAATCATGTGCGCGGACCAGGCATCTTCCTATCAGTCTCTCGCATACAAATGAGATGTGGACAGATCCAAAAGTCGTGCGTTCCGCCTTCATTGATTACGCCATTAATATATGTGACAAGTCGTCTTTGCTTGATTGAGACGGGTTGATCAAAGTTGAACTTCGTTTCGTGGGAGGGTGTGTCCCCTAGCAGACAAAGGGCATAGTCAGCAGGAAGGGAGAATCCAGCTTGGTTGAGATTGGCAGGGGAATGTCAGGGCTTGCAGGGCAAAATCTAGCATGACGATATCAAGTCATGGGTGCGAGGTGTATTGGAGGAGTGTAGAGATCTTGGTCTATGCTGACCAGACCAGTATGACTAGCGAAAATGTCTTCGAGACAGCATCTTGCTGAAGCGAGCCGATCCTTAAGTACCTTCAGAGTATGATGAATACCACGAAGTACTACTCGCTGTGAATTGCCGAAATAAGGCGCATAGGACACTTTCTCTGACTCAACTTTGGTATAAATACAAAACCCACCTTCTTGACGCCGATTGCGGGGTATTTCTGACTCTCGACCCGCAGCGTGGACTCGTCAAAGCAGCCCTTCATGCTCAAGGACCGTGTAGCCGCGAGGGCACGTTGTCGCTCGCCTTTGACTCACGGCCGGATCGAGGACACCAAGGACGTGCGGAACGAGATGTCCTAGTGTCATTGCGGTGATGCAGTCGATACAGGAGCTTTGCGTTGAATCGTCCCCGGAAACAGCGCGCGGTATGACTTCAACGAATACCCTCACGCTCGGACTCGTGGCGTATATTCTGAAGCGTCCAAGTCATCGCCTTCAAGTCCCTCTCATCTCGTCCTGATGATATCCGTCGCGCGCCATACTTGAAACGACGGCCTGAGTCTTCAAAATCTTCCACCACACACACCCGAAAGCACCGATGTGTGATATGAGTAGTCGCACCAGATCGTCGGAAGGGAGGAAGGGACACGTAAAGCGTGACAAACGCAACGAACATGCATTTACGGATGCAGGAACTCTTATGAGAGCGAAGAGAAGGGAGACACGCTGTGGGAATGAATAGCCTCGACCGGAGTTGCACGTTGCACGTTGCACGACCGATGTGTCTAGGACCGTCACTAAAGCTGCCCATCTTGAATCTCTTGGCTGCGGTAGCCTGTTCGTGTGAGGTCAGATGGTTGATTCTCTGTAGCTTGAAGGCATTGGATAAAGGTTGCGGAAACGGCGTATGCCTAGATTGAGAACCCATAAGTAGGATGTTGCAGATCAGGGACGGAAGTTGCAAAGTTCAAGCCTGCAACGAGTCTGGAGTAACATTTAGGTTTAAGAACGACCTCGCTGGCGTTGGATAACGTTTGACATGGACGCAAGCTGTTGAGATATCTGGACAAGCAGGGTATTTGTCGGGTCAGACGGGTTAGGAGAAAGCTAGGGCAAGAGTTTTGTGCTGGCTCTCAATTATGAGCGCGGTAACGCTTGCTGTAAACAACTTGAACTTTTGCTGAGAACAACCAATGTTCTTCGAAGCGAAGAATCAGGCCACATTAGGGGGAGGTGAACTCTATACAAATGTGACAAGGGAACCATACCGCCCTTCCAACTTCGTGCCAGACTCCAGTTTCTCGGCATGATATATACGAGGACCGGATCCGCCGTCGAAGAGTTCGTATCAGCTAAGGGGTTATCGTAAGTATACAACGTGTGACTACATATCAAGCAGGACAGTCCGTCCTGAGATAGTCCTGAGATACTCATCGGCCATTGCTCCACGCCGTAGATATTTGGACAGATAATTCACTACCGAGGAAGACCGTGGCTAGATGCGATAACGATCTCACGGTTCTTAGTAGAGAATGTATCGTATTGGACACGAGTAGCGTTAAAACATTTCCCAGAGTTGTCGTGTATTCATCTTCCTGATGCAAGGGGAATGTGTATCGAGCTGTGACAAATGAGGGAATTCGAGAAGGCAATGTACATTGTGGGGATCATATCCATCATGATTGATGAGCAGAAATTTAAAAGGATGGATGAGTCAAAAAGTCAAATTTTGGGCTGTGATCAATGTGATTACTCACTGTGTCTGGGAACCAGCTGGTATATTCTTGATTCTTAACCTATCAAGCTCAGAGAATGGTGGATGAAACAGTCAAATGGGAACTGTGATTACCAGTACTGCCATTAGCAGTTAGCGCGCTTACTCAAGGTCCACTGAATTTAGCGAACAAGTTTATATTGTCTGTCATTGTCAAACTTACAGCATCCCTGCTGATCGCGCATATCTAGGCCTAGGGCTTTATAAAAGGCTACAAATCGATTTCATTTTGATCTCTAGTAACAAGCATACTGGATTGATTTTGGGCTGATTTCGTACTGTCGAAATGAGGTAAACAGTAGACGTTTCTCAAGTCGAAAGGACATCGGACGCGAAATAACTAGAGTGGTGTGTAAAGTGTGAATGGTTTATGGATTAACGTGAAAATCGACGTGGGTTGATGGTCGCAGAGATTGAATGATAAGATAAATAAATAGACCGATCGCGGTCTGGTTCGATACTGAATACATCAATGATGGTTCTATCTTAAGTAGTCAGTTCTAAATGTCCAAGGGAAGATAGATTAGAGATCAACGTACAACACAATGTCAGTTCGATGATCTTCGGTTCTTTTTAATGCATGATATGTTGATGGAAACTGAGAAGCAATAAAGCGTCCTCGATTTTGATCCCAGAATACTGGGTAGCTGTGGCCTTCTCTAGCTCTGCATACGATGCAGAGTCAATGGCGAGGGTGAGCTCGCTGATCGCCATACGAGATGATGAGGATGGCGGAGTAGATGTAGCAGCGGCAGTAGGGTCGGATACGGGCTCCGGTGGCGGAGTGACCGCCTCTTGAAATTCGTCCTCGCTACCGATGTCAGAATGGGCTCCATTCATATCGTCATCGTTATCAAGATCCATCGATGATGGCGACGAATACGACTGGAAGAACGGGGAACCAGATCGTGAAGCAGAAGTTGACGGAACGACACTGTTAAAAGAATCGTCGTCGTCGTCGTCAGCGCTGCTGGATCGTTTATCGCGTTTCCGAGCTGTCTGACGCAAGTTCCTGAACCAATTAGTAACTTTGCCGACATCCCTAATTTGGCTAATTAGCCCTCCAGAGAAAATTCGAATGATTGATCAGCACTTACATGCCAATTTCTAAAGCAAGAGCCGACCGCTCCTCGATACTCGGCGTGGATGTCTTGGTGTACAGGTCCTTTAGGGCATCGAGCTGATAGGGCTCTGGCCGTGATCGTCGCGGGCGCGATAATGACGACTGAGACACGCTGTATGGGGTCGAACTATGACGAGAGGACGACCTTCTGGGAGAACGGCTATCTAAAGAGGGTGAAATACTAGGAGAGCGCCGATGTGATCCAGACATAGGTGCTGATGAATGACCGGATGGAGGTAGGACCGGCAACCCAAGAGAAGGATGATTAGATGGAGGAGGAAATGCCGAGTATGTTCGAGGTTCAGTGTGGTGGTCAGTGGACAATATTGGACCAAGCCCGTCTACATCGTCCTCTTTTCGCTTTTTCGCAAGACTGCGTTGATTTTGGAACCAATTTGTTATACTTTGGTAACGCCTGACAACACAGAAATGATGACATAAATGGGGATACGAAAAAATCAAGATGGGGATACATACATTCCAATGCGTTCCGCCAATAGTTGGCGCTGATCAGTAGTTGGATGAGGAGTGATATTGTAGAGCTTCCGAAGCTCATCGGTCTGCTCAGGAGAGGGACGAATGCGCAATCGCCTGGGCATGGAGTCTGTCTCGGAAGTAAAATGGGAGTAATCCGAGTAGCCAGGGTAATCTGCACGAGAAAATTCGTCTAAAGGGAGATAATCGTCGTCGTAATAGTAGTCGTCGTAATCAGAGGGGTGGCGATTAAAATTGTTCGAGGAGGAAGGAGTAGAGGACGATATTACAGATGGAATAGTATATGGAACGCTCCTGGTTCTTTTCTTTGAAGATGCCCTTTTATTCTGAAACCAGGCATTGACGGTCTTTGTCTCCCTGAAAATCTGATTAGTATGAGATCGACAAAAAGGAGGACGGAGATGGGACTTACATCCCGAGACGCTCTGCTAAAGACGAGCGGGACTCGAGAGAAGGATGCTCATTTTTGTCGAAGAGCTCATTGAGAGCAGCGAGCTGGGCGGGAGTATGGCGATGTCGGGGTTTCTTCTGTTTGTCCTTGAGGACATCTGTGGGAGGGAGATCGGACATGGGGGCAGTCAAAAACAGCAGATGTGGAGATTAGTTAGGACAGGAATAAAGGAAATCAAGAGATACGAGGGGTATTACAAACTTGCAAGACCATAGCACTTTAACTCGAACCTGTCACTTTCCCACGTCTCTTTATAAAAAAGTCTTTGATCGCACTATCAGATCCGTGCCTTATGCACGCATTGCTTCAAATGCATCATGGAATTTTGATGCCCATTGTCCATTGTATCTGTCGCGAACCATCTCTGCTCGTCGTCTGACAACTAGTCCTACGAGCTGTGATATTCGGTGTGCATCAGGTCTGATCTGACGAACAGATGATGTCCCAGATGGGTGATATCAGTCTCACTCAGTCAGCAGTCATGTGTTTCAATTGTCGTCATCGTGCCGGTCGTGGTGATAAACCGGCTCGATTTATAATTATCCTAACGTATACTATCATCTACAGCATCCATGATATGCAAACATATCCCTCAGTCTTCTGCGGAATCTATGTTCCGAATCCATGCACCAATGGCTCCCCTGCAGAAAGATCAGTCCATGTGCATGCACTTGAAAGGAAGAACAGAACCCACAAGAATCCTTCGTGTCGCAAAAACAAAGCACGCTTCGTCCCCTTGCTCCAGAAGCGGATAGCATACGATAGTGTGGTGATTGTAGCAGCGTGTCCTGCGACTATGTCAGCAGCCCTCTCCAGAACGCCAAAAGAGCATACATACCTCGAATAAAGCAACCCCCAAAGTAGATCCTATCTAAATTGTACTTCTCTGCATTCATGTAACTAGATTAGATGTATCAGGGTCATCAATCTTAAATATAGAGGATAACCACTTACGCAATTTGACCAATATTATTTGACACCGCATACAATAAACTGCGGCTGATGTCTTCAGGTGAGAAGTCACCCTTCTTTCCACCTTTTTTAAATACTTTGCCGAACGAACTGGCGATGGTGGTCGACTTTAAGCCCAGCTTACTGTAATCCTGCCCATAAATATCGCCCACCAGCATGTCAACATGCGCATTGTCCCCTCTATCCGAGAACGCAAGCATTTCTGCAACACGACACGTCATCACGATAACCATTATAGCATCCTAACACAGGCGCTTACCGTCGAAGGTCGTCGCCGGTGTCAAAAGACTCAGCAAGCCCCATAGCGTTCCTCCACCCACACTCGTTCCACTGACACGCTCAAATGTACCATCTTCATTCACCTTGATTATGGATACACCGGATCCAATGTTGACCAGCAAGCAAGGGAGCTGAGGCGTCGGATCACCCACAAAGGTCACACCAAACTTGGGTGGGTCCGGACTCGGTCGTTCCAGAGTGCCATTAGTACCGGCCGACGGTAGTACGGGCTTTCCGGAGGAACATGTATGACTGCTAGCTATTGGGTTGGATGCGGAGTGAATAAGTTCGTCGGAGAAGTAGTACACCTCGTCTGGGATGAGCGTGATGAATTTGAGGCCCTCGATAAGACATTCCATCTCGTCTTCCCGCCGCACTTCCACTTGCAATGTGTCCTTGAACAGCTCGTAGAACTTGTGTGCGCCGCCACCTGTCGCCATTATCTTCACGCCCCGTCGCATTTCCTGGATTGGGACATGGTTTACTGTGGCAGAACGTTCGATTAGAGACAGGATGAACTCGACACATTCGTGGATGTTGTCCGTCTCAAACCGCTCAAAATTCAGTGATCCACCAGGGAAGTGTTGTGATGTTCGTCGTATGAGGGAGTCGCGCACGAGACCATCATCAAGACCGGAAAGAGTATGGGTATGAGGCCCCAGTACCAATGGTGTCAATGCGCCATTGTGTCTGGATGGGGAGGCCGCAACTTCAAGTGAAGATCCGCTATGTTGGCTTGTGGAAGGCGAAATGGAGCGGGGAGTGGATATAGTACTAGGACTTGCAGAACCATGAGTTGCGACAACAGAAGGCGAAGAAGGTGGGTCTGGTGATCGTGTAAAGTACACTACTTTTGCCAACGATCCACCGACCTAGGTATGTACGGTAAGCATCCGGGCCTGCCAGGCATAAGTATACTTACGTCTACGGCAATGTGTGATACCGGTTCTATATAATTGGGAAAATAAATTCCCCTGCTATCGCGAGTCTGTCCAACATATAATGAGTCAGTACTACCCCAAAGAATGGGCGTACCTCGGGAGACTCTTCAGACAAAATTATGGCACCGCGAGTGTCGACATGAATGACCTTTGCCGATGGCAGAGATGGTGAAGACATGGGTCGACCGGACGCCATAGCAAAGTGGCGGTGGTTCCACAGGATTGCTAGACGCTAAATAATACGCTAGTTGTACCAGGTCCATATTGATCGCCTCTTATCATACGATTTTCAACACGAAACCCCAACCCGAACCGGTTAAACATCAAAGCGGACCCGCGGCGGGGTACCATGTCCCGATCCGATCCGCCCGGGATCCTTGAAGACTCTTGTGCGCTTAGTCAGCGCTACTTTTGCACGGCGGTCGTACAGAAACTGGCATCTTATTTCCCTGGCAATATCACAAATTTGCAAAAATGGAATCTTAATCACATTCTATCTACATGTTTCACAAAAGGTCTCGGAATCGCACAGGGCGTGCCTGCCAAAGGCATTGGAATCAGTTTGGAATCAGTTGATTTTCAGCAATCCAGAAATGGGAAAAGGTGGATGGAAGCTTATTGAGGTTTTATAGCAAGAGAAGCTCGGGTTCAGGTCTGCATATGCGTTTCAACAGAGTCTAAATTTTTTTTGTTGGCCTCTTTTGGATACGTGACATCCCAATATAGAAGCGCGGATACTGATCGGGACATCCTCGAAGGGGCCTAGTCGTTATGAACTTTGCTGTATCACGGCATCTTGACTTTTTTTAGGGGTACACAAACTCCTAGGCTACAACGAGAGACTTACTGGGCGCAGGGAACAATATGTTGAGCCAAAAGAATTTAAGAGTATGATAATAATGATTCAAAATTCTCTTTGTGCGTTTCTGGTGGACCCTTAAAAGAGGTATCATGAATGATCTACAATGGTGTTGCAGTGATTTGTATATTATTTTTCGAGGAGCTTTTGTTTGATATTGAAGATAAGACTGTACAAAGAATATTAAAATCTTGGATAAGATATGTTTATGAATAAGAGGGAAGAAGTATTTGATTAGCCATTTAAGATCTTTGTCAAATAAGTTCCAAATGGAAAGAATGTTTGAAATTTATTTGTCAAATATTTTATATAGATGATTGAATATTCTTCCCCTTTCATTTACAAAGGTCTTTTTTGATGTTCCAATGTTAAATAGTAAAGTTTTGAGAAACCTTGAAAAGTAATATACTTTCTTTATTTAATCTAATTCAAATATTATCACACAGGCCTCCTAAATACCATTGTGACTCAATTCATAATACTTCTTCTGTGGAAAGAGCATTCTTCCCTACAGTGACTACAGTCATGTGCAAAATTTTGATATCAATAATCTGACTGATTTCCTTTATAGGCACACTCACAGAAACTCCCATGTCATGCTTTCCATCTTAGAACAAACTCAATTTTAGTCATGGAGCCATCAAATTTTTGTTGATTCATCCCTGGACACTGCCAATAACTATGGCTCTGCAACTCCTTGGACATTGTCAATCACCTCCACAGCTTCCTGATCTATTTCCAAACACTGCTAAACAACCTTCACAACTCCACAACTCTTGTTCAGACACTGCTGTTCACTTCCAGCTAACACTGCATCATTCCTATCCCTTTTTAGACATAACTCTCAGATCCTGCTCTGCTGGCTTGCCACAGCTTTCCTCAGTGATGCAAGACTGAAGGAATTGTTACCCAGCCATATAGTTACCCTTTGTAGGCATCTGAGAGAGCAGGACAAGGAATTTTTGCATGGAGGGCTGTGGAAATGTCAAAGTGAGGTGCAGGAAACTTTCCTATAGCTGCTGGGGACATAGGAGGAGTGGTAGGAGCAAGGAGGAGGCAATCCAAGATGGCCTGGAGGGAGTGAGACATAGATTCAATGGTTTGTTGTAAATCCAGTGAGCTTGGTAGTGTGGGAGGTCAGAGAAGCTTGAGTAAGTTGCATCTGCATCTCTAGAGTCAAAAAATGACTCTGGGCTTCATCTTGGGGGCTTGAAGGGTCATAGGAGGTAGGCAGGAGGTAGCAAGACACTGGTGGGGGAGAGATTTTTCAGTTGCTCAACTTATTGAAACAATTGATTTAGTTGCCTCAACCTATCAAGGCAATTGAAAAAAGGCAATCAAAAATGGGGCTCCCAGACCAAATCTAGGGACTCATTCTGCTGTAAGGGTGACTGACATCTGGAGGCTATGGCTCAGTCACACAGCTGGCAGAGGGAGATCCAAAGTATATTCAGTGTCTATGAGAAGTTCTATAGGTCTAACTACTCACCTGGCATAGGGAGAACAAGTCTAAGGATTTCTAATGCCAGTGTTTGAAACATTTACTCTAGATCATTTAGGAAAAACACTCAACAAAAATTAAGTCTAGAGTCCAATTCAGAAATGAAAATTCATCATAAACAGCCTCAATCTCCAGCCTCTGGGCATGTGACCCACACCAGAGTGGTACCATTGAATAGCCTGATGGGGATGAGAGGTAGGCTGGAAATCAAGGAACCATAATAATAACTTGGAAAT
Source organism: Termitomyces sp. 'cryptogamus' (assembly GCA_020091625.1). Taxonomy (NCBI): domain Eukaryota; kingdom Fungi; phylum Basidiomycota; class Agaricomycetes; order Agaricales; family Lyophyllaceae; genus Termitomyces; species Termitomyces sp. 'cryptogamus'. The sequence continues at coordinate 6,064,968 of JAGYZC010000001.1, forward strand.
GAGTGGTCCCCTAACAACCACTACCAATCTTTGAAAACCTGTTCAAGACCCCCCCCCCCTACCCACTGCCATTGCCACCTTTCCAGGGTCCCCCAAAGGAGCCCTAGTATAAGTACCATGCTCCACTTTAGTCAGTTAGTCCCAATATTGCCATAGTTTTTCTGTTGTTTCCTATTTTGCCCCATTTACATTTCTCAGCTTATTCCTATTTCCTAGCTTATCTCCATTTTCAAGCTCATTTCCATTTCCCAGCTGATCTTTGTTTCCCAGCTTATCTCACTTATATCTGTTCTCCAAACTTATCTCAATTTCTCAGCCTTATTTGGTTTTTATTACTTAGCTTAACTCAATTCATTTTCTCCTCTTTTATTCAACTCAAGCTCATCTCACAAGTTCTTGGACTCACTCCACCTTTGAACTTAGCCCTGTCAAGGTCTTCTCAGGCTTCTGAATCACTTATGTAACTTCTATGAAATTCTGATGCTCTATAAGTCTTCAGTCTACAGTGAGAGGAACTAGGAAGTGCATAAATTCAAAAGGTTCAGAGAGCAACTTGCTATTCATGGCATGACAATGCTGAACATATTGATGTGAAATGGAAATATTTGGTTCTATTTGTCTCAGAGACTCAGCCAAAACAGTGCCAATTCAGCAAGTTTGAGGGCTTGCAATACACTCAAATTCACAACTTTTTAAGATTGTAGCAAACAGATTGATTTGTATTGATTTTAAAATATAAGTTCAAACAAAATGTTCAAATGAATGATTAAGTTTCAATCATCAACTAAAACTTAGAATGAAGCTCTGTTCACATTATGAGCCTTGGTAATCCACTCCCTGGGGATTCCAAGCTGGACATCAAACATTGCTTGGAGCTCTCAAAATCCCTCCCTTTTATACTGTTGTCTCCACACATGTACTATGATGCCCCATGCATGCTGCTGTTGTCATTTCAGCCTTTTGTTGCCTTATGCCAATGATTTTTGTGGTTCTGTGTGCTTGGCAAAAGCTAGGCCTTTGTTTCCCCTGTCTATTTTTTGTCCCTTTTCTTTTATAACATCCTTTTCTAACCTCGCCATCCTCTCAAGGTCCTACAATAGTTGTTTTGTGCATTAAATTGAGGGAGGGAGGAGGTCATTGGGCTGGGGAGGACAGGGAGTGCTTCCTTGGCATTAGTTAGGCAGTAACCAGCCTGAGTGGGCACTGCCATCTTGTTAGATGAGTCTGGCCATCACTGCAATCACTGCATCAATCACTAACATGGACAACTCTCAGATCTTTTGTTTGTTATGCTGCTAAGATGTCTTTTTAGTGCTCCCTCTGAGGTCATTGGTGTATTAAGTAAGCACCCTTTCTCTGCCTACAGTTTTTGGCATTATTGCTTACAGTTTTCAGCACTTATTTATTGAATATATATTGAGGGGGGAACTTTTACTGATTTTGTGGTCTCTTTGGTAAAAGATGGTGTAACAATATTTTTTGACAGCTCTATATATCAATGGATCCTGCTCCTTTATCACAAGGAAAAATATCAATAGAAATCATGCTTTTTATCTATAATATGTGAAGTTTTCAAACTTTGATGTTGTGACAGGTGGCTTTTGCCTGGGCACATTTGATCCTTGATCTTTTTTATCATCTTGCAAATGATGACTTTGGCCCAAGACATGTCCTGTATGTCATGCTCTAGATCCTGCAATGTTTTATAAGACTTTGAAGAATAGTGAGAGTTGCAGAACCAATCAAGCATTGGCACAGAAGGATCAAGTTCAAGTGCAGCTTTGTTATGTAATGCAAGTGCAATTCAAATAGCCTGACAGCAAAATCTGGAGTGACTTAGCTATATAGTTATGCATTTTATAAGCTGAAAAATCAAAATCATCAGAAATAACAAGATATGAAAGAAATGAAGACAATACTTGTGTAACTGAGATTCAACTTAGCAATCTCAAATAGCCTTTGAATAACAAGTGCCTAAGATATTGTTGTATGCATTGTGTGGAGTCAGAAAGCTAGCATGGAAACAATTTGAAATGTTCATGTTATTGGGCAATTCTAGCATGTATTATGAGGACTCAGGATATGCCTCTAAAATTCTATATGGGCTGTCCTGTCAAGGCATAAATTTTGCCACTCTTCTGTCTCATTTCTGAATATAGTCTCTCTTGTGATTTGCCATTGACAACATAATTTGATTCCACACCTTGGAAGAACTTTGCATGGTGAGCTTAGTTAATCTTTGCAGTCATCAAATTATCCATTGCCACAACAAAATTACTTTCTACCTTGTGAATAACTTTTGCTGAAAGCTGATTTCCTGGAACCTCTGAGACCTTACTTGACTCCACAGGAAGCAGAATCTAAGGAAGTAGAATTTTTGGTAAGAAGGCTAATCATAGCTGAAAAAGAGTGTACCTTATAGATGCACTGATTGTTTTCATCATACCAAAATGAAACAAGGCAAGGCCTTTACCTGGTTCATCTGAGCTCTGTTAACATAGAAATGTATGCTCTGAACAATAGTTTTTGTTTGAATGTTCCAAGCTCCATCAGTTTATGTGTGAATAGTAGTTGACATTTTGTGTTTGACTCTGGTCAACTGCATCAAGGCTTTCTAGAAGGACAAAGTGAAAAAATTATCTCAATCTGTTATGATTTTGTATGGCAGACTATTTTTGCAATACCAGTCACAAAGAAAAATCTCTGCAAACTCTTCTCCTGTCTAATTAGACTTTGTTGGGAAAATTATAATCTCTACTCCTGCATACAAGTCATGGAACAAAACTGGTCAAAACCTCCATCAACCAGTAATAGGCCCACAAAATAAAGGCAAAATTCTGGAACCTTGTATATTGGCAAAATCCAAAAAGGTCCTTGAAGACAAAGATATAAAGTAAGATCCTCAGAGTCACAACAAAGTAATTGAGACAACTTTATTACATACCTGTAGACAAAGATATAAAGTAAGATCTACAGGATAGTAAGTAACAAAGTATGAGAAGTGTAATAAGTCAATGTACCCTCAGAGTCATGACAAAGTAATTGAGACAACTAAGGGATGTGTGTTTTGTATACTCTGGATATGTATGGACAGTAAAATAAGGTTTTATGTAAAGTATGGCAAACAAAGAAATGATTGTGTAACAGGGTGGCATAACATATGAAAATACAAAGAGAGTAATTTATATGAAGTAGCATGTACTGGGGGTCCAGCTTAACAGTCCTCTTTGAAAACAATTTTGGAGATTGCTAGAGTATGAAATCAAGGAACACTTGGATGCCAGATATATCTCTGCACTTGAGGCTTGCTGGCACATCTTTGAATTCAACATGCATAGATAACATCCCCCTGTGTATTGGTTACCTGTGCATTTGGAGGGCCAACATGAAGTCTACTTTTAGGATGATGAGCCTTTGGAGATGGTGGCTGCCAGGCCTAATGCAAACAAGACTACACTCACTGCTTAGTTTGAAGCCAATGCCAAATTCCTTAATAACAACACCACCTATCAAAGCTTTCCAACCAAGTTTATTTATGAAGCTTCCAAAAGTACTTGGAAGGAGAGGCAAAGAGGAACAGCTATTGGAAGGATGTACTTTGCTTCACCCCAACAGGGAGAAAGGTTCTACCTTAGGATGATCCTGGCAGTTGTGACCACTGCAACATCATGGGCTGATCTCAGAACAGTCAATGGCCACACTTATCCCACTTATAAGGAGGCATGCAAGGTCCTTGGTCTTTTGGAAGATGATGCAGAATGGAGGCAATGTCTTGCTGAAGCTGCTCCAATCCAATCAGGATCAGCTCTCAGACAGCTCTTTTGCACTATCCTATTCTACTGTGCTCCTACCACTACAGAAACTCTATAGAATGATTTCAAGACTCCATTTGTAATGATCTTCAATACAGATTGGAGAATGTCCAGCAATACAGGGACAGAGTCTATACTGATGAAGATGTCTATGACTATGGCCTTCATCTGATTCAAGACAACTTGAAGAATTTTACCAAGACTCTTCAAGACTTTTCCAACATACTCGAACCCCAACAAGTTTGGAATGTGATACTAGGTAAGTTGGCCTGTATAAAGATTTGACATTGATGTTGATCAAATGATTTTGGAGAATAGACTGTTGCAAGAAGAAACTGATTATGATGTTGAGGAATTGAAGAGAAGAGTGGATGAAAACAAGGCCAGATTTAATGGTGAACAACTGAGGGCCTTCAATGAAGTTATGGACTCTGTGGACAACAGCTTGAGCAAGATGATATTCATTCACAGTGCAGCTGAATGTGGCACAACATTTGTCTGCAATGTCAGCTTCTGCTGTTTGGTCCAATGGAGATGTGGCATTATGTGTAGTGTCATCTGGGGATTGCTGCTTTATTGCTGGAGAGTGGTAGAACTGCACATTCAGGGTTGAAAATCCCCATTCATGCTCTAGATACATCCATTTCCAATATCAAGAGAGGAACTCAGTTGTCTCAACTCTTACTCCAGACCAAAGTTGTCATCTGTAATGAAGTCCCAATGCAACACAAAAATGCCATTGACTCTGTGGATCAAAGGTTCAGAGACATCCTAGAAAAGGATGTTCCTTTTGGTGGAGTGACTATGGTGTTTGGAGGAGATTTTCAACAAACTCTCCTAGTTATCCAATGAGGACTTAGGCAGCAGATGATTACTGCTTCACTCAAAAGAGGAAGACTTTAGGATCAGATTCAAATTCACTACTTGGTTCAAAACATGAGATTGGATCAAACTCCTAATAACACTGCTCATGCAGCTTGGTTATTGGATGTTGGTGCTGGAAAAAATCTTGGGCCTGGAGAAATAGTACAACTTCCAGAAACTATGATCTGTGATGACAATTCTGTCATTGGATTGATCTCTTCCACTTATCCTCATATTGATCACTATCAAGATGATCAGGATTACCTGGATCATACCATTCTTTCTGGCAAGAACTCTGATGTAGAGGATAACTCAGAAGTTCTGCAGAAATGTCTAGGAGAAGAGAAAATCTTGCAGAGTGCAGACTCTATTATATCTGATGATGGGAATACTAATGGCCTTGGATTGTATACAATGGAATACCTCAACTCTCTCAGAGCCAATAGTTTGCCTTTGGCTAAATTGGCTCTGAAGATTGGTGTTTCTGTCATGCTGCTCAGGAATCTGGAAACAACTAAAGGACTTTGCAATAGGACAAGAATGATTGTCACCCACATCAGCACCAGAGTTCTCAGATGTTGGATCATCAGTAGGGATGCCAAGTTTGCAGGATCAATTGTTTTGATTCCAAGAATCAACATGGATGTCTCTAAAGAGGCTGAAGAGGATTTGCTGATTGCATTGTTCAAGAGACAATTTTCAATTTGATTGGCCTTTGCTAAAGCATGTTGGATTGAACCTTCAATCAGGAGTTTTTGCACATGGCCAACTTTATGTTGCACTTTCTCAGTGCACATCAGGAGCTCATATCAAAGTCATTTTGGACCCAGAAACACATCAAGAAAGATTGCAAATATTGTCTATCAAGAAATCCCCAATGGTTTACAAATGTAAGTGTGACTTTTGATGGATTCAAGCAACAAATTGCTAACTTTTATGAACTTCAGCACCTAATGTATATAACCTGACAGTGTAGTATAGATATTCTGAATAGTTTACAAATGCAAGTGTGACAGTTTAAATATTTACTTGGTCAATACTAACTTTGATAATTCTTAGCATCTCTAATATATACCAGTGGACATTGTAGCATTTTGTTGATAATGTAATATAGATACCTGATTGGTTGATATATAGAGAACAGCAACAGTTAGTGAACAAAATACAAAGACCTAAGCAGACAAAGTGAGGTTGGGTCTGAATCCTAACATTGAATTATCAATTACAAAGACCTAACAAAGTGAGGTTGGGTCTGAATATTAGCATTGGATTATCAATTACAAAGACCTAACTGAACAAAGTGAGATTGGGGCTGGATCTTAGCATTGAGTTAAGACAATACTGGATCTTAGCATTTGAATTATCAATGACAAAGACCTAACTGAACAAAGTGAGGTTGGGTCTGGATCTCAACATTGAGTTAAAATATTGAGGACCTAACCGAACAAAGTGAGGTTGGGTCTGGGACTAAGCAAGAGCTACAGGCCCGTGCCTTCGTAGCTCGTAGTTTAGTACCTGAGAATTGCAAGATTGTCCCGCATGCAGAACAAAATTTGGTCACCTTGATAATTTCCGAGCACTTCAGCCAACTTTTATAATAGATTGTTTTGTTCCCATAGCTGTAGATACACATAGTTATGAGGATGATTACACGGGACCCTATAACGACCTCTGTCGTAACTCATAAGTTGTAATAACCCATAGATTTCGGCTTCCACCGACTGCTATGGGTTATGACAGCTTTGACCAATGGAAGGGGGCTCTGACAGGGCTAATGTCGTGAGGATCAGGTGCTGACTCATTCAGATTGTCAATGTATTGAACAAAACAGGAAAATATATTCTAATGAAAGTTTCAACCCCCAACAGCGTCGAGCACAAGATCACAAATTTCCTGTTTCTCCGCACGAACTCCTAACTCCAACGTCACTCCCGCGCCCTGCGAGAACGTCATCCGACAACGAACAACCACTTTCCCTCCTCCTCCCGGCACAAGTCCAGATAACTGTAGAGTGTGAACTGAGGTTGACGTTGGTGTCTCTGTACCACCCAAAGGCTCCATGTTAAGAACTTCGATGATGGAGTCACAAGCGGCTATAGTGAGCAAGAAAAGAAGATCAGTCACAGATATCTAAGGTTAGGTATCACGGAAACCAACCTTTGATGCTCTCCATGGATGACAAGGCAAACGTTTCCGTAATACTAGGTGATGTACGTAGCCTGTCCCACTCAGCACCGAATGTAACATAGTTAGGGATAATGTAGTCGGGTGCGCCAACTTCAATCTCATCGATTTGGTATTCATCTTCATATCCATCCTGTTCAGGTTCGCCCGTCGATGGATCAAGCTCTTTAGTGACGAATTTTAGCGTGCATGCAAAAGAGCCAGTGGGATAGGGTTCGTTTTTCGAGAAAGAGACATATATGATGCTTGGAGAGTTGGAGGAAGTCAACGTAGGTAGAGGGATAATGAAATCCTCAGTGAGGGTAGGTTCCTCAATCTGATCTTGCATGATAACTGATACGTTTTCGAGAACGGTATCGGGCAGTGTGTTCGATACATTAAACTAGATTCAAGATATATTTTTCAGAAGATTCCGAAAGAAAACAGGATGGATGTTACTCGCCTGGAAGACGATATGTTCCGCGAAGATATGCGTAACACACGAAACCTGATACTCAGTCTCAGTCTCGGTCAGCTCGGTTGCTTCCGTGCTGTTTTGCACGGAGCCATACGAAGCAAACTCTGGAACCTCCGCAAGCTGTTGTACATACGCTGATTGCTTCTCTGCAGCCGTCGGCGGAGGAGGCGAATCTGAGGCTTTCTTGGTGGTGGGAACGCCGATAGTATCCAATGTGCTTGGACCTACGTAAAGAGGTCAGTTAAAACTCCAAATATATCGTCATCCTTACTCACGAGAAGCGTCTTGAGCAGCTTGGGACCGACTGATCTTCGGTACTGACGAGATATCAAACGCTTGGGTGCTGGAAGAGGGATCCTTGACGTATGTTACAAGCTTGGATTCCAGAGCAGCCAAGGAGAATACGGACTCTAAAATGAGTGTTAGGCAAGATGCTCATGGTAACAAAAACATAGACCCGCACCTTCTTTGACATAAGCATCAGCCAATGGCTTTTCTTTGAACGTCTTCAAATAAAGTGCAGCACGATCACGAACTTCATCGTCGACATCGTCTAAGCAACTATAGATGTGCTGTGTCAGAAGACAGCACATGACAAGTAAGCGTATGCGGGCAATCACCGATTCAGGAGAACAGTGATGCTCTTGCGCAGTGCAGAGTCAATCGAGTTGATACCGAATTTAGCCAAGCTCGCAACTGCCGCTGCTCGTACAGTTGCATTTTCCAAAACAACCCGGTTATAGATGAAACGAATATATTTGGCAGGCTGTGGTGATTTAGGGCCTTCCATTCCAAGAAGGTGGAGGATGCGAACAGAAAGCTTAGTGAACTCGCAGTCTTCAATGAATTCACATAGATGAGATAGGGCCTGTTCCTTCGCATCGGCAATAAACTTAACCATATCGAACATCGCCTCAACGACCGCGCGCTTGAAATCATAACCACCCTCATCACGAAGCACGCCCGAGAGGAATGTGAGCATAGAAGCATGTTTCGTCGGAAATTTCAAGCAGAGAGAGCGAATGGCCTCGACGATGATGACCTTGAATTCGTCCGTGATTTCGGCCATGAAACCGGTGATTTGTCTCATGAGACGATCAACCGAAGCCTCATTGCCAGTCTTCAACAATACCAGTAAGCCTGAATAATAATGCAAATTAAATCAAGAAGACTGACCTTGAGTAGTGTAGTTATTGCATAAGTAGCAACACTCCTGTTAGAATCAGCGATAAGAGCTTCTAAATCGACATTACATGTAGCAACAGCAGCAGGTTGTGTGAGAGCGAGAGCGGCGAGAGTACGTGTAGCAGCGAATTTGAGGACAGCTTTGGGTGAGGACAGGAAAAGTTGGAGGACTATCGCCTTTTATGAGCCTCGGACAATCTCAAATGCTCGCTAGAATAATCACCTGAGATGGCTTTCGATAGTTGCTGGGGGCTAACGTTCTTCATTTCACAGATTACGCGCGCAGCTTCATAGTTGACCATGTCACTCTTATGCCTCAACCAGCCGTCAATGAACTCCAGCATCGGGCGTTGAAGACTAGCCAGAAATATAAGTGATTTCTTGCCTTTGATGTTGCTAACACTCACTTGGAATCTTCCTCCATGACCTTGGCCGTGTACCGTATCAACATACAGATTGACATTGGGTTCTTTAGAATTGATCCTGCACCAGGCTTTGTACCCGAATATTGTTGTATCATCTTCGTGACAGCCATCCGGTCTTGTTGCCGAATGAGATACAACAGACCGATGGCGTGATATTGGACGCAGTAGCTCGACGTGATGATCGTGTTTTGAGTAGTAGGTTGTGGTGCCGCGCCAAATCCAAGAATTCCACCACCACCACCAGTGCCAATGGTTGCGTCATAGAACGAAGGGGAAGATTTAGTGTTGACAGCTTCCTGCGTCTCATTCGCCCAACGCTTAACAACGTCTTTCGCGAAGGGAAAGAGATGGTAGGCAGAGACGAGAGCAGCAGATGCAACGTTGGGATTACGGTCGACAATAGCAGCCTTGAAGAAACGCTCAATACCTTGTGCCATTGACGGCTGATACGTGTGTAAATCAGCCAATGCAATACTCAAGTACGATGCTGACGCACATCGATGATACGGCTGAGAGCTCGGATGGCGTTTGAGCGGTATATAACCTCAGAGTTGGGCTGCATATCCTTCATGATACTGCTGGTGACCATTATAACATCTTCTGCTGATTCTGCCAATTCCTTGATAGCCATGTACACGGCCTGCCGCAGCGCGCTCTGTGAACAGGATCAATTATTGCTGGACTTTGTAGATTGGGAAGAGACCGCACATCTTTATGTTGGAATAGTTTTGTAGTTCCAAAGAACAATGAAGTGGCTTCCTGCGATGTCAGAGTCTCGCCAACGCAAAGAAGATACACAATCCGAGTGAGGAGTAATCTGCATTTACGTGGACTAATGGGTGATTCATTGAATACGCGGGCTTCCTGGATGATTGTGGTCTTGTTATTGTAGTACGAGCTCAGGCCGCTTTCCTCCTCCTTCTTGGAGGGAAGCACCATGGCAAAGGAGGCCATTGCTGAGCTTCGTCGCTTATGCGTCGTGCAGGGATGTTGTGGACGTGTAATGTTTGTTTGGTCACTAATGCCAACGACGTGTTTGGTTCTAGCTTTGCACCTCCAGCATCTTTCGTTTTCCAAGTCAAATCTATATTCGTATGCGTTCAACGTTCACATGTTATTTAATTTATACACGACGGCATGGCCAATGTAAGACGCGCCTGACAAACGGCTAGGAAAGTGGAGAGGAGGGTCAAGTATCATAAAGGTTCATAAAATCGTACTGATAAAGAGTGTTGCGCAAGAACCTGTAGACAAACCCGTCGTGAATTCCTCAACCATTGCTGCCTGCCGCAAGACCAGACGCAGCGCCCTCTCCCATCCGCTCGCCCTCAACGGAATCCTACTAGTAAGGCATTCTAGAAGAGGTGGGGATGGGAGGACCACAAAGACAAGAAACGAGTGGGTGATGGAAGGGTAGGTAGAAAGGGAAGGGCAAATGTGGATCCAGGACAATAATAGCGATATCAAAGGAAGTAAGAGTCATGAATCTCGAGAATGTGGTAAAGGGAATGTATCCGCACAATAAGATGGGATATTTACGGGCGCAAATGAAATGGAATCATGACATCACAGGAGAGGTAAGACTAGAGGCGGCCATACCACCTCCCCTCTTACAAGGGAGGCGGATCTGGCTTGAAAAGAAAATAGCGTCCGTATAAAGAAGGAATCGAGGGCACAAGCAAACCTTGTTGTAATAGAGGTCATAATGGTGTAGAGCAACAAAACGTTGCCAGTAAGTCGGGCTGAACTAGCCTCGGACGCACGAGGAGGATATGTCGAGAGTAGGAATATAACGAGTGGAAGCCGAGAGCGCATTATTGAGGACCGGCGAACCGGACGTGCCTCAACCGTAACTTTCCAACTTTGCCACACTCCCCGACATCTTCGCAGCTCGCTGCGCGTACAGCCCGCCCCATGAGAACATCAAACAGCACCTAAGACCCAAGCGAAACACCCCTGCAGCTAACGTCCACAACCACATCGCTGGACCGCACCTGAAGCGCACGAACCGAGAGAAGGACCTTCGAATTGATTTACCAAAGGTCAGCTTCGCGGCCGCGTCCAGTGCGCTGTTGGCCGGTAACAGGACCAGGAGGAACCTGCTGGGCTTGTCGGGTGTGCGAGCGAAGCCTAGGTAAGATCGTTATGAGGATCGATGATATCTCAGTGGATATGCACATACATTCGGTCGCTCGCACGATGGTCTTCCTCGTCTTGAACGACCTTGCGCCTGGCGGAAGGCTTAGCTTCGTCCTGAGCGTTGCGCTGGACACTCCAGTCGAAAACGTAGTCGTACTGGTAACCCTCACGAACAAAGAGGTCACGGAAAAGCTTTCGGAGATAAGAGTAGTCAGGTTTGTCGTCAAAGCGAAGAGCACGGGTGTAATTCAGGAAGATGCCGAACTCGTTGGGGAAACCGCGGCAAAGCAAATCAGTGGGGGTAGTCATCTTCTTCTCCATGATGCGGTCATATTTCTGTTTCTTTGTAGCAGCCTTAAGTCCCTGCCATGGGAGGGAACCCCGGAGGAAGTACATCAGGACATATGCAAGGGATTCCAAATCATCACGACGAGCCTGCTCAACACCCAAGTGGGTGTTGATGGAAGTGTAACGAGCAGTGCCGGTCAAATTCTTGTTCTCCCTGTAGGGAATATGAAGGTGGGTCTTGGGGTCGCGGAACTTCTTCGCCAAACCGAAATCGATGACGTTGACCTGGTTACCACGCTTGCCAATTCCCATTAAGAAGTTGTCGGGCTTGATATCGCGATGGATAAAGTTGCGAGAGTGGATGTATTCGATACGAGAGATCTGGACGGATGTCAGCCACTCGCACCTCGGCAAGTGACACGGCGCATATAGGATGACTCACCAATTGATCGGCAAGGAGAAGGACCGTCTTCAAGCTGAACTTGCGATTGCAAAAATTGAACAAGTCCTCGAGAGAGGGTCCAAGAAGATCAAGAACCATGGCGTTGTAGTCGCATTCAGTGCCGAACCACCGAACGAAAGGAACGCCGACACCGCCAGCGAGGGTCTTGTAGACCTTGGATTCGTACTCGAGCTGAGGATGCTTGGCCTTGACGGATTCGAGCTTAATAGCGACTTCTTCGCCTGAGATGATGTTGATCCCCAGGTAGATGTCCCCTGGATAGAGGGGTTTCATGAGGAGGAAGGGATATCAAAAGAGCGGATAACATACCAAAAGAGCCAGAACCTATCTTCTTTCCCAACCTATATTTCCCACCGACACGGAGGTCGAGTCTATGAGAGGAAGAGTCTGCCATATGCTATGAGGATAGAGAGAAAATCTGGGAAAGAGTGTAGATGAGTTTCGTGAAAGAGCGGGAGAAATCAAAGAGGGGAATAAAAGCAACGAGTTTTTCTAGGGGTTGAGGGCAGGAGGGCGTGTGGATCAGGCACTGGTCAATGCCCGTAACGTGGTTACCTCCCGGTGGCTGACAGAGGGCAGGCAGTCAATAAGATAGCCGTTGTCAAGATGGCTGCCCCCAATGGCGAGGAATCGAGGACAAAGAAAACGCCACGCCCGCTTGTTGATGTGTTGTGAGGTTACTATGCGGCAACCTCGCCGCTATTGCTTTTGATGGCAAGAGAAGAAAAAATAAGACGTAAGATACTCACAGAAAGTAAGATAGAGAACAAAGAAAAGGTTGAAGGGGGGAGGACAAGGTTGAAGGGCTTCGAGGTGGTGGGCTGAGGCAACCTCAAGAGAGAACCAAATAAGCTGTGCAGCGGAGTCTCAAATCCATCCCATCGATGAATCAGTCTAACTTTTGTGCTGAGCAACCCTTGCATTGTCAACTCAGCCGTGCTGCTGCGTTGCTGTCCTTCTACTTACCCGCCCCCTGTTTCTGCCTTCACTATCATACTATAATCAGGTGGCCTTCTTTCTCGTACCTCCCTATTGAAATACATTATTCTCCTCCGACAAGCCATCGCATCAATCCCCTACTGGCCGTTTTCCCCCTTGGTGCTCGCTCCGTAGTTCCGAAACAGCGCAGAGCGCGCGCTTAACGTCGGATATCCAGGCCGGCGAAAATTTGAAATATCTTTTCGCAAGTGCCATGTGTTCTGATGCCAGTGCCCGCATTTTGTGTGGCCCTTCGATGTCGTCTGCGGCAGTTCTTTCTCCGTCCTCAATCGGATCACAGCCTATGGCAAGGTCTATGATTCGATCTTATTTTTGACACCCATAGAGCTTGTAATCTTTCTGGATCATAAGACTGGATTTTCTTCTCCAGTCGTCTGACACTTTCGTAGGCCAGGAGATACCGAGCTCAGATCGACGTCAAATTTTGTTGCACTGTCTGCTGCCTGTCATCTAGGTACAATGTATTCGTTTCCGAAGAGGGTGGCGTCATGAAAAGCTCCACTTTCGCTTTTGCAGAAATGAAACATACACATATAGAGCAAGAAAATTGTCATTTCAAAACGTTAGGAATGATTTTCTACTGCATATGTGCATACATATCATATATATTCATGTCGCCTGCAGGTTGTAGCATGCCTAATAGTATACATATCTGACATGAACGGTGGACAAGCCTCAAGAATGTTTAATCCGTTCAGGGACCTAAGTACGCGATCTAAACGTATGCATATACCAGATACGACGAACCGCTCGAGAGTTCCAATCTTCATGATCTTAATGACTAACAAAAACATTGATAATGCATTTTCAGAGGCATTGCTTGCTCGACGGCGATGATCTAGAATCGGACAGATTCCCACAATACGTATCCTACCTGCAGTGACCTACTGCACAAATGCTATAAGTCTGATACCTTCCAATGCATACCCATCATACCCATCAGATATCACTGTGACTATGATACTCCACACTTAGAACACGTCAGCCCTGGTAAAAAGGTAGCTTCCCGGCCACTTGGTGTAGTATACAGTCCGCGTAGACCTCGTAGCTTTCAGAATAACTGTCATTTTCGGTACTGTGCTGTCACATTTCGTATCCTTCTTTGTGACTGGCCTCAAATTGTGTTTGTACAGATTACATGAAGCAAATTATCCCAGAGTTCAGAGAAGCCTGAGACAAACTACGTCGGGTTCGAGGGTGGGAGCCTTTGAACCCCACATTGGCCTTGCATAAGTAATGCTGGACGGTAGGAATGGAAGCATTGCAACTCTCCCATCTATTTTGAGCTTTGAACGTAGAAGGAGTGAAAAGATTCTTACCAGCGCCCATAACAATAACAGCATAACAATAACACCGATTTTCAACACCATCTCAGGCTTGGAAGTTCTTTGGCTTCCAGAGGACAATAGCATGTCTAATCATGATGAAGGTGACTCATGCCATGTGTTACTGCACAGATGGGTCAACAGAGTCAACAAGGTATCATGCAGTCATGGGCTCCGAGAAAGATATGAATTAATATACTCGGTGGATATCGCTTGAGATACGCAGTTGTCCTTGCCCTCCTCATCACCTACTAGTAAGGAATTTAATGGACCACAGTGCTCCCTCGTCTTATTGGCAGTGTGCCATGTACTTACAGCTTTTGACTTCTGCAACATGTCTCATGGCTTGCAAGTTCAGAATGGGTTTGCAGTATCCTGCAGGACCTCTACAGAGGTGGTCTCAGCTCAAATGTGAGACTTGGTGAAGGCAATAATATGTTCTTCTCACTGCTGGCACTGGAACCTGTTTCCATAGCTGTCATACCATTTTTTAATGAATTCTTCCATTGGAAACACACTGTTCAGAAATGGTACAACTGGTTTCTTGTTCTTTGTTTTACTAGGAAACACAATGAGCTGCCAGCAGTGAGGTGGGATCTGGGATACTGGGTCCAAAGCTGGTCCAAAGCTTGCCTGAAGGCCCGAACGTTCAAGCTCCGCTCAAAATGCAATGCTTGAATATTGAACCATGAAGACTGGTCACCCACCTTAAAGACTTGACATTGTATATGCTGCTGATCTTCTCAATTCATGGGGACAGCATGATTTCCTCTCAGCCGCTGAAGACTCTATGCCAACGATGTGAATAATGATGATAAAGACTGGGATCTGGTGATAATGTTGATAAGGATGAGTATGTTAGAAAGACTTGTTGAAGACAATGGAAATAATCATAGTGGAGAGAGTGGTAGGCAGGTAGGTCAGCTTGTCAAGACATGCATTCGAGGACATCAGCGTTGCCAAAGAGCGGGTCAAACGGTCGAGAGTCTCTAACTATACCTCCGATGATATCAACCTTGTCATCTGACAAAGGATTTCTGAAGGTGCCTTCTGGCGAGCACATCAAACCTAGAAGAAGAGGATTGATCAGGAAATAACGCGCTGGCACTCTACTGTTTCCAAGAAGGCAAAGATGGACCACTTGAATATCCCCTTAGGCATGCTAGGCATTGATTCAAGCTAATCATTATATCCTAGGTGGCCAGTGCCATCCCTATTTGCTGCTGTGCTACAAAAATTACCAAAATCTAGCATTAGTTTGCAGACACATAATAGATCCAATACTACTCGATAGAATGATTTGTCCAATTCACGCATAATACGTATTCTGATGATCCATATGTAAAAACATAATGTATTTCCTTATGGGGTAATTATCTAAATGTGTATGAATTTGCGAAGATCAGGAGGTCTCTCCATCACATTCCGACCGTGACCAAGGTCATCTCCATCTTTTGCCCTAGGCAATCCTCTCATTCGTTCCAGGCCACTTTAGTCTCTATCAGGCCGTCCATTCTCTACCAACCCTCATTTTATACCACTCAGGAGTGTCTATTTCAGCGATCATGGCATACCGTCAAAACGACCCATACTATCAGCAACCCAACGATAGTTACCATTCGTACCCAACAAGTAATTACCCCCCGTTTCAGCAGCACCACCAAGAATCATATGACGGACAAGCGAACTGGGATAGCAAGTCCGCCAGATCATACCAGAGCCATGCAGGGTCTCAGGTACACCTCATGCCTTCTTCATACGAAAAGTACGAAGCACCTCCGGTGCCCCCGATGCCTCTACCTCAGAACTACCCCCCACAACACCAAGGGATGTACGGCATGGACAATGGATACAATGACATGCGCGAGAAGATGATGCGACGGAGGTCTGTGCGCCAGGTGGCCCTGGTTCATGGAAATTTGGTGCTCGACGTACCAGTGCCTTCCAATATTGTGCCTGCAGGCAAACAAGATGTTGAAGAAATGTCAAAGATGAGATATACTGCTGCCACCTGTGACCCAGACGACTTCATGTCGGCGCGCTACACCCTCCGTCCATATCTGATGGGCCGCCCAACGGAATTGTTTATCGTTATGACTATGTATAACGAAGACGAAGTCTTATTCGTCCGGACGATGAATGCGTGAGTTCATCCTTATCTGCGGATATCCCGATCTCAATGAAAGATTCAGTGTCATCAAAAACGTGGCGCATCTGTGCAGTAGGTCTAGGTCCAAGACCTGGGGCCCAGATGGTTGGAAGAAGGTCGTTGTTTGCGTTGTGTCCGACGGTAGGAACAAGATCAACAAACGAACTCTCCAAGTCCTCAGTCTTGTGAGTAAACTTCTACGTCGACCATCTGTTGATTCATTTTTTGCATCTACATCTCGATAGATGGGATGTTATCAAGACGGTATCGCTAAGGACTCTGTTGGTGGCAAAGATGTGACAGCTCATATTTTCGAGTGAGTATAATCGTCTGATGAAATTACCTATATCTAACTCCATCAACTTTAGATACACGTCCAGTGTCATCGTGACTGATACAGGTGAAGTCGGGCAAGGATCATGCCCGGTCCAGATCTTGTTCTGCCTTAAGGAGCAAAACAAGAAGAAGCTTAACAGTCACCGTTGGTTCTTCAACGCCTTTGGTCCTCTCATAAAGCCCAATGGTAGGTATCGTTAACGTCGCATTGAGTATAATGTTAATTCATCCTTGCATAGTTTGTGTTCTACTGGATGTGGGTACGAAGCCAACTGGGACTTCAATTTACGAGCTATGGAAATGTTAGTTTTGCCCTTGTCTTCCTTGTTCTTGTATGAATGGTAAATGATTTAGGCTTTGACAAGCATCCTGGCGTCGGTGGAGCTTGCGGCGAGTAAGCAAGCACTATTATCGTCTTGTTTATATTGCGTGTTGCTGAGCTTTGTCAATAGAATCTGTGTCGACACAGGCAGAGGCTGCAGCCTTCTCCTAACCAATCCTCTGGCTGCGTCTCAAAACTTTGAGGTAGCTACTGAATCAGTCATATAGTTAGTGGCTGACATTGATTACCAGTATAAAATGTCCAACATTCTCGACAAACCGCTGGAGGTTAGTAAATTCGATGAGAATCAAAATGAACTCCTGGTCTCATATGTCAGAGCGTGTTCGGTTACATCAGTGTGCTTCCTGGCGCTTTTAGTGCTTACAGATACAAGGCTTTATCGAATGGACCAAATGGGAAGGGCCCTCTCGCCTCGTACTTCAAGGGTGAGACTATGCACGGCGGATCTAGTGGTGCGAGTATTTTCGGTAGGTTATTTTCCATTTTTGGACATACATGAGGCGAACCTGACTGTTTCACCTTAATATAGAGGTCGGTTGCGCAGATTCTCTGACGCCTGGTAGTTTCACTTATATGAACCTCGTAGAGAAACATGTATCTCGCTGAAGATCGTATTCTGTGCTTTGAGATCGTTACTAAAAACACGGAGAGTTGGACGTACGTACTTCCTTTCTTGTAGCTTGGGATTCTCCACTCCCCTGATGTCGTGCTATCCAGTTTGAAATATGTCAAGAGTGCCAAGGCAGCCACTGACGTCCCTGCTACTGTATGTCGCCTATTCATCTGTAATCTTGTGTCGTGAGCTTTACTGTTTGGGTTTTCAGGTCCCCGAGTTCATTTCGCAGCGTCGGAGATGGTTGAACGGTTCTTTGTTCGCCTCCATTCACGCAACGGTGTTTTTCTTCAGAATTTGGACTTCTGGGCAGAATTTCCTCCGCAAGATCGTTCTTCAGGTTTGATTTCCCTCTATTGTCTCGATCAATGTTATCGACATTCCCCTCAGATCGAGTTCATCTATAATGCCATTCAACTCCTTTTTACATGGACGTCGCTTGCTAATTTTTACCTGGCCTTCTATTTCGTAAGCTTTCGTCATTTGTGTCAGCGAATGACAATTCGGATATCATCTCTGTACAGCTCATTTCCTCGGCAACGAAATCTGGTAGCGATAATGCATTCAACTTCCTTAGCAAGGGTGCTGGGTTCTATGTTTTTGAGGTCTTTCTTGATCTGTATATCTGTCTCCTTTTTGTTGTTCTTGTTTGTTCTCTCGGCAACCGACCTCAGGTAAGAACAAAATTATAACAAGAGCGTGGTCTCTCACTGTGCACCAGGGCTCCAAATGGACATATCTCACAGCCATCATCTTGTTCGGCATATGTAACATTATAACAATGTGGTGTGCAGGTTACACTGTTTACCGTGCCGCTAGAAGTGTGAATGACTGGAAGAACTTTGGACAGTAGGTCCTTTCATGTTCTCACCAGTACCCGCTCATTTCTGAGGTTCTCTTGCCAGGCTGGTCCTGCATAACAAAACCATCCAGGACATTGTCATTGCCCTCCTTGCAACCTATGGTCTCTATTTCATTAGCTCATTCATGCACTTCGAGCCATGGCACATGTTCACCAGCTTCGCGCAGTACATGTTCTTGCTTCCCTCTTATGTCAACATCTTGATGATGTATGCCATGTGCAATCTGCACGATGTAAGTTGGGGAACCAAGGGTGACAATGGCGCCGCAAAGGATCTTGGAGGTGCAAAGAAAGTCAAGAACGAAGACGGAAAGGAAATGCTGGAAGTCGAGCTCCCCACTGCGCGTGAAGACGTGGATCGGCTGTGGGTTGCTGCACGTAATTCGCTCAAGATTAAGCCTCCTCCCGAGAAGGAGACCCGTGATGCTGCCACTAAGCAAGCTGATCATGACCGAAACAGCAGGACCAATGTTG
This sequence comes from Termitomyces sp. 'cryptogamus', assembly GCA_020091625.1. Lineage (NCBI taxonomy): Eukaryota > Fungi > Basidiomycota > Agaricomycetes > Agaricales > Lyophyllaceae > Termitomyces > Termitomyces sp. 'cryptogamus'. Next base: position 6,083,886 of record JAGYZC010000001.1, read on the forward strand.
TGCTTGCTTGGGTTGGCTCGAATATGTAAGTCAACTTTTTTTACTACCGCTCACTTAATTACTTAAGTTTCGGGTTAGGATCTTGATTCTTGTATTTACTTCAACTGCGTTCGCTGACTGGGCCGCAAAGCATGTTGAAGCTGCCAATGGCACCACTTTCAACCCTTACCTGACTTTCTTGTTCTGGGCATTGTACGTTCTTAATGTCTTCCCTCGTATCTCGACTGACCGATGTCTCAGTGCTGGACTATCTGCCATTCGCTTCATGGGTTCTTTCCTCTACCTTATTTTCAGATTGTTCGGACATTGATACATTTTCCCGAAGTTGACTGTATATACCCTTTGTTCGCTGTATGCGTCACTCTGAGTGCGGGCACTTGTTGAATCAACTGTTATTTACACATAGCCATCTTGGCTACGCAAATGTTCTGTATCGGCTTAATAGTATATGCCTTTTACGAAATCCAAATGAAAACAGCACCAGCTATCCCATGTAATTATGGGACAATCACGACACAGCTAATGTCAACAATCCAATTCAACGTTTTAGTCAAGTTCGGGAAGTGAAGTTAGATTACAGATGGACAGTATATGCAATACAAAATGCTACTGGAATAAGAATAGCGAAGTGCAAAAAAAAAGACTGCGTGAAGATCGTGTGAACACAAGTTACCGCCCCTCAGCAGAACTATCGATCGAGTGATTTAGCCTATGGGATGGGTAGGATAAACCCGAGCCCATCTTTGGCGATACCATTTCAAATTGCGACGTGTCAAAACTGGGGCGACTCTCTTGCGAGGAGTGAGATGATGTCATTGACCGTCGAGGAGAGATTGTCCCACTACTCAATTTAGTACTGAGCTGTGGTGGGGAATGTGACAAATCAATGGATGAGTTCGTGAGCTTGGACCGTATTGACTGCCGTTTGTCATTCCATGCAATGAACTGTTGCGGAATCCGTGGGCTTGGTGGAATGTCCTGCGGTGGAGATGTCACCGAATTTCGTAATGAGCCAAAGCTGACGATGCTAGGACGACGGGGACGGGCCCCATTGGCGTTTGGCTGCTCGGTATTTGTCGGAGCTTCGACTACACCAACTGGTTGCATGGACGCAATTGACGATATAGAAGATGATTTCCAACCTTTCAAGATTGATTTCCGGACAGTCGGCTTTTGTTGTGGCGGCGCAGACGTCACAGGCGAGAAGCTTCCGATGGCCGAGGTCGGCGTGGGAGGGGGGAGATGTATAGATTGAAGACTAGGCGAGAGGATAGGAGGTGATGTTGGTCGACTGTTCGCTCGTGTGCGACGGGTAGTAATAGGGTATGGAGTTTCCTGGTCAAATTGAAAATGATCTAAAGAAGAGTCACTCCTTCCTGAACGCGTTCGGGTAGCCACGATAGGTTGCGGGTTCGTACTCGTGCCATCGAAAAGAGGTGGAACAACATATTGTTGGGGTATTGTCACCTGTTGATGAGGGGGCACAGGATACCGGAGCTGTTGTGAAGAGCGAGCTATAGGAGGCCGATGTTGGGACGAAGTCCGTGACAGGCGTTGCGGGTGAGAAATCGGCGAGCGTGCCTTAGGAGGAACTGGAGGTGCCAACTCTTGGTGTGATAGTCGGGCCGGCTGAGACGGTTGAGACAGTGAATGGGGGATTATCCCTGGCTGCTGAGCTGTAACCAGCACAGAGAGCTGCTGCGAAGGAGTCTGAGGTACAGGTGGTGGCAACATGTCTGGCGACCGACAAACTGGAAGTTGTGGGGAGATTCTTCCAGATCGGGGATTCTTCGGAGGTTCATCTGGCTTGTCCGGCGATGGTTGTACAGGTGCAGAGGAAGCATTTTTGGCATTTTTCCTCCACAGCTTTTTAATCGTATTGACGCTCATCAGTGTTGGCCGGTTAGACTTCGAGTTTGCTTCGATACTTGTTATCGAGTCAGTGGAAAAACGACTGGCAGCTGAAGAGTTGCTGCGTTTCCTGCTGTCAGGACTATCGATAGGCGGAGGAATATCTACTGCGGAGATATTTGAGATGTCCGGCACGGCATCCTTCTCCCAATACGCAGAACTTTGTTGTTCACCAGGGGGTGGAGGTGGAGTAGACGCGAACCTCCCGAACGGATCAGGTGAGAGGGGAATGATAGGTTCGGAATTAGCTTCAATGAATGACTTTGTTTGGGGGCGTCGATAACCTTGCTGCTCTTCGAGCTCACGCTTTCGTAATTCACTCTCTTCTGACATTTTGCCAGAGGAGTTTGGTATGAATGATTTAGGTGCTGAAGTCGTAACGCCATTGACAGCTACACGAGGGGGAGCTGGTGGAGCATCTTCTCGGCGAGGTGAAGTCACATTTTTGATTGAGGTAAAAGAGGTCGCCGGCCAGGCTGCTTGCGGTTCAGATAGAGGTGAATCACTGTTATATATCTCGTCAGCTGAGATGACGGGAACCCTGAATTAGCTTAAACGTACGGAATCTCCGGGTGTGGATGCTGAGGAAGCTCTGGAGAGGGAGGATAGAAGTCCGCGTTCAGCTGACCAGGCAAGAGTATCATGGGGTTGGTGAAAGACAGGAGGCATTTTTGCTGCGCATCTGATAAGTCATCCTGTAAGATACGGGGCGAAAGTCGGGTCATCGTCCGTTCAATCTCATCTAGTTGCGCCTTCATCAAAAATTGGCTGTGGCGTCTATCATTAGGGTCACTCTCATCGTACTGCTCAGAGATGAGCCAATGTTGAAAGCAATGCATAATATCACTCACATCCTCTGTAGGGTCCGAACCAAGATCGAAATCATCAAACACCGCGCCCTCCCTCTTTAACGACTCTGCAGGGCTCTCCACCCTCGTATCGTCTTTTTCGAATCCTTCATTCAGGTCCTCTCTAGGTGACCCATCGTCGTCATGCAAATATGCCAAACCAGAACTGCTGGGACTGGAAGGAGTAGAATCAATAGGTATGGCCAAATCTTTAGGTGGTGGGCTAGGAACAAGGGTGAGTGGTGGAGGCACATGCTTTTTGTTGCCTATCACTGTTGACAACGACTCCGTCTCACTGGGTGGCGTCGGTATAGAGACAGACAAGGTTGACTGCGCCATTTGGTCTAGCAACGCCTGAACTTCGTCTTCTTCTTTCTCGAGCTTTACAAGTTCAAACTCGGTAGGACTCGGTAATGCGGTAAGGTCGGCAGCGTTGAGGGCGAGATCAACGATATTAGGATTAGTTTGGCACTGGGACTTGCGGGGAGAGAAGCTTCTCATTTCGGCCCAGGTCTCTGCATCTGTACCAAAGATGTCTGCAAGAGCATCTTTATGATTCTCTAGTGTCAGAGTAGCGACGCGTGCCGTAGACTCAATTTCATCAGCGGAATCATCTGACCATCCACTATTTTCCTCTAGATCCTCATTCAATCGCTGGTATCCTTCCGACATGGGTGTAGGAACTAGCATCTTCTCGGGTTTCGTGGACAAGATTCCTTCTGCTGAAGACGGAGCCAAGGACACCGTACTCTGGGCTTCCTTGCTTCCAGTGAGAAGACCAATATGCCTAGAACTTTCATGAAGACCATCTGGTTGATCTTTACGATCTCCTTGGCTTGCTTGCCTCCCATTACGATTCTCCGCGCGTTTAGCATGATTCAACCTTCGACTCCGGAGCCATGGCTCATACCACGTTGCTTTGCGAAGGTCAATATCGAATTCAACTTTAGCAAGGATAGGAATGATAGATGGAGACGTCAATCCCGGAAGATCAAGTAAGTTTGCATCTGTTTCAGGATCCTTAATAATCGATGGAGCCGCCAACGAAGTTGCTGGAGTCTCCGAGTCATTTGTCGAGGATTCAGATGGAGGAGCAGATTTATTGTTTGAACGAAGATCGAAAATTGTCGATGGAGTTGTGGGAGAAGGAGGGAAATTGGTAGATGAGAAATTTGGAGTTATTGTTTCTGAACCAGAAGAGAGGAAGGGACGAAGTGGTGAGCCATTTGATTCCTGAGGGAGATAGGGAGTTGATCGTGTTCCTAGAGACATTCCAAGACGACTTCTTGATTGAGGAGGCATGAAAACATCATCGCGTTGCTCTGCTTTCAAAATGCGCGTCCACAAATGTCTCCAGGTATCTTCTGACAGTCGCGGGCCGGGTTCATCTGTTTCATCGGAAAATATCTCAGGCGTTGGGCTGGACTGAGAACTCTTGACCGAAGATACAAGGTATAGAATCATGCCAGCGGTGCTTGGAAGGGCGTATTCCTTTGCAATCGCATTCAGCTGAAATTGCAAATTTGAATGAACCGGGACTAATATGCCCCTCCGGAAGTGGGTGTGGTATCCTGATGCGCTGGCAGGAGGGGGTGTCATGTCAGTGTCGTTGTCGGTATCGTGAGGAAGGTGCATCGGTGGAATAACATGAAGCAGATATTTTGAGACCGTTGACGGGTATGCAGCGAAATTTGTGCCAGCAGTGGACGGTGTTGGGGGTGGTCGGAATGCGTCATACGTACCAGGCAGTTCCAAAAATGAACGGGACACGAAAGGTGTGGTTTGGTGAGTTGCCGGCATGGGTGTTGACACCCCAAGTGCGTTTGCGAGTTTCGCGAGACGGTGGGGTGATAAAGGTGACTTTGGTGGCGCCCAGGTTGGTGATATTGTAGTCACTGAAGTTACTGATGATAGATGTGTTGAATTGACGGTTGACGAGTTGGCGTTGGCGTTGGCACTAGTACTAGATGTCATGATGTTGAGGATTGGACTGGCAGAAGGACCAAAGAACGCGGAAACTCGTTGATTGGGCGAGTTGGAGTCGATAATAGGCCGTGCTATGCCGATTGCATAAATAGTGTGCATAGAACTGTCAACTGTAGCGCGCACCGTTCAAGGTTTCAGAGTTTCAGCGTACATATCAGAAGGAAATTAGCTACGTGTGGTGAAATGTGAGTACGAGCAGCAGGAGGAAGAGATTGAATAGTGGGAAGTAGCAGACAGTTATCCGTAACAAAATATTTGGTTAACTCGAAGGACGATCCTCTGTTGATTTCAGAGTGTGAGATTGATGCCTAATTAGGAACATTCATAAGTACCTGTCAAGAATGGCAGTTCAACGTTCAACGTTCATCTTCGTGACAAGTCTCTGCGACGGTGTTTGAAAAGTTGTCCAGTTTTGCATATGTATAACCTAACCGAACATGTTCACTTTCAATGGTTGCCTTCGTTGGGGCATCTCGATGCCGAACGAGCTCAAGATATCTTACCTAGTCACTTTGGTACTTTACTTCCTTCAATGATTCCGTCTCTGACATGAGAACCACGTGTTTGTTAGACATACTCGTTTGATTACTGGTCAAAGCACCAACATTCGGGTGGATCTTGCTTCATTCATCCAGGTCAAGCCCTCCAAAATGTTCCTGGAATTGTAGTGTTATAGGTGGACCTCAATTACTCGATCCATCCAGGGATGTATCGTGCATTCATGCTTGAGCTCGATCTTAATTGTGAATGATGGAATGGCTTACAGCGCGACTAATCCTGTATCTTCAGGTCACATGGTGTACAAGTTCTGGATCCGGGCAGAAAGCTTAAAATTCAAGGGCAATGGACCATAAAGGTATCGACGTGACGTGAAGAATGGCATCGAGGGCAACAATACCTTCTTTTTTCTAGCTATTGTAATACTTATGCTGGTCTTAGTGTATGCATTAATATCATATAAGCTGTCGCACCAGCGCGGAGTCGCAAAATACCCTTCTCCGTACAAGTCCGTGCGATTTCGTATAAGTATGTACTTTGACCAAGTATAGTAAAATTTATGTAAATCGCAGAAGAATATGTGTTATCCAACGAAAGTGAACGGGCCGCTGTCGGCATGGGTCCGAACTACATCGATAAAGCTAAGAACATGGGATCAACGTTTTTGAGAGCCATTGTGCATCGTGTACAAAGTGAAAGAATTGGTAGCCAAACAAGAGTTGGTGGCGCAATTTTTTGGTTCTTCTTCTTCTCCCCATCTCATTGTTGGCAACAGTGCCATTGTTCTTTGCCTTTTTTCCCGAGTTCTTCTATTCTTTTCTCTTTCACGACCCTCGGAACACCGAACGATACCTGCAAGTCACGAATCACTCCAAACGACCATCCACGACCCCGCACGGCAGCCCTCATTCATGGACCATCAGCAACATATTCCAGACGATCACACTGCCATGAACACAAGCAATTATTTCTATGGAGAACAGGAGCCTTCCTTCAACGTCGGCTATGGTACCCAGCAAATCCCAAACTATCAAGTGAACACATCGCGTGGGTGCCGTCTGGTCGAAAACTCGTGTCCATCTGATAATCTTTATTCATTTCATTAGGCAACCAGCTCGAGCTCCAGCACCAGCACCAGGGCCAGATGCAGTACCACAACCTTTCGTTAATTGCACCCCATCAATATACAAGCCCCGTGTATGGCACGTCGTCACCGCCTCATGGCTCCCTTCCTCTTTCTACTTCACCCCCTCCGCCTTCCCCTGATCTGTATGACCCCCTGTCTCCTCCTCTTTCCGGATCAGACACATCGGCAGACGGAATCCACTACCACTCCAACAGCAGTTGTGCCAACTCTCCTGTGCCCTCCAGAGCAAACAGCCTTGTCCATCGCACCGTCCGGTACAACCCTACCCCCTCACCTACCAGTTCATCTGGACGCAGACGCAGTCGTTCGCGGGATTCAGACGACGATAACGACATGGGTGCTTCTTATGTTGAAAACCTGGCCCATACACGCAAGGAAGCCACCCGTAGGCAGAGGATTGAAGCCGAACAGCGGCGTCGAGATGAGCTTCGAGATGGTTACGCGAAATTGAAGGACGTGCTGCCCGTCTCTAATCAAAAGAGTTCCAAAGTCTCTCTGCTAGAACGAGGTTCGTTGCCATCATCTATCAAGGATCGCAACCACTTACCGGTGTATTCTTAGCCACTAATCATATTATCGCGTTGGAAAAGATCAATCGAGAGCTCCAGGCTCGTTTAAACGAGCTCGACACAGAAATGGGGAGGCTTCGTGCAATCAACGAGAAAATATCCCTTGGGTCAACCCAGACACCGTCACCAAGCATGTTTGACAACAAGTCTCTGTCGCCAGCTCCTGAAGGTCCAAAAGGAGTACCAAATAAATCTAGCAGAGGACGTGGAACCCAATCAGAGACCTCTAGTCCCTCTCCATCCGAAAATGGCTATTGATCAATTTCGTGCTCTCTTTCCTCGTGCTTTTGCTTCATCATTTTCTGGCTTGCCTTTCCCTTTCCATCGACTTTATGCACACACGTCGAGGTCCATTGTTCCTCATTTCTCTCTCTTCTACTTCCTATTTATCGTCCAGTCTCTCGAGCTTGGCAGGAATTTGAAACTTGTTATCGATGGCGCTTAACTGGTGACCTTGGGATCAGTCGCACAGCGCTGTGCGCAATTGTACTGGCTTTCCCTCCCATTCTTCCATTGCCACTTGTCAATGTGCTTGTGAGCAGACGAACCTGTGGCTCGAGGCTGCAGGATGATGCACGGAGACAATTATTGAACCGAGAGCAGTGCTGAACACGTTCTACATACGGATCACATGTTAGCCTCGTTGATCGATGATATCTCCGCTCCGGTATTTTGAGGAAACCCAAATTCCAGGCGAATACGCTTAAAACCCTCATTTTTCTTACTTTTGGTACGAACACACTTCAGAGGCTTTCAAGGCCACGTTTTCTTCCTGCATGAACATCGCGTTCTTTGTTGACGGAGTCGATCTATCTCCTTCAGATTGTCTGGACACACCGTTCCCTCTTCTTTCGGACGGTCATCACAGAACACGGATCGGTGGCTCCGTATCTTCACAGAATCCGCGAACGAAACACGGTTTCTCCATCGATGGGGACCATGACCTTATCAACGATTCTTGACGAATATAATTCTTTTAAAGACTCGCTCATCGGAGAGGACGAGGGAGTCCCCAATGCAGATAACCTGATTCGATGGTCTTGCTCTCTCGACTTTCTAGACTAAAGTCGACCGGGATCGCCTCTTCTTGAAGACGAGGAACAGCATTGGCGTGTATGCGCAGAAGCTGGAATTGATGGAATCTTGGGTTTTGACGAACTGCATGGTTGGGTTGAATTGTCCCTTGGACTATGGCATTGAGATGGTCATCCTTTCATAGTTTAGTGTAGACTTGCGATACGTTTGAATCATATATGATTGTCTTGTTTATCATGCAAGTTATTCAAGCTACCAAATCGCTTTCCCATCTCCGAAATGAAGGGGTATAGCTTCGCGATGGTATCGTATCCTCAAATACTTCAGATGCAACACATTGCAATCGATACACGTGTAATAACACGTTGTATCCAGAGGCCAACAACGATAAAAAAGCTTCAGTTTCGTCCAACGCAAAACAGAATGTGAGTCACCTAACTTGAAAGACACATGTTGAATTCCCCATAAAACTATGACGGGACGGGAGAACGACTCAGCATCCGATGACAAGGTTGAACGTATCACAAACGTTACATTTGACTAGTAATCGGGTATCACAGCTGAGCACTGATGTTTCAATTGACAAGATGCCAGCAATTGAAAAATGCCAGAAGATTCATCCCGAATCAGAAATTCTAGCGATCGAAAAAGGTTTGGTCTAGTGATGACTTCAATCAAGGAGGAGATGACATGGAAACTTTCCAGCCAAACCTAGATAGAATAGATGAACCTCATGGCTTCTACACGGAAATCGGCTGATCAGAGTTCCTGTAAACTAGACCACTCTATTCATAGTAGACTAGCTCGAATGAGAATTGAGGTTATTATGAGTGAAAGCCCCCGCAACTTCACGTTAGAAAGTATAATTCATGAATTCCATGGTTATAGGGTATCAACATTCTGAAGGTCCCAGAGAAATCAGTCTTGTCACTTTTGATTACAAAAGCCAGCACAAGAAGAAAGTTTCTCCGGCGGCCTTACGAAGGTCTCTGAGAATCCTGTAGGATACTTACATCACCACTGAACTTATCTGATCGTAACTGAAAGTCATTTTCGGAAGACACCTCTTTACGGGAAAGTCGACCCAGATCTTAATTGATCGACGGATATCAGAGCAGTCATTAGACTTCGTGGTGTACACTTGTTATATTGAGAAAGACCCCGTGTCAGGATATCAGGAAAGTAAGGAGTAGATCAGTGGAGACAGATCAACGGGAGAACAAGTCATGATGCATGACCACATATGACCGGTTGGATGAGAAGATATGGCGCCGTTGGGTCCGTTAGGGAACGCACTAGAAGCACAAGTACAAGGAACTGGGAAGACAAGAATACCCATAATTAGCCCGGCTAAAGCAGAAGGGTATGTACAATCTCACAGATAATATGTCATGGTGTTGTGTAAGCCTCTCTACATTTAGACAGGTGTTCGATGAAACAGTTTGTCAAATGGCTTCCCCATTCAGAGAAGAGGTCGCTGCGAAGAGATATCCGAGAAAAGACCAAGAGGGATCATCTGTGACTGCGAAATGACTGCGAAGACAGCGGGGCTCTCGTATTTTTCCCTGGACCAACACCTGCAAAGTCCAGTTGGGCAGGCACGGACACAACATATCTGGATCGTCATCTAGAATGGTCGTTGAGGGGAGTTTGAGCAAAAGAACTTGTCTAAACATCGAGTAACTATGACAAGTCACGGCAACCACATGATAGTCACAAACATCCAGGGGTCACAGTGTTCGCGAGTATTCGCCCCTAGCCTTTCTTCGCTACCAACGTGAGGCGAGGCTGTGTAGGCAGCGTTTCAATTATCGTAATGATTGTGGACGACTCGTATACACCCCATTGGTCTCACATATCGTAACCCGATTGCATTCCTTTATTTGCGCCACCTCTCTCACCGATACACTTCGCGATGTGGGTAAGTATCACCGGGTCTTGACCTGAGATTCAACCCACAGGATGTCTCCTCAACGAATCCGGTCCGCTCTTCATGTGTGATAACTGTCTTTCGGTCTTGCCCCTTGTATGCATACTGATTCTGGAATGAATCTCATTTGGCCTTTCTGATCGCCCCTGTAAGCGTGCTGGTGCGATTGCTTGGGGTGTCCTAATTGCTGTACGATTCAACCTCGTCATTTAGGTTGCTTGACATTAGAGTCATATACCACTTGGTAACTTTGTGCTATAGACCCTACAGCACTGGTGGTAGCGTCTTCTTTCTGATGAATACCTGGCCTTCCACTCTCCAGAACGAACACACTGTCATATTTGAGTACTGGTGATCTGTACTTACTGGTGATTTGTACTGATCAAAGTCCAAAAATGGTAAGGGAAATTAAAGGTGCTATATCGGTATGGGAATTGAAGCCTGCGCAGTCATTTCAACGTTTGCACTCTCCAATCATGTTGGTCTCACTCTCTCGAATACCGATCAAGCAGTTGACGATTGAAGCCTCTTGCAGCAATTTGGATCCGAGTGGTCGAGCTCCTCTGGCCATAATAAATGCGATCGCAGCTATACGGACCATTATCATGATTCTAAGAACTCCGATGCGGGTAAGCTACAAGTCTGGGTGACCCCTGCTTCAAGCATCCAATGTCGCTTACTGAACACAATATGACTCCATCAAAATCACTCTCCTGACATCGGTTTTTATAAATTTCCCGTCTCAGAAAAGATCACATACAATGGGAGTGCGATCGTGACTCAAGGCCAGGTCTGGACCATTGAGGCTGACTCGGAAGGTGCAGCTATTATTGCCTTGGGGTCCTTCCCTAGTACCTTCTGCGCAGCAGGTTTAGAGTCTGGATATTGCGTTTATCGCCTCGCTGTTTGTCGATATTGAGCTTCTGCCCTTCTGGTATTTCTGATTAATACTGTCTTCAAATCTTGGAGAATTACTCACATATGCAAGGATCTTTCAATGGAGATGAGACTACCCTTCGAATTCTAGGGTACTATTATCGCTCCGTGCTTTTCATCCGATATCGGACTCGAGATCCTTTCTTGTCCTTTTCTTTGGTATCCATTCAGTTACGGATATTTTATTGATACCCTTTCTAACCGTATGTACATTACGACTCTCTCACGACCGTCCTTGGTATTCCAATTGACTTTTATGATGATTTATTCTTGATGAGGAATCCAATGTTGTTCATGTGATAGCTATTCTATTCAGGAGTGCAGTTATTACTTCTATCTCAGGATTACGAGTCATCCCAGCGCTATTGGTCCTTTCTAGGAGTTGCGACGAAAATATCACACAATTCCATCAATCCGTCCTAATGTACCATATGGATGTATCATCTACTGAGCTGCGCGTCTCAGCTTCTCTCTGATCAAGCGACAGAAGAATGAGAATACATCTGTCGATTGAGCAGGAAATTAAAAAAACGTTGCATCGCTGAGCATAGAGTTTGGATGCCACGGCCGTACAAGCTTTCTCAGCAGCAGGCACAGAGTGCTAATGCTGATACACACAGACATGGAATTTTCGGAGGTTTCCCCGGATTGTCGCTGTGGTCTCATCCAGAGCTCACTGTCCACCGACCCTCAGAAACCGGATCATGGTAACTGCCTAATGGAGATGAGGGACGTTACGGGTATCCGGCGAGAAGAGCAACTTTTTCCACTACAAGTGGTCGCTAGAGTAAAAAGGACAAGATCTGCCTGGCAGGCCGAGGGAACCGGGGATTTAGGGAAAGAGGTGAAGCAGATCATGGTGATTATGTGCACTTGGAGGTGTAATGGAGATGAAGTGTGATTTGGATTTGCAGCAGTGGAGGTAAGAGGGACCTGATTGAGGGGTCCAGAAAACGCCGAAATGTCAGACTGGCCTCGAGGCAGATCCCCAAATATTGACCGCTTGATATGGCCCGCCACTGATCCATTTTGCGATACTTATAGGCCCGTCTTCCATCCACTTCTCCCACTTCCCCTTATCCTCATCTCCTTGTCCCCTCCGCCGCCGCCGCCGCCCTTTTTCATTCCAGTTGCCATCCCACCTGGTCTTCTTGTTGTTCTCGATAGTGAGCAACAATCGACTACAAAGATCCTTGTATCTAACAATGTCTTTTGTCTGTTGTTCTATATAGGTCTATCTCATCGCCATCCAATCACCCACATTTCGCGCTCAATGGCCACTACAACCACATTCGCCATGGACTTCGACCACAACAAGCCCTTGTACCCGGAAGACCAGTTCACTAGCTATCTCGACAATAGCATGGATTATGGCCTAACTCCGTTCCCTCAATCGCCGGCCTACGGTATCTCTGTTGGCCGTAAGTCTCATCCCAATGTACTGTACTTGCCTTGCTGATGACCGATCCCAGTGCCCACCGAGTCCCCTCTCAGTTTCGCTACTCTCAACCTGCCTACTGCCACCGAGTATACTTATTCGCCGTCTCCTGCTCGCCCTTACACTCCTGAGGATGGACACAGTGTGTCTCCTCCCTCCCTCACCTACCAGCTGAGCGCCGGCGAGCTCTCTTCAGACGGCATGCCTTCTGGAAGGCGTAGTCGTGCTAGTACCATTAGTGGCTCTCCTGCTAACGTATCCTACGCGGCCACAGTTCCCCGGTCGCATCGCTTCAATCCGATTGTGCCCCCTAGCGTGCGCCCTGCCGCTCGGGCTCAGCATAAGAGGAAGCTCAGCAGGAATGACGACAGTGATGAAGAGGATGAAGAGTTTATGCCTCCTCAGGCATCAAGTGGCAATGACTCGTAAGTTTCTTTCCATATTTAGAACGAGATTGTTGATCTAATCATTGTTCATAATAGTCGTCGCGAGACAATTCGCAGGCAACGCATTGAGTCCGAACAACGCCGCCGAGATGAACTCCGTGATGGCTACTCCCGCCTGAAGGAGACTCTCCCTGCATCGAATCAAAAGTCCAGCAAGGTTTCGTTGCTCGATCGCGGTAAGTCTGTTTCTTCTGCGCACAGAACGATACGATGATACTGATGATTTCCTGCAGCTACCAGCCACCTCAAGTATCTCGAGTCTATGAGGACTCGGCTGGAAAGCCAGCTCAAGGCTGCGGAACAAGAGGTCCATCGCCTTCGCAGTGTGAACGAGGCTCTTATGCTCGGCACTGCGAGGCACGCCGCCCCTGCCCCCGTCTTTTGATTGCTCTTCTTCCAAAAATCTCTGCTTGGCTAGGTGACATCTGTTCTGATTTATGACACGGACTCTTGCATTGCTATCTATTACGCATCTATCATCAATCACCACTCTCCCATGACGTTCTCACATTTTTTCCGACGGACACTTTCTTTGGCTCCTGCGTCAGTGACGCCATCCGCACATGGTTCTGCAGACTGTATTTTGCTGCCGCGCCGCATAGTCCTTTGACACTGCCTGACTGCGCGAGATTCTGACCTGGGGTCATCTCAGCGCTCGGTAACCACTGGACTAGAGGAATAACGAAGTTTGATGACGACGACGATGGACATATGGTCTCCGGTTGATGCAACCCAAGGACACGACAATGACGCAAGACCGACGACAGCGCTTGAGGCGCAAACCTCTCCTCTTCACGAGTGTAGAGCACGTGCTTCGCCTGTTCCTCGGTGCTATCTTGCCACACACTCTTTTTTCTTTTGCTCTGTCGATTTGCCCTATTTGCATCCCATTCCAATACATCCTATCGACACGCTTGAGGAGACGACCACTTAACTGTGGTACCGTACCTCGCGTGTGCCGACACACTGGCATCGCTCTCTCCTTCATCGATTTCTCATCTACATACTTGCAGATTCATTTCAACATCTTGGATGTTTCCCTTTGCCAATCTGGACCCGAGTACTCCGCCGCGCGAAGAAAGATCGTCACTCATACAATTACTACATCATTTTTATTGCTATCGGATTTATGTTGTACCATCTATTGTCCCTCCATCATCCTATTTTCTTCTACGGCCTTTCCTTCCAATCCGCATGTCATGGTTAGGCGCCTGATCACCGCCCGACTTTGACACCCTTTCTCCTGTCAGTCCTACTCAGTCCTACTCTTTCCTGCGATAGCTTTCATCTTCTGTTCCCGTCTTTGGCCATCATCATTGCGGACATTGCATGTCTACCCGAGTGCATCGATGACAGCTTAACAGGCTCCGTTGGCTCAGGAAGATGCGGGCTGGTGCAGCGAGGGCAGATCTCCATACGGACGACCACAACACCTCTTGGATCACGGACAACCTTCGGTTCTCGACTCTAACCCTCGTGCGTCCGCCTCCCCGACGGCAAACCCCACTCCGGCTTTCTTACTCTCGCACTTTTCGCTCACGACTCTGGCCAGTCCACTGTCCTGATCGCTGAATAGTGCCGGTGTTTGTAACGGCCTCAGTGGCGCGGATGTCGTTCGGTGACCTCTGCCCGACTGACTATGATGAACGAATCGTTGACAAGAAGCTTGATGCTCCCCAGATGCGACTGCCAGTCAGTTTCACGCGCTGGGCCTCGTGGCTCCACGTCCTCTAGGTTACATGTCTTACGTACATGATATGCCTCCTATGCCCCAGCTTGACTCTTCCATCTGCTACGATTCTGAGGAGTTATCATCGTTGTGCCTTTGTACAGGCGCACAAGGGACGATCCGAATTAGTTAGCTACCTTTACGATTTACACGCTACGTATCAGTTTTCCACCTACAAAGCTCACATTGTAGTATGTAACGATTTCATGTGTAATCTTACGACACAATGTAACGATTCTATGACTTCATGGCTGGCTTATCGCCCGTTATCGATAAAAGCAAATTCTTGTCTCACAAACAACAATAGCTCAGGCATCAGGTCCGCCTTCAACGAACTTCTCGGCATCAAAGGGCTTCTACATACGTATACGAGCCGATCCACCTGCGAACAATGAGCGACCTGAATGATGTAGCCCGTAGGCAGCTCAAAATAAAATCTGGTGTCGTAAAGAGGTGCCCATAAATCAATCTTAATCAGGTTTCGATTAATCTATCTTCAGACTAGTTAAAGAGCAGGCATTATACAGAAAAGAGGCAGAAGAACAGCAAAAGAAGCTCGATAAATTTATCGCTGAGGGTGCTGAGAGTTGGGATATCAAAAATGGGGTACGTCCTAATCACACTCTGGACTCGATGAGTGTTTACGGCCTGCATGTCACATTACGCAGACGAGGATGATGGAGGAAGCCAACAAGATGATCGTGGACTCTGCCAATCGTCTGGGGAAGGCTGCGGGTGAATTGAGGGACCTCATCGTACGTTAATCTGCTTGCTGCCCAACTCATTCACATCTAACAACACCCCGGTCCTCCGCCGATGCAAATAGAACGAAGGAAAAAAGAATCCGGCACTTGCTGATGACGAGGAGCTCCTGAAAGCAGAAGAGATTCTGGAAGAAGCTAGTGCGTAGGGGGAGAGAACATCAAACACGAGGAAGGACCTTACTGTACATATACACACACCTTGCCATTATTCTAGCAGCGTCGTTATCGGTAGCTTTATTCTTCTATCAAGGTTGAAGATTCTGGAGGCTTGCTGGCATCTTGGGCAACCTTGAGGCGCGTGAGTGCAGCGAGGATGCCCTGCCATGTGTCGCGTTCGATCCTCTCCTCCTGAAGCCCACGGTTCTTCTTCCCATCGTCACCATCACTTTGGGGGAGACCCACTCCAAGCGAAGGCGGAACGAAGCCAGGCGGAGGAGCATTGATGGCGGATGGTGCTATTCGAGCATGTCTTATGTGTGCAAGAGAAGAACGTATCGCACTTTGGATGGACTGGGTGAATTAGACAGCAGCCTCGCACCAGTGTAAATTTGATATTTTCTACTCACGTCAAGACGCTCGAAATATTCACTCACTTCGAGCACAAATTGTTCAGACCGTTCTTCGCCCTGGGGTAGATTGTCATCTGGCTCGTCCGTTTGAGGCAATGTCAGGAGCGATATGGAGGATGCTGCCAAATACAATAGACGTGTGATATCCTGTACTCTGACTTGAGTGAAATGCTTCTCCAGCCGCAGGAGAAGGCCACACCTTCTCCACCTCAGTCAACGCGTATATTTGTCGAGCCGTCCGACTTGTTGTCCAAATAGGATCGATATCGAGCGCCTCCGTTTCTTGCTCCATGAGTGAAGTAATGAGAAAAGAGCGTGGCAAAAGCTTCACGAACAAGAACACAGATCATAACTCGAATTTCGACTCGGGTAAAATCTAGTACTAGTATGTTTTATACAACTACGAGAATGTCTTCTTGCACCATGGTCCATTTCAATCACTATCCTGGCTCTTACGGTAGCGATGGCCGTGACGGTGCTTCCTGTCGTCATCGTCGTCGTCATTGTCGTTGTCGACCCTTAAACGTTCAACGCCATAGGTCTCGTCACTGTCGCGTTCACCATATCCAGAACCTCCATACGAACTTTCTTCGTTCCTACCACCTCTGTAGCCACCTCCGTTATCATAGCCCTGACCCGAAAAGTACTCGTTATCAGAGCGTCTAGATCCGTAAGTGTCCTCCCTTTGGAAACCATCGTCACCTGTGCGTCCTTCATCGGATCCATACCTATCACGGCTTGAGTAGTTCGAGTCTTGATAGTTGTTGCGACTGCCTCTGTTCTCATTTTCGCCGTACATAGAGCCGTGGCCACCTTCCTCTTCCTCGCGACGCGAGCCGTCATATCCATAACGTTCATTGTTGGAACGACCGTAACTGTTGTCTGATTCTCCAAAACGCGACTCATTGCGGGAACCATACTCAGAAGAGTACTGGTTGTCGGATCGCCTGGTCTGATCATATTCATCCTCTTCATTGTTGCGACCTCGGCCGTACTGATTTCCTGAGGTATATCTGTCTCCAGATGATCCATACCGGTTTCCAGAGTTGTACTGTTTACCAGACGATTCATATTGGTTTCCTGAATCGTATTGGCCGTACTGGTTTCCTGAGCCATACTCGTTGTTAGATGATTCATACTGGTTTCCCGAGTCGTATCGGTTGCCAGACGATGCATACTGGTTTCCGGAGCCGTAGTCGCCAGGTCGATTGTATTGATTATCTGAACCAGACTGTCTGCCCGACGAGCCATATTGATTGTCCGACCCTTGGCCATACGAGTCATAATTGTCGTTCCCATATGTATTTGACGAGTCGTTGCGATTGCCTAAGTAAAAGTCAATATCTATATCCGATTGGAAGCCCAGCATACATACCACTATATTGACCCTGCCCTTCTTGGCTTTGATATCTCCCAGAAGGTCTGTACGATGCTCCAGCACAGCTGTGAGAATGACTGGCGTAACCTCCTAATTCATCGTGCGACTCGTTTTCGGATCCAGGGCGCTTGTTGCGTGCGTTACGAACACTGTCCTGTATCCTGACATTTTAGTCAATAATTCCAACTTTTTAGGAAAACCACGAGACCTTGTTCAAACGCTGGATGATTTCAGCGGATTCCTCATGACCAAGTCCGCCGATCCACCGATCCATGAAATCAAACATCTTGCCTTGAATCTCAGACCGGCCATCGGCATAGTATGGATGGTGGAAGGCTTCAAGGATCTGAAGGAATGGTTAAACAAGGCCTGATATGATGTAGGCTATGCATAAGGACCTGGTTAATAACCTCGTCTGGGTCATTATCTTGCGCCCAGGCCTGTTGAAGGCATTGTCAGCCGATGTAGATTTTGTCCAAGATATCCAGTACGCACTTGCACGATGAGGTTGACAGAGTTTTCCACGACTAATTGTGCGATCCGGCCGGCGGGTTCGTTTAGGATGAGATCGAAATGATCCTAAAGCTCATAATTAGTCTCAATCTATCATGTAAGGCGAAACAAACTTTGGAGAGGAAACTGTGGGAAGGGTCGGATGCATTAGGGTTATCGAACACCTTCGAACCGATTTGAGTAAGTACACGAGTCAGGACCCATTGTCTTATGGCTCATACCTCGTACTGATCCGCAGAATCAACAACAGCTTTACTCCCTTCACCGAGCACGCCAGTGGCTTGTTGAAGAAGAGGCTATGGAAAACGTTTTTTTCATGTCCGTTTATTGAACAATCCCAACGAATGTACATACCACAATATAGGGAGAGAGGATAGTGTAGACATCTGGGAACAAACTGGTCGAATGTATGCTTATCAAGCACAACGGCGGACTTACATGCATTGAGAGCATTGGTGAGCTCGTCGAGGAGGTCAGCTAGACCAGGGACCATCTCAATCTTTGCTACCACGTCCCTGTACACCTGGTCACGCCACTTCAGCAACTGTAGCAATCGTTCTTGAACTTCAGGAGGTGCAATATTGTCAGGGTTGAAGTTGTAAGCTTTCGCCGCGGCATTCATTTCTTCGCCCTGGTTGACGGTGTCATTGCCACCGCCGATGGGAAGTTTACTAAGAATATCTTTGACTTGACTGAACTTGCCCTCGCTGTCTCCAGCCTGCAATGACACATGATTATACAAGTTCATAGACCGAAAAAGAAGATTGTACCTCATTCATCTTCTGAGTGATTTCGGTCACACTCGCTGAGCTCAATTTGCTACATGCGCCACGTCAATTATCATAAGAAGAAGAGTGGTAAAAAATGTTCACATACTCTGTGGCTTCTCCCATAAGGGAGTAGATGAAATCGGCCCCTGCATGCAGCTACATGTTATGTCATGAAACACGGAAAAGATATTGTAATACGTGCCTCCAAAGGTACCAGTAACGAGAGGGGGTGCTGGTCCGTTAGGTGTGTTGATGATGACTGAGATTGCAGTCAAGCGAGGTAAGGCGTAGAGAATGTTTCAAACCTACCGTTATCTCCAACGTGACAAAATACTTCTTCATGGCCGAGCTTCCTAAGCGCAACTTCGCACCAGTTGCTGTGCGCCAACAAATCCTCCAAGGTATGAAGACCAGTTCCCAGGAGACGGTAAGCCTCGTAAAGATCAGCTCCTGGCTGTCCCCCTGCGCGGCGTCCTGCTTCAATGCATGCACGGAACGTACGACGGATGAACGCGGTGGAGGTGTCCCATCCTCGGTTTTCTGTTGCCATATAATTCTATGTTTACTATGAGAAATTGTAGTAGTGTTTCTGGCGGGGAGCGGACCTTCATGCCCGTACGTTCATCGATTTCAAGCTCACGATTGTCCACTGGAGGACGAAGCTTGGGATGGAATTGACGAGCATCACCTTCTTTTGCTGCATAACCCCTGTCAATGGTGTGAATAATTTCCAATGCATGAAGATCATCACAGCATACTTTGGGTTATCGATATGTTCCTTTCAAATGCAAGATCAGTACTGTATACTTAGCGGATGCCTTTTTCCGAGACATACGACTGGGAGGTAGACACCAAGACGATCAGCCGTGACTTGAAATTCTTCCGTGGCAAACCCAAATGTCTGCGAGGTCGTATTTTAGCTTTCATCCAGAAAAGGAGCAAATCAGACCTACCACAAACCCGAGCACGGATACGATGAGGACAAGCGTGTCTGCGGTCAATTTGCTGAGACCAGCGATATCCATGCACTACTCCGCGCGTTAAAAAGACCTCCCCATAGAGAACGTTACAAACCTGTGAGTAATCTCTCAACCAATTTCCCTTGAATTGGCGATCAGTCATCATGCATCATGCTCGAGTATGACAGGTATTCTCTGTGCTCACAAAGTAGACTCTCTTGACATCGCTCTTTGTGAACTTGTCGCCACCGGTGGCTTGCTGAATCATAGAGCTCGCAAAGCCCAGCAATCCACCTCCCGCAGCCATACCTCCCGCGGTCTTTGCCAGATTTTCAAGAATGTTTTCAATGTCTCCATGTCTGAACGCTTTGTCTGTGGAATTTGGTAAAGATCAGTTCACTTTGATAGTCTTATCACGAACCGTTGAGATACGAGAAATCAGGTATGTCACCAGCTCCAAAAGCGTACGTCTCGATTGGAAGAAGTACAACTACGATAGTGAGCAACAGAAGAGTGCTACTCATATTTGACGTGAGTGCCATGCTTGTTGTTCCGGATGATAGAATCCAATGCAGTTGATGATTGTTGATGAATTATCGTAAGTAATCCGATTGGCGAGCGATGCCAAGGCCATAAGGATGACAAGGTCATCTAATCTTATCTAACATCTAATCAGAAGCTACGAGACATACATTGACCGTTACCACTCAGAGTTTCTTGAACTTCTTTTCCTTGTTAGCTACGATGAGCTTCTGTAACTGCAACTCTGACCCAAACACCTCGGACGTTGCTTTCTTCTCTATCCTTCGTGCCTGTCTTTCGGCTTTTACAGCAGCTTTCCGTGCTTTTTTGTCTTCCTTCGACTCATTCCGCGGTCGTGTTATGGTTTGACGAACTGTGTGTCATGTGAATTTGTGGAGATGATAAGCTTGTTTGACGTACCTGGGGTATCGGTATCGTCGCTGTCATATTCCTGGTAGTCTGATCGACTGGTGGCACATTTTTTAAATGCCAGTTTTTGCTGAGGGTTCACAACTGTTGGAAAACCAGTTTTTGGATCCAAAGTAATCTTCGCAACGGGCTTTGAATCTCGTGCACGTATGAGTCGAGGGTGATTCTCGAGATTTGAATATGTTGCTTTGAATAAGGTGAATTCAAGGTCGAATTTCCTGGCGAGTAAACTCACTGAGGATAGTTTCACAATCCCATCTATCCTGTTTGTCATCCAAATCTAGAGGCATGAGTATATCGTCCTCCTCGTCACTCTCTTGATTGCCAAGCCGTACTCTGTCGTCTTGACCCAAGGCGCGTCGTATTGTGTCCAATTTCTCGGCACCCGTGTCACCAAGGAGTTTGGGCTTCATTTTCCGACCCAAAATCTCGTAGTCATGTAAGAACTCATTCATCATGGACTCAAAATCCTCACGCGAGGTTATGAGTTCAGGTGCTTCATCGGAGTCATCATCTTCGACAGAGGGTATATCGTCGTCGTCGTCGTCGTCAGCATATTGTTTGATCATCATCTACGTTGGTAAATTAGAATGCAAGAATAACGTGAAGTGAGCGTCCAGTCAGTACCTGATCAAAACGTTCATCCAAAGTTTGTAGAGCTTCGTTGCGGTACATTGATGAACTACTCATGGAATATCCCGACGCATCGCTGGTGCCTTTACGACGCTTCTTGCCGCCAATGACAGATATATCAGGAAGAATTCCAACAGTGTCGCCACCCTCAGACTCATCGTAGCCGTCATCACTTCGAACCTGTTTCTGTTGCGATTGCTTGAACTGCGCAAAGCGTTCCTCCCATCCGACTTCTTCATCGTCGTCATGGAGGCTTCCAGAAGGAGCTTTGTAGCCGTACTCTTCAAATTCATAATCGACTTCTTCGTCGCTCCCGCGTTCGCCATCAGCCACCAATTCAGTGAAAAAATCATCCTCTAGATCCCCATTGACAAAAGCATCATCATCCAAAGCCTCTAAGACTTGTCGCAAATGAGGGTCCATATCAGGTTGGAATCCTGCAATACTTTCTGGGATAGCTTGTTGTGATTCATAGGTCCGAGGAAGTTCTGATTTAGAGGCCAAAACTCCTTCAGGGAGATCGCGCATCTCGATCCCCTTAACTTTTTTCGCCACCTTCGAGGATTTCGAAGAGGATGAGGCCTCAATGAGGACGCTTTCGACACCATCTTCTTGGACACCGACGGCCCGAAGATGTTGCATGTAGTTGTATTCGGTATCATCGTAATAGATTCCGTAGAGTGCAGCCTCGCCTACATTTCCGAGCCTGTCGCTGGCGATTTCTGATGCAGGGAGAATGGACTCGAGATCTGAACGCGATTTCCCCTAGATACTTGAGAGCCGAACCAAAGAAAGTTGACAGCCTAACTTACCTTTTTTACGTTCTCGCGCTCTATTGGCCTAAGAACATACTGACTTGCATCTGGGTCATGAATGAGAGGGTCTCGCTGAGAGCGATGGACGAGCTGAAAATGTTTTGCGCCCGGTTGGCGAAAGACTGATTTTGGCGGCATGATCACGGTGTGTCTGGTCAAGAGGAGGCAATGCTTACATAACGGGTGTCTTGCACAGTTGAGCAGCGTTAACTTGTGCAGCCCGGACTCCGTTCTCCTCCAATATTTCGGGCTTTGCTGTCTCTCTCGTCGTACATCTCTCGTTTGTCAGGAAGTCTTCATTGACTGGTCTTTTATTTTTGTATGGACCCCCGTCCCAATCTCCAACGCGAACACGTCCGTCGTGGCTTCTCCATATACGTCCATTTCCTCGTCTTCGTGCTTGATCGGCCGGCTGATTCCTTTTTCTTCTCTACTAGTCACCAAAAGGTCGTTTTGGAGATTGATTTTTCTGGGAGTCTTTGGGCAAGTCTATTTGGGGAGTCACCTTCACAGTATCTCATATTATAACCAGGGTTACACGGAGATAACAATCGTTCCAACCAGCAAGGAGCTCAAGACTATATACCTCAACTCTCGTCAATGCAGTAGGTTTCTCGGCCCATCGTACAGACTCAATACTTACTTTCTACGGACTAGCAATTCAGAGTGTTGCTGTTGCTGGTCATCAAGCGGATTTCACTCATTTTGACTCGCTCATAAACATCAATATGGGTGTGCCTAGCGAGGCTCATGACTGTCATCGCCATCCTGAGCTCAAGCGCAAGCTCTACACGGCGCTTCAAGAGGGAGACGAGGGAGAACTGGCAATTGCACTCCCTAAGGAAGTACCACTAAAGCAGTCTGGCCATGTTTCTTCGAGTACCGTGTTCAGTGAAGGTAGATCTCATAACGTGGTTATCTTTGAACTCGATCATTGAAATCTCGTTCGCAGCTGCTACTCCAGAGCCGCAAACTCCCGGGGTTCAGTCTGTGCCAGAGTTTGCGCCCATCACGATAAATATTGTGTACAGCCTTCGTAATCCTGTCGATGGTTTTGAGTTCGTACTCCCTACTGATGCATATCCCTACGTACGTCGTGACTCCGTATGACATACGCAGTCTATCTCACTAATAACTTTACAGCGCGTTCCTCACGCTTACACAACTCCATCCTCACCAGATTCGGCGAGGTGTTGGGTTCCATGCGTGGACAACCTGTGGGAGAAGTGTACTTGGGAGTTCGAGTTCGTAGTCCCTCGATATTTGGAAGAGCGTGATCCGGGCCAGGATGAAGAAGATCAAACCGACGCTATTCCGACGCTAGTGATTTGCAGTGGAGATTTGGTGGAACAGGTATGTACTGTACAGCTCTGTCTTCGTCCGTATCTTACGTGTTACAGGTGGCGCATCCTTATAGTTCAAACAAGACCATCTTTCTTTTCTCTCAAACCGTCCTTACCTCTGTTCAACACATCGCTTTTGCCGCCGGACCATTCCATCTTCACACAATACCCCCAGATAACGTCGCAGACGACGTCTCAGGGGCGACTCAACCCCTGATGTATGCCTTTTGCCTTCCAGGTCATGAGAACCTCCTTCCAACAACCACAGCATCGCTTCGTCAAGCAATGTCCTTTTACTCTTCTGAATTTGGGTCCTACCCCTTTGGTTCTTTCAAGGTAGTCTTTGTGGACCAGCTACCGACCCAGCGACTTGACAGTTCAACGTTGTCAATTGTCTCTAATGACATGCTGCACGGTGATGATGCTATCGAACAAGCTTTGGAGACGCGGCATACACTGGCTCATGCGCTGGCATGTCAATGGGCTGGGATTAATATTCTTCCCAAGAATTGGTCTGATACATGGCTTGTAAATGGCCTCGCTCTTTACATTACCGGCCTCTTCCTTCGCAGGTTGTTCGGAAACAATGAATATCGATTCAGGCTGAAGAAGGACATGCAGCGAGTCTTGGAGCTGGACATAGGTGCTATGCCACCTATTTGTCAACCCCAAGTTCTTGAGCCACCAGACGCCGCCACTTTACCTTTTCTCAACCTAAAGTCCCCTCTTGTCTTGCACATTCTCGATCGGAGACTCGGCAAATCGGGAACATCACTTGGTCTCAGTCGTGTCCTGCCAAAGCTTTTCTTGTCGGCAATGAGTGGCGAGATGCAGAACAATGCGCTTTCGACTCACGCGTTCTTGAGGTTGTGTAGGAAAGTTAGTGGAGTAGACCCGCGCAGCTTTGCTGAACAGTGGATATATGGGAGTGGCTGTCCATCCTTTGGGTTTTCCGCTACTTTTAACCGAAAGAAAATGGCGGTTGAAATCACGATGAGACAAGATGCGCCTGCCTACAAAGCCATGGAGAACAACGAGGTCTCCAAGGCGCTGATGAAACCGGTGCCTTTCTTTGAGGTACGGAATTCTTTACTGACTAACCCGCAGAAACTGACAATGAATTAGGGGCAAATGACAATTCGAATACACGAAGCTGATGGCACTCCTTACGAACATGTTCTCGATATTAAAACTCCCTTCAAACGCTACGAGGTTCCTTTCAACACAAAGTATAAACGTGTACGGCGAAATACCAAGCGCTACTTGGCAAGGCAGGCTGTTGCCCAAGCTGCTGCTGACGGCGATGCGGAAGCTGCGGAGGCGATGGGGATGATCGACATGGGTTTCGGTCTGGAAATTTGGGAGAAAGAGCAGGAGCGGGAGAACTGGAAAGTGGCGGATTGGACAGAGGAAGATGAGGGGACGATGAGTGGCGCGACCTATGAATGGATAAGGATGGATGCTGATTTCGAATGGATTGCATATATCAAGTTCGACCAGCCGGACTTCATGTGGGTGTCGCAGCTACAGAGGGATAGAGATGTTGTTGCTCAACTTGAGGTAAGTGCTCTGCGGTAATCCTGGGCTTGGCGAGCACCTTATTATTCTTCTATTCAGGCTATTTATGCCTTGGCTGAAAAACCCACTGCCATCGTGTCGAGCACTCTCACTAAGACTGTGCTTGTGTCTAACTACTTTTTCCGTATACGTTCTGAAGCTGCCCTCGCCCTCGTCAGTGTACGTAACACTATTATAGTCTCTTCCAGCAAATGTAACTTACCTCGATTTAGTGTGCAATCCGAAAACTTGACTTCCTCGGCCTATTTCATTTATTTAAGCTATTTCTACGCTATTGTTATGACCCGGAAGATGCCAATCAAGACTTATTCGTCCATACCTATGTCCCGAAACCTAACGAATTTTCAGACTTCGGCGAGTATTTCGTGCGGAAAGTACGTCTTCATCTGTCGTAAAAACGATTTCTAAGCAATGGTCTTGTAGAACCTCATCAATGCAATATCGCGCGTACGCTTTGAGAATGGCAAGTCACCGTCCGTTGTACGACAGTTTTTGATCGACCAGCTGCGCTACAACGACAATACTGCCAATCCAGTAAGTGTAAGCTGAGAATGCTTGTTCCACAGTTTCTGATTTAACTGCTAGTATTCGGACGGCTATTACATTTGCACAATTATAGCAGCGGCGGCATCTGCAACTGTCTCTATTGCACCGCCCGAACGCGGGGAATTACTTCCCTCAGAGGTTCGAAACGAGCAGACTGCTGAAGATATTGAACTCCTGAAGCAAAGTGTGATTGAAGTAGACCGTTATCGGAGCATGGACCGACTCATACCCTCTACTCACAACTGTGTGACCATTGCGGCATTAGAGGTCAGCATGACGTCCCTCGAGTACAATGAGGTCACATAATTTACTAAGACTCGATTTCACTAGTTTCACATGGTTCTCGGTGTTGCAGGCCTTATTCCAAACCACCCTCGCGTGTCCTTCCCACTGACTCGGTATGTTTGCTAAGGCTCATTCAGAGATTATATTGAGCCTTCTTTATAGGGAAGGTAACTATACTCAGGTTCGCGTTGCTGCATTCGATGGCCTCTTTCTCACAAAGTGGTATACTCCGTCGATTATGCGTTACGTCTTTGCTGTCATGGCGAACGATTCTTCAAGAGTCGTCAGACGACACGTTGCCCGTACTGCTTGCCACAGTTTGGTTCTGCTCGCGCAGATGGGGGAAATGAAGTCCAGCTTGAAAGAAACCGAGTCTTTACTCATCGAGGAGGACGGGACTCTCCCTGAGAAAGCAAAGGAAACAAAGAAGAGTGAACTTGATGCTATGATCAAAGTTCTTCGAAAGGATCGCGAGGTTGGAAAGAACGAGGTCCTGCGAGAATTTCTCATGCCCATCGCATTGTATGCCCTCATCTGTGTTTCTTCTGCTCTGTTCTTCTCATCTTTGCCATCTTTTCCGCAGGGCGTCTGATATTGACCAGGAAGTTCGCTGGTGCCTCCTCAAGCTTGCTGACCTTCTTATTCGCCCAATCGAAGAGACGCCTCCGACTGTGAAAATACACATCCCTAGCACTCCGGTCATAGATGTCACCCCCCAAATACCCGCTCCCAAGGTTCCAACTAAGGCAGTAAGGACGATCAAATCTGGTGGTCCTCCTCCGAAGAGTCCTTTGACTTCGCTCAACGTGCCTACAAAGCTAAGATTACATGCTAGTCCTGCGCCCGATCCTGTACCACAAACTCCGGCTACCCCGCGTGGCGAAACAAGGAAAAATGTCGCTTTCACCGCACCTCCGCCGCTGACTGTCTCCAAGAACAAAGTCAAGCCCTCCAGACCTCCTAAGACCACCCAGACTTTGTATACAAAGCCCACCCACTTATCGAAGGCTCAGTCAGGCGGAATGCCTGTCACCGATCTACGTGTCTGTCGCAACGCCTTGAAGAAGCTAAAAGCGAATAAATCTGCTTTTATATTCAACCAGCCGGTTGACCCTATTAGGGATCATGCACCCAAGTACGCCCCCAGTCGAGCAGCCTGAATTTTTTCTGATACCTTCTCAGCTATTTCGATGTCATCAAAAATCCTATGGATCTTAGTACCATGGGTGCCAAGTTGGAAGAGGGCATGTATAAGGACCGAGTCGCATTTGCAGCGGACTTCCGTTTGATGATCTCCAACGCAAAGCTTTATAACACTGCAGGGAGCTATGTCCATAATGAGGCTATTAATCTTGAAATCTTCTTTGAGAAACGTAGGTTTCTATCAATTTGGATTATAGAGAAACTAACATGGTGATCCTAGAATGGCTGATCATCAATAAGACTTTGGAAATTGTTAGTAATAACAATAAAGCCCAGATGGCGACTGTGGATGCTGCGCCTCCCGCGCCTCCGCGAAACTTACCACCTATTCCCAAAGCCTTCCCCTCTCCATCACCTGCTGCAGCTCCTCCAGTGCGACCAACTATTAAGCTTAAAGTGGGTTCTCAGACCAAAGTTGAAACTCCGGCACCTCCAGCTAAACCTCGCCCGCGAAAGATCAAGAGTCCCGTACCGCCGTCTGTCCCCCCAAATGTCGAACAAGCTCCACTTGACGCTCCACCCCCTCCGTATGTTGATGATGGTTCTCATGACATATTGCAAGAGGTTTTGGCTATTGAACGAGAGCAAGACGAAATGCGTCATCGTCATACTGCGGAAAAAGAAAGAGACAAACAACCTGTCAATGGCATTTCAGGCAAAAGGAAGAAGATTGATGCTCATAGCGAAGATGATATACTTGCCCTTGCCACACCATCGAAAAAGGAACGTCCTTCTCCTCCTGGGCCATCCTCGTCTGCCGTCAGTAAAGTCAAACTCGTTGTTCCATCTACGTCGTCCAGAGTGATTACCTCATCGACATCCAAACAGAGTCCACCATCCATCCCGTCATCTGTCCTGAACCCTGCTTCATCACACAAGCCGAAGAAAGATAAAGTAGTGGAAGTTCATGCTGATACCCCTCGTGTAAGCCTCAAAGGCAAGGAAAAGGAACTACCTTCAGCGACTGTGCCTGTACCTACCCCTCCTCCCCAAAAATCAAAGTCATCTCCGGGTGCAACTCCAATCAACGAAAAGAAATGCAGAGACCTCATGAAGATACTGAACAAGCTTCCGGAGGCCGGAATCTTCTCTCGCCCTGTCGATCCCATCGCAGATGGCTGTCCTACGTAAGCCTTGGTTACCTTTTTGAATCAGTATCAGACTCGTAACTCGTCATCATCATCTCAGGTACCTAGAAGAAATCGCTCATCCTATGGATTTCGGCACTATAATGATAAAACTTGGTCAGAACAAGTACGTCACAATGGAGGATTTTGCAAAAGACGTCGAGCTGGTCTTCAGCAACTGCCGTCAATTCAACCCTCCTGGTACATTCCCGATAACATGCACAGACGTTTGCGAAAAGGTTTTCAAGAAGGAATGGGTGAAAGCTTTGGAGAAAAAACTTTCTTGGGTAGAGAAACGTGGCCTACTCGGTGTTATGACTGCCTTGGTCAAAGATCCAATGTAGGTTTAGTTTACATCGTCCATTTCCTCTTGAAGAACTTACCAATCAATGTCCAGCTCGTGGGTTTTCCGGGAGCCTGTCGATCCCGTCTTGTTGGGTATTCCAACCTATTTTGACGTTATACCTAAGAAGAACGCTCGTGATCTCCGTACCATCCGACAGAAGCTCGAGGCTGACAAGCACGATGCTGTGGAAGCCTTTACAGCTGACATTGATCTCATGCTGGACAACGCGATTACCTTCAATGGTCTCGAGTCAGAAGTTGGCCAAATTGCAGTCAGCTTTCGGAGTAAATTCAACGAGATGATGGAATCTTGGAAATTTGGTTCCTCAAAGAAGAGAAAAGATGGCGAAAAGGGGACACCTCAACCGACGAAGAAAGCTAAACTCTCATAGCTTGTGTTAATGTAATTTTTTCATATTGTATTGCTGTGTGAATATAGCATGTAATATTAGGGTATAATAAACAGCTGGGTAATCGACGATAGCAAGATGGCGTGCACAAAGAATTAGGAGATTATATATGGTGCAAATAAAAAAGTCAAAACTTGATGTAACATCAAACTACCAGTCTGGCCACAACTCCAACAGACTATTGTTAGAATCTTCCTCGGGCGTGTCTTTCTGTTTCACCCAGCGATCTGGTACCTTTATATAACAATCAGTCACTATATGAACAAACTAGGGACAAGACATACAAGCGGGAAATATCTCTCCATGGCGCTCAAAAACCTTTGGCGATATTGTTTTGGCGTGACGATTGTAGGCTCTCCCCTGCCACCAAGGAAAGCAGATTCCTTTACCCAACTTTCCAGTTTCTTGTCCCATGTGTATGTGCGAATATAGTCTGTGTAAACTTCAACAAAAGCCCTATCATCTACCGGAACTTCTCTTACCAACGATGCCGACGACGAGTTCATTGTTTTGACTGTCCACCTAACATTAGAGGTCAGCGAGATATGTTGGGTCAGGAAAGTAGAAACCACTAACTCCAACAACCAGCGAGTAGTCCATGACATTGATATCCACAAGGAATTTACTATCGTTATAAAGCGCACCCCTTAGGATGCGCTTAGAATGTTCACGAAGATAAAATGGATTCAGGTGAGCCACTAGAATGCGGATGAGTAGGTATGTTGCGGAGGTAAAAGAGGACAAGAGGACACACTTTCGACAAGATTTTCGTCTAAAAGAACTTCGTTTTCTCTGCCGGTCGACTGAACACGGCGATTTCGCGTTGATCCCTTCAAGTCATATATCTGACGTCAAACATGTGAGCACAGTCATGAGACAATGAGACTGATTGGTACCTTCGTAAAACGTCGGTCGTAAAACAGGTTCTCCATGACAAGGAGGTTCATTTGGGTGGATTTGATCTTGCCAGGCCCTCTGTCCTTCCCAGTTTTTCTGAATGTTAGTTTGAAACAACCAAAAACCTTCGCTAACAAAGTCGGACGCTAGTAGAAGATAAGGACTGGATACTGGGTCAAGACAATGATACTGACATTTGCAGATACAGCGGAGGACATATAATCAAAGTATGCAGGTGCAAAAGTTTCCATTGTCTGGAGCTCAGGCTTGGAGAGTTCTTTGGCAATGAAGCGATCATCTACGAGAGCATTACCATGACTAGCTTTCAAACTCACAGGTCACGTACCTTGAGTTTTGAGAAAGGCTGATCCTGATTTACCGCCACTGGCATTCCATTTGACGCACCTCGATAAAGATTCGATCATACTTCTTTCACAATCATAAGTGCGCCTCAAGGCATCAAACTGTTCCGGATAAAGGACAGTACAGCTAATTGTGAGACCTCCACTTTCGAAAGCTTGATAAACGAAGTGTCACTGGCATCATGAATCCCAAGAAAGAGGGGAGAACTTACTTATAGCCCAGGGAAGCTTTGATGAAGGAACCTTCAAATCTTCGGTTGGATCTGCTCCTTCTGCGCTTTCTACATTTACAACGCCCCAGGTAGAGGTTGACTCTGCAACCGACCGGTCATCGGGCATGAATGCTTCTCCACTGTCGTTGAGCTTTGCTTCCCTTGCAGTCCGTTTTTCGGCACGGGACCTTGCAAGCATCTCACGATACTGGGGCGAACTTTTGAAAACATGAGCAAAAAGACATTTCCAGAATGGTGAAGGAACATACTTCAAAGCGAGGGCTATGCATGACGTCGGCTCGTCAGTACGCACTACCATAGATGATTCTCTAAAAATGTGTTCTGGATCATCAATAAGATCACTGTCCCAAGACTGACGGGAAATAGATGGTTGTTGCCAGAAACCCGACAAGGTCTTCAAAAGCGAAGGGCGTTCAGGACCAACACCAAATTCGACGTCTGATGTTGGAGGAGTTGAGGAAACATCTTTAGCAGCAGGTTCGACAGGTCGGAGGAACGGGGAAGAAGGGACAGACATAGGCACCGGAGGAACGGGGACAGATACGTCTTGCACTTGACCTTCTGCGATAGCATCGTCAGGCAATTTGGAGACAGTCACTGCCGGAGGCGTAGTTTTTGCAGGAGCCTCAGGGGATATTACATCTGACTCCGGGAACGATTGGACTAGCTCGGGGACAACCTTTTCCTCTTCTGGGCCTTCATCCTCATCATCAGCTTCGCTCGAGGAATCCGGACTCTCTGATTCATCATCTCTGATGGCATCCTTGACACTATCTAGAACTTCCACCTTGGCTCGAGCTGATGCGACAGGGCGAGCTCTCTTGCCTCGAATGATACTGTATTTACTCTTTGAGCGCTCAGCGTCACGACCGAGACGTTCAAAGTGTTTTGTCATATTCGATACTTTGCTTCCAGGTCCAGCAGTCGGTCGACGCAAATTGGATCTCGGGACGGAATTGGACGTTGTACGAATAGGCACTTTCTCTTTTTGACGAGAGGAAATTCTTTGTTTGACTGGTCTTCCACTCGTAGAGACTTGCCTGGCGTTAGTTGGAGATGAGGGACGATTGAATTTGACATCCTTTCCTTTACCGTTCGAAGAACGTTTCTCTGGAGAGGGTCTGCGCGACGATTCATGAGATTGGAAGGCAGAGCCGTTAATAGGACCTGGTATGCGACTGCCACTAGGCTGTGTAAGACTTCTCCTTGAGTGAGTGAGATATCTGGGTGCAATGTTGGCGGCATATCCTTGTTCGAAATCTGAGATTGAAGGCTTTTTCGTTAAGCGATGTCGACTTTTGTTTCGTACTGATTGACGTCGAGGTATGAGAGGGGTGTACTCTTGTTCTGATTCTGAAACGGGTGCTCGAGGTGCCAGAGCCGTTTGAGTAAGATCATGAATACCCTGGATAGGCAGGAAATCTTGATACTTCTTCACCAATTCGGCGACACTCGGATGGTGCGCCGCCCTCCGCGGAAGTCTAGAAAATCGCTGAACAGGGACCTCCTCATCGTTTCGTTTTGGTTCATTCTTGGATTTATACATAAGAAATCAGGAAAAACTACATTAATTGACGGCTTACGAGAGGGGGTGATCCTAGAAAACTGTCGTCTTTCACAGCACCAATCGTAGAATCACTTTCCTGGTCAGATTTGGTAGCTGTCTCGTCAATGGCATTCACAGGTACTATGAGTACAGATTCGAGCTCCTTTATCCCTCTTGCGCTGACGAGGTCCAGAGGATTAGTCGTATGCTTTTCTGGGTAAATGCCTGAAATCTCATTCCTGGTATCTCCCGTGTTAGTCTCAGGTTCAGACGCCTCGGAAGCTGACGATGTCAACGACTCTTCCGTGGCCCGCATTGTCTTCAGTGGTCCTTCCTCTGCCTCAGAAACACTGGAAGAGGGCAGATGAGATTGGTCACATGGACCAGGGAGATCGTATCTACGAGGCCACATTGATCTAACAGGACCAAAAGCAGAAGTCCTTTTGTTATTACGCTCCAAATTTTGCTGAACTGTGCGCGGTTTGGGCAAGCGGTCAAAATCATGCTGCCAGGCGACTATCTTGTCTTGTCGATAAGAATGCGCCAGATTCAGAGCAAGTGTGTCGGTAGGCGAAGAATCTCGATATACCTTGTTTATAAAGGTGGAAACGTCATCCCTCTCGGCCTCTGCCCGCATGATCAATGCATTAATATCAACAATTAGCATAGCATCCGCTGTTTCATCCCCAGTCGCAGCTTCTATGCTAATTAGTTTGAGGTCATCGATCAGACCTGAGTACCACAAGAAATTACGAAGGTGAAGACGATCATACGATGCATTCTTCATCTCGACCTGGGTCTCTGGCCGGACTCGAATACGGAAAGGCGGATAGACAATCTCGTGAAGGGTGACAGGATCAGCCTGAAAACGGACAGTCATACCTTTAGACGCAAAGTAACGAATGTGGTGCTTGTAGATGTTGTGTTGACATCCCGCACCCACTACTAGCTTGACGTCCGCAGGATAAAAATGCAACTCGAGAAATTTGGCAAACGAATAGCGCTGCATTTCCTCTGAAACAGGGATGAATGGTGTTGCAGACCCACATACACGACATGCACTCCAGGTTGTGATTAGATCCGGTGTGGGATGGTAATTTTGGCGGCCAATGATTTGACCATCCCATTGCTCTACGGCGACAAATAGACGAGTCTCGTTGTGGACATAAACTGTACAGTGGCGAGCGAGAGGTTGATCGCATCCTTTACCCGTGCAAACAGCTTTCGGGTCCAAGAAATGAATTAAAGTATCAGTGACTGATCGTTCGATGAACTGGCCAAGAGTGCAATCATTCGAGCCATAGAAAGTGATATAATTCAACCGCGGTGCAAAGCATGGCCTATGCAGACTGTAGTCAGCGATCGGAATAGTATATTCCCGCAGTGTGATACACTGATATTTCTCCACAACAAAATCGTCCGCATTCTTCCGCAAATACCACTCCCATATTCTGCGCTGTTCACCGTGCTTCCATTTCGTCAGAGTAAATTGACTCTCTAGGGTTATGTCTGCAATAGTTTGGTGTGGCTCAGGTTGCACAGCTGACATAGGAAGCACAACTAATTCCGTGGATATGGTGGAATGTGTTGCAGAGGGAGGTTGGAGAAAATAGGATGATTTGTTGAGATCTTCGGCAGGGGTGTGAGTAGACTCTGGGGTAATGGGAGTTTCGGGGCGTGCAATGGTAGGCAAGGCTTCAATTTGGGCATTGAGATCATTCTCGTCGATCTGGGGGGAATCAACCGGTTTCGCTGTCATAATCGTTGTCAGGGTCTCCTGAGAATGCAAGAAATGAGTCCTTTCCTCGCGACGTATGACTTCGTCCTCCCATGTTTGCTTGTCGCGAATGAGTTGATTATCCAACTCCTTCATCTTAACAAGGGGGTATGGAGGAGGGAAGCGTAAGGTAGCCGAAACAGATATAAAAGTCTTCGCATAAGGCCTCAAAGACTCGTCAATGCGGTTTGAAAGAGTATTCTGTTCATCCTCCTCAGTACAGACAGCTTCACCATCCGAATTGACTGCTGTGATTGTCGCGCTGGACGTCTCCTTGTTGAGTTCTACCGCCGGCGTAGCCAGATGAGAAGCCGACAGGAAGGAGGGCATCGCGAACAGGGAATGAAGGGAAGTATTGACGAGGCCATACCGTTCACTAAGAGCTGTCGGTGTTGCCTCGGGATTGAAAGGTGGAAGGGTGATGACAGAGTCTTTCCACAAATGGGTCTCTAACTTGAGATTTCTGACTATAAAAGTCAAAAATCTAGTGACCTTCTTTACGCGGCGCAGTGTATCGATGTCACCTCCGCGCAGAATGATGGTGCAGCCCATGTCACGATTGCAACCTTCAAAACGCATATATGTCTTTCTCCGACCGGGAATCAAGGGATGATCATACGTCTGTATGCGGAACCGTGCACAATGGCCCAAGCGAGGCTCAAGGGCTAATTTGTCCATGGAAGAAAAGACGTCTCCTTGTGTCATCCGAGCAATCATTTGAATCGCACTCGGCTTGACGGTCCGTGCTACAGCAATGTTATGTTGCGCGAGCGCATCTAAAGCGAGTCTGGATACCGACTGCTCAACAAGGACGATATGGGGACGTAAAGCCGCCATACGAGTGGTGAGATTTCCCAGATATTCCTTCTCTTGTCGCAGAATCTGACCAAAATGCATGTATTGTCCCTCAACCCGATGAAACTCCAAAGGGAAGGTAACGAGCATGACACGAGGATTGCGCACAAAGCGATACATCTGCTTGTGTGCGACGTTCTTCGTTATGACTGCACCTTCAACGTACTCTGAATCTTTGGGAGAGCCTCCAGGAATCTTCTTGATTTTGACATATCGCCGCACATCCATGTCCTCCCCTTGTCGATGAGGCAATGCCGTGAAGGTTAGTTCACGAGCAATTCGGAGGGCTAATTTGAGCAAAGTTTCTTCCCACTCTTTGACATTAGGAATTTGTTCGCTGGTCAACATCTGCCGCAACATGACCTTCAAGTGAAGCATCGAGGTAAGATTGAGTTCTTGCGCATATCTGAAGAAGCAGAACTTATCAGACAATGGAGAAAGATTTTGTTATAGAACTTACGCTGTACTTTCCCGGCGAGTCCGCCATCCAGGTTCTACATTGGTCACGCTGTCCAGACGACTGTGCACTCGACTTCGTATGAAGGGAGTACCTTGCTCGAATTCACCAAGAGAGTCAAATCGTGACCTCAGTAGACTGTGATGAGGGCTATCCATGCCGTTATCAGGAGAAACTATCGGGAACTGTATAGAGCTCATAGGACCTTGCACAGAGATAGGCACGGAAACAGGGAACTGTGCAGGGGTTTTAGTCCCTGAAGCTTTTGGAGACTCAGAAAATTCATTGGTCAGGCCAGCTGGATCCTTGTCTTCATCGGAAAGTGCCCTCCTGAATGGCGCAGGGTTATCCTGGAAGGGCTCCCACATTCCATCGTCCAGCTCTCCTGGACGTGGCGTGACGGGTGGAGATTCATCTCCATTGTAAACGGAATCCGCTACCAGCCGCTTTGTTTCTGCTATTGAGAAGAGGTTAAACGGCTCGTCTGTCCGGCCAAAGAGTTGAGAAGCAGCAAAGGGCGATTGTGGATGCGCTCCGGGATCTAACCCGAGTTGATGGGCAGGAAAGGAGGATACAACTGAGCGACGATCGTCATCGTCATCTTCATCAACGATGGCAAGTTTCTCTAAACACAGATTGCACACACGAACCATGCCGTCATGTCCGAATCGAGTGCCCTTGATTATGTTGGATGCACAGCGAGAGCAGAAGATCTGACCTATTAAACTGTTAACATTGTACTGAGAGAAGCTCATAGGGAGAAGGTACCACAAATTCGACAATGATGCTTCCGTCGCCATGCGGTAAAGACACTCTTGCAATCATAGCACTCCTTACAGTTCTCATCGTCCATCCAATAATCACGAGACAAACCTAGAAGGAGCATTGACAACTTAGAAGAAATAGGATCGATCGTTTGCGTACCTTCGCCACGTATTCGTCTTATGACCTTGGATACAGATCCTGACCTATGAATGCTGGCTGTCGTTTTAATACTGCGAGTATCGTCTTGTATTGGGAAGCCCGGGATAGTTGTGGCAACTGGTGCACTCTCGCCTGTCTCCATCAATTGGGAGTAGAAAGAGCCACCACGAGAAGGGGATCGGTCGAATTCGACACTATAAGTCGGCAACTCGGATTGTGCTGGGGTAAGAGATACGAGGGGTGGAGCAACTTGGGCTGGCGCAGTAGCGAGTGGATATGGACGATCTGCTCCTGAGGGCCTATTTGTGAAGTTCGACGACTGAGTTTGAGCAGTATAGGATGGTCTTCTCTGCTCCGGGACACCTTGAATTATGTTTTGATTGGGAGGTACAATTGGATTGGCAGGTGCTGGGGGCGCTGTAGAGGAAGAAAGAGGAGCAGCTAGGGTATTTTTCATACGAGAGAGAAGAGACGTCACGAGAGTATATGAAGACTGGTCATGCTCGTCCTCCTCAGAGAAAGGATTGAATGAAGTGAGGCTTGTTACATCGTCGTTAAGCTTAGTGCTGCTTCTCGACCTCGAGATATCACCGTTCAGGTTTGTATTGGTAAGAGAGAAGTCAGTCATAGTAGCCATTTGAATGGGCGTCCGATGGCTATTCGTATTGCATGGCCTTACGAAACGAGCTTGTTACGCATCTCTGGCGCGTCACCACGTGGCTTTTAACGTTGGAGATATAAACCATATGTGTATTATTTGTATACTATATAACGTATACACGCAACGTTTAGTAAAAAGCAATTTCTGAACTTTACAAATTAAACTCAGTGTCATAAGTTCTTGGATACTTACTACATACATATGTGAAGTTCTCATCAATACATTGATGGCCTCAAGATTCTTTGATATTATTTGTGTACAAAAGAAGCAACAGAGCGTTAGATTTGCGCGTAGGGGGAGGTATTTGGGATGAGAGCTCGTCTTCGCTAGTTATTCCCAATCACCCGCACAAGACAGATTTTGAATTTGTTTTGCGACACGTAAGAGACGCGTAGTGGCACGTGCTATATATTGACAACGCCTCAGTTGTGTTCAACATTTCCCCACCATTGGCCACAAGAATCTGCGGAACTGATACCTACCTGACTGGTCAGTTTAGCCTTTTCTTTACCACGCGAGAGTTTTATCTCGTCTATTGAGCAGGACCCGATCAATACATTTAGTCAGACCCCACCATGGATGACGATGATGCCGACTACATGCAAGGTAGTGATGATGAGGTACGCTCAATAGCTGACTTTCTGGATGAATTTTGAACGATCTTCCAGGACTACGGCTTCGATTACTCTGATAATGAAGACGCAAACGAGTCGGGGAGCGCAGATGTCGAGAACATGTACTACAAAGCGAAATGTTCGTGATAACTCGTTCGTTTGACGGCGTAAACCATCTAACATATTGCATAGCCAAGAAAGATGACAATCCAGAGGAAGCGCTGAAAGAATTCCGTGCGATCGTCGATCAAGAGGAAGAGCAGGGTGATTGGTGTGTTCCAATTCATACATTTTGATTCAAGTTCTAACATATATTTTTTCGCTTAGGGGGTTCAAGGCGCTCAAGCAATCGACCAAACTTCTGTATCTCACACTAAGAAGACCAAAGGATGCTCTCAAAACCTACATCCAACTTCTTACGTACACTAAGTCAGCGGTAACGCGCAACTATTCAGAAAAGACGATCAATGGCATCTTGGATTACGTCGGAGGAGGCAAAGGCGGGATGGTGGAGGTAGACATCTTGGAAGAGTTCTATCAAGCTACCAAGGCAGCTCTAGTGGAAGCAAAGAACGAGGTGTGTGGTACGAAGGTCGGATAAAAAGTATGGTCTCACAGTCATACAGCGTCTTTCTGTTAAGACCAACCTGAAACTTGCAAAGTTGTGGCTAGACCGTAAGGAGTTTGCCCGTCTGTCTAAAGTACGTGATTTTATGTGGCGTCGATCCTGAAGCCTAATACATTCCAGTTAATTCGGGATCTCCACAACGCAACGGGCTCCATTAATGATGGAGATGATCAATCACAACGTGGAACTCAACTTTTGGAAATATACGCTCTCGAGATTCAAATGTACAACGAGACAAAGAATTTCAAGAAGCTCAAGGTTGGATAATGTTTAATAGAGACGTCAAACGCAAGTTCATTTCGGGTAATGTTCTTTTAGGAGATTTACAATGCTACAAATGACGTCCGTTCTGCAATTCCTCATCCTCGTATCATGGGTGTGATCAAGGAGTGTGGCGGGAAAATGTGGATGGGCGAACGTGAGTGACTACTGACACTATTTGAATCAATCTGCTTAAGTCCAACCAGGACAATGGCGACGTGCTAGCGAGGATTTCTTTGAATCTTTCCGGAACTACGACGAGGCTGGATCGCCACAAAGAATTCAGGTTTTGAAGTACCTCGTGCTGGCGAACATGTTGACAGGTAGTGAGGTCAATCCTTTCGACAGTCAAGAAACAAAGCCGTGAGTCGGTTCAAGCAAAGACATCATACGCAATGCAAATAAACTCTACCGTTCTTAGGTACAAGGCAGATCCTCAGATTAAGGCAATGACGGACCTAGTAGATGCATACCAGCGTCGAGAAGTTCATTCCGCCGAGAAGATCTTGAAAGGTTTGTGATCCCTTAGAACATTACTTGTGTTCTCACCAAACTTTCAGATAATCATTCGACCATCATGGAAGACTCATTCATTCGTGCATACATCGGCGAACTACTTCGTAGTTTGCGCACACAGTACCTTATTGATTTGATCAAGCCTTACACACGACTAGAGCTTTCTTTCCTTGGAAAGGTAAGCGACTCTTGATTCGAGCAAGAGCTGATCAGGTTTCTGATAGTAATCTTTCAGCAACTCAACGTTGAGATTGAAGAAGTTGAAGAACTGCTCATCGGCCTCATTCTGGAAGGCAAGGTGGAGGGTCGCATTGATCAAGTAGGAATGAGGCTTGAACTAGATCGAAAGTTAGTTTTGACGAATCAAGAACAGTACACATTTATTGACTGCGCCTTTTCCCTTCGCAGACAAAGTCTCGAGAAGAAACGATACGCAGCACTAAGCAAATGGACGGAAGCCCTTGAGGGTGTGCATGGTGCAGTTGTGGGGAAGACGTCAAGTAGTAGGGTCGTTGACCCCATGATGAGTGAGGGTTTCATCGTTCCAAGTCGAGACCATTAAAGTTTCAGTGTAATTTTTGTCTTGTATCCACGCCACTTTATGGGTGCATTAGATACTAGTCCATCCTAAGCAGTCATTTCAGTGTCGTTTGAGCTAAGACCTCTCGTAGCACTTACCGATGTAAGTCCTATAGAGGACGAGGGAAAGGTTTCCACTCGTAATTCCACCCGGAGTGTGATGGCGTATCTGTAGGTACCCGTAGTTCACGAGGAAATAGCCCGCGTATCCTAGCCTCCAGTGTTCGAACTTCGGTAGTTTTCAATTGCTTCGCCAGTTCTAGCTCTGTTTCACTCCTTGCCCTCGGGTCCTCCTGTTTGTTTGCCTCCATATAAAGCCTATCATCCACTCTCCGAAGCTCCTCCATTGCCCTTCGCATGCTTTCGAACTTTCTCCCCAGCTCTGCTTCTCGCATCTTCCGTAAGTGTCTCTTATGAAGAAGCCATGCCCGCTCTATTGTATGATGGGCCTGTACCGATGGAATCGCAAACTGAAGGGCTCTTGCCACGTCTGGACGCCAAGTCCCAGTTGGTGTCGGACGACTACGAATATTGTTTGGGTATAAGGCTTTGCGGATGATCTCCTTCTTTGGGTCTCCGACGGCTTCATTTCTGACAGCATATGTCCGTACTTGGGTCTGCCCGATGCGTAAGGAGAGGCGCGTCCGGCAAGGAGCAAGCAGAGAGGTCGACATGGTTGGTAATTTAGAAGATTACACAAAAAGTTTTTTTGGACATGTACCTAGTTCCCACGGAGAAATAGAATCAGTATTATTAAATCTTTTGCCTTTTTCCGCGCGCGCTTGAATCACCGAGGGCGGCTGAACAACGCCGTAGGGACTTTTGTTGGGGAATAAGTGTGTTCAAGTTCGACTTCGCTCGAAGGTCCTTTCCATTTAGGCTATCACTCATTTTCGAACTACGGTCAACTGCCTCCGTACTTGTGTTCGAAACAACCCAGCTGTCGTGCTGCTGTCATACCTCATTGGTTATTTTTGCCAATACTCATTCAGATCATCCAGTGACAATTAAAACTCGTGGCTGGAGCTCCTCCGAAATAGCCTAACAAGACATTCCAATAAATTTACCAATGACTGGTGCGTTGGACTTTGAATTTGGTAACATCTGGGTCCTCGCCATGTGTTGCTTTTCCTATCTGGATTTTCTCATGTTCCATGGCTATTGTCCTGTTCAAGTACTTCGGTACATAGATATCATAAATTACGGAGGGTCTCCATCGTGTAAACGCATGTTTTGAGCCTTCTCATGATTTATGCTGCTGGCATCTGAAAATGCTATCCCCTGCGACAATGACCTTATCAGCTTAGACGCTCAATCGATACCGTCTTACGCTCCGAAGATCGATCTTGGCCAACGACCTAACGCCCGTATATCGTCACTGGTCCATCAGAAAGATCAGATTTTGGCAACAGTAGTCGGTGATGCAGATCCCTGCTGTTACGGAGATTGAAGACGCTTCTTTGGCAAGTGGATGTTACATTGCTAGACACCATCTAGATATTATTCATTGACAGAGATTTGAAGCGACTTCCACGACTTCTGTGTCTTCTTTGAAAGCGCACGGAGATAAGTATCTCGGTGGCGTGGAATCCAGCCCTCAAAGGGGTCTTGCGCGATAGAGAACGTCGAAGCAAACATCAGGCCGCAGCCCTCTTCCCCTAAGCTGCACCATTGCTGCTGTCCTCATAAAGTTTATCAACTTCCCGGAAAAGAAAAGCTAGGATTCCTACCGTAATCGTAGTGGGTCTTAGTCGACCTCGTCCGTGAAATGAGTTTTGCAGTGCTTTTATTAGTTGAATAGCGTAATTGTAACATGCTTGTGCAGAGGTGGCCCAATCACACTGGATTTGGTATTCACTAGGACCAGGAAATAATTATCTACTGCGAGGAGCGGCAGATACTTCAGTCGATTAATCTTCTAAGTGGATGACTTCGGCTTTTGCGACTATAACTCAGATACCTTAGAAATTTTGGATATAAAGTCTCTAGCTAGATTATGGTTCTTCCAAGTTTTGTGTTTTTTCATGACCTGACCATTGAGAAATGCCACAAACAGGAATAAACTTTGTATCTCCTTCTGTGAGCTGTGTGATTGAGCCACAGCCTCCAAAGGTTGCCCTTAAACCCACAGTGGTGGGAGGTCACAGAAAAGATTGTTATGACTTCTTCACCACTCAAAAACATCACCCTTATCTCACTCATCCCTTGCAAGAGTCAGGCTATCAATCTTCCACTCTCATGCATACATGTTCTATGCCCAAATTATGGTTGATTGTATGTTATGTCACAATACATGCATGTCCTTATTAAAAAAATTGGACATGAATTGCTCTGACAGTTCAATGAGATGGGATGAAACAGTAAATTTCCATCATCCTCATGACTTTGATTTTGCTCTCCTCCCTGAGCCTCACAAATATATATATGGCAGTACATAATTGACCGGGGGAATCCAACAAAGGATGCAATAAACAGAAGCCCGTTACGCTCTGCTGTTTCATATCTAGGTCACGTTTCATATTTAGTCCGTCGACGGGTACCCGCAAAAGAACGATTCCGAGCATTTGCAGAGCTGGACTACCATACTTCTACAAAGATTTTTGTACACACCTATTGCAAGCCTCATGATTCTTAATTGTTTTGAATTGATATAATATCAATATCATGATCAGTAGCCACACAAAATTCTGCGAAGAGAGTTCTATTGACAGATACCTACAAATACTGATACGCTACGTCGGACACCAGTACTTACCACTGGAGTAGAGCTAGTACTCTACCCCCGCCTCTTAGCCCTGTACAGTGGCTTGTCGGCGGTCTAAACAGAGCACATTCATTCATTCAAGAAAGATCAGTGGCGGCCTAATTTTGTTGGATAGAAAGTGTAATTTGCGGAGTGTGAATGAAATTAACCCAATTGAGTATTGTGTTCTCACGACTCTGAGCCTTTCAAGCTTCCGTTTCGTCGTCGGTGCCCATGTCTAGTTTTTTTTCTCTATGCCGTCAATGCTGGCGGCCCACACTAGGACGAGTGGTATTTCAACCTCTGGCATTCTCATATGCTTGCTCATATCGTCCACTAGAATCTCTCATTCCAGCGCCAATTCACAACAACTCAAATTCCTCTGGCAAAACGCCAAAACCTACCTAAAATCCGCATTCCATCGAAAAAAGCAGCAGCAGCGAAGGCTAGAAGAAAAGCTGCACTAGCTGCTAAGAAAGTCGACCGTTCCGAATTCCTGTCTTTTGCGGATGCTATTGCTGTTCTGCGTGTATGTGTCTAACTCTCCGTGATTTGAAAAACTTAAGTCGTATGCAGGCCGTCGAAGTCGCATCTCCGAACTCTACACTTGACCTTTACGTTAAGACCCAAATTAAAAATGGTGTAGCCATTCCCAAAGGGCGTATCAGTTTGCCGCGCGAGGCCAAAGCGATGTCTGAAGATAAAATCCTCGTGTTTGCGGAAGGTCGGCAGGCTGAGGAAGCAAAAAAGGCTGGAGCTCATTTTGTCGGTGGTCCTGAGCTCATAGATGGCGTTCGTTTGCCCTCTTTTGGGTCTTTTACTATACTGAAAACGAAAAAAAAACAGGTTATCAACAACCGCTTCAAGGCAACTACTATCCTGTGCACACCCGACCTCATACGAGCTATCACTCCAAGACTCGGACGTGTTCTCGGTCCTCTTGGTCTCATGCCTTCAGAGCGACGCGGAACAGTAACCGACGACATCGCTGGATATCTACAACGGATACGCGGGACAAGTGAGTGGAGGGCAGATAAAACTGGTAACATTCGTATGCCTATAGCTATGGTCTGATCTTTCATTTGAACCGTTGAAAGATGGCTCTAACCAGCT
The DNA here is from genome assembly GCA_020091625.1 of Termitomyces sp. 'cryptogamus'. Classification (NCBI taxonomy): domain Eukaryota; kingdom Fungi; phylum Basidiomycota; class Agaricomycetes; order Agaricales; family Lyophyllaceae; genus Termitomyces; species Termitomyces sp. 'cryptogamus'. The sequence goes on from JAGYZC010000001.1 coordinate 6,126,714, forward strand.
TAGCGTACAGATGCACTTCCCCATTGAAGACACGATGAAGAACATCCGCCACTTCATGGCTTCCGTGAAGAGGGTTACCGGGAATACCAAGGAAGCAGAAGATAGCCGGAAGTTGAAGAACTCAGGCGCCAAACCCGGTAAGTTAAACGTTTCACTAACTCCGGACATCTTTTACTGATTTGCTCGACTAGTTACGAACATCTCTAAGGTTATGTTGAGCTCGAGGCAAGGACCTGGCATTCAGATATTAGACTATTAAATTAAATACATGTAGGTAATAGATAGGTAGGTACATCTAATTGATATAGATGTTTTCAAGTGGTAAACCACATGAATTGTGAGTGGAGTGATCGGGTGATGAAAGTGTATGTACATAGCATGTACACAATCAGTGGGCCCCTTCATCCGATAGTTGGGAAAGTCGATCCCTGCGCGATATTTTCCTTGCCTCTTTCAAGTCTTTTGACAGCGCTTCGTAGCTCACGTAGTTTTTGTCTCGTTTGCGTTTTCCGATGTCTGAACCCCTGACAGGTGTGGTCCCACCTTCACGTTTAGCTCGTGTGGGCTGATAACGCTCTTGCGGAGGATTTTTTGGCAGATGAGGGAATAAGTCTCCCCAGCTTGCTTTTCGAGCGTCATAGAAGGCTTGCTTCCCTTGAGATTTGGGAATTGTCATTCGCATAATTTTACCTTGAAAGTCGTAAAACAGCGCTGAAAAATTGGACAACATATGAAGAGTACGTACCTGCGGGAGTACAGCTGTCCAGGATGATATGACCACTCTTCTTCAGAGGTGAAAAAACGAGGCGTGGCCAACTATATGACTCCAGTCTCAAGGCTTCTTCTATTTCTCCTGGAGATAGAGAACTGTTTTCTGTCTCCACTATCAATTTGTCCCCAAGAGGCGCCTCTTCCGCGACCAGTTCCTCTGATGCTACGTGTTCAGAGTCTAATATCAATTCTTTGACTGCGGCTGTTGATAAGGCCTCTTTTTGCAACGCTCGTTTGCCAACCTCTCCGATTCTTCCGATATTCCTGATTGAGGGAATTGGCCTCTGGCCTCGCCTTATTACAACGTAGGAATAATCGATGTCCTCATGTCCAACACCAGAATGCTTCGTTTTTCGGACAAAGGATGGTCGTTGAATACGTTGCGAAAATCCGCATATAAGGCGAGTCGACCCTGGATGATGCAGAGGGCATACACCGTCATGAGGGCACTGTTTGACTTGATAAAATCTGGATCTAAAAGCTGAACCCAGAACGACTGACTGGTGCCACGACATGTGAACCTCGAATGGGCCATTCATTCGTCTCGACGTCCTCAAATTCCCTGCGACCCATGCTCAATAAGTATTCTCTGGATTCGGCGATTGCCTCAAATCCAGCAGTCGTGCTATGATCGATAAGCACCTAAGCAGGAATCCAGACGTTATCATCTAGTTTCCATGACTTCCAAAAATTTATCTCGCCATAAGATGAGCTCCACTGTCCCACATTTCCTTGACAAGAGCTTTTCGGTGTTGAGCGGTCGGTAAAGACGTGAGCATGAAGGCAGATAAGGCAATTGTGTCATGGCCTTGAGATCGGGGGATTTGGTCTTCTTCTTTGAAGGATTTCTGCCAGGAAAGACTTAGATTACCAAGGTCAATACCTACACATTCATCTAGTCAGTCCCTTGCGAATACAATCGGAGCATACACACCCTCTAACAAACGCTTTGCTATTGTGACCAGCCCTTCTCGTTTGTCCACTCCCAGGAAACTCACAATGGATGAGTCAGCGACAGTTTCATCTCCAAAGCTAGTTGTGTCTCTAGTTTTTGGCGGGATTTGAAAGGTATGAAGAGCAGCCCTGGTAACAATTGATTAAACGGTGAGAAAACTGAGGCTAATCGAACAAGAACTAAACCAGAGCCCGCTGCCTGTCCCGGCACCCCAGTCTATGATGCGTTCAACTTTCCATGAAGGCTCTAATCTCCGCTTGACGTGATCAAGAACAGACCGAATTACAGAGTAATGGGCGGGCAGAGCAATTGTTGCAAATGCTGTGCCGTCACGACTGGAATGACGAGATGCTTGTTTCTGAGAGCGATAATCCTTCGGATCGTAACGTGTCGTCCAGACGCCTTCGGCTTTTGAGTCCTCTTCATCAAAAAAAAGCCGTATCGCATCACTGTGAAGTTGCACTTTGTCTGAATCTATAGCCTGGATGAACATATGCCACAGAGGGTTGGGGAAATTATTCACCGGAAATCAATGCATTGATGGCATTCTGAAGTTGGTTGGGCAAGATGACTGCACCAATCTGCCTGCTTCCATACCGCGCAGCCGGAGACTTGCGACTTATGCCATTATTATGGTCGTCATACCCATCTTCAGACTCAAAATGTTCGTTTTCTGAGACAACCTCAAGCTCTTTGACACTTTTTCCTATGTTCCCTTTGAGCAAAGACATGTCACCCTCCTCGAGCACCGCATGGAAAGCGGGATCGAGTCTGAGAGGAGGGTTTAGGTGACTGGTCAAAGTCCTTAAGGGTGTACATGGGCGAGAGGGACGAGGGAGAGAGTAAAGACTTTGCCACCTGGCATGACGAGCAAGGATCATAGGCGCTCAGCGACTTGTTTGGGATATGTACCTGGCCATGAAGTTGAAGTTTTTCAATCCATAAGTGCTTACATAATCAGTTCTGTCCACTGGCGCTAGCGCACATATCCATCTCACATTCATATCTTTGGGTACCTGAAGCCTCCCGACAACTTGACAACTAAAGATATGGATGAACTTGCCGAATCTGAAAGGCCTGCGAAAAGGGCGAAGGTTGCCCCAGAAAACTCCGAAGCGAGTAAAGTTCAGACATTACAGGAGGACTACGAAGACCAAGAAGACTTTATGCCGAAGGAAAATGTTCGCTCGTCTGATCTCTACCTTGACACGGTGAGCTACGTGGTTGTTTTCTTTCAGGATTGCGTTTATGTTTATTCAGATCAATCGTGCTATATTGGACTTCGACTTCGAAAAAGTTTGTTCTGTCTCTCTCTCAAATGTCAACACATATGGATGTCTCGTCTGCGGAAAATATTTCCAAGGCCGTGGACGTAAATCATATGCCTATTCCCATGCAATTCACGAAGACCACCATGTTTTCATTAATCTCGAAACCACCAAGGTAGTATGTCTTGCCTCGGTAATATCTAACTGACTTCATTGATAGGTTTATGTACTGCCCGATGGTTATCCTGTATCTGATCCCTCTTTGGAAGATATTTCTTATGTTCTTGCTCCCACTTTCACGCGAGATTCCGTCACTCACTTGTCCTCCCCGACGCATCTCGTAAAGCCTTCGTATGATCTGTCGTCCAAAGCATATCTACCCGGGTATGTCGGTCTGAATAACATCAAAAGGAATGATCATATGAATGTCATCATACATTCCCTTTTGCATGTTTCCCCGTTGCGAGATTTTCTCCTTCTCTCAGATTTTCGGGGAAAGGAGCCAGAACTCTTGAAGCGCTTTGCAGCTCTTGCTAAAAAAGTCTGGAATCCTCGTTTGTTCAAAAGCCAAGTTAGCCCTCACGAGTTTTTGCAAGAAGTCAACCGGGCAAGTGCTGGGAAGTTTCGGCTAGAACACCAAGGCGATCCTGTTGAGTTCTTAGGATGGTTATTAAACCACCTTCACAAGGATCTAGGCGGCAACAAAAAGAAGAACTCAAGTGAGTAATCCCGCGATCTCAATCTCTTTTTGGGACTCATCCTTTGAAGGCATCATATTCACCACATTTCAGGGTGCATTGCGTGTAGAAACTCAGCAGGTTCTTATTAGACCTGATTCGGGCGAAAATGAAAAACCCCGGTTTGATATTGACCGAGGTACGGACTTGCCATCTCTCATCCTTCTGATTGATCACCACCTGTCCATTGTTCGTTGCATGTCTAGATATCAAGATGTCAGAGTCGCCGTTTTTATTTCTTGCCGTAGATCTTCCCCCTCCGCCTCTATTTCAGGATGCAGTAGAGAAGAACATCATTCCGCAAGTTAGTATCCACTCGGTGCTGGCCAAGTATGACGGCAAAACAACACAGGTATGTAGCCAACATTCTAGCGGTGGAATTAAGGTTCCATGTCCCCGATCTTTAGGAGTCACTTGGGCAACTTCGGCGTTTCAAGTGCAAGCGACTGCCGCCGTACATCATCATCCACTTTAAGCGCTTTACAAAAAACGTTTTTGTTGAGGAGAAAAACCCGACCATCATCAATTTCCCTCTTCGAGGGTTAGATTTCAGTAGCTGTGAGCATTGATCAACCCTGAAACGTCGGATAATATTCTTACTGCAATCTCAGATGTTGACGCTCCCCCCAATAATTTATCCACCCTCTACGATCTGATCGCAAATGTAACCCATGAGTCCGTCGCTGGAACCACACGCGACAAAGAAAGTACTGTATGGAAAGTTCATCTCCGGGCTCAGAGTGGAAGCGGTGAAGGCGAGAGATGGTTCATGATTCAAGACCTGATCGTTGAGGAAACTAGAAAAGAAATGATCTTTCTTGGAGAGACTGTTCTACAGGTACGCGGTGTTCGACGTACCCCATAAGTCCGCTGAGTGACGCTCATTTATAGATCTGGGAGAGAAGGCCACATGGCAGGAAAGGAAACGGAGACTCAGAAAGAGTGGATGTCGATGTTGATAAACGATCATAGCTCTAGTTTGATACTATCCTCTCTTTGCTGCGGGCCGCAAATTGCCTACCTAGTATACCCTGTATGCTTCTGATATAGCTCTAGTACATGTAACGGAACGTAAGAGATATTGTCATTTCCGTCCTTGTCCCTTGTCAGCTGGTTTTGTTGGTCCAACAGTACCATCATCAGGTTGACCAAGCCCTTGACGTGTAATGTTGCTTCTTCATAGTCGCGTTCGCATATGAATATTAGTGATACCGTTGACCATGGACTCAAAAGAACAAGTGTTACATACATTTCGGTTTGTTGTCCAAGGATCAAAGGCCTGAAGACGTAAACCCCGGAGACAATCCCTAAAACTTGTCTTAGTACAAACACGTGGATTAGAGCAAATGAGCACCTGTTGCAGCAGCGACCAAGTAGGGTAAGTAACGTCGAAACATTCCAATTGACAAGAAAATGACAAAAATTACCGGTACCCAGCACACATTTTTAAGCAGCTTCTCTGATCGGTAATTGCCGATGATCGATTTGTAACAGTCTTCCACAATCTTTTGGCTGTTTTCCGTCGACATAGTAACTACAGCTCAATGTACATTATTTCTTGGCCCAGCTTGCACTTGCATAACATTGAATTAAGACCAGATTATTTACTATGAAAGTCTGTTTTAGTTTGTCTTGGGTTTAATCTGCGAAAAAAATATGCTAGTGAGTCTCATTAAGAGCTTACAGACAATAGTAGTTACAAAGTTTGTGATAATGTATTTCCTGCATTTACTTAGTATCACCAATGAAGTTGTTCATATTTTAAGGACTTCAGGATGAGTTGAATATAATGAATGAGTGGTATCAGGAAAGGATAAACTTAAAACAACATTAGTACATGTCGAATTATATGATGGGAGTCCCATCTCAAACCAGTTCCCTCTACACACACGTGACTGTGCAGACAGTTTTTCGGTCCTGGAGAGTTCGTGGTTCTTCATTCTGAACCCACAAACCTTCACCATATACTCTGCAGGAAAGGGATCAATAAAGTTGAGGCCCATTGGAAAAAATTGAGCTGGAGAAGCCTTAAGTGATGTTATTATCACAAATGTTTTGTTTGTACCAGATCTTGCAAATAACCTTCTTTCTGTCACTACTCTTTCCATTCACCATGGCCTTGTTGTGACATTCTCTGGATGCAATGTCTTCAACCTTTGCAACAAGCTAGTGTTCTCTGCTATCATTGACAAGACATTAACTTCATATGTTAATGACAGAATACTCATTTCTTCACCAGCACATGCCATGAGCACATCTTATGCTGGACCTACTATGTCACTCAAAGTCAATAAACTGCTACTCCATTGGCATCTGTGTCACCTTAGTGTAGATCACATGAATCAGCTGATCAAAGAGAACCTCATTGCAAATCTAAAGCTAGATCCAGGTGATGAGCTTCTGCACATCTGTAAACTGTGCCTAGAGGGAAAGCAACATTGAGCACCCTTCCCACAGACAGCAGAGTGGTCAACTGAGGTTTTAAGACAAGTTTCAGCAATGTACATGGTCCAACGCATGTAGGAGGTCACCAGAGCAATTGCAAATGGTGGATTACATTTGTTGATGACAGCATGCAATGGATGGAAGTACAGGATATGTACAAGAAGAGTGATACATTTAAAGTGTTCAAGGGATTCAAAGTGTGTGCAGAGCTATAGACCAGAAAAAGGATCAAGTGCATTCATCATGACAAGGGTGGAGAATACATGTCAAAAAGCTTTCTTGAATACTGTTAAAACAAAGAGATATGAGTGGAGTACACTAATAGGGCCACTCCTCAATAAAATGGCATTGCCAAGTGGCTCAACAGAACCATCAAGAAAGCCATCACCTCAATGCTTGCAGAGGCTAATCTACCTGAAAGCTTCTGGACATATGCACTGAGTACTTACCAATATGTTCACAACCATTGCCCAATGTCTGCAATGCCTCAAAATGTTATACTGTTTGAGGCATACAAACAATGGAAGCTGCAAATTGGTCATCTTTGAGTATTTGGTCATGCCACCTATGTACTGGTTGGATGCAATAAACAAAAGGGTCTGCAGGGCCATAGTCTTGTGGGGATCTTTGTTGGATAACCAGACAATCAGGTAGGCTGGTGCATGTATATCCTCAGTACAAAAAGAATAGTTGTCTTCAAAGATGTCATTTTCAATGAGGCAAGATGCCCCAGTCTCTTCCTGTCACAAACCTCACCATCTTCACCTCCCATAGCTTTTGATGATCTCAAGGAGTGTGACTATAACCTTAACAATATTCCCCCCCTCTCTACAGCTATCTTACCACCTGATCCTGCTCCTGCACCACTGCCAGTGTTTGAAGTTGACCCTCTGATTAATGACAGCTGCCCACTCACCCCAATTGACAAACTCAATGATGGAATGGTGGGAGCTGAGGATGATACAATGGTGGGAGTAGAACACAATATTCCTGCACCAGCAGTCCCTCTCCTACTACTGGTCTATGTTCCTTGCCAACCCAAGGTTTTGCCCCCTCCTTGCAAACCAAGCTAGCATATGCAGATTCCAATGTGCAATCCCAATGCCAGATATTATGATGCAATACAATGCCAGGAAAATTGTGAATTGCCACTTGTGTGTGAGCTACCACCACCACCACCACCCTTGCCATACCCTGAGCAGCCCTTGTGGGATGTTGATGTTGGTGATGTTGATGTGCATGGGGAGCAAGAGGTGAACCTTGCTCTGAACTCTTGATCAGATGAGGCCCTGCTTCTTGCTGAGTGTGCTTTTGTGGAATTTGGAGCTGATTTTGGAGGTTTTGGTGCAGTATGCACAAATATAGCATCCACCCACAAAGTCAGCACATACAACACAAGCTCCCAGTCATACAAAGATGCAATGGCAAGCAAGAATGCTGCAGAGTGGCATAGGGCAATGTGTAAGGAGATGAATGTGCTGCACAACAATGGCACCTGGTGTGCTGTCTACCTCCCTGCTGGACAACAAGCAATAGGATTACAATGGGTGTTTAAGGTGAAGCACCTCTCTGATAGTGTGGTCAAGCATTTCAAGGCATGGGTTGTTGCTCAGGGCTTCAGTCAGTGCCCTGGCATTGACTTGACAAAACCTTCACACTGACCACATGCTGGGCAGCAGTCCAGACAATCCTTGCACTTGCTGCAATGGAGAATATGCAACTTGAGTCTGTCAATATTTTGTCTGCTTTCCTTCACAGCATGGTGGATGTAGAGCTCTATATGAAGTTCCTCAAAGGTTTTAAGGAAGATGTGCCCTCTTGCATTGAACACAAGCCTGGAGATGGGATACCATGTGCTAAACTTGAGAAGGGATCTAAGGACCAAAGCAAGGAGCAAACCTCTGGAACAAAAAGAAGCACAAAGTCTTTATAAAACTTGGCTTTGTTCACATTACATCTAATCCCTGTGTATATGTCTACCTTTGAGATGGAGTACACATCATTATTCCTGTACACATCAATGACATGACACTTGCTTCTAAGTTTAAAACAGCCATTCTCAAAGTAATCTCAGAGTGGCACTAATTTTTTAAGCTGCAACATTGCAGGCCAACCATAGGCCTTCTTGGTGTTGTTGTCAGCTGGGATTGGCAGCAGCATAAGCTCTGGATCAATCAGAGAGTATATGCCATTGAGGTCTTGTCTCGCTTCAACATGATCAACTGCAAGGCAGTTGCAACTCCACTCAAACCTGGAGTGCACCTATTCAAAGCTGATTCACCATCTGCCCATTGGGAATTGGAAGCAATGTGGTTGGTCCCCTACATACAGGCCACTAGAGCACTCCTCTACCTTACTATGTGCACCTGTCCTGATATTGCCCATGCTGTCAGTGTTCTATGTTGTTTCAATTTTTGTCCAGGCCCTAGGCACTGAAGGGCAGTCAAGCACTTGATGTGGTATATTTGTGGTATGCTTGACTACAGAATTGAGTACTCTGTAAACATCACTTTCCCTTCCTCTTTTGTAGCCTTCACTAATGCAGACCATGGTAGAAATCTTGATAATGGGCAGTCAACAACTGAATTAGTGCTGATAGTTGCAGGCAGTGCAGTCATGTCATAACCCACTGCTGGACCTCTGGACCTTCCCCCAGGACACTGTCAGGTTCCGCTGACAATGGGGGCTCAGTACACTGGCGAGTCCTTACTAGGCAGACGCAATGTCCTGCGCTTATAACCAGGCGTCCGGAGTTGGAGCAGAGGTGGGGAAAGCTTGCGAGGGGCCCCTAGGGAGAGCGGCCCGAGTAAGTCCTGAGTGATTCGGAGGGGTCTAAGACCGGAGGTACTGGTCGTTGACCCAGGGCAGGTGTCAGGGCTAGTTAGTGGGCGCACAAGTAGATTTCTGGGGTAGGCGGAGGCTTCTCGGTTGATGGGGGGCGGGGTCGGAGTTGGACAGGGGATTACTGGGGCTTGGTGGGTTCCGGGGCCGAGCGGGTAGCGAGGTCCAGAGTTGTCATTAAGAATGTTCAGGTCGTGGCGCGTGCGTGGAGTTCGTACTGACGTAGGGAGCAAGGGAACTTCAGAGGAACAAAGGAAATATGTACAGTCGAGATGAGACGGGGATGAGACGAGACTGAGAAAAGATAGATTCGAAGCCTAGAAACAGAAATGGAGATGAGACAAGAGACGAAACATAGGAAACTGGTAAAATGTAATATCAAGACTAAAGTTCGAGGAGTTATTCTATGGCTGATATACCGACTACTGGGTGCCTCCAAGGGCGGCGGATATGATGGCGGGGGTCGATGGAGCTGTGCTGAGTCAACGGGTGTTGGGTACAATCCAAGGTTGGGCCGCGGCGGTATTCTGATGGGATCAGTTGGGGGCGCGGCTGCTCCGGGGACGTTGTGACACTCCGGGATGGGTCAGGTAAACTAGGGTAGAGGGTCGGGGACGTATGACGTGGCCAGGAACGGTGGGGGAAGGTTTCAAGGGGGTGTCGATGGCTACGGAGAGGGAGTTGCCGTCAGGGTTTGCCAGAGAAGCATCGGAGTTGTCTGGTGTGAGCATCGAAAGTGTGGGCGGGGTTCCAGGGAGTTAGGCGGGAAATCGGGAGGGGTTGGGAGCAGTGTCTAGGGAGCTAGGGAGCGGGTCGTGACATCACCCCCCCTTCAGCGTCGAGACCCTTGAGACGCGGGGAGTGAGTCGGGGATCGGTAGGGCGTGGGAATCGAAGTTGATCAATATTGATCAAACCGCAGCGAGTGGCGGCGGCGTGGGGAAGGAAGTCGAGGTGCGGCCGCCGTTCGTCAGGGGCCCCTTCTTAATTTATTAAAAGGGGTGGACGCACCCAGGAGTCCACCAGCTTGTTGCAATGTCTTCTTCAGCTTATTCTCCCACAGCATCTAGGTCGCCATCCCTGCCTTCCCAGCCATCGTCCTCTGAAGATTCAGAGGGTCGCCGAGATCGCCGTCGGGTCAAGGTGATGTACCATAGTCGTGAGTGCGGCCCATTCCCTGTACCCCAGAACACTGATTGTCCCTTTGCAGAGTTGTCCGCGGCCATGGCTGGTCCCTCAGGGCCACCGTCTGGTGCGGATGCGATGCAGCCCCCAGCGGGCGTGGTCACTTCTATGCGTTCCAAGTCTGGCATTCGCCCAAGGGTGGTCCGGCTTGTCCCAGAGGGTTCGAGGGTGGTACAGGCAGAGGTGACGCCGGAGCAGTTTGCCGAGGCGGTGGGTCGGGCGAGGGGTCCCCCCACCCTTGAGTGGTGTCAGGTGGCGGCCCCGGTGAGTGGTCATTTAGCTTCATGTTTCCCGAACCAACATGTCCCTGCAGTGTGCGTCTTGTACCCGACAAGGGGAGCAGTGTGAGTTTGAGGAACCAGCATCGGGGGTATGGCAGGACACGTCGGTGTGCCTTCTGTGCCGTTTGCGGCACGAGAAGTGCTCCGTCACCCTGAGCTGGCAGGCCGTTTGCATTGTGGCGGAGCAAGGGTGGGATCAGGGTTGGGTCGCAGCGCAGCTGGAGGAAGGGCGGAAGGGCAGGGTGTCGGGGAGGGGCTCCGGGGCTGGGGAAGGGGAACGGGTTAGTGCGCCTGTCATGAAGGTGGGCCCTCCGCGGGGTGGACGGAGGGAGGGGGCCCCTTCCAGGCAGGAGAAAGGGAAACGGAGGGCGTCCCCTTCACCCGAGGCGAGCAGGTGATGGGGAGCCCCCCTGGTTCTGCGGTGTATTCCCCTACGTCCGGAGCCCCCGTTGAGCAGTCTGCGGATAGGTCGTGGTCAGTCGCGGAGGCCTATCTGTGGCGTTGGGTAGAGGGCTTAGAATGGTTGTTGGTCGCACGCGAGGAGGAGATTCAGGGGGTACGGGAGGAGAGGGACGGGGCTCGACGGGAGTTGGACGGGGTTCGGAGGGAACGGGACCTGGCGCGGAAAGACAAGGATGTCGCCGTTGGGACTGCCGCAGAGCGATTATCTTGTCTGCAGGAGTTGGAGGTGCGGACGGTGCATTTGCAGGCGCGGGCGGAGGCGGCAGAGGTGGCGATGCAGCAGGCAGGAGGCTCAGGGGTGCGGGAGACCCAGCAGGGTTCCAGCGCTGGGGAAGTCCAGGCGGCGGCGGAGAGGGCGCAGCAGCAGGAGGAGTGGCTCGCCAACGAGGCGGCCTTGGGCTGGCGAGGAGTGCTTCGTGAGTGGTTTCCCCACTTTCTTCTCCTAAGCGCTGATTCAGGTTCCACAGACTGGGCCCGGGAGCATCGCATCCTTCTCAACAGGGCGTCGGCAGTGCTGGGGTCCATCCATGATGGGTTGGCGAAGATGCCCGGGGACCTTCTGCTGGAGTTGGGTCAAGGGGTTACGCAGATGGGGCGTCTGTTGGCAGGGCATCGGCGGAGGGCGACGGCAGACCCCGGGGCGTGGTGGGAGGTAGCGACGGACGTGGGGGAACTGCTCCCCGGGCAACCCGAGGTTCTGGCAGCAGTAGTGGCACAGTTGAAGGTGTTCATGGTGGGAGGGGTAGCGGGGTTAGGGTCGGAGGAGGAGGGAGAGTGAGGGGAATTCGGACCCTGTCGTTGACTTGTTCCCTGCCCCTTTCTTGTTCGAGTATATACCTGTACACTGCTTGTTCCTATACAGTCTTTGGACCTTCTGCTGAGTGTGGGGAGTTTCAGATAGAGCGAGGAGAGGAGTAAGTGGAAACACGTAGGAGAGTATTGGTGGGAGTTGAATCCCTGGTGAACCCAGAGGCGGGGGTTATGCCCACTATTGCCATCTGTGTTGGGTCAGTCCCGGGGGTTCCGGGGCTTGGCGGGATTCCGTCGGTGGAAGTCCCGGAGTTCGTCGGGGGCTCTGTCAAGGTTCTTTCGGGGTTCCCATGTATTGTCCTCAGGTCCGTAGCCCTTCCAGCAGACCAAGTACTGGAGTCGGCTGCAAACTACCCAGGAGTTGAGGATCTTGTTGACCTCGTAGTGATACTCGTCCTCGACTTCAACGGGAGGCGGTCGGCTGGGGCATTGGCTGAAGAAGGGGTCTGGAGCGTGCCTTTCAAGGAGTCAAACGTGGAACACAGGGTGGAGGCCCTTCAGGCCCGGAGGCAGGTCGAGCTTGTAAGCGTGGGTGGAGACCTTCCGGAGGATCTTGAATGGACCGAGGCGTTTGTGGTCGAGTTTGATAGAAGGCCTCCGGGTCTTAAGATTTCGTCGGTCGAGCCAGACCAAGGTGCCGGGAGGCCAGTCGGGGGTTGGCTGGCGACGGGCGTTGGCGTGCTTGGAGTAGGCTTGGTTGGCGGTGTCGATCTCGTCCCAGAGGAATTAGTGGAGGGAGCGGAGGTCCTCGGCGACTTCGTGAGCAACGTGGGAGGGGATGTCCTTGAGGGACAGCATGAGTCGGGGATTGTAGCCCTTGTTGGCGTAAAAGGGGGAAACTCCGGTGGCAGAGTGAGGCATGTTGTTGTAGGTGAATTCGGCAAGGGGAAGCTCCGCGCGCCAGTCGTTCTGTAAATAGTTAATGTAGAGGCAAAGATACTGTTCTAATGTCTGGTTTACGCGCTCGGTTTGCCCATCGGTTTCCGGGTGGTAGGCGGTAGAGAGGCTGGTCTTGATTTTGAGCGCCTTGCACAGCGATTGCCAGAAATGAGATACAAATAGGGGTCCATGGTCAGAGACGATGTCGTCGGGAAGTCCATGTTTGGAGAATACGTGTTCTAGAAATAGTTTGGCGAAATCCGGGGCAGTGTCAGTGGTGTGGCAGGGAATAAAGAGGGCTTGCTTGGTAAGGCGGCAGATGACGACGAGGATTGCGTCGAAACCTTCGGAGTCGGGGAGTTCGACGATATGATCCATCGATATTGAAGACCAGGGGCAGCGACCAACGGGGAGGGGTTTCAGTAATCCGTGGGGGCGATGGCAGGGGACTTTGGCCCGTAGGCAGGGTTCGCAGGCCCTCACGTATTGCGTGACGTCCTTCTTCATTCCTGGCCAAAAATAAGTCCGGGAGATGAGTTGAAGGGTCTTACGAATTCCTGGGTGCCTCCGGAGTTTGTGATCGTGGTGCTGCTGGAGTATGTTGAGGCGAATGGACTTGTGGTCCGGGGCGTAGATTCGTCCACTCTGGAGCAGCAGGCGGTGGTCCAGGGATAGCAAAAAGGGGTTGTCTATGCTCAATTCGTCGGGGTTGTTGTGGGGGTCGTGCTGGTTGAAGAAGGGGTCCGGGGGTGAATTCCTGATTTGCTGGAGGATTCCTTCTTTGTTTAAAATCAGCATGGCATGTAGATGTTCGGGTGGGATTACCACTCGATGGTTGAATGCATTTTGTTTGGTTTCGAACGATTTCTTCAGATACACGTCGGGTCTCCGAGTAAGGGCGTTGGGCTTTGCGCTGAGTCGCCTGGGGCGGTAGTGAATGGTAAAATCGTACTCCGAAAGGGTTTCGGACCATTGAGCCTGGTGGCGGCTGAGCTGTTTTGTGGTCGTGAAATATTGCAGGTTATTGTGATTGGAGTAGACTTGGATGCAGTGCGGGGACCCTTCGAGGTAGGCCCGCCACTGACAAAAGGCTTTGACAATTGCAAGGAGTTCCTTGTCGTAAATGTCGTAGTTGAGTTCTGCTGGGATCATTGATCGGGTGTAGAAGGCGACGGGGCGGAGATCCTTGCCCTCTGAGTTCGACTGGGAGAGTATCCTGGCAATAGCATAGTCAGAGGCATCACATTCGAGCACGATCAGTAGGGAGGGGTCGAAATGGCGGAGGACCGGAGTGGAGGTGAAGGCCTTCTTCAGGAGGAGGAATACGCCCTGGCACTTGCTGTCCCAATCCCAAGGGGTGTCCTTCCTTGTGAGCCGGTTGAGGGGTTTGGTGATTCCGGAGTAGTTGTCGATGAAGCGGCGATAGAAGTTAGCAAACCCCAAGAATGACTGTACCTCCTTGACGTTCTGCAGGGAGGGCCAGTTGAGTATTGCGTCGACCTTGGCGGGGTCCATGCACACACCGTTGGGGGTGACAATGACCCCGAGATATTCGACTTCCGCTGTGTGGAATGAGCACTTTTTGGGTTTAGCATGAAGGTGATACTCTCGGAGTTGTTCCAGGACATGGCAGATGTGCTCCGAATGCTCCGCCGGCGAATTCGAGTAGATCAAGATATCGTCCAAATATACGATGACAAAGACGTCGTTCATGTCGTGAAAGATATCATTCATGAAGTACTGGAAGGTGGCGGGGGAGTTAGTCATTCTGAAGGGCATTACGAGATACTCAAAGAGGCCGTAGCAGGTGCGAAAGGCGGTCTTCCATTCATGCCCCGGGGCGATCTGGACGTTGTTGTAGCCGGAACAAAGGTTGATTTTCGTGTAAATTTTGGCGCTGCAAAGGCGATCAACAAGGTCTCTGATTAAGGGGAGGGGGTACCGGTTTTTCTTGGTGACTTTGTTGAGTCCCCGGTAATCCACACAGAGTCGGAGGGATCCGTCTTTTTTCTTGGCAAACAGAACCGGAGCACCAGCCGCGGAGATCGAGGGACGTATGAAACCTTTGCCGAGCATGTCGTCGAGGTATTCCTTCAGGGCCCGGAGCTCGATTTCGGACATGTTGTAGATCTTGCCAAACGGGGGTGAGGTGCCTTCTTCGAGGTCGATCTGGTGGTCGTAGGAGTGGTGCGGAGGGAGTTCCTTGGCACTTCCTTCAGAGAACACGTCAGCAAACTTATGATACTCCGGGGGAACTACTTCGGATAGGATCTGTTCCTCTGTTTTCTTTTCTGGCGTGGTAGTCCCTGCGTGGAGGTATTCCTCCGGTAGGGCCGGCGTGACTTGCAACTGGAAGGCGGGGGTGCCTTCTTGTAGGAGGTGCGCGAAGGGGACGGCGCCGATGATTTTAATGTCGAGGTTTCCGGAGTTGATGGGGCTGGGTCCCATAGGTGTAGCAGTCGGATCTGGGGTGGCGTCGGGGTCCAGGATAGGCTGGAAGTGGAGGTGGATGGCAGCTGCTAAGCTTGCTTCGGGGCCAGGGAATTGCATGGTAAGGTTCTTCCAGTTGATGTTGGGGTTGACGTCTCGCAGCCACGGGAGTCCGAGCACGATTGGGGTCGATGGGGGTAGTTGGGTAACAAGGAGTTGGGCCTGGAACTGCAGGTCGTTATCGAGGGTGAGGGTGTTGTCGTGGTACTGCGTGATTCTTGTCGTGGCGGGGCTCCCATCGAAGAGTTGGAGCTCGAGGGGTTTGTCGAGGTCGTTGCGTCGGAGGTCAAGTTGGTTGCTGACAAAGACACCAGAGGCGCCGCTGTCTACGAGGGCGGGAAGTACCTTGAGCGAGCTGCCAAGTCAGACATAGATGACGAACGATCGCGCAGACCTAGAGCAAAGTTGTGGCGGGGTCCGGGGTTGGTTGATCGTGGTCTCGGAGCTCTCGGAGGGGGGCGAGACATGGAAGGGTACCAGTCCGGAGTTGGTGGGGTTGTCCCGGTTGAGGTGTAGGGTGAGACTGGGCCAATCAACACGGGGATTGGTGGAGCGGAGCCATGAGAACCCTAAGACGACGGGGGCGGAGGGGTGTAATTTTGTGATGAGTAGTCGGAGTTCTTGCTGTTGTCCGTTGGCGAAGGTCAGGGTCGTTTCTAGGCAATGAGTGATGTCTCCCGCTGGGAATCGGGGTGGGAAGACGGCGGAAGGGTTGTGGGGCGAGCGCTGCCAGGGATTTGTCAACAAAGTTATTGGTGGCGCCGCTGTCGACTAGTGTGGGGACGGGTTTGTCGGTGAAGGGGAGAGTGGTGCGGAGGAGGAGGTTTGTGGAGGAGTGAGAGGGGAGGTGTGCTGGGGGGTTGTTCGGGGCGAGCATCATTGTGCGGAGGAGTGTGGCTGGGGTGGAGAAGATGTCGGGATGTGGTCCGTGGTCTAGTGCGTCTTCCAGACCTAAACCGCCGACTCGTTTTCCGTGAACTGGTAGTTACAGTCTTCTCTGTCGATCGTCCACATGGCGCGTCCCATCACCTGTCGTTTAGGGCAACTGCAAATAAAATGTCCCTGCTCACCACATAGGATGCATGTGCCCTCCTTCCGTCATTTCTCCTGCATTTCTTCCGGCACGTCGATCCACTGACTGTCCTGGATCCTGTTTGCGCATAGGGCTTCCTGATCGTTGGCGGGGTCCGGGATGTCGTTGCGATCATCAGGGTTGGTATCCAGGGGTACTGGGGTGTCGTGGAGGTTGGCGGCGTTGAGCTGGGCAGGTGGTCGCTGCCCCAGGGGCCGGTTAGTGTTGGGGACTCCTCGGCCCGGGGGGAAGCGGGGTGCAGGGTTAGCAGGGTTAGCGGGGATGGAGGATTGGATGCCATTGGTTGCTCCGGCCTGCCAGTTGGTGTTACTGGAGGTATTCCACGAGGTCCGGGGTGCCGTGTTTTTGCTGCGATCTTCCCAATAATGTTGGTCGACCTGGGTAACGAGCACCTTGTACCTGTCGTAGGTGGTTTGTTTGGGCGCAAGGCGAAGGACGTCCTTGATCCGTTGGGGCAGGGCACGACGGAGGGTGAACTGGAGGGCATTGTAATTCCAGCCGGTCTCGTAGGCCTCTCGTTCGAATCGTACAATGAAGGTCGTGAAGCGTTCATTGTCGCGCATTCGGAGGTTGAAGAGATTTTCCTCCACCTCTGCTACGGTGTCAAAGATGCCAAACTTACTCGAGAACTCTTGAGTGAAAGCGAGCCAATGGGAGAGTACGGGATTGTTTGGGTCGAACCGGAGTAGCGCGGTGTAGTGGTCGAAGGCGATGCCCTGTAAGTATGATGTGGCAAAGGCCACTCATGAGCTCTCAAGCTGAAAAGTGATGGGCTTAGCTTGAAACATAGTTAAACACTGGGTCAGGAAGATTCGCCACTTCCGGGGGTCGCAGCCGGTGAAGGGTTCGGGCTTCTGGATGTTGAGCTTTCCTTCCTGGGCCAGTGCGTTGCAGGTATCGTCCTGCGAATTTTGAGTTCAAGGTGGGGGTCCAGCATTGTAGTAGTAGTAGTAGTAGTTATTTCCGTTTCCGCGCTGGGGGGGAAAGCTGTCCATCGCTGGGCCCCATCCTCCCGGGGGTCCGCCATTGAGTGGTCCCCCACTGGGGTTTTGACCTACACTACCCGGGGTGGGTCCTGGGGCCCATCGAGGGGGAGGGGGTCCTCCAGGATTTGGGGGTCTGAAATAGTTGACGTCGGTGGGGGGGTTAGGCATCGGGGTGGGCGGGGGACGAGAGAGGTTGATGGAAAGAGGGGGTCGGGGCACCCCGGGACCCAGGGGCTGTCGCGGGGGAACTGGGGCGTTGGGACGGGGCGGAGGGGCATTGCTATGAGGGGCACGGAGGTCGAAGTGGGGGGGTCGGTCTCATTGGGGCCCGTTGCGCAGGGGGTGTTGGTCGGGGTTGCCTGGCTCGTCGATATAGAAGAGGGTCCGGTTGTTGTCGTTGACGCGTAGGGGCGGTCATTGGGAGCGGAGTTCGGGGACGGCGGGTTGGTCCCAGGTTCGGAAGGCGCTGGGCACCAAGCTGGCCCGGGGCCAGGCGGAGAGGGCCAGGGTGTGGGCGGCGGGTTGGTTGAACAACCCCCCTGCGGGGTTGAGATTCCTCAAGATGCTGGAGGCCGCATTGAGTTCTTCCTGCTGGCGGGGAACGGAAGATGGGGCTTCGTTTCATGTCCCGATGAGTTCCTCGCGTTGCACGTGGAAGGAGCGGGCGGGATCCAGAGGATCTTCAAAGGGGCGGGGGTTCGGGCTAGTGTGGATTTCTTCGACCAAGGCGCGGAGCTCATTCTGTAAGTTGTCGTCGAGGCCCAGGGTGCCTTGCGTATTCTCTGGGAGGTTCCCTTGTAGGTAGCGTTCGTGGAAGTCGAGGAGTCGATCTGCCCAGACCTCCAGGGTTGCGGAGGCATCGGGGTAGCCTAGGTTGGTGAGGAGGGTGCAGGTACGCCTTGCGAATTCTGCAGGGGACAGGCGGAGGAAGCGGAGGACTTCATCGCGTTGCTGGGCATAGGCTTCGATCCTTTGCTGCCTAGGAGAAGGAGGGGTTTGAACAGCGAATGGTGGGTGGGGTGGGGAATAGTTATCCGTGGCCTCCGGAGGGACTGGGGCTGCAGCGGGGATTGGGTACACATAGTAATGGGCGGAGGGAAGGTAGGCGGGGTTGGGGGGTGCTGCGGAGTATCCTCCGGAGTTGATATGGGGGTTGTTGCCATCGGCGTGGAATGCGGGAGGGCGGCGCCAGCCCGGGGGTATTCCCTGGCTGATGGAGGGGGCGTAGAACGCCTGGTTGGGGTCAGGGGTCCAGTGACGGGGCACGTATTGGTCCGCAAAGGGACCCGGGTAAAATGGGGCGTAGGAATTTTCCAGTATGGGCCAGCCATAGGCGTCGGTTGGGTAACTGACTGGGTTGTACGCGGGGTTAAACGCAGACATCGAGAACGGGGTAAGGGGGAGTCTTGATATTATGTCAGGTTCCGCTGACGACAGGGGCTCAGTACACTGGCGAGTCCTTACTAGGCAGACGCGATGTCCTGTGCTTATAACCAGGCATCCGGAGTTGGAGCGGAGGTGGGGAAAGCTTGCGAGGGGCCCCTAGGGAGAGCGGCCCGAGTAAGTCCTGAGTGATTCGGAGGGGTCTAAGACCGGAGGTACTGGTCGTTGACCCAGGGCGGGTGTCAGGGCTAGTTAGTGGGCGCACAAGTAGATTTCTGGGGTAGGCGGAGGCTTCTCAGTTGATGGGGGGCGGGGTCGGAGTTGGACAGGGGATTACCGGGGCTTGGTGGGTTCCGGGGCCGAGCGGGTAGCGAGGTCCGGAGTTGTCATTAAGAATGTTCAGGTCATGGCGCGTGCGCGGAGTTCGTACTGACGTAGGGAGCAAGGGAACTTCAGAGGAACAAAGGAAATATGTACAGTCAAGACGAGACGGGGACGAGACGAGACTGAGAAAAGATAGATTCGAAGCCTAGAAACAGAAATGGAGATGAGACAAGAGACGAAACATAGGAAACTGGTAAAATGTAATATCAAGACTAAAGTTTGAGGAGTTATTCTATGGCTTATATACTGACTACTGGGTGCCTCCGAGGGCGGCGGATATGATGGCAGGGGTCGATGGAGCTGTGCTGAGTTGACGGGTGTCGGGTACAATCCAAGGTCGGGCCGCGGCGGTATTCTGATGGGATCAGTTGGGGGCGCGGCTGCTCCGGGGACGTCGTGACACTCTGGGACGGGTCGGGTAAACTAGAGTAGAGGGTTGGGGACGTATGACGTGGCCAGGAACGGTGGGGGAAGGTTTCAAGGGGGTGTCAATGGCTACGGAGAGGGAGTTGCCGTCGGGGTTTGCCGGAGAAGCATCGGAGTTGTCCGGTGTGAGCGTTGAAAGTGTGGGTGGGGTTCCGGGGAGTTAGGCGGGAAATCGGGAGGGGTTGGGAGCAGTGTCTAGGGAGCTAGGGAGTGGGTCATGACAGACACCCCACCTCTCTGGAGCTCTCCCCAATGCTTCCCCCAACTCACTCCAACCTTTGTTAACCCATGGCAATCATCCTGGCTAACTCCAGCGCTTCTTTGGCAAACTCCAATGAGCTCCTAGCAAACTCTAGTGATAAGACTCATTTGTTGCTGAGCACCATTTTTGGCAATTTTGGACTGAGCAGCAGCTGACTATTTTGACATGGCACAAGTCATGATACTTAGCATGTGAGGCCTAGCCCCAAGGTCTGGAATAACATAGCCTTTGCACAGGATTTTAGCAACTACAAGACTTGTTGATCACAAGGAACATCATGTGGAGTCTGGACTTTAGGTCTAAAACAACAAGGCCTAGACCTTTCTTAGTGACAATTGCTAGCAACTTCTTGCTGACAATATGGCTTTCTCCCACCATATATGGACATATTGCCAGTATTGACATTGGACTCTCCTTTTTGAGATTTATTGCAATTTATGCACTGCATAGACTTTGCTTACTTCTCACTTAGTTACAGATTGATGCCTTATATGTATTATAAACACTTTGGCAGATGCCATTGCTAGTGGCAACTATTTGCTTACTTTCCCATACTATACCCTTGGATAGTATAAATACTGCCTATACATAGACACTTGATCATCAAACCTTATCCTCATCAAATACTACTTCTATTAAATCTCTCTATTTCTAAGCTTACCAGCTTGAGATTTCATTTTGGCTCTATTGCTTATTCCTTCCATCAACAAAGACTCAGCAACCAGTCTTGCTGACATCATCTTTGACTTTGTATGGCACTAATTGTGGGTATCCTTAGCATTATTTTGATTTAGCAATGCTAGCAACTATGGCTAGCAACTAGTTTGTATTCATCCTCCTTTCAGTTCTTTTATTGTCACTACCCTCTTTCTCTACCCAACCTTTTTTTTCACCTCTTAAGTTTGCTTTACCTCAGCAACACTTTTGTCTTCAATTGTTTTCTTTCTCTCTTTCCCTAGCAACTTCTCATTACTGCCTAGTGACTTAGGCTAGTAATAGCAACTCTTTCTACTTCACCCTTCACACCTCCATTTGCTCTTGTTCTCTGGGACAGTTACTGACTTGCCCCCTACTATTAACTTTCTACTGCCAGCTACTCTATCTAGTAACTCATGTTAGGTTTCCTGCATGGCACTAGGTGGCATAGGACCACATCATTTTGGAGCCCACTGTGAGGGATTCTTGAAGTCAACCATTCTGCTAGAAATCAGAGCTTAAGCAAAATGTCACTTGGAAATCCTTAGCAAATTACCCCAGTCTTTGTTCTCAATCCCTCAGCACTCATCACCAGCAACTTGACCTTGACTCCTTGCTAAAGAACTCAAAACTGCTAGGAACCTTTGTGACATTAGCAAAATCCTTGCTGACTTCCCAGGCACCTTTACCAAAAGTTTTCTTGACACACCTCTTTTGCCTTCAACTCCTACCAACTCTATTCTCTTCCCAGAAGCTCACTCTATTCCAGCATCACCAACTAACCCCCTCCCACCACTAACACCAACAACCACTAATATAAACAACAACCCTGCCACTTGGTATGCTAGAATGCTGCCACACAATAATACTACTGCACCTAAGTGGGATGAGAGTTGCCCTAGGGAACTCCCCCAAAACTTCAAGGAACTTGAGTACCTTTTTGCAGACTGTAGCATTGCTGATAACACTCAGAAAAAGGAATACATGGCTCAATACATCTCCTACAACATGGCAGAAATCTGGCTTGGCTTAGCTTACCTGAATTTGGCAACAACATGACCATTGGCAACAATGTCTCTTAACCTTACATGTACTAGGAATGGAAGGCAGCAGTGCTTAGGTTGTACCCTGGCACTGACACTAGTGCTTGTTATAATCTTGGCAACCTTGAACACTTAACCAGGGTTTCAACAGTAGCTTAGCAACTTTGGGCAGATTCTCTGACTACTACTGAGACTTCTAACACATTGCTAGATGGTTACTTGCTAATGGCAAACTCTACTGCAACAAGGAACATTGCTTATTCTAACAAGGTATCCCTATGTCACTATGGTCCAAAATCATTTGCTGTCTTGAAATCACTCTTCCTGACCACCATCCTGAGGACCTTTATGATGTTGATCAAGTCTTTGAGGGTGCTAAATGGGTCTTAAAGGGCATGGACACCTTTATAACCAAGACCAGCAATGGCACTAGCAGTATTTCTTCATCATCACCAATTGTCAATGCACCAGTTTTGTCATCACCTATGCCTAAGTGGGAAACCCTGGAATTAGCAACAACCACAGCAATTATCAATGCCTTGGAATGGCTAGAAGCCCTTTTGACCAACAATGCTCAGTCTTGTCAATAGTTTGCCAACAGTACTTGCCACTTCTGTGGCAAAACAGGTCATATCATGGTCTGTGGTACTTGTATGAAAATGGAGCACATGATCCAGCAGGATAAGATCTGTCGCAACACTAAAGGCAAGATCATCTTACTGTCTGGTGCTATAATACCCAACTATTTTGGCAAGTGACTATATATAAAATGTATTGAGGAATGGCACAGGCTTAACTCAGAACAAATCATTACCAGCAGACTTTCTTCTAATGCTAACCCAGACCTAGAGCAAGCAGCAATGCAGTCACTAATTCATGAGGTAATGCAACAGGATGTTGCTATGGGCCAAGTGCTAAGTAAAGAAGAACAGATCAAGGCTTTGGAATGTGAACTCTTTGCACTCAGGCAACCTGGCAAAAAGTTTGATGGCATACAAGTTCTCTGCATTGCATATTGACCAGCAAACAATACCTTTAAGGCAGCACCCTTGACTAGCAACACCCCAGCAACTTCATCCCCTTCCAATTCTACTCCAGCTCCTGCCATTAAGCCTACAGACAAAGGCAAAGCACCTGAACATACTGTTGCTAACAAACAACCACCAGTTGCTAAGGAATCCATCACTCAGTCTCCAGTCCACCCATTTTCTGGTATCCTTAGTTGCTATGCTCCTCCTGCTAATAGGAATTTTGCTGCACCTGACAGGTATAATGATGGCACTTATCAAACAATGCCACCCATCTATGACATTGAACAGTCTAAAGTGGTCTTTAAATAAATGAGTTTTAAGCACTAAGGTTACAGTATTGGTTGAAGAGCTTTGCTCAGTATCACAGGACATCAGAAATCAATTTAGGACAGCCATTATGCCCAAACAACTTGTAGGTGCTAGTGCTAACACCATACAGGACCCCAGCAACAGTTTTGAAGATATTTTGCCAACATTTGCTATTGAAGAACTCCAGTTTTTATTTGGATTCAATGCTGCTACTGCTAATGGACTTACCTTGGATAAGGCTCCCCTTGCATCTGTTGACTCAGTTGAAGCTTACATTGATTTGCTGCCCCATGGAGAAGAGCCTGTAGTGCTCACTGTTGCTAAGATTCCCAGTTGCTTTGTTCTATTATAATGCTGATTGATAACAAAGAAGAGGTAGAATGCATCACCAACAGTAGCTCCCAAATTATTTCAATGTCTGCAGAAATTGCTAGCAACCTTGGTTTATCCTATGACCCCAATATTGTTTTGAATATGCAGAGCACTAATGGTACTATAGATCAATTGCTAGGACTGGTGCACAACATATCCAGCACCATTGGCAACATAACAGTTTATTTGCAAATTCACATCTTACGATCACCTGCTTATGATAATCTCCTTGGTCACCTATTTGATGTATCAACTCAAAGTGTGGTCAACATACTTAGCAACATCAAAACTACTATCACTATCATGGACCCTGACACTGGCATGCAATGCACTATTCCAACATTTCCATGCAGTAAAAATAAACAAAACAATCACCAAAATGTTTGCTTCAAAACTGAGGCACCCCACTGCTTTCATTACCAAAGACATTGACAATGACAACAGTGACACAGCAGTTGTTATTAGCTATGATCATTCAACTGGTCTAGCAACTTGTATAGCGTCTTGTGATTTGGACAAAAACATTCTACTTACTGATTCTATCACACAGACAAACCCTGCCTTAGCATATCTTTACACTACTGCTAGCAATTTATCTGATTTTTCCCTTCTGCCTTGTTCTTATCTTATTTCCACTGATACCTCTAATCCTTTGATTCTTAGACAGACTTTACCTCTTGATACAAACAATACAGACATTATCCCCACCTACATTAACATCCTCTTCCCTGCTCAATTTGTTGCTAACAAACCCCTAAAGGTGTCTAGGTAAAGAAGAAGTACAAGCCCATCGCTATGAAAACTAAACCAGTTGCCAGCCACATCAGCAAAGACTTTTGAATTGAGCAATGCATTCTTGGCAACCCATTAGCAACAATGCCTCCACTCAACCCAAATCTGCTGCCATTCATACTGATACAACAATTCACTAGCAATCTTCAAACAAAACTAGCTAAAGACCACAACACAGGCTTTTTCTTCAGTGACAAAATCAATGTTCTTGTTAACATGGTCACCAAGCAAGAAAAGGCTTTTGCATGGGAGGACTCTGAACAAGGAAATCTATGTCCCAACTTCTTTCTGCCAGTATGCATAACAACAATTCCACATGTACCCTGGGTTCAGCACAATTGCCCCATACCCCTAGGACTAGAGAAGGAAGTATGTGAAATCATTTGTGACAAGATCAAGGCTGGCATCTACAAGCCTTCAAACTCCACTTATTGCTCATAATGGTTTTGTGTCCTCAAGAAGAATAGTAAGCTCAGGATTGTACACAGTCTGGAGCTACTAAACCATGTCATCATTTGCCATTCTAAAGTACTGCCTTTTCCAGATCATGTTGCTGAGTCTTTTGCTGGATGCATTTGTGGCACCACTCTTAACCTCTACATTGGCTATGATGAGCAACTTATTGACCCAGCTTCACAGGACTTAATGACATTCCAGACTCCTTTTGGTGCTCTTTGCCTAGTAATCTTGCTGATGGGTTGGACCAACTCTGTGCCAATATTCCATAATGACATCACCTTCATATTGCAGCCAGAGATACTCCATAACATACTCAGCTTTATCGACAACATTGGCACTAAAAGCCCTAAGGACTGGAAAATTGTTAATGGTAAACCTACTAAGCATTCTGCTAACTCAAACATTTGCCTAGTGCTATGGGAATTCTTTGAACTTCTTAACAGAATTCTCTAGTGAATGAAGTATTGTGGCGGCACCTTCTCTGGTCACAAGCTTGTTTTATATGCTCTAACCTTTAGGATTCTTGGTCATGTTTGCATGCCTAGCAGCCAAATCCCTGACAAAAGTTGCTTAGCCCTGCTCAAGTACTGGAGTCCTTGCAAGTTGCTATCAGAAGTCAGAGCCTTTCTGAGTACAGTTGGAGTTCTTAGGATTTTTGTCAAGAATTTTGCTCACTGCACCAACAACCTAACAAAACTCACTCATGTTGGCATCCCTTTCAAGTCTGGCCCAGACCAGATAAATGCTCAGCAGGACCTCATTAAAGCTTTACAAGATGCTAAGCCCCTAGTTCCTATTGACTATGAATCATCTGACCCTGTCATCTTAGCAGTTAACACTTCTTACATCACTGTCAGCTATTACCTTTGTTAGTGCACAAGCAACAACTGCAAACAATGCTACTACAACTGCTTTGGGTTGATTATGCTTAATAACAGAGAAGCCAGATTCAGTCAGCCCAAGTTGGAACTCTATGGACTTTATTGAGCACTGCAAGCTTTGCAAATGTACCTCATTGTTGAAGTCAATGCTCGCTACATTAAGGGTATGCTACAGAACCCTGACATTCAGCCCTCAGCTAGCATGAACCATTGGATTATGGTAATATTGATATTTTACTTTGAGCTAGTCCATGTCAAAGGAACTTTTTATGGCCCTGACAGTTTTTTGTGATGCCTGCTTCAGCCTAGCAACCCCTCTCCCAACAATAGCAACAACTCTGTTTATGAGGATTGGATTGATTGTTTGCATGGCTTCATTCACCAAGTTCAGTTGCCACTACCACTCCTTTGCCAAGTATCCACAGCTTCACATTGATTACCCCTGCTGGCTGAGTTCCAGCCTCTCCAGCCTCTGGCTGATTTTTTGTTAGCAACAATAGTGAAGCTCTACACCTAGCAAACAGCAACGACATTCAGCCTCTCTGTGATGAGGGCACCCCCATCTATAGTGACATACTCCACAGTGCTAAAGCTATAGCTAGCAACACTCACCTACTTCTAGTCAAGAAATGGCTGAACAATCTTGTCAGACCTAAAGGTCTTAGTAACAATGAGTATAACACCTTTATTTGCTATGCCTTGATGTTCTTTATCACTGGCAGCAAGCTTTGGTGACAACACAGAGATGGCACTCACAAGCTTTTTGTTCCCACTGCCAGTTGCTTATAAGTCTTAAAAGCCATGCATGATGACTTGGGACATAGAGGCCTTTTTGCTACTTGCTCAGCCCTTCTAGAACAATTCTGGTGGCCTCAAGTCACTGCTGATATAATGTGGTATATTTAGACTTGCCACCTTTGCCAGGTGCATCAGATGACTAAAGTTTTCATTCCACTGACTGTTGCTATACCAGCACTCTTATTCAGCAAGATATACATTGACACCATGTTCATGCCACCTTCCAATAAGTTTAAGTATATCATTTAAGGATGTTGTTTGCTGATCCATTACTCTGAGTTCTGCATGCTTGCTAGAGAGAATACTGAAGCCATTGCCAAATGGCTATATGAAGACATCATCTGTTGCTGGAGAGCCCTTAGCAAAATTGTTACTGACAATGGACCTCCAATCTTGAAAGCAGTTACCTACTTAGCAAAGAAATACAACTTGCACCACATTCAGATCTCAGGTTACAACAAACACACTAATAGTATAGTCAAGTGACCCCATTTCAATGTTTTCCAAGCCCTCTTCAAAGCAGTTGATGGTGATCAGGCTAGGTGGAGTACAGCTACTTACTCTGTCTTTTGGTCAGAATGTGTTATAGTTTGCAAGCAAATGGATTGCTCCTCTTACTATGCAATGACTGGCACCCACCCCCTGCTGCCTGCTGATATAGTTGAAGCAACATATTTGCAACTGCCACCAAACTCATTCTTGTTAACAATAGGCCTTATAGCCTACTAGGCAATTGATCTGCAACATTGCCAAGAGGACCTTGACCACCTTCATGATAATGTCCTTAGCACTCATTGCCTAGCTGCTATTTGCTTTGAAGCAGAACATGCCACTACAATTTGCAACCACAATTTCCAAGCTGGTGACCTTATACTGATGAGGAACATTAGAATTGAAGTAATGCACAACAAAAAAATGAAGCCTCATTACTTAGGCCCATTAGTGGTAATCTCTCATAACCATGATGGCACTTACATTCTTTGTGAACTAGATAGTTCAGTGCTGCATTGCCCTGTCACTGCCTTTTGCCTGGTACCCTATTTTGCTAGAGAACACATCTTAGTGCTTAGCAACATTTTCAATATTGACACTTTTTGACTTTGTGAACTTAAGCAAACCAACCTCATAGACAATGACAATGCTAGTAATGTTGCTAGCAAAGAAGAAAACTAAAAATATCTATTCAGAAAAACAGTCAAAATACCTTACAAAAATATTAAGTCCTTTTATTTTCCCTACTCTTTCCTCTGTTACCATTGTTTTAAAAGCCTTTTACAGACATTCTACTTTACTATTCTATGGCTTTTAATGCTGCACTTTGCTATTTGTTGCTAGTGCTTGGCACACCTTTGGAGGTTATTTGCCATGATGACTTACTAAGCATTTCCTCCATTATTGCTAGTGTCAAGTGACAGTCACTAATGTGTACCAACTTATTTGTCTTGCTTTTTCTTGCTTTTTTTTGCTTTCACTTATTGTTTCCAAATGCTTGAAAGTATTATACATTTTGGGCTCCTTGAGGGGGCCAGTCTGCAGTATACAAAAAGCTATAAAGCCCCTTAAGGGGGCTAGTCTATGTCCATGCTACAAATAACTAAAATTTTTACAAGGGCAAGAGGCTGTCACTAGGCATTAAGGTTGGCATTGTTGTCAGGCAACTCCTCTCATTCCCCCTCCTCCCAGTCCTCCTCACTGATGTTGTTCTCCTCCTGCCAGGCCAGGAAAGCCTAACAGTCATTACAGTACCCCATTAGAGTTGCCAACATCCTCTTGGCAACCAAGAACCTCACTCTAGCTGCCACCAACTCCTTCTTCACCTCATCCAACTCCCTCTGAAACTACTTCTCTACTCCCACCACTCTCTCATTGTAGTCCATTAGCAACAAGGCTGGCATTAGCAGTGTCAGCCAGGCTAGGTCTTTGCCCAGCCACTCCAGCTTGTCATTGCTAATCTGTTGCAGGGGCATGCTGCTCTAGGCCCCCTAGCAAAATTGTTAGCAAATGAAAGTTAGCAAGCAAAGTTACTTACCCCTTATTGGACTTTAGCCTCCTCTTCACCCTCATTCTCATCCTCATCTATGTCTACTACACCAGCCTCAAACTCCTCCTTGCTCTCAACTTTTATGTCACTAGCTGCTAGCTTGACCTCAGCAACCATTGCCAAGGAAGTCGTCTCCCTCATCTCCACATCCTCTGCCTCCTTCTCCCCCTCCTTGCTAGTGACAATCCATGGTTGCTTAGTGCTAGCAACTGGCATAGAACTTGATGCTTGACTATGTGCCAAGGGCACATCATTGCTGTTGCCTTCTCTGTCACTATGCTCATCCTCATTCTCCACCACTTCCTTGCTCTTCTTCTGTCACTTGCTCTTAGCAACTCTACTGCCTCCAACTATCACCCCATCCTGTGATGTCAGCAAGTGCAAGCTGGCCTGCTTCACTTGCAGAAGCTTTCCCTTCCTCTCCAACTCCCTCTGTTGCTCCACAAATGCCTGCACATTCTGTACCAATGCTGCCCTCACTGCTATCCACCTGACAAACTTCCCACCAGTGCTCCTCAATTACTTTCCACTGTGCAAGCAACCCTTTCTGGTGCTGTCACAGTGGTAACAAGGCAGGGTCCCAGTTGATTACCAGCAGCCTTCTGGGTTGTTCTTAGCCCAGCAGTTGTCATACTAAGAAAAAGTGATTAGCAACTACAGTAGCAAAAGCTGCTCAGCACTTATCAGACCTTGCATTTGCCAAAACACTTGTCACTTCTCTAGCAACATGGTCACCTTCCCCTTTGCCTTCTCCAACATGATGCCAGCCCCCATCCCAGTATCCACCATTGTCAAGGCCTTTTGCCAGCAAAGCAATATTGCCAAATGCTTGTTGGAAAAGGTTTCTTCAATCTGTTTCTGTGGAAATATTAGTGAATATTGCCAAGAATTAGCAAAAGTAGGAAGACTTACTTCAAATTCTTCTTCTTCTTCTTCAAATTCTTCTTCTTCTTCTCAGGCCTTACCCTTCCCCTTCTCTTTGCTCCTTGGGTTGTCACCAACCCCTTAGCAATGCCACCAGCTGCATGCTTGGGAGTTGAGGGCCCAGCCTCCCCAATGTCCCCTTAATTTGCACTACTCTCATCCCCATAGGTCTTGCTCCATTCTGCCCCTGTTGCCACTGCTAATGCACATGAAGGGTGCTAGAAGAAGAATTGGTCATTTGGCAACAACTCTTCAAAAAGCTGAAGTTACCTTAGCAGTGTTGCTAGCACTAGCTGTCACGACCCGTTCCCCCAAAACCCCGCACATCGCCCATCAACCCCCGAACCCCCAAAAAAACCCCCAACGCTCTGCCGAACTTCCACCCATGCCCCGCGCCTATTTCGGCTAACTCCAACGCCTCCCCGGCTAACTCCGACGGCCCCCTGGCCAACTTCGGTGCCTGCCCCGCAGCCACTGACACTTACCCTGGGCCTCCTGAACCCCGAGAACCACCCCCACTGTTCCCGATCTTCGCCACCCATCATCAACTAAATACCCTGGTTCCTCCGACCTGTTCCGGAGTATCACGACAACCTCGGGGCAACTCGCATTCTCCAATGATCCCATCAACGTATCAGCATGGCACTGTCAGGGTCCGCTGACCTCGGGGGCGCAGCTGCACTGGGCGAGTCCTTACTAGGCAGGCGTGATTCCCCTGCATTGGTGACCGGACACTCGAAGACGTTCTGGGTCCTGGTGGTTTGCGCGGGTAATTGGGAGATGTGATCCAGACAGGTCCGGGAAGGTCCGGAGAAGTCGGATTGTGGGGAAATGAGACGGTCTTGGCAGGGTTCAGGCAGAAGGCCGTACGGGAGATTTGCGGAAGCAAGGGAGTAGGTGGCTGTGTGATCAATGGGGGCGGAGCCGGGGTTTGATGGGAGATCATTTGGAGTTGATGGAGTCCGGGACCGAGCGAAGAGTGAGGTTCGGACCTGGTAAGGAGTGTCGGGGTTCGTAATTATAATCGCGGAGTTCGTGAGGTCGTTAGGGTTGATGAAGAATTGGGCACAAGGGTCAGACGACGTCACCGAGACGGCGTCGGATGAGACAATATGGAACAAGAGTAGATTCGAGTGGAGGTACGAAACGATAACGAGAACGATAACGAAAAGGGGACGAGACAAGACCAGGAGACTGAGATAAGACCGGGAGACTGAGATAAGACCGGGAAACTGAGAGTAAGGAGAAAGAGACACGAAAATGAACACAAAACACAAAAAAGGAAGCAATCAGACCATAGGTAACGTTAAGCAATATCAAGACTGGAGTACGAAGAGCTACTCGATGACTTATATACTGACTACCGGAGGACTTCGGGGTACGTCGGCTGTGGCGGCGGGGCTTGGCGGGGCTTGACGGAGTGGGCGGGTGTTGGTTGTGATCGAAGATCGTGCTGCGCTGATACGTTGATGGGATCGCGGGTTGTTCCGAGGTTGTCGTGATATTCCGGAATAGGTCGGAGGAAGCAGAGTGTCGAGTTAATGATGGGTGGGCGAAGATCAGGAATAGCGGGGGTGGTTCTCGGGGTTTGGGAAGCCCAGGGTAAGTGTCAGTGGCTGCGGGGCAGGCACCGAAGTTGGCCAGGGGGCCGTCGGAGTTAGCCGGGGAGGTGTCGGAGTTAGCCGAAGTAGGCGTGGGCATGGGCGGAAGTTCGGCGGAGCGTTGGGGGTCCTTTTGGGGGTTCGGGGGTTTGATGGACGATGTGCGGGGTTTTGGGAACGGGTCGTGACATCACCCCCCTTTCAGCGTCGAGACCCTTCGAGACGCGGGGCAGGACGGGGATTGGCGGGGCGTGGGAGTCGAAGCCGAGCAATATTGATCAATCCGCAGCGAGTGATAGCGGCGTGGGAGGCGAAGTCGAAGCGCGGCTGCCGTTTCGTCAGGGTCCTCCTCACTCAATTTAAAGCTTTGGGCGTGCCCCAGGGTTCCCCAAATTTCGTCATGTCTTCCCCCAGCGTTCCAGTGGTTCCTCCCGCCGATTTGGACGAGGTGGTGGTGTACGACAGTGGGGGTGAGGAGTTCGAGCGTCGGCGCCGGGGTAGCGTTAGGGACCGGAGTCGTAAGTGTTGTCGAATTTTCCTTTCGGGATGGTTGACGGGGTTCCGGTAGAGTCGTCCGTAGTAGTAGTGGTGGATTTTCCGGGGGTTCCGAAGCGGACCAAGTTTCGTCCCGCGGTGCCAAAGGGGAAGGGGGCGTCTTCGGCGGTGGTTCGGGGGAAGCGTCGAGCTTCCCCACCCTCGGGGGCGGGACCCAGCAAGAGGCCGCGTGGGCACGAGTTGTCGGCGGGGCCTCCCGAGTCTTCCCTCTTTTCTCCTGTCCCTGGCATTCCCTCGGAGCGGTTGTCGAGTCCCTCCGCGCCGATTCCTTCAATCACGGAGGTCTTCCTTTGCAAGCAGGTGGAGGCCTTGACGACGTCGTTGGCAGTACGGGAGGGGGAGCTCCGCCGGGCGAGGGAGGATCGTGACGCGGCGCGGACGGAGAAGGAAGCGATGGAGCGGGAGAGGAATACTTCGGTGCGCGTGGCGACGGAGCGGGCGCTAGAGGTGCGGGGTCTGCGGGAGCGTCTGGCGCAGGTGGAGGGGCAACCCGCGGGGGAAGCGGAGGGGCGGGGACGAGTTCCGGAGGGGGATGCGTTGTGGGCGGAGCTGGAGGCGGCGAGGCGGAGGGAGGATTGGTT
Organism: Termitomyces sp. 'cryptogamus'; assembly: GCA_020091625.1. Lineage (NCBI taxonomy): Eukaryota > Fungi > Basidiomycota > Agaricomycetes > Agaricales > Lyophyllaceae > Termitomyces > Termitomyces sp. 'cryptogamus'. The sequence continues at coordinate 6,158,454 of JAGYZC010000001.1, forward strand.
GGCCAACAAGGCCGCCTCGGGTCGCGCGGGGATTCTTCGTGAGTTGTCTCCCGTTCCTCCGTTCGTTATTGACGGTTCATTTTCGGAGTTTAGGCTGGGTGCGGGAGCATCGGGTCCTCTTGGACGGTGCCTCCGCGGCGTTCGCGTCGATTCAGGACGGGTTGACGCAGGGGTCCGCAGTCCAGCCTCCAGAGTTGCAGCAGGGAATGGCGCGGTTGGAGAGGTTGCTGGCGGGGCATCGGCGGCGCAATGCGGTGGCCCCGGGGTCGTGGTGGGAGGTGGCGGCCGACGTGGGGGAGGCGTTGCCGGGGTTGGCGGAGATCCTAGCGGTGGTGCGGGCCCAGATGGAGGTCGACCTGGGGGTTGGGTTTCCGGGAGGTTCGGGGAGGGAGTGAGATGGGTGTGGGCCTCGTTTCTTGTCGCTCTTGGACTTGCTGCCTTCCCGCCTATTGTATATATGATTTTTTGTACGCGAACATGTCATTTCTTGGTCCCTGGGCGTGTGAAGTGAGATTTTTAGTTTTGTCTGAGGGCAAAGTAAGCGAAACACGCAGGGGTGTGAGAGGGAGTTGAATCCCTAGTGAGTCCAGAGGCGGGGGTTACGCCCGCTAGTGCCATCTGCGCTGGCTAGTTCTGGGGTTTGTCGGGACGGGGCGGGGCATCGCAGGAGGGCTCCCGGGGTCTGTCGGGGTTGGTGGGAGTTCTCCGGTGGGGTCCCCGGCATTTCAGGCGGTGTCGTTGAGTTCGTTTCTCGGAAATTTTTGACTGGGGGTGTAGGGGACGTGCGCCGTTTTGGTAGTAGAGGGTGGCCTTCGAATTTTGTACGGCGCCCAACGGGTTCGGGGCTTTGGTTGTCTTGGCGGTGCGGTGGGCGGGGGGTAATGGGGGTCTTCCCATGGTCTAGCCCTTACGTCGGTATTGGTGGTGAAGACGGGCGGGCCCTTTTTTATTGGCGGGGTTGGGTGAGGCGGGGTTCGTCTTCGCAGTATAGTTGGTCCGGGTCGGGGTCGTGTTCCGGAGTGCTGCGTCTGTGGGCGGGCCTGCTTCGGGTGGCGCTTTGGTGTGCTCCGGAGTGTCGATGACCGAGGGGGTAGGATGCGGGGTGATCAGTCCCAACCAGTTCCTTTGGGTCCGGGGCCCAATTTGGGGTTCCGGGTCATCTACGTGATATTGCTCTCCTGACCAAAGGTAAGCCCGCGGCGGACAAAGGGGGTCTTATGTATTTCTGATACTTCCTTGAGTTCGGAGGTTCGGGGGTCGGTGGTCCCTTCATCGGGAAGAAGTGGGTGGTCCCGGAGTCGACTCAAGGGTCACTTGGTGGGGGTTTGTTGGTTGTTCATGGTTGTTGGGGCAGCGGGAAGGTCGGCCGCGGGAGGGCACTGGAGTGGGGCTCCCCGGGGGATGCGGCAGGGTCGGATTTACTCTTCATTCGTGTTCCGGAGCGGTCCGGAGATTGTGCAAGTGCAGGGGTGATAGTGGGGGGAGGCACTGCCAGCTTGTCTGGAGGCCCCGGTGATGTGGTCCCTGTTCGGGCGGACATATTCCGGTGTAGGGGCGGGGTTCGGAGTGGGTGGTGATTTCTGTTGTGGAGTTGGGGCTACCAGGGCATCGTTGTCGAGCCGGCGCTGTGAGTTTGCTTGGTCAGATGTCGGGGTCGGGTCGGGGGTGTCGGGCCCCTTCATTTGTTGGGCGGAGGTGGCGGCCAAATCGATCGAGGCCCGGAAGCAGGTCCTGGGGTTGGAACGTAGCCTAGGTCTGAGATTTCTTGGTTGCGGGCGGGCCGGTGGGTCCACAGGCGGGCTTCCGGGGAAGCGCGTTCTCAGTGGTCTTATCGTGGCTGGCGATCCGTTGCACAATGGGTGGCTGTTTCGCGGCGGGTCGGTGGTATTGTTTGTCGGAGGGTTGTCGGGGTGCCGGGGACATTGTCGCTCGTTGGGTCGGGTGGTCACTGGGTTTTGGAATGCTGTTCTTTGGGTGACGTCGGGGTCAACCTTGTGTGAGGGAACAGGGTTGACGGAGAGGGTAGGGGTGGGATGGGGGATGATTCGGCAGTTTGCGTGAGGGGTTGGGTGGGAGTTGGGAGGGTGTCGATGGGAGGAGCCGTTGTATGAAAGTAACCGGAGCGGAGGGGACGTTTGGGGCCAGATCCGTGACTCAATGTGCCTCGGCAAATTGGGCAGGGCCGTATGAATCATAAGGGCTCCCCAGCACGGGTATACCATAGACATCGGAGCTATTTGATTGTGTGTGCGGAGATAATGCGGGCATCATGGACGGGGTAAGGTTGAGTCTTGATATTATGTCAGGGTCCGCTGACCTCGGGGGCGCAGCTGCACTGGGCGAGTCCTTACTAGGCAGGCGTGATTCCCCTGCATTGGTGACCGGACACTCGAAGACGTTCTGGGTCCTGGTGGTTTGCGCGGGTAATTGGGAGATGTGATCCAGACAGGTCCGGGAAGGTCCGGAGAAGTTGGATTGTGAGGAAATGAGACGGTCTTGGCGGGGTTCAGGCAGAAGGCCGTATGGGAGATTCGCGGAAGCAAGGGGGTAGGTGGCTGTGTGATCAATGGGGGCGGAGCCGGGGTTTGATGGGAGATCATTTGGAGTTGATGGAGTCCGGGACCGAGCGAAGAGTGAGGTTCGGACCTGGTAAGGAGTGTCGGGGTTCGTAATTATAATCGCGGAGTTCGTGAGGTCGTTAGGGTTGATGAAGAATTGGGCACAAGGGTCAGACGACGTCACCGAGACGGCGTCGGATGAGACAATATGGAACAAGAGTAGATTCGAGTGGAGGTACGAAACGATAACGAGAACGATAACGAAAAGGGGACGAGACAAGACCAGGAGACTGAGATAAGACCGGGAGACTGAGATAAGACCGGGAAACTGAGAGTAAGGAGAAAGAGACACGAAAATGAACACAAAACACAAAAAAGGAAGCAATCAGACCATAGGTAACGTTAAGCAATATCAAGACTGGAGTACGAAGAGCTACTCGATGACTTATATACTGACTACCGGAGGACTTCGGGGTACGTCGGCTGTGGCGGCGGGGCTTGGCGGGGCTTGACGGAGTGGGCGGGTGTTGGTTGTGATCGAAGATCGTGCCGTGCTGATACGTTGATGGGATCGCGGGTTGTTCCGAGGTTGTCGTGATATTCCGGAATAGGTCGGAGGAAGCAGGGTGTCGAGTTAATGATGGGTGGGCGAAGATCAGGAATAGCGGGGGTGGTTCTCGGGGTTTGGGAAGCCCAGGGTAAGTGTCAGTGGCTGCGGGGCAGGCACTGAAGTTGGCCAGGGGGCCGTCGGAGTTAGCCGGGGAGGTGTCGGAGTTAGCCGAAGTAGGCGTGGGCATGGGCGGAAGTTCGGCGGAGCGTTGGGGGTCCTTTTGGGGGTTCGGGGGTTTGATGGACGATGTGTGGGGTTTTGGGGAACGGGTCGTGACAGGCACAATCCTCGATCACAACCGACACCCGCCCCCTCCGTCGAGCTCCGCCAAGCCCTGCCGCCACAGCCGACGTACCCCGAAGTCCTCCGGTAGTCAGTATATAAGTCATCGAGTAGCTCTTCGTACTCTAGTCTTGATATTGCTTAACGTTACCTATGGTCTGATTGTTTCCTTTTCGTGTTTCGTGTTTCGTTCTCTCATCTCAGTCTCCCGGTCTTATCTCAGTCTCCCGGTCCTGCCCTGTCTCCATTTCACTATCATTCTCGTTATCGTCTCGTATCTCCACTCGAATCTACTCTTGTTCCATATCGTCTCATCTGATGCTGTCTCAGTGACTCCGTCCGACCATTGTGCCCAAGTCTTCATCAACCTTAACGACCTCACGAACTCCGCGATTACGATTACAAACCCCGACACTCCTTTACCAGGTCCGAACCTCACTCTTCGCTTGGTCCCAGACTCCATCAGCTCCAAACAATCTCCCATCAAACCCCGGCTCCGTTCCCATTGATCACACAGCCACCTACCCCCTTGCTTCCGCGAATCTCCCATACGGCCTTCTGCCTGAACCCCGCCAAGACCGTCTCATTTCCTCACAATCCAACTTCTCCGGACCTTCCCGGATCTGTCAGGATCACATCCCCCCAACTACCCACACAAGCCATCAGTGCCCGGAACGTCTTCGAGTGTTCGGTTACCAGTGCAAGGGGATCACGCCCGCCTAGTAAGGACTTGCCCAGTGCAGCTAAGCCCCCGAGGTCAGCGGAACCTGACACTAGCAACATTGCCAGCACTTACCATCATGCCAGCTGCCAAATCCTTCATCAAATATTCCAAAGAAGGAGAAGGAGGAACCTGGCAAAAAATCCCATTAACCTTGCTGCTAAGAAGAAGTTAAAGAACTTATAAAGTACTTGTCAAAGGGTCAAATCCATTCTTCCTCCTTGTACCACTCAAACAGCTGCTGACATTCCTTGTCAACAGTTGCCAGCTCCACCCACTCTATTCCACTACCCACCATATCAAACCAACAAAGCCACAACTGGATAATGGCAGTAACCACTGCACAAGGCTTTGTTGCTAGCAAAGCATAAGCAATGAATAAGATGTGGTTGGCCCAATCAAGAAAGGCTTGGGCCATGGCATGCTTTTCAAGTTGGAAAGTCAGTTCAGATGACATGGCAATAAGATTGAGATTGGAGGAGAGATAAGATAAAAGAAGAGAGTGTTGACAGAGTCCAAGTGAAATTGCTAGCTGCTTTTATTCTCACTAATCTAGGCACACAGACCAAGCAAGCAATCACAAGACTTTGAGTTGACTGAAGACAGTCAAGATTTCAGCATAGGGGAGGATAATAAGACCCATTTGTTGCTGAGCACCATTTTTGGCAATTTGTGACTGAGTAGCAGCTGACTATTTTGACATGGCACAAGTCACAACACTTAGCATGTGAGGCCTAGCCCCAAGGTCTGGAATAACATAGCCTTTGCACAGGATTTTAGCAACTACAAGACTTGTTGATCACAAGGAACATCATGTGGAGTCTGGACTTTAGGTCTAAAACAACAAGGCCTAGACCTTTCTTAGTGACAATTGCTAGCAACTTCTTGCTGACAATATGGCTTTCTCCCACCATATATGGACATATTGCCAGTATTGACATTGGACTCCCCTTTTTGAGATTTATTGCAATTTATGCACTGCATAGACTTTGCTTACTTCTCACTTGGTTACAGATTGATGCCTTGTATGTATTATAAACACTTTGGCAGATGCCATTGCTAGTGGCAACTATTTGCTTACTTTCCCATACTATACTCTTGGACAGTATAAATACTGCCTGTACATAGACACTTGATCATCAAATCTTATCCTCATCAAATACTACTTCTATTAAATCCCTCTATCTCTAAGCTTATCAGCTTGAGATTTCATTTTGGCTCTATCACTCACTCCCTCCATCAACAAAGACTCAGCAATCAGTCTTGCTGACATTGTCTTTGACTTTGTGTGGCACTAATTCTGGGTGTCCTTAGCATTATTTTGATTTAGTGATGCTAGCAACTACAGCTAGCAACTAGTTTGCATTTGCCCTCCTTTCAGTTCTTTTATCATCACTAATCTCTTTCTCTACCCAACCTTTTTTTTCACCTCTCAAGTTCACTTTACCTTAGCAACACTTTTGTCTTCATTTGTTTTCTTTCTCTCTTTCCCTAGCAACTTCTCATTACTGCCTAGCGACTTAGGCTAGTAATAGCAACTCTTTCTACTTCACCCTTCACACTCCCATTTGCTCTCATTCTCTGGGATGGTTACTGACTTGCCCTCTACTATTAACTTCCTATTGCCAGCTACCCTATCTAATAACTTGTGTTAGGTTTTCTGCACAGCACTAGGTGGCATAGGACCACATCAGCATACAGGTCAGTGGCTGAAGTAATCTCTGTGTGATGGTCAGCCCTGCAATAACTGTACAACTTTGGCCATCAGGGCATATGAGACATGGGATGCCAAAACATTTGTGAGGTTTGCAGTGGGATTAGGTGTGGGGGCTGCCAGTTTGGCTGCTACAAGCACTGCCAGAGTGCTTTCATGGTTCCAGAAATTCTGCAGAAACTGTCCTTCCTTCCCTCTGCCCCTGCAATAGCAGTTTTCAGCAGTGTGCTCCATGCACTTGCAATTTGAGTTCAGGCAAACCAACTTGGGTTTATTGACAGTAACTTGGAGAGCAGTAGCCATAACACCTGCAGCCTGCTTCTACATGTGGAGGCACTCCCAGTGCATTGTCAAGCCAGATATCAGAGCCACCAAGGTCTTGGTGGTATACATGCTTGCAACAATGGTATTCCATGACTCAAGTAATGAGTTTATGACAATGGTGTGAAAGGTGGTGTTGCTAATTGCCACTCCTCTCTCTATAGCATCCTGCCATTTGGTATGGAGATCAGCCAGGTGCATCATGAAGTCCAAGCCATTCTTGTACATTATAGCATGCAAGCAATTCTCAGCTTCCATGGTCACAAGATCAGAGACTATGCCATATGTCTCTGTAAGTGCCTTCCAAGCTTCAGCAGCTGATCTGCCCATCTTAATACCCAGACTGACAGGATTTTTACAATTATTCACAATCTTATTCACAATCAGGGACAGCATCAAAGCATTGTGTGCATCCCACTCCTCAGGGATAGGGTTCAGGGAGGTCCACCTTGTTGGTTTGTCAGAAGTATGTGTAGGAGTAGGCTTTTCAGCCTTTTTGGAAGTATCAGCAACCTCCATGGTTGCTTTTGTAGTAGGTGTAGTGTTGTCATTGGAGTAGGAGTTTTTGATGACTCCTTCCAGGTAGCCTCATGCACTGCAGATACTGCAATAAGCACCCTGTCTTGGAAGGAGGCAAAGTTTGTCCTGTCAAATTGTGATCCCTTGGGATATGTGGGGGGGTTCAGTGTAGTAGTGTTTCTGGCAGACATTTCTGTGTGTGTTGTGTGGGGGTTTTCAGTATATTTTGAATAATCTCAGCAGTTAGACTTCATGCAGTAGAAAGAGCTAACAGGGGCCCAATAACCTGTAGAGTAACAAATAATAGTAAGTCCTCAGTCACTCCAAAGATGTTTAAGATGACTGATGTATTGATCTGTAGAGTAACAAATAACATTAAGTCTACAGGTATATGTAAGTAAGGATATTTTGTGAGTAATAATAGTCCTGCTCACCCTCAGTCACTCCAAAAATGTTTAAGACAACTGAGGGCTGTGGTTTTGTGTACATAAGTATATATATACTATAAAAATAAAGTTTCCTCGAAGAATAGTAAACATTGCAGAGGAGAAAACATGAGGCTTGCAGTGGCAATGCCTCAATTAGGAAACAATGATATAAAAAGAAAATGATAAGACTTATTTTTCTAAGAGGTGTCTGGTGCATCTCTCCTAATATTCCACCTTCTAGAATGCCCAGCTACACAAGAGTTGTGGTGTTGCTCCACAGTGTGTTGGCAGAGCTCTGGAATGTTAGGCATGTAAATGCATCCTTGGAAGAATAGAAACCCATCCTGAAGACCCCACTCATCTACATGCACAGACTTAACTCCACTTGCTCATCAAGCTTGTAAGGCCTGCACAGCCTGGACAACCACATCTTCTTATGCACCCTCTCAGTTTCCTCTCCAGATGTTTTTGAGGATGTTCACCTCATCTCCTTAGACCACAATCCCTTCTAGAGCATGAATAGCAAAGAGCTCTGGCTTGAGGAGGACAATGTTGTCATTATCCCCTGCTCTCATGCCATGGTCAGCCTGCCTGGACAATGCATCTAGTTTGCCCATGCTCTGTCCTAGCTTGTGATGCAGTGAGAAGTCAAAGTTGGCCAGATACAGGGGCTACCAAGCTTGGCATTGATTCAGCTTCTTAGTCATATGGAAGTACTTGAGGTTCTTATAGTCTGTCCAGACTTCAAACTTATGTCATGCACCCTCAAGGAAATGCTGCCATTCTTCAAGGAACCAAATGATGGCAAGTATCTCCTTGTCAAGAATCTTGTAGTTCCATTCTATTGTGTTGAGGCTTTTGGAGTAGAAAGCTACTAGATGCCACTTGTCATCCTCCTTTTACTGCTGGGATAGGACTGCTCCCATAGCAAAGTCAGAGATATCAGCTTCAACACAAAAGAGAGAGTCATCATCTGGGAACAGGAGGACAGGTTTTGATATAATGGCTTGCTTGAGGGCACCAAAGGCAGCTTGCTGCAAAGAGTTCCACTGCCAAGCTGTGTCTTGGACAGTGAGGTCAAAGAGGAGATGTGCATTGTGAAAGAAATCCTGTAGGAACCTCTGGTAGAAGTTGACAAACCCAAAAAAAGGCCTGTACTTCCTTCTTGTTCCTTGACTCAGGCCATTCCACTACACCTGCCACTTTAATGGGGTCCATCTCAGCCATTCCATGTGAGATGATCAAACCTAGGTACTCCACCTTAGTCTGCTCAAACTCACACTTCTGAGGCTTCAGATAGAGCTGGTGTTGGCAGAGGCATTTGGCATTCCAAGACAATGTGTGTGACCCAGTAATGCTCCTTTAAGGTTTTGGTATAGATAAGGATATTGTCAAGATACATGCAAACAATACCTTCTGCAATCTGATTGCAGAAGATGTTATTCATCATGGTCTGGAAAGTGGCTGGGCTATTGGTAAAACCAAAGAACATCACTAGAGGTTCAAAAAGTCTGCAATGGTTTGGAATGCTGCCTTGCACTCATCTCCTTCTTTAATGTGCACATTCTTGTAGCCCCAATAGATGTCCAACTTAGTGAAGTAGTATGTGCCTCAAAGGTTGTTGACAAGTTCAGAAATGAGTAGCAAGGGATAGAAATTCTTCACCATCATTGCATCCAAGACTTGATAGTCCTGAACCAGATGAAGAGACTCATTCTTCTTCTTAATGAAAAAGACTGGGGAGGCCATTGGGGACTTAGAGGGCCATATCCATCCAGAGCTAAGATTTTTCTGTAGAAATGCATCCAGCTCATCCTGCTCATAGAGTGCAAGTGGATAGACCTTGCAGCTGGAGGGTTCTGCATCTGGTATCAGCTCAATTGCATGATCCCACTGCTTGCACTCTGGAAGTGAATCAAAGGATGCCTTGGAGAATATGTCCTCAAAATTGTGGAGGTGATCAGGAACTTGCAACAAAAGGGCTTGGGCTGAGAATTTGTTGCAAATGCCTTAGCCAGATGCTGAGAAGTGGTCTGACTGGCCCAGATCTCTGCCACTGTAAGAGGGGGGCAGAGGGTTGTAGCATAAATCCTATCACCTACCTCAATGTTTTTGTCTGGAGACTCTGGGTCTAGAGTGCCAGCAGATTCTCCTTCACATTCATCTTCCTCCTGAAGTTCACACCCAATACCTCAGACATTCTCATAGAGGGCCTCCCTATGAGGGAATGCCAGAGGAGGGGATCCAGGAGGTTGAGGTTCACATCAGGAAGATGCCCAGCATGACAGGTGCATATAGCAGCACACTCACAAACCTTTGCTCTATGCTTCTTATGGGCTTCTTTGGCACAAGTCATGCAATGACAAGGGCAGTGACTCATCTTCACCTTGCCCTTAGTCCAGTCAATCTTGGGGTTATATTCTTGTAACCAGGTAAACTCCAAGACCATGTCTTGCTTCCCTAAACTAGTGACAGAAAAAATGGCTTGCTCCAAGTGGTCTTGGTAATCAAGGACCAGGTCTACCACAGAACAAATAGAGCCAGCTTTATTGAGCATGCCATCAACATTATATATAGGGATAGGACAAGAGAGGGGGCAAGTGGTGAGACAATGTTGTTGCACATAGTCTGTGTTGAGGAAGAGGCCTGTTGCCCCACTGTCAATCAAAGCAACCACACTTTGGCTCTGCTAGGTGTTCATCATCTCAATTTCTACCTGTAGCTTCAGGAAATTGGTAGAAGGGGTGGAAGCAACAATGTAGTGATGGAGGAGACAGTGTTCTCAGCAGAGACTTTAGCTGGGGAGGGGATTTGTATATTTGAGAAGGGGCTTATCATTTTGGGCATAGTATCAAGGGCAGCAACAAATATATTTGATTCTACTGACAGGGGAATGAAATGATTAGCACTAGGCAATGAAAGTGCACAGGTCATCCATTGCCTTTTTTAAAAATCCTCCCCCAACTTCATAGGCACCTCCTCTAATATGTTGGCCACCTCATCAAAGGAGGCAGCTATAAGCACATCAGAAGAGGGAGCTCCTGTTGTGTCCCAGGCTGCCAGGAGTTGGATAAGCAGCTCTTCTGCTCTGATGCAGACAGATAGTGGACTTCCAGCTCTTGAAGATAGTAATGGGCAAAGTGGCTAGCCTTTTTGTAGCATTGACACAACAAAGGAGTGGAGAAGCACTGTCAGGAGGCATTAACATCCATTGGAACTCCCTGGGTTAGGGAGTGCATAGAGGCTAATAGTAGAGCATGCATGGAAGGAGGCAACATGAGATGGAACAGAAAGGGTTGCACCTGCTCAAGGGGCCACTGGAGCATGCATGGAAGGGGAGACTTAGGGGGCAATCCCACTACAAGCAAAGGCAATATGTGGGGTGGCCATGGGGTGCTAGATCCATTGCATCTTATGCTGCAGCTCCATCTACTGCTATTGCTCACATGCCACCTTGTACCAGGTGTCAACATGCTCATCATCTGGGCACTCCTTGGTGATATTGTCAAGATGATCCATGAGAGAGGGGTGGAGCTCATCATAAAAGGTTAGACAAAGCTGCAGACTATTTAAATACCCAGTCTGCTCAACTAAGGCATGGAATAAGTCAATGTACTCATCTAATGACCACTTTCCTTGATCATATTGGTTTTGGTCATGAAGAGAGAGAGCTGCAGTCTTGGCAGGGTTAAGGGGAAAGAATTCAGCTTGGAACTCCTTCTCAAACTCCATCTAGCCAGAAAAACTATCAACTCCTCCAGAGCATCAAAAAATGTGCAATGCATAGGTTGAGGCTTAGTCTGTAAGAGAGGACCCAGGCAATTTTCAGAGCATCAGAGGCAAGAGCTTTACCACTCAACTGGATATAGGCAATGTAGGTATAGAGTAAAACAAATAGTAAGAACCTCAGTCACTCTATGCAGATGTGAAGACAGCTAAATATTGACCTGTAGAGTAAAACAAATAGTAAGAACTACAAGTATCATAAGTATAGTACTTGTAGGTAAGATAATAGATTGGCTCACCCTTAGTTACTCTATGCAGATGTGTAGATGGCTGAGGTGGTGTTTGTTGATGTGATCTTTTGTAGATCTAAGAAATACAGTTTCAGTAAAAAACTAGCAAATAAAAACATACAATATATAAGGCTCACAGTTGTGCAGCAGCCCATGACTCAATAAGAAAATGAAGAACAAAAAAGAAAATATGTTAGACTTCTACACCAAATGCAGTGTGTTAGTGCATCTCTCTCAATACTCCCCCAGATGTGCAGAACACCATCAAGCTCTAAGCCCCAGTATCCCAATAAGATATTTGTGCTGTATGCAATTGAGCAGCTTAGTAAACAGATCCACAATGTTTTTGGTCAATACCACTAGCACTATCTCAATCTCTCCCTCCTGAACATGTTCAAGGATGTAGTAGTGTCAATGTCAATATGTTTGGCTTAAGCATGTCCTTTTGTAGATCCAGCTAATGCAATTAATGAACAGTTGTCACTATGGAGGGTGATTGGAAGCTGCTGGGAAAGGTCAATCTCAACAAGGAAATTATGCATCCAAAGTCCTTGCTGTACACCCCTAGTCAATGCCATGTACTCTGCCTCAGTTGTTGACAGTGCCACTGTTGGCTGCTATTTAGAACTCCAAGATGTGGCTCCCCTGGACATCATAAACATGTATCCCCCTATCAACCTTTGGGTATCAAAGTCTCCTCCAAAGTCTGCATCCATGTATCCAAAAGGTTTGATAGATGTCTCAGCACTCTTGGAGTAAGTGATGCAGTAGTCAAGGGTTGTCTTCACATACCCAAGAATGTGAAGTGGAGTGTTTCAGTGGGCAGGACCAGAGTTGGATTGGAAATGGGTGAGTAGGCCTACAGCATATGAGAGATTGGATCTTGTGGCTATCTGAGCCCACATGAGTGAGCCTAACAGTCTCCAATACAGTTTTGTGGGCTACAAAATCATGTAGGCCCAGGTAGCCACAAGACCCAATCTCTCATATGCTAGTAGTGGTTGGCTTCAGTCTGTGGACTCATGGCTTTCATGAGGTGAATGCCATTGGGAAGTGGTGTGGCATGGGGGTTGCAATCATCCATTCTAAAATGTTCAACAACACATTTAAGATGGGCACATTGCAACAGGGAAATGGCACCTTTGGTTGCATCTTGCTCAATTGCCATTCCCACAATGATTCTTCAAGGTCCTTTATCTTATAGATTTTCTCCAACTTGTATTTTGCTTGTGCCACTCCCTTGGCTGTTGTCAATAGGCCAAACATGTTATTGGTGTGGGTGTTGAATGGTTTGTTCATTTCCAACAGTCCTTGTGCATACACAGCTATCTGCTCAAGAGGTTTTGTAACCTGGTAGAAGTTGCATGTAGATGGTGTGGGAGGGAATGCTGTTGAGGTACACCAACATGAAATCTGCTTGCCATATGTGTAAGTTATGCTGTGCTGCAATAGCCACAGACATCTTCATGGACTCAAGCCATATAACTGCTGCATAGTTCTCATCAAAATCCTCCCCTGCCACCTGAGAAAACTCCTTTGCTACCAAGCATGCCTTTTGCTTCACCACATTCCCCTCTACATTGTACTTGTTAGTGTACATCCATCAACATCCTATAACCTTTTTCCCTTCTGGGACTGATGACAGAGGCACCAATTTGAAGACTTTCCTCTCCTCCAATATCTTCAATTCTTGCTTCATTAGTGGTCCCCACAAATCAACTCTCCTCATTGCCTCTCCATAGTGTACAGGTACATTTCTTTGTTGTAAATAGAATTTGTACTCTTGAATGTGGCCAGAAAAGCAAATGTGTCAGTAGCAAGGAACAACCTTGTAGCAAGGTGTTCTGAGCAGCAAGGAGGCTGAGGTTTAGATCTTGTAGGAGCATGGTTGGGCATCAATTCAGGTTCAGGTACTGTGGCATCAGGTATGGTAGAGGGATTATTTTCAGCACATGGCTCATGGAGAGGCATGTCAGTGGGGCATATGCAAGGGGCTACAGGTTGGTGAAGGGTGAGAACTCCTAGCACAGTTGGGTCAGCCTCTGGTGGGACATTGATGAGTAGGTCCTCTCCTTCATCATTTATGATTGTGAGGAAACAATGACCAACTCTTTTGTCAAAAATTGCATCACACAAAGTCACAATTCCTTAGGTATGATGATTGTACAGCCTGTATCCATTGTCACTGAACCCCACTAGTGTATATTTGACTGAGCTGGGGTCCAACTTGGACTTGACCAGTTCCTTAGGGACCTTGGAAAAAGCAACATAACCAAAAGCATAAAGAAACTCCACTCCTTGATGCTTCCCTGTCTAAGCTTCCTCTTGTACATGGTCAGGATGGTGGAATGATAAAATGAGGTTTCACATTGCAATCTGGAAGGACACAGCTTCAGTCCAGAGGCTTTTGGAGAGGCTACTTTTGGCAAGAAGGCATTGAATACTTTGATGATGGTACATATGCATCTTTCAGCCAGTCCATTCTGCAAATGTGCATATGAAGTGGTAACATTCATGTGGATGCCATGCGTGGTACAATATGTAATCAACTTATTGTTCACCCATTTGTGTCCTGCATCAAATCTGGCCATTAGGAGTTTCCTTTCAGTTTGGGTCTTTGACAAGGTGAGTGCCTAATACTCAGAAAAGATGTTCCACTCAACAAAACAATGATTGCTAGCACTGGAGTCTGTGTATATGGGAACCAGGCTACTTGTCAGCATTGCACATGGGTCTGTGGCACAAGCATTGGTTTTATTTTCTTTGTTGTCAGTGTTGTGGAACGTAGCAGGTAAGTGTTCTACAATTTAGCCATGAGAGTGTATGTTACATGGGACTATGAAGTATCTACAAGGTTTGCTGTGGGTGTCTGCCCTGCTTTTGGTGCCTCAAGTGCTACCAGTGCACTCTCATGGTTACAGAAACTCTGAGGAAACTGGCCTTCTTTGCCTCCACCACTCCAGTAACAGCTTTTAATGGTATGTCCTATGTGCTTGCAGTTTAGATTAATACACACTAGTTTGGATTGTGGGAATTTTGTGCTCTCTTGTAATGCAGTTGTTGTGACACTGGCATTCTGTCTCTGCATCCTGAGGCATTCCCAGTGCATAGTCAGTTTAGCAATTAGTGATGTGGATATAGTGATGGAGTATAGACTTGCAACAATTGTGTTCCAGGACTCAGGTAAGGAGTTTATGACTATTGTGCAGAAAATAGCATCACCAATGATGGCCCCTTTTTCCACAGCTTCTTGCAATTTAGAGTAAAGGTCAGTCAAATGGGCTAAGAAATTGGCACCTTCAGTATATGCAGTAGCACAGAGGCAGCTCAGCTCCCATAGCAGCAAGGTCAGATGCAATGCTGTAGGTTTCTGTGTAAGTGTTTTCCAAGCCTCAGCTGCTGTGCCACCCATCCTAACACCTAGTCCAATGAGATTTTTACAGTTGTTCACAATTAACAACAGCATCCATGCATCACAAGCATCTCATTCTTTGGTGGAAGGGTTTAAGGAGGACCACTTCATCATTTCATCTGTTATCACAGAAGGTTTGGGTGGTGGAGGGATTTTTGGTTTTGGTTTAGTGTCTTTGTCATTGTTGTCATCTGGCATTCTGGTGGTACTAACAATAGGGGTGGTCCTGATGGTGGCATTTGAGTTTTTAATGGTCCTTTTGAGATATCCTCACATGCCACAAGTTTGTGCTGCAATAAGAACTCTATCTCTGAAGGAAGCAAAATTTGTCCCATCAAATTGAGATTTGTCTGAGAACATGGGGGGATTTGTTGTGGAGTTGTTGTTAAACATTTTTAGGGACTGTATGTTGTGTATTGCAATAGTATGAGCTTGTCTTTCCAGTGGGTTTGCTAGTGGAGCCTGATAACCTGTAGAGTAAAACAAATAGTAAGAACCTCAGTCACTCTATGCAGATGTGTAGACAGCTAAATATTGACCTGTAGAGTAATACAAATAGTAAGAACTACAAGTATCATAAGTATAGTATTTGTAGGTAAGATAATAGATTGGCTCACCCTCAGTCACTCTATGCAGATGTATAGATGGCTGAAGGTGGCATTTGTTGATGTGATCTTTTGTAGATCTGAGAAATTAGTAAAAGACTAGCAAACAGAAACATATGATACACAAGGCTTGCAGTGGCATGGCAGCCCAGGACCAAATAAAGAAATGAAGAATGAAAAAGGAGATATGTCAGACTCCTACACTAAGCACAGTGTGTTGGCACATCTCCCTCAATAGTGGGATTGGAGGAAACATTCCCCAACCTTATAGTCCCCACCAAATATGTCAGAGAGTGCAGGGCAAGGAAGTTTGGAGCAGAATGCTGAAAGCTCTAAGCTAGGTGTGAAAGAAAACTTTCCTGCAGCTGCTGGGGGTCTAGAAAAAGGAGTAGGCACAAGGAGGTGTTCCAGGAGGGCCTGGAGGGAGAGGGAGACTGCTTCAGTGGTTTGACAGAGTCCAGTGAGTTTGGCAGATAAGGGAGGCTTGAGTAAGTTGAACCTGTGCTTCCAGGGACAGCAAATAACTCCAGGCATTGTTCTGGGGGCTTGAAGCATCAGGGGGAGGTACTGTAGGGGTTGGTTGGGTCATAGGAGGAGCACAGGGAGTAGTAAGACACTGGTGGGGGAGAGACCTTTTGAAGAACCAACAGAAAACTCAGGCAATCAAAAAAGGAACTCTCAGACCAAATTTGAAGACTTGTTATGCTGTAAGGGCAACCTCTGGAGGCTGTGGCTCAATCACACAGCTGGAAGAGGGAAATCCAAAGTCTATTAACAGTAGTGGCACAGCAGAAACTACATACCTGGCAGAGGGAAATCCAAAGAGAACAAGTCTGAGGATTCCAATTGCCAGAACTGCAAATTTACAGAGATTAATTGTGGAAAATACCATGGGAAATATGATGTTGGATTCTGCACATGCACAGAGCTCAACAGCATCATCAAAGCCATTATCAAAGTCACATGACCTGAAACTAGAAATCCATTGTAAATGGCTTCGATCTCAAGCCACAGATTACATAATGCTACCAGAGTGGTACCATCATGTAGCCCTGGATTGAGAGTACTTGTGACCAAAAGATGGAAGTCTAGAAGTGAGAGGCTGGCTGGGAATAAAAGAAACAAGATGATACTCCAGACATGTAAGGTTCCCTAACATCAACTTTGCACTAGCAACCTAGTGCCTCTTCTGCTTCTAGTGGGCTTTCTGGTACCTAGCTTGACTTGCACCCCTCATATCTATGGTCCATTCATACTCTACCTGTGAAACCACTAGTCATTGTGTTCCCTGCATGGCAGCTAGGCAGCAATGGACATCATCAGTGTGCAGTTTGTCATTGGGAATGTAGAGGTGTGAATACTTAATGAGTGCAGTATTAGCCTCCCTGACAGAACCTACCCATTTAGAGACATTCAGAAAAAGGAGTGTTCCCCTGAAAGATGCCTTGCTACATCCCCACAGAGTATTCCCATCTGTTGCAAAGCCACTGTGTGTACATGGCCATCATGAAAACAGCAAAGGAGAGTTTGAGAAACTTGTCTTCCTTTGCAGCAATCCAGGTTTGCTGTGCAGCACCCTCAAAGCAATATGAAAGATTTTACATTTGTTTCTCCTTGGGCACCTTCTTGTGCAAAAAATGATGTTTAGCAAACTTTTCAAAAGTACTTAGCTGTGAGTGTTTCCAGAAGCAGAGGCCTGCAAAACCACAGCTTCCTTTTGCAAGGACATTGTGGATGGAGAGAGTGTGATTGAAGCAGGTATATCAGAGGATTTGGCAGAAGTGGGGAATATTGAGGGCAATAGTAACAGGTGAGGAGGTGGGGCAATGAAAGGGCTTGATTTGTTGATGACAGACAGTGTTGGTGGGTAAGTCTGCAAAGGGGACTTTGGCTAGGCAAGGCAGGAAGCAACAAGGGTGAGCACAACTAACAGATTTGGGTTGCCTTGGCTCTAGCAGCAGCAGCATGAGTGATGGGCAGGTTGGGCAGGGCATTGGGGTGAGGTATGAACAACATTGTTGGAGTTTATAAGGGTTTCTCTACCAGTGAAGTACAGTCTTGATGGGGTGCCATGGTGTGTCAAGAGTTATGCCAGGAGGGGGCTCATCACTCAAGAAGCACTTCCAAATGAAGAAGGATAAAGGCAGGTGATCAGATGGGGCAACAAGGCCCAAAACCACAGTTGAGTGACAGGTTTCTATTTGGTCACATCAAGGTCTATGGAGACAGAGAGTACAAAGAAGAAGTGTAAACAGACAGTGGTGTCCAACTTACCAAAAGAGTGGGTGAGGAAAGAAAGCAGAAATTACACAGAAACATGTATGGAATGCAATATGTATTAAGGTGGGAAGTAAGTGTACAAGTATAATGTGATCTCCTATAAAAAGCAATTTACACAATCACGCAACCATTCATGTCCAATTCCAGATGTAAGTGCAGGGTGTGTGCTTACACTTACAACACTTCTTGCAGGGTTTCTACTCAGATTTCGAGATCAATTGCAGCCATTTGTGGTTCCAAAAAAATCAGAGCTGATCCAGTCTGCCATAAAATTCCCATTCAACTATCTCATCTCTCAGAGTTTGTTCAATTTGCAGTGTTTGGGTGATTATGATGACCTTCTTTTTGCCACAATTATGTCCTGTTGCTTTTATGGTTGTCACAGGTCTGGCAAACTTATTCAAAAGTTAGAGTCCAATGTAGATTGGAAGAAGATCATCAAACATTGTTCACTTCACTTCTTCCCAGGTTATATCTGCCATATCATAGGACTGATCCTTTCTTCCACAGTACTGACATTCTTTTTATGCATCACAACATTGCAGATCTCATTGAGCTTCTGCAAAAATATGTTATTAATCAAGATCATCTCCATGGCGCTTGCCAAGTTCTCTTCATAAAGCAAGATGGATCCCATCCTACTAAGTCTTAGTTTGATTCTAAACTATTCTCCTTCGTTGCTCACTCTTTTGGTGGACACTGCTGGAGCTGGTGGAGCCACTTGTGATGCCAGCTTAGGAATTGCTGAAGACATCATCATAGCAATTGGAAGATGGTCTTCTTCAGCTTGACAACCCACATTTGTAAACAATACTTGTGTCAGGGCCACTTTACAGCTTGCAGATCTTTGCTCTCACAATTGACATCATTCACATTGATAAATTTACTATGCATTAGGTCCACCTCAGCAGGTCTTCATTCTTGCATTCTATTTATGACAATAAATATTTGACCCCTCACCTCTAATCAGCTTCATGCTATATCTTCACACCTCCTCCATCCCCTCCTCTTGCCTACACACCCTTCATAGCTGCCATGTTCAGCTATACAAATACATGATTTATCCATTGGATTGCAAAGTCTTTGTGATCTGTATTGGGCTGTAAGATTCCCCTTTGTCATTGCTGTCAAGTAGCAGAGGTATCCTGTCATCAAATTTTGCACTCCTCATCTCCCCAGCCTCTCCCCACTTGTTTCCATGTAAAGACCAAGCTTCCTTCCCACAACATTCAAAATATGCGTTATCACAGTGTGAGGTAATGGTGAGATCACATAGTAGATATAGAGTCTTCACACGATAAAAGAACAAGGGTAAGCTCTGAATTCAGGAAGAACTATGTACTGAATACATTAAGAAGGTTTATATACCATAGCCAAGTAATTTATCGAATTGAGTATGTTGCAGGCAGGTACTCAGGAGGTAATAGGTATTCAAATTGAAGTCTGAAATAACTGAAAATCGGTCATGGTTACTACACAAACCCCGCTAGCAAAAAGTCACCGAACAAATGGTCACAAATGTGAATAGGTACCCTCAACCCTCAATTCTTCATTTGCAGTTCACGGAAATTTCCGGATGACCACAACGCCAAAAAATGTGAACTGAACGAACTGAACGATGAACTGAGCACTCCTACTGCCAACATTTTCCGAAGGCGCTCAAACTTTCTATGTAAGCATTTGAATAATCAGATTTCAAACATTCATACATGATAGCTCAGATAATGCTCTAGAATCCGATACTTCTCGCCTGGATATCCCGATCTCGTGCACAAAGGATGATTCGCATCTTCAAGGGTAGACGGCCAGTGAATTGTAGTCAGTACAGTGGGATGTAAAAAATCTACCTAAGGCTAACGAACTGATGATATCGATACAAAGAGAAAGGCACTGAAAGGTCACTAGTAGTAACAAATCTTGTAATATGACCTTAGCTATTATGTTGTAGCAGAGGTAGATATCGGAATTGTAACATTAGTCGTGTCTAGGACGCGTCAGCTTGAATGGCCTCGATGAACACAGCAGAAATTCAGATAGATATCATCATAATCTTAAGTTTGAAGACCTACATCCAAAGCTTGCTGGGCGGCAAGTTGTTTGGCTGTGGCCTTCTGTCCTGCGACACCGACACCTCTGACCTCGCCAGCGACTAGATGCCCAATGATCAATCACAGTTAGATATCGACATAATATCACCTTTACTCTTGCACTGGACGGTCCACACCGCAGCATTGGAAGGGCCCGTGCACGAATCGACGAAGCTCAAGAGGTGAGTTTGACCTTTGCCCGCTAGCACTTCTCACGCCATTTCATCAGTGGTCGGAATGCTGTGACCATCGAAGTTGCTCACAGTTGTGCAAGGTAGTAACAGGTGTAGCTATGAAAGGTTGAGCCTTAATGACAACAAGGAGTGCGAAGACAGCTTAGAGCCCACCTGGCATGGCGATCTTTATGGGAGCGTTTTCAGACTTGACTGGCTGCTGCGTTGGTCCTTTTGTACTGTACGACGATAGTCGATGAACCAACTCCGCATTACACCGATGGGTTCAAGCATCTCTCTATCGAACGAAGAGGCCTCCAAATAGGCAGCCGGAGAGTTCATTCACGGTGGGGGTCCTAACCTGATTCTAACCTAATGATCTGTTGCTTAGAAAGACGAGTAACGTGTATCACCAAGATCCCAAAGATGCCAGGGGTAGCGGCTGGAGAGATTAAGATCCTCCTTATTAGACAAACCGAGATTTTGGACTAAGCGTGGGTGTTCTTTAGTTCACCGGACTACGGAGTGATCTCAACACCTTGAGAGACTACAGGAGGTGACGTTCTAGAGCTCGGAAAACCCGTCTGCAACGGAAACCAAAATGCGTAGATCCGATATACATGTCGATTACGGCTGTCGGTCGTAAAAACGTGAGGCTTGATATAGATGTAGATGGGTTCGTCTACTTTGCGTCGAAGTATTTGTCCGATGGGCCTCATGTTCATGGGAACCCGGAAGATCAAACGTGTCGATCCGGAGTGCTGCAAGCGAGCGGTCGACGGCAAGCGAGTCAAAGCTCCATTTCCAATATTGTGGTATCTCATGTGTGTTGTATGCAAAGCAGTGGCATGTCACAAAGATACAAGATGACAACTGCGGCCGGACCGGAGACACCGATTATCTTCAGGGGCATTAACAGCCGCGCAGGCTAATCATCATTCAAAATTGGTAGAGAGAAAGCCTATGATGATAAACTCACTAAAACGGAAATTCACAGTGTCCATGGTGATAATAGCTGATGTGATTGAAGAAAGATAGCAACACAGTCAAAGTAGATACTAACTGTGCTAGCTAAATATGAAAGAAACCGTCGAAGGAGCCTAGCTTCTCCCCTTTCATGCGCTGGATTTATTCACGCCGGACTCAAAACCGTTCAGATACGCTAGAGCGACGTTGGCTGCGTTGTTGCGAGCAATATGCTTATGTGTACCAGTGCCCCTTCCGCGCTCTATTCCGTTAACTAATGTCAGAAGTCACTGAGCTGAGAAAACCAAAGCGCATGAATAGCGATGACTTACTTTTGCAAATCGAAGTCCACGTCGGGGCGTTCTTCGGGCCACTAGTCGAGTCTAGCCAACTAAGCGAAGTGAGCTGACCACGATTCTGAAGATCTGCAGAGACTATAAGTGACTAGCAACATAAATGACAAATTTACCACACGAATATTCAAACCAGAGGTACCTAAATAGTAGTTTACAATCAGTGGCGCGTTTGTCTGGGTGGAGCATAGGAAGTACCTGTCGAAGACATTTTACAGATGAGTCCGAGCCCTCACATCCGCTACATTCGAGGCTTTATAGGAATACACACAATCATTGGAAGGCAAGTATGACGTCTCTCCTCGCCGGAGTTCATTCATTATGGAGGGATGAAAAGTGATCCAATCCAAATTACTCGCAGGTCCCAAGAGACCACACTATGCCTCAAATTCCATATTGGCCATGAATGGAAATTGAGGATACAGACAGAGAACAAAACGCAATAAAACAGGCGTTCGGTTGTATGCAACATGCCTCTCCCTCCCTTTGGGTATGAGATAAGGCGCGGCCATTACTAAATCTGTAGCTGTCGTGGACCTCAGCATGAGGAAAAAATACTTTGAAGCACGACGAATCCACGAACCGTCTGAACCTGAACCTCAGAGGTCGTGTTCGAGTGACCACATAGACAGAGAGCGGAAATAACAAGGAATGCTTCAAGATCATAAAATGCCATTTTGTGTGAATCGGTGTGATTGCCGTGGGTACTCGGAACCGGATAATTCCGTACGGAATGAACAGATCGAAGTTGGGGCCAAACTGAAATTTGGCAAACGGCTGCAATTGTGAAGATATTTGACCTATAATTTGGGTTAGGAAGGCTTCCTGTGGGATAGAAGTAGTCAGAGATCATAGATATTTGCTCGTACAACATTGATTGATGCATACGAGTGCTTTCAAAGACGATTGAGTGAACTCAATTCGGGCACCTCTGTCGTGACTATGTCACAGTGATGTGAGTGAGTTACGGCAACCTCCGATATTCAGCTATGACCAGCTTAAACCTGAAATTGAACATTATTTTTTCCGCACCCCTTGATGTAACTTCATAGTATGCTCGAGGTGGTTTTCTTTCTCTTTCAGTTGCCAGTCATAACTTGCAGGCGAGCAAGAGAAGCTGATACTTCGACCGAAAGCGAAAAGTGGTAAATAGTAATAAACTCTACAGCAGATTACATAATATATGAGGCATCCTATGGTTGGCATGTGTGGCGCTAGGATCTTGACAAAACAGTGAGCAGAGTCAATTCTCAAGACGCCAAACCAACCATTCGATCAGAAGTATTGAATCGCGTTTTTCGCAGCATCGGCTTGGGCTTGCCTCTTGTTCTGTCCACTTCCCTCGCCTA
Source organism: Termitomyces sp. 'cryptogamus' (assembly GCA_020091625.1). Taxonomy (NCBI): domain Eukaryota; kingdom Fungi; phylum Basidiomycota; class Agaricomycetes; order Agaricales; family Lyophyllaceae; genus Termitomyces; species Termitomyces sp. 'cryptogamus'. The sequence goes on from JAGYZC010000001.1 coordinate 6,180,848, forward strand.
AATATTCTTCACCGGCTGTCCAATAAGTATCAGATTCGAATAAGTAAACGCATTAAAATTTGGAATGTACATACAATAAACCTTTGCAGTCCAGACCGTATTATTTTGAGGACCGGTGGAAATGTATTTATAGTAAATCTTTTTTCTGTGAAGTTGACCTATCGTGTTCAATCTGTTCACATAATCTACTGACTGCCCTTTAGTACGTACAGCTAACACAGGAGATACTTTGTACCTTGATTGTTAGGCATGGCTGGTGTACGATTTTGCTGAGTACAAAGTAAGAACAAGTAATCTCTGGTGCAAGAGGGTGGCGATGGGGATGATTGGCTAACTTGAATCTGACAGGCAAAAGCAGGCAATAGAATACTACTGTTTGGAAACATATCTGTGTGTAATTCGAAACTAAACAAACAAGCGCCAAAATTACCCCACACCTCTTCTCAGGCGCTGGAAAAGGAGTGTGAAACGGTAGCCGGATTACCACTCAGAGTCCCAAAAAAAATTATTATGGTTACTCGAATCAGAACCAAACAACGGGAATGAGTTTTTGGATCACAGTAGCAGAGGGACACACCGGAATTCCAGTGTTTCACCGACTGGGCGCTATGCACGAATTCAATCAAATTTGTATTGTGAGCGTTAATGGATTGCCTTACTTGCTCGTGTTCTAAGACAGGCAATACAAGGGACAGCAGTTGGTGATGATGTTACTGCGAGGTTCCTGAGGCAATGATTGAGAATTGTTTTCACTTACGTTGGGCCCCCATCCCTCGCCACTTTGTTTCCTTGATACTCTGCTCTATGGGCTTACAGGTGTACCGACCGGCTGGCCTTGATGAACACCTTGGGATCTTATTTCCAAGCTGAGATACTGAATGGTTTGATGTACCACGCCAAGTTCCTGAGTAGCATACATCAGCGGATGGAGAAACACAGTAAGCATGTTCAGCTGCGGCGGCAACCTCATTGAACGGGACCTTTGGTGGATCTGCAAAAGCCGCCGACTACCTTCGTCCACACAGAAAATCATCTCCGTCCGCAGATGGCTCAGCGAGGTACCATCGCGGAGACGCAGCTCTCACGCCTTCACTCTATTTAGATTTTGGTCTACGTACTACCTTTGATACTTCGATCGCTAAATCCGAGTCATGAGAACGAATTTCATACCAACTGAAGAACTCCGCCGCAGCATCTACTGTAGCGGCGTGGCAAATGCCCTTCAAGCTTCTGATCTCTGACCTTTTAGCCAAAATAATCTTGCAGACAGTAATGTATCAAAGGTAGCAAAGGTTCGTATCACCAAAAATTTATGTTTTAAAACAGCTTTGTACTGGCAGGGAATCTCTTGATGTTACTAGAATTATTGTGAGTAGAAATTAGCCGTCAAATGAAAGACCTGATTAGGATTTAATCCAATGCCGATCAGATATGGATACACACCTATTTCAGAATGCGGAAATGTGCCATGGGTAGTCTGAGATACTACATAGAGCGTGTCGACACAGCGAGATGGACCTTGAGAAAGGAATGATAACATCAGCTGTACAATATATCTGCAAGCAGTCGTTTGGGCGAGGTACGGCCGATAAGTGAAAACTTACGCTTGAGAGTGGCAGTTGACTCTGACTGGGACTGTCTGCGTAATCCATTTTACATTGGCGTATTTGGCGAATAACAGAACAAGCTTAAAACAAACTGTGTCATGGCCGAAATTGATATTGTGTCCGAGCTCGTCTGCGCCACGACGTCTGATAGAACTTTAGATGCGAGCACAAGCCCTGCAGGGTATCTGCAGTGTCAAGACTCATATCGCGCTTGTTGGGATAACTGACACAGGGGGTATCATAGAGCGGCAAATGTTACAAAGAGACGCCCAAGAGGGCACGAACATCTGACGGAGCAGATTAAGTAAGGGACGCACGAAGGTGACTATTCCTAATCACTGAAAGTCTTCAAATGATGGTAATCACTTCTTGCTGACATAGTTTCTTTTGACATACATTTTGCGGGAGGCGCTGGAACGATAGAATAATTACTGCCACTAGACGATCAAGGCGTACACATAACCATTCAGATAGGCGCTGCTTGCCCTTTGAACGATTTGACAATATCAAGGAGCCGTATCATGCGGCCGTGATGGTGCGTGCGCAGGGTAGAACGAGGTCATGTGAGGTCCATACATATCCATTGCTACTCACAAACTGAGAGATGGCATCAAACATTGTCGCTTGTACTCGATCATGAGAGTTGAACCATCAGGCGACGAGTCAAAGAGAGTGAAGTGTTTATGGTACATAGTTTCGTTTCAGCCCACGTAGAAATTTTGTGAACGTTGAGATGACGAGGGAGGAGAGCAACATCCTTGACGAGAGCGGAGGGCAAGAAGGTCGGAGTAAGCATCAAGACGGCAATTTGCGGATGTCAATGGGGTCAGCAAATGGCAAGATCATTCCATCAACGCCAGACAGGCTGTCCACTCTCCTTCCCACTCTTAGTCCCTTCCCATTGCCGTCCCCGCCATTGCTCTCAACGACCTTTTGATCACTCAACGGTGTTGTTTCTGATCTTTGCCTTTCCAATCAGCTTGCTTTGGTTGGCGCGCTAGTATTTTCCAAGTATTGTTGTCTGATATTATCGTAGCACCTGTGCGTGGGCCGTCTCAAGTCCGTTGTGCAGGGACTGACTTTCTCAACACTCTGAAGATCTTCCTTTTTCTTCCTGAACCTCAGACATGTCTCAAAACCAAGGTGATATCCAAGAGCGGATTGCAGCTGCTCGTAGAGAGGCAGAGAGTCTGAAGGAAAAAATCCGCGCGAAGAAGGAGTCGTCAGCGGATACAAGCTGTAAGTCCACTTGTAATACCACAGCTATCAACTTTGATGAGAGTCATTAATTAGTGAGAGCAATGGCTGCTGAGGTTGATGCCCTTCCCCGTGTTGTTATGCGACCACGGCGCGCTCTTCGTGGTCATCTCGCCAAGATTTACGCTATGCACTGGGCAACAGACAGAAGGCACTTAGTTTCTGCCTCACAGGACGGTAAACTCATCGTCTGGGATGCCTATACTACCAACAAAGTCCATGCCATTCCCCTTCGATCCAGTTGGGTCATGACATGTGCTTATTCACCGTCCGGCAACTTCGTTGCCTGTGGTGGTCTCGACAATATCTGCTCTATCTACAACTTGAATAACAAGGATGGTACAAGCGCCAGGGGTGCTCGTGAATTGAGCGCACACTCCGGTTATCTATCGTGCTGCCGCTTCCTCACCGACCGGCAAATCGTGACGAGTTCAGGCGACATGACGTGTATGCTTTGGGATATCGAAGCTGGGGTTAGAGTGGTTGAATTTAACGACCATACTGGTGATGTGATGAGGTGTGTCATAGAGTATATTAGTCTCTAGTCAACTCACTCGTTCAACAGCTTGTCGCTTGGTCCCAACCAAAATGTTTTTGTTTCCGGCGCTTGCGATGCAACAGCGAAGCTCTGGGATATTCGAACTGGCCGTGCAACTCAGACTTTCGCTGGCCACGAATCTGACATTAACGCAGTGCAGTATGTCATGTGACTTGGTTACCTGCCAAGATTTCTTATCTACTTCCAGGTTCTTCCCCAACGGCGACGCCTTTGCGACAGGCTCCGATGATGCATCTTGTCGCTTGTTTGATATACGCGCCGACCGCGAATTGAACTCATATACACATGACAACATTCTCTGCGGTATCACATCCGTTGCATTTTCCATCTCTGGCCGTATCTTATTTGGTGGCTACGATGATTGGACCTGCAACGTCTGGGATACTTTGAAAGGAGAGCGTGTTGGTGTTCTCACTGGTCACGAAAACAGAGTCAGCTGCTTGGGTGTTAGTGCAGATGGCATGGCTCTTTGCACAGGTAGTTGGGATAGCACACTCAGGGTAAGTTCTGCTGTTTTGAGCATTTTCCATGATGTGACTGAAGATCCAATGAATCGATCAGGTTTGGGCTTGATTTTTTCATCGCGGAACACAGTATCAACGTTTTCTTATATATACCTTATCCTTTTAACCGAGCCTACGCGTCCTTGGACAGAAAGTATTTGCTAATTATCGCTAGGCTCATCTGTTACCTCTTCTGACAATGCTACTACTCACTTGCGAACCACCCTGGATGTGGACGTCTCGAGTCAGTCCTTACCGTTTTGTAGCACCTCAGACCTGTCACATAGCCCATGGTTTCCACTCTCGCTACCATTACTGTGTATACTGTTTTCTGATTTTGATATCTTTCCTGGTTTTCCTATATACTAGCAATTCTATTTTATTTTCAACTTTGGAACTATTCATTATGAGACGTAAGAAGATGTGAATGATTCAACAAAGATATATGGATTGGATGTTGTGCGCTTTTATTTTGATTATATGGTGATGTGACAGCGATGGTGACGGCGATATATCGTTCATCGAGATTTGGTATCATACTCAGCATACATCGAGATTTGAGATAGCGAAGCTGCCTGACAACTTGAACCACGAGCCTTCTGAAATGTATGTCTTAGAGCCTTCCGACATTTTCAACAGCTATATCAGTGTAAGTTCTACCAAATGTGTAGCACTCGAAACCGAAATATGGCGATGGACAAGTACAGTCCGGTTTATTCGTTTCTTTAAACTTGGAAGTCGGACATCAAGGGGCCAAGACCGTGCATTCATTGAAATTATTGGTTGAAGGAGAAGGCACGTTATGATGTGTTTGGTTTAGTAGCCACGAGTCCTCCACGCTCCTTCGAAACGGTCACCTCGAAATGGCCACACTCAACATATCTAATTCACCAATTACGCAAGTGTCGCAGCATCCATTGCCTGCCCACACCAATCTACAACCGCAGCTCTTAACCAGACTATTCTTGGACCTGCGTGGCAGGCGCTTCGAGGTAGACCGGGAAACGATTATGAATCTGCCCGAGTCCGTTCTTCTATGCCTATTTCCGAATGGACTTGTTTTGAGCCGCCAGAGTGTTGCTTTGTCTGATGGTGGAGAAAATGAAGAAGACGAGGAGGTATATGGTGTTGACGTGAGTCTCTGTTGCACGCTGAAATATCGGGTAAAATGTAGAACATCTCATGAACGACTATTTTGTTCTAGTTCGACCCGGATTGCTTTCAATTTGTCCTTAATTTCTTTAGAGATGCCTCAGAAGCTTTCTATGGCACTGCTACATCTCCGGGTCTATTTGCTGCCCAACAACATCTACTCGACGGGCCCCCGAATGATTTCGGCCCAGCTGCTTCACAAAACCCTTTGCTTTCTAAACAAGCTATCATTGTCCTACGGGAAGAGCTGGAATATTTCTCGATACCCTTGAAGGATGGCGACGCTGCTACAGATCAAAACGGAATCGCAAACGATACACTCCTCGATATCAAAAGGCGATCAGGAGACTATCTCATAGAGAAGCGAAATATATTCACGGCTCTCCAGCGGAACGTTAATAAGGAGAACAATGTTGCAGAGCAACATCTTATAGATATGTTGTGCATGAGGTACGATACCAATTTCCTGGTTTGCCTACTGACCGAATAATGGTATAGTGGGTTTGACCGCGATGATGAATGGGGATTCCGTGCCCTAGAGCCCTCACGATGCTGTATATCTTCTATTGCGCTGGTGTTGCTTAAAACCGGGATTATGCATCACCCAAATGGAGAGAAACCTGTAGAAGTTGACTATCCTCAGATGGCTACCGCGCAAAAGTTACTTTTGTTCTGGAGAAAACCTGCTGTGAGTCGCGTTCCCTTTGACCAGACCCCCTGAAATATCTTTGCTCATGTTCAAATAGCGGAAATGTTGGTGGGACGGAATTGATGTTGAACTACCAGCTACCAGCAACTCGTCAATGAAGACAATCAAACTTTGGGCTCGCCGTGTTTGGACATTGGAATTAAGTTTGGTAAGATTCGTCGTCGTATCACGATATACGTGTCGTCTGACTCACAAGATTCAGGTATAACCAGGAAACGCTTCATTTTGGACTCAACTGCATTTCGTTCTCTTTGGTATACCCATTCCATCGTTGTTCCAACGCTTTATAGTATGCACGCATACGCGGGCGGTAATCCTTCCACGGCAATTTGCTATGGAACGCCTCAACCTTTTGTTATGCTCATGCCCACGATTGTTACTTCCATACCCTACGACCAACTACTTACACCTCATTTACGATTATCTACACAGACCAACTGGTCTGATTGTCTGATTATTCCCTATCATCAGATGTCAACCTTGACGATGAAACAAAAGATCGGTTGGTGGCATCCTTAGACTCGGCAGTGTCTGTCGGATATATCCTTTTGGAAAGAGACCGCCGGTGTCATCAGTGTGCTAAAAGAGCTACCCGAAACCATTAGAGTGGCGGGGCATCTCCACCTTTCACCCAAACCACAGCTGCCTCACTGACACCTTGAGGCAATATTGATCCAACTTCATCGGGCACCAGCGAGCTCGGCGTCTATTCCCAGCCTACATACTCCACGGTGCGGAGTAAACCCTATGACCTCAGTTGCTGTATCGCATACCTCCACGAGATCCAAGTCGACGAAGCATGACAGAACTCGCTCGGAACAGCGGCCCCGTACTCCAGATGGCATAGAAAAGCTTGCAGTGAAGACCGCGGCTCTCCATCTTGAGCCGGCTACAAAAACGGGTTTACCACGTCCCGACTTTCCTGCAGAAACCTTGCCGGTGATGCTGGGAGATCGCACTCGCCGCTCGCGCTGCTCACCAGAATTCTTGCTTGAGATGTCTGCGCGTGACCCCTCGGATTTTTTTAAGCAGCATGGCAAGAAGTTGAAGATCATCACGGGTCCGGAAGCCGTTACGTTTTACAAGAAGTTCCTTGGGTATGTCATAATCATCTCTCTGATACAGTACAAACTCTTAGTATGATTCTGCAGATGGAGAAACGTTGTGGAGATCCTAGCTGAAATGGAGGGTGTTGCAGAAGGGTTGGACCGACCCTGCGTTGTTTTCGCTGTGGCTGTGGAAGACGCGGGAAGGCAATCTATCGATTACTACGCAACATGGCCTAGGACAGAGGTACGCTCATTTTGTTCGATGATTTACTTTGTTTAACTTTCTAGACGATGCAGGGCGCTCGCAATGCTGCAGAGGCAAAACAACTGAAGTACTTTCATTCTCAATTTCGCAAGACTGCAAGGGCTTTGGACAGTGAATTCAGGAGAGCAAATTTTCATGGCGTCGCCGAAACAATCATCGTGGAACCCGAGAAGAAAGCAGATGAGCTACAAGAACCATCGATCGTACAAGAACCGATGACTGCGAAAGCGCATCCTCCCAGCATCGCTCCCCCTCTTCCAGAGATGAAGGTCGACATGAAAAGCTCAACTCCAGCGTATGTTCTAATGCAATCTATATTACATACATCTCTAATGTCATTCTGCAGGTCGGCCACAGACAGTGTCATGTCCCTCCCGTATCTCAATTTCATCAGGAATGTTCCCAATGGACATCGAAGTAAAATCTTAATCCATGAATCTCGGCTTCACTGTCTGACATACGTTTACTGTAGTTCCTTTGAGGGTCACGAATCCTGACGATAGGCTCTCCACGTATGCATTGCGTCTATTCCTCTTTCACTGTCTTCTAATTTTCTTTGAAGTATATCCCCATCACCTATAACCTCTCCCGCAACCCCCACGAAGGCTTCGCACCCGCCCACAAGCGCCTTCACCAACCAGAATAAACCCAATTGTGAGGAAGTTGTCTATGCTTCTGAAGTCCGTCCGTCTGATATTGATGATCAGATTTCCCTACTCCTACACCATTTTCTACGCCATCTCCGGCCGAGAAGCTCCTGATGCCTGAGGGCATCACGAGAAGTAATAGCAGCACATGGTGAATTTGTTTGAGCGACTTGACCTTGCCTTTGTAATCACAAACATTCTATCCAGGTCATCGCGTTCCAAAGACTCAACGCGGTCCTCTGTAGCTAGCACCGTTTCTAAGGGAAGCCACCGAAAGAAGCCTAAAGTCAAGGAAATACCTGAATTTCTTATGGTCCTGCTTGACGGGAGGATCGAGAAAGAAGCCCGAACATGGCATGGGTATGTCACTACATGCCTTTTCCGCTTTTCTTAACGCCAACATGCTCAATCCATAGGCTAGAGCGTCAAAATTCAAGATCAACACCTCGAACCACTAGCCGCGTGTCCCTCTGGGATGGTCCTCTTGCTCGTGAGGTCGGTGGCCGCCCGTTCGCCTATCGAACACGATCAGATGGCGAAGAGTCTTCCGAAGAAGAGGAAGATCTGGATAACTCCCCAGTCATCCCGCCACCTCCTCACTTCCTCGTAATTGAACGTTCCAGATCCGAACCCCGCTACCTTCCTCCTGTGATGCCTCCAGCGGTCCAAGGATATAGGATGCCTGTATCCCTCGGTGGGTCCATTGGGTCCTTTACAAACCTTGCACACGGGCCGAGCCCACTACCTCCACCAGCTCCAGTCTCATATCCACCTTCGCCATATGCACCTGTAACATATGCATCCCCATATCGTCCGCCAGCTGTGCCACCAATGCGACCTTTGTCTGAATCCGCCTATCCGCCGCAATTCCAGCAGTAATTCGACCCCATACTTGTTTTCTTTGTCATCTCTCATCATTCACTTATTCTCGATTTCGCCGAGACGGACAATCATTCATTAATAGATATAAACTAGCATTACTTCAAACCTGAATCGGCCTTCCGAGAGGCTGTATCCCGTGCTGTATCTTACCATTTCCCTCGTCGGTCGTTGTACCATACTCGCACTCCGATGTTTTCTCCAGTTCTCTTTCTTTCGGATCCTAGGATAGTCTGACTACTATACAAATGTTTCTATTGGTTATCTGGGTACTTACACTTCCTTCTATATTCCCTCCACCTGTCAGCTATAACTTATTCAACATGATCGAGAGTAAAAAAGACGACGTACTTCGGCGACAGAATATCTCTCATACACGGCACTGACATATGGGCAGATTATCCTCCGATCTCTTGAAACCTTCAGAAATCGAATGCATGATCATTCACTGCTCTCGAAGCCCCCTTGTCGACTTTCCATACTGAAGCTTTTTCCAAACCATCATCCATGGGCTCGAAAACCGTCGCATCCGCAGTCGCATCACGCTCTTGCGATCTATCAGAGTACCGCAGACTTGGTCGTACACCAAGCGTCGAGCAGAGCGCTTTATATCGCGAGCGAATCTGACGAAAGAGCTTCGGGAAATCCGTGTCATCCATCTCAGATGGGTTGTTTCTTGGGAACTGAGAAATCAGGTGAAGCAATCGCTGAGTATGGTTCGTCGCGCGACTAATGAAAGTTGAGCTATGTATCACAGTTACTGGGTAGAAGCAGAACATACTCGCCGGCCCGACCCTGTTTCTCGTATATCGCCTTCCACATCAGCGCAAACCCTTCATAAAACCCAAGCTCTTCCCACGTCTCGAACCCCTTCGCGCGCCCGAGCGCTCGCCCCTCAATGAGGCCATGGATCTTACCGTGCGCGAAGCCGTCTTCGTAGCCTGTTTCGTAGAATCTGAAGAGGAAGGTCTTAGATGAAAAGCACGAGTGGGGTCGTCAGAGCGTATGCGGACGTTTGTTCCAGATGCACTAAATTTTCGAGATCGAAATCTACATCCATGACGGAGAATAACCAGTCCCTGACAATGAGAGAGATGAGAGTTGAAACTATGTCACCTTGAATTTACTTGGCAGTTTGCGTTATTACTATATTAGTCAACCCTGACAACGTCGACGTAGTCGATCCTCACATTCCGCTCAATATGTCGGAGACCGACCGTGCTGCTAAAGCAGCGAGGGCCAAGGCCATGGTTTGTTCAGTGTTGCTGTCGCGAAAAGAACAAAATTGGAGCTCATGAATTAATTTGACACAGTTGAAGAAACGCCAGCGAGAAAAGGCTAACGAGACTGCAACTGCCTCTAGTGTAGCATCACCTACAAACCAACCCAGAACGCTATCTCCTGCTCCTCAGGAGCCCAAGGAAGAATATAAACGGGACATCAGTGACGTGTAGGTGCGCTATGTGTCTGAATGGTGTAATTTCAACCTCTGGTTCGCTGTCAGGTTTGCCAAGGATGATTCGGATTCCTCTTGGATAACTGCGTTACATAGAGGTTCCACACCACCTTTGCGGATAGCATCCCCCTCTGTGATTTCTACCCAATCTTCGCCACCTGTCGTTGCTTCTCCGCCCCTTGCTACACCACAAACTGTTGCAAGTCAGAACTATAAGGATCTATCTTCTGACCGGATCAGTGCTCTAGAGACTGAGAACGCGTCACTTCAAGCTGAAGCTGATCGTCTACGAGCGTCAGAATCCAGTGAGTACCGGTTATCTATTCCTTTCGTCAATTTCCTAATACTCCCTTCAGAACTTCGTGAGGCAGAGTCGTCTCGCGAAAAACAACGGACACAGCTTAGTGAACAAGTTGAAACTTTGCGATCGAAATGTGGGTTGCTCTCAACCGAAGTGGAACGTCTGCGAGCGGCGGAATCAAGTAAGTGCTACTGTCATAGCTTCTCCACTCACTTTGCTGGAACCTCACCGCCAGAACTCCGCGAGGTCGAGTCTTCCCTCGAAGAACAACGGACACAATCTGACAGACAGGTGACCAACTTGCAGTCGGAATGCACATCATTGTCTGCTCAGGTGCAGCGCTTACAGGATGTCGAGACAGGTGAGTTGGTATTTTCCATATCAGGTTGACAGAACAAATGTCCAGCTTCATGCAGTGTCCGAGGATATTAAAGTCCGCCTTGAGGAACAACGTCATCGAGCTGAGGAACTCGAGGAGAAACTCAACAGTCTCGAGGTCGAGAAAGAGCAGGCAATCCGCAATGAGCGACAAACCATATCCTTCCTCGTGTCGGAGAAATCTTCGCTAACGTCTGAGGTGAAGCGGTTGGAAACTTTCGAGTCCAGTAAGTATCCTTCGACGCTCCGACTTTCGATTACGAAAGATATATTAAGTTGCATCAAAGAGTCGGAAATATTAGAACATGATCTCAATGCCGAACGCACTCGTACGAATGTGCTTCAGACGGAACTAGAAGATCTAAAGGCCTGTCAACAGGAATCGGCCAAGACTATTGCCATTTTGCAGTCTAAGGAGAAGGATCTAACCGAGCGCCATCGAGAGACGGTATGTTGAAAATAACAGCTGCCTAGTTTCTGCTAATACGGTATGGAACTTGTAGGAGCGCGAACTTCAATTAAAAACATCGTCGATGAATGAATTGATGCAAGAAGTAGAACACCACCAGCGCCGAGTTCGCGAACTGGAGGAACAGATTCAAAGCGATGACCGAGTTGAACGCCTGGAAAACTCTTTGAAAAATACTCAGGATCGTGCCGACGAGCTTGAGATTCAGCTCTCGAAACTCAAACAGGTGAGTAGAATATCATAATGAGGTAATATACGCCGAAAGAAATGTGTCACAGGCGCATAGCACCTTGAAGGTTGAACGGGACGGCATTGATGAACAGCGTCAACAGCATCTGAACTCGGCTTTAGAGCTGGAGACTAAAGTTTCACAACTGCAGGATGAACATAAGGAGACACTTGAACGGTTGGCATCCGTTTCCTCTGAAAAAGTCACTCTTGCCCATGAAAAAGCCAATCTCGAGAGTCAGGACCAAACTACGCAAAAAACCATGGCGGAACTCCAGGAAAAGCTGATTGCGGCCGCTGCAACCATTGCTTCCAATTCGCGCCAACTCCAGACAACACAGAATCAACTCAAGTCTGCCATCCGTCGTGCTGAAGATGCAGAAACAATACAGAAAGATCTTCAGGGGGAGGGTACCGTTCTCATGCGTTCTTTGGACGAAATGCGTCCCAAAATTGTGGAACTAACTGCCGAAAAATTGGAGCTGACTGAAACCATCAGTTCTATGCAAGTAGAGCTTCGGAATAATGCCGAAACTGGGTCTCTCCTCGCAGAAACCCTCAAAACGGCGACAAACGAGAAGGAGCAATTAGCGAAACAATTGGAAGAACTTGCAGCACAGCATGAACGAGACAAAGCCTTGGTTATGTCTGATTCATCTGAATTGCAACAGGCGTACGCCGAACTCCAAGAAAACTTGAACGAAACGAATACCAGTTTGCGGAACCTTGAAGCAGAACGTTCCATACATCATCAAGAGACAGCGCATCGCATCGAGGAGCTTGAAACGCTCGTTTTGACGTCGAATGCTCAGGCAGAAGAGATACTTACTCTGCGGAAAAAGTTGGACGTCGCTCACAGTGCTCAAGTATGTCTGCTTGTCATTTGATCATGTCACTCTATATAACTTACATCACTGAAACCATAGAATGAGAGCCAGGACTTCCTAGGAATTGCGCGGAAAGAGATTGAAGCTCTTCGGGCTGACCTAAATGCTCGAGAAGAGGAGGTTCTTCATTTACGTCAAACAGTTACTTCTCCCATACGGGAGAACGGTCAACAGTCGTTTGATGAAGAGCTTATTGATTCTATTCGTCAACAACATGCTCTCGAACTATCTGCTGCTCATTCTCAAATCCGCGCCCTTGAAAACTCTGTATTCGACGCAAATGCTCACGCTCACTCTCTCCAAAAGCAAATCAACACTCTCGAGAACCAACTTGCTCGTTCTCGGCCCTTATCTCGCCTCGGTCCACGCTCTTACTCTCCTGCTCGAAGCGGCTTGCGCCCAGGCAGCCGCAACTCAGACCTACGGCGCTCGTCATTCGGCTCAAATCGGCCGATGAGCTCCGCAGGACATCCATCGTCCCTTGCTCGCTCGATCTTCGATCAAAACATGTCTGCAGAAACGCGTCACAAGCGCCTTGTCAGTTTGAGCATGCTTAAGGCGCGTATTGATAGTGAGGTGGAGGTGACTGTCTCACAGCCCGTCTCACGCGCCTCCTCAGTACGGGCCCTTTCACCTGTACAATCTGTTGGAGGGTCGCGTGCTGGCTCCCCTCATTCGCATATACACTCGCGGACTGGTTCACGTGTGGGATATGTAGGACATAGACCACAGTTCATGGACGATTCGCATGTTTTCTGGTGTCATTCGTGTACTGGGGATTTGGTTGTTCTTTGAACCTACGTATTGACGCCAGGCGCTTTCTACAGATAAGTTGATTGATCATGGCCATCCTGCTAGAAGATTCTCGTGTAATAATGGCATGTAGAGTTCCTAGGGCAAGTCTTGAGCCGTGTATCACTTATCAGGCTCCATTAAACACAAACTTTCATCAAATAGCCTCTGATATTGTCCAGAAACCATCATGTAATTATTCAGCAATGCTTCGGAACTATAATACATCTACAATAAGTAACCAAAAAACTATGTCTAACTGATCATGATATCTGAATGAGGTCATCGTCAGGCTCCCCGACTTCACTGATGACGCAGTAATCGTTCTTGAACCTCGGACGCTTTTTCCTCACGCCACTCGCAATTGTTTTCGTACTCGCACGTACTATAGAACGAATCAGGGCTCCGCAAACCAAAAAAAAGGGAGCAAATAGCCTACCGGCATCTCCAAGAGTCTTCCAGAGATACACCCTGTGGGTTCCTGTTACCACGCCACCACTTTAGCACGTGTGCAATATGTTGATTTAACATCTCTTCATCGTATTCGAATAGTTTGATACCAATCGGCCGAAGATCGTGTTGGCCTGATTCCAATTCCGTATCAGAACAGTCGGACGATGAGACAGGACGTGGAGTGATGATGGATTTCTCTGAATGGGCACGTCCAACAGGGTTCACAATAGCCGTACAGAATAACTCACCTTTCACGTCGTTGCCATTGCCAGCGAAATTTTGTAAGGAGCTCTTGAGACCAACTGTCGGTGTTCCAACGTCTGAAGGTGTATCGGTATTACGTGCGAAATCGGACTGTAGAGCAATCTCTACGGAACTTTCCTGAGCAGCAGGTTCTCCTGAGTTACGAATATTAATCAAACTGGCTTCAATAGCTTTCGCAAGATCGCGTTCCTCTTGAGAAATGGCAGGGCTAGCAAGCCCTTTCTCTCTAAATTTTTTCCTTTTAATTTTATCACCTTGAATCAAGCGATACACAAGTTCTAGCTCCGTATCCACGCCCGAAATACCAAGATTTTCCACCAGTTCAACGAACGCGTTCGAAAAGTCATTCAAGCAAGAAGTGTTCCATGAGTTATTTTCCTTGAGCAGCCCCGCCTCAAGCAGGAACCTTGTAGATAAGGTTTTAGTGGGATTCACACCGACTCGCTGCCACATGGCTGCAAAGTCAAAGGGGGGAGAAAGGGAGGTTAAATCCTTTAAAAGTCGATAGTATAGCATGAGTTGTATTCTTGAAGGCAGGGTGGCTCGGTCCTCAGGCAGAGTATTTGTTCTTCGCGTCTTTGTGTCTAGTAAGTGAAGAAACTTTCGCGGAGGAGAGGTGGGCGTTGGCTCTATCTCCTCTGGGGTAGAAGGCCTCTCTATTTCTGTTTCTGTCGCAGCCGGAGGTATGTCGAGGTCGACTGGTGCAAGTGGATTCACAGGGGTGGTATTCGGGAAGTACTCGGTCACCAAATGCTGGGAAGGAGAAAGTGATCGACGTAATTTCTTTGATTTCGATCTAGTTGGAGAGGAGAACGGTCGCTTCTGTGACGTGATTGGTGTGTCGGTTTTCAGTACGACTTCGTCCTAAATGTGCGTCGTCCTCAAAAAAATGTTTGAGAGCGTAACAACAACTTACGATGACACCAACTACTACTTCACCCTGCAGAACTCCAAAGACTGGTAGCTCGCGCTTGAATTCTTGATGAGACGACTGTTACGGTCATACACAATATTGATTCACCGTATAACCCTGGAGCAATAGACCATCCAAGCTGTTGAGCATGTTTATAAGACTTTCCACGAAAATATCAATTAAGGCGCTGCAACACAAGAGAAAAAGCTCATACCGCAAAGCCCACTGTTCCTCCTCTGACGAAACCTCGACTTGCAACTCTTCCGCCTTTACTTGTCGTTCTAATACTTTGTGCAATGCCTGTAGACCGAAACTTCAACATAATTGTCTACTTGATGCTGCGAGAAGATGACGCGCCTTTCCTTGTTTCGTCCTTACATCGTTCTTCACCGCTACTTCCTTTGCAACAAATATCTCCTTCCCCTGTGCAGAGACGAACGACTGAGGTCGCGACGCAATAGGCTCATGTCGCCTCTGGCGCAATCCATAGTCAAATTGTACCTCACACCTACAGAAAACACCAATTTGAATGTGGATGCAAGAAGTAGACAATTAAACTCGCTCACCAAGCCAACGACGCGAGATCCGTCACACTCAGCACCCCACGCTTCCTATACTTCGCCATCGGGCTCAACGGGCCCAGATCAGCCCTTTGTTTCCCCTTACTATGCGACCCCGACGCGTGAGGAGTCCGAGACATTATGGTGCCGCTACTGGCCTGAGGAATTTCGATCTCAATAGTAATCTGAGGACCTCCATACATACGCGCCATGTCTGCGTCAACGCGCCGTAGATCTTCTTCTGTGAATTCGGAGAAGTTGTACGCGGAGAACTCATCGTCGGACGACGACAGCGCGGTGGACATGATTGATTGAGATGAATAACTGGCGGGGCGTGATCGCGGTTGTGAGGGGAACATTGACATGCTTGCGAAGTGAACCCGGATGGAGCTGAGGGCTCGTAAGAATGAGCGCTGCGGCGATAAAATAGTCATTGAGGCTGTAATTGGGATATCGATCTATGTGCTGTTCCAAGTCAAGTTCTACATACACTAGTAGGGCCGTATTCTGTTTACGCAGTGGCTTAGATCCTGTTTGCAGCTTGAACGCATTTGATCTGTTCTCTAGATCTAGACGAGTATGTGATGTGAGTTTGACAACACATCATTCACACTAAGTATCGTTCTCGTGTCAGAAGCTGTGAGAGACTTCCCATGATGCATATGGTCATGGCACGAATCCTTGAATCAGAATCGCATCGACATAGAATCCTCGATCTTTATACAAAACACGAGATAGTGAATGTTACAGATATCATATATACAACTTAGAGCCAGATAGAAATGAAAAAAAAAACAGGTATAATCCATCATAAAATTTCGTCACGGGTGGCATGAAGGTCAGGAGATATAAGGATTGATATAAGGATTGAAGATGAAGTATAGATCACGAGAAGTCACAAGTAGGTAGTGGGTAGTGGGTATGTAGACGAAAAACTAGAGGGGTGTCCAGGCTCATCCGCTGGCAATCTCATGATAAGTAGCGAAAACAGGATGATGCCATGTGAGTGAGAAGGGATGGTATCATGATGTTCAAATTTCATTTAGAATCCAGTACGTTTCGTCCGGAGCTTCCTCAGACGTGCCAGCAAGTCCTGCAAGGAAAAAAAACAATGATATCAGTACCAAAATTCTCATAATGTTCAAGCTAGAAGCCAGAGAAACTTACTTCTACTTCCTCCGGATCAAGCGTCCCGCGCTTCCTCTCATGCTCCAAACCGCTTTCGATACTCTCCAACACATCATTGATAAGCTCCCTATAATTTACCCCAAAGAACTGGGTAAGCTTCGCCGCACGCCTCCTGCGCGCCTGGAAGTCTGTCACTTCAGGACGGGGTGTAGCAATGCTAGACTCCGACGAGATGGATATAATAGACGTGCGAGCGGGTAACGAATGACGGCGCTCCGACTTGATCGAGACGTTGGAGAGACGTCTGTCGTTGGCCTGGGAGTTACGCGTGGAGGACTGGAGAGGCGGAGGAGCAGACAAGTCGCCCGAATTGAGGTACTCGTGCAGCTCGGCTAGCGACTCCTTATCATCCTGTGACAAACATGGCTCAGGAATTTTCAGGAAAAAAAAAGATTCAGTAAAACATACTCGATCAATAATATCGTTGAGCGAGTTGAGCGAGTCCTGATAATGCAAGTAAACGGCCGACGTTCGCCTACGAAGATCCGGCTTTTTCGAGCTGTCGCAGGGCTTCAGCAACAGCATCTTGTCAGACTCTGACGTTCTCGACCGATTGTCGTCGATTTTCTTCTTGGAATACGAAGAACGGTTGACGTTACGAAGACCGATGACAGGGAGCTGAGTTTCACCGGGTGACGTCCAGCCTGATATCGACTTCTGTTGCCCGATGATGGCGGCAGAGTTGGCCACAGAGGGCGAGGGCGAGCGTCTTGTGTGATACAGTGTCTGTGGAGGTGCGACGCCAAAAACCTTTGTTGGATATGTGAATCAGAAGATGACTCAGTCCTGCTAAACAGGACACACCTTTTCCATCTTTTGAGCCCGCCGGACGTTAATGGCTTTCTCTTCACTGTTCAGGTCCTCCTTGATTCGGTCGATCTCGTCTGACCACGGCGAGGTGTAAGCAGCGGCCGAGCTACTACGGCGGCGTCTGAGCCAGTCCTTTCTTGTTTCGGGGACAGTCATAATGCTGGAGTCGAGAGGAGGGAGACCAGAGTCGGCAATATCAGGACCAAGGACGAGATTTGTGGGAACACGAGAACCAAGGAAACGGTGTAGCCTAGCTAACTTTTCTCGTTTGCGCCTGCGGGTCTCTTCTGGGGATGAAGGCTCGATTAAAGAGGGGGAAGAAGGGCGCCGGACACGGCCTCGGGACGGTGCGGCGACATCTTTCGGCGTGGAAATGTTGGTTGAGCCGAGATCATCTGACAGATCAATGAAGGACGTCGGGGAAGGACATCTAATTGCATCAGATGGGCGATAATTTTTTTTAGAGTCGTGCTGATCGACAAGAAAACCGCGAGGGCCCAGGGGTGTGTCGTCAATATCTGACACAGGAAGCCAGATATTAACGATATCGTCGGTACGAAATGAAGCAGGTTTCTTGTTCTGAGAAGGGATTGTGTTTGGGCCAGGAGGCTTGCCGAAGACTTTGGCGAGTTTGCGATTTTTCCTGATGCGATCGTTGCGCTCGTCGAGATCGAGAAAATTTGGGGCGGATTTCGGAGCCTTAGCATCGGGAGTACGGAGCGGAGATGCAGCAGTGTGATCCGGGATCCTAAATTCACCGACAGCAGGTGTAATGATGTCGATAAATGAATGGTGGGCATCAGAGTAGAGCGACGAGGAGCGCTCCGAAGAGCCTATACGCAGCGGTTCGTCGACAAGAACACTAGGAGAATGGACGGTGGAGGCCGGGTACATGGTGCTCGAGATGCTGATGTGGGTATCACTGATTGTCGACGCAGGCTCGTAGGCTGAAATGGACGAATGGCCTGACGACGACGACGACGTCGACCCTTGTGACGAACGCCTGTGGGAAAGGAAGGGCCGCCGTCGAAAGCTGTCGATGCCGTCGACGTTGTCCGTCGAGTGTCGTCGAATGTCCAATATCAAATCATCGTTGGCTCGACGCATTCTATCGTTGCTACCTGCATACTCAGACTTGTCAACACCCAATTACTCCTGTCTTATCCGTTTACTCGTACCTGGTAAAGGTTCTGTTTCCTTCAGTTTCTGCAGCTTCCCTTTCGCTCGTACTCGTTCTTGTAAGTTCGCCTTCTGCGTCGGAAGTATCCTGCGATCCCTTGCAACGGAGTCGTTGAACAACAGCTTGCTGATGCCAACCCGTTTTTTTGAACTCTCTGACGGATTGGACGCTTTCTGTACATCTCTACTCGCGACGGAACACGACTCCCCATCAATTGCAACCGACCATGCTCCGGTCGTCGACGTCTCATGTGCCGACGTTTCATGTGCTCCGGACTCTTCCGGCACGAACTCGAACTTCGGTGCCGGATTGATATATGGATTCTCATACTCCCACCACCGAGAGTTCTCTTGGACCAACGGACTTGTCACTTTTGGTGAAGTCGGTGATTTGGGCTTGCGTGAAGTATGTCGTGGTGGAGGCGGGAGACCGACTGGCGGTGCGGACAACGGCAATTGAGGCGACGTTGGCGACATCGCCTCGCGTATCTTCTTGTCATACTCCAGCAACGCGTCCAAATTCGGCGAGATGATCAGCGAGGGCGACACCTTCGAGTTTGCATCCTTTACGCGCTTCTCCTTTGGCATCGGAACAATCCGCTGGCCTCCTGCAAACTTCAGAGGATCGTTAATCGTGGGAGTCGTCATTATCGCAAGAGAAATAGCGTCTCAACAGGCGTAACTATCCGATGTCTGTCGGCCGAAGCAATCAGTAGAGAGCCTCAAGAAACAGTGTATGGCAAAACATACCTCGATCGAAACCAGACATATAACGTTACAAGCAACCTGCTTGCTGCTTGTCAGTTATCCTAACTTATAGAACCACGTTGTCTTGGCCCGATTCTATTGTTCCTGTGGACCTGATGTCCTGCGTGTCTGCCTGTCTACGCCTGCCTTACGTAGATATCCGACTGCACAAGTCGTGAACCTGTAACAAGGATAAGGATCAATGGAGATGACGGTCACCACTGTAGATAAGAAAAGGGAGTGCGTCTAAATACTTACTTTTCCTGTGGATGATATATCTAATCGCACCACAGCAAGACTTAGTACTCAGGACATCTCTAACGCCGTACAGTGTACGTAAGTACGAGAGACCAGCCATCCACCGGTTTTCTCTCTTTGTTGTCATAGGAAACTTGGCCTAGCCAATAGGATTATCTCCAGCGAGGGAGTCTGCACTGCCCTCTGTGACCCATTGGGCCTGAGGTCGAACGATGCTGGGTTTCTCCGCGTCAGCCGGCTTGTGTGTCGAGAATCAGCGTCGCAACTATAGCAACGTCATGTCACCCATCATGATTTCACCCTCAACAGTCCTCTTCTTATCTGCTTTTGGATATGACATTCACAGAAATGAATAGAAACATAACACATGGATAGCCTCGAGGCGCGGAATTTCTTCCAAAGGGGACAAAGCATATCCGAGTCATGCGGAGATTTGACACCCCAGCGCTTGTTATTCTCGCCACTACAGTTACCTGGTAGGTCTCGGCGGATCTTCGCACCAGGACAAAGTCTCTTCCCACATTCGTGCTTCGAATGACAACTCTGCATTGATGTAACAGAAGAAAAGGCACCTACGTCTGCAACTCCTATTGTGTAACACACTATCCCGCCTCAAATTCCACTTAGAAGCATGTTTGAAGTCTTATTTATATTCACAAGGGGTACATATATAATTTCAATAAGATATGGACGAGACTATTCGGCCTTTCTTCATATTCCTTGCTCAGTAAGCTCCAGCTCCCTTCATCGTGCAAGGTGACGATGGATGACGATAACAATGATGAGGCCTGGTAGCCCCGGTTGACCATTGAGTCTAGTGAACTCAACTAAATCCACGGCGTCCATCAGCATGATTCCAGCACGTTCCATTGTCAGAAAGGCCGTTTCGATCGTAGTAGTATATCAACGTTTCATCTGCATCCACACCAGAGGCCTCCATTTTCGCTTCAGCCACTGACGTGCTTGTGGAGAATCGGGGTGACGGAGTCATGCCCGAGGTTTACGCCATCTCAAGTCCGATTCATCACAAAATTCTCGAGCTATCGGCTGCATTTGAAACCTGTTTACTCCTATTGGATGTGTTGTTCCATCGTCTTCGCCTTCAATGGTGCCTTGAGGAAGCCACCAGTTCTGATGCGTATGCAATCCTCGGATTGTGATATTTGAAGGACTCTTGGTGAGAAAGGAAAGAGGCACATTTGAGCCGTTGGGCAACGCGCCGAAGTGCAAATTACGTGACTAACACGTGACGCACATCTCTTTCCAGCACGTTCTGCTTGTTTCGCGCGATTTCTACTTGTTCGCTCAAAAGTCAGACTCCCTGTTCAATAATTTCTTCCAATACCTATTGCAATGCAATCCCTTCTCCGTTGGTCAATTGAGAATTCAACCGACCTCAATCCTAATGGGCCACCGCCCGAGCCAAGGAAGGACATCGATCCTGGAATCATTGACATGATCCTCGGTAGACCAGATGCAGAGCTCATGAAAGAGGATATGAGTCTTGCGACCGATCCGTCGAAGACTGAGGATGAACGCGTCGCAGCGCTGGATCACATGGAAATGGTGTGTCTTGCGATTACTGCTGAAAGATTAGATCACTAATTAGTAGTTGTATCTTATAGCTTATAGAGCAAATCGACAACGCAAATGGTCAATTACTATAGCTTTCATGCAAGTTATCGACTGACAATGTAATGCAGATCTAGCAAAGCTGAAACTTTGGGAACCATTGCACGCATTACTCACGGCCTCGACGTCGACACCCGAAATAAAAATGCAGGCTCTATGGGTCATCGGCACCGCCATACAAAACAACCCATCAGCCCAAGACGCAGTGCGTTGCTTTTGCCACAGGCTATTCATCATGTTCACGATTACTTCTGCAGTATCTCGCACTCGACCCTCTCTCAACACTCATTTCTTTCCTCACACCCTCCCCTTCTTCCACACTCCAAACGCGCTCAAAAGCAATCTACACCCTTTCTGGCCTTTTAAAACACAATTCACCTGCCGTCCAACAACTAAACAACCCCTCCATAAACGGCTGGAAATACCTCCGCGACGCACTCTCGGGTAAAAACTACCCATTTATTCCCCTCCAAAAAAACTCACACTGACCTAATCAAACAGACCCAGAAATAACTGTCCGACGCAAAACCATTTTTCTCCTCTCAACTCTCCTCCTCCCGACGACCTCAGCCTCATCCGCCATCTCCTCCGCACCAATTCACGAACCGCTACACGACAACTCACACGCAGCGCACATCTCTAACCCCGAGCGCGCATCGACCTCCACCCTCACCGCCTCGGCGTTGCAGACACATGGTATACTCAATGCGCTAGTGCAGGCACTTACAAGCCCGCTGCCTTATGGTGAGGATGGGGATGTGGTAGAGCCTGATGTGACGTTCGAAGAGACAGGTATTAGGTATGTGCTGTTTCCTTCTTTTGTTTCTTCAAACCAGGAGGAGATTGATCGGGAACTGCAGGTTGTTCCACACGTATCTGGTGCTATGCGGTCAGCAGTTGTCTAAGGAAGACGCTGAGACGTTGAAATTTTGGATGAAGGCAGAGCAGGAGAAAGACGGTGGAGAAAAAAAGCTCGCGGATCGGTGGGCACTGTATCTTGCAGACTTGAAGGAGCTTGTGGCAAAGCTTGGATGATCTGAGGACAGGTTGATGGATCATTGATAGTGTATTTGACATAGACGAGGAGGAAGCATTTTCACGACCTATGATAGCTTGGATGATCTGAGGACAGGTTAATGTATCATTCATAGTGTATTTGACTTTATAGATGAGGAGGAAGTATTTTCATGACCTATGATTGCACTACTAGCGGAAGCCAATCAATAGCTGTGGTATTTCGGGGTGGCTGAGTTATGCTGTTTATTATCTGATGAATTCAAGAATACCTTACTCAGTGATTACAGTGAATAATTTCAATAAATAACACCATGGTACGATCGACAGAAAGAATGAGTACACCAACCAAACCTGTAATAGAGTCATTGTGTGATTTGCAAGAATTATTGATTGACCGGATGGGCATTCGTAGTGTGTATAGTAATGATGTATCGTTGGAAAATCATGCTCTCAATCTGAACGTGCCCTCAATTGTGCTTCTGGTGAAGACTGCGGTGGACGACGAGGGGGTAACGGAGGTGCATTCGGATTCAAGGTCGATGGTTTCTGGGGCGTGGGCGTGGGCGTGGGCGTAATACTCTGAGGCTCTGCATCTGACACAGGAACCGTAGCACGATCACCAACCTTTTCATCTGCATCCGCGTGGTAGGAGACGTTTGGGGAATCGCTAACACCATTATGACTTGTGACTGACAATGCAGCAACGTTCTCGAATGACGCCGAACGTCTTCGTTCATCCGTACATGCGATGATTTTTAAAGCTTCTTGGGCTTCCGACAGGGTAGACCGTATCGGCGGGCGAGACTTTGGCGAGCGAGGTGGGAGTGGTGGTGGAACGCGCGGTGGAGTCGGACTAAGCACTGCCGCGGATGTTATGGTGGTAGCGACATTGGGTGAGAGCGGTGCTTGCAGGGCTTCTTTACATGGTTCATTCGAAGTGACAATGCTCTCCTGAGTTGATGATTGAGGTACCGATGCTGGTTGCACTGATGGCGATGGTGGCCGAGCCGATCCAGAGGATCCTGGATTTGACCCAGTGGAGGTTTTAAAGAGGCGGTAGATTGAGGATTTGCCATCGGACGTCATTACAGGTGGTTGCGGTGGTGCGACGTAGCCCATGGACATGATCTCACCACGGTGGCTGGCATGAATGCCAGGTATAGTCATAGTCTTGGCAGTGGGCTGGACAACGTGTATAGGTTTTGACGGTAGAATCGGCGAGGCACCTTCAGCTTCGGTTGCCGAGACTGACGACCTGCGTGACACTGCAGAGAGATGTTTATAAGAGGAAGAGCCGGTAGAATCTGCGGACGTTGATAACGTAACGCTCTCGGGAAACGATGATGGACCAGCGGGCTCAGTATCTAGAGGCATGGGCTCAGATCCTGACAGAGGATTGCTTATTGAGCGAGCTTTGCCCCGCGAGCTATCCGGGATGGATACGGGTAATGTCGAAGATAACGAAGACTGAGTGCAATCTGCCCCATCATTGTTTGCACCAATAGTCCGACCTTTTCTTTCTGCCACAGCTGCTCGTACCTCTGCATAGCTTGCACGGGCCTTGTTCGCCACACTGAAAGTAGTGTCAGGTCGTAAGCGTGCGCTGATTGTTGACCCAATTGAACCATGATCCGAGACGTCTCCGCTGTTAGATTCCTTCTTAGCTCCCCAGTTAACACCCCATTTACGCATTGCCTCCTTGGCCGTGTTACTGAGAGCTTGCTTGTCTCCAGCACGGGATTTCAATGTTGTGAAAAAGGAGGCCGCACTGTTAGGGTTGATAGTAGACGTTTTCTTGGGCGTGGAAGTCTCCAAATCAGGAGTACTCTTCGATGAGTCCGTAGATGGTGATTTGGTGTGCTCACGATGGGAGGAGTGCTGAGAGGAAGATCGCCGGTTCACTTGTGGCATAAGATAGGCATTACGAGCCGAGGTATCATCAGTTTCTGGTGTCGTATCACGACTCCGACCACCCAGGTAATCCGAATTCTGAGGCGTCGACCGCGACCTAAAGGACGCGATGCTGCCCTTATCGGAATCTTTTGAGCGGCCGCGCTGCAGATCGTCGTCAATCTCTTCGTCGTCGGGATTAAGGAAGATTCCTTTACGAGAAGTCGACTCCTCTTCACTTCTAACACCCGAGAACCACGAACGCCGTCGTTTTTCTGTCGGACGAGGATAGGAAGTTTCTACTACTGGTGCGCTGTTCGTCTCAGCCAGTGGAGGCGGTGATGGTGACACACCGGGTTCGACAGCGACGGTTAACTCTTCTGTAGAATGGGCAACTTTAGGGGTTGTCTCCTCGACAATGGGCACAGCATGATCTGGTGTAGTTTCAGACACAATTGACTGGGTGTCAGCAACAACGGCATTATAAAGGGGAGCAGTCGGCATTTCGTGTCTCGATGCGTCTGGCCATATTCCGCCACGGCGTGCGAATTTTGAGCTATCGAAAAATGTTATATCGTCCATGTTAGGCAAAACGACGGACTCATATACCTGAATGAAATCATGAGAAATGAAGTCAAAGCCGTAAACATCTGGACATACAATCTCTTTCAACTTTGTTTCTATAGTACTCAAGATCATGCTCCAAGTAAGCTGCCGATCACTGACGATAGGTTCCACCTCCAATACCATCCGTGGCGCTTGTGTGAATGCATACCAGATGCGGCTGCTGGGAGGTCGTTTGATCTTAATCAGGAGATTGCCCTCAAGCTCCTTAAGCACGGCAGCAAGAACCAGTTTGACCGTG
This sequence comes from Termitomyces sp. 'cryptogamus', assembly GCA_020091625.1. Taxonomy (NCBI): domain Eukaryota; kingdom Fungi; phylum Basidiomycota; class Agaricomycetes; order Agaricales; family Lyophyllaceae; genus Termitomyces; species Termitomyces sp. 'cryptogamus'. The sequence goes on from JAGYZC010000001.1 coordinate 6,205,762, forward strand.
TAGGACTTTCCGATGTTGATATTTGCCGTCGCCTGAATGGTTATCCGGAATTCTCCCTTATAGTGAAAGTGGACCTCCATGGATGCATCTCCCTCTTTAGTGAGCTCCTTCAGCATAGGTTTGCTGAGAGTTGGGGGTTTGTTACCGACAGATACCTTGGTGACAGCGACATCAGTCAAAAAAGTTGGTTTCTTGACTTTCGATAGCTTGTGCATCAAGCGACCAATGATGTAATGTTCTAGCCTGTGAGTCCGATAATAACTGAAGAACACACGCCCGATGAGCGCATTTAGCCACCGCGTAGGGATGACATCGGGTTGCTCGTCCAAAGTCGAGACAAGATGATGCATATCTGCGGGCAGGAACACTGGCTGCAACGGAGCCAACGTAGGTGTTTTGCTGGGCTCGGTGGACGCGTGGATGAGAGCCAGATACCAATCCTCCATCTCTATACACGAGCGTACGAACATGAACCATGGAGTGGTAGGGTTGAGAGCCTCTTCTCTAGCAGCCTGCTTTGCCTTCTCGACTTCTAGTACCTTATTCCGGCCTTTCTCCTGCCGTTTCGGGCTTATGCTCTTCTTTTCCACTTTCTCAACATCGTCTTCACCCAGCATCATCTCTTTTGTCACGCTCGGCATATGATCCTCTTTCTCTTTCTTCGGTTTGAGACATATTGCGTTTCGCTTCGCGAATAGTTCACCATCAAGAAGTCCCTCTGGATGGATGACGACTTGATGTCCACCCAACTCAATTGCCGCCTCACATTCCGTCATCTCCTCATCCTCATAGAGGTAAAGTACCTTGCCTTTCAAGACGACATACCACATGTCCTTTGGCCGTGAGCGCTTCGGATCCTTCGATCGTCCGTCGAGAAACGAGCGCATAATCGTCACGTAACCTCCATCAGAATTGATCTCCTCAAATGTACGCCGCATGGTAAGCCACCCCTTGCGAGTACGTGGGGTGTCATCGGTCTCGACCATAGGAATTAGGGCGTCTTCATTGTCTGAGGTCGTGCCACCCGCTTCACCACTCTGGGGCTCAAGGTTTGCATTGCGCTTCTTCGTTACGTTGGCATCTTCCACTGGAACAGAGGTATAGACGGTGAAGAAAATGATCCCAGCGAGTACAAGAGGGATAAACGTGATTCCTCCGAGGACATAGGCGTACAACAGAGCTTTGAAAGTCATGAATGCAGGATAAGGAGAACGTCCCTTAAACCACTGTTAAGAGTGGAAATACAAGCGAGAGAGAGGATTCTCAGAATGAAAAAAGAGCGTGCTGATTCGGAACTAGAATGAGAACTCAAACATGGTACACGTTTGCTAACGTCACTCTTAAGAGCGCACGTGTCAGACCCTTGGGCAGAATTTCCCTCAATGATGTTGGATTATATTACAATGACATTGTGACCTTTTCTAGATCAAATGTTCATGTAGCTAGCAATACAGGTATTCAGTTCGAAAGCCCAGCTAAAGAGCTTTCTAAAAGTCCCATAAAGTCATAAACATCATCGATGCTAAAGCGAAGCTAAAGAATATCCTCACGTGCTTACGCGGATTTCACTGACGCATACGTATACGACGTGCTCTTTTTCGTTTCAGAGCTCGTGAGAACAAGCCCCTCGATTCCTGCTCATGTATGGATGGTAGCGTGGCTTGCCAGTGTCCCGACTGCCACGTCCAACTTTGTAGTAGTGCTTGCAATGGTTGTCGAGGAAGTACCATCGGAGGGAATATCTGATTGAAGGCAGGGTAGCTAGGGACCGTAAGTTGATCACCAAATGCGCTGTTTTGGATAGGGACACGAGAAGCCATGTGATGTTCTGACGGTGCACACGGAGAAACAAGGATTGTAGGGATCGTGAAATTTGGACGACACGGATCAAGCTCCTGTGTAGAATCAAGTGTCTAAGTAAACAAAATATGATTGAATTGAGCGTAGATGTTCCTTGGATTGAATACTTACGACATTTGAGTGCTGCCCTGAGATATCTCCATGATGAGAGGAGCTAGGAACAACGTTTTGAGAAGTTAAAGAGACAAGATTAAGTGGGCAAGCAGTAGAGATGTCTATAACCTTGTTGATAAAAGTAAGTCAACCGATTATTGTCCGAATTAAGGAGAATAACTGACTTCGGAGATACTGTTAGGAGCGTCATCCTCCGAATTACGTTCCCGCTTGAGCTCCAAACCAGACAAGACCTCTACAACGCGATCGAAATCACTCTTGACGATGCTCCGGAGACTATGGCACGCTGGGGCGACACATTCCGTGGCGAAATCTTGTAGGGCATGTTCCGGGAGAGAGGGCATGAGCGAACGCAGCGCTTTTAGATCGATCACCTACAAGAACAGTTCTCTCAGCGAAGTTGCTTCGACAAGAAACATTGACGCATACCAGTACAGTTCCTGCTGTCGAAGATGATCTTTGCTCTCCTTGGGTGTCAAAATGCACCTCCCAGTCACGCAACGGTGGCAATGCGATCCCACTCATATTCACCAGCCGCGAAAGCATTTTGCAGTATCCTAAGACTTAGCACAATATGATAAGAAATGTAAACTGCAGAGGCGGGGCCAGAGTAGCAATTGAAGGGTCATAGATATCCTCAGTTTGGTTTGCCTTGAAATAACCTCTCCGGCAAAGGTAGAACCCGAGTCTGTATTTGTCCAATTGCTGATATTTGCTATTTGCTGATCCTGTTGCCGTGATCGGCACCGTAACGTTCAAGGCCTTCAGCATCTTTAGAAACACCTCAAGTTCTTCAAATTAGCAGACGGAGCTCCGCTCTACTTTTGACTCGTGGCTGTCTTGTCAGTATCTGGACCGTGGATATTTCTGATAGAGACATCTTGATAAGTGTGTCTACCAACTCAGTCTATATCCATTCATCGAATAGTAGAAGGCAAGAAAAATATTCTAAACGAGTATTTTCGTGTCTTTACAGAGCTTGCCTGGGCCCTCGACTTGTGTTATAATTGGATCAACCTAGTCGGACTCTGCCTACCTCACTGTGCAAGAAACTCACAGAGACTCACCAAGTAAGTAGTGAACCTCATGTCAAGGATCTGCCGCCTTGTGTTCTATGCCTCTTCGTGCGATGAGCAATCTAGATGTTCTACCTATGAATTTACTCGTAAACTCAGCCACAGATGCCCCCTTCGATGTCACTCTGTTATCCAGATTTTCCTTCGCAAAGAACCTACTATCGCTCAACAAAATTGGCTGAGTACGTAGCGCAATGGTGACGCAGACTCCCCTGTAGCATTGTCATAGACGACATTAATATGGTTGCTCCTCGTCTCCTCATGATCCATCTTTTTTATCGAGAGGTAGACATTGAAAACGTAGGTACAACCTGGTAACCCTACCCCGACTTAGATAACAGAGATTTACTCGTGGTCTTTCACATCCGAGCTGTGAATTGTCCAAGTATACAACCTTCTACTACTAGTGCTAAATCGCATATGGTTTGGGGGTGGTCCTTACATGGCGCCGATGCTGGAGTTTGCTTTAGATCAATTTCCTCGGAGTACAGTGATCTCCAAGGAGATTGCATCTTGATTCAACGTCGACGACTCATCAGATTCCTTCAACAAAAAAGCGTTTTTGACAGAAAAGCCGCCCCGCTTCTTATGTTCTTCATGAGTTCCATGCCGCGGACTTTTCAGAGCCTTACCTTTGGGAAATACCCTGATCATATACATAACCTGACCTGAATTTCCATTCACCTCATTTCCTCCACCCGCTACATTGCATGTTTTCTAACGCTGCATGCAATAATATACTGCTTTTTACTGAATACCTGTTCCTCACTACGCTCTCCAGTTGGTTGTCCATGGTCTTCTCGCGAAGAAGTCATTTCGGGCACGCCTTCCTTTTCCTGACGCCTGCCGTATTACCGAAGCAGACGCCATTATAAATGCCACGACGTGCGAACTCATTTCATGGCTCTACTACTTATGACTCCCTCGCAACAATTGTTCTGAGCCGCTTTGTACTACAGGTGCACGTCACGTCAATTCCAGCAAACCCATTTTCATCCGTGATTATTCAGAACTATAAACCAACTGCAAGAACTGATCCTTAAATCCTTTGCTGCTGTGAATTCCTCCAATGTATTGGCAGCATGACTGAACCCAGGATCAGCACATCGAGGTCAATTCTCATGCATACTTCGCTTGCATATCTTTCTCCAGAACTTCGTACTTTTGATGCCATCCTCCAGCACGCTTTCAATGGAACACTTCGCACAACACCATTAAAAATTGTCTTACCCACGGAAATACTCCTCATGATTCGTCTTCATCTTCTTCCTACTGTCACGACCCATCTCTTTAGGCGCTCGACACGTGCACTCGCCCGTTACGAAGCCTCTCTTCGCATACTTCTTTGCCAGGATTGCCTTTCATATAATCAAGAAGTATATGGTCCCGATATCTGGGGTTGGGAGCATTTTTCCGGCGCGTGTTCGTGTAGAGGAAATTGGAATAAGGTTGATGACTGCCAAACGGAGTATCGACACGCTTTGGAGTATTGTGATCTCTGGGATCAGAAAAAAGCCTTCCCCGAATGTTCTACCTGGCTCGAATTGTACCTTTCTTTGGAATCCTCACGCCTCATATATTGCCGGTGCTCTATCCGGTCCATATGGGACGTCGTTACTGTGGCCTTGAAAGACCATGGTTGCCGTGTATATGAACAACGACCGCCACCTACGAGTTCATACTGTTTGTTGCGAGGGATGAAAATAATTCTCGACATCCCTACACCCATCGTCATCGTCCCCGACCACCAGACCATTTCCCTCGACAGCGAATCTGGACCAATCGCTCTTCGTCGCGCTAACCGAGATCTCGGTCTGTCTTTCGCCTATGAACGAGGCCTGCAAATGTGGAAGGATGTTCGGCCTAACACACGATTTCACACACAGTCCAGCAATAAGCCATCCTTTGCGTCCCATGTTCATACCCAAGCTATGGAGATCGTATCCACAATGTCTACGGCTGTAGTCGTCGCAGTGTCTCTCCCGATCACCCTCGCAACTGTGGCGCTAGCGGTTGTATGTTTTTATTCGCCAAAGTCCCGCGCTCTAAGGATTATTTAACCATTCAGACTGCGCGATTTAGATGCGTTCACATTCAAAAGACATTTCTGAATAGATATTTTTTCCTCTACAATAGACAGACTCACCATTCTCCCTTCGAATTCACTTCATTACTTATAGTACTCATTTACACTTATTGAGCGGCGTTACAACTTCAATCATTCGAATCCATAATTTTGACCGCAGGTCACGTAGATAGACAAGGTTGAATTACGCACTGATACTCGTTTATTAACGTGACAACGTTAGAGGGTAATGTAGAGCCGACATGCTTCCTGAAACTGAGACATTAACTTTGGTTTGTTGATTGCGGGCGTACCGATCTCTCCGTGAAAGGAAGGGTCTGAAACGTATACTTGTCGCCACATGCTAGGTATGCGAGTGACGCTTCCTCACTCAAGCGTTGCAAGAGCCGTTACTGCAAACTGACGACAAACGCTGGCAGAATTATCATGGTAAGAGAACAGACAAAAAGCTATATAGCCTTATACGACCTAATGCCTAACTGTTGAGCGTTGAACAAGCCGAGAGGTATCAGTAAACAGTGATCATTCGCGCCTACTTTACAGAACTCTGAACAATGCACAGCGCGGTCACGCGTCATCAGCAGTCCGACCATTCCCGAGACAGTCCGATGGATACAGTAGCACCCGTATTACTCGAGGTCGCCTGCGAAGAGGCGATGACTTAAACCATGGAACAGACTCGACCAAGCCATCGCCAGCGTACATGGGCGTAGAGAGCCTCTGGTTCATTCAAGTTCGTTGGTATGGCGAAAAGCCGACTGTGTCTCACTGCGCGGCTTCGATTACATAAAAAAGCCGCGTATATCCGTGTTTTCTTCCGGCATCAAATTACCGGTCAGGATAGCCGGCCAAAGACTCAAAAAAGCGCTTTTGACATTGTGGACTCTTCACCAGCACGTTCGCTATGTACGCTATACGACCAGGCCTGAGGGCGACTGGTCTTTCTCAGGCCATTCGATCCATGTCCTCGACAGCCTCTGTTTTGCCTTCTCTTCCTCTCCAACAACCTTCCGCCGATGAGGAGGCTGCTCTCTTTGAGCAACGAACCAAAGAAATGGAGGAGTTCTTTGATCAACCCAGGTTCAAAGATATCAAGCGTACCTATTCCGCTTCTGCCGTTGCTTCAAAGCAGGGATCAATGCCTGTGTTGCCTCTTCCCTCAACGATACTCGCAAACAAGCTGTATGATACCTTTTCCAAAGCTGCTAGTGAAGGCAAACCAGTACATACTATGGGAGCCATTGATCCGGTCCAAATGACCCAAATGGCGCGTCATCAGGACGTTGTATACGTTTCGGGTTGGGCCGCGTCTAGCGTTCTCACTACCGGAAACAATGAAGTCGGACCAGATCTTGGGTCAGTGATAGCCCGTATTCACGAATTATCGTGCTCATTCGCATCCTTTACAGTGATTATCCTTATACCACTGTCCCCAACCAGGTGCATCGTATCTTTCGTGCTCAACAACTTCATGACAAGAAACATTTCGATGAACGTATGGCTACTCCTCCAGAGCAACGAGCAAAGCTGGGATATATTGACTATCTCAAACCTATCATCGCGGATGCCGATACTGGGTAAGCATGTAACTGGCTATACTACTTCGTTCCTCATTTGATACTATCAGACATGGAGGTCTTTCTGCTGTGATGAAACTTGTTAAACTCTTCGCGGAATCGGTGAGACTTTTTAAGTTCTGCTTCAAGTAAAGCTCAACGTCGACCTTAGGGAGCGTCCGCCATCCATCTTGAAGATCAATTACACGGTGGTAAAAAGGTTTCCGTCCTGGTTTCTCCTGTGATTTACGCAGGTTCCCTGATAGTTTGTTAGTGCGGTCATCTTGCAGGAAAAGTCCTCGTACCAACTTCTACCCATGTTTCACGTCTCATCTCGGCACGGTTCCAAACGGACATATTAAAATCGACCATGCTCCTCATTGCTCGCACCGATTCCGAGTCTGGGAAGCTCATCTCGTCTGACATTGACGTCTCGGACCACGAGTTCATCCTCGGCACAACTACCAAGAGCACGAAATCGCTCGCACAACTTATTTCGGAAGCTGAGGCAAGGGGTGCGACTGGTGCTGAGATTGATCAACTTGAAAAGGATTGGACTTCCGGTCATGATATGGTTACTTTCAACCAGGGTAAGGGTTCCAAGTATCGTAGAGATTCCCTTGAATTGATTTGTATTCGAACAGCTGTTAAACAGGCGATTGACGGATCAAACATCACGAACAAGACAGAGACTTACAACTCGTACCTCTCTGCAGTGGATGGACAGTCAAATAACGTGGCGCGTACTATTGCAGCCGATATCTTAGGCCAACCTGTATTCTGGGATTGCGATCGTGAGTAAAACACCAGATACTCTTTGCGTATGTTTTCCTGAGATTTTCTAGTTCCACGAACCCGTGAAGGTTATTATCACTATACGGGTGGCATTGAGGTCCTTCATTCTATTTCTGTGGTCGCGAACATGGCTTACATCTAGTTACCTTTTCAGGCTGCGATCAAACGAACCATGACATATGCGCCATACGCAGACCTCGTGTGGCTCGAAACCAAGTCACCAAACATCGAGCAAGCTAGATACTTTGCTAGGAAGATCAGGGAGAAGTACCCCGGAAAGTGTGTCTCTCATTTCACTTCCATTGAAGTTCGGGTTTTCACATGACGATGATCAGGTGGTTCGTGTATAATTTGAGCCCAAGCTTCAACTGGTCACAACACGGGTTCTCAGGTGGAACACTTTTCTTCAACGTAAAGCACACAGCTGACTTGAGTATTCCATCAGATGCGGACTTGAAGAACTTCGTGTGGGAGCTGGCAAAGGAAGGGTAAGAAATTTGATTGTTCGTCCGCAAGCTATTCAACTAATGTACTTCCGCTAGTTTCGTTCTTCAACTCATTTCGTTGGCCGGCCTTCACAGCAATGCTGTGGTGACAGGTATCGTATCTCCTTTCCTGCATCTCAGAATGGATTCCTATATTTTGCCCCAATAGCCGAACTAGCGGCCCGTTACAAACAAGACGGCATGCTGGCTTACGTGGAACTCATCCAACGCAAGGAAAAGGAAATTGGATGCGACGTTTTGACCCACCAGAAATGGTTCGTCTTTATTTTGTCCTCATCGCAGTACTTTAACAGAAGTTCTCCACCCAGGAGTGGCGCCAACTATATTGACAGAATCTTGTCAACTGTCTCATCCGGATCTTCGTCTACATCTGCTATTGGAAAAGACTCAACGGAACATACTTTCTAGTAGTACGGTCAAGAGGAAAGTCTGTGGTACTTGTAGCACGATACGTAATGTAACGTACATTGTATTTCTTATCTGTCCGACCGAGCTGTCAATCCATATGCATGGATAACCTGTAGCGATGTGTACATAACATATATGAGCTCTGAACAAAGGGTGGCTATTATGTAAAACCGGACCGGACCGCGTTTTGGGTTGTACGCCCGCCCCGCATGCCGTTGATAATCTCTGGCATCGAGAATTGAAACGAGCTATCTCGACCCTCTGTTTCTCAGAGAGGTAAAATGGACGTCGTCGATGTACTTGTGCTGGAAAGTGGCAGTAGACATCCTTTGGTGTCTCTGGTGTCGGCGTGTTTCTGGGTCATCCGTACGTCTATTCTGCAAACAGATTAAGTCCAATTTATACGTTCCTGGTTGCAGTATGGGTATTGTCCTGTGCTAGGGCATTGATAGCATTGATCACTATCACTGTGCCACGGTACATCTACGCCATCCTCTCCTACTCTATGACCTTAACGGTAAAACAATCGGGATATGCTGTTGCATTTAGAGCACCTTGTTGACCACTGCATTGCAATTTAGTTAAACTTCTGGAACTTCTTCATCATATTCGTCCTCTCAGCCATTGCACTGAACTATTGGATTCGTTTTCGCTACCTCAACGACTACACCCAGTTAAAGGAACCTCCACTGGTCAAGCCCGATGTGAACGAACTTCATCCAGATGTTAATACAGGTGACTAATCCTCTGCTTTTGCATTAAAAGATATTTGACGCGTCTCATCTCTGAAGATCCACCCCCTACATTTCACAACTACCTCGACGACTTCCTGCAAGCTGTCCGAGTCTTTGGTTTCGTGAGTGTTATCTAGTCGGCCTATTGAATCCGACTTACATCCATTTTAGTTAGAAAAGCCTGTACGAGTCATCCGCGTTGAGGGGATCCATTTCTTATCGTTTCTAGGTCTTTCACGAACTTGCTAGACATCTTCAAACTAGACGTCTAATAGCAGGAGACAGCATGTCTCTTGATCAAGACAAAAATTTCTACTGCGTCGTCGACGGAATGGTTCAGGTTTTTGCTGAAACAGGTAGTCCAAAGTCACAGCGGAACCTCTGGGATCACGAAGACATGAATGGGTATCAGCTGCTTAATGAGGTGGGGAGCGGAGGGACATTATCCAGCTTGTTCACCATTTTGAGCCTCTTCACCGAGGATGTCAAAATGAGTTGGCAAGATTTGGAAGATCTTCCAAACACTGATGATGAATTTCTTAGTGAACCTTTCGCGGGAGATTTGTCGCTTCGACATCGAGCAAACTCGGATGTTTCTCAGTTGGATCTTGACAAGCTGAAAGTTCATGAACGGAAGTCCTCAGTCTCATCGACGGCTTCAACAATTCATGCTACTAGAGCGACGTCATCACCGAGAGGAATCTCGCTTTCTCCAAGTTCCTTAGGGAGCTATGGATCGCACCGCATGCCTTCATTCTCTCAAACTCACGTACAACCAACTCTAGTGCATCGTGGCGGTGTTGTCGCCCGTGCTACGGAAGACAGCACTTTGGCTGTCATTCCAGCAGAGGCCTTTCGACGCCTCACAAAAAATTTCCCCAAGGCTACCGGCCACATTGTACAAGGTACATTCCAAGTGCAATCTTACTCTTCCAAATAACTCATATGATGTATCAGTCATCTTGACCAGATTTTCTCGCGTTACCTTTCATGCAGCTCATAAGTATCTCGGGCTTACCAGCGAAGTCCTACGGACGGAGAAAGCCATCAATGACATTGCTTGCCATCCTCTCCCAGCTTCATTTTATCAATCAGGCGGTGTTCAATACCTCCGCCAACGTTTCGATGACAGGTCATCTGAGAGTGAAAGCGACTACTTTAGTTTTACCAATTCCCCAACGTCCCGGTCCATATCTCGTGAACCCTCCGGTATCACAACTCAGGCGTCAAAAGATAATTCTTCAGATCGTGTTTCTAGAGCTAAAAAGAGGTCCTCGGGCGATCTCGACATACCAGCTGTTCCTCCGAGGAATAAGCGCAATCCTTCTCAGCCATCTCCTTTCGCGAGGAATCCAAGAGATACGGTGCAAGCCGGGGATCTTCTGATCCCGTCGACGTCAGCGAATGAGGCTTCCCGGAATATTCGTTCTTACAGCATTTTAAATACCCCACGCATTCCTCGTAGCAAGATTCCGGAGCAAGACCCAAGGGGAACAACTGGGGCCTTATTCGATGATTTCAATCTCAGGGAGGAGGTTATGTCATGCATCGCTAAGTCAATCGGCCTCCTGCAGCCACCGTTGAGTGGAAGCGATTCTGTTGAAACTTCCCCTGCAATGTTACCTACCGACATTCGACGGTCTTCTGATCCGACGCTTAGTTCGCCTTTTGGTTCATTATCTCTGCTTGATATCAATGATGATAGTTCAAGCCTCACCGCCAGTTCTATCTCAACAGGAGATTATATGAGTGGTCTTGACAATGAAGTCGAGATCTTGTTCTTTGCCGCTGGATCGACATTGACTAAGGCAGGAGAACTTGATGCCGGTGAGCAACTAGACTTACTTTTTTGAAAGCAGGTAGCTTTACCTCTGTACAGGCCTCTTCTACGTGATCGAAGGATTTTTGGACATCCTTCTGCCCAGCGAAACCCCACCGGTTTCATCGGCTTGTCCACAGAACAATATCTCATCTCGACATGATTCGAGGACGAATAGCAAGCCTCAGCAAAAGCTTCTGTTCACAGTCAAACCTGGAGGCATCGCTGGCTATCTCTGTGAGTTTCAAATCCATATTTTGGTACCCGCCCAGCTTGTTGATTCCATAACAGCCTCGCTCTGTAACACCGCATCATACGTTGACATCACTGCAAAGACTGACACTTATGTCGGCTTTCTGTCTTCGCAAGCGTTGGAACGTTTACTTGAAAAACGGCCCATTGTTTTGCTAACTCTTGCCAAGCGTCTCATTTCGATGCTGTCGCCCTTAAGTGAATACTAAGCTTCGAAGAAATGGCACTCACTGAGCATTTCGATAGTCCTTCATGTAGATGCTTCCCTAGACTGGATGCAGGTTGATGCTGGTCAAGTACTATGGAGGCCAGATGATATCAGTGATAGCTTTTACATCGTCATCAACGGCCGTCTGCGTGCAATCACCGAGTCAGAAACGGGCACGGTCACGATTGAAGGTGAATATGGACAGGGTGATACCGTTGGCGAATTGGACGTTATTACCAGCTCACCCCGACGAAGCACTGTCCATGCAATTCGTGATACGGAACTCATTCGGATGCCACAAACATTATTCAATGCCATATCGGCTCGGTAAGCCTCACAATGTGTTGCGAGCCTTTCTAAACTCTAACCCAGAAATCCTCAAACAACCGCTCAGTCAGTCAAGTCCCAGTGTAGATTACGTCTCATCTAATTTAAAGCAGGCTTCTCCGAATGATTGCTTCACGCGTACGGGACGAAGTCGACTCTCGCACATCAGTCCAAGCTAGGACCTCTGGGCCCGACCTTGGTCATAACAACACAAATTTGAAGACGGTAGCCATTTTGCCTGTCTCCCGGAACGTCCCTATCGATGCCTTTGCTCGCAAGCTGCAGACGGCGCTTGAAGGCATCGGCGCCTCTACTTCCTTCCTCGATCAAGCATCTATCTCAGGTCATTTGGGTCGACACGCCTTTACCCGGATGGGAAAGCTTAAGGTGATTTGATATTAAGACTCAATTTTGATAGAGCCCTGGCTAAATTAGTAACAGTCGGCTGGCTGGCTGGCTGACCAGGAACAGAAATATCGCACAGTGCTTTACGTCGCGGATTCACCTGTCAACAGTTCTTGGACACAGACATGTATACGACAGGCTGATTGTGTCATGATCGTAGGTTTGGGGGACGATGTAGGTTTGGGAGAATACGAGAGATTGCTGCTGTCGATGAAGACAACGGCTCGAAAGGAACTTATACTCTTGCACCCGGATCGCTCTGTTGCTCCCGGCTCTACTCGTGAATGGCTAAAGGTTGACAGTCTGATTACCATTTTTTTTGTTATTTACTCCAAGTGATCTAGAATCGGCCCTGGATTCACCGACATGCCCATGTTGAACTCCCCGTAAAGTCTGCTGAAATGTTCTCGACCAGATTACTGATTCTACCACGTGTAGGGTTTAGTTTTACCCATGCCCAAGGCAGCTGCCGTCCCCAAAGACCCTGATGCTGTGATTGCGCTCAAGAATCTCAAGGACAAAGTGCAGAGCGGTATTCAGAAATATCGAGGAACCACGGCAGATCTCCGTCCCCAACGATTACCTCACACCAATGATTTTTCTCGCCTCGCAAGAAGGATTTGTGGAAAGTCTATCGGGTTGGTCTTAGGTGGCGGCGGAGCTCGTGGAATTGCGCATCTGGTATTGTTTATATATGTTCTGTGATCGCAGTACTGACTTCCCTTCAGGGCCTCATTAGAGGCCTTGAGGAATATGAAATTCCTATTGACCATATTGCAGGTCAGATTTGACCGTCTTTTACATTGCTTGCAGCTATATCTGACATGTGAACCTAGGTACCAGCATAGGCGCATTTATCGGCGGATTATATGCAAGGGAGGGAGATCTCATTTCTGCCTCTGGCCGCGCAAAACAATTTAGCGGCAGGATGGGTAATATTTGGCGAATACTTTCTGACGTGACATACCCTATCGTCGCATACACCACGGTATAGTAACAATCAGTCATTTCCCTGTATCATCTTCTCAATCTTATAATCTCCAGGGCCATGAATTTAACAGATCAATCTATAAGGTACAGATTTTACTAGTTCGAGACATGTCCTCACTTACCTGGCTCACAGGCCTTTTACGATCTCCACATAGAGGATATGTGGTTGCCCTACTTCTGCAACACCACGAACATCATCACATCTAGGATGGAGCTTCATGAGACTGGCTATGCATGGAGGTTTATTCGTAAGCCGCCAATCCGCCAAAGGAACATTACATGAATCCATCCTCTTTGGATAGGTGCATCTATGACGTTAGTCGGCCTGTTGCCCCCGCTTTGCGATAATGGGAATCTTTTGGTTGACGGCGGCTACAGTAAGGATAGTAAAACAACATACAAATCCAGCACTGACATCATTCTCTTGAAGTTGATAATCTTCCTGTCTCGGCCATGTTTTCCATGGGCGCCAGTGAAGTGTTTGCATGTGACGTTGGTAGTGTAAATCTTCGATTTCTACATTTCTCAGACAACCTAAGACTAATATTGCATGACCCCAGCTCGACGACAATTCTCCTCGTAACTTTGGTGACTCGATCTCGGGATGGTGGCTCTTGTTGAACAGATGGAATCCCTTCTCAAATGCGAGGCATGTTCCAGCGATTACGGAGATCCAAAGTCGGCTTGCTTAGTTCGTGGGCCAATGACCTTCATATCATCATTTCTAACAGTATTTTAGTGTCTCAAGCGTCAAGACCCTTGAGGATGCAAAGGTCGCAAAGGATTGTATTTACATTCAAATGCCCGTGCACGAAGTATACTTTTCATGTCTCTTTTATACTTCTTCTGCTGAATACATAATTAGTATGGGACCCTTCAATTCGGGAAGTTCGAAGAAATTAATCAGAGGGGTTATTTGGCAGCTTTGGAAGTCCTCAAGAAATTGGAGGAAGAAAACAGACTTCCGTCGCTGTCCATTGATGGGAAGGCGACGAACAACGGCAGGCCCGGAAAGAGAGGACGCAGTGTTCGAAGGAACTCTGTATAATAATCTCGCCTATTTCTCATTTTCGTTCATATCTCAACGCTGGACATACCAACTGCATTATTTCTCATTCGCACTTTTGTGGCACGCTCATGTATCAATATATCATCTTGCCTTCAGTATGTATGTAAATAGATTACGGCTATCGGACCGGCTCTTCTGTTGACGACCTCGATGGCCCCTGAACTTGACCATGCTACATCACAGTTCACTGAATCTCTCGTTGATGTGAGCCTACTGAAGGAGATTGCTCGGAAGGGACTTGTTGATTCATTGAACTCGGTCCGTCATGTCACACAACTACAAGAGAAATTATTTCAAACAAAATTACACAGGTCAATGGGGCAAAGACGCTCGTCTTAGATGCATCGCTTGCAGGACCTCTTGGTCTCGTAACTGAGGTGTCACTTCTCAAGGTAATTTTGTTATTCTTCGAAACAATTTGAACCCATAATCAATCAGTCAATGTGTAGCATCATGGTGTAGACAAAATGTTCTGGTTGGAACCTGGTGCACTTTCCTCAACGACGACTAATATCGTCTACCTGTGTCGACCGACGATACCTTATGTCAGAATCATCGCCGGTACGTCCAAGCCGTGCAGCTTTCCGTCTATGTTGACTTTGAGTAGACCACATCAAACAACACGCCAAAGAATCGCGGAAGTACACCTACACGCTCCTCCTCGTACCACGGACATCCACTGTTGTGACACAGATACTGGAGGAAGAGGGCGTCCTTGGAGATATCTCAATTTCGTCGTACAATCTCCAATTTATACCATTGGCGGATGATGTTGTTTCACTGGAGTATGATAATGCCTTCAAAAATTTATGGGTGGTGCGCATACATTGTCACCTTCGCTGATGTCTATTGAGAGTGTTCAAGGATGGAGATGAAACAGTGATATATGATTCAACCCAGGCATTGGTCACCCTGCAGAAACTCCATGGATTATTCCCTCGTGTAGTTGGGAAAGGAGACGCTGCCGCAGTATGTATTGCTTGCTAATATATAGTGCCCTCGATTCTGAATTTGTATTACTAGCGCTTGGCAACTTTGTTGACTCGTGAAATTCCCAAAGCGTCTAACACCCTACCGGACACGCTTTTGACGCCGTCTGAGAAGATCGACTCACTCATAATACTGGATCGGCGCGTGGATATGGTCACACCTTTCCTGACACAACTTACCTATGAAGGGCTTATCGACGAGCTCATCGGCATCAGGAATTGTACGTCGAGATATGCGTACTTGCCTGGCCAACTGACAAAAAACTAAGCACATGTGGAACTCCCGGCTGTTCTTCTGTCACCACCGACTTCTCAAACAGCCAATCCTAATGTGGCCGGCTCTTCCACCTCAACTCTCCCGTCAAATGTACCAATCTCTACACTGAAGAAAGATGCAAAAAAGAAGCATCACCTGACAACCTCGACAGACCCTCTCTTGGAGGAACTCAGAGATATAAATTTCTCTTCAGTAGGTAAGAGACTCAATGCTGTAGCTCGCCGACTAGACGAAGATTACAAGGTAAGTCAACCTATTGTCATCGCCTGCTATAGTGTTTAGACTTCATATATTATAGGTGAATCTTCAGTCAAAGACAGTTGCTCAGTTACGTGATTTTGTTGGGAAGCTGGGTGGTCTACAAACGGAGCATCAAGCTCTACGACTTCGTACGTGCCTCGATCTTTGAACCAGATTGAATACATACGTGAAATCAGATACTGGCCTGTCGGAATTGCTCGTCCCTTTGACGCGAACGGAGCAATTTAACAAGTCCTTGGAGATTCAACAGAGTAAATTTTTGTCGCCTGTGTGTCGTTTCTTTCACCTTACAGTCTATAGATCTCCTCGCTTCTTATGAAGTGTCTGCACAGCTTACTGCTATTGAAGAACTGATTGCGGAGGGCGCAGATATGCAAATGATCGTAAGGTTACTCTGCCTTGCAAGTATCACGGCCGGTGGTATCAAAGCGAAATTTCTAGAAAATCTGAAACGCGAGATACTTCAGGTGAATCCAGCGCTTTGTGTATGTACCATCAAATGAACGATTAATATCACAGGCCTATGGATATAATTATCTCCCATTATTATTATCGCTATCTTCACCGTCTCTTGGTCTGTTGGTACCAAATCCCCTGCCGTCTTCAGCATCTCCCAGCATATCAAATTTGAAATACCCCTTCACGACCCTCCGCAAGTCGCTCCGTCTCCTCATTGATGATACCCCAGAAGGAATTGATGATGTGGAAAATGACATCAGTTTTACATATTCCGGATACGCGCCCATTAGCGTTCGCCTGATACAGTGTGTTGCTCAGAAAGGAGGCGTCATTAGCAATCCCGTCGAGAAAGCTGCCAATGGTTCTGGCTCTAAACAAACTCCGCAAGGAAAAATGCAGGCTCACCCCATTATGGGTTGGAAAGGATTTGAAGACGTTGTGGCCTCTATACCTGGAGAAACGGTCGACATTGTGCAAAAGGGTGTAGCTGGACGATCACCTGCTATTGCATCGTTGCGTGAGTGTCAATGTGCTTTTCTTCTAGAAAAGAGTCTTTACCTTGGATAGTACATGCACCAGACAAATCCACTACCACTGTACTGTTTTTTTTGGGCGGCTGTACCTACACAGAGATTGCCGCTTTAAGATGGGTTGGCCGACAAAATCGAGGTAATCTCTTCCTCCTTCAGGCAATGTTGTTACTGATCGTTCGCAGGTCGAAGGTTCTTGATTGCCACAACAGGTATCGTTAGTGGTGCAAGCATCATTGAAAGCATTTCTGGCGTCAAGCAACCTCTTGGAGGCTCTAGGACTGCTATGATCTGACCGGTCGATGTGTGAACCATGACACAGTTGATTAGTCACTTGGTGGCGACACCGGTACTGATATCAATCTATCTACAGTGATTCACACACTAAGCTACTTTGAGCCTCTACATGTAAATGATTTCTCAAGCTCTTTTGTTAGGAAAGGTAATGTCACAGTTTTATTGTGATTCTACACATACGCGTTTTATCTCGTACACGCCAAGGACCCAGGACACACGGTCAACGCCACCTGGCAGGCACATGATGAACTTCTAGGGAAGGTTGAATGCTTATCCATAAGTATGTTGGTCCCCTATTTCGTATGCAGACATAGCCATCGAGATGTGCTCTGTCTAAAATCAGATTACATGTGCAAAGACCCACTTAAATCTATTCCTCGAGGCAGATGCATGTTTACTGAGATTCTCGGTTTCTAATGGGGTGATCAGGGGTCAGGCGCTTTTGATCATGATTCGCGAAGCCTGTCAAGCATACTTTCAAGTATAAGTTCCGCTTGAACTATATTATGGGTCTGAACTTGCTTTCGCCACTCTACCACCCACGTCGTCGCTGGTTGCATTTTGTCTGGCCACGATTGAAGTAAGCGACGTCCTGTATCTTCTGGTCTAGAGTTGAACAAAGTTCGTCGTTCTTGCTCCTTTTCACTTTCAGTCTTGTTAGCTAAGTTCGTGCATATCCACGATATTCAATATCCTTCCAGATTTTGCATCGAAGATATCGCCCTCTTATCCATCTGATCCCTCCTTAAACATGGCCCCAAGGACTACTACGAAGGCTGCAGCGGAAAAACCGCTGAAGAAGAGTATGTCTCTTACCTAGCACGCCACTACGCTTACCTCGATGCAATGTGTTGTTGATTCTGGTAACCAGACAAGTCCAGTGCTGGAGTGGGAAGGAAGAAGCTCACAGTGTTCAATAAATTTATGGTATGTTCTCTGTTGTGTGAATGCCTTCCTGTTTTGTAAAAACAAATATAATAAAATCGATTCTAGCAAACAGAAATGGCTCGTTTGAGAGACGAACAACCTGACATCAGTCATCAGGAGAGGTATTTGCTATTTGTATGCCATCATGCTATACACCAATTGGCCCATTTTGGGTAGGTTCAAGGTAGCTACAGCAAATTGGAAAACGTCGAAAGAGAAGGCTTCCTAAAGTTTTGTGGCGGCTCGTATCATCGTGATTTCATCTGTTAAGTCTGATGGGTCGTTTTGTGCCACTATCCAGTATTGTGTATATCACTGATTGATGCGTCACTTCCCTCATCTTGATTCATTGTTTGATTTATGTGTCAATATACCCATGTCAAATCTTTGAATACGTCTGGCAACTAGCACAATGTCTTTTGTGATCTTGTGACTTGTGATGTGGCTCGTGGTAACTCATCCTACGTGAGAACAAGGCTCAGGAATGGTACGGCGTTGACTCTATAGCTGAGTAAGAGTGTAATATCACTCTCACACCTGCATACCGTTCATTCTGGATCGTGATCCATGACAAGGGTCACCAAGTGTTCATTTTGGCCAAGTGTTCACTCAGATCTCAGGCAAAATCGAGTATTATGAGAAGCTCACCGAGGATCATGTCAAAGGTGCCGGTGGAATATGTAGAAAATACTGTATGTGCCTGCGGCCAGAAAATGGTATTTCCTTCTCCATATGTCATGTTCATAATTGTATGTGATACATGACAAGTAACACTGCTGGCACCAGAACCTGTTTCCAGTGGAAAAATGGAAAAAGAAACCTGTAATACCATTTCTTTGACAGATTTTTCCTTTGGAAAAGGGCTTCTTCCATTGTTTAAAGCCTTTTCCCATTGGAAATACACTGTCCAGAAATGGTATAACAGGTTTCTTTCCCAGTTTTTCCCTTGGAAACATGATTGGCTGCCATCAGTGTAAGTACCTTAAGTGTTCAGTTCAGAGGCTCCATGACACATTTACTGAACACCTGGTCAACCACTGCAGTACCATATAGGAGGCCAACTTCAAGTTGATCTAAGTAATTAAAAATCCAAAATCCAAATATCAAGCAGGTGTAAGGAAATTCTATGGTTATCTCCCATAAGTAAATACCCGTTCACGACTGCCTTGTGACAATGTCACACCTTTACTAAGTTACCAGATTGATATCTACCTACGCCGTATAAACTAACAGCTATGACCGGTAAGGGTAAGTCACGAGAGACTTACCGAGGAATCGACACAGATAGGCACATAATCCTCGGCACCTTCCTCAGTTGTCTACCACATCCTTTATGTAAGCACAAGGCGTAACACAGAAAATAACATACCTGTCCCTCCCTCACACTAGTCTCTAGCTACATCATAACCAAAGTCAATAGCAAAAAACTCGTAACTGAAAAGCCCTAACCAAAAGCCCTGACCGGTTCACACTAGACAGGTTTTCAACTGTCAGCCGTGACAAATAAAAAGATGTCACTGTGACACATGTGTTACATTTTGCCGAGATGTGTCACGCATCGACATCAATGTCGGATTTGGGCTTACTTCCCTCTGTCATTGCCAATTTGTGACAGTACTTGACGCAAGATATCCTCGTTCCGTTCCCTTAGGCTTCAAGCTTCAGACGTTGCCCTATATCTTTATCATCTTTCTTATCTTTCTCTCTGGTTACCCTTTTGCTTCCCGTCATTGATCTTGTACAATTAGCTTCTACTGCCTTGACCAGCATTATCAGTGCTCACGTTTCGTGGCAATGTGCCATACGCATGTTATCGATAACGAGGAACCACAGCTGTTCCATTTTGACTCGTGCGATGTTTCAGATTTGCTTGATATATCTACACTGAATCCTGTTCCTGCACGAGCAAACTTGACCACTCTTGAACCAACTTCTCATTTCTCTTCTCACAGTACAACACTCACATCTGAGACATTGACATTGGGAGACGCAGAGGTGACGGGAAAGGGGAAAGGTGTAGCAAGGACCTTTCCTATATCTGATCCCGTGATTAGTGATCTATTCGAAATCCATTCTGCATCCATGCCATCGACGAGCTATGGTTCTACCCACTCATCAAACCTATCGATCCCTTTGACTCCTTCATATTTCGACCACTATACTTTCTATAACGATGCACAGCAGCAGCAGGACTCTCCCATCCACAAGGAGATTGAAAGCGCGAACATGGGATCAGAGTCACAATCCAAAGGGAAGGAGAGGGAGTCGCCCCCTGTTTTACCACCTTTAGCTTTCTCACCTACAGAGTTTTATGCTCCATCGACGTCGTCGCTCCTCGGTTCGCCCTCATCTGGTCCCTCTTCCTATACTTCGAACATCCTCCCACTGACCCGTTTCACCAGTAATACTGAATCTCTGGAACTCTCCTTCTCTCCTCCAGGCACTGAGAACAAAATTCCTTCATTTCATCCAAATGTACACCGATCTCGATCGCTCTCCAGCATCTCCAATAAATCTAGCCGTCCCCTCACAGCACGCTCGTTGTCTCAGCTCAAATCAAGATTAACATCGTCACGTTCTTCCAACAATTTTGCACGCAGACTTCTTTTCAAGAAGCCAGTAGACTTGGAGGTCCTTCGTCTCAATAATCCTTCAGTTCAATCGTTTAACGGCTCTGAAGTATTCGATGGGGGTAGCAGCCTCCGGCATACCGGTCTGAAAGTCGATGAATTAGATGTCACATTTACAGGACTATCAGACCTTCAATTGCAGGATACCACTTCAAAATCGTCCAACATAATCTTCAATCACACGGTTTTGAAACACAAGGGACGCTCGAACTCCTCACCCTTCCCAATTTCGGCATTGGACATTGTTCCATCGTCAACGTCAGATGTTTTTACCTCGATTCCTCTCGTCGTAAAGAATTATTTTGACGAAATACTTCCTCGCGAACTTCGTTTGTGCATTTTCGAGGCCCTGGTTACTTTACATGAGGCCGATCATTTGTGTGCAGTCAGGCAGGCTCGATGGTGCGTGGCAAAAGCCTCATCATCTAGGAATAGATGGGTCGGGCGCGACGGAGGCGTTCGAGAACTTGTGAAGCTTAGCAGGGTAAGTTATGTTACCTGGTGAGTTTTGACTACAACCGATTGGCATCCTTAGGTATCCAAATCCTGGCAAATGCTCGCTTTTGACGGGCAATTGTGGGCTAATCTCGATCTTCATTCATTTCCCAACATGGTTGAATCTCTCATCCTCCGTTTTACGGCCAACGCTGGCCAATCTATCCGGACGATAGACATTTCAGGCAACACTAAGATATCTGCGGTGACTCTCCTAGATATCTCTGATCATCTTTGCGTTAGCTCTAACATAGAATCACTGTGCTACACCCAACTCACTGCCATTAATTTACAAGGATGCTCGGCCCTGACAACTCGCTCACTCCATCACCTCTTATTGCGTTCTCCTTGTCTACAGAAGTTATGCGTTAAGGGGCTCAAGGCTGTTACTAACGCCACTTGCAGTATCCTATCGACTTACAGCTCTCAACTTGTTTCCCTGGATGTTGGCAGGTGCATCAATATGGATGCAGAGGGGATCGAAAGCATGGCGACTGCTGCTTTGAACCGAGGAGATCATTTGTCTCTCAAGGAATTGAGGATGTCCGGTTTTAGGGGTCTAAACAACGACATGATGGCGACTTTGGGCAGGGCTGCGCCGTATCTGGAAGTCTTGGACCTTAGTCATGCGCGACAATTACACAACTCTGCGGTGGACGCCTTTGTTGCGTGTGGCATGGAGCAAGACACTAGTTCTGGTACAAAGACTGTACTTGTCCCTCCAAGGGACCTCGGTCGCTTAAACTCTGACGAGATTCGGATAAGACGGCGTGTAACTCGCCTGCGTCATCTGTCGCTCTCCCACTGCATTCTTCTCACGGATGATGCTTGCTCCAACCTGGCGTATTCTGTTCCGGATCTTGAGTTTCTGGAGCTTGGTGGTATTGGATCCGATCTCAAAGACGACGGCCTAATCCGTCTTCTCAGCTCCACCCCGTATATTCGCCGTATTGACCTTGAAGATGCCTCTCATATCACTGACGCTGTCCTGACTGCCATAACGCCCCCCAGTAGTGCAGCACAGCCTCGCCCTGCAGATGCCGCACCAGAGCCTGGCCATGCACTAGAGCAGTTGAATATCTCTTTCGCCGTCAATCTTACCAACGAAGCTCTACTCAGTCTGGTCCGGGGTTGCACGCGCCTGCAACATCTCGAGGCAGACAATACTCATATCAGCAGCACCGTGATCAAGGAGTTCGTGCGGTTATGTCATCAACGCGGAATAGTCAACGCTAAAGCGAACGTAGTGGATTGTCGCGGAGTGACGGAGAACATTGTGAAAGACCTTGCGGGGATGACACGACCGCGCATGGGCTGGCGCGCATACGAAGCGCGAAAGCTTATGTTCCTTGACATGAGGGACGGTAACGCTGACGAGCTGAAGGTCGGCCAGGACGAGTGTGATGAGAAACGCGTGGTGTTGAAATCGTTTTATTCGTGGCAGACAGTGGATAATGTCAAAGCCGTTAGGGAGAAGAGGCGTAGGTCGAAGCGGAGAGTGGGTGGCGACTCCAAGTCGGATGATGGATTGGGGCGCTCACTGCGATGGTGGTCACCTGGAGGACGAGGAACGCCGCGGACCGCGGGCACGAGCTCCCCTTTGAATATTGCTGATATGAACAGTGATGGATGTAGAGTGATGTAACATTTTTCTTCCCAGTGTAAGACTATGTATTTCTCGGTACCATTTTGCTCTGATCTCCCCAGATGTATTACCACTCAGTCCAGCTTATGAGTCTTGTACCACTTGTACCACTTGTATCACCACACAACTATATAAACTCACTGTAAGACTTTATTGTAATAACAATTCGGCGTATAAGGTTTAGCTCAAGATTGGAAGAATAAAACAGCTGTTTAGGGGAGAGATTTTCTATGCTTCTTCTTTGTCTTTTTCGTCTTTTTTGCAGGTCCAGAACTCGATTCAGCAGCCGGCACCGGTGTTCCGGCAGCCGAGTCAGTCATAGAATCGTCCACAACCCGTTTCTTATTTTGCTGAGTATTTGGAGTTGACGTATTACTTGGCGATCGAGTGGCCGGTACGGGAGTCAGCGTGTCGTCACCATAACCTGGAGGGAGTCAGCCCACAGCCGCATCTGGTTTAACGGTGGCGTACCTGCGAACGGATCGACGACGGGTCTTCTTCGTTTGTTGCTGCCTTTTGGTTTTGAATCGTCGATCGTAGAAGAAACTTCTTTGGCCTTCCCCTTCGTATTCTTCGTGGGTTCGGAGATTGGGGCATCGACACTCATTTTGTCGTCGCCATCGAAAACTTCTAGTTCTTCTTCCTCACTCCCCTGAGCGTCTTGTTCCTTGAGCTTCTTTTCGTACAACTGACGTTCAAGCATTTTGCTTGTAAATTTAGTTTGTACTTGAACGGATGACGAAGGGCCGGGCGTTTCCTCCATTGGAGGCTTCACGTATGTTGCCTGAGTAATAGCATGTTTGATAAACCTCTGTGCAGCGTTTTTGTCTAATTCGGTCCGTTCTGTTATAAACCCGGGGTTACAAAGTCAACCTCATAAAGCTCGGGCGCCATGACACATACTTTGCGGTGGGTTCTCAGCAACAGATATCTTATCAAAATACTGTTTCACTCGTTCCTATGACAGAAACTGTATGAGTCGGGAAGGGGTATCTGATAGCGGTAGATTTGGCATTGCTTACTAGTTCTGAGACGACGGGGTGTGTTTTCGGATCGATACCCCTCGATTTGAGATAGACTGGGAATCAGATTAGAATGTATGAGCGAAGGTAATGATTGACATACTAAATACTAGATCATAGACTAAGTAGGGTAAGACAGTTTGGAGCTTGGCTTGCTGGATGGGTTCGAGGCCCACGATCGTCTCGGGTAGCGTTTGAGCGAAGAGGGGTTCGAGAACTTCCTCGAGTTCATCGAATGAAGTTGATAGGGCAGCTAGTTTGCCTTTTGCTCGTTCCGTTAGAGAAGCCATGGCTGTTAGAGATGATGAGACGCGACTGAGCGCGTCGATACAAAAAATTCAGACGGAAACGTCAGGTGAAACAACCGTAAACACTTCCTTACCATGGTCCGTCATTCATGCCAGTCGAAGGTGCTTAATACGAGCTGACATGTCGTTGCTTTAACAGTCCTCGGAATTGAGATACACAGCAAATACGCAGCTGGAGCATCGTGCGTCAAGTTGTCCGGTATATATCCAAAACTAATAGTTTTCTAAGTTCATGCTCGTTACACTGGCACCGGTATGTCTTTCCATCCCCTCACGCGGCTGTGAACTCAAAAGGCTACCAGGACATGCGGATTTGACGAAATAGTACGTGAATTCGTGTCGTGGAGCGAAGGACAATGGTTGAACTTCTTTCAAAGCGACTGGATCACCCACCAGCATCGGGACACACTGGCCTCCATTGTTAGTCATCCCACCCTCACATCGTACCTTGCTATAGCAGATGGCGAGGCAATAGGACGTGTCAAATTCGAGATGACTGAGGTCTGTCGAATTTGAATTTCTCTGGGCACATCGGGGTGTGACTTGCCTTATTACAGCGAATGTTGCAGCCGTGCGGGCCGCCTCCGCGCAAGGATGACGATTAGGGGATACTGTATAAGGCTGTATGGTACATAGTATAGCAATAACAACGTTATCATGGTCCTGATCTGGCATTTTGCTGACAGAATGGCCGTGGGGAACGTACTTAGCTAAGGGACCGCCAGATTTGTTGAACATCGATCAAAGGTGATCGGAAGATATTTTCGATCATAGACATGCCACTCGTCCTCCTCCCTAATGGATTTGACCATTGCAATAACCGGAGTTGACGAGCACTAGTCAGTATAACTCTCGGCTTACTTTTTCTAGCACTTCCATCTTCTTGAGTCCTGCTGCTTGGCCCTCGTCATTGTCCGTTCGCTCTTCCTGAAGCGCACGAAAGCTCCACCGGCCGCTCCTGGCCATTGACCACAGCTTGAAGTATATAATCAACCTCTCTGACAATGACCACAACGACACATCGCCCGGGTTCGCTGATCTCAGCGACCAAACTCGAATCTTCTCTTTCTGCCCCTCCAGGGCCAGGTCACTATACTCTTAAGCGCATCTCCTATATCTCCGAACCCCCGGCTTCAGAATCCTTTGTCCCTCGTCCACGCTCACTCCTACGATCGGCCTCTTTCACTATGGGTTTTGGATTCAAACACAAAGAGAAGGAGAAGGAGAAAGAGCACAAGCGCCAGATGCCTCCACCAGCCCTCACCATTCCTGCACCCGCTTCCAGTCCAGTAAAGGACAAGTCTACGACCTCACACGGCCTGTTCTCATCTTTAACTAAGTCGAAAGGGCTGAAGAAGAAGCGATCTCTGTCATCGCTTCTTGACGAATCCACTCCTACTAACGCACGACCTAGCGCTCCTCGAGCCAGTCGAGTACGCTCCTCCGACGCGGCCTCTACTCTTGCTTCTATCTCTAGAGAGAAGCGGCTGAGCCCCGAACAGCAGCGCTTGGAGGAATACAGACAAATGCACCTCCGGCCCATTCTTTCAAAGCCAATTCGCTCCAAAGCAAAGAATCGTTGGATGAAACGATTCAATATGAGGCTCCATACCGACTATGGTGCTTGCTATATGCAAGCCTACGAGCCTGTCCTTTTGGAGAAGTGTGTTACTCCATTGTCTCAAACTTTTCATTCATACTCAACCATCATCATAGTGATCGTCAATCCGAGCTCTTATTGCGCCGCCTGAATCCTTTACAGAACCCATCCTTTCATGACTTTACCGGCGAGGAACCGATTACTGTACTTGATTTGGGATGTGGGTCTGGACGCTGGCTTATGGAAGCGGCCAATTACTGGAAACAAGCCATCATAACCGGAGTTGATATGGTGGATATCTTGGTGCCTGAAGCCCGTAATCACCATCAAATTGATTTTATACAAGGGAATTTGTATGAAAATGATCTTTTTCGAGGCATTACATTCACAACTTACTAACATTGATTAATTCTAGTCTGATCTTCCCATGGCCGTTCCCGAGCAGACAGTTCGACTTCGTGCGATTGGCGAACCTGTCTCTCTGCATCCCATACGACAAATGGGAGCCAATACTATCCGAAATTCATCGGATACTCACCATCAACGGCAGGTTTGAGCTGATCGACGACCAGATCATCTTTCCCTATGCGCCAGCGCCAGTCTCGAGACCCATGTATGAAACTGAAGAAGACGAAGACGATGTGGCGTCCGTAAACACCGACTCGACGTTGGTCAGCGACGGAGACACATCATCTCCATCACAACGCACTCGGAGACAGTCATCAATTCCAACTTCTGATGTTTCCAGCGGTGTCCCACAACAACTTCCCTTTCCGGCGTTGCCGGGCACCGATCCTCCTACTACGCCAAATTCTGTGCTCACCATCAAACCTATTGACACGATACAGAAATCTCAGCCGGATTGGAACACCGAGGCGGCAGCCTGCAGAGATATAGAAACCGTGTTTCAGAATATGCTCCATAAAAAATTCGGTGTTCATTCACAGCCGTCCAAATTCGTCCCCGAAGTCATACAACACGTCTTTGGCAATGTGAAGAAACCGAAGAGTTATCATCTAAAGTTGGCACCAAAAGATGCGTATAAGCAATTCGGAGGTGTTGAAGCCAATGAGTTAGATAGCTTGGGTAAGAAGGAGGAGAGCGCGCCAGAGTCGAAGAAGTCGAGTCGGAGCAAATGGTTTTGCTCTGACAAGGAGGAGAAGAAACGTGCGAAGAAGACCAGCAAGCCATCGACCCCAACTTCAGGAAGGTGTTCTCCAGCATTAGACACCCCTATTCCTGAAAGTGCAAAAGTAATTGGTCGACTTGGCATCACCGGTGACACGACGGTAATAGACTCTTGCGTTCCGGAAAACATTAGCGCGAAAGCCGCAAACAGACTGGGCATTCCAGTATCCAACGATTGCGCAACTAACACACCGATACCCTCTCGCAAGGAAACTCCGTCTCCGGATTCGTCCTCTGGTGTCTCGGATGATGCTTCTTCCCCGTCGCCGTCTTCTCCTGCCGTAACCGCTCCTACCGAAAATAATAGGCATAGCATCATGACTCTCTCAGCTTCTCCGGGCGACAGCAACGTCAGTGCCAAGGCAGCAAACCGTCTCGGGATATCTTACTCTGAACTAAGTGAGGCAACAGCGCTGGCGAAGGCATCCACACGTCGTCCAGTTTCGTCTTCATCAACTCTTGTTACTGGTTCTACACCTCCGGTTCAGTCTCCCGGTCTCATTGTGTGGCCCAATAGATTCATTCCCATGTCCCCTGAAGAACTGGAGATACACGCGCTCAAGAATGTACACATGCTCATTGGATGTAAACCCGCTCTCATCGAATTTGTCCGGACCTTCCTCGATGAAGACGGGAACCGAATCACAAGCGACGAGGACTTCGAGCAAGCCCTCTGGGAGTATGAATGGCGAGTTGTCTCCTTTCAAGGACCTGCCGTCTTACTAATCCCACCATACAGTTTCCGCCGACGTCGCTTCAACTGGCCCGCTGACATCTCGTCAGACTGGGAAACAGATGGAGATCTAGACGCTTCAGACTCCACCTCGGCACCCACTTCCAAACCCGGTGCTGACACGCCTACCAGTGCTAAGTCAGCAGCTCCCCGTAACCCCACGCTTCTGTCATCCCTGGCTGACAGCGCCTCCTCGGCGCTTGACAAGATTGATGAATTGACACATGTAAGGACAATACGTGTGTTCGAAGCCGTCAAGGCGGAAGAGTACACACTCTCAACAATGAAGAACCCTCGCTCGTCACCCCCGAACCCTCGGCGGTAAACCTTTTTGATATGCATATGATTATGACTTAGGCTTTAGGACTCATACACCACGACTTACGACTTATTCACCATTGTATCACTAGAGCATCTGATGTTGACTACTGTACTTGTTCATCGTTGTTATTTATCACCATTACGCAATCCTCCCCCTGTTTATTATAGCTAATTGTTTAGCAATTTAGTACGCATAAACTGTTGTTTTATCATTGTATGTACTTGTATTAGATAGCTGTAACAGAGCATATTTGAGACCAAGCACTGATGGCACTGGAACATGTTTCCATTAGAAAAATGGAAAAAGAAACCTGTCATGATTGCAAAAAGGCTTCTCCCATTGTTTAGAGCCTTTTTCCATTGGAATTATACTGTTTGGAAATGACATAACAGGTTTCTTTTTCAGTATTTCCTCAGGAAAATCTATTGGCTGCCAGCAGTAACTGCTCGACACGCGTTGCAATGACGCGTCGCCTTGATTAAGAAAAGTAGTGTCACGTGAATCAGCTTACACGGTTTGTAGCGAATCACTTACGACCAGAACTTGTCAGCTTACCGGGACCGGAAGCCTGAGATACCCTATTTCTTCTTTACATTGAAACCCAAGGCAATACCGGAAATTCGAAATGTCAGAAGCTTTCGTGGATGCCTTCACGCACCTTAAGGATAAACCAAAGGCTGATCGCGCCCTGCCGATGCTCCAAAAGATCGCCTCTCTTGTCAAACCGATCATGCGAAAGCATGGCTGGAAACTTCCTGTTCTCGCTGAATTCTTTCCTGACAACCCTAGCCTACTTGGTAGGTTGAAGGTTTTTCTATGTCTAGGTGAAGTCGTAACACGCATTCACAGGATTGAGTACGTGCTTCTAAAGGTCCTCGGGCGATGAATTGATCCTTCATGCATAGACATCAACGGTGGGCAGAAGATATGTATACGATTGCGTCCAGCACACGCGCCGGATACATTCTACGAGGAAGATGACCTCGTGCAAACTCTGCTACACGAGGTTAGAAAGAGCGACTGCTGTTACTAACTGCGCTGATTTCCTTTCAGCTTACACACAATGTTCATGGCCCACATAATGACAAGTTTTACAAATATCTTTCCGAACTTCAGGATGAATATTATGCCTTACAACGGTCAGGATATGCTGGGGAAGGGTTCTTCTCAAAGGGGCATCGCTTAGGCTCCAGCGTATCACATAACGTACCATTTCATTTGGTTCGCGCAAAAGCCCTCGAAGCTGCCGAAAAGCGAAGGGAGATCTCACGAATACTTGGGGCCGGTGGACGTCTCGGCGGTAGAATCAATAGCAAAGGTTTGAGTCCTCAGGAACTTGCAGCTCAGGTGACTGTCCCGTTTTTCTTGTTGTGAGCTTTAGCTAACAAAGAAATTTTCAGGCTGCTGAACGTAGGGCACGCGACGAGAAATCATGCGCGTCTGGTACTAGAGCTGATCTCGAAGCCGCAAGAGCTGCCAAGGATAGCATTGAGGATCATGTCATTGACCTCACCTCAGACGATGACTCTGGAGTAGTAGCTGTCGTTGACCACACAGCTCCGGTCGCTGGATCGTCGAAGGTGTCTCATTCGCGGACGGAACGTTCGCTTGCCACAAAATTGAGTCCTGCAGATCCATTTCCTACAAATAATACAACAGAATCACACAAACGCCGCAAGTTCACTACGAAGACTCTTGAGTCTATATCGGAGTGGCCCTGTCCGACCTGTACACTGCTCAACGGCCCAATGGCATTGCAGTGCGACGCGTGTTTAACGACGCGACCACTAACCAATACATCAGGTTGGGCATGCTTGACTTGTGGAGAATCTGATATACCCCATGCACGATGGATGTGCCAATTTTGTGGTACTATAAAAACAAATAGTTGATGTTTCTGGTTCTCGATGTATATATTAGGCGAATGTACGTATATCATAATGTAATCAGGAATATTTTGACGTTCTCGACGTCCTTGTCGACATCTTGGATGAACGATGCATCTTGAGTGACAAGCGGCAGCTCTTGTATGTGAAGAGAATCTCCTGCAGCTCTTCTCAGTACATGCGACCTTGCGATAATACAGGAAGCTTACGCTGAACTGTTCCGACGAACTGTGCAAGGGTGTCCTCGTTCCTTACTGTTGCTGCAATGATTGCTACTTTTGGGCTGCGCTTGTGACCAGGCTGAAGAGCAAGACGTAAAACAGCCGTCAAAGCTGGGATAAGGGACGGATCAAAAATCTGCAATTCTCTTTGAATATTCACTCGAAACAAGATGAGGAACAGAGAATCACAATATCTGCCCCCACAATCAAACTGGCGTCAATCTCATTCGTCAAGAGCGACTTGAGAGGAGCTATGCGGTCGTTATCCACTGCGTGGGACCAGTCCAAAAAGCGATAGTTTATATCCGAAGTTGAAGTCATGTCTTAGTTAGATAAAAGCAAATAAGACAAAAGTCGTTTATAGAATCTCTGATGCCAAAGAAACATACTACACGGCATCTGGAGGTTTTCTTGACATCTCTTGAGAACATTATCGTTGACATCTGTGAGCCAAATGGCATGATCCGGCGTCTCTATCGAGAAGACTTGCTGCAGGCGCACGAGTATAGTCCCCAAGAAACCAATCCCCGCCCCTAGCTCAAGGATTCTCTTACCTCTTATCAAGTCTCCAAGGGTCGTTTAGAAACAAGATTCTCGTTCTTATAAATGTGATATGATCTCACCTAAGTTTCTAGTGAAAAATTCACACAACACGAAACTAGCCAGCCACGTCCGCATGCCAGTAGTGCCACTCTCAATCGTAGTACGTGACTCAAGCAAGGTGACAGTCTCAAAACTGTCCAAAGATATACACTCTTCGATAGGAGAAGCATCAGCTTTCGGCCGCCAGTAATGTGTAATATATGACGGGGATGGAGGTTTTTGGAATGTTAGATCGCGAGGGCATACTTGATCACGCATCGTACCGGGGGCACTGAACACCTTGTTGACAAGATGAATTCTCGTAACAATGCACGTACGTACAGTCCCGATGACGGCAATAGTGTTAAATAATGTTCATAGATTTGAGGATCGATCTCGACGTCCTGAAGACTGGAATTATAAGGAAGATGAATTCATTCACGATAGATACATACTTGATTTTTTGTCATATTCTCTAAATTTCGGATGGCCCATTTCCAAAATGCTAATTGATATTGTTCAGACGGTGGATATTGAAGGAAGTGAGGATTCGATAGGATGTTTTCAAGAAGGAAGTCATGAACAACAGAAAAACCCAGGTGATCGGGAAAAGTAACGCCTCTGAGGGGCATTAACGATGCATATACACGTAAGATCTTGAAAAGCTCAAGCCTGAGAGACATTGAACGAGTGTTGCAAGTGTTGCAAGAGTTTCAATACTTAAAATACTCGAAAACCGGGTATGAACTTGGAATCGCGGAGTAAGTCACGGACCGTGACCTCCGTTTGATAACCCGCAATTAGCCGGCCATAAAATCGGAACACGTGATGAAAAATCCTACCGCTTTAAATTTTTTTTCGCGACGTGTTCATCCATGTTTTCCTACCTTCGTCTTGCTCCTAGATGTGCTCGAACGTGTCACCGTCCATTTCTTTATCATAATCTCAAGTGTAATAACTCTTTCACTCGCGTAACACGCAGGGAAATCTCTGAGCTCTCTCCCGAACCCTCCTCAGAGGAGGATATCGACGGCAATGTTGATACTCCAGATCCCCTCGAAGAAGTAGTCGAACGTTCTAAGAAGCAAGAAGTAGGAGAGACAAGACAACCCGAGACCTACAAGGAGTTCATGGAAGCCGCTGGTGAGAAATTCAGAAAGTCTGATAGACCAAACAATTGGCTGGGTGGTGGAGTAGTTGAGTTCGTCTTCCTCCGTTGTGTTTAGCCCACTAAAGTGACCAACTCAATTATTATTCAGCCGTTTCCAATGAATCCTTCGTTCAAACCACCACCACCTGTCTCCGACGCCATACGAACTGCTATCTATCAGAGTTACATGGCTGATCCTATCGCGAACGATGTTCGTGCGTTGTCGCAGAAGTATCACCTTAGCTTGAAGCGTATTGACGCAATATTAAGACTTAAAGGAATGGAAGCGGACTGGGTCAAGGTTAGTCGCATGCAATAAACTTCAATACCGCACCGCGGTTGTGTTGTAACGATGATTCAAACGATTAGTCTTGAAGACAAAGCTTCATGGTTAACCAATTTATGCATAGCTCACTGAACCTGTCAAACTACTGCAATAAACACTGTTGCTGATCGCTCCTTTGTTATAGGTATTCAAGGTTCTCTTTGAAATGGCGAGCATTCTCTTACTAATTCCTTTTGGTCGATCGCTTTCCGCTTTTCTAGAAGGTTAGTATTTATCCTATGTCACATATAATACATGTCTTCATGATGAGATTTCACACATCATTCGCGAATTGGAAGACATCTGGTGCCTTACATTCACCAGATTATGGTTATTCCCTCTTTACAACCCCATCTGATCTTTTACCTTCATGTTTTCGCTTGTTCAGTCGCTAATTTACTTTGTTTTAGGGCATACCGCTTCAAACTGGCTTCCGCAAAGGGATGGAAATGATCCTTGACGTCCCTCAACAGACTGTCGAATCTCATGCGCGCAGGTCGGATGCACAGGAAGCGGATATGCTCGAGCAGGACGAGAACCGTGACGCTGCTCGACAACGCTACCAGCAATTGTACTGGGAGTCCGTTCCTGAGGACGGCCGGGTATGACACTTGTGTTTGTTCTCGGTTGTGTTGTTGAAAGTGATACCTAGGAACCCATTGTCCCAGCGTCTTTGGAGCACGCCAAGGCGACAGCCAAGCGATATGTAAAGATGCAGGAGGCTTATAAGTCAAATCCTCGGCTTATGCCTCGCGTCAAAGATACTACGACACAAACACCGAAGGAGAAGGTCCAGATTGTTGTGAAGCCAGGGCGGCCGTCGATGAAGTTCGTCGATGTTGGTGGTCACTTCATAGAAGTCCACAAACGTGTCAAGCGTATTGCCGAGTCGAAGCGGAGGGCCAAGGAGGTTAAGCTCAGGCCAGCGAGGAAGGAGGCAAGGGAAACTCGCCGCCAGGCGAAGGAGGAACGGCGACGTCTCCTCAAGGCAAATAGGCATTGAGGTCCCCGACTGATCTTCATTTCGTTGTCACTACATGAGTTAGCATACATAATGATTATTCATTCACCTGTTACTTTTTGTTGAGAATGACTCGGGAAATGGCTGGACACCGGCAGCTCAGTTGATTTGGATATAGAGATGGGGGCTGAGTCGAGGCGGTGGATATTTTTGTGTCGCGTTGCAATAATAATCATGTGTTTATTTTCATACTCACTGAAGAAATTCCAACACTTATCATTTGGTCATAGACATGCCGTTCAGACAACTTTACAAAATCCCACGATACGAGTGATCATATCTATGGTCTAGAGATAGCCTACGTAGATGAGAGTTTCTTCAGGTTTCCCTCGAAGAATCACGATCCGGCACTGGCACTGCTGGCACTCAATTGTGTTTCCTTGGGAAAAAATCAAAAGGAAACCTGTTATACCATTTCCTCTGTGGCAATTTCTGACAGAAAAAGTCTTTGAACAAAGGAAATTTGCCTTTTTCTTTAGTAAAAAGCTAGCCGAGAAACAGATGACAGGTTTCTTTAACTCTTTTTCTATTAGAAACATTCTCTGGCCCCAGCAGTGTGGAGCGCCTGTCTTACTATGCCGTGTGCGATAAAGATATCACCTTAGAGGGGAAGGAGCAAATGAGCACGGCACTCTCATACATAATTATCTCAAGATGAACAGAGCTAATTTTTTCTTGACATGAACTATGAGGAAAGATAAATATTACTACCGTAGACCACGTCCTCGTCCTCTAAGGGCTCTTTGGGCTGCTCCTGGCGGTGCCTTCGGTCCAGGATTAGGCTAACAGAGAAAGGTTTATCAGAAGCCAATTTACAGGCTCGAGTACATGGCATTTACCTGTTCGCTCTGAGGGTTTCTCACTGTCTCGTCGACGCTAAGAACGAGACATGCTGCCTCCGCAGCACTACTAATAGCGTTCACTTTGACGAGACTAGGTTCCCAAACGAAAGCATCCATGTTGTCGCGTACACCGGAAGCACCGTCAACATCGACACCGAACCATTTTTCCCCCGCTGCGTGTTGCATACGAAGTTTGTTGAGAATATCCGTGGAATCCAGGCCAGCATTGTCACAAATCTGGCGAGGAATTATTTCGAGGGCTTTCGCAAACGCGGTCATGATGAGTTGTTGTTTTCCTGGGATGGATAGTGCATGTTTTCGAATGTATGCGGAGAGTTCCATCTACGAGACATGCATGTCAGGGTTGTTGAAAAATCATGTAAGACGCTGTTGTGTACCTCGATGGCTCCGCCGCCTGCTACCACCTCCCCGTTTCTGACCGCACGTTTTACAACCATGATTGCATCGTGAAGACTCCTCTCGACCTCTTCAATAAACTGATCAGCGCCACCACGCAAGATCAGGGTGCAAGTTTTAGCCTTGGGACACTCTTCAAACAGATTGTAACGTTCACCGCCAATCTGCCTTTCCTCGAACGAACCGCATGTGCCAAGATGCTCCTTGCCAATGTCGGAGCAAGTAGATTGGACAGAGCCTCCGACAGCCTGAACAACTCGTCGGAGATCAGCAGCAGCGACACGTCCAGCGCAGAAAATGTCGCGATCGGCAAACCACTGTGTTGCGAGATCTCCAATGGGAAGTTTGCTGAGGACAACCTTGGCGCCTGTTTTTTCGATGGCCTCCAGTTTCCTGTAAATGATTTCCCACTCTGCATCGACGATTGCCTGATAATCAGCAACGGCTTCGACTCGGACTTCGGCATTGTCTTTCTCTGCTTTCAGCTCTAGTTCTACATTGAGGCAGAGAATGAGAGGATTTTTGAACGACTTGGGTTGTTGTTCTGCGCCAGCGTATGTAAAAGTTTTCTTGAAGGCGACTCCTCGCACAAGAAGAGAATCTTGCATGCCACCTCCAGCGACTTTCTTCACACCGATTAATGATTCATCGAGATCGTTTTGGTCAAGACTTTGGACGGCATCGACAACCATGTTGGAAAAGAAAGGTTTTTCGGAATGGATAAGTTTAGAGGACATCGATGTTGAAGCACATTTCAGTAGGAGTGAGCGGAATTTCCTGTGATCAAGTTAGTGGAGTTTGTAGATACGTATACGATGAACGAACTCCGAGTCTGATTTGTCAATAGATACTTGGAGTTCCTTTATATGATCAATAGCCTGTGAAATTTTGTTGAAAACCGAGGACACACGCTTCAACACGACACACATACCAGCTGCGACGCTTTGCGGAACCCTTTCATGATGATATGTGGACTAACACCTTCCTCTATATACCCACGAACCTCCTTCAGAAGTTGTGCAGCGAGCAGAACTACACTCGTTGTTCCATCACCAACTTCAGCATCCTGAGCCCGGGCAATGTCAACGAGAGTACGCGCAGCAGGATGAACGATGTCAAGTAGCTTCAAGATTGTCGCGCCATCGTTGGTAATCTGAGCCTCTCCACGATCAGAAACAATGAGTTTGTCCATTCCCCTTGGACCAAGAGTAGTTGAAAGCGTCTGTGCTATCGCAAGACACGCTGAGATGTTGGACAGAAGTTGGGGGGTTCCCTGGGATGTGTCTGTGCCTTCCTTAAGAAGGACAACGGTAGGTTGCTGCACAATCGATGTATGAGGTTAGGATGAAATAAAATCAAATCAATCATACCATCGGCAGAGCGCGTTGCATTTTGGAAGAATGAAAGCAGAGATCAATGCCCAACAGCAAGATTTCTTGTCTCGAGTTTGTGCTTGTTTGTCGAACGCGTTTGACGCGTCCGGATGAAATTATGAGTTAAACGCCAGAACGCGTCCTTGCATAATTCACTCTCTCTCATGACAGACGACGAGCAGGCACTTGACGGTCCGCCTCCTGGCCTCTTTTTTGCTGGGTCGGACGATGAGGATGAGGATGTGCCTATAGAAAGAGCCCACTCCCCAGCTGCTTTAAGTTCAACCGCCGGAGAATCTTTACTTCCTGGTCTATTTCTTCCGGACAGCGACGATGACGAGCCTCCTGAAGCTATTAATGCTTCACCACCTGCTCAAAAACGTAAACTTCCTCTGCCAGATGATGGCAAAGAAGAAGAAATTCGGCTTCCTTCGCCAATACCACCAATAGCCTATCGTCGCGGTTCTAGCTTACGGAGTCTGCGAGAAAATTCAGTCAAATTGAAATCCACAATACTTCAAGCTCACGCCACTGAGCAAGGACCACCTCTAAAGAAGCGTCGTCTATCCACTCCCCCATCGGCAACTCCACCAAAATTTCTTCCAGCTTACATGGGCGAGATTCTCGTGCCTAATGCCTGGAGTAATGTGTCTGGAAAGGGTTACATCAAAATCAATGACCCTGTAAAGATCCATCGTGATGGACAAGAGGAGCCTAAGGCTGGGCCTAGTAAATCGAACAGTGCACAGGGGAAGAAGAGTGACGGGAAGAAACAGATGAGTCTGAAGGCGATGTTGAAACCTCAATCGTCCAAAACCAAGAAAAAAGTCAAAGGAGACACTATTGTTCGTCTGCTAAATGGCAAGGGCACGGGTAGGCCTCTTCACTATCCCTCACACGTAAGTCTAATCATGCATTGCAGAATTCGGTCGTCTGCCTGCAGACGTGTCTTGGTGGGTATCAAAGTTGTTGGACCTAGGTATTCCATCATCAATTCGTAGATGACGATGACTAAGAGTCTTGTCAGGGATTATTGAATTTCGCGGTACAATGACTGACTGTCCTGAGACACTGACCACAGGAGTGAGCCTCTTCGTCACTCTCCAAGTATATATACTTGAATCTGCCTTCAAACCTTCTACTATATTGAACGCAGATGACGAACCTACCGTCATATTTAGCGAGGGCCAAGAGACGTTGGACGAGAAGTTCATGTCTATTTACCGATCATTTCATCTGTCGTACTAATGATTGTATATCAAGGACGCTGAGAGAGAGAAAGGAGGCTGTTCTGAAATTATTCGACGTCATTGGCTTGAAACCAGAAGCCGGAGCCAATGTCAGATTGCCTTACGACGCAGCCAAGATTCATGAAGAGGCTCTCCACCGACTTGCAAAGCACAAGTCGAAGAAAGTCACAGAAATTGTTGGGGATGACGAGGAAATTGAAGTCGATGACGCCGAAGATCTGTCCAAGAATGATCTAGACGCCATCTACAAGAGGTATCTCATGCAAACCAGACACATATGTTCAGGTTTGGCTAATATGGAATTTATTTAGGGCCCAGAACAACGATCGCACGTTGGGTACGATGGAACCAAGTGAAACTTTTACACTGACTCTGCGAGGCTATCAAAAGCAAGCACTTCTGTACGGCAGTTGTCTCAACTTGATTTAACATGCGAGGTTCTGATCGATTACTTAAAACTATTTTAGATGGATGCACTCGCTCGAATCGGGAAAGATAGATGCTCGCGAGTCTTCGTCAATGCACCCGTTATGGTCGCGGTACATCCCTTAACTTCTCATTGTTACTCACATTTACATCAACTCCGCAGATACGTCTTCCCTGAGAAACCGGCCATAGATGGAAACGTTATTGATCTGACTGCCGACGAGAAACCATTCTACATGAACCCATATTCCGGTGAAATGAGCTTGGAATTCCCTAAATCGGAGAGAAAGTTTAGAGGGGGCATTCTCGCGTATGTTGTCGCTTTTATATTCTATCTACTAAAATTCGACTTTGATTACAGGGACGGTACTACATTTTGTTTCATTTTTGTTTCTCTTGAACTGAACACATATTGTTCATTCTCTTCTAAACAGAGAGTAAGTCTCAGTATAGATTCTCCTCAGGATGCTGAGTTCTCATCATCTCATTCTCTTCTCCAGTGGGCATGGGAAAAACAATCATGCTCGCCGCGCTCATACACACTAGCCTTTCGTCCGAGGAAGACATGAAAGTGCCGCCAGGAGCAAAGCCGCGTCAACTAAAACTCAACGCTGCCTTCTATCCTGCGGCCCAACGTAAGCCTCAGAAATCAAGTTCGGCTACTCTCATAGTCGCACCTACATCATTGCTGGCTCAATGGTCTGAAGAGCTTGAGAGGTCAAGTAAACCCGAGTCCATGAAGGTTCTTGTTTGGCATGGCCAGAATCGTCTTGACTTGGAAGCTGTGATTGAAGATTCGAACGACGATAATGCATGCATCAAAGTAGTAATCACCTCTTATGGAGTGCTCGCGTCCGAGCACGCCAGGTCGGAGAAATCCAACAGTGGTAGATCACCTGTTTTTGAGAGTCAGTATGTTTTCAAGATCCTGTTCTTGATGCTGATACTCTGATCTAGTCGATTGGCTTCGGGTTATCCTAGATGAAGCCCATTCTTGCAAGTCGAGGACGAGCAAGACAGCGAAGGCTGTATATGCTCTCCGGGCTCGGCGACGTTGGGCCGTCACAGGTAGGTATCTTGTATAATGATCGAAATCAATTGTTGATTGGGATCAAAGGGACACCAATCGTGAACAAGCTGGAAGACCTTTATTCTCTATTGTAAGTTTCTCTGGTAGTTGCCGATACCATACTCCTAAATTAATTCCAATGTGAAGAAAATTCCTCAATTTCAAGCCTTGGTCAGACTTCGCCTTCTTTCGTTCGTGCGTTACTCCATTTTACTGCGTTTGCGCTGCATGCACCAACATACTTCGGTAGGTTCATTACTCTCCCTTTCCTGGCGCGTGATCCAAAGGCTATTGAAATCGTACAAATCATCCTGGAGAGCGTCTTACTGAGACGTGAAAAGAATATGCGAGACATTGAAGGCAATAAAATTGTGGAACTACCTCCAAAGAAGGTGAGTATTTCATGTAGTAATGACATTGTCCTGATTTTCGTGTATTCTGAACAGGTCGTGGTGGAAACGTTGGAGTTTTCGCCCCTCGAGAGAAAGATTTACGACAGGATATATATATCTGCGAAAAGAGATTTCGAACGGTTGGATGCTAAAGGTCTTGTTAAAAAGAATTATACCCACATCCTGGCGATGTTAATGAGGTTAGAATGTATCTCCCTTCACATTATCTCAATGCGCACATTCCTTTCAATCAGGCTGAGACGTGCCGTGTTGCACCCCAATCTTGTCTTAACACCGGACGATGAACATGTACTTTTGTCTGCTGGCGATGGCTCAATTGATGTCGATGACTTGATACGACGATTTACTGATACCGAGAGGGCTGAGGAGGGCGGTGATAAGAGTATTTTCGCCGAGGAGGTCTTAGCAAAACTAGCTGATGCAGAAGCAGAA
The DNA here is from genome assembly GCA_020091625.1 of Termitomyces sp. 'cryptogamus'. NCBI lineage: Eukaryota > Fungi > Basidiomycota > Agaricomycetes > Agaricales > Lyophyllaceae > Termitomyces > Termitomyces sp. 'cryptogamus'. The sequence goes on from JAGYZC010000001.1 coordinate 6,245,057, forward strand.
GAGTGTCCTATTTGTCTCGATGTGATGGAGACACCGATGATCATCCCGGGATGTATGCATCAATGGTGAGCCCGACTATGTTCCATGTAAGAAGCCGCTGAGTGTCTTTTACTAGCTGTAGGGATTGTATCCTTGCTCACTTGGCGACTTGTGAAGACAGGCGCGAAGAGTCGCGTTGCCCAACATGCTCACAAGGGCCTTTAAAGGTCCCATAGTTTATAATCTGCCTATCTCTTCTGACACTTTCGCAGGCGAGCGAGCTTATTGAAGTAATACGTCGAAAGAAGAATCTTGACATCTTTAGCTCTCAAACATCTGAACCTGAAGTGACACTTCGCCGCAACGACTTCCAAACTTCAACTAAAATACAAGCTCTCTTAAAAAGCCTTAGTATGCTTCTACAGAATTTACTCGCCGGCCAAACAAAGTAATCTTTAGAACTTTTCAGAGTGTCTCCAGAATCAAGACCCCCGTTTTCGAGCTGTCGTATTCTCACAGTTCACCTCGTTTATAGACCTCATTCAAGTGGCGTTGGATCGCGAGAAATACGACCACTATCGCTTTGATGGGTCTATGGACATCAAAAAGAAGAATGCTGCAGTGGCAGAGTTCAGAGTTCCCTCGGAGAAGCCGAAAATACTTGTTATCAGTTTAAAGGCTGGGGGTGTAGGATTGAATGTAAGTGTTGTGTCATTTATGTTTCCAAGAATTATTTCTGAGAACGACTATATATTTATAGCTCACAATTGCTAATCATGTATTCATGGTGAGCTAGGTTTCTTCCCTTCATACGAATTTCCCTAACCGTATAATATAGATGGATTGCTGGTGGAATGCCGCCACAGAAAACCAAGGTAACTTCTAGACCAGCTAAAACTGCCTTGTATACAAATCTGTCTCTACCTAATAGCGATCGATCGCGTTCACAGAATTGGCCAGGAAAAGACGGTCTACGTGACACATTTCATTGTACGCTTCAGCCATCTACTTTTTGATTGTGTAAATTGAAGGAATTGGGAAGGTGGCCAATACCATAGAGTGTCGTATCCTCCAGATACAAAAGCGTAAGACGGCCATCGTCAAAGAAGCATTCCGGTGTAGTGGGGCACGAGGCGAGGGAGTTGATCCTGAGAGCATCGAAAACTTGAAGATCATATTTGGAGACAACTAGAAGAAGAAACGAGGCGTAATATACTCATACAGATGATTTTCAATGATACCCACTAGATTTTGGAGATGAACTGTAAGTAATCGCGGGGGTTCACCTGAATGTACCATTACACAATTGCCTTTCCACTACAATATCTACTTCATAGTGTGTCAAGTTTCCACTATACTCTTGTTGCTTGGAGCTATATATATCTTCAATGCCTAACCAAAGGCCCCACAAGTGAAGATAACGTCTCAGAACCATCCATCGCGATAACAATAAGTTTGACACCCTCCTCGACAACACTACACATCTTTTCCTTATTGTCAGCCCAGGTAGGGATGCGTGGAGTCCATACAACAAGATGAGTCCCCCAATGGGCCAAAGTGTGGCGTGCTAGCTCAATATCTGGTTTTACCCCATCAGCATATGCTTGTAAGAAAGAGTCTAGAATGGCCGAGGCAAAGTTTTCCGCGGCGGGTATATATCTTCGTACGAGATGTACTTCAGCACAAAGCTGTCCAATTTCTACACCCGGAAGGCCAGGCTTGGCAAGTTCCCAATCCAAGAGGTACAACCTTGTGAGATTTTTCTCATTGTCCAGAGCGACCATGACATTTCCTGGCCAGAAATCGCCCATAACAAACTAGAAAAAAATATTGACTTTTAGTGACGGGTATTGAGTTGAAGTTACATTCTAAAGTGAGATGTACTCACGCAATCACGCGCAGCGAGCATCGATGCACTTACATCCTCTGCCACTTTTTGTATAACAGCGAGATCAGTGTCTGCAACTTGGGGGAGATCGTCTCCTTCACCCGACTTAAGTGTCTGAATTAACCGCCCATATGTCGCCCATGCAGACAACTCCAGCGCCTGCTTGTTCCTTGCAAAAAAATCCAGAATTCCATCAGGATTTGCACGACTCCATTCATGCATACTGCCAATGAAGTGGCCTAGGGATGATCCTATTGTCGCTGCCAGTGAAGTGTATGTATCGGTGTCGATTTGTAACATGATATCCTTGAGCGTGAGGACATCAGCGCCGCAATCTTCCATGATAAGGACGTGCTGCTCTGTATCAAACTTATAAATGGTAGGGACTGTGACAAGGGAATCGGCAGGAAGCCACGCCTTGACGCGTTTCATTGCCTCATACTCAAACATCTCGATCACAAAATCAGAATGAGAACCTCTTGTACCGACGAAATCATTTACCTGGCGATCCAGCGAGAATGCCATAGTAGTATTCTTTATGAACGGTTGGGCGTGTTTAAGGACTAATGTTTCCTGACCATCGATGGGCTTGATGAGACGAATTCGATATGTATAATTGCCAAGACCGCCACTAAGGGAAGCGATAGTATGACTGGCGTATATTGTACCAGCCAGATAGGAGTGAATACCATCGACGGTGGTCAGACTGGCTTGGGTTGCGCTCATGTTGAACTAAAATAAGTAAATTATGTAGCACTCTTTGTCATACATGTACTGACCAACTAACCACAAAGGAACTCAGTTATATCTAACTATCCAGCATCCCATCAGATGTACACTACTAATTTAGTGGGATGAAGTTTCTTCGTTGTCTTGAGGGTCCCAGTCGCTGTCTTGAGGGTCCCAGTACGATGGTCATGTCTGCAGCTCTCTTCTTCGTTGCCAACTTAAAAGACGTGCAAATAAGGTGTGTTCTATCGGAGAAATCCTGGGGGATTACACGGTGCCGCAGACTGAGTGTCGTCCGGAAGATAGAATGTGGTAATCGCACGCACAAGGAAATTCTACTCGCTGCATGCGCGCACAAGCTTCTTTTGCTTACTCGTTGTTTCTACATGTTCAGCCCACCATTAGCATCAGTGGTAAGCAACGGCGCACACGGAACAAAGCAGATTCGAGGCACCTGTAATTGCTCAATTATATCGTTGTAGGCACCTGTAATTGCTCGTTTATAACGCTGGAGTTTAGTTGGTACACATGTATTTTTTCCTTTTGGACTACAACTTGGCAGGCCACGGTAAGGTCCGTACTAAGAGTTACCTACAACGGCTGTCCTCGATGAGTCCTAGCTCACGTGCAACCAAACTTGTTGCGAGAAACCTTTCAAATTCACGTGTAATGTCCATATTTCCTTCATGTCCATATGCTCTAACTTCGACCAACATATGAGTTACAGCAAGGAAGTAGTTGACCCAAGATTCAAGGGAATGCATTGATCAATCGGGATCTATGTCCTGACCACGACCCGTCTGTTCTTATCTGAGGTGTCCTGAATTATTTCTTACATGCAGTAAGTAATTAATCAATACAGTTGACCCATGCTAACATCACGAAAAAGGTTGTTAACATATTTGGCCATGTATGGCCTGGGACCTCTTATTTTCAAAAAAGATAATTCTGAGGTCTTATACTTGTTCACAAACACAATGTTAGATTGATCCATAGTAAGAATACCTTTTTACAATGAGAGTCCTCAAGTTTTTCAAAAGAATCCAGACTTTAAAAGAAAACCAAATACTACTGAGATGTGAGATTATCACGTAATAACCAGGATGATTTGAACTATATAAGGTCATATCATATTAATGGTTTCTTATTCTTAAATGTTATTTAAAGACCTCAATGACTATAAACAAAATGCTAATAGCTTGAAGGACATTCAATATCGAAGTTAAACTTGAGCTCGAAGGACTATATTGACTATCTCATGCACATGGAAAGCTCTATGGATCTCAGGAAATATTGTTGTATTGTCACTAAGATACCACATTGCAGTAACAGTCTAGATCCTTCCCAGAAAACTTCCGAGGTAACCATATAATTATCCCCTCATCCTCCATTTCTTGAAAAACAATGACACAAACATCATACGTGAGGCATATATGTAAAGCTCATGCATCATCAATCTTCTTGGCTGTGTACATTTTTGCTGAATATATAGGAAAACTCTGCCTTCAAGCTTCAAGTTTCTGATTTGAAGACTCTAGTTGAACAAGATCCCGTAAGTAGTATATGTAACTTTTCATTCTTGCCAAGCCCGACTCTAGGCGAATCAGGGTGACTTGCAGAACGTGGTATGTAGATATTGCCAAGGTCTAACGTCACAGACATTTTAGTGATCAGCCCTCGAAGTCTAAGTGGACGTCCGCCCGCGGGAAGCAGAGATAACAGAAAATGTCCAATGTGACGTCACCATTTCTACATGGTGAAATTTCATTCATTATCAAGGCCAGCCTCGAAAGTATATCCTTATACTACACATCAAAATCCCATTACAAAGCATAGGGCCATTCATTTGATCGTCTTTCGTTACGAGCACCCAATAAGTTCTATCGAATAGAAATTCCAGAAACCGCCGCCGCCGCCGCGGCCGCGCCACGGTACCTGAGGTAAGCATAAACTACTAGTCATTTCAACTTCGTTCCGAATGAAGATGAAAAGGGACTCGGTTTCGTGCCGGTACTTTGTAACCAGCCATGGTCATGAGTTGAAGCTAGGACGTTAACGTTACGCGAGAGCTCGTTAAGGCTTAGTGTACCCGGGACTGAATCTATTGATTACAATCAAAGTTTCCATCTCGTGTATCAAGGGGTCAATCGATATGACAAGCTACGCATCTGTCATTGGTAATTGCCAAAGAAACCCGACACTATTCACTCGGTCCAAGTACAGCAAGTAAGAATGATGCGTACGAGTTGACGTACACGCCCTAGATACTCAAAAAGGATAGGTTCAACTATAAAGGCAGTCTATAAACAGCACCGACTGGAGAACAACGTAAAGTACGACTAACTAACTTGTTACACATGGTACATGAGTAGTAGTACATATGGTACACAAAAGGGGTATCGTGTAAAATTCGTGCGGGAAACAACATGATAGTCTTAGATGAATGATTAGAGGAGCGGATGTGTAGGCATAGCGGGAAAAAAAGAAAGCACGAGAACACGAGGAACAGCATGAAGTCTGAAATGAAAGCAGACGTAGACAACACGAAAGACCCAGTACAAAAAAGAAAAAGAAATAAACAACAGAGAAAACGAAAGAGAGAGAAACAGAGACACGTCATGGCCCGCCCACCACAGAAGGATGACACGCGTGACTCTACCACCGCATCGCCCTCCTTCGACCCCCTCTTATCCACTCCTCTTCATCCTCCTCCTCATCCCCGTCACGCTCCAACATTCTCCCCCTTCCCCTCCCCCGGACCCGTCCTCTCCCTTCAACACCAACAACGGGAACGCCACTCACACCCGCACCCCTCTCTTCCTGCCCCTCCCTTTCTCTCGTTTCATACCTCAATCTACTCCTCCCAATCCCCTCATACGCAACTCTCAACACTTTCTCTCTCCCACATGCCAACGACCCCTCCATCGGCACCGGTCTTCTCATCCCCACTCCCGCTCCCACACCAAATCGATACATCCCCCCCGCATATCCAGCCCTACCACCAAACCCAAAGCTAACACTCGCACCCACACCACCCACCCCATACCCATACCCAACAGGCAACCCCTTCGTCTCGTTCTCCACTGCCCTCACCCTCAGATAAACCGGATTCTCCACATTCCTCACTCTAAGCACCACATTCCCTGGCGGCGCCAGACCATGCACAGCTCTAAACGGTGAGCGCGGGGGCACAGGATGCGGCTTGAACTGCAGCTCATAAGGCAACGGCGAGGGCAGCACTGTCCTTGGCAGCTCGAGCTCGTCGTCTTCATCTGCGTCGAGCGGACGGAGCGGGATCGGTCGGAGTGTGCTTTGATTATTGTTGGATTGTGAAGAGACGGGGGTGCTTAAGAAGACACGTACGTCGACAGGACACGCGCGTGCGCCGGGTGAATTGAGCGTGCGGAACCGACGTGGTTTGGATGATGAAGATGCGCGTGAGATGTGGAGTCGGAGAGAAGCTGCAGCGTGCGTATCAGAAGACGGAGGTACAACGAACATTGCTGCACTCATGTACGCGTGCTGGAAACCCTTTGCAAGGTCGATGAACTGTGTGAAGCGGCGGAGTATGAGGCTCGTCGCGGGTGTAGTGGCTGTGTCATCACTGCAGACCGCCGGTGTGACCATAGCGTTTGACCGAAGGGTCGAACATGTGGCATCAGGGAGAACGGGGATTGGGGCGTCGGCTGGGGAGACAGGGGTTAGATGCGAGGTGCTGCATTTGCAGGGAGGGAGAGTGATAGGGGACGGTGCTGGAAGAGTATGGGAGGAAGGTCGGGGACCAAGGAACCACGTTGTCTTACGTAGAGGAGACGCCGGGGTGGGTTTCGAAAGCAGAGTGGAAGGTGGAGAGCTTGATGGTGTAGTGGCGGCAGTGGAGACTGATGAGGAGGAAGCGCTGGAAAAGGAGAGCCAGGACCGACGTGAAGAGGACGACGAAGAAGAGTCCGAGGATAGCAAGGATGAGGATGAACATGTCGGACAGGGTAAAAGCATCCCACCGCTGTCCTTTCTCCGAGGCACTGGTCGCTCTGGTGCCTTACCCTTGTTCTGTCGGTGTTCTTCCTGACTCTGTACAACCGAGAGCAAAGACTCCAATAGCTCGGCGCTCCGGCGCTTCTGAGAGTCTTGGCTCCGCTTAGTCGACAAAGGAGTAGTGGAGCGCTGCTCTAGAGGAAACAAAGGACCCCGCATGCTAGTAAGCACCTCGCTGAATGGAACAGCACGAGAGTCGTCAAAGAGGGGACGGGTGAAAGGAGACCTGGACTTTGGCTGAGACAGAGTTTGTGGGCGCGAGACAAGATGTGTGGCGGGCCGAGGCATAAAGTCGTAGACGAATGGTTCCTGCTTGTGCGGGGAAGAGGGAGCAAGGAGCTTGTAGGAGACAACTGTGCGAGCGGTATGGCAGGATGCTCGTCGGGGCACACGAGACCCGAGCTCGCCTCCATACTTCAAGCGAGAGTCTTGCAGCTCGGCCCGCTGTTTCTCCTCGAGCTCTCTCCTGCGCACTGCGAGTGTCTTGAGCTCGCGCAGACGTTTCTTGCCCTGCTCCCAGATCCTCTCGCAGTCCTTTAGACGCTGAGTGCGACGCAACTCTTTGACGCGATCGAGCTCTGCGTTTTGTCGTTCTTGGAGGGTCTTTTCCTCGTCATCATCCAAAAGACGGCCACAGGGAACGAAGCAAAAGTCAAAGTCCTCGTCCTTGACCTCTGCTATGCGAGGGTCGTCGTTTCCCGTGACATGGATGCCCTTGAGGCGAAGGAGAAGAATCTTGGCGAGATGGATGTCGTCATGTGCGTACGCGACGTGGACTTGGTCCTCGAGAGAACGGGGCGGAGAGGGCGGAGAATCGTAGTAGTCGAGGGCTGGTGGTGTGTCGGCTGAGGCGGGCTTTGCGGCACGGCGCTCCTGGGAGGCTCGTCTGGCGAGGGCAACAGGAGAAATCTGGCGAGAACGGCCGCGGGGGAGCTCGCGGGGCCACAGCGGGGCAGGCGACGGACGGACAGCCAGCATCGGCGGCGTGAGGAATCGAATTAGAAAGATTGCAAAGCGAGCAAACTTGAAAAACACAGCGCCCGCTCATTTCCGCGCGGAGTCTCAATCTAGCCCCATATGTTGATTCCATCCTGACATCTCCCCGCACGGCGTGTAACCTGTGGACACCCAAAGCAGCTGATCTAACAAGCGCTATATTATTATAACCTCTGTCCTGGTCCGATGTTGGCGTGGATACTGGACAACCAACATCGATGTACGCCTCTGCAGCACCTGCAGGTCCGATAACGGATTGCCTCATTGCGTCCTCCGACATAGCATATCTGATGCCCATCGTCATATGTATCACAATCTATCATCCGTTATCAATTCAAACCGGTGATACATGTGTCGGCGTCTATTTAATCTCTGTATGGTATTCCACTTTGCCTCGCCTCTGATTCGTGGATCACCGGACTCAGATTCAGATTCACAAACAATGGGGGCGGGAGATTCTCGGCCTCGGACTCTATACCATTATTACGAGCTCTCCAATCACAATTATACATACTCTCCACGTTTTATTTACTACGCCAGATGCGGCGACACAGAACACCGGCGGTTTCCCGCAATTGGTGGCATATGATGCTCGTGTTCCTTCGAGCACAATGCATTGCGAGACATATATGTATGTTAATCGGATATCGGCTCATCACAATATCACAATGCAATACTATTCCCTCGCTTCCCCAGCAGTGCAATTGATTCCGGGAGTGGGGCGCAGACGGCAAGCGGCAGTGTGCAGTTCTGAACTTTTTGATTCGTAATCACTTTACGGCACACGTTTCTCGCATTGCTTGGTACCCTTAGACTGGCCCAGCTCTGAGCTTAGATCAGACCACTGTAAGCCTGATAGCATAGCATAGCACCCTCTTCACGATCTCCCTTACCAGGCCAGGCCAGGCACAACCTGAACTTGGCCCTACATACACATGTGCACACGTTTTGGGTCAACTACCGGCCCTCGTATCACAAGCCTCCAAATCCATATACAGACAAGTAACTCTCACATACACACGCCGCCTACTGTATCGAGAAAGTACTACCGATCGATGAGCCAGTCTTTTGCCCATAATAAAGGTCATCCATACCAATAAGCTCAAGATGAGATGGGATATGCCGAGTACTTTTATCGCCGCAATCTCCATCCTCCCTAGTCCCTAAACCCTTCAGCCTGTCGATCAGATAGTAATCGTGCAGTAAGAACTGAGTACACATGAACATCCGGAAAGTCCGAAGGAACCCTTGGTCTCCCCGCCAAGATCAATGCCTTATTATACATTGATACTACTACCTATCCGTCAATGCCGCGATCGACGTTCCAGGCTTCCGATTGCGCGCTGAGCTCACTCCCAAGTAGTATGTACGCCCGCCAATCGCACCGTGAGCCGCCCCACCGGCCATTTCATAGTAACTAACCCAACCCATGATGAAATCGGAGAAAAGGGTCAACGACAATGATAAATTTGCTTCCGCTCCGCCCTGGATAAGATACACACAGATATACTGCACGAGACTGTACGTCAGGGCCAGGTCGGTCATATGTCCTGGGGTCTATCACTAAAAAGAGGAAAAAGGTCGACAAGGTAAGGGGTCCACAATAATTTAGGGGGGTTTCAAAAGCAGACTCGATCCGATTGGCTGCGGGCCACCCGCGACGTTGTGGACGTAAACGCGTGCATGATAGATTGTCAGTGTAGACGTAGATTAGGCCCTTGTGTGTTGAAAGGTTCAGAAGCAGTGATAAGTGATAAATACACTACGCGACGTGCAGAGTGTCTATGTCGATGCCATTGTTATTGAGAGAAAGCATAGGACAAATATAAGACCGTGTGCGTGAGGGTGCCTGTGGACTCGTTCTCGTTGGACGTAAGTGTGAGAGAAATGACGTTCTGATAAGTACATTGATGGTTATGCCTTCGAGAAGTAGATAAGCTTTAGATCAGCGGCGTATATAAGTGTGAAAGGGAAAAAAAAACAAGGTTCTGAGTGTGTACAGGCATTGCTTGTGTATACCTTTTTTTCCTAGAACGGGCAAAGAATTCCCTAGCATCTCGAGCGTGAAAGAAGCCCCCAATAAAGAGAGAAAGTAGAGAACATCATAGGTATAACATAAGATCATGTCGAAGAAGGTTAACACGGCATCCAAGGTACTGAGAAGACGGGCATTTGTCGCTTACAAACACCTTGTTCACCCCCGCGTTCTACTAGGTTCCTGCCAGGGGAGCATGGTCTAAAATGGTACTGGGAAGTGCCGGCTCGCTCATTCTCTGCGTACGCAGGGAGGTGCTGTATTCCACGGCTCTTGTACTTGTAGCTACTTCCGATGTACCGTGTAACATAGGCACGCAGCGCCTCAGTCACGTAAATGGGTCAAAAAAAAAGGTGCTGATAAAAGAGAAAGAATCAACCAGGTCGCTGCAGCCACGGAACTTGTGTTAACTACCAAGCAGGTTGATGCGTAGAGTGTCGATGCCGACATCATTGTCATTACAGGGAAGGCTGTTTAGTAAAAGCATAGTACGTATTACGAGACCGTGTACGCAGCGAAGCACCTGTCTTTGAAGGTTAGATGTAAGTGTGAGAGAAAAGCGCTCTGATGAGCACGAGCACGTAAATATCTTTGTTCGACAGGATGCTTGTGTAGATCTTTGTTCCATGTCTGCGAAAGAGAAAAAACAGGTGAACTTGAAGGACCTTCGGGCGATTCGAATGTGAAAGGAAGCCAGAGAAAAAACTGGAGCTTACTGTACTGTGTACTAGTCAAAGGGTTAACATGATGTGTCATTTTGGAATAGAATATTAGACTAAGATAGACTGCGTTAGAACCGACATCCAAACTACTGAGAAAAGGGAAAGAGCCAGTATGCGGTCTAGTGCGATGAGCATGGTACAAGAGTCACTAGAGCAGAAGTTGGTCGAGATGCCTGTCATGGTGTTTGGGCGGGCGGATACATGTATGCCGTTTCAATATCAGTGAAGCAATCATTGAAGCTTTAAGAGATTAAGAGTGTTAGCGGGCGAGTGCATTGCTTGACATGCAGAATGTCAACGGCATTATCATTACAGAAAAAGCTCTTGAGAGAATCTGTACATATGTTACATTCGAGATGTGGACCTTTAGAGTTCGACGTAAAGGGAAAACCGTTTTTAGCATGTACATACATGTTTATTTATAGCTTTCGCTATACCTTCGCTCGGTGTTTATGAAAGTCCAAAACGGCTGAAGAAACTTTAGGCGATCCATGGAAGAAAAGTATGCAGATAGAAGGAAAAAAAAGTGTGAGTACATAAGAAAGTTAGTATGGCAGTCATCCTTAAGAATTGTAACCGAACCCACCTCTTCGACTTCTCTTTCCCTTTCCCGTTCTCAGAGCTAGAACTTGCATGGTCCATCCGCCCAGGATCAGGTGGCGTACTAGCCGGCCTTATAGGCGGGCCGTATATATCACCCGCGTCCCAGGCCATGGGTATCAGTGCGACAGGCAACAACCAAGTGGCAGACAGGACCACGCCGTTCCCTAAGCAAAAAACATCAATAACAAAACTCATAGCGGGTCAACGAGGATCCGAAGTAAAGTCTAACTTTGGCGAGATGTGATGAACATACCTTTATCACACGCAGAGATCCTTGTCCAGCTCCATGCGATGAAGACGCCGATATAGCTGAGGAGTGGTGATAGACGACGAAGGACTTTGACAGTCGGCATCATCGGTGCGGGAATTATCATCGTCGGAACCTTCTTCAAGAACCAGGTAAGAGCTGCGGTGATCATCGCTGCGCGTTGAGTGGCCTTCATCTGGCTTGAGTCGAGAGTCGCCATTACTGGTGGAGGAAGGTACAGTCGGTATCCCCACCAAGTGGTGAGCACAGAGATTTTAGTAGTTGAAGGCACCCATTGCGTTTCCGTCGTTGCGGGAGGCACAGAAGCACTTTGTTCAACATTATTTACCTCTCTGGATTCTGCAATCTCAACCTCCGAGTCCGCCGTGGGCTCTAGCGGAGAGTACATCATCACGCCTTTCTCGGTGTGCTCAGTGCGTCGTAAAGCTGAATCTGGATGCGTCGGCGGCGGTCCAAAGACCTGTTCCCTCGACTCTGGCGTACGTCCTGGTTCCATACCTTCTAAAGCAGACCAAACACTTTGCCTGCGTGGTCCATGGCTTGGCGCTGGAACGTCCGACTCGCCGCCATTCATCACGTTCTCTGAGGACAACAGCCTCATCGTCTTAGCATCCACATTCTCCGGAATCGGCGGGCCTTTCCCGTCGACAGGGGGTACAACTAAAGTTTCAGTGCTCTCTGGGCTCGTTCGGGTTGTACCTTGCTCCGTCATCCCAATGGCTGCAGTCACGCTAGGAGGCAGAGATTCTATCATCTGCCGGATCTTCAGCGCGAATGACCTGGGTTCCGGTATCTCTTCTGGATGCTCAGCTTCAACCCCAGATATATTCTGTACATTGTCTGCTATATATGGGTTCGAGACGTCGTTGATTTGCCATGAGGGAGGCGGAAAGACAATTTTGGGCTGGGGTTTGATTCCGAGGTGGTCCTCTGCAAACTGTCTAAAGCGAGAAATAGCTGTAGGCTTGGATTTGGGCACAGTACGAGACCCAGCTTCTGATGAGGGAAAGACACTGGAAGTAGTCATTAGGGATCAATGTCAGGGTTCAAACCGTATTGTGAAGCGCAGCAGTCGATAAGATTAGATTGCAATGAAGCATAGCCACAGAGGCGCAAGCAAGCGCGTCCCCGACTCCCAATTATTCACATGTTCTTGATTATAGGATGATATAAAAAATTTCTGCGGAAGATCTTAATTGTCACGATTAAATTTTCCAAGTCCAAGTTTCGGAACATAGCTCGACCGCGTAGGCATTTTAAGCGCACGCTTGTTCTTCGCAAACAGATCTAAAACTCCATCGGGGTTTCCACGACTCCATTCATACATATCATTAGAAAAGTAGCCCATGGACAATCCGATTGCTGCTGCTAGTGAAATGGATACATCGGAGCTGATTTGTAGCGTGAAACTGTGGAGGATGAGGATTGCCGGTGCCGCAATTTTTCATGATAAGGAAGGACGTGTTGTGGCGTATCTTACCTGTGGATAGCGGAAACTGAAACTGAGGGAATAGGCGGGGTGCCACGCTTTGACGCGCTTTAATGCCTTGTATTCAAACATCTGCCAGCGGAGCATAGCATCAGAAGAGTCTCTTGTTACCGAATTTACCGGGTGATCTACAGAGAACGCCCATGGCAGTATCTTTTATGAATGGCCGGGTGTGCTCGGCTGTTGGTTATGTACACAGCATCAGACGGATTCAGACCATCATTCTGACGACTCCGTCCATTCCAAGTTCGCTCTTGCAAGTTGCGACAGCTCTATGGATACCGGGAATGTTCGTTCTACTGATTCTCTCTACTATGCCTATACAACTATCAGACTTCTGATAAAACTCGAGGCAATGTTCGATCCAAAGACGACCTCGATATCACTAGAATGAACGGATGAACTGCAACAAAATCCTTCTTTCAACGGAACATCATGTCTGGAAGTACGGCCACCTAATGGGCCTGAATCATGAATTATATCTTTAGCAGATAGATCCTTATAAGCTCTCCAATCCCGCATCACGTCCAACAAAATGTCCACATCCAACTTCATGGCCACCCGCAGCAACATCAGATCCTGCAAGACAAAGAACTGGAGGACCCCCAACATCTACAGAAGTCTCCTCATTGCGAACAAAAATATCCTCCTCGCTCGGAAGCACATCATCCAGGCCCTCGTGGCCCTCCCTCTCCTCTCCCTTGGGCTCACCATCTTGTCCTCCCTGATCCCTAAACACAAAAAATCTAGGCCGCAATACACCCTCTACTTGCTTCCCCTTATTCTCCACAAGCCTCCGCATGAATGTCGTCCCCATCCTCCCTCTAACCTCCCACAAAACCCTCAGCCCATCATACCACCCCTTCTCAAACTCAGCCTTGATCCGCACACGCACCTCGGGGGTCATCAATACCGTATTCGGCCCAGGGGTTGGAAACAATGATATGGATTTGAGACTCGGGAGCGGAGGGACAACGTGTACTTTAGGCAGCGGCAGAGTGGATTTGTGGTCCTGGTTGTTCTGAACGGGTATGGACGACACAGATGATGATGAAGACACAGCACCATGACGTCTTGATCTCTCGGGAGATGGCTTCTTCGCGGGCCCCGCACGAGGCGGGGATGTCGTCGCCCCGCGCAGAGTGATTGTCGCCGTTGCCAGCCCGCGTCTCCCTCGTTTCGGCCGTTTCGGCTCGTAGATCTGCGTTTCTCGCTCATCCTCAACATGCACCTGCGACTCATCCTCGTCTCTTCTCAGACTCCTGCGGTAAAAGTTCTCCTCATACCATGTCCTCAGTTCTTTCTCTCTTTCTCTCGCTCTTTTCACGCCTGCCATTACGAGTCTTCTTCCGAGTGCAGACCACCACTCGAGTTCGGACCCAAGAGCCTGTGAAGAGACGCTCCAGGCGCGTGGGAGATTTGTGCATTCGTCGAGCACGAGATGCTTGAGACGCGTAAAGTGCATGAGCAGCTTCTCGATATCGGTTTCAGAGACGTTGCATGTGGCTACATCCAGAAAATCCAGACTTGGCGGGGGAGGGACGGTGTTGGTATTAGTCGAGATCGGTGGGACAGTGGGGTGGAGGTATGCTATGGTGAGAGGCTGAATGATGGGGCGGGCTGGAATACGGATTCTGAGGGATGTGAGGGATGCGTGGGACGCGGGAGAATGGATGAGCAGAGAGAGGTGGAGAGCGAGACGGAAGAAGACAATAGGTTGGGCGAAGCGGGGGGATAGATCACTGGGGTCTGGTGTGAAGGTGTCTTGGACGATGGAGAGTGTAGGTAGACCTTGGGGCCATGTGGAGAGCGCGAGCAGGGTCGAGTCAAAGTAGGATCCCTGGCACATTGAGGAATTAGTTGATGGTAGAAGCTCATTCAAAGAAGCGTACCTTGTGGAATTGGTAGTACGTAGCTTTCCTGACGCTTTAATAGGTTCTACGAGTCAGAAAATCAAGGGCAGGTTGCTCTCAGAACTCACTAGGGTCGAAACCTCAACGACAAGCACTTCAAGTTATGCATCGGAGGCTTGAACATTTCCTCCAGATGCTCTGGAGAGAAGTTGCTTGGACCAATCCATACGATTAGAGTCCTCAAGCTGGGAAGGAGCCTCAGGAGATTCGTAAGAACATCCGCGTCGACGTTCCAAGTCTCTACCGACAAGTGGTAGACTAGATGCGAGGCGTCAGAGGTACTTGCGTTCTGGGCGAGACCCGCTCGAATGCGTCGGTACAGCCGGGGCACAGTTTCGGGTTGTCTGATGCGGATGGAGTGAAAAAGACGATCCACCGAAATTCCCGCGTATGGCAGACATCTGGTCAGCGCGAGTACAGTCTGTTGGTCGGTCACATAATCCAATATGCAGGTGTACAGTTCCGGCGGGAGATGTGCCAGGTGCGCCGACATGAACGTATTTGATCAAAATGCGTGGGCATTGTGCGTACTACATCACATCTACAAGAAGATATACTAGGTATTCTATCAATGAAGAAAAAAATACTCCTCCGATGCTCATCAAATCCATTACTAGCCGCCTAGCATTGAACGTTGCACTGATTAATCATCATCATCATCACCTTCGCTTTCACTCTGTGTATTGTCACCAGCATGTCGTACTTGTACAGAATCCACGAGTGGCTTTCCAGTGCCCTTGAATTGCATATCGAGCGGCTTGAAACGAGAAGCAGGCGTGATCTGAATTCGGGCGGGCGTCTTCGATATCATGAATTCAAATGAAGATCTTTGGAAGCAGGGTTTCATTTGCATCACGGCTTCGATAAGTTCATCGCTTCGTGAGTGCTCAGCAAGGAAACTTGTATGCGCCAAGAGCGGGTCATAATCTATTTTGTTTGTGACGACATTATAGGCGGATGGCGAACATCCTGTGAGCTCAATTTCGTAACGAGGATGTTTGTCTGCACGTTTCTTCACATTTCGATGTGGACGAGCTTCTTTGGAGCAGCCACCTTGACTTGCGACGTGGTTTCGAATTTTTGAGAGCAAGTTTGCTGAGAAGTCGAGGGCTGGTGATCCACAGACCTTCCGACAGATGCAAACTTCGGTAACGTCTCTGGAGGAACGAGTTCCATGGCAATTGTGATATAAGGTCGATTGTCAGGAACTCCATTTTTATCAGAGAAGAAGCCAAACTCGTTCTCCACATTGAGATGTATGGGTTGTTTGCGAAGACGGTTTTTGATCTGCACAAAAATGCCGGACATGCTCCATCGGCTAAGAAGTTCATCCCAGACCCAGATTGGAATGATAAGATCCATGACGGCAAGTGTCGCGTGTCCTATTATAGCCGCAGCCCGAAAGAAAAAACCGAGACAAGCTTCGTCAGTAACCACAAAGTTATCTCCGCCTCTAGCAAGGTGGGTGAGCCGAACGTAGGCATTTTTGAATGCTTCTTTCAGAGGTTTGCCATCCAGATCGTTTTCTGGCCGCGCATTGAGAACTGTATTGAGGTCATTCAGCAGGATTAGACTAGAAAGAAATTCAATGACAGGAATAGCATCACTAAAGAATATAGGTTTGGCCTCTGAAGTCTTCGGGTCATGTGTTCTAAACCTCCGCAAAACGGCAATATCGTGTGCAATTGTCAGAAGCACCCTTGCAGCTAACTCGCCCCTTTCCCCTTTGTTAACGAGGCCAGCGGACAACCAGAAATTGATGGTCCGTGGCAAATCCTCTTTGTATAACGACTCGATTGCGGATAAACGTTCCTCGGCCGAGACAGTACGGCCTTTGAATTTTTTATCGATACGCGTCGCAAAATAATTATAGAGGACCCGTGAAGCAGCCTCAGCCAAAAATGGCTCTGATGGATAGCCACCGCGAAGATATTGACGGTGTTCTGGCGCTGAGAACTCTGTCCGCATACTACTGGCAACGAGGAGACCCTCAAGGAAGACCGCTTCGTCCCGATTAGATTCGAAAGTAAGGTCGACACGGAGTGCGAGGATCGGCAATAAATTAGGCTCATGAAGTTCGTATCTAGATGCTGATGTGAGGGTGTTTTTACCATCCTGTTGTAACACAAGCTCTTCCATGGCACCCTTCATAACGATTTCGTCATCTGTGTAATTCATCATTGACCAGAATCTTTATGATGAGAAATGAGCCTTGCGATTGCAGAACGTAGGACATAGAACATGACGCACAAGGGACGACCAAAGCGCGCCATAAACTTCAAGGAACAAACTTCTTCGATGGTATGTTCAGACTCAGTGACAAGTCCCTTTCCCTCAGGGCCGAGGTCGAAAGGTAGTTCAACAAAGGGTGGGTTCAGCGCATCCGTGTCATCATCCTGACCGCGGTAGGACCAGAAATTTCTGGCGCTCGGAGTGAATTCTGATAGTTTAGAGTAGGTAGACAGGGACAATGCGAATATCTCGGCTTTTCTGAAGAAGCTTAATGCCTCGCAAAGACACTGGTAGGCCGTTCTTGGACTGTTTCCGGTACCGTCCTGTGTCGTGAGAGTTTGTGTAGTTATGAGATTCATTAAAATAGAACAGGATGAAAGCATGAGTGGTCCCCGCAAATTTCAAGGAGCCGACTATAGCATTGACATAAGTTTTGACTTGAATGCAACATCAGCCTCTTGTGCAATTGTATAAGAAAACGAGGCTTCGCTCACCATCCTCTAAGAACTCCGATTTTCCCCACGAAATCTCTGAAAAATCAGTCTTTTGAACCTTTGCTGCGAAAGAGTGGAGTTCTGTTCGATTATTTGGTTCCTGAAGGTAATTTTTCCACTCGAATACTAGGTTTGATTCTTGGCTTTCTTTCGAATCTCCAATCCAATTCCTGGCGAACTGAAGACATCCTAACAAGAACAAGAATTGCCTGTCCATTATAGCTTCTTTCGAGGACCCATGTACCAAGAAACGCTCTAGAACAGCGTCACCATCGTCGAGGAGATCAGGTTTTGGATACCTTGCATAAACACGTTGATATCAGAGTAAAATCAGGCGCAAGTACTGTCCTCACCCGTTGTGTCATCCAGACGTCGAAGAACAATGGGTATCAAGAACACCATACCAGCAAGCTGGTCGACCAGACGGGATTTTCCCGTCCCCGACCCTTGGATGATCGGGAAAAAGTTCCCATACTCCGCGCGAATGTTCAATCCCTCGCGAGCAAGCTTGATAGCGTTGAAGAGTAATGAAGGGGCGTCTCCAATATAGTTGGCTGTCCATGCCTCTTCAGTGGCTTGTCGAACTGAGTTCATCTCAGTGAATACTCCACTACGAGGACAAGAATGATACACACTATTTTTGAGATTCTCGTTTTGGAGATTCTTGGGTGTCGATAACGAGCGCCGAGAACCAGACTGAGACCGATCTGCTTTTATGACTGAGCAAAAAAAAGAATAATTCAGTTTAGAAAGAGCTTTTGCACTATAGGATATGAAAGACCTACTTTGGTCAATTACAGTCTGGACCATCACATTACTTGTTTCACACGTCAAAAGCATCGGCAGCGATAACGATAATTCTAATCCACCCAGTGGGAATTTGATATTGGTGTGCCCAACTACAAGTTGACGAAGTCCTCGAAAGAAACCGTCGATCAATTTTTGAAGCTCGCTGAGGTTTTTTGATGACGTGCCGCTCGAAAGCTTTTCTTGAACTTGGTCCTGACATTACTGCAATGGTGAGGTCCAATCAATTTGAATAGCTGTCATATACTTGCTGATGGAAAATTTTTAGGCTCTTGTCTGTTTTTCAGACCGAGGAAAGACTAACACCAGTGGCTGCATGCATCAATGAGCAAGCTGCATTTTGCCACCATCTACCTGAACTCTGCCCAATTGGTGGGCTGGGATTCTATCTTTCTAGTCATTTCCACATCCTTTCTCATGGATATCCAAACTTATTGCCAGACTTTTCAACAGGAGGAGAAATTGGGTATTGTTCATGGTATAGAACATTTCTCTTCCCAGGATCAAGTGGTGACAACACACAAATGACATATGAAGGTGAGTTCTAAATTGTCCTGTATTCAATAATGTTTTAGATCATTGCAAGCAGGTACTACTCATGTACATGCATAATGACATTAAGACTTGGAAAGTTACACATGCTGGACATCCATTTGCTGCAACTAGTGCTCATGAGCATGGTGTTGAAGGTACAAAGGCATTGGGAAACTGGAGCCAAGGAACACTCTGCAATTGCTATGACTAGACACTTTCTGTTGATGTGATGCTTGCTGCAGCATCATTCAATGGTAGGAGACAAGACTTTTATTTTCTAGCCTGAGATGTGCTAGCTATGTATCTGTCAGGTTCTGCTGACCATGGGGGCTCAGCTTAACTGGGCAAGTCCTTATTAGGCAGACACAATGTCCTGTGCTTATAACCTAGTGCTCCAGGGAGGGTGTGGACTTCAGATACTTGTGAGGGGAAGCTAAGGGAAGCAGTCCAAGCAAGTCCAGGGTGGTTCAGGGAAGTTTAAGACAAGATGCAGGGAAGGGTTGGACTTGAAGGGGCATCAGGCACAAGTCTAGAAGCAAGTAGTGGAAGTGTGGGGCAAACAGAGGCTATGCAAGTGATAAGAGCAGGGCCAGAGTTTGATGGGGGATCGATTGATATTGATGGGTTTTGGGGACAAGCAAATAGTGAGGTCTGGAGTTGATTAAGAATGTTTGGGATCATAAATTGTGAGTGTGGAATTTGTAATAGTGTTAGAGTTGAAAGGACTTGGGCATGATAAAGGAAATAGAGTTAAACAAGATGAGATGGAGTTGAGGCAAGATTGAGATGAGAATGAAAATAGATTGAAGTGGAGGTATGAAATGATAATGAGATAATAACAGAGATAAAGACAAGACAAGACTGGGAGACTGAGATAAGGAAAAACATAACACAAAACATAAAAAGAGACAAACAGACAATCAGAAACACACCAGGTAAAGCAGGTAATATCAAGACTAGAGTACCAGATGCTACTCTACAACTTATATACAAACTACTGGGCAGCTCCAGGGGCAGCAGGTCTGGCAGTGGGGCTCATTGGGGCCTTACAGAGTTGACAGGTGTCAGTTGTGATCAGAGGGTGGGCTGCAGTGATATACTAATGGGATCATGATGAGATCAGTTGGGGACATGGGCTGTCCCAAAGTCATTATGATGCTCTAGAGCTGGTTGGGTAAGTCAGGGTGACAAACTAGTGACATACATCAGTGTCAAAAACAATGGGGGAGGGTTCCAGGGGCTCAGGAGAAGAAGGGGAAGTGTCAAGGTCTGCAGGGAAACATGTTGGAGTCAGCTGGGGAGCCATTGGGGTTTGCTGCAGATGTGTTGGAGTTAGCCAGAGTAAGCATCATAGGTGAACAAAGGTTGGGGGATTCAAAGAGGGAACTCTAGAGAAGCAAGGCAGCTTGAGGAGAGGGGGGGTTCTGGGAATGGGTCATGATATCACTTCCCCTTCAGCATTGAGACCCTTGAAATGCAGGGCATAAGTTGGAGATGGGTAGAGGGCATGAGAATCAAAGCCTGAGCAATATTGATCAAACCACAGTGAGTGGTGGCAATGTGGGGAACAAAGTCAAAGCATGATTGTTGTTTATTAAGAAGCTCTTCCTAGGAAATTAAAAGGGGGGGGGGGGACATACTCTGGTGTTTCTCTGCTTCTTCCCAAGTCCCCTGACATCACCCCCCCTCTAGTGTGCAGTGTCTCGATGTGCAGGGTAGAAGAAGTTCTTGATTGCTTGGTCTGCTGGCAAGATAGGGTAGATTCCTTGTATGGTGTGCGGTGTGTCTGGATGTCTCCAGTGGAACTCCTTAACAAGTCCAGGGGCATATACATTCTCTCATGGCTCCCAGGAAATATCCTCAATTCTGTAGCCTTTCCACTTCACCTTGTACTGTAGTTGTCTCTGGAATAAACAGCTGTCCAGGATTTCTTCCACTTTGTACTCTTTGTTGTCATTGACCACCACTGGGGGCGGCAAAGGTGGTGGACATTGCCCTGGAATAAAATTTTTAGGGGCTAGGATAAGTTTGACCACATTGAACACCAGATGAAGCTGGTGCATCCCTGCAGGAAGTCAGAGTCAATAGGCCAAGGGTCCTACCTGTCATTCCACTGTGAATGGCCCTAACTGGTGGTGTGACAGCTTCTTTGAAGGACAGGTGGTCATAATGTTAGAGGCATCCAGGTAGACTTGATTCCCAGGCTGATATCTGCACTCTGGGGTCCTCCCATAGTCATAGTATTGTGCCATGTCATCTTTTGCCTTTGCCAGTGCAGACTGGGCCTCTTCTTGTGACCTCTTCATCTAGTCCACAAATTTGTTTACTGCTTTATTCTCCAAGGGTCAGGCCTGGAATTCAAAACCCATGCATGGGTGCCATCCAGTGTCAAAGAAGAATGGGGAAAATTAGGTGGACATGTGAACATGGTTGTTGTACTGGAATTTGGCATTGGGGAGGAGTTTGTTCCAGTCATGTTGGCACTTATTGCAGAAGAGGCAGAGATACTGTTCCAACTCCTAGTTTACATGCTCCATCTGGCTGTTGGACTGTGGATGGTAGGCAGTGGTGGTGTGGAGCTTCACTCCAAGCAGTTGGTAGAGCTCACAGGTGAACTCCACTATGAATTGCAGTCCCCAATCTGAGATATAGGCATTAGAGAGGCTGTAGAGCTTCCAGACATTCCTCCAGTACAGGTTTGCGGTGCCCATGGCAAAGCAGGTAGTGTGGGTTGGAATGAAGTGCGCTCTCTTGCTATACAGGTCCACCACCACCATGATTGCATCATAACTATGGGTGTTTGGGAGCTCTATGATGAAGTCCACATGTGCTATGCTCCATCATTCTGCAGGCACTAGTAGTGGGTGTAACTGTCTATAGGGGAGTTGGCATTGGGGCTTGGTTTGGAGGCAGAGATTGCAGGTACTAGTGTAGGACCCAATGTACTAGGACATCTGGGGCCACCAGTAGTTCCATGATACTCACTCCAGTGTCTTCTACTGCCTGGGGTGCCCTGCAATGTGGGAGTCATGGTGTTGCTCCACAATCCTCTAACAGAGCTCTGGGATGTTGGGGACATAGATACAGTCTTAGAAGGTCAGGATTCCATCTCAGAGGGCCCATTCATCAACGTGGACTGCCTTAACACCAGTAGCATGCTCTGACTTTAGTGTCTGAGTGGCCTGTGCCACAAGCTCTTCCTGTTGACCATCCCTATTACCCTGTTGGATGTCCTGGAGAATGTCTGCCTCTGCTCTGTCAACAATTAGGCCCTCCATAGCTTGGATCATGAACAATTTGGGGCAGAGGAGCATGATGTTACTGTTATCCCCTTCCCCTATTCCATGGTCTGCCCTCTAAGACAGGGTGTCTGGTTTCCTCATGCTCTGGCCAGGCTTGTGGTGCAAGGAGAAATCAAAGTTGGCAAGGTAGAGGGACCATCAGGCCTGCCGGTAATTGAGCTTCTTGGCCATCTGGAAGTATTCAAGGTTCTTGTGATCTGTTCAGACCTTGAACTTGTGCCATGCACCTTCCAGGAAGTGCCGCCACTCCTCAAACAACTGGATGATGGCCAACATCTCCTTGTCATGGATCTCATAGTTCCACTCCACCACATTCAGGCTTTTGGAGTAAAAGGCCACTGGGTGCCACTTCCATCCTCCAGAGATTGCTGTGAGAGCACTGCCCCAGTGGCAAAATTGGAGCTGTTGGCCTCTATGTGGAAGGGAGAGTTATTGTCCAGGAAGAGGAGAACAGGTCTGAAGGTCATGGCATGCTTGAGAGTGTCAAAGGCCATCTGTTCTGGAAGTTTCCAGCTCCACGTAACATCTTTTCCTGTGAGGTCAAACAGTGGGCAGGTGTGATGCAAGAAGTCCTGGATGAATCTCTAGTAGAAGTTTGCAAAACCAAGGAACACCTGTACCTCCTTCTTGTTTTGGGGCTCTGGCCACTCCGCTACACCTGCTACCTTCACTGGGTCCATCTCCACAGTTCCATAGGAGATGATCGGGCCGAGGTGCTTGATCTGGGTTTGTTCAAACTTGCACTTCTCCAGCTTGAGGTAGAGCTGGTGCCAGTGGAAGCATTCCAGAATGAGACAAGTGATCTGATGGTGTTCCTCCAGCATTTTGGTGTTGATGAGGATGTTGTTGAGGTACATGCACACTACACCCTCTGCAATGAGGTCCCAGAAGATGTTGTTCATCATGGTCTGAAAGGTGGCTGGGCTGTTAGTGAGACCAAAGAAAATAATGAGTGGCTTGAACAATGCCCAGTTGGTCCAGAAGGCTGCCTTCCACTTGTCTCTCTCCTGAATGTGCACATTGTTGTAACCCCACCAGATGTCCAGTTTAGTGAAGTATTGCACACTCTGGAGGTTGTTGATGAGCTTGGAGATGAGGGGGAGATGGTAGTGATTCTTCACCATCATGGCATTGAGTATTCAATAGTCCTATACCAGTCAGAGGGAGCCATCCTTCTTTTTGATGAACAAGACTGGAGAAGCCATCGGAGATTTGGATGAATAGATATGACCAGAGTCCAAGTTCTCCTAGAGGAAGGTGTCAAGCTCATCCTGCTCTCTGGGCATGAGGGGGTAGACCTTACAGCTGGAGGGTGCTGAGTTGGGCAGCAGTTCAATGGTGTGGTCCCACCTCTTGTGCTCCGGAAGTGAGTCGAAGGAGGCCTTAGAGAATACATCCTCAAATGCATGCAAGTAGGGGAGTACTACATCCTGGAACTCTTGAGGTGCAGTGTTGGTGGCAAAGGCCTGGGCCAGCCACTGGAATGTAGTCTGGCTAGCCCTGATCTCTGTGACAGAGGGCAATGAGTAGATAATGGTAACATAAATTTGATCCCCTACTTCTATTGCTTCATCTGGAAGCTCTGGTTCACATATACTACCAAACTCCCCTCTACACTCCTCTGGGGCTCCACTGTTGCTCTGATCATCCTCATAGAGGGCCTCCCTATGAGAAAATGCCAGAGGTGGGGGGTCCAGGAGGTCTAGATCAGTAAAGGGGAGAGGGCCAGTGTGACATGCTTGGATGGCTGTATGCTCTTGGACTTGAGTCTGACACTCTGCCCTGGCCTCCATGGCACAGGCAGAGCACTTCTTGGGGCATCTACTCATGGTCACCTCTCCCTTGGTCCAATTGATCTTGGGATTATGCTCTCAGAGCCACATGAACCTGAGGATCATGTTTTGCCTTCCTAAACTGGTGACAGTCAATATGGCACACTCCATGTGGTTCCAATAGTGGAGAACCAGGTCAACCATGGAGCTAATTGCACTGGCTTTGTTGGGCATTCTGTCAATATTGTAGATAGGAATGGGCTTGAGAAGGGACTGCATGGTCAGGCCATGGTGTTTGATGAACTCTGAGTCTAGAAAAAGTCCTGTTGCTCTGCTGTTCAGGAGAGCTGCGACTCCATGGTTTTGCTAGGTGTCCATTGTCTCAATCTCCACATCAAGGCACAAGGAATGGGCTGATGAGCCAGAGGCCATCATATACTGTTGGGGCATTTGGCATGCCCAAGTGGGGCTGCATTGTCAGACCTTTGGAGGTGTCAGAGAGCTTGGTGGGGGCTCTGGATTTAGTGTTTGTACATCTGAAAGGGGGCTTTGAGGTTCTTCTGTCTCAGAATGAAGAGCATTGGAAAAAGCAGTTTCATTTTCTATTGACAGACAAGAGAACCTGTTAGCACCTAGCAGTGGAGGTGTACACCTCATCCATTGCTTGACTAAAAATCCTCCTCTAGCTCCAGAGGTGAGGTGCTCATGTTGGCTTCCTCTAGAGTCAACTCTGATAAGGGCTTGTCCAGTAACAGAGCTCCAGTGGCATCTTTTGCAGCCAAGAGCTGCAGGAGAAGTTCTTTCTGCTCCGCTGCAGAAAGGTAGTGGACTTCCAGGCCCAGGGGACAGTGCCATACAAAGTGCCCAGGCTTCTTGCATCTCTAGCATAACAGTGGGGCTGCACAGAGTTGTTGGGCCACATCCACATCTATGGGAATCCCCGGGGGTAGGGAATGAGTGGCAGGGGCAGCTGGAGTGAGAGCTGGCACTGGGTGAGTAGGCATGGGGTGGTGGAAGTTGCTGACTGGAGCAGGGTGCATTGTAGAATGGGTGCAGCAGAGCTCTCTCTATATCTCCATGAGCTGCTATTGGTCCTGGGCCACCTCATACTATGACACAATCTTTTCATCATTGGGGTGACCCTCTGCCAGGTTGTCAATGCATTCCACCAAGGCAGAGTGCAAGCTATCCCAGAAGGTGAGCTTCCCTTGTCCATACTGCTCCCTGTTATGCAGCATCAGTGCTGCAGTCTTGGTGGGGTCCAATAGAAAAAACTCCACATAAAAGTTCTTCTTGAAGGCAGCCCAGTCCAGGAAGCTCCCCACACCTCTGGGACAGCAAAAAACTTGCAGCGCATAGGTGGAGGCATGTCTGGTCTTTATATATGACAGCACCCAGGCTATTTTCAATGCATTGGAGTCAAAAGCATCCCTACTAAGGTGGATGTAGGTGAGGCAGGACTGTAGGAATTGCTCTCTGCCAGAGTGAGCACCATCATATGTGTCTGGCAGTGCTGGGCAAGGGATCTGTGGCTACAGGGTCACTGGAGCTACTGGAGTGAGTGCTGTGGCAGGTGGAGCTGGTTCCTTGGCTGTGGAAGGGGCGGAGTTAGGGCTTAGGTGTTCTAGCAATGCCTGGAAGAACTGGAAGATAAGATCCATTGTCTGATGGAAAGTAGAGAGTTTGGTTATATGGTGGGTGAGAGATGATTGCATTGATTGCACCTGGGTTTCTAGGTGGAGCAGGCAAGTCCAGGCTTTATCCTATGGGGCTAGGGCCTCCAAGGGTGTGTCTAGGTTGGCAAGCTGAGACATAGAACTCTGCAATGCTTAATCCTGGCAGAAAAGTGACAGATAGTGGCTCAGAAGTTCTTTGTGGCTATACAGGGCTTCCAGGCCAGTTTTAGGAGACTTGTTCTGCTGTAAGGCAACCTCTGGAGCAACAGATTGGAGTCATACAGCTGGCAGAGGGGAATGTGAAGTATATTAGCAGAGTAGACGATGATACAAATTGGTAACTAATCACCTAGCAGAGGGGAATCCAAAGAGAACAAGTCTAAGGATCCCTGCTGCTTAGCGTGGTGCATCAGCAGGCAGTGGAGGCATGGGAACTACTGTACAGGTGATCAGAGCTACTCCTAACCCTAGGGCAATGGTTGCTGAGGTAATACAGAGAACTCCAGGGTTCTGGAAAGAGCCCCAGAGATGTTGAACAAGTTGCAGAGGTGCTGGAACCAGTCATGGAGGTTGGAAATAGAAGTCCCCTGACAAAGACTGGACATGCCTCTACCTATGTGCTACAAGTCTTCTGTCACCCTAGAGGTGTTGGAAGCTTTCTAGACTGGGCTGCCTTTGAAAAGGACTTCCATACAGAGTTTTTCCCATTAGACCCTGCTAAGACAGCAGCCTTGATACTGCATGATAGGGAGCAGTATAGACAAGAAAAGCATATGCTGGATGAGTACATTGACTTATTCTGGGCCCTGGTCAAACAGGCTGCCTACCTCAATGGCCTCCAACTATGCCTCACTTTCTGAGATGGCTTGCACCCTGCACTAATAGAACACATCAACAATCTGGTGGAGGGTTGCCCTGACAATGAAAAGATTGCATCATGGTATGAGGTGGCCCAGAACCAATGGCAACTCATGGAGATCTGGAGGGAGCTCTGCTGCCCCTGTCATGACCTGTCCCCTGGACCCCTGCAAATCGTCCAGCAACCTCCCATTCTCCAAAACCCCAACGCTCCACTGAACTTCCGCCCATGCCCCGCGCCTATTTTGATTAGCCCCGACGCACCCTTGGCTAACTCTGACGCCTCCCCAGCTAACTCCAACGGCCCCCTGGCCAACTTCGACGCCTTCCCTGCAGCCACTGACACTTACCCTGGATCTCCTAAACCCCAAGAACCACCCCCGCTGTTCCCGATCTTTGCCACCCATCATCAACTCAACACCCTGGCTCCTCCAAACCATTCTGGAGTATCATGACAACCTCAGAGCGACCTGCGTTCCCAAATGATCCCATCAACATATCAACGCAGCCTGACCCTTGATTGCAACTGACACCCGCCAACTCCGTCAAGCTCTGTCAAGCCCCGCCGCCACAGCCAACATACTCCGAAGTTCTCCAGTAGTCAGTATATAAGATGTCAAATAGCTCTTCATACTCTAGTCTTGATGTTACCTACCTATTGTTAATGTTACCTATGGTCTGATTGTTTTCTTTCTTGTGTTCCGTGTTCCGTGTCTTGTTTTCCTTACTCTCAGTCTCCTGGTCTTATCTCAGTCTCCTGGTCTTATCTCAGTCTCCCGGTCTTGTCTTGTCTCTATTTCGTTATCATTCTCATTATTGTTTCGTATCTCTGCGCAAATCTATTCTTGCTCCATCTCGACTCCATTTCATTTTGTCCGACGCTGTCTCGGTGACTCTGTCTGGCCGTTGTGCCCAAGTCCTCCTCAACATTAACGACCTCACAAACTCCGCAATTACGATTATGAACCCCAACACTCTTTCACCAGATCTGAACCTTGCTCCTTGCTCGGCCCTGGACTCCATCAACTCCAACTGATCTTCCATCAAACCCTGGCTCTGCTCTCATTGATCACATAGCCTCCTACCCCTTTGCGTCCACAAATCTCCCATACAGTCTTCTGCCTGAACCCCACCAAGCCTGTCCCGTTTCCTTGCAATCTGACTTCTCTGGACCTCTCCAGATCTGTTTGGATCACATCCCACTGACTATCCGCACAAGCAATCAGTGTCCAGAATGCTTTCAAGTGTCCGGTTGCCAGTGCAAGGGGATCATGCCTGCCTAGTAAGGACTCGCCCAGTGCAGCTGAGCCCCCGTGGTCAGCGGAACCTGACACCCCCATTCCACACTATGCCCCACTCTGATCAACAATTTCCACCACTCTGCACCTGCTCACCCAAGGCTAGCCCTTACTCTGGCCATCCCCATAGCATGCTCCCTGCTGCTGGGGATCCCCATGAATGTGAATGCTACCTGGCAGCTCCATGCTGCCCTGCCACTATGCCAGAGATGCCAGAAGCCTGGGCACTTTGCATGGCACTGCCTCCTGGGCCTGGAGGTATGCTACCTTTCTATGGTGGAGCAGGAGGAACTCCTCCTGCAGCTGCTAGCCACAAAGGATGCTGCTGGAACTCTATTGCTGGATGAGCCTACAATGGAGTTGACCCCAGAGAAGATTAGTGTGTGCACCTCACCTCCAGAGCTGGAGGAGGATTTTTAGTTGAGTGATGGATGAGGTGTATGCCTCTGTCACTAGGTGCTAACAGGTTCTCATGTCTGTCAATAGAAAATGAAACTGCCTTTTCCAATGCCCTTCATTCTGAGACAGAAGAACCTCAATGCCCCTCTTCAGATGTACAAACACTAACTCTGGCCCCTAAAGATCCCATTCTGGGGTGTTGTCTGCCCCCTCCACCACCCCCCATGGTGGTCAACAACAATGAGGAATATGAGGTGGAGGAAATCCTGGATAATCATTTATTTCAGAGACAACTACAATACAAGGTAAAGTGAAAAGGTTATGGGATCAAGGATATCTCCTGGGAGCCATGGGAGAACATACATGCCTCTGGACTTGTCAAGGAGTTCCACTGGAGACATCCAGAGGCCCCACATACCATACAAGGGATCTACCCTATCTCGCCAGCAGACCAAGCAATCAGGGACTTCTTTTACCCTGCACATTAAGATGCCACATGCTAGAGGGGGGGTGATGTCAGGGGACTTCCATTTCCAACCTCTGTGACTAGTTCCAGCACCTCTGCAGCTTGTTCAACATCTCTGGGGCTCCTTCTAGAACCCTAAAGTTCTCCGTATTACCTCAGCAGTCATTGTCCTAGGGTTAGAAGTAGCTCTGGTCATCTGTACAATAGTTCCCATGCCTCTGCTGCCTGCTGATGTGCCATGCTGAGCAGCAGAGATCCTTAGACTTGTTCTCTTTGGATTCCCCTCTGCTAGATGATTAGGTACTGATTGTATTGTTGTCTACTCTGCTAATATACTTTAGATTCCCCTTTGCTAGCTGTGTGACTCTGATCCGCTGCCCTGGAGGTTGCCCTTACAGCTACTCACTTGGCAGAGGAAGATCCAAAGAGAACAAGTCTAAGGATCCCCAATGCCAGTGTTCAGAAAATTTACTCTAGAGCTTCTGAAAACAATACTCAATAACAACCAATTCCAGAGTCCAATCAAAAAGTGGAAATCCATCATAAACTTCCTGCATGTGACCACATACCAATATGACCAAAAGATAGCCCTTTGTCAAAAGTACCTGTGGTCCAAAGATGGGAGGCCTACAATGAGTGGTGGGCCCAGAATACAGGAAACAAACCAGGAGTCTGGTCAGAGGCCATGTGGAAGGGGCAACACTTGTCAGAATTATGGACAGAGAACCAGTGCAGCCCAAAGGCTAAAACTGGGACCAGCAGATAGGGAAATTAAAGGAGAATAAAGGAAAACCATAAGGAGGGAGAACAGCACAGAGGTAAAACTGGGACATCCCCTGACAATGGCTTCACCATCTGTATCAGAGGTGTCACCAACATCTTCTGGGATCATTTCTATCAATTTGGATGGTCTAGCTCATGTGTGGGAGACTCCTGGCATTCCCTAATGGTCACTAAGAATGATCTGAGGACTTCTGACCATAATGCTGTGAATGTGTACAATGGGTTTTCCTCTTTGCTTGCTAGCACAGCCAACCCTTCTAGTTCTATTTTTGGGTATAATCTGGCAGAGGACACTCAAGTGCCCTCAGTGGTGATGCCTCCTGAACTACAGCTGATCAGATGGGAGTTGCTGCTAGCAGCCCTCTTGGCATTACAGCACTCTCTCCCCATGCTATGAAATGATGTGGCAAGATCCCAATGTTCCATGTAGAGCACTATGGAGTGCTCCATTGAACTCTGATTTGGTGTTAGGCCCAAAGATCTTCCATACCCTCTAACTTGGGATTGTCCTCTGGGATGGCTTCACCATCTGTATCACAGGTGTCACCAACATCTTCTGGGATCATTTCTATCAAGTTGGATGGTCCAGCTCATGGGTAGGAGACTCCTGGCATTCTTTTCACTGGGAAGGATCTGAGGCCTTTTGACCATAATGCTGTGAATGTGTATAATTGGTTTTCCTCTTTGCTTGCTAGTACAGCTGAACCTTCCAGTTCTACTTTTGGATATAATCTGGCAGAGGACACTCAAGTTCCCTCAGTGGTGATGCCTTCTGGACTACAGCTGATCAGATGGGAGTGGCTGCTGGCAGCTCTCTTGGCATCACACCACTCTCTCCTCATACCATGAAATGATGTGGCAATATTCCAATGTTTCATGTGGAGCACTATGTAGTGCTCCATTGAATTCTGGTTTGGTGTTAGGCCCAAAGATCTTCAATGGTGCCCATTGGGAAAAATGAACATTAGAATTTCTAATGTTCTGATCATAACTCATGGCAGTGAACTTCTTTTCAGAAGTTTGCAAACAAGTCAATGCTTGTTTCACTTTTCAAAAAACATGTAACATTTCCATTATGGTTCATGCAGCTTATGGTTCACACCTTGTAAGTCAAAACCAGTCATGATTCTGTCTACAAAGTATGAAGTAAGGTGCCACCTGTGATACTGCCAAGGTAATGCAAATATAATAAATAAATAGATGTATAATAATGTTACTCAAGAAGGTGAAGGGAAGCCTGCTGGATGCTTTGTTACAGTCAACCCCCCTGTCAACACTGCCTTATATCCCAAGAGCCATCACAAGCCTCACCCTCTTCTTTGCATGCATCCTGATAGGTTCTTACAGCTGGCTGCTGACAATCCTAACATCACTATCCACATTACTACACTTCCTAAGCCACAACTCTAACATTTGGTGCTGCTGTAACCACTAACACTGTTGAGCCCTGCAGATATGAGTCTTTTGCCCTCACATACAATCATACCAAGACTTACAACCCCTGTATATTTGGCACATGCAATCCCAAAACTGGTGTATACAATGTCAATAACCTGCAAAGCATCCTGACTTTCCCCTCCTTCAACACTTGCTATCTTGAGCTCTGCTCCTTCAATGTCATTGATGGGAATGGTAACATTAATGAGGATGGATGGGTGTAGATAGTCCAAGCCAAGCCCACTACTCATGAACTGACCA
This sequence comes from Termitomyces sp. 'cryptogamus', assembly GCA_020091625.1. Classification (NCBI taxonomy): domain Eukaryota; kingdom Fungi; phylum Basidiomycota; class Agaricomycetes; order Agaricales; family Lyophyllaceae; genus Termitomyces; species Termitomyces sp. 'cryptogamus'. The sequence continues at coordinate 6,276,033 of JAGYZC010000001.1, forward strand.
ATCAGGCCATCAGTGGCAACAGATAAGCCAGCTATAAGGCATGGCAGGCAAGAGGCAAGTGTTTAGTGAGAGGCAAAGGCAGAGGGCACAAGGGGCTGCACTGGCCAGGCTTACAGTCATTAATCAGCACTATTGTCAGGATTGAGGATATTGTATCTTTGGGCCCTTCCTATATACAACATCAGCTAGTACTACAACTACTATCTAGATTTTATAACAGCAGTGTAGAGAGTTTACTACCATAGAGCAACATCTACAGTTACTGAGATATCTGAAGAGCAGAGAGGAGACAAAGAATATTCTATAACAATAGTTGGTGATATAGAGTACAAACTGGTAACATATGTCAGGTGAGGGATAACTCAGAATTGATGAGGGTAAGAAGGTAAGTGCAAGAGGACTAGTCTCTGGACTGGTTCCAGCTTAGCCTTACTCTATCCAGCCATTGAGCTTCACCCCTCACATCCTCCTATACCCTACCTACACAACAACAAACCCAAACCCAACCCAAACACACCAAAAAAAAACCAGCACTGATTATTGTCTACTCCTATTACATACTGGCCCACTTAGTCAATAGCTCATAGTCAGTGGCTGCCTCTTAGCCATTGAGTCAATAATATGTATATGATTTATACCATCACGACACTCAACAAAAAGCACAGCAGGGGGCTGTCTTGAGACCAATGCTAAATATTTCTGATCACAATTGATAAAAGGGATCGTAACTCATACACGTTCATCTGCATCTTCCTCTGATGCCTGTTTTGCTTGAGAGGCAGTCCTCTTATGAAGGTAAAGAGTGTTCCTCTCCAGTGAGATCACTCTCATAATCTGAAGTTCCCAGATTGCTACTACTACAAACAAACGAACGTATGATATACTATGAGCCGAGTTGTCCATGTGGGTCGACGCAGTGCAATCAGTGGTGACGTATCCCCGCAGCGGCCTCTACGCGCAAGACCTCTGCTCGGAGAGCATCACGCCCCTCTTCGAGCCAGCGGATGTACTCGACTGCACGGAAGAGGACGCCGCTCTTTCCCTTTGTCTGGCCCTTTCCGCGGAGACCGCTGCCCTTGGGGCGTCCGCGAGTGGGCATGCCTATTTCGTGTACTGAGCCGGCGGGGGAAAGGAGAGAGATGAGCTGTGCGTAGCCGTCGCGGATGGCGTTGCGGCGCTTTTGCTCGGACATGATGTGGTTGAGACGCTTCTGCGGGGACGAGAGGAGGGGTCGTGGGCGGGGTTTGGGGTCTTGGGGTGGGGCGGGGGGCTCTGGGGACGCGCTGAGATGGGGGACGGGGGGGTAGTCCCAGTCGAGGCCGCCAAAGTTGTCGAGGAAGAGCTGGAGATCGAGGGTCTCGTCGGGGGAGAAGAGATCTGCAGAAGACGGGAGGGGCGGGGGGTTGGGAAAGAGACTGGGGTCGAAGCCAAAGTCAAAGTCGGGGCTCATGGTGGAGGAGAGGAGAGAGTTGGATAAGCACGGCGGGTTTGGCGGCAAGTTAGATAAGTGAGTTAGATAAGCACGCCGAGTTAGATAAGCACGGCGTTATGTAAGCCACGGCGCTCAAGATGAACGCAGAGTCACCGGAGTCGTCGGCGGCGGCGGCGGCGATCGACACGCAGCAACTGCAGGCGGGGCCGGAGCTGCTGGCCGAGTGCGCCCGGAAAGGTCGGTCGCTGTGCTCGAGTCGCTGTGGCGCTGACATTTTGCAGCGAAAACGCCGTCTGTGCGCCGCGCCTGCGTCGCCTGCCATTCGGGCAAGACGCGCTGCAGCGAGCATCTGCCCTGCCAGGTCCGTCTTCTCTTTTGTTGCGCCACACCTGCCAATTCCCTCCAGAGCTGCATCAAGCGCGGCCTCGCGTCGTCCTGCGCCTACCCCGACCCCGACACGCCCTTCCCAGCAGCAGTGCCGCCCCCTCCCATGTACGCCACACTCCAGCAGCAGTACTACAGCGACTACAACGGCGCCTACACCGGCGCATCCACCTCCACCTTCCGCCCAGCCAAGCGTCCCCGCCCCCTCACCGACCAAGAGACCGCCGCCATCCGCAACTTCACCCGGGGCGACTTTTTCATCGGCAACAATGCCCCCGTCCGCATCGACCCCCGTCTCCCCGTCAGACTCACCCTCGGCGACGGCGACCAAGTCCATTTTACCATTGGAGAAGCATTGTAAATACCGTCTTGTACTTGTATTATGTATTTTGATTGCCGGACTCTGTTCTCGACCACCATGGACAATGAAATCTTCAGGCTCCACCAGCTTGTGCACGAGCTCAGCGACCAGCTCGCCCACAACCAGAAATTCGCAGCGTCCCTCCACGCCCAGACCGCCGCACTCAGGGCCGAGGCCGCCCACGCTGTCTCGGGCGTCGCCCTCCGACGCTTCAACACAGACCTCGCCAAGGGTCAGTTTTCCGTCCACCGCTGCCCATCCATCATAACCACTCGCCGCAGAATCCTTTGAATCCGAGTTGGAACGAGCGAATGCAAAGGCGGTCATTGAAAAGCAGATCCTGCTCCATGAAAACAAGCAGCTGAGCCACCTGCTCAAGGAATACGAGACAACGATGGAGACCATCATGTCCAAATTCCGCAATCACGCAGTATGGTTTTTGATTTGTACCAGGCGCATCGTCGTCTCATTACCGCACAGCTCGCAGCGCAGCGACACGAACTCACGCTGACTCGACACTACGAAACTCTGCTCCAAGCCCGCGAAACCCAATCCATGTCCTCCGACCTCCTCTCCTCCACCGAGACCGCCCAAGTGCTCCTCCGACTGTCCCACCACCTCTGCCGTCTCCTGCGCTCAATGGCCGGCGACGACGACGACGACGACATCGACATCGACAACATCGACATCGACTCCCTCCCCATCCCCGACACAGACTGGGCCCACGACCGCGAGTCCGAAATCTCCCGCCTCGAGCACGAAAACGCCCTCCTCCGCCACCTCCTCCAAATCGACGACTCCACCATCCACTCCACCGGCATCTCTCTCGATCCCACGCGCGACGACCCCGCACGCTTCGCAAAGATCATCCCAAAGCGCATCAAGGACGGCGGAGACCCAAGACTCCGTCCTGGCTTCTGGGACGGCCCTCTCCAACCCTCGCCCCCGCCTCCGCCTCCGCCCCCGCCGCCCCCAGCACCCCCAGCGTCTCTCCAGCAGGACATGCCCATTGCCCAGGGCTACCTCCAGGGCCCCGGCCCCGGCCCCGGTGCCGGCGCTGTCCTGCAGAGAGCGCTGGACTTGCAGCCTGGGATGAGGATGGGGACCAGGGGGCAGGGCAGGAGGTCCGGCATCATTGGGAGGGGCGCGAGGAGGGGGCTCGTCGGCGTGCAGATGGGCGATGGGTGGCATCCTCCTGGCCCGTGGCAGGGTCCGGGAGCGCCTGCGATGGATTTAATGAGATAGTTGTAGACGCGCTCATGGTCACGTGTATCTCTAATACTCTAAGAACACGCTCTGTTTGGAAAGACAAACTAGAAATGCGTGTCTACGAAACTAGCGAAGAAGAAAGTCGACGTGCTTATGCTGTCGAATTGAGGGAGATCACTCCGCGCGGGCGTACAAGAGGCTAGGTGCGACGACTTCTAGATCGACTACTCGGTGTTTAAAATCGTTCACGGGGCAAACTGGATTTGAGTGGTCGACATGCTTCTGTGAGATGCTGGCTAAATGGAACGCATACATGTCCAGCCTCCTAGAGTTCTCTGTGTTTGAATCACAAGTCAAATATGGCGATAGAACATTCCAAGTGACAGAATATGCATTCGACGATATAACAATCTGGGAGAACTTGACAATAACCTGGACAGTCCCTTCAACCGTCAACTATGGTTTTCTCTTTCAACTCTTCGCACCATCGCCGCATCTCCCGGTATACCCCAAGCTCAGAAACTCTCTCTGGTGCATCTCCCTTCCTTCCGAGATTCCGGACAAGATTTTCAGCCGTGCTTCTGAAAACAAGATACGCCTACTTAGATCGAACTCAAATGGGGTATGAATGACGCAAACATAATATCATTCCTCCACGCCGTCCAGGATGCGCCGATGCATGTTTTATCTATCGATGGCGCTGGCGCTCTCCAGGCCGACCTATACCTTTTCGAATGCATTGCACACCACTTTCCTTACCTACTGTGTCTCACGATTCTACGCAACGCCAGCACCCGCTCAAGACGTACCAAACCAAACACCGTACTTTGGCCTCTCCCAACCTGGAAATACGCCCAACGTCTCTCATCGTTCCCGAAACTCTAATATTTCTGTTGGAACAACAATGTATGCATGGCGATATATTCGATATACTCCTTGGGACGGCCAAGATGACAATGACGATGACGATGACGATGACGATGACGGTGTAGCTGAATGGAAAATAAAAACGTGAATACGAGTGGGTCGCGCCTGAAGAAGAGTTCTTGTTGTGTCGCGTCATTGCAGGTGCATGGGAGTGTTGATGCAATTGGAATGTAGAAAAGAATAAAAGTATAAGTAGCAGTTTGTGGATTGTAAGGAATGTAGTAATCATCTGTTAGCATTCGTTGTTGCAACGGAATGGAGTTCTATAGCTGTTTGAACAAGATGTATCTGGAGAGGGAAAGAAGTTATCATTGACATTATAAGATGATGGGCCGGACCACTTTCTGAAACTTCCATATCAGATTCCATCCACTATCACAGTACAGATGACAGTTTCAAGGCAAACAATGACAAGTATAAGAAGGAAGTTTAAAGATAATCTCAATCTGTAATACCAACTATTTGTTTATAATTTTCAATATTTTCCTCCGCAGTACCACTCCAGACAGTTCCTTCACATGTCTTCCAGCTGGGAGATGAATGTGTTGCTTCAAGAATGTCTTGAACAGTGCTAGCATCCAAAGCAAGAGGACCGCTAGCTCTTGATGTTGAATACTGCTGCAGGTTGGGGAGGCACGTGCTATAAGAATCAACAACAGGCTGAGATGCCTGTGGTGTGATATTTTAGAATATGCAGAGTCTCAAGAGCGTGTAGGGTATGATGAGAGTTACCACTCACAGTGGACTGATTGCCAGACATACTGCTAGAGTGATTAGACTGAAGGGCCAAAGTGCAATATTAATCGAAAATAAATACATAAGGATACAGCTATAACTATACAAGCGAGACTAGTAAAAAAACTTCGCCAAAAGAATGCAAGGTAAAAAGAAATAAGACCATCATTTCGCATTGCAATGATCATCCCAATTCCTCCTCAAGCTCTCTCGCCAGGAAATCGTCTTCTTCATCTTCTTCGTCCTCTTCTTCATTATCTTCGTCATCCTCATTCTCTTGCCCAGTTTCAGCAACCTTAGGTAGCAATCGAGAATCCGTCACACGAGGCTTGTCACCATCCCCCGCCAAATCTTCTGCAGAAATCGAATCTTTCAGTCTGGAAAACCCGGTGCGCTCCGCAGCCAATTTCTTCCGCTTTGCAAGGGGCGACCGGAGAATATCATCATCAATCTTTCCTGACCCATTCACACTCCCACCATCAGAAGGCGTGACACTTCGCAGTCGTTTCCGACTTATTCTCGGGGTGTTTGAGACACTATCAGGAACGCCCACAACGCAATTATCAGCACCGATTCAGGGTACCAATCAAGCCGGCTTACCTCATGTCACTGAGATCCTCATCTTCCGATGCGAAATCGCTCCTCATCCCACTCCCATCGCTGCGCGCGTCGTCCTCGTCGTCGGTCTCGTTCAGAAAAGCATCCACTTCGTTATTAATGTCATCCCAATTGATTGCACTAAGCTCCAACGCTCCCGGATCCTTCACCTCAGGAACAATTTCCTCATCCCAGTCATCCGCATCTGGTTCAGGATCAGACGAGATCTGCTGGGTATCCGTCATTGGGCTTGAACCACTTTGCCCTGGTGCATGTGGCTCCTCCAGAAGATATGGAGCCTCGTCCTGACGCTGCCACGTCGCGATCGAATCGGTAAACCATGCAAGCCATACAATCTTGATGCCACCCCGCTTACGTGCCATATCGACTTTCACGGTTCCACGCTGATGAAGGACTTCACATATTGCCATACGATGACGTGGGTAAAGAGAAACTTACCTTGGCTGCAACGACGTGTGTGATATCGGGCTTGAGCTCGGTAGAACATCGAGCTCCGAACATATGCGCCATCTTCCAGATCTCGGTGGATTCTGGGCGAGTATCGAGGGGTATCACACTTGAAAATAGGAGATGGACGCCTTCGAGAACCTCTGATCGTATTCGGGGAATGATTCTCTGTCAAGTCGTCAAGAATATGTTCATTCTCTAGCATCTAAATACTGCCGTACCGTCACGTCATATGGTGACTTTTCGCGTCTCTTGGCCGAAGTACTACGATCTTTGGGAAAACCATAAGCATTAAAAAAGCGACTATGTACTTCGCGCAAGATCTGAAAGATCAGTTGAATAAATGTCGTCACTTCGAGTTCTATGCATACCTTGAACACACGCTCCAGCTCGACATCGTCGTTTTTCAGCAAAGCTTTCCGCTCAGGCTTGGGCGTCGCCGGTTCCTCTTCTTTCGGTGTGGCCTCATCCATGGTCCTATCGTCATGGTGGTGGTGGTGATGTTGATGCGGTGCCTCGCCCTCCGAGAGCGCTTCTTGTTTCTTCGCCAGAGGTCGTTCTTCAAGCTGAGCTTCTAGAGCTAAATGGTTTTGCGTCACCAACGCTGTCTTCGCAAGTTCGGCATTGTCGTCCTCGGAAGGTGGGGCAGGCTCGGGTACCACCAAGGGGGTAGCTGCGGACGCAGTATCTTGAGCAACATCTACGGGACTCTCCGGGTTACTAGGTGGGGGTGACGTCTTCACAGAAGCGGGAGACGAGATCACAGGAGTCAGGGGCTCCAATTTTGGTAAAAATGTAGAGTTGATATCGCCAATACCGACGAAGAAATCATCTAGACTCTATTTCAGTCGGTGCAACTAGAGACACACAAAACACTCACAAGGTACAACTTTGACAAGGTTCGGGCTCCATTCCCAGACGTCCGCACGATCATCGATGATGACTACCATAGAAGTATCACATGGGAACAACCTTTGTAGGCTTTTCTGAGTTAAACCTCGAAATAGAGTCAGTAGCTCGTCACGATCAGGAGATATGGAACCTTACTTCCGCTTTCATCTCGACTAAGGAGACGACCGCCAAAGATTTTACCGTCTGGATCGATCGCAGCACACACTTCCTCTGCGTATGCTCGCGTACCCATAGTATAAACGTGCATTTCATACATTTTGGCTGTTTCTTGCAGAAACTCTTTCCAGCCCGGCCTGAGAAGCCGTCAACCATCAAGCTGATATACCGGGAGACCGGCGCTCTCACCTCGGTTTGATATAGTACATGCATCCTTCATTCTCAATCGCCTTGTTTTTTCCCTTTCCTCTTTGTGGGATGCGAGGTCCAAAGGACTCCGGACCAAGTCGAAACTTTTTGACGTCTTTAAGGGCCTCCCAATTAGGATTACACTCATCGTCAGAATCGGAGGAAGTATTTTCGGAATCATCGGCTGCGACTTTGCTCGTGGAAGCCTTACTTGCTTGTCGCGCCTCCCATTCTTCACCCTCTGTGATCCATTCGCCCACGGTCGGGTCGACTGTGGCGTGGACAATCGTCTGGTCCAGATCGACGATAAGAGAGAGTTTGCGTGCCTTTAACAGGTTCTCTGCTGTCTCACGCTCAATTCGCTGGGCCTCCTCAAAAGACACGGTAGGCCCAAATGCGGAATGGGTCATTTGTATAGAAGCGCGAGATGCATCAGAAAAACCTGTGTAGTCGGTACTACGACGGCATTTAGCACAATCCAGACTGGGAAAGATCTTCAACTTACTTTGTCATGTCCTTTCCGCAGAGAACACACATCCCACTGAGTTGCATACCGTGCTTACATGGCTCAACGACAACGACAACAGGCCGCTCTTTCGCCCTGTGTTGGGAGATAGCATCTCCCACTTTGACATTCCATTTTTCAAGGGTGCCTTCGATGGCCGAGTCCCAGGTGCCGAAGCGGGTCTCTGGTTTGGCATCGGAAGTAGTGGAAATATGGACGAAGGAATAGCCCAAGAGTCGCGTGCCACGTTGGATAGAGGAGGCAGGCTGTGCATCTATAGATATAATCCTTATGGGATAAGGGAAGGTGGGAGGGAGAAAGAGTTCCGTCGGGCTGGCCGCCATATCTGCTCAACATCCGCCGTGACTGTAGGGAACCAAGTCTTGTCGGAACTCGGATTTATCCTCTGATTGCTCATCATCTTGTTCGACTCGAACGACATCCATTCCGGTTGGGACGATGCTGGTCGAGTAGTATCTCTTATTTATCAGCGACTTATTCCATAGCATGAATAACATCTGGAGGGATCCTACAACATCATCGATATCATTTTGATTCGCGGACACAGCCGACTTTTGTGACTGTGCTGAATAATTGACATCTGGGAAACACAATATGCATTATGCTCACGGTATATTCATTGCAATTGGAAAGTTTGATTAGATATCTGGTTCATCAGTGAAGCAAGGGCTTAGTCTGCACACTTCTACGGCGAAAACACGCATTTTTCTATGGTCTTCCTGCACACCCGGAATAGATATTCCATGAGAAGTACTGTAGTCCCATCGTATATCCCTTAGATAGAAAGGATCGACTCCCAGACGCGGGGTCAACGGTCAACGCGCGACTCGGTCACAACACGTGATGACATTTTTAACCTTCAACCGAACCACACCAATCTGGCACGCTCCTTTTTCAACTCCCTTGTCCGGAGGATCGTCTGGATCCATCGTTATCGCCCCAATCTCTTGTATCCCTGTCTTCCCCTCAGGCCGGTCAACATGCCAAAAGCTTCCAAAGGCAAGAAATTCTATGCTGTACAGAAAGGCCGTCAGACTGGGGTCTTTTTGACATGGTAAGGAGCTTCGTGCTCCAAATCGGATCAAACTTTGAACTATGGGCTAAGGACAGACTGTGAAAAACAAACAAAAGGATTTCCTGGAGCCAGATACCAAAGTTTTACGAATGCAGCAGATGCTGAAGCTTTCGTTTCTGGGTCTTCGTCCAAAGACCCTGGGCCATTCGTTCCTTCAAGATCCGATCCTTATGGATATGTTGCACCAAATGCTAAAGGGAAGAAGCGTGCAATGTCAAAGGATCTAGCAGATGAAACTGAACACGACATCGTCTATTGTGATGGGGCTTGCAAGGGTAATGGTCAGCTAGGTTCCGTCGCAGGTGTGGGTGTGTGGTGGGAAGAAAACGATCCACGGTAACAGACTTTATCTTTTGTTATCTGGCTGCCTTTCTCAGTGCGTCTAGTAACATAGCAGAACGCTGTCCTGGAGATCAAACGAACAACAGAGCAGAGTTGATTGTACGTGTTTTCACTTTGCTAGATGAAATATTGACTTATTGACTAATCAATGCATAGGCGATTGTGCGAATGCTTGAAACGACCCCGAAAAGCAAGAGACCATTGCTTATCAAGACCGATTCTCAATATTGCATCAAATGTGTGAATCCTGCTACTTTATGTTTTGTGTTAAACTTTATATGGCCCAGGTTTCTTCCAGTGGCTACCAAAATGGAGATACAACAATTTCCGAACGTCAGGGGGTAATCCTGTGAAAAACGTCGAGATTATCAAATATGTATCTGCTCTTCTGGAGGTGCGAGCTCTTGTGGGACAGCCTGTCCGCATGGAGTATGTCAAAGGTCACAGTGGCGATAGAGGTAACGACGGAGCCGACGCACAGGCTAACAAAGGTGCTTTGCTCCCGTCTGTGCCTGAGAGAGATTGGGCAAAGGCGAAGCAAGAGCTCTTAGAAGGGCTCAGGGAGGAAGGTAGTAGCGAGGTTCAGCCAAGATTGGCACCTCTAGATTTCGATGCCGGTGTACTTGAACAGTCGACGAACCAGCCTCATAAAGTTAGGAAGGTCAGCCACGACCAGCCTTTTTCAAGGATGTCTTCGGCGCCCGCTTCGACGGAGTCACGCAATCTGGAGCCGCTGTCTACCGAATCATCAAATGCACAAGTCCGCTCACGCTCACTGCCCTCCATTTCTCCACATCATCCGCTTCCGATAATAGAGGTTTCATCGTTGCCTCCACAGGCCACTGGTCCATCTCAGCCCCCACCCCCTCCGCTTCCGATAATCGAGGTTCCGTCGTCGTCTCCACAGGAAACTGGACCGTCCCAAGCTCAACCCCCACCTCCTCCTTCACCTTGCAACACAGGTCCTGTTCAGCCCGGGAATATCAAAGTAGTAAGCCCTATGGACTCCCAGCTTTCCAGAGAAGAGTCGAGCAAGCCCTCGAAGACGCCAAAGACGCCTGTTCGTAAACATGGCATGGGACTCTTTACGACAACTCCACCACCGAATGCGGGGTTGGTCAGGAGATTCTCGACACTACCATGTGAGTCCCAAGAGGCTAGAGAGTCAGAGTTGGTACGGCAGGCTGAGGAAAAAATTGCGAGATTCGTCGGGGAACCAATGGCGGTAAACGTGGTAGGCATCGCTGCTGATCTGAATGTAAGTCCACTCGTCAAAGTTTTTGTGGAATGTCAACACAACCATATGAGTCTCAGGATACCAAGGAGTCGGTGTCGATACCGTTAGATCAGGAAAAAAACGAGAAACCGATGTTGATGAGCGTAGATGCTGCAGATGTTGATCTGAATGTAAGTTCATTCTTCCGATCTTGTCAGAAAATAATCATCACATTCCCGTGTGTCCCAGGAGGCTCAAAAGTTGGAGCTAGTGCCGAAAGATCAGGAAGAGATTGAAAACTCGATGGAGAAACCAATCACGATGAATGTGGATGCCGTAGACGTTGATCCGAACGTAAGTTCAGTCTTTCAAGTCGGTCGGATTTTTTTTTCAACACTACCATACGTCCCAGGACGTTAAGGAGTCGGAGCCAGCGCCGAGCACTCAGGAAGAAACCGCGAAACCGATGGTGATGAGTATAGATGCCGCAGATGTTGATCTCGACGTAAGTCCAGCCTTACAAACCATTTCTTCTAACCTCATGGTTACTTTAGGATTACCTAGATTGTGTAGATGATGAGGATGACCCTTTCAACGATATCTAGTGTGAATTGGACTTTTCTCTTGTTGACAATCGCAGTTTGCTTCTTGTATTGCTGAACCTAAATCACTTGGAACCCCTTGGTGTGATAGGGTAATAAAACAGCACTGATGGTTAAATGGACCTCATATCTTCTCCATTCTTCTCGGTCAGGTGCATATGGCCCCTTGTTGCGTACATGTCTGATCGTTTCGCTGTTCGATGTTCAACTCTGCAACGCGTCGGCTTCGAAGGGAAATCAATACATCAAGGGCGCAGTCATACCGAAACTATGCCTTGCGTGCTGGAAGGGAAACTCTGTCCGCTTGGTTTTGATATTCACTTTACGTGACCCTTCTTAGCAGGTCAAGCTTATGTACCTACAAAACCTGGAGGAGTTCACGGCTACCGAACGCGCTCAGCTTCTTGCAATGATGATAACGATTATGTCTTTGGTGTCAAGGATGGAGTTTTGTCATCAAGACGTCGAGACGGTCGTGTCATGGTGTGATTGATGCCACGTTACAATATTCTTGATGCAGTAAGGTTCTTTGCTTTGATCATGATCCTCCCCGGTACTAACGAAACAAAATGATATATAACGGCGGAGCAATGATTGGTCATACATTCTATGCAGGTGATTGAATGCAGGTCTCTTGTCTTTCTTCCTTTCTTTTCTGAGAATGGACGACTTGAAATAACCGCTCATCGAGGTTTTGATGCCATGACGGGATTTCGCAATGTTTTGGAGTGAGTTGCCATTGGTGCCGTTGATACAGCATCAGTGATTTTAGCACAAGTCATCGCTTGGTTCCACGCATCATGTCATTCTGATTTACATCAATCACCAAGGTTGTAGGTAAATAGATCGACTCGGGGCCGTTTCAGCGATAGTCTCTGCACAAAAAATAGTCTGGAAAAATATTATGTGACGCGACGCGTGACTAGTACGTCCAATCTATGACTTGCGATAGCCTTCAACCACGTCCTAAAACTCAGAATAGACGAATTCAATACGCCACTTTCAAGCGAAATATATCCGAATCGTTAAACTCGGATCTCAGGGGAATGGACTTCATGTCAATGCGACTCGTTCGCATCACACGTACAGATGCTCTGTGTTTCGCATGACCTTTGGATCATTCCTTGATATTCCCGTAGTCAGATCCGTCAGATGGCTATCGCTACGGAAACGTGACAAGCCTCATCGTCCATGGTATAAGAAGGCTCACTCGTTGATTCTCGATTCTCCAATCCTCAGCAGGTTCTGAGTATCGCCTAGACCAAACTTCCCAACTCTCAGCAGGACTGACCCCTTCTCTCAACTTACCTCTAATCATCCTAAAAAAATGAAGTACTCTCAAGCTATCCTCCTCGCCTCTGTCGCCGCTTCCACCCTCGTTTCTGCTGCGCCTACCGTCAACAAACCTGATGGCGCTGGCTCCGTCGATTCGGTCTCTGCCACCAATCCGTCTAACGCTACAACAGGCGAGAGTCATCACCACAAGAGTGGTCACAAGCACAAGCACCATCACTCTTCCGTCGCCGTCTCCGCTCGTGACTTTGACGATGAACTGTTCGAGCGGGAGCTGGACAACACGGCGCCTCATCATCATAGCTACGACCGCAATCGCCAGAGCCAGCGCGAAATGACCAATGGTGTCTCGAATGATTCTACCCATGAGCACAAGCACCATCACTCGTCGCATGAGTTGGATAGCTCTGCCCAGGATGCCGGTGCTGGAGGTGCCTCTAATTTCGGTGCTGGTAGCAAGTTTCAACACCACCGCCACCACCACCATCGTCAGAGCAAACGTGATGTGAGTGCTGACAACGATGCTGATTCCACTGCTACTGCTACTGCTACTGCTACCGCGGCTTCTTCCACCGCGGCTGGCAAGACACGTCCTCACAAGAATGGCCGCAAGCATCAACACAAGCACCACCATTCGTCGCGTGACTTTGATTACGAGCTCTTTGAACGTGAGCTGGACAGCGCAGCACCTCATCGCCACAGCCACGACCACGATCGACAGGGCCAGCGCGACACAACCAATGGTCACTCGGCTGATTCTGCTGCTTCTACCCATCAGCACAAACACCACGACCCGTCGCGTGGGCTGGAAAGCACAACCTCTCATCGTCACAGCCACGACCGCAATCGTCAGGGCCAGCGCGAAGCGACTAACGGTGGCTTTAATTCTGCTGCTTCTACCCACCAGCACAAGTATCACCACTCGTCGCGTGAGCTGGACAGCTTTGGCCAACATGCCGGTGCTGGAGGTACTTCTGATTCTGGCGTTGGTGCATCCTCTGCTGGCGGCAAACCTTACCGCCACCGCCACCACCGCCACCGTCAGGACAAACGTGATGTGAGTGCTGACAACGATGCTGATTCCACTGCTACTGCCACTGCTGCTGCTACCGCGGCTTCTTCCACCGCGGCTGGCAAGACACGTCCTCACAAGAATGGCCGCAAGCATCAACACAAGCACCACCATTCGTCGCGTGACTTTGATTACGAGCTCTTTGAACGTGAGCTGGACAGCGCAGCACCTCATCGCCACAGCCACGACCACGATCGACAGGGCCAGCGCGACACAACCAATGGTCACTCGGCTGATTCTGCTGCTTCTACCCATCAGCACAAACACCACGACCCGTCGCGTGGGCTGGAAAGCACAACCTCTCATCGTCACAGCCACGACCGCAATCGTCAGGGCCAGCGCGAAGCGACTAACGGTGGCTTTAATTCTGCTGCTTCTACCCACCAGCACAAGTATCACCACTCGTCGCGTGAGCTGGACAGCTTTGGCCAACATGCCGGTGCTGGAGGTACTTCTGATTCTGGCGTTGGTGCATCCTCTGCTGGCGGCAAACCTTACCGCCACCGCCACCACCGCCACCGTCAGGACAAACGTGATGTGAGTGCTGACAACGATGCTGATTCCACTGCTACTGCCACTGCTGCTGCTACCGCGGCTTCTTCCACCGCGGCTGGCAAGACACGTCCTCACAAGAATGGCCGCAAGCATCAACACAAGCACCACCATTCGTCGCGTGACTTTGATTACGAGCTCTTCGAGCGTGAGCTGGATAGCGCAGCACCTCATCGCCACAGCCACGACCACGGTCGACAGGGCCAGCGCGAAACAACCAATGGTCACTCGGCTGATTCTGCTGCTTCTGCCCATCAGCACAAAAACCACGACTCGTCGCGTCAGCTGGAAAGCACAACGTCTCATCGTCACAGCCACGACCGCAATCGTCAGGGCCTGCGCGAAATGGCTAACAGTGGCTCTGACTCTGTCGCTTCTACTCATCAGCACAAGCACCACCACTCGTCGCATGAGCTGGACAACACTCATCGTCCCAGCCACGACCGGAATCGTCAGGGCCAGGGTGAGATGACCAACGGTGGCTCGGCTGATTCTGCTGCTCCTACCCACCATCAGCATAAGCACCACCACTCGTCGCGTGACTTCGATGACGAACTCTTCGAGCGTGAACTGGATAGCTCGTCCCATCACCACAGCCATAACCGCAATCGCCAGGGTCAGCGCGAAGTGACCAATGATGTCTCGGGTGATTTCGCTGCTGTTACCCATCAGCACAAGCACCACCAAGGACCGCGTAAGCTGGACAGCGATGCTGGCGCCTCTGATTCTGGTGCCGGTGTGCCCGCTGCTGGTGGCAAGCCTCATCGCCACCCTCACTACCGCCATCGTCAGGGCAAGCGCGATGTGGCTGATTCCGATTCCGCTGCTGCTACTGGTACTGTTTCTGCTGCCATGACTACTTCGACTGCGGCTGGCAAGATGCGTCCTCACAGGAACGGGCGCCACCACCACCACAAGCATCACCTCAACGCCCGCGAGATTGAAGATCGCATTGCGGCACGCAATTTCTTTACCAAGTTCCTCCACCGTACCCCAAGCGTCAGCATCCCCCAGAGCAATCAAGATCAAAACACTCAACGCGACTTCATTGAGCTCGATGCCCGTGACCTCGATATCGATGAGCTTGACTAAAGGTCAGTTTTCTTTCCACGCTCTCTCCAGTACGGTGACTGATCTCAGCTCAATTTGGACAGGCGAGTGAATGAGAACAATCAATTTGATAGCTTAGGATAGTACTAGGACGTCTAACTCTGGGTAGTTGGATGTACTGAATATGGTAGATGTGTTGGGAATATATGGTCTTCATGATATATCCGCAATGTGTGTCTAGCTTTGCTGAGACGGCAATTAAGATTCTTGAGTGACGATCATTTTCAATCCCCGACTTCTGCTGCTGAATTAGTTCATCACTCAATTGCACTGGCCATCCTTTCCACAGTTGTCCACGATACTCAATCTATTTCAAGGTCTCTGTACGCGTAAAGCCAAATAACTTCAGCTCAACTCCAAAGACACGAGCGTGTAGAATTGTAGAGAACTGCAGCGAGGTATACGTACTTGATATATAATTATAGTAAGTCCTGTCCGAGTGTGACTTCAACTTCTCGCAAACTTGAACCAGTATCATTGGTGTTGGTGGTCTCGATTCTGATAGCTCCGCCCAACCACCCTGAATATATCGTCTCATCAAGTTCGTTGGCTTCGCGATGCATCTATCCATATAACTCAGTTCCCATCTCTCATCGACCTGGGCCTATGATGTGATGAGTCTCTTCGTGTTCAACATCCAGCTTGATGGTTGCCCTTGAGCTCAAGCGTCATATTTGTGGCCTGTCCAGCGTATCTTTTTTTGCTTCACTTGGTACCGTCCCTTTTGAGCGATGTCGATGTCGGAGAACCTCCTCGTTGTTATTGATTCTAATTCGGATAAGCTTGTCTATGAAGGCGGGTCTAATGGAAGATGGACCACGAAAAGTGGTACCCAGTGGTATGGTAATTCTTCCGCATGGTCTGGGACAGCATCTGGATCTATTCATATCACATTCACTGGTATGTTGTAGCTCGGACCCGCATGAAGGAAAGACATTGACATTCTTTCTGGTTTCCAGGAAATACAGTAGCTTTTTACGGCCATTCGCCTCCGCTCGAGCAATCTCAGGAAATGACAGTGACTATTGATGAACAGAAATCGTACAAGACGGATTTTCCGGCAGACAATGCTGGGAGTTACTGTCAATGGTGGCAGTCGCCGACGCTGGATGACGGCACGCATACGATATTATTAGAAGGTTTGACCCGGACGTCGTTGGACTTCGTGGTTGTTACTGTCAACGACACCTCTGTGCGGAAGGGACAGCAAGTCATCGTCGACGACGACGATGCATCCATAATCTACCATGGTGATTGGAGTCGCAATATTGGTCCGTTCACCTCCCACGGAGGAGAACTGGTCTCGTTTCCCTTTCACAATGCTACTCACCAGAGTACAACGGTCGGGTCTTCCGTGTCATTCAACTTTACAGGTTTGTCTCTGATTTTTGTTGATGGGGAGTGTAAGCTATATTCTTATTCTTATTATCTAGGATCATCTATCGCTGTGTATGGTTCGTTGTCAGCGGGGGTTCCTGGCTCCATCACGGCACGGTATACCCTCGATTCCAATGTAACCACGTCGAAGTATGATCGCCCAGAAAATCCTCCCCAAGCCAACGCCGTGCTAGCACTTCGAAATTTCTTATTTTATTCCAATGGTTCATTGGACGCCGGAGACCACACATTGTTGATCGAAATTGAAGATGTGCAGAGCCTGACTTACGACCTCGATTACATCGTGTACACGTATTCTGACAAAATGGTCTCATATCCAGCTGATTTGACTCCACCAGCTTCACACACAAACCCACTCTCATCCGTGACACTCACCTCCAGTACATCGTCAAAAATGATAACAACAGCAGTTTCTTCCTCTTCCTCTTCCTCTTCTTCAACTTCGTCTTCATCTTCGAGCGTGGACATCACACCCACTATCACCCTTAGTACCACCTCTTTGGTCCCAACGTCCCCTCCGACCTCAAATTCCGAAAGTACTACGAGTTCAAATGCTACACCGACAGCGGTTTCAGGGTCCATCAACACTAATCTACGCACAGGAGAAATCATAGGCATTGCTGCAGGAAGCACGGTCATTCTGGCGGTACTTATCGCCGCTATTCTCTACTGGCAACGACGTCGTAATCGACTTCGTCGCTTCGCCCTGCTACATGACATCGGTAGTAGCTCCAGCTTCGGTACGCTTCGAGGCAAGTCGGAGGGATCCCGTTCATTGACTCCAATTGAGCCTTTCACGCTCTCTCATCCTGCTCCAGGCTCCAGAGCCGTCGAAAGTCCGGATCTGAAGAATTACAATGTTTCCAGTTTCAACCGAAATTTCGACTTTAATCGATTTTCGGCCCTTCATAGAAGATCAGGGTCTGGGCCCCGTCTTTCAGAGGATAGTGCTCATTATACCCTGGCGACATCATCGTCCACTATCGCCGTAGACAGAAGACCTCCCTCGTATAAATTCTAAAGTGCTTATATGTGGTATGTTTAACGGTTCCTCAGTATCTTTCTTTTTATAGTTTTTTGGCCTATTTTGGGTTTTGCAGCTTGAAAGGCTTACGAGTATACCCATATACCCATTCAAGTTACAGTTGATGTTGACGTTGAGGAACGATCCAAGAATCTTGTATGTAGATGTGTATTACAGGATCGCTACTAAATGTACAACCTTCTTTGAAAAAGGTCATGATCATTAATATTTGTGCCACGAGGACGTCATTGTGATTTATATGGACCAAGGACAAACTTGGCTTGTTGCAAAAACGGCTACAACGAATTCTGTTCAGAACTTGAACCCCTTGCTTCAGTCAGTTTCAAGGTTAGATATCGTTAGATATCCTAGGTTATCCGGTTCCTGGAACTTTCTTCATCGATGATCGATCCAAGCCTTATCTAGTTCCCCGCACTTTGTGCTGCAGGCTCTGAGCGCTCTCAGCACACGAGTCGTCGTGAATTGGTTATGAGGCCCAGGTGCGTGCGCTTGTACTCTATCCTCATCTTTGACAGGGATGATTCTATCGCATTAGATGTTCTTGTCCCTCGATTAGCTGTTGCCTTGATCTGCAAACGGGAACGCCCTGGGACGCCATATCGCCACTCGCCATGCATGGATGTCCGGGTATAATCAACCAATAACGGTGCAGCAAACCATCATGCAGCTGATCAGGCGGTGCACAGCGATGACCGAATCCCAAATCGGGACAAAGCAGCGTCCATATGAGGAAGCGCCCTTGTACTCGAAAGGCGTCGAGCCCACTGTGCTGAGAACCTCGAGAGGGCATATTTAAGCTGTGCTATTTTCGATGGAGACGGAAATCATCAGACC
The DNA here is from genome assembly GCA_020091625.1 of Termitomyces sp. 'cryptogamus'. Taxonomy (NCBI): domain Eukaryota; kingdom Fungi; phylum Basidiomycota; class Agaricomycetes; order Agaricales; family Lyophyllaceae; genus Termitomyces; species Termitomyces sp. 'cryptogamus'. The sequence continues at coordinate 6,294,468 of JAGYZC010000001.1, forward strand.
TCGCCTTGGAGACATCGAATTTACAACTTCGCTCTCACCCACACACACACTCGATAACAATAGTACTTCGCGTACGCTTTTGTGCCTATTATCAGCGCGCAACCCATAGTGCCTATATAACCAGGCTCTACCCGCGAATCCCGGCTCTCATTTCTGTTCCCTCCATCATATTTTTCTCTCGTGTCAATATTTCTTCGTCGCATTCTTTCAGCATCGCATTCTAATACCCAACTTGATTAATTTCGCCCTACGGTCAACGCCATTAAACCATCGACATGCCATCTTACCCATTCACCGTCCCTCCCTCGCCCAGCTACGGCTTCTTCCCCTCTGGGACCACATCGCCAAACGCGTTTGCGTCATTCCATCAGTCGCCGCGCGACACGCATGCCATGTACGCTGCGTTGGCCTCGTCTTCGTCGGGTGCACAGTCCAAGCGCGGAAGCTCCCAATCACAGAGCTCGAGCGTGTTCAAGAAATTCCTGAGACGGAAGTGAAACCACTATCGCGTTGTCGGAGCAGAGGCGGAAAAAGGAGAATTCTAGAAGCATTTGCATACTGTAGTAACCTGTTTAATATGTATTGTCTATCACACGAAATGGTACTTATGACGAGATATCTTGTCCGAGCGTGAGTAAAATTGGATATCCCCGATTGTCGACCAAAATATCCTGGCCCGTTGGGCCTCGACCACAACTCTGAGCAACGCACAACTCACGACGAGCAGCCCGATGCCGCCGTCGCGCAACTCAGCCGTCGTCGCCGCCAACGACCCCGCCGACAACCCCCCATACTCCCTCGCCCTCCTCTCCGAGTACACACACACCCTCGACGCCCTCCCCCTCGAGCTTTCACGCAACTTTGCCGACCTCCGCGAGCTCGATGCCGTTCTTTCCTCTTCCATGGCCTCCCTCACCTCCAAAATCAACAAACTTACCCTGATGATCGAGAACAAGGAAGACAAGCAAGAACGTCTTTGGCTCCTTGCCGAGATCGCTGACGAGGCCGCCCGACTCAAGCTCGGCGGCGATGACAAGATTCGCGTGGCTTGCCAGGCCGCAGACAACCTCAAGTACAACATGGCCCACCTCAAGAACCTCACCGAACACATCCCCAATTTTGACCCATCGACCCTTGACAGGAAGACCACGTATCCCCACGTCTCAGCGCGGTCTTTTATGCCTGCTCTTCCTCCAGAGAACACTCGCAGAAGACGGGGTGGATATGGATCGCTGCTGACCAGCGCGCCAGATCCCAGCCCGGCAAAGAAACGGCAGCGAGTGCTGCAGCGTGACGACGACCTCGATATCATGCGTTCACCCAAGAAAGACAAGAATGAACTCAATGCCCGTTCTCGTGCTCGAGCCAAAAAGTGTGTTTTCCCTTTCCCCATATCTACAATACTCTGATCTCTGCCTCCAGAAACGACCGTCCTGCCTCCCCATCCGAATCCCTCGTCTCCGTCACCTCTCACGTCCTTCCACCGACAAACGGAATCTCATCCTATCGTGGAGCAGCCAACGGAGCCAGCGCACGCGGGGCCGGTTCCGCCGCTGGCTCCAAACGTTCCCGGCCCTCCGCAGGCAATCGCAGTGCCACACCACACGCGGGTGATCCATACGAGCAGAACGGAATGCACCCAAACGGGCACGGCGGAAACTCGCGCCGCGACGCGTACAGTGTCCCCCAATCATCCCATCACGCTTCCCTCCCACATCCCTACCAGAACGGTGCCGTCCCAAATGGCACACACGCACACCACCCGAGTCCCTACGAGATCCATGTCATGCCTCCGAACATCCCTGGTGCACAAGACTGGAATCCACCGTTGGCGCAGCAGCTGGAAGGCCCGGGGATGCCGGTGTCGCGTGGTGTGACCATGCCCATCATACCCATCAATACTGCGATCGGACCTGGTATACCAGGAGATACCGGCGACGCGGGCGACGGAGAGGGCGACGGAGATGATAGACGATACTGTTTCTGCAATGGTATCAGCTATGGAGAGATGATCGCGTGCGATGACTCGCAGTGCGAAAGAGAATGGGTATGTTTATCCTTGCTTGGTACCGCAACATCGACCATCTAACGACCTTGCTAGTTTCATTTGGCTTGTATTGGCCTTGTTGTACCACCTGAAGGTCGCTGGTTTTGTGATGCCTGCCGTAACAAGCGAAACGCGAAACGTTCTGGACGCGGCGGAAAACGGAGAGCAGGAGGTGGAAGAGCAGGAACCCGTGCCTCATGATACTTACAATGATACTATTATTAACTTCAGGCTTGGAACTAAGTCTTATTTCTGTATATTATGTATTTCTGAACATTGCTATCGCCTGTTATCTCGGAGAATTCAAAGGAATATTTTGGACAAGAGTAGAGATATTGAGAAATGTACATGTCACAGCAAAACACAAGAGAGTCATTCTTCAACGGCGCTTCGAACTGCGGCTATCATCCATCCCCGGAGAACTTCGCCGTTTTCTGTGGTCGAACAAGGTAAATGATTACATACACTAGGGAAAAAATGTGCAAACATACCGGCTCATACTCCTTTCATCTGGCTCACCACTAGAGGTTCTTCCCATGCCAAGGTCTTTGTTGGTGCCGCCATAGTCCAACCCATCGACAGCAGGCGCATTACCATCCCGATCCTTGTACTTATTTTGGTTTCGGGGGCCCGTCGGGACTCCTGGCGGAAGCGGCGACGCAGGCCGTACTGGCACTGGCGGTGGAGCTATGCAAAAAGAGCAGAAATAGTTCAAACGTCAACGAAGTGGTAGTTATCCAGTCAAGTAATTAAACGCACGACCATCGCCAAATCCGCCTCGCCCACGACCCCGCCCTGAGAAACCGCGGCCACGGCTCATTCCTTGCGCCCGTCCACGATATGCCGCGGGAGATGCGCCACGACCTCCTGGTGCGGGCGCGACAACTTGCTGTGGCCCATCCATGCCTTGATACATTGGCTGCCCCATCTGAGCTTGTTGCTACAGTCCAGACGTTATCAGCACAAACACAAACACGGAAGGAGAGGAGAAAAACGAACGAACATACCTGCATCCCATACTCGTTACCCATGCCCATGCCCATCATATCTCCTTGCTGCTGCCCATTAAACCCGGCGTCCTGTATCATCCCAACGGAAACGTTTCCCTGTGCACTCTGCTCTGGCGTCCCATTGGTAACTCCCTGCTGCATCTGCCCAGTTCCGTCGGGCTGCATTTGCATCATCCCTCCACCCATTCCCATGTCCATCCCCATGCCCATGGGCCCCATCATTCCAGACATGTCCATCATAACGCCTGGGCCCATCATGCCGGTATTTGCGGCTCCATTCATCATGGCATTCGCGCCTGTCATGACCATCTGTCGCACCTCGGGCGGAAGCGCGGTAATTTGCTCTTCCTGCATTCCTGCAAAGTTCTATATCACGTCAAGAGGTTAGTATGTATGCTGATCTTGAGCAAATATCGAGAACATACAATGACGTTGGTTTTGAGCACATTGGCGAGCTCGCCCAGGTCGCGACGGCGGTAGCAGTACGCCTCCCATGAGATTTCGTCGAACCCATAGTTGAACCAATCACTGATGTCAGAGCCAGGCCGCCGCCACGGTTTTTCAGCCATGGTACCGAGGTCGAAATCAAGAATTGAGCGGCCATCCATCACCCCTGTTGCCGTCGGGTCGACCACAGGATGGGACGGTGGCGCCGTCACGGGAGGCAGAGTGGAGGTATCTATGCCATCGTCCTCTTTTCGTTGTGCTTCAGCATCTGAGGACTGTGCACCGGGTACTTGGGAGTGAGTGTGTGAAGGACTAGCGAAAGAAGTTCCAGCGCCATGAGACTGGGTTTGGGAGTTATTAGGCCCAGGGGCATGTGCGACGGCCTCTGGAGGCCCACCTCGCGAGATTGGGGTGTATTCTGTTGTTAGTAAGGACTGAGTAGCTGGAACACGTTATTGGCGGATACATGAATTTTTGAAGGAGCCTACCTGCTCTGGGTTGCGTAGGTATTGACGAGCTGACTGCCCTTGACGTTTGACCACGGCCAGCTCCTTGCCTGGATACTGATGAGCCTTCTGTGTATACACGAAAGAGGCACGGTACCTGAAGTCAATTGACCGGGGTGCTGCCTCCATAATAATTTCCACCTCATGACAAAATCAAGTCAGGCATAGAATAGAAACATCATAGTAGTACTCACATCTTCGTCGCTTTCATCTCCAAGTTCAACTTCCTCCTCCTCCTCTTCCTCCTCTTGTTCTTGTGGTATGCCATTTACGGGGGCTTCTGGTGTACCCGAAGGTTCTCGAGTGGTACCAAATGGTTCTCGAGTAGTACCAAAGATGTCGTCGTTTGTATCAGGTTCCAAATTTGAGAAGGTACCATTCGCCAGTGGGTCGACAGGGTCATCGTATGGACTTCTGCACAGGGGTTTATGTTTAACGTTCCAAAAGAACTATAACTGACAACTTACGGTTGAGGAGCTGACGTATCACACAAAAGCAAAAGATAGGCGTCAAAACGATATCATTGAAGAATGTAGGCGATAACAACAGAGAGCTCTCCGTGAAGTTCACAATATCCCTGATGATTCTTACCATGTTTAGGTGCCGATGCCGAAGAACTTCCATACAAAAACTCGTCGTCGTCGTCCCTGTTATCATGCAGAGTAAGAAACTAAATTTTGTGGGCATTCAGGCGTGCCTTACATGCTAGTATAGTATCACGCACGTTGAGGAGAAGAAGTAGAGAAATTGGCGTGACTGAACGTTACACGTCACAAGAAATGTTGGCTTCCGAATTCCGCTCCGCATCTTCAAGCAAACTTCCCGTTCACGCGATGTTGAGTCAAGCACGCTGCTCGTCGTGGCTGGCAGCGAGCCAGACACCTTTTGCGTCGCGGGGATATGCTATCTCTGTCAAGCCTGCCAAAATTCTGCCGGGAAAAAAGCTGCCACGCGTTTTTAAGGATAAGAAAGCATACCAGTACAGCTGGTACAGAAGGATTCTCGACGGCAGCAAAGATGGCCCTCTTCTTATCCTTCACCACGACCAATTCTCCGCAAACCGTCTAGTCCAACTGCGTCGCGATATTGCCGTCGCTTCGAACCGCGCTGCTCCATCCCTCGCTTCCGCTGACATCTCTGCCACGCCTCAGCCCCAGCCCCTTCTCACTTTCATTCGCACCAGCATTTTTGGAGCTGCACTACGCGACTTTCCTGGAATAAATCTAGCTGAAGTCAGCACGATGATTGGCGAATCTACAGGCAATTTCGTCGTGCTCTCACTCCCATCGTTCCACCCTCCTCAACTTAGTGCTATACTGCGCGCATTGGAGCGTACTGTCCCCGCGCGACCACCTAAAACACCTGAGGAGATCAAGAAGGCGCAGCAGGAGAAGAATGCGGACCCAGAGACACCAGGCCGAAGAGTGAAGCGCCAACGACGGGTTCTGGATCCCGAGTTGAAGCTTATGGGTGCGCTCGTTGAGGGAAGGGTGTTCCTACCGCAAGGGATCAAGGATGTATCACAGCTTCCGACCTTGGACACGTTGCGGGCACAGATTGTGGGTTTGCTCAGCGCACCGAGTATGCACTTGGCGGGAGTCCTCAGTCAGGCAAGTGGTGGTCAGTTGGCGCGGACATTGGAAGGATTGAAGAAGGGTTTGGAAGAAGACGCTGCAGCCTCGAGTACAGGTGCTGCGCCCCCCTCATCTTAGTGTATACATTAATACATATATAATCATTCCTACCACACATGATCCTCCCACAAATGTATTTTCATTACTCGCTGGATGGTCCGTCTTGAAGACAAAACTCCCATGTACGATCCTCACCACCCTCTCCTGTTTTGCCTGTCCCACGAGCTCGTGTCCCTTTCGTCATACGGTGTTCGTATCCTTTATACGCACTTCGATTGAAGCCGAACGAACACAAAAGGGTGTACCGTGGATTAGGTGGTGTGCTTCCTGTCGTTGGTAATGGCGGTTTCTTAGCAAGTCGTGGTACATCCCTGAAGAAGAAACCATCTCAGGACTTGAACATATGGGAAATTCGTGCAGACAAACCATAACGTGTAAGGGACCACATTCCGCAACGTAATAAGGACAGTCCCCCGTGTCTTGACAGCCTCTTTCGGTGTGATGAATTTGAAGTGTTCTTCTTCCTCTGTCTCTGCATGCATTGACTCGTCCTCTGCTTCGCACTCGTCATCGTTATCATCGTCGTCGTTCTTCTTCCGCTTACGTGGGGTTGTAAAGGAAGGTACAGGCCCCACTGACAGAATCTTGGCGGCTGATCGCAGAAACCCAAGTATCAGTACTTGGTTGGATAGAATATTCCTGTCCTGGTCAGTAATCCCTTTGCCTGACAAGAACGACAAAACGATCAACGTTCATGGATACAGTTCCACAGGTATAGGGCAAACTTACCTGCGTGAGGAAAGTTCCATACTATACGATCCCACCTCCTTCCCTTCAACGACGCGATTTTCTCTAGCTTCGTCGCATCTACGCCAAACAAGACTTGCGCGCCCCGCTGTCGAAGGTAGGTCACAATCTCTCGAGCATCTGCGTATTTGTTATAACACTCGTCCTCGGTATCATACGCCGTCGCTGTCAAATTTCTCGGAGGCAAATCACGTAGTTCAGCTGGTGGATCGCATAGCAGAGCTCGTGCAAAGGAAAAATTTCCCTCCCCGATCAGAAGAATAGTATCTTTAGACAAGAATGGTATAGTCGTGCGTGGTGCAGGCGTCGCTTTTTCTTTTCCCTTGTTCAAATTATTTGACGGAGGAGCACCCTTGGAATACTGTTGTTTTGCATTTCTGTTCGAACGTTGCTCAGCGACTTGTGTGGCATGTGAGAGTTTTTCCTTGGCTTTAAAACGAGATTGCTGGGACTGTAGTGCTGCTTTTAGATTCTTGCCTTTGCCCATGATCAAATTTGGAGGAAGCAATTCCAAGGTCGTGATCGGGTCGGGGATCGGATAGAATACATCAATGTGTGATGTGAAACGGAGCCTGTAACTTTAACAAGGAATGCCCAGGACTGAGCTCAGCACACTTTCAAAGCTCTCATCTCGTATCCAGAATCCCTGAATGCGTCGTGTGCGACTTCTGTCGGTTCACTTGGGAGAGACGCTATAGTAGCGGAGCCAATTTGTTGATTTTTGAAATGTGAAATCTTTGAAAGGACAAGGTAGATTGATATTGTGAAGTGATATATTGTGTTGGATCGCCTCCCATAGTCATCCACACGACTCGTTCTCCTGACATGGCATTGTCGCATTTATTTACGACGGCAGGTCGCTGAGGCAGATCAAAGTCGGTTAACATTGGGTAGTTGTTGGTTACTTGTACTGGGCCTGCTTATTGTCTGCGGACTGGTATTTATATCTACTTGAAACTTGTGTGCGTTGGCCTTTGTACTTTTTGTGATATGGGAGGACTTCATCCAACTAAAAAGTGAAGCACAAAAACGGTCCTCCGTTGACATACTCGCAAGATCGACATTGCGTTGCGAGTACGGGAAACGAAGCTTAATGAAGCTTAGAAGATGCATCAAGTTCTGACGAATATCCAAATCCCGCCGGTGACGTTGCGGAGTCGGGTCTCGGCCCGGCATTCTAACTGCCACGTTCACGCAACCATTATATCTGCATCATCTTGTACATTGACCTCCTAACCGCATCGCTCCTTCGTCCTACTGTATACAAATATGGTACGTCTCATCATACATCTTAGGCTAGTGAATTCTGATGTGTGATCGTTAGCCTACTGAATTTGAGATGCGTCAAAGGAACGCGAAGTTCGCGAAAGATGCGAGGGCGGGCAAAAAGCCCACGCATCCATCGAGACAGGAGCAACTTATGAAAAAGAGTCCTATCAATGTTTATGCCCTGAGCCTTATCATTTTTGTCGTTTGTGGGGGTGGTATGTTTCCATGCTCAATTTCGAAGTCACACGCCTCACTCTAATTACTTTTGGCAGTACTATTCGAGCTCATTCGGATAATGTTTCTATGAGGAAACTCCCCGACTCTTTGGAGATGAACTCTAGAGTAGGGGATGGCGCCGCCTGTATATCACCACTTGCCATGTAAATATCATACCCGGCGAAAAAGGGCGTCCTATTTCATGCGATATTTCAAGAAGGGACTACAGATAAGCAACGCAGATGTGCAACGCTCACTCATCTCCGGGGGTGCTGACATCCATACTCTGGCTTCTCTGACTTACATTGGTGCTGCCCTTTCCCTTTCCAGATCCACTTGCCGCAGGGGCGCTTTCGACACCTTCCATACCATCAGCTTCCAACTCATCCTCGTTGATCTTAATTGCGTCGCCTGCCCACACACGCATCGTTGGTTGCCAGACCATTACGACATTGTCTTCAGAGGCACTTGCGACCGTCCAGTTCTCGTCCTTGCCAGGCGCCCATGAGAAGTCCGTCGGGCGCGCCGTGTGTCCTGCAGGAATTTCAATCAAAGATTGACAGTTTCAAATGAGAGTTGCATACCTCCATGAACGAACAACAGCTCTGGCGGTCCATCCTCTTGGTCATCTGGAGTTTGTTCTTGTCCAATCAGAGACAGATCCCAGATATTAATACGGCGATCGCTAGATGCAGAGGCAAAGACGCTGGGACTGTGTGGTGACCAGGCGACATGGAGAACTTCATCAGTATGTGACTCGAAGACGTGCAACGTCCTCCCAGGTGTCCGCATGTCGTGAAGAATGCACGTCTGACATCAGAAGTTAGTCAACTCTCAGAATTTCGTACTTGAGTAATATACCTTATCTGCGCTGCTCGTAATAATCAGGTGTGGCGTCGAAGGACTGAATGCGACGGCGAGAATCTCTTGTTCGTGGGCTTGAACTTTCGTTGCAGGACTTGTAGAGTTCCTCTTATCCCATCTGTGCCTAGATGAGAATGCTCTGAAGTATACACTGGAAGGATAACGTACATCATCATCATTTTATCGTCACCAACACTGGTGAAGATATTTTCGTCCGTCGCATGCCAATCTACATCCTAATCGTGGCATAAGTCGAATCCATGTATGATGTGAGCTTCAACAAGGATGAGCAAGAATCAGGTTACATACTCCAACAACCGACGTATGACCTCTGAAAATTGTCGTAGGTTCGATGGTCGTGTTTGCTTTGGTATACGAGTTGATGTCCCTGCATTTGAGTAAGCGCTTGATCTTCTGTATCAAAATGTGGGGTGCACATACCAATGGCACACTGTCATATCCTCAGATGCACCCAGCACATGCCCAGTCTTCAGAGGATTCCAGGCCAGTCCAAACCTTGTAGTAGATGATGTAAGGAAACATAATTTCAAAGCGATAGTTAGCACTGATAACTCACCCTTCCCTGTTCTGTCCAACAAGCCTAATATCTGGCTTGCACACTCCTCCCTTCTCAGGATCGCTCGAGTGCTTTGTGCGGTCAAAGATCAGCACTTCTCCCGTGACAGCCTTCGTCGCAATAAGGTCTGGGTTCTGAGGCATGTACCTCGCACGATTGACCTCGCCCGCATGGTTTATCTTTTGGATGACCTGAATCCGTGGTGCGGCGGGGATGGTGTGGCCACCCAACTCGCCACGTTCATCATCGTAGTCGCCTGAGTCGAGTTTGTCACCGCCTGAAGCGGGCCCGTCGCGTTTCGGGATTTGGACGGTTGCGATTTGGAGGTAGTCTTGGGCTTGCCCTGATGTGTGCGTGCCGAGGAGGAGCCGGTGGGTAGTGTAGGGCTTGTTCTGAGGTCTAAAGAACAAACATCGTTGATGGGTAAGAAGATGTGAAATTATGTGAAATTAGTTAGACATACGACTCTTTGTCTGGGAACCATTGACAGGTCAGACTTGGCCAGTCGAGAGCGTGGGTGATAACAACATCATAGAGGTATGGTGCATTCTTCTTCCTGAGGCATGTCACTTCAGTAGACTGCCGCGTGATATAATAGATCTGTCCACGGACTCACCAGGTTTTGTACTCCTAGAGGTGGAAAAACGGAGGAAAAATTGTCAAACTTGAGATGCAGTGAGCGCGTTGACGAACCTCGTTGATGAGTTTGTTCTCTTCCTCTGCCGCAAGATCATCTTCGACCTCCTCGACCTGAGGTTTCATGTTTATCTCGTTCAAAAACTGGAACCTCCGAGTTAATAATGTTCAAGAGGAAAGCTTAACGGCTCCAAGTAGAATTAGAGCACGGCAGTTTCTGACGCGACGCGATATTTCTCACGATTCTGCTCACATTGGCTGCTACAAACTTGAAGCTCAGGGTACATAAGTACTGCTACCCTACCTTTGGTTCTCATGATGGTCGCATGTAGGAGGTTGAACAGAATATTTAATTAGGTGACTAGCACGGTATAAGGAGAGGAATGTGCGGACAGCGCGCAAAAAACCGTTCATGGAGAGCTTTCTATACACTTGTGACTGTGGAGCGTACAGGTCTATTATGATGTCTCCTCAAATGACAGCAAGAGTTTTTCTAGATCGAATCGAGAGTCTGCTGGGTCCGTGATCACTGGAAAGGATAGATTGTTAGCAAACCTTGTATCTCCACCGCCAGCATAGCATTGCATAAGGGATTCAAGACGCACCGGTTGAGCTTTTTGCCTCATTCTGTCTTTTCCAAGCATCCTTTGCCTCAGCAATTAGACGTTTCCGTTCATGAAGGGCATGCTCCACTTTTTGCTGGTCGTGCTGCTCCTGAAGTGTGCGGCGGTGATAGAAGCCGTAAGCGACACCAAAAGCAAGTGCAGAGTACCGAACGACCTGAATTTTACTTCTTGAAGCTCTGCAACAATCCACAAGAAGGAGCGGGAGACATACGTTAACAGTTGGTGAAACCATGGTATTGCTCCGCCTGTTCACAAATCTAAGAGGCGAGGTGTCCTTGACAGAGACACTTAACGATGAGATAGTGTAAACACTTCTTCCATACGGTACATTTAAAACCACGCAACGCACCTAGACTTTTTACGAAACAAGAGTTGGGAAAATGTATCGGACTCCGGCAGTGGACAGCGGAGAAATTCGGCAGTTGATTATGTAATCAATAATCATACAGACTTTTGCCGTGGGTTTTTGATCGTCTTCATGACTTCGAAGTCAAATTTCTAGCCTGGACGGCTACAATCGCTGCTCTGGACACGAAAAACGGCCTTTCCTTCAATTCGTCTTTCGCCACTCTCGTATACATTAGATCAATATCTTTCAACTCTCAAGGAACCCTTTCATTTCTTGTGACCGCGGATCCGCGATCATCCCATGTCATGCTCCAGGATACAAGGTGTTTACTAGTACTCGTCAGCAAATCGGAATCAAGCTTTCGTACAATCTTTGCTCCTTCATTCGCTGGACACAAAACATTCACCATGAGGGAGAACTTCATCCAATCTTTTGTGGTCTGCACGACGGAGTTACATCTATGCTCATGCCCATATATGTGAAATTAATGAGTTGTTTGCTATTCTCAATTTTCGGCCAACAACACCCTTCCTACCCAGCACTTAGGACTTAAGCTCAAGCTTCGGGAAGTCGGAACGCGTTCCGCCCACATTCACAGAACTTTCATTTACTCCATGGCCATGGAACACCGTTGCCTCGGAACGGAGCACCAGTTTCCCACATCTGTGCTTATCTATCTCGAATTGCTCATCGATCGATTACTTTCCAACATGTCCAAGCTCTACAAAGGAGCATGTTTTTGCGGTTCTGTCTCGTACGAGGTCACTGGTCCTCCCATCCTCCGTGCGTATTGCCACTGTACCTATTGCCAAAGGCTTGCAGGTATGTAGACCAACATTCTTGTCTTGATGTAGGCGCTGAATAGCCTTTTCCAGGAGCCCCTTTCGTTCACTCAATCCATTTCCCCACCACGGCATTCAGATGGACACATAAGCAACCCGATTGCGATGTCCTCGACTCTTTTGTACCTCCGGCGAAACCGCACAAGACTCGGTACAGGTGCAAGAATTGTGGTGTCTGTGTTGCTTCCAAGAACAATTTGGCTGGCAAAACATCCGTTTGGGCTACCCATTTGGAGCGAGATGAGAAAGGAGCATTGGTACATTGGGATGATCTGAAGCCAACAGCCCATATCTACTACGATACGCATGTGATGGACATCAACGATGAGCTGAGTAAATGGACGGGTTATGAGAACGAATCAGAACAGATACATACCTGATTTGACATACTTTCGGGAAAAATATTCCGCTTGTTGCCACATCGCCTTAAATTCATTGCCATATATTCAGCAAGAGATCGCGTGCCATAAGAGATTCAAGCCAGCATACCATTATCTGATGAGCACGACGAGCATGGTGTCAATACCCGTATGTACTATGTACTGATTAATTCTGGCAGCGACATTGTTCATGAACAGCCGTCATGAAATACATGCAAACAAGCCATAGACAATATCAATGTTTCGCGTATCGCCTTGGGTCTCCTACGATCCCACCTCCCGAACCTCTGACATGGACCAGGACATAGACATGGACGCTCCTGAGATTTCCACTCTTAAGGACGAAGAGTCGCCTCCACCTCAGCCCAAGGCTTCTGGTAGTGGGCGTCGTACTAAAACTAAAGCACCTTCTGCCTGGCCTCGGCCCCGACGAAAGGAGAATCTCACTGATGACGAGTACGACGAAGTGGAGGAAGAAGAGGACCAGCTCATTGATGACGACGAAGACGAACTCATGAAACCTGTGCCTGTAACCGCGCTTCCCAACCCAACCCGGTCAGGTGAGGTCGCGAAGAAGAGAACTTCCAGCAAGCGGAAACCTCGGAAAAGCGAGAAGCGCATAGCGGAAGATGAGAGGAAGGCACAAGAGAAAGTCATGACGAATGTGTCAGGGCGGATTGACCTTGCTCCAACGATGACATGGTTCGAGGCTACGCCGTCAGAACTTCTTATCGATGTCAAGCAGAGCGTCAATGTCAGTGGTCAATCAAAAGTGGCGACACCCAAAAAAACTCCAAAGAAGCTTGCTAAGACGCGTACAAAGTTGGCTCCAACCAAGTACTTTCTCTTGCAACTTCTTAGACGTCTGTGCTAAGCAATGTTCCCTCTTAGGCTGAAGACTGCAATGCCTCTTCCTGACGATGCTGCCGGGCTGTCCGAAGGTTCTTCATATTTCTCTGCTTTTCATACATTTCGAGCTCATGAATTGTTTCTCAGCACACACTGGGACAGCAGCATCCTCACCAGTCACCGCACAGTTCGATGCTGGTTCCCCTGAGCCTGAAGGGGCTGAATTGACTGGGTCTTTAGTCTCAATTCCTTTGACGGAGGAAACAAATCTCGAAAACGCTCCCGTCCCACATTATCCCCTTCCTACCAAACCATTCCCGGTCCAACCGGCTCCAAAAATCCCAACCGGATTCGCTCCCGTTTTGTCTTTGGACAAGAGCAAGAAGAAGGTGAGACACTGGCGGATTGCCCGACGTGAAATTCGGGGAATTGCTGGTGGAAGATGGTTTACAACGACATGGGTAGGAGAAAAGGAGTCAGAATACGCTTCGAGCCTACCGAAACCTGGTGAGGAGCGATTACCAGGCACTGCTCCCCCTCGTTTGTCGGCAGTGTCAATGTCGGCGCCGGTGAAGGGCAAGGGCAAGGTGAAGGCAGTATCGTCGCTAGCTGCCTCCACTGCCCCTTCTCGTTCTGGGTCCTCGATCCCAGATGTCCCAACAACAAACGTTCGCCCTCAAACTAAAATGCGAAACATCGTTGCTGCTCCTCAATCCGAAGGCGATTCGGACTTGGTAACGCCTGGACCATGATGCATGACCTTCCAGTTTCAAATTGCATTAGCCTTCTTTTGCTACACTTTAGATTTGTATCATCAGACCTACTTGATAATCCTGAGATTCTGTAACGCTAGGCAAAAAGTTTGCAGTAGCGTGACACGAAGATAGTAAGTTCAAACTAGATCAGAATAAACTCTGGTAAGATGACGCGGTCATCACGTGAGAACATTTTGACAAAGAGTGACTATTCAATAGAATCCTTATTTTTTTTACTCGACGATCCGACAACCCCTAACTTTATTTAAGGGGCGTTGTCAGAGCCTGATTATTGCCCGCTGATCAATAGGTAGCTGGTCAGAGGACTCTATGGGATGAAATAGGTGGGGCAGATATGGAATGGAATGGTGAATGATAAGATGATATCATGGGGGTTCAAGAGATTAGCATGCAAGTCTTGCATATACTTTTGAGCTACTGACCAGGGGACAATCATTGCAGCCCTACATGTCGATGATTTCCTTTCTATTGTAAGCAACATCGAGGAGAACAAATGGTTCAAAAGTCAGATGCAGGAAGTATAGACCATCTTTGACCTAGGACAGCTACATTTTGTTGGTGGCATAGCTGTAGAATGGGACCGACCAAATCACACTGTGAAGCTCTCTCAGACTGTGCTCATTGACAAGATAATCAAGCAGTTTGGACAGAGCAATGCTCCACCACTCACTCTCCTCATGGATCCCAACTCCAAGCTTCAACAAGTAGACTGCAGCACCTTGCCTCTAGATGAACAACACTCCCTAGAAAGAATGCCATACCATCAATTAGTTGGCTGTCTCTTGTATTTAGCAATATCTACTTGCCCAGACATTGCCTTCAGCGTACAGCTGCTAATTCAATACCTTGACTGCTATGCTGTGCAACATTGGAATGCTGCAATCTGCCTGGTCCAGTATCTGAAAAGAACTTGGGACCTACAACTCCACCTTGGAGGAGAGGAAAAAGGAATCATGCTCACTGGTTACATGAATTCAGATTGGGCAAATTGCCTTGACACAAGGCACAGCATCAGTGGATACACCTGGAACCTTGGCTCTGGGGCAATTTCCTGGGCAGTGAGAAAACAGAGGACAGTGGAAGCAGAATATATGGCAGCCTATGGGGGTGCACAGGAAGGAGTATGGCTATGAGCACTGCTAAAGGATATATAGAACAAGACTTCATAACTCATCCTACACATCTATTCTGCAACAATGACTCAGCTATAGCATTATCTGAGGACCCATTACTGCATGCATGAGTAAAACACATCAACATCAAATATCATTTCTTGCATGAGCATGTACAATTGAATGAGCTAATTCTACACCAAGTCCCATCAAAAGAGAACATGGCAGACATTTTTACTGAAGCACTATCAGCTGCTGCTTTCCAGTATCTTTGGCCATGTCTTGGCCTACAATCATGTGCACCAGAATTCCATGTCAGGAGGAGCTGTCTGTAGTGAGGAGGAGTGCTTATGGGATTTTTTGACCCTTTAGGCATGTTTGAGGCAGCTTTGAGGGACTCAAGGACAGCTCAACAACAGCTCAAGAATAAGATTGCAATAATAATCAATCAGCTGAGTGATATTATAGTGATGTGACATTACCAAATATAAGTTTCATGGGGATTTCATGGTTAAAAATAACTATTACCAAGGTGATTTGAAAGTGATGATGATGATGATGATTCATTTTATTTGTTTCAAGACCTATTTTTACATGGAATAATCCTTGAACATTGTGTCCTAGGTCCCACAGTACATGATGGGGGGTGGTAATTACAGACACTCCAGCTAGTTCTCTGGCCTGATCCCTTTTCAGCTGATGCCAGTTACACCTCAGCCACTTTTTACTACAATTTGACTTTGTCGGAGTTCATACTACTTCCCACCCTAAGTCCCACACCATCTGCCATTAATGTGCTGTCCCAATTTCTAAACCCAGCTATACTCTGCAGGGCTTACTGAGTGTGTGTTGGTTTGTCCCATGAAGAACTCTGCTTCCAGCTCTAAGCTCCCATTTCATCACACCAGTAAGGGTGTCATGACACACCCTTCCCCATGCCCAGATGATACTTTTTGGAAGATTGATCCCAAGATTTGGAACCCACAACAGAATGGCCAGTGGGCTGCCTAGTGACAGACATGCTGCACCAACTGGCTAGGCACCTGATCAAACTGGCAACTGTGGTAATTACCTCATCAAACCATCCAATGGACCACACAGTAACTTTGGCAGCCTGATTGAACTATTGACTCCTATCCTCTTGCCTACCCATACCTCAACCCACTTGGTCAGCAAGGACCCTGAGACCCTCTCCCAAATCTATTGAGCCAGGGAAACCATCTGTTTTTTGTCATCTGGTCACAAGTGTGGTGGTCACCATGCTTCATTGTATCATGTGCTGATTGGTCATTCTGGGGCAGCCTGACCAACAAAGCCTTCCTAATCATCATGTGCAGGCAGTGGCTTTCCAGTGGCACTGAAGAACCCATGTAGTGTCTAAGGTGTTTTCCACACGGGTGCATTCAGCCAGAGTCAAAACCCCAACCTTGCACTCACAGATCATGTGACCCACTTTGGGATGCAATGGTGCCAGCTAAGCCACCATGCCCCTGATTTGAGAGTGATATATATATTTATTAGTGTTTTGCTCCTATAGAAAGCTTGTATCAAAGTCTACAAGCATGAAAACATGACAAAAATCAACTTGTGTTTAAGGACTCTTGGACCTCCCCCTTTCTGGACCTCATACCTCAGGCTTTTCCACTGTGCACTCCTTGGTATGTAGCCTTTCTGAAGCCTTTCTCTTTTTCCTGATGTACTATTGAAATTTTATATGACACCACTCCTCTTAGGCACTGCACCAAAGCTAGTGATTTGTTTACTTGCATATGCATGTCCACTTGCATGTCCCATGTAACCCCTCTAATTGGAGGTGTAGGAGGGGGGTCACCTACTCCTATAACTAGAGTCAATTTGGTTAGTTCTCTTTGATACCATCAATATATGAATATTTACCTAGAAACTTTGAGAAAATCTCAGTTGATTTTCAGAATACTCCAGCAGTTGTGTAACAGAGCATATGATCCATGCCCATGTGATAGCTATGGAGTAGCTCTTTGCTCATCTGCTTACCCAGAAAATTGTCCCATTACTACATTACCCTTACATACAGCTAGTCTATGGTATATAGGGAAGTCTGATGTACCATAGAACTTCAGTTCTTTCTAATACTAGGACAAAATCTGTTCTATTGAAGGACTCTAAGCTCTTGTGTGATGTTACCATGCACATCATGCAAATGTCACATATTTTGAACAGTTAAAAGAACCTAGCTTCCTACATTACTCCTGCCACTGGACATTGCTGGTCTGATCAACCAGCACCACCATAAACATGAGTAATTCCCAAAAATTTTATCAACTAACCTCTATGGCTTATCATCTCTGCTTGGCAATGGTAGCTCAAGCTGCAGCTGAGCCCATCCCTGAGGTAGACCTGGAGGAGAGCTCATTGTGGGAAGTGTTGTCTGACCTGACTGAGTTGAGCACCTCTATGGGATCTTTGTATCCCTCTGCCATAAGCTTCCAGGCTGGCAGTACCCCCACAATGTCCACAGCTGGCCCTTGTTTGGTCACAGACAGGGTTTCCCACTCAAAAAAGAGCAGAAGTACCATTGCTGGAGACTTGGGACAGTCTTGCAATGAAGGAACCATTGCTGGAGACTCATATGAGTCTTGCAACAAAAATCCTGGTGCTGATGAGCTCCAAGAATCTATCAGGTCTGCTGCAGTAGATACAAATATTATGTTTGGCACCAATTGTTCTATTATGGTGGACTCAATGCCAGTGTCAAACCATAAGAAGACCTATATGCCCTGGGCAGGAGATGTCATTGAGGAGTCCAGAGAAAACTCCCAGACACTCACCCCAGAACAAAACAGAGCAGTAAGCCTTGCCCACCAGTTGATGACTGATGAGGAGCAGAACCTCATGGACCACTAGATAAGGCAGGTTGGCACAAATAAAAAGGGTTCCCTTGGGAAGGAGGACCTTAGCAATCCCAATGAAGCTGACTCAAGAGATGGCTTGCCTGAGAAGGGTAAAAGCATAGACTCCTGCAACTGGGGGTCCCTCAAACTCCCCAACAATGAGCTGGACCCTGCTCTGCAACAGCTACTCTTGAGCTCAACAGACCTGCCTATAAAAGAGCAGCTGATCAACATGGTGGGAGAATAGGAGGAGGATAACAATGCAGTTACCTCAGCAGTATCTGATAGCAAATATAGTAGCAACATCAAAACCAAAGCTAAGCCAATCTCTTGTAAGGAATGGAAATGGTACCTCCATGACAAGTGCAAGCTGGTATGGGAATTAGAGAGGCTGAAGTAGAAGCAAAGAACTGCCCACAACTGTAAGGCCCATGTGGGATTAGTTCCCATGTCTGATAAATTGGCAGGATTGATCAGTAAAGTAACAGGTAGTAAGGTGCATGGGCTATGCACTGACTCTACCCACAGGTCTGGCCAAGGCACAAAAGATAGCACAAAGCCCATCACACAGGTAACTAGCAGAAGTATGTTGAAAGAGTATTCAAGCACCTGGGGGGGACTCCAGATGGGGACCTGTCCAGGGATTCCTTGTCCTTGTCTGACATAGATGCTGAGTCCAGTTCAGAATCAGACTCTTCAGCTCCCCTGTCATCCTCTGAGCCAGGGTTGGATGAGTCAGCAGATGACAGCTCATTGTTAGATCAGGCTTGGACCTACCTGCAGCAAGCAGCTCAGAGTTGACTCACCACTGTAAGCATAAATCTAAGAAGGGCAAGAAGCCTAAAAAGCCTCAATGCTACAAGCCACAAAAGACACTAATCAAGCCCACCCCACCTGAGAAATATGGAGGTCAGGCTGATTATTGTCAGTTTCAGAAGTTTCTCACTCACAGGACCACATATGTCAAGTATGGCTATGTGGAGAAGCCATGACAAGTAATGGTATTGTCAGAATTTCTAACTGGAAAGGAATACACATTCTATACTTGACGAGTTTCATTAGCTCCTCATAGGTGGAATCTGAAAAAGTTCTTTACTGAGCTTTTCAACTACTGCTTCCTGATAAACTACTGTAATCAACAATATATTTGGCTTGAACAGCTTGAGCAAGGAAATCAATCCATGAAGGATTATGTGGCTGACCTGGACAAACTATTCACAATAGTTGGTTCAGACAGCTGCCATGCTTGCATTGTAAAACTATTCAATAGCTTCAAACCTTCAATTTGAAAAGCTCTCTGTCATGCTCACCTGAACCCCAAATGCTTAGGTTGGAAGAAAATTGTTAAGGAGGCCAAGTACTAAGAAATGGCTGAGAATGTGGACATAAGAGGAGGCTCAATGCCCACACACAGTAAGCCAGTCAGCATCAAATCCTGGTTGCTCCTGTCATGATCAACATTGCAGGCAGAGACCTTGACCTCAGAGCTCCAGGCAGTCTCAATCTCCCACAGGCAAAAAGACCAACACAACACCAGGATTCTCTTTGGTCCATCATAGGGACAGGTCCAGAAATCAACACCCTTGCCACAAGCATGGCCCTCCGAATCCTATGAGGTGGAGAACCATACCTGAGAGTAAGAACCCACTTAGCAAGGAGGAAGAGGCTGAGCTATGCACTGCCAATAAGTGTTTTTGGTGCAAGGAAGAGGGGCATATCTCCTGCAACTGCCCTCATGCCCATATTGCCAAGTTCCTTATGGAAAAACCCCCAGATTAAGCACTTATGGCATTACTGTGGACCTGGCTAAAACTGAGCAACTGAGACTAGCTAGTTTAGGAGAGACCACAGGACTCACTGTGGGTGCTTTGTCATTCTAGAACATAGTATCAGATGGGGGTCATGAACCCATGTGTTTGTTGGGACCACCCAGTATGCAGACTGTATTCTGTGATTGGGCCAGCTCTGATGCATCTAAGAGGGAACTGACATATGATGACTTACCTGAGTTGATGTTGGCCCTGGACACTGCCACTGAGGCAGGATCAAGAGATGGAGGGGATCAAGACAGTGGTTACTCCAATAATGAAATGCTGAGACAACTTTGGGGTTGTTATCCTTTGGGGCCCCACATAGAGAGTGGCAAAAGTTTTGCAACAATTCTACTAAGAGTGATAGAACCAGATATGACCAAGGTGGGTACTAAACCTAATGGGAAGGCTGTAAATGAAGAGACAAGCCAGTGGCTCAGAAACAACCTACTAGCCAATGAAGGATTACTGGATGAAGTAGTCCTGGGGCTACCTGGGGACTTTGATGAGTATTGATTCACAATCACTGATGCAGAAGAGTGGCTTGAGTGCCTTCAGGTTACTCAGGGACCCAGGACTCATTTGGGGAATGGGCTATCTAATGCTTTTGAGTTTCTGTTGGAGAGTATGGTACCCTACCCACCTACCCAGAAGACCCATTCAATGCACTACAGTATTGTGGCCATAGATTCTCTGTTTATCAGATATCGGAATTTGAACTGGTTGTTATGGACCTTCTCCATGATTGTGACAGTTTTGTGTCAATTGATGCTGCACAAGACCCAGACTTTCAGGTTAGGGGATGGTATGCAAGATTATGTGTGGAGCAGGCAGGTGTACCACTTATGTATTGAGTGCAGTTTAGCAGGCAGTTACATACCAATGTGTGGGCCTGGAACATGGAGCAAACACTGGAGTCAGGACTGGAGTATGGGGGTGAGCAGATCCAGTGAGCTGGGTTGGAGTACAAGACCCAAGCTCAACACTGCCAGTACTTTGGATGCTGCATCTGGGTGGAGCAGCAGAGTCCAGAACAGTATCTGATATCAGATTGACTCAGTACACATTATGTTCAGATAGGCAGCATCCACCTCTGGAACCCTCACTTTGACTTAGTCAATTAGTTTGCCAGACACAGGATATGTGCTCTGAAAGTGAGACAGGCTCAATTAGACTGGGGGCCTAGAATGAAAGACCCATGATGGCACCTAAAATGCTTGTTTGGGGCAACAGACCCAATGCAATGATGTCAGGGTCAGAGCTGCTGGTTGGGCATCCTACTGTCCAAACTAGGCACTTGTGAGCATTTTGACTGGCATGAGGAGCATAACATGCTGGGCCTGTATGCCCTTGAGTTGAATGGTCAACAGATTAAGTCTGGGACTTATTCTACCATGTAGAGGAATTCTGCTTATGTTCAGGACATGTCATGAAAGGTACCTAAGCCTCTGGTTATTGTTGTCCAGCTAAATGGGCACCCAGCATGTGCACTAGTTGACTCAGGCTCACTTGGGGACTTCATCTCCAGTACCCTAACCCAACAGTTGAGTTTAGAAAAGAGGGAGTTGAAAAATCCCATACCAGTTCAGTTAGCTGTACAAGGCTCATGATCTAGAATCAACTTCAGCACCTCTGCTGAATTTCAATACCAGTCAATTTGCAAACAACAATGTTTCAATGTGATAAACTTATCTAGGTATGATTGAATCCTAGGCATACCATGGTTGTTCCAGCACCAAGTGACATATGGCATCAACCCACCACATGTGATAATTGGAAGTAAATTGTCCTTGCCTATGGAAGGTGAGGGAGTGACTCAACTGGCCTCATGCGCAGTTCAGATGTATAAGAAGAATCTAGAAATGATTTGGGCACAACTGTGTGGGTACACCAAGCTTGTTTGCTAGACAGCAAGTGAGACTCCATTATCTCCACTTCTAGCCATCAATCATGAGATACTCTTGATTGATCCAACTGAGATTTACTCTAGGTGCCCCTCTTGCTGCCCCAAAGCAGTGTAACCACAGTGGGTGGCCAAGTGAGATGCATATATCTGCAGTGGTAGGTAGTGGGTAACAAGCATTGGTAACACAGTACCTATGATGCTGATCCCTAAGCCCAGGCCAGTTAAGTCAGGGGAAGCACCACACATGCATACAGTGTTTGACTTACAAGCACATAATGCCAACACTGTTAAGCACTCTTTGCTGTTGCCAGATATCAATGATATCCTCTGTCAGGTGGCACAGAGTAAGTATCAATCCATCCTGAATGGGCAGGATGCTTACCAGCAGATCTGCATCATCCTAGAGGATGTTGACTGCTTGACAGTTACCACTCCTGATGGGAACATGGTCAGTAATGTGGTACAGCAAGGGGACTGCAATGCTCTGGCCACTTACCAGGCTCTGATGAATCATATTTTCTTGGCCTACATAGGTCAGTTCCTGAACATATATCTTGATGACATAATTATCTACTCTAACACTGTGGAAGACCACATAAACCATGTCAAGTTAGCAATTGATATACTTTGGCATGAAAAACTTTACCTCAGGGAAAAGAAGATACATTTTCTGTGCAGAGAAATGAAGGTCCTGAGTAGAGTGATTGATGACTAGGGGATATGCATGGACCCTGATATGGTTGATGTGGTATTCTGCTGGAAGACTCCAACTAACCAAGACCTACTGTGTGGGTTCTTGGGTGCTGCAGGTTACCTCACAAATGACATTGATCAAGTACAGATTGCAATGGGAATATTGCATGGTTTGATGGGTGACACTGTTCCATTAATACACACATCAGCAAGCTTTTGAGGACATCAAGCACCTTGCTGTTAGATGCTGAGATCACTCATAGAAACTCCTGGAGTACAGTCCCAATGCCAAACCAGTAAACATCATGTCTGATGGGTGTGAAACTGGGATTGCTGGAGTGGTTAGCCAGGGTTGCAACTGGTGCAAGGCTGTAGTGGCTGTGTTCTTACAGCTAAACTCAATTCAGCCTAGCAAAACTACCCAGTTCATGAAATTGAGATGTTAGCTGGTATTGAGACCATGCTGCATCATCAAGATATTGTACAGGAGGTGAAATTTAAGTGGTACACAGATCACAAGGGGTTGATTCACCTACTAAATCAAAAGAACCTCTTGGGGTGTCAGGTGAGATGGTTTGAAAAGATGTTGGAATTTAATTTTGAAGTGGAGTATGTACCAGGGGCAGAGAACATCCTATCAGATGCACTGTCCCAACTATATGCATTCAATGAGCCAGGCACTGTGCATGTCTGGGGCAAGTACACATATCATGACATCATAAGCAACAACTCATTGTTGCAGCATAAGATCTCAATGCCTGTCCTAATTGGGAAGGAGGGCAAGCTCATGGGACTCCACAGCATTGGAATGGAGGAAGGCAGTCAAGCCAACTCTAAAGCAAGGTGCAAAGCACAGCCTGCAAGAAAACCCAGAGTACACAAGCAGTGACTGGCCACAGAAACAGGCTGATTAGAGACTAGCAAGGAATTTGCCAGTCAAATGACTCATAATTTTGTCCTAAAAGGTCTGCAGGACCCACAGGAACAAAAGGAGGGTGGGAATACAGGTGTCAAAAATACTAAAAATAAACTCGATATTTGGATACCTGCAAAGGAACCAACCAGAACTGAGGAAGAAGCCCAAGATAAAAATTAACTTCAATGGGCAAACACACTGAATAAGCTAACCACATCAGCTGAGCCTGTGGCATTACCAGAAATGCTAAGTGGAGGGCAAGAACCTCTAGACCTAATGAGAAGCATTCAGGGAAGATATTTTGAAGACCCTGTGTTTTGAAAAATCATGGAGAAACCACATGAACACAAAAATTTTAAGGTGAAACAAGATGAGATAATCTACCTCAAAATAAATGGAATACATGTAACATGCATTCCTGATATCCATGTGGCAGGGCAAAGCATCCAAGAAATGGTAATTTTAGAGGCTCATTCAGTACTGGCTCACTTGGGGGCAAATAAAACACTGATTTACCTCAGGGAACAAATATGGTGGAAGGAGATTCACCATGACTTACACACATACTGCAAAACATGTCAAACATGTAGCCATACAAAACCAGCTAATCACAAACCTTATGGCTTGTTGCAACCCTTACCAGTGCCCACACAACCTTGGGAGGTTATTGGAATAGACTTTGTTGATCCACTACCAAAGTCCAAAAGTTGTGATGCCACATTTGATTTAATCATGGTGATCATTGACCACTTAACAGGTATGGTGCACCTAGTTCCAAGCTGAACTATGTATGCAGCAAAAGATGTAGCAGAACTTGTGTTTTCTGAAGTGTACAAATGATATAGGTTACCACACATGATAGTCAGCAACCAAAACAGCTATTTTACAAGCCTGTTTTGGACTGACCTCCACTCACTAATCAGGGTCAAATTGAAAATGTCTAGTGCCTACCATCCACAAATGGATGGCACTACAGAACATGCTAACTGAACCATCACTCAGATAATTCAACAAGGAATCAACCCAGCCCAAACTGACTGGGTCCTCAAACTTCCTGCTGTAGAGTTTGCCATCAATTTGGCAAGGTCAGATAACATGGGTTATTCACCTTTTTTCCTCAACTATGGCAGGATGCCCAGGTCAATGCTATGGAATACCCCTGCCAGCAATGAGTATGTAGGAATGCAGATTATGGTCAGCAATAATGGCAGTGCATGACAGCATTCTGGCAGTGTAAGTAAAACAGACTCACTTAGCCAACTGTAAATGCAGGATAGTACTCTTTGAAAAGGGGGGCCTAGTGTATGTATCCACAAAAAATCTAACCTACTCAAAAGATCTGGCACATAAGCTAATACCAAAGTTTGTGGGACCTTACCTAGTTTTGGAGGACTTTGGTAATCATTTGTTCTGTATGAAACTGTCCACCTCTATGAAGCAGCATGGCATCCATGATTCCTTTCATGCTTCCCTTTTATGAATTCATTACTCCAACAATGACTGACTGTTTTCAGGACACCTCAATGAGCAGGTGGTTGAGCTAGAACAGCATCCCACCAAATGGGCAGCAGACAAAATAGTCAGTCATGTGGGTTCCAAAGATACTGCTCTATTTGAGGTACTCTGGAATTCAGGAGACAAAACCTGGCTCTTGAGGAGCCAAGTCAAGGACCTCAGCTTGCTGCAACCCAACTTGGATGCCCTAGGGGTAAATAATGTAGTGGAGCTCCCAATTAGCATAGGTAAGCCACCCCCACTCAATCCACAAATTTTCCTTGGTAATACAAAAATTTCTGAGCAAATTTTTGTGCCCAACAGTATAAAGTCTCAGAGAGGGGACAATGAAAATCACTGCTTGCTCACAGTTTCTTGCTTGAGCCTCTTGAGTCATGCCACACTCTGTGATTCTCATCCCACTAATTTCTGCTCTATATGCACCACAGATTGTGACCCTAGCCAAGGCCAGAACCACTCAAAAGGGGACCAGCTCAGGCCTGACAGCCACTATGCTCCCCCACACACCCTCAACCTCAAGTGCTCCAACAGAATGTTCAGTATCCATTACCTGTACCACAAAACTCCTGATTATATCTTCAGCAAACAACAGTCCTTAGCTTATCAAGAATGAGACTCAAACAACTGCATAGACCCCAACTTCTGGTGAACCAACCCTATGCCTGCTGAGTACCCCAAGGTAGCAAAAGCCTTCAACAAACATCTGGCATACTCTTGCAAACTGAGGGGGACCACTACTGCCAGCAGTACTACTCACCCTTTTACCCTATTCCTGAGTCAGCCTTTGATGTCTCATCCATCGACCCTTGGTATGAATGCCTAGCCAAAGGCACAGGTTTAGGAGTAATTAAGGCTAATGGAGATGTTGACAAGAATTGGCTGGGAGTGGTCATGTCAGCAGTCATGCACCCACATGTCCAGGCCAAACACATTTGCAAGAAGGGGAAGGAGAAATGTTTGAAGAACAAATGCAGTCAAGCCTGTGCCACAGAAATGCTTCCCTCCAATTTGTCAGCCACCCCTTGCCGCAGCCATGGGAAATGCTGCCCTCATCATGTTGGTAGCAACATGGAACATTCTCACCATTCCTGTCTGGCAAACCCTTCCTACCATTACTCAGCATCACCCAGGAATTCTGCACCAGAACCCTCCTTTGGCAACTCCTACTCCCACAATACTGCACCAGGCACCAAACCCATCACCAGTTGGCCTTGTTCCCATAACATTGCTGTTAGCTGACCTGACTAGTCTGATCACTCCACTGTGCTCCAGTCCTCAGCCTCCAACTAACCTGTTGACATGGCTTCATTGGGGGCCCTGTTCAAAGTGGCTAAAGGCAACACTGTGCCCATTGCTTCAGAAGATCAGGAAATGTATGAACCAGACAGAGACCCTGAACTCCAACACCTAAGCAAGACCCCTGAAGCAGAGGACTTGCTTGCAGACAGGGACTGACCTTACCACACCACCTCAAGTTCCATCCTGTTGATGACCAACATTTTGTTAAACAACCATGGTCTTTACTTGCACTATCTCTTGTCTCTTCACCCACAGTCTTTACTTAACAAGCTCACTGTCTTTTCTCAAGTCACATCCCCATGACATTCTTTTCCACTCAGAGGCATCCCTCACCACTTCTTGCAATGCCTGGAGGGTGTATGTAATGGAGTGTATGATCCATGCCCATGTGATAGCTATTGAGTAGCTCTTTGCTCATCCACTTACCTGGAAAATTGTCCCATTACTACACTACCCTTACATACAGCTAGTCTATGGTATATAGGGAAGTCTGATGTACCATAGGACTTCAGTTCTTTCTAATACTAGGACAAAACCTGTTCTATTGAAGGACTCTAAGCTCTCATGTGATGTTACCATGCACATCACACAAACATCACAAGTTGCCATCAACATTGACAGATCATCTGTCAACATTGTTTGGCACTGTCTCTGACACTGTCAATGCTGCCCCCCATCCTCAGACAGCACCAACAATGAGCTCAAATATATCCCTAAAAATTTGTAAAAATTCAGAAAAAAATACAAAGATATATCTATGTTGGCCAGCACCACCTCTACAGAACAAGCATGGGCTAGGCCAGCTGCTAGACTGGCCATGAATTGCTATTTCAAGATAGAGCACACATGTGAAGAAATTCAATGCCTCAACATTGAGATCAAGCATGTGGTGACATACATGTGAGATGAAGCTTTTTTTATTTTTTTATTGGCCAAGGAGATAGACATGAGAGGCAAAGATCCCATTCTCACCTTCCATATTTGATGCTAGGAAGGAACAAACACAATTTTACAATGTTCATTGTCAATGCTTCAAGAAGCTTGCTCAAAATTCCTGCTTCACTGGTTCAATTGTTCCTGGTATGCCTTGCAAAAAGTCCCTCCTCATCCAAGCTTCAGAACAGCCAGGGATGTTGATAGGCCACTGACAATGTCAGATCTAGGGAATACTCATGACAGTGATGAACAGGAAGATGCAGAAGATGTAGAGAAAGAAATTCCTGATGCGTTGGAAGCACTTTACATCAACTCCAAGTAGTACTGCTCAATCAAATATTTGCTCAATTTTCTATCATTTTTTCTGATTTTCTCAGTGGTTTTTGAAGAATTAGTGAGCTCATCATCTCGGGCGATGAGCAGAGGGTCGTCGGCGCTGTATAGGCGGGGCGGGTCAACGTAGATATATCTTCGTATTTTTTTCTTGATTTTTACATATTTTTAGGGTTATATCTGAGCTCATCGTCGGAGACGCTGAGAAGAGAGTCGTCGGCGCTGTCTGATGATGGAGGGCGGCGTTGACAGCGCCGGAGACAGGGCCAAACGACGTTGACAGATGATCTGTCAATGTTGATGGCAACCGCCGGAGTATTCCGAAAATCGACTGAGATTTTCTAGGCAAATATCCATATATTATTGGTATCCATAGAGAATTTATCTATGTCGGGCTCCCGTGCTAGATGATGGTGAGAAGGAGAGTTGGACGAGGAGAGTTGGACGAGGAGAGTTGGACGAGGAGATGAGTGGTAGAGGAGGAGAACTGTTGATTCACACTTTATTTTCTGAGAGTTCGGATTAGTCTGCGAGCAAATAGATATATTTGGTCGCCCAAGCTCTCTCGCACGGAATCCCGAGAGGGAAACCGCACTCAAGCCGGCACAGGCGAGTAATGTACGAGACAAGTGCTACGTGAGACAAGAGAAAAACAAAACAATGAGAGGGGTAAGTGGATATGAGGGGTGGGAGAGAGAAAGAATCGAGTCCAAAAGGACTGACGAGCTCTATGTCAGTGGGGAAAAGGAAGCAGGACGTGAGTTATAACAGACCTGACGAGCTCTATGTCAGTGGGGAAAAGGAAGCAGGACGAGGACAGGGGAAGCTGTAGCTGAGATTATATACAAAGTCCGTCGAGAGAAAAAGACAAAGCGACCATTGTCAACAGTGCGACAATGGTGTGATATGATAGGAGGGCGTACGCGACGCGTTAGGCACGATCGAGGGAGGGTCGTGCCGCTTACATAGACGTCGATCAAAGGCTTTTGATCGTGACATCTATGTCGGGCTCCCGTGCTAGATGATGGTGAGAAGGAGAGTTGGACGAGGAGAGTTGGACGAGGAGAGTTGGACGAGGAGATGAGTGGTAGAGGAGGAGAACTGTTGATTCACACTTTATTTTCTGAGAGTTCGGATTAGTCTGCGAGCAAATAGATATATTTGGTCGCCCAAGCTCTCTCGCACGGAATCCCGAGAGGGAAACCGCACTCAAGCCATGGAAGGAGCGAACAGCAGAGACGGAGGCTCGAAATTGTGTGCGTGAGGAGCGGCCAAGTGGAGACGTGAAGAGAGGCTCAAGATTCGCTCTCGTGGGATGTCAATGTATAGCTTGAAGGCATCGCTACGCCAACGCCCGAGTAGCTGAATTTCATGATCGGCGTACCCCACTGCAGCAGCGGCTGTGGCTGCACCACGGCGGAAGCTATGGCCTGAGTATTGCGAAGGGTCGGTGCCACAGTCCAAGAGCCGCCTTTTCAGCGTGTCAATAAAAATCTCACGGGAAAGGGGCGAGCCGTCCGGGTTTGAAAAGAGTGCAGCATCACATGGCTTGGGATCGACCACAAAGAGTGTATGGAGTGCTGAGACCGGGCAAGTGGAGGAATTAGGGGGCGCTCTCGCCAGCAAGATGGTTACGCCTTTGCGAAATGGGTCAGTTTTAGAGGCGGGGAGGTCAATCCTGACATGGGAAGGGGATTCAAAGGATGGAAGGAATGTGACGGACCCACGTGTGAGGTGGGATACAGGGCTAAACCTCTCGTTACGCCCAAGCGTAAACTCACCACAGCGCAGAAATCCAGCCCATGCCGTTTTAAATGCTGCATCAAAGGAAGCTTCGAATGGGCTTGAAAGATCACCTGCAACTGATGCTAGTTTCTGCAGGATGCCGAGTGTGATAGGCTGTTTGGGGTTACGCTCGCGCTCGCCATGGTACCGCTTGATGCCCCGAATGACTCTACGTACTGTCTCTGACTCACAGGCTCCAAAGGGAAGGCCCTCGTCGACGTGGAGGGAACGGACAGCGGAGAGGTAGCTTTTGATGGTCTTGGGCTGGAGGGCCCGATCCCCGAGGGAGCAAACCCATTCGACGATAGCTCGGTCTGTGGCAGGGAGGTAGCGCCCAGGCTCGCTGAGGACGCTAGGGGTGAGGCGGCAGAAGTCGATGTATGATTTTTGACCGGTTGAGTAGGTCTTCCTGGTGCTCGTGGCCAGTCCATGCCACAGGTAGAAGGCTGCTCAAGGCGACAAGTTAGCGTGCGCTTCAAACCAATAAGTTGGGATTTCCGTGCTGAGGGTACGCGGGGAAGGTCTGGAGCGAGCTGGAATAATCTGCTGTACTGAAAGCGAGAGGCAGCGTCAGCAAGTGCGTTTTCTTCAGACGGAATCCAAACAGGAGAAAAAGAAAAATTGAGACAAGCAGCGAGCATGGTGATAGTCCTTAAGACTTGCATGCTATGGACAGAGTTTGCCGTTCCCGTTGTGAGCCAAGCTACCACGGCTGAGTTGTCACAGAAGAAAACTACGTGATGCCCACTCCATGTGTCTCCCCAGCAGAGAATCGCGTGAAGAATTGCAAAGATCTCTTTAAATTGGATATCGCGGTTCCTGAAACGTCGAGGGACTCTTGCAGAGAACCACTGGTTCAAAACAACTCCTCCCAGGCCCTTCCGCCCACTCGCATCTGTGTAGACCGACACACAAAGCCTCGATGGGTTTATTAGCATAATGCCATTCCATGATGCGCTGAACGTCGTCCACCAGCGAATGTCAGATGCAGCAGACTTGGGAATATGGCGCACAGCAAACGGGGACTTGAAGGAACTAGAGAAATCAAAGAGACGTCGGAGGAAGGTTCTTGAATGCGGGATGACTTGAGAAGCAAATTGTAAGAAACCCATAAGCTCCTGCAGCTCGAGGAGGGAGCAGACTCGTCGAGATGACCATGCTTCCAGTAGTTCTAATAAGTATGCCAGCTTTTCTGGAGGTAAACGAGCCTCCATCGCGACAGAATCAATTTCCAATCCAAGAAACTCAAGCTTGGTAGTTGGCCATATCGTTTTGGAATCTTGGAAGGAGAGCCCCAGCTCCCTTCCAAGGCCAGAGACCCATTCAACTGCTGCATTTGACAGTGACGGAGGTGACAGTGGGGAGAACATAAGGAGAAAATCATCAAGATAATGACGGAGATAAGCCGGAATATGGCGCTGGATGATCCAGTGAAGAGCCTCTGCAAAGAGGTTGAAGATATACGGCGCAGACTTCAAGCCAAAAGCCAGTACGACGAGATAATAGAATTTTGAGCCCCAACTAAAGCCAAGAAAGTGCCAATCTTCCTGCCAAATGGGGATGTGGCGAAAAGCGTCCTTAAGGTCAAGCTTGGCCATCAACGCACCATGGCCAAGGTACCGCAGGTCCTCAAGAGCTTTTCCAAACATATCATATACGATATGACCTTCGCTGTCAGGTATGCCATTGTTGACCGAGGACTCTTCTGGCCACGACAAATGATTAATTAAGCGCAGCTTTCCAGGGTTTCTCTTGCGGCTCACTGAGCCCAGCGGTGAGCAGCGGAAATCCGGAAGAGGAGGGGAATCAAAAGGGCCCACAGCATGAGACTGTTCAATGAGGGAATGCACGGCAGCATCAACGAATTCCTTGTTGTCAAGTGCCGATTTGAGATTGACACATGACTGGGGGTGATCTTCACCAACGAATCCGATAGAGGCACCAAATTTAATTATATTGAGCAATGAGGATACGAATACAGGATCTGGATAATCAAGAAGATAGTACCGCCAAGCATCAATTACAAGGGGGGAGGAGATGGGGGCGGATGAAGGAGGTCGAAGCAAAGTATTGTTGCAACGAGGATCAGTGTTGGGACGCAGTGGTGCTGAGCCCGAAGGAAAGAGATGAGAATTTGGAAGGTCTGAGGTGAAATTTTCAGAAGGAGGAGGGGGAAGTGTCGAGGCAGGGGAAGACAATGAGACCGAGACCGTGGATAAAACCTGCTTGGTGGGTCGTGTGCCCACCACGACGCGCCTTCATGTCTTCTTGCAATCCTTCTCTGGATGGTCTTTAGCTCCACATTTGCGACATTTGTGGACA
Source organism: Termitomyces sp. 'cryptogamus' (assembly GCA_020091625.1). Classification (NCBI taxonomy): domain Eukaryota; kingdom Fungi; phylum Basidiomycota; class Agaricomycetes; order Agaricales; family Lyophyllaceae; genus Termitomyces; species Termitomyces sp. 'cryptogamus'. The sequence goes on from JAGYZC010000001.1 coordinate 6,325,801, forward strand.
CGACCATCAGGGCATGGGGAAATGGTGCAGGAGCCTTTATTGTATGCAAAGCAGGTTTCGGAGCTGACATCCCGATCTCACCTCCCTGTAGACTTGCGCACAGAGCTCATTGCACGTGCATTCCCTAGGCAGAATTCTGTCAAAAGTAAGTCGTCAGGCCTTGCCCAGCCTGCATAAGACCCGGTGAGCATTTCTTGACGACGGCTGAGGTGGAAATGGACATGGTATTGGAGGACTGCCGTCCACTCATACTTCTGGTTAAGACTCGTGAGGTGGGAGATGTACCTGGCAGCTCCATGGCCTATGACGAATGTGGCGTGCGCATCACCAGAAGAGGCTGCAAATGCCTGGAGGACAGAGAAATACGTGGTCAAGGGGATGAGAAGGTTATGGAATGTCGGGTAGTCTTTGGTGCCAGTAAATCTCGTGCCATTGGAGTCAGTGCGCTCCATGTCCGCACGACGAAACTTTGACGTAGGGTCAAGTTTGCACAAGTCCAGAGGGCGGAACTCGTGCCGGGCAATGTCCAGGAGCGTGCTTGTCTCAATAGCGGGAAAGAGCGCAGGTAAGGACTTACCAGCGGGAGACTGATCCGTGGAAATGAAGGCTGGGAACGAAGGTGGGGGGTTGACTTGGGTTGCAAGAGGCGTCGTGAGGCCTGGAGACTGGTTCGCCAGGGCAGCAAAAGCCCGAAACATGGTCATCATGCCAGCAAGCGCGGCATCACTGCTTTGAGTTGTCGTCGTGTCCTGCGGCTGAAATTCCAAGGGATCGGGGCTGGCTCCTGGCTGGTCAAGCTCGGGCATGGCTGCAGACTGTGTTGGTGAAGGTGTAAGTGAAGGAAGATGTGACGATAAAGGTGATGGAGGAGGGGATGGTGTTTGACGGTAGCTTGCTGGGGCAAACCGACCGTTTGGGAGGCGAAGACGACTCAATGTACACGTGGTGCCTGCTAAAAGACGCGTCCTGCGGAGAGAAAGAATCGAGTCCAAAAGGACTGACGAGCTCTATGTCAGTGGGGAAAAGGAAGCAGGACGTGAGTTATAACAGACCTGACGAGCTCTATGTCAGTGGGGAAAAGGAAGCAGGACGAGGACAGGGGAAGCTGTAGCTGAGATTATATACAAAGTCCGTCGAGAGAAAAAGACAAAGCGACCATTGTCAACAGTGCGACAATGGTGTGATATGATAGGAGGGCGTACGCGACGCGTTAGGCACGATCGAGGGAGGGTCGTGCCGCTTACATAGACGTCGATCAAAGGCTTTTGATCGTGACATTAATCGATTCTAGTTAGAGGGGTGACCCCTCCCTCCTACACCTCTGATTAGAGGGGGCAGGTGTGCATGGGTCGACACTTTGATCACTGCCACCTAAATACGTATGTATGCACATACCAAAAACGGTCGACGTGTGGGGTCACGTGGACGTCTAAAGGGACGGACAACCGTGACGTTCATAGTACACCTTGCAGGCTGCTTCGCAGCACCTACACCTTTCGAACACTGAATCGCTGGTCGACTGATTGATATCTCTTTATTACGATGTCTTCTGAATCTCCAACAGTCTCTAGCGCCCAACGTACAGGAAAGACACTAACGAAGGGCTCTGCACTGACATCAGCGAGGGCGAGTGAACGCGGTTCGTCCATCTTGCACCGTTGATCACAGAATCTAGTCTTATGAGGACGAACTTTCTGTAGCTGTAGCACAACAAGCATTCGCCTCGGACCCTAAATACAAGAAATTCACCCAACAAGTGGAGAAGTGTCTCAATTCTTTCGACAGTGTGCATGAATGGGCCGATTTCATTGCGTTCCTGAAGCAACTTCTCAAGGTAGTCTATAAACGGTATCTAAAGGAACACTCTATTGACTGGTCGGCCGGTTCACGCTCAGACGTTTCAGTCGTACATGCAATTTAAAGATATACCACGCAAGTTGATCGTCTCTAAACGTCTGTCGCAATGTTTAAATCCTGCACTCCCAACCGGGGTACATCAACGTGCTCTGGATGTGTACCTGCACATATTATCAGTCCTTGGAGTAAGCGTAGTCCGCAATTACTGCACAGCGAATGCTTATTCTATTTTTGTGCAGCCCGAAGGACTTCTGGCGGACTTGCCAATATGGTCGTCTGGATTGTTTCCTTTCTTTGAATATGCCGCTACGTCTGTCAAGGTGTGTAGGGGATATTTTTTTGGGGACCGAAGCATTAATATCACATAAAAGCCGACACTCTTGAACCTGTTCGACATACATTACTTGCCGCTGCAGTCCGGACTACGTCCTGTCATGAAATCCTTTATTCTCGCGCTTCTCCCTGGACTGGAGGAAGAGACGTCGGAATTTTTCGACAAGGTGTGTAATACGTTCTTCAACTCAGATATGTTTAATTCAGATATCAAGCCAGGTTTTGAATCTACTTGATCGCTTGTCAGGAACCGTCTCTCCGTCATTCTTCTTCCAGAATATCTGGCTAGTGATGCTCACGACACCAATTGCGCGTGGAACTTCTCTCAATTATCTTGCACGACGGTTACCTCGTCTGAACGCAGATGAAGGTATGGCCAATGCTCGTCGGACAAGTGGTATACGCTGAAACTGGCCAGATACAACGGAAGTTGTCGGCAAGGATATTGGCCTAATGATTCGTGCGTTTGCAGCCGCCCTCGAGGACGAGAATCTACTGGTACGGAGAGGAGCCCTCGACTTGCTCTTGCAGTCACTGCGTGTAGATAGCACAGCCGTGAGAAAAGCACAGGTCGAAGATCGTGTCATCCTCATGCGTGCGGCCACTGGAGTTGTACTTCGTCGTGACCTATCTCTCAATCGACGTCTCTATACCTGGCTCCTGGGCTCTGATGAGAAAAGCGAACACCAAATAGAATATCTGAAAACACATGTATTGGACCTTGTCTATTCCACTTTGAAGGTGTGATGTGTGTTTCATGTAAAGTATCAAATTGTCTGATAACTCTCAGAGCGAGATGTTCGCGCCCTCAGGGGAGTACTCCGAGTCGAGACCATTTAAAATCTTCATTTCCCTCTTGGACAAGTGGGAGATTGGTGCGGCTATCTCCCAGGTTCTTGTCTATGATGCTTTTAAAGCCATCAAAAATCTTATCGATCATCCCTCCGATGGAGGCGAAGACGTTAGTTTGTCTTCCTCGCTTGAATACGATCTTAAGCACACTTTTGTCTAGGTGACAATGACAGCGAGCACCTTATACGAGGCTATCGAACCCCATATACTCTGGAAACAACTCTTGACTGTTACGTTTTCTGAAATCACTGGGGACAGAAACGACATCGAGGTTCGCGTGCCTAAAGTATAGAAATTCTTGATACTCAACAAATACCCTTAGGCAATCCGGATGATCCAATTCCTACTAAAAACTTTTTCGCAAGACGATGAGATACAAACGATACACCTCCCCATAATTTTTGCAGCCATCTTAGATCTCATAGATGTAACAGATTTTCTACCAATTGCGCTGTGGTACTGAACATGATCTAGATCCGAGTTCAAGGTGATATCTCCTGCCTATCATCTCCTTTGATAAAGGAAGCCCTCCTTCTGCAAGAAGAAGTGTTGCGACATGTACCTCATTCTGCTTTGATGCAACGACCAAATCTTACGGGGCCGATCGAAACGAAACGGACAACACAACGTCCCTACCTCTTCGCTTGTAGCTTCTATGGCGTTGACCCCATAGCTATTCCTGAATCCCTTCCCAACTCCTTCGCGGTACCTTTCGTTTCAGCTTTCGAAAACTTGGCAACTATCACTCGTCGTTGTGCCCAGAAATTGATTACTTCTTGCTCAGACATTGTTGTTCTCCGAGAGGTCTTTTCCCTGAGTCTCTTGCTCCTCGACAGACTTTCCAGCAGACTTACAACCTCGGTGACTTTACGATGGAATCCTGACGACTGGCTCCAAGTGATTCTCGAGGGACTGGAACATGAGGTTGGTATATCAGTGCACAAAATTGCGATCTTCTAACCATGCCCTCACAGCTGGCTAATTTCACAACAGTCGATCGAACTGTTTCGCTCATTATCGCCTTACACCAAAACACCAATTTGGTTCCCAGGCCTCTCATTGATAATAGGCCAACCATGATCAAGATGGTTACCAAATTGCTCAAGTACCTCCGCGCCGATTATGTAGTGTATCATGTTCGGGCCGTCAATCTCATCTGGTCACTGGAGATTGCGACAACGCACTCGCATGTTGAATCAATAATAGCTCAAACAATGACCTCTCCAGAATATCAAAATATTAACGAATCCTATGAAGCCTTCGGCGTCTTATGGAGGTTGACAGGTATGTAGTTCCTCTTCTAGGTTGACCGTACTGACAGGATGACAATAGAGGATAATCTTCTTCCTGGTTTCCGCTTCAAAGTACCAATGATGATTGTGCTCGAGACCTTGAAAAGCGACGATCCGAGCTTGAGGCGCATTGGTGAAACTTGGATGCGATGCAGTCTTAGATCTTATCTGCGGTACGTTGTGCTACGAGAGCTTGAGATTGCAAAGATTCAGCTGTGTTTCAGTGTCCTTGATCCGATTCTGTTTGAGCTTCTGGATCCAACTATACGACGAATCCTCTCAGTTGCAAAAGTCAATGGAAGGGAAATCCAGATTTTCCTTTATGAATGCCCCTTTGACCAGCGCTACACAAATCATCTCCTTGATTTGCTTTTGTCTATCATCCGCTTCGGTGGACAAGGTTTTGCGAAGACAACAAAAGCAACAACAATCCAACGTTCACATCATGCAGGCCTTATTCAAAGGGTTGAAGCTTGTGAGTAGTGACGCTGAAGTCATGTATCTCCTACTAAGATCTTTTCAAGGCGGTATGTTTGATACAAATGCGAGCTATCTTGATGCGCTAGTTGAAATAGTCCTGCGGTACGTCACCTTCCTTTGTCTTGGGCACCATCTGAATCCTTCTCCCAGATTTATTCAATCAGAGCCAAATTTGTCGTGGACTCCGACCATGCATTCAAACAACGTCATAATCCAGTCTACAGCTGTGGACTTGCTCCAGGCCGTTGTCGCTCGTGGGGATGTTGACGGCATTACCGATGGGATTGAAGCCATTATTGTTGGCAAGCTCTATCTCTGCGTCCACTGGCACCGCCTCGATCTTCAAAACAAGCTTTTGCATCTCCTACACTCGCTGATATCTGCTTCAACGTCTCGTGATGTAGCATCACGGCAAGCCATGCATAGGCGCGATGGCAGCGGCCCCAGTAGTGCATCAGGTCATGACATTGAATCCGAACCTCGACAATACTCGGTAAACTCCTTGCTGATACAAACTCTTGTGGATGGTATTGTCGTTCGGACAAATCGTCCTGTGTTGCAACATTGGCTTGACTTCATACTCATGGCCATACCACAGTTCCAACCAGCACTACAGGCCGTTGTCAGCCCTTTGAATGATTGTCTTTGTCGACAATTAACCCTATCATTAAAGGACATTCATACCGCCTCGTCGCAAGCACAGGATTTCGCTCGGGATTTTTCATCAAGTGTCACAGACGCGGAGATGATTATGCTTTTGAACGGTCTTGAGCGAATGATACTGCTCAGTTTAGCCTATACTATGGAAACGAGCTCCACCGAAGAGGAGTCTATACCGCAAGATAAAGCTGGCATAGAGAACAGTGGTTTGTTGGGCTATGTATCTAATGTTTTTGGTTCAGAAAGCACACAACAAATCACCGACGAAACGCTCACAGTGAGTGTCATGCCCATGTTACGCGCTTCATTCTTATTGTGTCTTGTCTCCAGGCGCGGTCACCAGCATATAGGTCTCTTGATGAAGGAATTCGTGTTTTGTACTTATTATGGGCAACCCTTTCCTGGAACACGCCGTCAACATGGTCATCAAAAGATGACTCGCTGTCACTTGTCTATAACCGAACGCGGATACGATGTTGTCGAGTTTTAGAGCACTTGTTCCGCGTACAGCCTGTTGAAGTTTTCGAATCGGTTGTGGACTGTTGGAGTCGAGTTTCTGTTGGCGCTTTTTCTATCCAAGCCTGTAATCATCTAATTCTGTCGCTCAGGACTCAGGAGCTTCTCTAGATGCCGCATTTGAACTGGTTGACGTGCTTGTTGCTAGTGCTCAAAACGCTGTGCATATGATCTGCGAGAGTATTTCCTGCCGCATATCGGGAATTAACGAAAGGAATAGGAAACAAGCCATTAATCCGCACTTGTAAACACCATTGCATAGTGATTTCGTGAAGACCTGTCTCACTGTCACTCTCTGCAGGACCGAAGGGGTGCTCTTCAATTTCCTTGAACGTTATCTCCGTCGATTAGAAGGACCAATAGCCATACAAGTGTGGAGTCGTTTCCTACAACTGATCAAAGACATTGTTGGCAGTACACGAGATTTCAAGATACATAACTTTGCAGCTCTCAGGTGAAATTGATAGGTACGGTTATGGACGTCGGCTGACCCAGCAATCAGCTGCCTTACTGCGTTGTCTGAAAAAGTCTCCCAAACAACGGCTATGGAGGACCGTCGTATACGCAAGGAGTTGCAGGTAAATCGATGTAAATCCTTCGAACATCTAGATTCTGAATATTCGTTTTATAGGACAACTTTGGCAAACTTCTCGATTCTAACGTGATGTTTGTAGGTCGCTCATATGACCAGGGATCTTGGATTCGTCGTACTACAAAAGAATCACTCACCAATAATGGCCGAAACTCTCCCATTCCTGTTCAAGGTAAATCCTACTTTTTCCATCAATACGACTCTTTCACAACCGGTCTTTTAGACTACAAGAATGAAGAGAGACAGGACGTGAACACACTGGTGCCTTCAGATCCAGCTAAATCTGGAGATTCTACAGAACTGATCTCGAAGGTGAGTGAAGCTTCCCATCGATTGCATATGCCATCAATTGCATGCTGATTAGAATGTATGACCAGATCAATGATTTTGTGGCGTCCTCTGTCTTGCCAAATCTGCGTAAATTCTTGATGGACAACGACAAGATAATTTCTGCATGTAGCAACATTATCTACTACGTAGTAAATCCTGCGATGAGAGGGAGAGCAAGGTGGGCGACATTACTTGTAAACTGTCCGGTGTCTCAACATTAAAGTATCAGACCATTGGATCTGGACTCGACTGTCCTGGCAATCATACAAGGAATGGCTAAAATACCATCTGCTATCAAGGCTTGGAAGATCCCCGTAACAGAACTATTGAATGATAACAGATTGTTCAATTGCACTGCTAGTGCCGCAGAGCTATGGATCCCTATCGTTAAGATTCTGTTTGACGCTGACAAAGCTGCCTTCCCTGAGTTACTCTGTATGTGCTGCCACGCGGGATCGTACAGCGCTGACTGGCTCTTGTAGCTAAAGTAGCAACAGCTCCATCAGCAAACATCTTTACAAATAGGGAGTACGAAATGCTGCTACGGTCTCTTAACGTCCGGAGACTTTCATTTATCTTATTCGCTGGAGAGAAGAACCACTTCCTCACGCAACTTCCGACGATTCAAGAGAAGCTGGTTGACATTTTCAGAAATGTTACGGCCCCAATCGTGCAGTGCGAGGTTTTACTATGTATTCGGGTGTTATTATGTCGGCTTTCGCCGCATAACATGACAAGCTTTTGGCCTGTGCTCTTGATGGAACTCGTGGGTTGTCGCCTCTGTCCAAACGCTGAATACTGATTGGCGGTCTTTTAACTTAGTACCGTATCTTCGAGCAAGCCATAACGACCTTACCTTCCGATGGGACAGAGGACCTGCAGCTGATCCTCGCGGCAAGCAAATGCTTAGACTTACTGCTGGTCCTTCAAACCGAAGAGTTTCAAATGTAAGCTCTCGCGTGATCAATTTACGGTCCCTGTTTGATCTTGATGCTTAGACACCAATGGATCTTTGTAACTGATACAGTTGACGCAATATACCGTCCTGATAATTGGTTCCCCGAAGCCATGATGGACCAACTCGCCGAGGTTGCAGGAGCTCTTCCCGTTGGAGTATGCTACCCCTTGTCCTATAATATGAGTTGCTGACGCTGACGCACGAACTATGTACGTTGTTTTAGGATGGCGCAAACGGAGCTACAACACCCAACTTGCTGACGACTTTTGGGGACCAACGGCCCTTACGCCGTCCAATGCTGACTTCACTACGACAGATCGAAAGCATCCGAGATCTGATTCCATTCTTCTCTAATGTGAGCATTACTTCATATGAGAGTGTTTATGCCAGTGGAGGAAACGTAGATTGGGAGGCGGTAGAGCAGGGCATTTTGAGTGACATGTTCGATGGACGATGAATTTAGAAGTAATGGATCCCTCACGACACATATTCCCTGATGCTAATGATACCTCGATATGATAATCCGTTTAATTCCTACGAACACGAGAATCAAAGATAACTGCGTGGGTAATGCTACATGATACAAGAAAACAATGACTCATGCAATAGGAATCATCTGAACTGATGCTAATGCAGAATTATATGATAGATGCAGCCCAACCAATAATGATAGGTCAATTCACTGAAGCCTATATACCAAGACAGCCTAGAAGTCACCCCAATTACGGCGGAATTTGTACTGCATTCGGTTCTGCTCGTCAGTTATTCAGTTCTCCTGTGGTCATGGAACCAATATGACATACCTTGTAAGGTAAGTTCCTCCTCAACCTATCACCAGGATCTGTAGGTGCTCTGTAACCTCCTTCTCCCCAATCACCTTTACGTTTTGCCTCAGCTGGAGCGTCTTTGAAACGGATGTTGGGTTCTTGTTTCTCAGGTGGCGGCACGCGAGTTACTTTGGGTATTGGGGGCTCCTGGACCGGAGGTACGGCCTCAATCTGTTCTCCATGTGGATGCGGTGAAGCTGGGTCAGAGTTGTTGTTCTCAGAGGCTGCAGTCTGGGGCGGGGAGTCAACGTGTTGGTGGTCCCTGAGAACTTCCTCGACGGAAATGCCTTGAAACTTCGCCTCCCTCTCGGCTTCTTCGCGTTCAATGCGTTCATGGGCAGCGAAGTGCTCTAGATCTTCGGGGTGATTGTACGATTCATCGGTTTGAGTTTCTGGTGTTGAGTGAAATTGTTCTATGGAAACCGATTGAGCGTTTGGAGATCAAGACAATATCTCAACTGGCCTTCGTGATGTAAGAAAAATTCTATCGACAAAAAAAACAATATTGTTATGACACTGAAGATGGCAATGAGCAGCACTTACCGCTCTCGACATCGTAGTGGTGTCCTTCTGCACCAAGTTCGTCAAAGTTGGGAAGACCATCCAAACCAACCTTTTCCAACTCCTCTGGTGAAACACGCCCATCGCGATCGAGGTCCAAGAAACGAAGAACAGTGTCAACAATGTGATCTGCCTTCTTTTGGTGCGCCACTTCATCCTGTGTTTTGACTTAGTTAACGATCAATTGAGACGCATAGAACTAACTGGTGATTGCTTCGTAGCGTAGACATGGTGAACACCGTACACAGCTTCTATCTCATCTCGTTCCCAGTATCCATCGCTATCAGAAATTAGGCGATGTGACGAGACACGAACGTGGAATTACGGACCGGTTTAAATCGTGCAGTATAAAGAAGCTCCGTGTATCAAACGACTCGCTGCGCGGAGAATTAAGCCATTAGGAAGACACATTAAGTATGAAACCATACATATGGTGCTCTGAAGACATCTATATGGACATAATTCATGAATGAAACTTGCATGTAACTGTAAGGTCAGGCACATACGTGTCGCTGAGCATACTGCTTGATAGTCTCGCCAGGCTTAGGACCTACTTGCCCCCCATGGTCGCCATGCGCGAGAGTGGTATGCGCAATGGCGAGTAATGAGAGGCTTGCAATCGCCTTCATGGTAGTTGTAGGTGATCCGTCCGTCACGCCATGTCCAGCTCACCGCATGCTTGGTCATCAGCCGAAATCCGAAAGCAAGCAATTTTTTTTGCTTCGACACACTTTAGGATAGCTTATGGGATAGGCTAATCATGATTGATTGGCACTCGAGATATGACCATACATGTGTTTTGTTAGAATCCCAATGTTCCTTGCCTATCGGTCATAATTCTGAATGCAGTTGTATATGATCATGACGAGATTATTGCTTGTTTTGGATTTCCAAATGGGCACATCTGACTGACCGGCCCGAGGATATCGATAACCATTATTCGTGAACCGATGAGAATGAGGTGGCGATACATACACAGTATGTACCACCGAGGTTACCCTGGTACGAGCAAGGCACAGCAGTGCCACCTGTCCTGGTACTCATCGAAGCTTCGCGGAAATTGTCCATTGGTACCGTCTTCGACATGCTTGACAGCCTTATGACAATTTTTCAACGGGAAAAACGGACGTAACCATATATATACTTGAAATTTCCCTACAAACGTAACGTTTGTTCGATTATTTATAGCCCTAATTACAAATATTCCCAAAGCACTCCTCAAGGCAAGCAGGTAGAAAAATGACCCAATGGTGGATAATGAGGGAGAAAAACAGAACATCGCGCAACGCTAACAAGGTTAAAAGCGCGTCCAAACTGCTCCGACAGCGGATGCAAGAAGGGCAAAGCCAAAGCTGATTCCTTCTACACCAAAGATGTTCCATCTTCGGAGGGCCGAGTTGGGGTACGCAGAATACATCGTGACAAGACCCTGCGTTGGGTTGTCCACGCCGCTGGCAGAGGTAAATGTTTTGGTGGGTGCTCGAGAAACAATTTGAGTATGAATCGTCTTGGCCCCAACATATAGTTGCCCAAGTGTGTTGAGGCTACCGTCGTCTCCAAGAAGGTCTACACAACCTATCAGCAATAGTTTTTTACTATTGTAAAATGACTTACTATAGATTCCAGTATTTTTTGGCCGCTATAGTACGATAAACTCAATAAATTCCGAAGCACAAGTCTCTAAAATATACCCACGAAGTAACCATACCAGGCATAACGTTCGATCCAGGGTAATGTGTCCATGTATGCAATCGATGCATTCAAGAAGTTGGTGACCTCTGCAAAAAGTGATTAGTTTTGGCTAATACGGGCACAAGAATACTTGAGGTTAAGTTCACCAGTGGCGTTCGATGACGTCGATGCAAATTCTGTTACCCATAAAGAGATATTTGGATAGGTGCCGTGGACTTGCCAAAGGTAGTTATAAAAACCTTCGAGTCCGTCGCCATACCTGTTGATGTCCAACATATTAGAATAAATAGATCAACACTCATCATCACTGACCAATGCAAAGGGATGAAGTCAACGGAACAATTCAAGCACGCCTGCATGAATTGCGCTAGCCATGACTGACCGTTTGCTGTGACTGCGGGTGCACCCAAACGAACACCTTTTGCCTTCATAGGTTCGATATATTTGTTCCAGAGGTTGGCGGCTTCCACAGGTTGTATATTTGACTCTTGATCGAAGTCAGGTTCATTGAACGCCTTCTCAAATTTAAGGTTTTCTCCGCAGAACTCGAAGATAGAACGACGTACCAGAATAGTTTTGGCACCTTGTGCCTGTACTTCGTTCGCAAACCCCTCGATATTGGCAGACCCCCATTGCATTGGGATGTACTCGATAGCATCGACAGCCAGATACTTTGGTGGGCTGCTGCCCCAATCATACTGCCAATTGATCTGGCTTTTGGTCTGGTTGGCGTTGACGATGTCCCCGGGCGTCTCTGCTGCTGAAAATGCCATACCCCGCTTCGAAGTCGAATTGCGGGCGAAAATGAGGACAGCAGAAGACAAAAAACTAGCGGCACGTAAAAAGACCATTGTGGGATCAGGAAGTACCACCGTTGTAGAAAGATGGAGGCTATTTAACCTGGGTATTACACAGATATCACGAACCGGAGGGAAGACAGCTGGCAGTTCGTCGACTTTGCGGTCAGGGCGAACTGTTGATGTTGATTTTCAGAGCTTAGGAGACAGAGACGTCGGTATGTCCCTATTACGTCCAATAATATTTTAATCAGACTTTAGCTTGCTTCTATTATCCCATCTCCGTCAACTTGATACTGAAGAAAGCTCCCAATGGGACCAGAAAGTGTTGACATCTGTATTGTTCATGAATACCGATGACAGAGATATCAGGCCCGACCTGCTGTATATCAGTGTTCGGGGCATCACGTCAAGAAGTCAACGGAAGTGCCTGTGTAGAGGAACGACAGTACCGGCCAAGGGTTCGAAGAAACGACTGCCGGGCGCATCCGTTGCATGTCTGAGGTATGTATTGCCTCAGGTGCCAAAATCAGCCGCCCACACCTTATTCTAGGACCAGGTGAGGTAGTTCAAGTTGCATATGGAGAAATTGACTACAACTATCACCACTACACAAATCGTGTGGTTTCATGAGTTACACAAGCAATGTTGGCTTATTCTACGGCGAGTGAGATCAATTGATTGAATTGAATAAATTCGATTAGAAATACATTACGGTCGGATGGACCTGACTATGTAGGGTAGATCCGGCCCACATTTCCATACTTATAGGTAGGGATTTTGTGTTGAATCTGAAGTCACAGAAAGTACAGAGGGATCCGAGTGAAGAAAGGAAATATGTAATGGGCATATTTCCGATGAGCGATTTGACCAATTATGTAATTACTAAATGTTTTTATCACAGCGGTTTGTTGGCACTAAGCTAAATAAAACAGAAGACAGAACAATCCTAAGTTGGAGTTGCCCTTTACCACCAATGTGTGACAAATAATATTGCACCTCCAAAAATTGATATTTTTTCATCTGTCTTGCCAAAATGTTTCTTTTGATGAGGGGAACAAGACCCCAAGACAGATTTTTTATATCTCCAGAACTGATGTTATATTTTTTGACCCTTCAATTTGCAGTTTGGTGTTTCCTTATCAGGCAGTACCTAATGTAAGAACCCGACAGCTAATCACACCTGACAGCATGTAAGTATGAATCCTCAACACAATGTATGATTGAGTGAGTATTACCTGACAGCATGTAAGTATAAATCTATGTACAGTGGCTCAAAAAACTGTCCAAATGTTTTATACTTTTTAAAAGATGACATTGGCATGAAGGATTGGAAGTATTTAAACTTCTGGCAAAATCATGTAAAATACTATGGCATCATGGCTACAAATTGCATTTTAGTTTATGTAATTTAAATCAAAACTGATGGTGTAATGGCCATTTTAAAACATTCACTCATTGGGACAGTTTTTTGAGCATCTTCAATTTTGCAGGTTTATCCCTATTTTAATCAGAAATAAAGGGTAAGTTGCATGTGGGAATATCAACAGAGTCATGTGACCATGTTTGGTTATATTTGGGAGTGGTTCAAGTTGGTTGAACCACAATCTTGACCTTCAACCACCATCATGAAAGCTACTTCTTCTGCACAATGCTCTACTGTTGCTTCTCTCCTTGCTCAAGGGTATTCTCTGTGTCAGATTGAGGCTAAAACTGGTTTAAGGAAGTCTACTATTGAGAGGACTAGTAGAGAATTGTAGGTGGACAAGGAAAATCATTTTGGAGGCCATCCAACTAAGCTTACTCCATATGATAAACAGGCTATTGTTTGACAAATCTCAACTGGGAGACTTGATACAGCTGTTCAGGCCACCAATTTTATTAACAACATCATTTCCAACCCTGTCTCTCCTCAGACTGTCTGGAATGTGCTGAAGGAGGAGGGCTATTGGTCTGCTACAAAGAGGAAAGTTCCTATGCTCAAAGCTAGACATTGGCAGCTATGACTTAAATGGCTCAAGAGCATCAGAACTGGACTGTTGAGGACTGGAAAAGAGTGTTGTGGACAGATGAGACAAAGATTAACAGGATTGGGTCAGATGAAAAGCAGTATGTGTAGAAGTTATGAGGAGAAGGCATTTCAGACTGAACCACTACACCTACTGTGAAATATGGAGGGGGGATTAATCTCATGGTATGGGGCTGTATAGGTTGGAATAGGGTAGAAAAGCTGGTAGAGATGGTGGAGATTATGAATGCAGAGCAGTACTGTGAAATTTTAGATGATAGAGCAAAGGAGAGCTTTGAAAAGTTGGAGATGGAGGAGGGTGCCTGCTACTTTCAACAGGACAATGACTCCAAGCACAACTCCAAACACAACTCCAAAAGGGCTAACAAGTGGTATGAAGACAACAACTTTGATGTCCTCTGGTGGCCAGCCCAATCTCTGGATCTTCACCCTATTGAACACCTCTGGGAGTACCTTAAGGAGCAGCTTAGGCAGTATGAAACACCTTATGGTGTGCATGAATCCTGGGAGAGGGTTGCAAAGGAATGGGATGGAATACCAGCAGAGGTATGCCATAGACTGATAGAAAGCATGCCTAGAAGGATTCAAGCAGTTATCAAGGCAAATGGAGGACATACAAAGTACTAAATACCAAAACTAGAGATGCTCAAAAAACTGTCCCAATGAGTGAGTATTTTAAAATGGCCATTACTCTATCAGTTTTGACTTGAAATACATGAACTGAAATGCAGTTTGTAGCTATGATGCCATAGTGTTTTACATGATTTAACCAGAATTTTAAATACTTCCAATCCTTCATGCCAATGTCATCTTTCAAAAAGTATAAAACATTGGGACAGTTTTTTGAGCCACTGTATAACCAAAACATTTAAACACTGGCCATGTTGATATGCATTGCAGGTGTTTGTTCAATCATGCTAGTAAATATGCTAACCTCTGTGAAATGTATCAAAAGATATCTCAAAAAACTTATAGGGAAAAACTCTACAATTAGTGAGTGGTTTCCAACTCAACTGACAACAACAACAATAACAGCAATACAGTGAGAGATTGGCTTGAATAAGCGATACAATCTTCCTTGTCCTTGATAGCTCCTGGTATTTCTAGAGATAAATTGAACATTTTTTAAGCACCAGGTATACATACAAGGAGTTGCCTGCAGAAAACTCTGCTTCAGTATTTGCCTTGAGGTAGTAAGATACAAGTAAATATGTGCAGGAAAAAAGCTAAGTATTGACTTCAAACATTGCATATTTATTTTAGATTTTAGATGGCTTTTGCGCATCAAGAAGTCAGATATATGCACTATTTCGAGCATTAATGAGGTCATCTCATGTTGCATCTGTGAGTTGGTGAATTCAAAATATCTGAATACTGTATGCAACAAAAAGTAAGTAGGATTGAGATAAATCATACATCATCTGGATCGAGATTGTTATTCAGAGCTCTGAGTAGCTATTCGCAAGCAAAGTCAGTACTTGCCACCAAAACAAGTGGAATTATAGCTCACATGATGTCTAAACCGCTGGAGAACATTATTCATAGACCCAAGGTGCAAAAGAGGAGAGGAGGATGCACTGTATTCAGAGTGGTCGTGAGGGTGGAAGTAACCAAGGAAGGTGCAAAGTCAACGAGTCCATTTAAACTTACTGATTTTCCAAGTCAGCACGCGACGCGGACCGCGAATCAAACACGTTTTTGCCACACATCGCAGCCAAATCGCAGTTATGGTACTCTCACTGGCTTATGTCCAAGTAGAAGTCCGCAGAGAGGAGGCATGGGGTGGAGGTGCATGGGACATGTTTCATGCCAGTGAGTCATAGTCACATGCTCCCATTTGTTTTCGTATCACCATATCGCATACTCTCTCTTACCCACTGCTTGGCTGAGTACTTTTACTAGACACCTTTATCAGACGTAACACAAAATACCAGATGCAAGTCATTACTACAATTTGGTATCCTACGTCCGCTTCATCGGCGGGTTCTAGCTTTGTCAATCCCACAAGCCCCTTGGCTCACGATGAAAACGTGTCTCATCGCTAGTTTACCGAGATATATTATGACAAAAACAGATATGAAACTCTTGAGTTTGGTACGATGGAATTTTGGTACAGATCGATGCATGACTACATGACGGACTGCCAGAGTTACCTCCATCCCTCACTCCTATCTGAAGCTTCTCATTGATGACCTTTTCAATGCCTCGTCTTCCATCTCAATATCGATGCTGGTGCGTTCCATTCAAAATAATCGACATCGATCATATCTAAAGATGGACACTCTGACTAATAACCTAATTTTAGAGTTGACATCGTAATTTCGGTCCCTTTCGGCCCCCGTCCAAGCCAGAATACATCTCGACTTGATAAGCCTGTTCTCACTGGGCTAGCTTAAGCATTCGATTGAAGCGGAGGAGTCACTCACGGGACCGCCATGCTGGGGCTCAGTGAATGCCGCATTGCAGATATCTCTTTCTGACTTCTGCAGTCGCACCAGCAGCATTGAACACTGTTGCGCCGGCGATCTGTGCCTTTCATAATTGATGCTTCCCCCTTCATCGAAGCTTCGTCGACATCAGCCGAAAATTAGTAGACAATACCACAAAGATAACGATCACGAAATTTATTCGCTGCAAAACGGGGTGCAAACCTAATGGACGGACGGTACCGTCAGAGTGTAGAATCGTTCTGAATCATCTCGCTTGTTTCAGAAGATGCGAAATACCGAAGGATTCGGGAGAATGAGTGACCAATCTGATTCTGCAAGACCGCTTACGGCCTCCGTGAAGGGAGATTATTCAGCAGATCTCCCCACCGCACCCAAGCTATATAAAGCCAAACTTGACAGTTTTGTAGCGTTACAGTCCCTTTCGCATCTGAATGCTTGAAAATCCTACCGACAATGTTAACCTCAACGGGGGCACGCGTCTCGCCCGCCAGGTCGATGTTATTGAAGCAGAGGAACAATTCGACGCTCTCGCCCGTCAGCTCAGTATTCGATCCCAAGAGGTCCAGAGAGAACGATCCTCGCTGAGCGATAAGACCGTTGGCTCCTCCAACCAGGATCTCGAAAAAGCAGAATTTCAAGAGGATGCGACAGAAGAGTTCGATCTTCGTGAATATCTGACGTCTTCAAACGACGCGAACCAGGTTGCCGGCATCAAGCATAAGGCACGCCCTCCATCTATTCGTCTTCAATACACCTTTCTTACTCGCATACATACAACGTTTACAGCATGTGGGTGTAACATGGGAAGACCTTCAAGTCGATATCGTGGGAGGACTGGATCACAAGGTGCGTCCTATCTACATTTATCCTCTTACCATACTTTAATTCAATAAGTTGTTTGTCAGTTTTACGTGGGTACTTTCGGCGGTAAGTTCTCTTACGCGTCTAAGATTAGTCTGTGTTTTCAACTTGCTTTTCAGGCGCTGTCATCTCTTTTTTTCTTGGACCTTTTCTTTGGCTATGGAGTTTCATCGCCCCCTTCTTCCCGTCCAAGTCCAAGATGCCTACACGAACCATCCTTCACAAGTTGGTGTCTCTTCGTACAGCGCAAAGCAGATGTTTGATGAATCTTCACAGATCGTCCGGTGTCTTGAAGCCTGGTGAAATGTGTCTTGTCCTCGGTTGTCCTGGCTCTGGTTGCACTACCTTCCTTAAAACAATCGCCAATCAACGTGAAGGATACGCAAGTGTCGGTGGCACTGTGTTGTATGCCGGAATTGATGCGGAAGAAATGGCTACAACCTACAAAGGCGAAGTAGTGTATAACCAAGAAGGTGAGCAAATCAAATTGTATCGCAGATATTTTGTTTAACGTGCCAAACTAGATGATATCCATATCGCTACATTGACGGTCGCGCAGACCCTGGCTTTCGCACTTTCGACGTGAGTTCCTCGGTTAATGTCATTGTATGTATGGCAACGCTGACCGTGATCACAAGAAAAACGCCCGGTCCTAATGGCCGTTTGCCTGGTGTTTCCAAAACAGAGTTCGATCAAGAGGTTATGGACACGCTGCTCCGGATGCTCAACATATCCCACACCAAGCAGACCCTTGTTGGCGATGAGTTCGTTCGGGGCGTTTCTGGTGGAGAAAGAAAGCGCGTCAGCATTGCTGAGATGATGGCGACTCGTGCGCGTGTACAGTGCTGGGATAACTCCACCCGAGGACTTGATGCATCGACGGCTCTCGATTTTGTCAAATCGCTTAGGATAATGACCGACGTCCTTGGCCAAACGACTTTTGTCACCCTGTATGTCATTTTCGACTTTCTTGTGACCACGTGTTAAATCCTATCTTCATAGGTATCAAGCAGGCGAGGGCATATACGACCTGTTCAACAAGGTGCTCGTTCTTGATGAGGGCCGTCAGGTGTTCTTTGGTCCGCCGACCGAGGCCCGTGCCTACTTCGAAAACCTCGGCTACAAGTCTCTTCCCCGTCAAAGTACTGCCGACTACCTAACTGGCTGCACAGATCCGAATGAGCGTCAATTTGCTCCAGGTCGTTCAGCACGCGACGTTTCCTCCTCCCCTTCCGCACTAGAGAGCGCGTATCTTTCATCCTCCTATGCCTACAAGAAGGAGGAAGACCTCAAAAGGTATAAACAGCTCATGGAGGTTGAAAAGACGGATCAGGAGGCGTTCCGTGCCGCTGTTGCTGCTGACAAGAAAAAGGGCGTGTCAAAAAAGAGCCCTTATACTCTCGGATTTTCCGGTCAAGTTCGCGCCCTTACCATACGTCAGTTCCAAACCCGAATCCAGGATCGATTCCAGCTGTACACGAGTTATTCACTTGCTATCGTAATTGACTTCTTACTTTGAGTGATAATTCTGTCTTGAATAAATGGCCTTTAGGTGCTTGCTTTCGTCATCGGTTCTGGTTACTATAATCAACCGCTCACTTCCGCTGGCGCTTTCACGCGTGGAAGGTGAGTTTTTTCAGCATCCTCTTTGCCAGTATCTCACATAATTATAGTGTCATCTTTGCCGCCTTGCTTACTACCTGTCTCGATGCCTTCGGTGAGATGCCAATGCAGATGCTTGGTCGTTCCATTCTCCGCAAACAGGTGGGAACCTTTTTTTCTTGCTTCTTCCAGGGTAATAACGATTTGGGCAGACCAGCTACAGTATGTATCGGCCATCAGCCATCGCACTGGCGAACACTCTTTCGGATTTGCCTTTTTCTGCTTCTAGGGTTCTGATCTACAACTTGGTCGTGTACTTCCTTTCTGGTCTCCACAGATCCGCTGGAGCATTCTTCACATTCCACCTACTCAACTATGTTGCGTATCTGTCGATGCAGGGATTCTTCCGGACGTTCGGTTTGATCTGTTCCAACTTTGATGCTGCCTTCCGTCTTGCTGTCTTCTTCATTCCGAACTTGTGAGTGTCATTGTTAATTCAATGTGGTCGCATACTGACGTTTTTCAGTGTCCAATATGCTGGCTATATCATTCCGGTCGACAGCATGAAGCGTTGGCTCTTCTGGATCGTGAGTTCACGGTCAAGTGTCATTAAGAAATTTTATTCATCCTCTCAACAGTATTACATCAACCCCGTCTCCTATGGTAAGTTTCAGCAACACTCCATGGAAAGATTGATATATCGCGACTGTGTCACAGCTTGGCAAGGATGCATGGAAAACGAGTTCATGCGTATTTCGGTAGGATTTTCTTTTTCCAGACCTGAAAATCTCGATGACGTTTTTTCTCTACATAGCTTACTTGTGACGGAAATGCCGTCATTCCCAGGAACGGATTTGGCATCACAAAATATCCGTAAGTCCTGATAGACTTTCATGATTCACCTTGCTTAACTTGACGCAGAGATGTTTTGGGACCCAACCAAGCTTGTACTCTGTTTGGTGCTACCAGTGGTAGCAATATCATCTCCGGACAGGCTTACCTCAAGGCTGGTTATAACATTGACACCGCTGATCTTTGGCGTCGTGACTTCCTAGTTTTGGTCGGATTCATGCTCGCTTTCCAGATCACTCAGATTCTGGCTTTGGAGTTTTACCCTGTATGTTTATTGAGCTTTAAGGTCCACATGTCTGAATATTAACGTTGACTCAGCAATATGGTCACAATTTCTCAATCAAGATTTTCGCAAAGGAAACTGATGAGGTCAAGAAGCGTAATTCTGCTCTTAGGGAAAGAAAGCATCAACGTATGGAAGATCTCGATAAGTATGTTGACCAGGATAAAGAAGTGGTTGAGCAAGAGAAGTAAACATATTCATATGCGCCAAAGCCGCCGGTCCTGACATCTTATCTCACAGGACTGCTGCTGTTCAATCTCATCAGAAGGCTTTCACCTGGGAGAATCTTAATTACCATGTCCCCGTTCTTGGCGGTCAAACACGTCTCCTTCATGATGTGTTTGGTTATGTCAAACCTGGAACTTTGACAGCACTCATGGGTGCTAGTGGTGCTGGAAAGACGACTTGCCTTGATGTTTTGGCGCAACGCAAGAACATTGGTGTCGTCACCGGCGATATTCTTGTCGATGGGCGACCTCTGGATTCAGACTTTGCTCGAGGTACAGCTTATGGTGCGGTACTTGTGTTCTACGCCCTGTAACAAATACTTATATAACGCGTAGCGGAACAAATGGATGTCCACGAAGGAACTGCTACGGTTCGTGAAGCCATGCGCTTCTCGGCGTACCTGCGTCAGCCGGCTTCCGTTCCAATCGAGGAGAAGGACGCCTACGTCGAGGAGATAATTGAACTTCTTGAACTACAGGATCTTACCGAGGCTCTGGTTTTCAGTCTGAACGTTGAGGCTCGTAAGCGCCTCACAATCGGCGTCGAACTTGCGAGCAAGCCAGAATTACTTCTATTTTTGGACGAACCCACGTCTGGTCTGGACGCTCAAAGGTGAGGAAGCTAACCTGTTCTCTATTCTTTTCGTGTTCATCCTGATCTCCTCTGACATATGATCATTCTAGTGCATGGAATCTTGTCCGTTTCTTGCGAAAGCTTGCCGACCAAGGACAGGCTATTCTTTGCACGATCCATCAGCCTTCCTCCCTCCTCTTCGAAAGTTTTGATCGTCTGTTACTCCTCGAACGTGGAGGTGAGACTGTATATTTCGGCGACATTGGCCAAGATTCACGCACTATTCGCGATTACTTTGCTCGGAATGGTGCTATTTGTCCTTCCAACGTCAATCCTGCTGAATACATGCTTGAGGCCATTGGCGCTGGCGTGACTCCAAGAGTTGGTAATCGTGACTGGAAGGATATCTGGCTAGAATCTGAGGAGTGCAAGCAAGCGAAGGCAGAAATTCAAGCAATCAAAGAGCGAGGACGCACAAAACCTGTGACTGACAAAAAAACTACGACTACTTGTACGTTATCCTGCATCTTATCGTTGACACGGTTGTTCACCATCTTTCAGATGCAACGTCAATTATGTACCAACTGAGGATAGTCTCTCAGAGGAACATGCTAGCGCTTTGGAGGTCACCGGAATATATTTTCACTCGTATCTTTGTATCTGGGTTTATTTCGCTTTTTATCTCTCTCTGCTTCCTTCAAGTCGGCAACAGCTCAAGAGACCTTCAGTTCAGAGTCTTTGCAATGTAAGTTTTACCCCATTGTGACCAATACCCACCACTAAATCAAAATCCAGTTTCTGGGTTGTCGTACTGCCTGCCATTGTCATGTCCCAGATTGAACCGTTGTTCATCTTCAACAGACGTGTCTTCATTCGAGGTACGATAGTAGTAATTTTTTCTTCAGTACTCTGTCCAAGCATATCTTTTTTTATCAGAGTCCTCAAGTCGAATTTATTCTCCGTACGTCTTTGCTACCAGTCAGTTGATTGGCGAAATACCCTACAGTATCATCTGTGCTATCGTATACTGGGTCCTCATGGTAGGATGAACTTGTTTCCTTGGCTTCTTCCCGTTTGATTCACTTCATGTCAGGTCTACCCTATTGGCTTCGGTCAAGGCACCGCTGGCGTTAATGGAACTGGCTTCCAACTTTTGATCATCATTTTCATGTTGCTCTTTGGTGTTACCCTGGGACAGTTGGTTGCAGCGCTTTCTCCTAGTGTTCAGGTAACCTTTGCTTAACCCGGTTATGGCCAAGCCTAGAAACTGACGTTCATCTAAGGTCGCTGTGTTGTTCAATCCCTTCCTTTCATTGGTACTTTCTCAGTTCTGTGGTGTCACTATCCCCTATCCTACCCTCATCAAGTTCTGGAGATCATGGATTTATCAGCTGGATCCCTTTACTCGGACTTTAGCGGCTATGGTCTCAACTGAGCTGCAGTATGTACCAGCCGCATCTTCATTAGCCAAGTATTCTTACATTGGCGTAGTGGCCTCGTTATTAGGTGCAAGAGCGACGAGTTCGCCATCTTCGATCCACCTTCGGGACAGACGTGTGCTGAATGGGGTCAAGCATTCGTGGACAAATTCGGAGGTTACATTGACAATCTCAATGACACATTGAGATGCCGGTACTGCCAGTATTCAGTGGGAGACCAGTTTTACGAGCCTCTAAACATAAGCTACTCTCTTAGATGGAGAGATGCTTTTATTCTTTTTTCTTTTTTCAGTGAGTTCCCTCCTGTTTCTCACTGTTAACATATTGATGTTCTACTGGTCCAGTTTTTAATCTTATATGCACGATCAGTAAGTAATAATCCTTCTGAGAGGTATGAATCACTGGGATTAACATTCTTGTCAGTCGCTTCTCGCCTGCTTAGATACGCCAAGCGGTAATCACGACTGTCAGAACCCGCATAGATTTCTGTATCCTTAGAATATGATTTTAGCTATATTGCGCAGCGGAGGTAGATATGATAATAGCAACATATTAGTAACATTCATTACCCATTGACCACATTGGTTATGTATATACACTGTCCGCATATCTTTTGTACGAATGTGGCGACTGCACTAGACATCATTGATCGATATTACATTATTTGTAGAACTTTTTGTGGGTGAAGAGAACAGCTCTCAGGCTCAAACAGTGCCAGTTATATTCTTACTTGAGGTAGGAGATCAGCCCTCGGTCGTAGAAGGGAGTAGTGACTCAGAAGGAAGACGTTATACAAACATGAAGATTGTACTAGAGCAAGAACTCATATCCTAATTCTTCAATAACGAGGTGCGAGTGTCACCTCAGAAATGCCTGCTCCGAGTTGAGATCAAACGGGAGCCAAGCAAAGACCGATCCGAAAGGTCGAGATAAACCTCAGCACTCATCAACGGCTGTACTTGCAAAAATTATTACATAGGATGTGAGAATACAGATAGAACTACTCAGATCAACATATCTTGCCTGATGCAGAGCGTTTCCTTCGATTTTCAGAAGGAACTCGATTCCATACGATCACCGGTGTTAAGGATGAAGGTTGAAAGAACAGGGTACGGGGCTTGAAGCTCGAAGCTTGATCTGTCCATAACTACATAAATCTAGCTAAGATCACATCGACCAAAAGTAATTATATAAAAATGGCAATCAAAACTTTACTGATCTCAATAGCCTTTTTTGACATAACCAGTGGCGTGCACCAACCCCTATGTATAGGACGAACGATGAATTTAGGTTATAAACTTGAATACAAGTACAATTTCTGCTTCTATGTATCTTGGGAGCTGGCTAGACATTAATCTGAGAGTCGGTCATGCGATTGTGAGCCTATAGTTGAAGGCACAATAGAAACACAACATACAAAGCTTTCGAGTTCTCCACTGTCGTCAAGAGTCATTCTTCCAGCCTCTATTTCTGCCCGATAATGGTCTTCAAATTCCAGAACCGTTTTGAGCTGCCCTTCCAAAATAGGGGCATCTGCCGAATATTCCCAAATCCTCTTCGTAACTGGAATGGCTTGCCGTATCTGCTTTGCTAATGGAAGAGTTATTTTGAGGGGAGTTTCAGCGAAGCAAAGCGCTTCAAGGCCGACTTTGAGGAATATGGGTCGGTTTTCATCGTCAGGAGGGTAAAGGTTTGCTCCCTTTAAGTAGTGGGTTGCCGATATTGAGCAGAGTACAGTCGCTTCCTTTTCGTCAGGTGATGCTTGTGCCTTCCTCATGTAGTACCAACCCAGATTACTGAGGTTTTGATATAAATATCAACAAAACAAAAACGGACATATCACGTACACGTGTGCATCAGCTACAGGATACACCCAGAACGAGCTAGCAAAGCCCGGATCGACATTTCCTGTAGGAAGGGCTTGCTCTTCAGCGATCAATTCACGCGCTAAAGTCGCAATCTGCTCCAAGTCACTCTTTGTTCTTGACCAGGACTAAACGCGGAGAAATTAATGGGAATGGCTCAGGTGAGGGCGAGTACACACCTCCTGGAGAAGATTGAGGTATAGTCGCTTTACCCCACGTATAAAAGAAGGCTCGAATATAACGCCGCGGTCGGACGTGGGGACATTTTTCCATATACGAGCCCCCCACTCAAGAATACGAAGAGCATCAGAGAAAAATTCGGTGGAGGCTCCCGGTGTTTGAAAAGTGGATTGAAGAAATCCACGCATGATCCACGCTCTACAAGTAAGATGAACAAGTGAGGCGAGGGAAAATGAAATCCATTTCGCACCGGACAGTGACCGCCAAAGCTGGACGAACAGCTCCCCATCCCAATTTCTTCAGTCTTTTCGGCGCTTCGTCCTGAATTAGCGTGGGGCCTCCAGTTGTCCATGCCTTGTACCGCTGTGCTTCAAGCATCACTATAAGTATGTCATTTGTTTGTCAAGTTGCTGTAACTCGCAGGTAATGCTTTACTTTGCTTATTGTACTTATCAATGAAATTGCCATCGGACATGTGGAAAATACGCCTGTCGCGCATAATTCCATTCGACAGTGTCGAAATTACCTGCAAATGTGAAAGTGAGTAGACGTCAGTAAAGGACCAAATCACGTACTTGTGTCAACCCGACCGCCATTTGTTGGTTACCGATTGTCTTCACTTGCAACGCGTTCAGGCCATTAAGACCTTCCTTAAAGTCCTAGTTGACTCGTGTGTCCAGAATATCAAGAATATTGACTTATCACGATCACCACAGGCTTACCCTATAGGCAAACAAGATAACAAAACCCTAAGAGAAGATATGAGTCTTTTCCAAACGTAGTATTGAGAAGCATACACTGGATTTGATGTCTTCTTGTGCAATAAGTTCTTGCTCCATAGCCATAGCCCTCCTCCATGGGAGGTTCTTCTGGTGGACAGATCCAGCGGGCGCGAAGGCATGATTAAAAGTAACCATCCTGTTTTTATTTGCTTCTGCTTTCTTGAGGCCACTCTCGAATTGATCCTTAAGGTTTCTGTCCACCTCCGAGAGCTCTCCGGTCGATGGGAGGCAGCTCAAAGCTTTCTTGAAGGCATTGATACTCTGATTCCAGGAGCCCAGCAGCTATAGAACACGGATAAATCAGGTCAGTGGACTGTTGGGCCATAATCAAAAGAACAATAACCGACGAGATGACCTGTGCCTTGTCTGCCCCAAGCTTTCGCGTATTTTGGATCAAGTTGAGTTGCCTATGTATTTGAGACATGAGCATCGTTCTGAACAACACACGAGAGGATAAACCTTTCCCGCGTCAGTGACCGCGTCCAGATACCTTGAGAAAAGTTGTTACACTCTCTGAGTCAATGCAAACCTAAAAAATTAGGGAACTCACTTTTTCATAGCCACAGCACTCGCAGCACGATTTGCCCATAAGACAGCATTATATGGATCTTGCTTTATTGCTTGAGAATATTTACCGTACGCCTCGTTGTACTTTCCGGCATGATACAAAGCGTTTCCCTCAGCTTTCAGGATGTCCGCAATTTTACTTGAAGATGTCATGACGAAAGTTAAGAATGGAAGTCGAAAGAAAAAGCGGGCAATTGGCTATGTATCAAACCTTTATCCAAATTACGTCCTCACCATGTAACGGCGATCAAAACACATCTTAGATCTGGACATGGGCGTCCCACGACCAAGTCCATAAGTGGCCGTCGTGCACAAAATATACTGTAACATACTATCCGGAGCCAATCGTTTGATTGCCAGATCGTCACAACGGGGTTGGATTGCTTGGTATGACACTAAAAAAAGCACCGAAAAGTTGCCACAAGATTCGATTTTCCTACCAGTTTGAACATATCTGAAAGTTAGGAACTACTTACACTCGATACGAGCCTAACACATTGGACATCAAAGATATCTGGTGATTGTTTTTTGGCGCTTCCACGGCGCAACAAGTCCCTCCAGATAGTGCGGAACAGTATGAATAGCACGAATCGGCTGTTAGCTCGAGCACAAGTAAAATTTCATTGTTTATTAGGTGCATGATGGAACTGAGGAGAGTGCTATACATCAATGTTTCTTCCAAGAGAGCAAACAATCTTACGATATCACGTAGCTGAGACTGCGCGTCATTCAACTGTTTCTCTAGGTATTTTGACTGGAACTGCAATTGAATTCCATTCAGATCAAAAGTGGAATCAGACGCACTTTTTTGTTGAGGTTTGCGATATCATCTGCCAGTTCCTTTTCCTGTGCTTTCAGCTCACTCTCCATGGTTTTCCGAGGAACAAACATGAACCTGCAAAAAGTGAATAGAGCACCTGAACTACAAGATAATAATGACGCACATCTTCCCCACACCCTTGTACAAGTTGACATTCTCATCTATCCCGTTAATCTCATCAATTGTGAGTTGCAAGATACGACGCTCGCGATCTTTGGCAGAAGTCTGTTGCTGAGTGATTTGAAGAGCTCGTTGTGATTGAACCGCAGTTTGTTGGATTTGGACCAAGATCTGAACGCGACAGCAGTATCAAGAGGGTGTTAAAAGCGAGCAAGACCGAATAAGAGACACCTTTCTCAGTGTTTCGTCTGAGAGAGACATCCTGGAAGAATACGAGCCAGGAAAAGGTGGTTACCAACAAAAGTGGATTATTTAAACAACGAAGTCGTGAACAGAAATACAGAAATTCAAGTGTGACCGGAGTTGCAAAATATTCGCGTCTTTCGACCTCCATCCCCCTTGGGCGCTTGTGACGGCCCTCTCGTGCTCGAGTACACAACATCGTATCGCTTCCTTACCACTCATTTCTATCTTGTAATTTAAGTCGGTTCGCGCCATGGCTTCATTCGAAGACTATGATGAGTTTGGAAACTACATCGGTGCTGACCTCGACTCGGACGACGAGGATGAAATCCCGCAGGAGCAATATGGACATCAGCCAGAAACTGCTGCTCTTGAAGGGTTCGATGATGAGGCTCAGACACGGGAGGTGGAAGAGGAAGCGTTAATGGAAGTTGATGGTGAGTGTTGGATTTTATTCCACTATTCGTATTGAACTATTGTCCAAATAGTTCCAACACATAACGCGGTTGTTCTACATGAGGACAAGCAGTACTATCCATCTGCGTCTGAAATCTATGGGCCTGACGTTGAAACCATGGTGCAAGAGGAGGACGCGCAACCGTTGTCTGAGCCCATTATCGCTCCTGTCAAAGTGCGGAAATGGACAGTAGAGGAGAAAGACATGCCAGAAACACGATTTGACAAGGGGTGAGAGGTGTTCGGGCACTGTAGGGTAACTTTGGTCTGACGAAAACTAACAGATTCTTATTGAACATGACTGGCTTTCCTGAGATGATTCGCAATGTCGCTGTCGTAGGACACTTGCATCATGGAAAAACTGCGCTTATGGATATGCTCATTTACGAGACACATAAGCTGACCTGGGATTCTGATCAAGCGGTCTGTAGTGCCTTAAGAGTCCACATTTACAACTAACGAGTACATTTCTATAGATGCGTTATACTGACACTCACGTTCTATCTAGAGAACGCGAAATATCTATTAAATCTTCACCGATTTCACTCGTCCTCTCCACGACGACCGGCAAATCACATCTCGTGCACTTAATTGACACCCCTGGCCACGTTAACTTTGTTGATGAAGTCGCCTCAGCAATCCGTCTGGTTGACGGCATCCTGCTTGTGGTCGATGTCGTTGAAGGGGTCAGTGAATGTCATTGGTGCTTTTTGGCGTGTTGAATGATAATGTTCCTGCAGTTAATGGTCGGCACCGAATCTATCCTTCGCTACGCTATACAGGAGGGCGTAAAAATCACACTTGTAGTGAACAAAATTGACCGTCTCATCCTCGAACTCCGCATCAAACCCGCCGACGCATATTATAAAATTAAGCACACTATCGAGGAAATCAACACCTTCATCAGGTGAGTCATGTACCGTGATGTTTAATGCCTCGACTAATCATTCTTTCTGAAGCGCCATCGACCCAGACCCAGAACTGAGGTTGAGCCCTGAGAATGGAAATGTTGCTTTTGCAAGCACGGATATGAACTGGTGTTTTACCCTTCACTCATTTGCAAAGATGTACGCGGATACATATGGTGCGTGTCGATCTTCTGAGTTTCTGATAAGCTTTTGATTTTCACTCAAGGTAAACTGGATGTGAAATCTTTTGCCGCCCGTCTTTGGGGTGACATCTATTTCAATTCTGAGACTCGCAAATTCACTCGCAAACCCGCCGACCCCGAACATACGCGCACATTTGTAACCTTCATCATGGAACCTCTGTACAAGCTCTACAGCCATGTACTTAGTCAGGAGACTGAAGATCTCAGGGCGACGTTGAAAGGGCTTGGAATCCAATTGAAGCCCGTCATGTACAAGATGGATGTTCGGCCACTCTTGAAGGTTATCTTGGATCAGTTCTTCGGGCCTGCAACAGGGTTGATTGACGTGATTGTGGAAAAAATTCCTTCGCCAATTGAAGGTGCTGCTCTCAAGGTGACTTGATTAACATTGAGTGTTATGCTGAATATTGATAATTGCATTCCATCCAGGTTGAGTCAACGTATACTGGCCCTCAGAACTCTGAATTGGCGGCTTCCATGAAGGCATGCGACCCGGAAGGTCCTCTAATGGTTCAGATAGCGAAACTCTACCACACTACAGATGCCCAATCTTTCCGAGCGTTTGGTCGTATTCTCAGCGGAACACTTAGGAAAGGCACCCAGGTCAAGGTTCTTGGAGAAGGTTATTCACCAGAGGATGAAGAAGACATGATAAAGGCCACTGTTGAAGACCTCTGGATTCATCAATCTCGGTGATGACATTCTTAATCGTGTATTATGGCAATGCTAAATATTCGACAGGTACTTTATCCCGGCGGATGAAATCCCTGCTGGTAACTTGGTTCTCATCGCTGGAGTGGATGCGTCGCTCTCCAAGACAGGCACTCTCGCCGCCATGGATATCGAAGAGGATCTCCACATTTTCCGACCCATTAAACATATGACACAATCCGTCCTGAAAGTCGCAATTGAACCCATTGCACCGTCTGAACTCCCAAAAATGTTATCTGGATTGCGGAGCGTCAATAAATCCTATCCACTTCTGGCGACCAAGGTCGAGGAAAGTGGTGAACACGTCATTATTGGGACGGGAGAACTATACCTTGACTGCGTGATGCATGATTTGCGCAAGTTGTTCTCTGAGATTGAGATCAAGGTCTCAGATCCTGTTACCAAGTTCTGCGAGACCGTTCTGGAGACTAGTGCATTGAAATGCTATGCGGACACCCCTAATAAGAAGTAAGTGCATGATACCGCGTTATGAGCGCCCATTGATTGTTTCTCTAGAAACAAGATCACAGTCATCGCGGAGCCCTTGGAGAAGGGTATTGCAGAAGATATTGAGCGAGGCCGCGTGCATATGCGCATGCCAGCCAAGGAACGTGGCAAGTTCTTCGAGGAGAAATATCAGTGGGACCTGCTTGCATCCCGATCAATATGGGCGTTCGGGCCCGATGAGAATGGACCGAATATCCTTTTAGATGATACACTTCCATCCCAGGTTTGTTCAAGGGCGGAACTGAAGTGATTGTAACTGAATTGTGGCTCCAGGTCGACAAGAAACTTTTGGGAACCGTGAAGGACCACATCAAGCAGGGATTCCAGTGGGGTGCTCGAGAAGGCCCTTTGTGTGATGAGCGTGCGTCCAATAACTTTCTGTCCTTTAGGAAGTGCTGATGTATTTCTCAGCCATGCGTAACGTGAAATTCCGTGTACTTGACGCTACTCTTGCTCAGGAACCGATTTTCCGTGGTGGCGGTCAAATTGTTCCCACCGCACGCCGGGTTTGTTATTCATCGTTCTTGATGGTGGGTTTACACTCTGTTTCACGGTTAAAATTACTAATTTTGCAACACAGGCAACTCCCCGACTAATGGAGCCTATCTACTACGTTGAAGTCCAGGCACCAGCGGACTGCATTTCGGCAGTGTACACCGTGCTTGCACGGCGTCGTGGACACGTCACTCAGGATATACCAAAGGCGGGGTCACCGCTGTACACTGTCAAAGCACTTATTCCCGTGATTGACGCGAATGGCTTCGAAACAGACCTGAGAACTGCAACACAAGGTCAGGCCTTCTGTCTGCAGGTCTTTGACCACTGGTCTATAGTCCCAGGTGGGTTCGATTGACTCCCACGGTCTCAATGGAGGTAACATGAATGAACAGGTGATCCCACGGACACGAGTATCAAGCTTCGGCCATTGGAGCCAGCCTCTGGGCAAGCGCTTGCGCGGGACCTTGTATTGAAAACGCGACGGAGGAAAGGCCTAGGCGACCAAATTGCGGTGTCGAAGTATCTAGACGACGAATTTGTGGTAGGTGCTCTGGTCCCGCTTTTTTCGGACTATGCTCAAGGGGTTTTAGTTGGCGTTGTCTGCGTCCGGGCATGCAGACCTGCTTGGATGAGACGTGAGTAGATGACAGTGTATATGTAGTGATCGCGTACACGTGATGTGTGGGAGTTAGAATAATGCCACGTATGCTTGTTCGAAGCACTATTTAGGACTACGGTCGTCTGAAATTCGAGGTATTCCTCTCCCTCGTGTCTACCGGTCCTTCGTATACAATGCGAAGAGTAGCGCTCTCCGTCCTCGTCTTCGCCGCCACAGGCGCGTTGGCTTCCACTGAATCCGATGCTCCCAAGCCCGCGTTCACTGTCCGTCCTTCCACACCATACACGTAAATAACTGTCTGATATTTTTTTTAATAGCCTACATCTATCAAGGCCCCTTTCGTTGAGCAGTTCACAGAAGATTGGACAGAACGCTGGACGCCCTCTGAAGCTACCAAGAAGACTCCCGTCGGTGGTGAGACCTTCAGCTACGTCGGCAAGTGGGAGGTCGAGGACCCTCTGATTTCCGTCATCGAGGGCGACAAGGGTCTTGTCGCCAAGAGCAAGGCTGCCCATCACGCTATCTCTGCCCCCTTCGATGAGCCTATTTCCTTCTCGAACAAGCCCCTCATCATCCAATACGAGGTCAAATACCAGAAGGGCGGTAACTGTGGTGGTGGTTATGTCAAGCTCCTTGAGGATGGTTTCCAGACCAGTGGCAAGGAGTTCTCTGACACCACTCCTTGGGTGATCATGTTCGGTCCCGACCTCACTTGCCCTGGCACTAAGGTACATGTTCATCTTCAAGTAAGTCATGTGTCTTGATACCTGACCTTTGTCATCTCGTAGGTGCACTTTATCTTCCGTCACAAGAGCCCCAAGACTGGCGAGTATGAAGAGAAGCACCTCAAACTCCCTCCCAAGCCTTCTATTGAGAAACTTACCAACCTTTACACACTTATTGTTAAGTATGTGCTTAGGTTTTCAACGCTATGTTTTCCCCTGACATTCATATCATTCAGCCCGGATAATACTTATGAGGTCCTTTTCAATGGATCCAGCGACAAGAAGGGCAACCTCCTCGAAGACTTCGAGCCCCCGGTCAACCCTCCTAAGGAAATTGACGACCCTGAAGACAAGAAGCCCGCTGACTGGGTTGATGAGCAGAAGATCTCTGACCCTGATGCCAAGAAGCCTGATGACTGGGATGAGGATGCACCCTACGAGATTCTCGACGAGGACGCTGTCAAGCCCGAGGGCTGGCTCGATGACGAACCTCAGGCTATCCCCGACCCTGGTAAGTTATGCTTGCTATCAATATTTTCACCTCGTTGTCCTAAAGTTAGTGATACAGACGCTACCAAGCCCGAGGAGTGGGATGATGACGAGGATGGTGACTGGATCGCTCCCACTGTCCCTAACCCCAAGTGCACTGAGGCTCCTGGTTGCGGTGAATGGAAACGGTATGTCTGTCAGTGTTCGCGAAATGAGAAATATCGATTGACACTGCTTGACAAGTCCCCACAAGGCAAACCCTGACTACAAGGGCAAGTGGTATGCGCCTATGATCGATAACCCTGCCTACAAGGGTGAATGGGCTCCTCGCAAGATCCCCAATCCTAACTTCTTCGAGGACCTTACTCCTGTCAAGTCGCTTTCTAAGATTGTAAGATTAGCCCGGTTTCTATCTAAACTCAATTGTTGACGGAGGCTCGTTTTCAGGGTGGTGTCGGTATTGAACTCTGGACTATGACTGAAGACATTCTCTTCGACAACCTTTACATCGGTCACTCTGTAGAGGATGCCAAGGCCCTTGCCAAAGAGACTTTCGACATCAAAAAGCCTCTCGAGGTTGCTGCTGACAAACCTGCTACTAGTGATGATGATGACGATGAAGATTCTACTTCGTCGTTCAAGGAGGATCCCATTGGTTTCATCCGTGAGAAGGCCATCACCTTCATCGAGGCTGCCAAGGAAGACCCTATCACTGCCTTCAAGACTCAGCCCGAGACTGGCGCTGCCATGGGTGCTGCCTTCTTCACTATTCTCGGCATGATTGGTGCCCTTTTCGGCCTTATTGGTGGTTCTTCCCCTGCTGTTGTCCAGGTATAGTCTCTCTGTTCTGAATTTTCCAGAGTTTGTCGCTTATCAAACTTGCCTAGTCGACCAAGAAAGTTGAAACTTCGGAAAAGAAAGCCCCCGTCGCCCCTGCTGGCGAGGAAAAGACAGAGGAGACTCCCGTCAAGAAGCGCAAGTAGATGAAAAAGCGCACGTTAGTTGAGCCGGGCACACCTGGGAGGGAGGCCCCCAATGGACTGCACGCTACAGGAGACCGATACCATGGAAGTTGTTTTCCTTGGATGTACTTAGTGGCATTGTTATTTACGTCTCCGATATTCCCAATGTGTGGTAGATAATTTGTGAAATATGTAAGTTACAGGTTGTGAAAGTAGGTTATCATTATTCATGAACTCATTGTGTTTATCGTGAACACGCGTGATTTAAGAAATGATACATCCGTACTAACATAATATTGTCGGGGCTCTCCCCAACAAAGTTAGAATATCTCTGATGAGGATGACCTCAGTTTGAAAGTCAGCGCACGTCTCTCATTTGCGCCACATATATCTGTCATTTTCTTGATCTTCTGGCACCAACGAGGGAACGATTGCGTGCACACAGAATGCAAGACTGACTCAGAAAAGGCTTGAGGATGTTTTCCATGAGTAACAGTGTATAATAATTCAGAGCTTATGAACATGACTAGAAAGTATCAAAATGATAAAAACAATCATGCCCTTTGGCTGAGTGATCTTCCTTTCCATTCTCGTATATCTCTTCCGTCGTGGGCCTAAAAAGAAGCATATATGTTCCGACTGTGTGTGGTCGGAGCGACCTATCTCGGAACTTTTATGTGCCGACTGTGTGTGGTCGGAGCGACCTGTCTCGGAACTTTCTACCTCTACGGGTTTCCGACGGTGTCTGATTGGTCGTGATGCCCTCCAGGATACAGTCGGAATCCCTTGTGTCATATGTGGACGAGGTGCTTATGTTACTGAACAATGCCACAACATAACGAACAGACACATGGTGGGTCCAGAGTGTCTCGACTTTCTTACGCTTACCTAAATCCACGCGACAGTGGAGGATGCTTAGAAAACAATGGATCCCTCAGGAGGCGAAATATTATCCCGAACACGAGCCGAGGAACGGCATTACTATGTATCCTACGTACCACAGATATTTTGATTCTTACCTTCTCTATATTCGTTTTGTCAAGCAGGTGAGTTTTTCCTGTTCCTTCTTCCCATTAAATTCAAATTCACGAGAATTGGGCGTAGCAATTTATCTTCGTAAATTTCTCTCAAAAACAAGATTTGCAAGAATATCCGAGTCATGGCGAAGCCATCAACCTCAACATTGCCCATCGCTATGCTCCATTTCCCTCGATATTTGCGATTCACGAACTGTTCGTTCGAGCGAGTAACTCATCTACTTCTGTTTCTCCCAACCTCTCTGTCCCCGTTCTTTCGCAGGATTGGCTGCGCAACCAAGGTGTAGGATCCGGTCATCAGTCCAGCCACGAGTCTCAGTCCAACTGTGGGCCTAGTAATTTGTCTGGCAATCAGTCCAGCAATGTGAGTGATAACTCTTGTGCCGTCATAGCATATACACTTTTATCTGCATATCCTAGGAAATTGCCCCACAGGCGTCCCAGACTCTCATTCCTCGTGAT
This sequence comes from Termitomyces sp. 'cryptogamus', assembly GCA_020091625.1. NCBI lineage: Eukaryota > Fungi > Basidiomycota > Agaricomycetes > Agaricales > Lyophyllaceae > Termitomyces > Termitomyces sp. 'cryptogamus'. The sequence continues at coordinate 6,360,019 of JAGYZC010000001.1, forward strand.
TCTTATGACATGTCTCTCCCCAACCTGCAGCATCCAGAGTCGAGCGCTAGTGGTCATCTTGCTCTCGATGCATGCACTGTTCAGGATATCCTTGACGCAACACGATCATCTCTAAGCTGGAAGAGATGTGTGATGGAAGGGACTTCTTGGAGCGGTACCGCAGAGGAAAATGCTGTAAAATATAGACGAATCATTGGTGCTACAGATTGAGATTATTTTTCAGATTGTCTTTAGTTCCTTCTTTGGGCTTGTCTTTGTTTGCCTTTGGACTGTTATCTGTACGTGTAGAACTGTAGGGCTCGTTTATAAGAATATGGTAGTATTTGTGGCCGCAAATGGCGAGGAATTGACGGCATCCGAAATATTCAATGATTGATCCACATATAATGAATGCATGCCTTTAATACACGATATTGTGGCATTTGTTATCCACATTAATAGGGATAGATTTTGTCGATCTTTTGGCGCCAATGAGACCATATGACAATGAACCATTGGCATGATTCATTTTGTGGCGCAAAAATTGATGCAGATATCTGACCCGAGAAAGGAAGAAAGGCAAAGGTTGAAGACGTTTTTTCGAGACAGGATAAAGCAAGCCAAAAGCTTGTCCAAATGACAAAAAACTATGCTCCCACTTCGGTGTTCACTAGATACATTATTCGATATTCAAGAATGGAAACCCCATATGCATTCCAGTGGGCTACAGGAAATATATGGAGCTTAGACGTTCGATGTACTTGGATTGGGTTCGAAAACTGATAATACTTGAGATAGTGTAGTGTATAGAATATTACAAATTTAAGGAAGGTTTATTTGTTTCCTCTGCTGCAGAATCCAGCCTATCTTTCGTCTGTTATGTTGCCCGTCTAAATAGGAAGCTATCTGTGTGTGGTGTGTTCGAGAATGATGACCTGAAGAGTTGATGTGTGAGCATCTTGCCTGCTCACGTAGGTGAACAAGCATTCGGCAAGCGATTATAGGGCATATTGTAAGTTGCACACTGAAGTTAAAGCGGGGATAAGATTAGCAGCCATAGTCGAAGAAAAGACAAGATGTTGAATGTTTAACTTACTCCATCGGTAATAAATATATTTGGACCTGGACGAAACGTGTCCATCGCGTCAGGTCGTCGGGATATGAAATGGTAGATAGACATAAGTCACCGGGAGAGTGTCAACCCCAATGAGCATGGAGACCGATGAAATGAAAACGCATGCATAGTAGAAGGTACCTGAAAACAACTATCAGTGCTGATTTAGTAAAGATAGCTTACAGAAACAACACAAACATCATGATAAATAATTCTACTGAGGCCAGATCTGTAGCTCCTCCCACTTGTAGTAGGATGCCCTGAGTTGCGGCAGTATTCATACGCCTTGAACAACGTGAGACATAAATTTGCTACGATGAATACACACATAAATACGTAGATAAATCACATTCTGCATTCAGGAGGGTGGAGAGATGACAAACCTGTGTAGAAGAAAACAATGAGAGACAAGTTTGCTGCCATGATCTTTCCGCTATTTCTGGAGGCGGTACCAACGGCAAAGCTACAGATAGGCACTTAGACAGGAGCACTAAACGAATCTCACTATTGATCATTTTAGTACAAGCGATCTACAGAGCATATAAACTCACCGGGGCTCATTTTAACGACCCTCAAATTGAAGTACTCTATAGATACGACCGCGAAGCTTGCGCCCCAGATGGCCAGAAAGAAGCACGAAAGGAAAACAGTGATCACGCGTCCTCTGCCCCAGATCGCCCATGTACTGAAGGCAAATATCGCTGGAAGAGATCTTAATGTGACTGTGGCTCATTTAGAAACAAATGATCACAAACCTTCAGAGGCGCATATGGAGCAGTTAACACCCCCTGAACTGAGCATCGGACGTCAAATCCCACTGGTCATGAAGAAAACAATCTTAACATGTAATGATGTTCTGATATGCCAGGCAGTCAGCAGAAATGTCGACTAAAAACATGAGAAATATTGTCCTTGTTCTCTTTGAAGTAATTTGAACTCACACTGCGCCAGTGTCACCAATAGGATCAAGGGCTGGAATCGCGTAATCAGATATAGGCACTTCGGTACGCTCCAGGCGGCTTTCCAGATTGTAAGGATCTCAAGCGGAAGGATATGGATGTATTCATGTGCCTGACAAGATCGTTATGTTCGGGGTCCAGACGAAGTGCAATGGCGCAACCTGTAGGTAACTTACCCATAATGTTAAGCAGGCATCTGTCCATGCTGGTCAGTTCGGTATTTCCCATGCAGCGCAGCGCTTGCACTCAACAATTGATATACTATATATAGTATAGTGCCAAATCACATAAGTGCTCGTACAATTCATACAGGGTGAAGTCGACTCACGCTCTGGACATAAGCATACTCCAAGGTCTGGGTAAAAGCTGAATTGAGCACCAATTGGGGTCCCAGGTTTGTTGGTCGCATCGAATCGTTGGCTGGGATCCACAACTTCGAGTTTCGTTTCCCATGCAAACAGTTGTCGGCAAACCTGTGCTCCAACAGTTGTTGCAGATGGCTTGCTTGCTTCCGCTGGGTTCTATTTCCCCACATTACCTGCAGATGGAGCCAGAAAAGGAAACAAAACATAGTACTGGCAAGCCGCGGTAGACAAAACTCACAAGACATTCACGCCAAGTATGTATTACAAACGAACTCGAAGGCGATTTCAGGAGAAAACGGGAACGGAAGAGCATCTCTCAAAAAGAATCTTCCCAAAGTATGCATGATCGGGGACCCGGGAGCCCAAATTGAATTTCAAGAAGGAATAAGTGTTAAATGTGTCCCCTTACCACCATATACGAGCATTCAAGCTCAAACCTAAGGGAACGAGTCCGCCAGAGCCTACAAACTTCGCCTTCTTTCACTAGACATACCCACTTTTGGCGATGACAAATGAAAGTTTACATTTACTTGCGTGCAATTTCTCTGTTTACGCAGATAATAACATTTGACCGAGCATCCCCAAGCACTGGTTGAACACATTGAAAGACAATCGATTCTTCCATCAATGGGATTGACGCGAACTGACCTGGGTAAAAATGAAATGCGCAGCACGTTGGACTTAACGATGCAGTAGAAAATTGATATGGATATAAATACTCAGCCATGTTCAGGACGAGCATACATCGTATAACTGAGACAGATTGTTGAGTCCACGGCTGCATCAAGGATGGGCACGAGAGAATGGAACCATAATCATGAGCTTAGATTCCGACGCTCCGAATTGAGGCGATATTGATTTGTTTTGAACCAGGTCCACTATCCAACAAGGGTAGATTCGATAGCTATGTGACGACAAGCAGCACAGTAATGATCACGGATAGAGAGCAATACATACTCTCTGATTCCAATCGTTCGCTATCTTGCCAACGATCCCGATTTGCTCAAAACAGTGAAGAAACTCTTCATAATGTTTTGAGCCTTTGAAGAAACTCTTCAAAATTTTATCATTAATCATCACCAGGCACCAGGCAGATTTCGACGAATACGTCAGAGATTACAATTCCATACACCATATAGTTATGCTGCAACAAGACATTCAGAGATAAAATCGGATAAGGACATTTTGTTTTAAACTGAAGAGCGGACCTGAACAGGAGAATCTATAGTCGAGAAAAACGACCTTCTTCCTCTGTCCTCCAAGGCCATTGCATAGCCACCAATTTTCGGTATAGTCACTTGCAAAGATACTATCGACGTTGACCGTGGAAGGCACAAAAGGGGGTAGAGGCGAAACTTACGTTCACATATAGTCGTAGGTGGAGGAGATTATTGTGATTGGCAACGATCCAGCGCTAATGTTCGAGCTATTCATTGGCTGAGGAAAGTAGTTTGGAAGACCAAGGATCAAGAAAGCTCTAAAATTTAGCCTTTCGTTGGAATGTCAGTAGATGTCACCTCTCTTTACCCGCTTTTGTCCCGTCCATGCGAGCTTGGAAGCAACCCATTCGGGGTTCAATATAGCCTTGCGGGGGCGGCATACGTCCCGAGTCGGTGACATCGGACCGTAAAAGCTGATCAGACCAATCAACGATAGTTTACCAATCGCTCGTCTATCAAACACAGTCCTCTTTGACCACGCCACCGCCGAACTCCCACTGGCAAGCATCCATACCTGCTTTACCGACGATATCCCTGTAATTTGACCTTCGGGCTAGTATTTAAACTGTAGCCCAAGTTTAATGGTACGGATGAACACGAATCGGAATGAGCCTGTGAGTTGGCGCGTATGCCTCGATATGAAATGACAGCACCTGATTAATTGCATACAGTCGGATGAAAAGAAGGACACAACCGCAAAGAAGAAGATGACAACGAAGAAGAAGAACGTCATTACTGGAGTTTGGCCTTGTAAAATCAATGGGTGCAATAAGCAGTTCGCGCGTGAAGCCGATCTGAAGCGACACCAAAGGACCACTAAATTACATTCGATGCCCAGTTTGTGCGTTACCTGTTTCATTACATATATCTGGTTTGTTCGAACAGCCACGCTTCCTCAGTGCTTGTCCGCAATGCGATGCCACTTTCACAAGAGTAAGTCGTGTCCATGCAGAATGTATGATTTTCCTCCATGTGATAGGATCTTCCATAGACAGATGCACTTAGGAGGCATCAGAAGTCACGGTAGGCACAATTGGGAATGTCGTTCAATGTATCTGAATCTCCTGATATCCAAGGCATAATGGAGTCGTGATTGAACCTTCGGAGAAAGACGACGCGGACGATGACGGTTCCTCAGGCTCACAGTCCAAGAGCAGAAGTGCAACTCCTTCATCAAAAGGCAAAGAGAAAGCATTCGCGTCCGCTCCATATCCCGCTCCCACTACAACGCGCACCGGACCATCCCCTTACTATCGGCAACATACACTTACAACAGGCCGTAAGTGGCCTCGCCGTTCCCACCCATGTCATGCTTACACGCCCGGCCTCTTGTAGCGTATGTCCCCCCTCGGCAAATTGTCATGAACCCCCACTACCCTCAAGTCGGCCTTCCTACCTCTGCGACAAGAATGAACATGGCTACACATTGGGGCTACCCTCCTCCATGGCCAGACGGTACAAATCCGCAACAAATGAGCTACCATCAATTTTATCTCAATTCCCACTATCGAGAAGTTCAGGCGCTACTGGCACACATACCTCCTCCTACCGTACAAAATCCTCTACCAAACCCAAATTCTGATACTCAGCCGCCTCGTGCACCCGCATCAGGTCCACTGCAGGATTCACATGATACCTCAAAACAGTCGACGAGTACTGAGGGGGGCTCAGTCGCACCCACGCTTGCAACACAGGAGGATGGACCCGAGCCTATTGATCCGTCGTTGAATTCTCACGAATCGACGGAGCTAACAGCTGAGCAGATCATGCAAATCACGAAGGCGTTGCTTCAGGACCAGGGGGAACGTTCAAGGGCCGAAAGTAGTGCCGGTACTGCTTCGACAGCGGTGTTTTCGAAAACGGATGGAGAACCTGGACCTGGTGCTCAAGATGAGAGTAGGACGAGTGAAGATGAAGTTCATGTCGATACGGTAGATGGATACGAGCATATGCTCACAGAAGATGGGGAGCCTATGCTTAATCCTGGTCAGTGAACTTCTGAATTGATGAACGCTACCCTGAATATTCCTCGATTTCTCCATAGCCGAGTTATTAACACAGGTAAAGAGGCAAAATTCACTACTTCATCTTGCAGAAACTCAGCTTTCTTGTCCAGGAATCTCTCGCGTCACCACCGCCCTCATAACATTTCGGATCAGTTCCATGCGTTCTTGTAGACATCCTGTTCGACTGTCGCTTTTCTCTGACATCTTGAAGTTACTGTTACTTTGAATCATCGTTATTTGTACGGAATCATATAACTTGTATTTTACTATCCGGATATTTATTCCGTTGAGATCGGACAACTGGGTCTAATTTATAATTTTAAGATTCTATTGATGTTAGCTACATTGGTTCGTACATACTACAGCTGTGGAAAGCTAAGATAATGTGAGAAATGCGGGGCCTGAGCCACTGTTGAAAGTGGCCTTGGTATGCGGGTGTATATGCGAAGTGAAATCGAAAGCATCATCAGAGGAGCTTGACCTTGGGCCACTGATATGTGGGGCCGATCTCCAGAGAATATCAGTATCATATACCATAGATGGTTCGAATCATTTGACTCTCACCTGCTTGACACACATGGCACCAAGAGCATGGCCAACCTCAATGCACTCATCGAGGCTCTTTCCAGACACTAGCGCTCCAAGGAAACCACCAGCGAAGGCATCACCAGCACCATTGGTATCGACAATCTCGCTATCCGTCAGCCGGCTCACATTGAAGATCTTGGGGCTATCGGGAGCAGCGGAAGACACGACGACGGTGGATTCGGAACCGTGGGTGAAGATGACCCAGCGAGGGCGCGACGCGTTGGTTTTGGGGAGGGTTGCGATGGCTTTTGCGATAGTCGGAAGGTCCTTGGTGTCAGGTAGTCCGTTGGCGCTCGCCCAGGCTTCTGCCTCGGCCTCGTTGCCAATGACAATGTCAGCGTGGTGAAGGATTGGTTGGAGTTGGGCACCGAAGAACTGGGGGATGAATGGGGCGGAAAGGTTGATAGCAAATGTCTAATTCATTTTATTTATGTGAGGACGCATTTGACACTTGTTAAAAATGGAAGGAACCTTTCCAGCAGCGGCAGCCTTTGAACTGAGCTCAAGAGCAGAAGCGGCTCCGTGCGTGAGGAAGTAACCCTCAACATAGAAGAACTTGGCAACATCGATGAGGGGCGCAACGGCAGGAGAGGATAAATGTGCTTTATCAAACTTCTCTGCAGCGCGAAGGGTGGTTACCAGTGACCTGGTGAAGAAACATGAATGTCATCCTTCAAGAAAGTAAATCCATATTCACCGATGGTGTCCAGTAATAACCACAGCGCAAGCACCCGTCTTCTCACCCTTCTTGACATAGTAGACTTCATCAAGGCCTTCACGCTTGTTGGCAGCCTTGAGTTGCTCAGCAAGTTCATCATCACCAACACACCCGGTGTACACAACGGAACCAGTGGGCAAGACATACTGTAATCTCGATTAGATGGATTTTGGGGAACTTAATACATGTAAAACGTACAGCGGCTCCACGTGCGGCGTTCTGGGCAGCACCTCCAGCAACATAGGTCACTTTATGTTCCTTGACCAGCTCATCATATCTATCCAAGTCAGAGACAGACGCGCGGACTTTGTAACGCACATAACTCACATGGGCGCGTGTTTTTCCTCGGCCAAGATCGCGTCATTAGCTTTGAGGCTGTACTTCTCAAGAAGCGGCTCCCCATTCGTAACCTGCATATCAAGCAGAGGGTTTCCCAGGCAGAAGAGAGAATAGGAAGCCATAGTATGAGAGTGTGTGTATGGGGAGGTAAATCAATTGGACACCTGGGAAAAACCAACTTTTCAATCGATTGCTTCGGAGATCTGTGTAATCGTACAAATCTAATCGATGCTGCGTTACAAGTGTCACGGAACCGCTTATAACTCAGTGACTTTTTGTAGATCTTATCTTGTGCCGTCTTTAGTGTCGATGTTTACACTTCTCTCATGTGGATCCAATGCTCAAGGACAGCTAGCAAATGGCACTGTAGAAGATTCTCATGTATTCCAACCCTGTTCTTTTTTCGGCTGTGCGCCGAACACCATGCCCGTTGATACCAACCAAGTGCTGAACATCACTAGTGGGGCGAATCATACCGTCGTACTCTTAGAAATGAGAAGACAGTCTGGGAAGCTTGAGACACAGCTATGGGGCAGCGGTGATGAGTCTGCCGGGCAGCTCGGCGCTGTGGATCACCGATTCATCCATTCGGGTGAGAAATCTACAATCTTTCGGCCCATTGAGCTGTCTCTCGAGCAGGATGGGTTGCTTGGATATCAACCTAAGCTCGTCGCTGCATCTTGGGAGGCAACATACGTAACTCTTTCCTGTGATGGGCGACGCGACGTATTGATCTCTATGGGGTCAAATGATTTCGGTGACTTGGGAGTTGGGATGATATCCGAGGAAAAGAAAACCAGATTATTTCATATCGTCAGCTTTGACCATCTTGCACTTGATGGAAATTCTCTCAACAACGCCAGTATCAAAATCCTTTCACTTGTCACAGGACAACGTCACGTCGTAGTTCAACTCGAAGTTGCGTGGCGTAGTAACTCCCTTCGAAAGTGCCTCGTGGGCTGGGGAACATCACGACACAGCCAGCTTGGGAAGGTGATTGATCAGAGAGGGCGTTCAATTCCTTATATTTCAGCCCCTTGTATCATCTCCGTGGAAGATGATGAGGACCCCATTGTCACCACTGCTCTCGGCAGTCAACACACTGTTCTTCTTCGTGCATCTGGGGGTATCCTAGGCTTTGGGTCAAATCGCAAAAATCAATTACAAGGCCTTGGAGATGTCGAACATGCGACCAAGATTGGTTGCACCTGGAATGGAACTTATGCGCTAGTAGAGGGCGAGAACGGTACAGAACACATTCTTGCGACAGGTAGTGCTGCTCATGGACAACTCGGTCGTCAAATTCCATCTGGTGTGATTCCTTCGGTGGCACCAGTCGAGCTGTTTATGTCAAAAACTACTAGGATACGGGCACTTGCATGCGGAACAGAGCATGTCCTTGCACTTCTTTTCAGGAGCGCCGAAAACGGCAACTTTTCGGAGGTATGGGGCTGGGGGTGGAACGAACATGGTAATCTTGGGGTTGGAACGACAGAAAACGCCTTCACTCCCATTCAATTGTGGCCGCCATTAGCATCAGGTCTGGAAAGGGAAAAGAATCATTTTTCCATAGGGATATGGGCAGGCTCCGGTACAAGTTGGATATTAACATCGACAGGCAATACACAGTGATAATTCAGTCGCTTCCATCTAAGCCAAGGTCTTCATGAATCTGTCTGATTGTCGTTCCCTTCAAGACTGCTAGCTGTAAAGGGACATGAATATGTTTCCACCACTCATTGGTTGTTAGACGCACTCTGCCTATCAAGATCTTATTAAGTCAAGATATCAGTGAGTGTATGCGCTATAGAAACTCCTAGGTATCCACCTGCGTAGCATCTTTGGCTTCGTTATACTGATGCAACAGTTTGATGTGGCGTTGAACAATTTTCTCCGCATCTTCATGTGCACTGGAAGCATTTGACTTGAATTGTAGGACACAGCAGAAATTGTACCTACCCAAGTTTCTCTTGCAAGTCTTTTACTTCCGCTTCGAGGGTCGCCAAACGAGCTTCTTGAGCCTGCGCTTTAGTGATCAGCCTTGGTCAAACTGAATAAGAAGCCTAAATATCTTCTACCTTAGCTGATATGGTCGCGTGCATTGGAAGTCTACAGAGCAGAGGCACGGGATGAAAGCGAAACGGGTCTCGCGTCGCGTGTCACGGTCACATGTCCTTGGGCTTGTAAAAGAACCGCTGCTATCGCGCTACAAGCTTTCGAATTTGGTGTTCCCTATTCGCCTATGCCGCCGACCGTCACGACATGTGTGTAGTGTATACATAGACTAGAATGCATACATTCTTCTACTTCGCACGAGTAAGCTAGACAAGGCGAAATCAGTTATCGCTGTTACTGATTTCACGTGGAAACGCGTGGAATCGACGCGTCGTCACGATGCACGTGTCCACGATCGGCAAGTTCGAGTTGGCATGGCTATCCGGATGTCATCATATGAGCTCTTCAATTTCTGTCCTCCAGATTTCCAACCAGCGGCCCAATCAAAGTACTTCATGCCTCCATCGAAGCTCCCTTTGTACCGGACCTACCCCGCATTGTGACCACACAACTCATTGTCAAGATTATGAGGGTGAGCGATGACACCAATTAATAAGTATTTAGTCACTGTCATAGCGATGTTACTATTACCATGTCGTGCATGAAGAAAGGGCAAAAAATATTCACGGGTAAGACATCTTTTCATTTGTTGCTCTGCGGAGGCGGTGTCTGGTGTTGTTTTCGGCTTTGTATCGTATCAGGGTTCGGTAGTCGTAGTCATTAAAGGCACTCAGTCTGGTCTCGACAGACTTGGGGTGTCGCAACATTGCACCACACCACACCAACGCGAGCTGCTTCCAATCAGTAGAGTTGCAGTACGCGGTTCCTATTCATTTGTGAATGCTCGAAGACTTTGTTTCTGTATATATTCAGTATCTTGGATATTGCATACTTCACCTTGCAATGAGTTTTGGTAAGTGGAGAAAGATTCTATATTATCTTCCATTGTCAAGGTAACAGTCTCGTAAGTCCAGAGGCCATGAACGAACTTCGTGTATTTGCCGTAACCCCAAGTTTGAACGCCCAAAGATATTCCTGAACTACATCAATCTAGCACCGACGACGAAGTCAACAAAAGTCGATGTTTTTGCGAGGAGGGGGCTGCCAAATTGCAATTCGAGTCAGCCATCAATGGACTTCGGCTAATTTCTTCGTCTGCGATATTAACGGACGGTCGACATCTTGGAGGATTAATCTCCACTGGCTCGAGGATCCTCTGCAAAGCAAGCATGCCAAGTTAGTGGCCATTGATATCAATGATGTATTGGTGAAGATGCCGCCCGTCAGTGCTGCACCAATTTCCTTAGAGCCTCGAATCAGGGTCCCCAATCGACCTGCACCATCCTGCAAGAAATGCCCCTGAGATTGAACCTGAGACACTGGCTTGTGCTTCGTATGTCTTCCGGCTCACCGAGCTACCTACTACTCTCGTCGAAGGATAATTGATACTCGACAGAGTGCAGGTTGACTTCCAAAATCGTTGATCTCCCCCGACTTTGTCTCTGGGAATTTGTCGTATGGCTTAGGGAACACAATGAACGTTCCTCTGTTGGCAGTGACACTTCGACAGAGTAGTGTGATCACCAATGTTAATTGAAACGGGCTTGTAATTGAAAGGAAAGGAGAGAACGAGGATCAATCGTGTTTATAATTCGCATCTGAAGACAACTCCTTCTTTGCTTGTGAAGCTATCTTCTCGAGGTGCCTTATCAGAGGCGGCACAATCACGCAAGCCACTATAGACACGACTAAAATGTATGCCAGGATCGGCATAACCGAAGGAGGTAGAATGCCAAGATAAAGAGGCTCAAGGTATAAAATGAATGGAATCGGAGTTGGTTTTGGGGAGACAATTTGAGATGTTGTCGGTGATGGCGTCAGGACGCCAATGTCAACGAGACGAATGCGAGCGTAGCGTAAACGAGTTTGGTGTGTTGTTAGTGAGCCAGAGTCGAGGTCGAGGTCGAGGTCGAGGCGACGTTCAAAATGAGCTGAGAGGCTCTCAGAATTGAATATTTCTAGAGAGAAATCAGCTGGATACTGAGACGTGAGAGGTGCAGCACGACATGAGTGGTTCGAGTACGTCTCGAATAATACTGAGACTCACGGATGCCGGCCATGATAACCGCAGCGTGAAGCTGGAATACGTGCTCCAAACACGCGTTAGATCGAGTACCAGCCAAAGTTCGTAAGGACATGGATAGTCGACCGTGTCAGAATTGCATACTTCCTGTAGAGGCGTTCCGAAAGGTGCAGGGAGCACAGTCCATTCGCATTCGTTGTGGCTATGGTTCAGTCTTGGCCTAGTGTTCATGCGTGTGAACGAGAGAGCTGCATACATTGCTATCCCTCACCAGTTGTTCGTAAAGAGAAATTCTTTGTTGTGAGACTCTGAAACGTGGAAGTTGATGATCTCCGTGTTGGCAAAGACGTATAGAGACAGAGAAAGGACTACCAGGAACCGGAACATGGAAGAAAAGATCAAATGTAGACTATCACTGTCGGCGTTCAGATGGTCGGGCTCCAAACCATCGTAACCGAAGCTGGCTTAGGGCGTGCAGGAGACGAAATATAACTTTCACTAAGACGGGGCGTAAGAGCAAAGTAGTATTGCATAATTTTATGATGCAGGGTGAGGTAGTGCAATACAATTGCAAAGGCACTTCAAGGTAAGCATAGATACGGAGGATACAATTGAATAGGTGGTAAATGAATGACAAGTGTTCAACAATCAGATACAAGTGGTGGTACATCCCAAAAACTTCCAAAGAATATCCTCGTGTCAATGGCGAGCCCCTATTGGTAATAGTAAATCTTGGGTATAAGAGGACTGAAATCGTAAGGGTCATGACAAAGCCCTGAAGTCTGCTAGAACTCTGCTAGAGTAAACACAAAGTCTAGAGTTCAAATGGTCGTGTTCAAGATTGCTTAATTGTCTACACGAATGAAGTAATCAGTCACAAATGATGGCAAGTGAAAAAAGCTGAATAAAACTAATATACCTTCACAGCTTCCTCAGTGGCCATTTTTTTCTTCATATAGCGAAACAATTCCTTAATATCAGACCACAAGAATAGGGGTATGACAACAGCCATGACCGGCAAAGCGATTTCCCAGAAACTACGGTATTGAGAGATCAGGCATGTGAAGTAGGGTGAACGAGAAAGCTCACAATAGGTCGGAATGCTCGTTCACCGCCCAAAAGGACGCGAAGTTCATACCCTAGTAAACAGATATGAGTGATTGATCAAGAGTGACAGATATCGAACATACGAAGTATCCTGTTAATAATGTAAGGGGCAGGAAGATAATTGTTGCCAAAGTCAGGCGGCGCCTAGTAGAAACATAGGTGTTGAGTACCTAGAAACGTGAGGTAACGAGATTCTTACATGACTTGATTCATTTCATATGAAGCAAGCTAAGCGGAGGAATAGGTCAGTTTTCATATCACGAACACGCGGTTTTCTCACATTGAAGGTATATCCAATAAGATTCTCCGCGATCGCTGCAAACATGTCAAGACTGCTCAATATATACTCCGTGTGGTCGAAGACATCAGCCTGGTTTCAGCTCTCTTTAATATAGATCGCACTAGTGGCTAAAAGCCGAAAGATACACACCAAGTATATTTTGGTCTTGTGGCTCATGAAACCGACAACCTTGACTTGGGCGTTCGTTGGGTCTGACATATCAATTAAAGCCTGGCATCGGTCGAGGTCGTATCTTCTTAAACCATAGATCAACGTTTTGATGGGTTCCATAGTGCGTTTGTGCATAATAAGGTCACCAGAAAGGATATGAACTTAACAGAGTAAAAAGCTTATGTGAGCTGTGTTATTCTCAAAGGGTTCGGAGGGAACGTACGATATTGAACGGTCTGCACATTGGGCTTCAGTAGAATGGCACGCTCAAATTTGTTGATTTTTGTATGGAATTCGTCAATGACCTCGAGTGCATTATCGACGACTTGTCAACTTTAAGCCATCATTTAGAAAGCGCAAAAGATCAGATACACACTAAGATCCAGTAAGGCGTGAACCAAGAGAGAGGGGTCTGCAGAATTCCGCAGGCCAGTATCTCGTTGGCGAAGCCTTGCGCCGATCGGAGAAGTAAGCTGTAGATTGGGGACCGTGTGAATGGAGATCACAGTTCCTGCATTTGTTTGTCAAATTTACAAGAAGGGGAATTTGATGGACATACCGTCTCGAAGCAGGAAAATGAACATTGGGGAGACATTGACGTTGACTCTGTCGCCCTGTAGCATCCTTAAGCCCTTAGATTCAGCAAGGACACCAGGTCACAAACCTGCTTTAACGCATTGAGGGTTATGTTATTTTTGGCTTGCTTTCGACGCTTGGCGGCAGCCTACAGGCGAATAAGCCACAGATGGATAACTCACGGATAAAATGCGCTCTCACCCCACTTTTGAGCTTGCCCAAGCTAATTCTGGAACTACCGATGTTGGCTAGATTGCCTTCTAAATCTTGGGTGGTAGCACGAATAAAGGGGAAAAAGCGACCCCGTTTCTTCCCTTTTCTCGACATGTTTCCACTGACATCATCGTACATCGTATCATCGTCCTCTTCTCTCATGGCATCCTTCTCCAAGGTGTCAGGTTCGCTCATGGCAGAAGGAGAATCGGAGCGAGGGCCATGCATCAACATAGAATCAAAGGCTATAGACTCAGTATGGACAACAGGTCCATCTTTCTGTCCAAGCTGATGGCAGAGGACACGTAAAAAAAGGTGTTTAGTGTAGTAATCAGCTTTGGAACGGGTTTGGCTCCGAGTGTGGAAGATATCCTCAAGAGCAAGTGGGTGGAGGTCTTTCAAAGAATATACATTATTTTCCATGTACGTTCAAATCTGCTATACTACGCACCATATTTGATCGAAACGGCTCTGAGGACATCCCAGCTCAGTCCACCGATATTTATCCATCTCACTTTTACCCACGGCTCCCTCTCGCTCGCAAGGGGGTCATCCAGAAAATTGACAAGATCCTTGTTAGTCAAGCGACGAAAGCTGCTGCGTACAGCGGAATAGTCGATGACTTCGATCATACAGTCCTGGCGTATATGACCATAGAGAAGGTTTGCAGATGCGCGTCGTGGGTTCACACCAGGTTCTGCACCTACATGCCCCACGTTGCCCATGAGATACGAGGTACCTCGGTGGAGCGCCATAACCTTGCGCACGGCCGCACGGAATCTTTCAATAGGTGTCTGGATTTTGCCATTCCCGGGCCAAGGTCGAGTCTTCTGTGTTGTTGGGGACCTCGATATGATTTTTGAAAGCACAGAGCGCTTTGAAAGCGACCGAGTGTTAACTAAGAGTCTTGGGCTCGGCTGTGTTACGTGAGGGATGGAATATGTCGGACGGTGTGCGTTCACACTCATAGAGACCGGGGAAGTTGGGCCCTCGTCAACTTCATCAAGGTCTGGCGTTAATGACCGGCCCTCAGAGTCAGAAAAGCTGTTCTCGCGAGGCATGGTAGTATGTCAAGAGTGATGCGGGCGTCAGATAACAGGAAGTCAACGGAGGCCAGAGATGAAAGACTTGAGAATCAGCGCCCGATGCCCAAGAGCCCGGGCCTGCCGTGGCTGTTAGGTCAGCTTTTTGATAGGACAGCTGCACCCATGCCTTGAGGCAATGCCAAAATAGTATACTAGTGGATCAGCGAGTAAGGCACAACAAGCATCAGCAACAAGCTTCTCATCCATCATTCAGCCAATCTCTATGGCAGTTCACGTGACAGCAATGGCCGTCAGGGTTATCGTAGTTCTTCATTGCAGGAGTCTTGCCAATAGCATGTTCAACATGCTCAGAGAAATGATTTTACTATAAAGGACTTCAAGGATTAAGAAATACCTTTGGTCGGCAGTTGTGCGTTAAAACCGTTGCAACTTGCGGAGAAAGACGGGTTAGGTAACAAATTCCAAACAGAACCTGATACAGATGATTGATGCAGGAGATGCAGGGGAAACACCTGAATCCATCTTCACGGCCACAACTCATAATTCGTACTTTTAACCCGAGGTACTTTCCACAAGTGTGATAAGACATTAGAAGGAGCGATCTAGTGGGTTGTTCTGTTCTGCGACAACAAAACATTGTGGTATACTATAAGTAAGGACAGGAGATGTGTGTGGTAATGAGTTGACGGTGCGGAAGCACATCATACGGCTAACTACGGACGACAGAGACAAGTATGCGTGTAGATGATATGATGGAGAATGGAAGGGAAGGGAAGGGAGCGTGGCCGATGGGATAAATGGCAATAAAATAGTTCGAAAGCATATGATAGTCTGATCTTGAAGATTGCATACAGAAAATTTGGTTTTCGTACTTGATTGTCCAATGAACCCATATAAGTAATGGAACGAGAAGAAAGAAAAATTAGAGCAAATGCAATGCGAAAGCACACTCGATTATAACTGCTGGCGAGGTGATGAGAAAAGGGAGAACACCTTCTCTGCGTTTTCCTTGTACTTCTTGAGCTTCTTATTTTTCTGTTTTTCTAGCTCTCCCGTGAGAGGCCGGCTTCTGATCATCTCCCCTGGAGCCTCTGCGGTGCTTTCGCCAGGGCCTGACTGATCCGAAGACAAGCTCTGTTCGCCAACGGACAGCGCCGATTCTTTCGACTTGAGCGAATGAGAGGTCGACGGGGATGGTGTCAGTAATCCTCCTGTTGACGATGCGCCAGAGAGGGTGTTGGAGACGGAAGCAAAGGATTTAGTGGTCCCACTCGATTTGGAGGAAAATGTCGAAGGTGGAACACCAGGAGACTTGGCGCGCAAGAATTGTCCAGGATGTTTACGAAAGTTGAGCGGTGCCCGCCCACGTCGTTGAGAGGGACTGGGCGAATCCGCAGACTCCGAAGGAGTCGTTTCCGAGTTCTTCGACATGCCCGAGAACGATCGTGGCCCAGAGCGTTGTTGAGATGGTGTTGTAGACGCTATCCTGAACACAGCCAGCCTGTATCTGTCGACCACGCCACGAGCGAAAAGGCTGGTACCCTTAGCTCCGTTACGATCTTCACCATCGACAGCCTCAATGAAATCCCAGTCATCGTCCTCATCTTCCTCCCGCTCGGTGACTTCGGTTTCGTCGCCGCCATCGGAGAGATAGCGATCCAGCGCGGGAACACCGGATTTTTCTCTACGACTCCTTCCGCTGAATTTGGCGATGCCACGGGTTGCACCGTTGGTCAAGAACGCGGTTTTCGTTTTGATTTCATTGACTTCCTTGTCTTCTTTCTCCGGTATTGCAGGAGGAATGGCCTCTTCGGGTCCAGGGGTAGGCAGTTCCTTGCTCTTCCGAGCTCTGAGCTCCTCTGTTGATTCAGACTCCTCCAATTGTTTGGGCTCCTCAACTAATTTTGGCTCTTCGACTGATTTGGATTGTTCTTCTGGTGTATGGACCATTGTCAAGATCTCGGTCTGAGATGGGATTGGAGACGAATGTTTTTCCTTTGGTGGCAATGCAGGAATGTCTTCAGTAATATCCTCTGAAACAAAGACAGGACGAGCTTCAGGAGTCTTGGGTTCTTGAACCTCAACATTGATGCCCTCTGGAACAACGTTGTCGAGAGCAGGTGTCGTATCGATAGGCTCGAGGTTCGGGATTATATCTTCGTTCTCATCTTCATCTTCGTCCTCTTCACTATCCCCTTGCGAGCCACTACTGTCTCCATCATCGTCATCATCAAGAAGCAAAGAATGACGACCCTTGAACGAGTAGCCGTCAAAGACATCTACAGTGTCTTCGAGAACGACTTTTTGTTGCGGGCGAATAGAAGAACTGCGCGACTGCGAGGGGGTGGTGCTAGATTCGTCGTCAGTGCGATCTGTGTCCGGGTGCTCCGGTTCCTGATCCGTATCGATCTGGTCATCAATATATTCGTCAAGGACAGGCTCCATGTCAAGGAAGGTGTCATCGAAGTTCTGTGTGTCGCCTGCATTAGCCGGATCAATGGGCGGGATATACGGGGCTGGAAATGAATGACTTGAGTATCACATCGAAACCAAAAGTGGCATCAAAGAACATACGTATATAGCGTTTATAGTACACGTGAGACCAATCTCTGTAAATTTGAATGAGAAACATCAAGGTATGTCGTCGAACAATGAAACGTACATCATTGAAAAATAAGGATGTTTCTTTATCCGAGGTTCACATATTCTGAGGGCAGGATTTCTTTGAAGGAGCTAGAAAAAGTCAAGATAAACAGCCAAGTCACCATTCAGATAGGGTTGGCAACCCACCCCACGAATGAGACTCTTTGTGTCTTGATCAAGTGCTCGATCCTCTGGAAACTGCAGCTCATCCTGCAAGACTCGAACATACATGTCTGAGTGATTGTTCGCCCAAAAAGGTGTCTACAAAACAACAAAATTCCATTCGATCACTATTTGTCCTCAATGATAGGAGGGGTTTTAAACTCACAATGCCCGTCAACATCTCGTAAAGCATGGTCCCAAAACTCCACCAGTCGACTTCGTAACTGTATGGCAATCCTTGGATCACCTCGGGGGCAAGATACTCCGCAGTCCCGCAGAACGTCGTCGTTTGGTCGGTGTGTCCAGCTACTTGCCCGGGCCATCCAATGGCAAGATCACCCGCGGCATCAATCCTCATCCACGGCGGAGTAGCTGGCTGAGGAGAACCGGGGACTGAAGAGTAGAACTCCCGCGATCCATAAGGTGTCGAGTTGGCAGTTTGATTAACTTTCCTCGGGAATTCCTTCGATAGGCCAAAATCAGTTAGGACTATATGGCCGTCCGAACCAATAAGGATATTCTCGGGCTTGAGATCACGGTAGATGACGCCCGCAGCATGAAGGCCCTCACAGCCTTCAACAATCTCCGCAGCGTAGAAGCGAGCACGATCACGACCCAGGCGTCCCCATCGCGCGAGTTGCGTGGCCAAGTCACCTCCAGGGTGGAAATCCTGCAAAAGTAATAGAATGTGAACTTTATCAGACAATTAGCCTCAGAGGCACGCACCATGACTAGGAACAAATTCTCTTTATCATGGAAACTCCACCACAGTTTTACAACAAAAGGATCTTTGGAACCGGCCGACATCCTCTTCAACACTGCCTGCTCCGTAAGTGTATGCTGCAGCTCCTGATGAGCCAACACGTGTCTCTTGGTAATGGCCTTCAACGCATACAGGTCTGACGTTGTCTTATGCCTGACAAGTAAGACCTTGCCTGCACAACCCTTTCCAAGGACCCTCAACATCTCGAAGTCATCAATAACCACTTTCCTCTGCGACTTCCGGGGCTCTTTGGGCATCGTCGACCTTGAACGTTTCTTGCGCTGAGAACGACGAACACTTCCACCAGTCGTAGATGCCGAAGACTCATCGCCTGTCTGTGAAGAGGTGCCGTCATGACTGGGGACGGAATTGGCGAACACTCGAGACATGCGAGACTTGTCGAAGTCAGCAGAGTGAGAGCGTGGGATCCGAGTAGGTGCCTCGGCTGCCACGGGAGTGGAAACCTCTTCAACGAGATCGGGGTTGACTTCAACTTCGTCCCCAGTGACTTCCTCAACAGGTTGTACAGGGTTGGAGTGCGGTGAATCGGTCAGCGATGGAGTCTCCGCTGGGACAGCATCCGTGACGGTGTTACTAGGAGGCGCAAACTCGGTGTCTTCGGCTGGAGCCACGTCGACTTCTTTGATAGTCTGGGCCTGATCGACGGCCTGGTGGGCTTCACTTCCGTTGACTTGCTCCTCGAGGACGGTTCTTGTCTCGCTTGGGGCCACGATGGAATCGGCCTTATTGGTACCCTTGTGTGTATTCTCCTTCTCCTTCGCCAGACCCCCCAAATGAGCAGCAAGATCCGACCGCACCCTCTTGATCGCACGCTCAACGCGAACACTCTCCAAGTCGTCAGTCCGAACTCTGACAAAGCGTTTCCAAACTCGAGCACTGCGAAGACCCGCTGTGTTCGAGATTGCAGTTAGGTAAGATGCAAGGCCCGTACTGTTAGCAGACGGGGAAACAGGGGGAACGGGTTCCAAGACCGTGGTGTTGAAGTTAGTGAAAGGGTCGTTGAGTTCTCCTGATGGAGAAGTCAAAGGTGTAGGGAGAGTTGAAGGGCTAACGCTCGCATTAGCGCCACGACGGCCGGTCTTCACGGATGAAGGGGATGCGAGACGAGATAGAGTGTTCAAAAATGTTGACTTGCGTTTCGGCGGAGGCGGAGGGAGTGACTGCATGCCAATGGGAAACTCAGGAACTTTGACACCAGGATAAGACTCGCGAAGCTTGCGATCAAGTTCAACGATTTCTTTGACCGTCCGGGTGAGGGTGAGGTTGTGGTTTGGAGCTGAAAGGAGAGTACAGACAAAGTTGAGTACGTGAAGCAAATACGATCATACGGTGGGCAAGAAGGATAGTATGAATGTAGTGATAGGACCAAGAAGATCAGGGATGAAACTTGCAACGGGGAAATAGACTCACTCTTTATGTAAATACTGTAGGAGTATGGGTCGTGTGGCGTTTCTGCAACACTCACGCTCCATGGGCCCTCTTGTTCGGTGCGGTTTGCAGGACGGCGAATTGAGTGATGGCTGTCGATGGTCATGTTGCTGATTATGGTATTATGGTAGCCGGTGATCGATGGTATATGATAGGGCTTGACTTGCAGCAATCACGTCGACCTCAACGGGACCTGTATTGCTATTGGCAAAAGAAAGGGCTGTGCTGCGGTGAGGGAGAAAGAGCAAGTCAAAAATTCCTGTTCGGTTCGACGCGTGAGACCTCCAAGTCGGTAGGAGGAGGGATTTTGACTACAGCGACGATGGAGGGGCAAAGAAAAGTAAAAAACCAATTGTGAATGGATGGAGGAAGCTAAAAGCAGCAGGCAAAGCCGTGTTGTTGATATTGAGCCACGAAGTCGTTTGATTCTGCCTCGAGGCTGCCACAGCAGATAGGGCGAGATTGGACCGCGTGTCGGTGATCAGTGCTGTTGTGGCCGGCCGAAGTATAGGATTATGGGTGTAAACGAGCGTTATCAGTCGAAAACGACGTCGACAGTTCCGTTGGGAAGAGAAATGAAAGTGAATATCAGCTTTCCTTTGCTGGCTACATGTCTCAAAACAAACAAACACAAGTCGCTGTGTGTCATCCTTCTCAGTTTCAAGGTTGTTGGCAACTTCATATTCTTTCCCGTATTAAGCCGTACGATAACGCACCAACCTCTTCATCGATTACAATCGCCTGTCTCCATCTGATAAGCACGAGCTACTTCTACACCTTACCAAGAGGCAATGCCTTTGAGATGTTATAGTTGACCAACAATTCTCTTCCCACGGAGGGTTCACGGGCTTTGGGGCAATCATGATTGCCTCCATGCCTTCTACGAAGTCAACTGTCCATATATGTCATGAATGGGATACAAAGGAAAAAAACCGTCTAGATAAGCAATAAATCGTCGCCTGCAGCCGGCTTAGAGTTTACAATGATGCAGATGTCTAGTTAGATTGACGTGATCTTGGAAAGGAGCTGTCGAAAGCGTCATTCAAGTCCTCGTAGCTGTACAGCACACTTTGACATGGGGACTCATCGCAGCCCGTCTTTTTACTTTATTTGATATTCAGATAACAGCTATGGTCATACCTGTGAGGGCAGGCCTGCCCTAACTCTAGCTTAGATTCATACGTGAAACCGGTTCTGGAACAAAGATTGGTCCATTTTGAGCACACTCATCTCAATAAGCAATGGACTCATGTCCGCCTCATTTGGTTCTTCGTTCTTCTCTTCAACCCCATCGGCTGGTTACTCAGCCCTCGGAAGTATCTGTCGTGAAACAATGTACACATGTCGTTGCCAAAGTATCCGTTTCTCTTACATGATTAATTTCCCGGGTAATTGATCCTTCTAGACTCGGGCTCGAGCAGCGGCTCCCGACCGAGCGTGGGTTGTATAAAGCCCTTCTAAAGTTCCTCGAATGACCCTGGTACACTCAATACCATTATCTCCACGAGTCTTTTTAACAATCTTTGACGGCGGTCTCCGCTGACAGACGCTTCACTCGAAATGTCGTACTACGGACCAGACGAGTTGTCCAAGGACATATTTTTGGAACGGACTCTCGTGGCTGGCGACTTTGTGTGCGGAACAGGGTATGGTATGTGGACTGTGTTATAGATCTGACAAACCCTTCATTTTACGTGACTGACAAGCTACTTGTAGGTGCTCAACTCGTCCTGTATGCTTCCTGTGTCTCTTTTCTGTGGAAGACGCGAGATGAACGCTTTCAACACTACATTCCTAATAACCATTGAGACTCTTTTCATGATCGTCCAAGCCAAGACAGTCCAGGATATCTATATTGATAACCGCAATTATCCTGGTGGCCCCTGGGCATATTTTTTAGCTACACAATGCCTGCAGATCAATGTAATGTTCTATGCAACACTCTCTGTTTTTACATTCCTTTCAGATCTCTTGATTGTGTGGTGCTCTCTTTCAAATGAACTACATTCATGATCTGTTCATGATATGACCTAGTTATGCTGGTGTCACTGCTGGCACTCAATTGTGTTTCCTTGGGAAAAAATCAAAAGGAAACCTAATATGCCATTTCCTATGTGGCAATTTCTGATGGAAGAAGTCTTGAACAAAGGAAATTTGCCTTTTTCTATAGTAAAAAGCTAGCCAAGAAACAGATGATGTGTTTCTTTGACTCTTTCTCCATTAGAAACATTTTCTGACCCTAGCAGTGTGTTGGGTCATTTGGAGTGCAGCCAAGTCTAACATGGTCTATACTGCTTTTTTACTACTTAAATTGGCAGCACTAAAGGGCACTGCTAAATATAAGTGATAAATAAGTTAAGTAAAGCTTGTGCTTGTGGTAGATACAATGTAATGGGGTATTCACTATGGAGAGACACATGGTGAAGCAGCACACCACATGACTCTATGCCCCCTGATCCCTCTGTTGACATAATGCAGCACAAGGCTTTGAGTTCAAACTGTTGGCTCAAACAATGTCAAAAGCATTCTTTCCTTTGATGACAGTTCAATTCCCCTATGTTAAAGTGGGTAACTTGAAAGCCGACAGGATTTGTTCTGTGCAGATGTAGATAGCACCACCAAAAAAAATAGAATGTATTTACTGTAACAGATAAATCATAGAGATTACATATACTGCTGGCACTGGAAATTGTTTCCATTGAGAAAATGAAAAAAGAAACCTGTTATATCATTATTTACTTTGACAGAACTTTCCTTTGGAAAAAGGCTTTTCCCATTGTTTAGGGCCTTTTTCCATTAGAAATATCCTATTTAGAAATGACATAACAGGTCTCTTTTTCAGTACATCCTCAGGAAACACTATTAGCTGCCAGCAATGATAGTTGAGTTTGCTTTTGTGCGCGACTGACTGTAGAATGTTTGAAAAGTAACCGTCGGCATCCAAACTCAATCGCTAGTCCGAGTCTGACTAAGCCTTCGCCAAGTTTATGATGTCGCATATATGGAGTATCAAAAGGAATGTGCGCTGCAAGCGCAGTGTGAGATGACAATGGCCAAATAGGGGATTGAGACTTACCTGCAAGCGCAGTGTGAGACAACGAAGTCATCCCAAACGCCACCCGCAGGTATATGAGGACAGTGAACAATGATTAGTTAAAAGAAACAAAGGACGAACGGTAAACGTTAAACCCCGGCCAACCTCCCATCACATCTTACCCGATCATTTGTCGAACGAGCTTAAAGTGTCGCCGCGGGTCTCATCTCCGATGAATAAGTACTTCCTAAAAGAGTACCTAGTTTAAAAAAGCCCACCAACCGAACTTAATTGGTCAGGGAACAAGAAAGGATTAGTTTCTTTCATAATGACTCTAATCGATCATAAAATTATCAGGATACCGAATTCTCAAAAATAGTGATTCTCCGGAATCTCGGGGCTACCTTTCGAGAAGTTCATGTGACACGAAATGGTACATGTTGGTTTGTTCGAAGACAAACCAACGACTGATCAGACGTACATAAACCACAACCCTTAACTTAATAGATCCGGATCTCTCAGTACCCTAGTCGTAGACCTTCCCTTTGGTATCTTGACCTTGACGATCAACCTTCGCTCTCATATATCTGCCTCAACTCATGGTCTCACCAAACGGCATTAACGGACACACCAATGGTGTGAATAATATGAACGGCACAAAAGCGAAGGAAGTATACGTCGCCAGTAATGCCTATGAGCTGCCAAACTTCTCAATCGACGACGCGCGCCCCATCAAAGTGGTCACCATCGGTGCTGGCTACAGCGGTGAGTTGGTTACATCAAGGAGCCACATTTTTGTGACATGTTCGATATTCATCACCGTGATTCTGCAGGTATCACCGCAGGAATCCGGTACGCACCGCAGTGCAAATAACACTATCCCAATTGTGACTGATCAATTACGTCTCCTTTGCGATCAGCTTCCGACAGCGTGTCAAAAACATTGACCTCACTGTGTACGAATCGCAAGCAGGCGTCGGCGGCACTTGGCATGCGAACAGATACCCTGGACTAGCCTGCGACATTCCGTCGCATTCCGTACGTGCGCTGCTTCTTTCCATACTCTAGACTCATTCATTCGCACATCAGTACCAACTTACCTTTGAAGACAACAAAGACTGGTCTGCATTCTACGCCCCAGGTCCCGAAATCCGTGCCTATCTCAATCGCGTGGTCGATAAATACGCGCTCAGACCCTTCATTAAACTCCGTCATCGTATCACCAGCGCCATTTACAACGAAGACACTGGTAAATGGCACCTCAAAGTACGTCGCCCCGCTCGGGGTTCTCCCACCGAGGCCGGCGAGCACGTTCTGTGGAACTGGAAGACAGATTTTGAGGAGTTTGACGACACAGCGGATCTTGTCCTCGCAGGCTTGGGCGGGCTGAGCCGCTGGTCTTGGCCAGATATACCGGGGTTCGGTAGCTTCAAAGGACAGGTGATACACAGCGCCGAGTGGGACGCAAATGAGAGTGGGTGGCAAGAGACAGTCAAGGGCTGGGGTAACAAGCGAGTGGCAGTTATCGGTGTGGTAAGTGCCATCAACAATCAATACTGGAGCGCGAATAATCCGGTGAATTGATAGGGCTCATCAGCGATCCAACTAGTCCCGTCGCTCCAACCTCATGTCAAACATTTATCAAATTATGTCCGTGGAAAGACCTGGATTTCTGGAGTATTTCTTCGAGACCGATTGATTCAATTAGCCAAGGGGGAGGCTGTCAACAACTGTAAGTCTAATTGTGGAGACTTTCACACACCCGTGGAAATTGAGTTGATAACAATCCATCAGACTATTTTACAGAAGAGGACAAGAAGAATTTCCAAGATCCTGATTTCTATAGAGACTTCCGCTGGCAGCTTGAATGTGAATTGAACGTGAGCCAGGTTTAGTTTTGTCAGGTGTACCAGTTTATAATTATCGTTTCAGTCTGCAAATTCCGCCACGCTCCGTGGGACTGAAGCCTCGATTGGAGCTCAGATTGCGTTCCAAGAAGACATGAAGGAAAGATTAGTGAAGAAGCCGTGGATCGCTGACCACCGTGAGCATTTCACAAGGGACACGATGGGTAGATGCTGATAAGAAAGAACGCAGTGATCCCCGATTTCTCTCCTGCGTGTCGTCGCTTGACCCCGGGTCCGGGTTACCTTGAGGCGCTCTGTGAAGATAATGTTCGATTATGGAAACTGATGATCATAAAGAGAGCTGACTCGTATCATGCAGGTCGATTTTATCCCAACGCCCATCAAGCGGATTACCCCTACAGGCATAGAGACTGAGGATGGCAAGCATGAAGAAATTGATATCCTCGTTTGTGCAACTGGTATGCTGTGCTCTCGCCATGCCTGTTCGGCCACTTGACCATGCATAGGTTTTGACACGTCGTTCCGATTTGGCTTCCCCATTATCGGACGCAACGGTATAGACCTGTCGGATAAATACGACCCGCACCCTCGCACATATCTATCGATTGCAACGGATGGATTCCCCAACTGGTTCCAGACGCTGGGCCCAAGTGCGGGGGTAGGTGCAGGCTCGCTGCTTGTCATCATGGAGAAGCAAGTGGATTATGTGGTCGCAGCGACGTTGAAGCTGCAACGCGAGCGTCTGAAGAGTATTGAGGTAAAGCCCGAGGCTGTGGCTGATTTCGATGCGTACTTGGAGAGCTACTTCCCAACAGTATGTTCCGATTATACATTCTGCATGACATGATTCTAACGTCATATAGACCGTATTCAGCGGAAAATGTCGCTCGTGGTACAAGAGCGGCAAGGAAGAGGGAAGGGTGATTGCACTCTGGCCAGGTAAGACATGACTGGGACCGTTAGAACACAAAACTCATCAAAATGACAATAGGCTCTTCGTTGCATGCAGCTCGTGCGCTGTCGCATCCCCGCTGGGAGGACTATAATTATGAACGGCTCGACGGTTCTGTCAAGAACCGGCTGTACTGGCTGGGAGACGGGCAGACAGTTGACGACAAGAACCCCAACGGAGACAGTGAGTGTTCAACATTCAAGGTGATGTATATCTAATCCGACTGCTCGCTTGCAGAGGCCTGGTATATGAAGGAAATTGATTATCCCCCTGGTATGCTTGATTTGGTAACACAGACCTACCTTTGAGTTCTAACTTGTAGCCCACAGTGCCGCAGTGAAAGCGTTATCGCTATCCCACATCTTTGTATTCGCTTGACATGTTGTAATAAAAATTCGTATTTCGGAAGTCGGAATATTTTCTTGCATGTAGAACTGATGGTGGTTGAAAAGAGAGAGATTGATGCCGATGACACCGGCCTCGTGGTCGATGACAATCTGTAAACAACATATCACTCTGCTTTGTTTTTCATCTCCAAGCTTCAACTTGCTCAGCTGCAGGCCTGCGCTGCTGATTATAGAAGTGGCAGAAGCAGAAGAAAGTTTAATTGTATGGCTCCCAACTTTCTGAGTAAACTTGTCAATAAAGCGAGCACACCACACACACGCGATCGGTCCGACTCATCAGCCAAAACGCCGCGCTCGAGCGGATCGCAACCCCGCAGCAGGGTCCCTTCTTCAGCAAGCCCCGCGTCTCCTACCCCAATCCGGTCTTCGTCCCCGAATCCAGCGCCAACGCCGACACCAACACCGATCCCGACATTTATCAAAACCGATGTCGATGGCGAGAACGAGTCGGGTGCAGACTCGGACAGTACATTTCCCAGTGTGACTATTGTACCTCCTTCGCCAATGCTCGGGCATAGCGATCTTTCACCGTCCAATTCAGAATCGAGTCTTACGAATTCGGCAAATCGCCGGACTGATGGTGTCATGAACGGTAACATGATCAACGGTTTCAGTGGCAGATATCGTACGACATCTGCCTCACGGACAACTCTCGAGCCTGATCCTGCGGACGAGGACTTGACAACTCCTACCACAGCTCGACCTCGTACCACTTCGTTCAGCAAATCAGCCGAGCCTACCAAATCTGTCAAGTCACTTTCCAGACCTGTGACTCCAGCCGCAGCTGAACAGCCGATGTCATCGAAGACCCTCTATCCAACACAGGAGATTCGTAAACAAGGGTCCAACCGCTCCCTCAACCGCCCACCACCGGTCAAAATTGACCATCCAGCGCCAAGTTCTGTAGCGCCACCAACCCGAGTATCAAGTGACAGTCAAGATGTAGTGCTTACCTCCCGGGCCAATCTTGTCGAATCCCCCACGTCCGAGTATCCATCACCAGAATCACAGTCTCCACCCAAGTCCACAACTTCCCCAACAGCCAGCTCGGTCTACTTGTCTTCTCCTCGACGCGACGCGGACAGCGCCTCTATTATTTCCTCAGCAGGCACGAACAAAGAAAAGAAGCGGCCTTGGCGTCGATCGACCACACAACGTAAACCAACTGGTCTTGCAAGTGCAATTGCTGCCTCTGGCCTTGCAATGGCCAACCACAGTCTACCTTCTGCCCAACAGGCACAGTTCGTGGCGGCAGCGGTAGGGACAGCGCAGTCACCTCAACCCGGGCCATCTCGTAAACTATCTTCTGCGAGTACTACATACGTTTCTCCCCCCGGAAGCCTGTCTTCTCGTCATCATAGAACCAAGTCGAACGAACTGTCGCCCTCAAATAAAAGTATCCGTTCGCGGCGTAAGGGCTCAATATCGGTTTATAGTGATGATAAGTCGGAATACTATCCTGGAGAGGATCGTCCAGACTACTACTCTGGCCTCGAGGAAACCTCGGAAGGTAGTGACGATGACTCGGAGGACAATCTGGATGGCCTGGATCTAGGAGAGGTTGATATTCCTGTCACAGGATTTGCCGTTGCAAGTAATAAGCGCAATGCAGACTTTCACGACTTGTTTCCGAGCATTCCAGAGGGTGACTATCTGATTGATGGTAAGCACCTTGTACAGTAACTGTCTCAGTTACAACCGATGACTCTATGTAGATTACGGCTGTGCTCTGCAACGGGAAATACTCATACAAGGCAGATTATATATATCCGAAAATCACATTTGTTTCCACGCGAACATCTTTGGTTGGATCACAGACGTAGGTCCCCCTATTCGCCAACCTAGACCCGATCTCATCCTCTGAGCGCAGTTGTCGATTCCAATCAACGAAGTTACGCACCTCGAGAAGAAAATGACCGCGTTTGTGATCCCCAACGGCATCCAAGTAACGACGAGGCAGAATAAATACACCTTCGCGTCTTTTTTGTCGCGTGACACGACCTTTGACGTCATACATAACATCTGGAAACTGGAACGTCCCGACGACGCCAGCATTTCGAGTGGGGGTCGTGGTTCATTTGACGCACCCAGCATGAACGCGACCCTTGCGGATCAGGAAGTCACTGGTTCAGTGCGGAAGGCGACGACGTGTGTTTGTGGAAAAGAGGGGAAGCACCTCGTCGAGACGGCGTTGGACGCTGTTGTTCCAGGAACGCCGGAAAAGATTTATGGGTTAATTTTCGCCAGCGGATTCATGAAGGACTTCATGTCCGTCAACCAAAAGCTCATGGGTGCGTACCACTTTATGTACTTAATCGTTACCTCCTATTTATCACCTCTCTAGATATCCAAATATCAGATTGGACGCCAACAGCACCCAACTCAAACCTTCTTGTGCGGAATATGTCTTATATTAAACCCCTCAATGGGAGCCTCGGGCCGAAACAGACCAAATGCGAAATCCGTGACGAGATGGTGTATTGTGACTTTGACGACCATGTTATCTTACTCACGACGACGCGTACGCCAGAGGTTCCAAGCGGAGGCGTTTTTGCCGTGAAGACGCGTACCTGTATCATGTGGGCGAGTGCTGTCTCGACGCGAATTGTGGTGACTACCGAAGTTGAGTGGACAGGGCGAAGTTTCATCAAGGGTATCATTGAACGTTCGGCCATCGATGGGCAGAAGGTGTACCATGGCGAACTTGAGAAGGCGATGCGAGCGTATATCAAGGAGCACCAGACCGAGTTCGTGCCAGAAGGTGTGGATCTCGCTACCCTCTCACAGGCGGCTGCGGCTGCGGCTGCGAAGGCTGCGGAGACAGCAGCAGATACGACAGAGGGGGCGTCGAAAGAACTCACGGAGGAGGAAGAGCGTAAGCAGAGGGAGAAAGAGAGGAACCAGCGCGGGCTTCAGTGGGCCTGGGATACGTTCGACGGAGCGTACCAGGTTGCGTGCCGGAGCACACGTACGGCGATCGAGCTTGTCCAGGACGCGTGGGAACAGTCAACGTCAACGGCAATACTTTACTTCGTCATCGTGCTGCTTGTATTCAGCAACATATATACGCTGATGCGGTCGGGCGGGCGGGACGAGGCAGTGGTGAGGAAGACTTTGAGGAAGGAGGTGGAGAGGGAGAAGTTGGTGCAGGGTGTGGTGAGTGCGTTATGGGACGAGCTTGGTGTAGCGAAAAGTGGGTCGCCGTCGCCACCACCACCGGGCATGCCTCCTGTTGCTGCGACTGCGAGGGAAGAAGTTGCGCAGCTGCTGAAGACTTTGGATACGGCGGAGGAACGGCTATGGACTCTCAAAAGTCAATTGACTTCGATGCAGGAGTTGGAGAAGTTGGACTAGTGGCTTTTTTTTGCCCTAGTCATCACCCTCTTTTTATTTTGTCCCCCTCCCCCTTTCCTCCTCTTTATTGGACGAGATGTGCGAGCAACAGGATACCCTTTTAAGAAGAATGAATTATCAATGTACGACTGATTGTTTTCCAGTGTATAATTTAGTTATTCTCTTGTCTCTACAACAGGAACGGATATAGCGAACGAATTATTCTAGTGAAAGTGAATTAAATGCATTGTCCACGACTCTCCGTGGGGAACAGTGAACACAAGAAGAGATCTAGAAGGATTGTGGTGTAAACCGTGAAAATCTGTGGTATAGCCCAAGTTTGTGGTATCATAGAGTTAAAACCAAGCTGCCAGTGGTCTATAGGAAGCCACTTGACCCCAAACAAAATTATTAGAGGACGGCCGGTGTGGATCTTTGCGCAATGACTGCAAAATAGTGTATGTGCACTGCACATGTGGCGGCCGTGATGGGAAAAAGTACAAATCCTAAACAAGCTTAATTTAAATCGTAATTCATGCGTCGTGTCAGTGCGATGGTCGTCGCCCGAGGTCGCAAAGCATTAACGCCGCCTTCATCATATCCTCGTCCTCGGCGCCACGCTGGACGGCAGACACCCCTCCCCCAGGCTCTGCAGTCCATCTGATGTCCCCTCCGACTAACGTGCCGGGCGGGGTAAGCGCCTCATCCGTGTCCTCGTCTGTCAAGCATGTCAAGTCTAGCTTCCCCACGCTCCTCTCCTTCACTCTCACCCTCACTTTCGAGCCCCGACGCGGTCGAGAGCCATGTTTCTCTGAAAACCGCGCGGCTGCACACGCCCACTCAAGGGTCATTTTTGAACGGTGTGACTGGGTGAAGTCGATGAACTCCCGCTGGGAAGGGCTGAAGGGCGGTGCGACGGGAGACGAAGGCATGTTTTCCCATATGGCGGCGTGGGGATCGCGTCTTCGTGATGGTGTGCGTGGTGGAGGCATCGGGAGCTCCGATCGCGAAGCGACACAGTCCAGCGAAGGACGCCGTGTGACGGGCAAGCAAGGCTGTGGAAGGCTGCGCGAGCTGTGGGCCGTGTTGCTGAGAGAGAGTCTACGTTCCATTTGCCGCTTGTTTTGGAACCATATCGTGACCGACTTTGTTTCCCTGTCATGACAGTTATATATCAGTCTCGACGCGTAGAGAATACACGCACATTCCGCCTAGCATGGCGACCGATTCGCGTTCCTCGCGCGACGGATGGGAGTTTTTGTGGAAGAGGTCCTCGAGCATGGTGAGCTGTTCGTTGGTGAAGCGTTTGCGCGTGCGGCGAACTGAGGATGTGGCGCCAGGACTGGCAGCGTCGTCGGACGAGTCGACGCTGGCGGTGGAGGACGTGCGGGACAGCGACGGGATGGACATGGAGGAATAATATTCAGTTTGCTTCCGGGGGAGCTCGCTGATTTATTTATTCAGTTCCTGTTGATTCCAACCAAACTTTGCATCAACGCGTCGCCAGTCACGTGGTCGTGTTGACGCGTTCGTTTGGCTCGATCGTTCAAGATCGTTCATTGTCAGTGTCGATTCGGATCAGATTCGACAAATTGGAATTGCCTCCTATTGCCTGCTCCCCGACTGCACACGACCAGCTCGAAAGATTTGTCTGGATGCCACCAGCCTGGCATGATATCTCGTCGGCATTTCCCATATATTCAATTTACTTGCTTTCTCACTGCTTTGTCCCAACCACGATCGCAAGTAGGAAAAGTTTCGGATGACTAGCGAGTGACAAATTACTCAGCTTCTGTTCGCTACTCAATAGCTGGCTAGAGCTATGTAGCTATGGGTGGTGCCCCTATTCTCCCCTATCACCAGGTTTCATCAATGCGTCCCTGAATCTTTAGTACCTTTCAACTCAGAGTCAACTGACATGTGTTCCGTGCGCGGTGCCACCGTAAGTACATCTTTCATTCGTTTCGTCTCTTGGAACAATTGATATATTATCCGCCATCTCGCCACCTTCGTTTGCTTTTCACGCCCTGCAGCCTAACGACACCTACCATCATTTGTTCTTCTCTATCTTTGTTCTTGGGATTAACAATTCAGAAATTTCCACAGGACCGTTCTTTGTGCTTCACGAACCATATATAAAGGCTTTGACATTAATTCTCGTTGATGCGTTCTCGTCTTGCTTGTTGTGGAGTGTCATGCTTGCTTCACCATTGATCACGACAAGCTCTCTGGAATGAATCTGATTTGATCTCTTATCCCATAATCTTCCATCGTACCTATGAGCAAGGTCCAAGTCGGTGCGAAGGTGCTTCGTGAGTGGTCAGACTGAGAAAATGGACTGTGGAGAACAGTAGTGAGGTGTACTAAATCGTGCGTTGATGGTGCG
The DNA here is from genome assembly GCA_020091625.1 of Termitomyces sp. 'cryptogamus'. Classification (NCBI taxonomy): domain Eukaryota; kingdom Fungi; phylum Basidiomycota; class Agaricomycetes; order Agaricales; family Lyophyllaceae; genus Termitomyces; species Termitomyces sp. 'cryptogamus'. The sequence continues at coordinate 6,391,835 of JAGYZC010000001.1, forward strand.
CTGCATGGCAAGTGACAGGCATGACGAGACAAGGAGTTGTGTGTCAACTTATTCACAGTGTACTGCGGATATACTGTCTACAGCAGCCGCAGTTTGAGATCCCTCGCATAGCGACCAAAAATTGAGAAGCGCTCTTAGAATGAAAGAAGTCAATATTATATGGTCCTCATCATGCCCTCTGCACGCGTAATAAGAGAAATCGCTGATCCGAACAAGCAAAGTCACAGAACACATTAGGAAAGCGTGGGTTCGGATCTGGCCTCAGGCTCAACGACGATGACTTCATTGCAAAAAGGCATGCTCCCTGATTACTTGTCTAGTCCAAAAAGACCTTTCACCCAACTCCGATATAGAAACTAGGAACTATAGGGGAGTCTTTTCAATCTTTGTTAATTCGTGCTTTCTTCCTCAAATTGTGGCGCTACATGCACACTTACGAGTATGCAATTTACAGTCCAAGTTGCTTGATCATTAAAATGTTCAATGAAATGATGGATGGATCCTTACTAGAAAAGGTCTCAATACTAATTTGCTGTTCACAAATATTGTTCATATCGTAGAATTGGAGTTGGAATTATGATGAGTGTCAACCATGCTTTTGTGCCGACAATCTGATAACACGATTAGAATAAAACAATATGTAAAGAAAAGAAAAGCCTTTTTCCCAGCGTAGGCGTGAGGATAGGAAGCCCCACTCGGTCGCCGATAGCAGGTGACCCATTGATCGGGTTGGTTTGCCCCAGCGCGCCGATCATGTTCACGACCAGCTGATCCGAATCATCGCCAACAATTAACGGGTTTCATGCTCCGAAAGTAACGTCTGGGTGTGGGGGGAAGGTGTGGGGGAAGGTTTAGAGTCGTGGGACCTTTGCTGGGGGGGAGTTTGCATTGGGAGCCTACGGCGCCAGATGGGAGAACCAACAAACACCCGGCGAGCATTGCCGAAAGTAAAGGAGTTTAGATATTGGGAAGGAACGTCAGCGACAGATGGCGATGAATTTCTATGGGAAGCAGTATGAACACCGGCAGCATCAAATTGTAGTAAAGTGGCTACGAGGCGTAACCGGCATACCTCAAAAAGCATTGGGCCGGAGTACCAGTCGGGAGTGTCCGTAATTACCATATCATCAGCGTACTGCAGGAGCTACATCTACTATCCCCAAGCTTAGTTGTGTGAAAGTAGCTCTTCAAATAAATAAACCAGCTCCTCCTCCTCCTTTTTCCCAGCAATGACTATGGTGACGTCATCGGGCCATTATGAAGCTAACATATCCTCAATTTTGCAATAGAATAGAGCTAACATTGTAGTACTTAGCTCGCAAGGGTTTGCGAAAGAGTGTCCTCTAGACCGGGTTAGGGGCCGTTTTCAGAAGCTTGGTGGTTTGACCCGCATTATTTGAAGGTGAGGTCATCATTCGTGATGTTAAGGCTTCCTTGACAACTTGAGCTCTAACCACCATGGCGGCTTCTGCTGTTCCTCGCTGGAAAACTGCCATCACCAATGCTCTCGCAGATCATGAGAAAGCTATCGGTAAGTGGAAGCGAGAACGGCATATCAACTTGTAGGAACTGAGATGATTCTTAACAAGTGGTTCAAATTGCCTCGATTGATCCAACGACTCCTGTACCGCATGTCCGCTCACTCATCTTCCGCGAGTTCATTAGCCCCAGATCGAAGCCCTCCTTGCCTCTATTTCTGACCACGACCGACATCCGCACGCCCAAGATCTCGCAGATCATATCCAACCCACACGTCGAGGTTGCCTGGTGGATCGAAGGTACTCGAGAGCAGTTCCGCATCTCCGGCATCGCAAGCGCGATCCCTGCCCCAACCAACAGCCTGTACAAGCATTTTCTTCACAACGTTGAGCTTGCGGTTCCGAACAGCGCAGTTGCCACTCTGAAGGATGAGCACTTTGATTGGGAAGCGAAAAGGAAGGAGTCTTTTAAAAACATGAGTGCACACATGAAAGCAAGCTGGTGCCGTCCTACCCCGGGCTCACCCTTGGAGGGCGGCGAGGAGGAAGCGAAAAAGTGGCCGATTAGATTAGAGGAGCCATCTGAAGATGGAGATGAGGAAACTAAGAGGAATTGGGATACCGCGCTGGGAAATTTCGCGCTGTTGATCGTTGACCCTACAGATGTGGATTACGTTGAATTGGGCGTCATACCGAATCGGAGGACGAGGTTCTGGAGGACAAGTGATGGATCGTGGGATTCGGAGGCGACCGTTCCCTGACATTGAATTTGCTTCAAGTTTCATACTTCTCAACGTACGTTACCACTACCGGGTCCTCTGTAGAAATTGAGTTTCGTTAGCCACCATGTCAAACAGAGACACGTACGGATACGAGCGGAATTTGCAATAAATTATCGTCACTCGTATGCACTGAGTACTGGCAAACACTTCAACCCCATCACTATCTGTACCTGGGATTCTGAATCTTGGCTGGATGTAGCCTGAGGCTAACCTTTCTATCGCTCATACGAGTCTCATTTCTTCGATATGTAAGACTATAAGACGTCCAGATGAATATAAAGAAGGATAAATAAAAGATTTTCGTTATATGTTTTGTAACAAGTATATATAGGAAGTTCTTTCTCCAGGAATTCAAGCTTCAAGCCTTGGCTTTCTTTCCTTTGGGCTCCTCGCTGGCTTCCTCGGCGAGGTCCTCTCTAGTCCTCTTTTTACCGTTCATTGTAGCGGTTTCTGGGGCCTCGTCAACATAATCGTCTGCTTCGTCTTCCTCCTCCTCCTCCTCATCTTCTTCGTCACCAGCATTTGGCTTGATATCACAAATTTAGCTCAAGCCATACTCAGAGTCTAGATTGAACTTACGTCTCCCAGCAGCATGGCGGTCAAATTGGAGTTTTTGCCCTTGAAACCCAATTTAAGCTTCTAAGGCGATAAAATTATGATGGTAGCAACACAAACCTGATTTTCCTCGTCGTTATCAGCTTCGTCCCCCTCGTCATCTTCCTCATCCTCTTCGTCAAATTCCTTGGAGTCTCCCTGGTGGTATGTGGTTACAAGTGAACGCTTGAAACAGTGATGGCTACACCCACCTCATCACCCACCTCATACTCGTCGCTCTCTTCTCCATCGTCGTGTTCTCCCTCTCCAGTTGCTTGAACGTTTTCCTCTTCATCTTCGCGGAGCGCCTCTGATACCTTTGGCAAATTCTTGTCCGCGGGTTCTGACATTGTTTCCCGGGTTCCAATTAACTAGGGATGTGCAAGGGGAAGGCTCCGATGGGGAAGGAGAGTGAAGGGAAGCTGTGGTGTGAAGATTTCTCGGGGTTTGACATACTTCGAAGCTCGACCTGGATATGAACCAGCCGTGATGTTGCTGTGTTCATCACGTGTTAGGACGCGCCAACGCGTCGTGCGCGTTAATCGGCGGGATTGAAATCGAACGTTCGTCCCGAAATGGGCAGCTTGTTCTTTACGGGTCACCATACCGAAGATCGTCTTAGTCTTGATCAAACGTCCGGCTCACGTTATTACCGACTAGAGAAAAGCATTCTCAGCGTTCATCGACTCTGTCATGATGATCTGAAAGAGAGCCATTTGGGAACTTGGCTGGTTCGCTTGACGCTGTGTTTATCTAATGACCAGTTGGGATCGGCACAATGATTGTGTAACCCCGCGCTCCTCTACATAACCTTCGACCAGCTACAAAAAACATTTCCATTTTCTATCTAATAAGAAATTAAGCGATTTGTCAGTTCATTGAGGGACAACTCAAACATACACCGTCCGAGTTGCTGAGGTATGAAAGCAATAGAGATCCTTAGCTCCAATGTCCTTACAGAATCTTCGCATCTGATATCCGAACCAAAAGATATGATTTATCCAAGTCGGAAGGGCTATACACGTTGGGGTATACTATAACGAAAATTTCTATCTATTTTCAAAAAATGATGATAAAGTGTTCGCCGTCGAAAAAAGAGAAAGACGGAAGCAGAGGGCTTCTAGGCGTGGTCCGGTGTTCCAGAAGATGCCTGATGAGGTCCAGAGGGAGGAGCGGAGGCTCCAGAAGGGGTTGCTGGAGGTGCAGGGGGTGCTGGAGGTGCAGGGGGTGTTGGAGGTGCTGGAGCAGGGGGCGCTGGAGGTGCTGGAACAGGGGGTGCTGGAACAGGGGGTGCTGGAACAGGGGGTGCTGGAACAGGGGGTGCTGGAGCAGGGGGTACTGCAGCAGGGGATACTGGAGCCGGGGGTGCTGAAGCAGGAGGAGCTGGTGCAGGGGGTGCAGGGGGTGCTGGAGGTGCTGGAGCCGGGGGTGCTGGAGCAGAGGATACTGGTGCAGGTACTGGTGCAGCGGGTGCTGGTGCTGGGAGAGCTGGAGGAGTGTTAAGGACCGCGGGAATGTGACCTGGGACACCCGCTGGAGCACCGGCTCCTCCTAGAGCACCGGCTCCTCCTAGAGCACCGACTCCTCCTGCTGGAACACCCGGACGATCGCCGGGCAATACTTGCGAAAGGCCAGCCGCCTGGGACAGAGGGCTTTGCAGATTCGAACCAAGCGTGACACGGAGAAGATCACCACCGTCACGCGCGTTGATGCGTGGAGTGTTGTTGGGGGTGTGTTGGGCTGCCGTCGATGGGGAGCTGTGGTCAGCCCCCAGTTCGTCCCTTTGTGGGGGCTTTTCCTGAGCAGAGTCCGGGTGGTTTTCGTCGTGTAAGAGCTTGCATTTGAATAGTACATCGTCTTCCTCCGCTGGAGGGAAATTTAAAGAGTTTTCAAGTCACCATATGGTCAGGGAAACTTACGAGATCCGTGTGAATGGCCGCTTTCCGTCAAGTCATTCTGATCTTCCGCACGGTGAACAATGGTACTGCTTCGAGAAGCAATGAACTGGTTGCTAGAGGAAGTGGTCATACCTCCTTCGGAAGGGGCAGGGGCAGCCAGACTTGGGGTCGAGGAAGAGGCAACTAGAGCGGCGGCAAGAACGAACGACGAGCTCGAAGGAATTCGCATAGTGGATGGCTTGTAGAATAGATGTAAGATAGTAATGTGATATTGTGCGCGTAAAGCAGAGATCAAAGGGGTGTAGATAGTGTGGGCGATGGTGGTACGAAAGAGAGGAATAAGGAAGAAGGGAAGGCAAGAATCAGGGGATTTTATACCTCATGAAAGGAAGCCAGAGGGCAGTCAGCCTCCAACTCGTGCTGAAAATTTGGAAGTGGACTAGTGGACCGCACGTCCGCATTTGGAAATTGTAAGCCATGGGTAAAACGGGAGAGCGTTGAACACTCAATATTCAATATCGAATTGTCAGTGGTCGAACGCAGATTTTACCAAGTAGGTGACCATTAGTTAATGGATAATGAAAAGTTCCTCGAGCACAAGTCATGAATCGATGGCGCATAGTCGTCTTGCAGGAGAACGTTCAAACATTTCTATGCCGATATTCCATTTCCCACTGTTCTTGCTCTCCAAACCCTCTTCTACTCCGTCGCGCACCATTTTGCTCTGCGCTCAACAGCGCATACCCCCACAAATCGGATAAAAAGCGACGCAATGGTGTGCCGAGACACGAGGAAAGCAAGCACCAGAATAGGACTGCGAATCTATAAGTGCTGTCAGCTCCAGAGCGAGGTGCAGGATATTCTGAAGTACACAAGAACGGCCAAAATCAAGAAGACGGGCGCAAGGGTCCAAAAACGCGCCTCGTTTGTCAAAGTCATGTCGTTCCTGAGAACGCTCGGTGGCTGTGTAAAGCCTTTTTGATATCTCGTTCCGGTGCTACGATGGAAACGAGTCTAAGCTATGATATAATTCTTCAGTATTCAATCAACTCTGTACTTTTGAGTCTTTACTTTTGAGGTAATTTGAAGTCTTTACTCTTTACTTTCTGGCATAATTTGTCCACTTCACTCCTTGGTTTGCCTCAAAATTTTATTTGTAAGTAAATCTTTACTTGCCTACGCCCGAATTAACCCCGGGCAAACCCCCCTTTCACTTGTCCGATCCATCATTGTATATATCACAACTTCGTCTCATTTATAACGGCTGAGTCACGAGTCTATGTTCCAACTTTGAGCACGGTTACTATATTTCAAAAACTATAACCTCCGTCTTGATTGGTTGAAGTTTGCGGAAGCACAGGACATCGGATTTAGCGCGTTTCGGCCGCCATAGGCAACCTCTTTTTTGATTTGACGAAGTGACATGATAGGGCTATTTACTGTATCCTAGTTAAAGGTCCAAGATGAGAGTATATAACTGGTAGGCTAAAAATAATAAATGTCCAAAATGAGGGTGAGGTGGGAGGGTGCCCAAAGAGAAATGTACAATCAAAACAATGTGAGTCCTAGTAATGAAATTGACTGGTAAGCTGGCCGGTACCCGCAAACGTATGGCGTTCGGCTTACGGTGAAAACAAACCTTGCTAGGTATAATCGACCTTAGATAGTGATTTTGTTATCAGTCTGCAGTGACTTCAATAAGTTCAGCTTATTGAATATGTGTGAGGGAATCATACTTTCGAAGGTAGTGATGCTTGATTAAAAATATGTAAACGACGGTGAGGCAATCACTACTCTGCGAAAAGTATGAGCGACTGTGATAGAGCGACGGGGCGCTCACCTGAACGACGGTGGTGGTGGTATGAAAGCAAGACCGTTGCACTGATGAAACATGCAAGACCGTTGGTCAAAGATCAAATCAGACCATCAGGCCCTACTGCTCTTGACCCAGCGTCTGCCAAAACAATGGCACTGGGCCGAGAACGGCCATCGGTCTCACTTGAGGTGAATGACAGGATGTATTGTGGTGTAACCCTTTCCGCACGGAGGCCTCCGAAAACGCTCCTTACCCCCGGAACCCGCGTTTACGTCGAGCTGTCTTGGTAAACTGTGAGGATGATGATGATGATGAGAAACTGGGTGTGATAAAAGTGATATAGATGGCGAAGTAAGTCAGATTGACGGGGCCAAGGAGTGTAGAGGTATTTACAGCCACACGATGTCATTGAAAAGGCGTCCCTCGACTACTTCTCAGGCAGAGGTTCAAATAGTTCAAGAGTAGGTCGAGTCTTAACATTCGGTTTAACCTTCCACTGCAACCCAACATTCTCATCAGGCACACTATGATCCCGATAATAAAATCTCTCCAACTCATGAGTAGGCCGATTGGCCACAGAACGATTAGTCAGGTACCAGCGCGAATTTCGTGCCTGTTCTTCTCGACTCTCGTCAGATATCGGAGTACTATACCGATGCCAAAGTCCATCGCGCTGGAGAATCGTGCGCACATCGAGCTCAAAATCGTGAACGAGGTATCTGTTTTCCCAATTTTGTTCTGCAGAAATGTGGGAATAACGGACATCTGCACGACGCCAGTCAATTAGAACTACTGGGTCGTTAGAGGGTGCACATAATATGATGTTGTTGAGATGAATATCATGATAGGCGACACCGTAATGCCGTAAACGTCGGCCGAGAGTCAGGACTTTCTGAGATATTTTCTCCGCTTCTTCATAAGATAGGTCGATACCTGGCTGGAGCTCCCCCATCGTTTGACCGGGGATATATTCCATAAGGAGCCCATCAATATGATCAAGAGAAGGATGAACCTCTTCAGATGACATGGGAATGTGAATCGCACCAAAAAAAACGGGGGACGTAGCCGCGCAATTGAGCCTCTTTCAAGTAAGAATAAGCCTTTTTCTTTTGTCGATGGACGAAATTGAATTCATTCCAATGTCGTAACTCGCGCATCCATGTTGGTTCGTCATCTTCATCCTGACTTAAATCCGGAGGTTGATCATGCATTTGAATATATGCATGAAGGCCTGCCTGAAATTCGCGTTCTATGTCTGTCGTCCAAGGCCATGCCGGCTCGTCTAAAAACTCCTCTTGAGCATTTCCAAAGCGACGATCAGCAAGTTTCAAAATGGCATGAGGGGGAATGTCAGAAGAAGAACCAAGCTTTTCAACAAGCAGAGTTACGGAGTTAGTCGGGGGATACAATTTGATAACTTGGACATCGGTGGTTTGGCTACGAGCTGGAAGGACAACAGTAAGACACTTTCCTGTCCTGTACGGCTCAGAACTGGTGAGAAAAGTCAATACGCTCGGTTCAATTGTGTTCGAAAGAGTCATTACTGACACCATCCAAGGGCTAGCAGATTCGAGAGTGAGTTTGCGCATTGGTAGACGTAAGCTCTGTTGAGAATTGTATTAGCACAGTGCTGGAGTGAAGAGATAAAACTCTGGAACTTACAGACGCCATACAGCGTGGAAGCATTTGATAAAGCATAAAGAGTACTATTGTGTCCAGTGGTTCAAACTTTTTTGAAAATGTGAATATAATAACATTGACAGTACTTTTTTCCAATCGGACTTTTATTCCCGCTACTCTATAGTGGGTTCTTGTGGGCTCTATCCAAAAAAACATTCAAGGTTGATTCAGATAAGTGGGCATGTTTTCCGGACCCGGATGGCCCGTTTGGTTTAATGGTTTACACCGGAGGCAGGTTCCAGCTCACATGACGAAAAATGACTTCAGTTCACTTGACCTGTAGGTGTCTTGTATTTGTGTCATATTATGCCTTTGTAGTGTCTTTGTACTTGAGATGTTTCAATGAACCTTCTGCGAGTCCTTGTCCATATTTCAAAATTATGTCATCACTTTCATGACAAAAAGTGGTCACAAAGATCTTTGGAGATCTACAGTTGCATGCTATTGATCTATCATTAACACTGCTTTGTTGAATTCGTCTACACTGCTTGACTCCTCTGATGTCACAGGTTGTATGCACTTGCCACAAATGCTCTGATTTTACCTGTTTGGTTTATGGTGTTACTGGTCCTGGTTGTCTAGTCAGCTCTCAGACTTGTAGAAGGCATGAGGCCCAACTCAAAGATGACATCCATCCAATCCATCAGGGTGGGGTGGAAAGGATATGGTTGGAAGCTCTTCCAGAACCTCATCCCATGCCTTTGCAAGGCAGCCATATGCCAGGGGATCATCTTTCACTGCACCATTAAATCTCATGGAAGGTGAGTGATAGCCTATAGTTTCTAGTTTTGGTCACTCACTCAGATTTTCCTTTATCAGCTGTTATGCCAGTCATTGATCTCTGTTGTCTTCTCAGTGCTTGGCTGTCTTTTCATGCAGGAGTCAGCTGCAACACTGCAAATACTATACTCAAAGCATTGCACTTCTTGATTGCAACAACCCTTATGTTAATTGACCACATCCTGGCTTCATCTGGAGTTGTGATGGCATCATTACAAGATGTGGATATACCACAGGATATTCAAACAGTGTACTCTCAGTATAATCTTAATCCTGAGATAGTTTGAACACATTGCTTTCCTGAATGTTTCAAAATATACCCAAATGGCATGCTTCAACAGTGTAGTTGATGGCATTGATGCACTCCTATGCCACCTAGTACCATGCAGGAAACCTAAAGAGAGGACCTAACACTAGTTACTAGATAGGGTAGCTGGCAGTAGGAAGTTGAAAGAGAGGGTGAGTCAGTAACCTTCCCAGAGAATGAGAGCAAACTATGTGTTGAGTGGATGTGAAGTGGAAAGTGTCACTATCACTAGTAGACAGTATCAGAAGGTTGCTAGTGAGAGAAGGGAAAACAAATGAAGATGAAACAGTTGCTAAGGAAAGTGAACTAAGTGGCAAAAGGGGAGTGGGAAAGAGAAAGGGGAGTGATGACAAAGAAACTGAAACAGAGGATGAATGCAGACTAGTTGCTAGCCATAGTTACTAGTGTTGCTAAGTTGAAAATTATGCTAAGGGCATCTGCAGTTGGTACCACATGCAGTTGAAATTGAGGTCAGCAAGACTTGTTGCTAAGTCATTGTCAATAAGGAGAGAGAGAGAGAGAGAGAGAGAGAGAGCAAAGTGAAATCTCAAGCTGGTAAGCTTAGAGAGAGAGGGGGAGCTGTACTCTGTTTGTTTGATGATGTGGTCTCTATGTACAGGTGGTATTTATACTGTTCATAAGTATAGTATAGGAAAAGAAATCATAGTCACCACTAGTGACAGCATCTGTCAAAGTGTTTATGATATATATGAGGTGTCAATCTGTAACCAAGTGAAAAAAATAAGCAAAGTTGATGTAATGCATAAAGGTAATCAATTGCAAGAAAAGAGCAAGTCTGATGTCAATATCTGAAGTGTAAATGCCACTCAAGTATGTTTGTAAGCTCGACAAGAAAAATGATAAGTAAGAAATCACATGACTGTCAATATATCCATTTTTGAGGTGGAAGGCTGTGTTGTCACCAAGAAAGTTGCTTAGCAATTGTTGCTAAGAAAGGTCTTGGCCTTGTTGTTCTAGATCCAAAGTCCAGACTCCACATGATATGGCTCATGATTGATAAGTCTCATGGTTGCTAATATCCCATGCAAAGGCTATGTCATTCCAGACCTTGGGGCTAGGCCCCACATGCTGAGTGTTGTGACTTGTGCCATGTCAAATGAATCAGCTGCTGTCCAGTCAGAAATGCCAAAAATGGTGCTCAGCAACAAGTGGGTCTTATCAGCATTCTCCTCATTCACAACCATGTGGAGCCACACTCTTTTTGGAGCATTAGATGCTAAATAGACTGAAGAGAATTCCAAATTGTTTTTATATAATACAATCTCTTGAGTCATGGCTTCTCTTTATATTATCATGCACACAAATCAACAACAGTTTGTATGAAACCTTTGCAAAGACTCAGACTATGTCTATTCCTGGATGAATGCATGACATTTATGATAGCCCAGCATGGGAGTCATTCTGACCATTCCTTCAATCACTTTATCATCTCATATTTGCAATGTACATTGACTGGTTCAATTCCTTTACAAATAAAATTGCTAATATGCTTTTATTGCTTTTTACATTTTGAAAGCACATTCTGGACCAATCTTAGGAAAAGTTGTATCTTGTAGTGCAATCATATTGTACTGTTTGAATCTCCCAGTTTCAATCCACTTTCTCCCTGAAAATACATTCACTCTAGGAATGACTCCAACACCACATGCACCAACTATATGGACCATATCCCATATTCTCAAACCAGTTCAAAGGATGATATTGGACTTTGATCTGCCAGGAAAATATTACCAACCAAACATCACCCTACTAGTACTGCAGTACCCATTAGGGTCATTCCCCTTATTGTGGACTTACAGGCTATTAGCAAGGTTGCTGGATTTGTCTCTCATGCTGCAGGCCCATTTTGTTCCTTTTGCAAATGCCACCATGATGACATTGAAGATTTAAATTACCATGCTTGGGAATAACAAAATAGAACACAAGTCCATACTCAGGCCAATACATGGCATAATTCTGTTACAGTGAAGCAAAAGGAAAATTTTGCAAAATTAACTGGTGTTTGCTGGACACCCTTACATGCTCTACCCTACTGGGATCCTGTATGGCATGTTCTGCTAGGTTTTATGCACAACTTTCTGGAAGGTGTTCTTCAGTATCACCTGTGAGTCCTTTGGAGTATTGGTCATACAAAAACTGCAATTAGATTGTTGGAAGATCTGGATAAGAGTGGTGATATATCAGATACTGATACCTTATCAGATAGTTCTGGAGATGCTAACACAGAGTCTGGACACAGTAACATCCTTCATTCTGTGGATGACATTGATCTCATGGACCCCAGCACTATACCCCCAGCTCATCCAGTACCACTTCCTTCAGATGATGAGGACATGATGGATGTTGATGCAACACCTGCAGTAGTTCCAAGTGCATTTGACTTCTCATGAACTGGAGAAAATCCATTTGTGCATTGCAAAGGTTCATCTTCCAACATGGGCTCAGCATCCACCTACAAATATTGGTGAAGCAAGTCATGGAAATCTCAAAGCCCATGAACTCCTGGTGCTCTTTTCTATCATTTTTCCCATAATCATTCCAACACTTTGGTGGAGCAGCACACACAAGCAGCAGGCATTGTTACAAAACTTCTGTGACTTGGTTGCTGCAACAAATATTATTGCTGCATATTCTGTCATGACTGCAGAGGCAGACAAATACACAGAGTACTATGCCAGATATTGTGCTTTGATGTAGGTGATTTTCCATAGTTTCCATTCTATGCCAAATCATCATTATGCTATGCACAATGCCAAGCTATTGAAATTTTCAAGCCCATTATCATTGCTCAGTGAATTTCCTGGAGAGTAAATGAATGGAGATTATGGACAAATGAAAACTAACTAGTACCTTTGCAAGTTTTCCTTTGTGTGCCAAAAGTCTTGTTTTGTTAACCTATTTATACATTATAGGTGATATGGAGCTGATAATGCTTCAACAAACAGCCTGATATTGTAAGGGCAACCTCCAGGGTGGCAGATCTGAGTCATGCAGCTAGCAGAGGGGAATCTGAAGTATATTAGCAAGTAGACAACAATACAAGCAGTAACTAATTACCTAGTAGAGGGGAATCCAAAGAGAACAAGTCTAAGGATCCCTGCTGCTTGGTGTGGTGCATCAGTGGGCAGCAGAGGCATGGGAACAACTGTACAGAAGGCTAGAGCTAACCCTAACCCTAGGAAGATGATCAGTGAAGTAATATGAAAAGTTCTGCAGCCTGTTTAATGTCTCCAGGGCTTGTTCCAGACTCCTGGAGACATTAAACAGGCTGCAGAGGCACTGGAACAAGCCATGAAGGTTGGAAATGGAAGTTTCCTGACATCACCCCCCTTCTAGCATGCAGCATCTTGACTTGCAGGGTAGAAAAAGTCCTGAATTGCCTGGTCTGCTGGTGAAATGGGATAGATTCCCCAGATGGTGCTCAAAGCATCTGGGTGCTTCTGGTGGAACTCCCTGATGAGCCCCAAGGCATGTACATTTTCCCATGGTTCTCAGGAGATATCCTCAATTCTGTAACCCTTCCACTTCACCTTGTATTGTAGCCATCACTGGAATAGATGACTATTCAGGATCTCCTCCACCTTGTACTCCTCACTGTTGTTGACCACCACTGCAGGTGGCAGGGGTGGCAGACATTGCTCAAGGATAGAGCTCTTCAGGGCTAGAGTCAATTTGACTACATTGAACACTGAATGGAGCTGGGGCATCCCTGTAGGGAGCTGGAGTCAATAGGCTAGAGGCCCTACCTGTCATTCCACTATGAATGGTCCCAATTGGCAGTGCAAGAGCTTTTTTGATGGTTGGATAGTTGTAATATTGGAGGCATCCAGGTAGACTCAATCTTCAGGCTGGTATTTGGGTGCTGGGGTCCTTTCACAGTTGTAGTATCATGCCATGTCATCCTTTGCCTTCATAAGAGCTGCTCAGGCCTCCTCCTATGACTTCTTTATCTGGTCCACAAACTTGTTTACTGCTTCATTCTCCAAGGGTCAGGCCCAGAGTTTGAAACCCATGTGTGGGTGCCATCTGATATTGAGGAAGAAGAGGAGACCTGGGTGGACACATGAACATAGTTGTTGTACTGGAACTCTGCATCAGAGAGGAGTTCATCCCAATCATCCTGGTGCTTGTTATAGAAGAGGCAGAGGTACTGCTCCAACTCCTGGTTTACATATTTGGTCTGGCCATTGGATTGTGGGTAGTAGGTAGTGGAGGTGTGGAGTGTTGGAAGATCAAACCTATACACTATATGATACAGATATAGTAAGTCCTCAGTCTCTGGATAATCGACTGTATTTGATTCCTACCTATACAATACAGATATAGTAAGTCTAGGTGTGGTGTAAGTATTATTTCTGGTCATATAAGTAGGTATTTCTAACTCACCCTCAGTCTCTGGATAATCAACTAAGGGTTCCTGTATCATCTCATACTATATAAATATATGTTTGTCCATTGTCTCTAAGACAAAGAGGCCCAGGTGGCCAGGTCAAAGAGGGGAGTCCTTTGTATTCCATTGGTCTGTGCATTCTTGTGATCCATGCTCATGGTGTTATCCTGATTGGTTCTCAACACTCCTCCTCACTGTGAGCATTCATACTCCTCCTTGCATGGAATCTGTCATACCAAGGAGTGCTTGTAGCTTCAAGAATTGAGGGGTGTGCAATGCTTTAGCAAATATGTCAGCTATGTTATTTTTTGTATTGATATATTGAATGGTGATCTCTCTTGATGCAATGTGTTCACATAAGAAATGGTATTTGATGTCAACATGTTTGACACGTTAGTGTAGCATCAGATCCTCAGATAGGTTTATGGCCAAGTTATTATCACATTGTAGAGTTGTTGGTCCTGGGGGGGTGTGCTCAATTGCTGTCATTAGTGCTTGCAACCAAATGCATTCCTGAGTGGCTTCAAAAGCAGCCATATACTCTGCTTTGCAGGAGGATGCCATGACAGTCTGTTGTTTCTGTGTGGACTATAAAATAATGCCTGAGCCTAGAGTCCATGCATATCCTCCAATGCTCCTCCTAGTGTCCAGATAATTCACCCAATCCAAGTCAGTAAACCCTAATAGCATTATTGGTTGTTTCCCTCCAAGGAACAGCCCTAGTGTGCACGTGCCTTTCAGATAATGAAGGGTCCTGATGGCAGCATTCCAGTGGGTCTGAGTGTAGCAATCAAGGTATTGCAAGAGCTGTTGTACTGTGTATTGGATGTCCAGATGAGTAGAGATCACAAGCTGCAACAGGCCTCCAACTAGGCAATGATAAGAAATACATGCAATTTTCTCTTGCTTGTCAGGGAAAAGTGTGGTTGAGTCTGTGTGGCATAATTTGGTTCCAAGATCCATGGGCATAGACAGGGGAGTAGCATCTGATTGTGCAAACTGTTGGACCATTCTGTCTATCAATGTTGTCTGTGATAGATGTACCTTCCTTGTGTCACAATCCCAATTTACAGCAATCCCCAAAATGTGCTTTGGTGTTTCTAGATCCGCTATCATCCACGCTCCCACTATCTCCTTTTTGAACTCTTTGTTTGCCGCTCTTGTACTGGCTATAGCCAGAAAGTCATCCACATGCACTCCCACAATCACCACACCAACCTTCATCTTTCTATAGTATACACATGCTTCACAGTCCAACCTGGTGAACCCCCACTTTTTCATGTGTCCATCTAAGGTTTTGTTCCATATTCTGCCTGCTTGTTTCATACTATATAATCTTTTTATTAGCTGACACACCCAATTTTCCTTTTCTGGTTCCTCAAATCCTCTTGGCTGCTCCATGTATACTGTCTCCTCCTCAGGTAAGACACTGTTTAGAAAAGCAGTCTTCACATTGATCTGATTTGCATCCCAGCCAAGTGATGCTGCCAGGTGTAATAAGATTCTCCAAGATTCCATGTGCACTGTAGGTGAGGTAGTCTGCATATAGTCTCTACTATATACTTGGTTAAAACCCTGTACAACATGCCATGTTTTGAACCTAGTGATTTTGCTGTTTTCATCATGCTTGATCATGAAAACGGGGCATCCTCTTAGTACCTGGTGTCCTTGGGGAACTTCCTCATATGGCACAAGTTTCCATACTCCCATCTCTTTTAATGATGTTAGCTCTTCATAGTACAATTGTTCCCACCTGAGTCCATCTGGCAAATCTCTTGTTTCCTCCCAAGTTCTTGGAGCTTTGAAGTCAGACTCAGGGTCCAGGTACTGTTGGTCCTCAATCATGTTCAGTGCTGTCAGGACATGATTGAGATTGTGAGGTTGGTCCTCTATTGCATCACTGTTCTCAGCTTTCCTCCAGCATTTGGTTTTGGTCACTCTCATGCTCAGCTGCTTCCCTTGACTCTCTGACAGCCCTTTCAGTGTGTATCTTTGCCCTGTTGTCACCACTTACTTTGGTAGTTGGGATTACAGTCTGGATTGACCTTTGGTTCTGGGGTGCTGGAGTATGATCATTGTCAGTTGGTTTGTCTGGTGGTTGGACTGTCAGTGGAACTTGGCTAATGATTCCAGGTGCATTTGGAGGAGTATCATCATCATTGTCAACATGTTCAGCTGGGTTTTTCAAGGTGTTTGTTGCTATGGAGTTCATGGTTTGTGTTTCAGGGATGTGGTTGTCAGGAGGTGGCAGTTGTATGAGATTTAGTGTGGTTGGTTCATCAGTGTGGCTCTCTATAAAGTGGACATGGTACAAGCTGTATACTTTCTTTGTTGTGTGGTCATAACAACAGTAGGCTTTTGAGTTGGAATCATAGCCAATGAGTACACATTTGATGAATCATTCAAATACCTTAGGGTTATGCCTGTTTTGAATCAATACAAAAACACAACAACTGATCTCTTGAATATAGGAGTAGTTGGGCTTCTTTTTGTACCATAGCTCATCTGGAGTTACATCCCATACTGCCAAAGTCTTTGTTTTTCCATGAAGATGGGCAGCTGTTAAGTAGAATTTGTCCATAAGAAGGAGGGACAGTTGACTGCAAGCCACATTGTTCACACTTTACCCATCAGAGTTTGGTGCATGTGCTTGACTCTCCCCATATGGGCTGACATATATGGGGTACCAACTTCTAGTATGATTCCTTGCCTTCTATACCATTCTTTGTATTTATCTCCATTGAACTCCCCATCTCAGCTGGTCCGTAGTATTTTTAGACAATTCCCAGTTTCATTTTCTTGTGCCAGAACCCAAGCTTTGAGTGTGCTGAATCCATCATCTTTGTTTTTTAAAGGTATTGACCAGGGTTTATTTGTATAATCATCAACAATATTCATGATATAATTATTACCAGTCCTGGAAGTAACTGCTGTGCATCCTGACAGATCTACCCCCACCTTCTCCAATCTCTTCATTGCCCTGTGCCCCATCCCTTCCTCCCTCTCCTTTGGTACTGATGTTTTGGATTGCTTTCCAAGAATACAATGGTTACACTTGGGAGATTTGGAAGGAAAGGAGGAGAGCATATCTTTGATCATACCCACACACACCATCTGCATAATGGATTGATAATTCACATGTCCAAGTCTTAGATGCTAGGATTTGATGTTTGGAGCAGCATGGACAGCAAATGCCTGAGGTTTGAAAAGGTCTAGCACATATAGGCTGCATTTTGGTATGAGTGTTTCCATGGTTATGACTTTGCCATTGGTTTTCTTGCTCAGGATGGCTTTAGTCATCAAACGTAGTTGCAATTCCAACTTGTTGGGCTAGCTTGCTTATTGACAGGAGGCATACTGTTGACTTTGGGACATGAAGAACATTTTCTAGCTCTATGTGTGTGTATTTGTTGATGTGAAGTTGAATTGTTCCTACTCCTGTGGCCATAATGCACAACCCTCCCACCCCCCAAATTGGTTTGTTGTCAATGGGGTTAAGAATGGTAAAGTCAGAGACATCTGGGGAAATATGGATGGTAGTCAGAGACATCTGGGGAAATATGGATGGTAGTGCCTGAGTCCAAGAAGAATGGGTCTGATTGAGTTTTGCAGAAAAGAGTCAGTTTGGAGCATGGGTCACATTTGTTCTCAACATTAGTCTTCTCCTCCTCAAGTGCAATTCATGCATCAATCTTGAAGTCCTCAATGGCTGCCAGTGAGCCCACTGATGGGATATCATCTGAGGTCAGTCTGGCAAATTCCTGTTTCACTGAGGAACTCGCCATTGCTCCTTTCATAGCAAGATAAGCTGCAATAGTTTCAGAGTCACCTTCAAGAGTGAAGGTGCTGCCACCCACTGGCATGAATGTGATCTTTGAGGTCTTTTTACCCTTGTCTTTCTTCATGTTTTCATAGTATGCCAGTCATGCTCACTTTGACTCCTCCACCATCTTCTCTGCCATGCCTCCTCCCTTGAAGATGCACCAGGAAGCGGTGTGTCCAGTATAAGCATATACAGGGCATTTATGGGCTTTGCATGCAGAGCAGGTGATGTTACTGCTTTGAGACAACTTGGTAATGAGTGCAATTGGGTCAGAATCCTGAGGTGTCATTGCAGTCTTGTCTGCTTCCAGTAGTGTCTGCTCTCCTTCCAGGAATTGCCTAATCTCAGTTGGCCCATACTTAGCCATACCTCCAGCCTGTCCCAGGTCATGGGAGATGATTGACTGTAGATGGGAAAAGGATTTGTCTGAGAGAGCAGACAGGATAGCAATGGATTTCAGCAAGTCCTTTGTAACCTCACTGGCATCAAATGCACAGTCAATCTTCTCAAAGATCATGTCAACAGTTTTAGTGAGTAGTTCAGATGATGAGCACTTTGTAGTGAGTGCCTCCTGCAGGAGGTGAACCTGTTTGATGGGTATAGTGCCACCATGGGGCTCTTTCAAGTATGACCAAAGAGTGACAGAGTCCTCCTCCTCAGCACAGAGTTTCTGTTCTGAGGCAGACAGAGCTCATTTCAGGAATGAGCATGCCAGTTGTTTGTTCAAGGCCCATGTGCAGCAGGCACATGGTTTGTATGTCTCGTGGGGGCAGGGGGGTGGATCAAATACATAGTCCCAAAGTTGGACCATGGTGAGTTCTAGTTTTATTGTGTATGCCCAGTCAGTGTACTTGCTGTCATCCTTATCCAGGATATGGCCTGTCCAGGATGACATTATCTTCCCAACGTGCATGATAGTAGGACTAGTACTGCTGTCCACATGTCTCATTTCTGCCATCTGGTCGGTTGTGAACAGTGTAGAGGATGGTGCAGTGTTTTCACCTTTTATAGGCATCATAGCAAGTTGTGAGGCAATAGCAGAGAGAATAATAGATTTTCCAGATATGTGCTATCTGCATCAATTGGGGGCAGATATAATCAGATACTTGATCCAGCAAAGACAAGATGAGGAATTGTAGCTCACAAAGGTTAGGTAAAGGTTTGAGTTCTTCAGAAGTCAAAGCAGCAACAACCCATAACCTGTTGGAAGATCAAACCTATATGCTATATGATAGAGAAATAGTAAGTCCTCAGTCTCTGGATAATTGACTGTATTCAATTCCTACCTATATGATACAGATATAGTAAGTCTAGGTGTGGTGTAAGTGTTATTTCTAGTCATATAAGTAGGTATTTCTAACTCACCCTCAGTCTCTGGATAATTGACTGAGGGTTCCTGTATCATCTCATACTATATAAATATATGTTTGTCCATTGTCTCTAAGACAAAGAGGCCTAGGTGGCCAGGTCAAAGAGGAGAGTCCTTTGTATTTCATTGGTCTGTGCATTCTTGTGATCCATGCTCATGGTGTTATCCTGATCAGATCTCAATATGGAGCTTCATGTCAAGTAGTTGGTAGAGTTTTCTAGTGAAGTCTGCTATGAACTGTGGTCCCCAGTCAGAGACATAGGCATTAGAGAGGCTATGGAGCTTCCAGACATTTCTCCAGTACAGATTTGCAGTGCTCATGGCAGAGCAGGTGGTGTAAGTTGGAATGAAGTGTGCTTGCTTGCTATACAGGTCCATCACTACCATGATGGCATTGTAACTATGGGCATTGGGGAGCCCAACAATGAAGTCCACCAAGGCAACACTCTATTGCTCTGCAGGGACAGGTAAAGGGTGTAGCTGTCCAAAGAGAAGGTGGCACTGGGGCTTGGTCTGGAGGCAGAGATTGCACATACTAGTGTAGGACCCAATATACTAGGACATCTGGGGCCACCAGTAATTCCACAAAACTAGCTCTAGTGTTTTCCATTGTTCAGGGTGCCCAGCAATCCAGGAGTTGATTACGCTTCTCCAACAGAGCTCTGGAAGGTTGGGTACATAGCTACAATCCTGGAAGGTCAAGATCCCATCCTGGAGGGCTCATTTGTCTGTGTAGACTGATTTGGTGCTAGTGGTATATCTTGATTTCAGTGCCTGGGCTGCCTGAGTGATGAGTTCCTCCTGATGACCATCCCAGTTGCCCTGCTAGATGTTCCAGAGGATGTCTACTTCCACTCCCTCAACAGCTAGCCCTTCTATAGCTCAGATTGCAAACAGTCCAGGCTGAAGGAGCACAATGTTGCTGTTGTCCTCTCCTCCAGTGCTGTGGTCCACTTTCTGGGACAGGGCATCTCATTTTTGTATATTCCAGCTAGTGGTGCAGTGAGAAGTTGAAGTTGGCTAGATAGAGGGACCACCAGGCTTGCCAGCAGTTGAGCTTCTTAGCCATTCAGAAATACTCAAGGTTCTTGTGATCTGTCCAGACCTCAAACTTATGCTGCATGCCCTCTAAGAATTTACATGCCCTCTAAGAAATGCAACTACTCCTCAAAGGACCATATGATAGCCAACATCTCCTTGTCATGGATCTTGTAGTTCTGTTATACTGCATTCAGGCTCTTGGAGTAGAAGGCCACTAGATGCCACTTCCCATCCTCTGGGGATTGTTGCAAAAGAACTGCCCTAGTAGCAAAGTCAGAGCTGTCAGCTTCTACTTGGAAGGGCAAGTCATTGTCTGGAAAGAGAAGGATGGGTCTGGAGGTAACTACATGCTTGAGAGCATTGAAAGCTGTCTGCTCTAGAAACTCCCAGCTCCACACAATGTCCTTCCCAGTGAGGTTGAATAGTGGCTGAGCATGATGTGAGAAGTCCTGGATGAACCTCTGGTAGAAGTTCATGAAGCCTAGGAAAGCTTGCACCTCCTTCTTGTTCTTGAGCTCCAGCCACTCTGCAACACCAACTACCTTCACTGGGTCCATCTCTGCAGCTCCATACAAGATGATCAGGCTGAGATACTTGATCTGAGTCTGCTCAAACTCACACTTCTCTGGTTTGAGGTAGAGCTGGTATTGGTGGAGGCATTCCAAGACAAGGTGCATAATCTGGCAGTGCTCCTCCAGCATTTTAGTGTAGATGAGGATGCTGTCAAGGTAGGAGCACAGCACAGGGATGGCTGGAGTAGAAGCAGGCATTGGGCAAGCAGGTGTAAGGTACTAGAGGCTAGTGACTAGTGTGAGGCACTGTATGGAGTGCATGCAGCAGAGCTCTTGTCAAATCTCCATGAGCTGCCACAGTCTTCATGTATGACAGTACCTAGGCTATCTTCAGCATGTCAGAGTCAAAGGCATTCCTGCTGAGGTGGATGTAGGTGAGGCAGAACTGGAGGAAATGTTCCCTGCTGGAACAAGCACCATTATATACATCTGGAAGTTCAGAGTGTAGAATCCATGGTCATAGGGTCACTGGAGCTGCAGAAGCAGGTACAGGAGTGGTTGGGGTTGGTTCCACAACCAGGGGAGGTGTGGAGATAGGGGGTAGGTGCTCAAGCAGTGCCTGAAGCAATTGGGAGATAAGATCTGTAGTTTGATGGAGAGTGGAGAGTTCAGTTGTGTGGTGAGTAAGAAATGATTGTGTTAGTTGCACCTGATTTTCTAAGTGTAGCAGGCAGGTCCAGGCTTCATCTTGTAGGGCTGGACTCTCCTTAGGGGTGTCTGGGTTGACAAGCTGAGACATAGAACTCTGTGGTGCTTAATCCTGGTGAGGAGGCAACAGATAGAGGCTTGAAGGTTCCTTGTAGCTATGAGGAGCTTTCAGACCAGTTTTAGGAGACTTGTTCTGCTATATGGGTGTAACATTTCCATTACAGATTATGCAGCTTACAGTTCACTTGATGTAAGTCAAAACCAGTCAATAGTTCTGTATACAAAGTATGAAGTAAGGTGCTGCCTTACATAAGTACTGGCACAATACTTTTAGGAATAGTGGCATGTGACACTATCAGTGTAATTAACCACTAAGTAAAATATATATATGCATGTAATGGATGCTCCATTACATACCCCTCTTTTGAGTCCATCAATGGACTCACTTCTACACCAATAAAGTTGAAAAATAAAGGGTAGGATACAGCATCCCACCTAAGGGTGTGCACTGGAATTTGCATGCAAATTCCTATGTATATCAGTAGTAGAATCAATTGATTCTATATAGATCAGTATACTTCAGCATGATGTCCAACTGCACTGAGTGCATCATATAGGCTACTCAAGCCCATGTATAATTACCAATTTGTGGTGAGCTATGATAGTAGCTCACCCCACTTGTTCATTCATCTTCAAGGCCTCTGCTTCCTTGTTACTCATAATGTCTGCCTAGTGCTCTGATACAGTATTAGCCATATCACTAGAGCCACTGGTTCCAGCCTCAGGGGTGGTAGGAGTAGCGACATTAGTCACTACTGCTGCTTCCATAGGGCTGGGGAAGACCTGTGGAGTCATTGCTGATAGGACTAGTGTAGTCAATGCAAACTTGTCAGCATAGTCCAATTCCATGGACTCCTCTATAAGTGTGTGTTTCAAAGATGCACCAGAGCTTGATAGTAGTGTAGTAGCAGTAGACTTGGCCACAGCTACAGATGATGAAGGCCCCTCCTCAGGTGGGGCTGCACTTGCAGTAGGAGCTGCTGATGAGGACTCCTCTATGGTGGCTTGTGAGGCTCTTACAACCTCTGCCAATCAGTGCAGGAGGTGAGTGAAGATGCCATCCTCACTGAAGTGCAGCCACTCAGCTACATGAAGAGGAGTGACCTCTGCTCTTATGAATCTGAAGGAGCATGCAGAAGTGCTCCCAGTTGTCAGCAGTGGGGATGTACCACCCATTATATCCTGGTATGGAAGGGGGTACCCCAATAGTTTGAAGTCAACAATAGCATTCATTGTTGACTTGCATGAACAAGTCCACATGCAGCATGCTTCCAGACCAATGGTGATCAAGAAAGTGTATACCAAAAGTATATGTGTGATTCACCTGGGAGGGAGGCATGTGGTGATGTGTTCCTATGCTGCCTAGTGCCATGCAGAAAATCTAAAAAGAGAGAACCTAACACTAGTCACTAGATAGAGTAGCTGGCAGTAGGAAGTTAGTAGTAGAGGATGAGTTAGTAACCATCCTAGAGAATGAGAGCCAATGTTGTGTTGAAAGGTGAAGTTGGAAGGATCACTATCACTATCCTGAGTCGCTAGTGACAGAAAGAAGAATAGGTGAAGTCAAGAAGCATTGCTAAGACATGGCAAACTCTTAATGGAGGTAGAGGGGTTAGGGAGTAGAGTAAAAAAAAGAAGATGGTAATAGGGAAACTAAATCAAGGGATGGATGTAAACTGGTTGTTAGCCACAGTTGCTAACATTGCTAAGTTGAAGTAATGCAAAGGGCACCCATAGTTGGTACCACACTAGATTGAGGGTGAAGGTGATAAGATTTGTCACCAAGTCAAAGTCAACAGTGAGTAAGGAATAGAGGAAAAGTACAGGCAAAGTGAAATCTCAAGCTGGTAGGCTTAGAGATAGACAGATTAAGTTTGAGGGGGATCTATCCAAATTGATTCTCTTCTCAAGTGTCTATGTACAGGCAGTATTTATACAGTTCCAAAGTATAATATGGGAAAGTAAACAAATAGTCACCACCAGTGACAGTGTCTGTCAATGTGTTTATAGTCTGTTTAAGGCATCAGTCTGTAACTAAGTGAAAAAAACCATAAGCAAAGTCTCTGATGTGTAGATGCTGTTCAAGTATGTTGGTCAACTCAACAAAGGGAATGATAGCAAAAAGGTACATATTTGGCAATATGTCCATATATAGTGAGATAATGCTATTTTGTTGCCAGAGTCACTAGGATCGCTAAAGTTGCTAGAAAGGATCTAGGCCTTGCTGATCTAGGCCCAAGTTCCAGGCTCCACATGCTAAAGTCCCATGTTAAGGCTACCTCAGTCCAGCCCTTGGGCTAGGCCCCACATGCTGAGTATTGTGACTTGTGCCAAATTTAAAATAGTCAGCTGTCACCAAGTCTGAAATGCCAAAAATGGTGCTTAGCAACAACTGGGACTCATCATCCTTCCCTATACTGAAATCTTGACTGCCCTCAGTCAACTTCAAAGTCACATGTTTGATTGCTTAGTCCATGCACCAAAAACTTTCAAATAAAAAGAGCTGGTAGTTTTGCTTGAACTTTGTCAACCTCTCATTCCTCTCATCTTATCTCCTCTTTTATCTTGATCTTATTGCTATGGCCAACCTCACCTCTCAACTGGAGAAAATCACTATGGCCCACACCTTCCTTGATTGAGTTGACCATTTGCTCTCCTTAGCCTATGCATCCTTGGTGAAGGATCCTCACTTGGTGGTCACCACCATCTTCCAGACATGGCTTTAGTGGTTCAAGACCATGGGGAGTGGGGTTGAGTGGCTGAAGCTGGTGAACGTCAAGAAGGAGTGTTGCCAGCTCTGTGAGCAGTACAAGGAGGAAGAATGGGTTTGCTCATTTGATGTGCACTTCATAAGTTCTTTTCTTCTTTTCTTCCTCTTAGCAACAGTTCTAACAAGATTGCTAGGCTCCAGTCAATCCCTCCTTGGAGTTTTTGCTGGACAATTTGATGGCGGGAATGACAGTAAGTGCCCTGGCAGTCACTAGCACTAGCAACACTGCTAAGGTATATTAGCTTTTTGAAGATTTGTTGCCAAATGACCAGTTCTTCTTTCAGCACCCAATAGGTGCATTAGTGGTGGTGAGGGGGGAGGAACAGAGCAAGGGCTATGATGGCAAGGAGAAGGCAGATCATGGGGACATTCAAGAGGGCCTCTCTACTCCCAAGGCTGTGGCTAGCAGGGGTTTGGCAACATTGCCAAGATTGGCAACAACCTCAAGGAGCAAAGGGAAGGAGAAGGGAAAGGCTTGAGAAGAGGATGATGAAGACATAGAAGTGTGTCCTTTTATTTTTGCTCACTCTTAATGATGATTGCTAAGTTTTTTTCACAGGAACAAATTGAAGACACTTTTTCCAACAAGTGCTTAATGACACTTCTTTGCTGGTGAAAGGCCTTGACTATGGTAGATACTGGGTTGAGGGCTGGGGTGGTGTTGAAGAAGGCTAAAGAGAAGGTGACCATGTTGCTAGAAAAGCAACAAGAGTTCAAGCACATGCAAGAAGCAGTAAGTCACTTAGTGGTTGTTTCTTAATTAATTGCTAACTTTTTCTTAATGCAACAACTGCTGGGCTGACAATGACTCAGAGGGCTGCTGGTACCCAACAGGGGCCCAGCTCTGCTATTGTTGTGACAGCACCAGGAAGAGCTGTTCACACAGCAAACAATTGTTGAGGAGCACAGGTGGCAAGTTTGCTAAGAGGATAGCAGCAAAGGCAGTGTTGATAAGAAATGCAAGGGCTCTTATGGAGTGACAGAGGGAGCTAAAGAGAAGAGGGGAGCCCATTGAGGTCAAGCCCTCTAGCTTGCACCTGCCAACATTGCAGGGTGAGGCAGCTATTGGAGGTAGCAGGGTTGCTAAGGGGAAGAGCAGGGAGCTGGTGGAGAGCAATGAGGAGGGCAATGGCAATAATGGCAGCAACAATGATAGCAATGACAATGTGCCTCTAGCACAGAAACAATCTGCAAGTCCCACCTTGGTTGCTAGCAAGGAGGGTGAGGGAGATGTGGAGATGAGAGAGATGACTCCTTTAGCAACAGTTGCTGAGGTTGAGCAAGAAGCAAGCAACATGGAGGTCAAGGGTGAGAAAGAGTTTGAGGCTGCCCCAGTCACCATGGAGGAGGACAAGGAGGAGGACAAAGGGGCAGGAGAAGTTAAGGTCCAACAATGAGTAAGTCTCTCCCTTTTTACTTTCTTCTTGATTGCTAACAACTTTGCTAGGGGACCTAGAGCAACACACCACTACAGCAAGTTGGCAATGATGAGCTGGAGTAGCTGGGCAAGGATCTGGCTTGGCTGATGCTGCTAATGCTAGCAGCATTGCTAGCAGACTTTGATGAGAGGGTGGCAGGGGTGGAATGATGGTTCCAGAGGGAGCTGGAACCAGCAAGAGAGGAGTGAGTAGTAGCAAAGGCATGGTATGCTGTTGCTAAGCAAACCTTGGTGACATTGGCAGGATATCAGCATGACTGTTAGGCCTTCCTGGCCTAACAGGAGGAGAACAATGTTGGAGAGGAAGATTGGGAGGAGGAAAATTCGATGGATATCCCTGATGACAATGCCAACCTTGATGCCTAGCAATTGCCACTGCTCTCTGTACTTAATTTTTTGTTTTAATTTAGTAGTATGGATGCAGACTAGCCCAAGGGCCTCCTAGTTTTTGTTTTGTATTCTTTAGACTGGCCCTCTTAAGGGGCCCCAAAATATATAGTGCACATTACAGTTCAGAAACTGAGAGAAAGCCAAGAAAAGCAAGATTAATAAGGCAGTACACACTAGTGATTATTGCTTGATGCTAGCAATGCTTGGAGGAAATGCTCAGTAAGTTATCATGGTGAAATACCCCCAAAGGCATGCTGAATGCTAGTGACAGAGTGGCCAAGTGCAACCTTGGAAACAAGAGAATAGTAAAGTAGAGTGTCTATGAAAGGCTTCTTAAATGAAAGTAATACAAAGAAAGAGTAGCAAGAATGAAAGGACTTAATATTTTAGTAAGGTATTTTTCATGGTTTTTCTAAATAATAAGAACAAGAACAGTGAGAAACTGGGCTGAATTAAGAAAAGTCACTAGGGCTTAGCAAGAGGTATATTTTAGTTTTCTTCTTCCCTGGCAGCATTGCCAGTATCATTGTTGTCTACAAGGTCTGTTTGTTCAAGTTCTCTGAGTCATGAGGTGTCAATGTCAAAAGTGTTGCTAGGCACTGCTATGTGTTCTCTAGCAAAGTAAGGAACCAATTGATAGGCAGCTACAGGGCAATGCAGTACTGAACCATCTAGTTCACAAAGAATGTAAGTGCCCCCATAGTTACAAGAAATTACCACCAGTGGGCCTAGGCAATGAGGCTTCATTTTCTTGTTATGTGTCACCTCAATTCTAGTGTTCCTCATCAGTACAAGGTCCCTGGTTTGGAAATTGTAATCGCAGATTGTAGCAGCATATTCTGCTTCAAAGCCAATGGCAGCTAGGTGATGAGCACTAAGGACATCACTATGAAAGCAGTCAAGGTCCTCTTGGCAACATTAAAGATCAATTGCTCAATGGGGTTGTTGATAATAGAGAGTTTAGTGGTGGTTGCAAATATGTTGCTTCCATTATATCAGCCAGCAGAAGTGGGTGGTACCAGTTGTTGCATAGTAAGGGGAGCAACCCATTTGCTTGCGAACCATAACACATTCTGACCAAAAGACAGAGTAAGTAGCTGTACTCCACCTGGACTGATCACTGTCAACTGCTTTGAAGAGGGCTTGGCAGACATCAAAATGGGGCCACTCAATTATTCCATTAGCATGCTTATTGTATCCAGAGATCTGAATATGGTGCAAGTTGTACTTCTTCACCAAGTAAGTGACCACCTTTAGGATTGGAGGTTCATTGTCAGTAACAATTTTGCCAAGTATGCTCCAGTGACAGATAATGTTTTGTATAGCCATTTAGTGATAGCTTCAGTGTTCTCTCTAGCTAGCATACAGAACTCAGGGTAATGAGTTAGCAAACAATGTCCTTAAATGATATATTTGAACTTATTGGAGGGTGGCATGAACATAGTGTCAACATATATCTTGCTGAACAAGGGTGCTAGCATAGTGACTATTGGCAGGATGAGAACTTTGGTTGTCTGGTGTACCTGGCAGAGGTGGCAAGTCCAGATGTACCATATGATATCAGCACTAACTTGAGGCCACCAAAATTGTTCTAGGAGGGCTGAGCAGGTAGCAAAGAGGCCTCTATGTTCCAAATCATTGTGCATGGCCTTCAAGACTTGTAGGCAACTAGTGGTGGGAACAAATAGCTTGTGAGCACCATTCTGGTTCCTTTGCCAAAGTTTGCCTCTCATGACAAAGAACATAGAAGCATAGTGGACAAAAGTGACATACTCATTGTCACTAAGGCCTTTGGGTCTGGTGAGATCTTGAAGCCATTTCTTGACTAGGAGCATGTGAGCGTTGCTGGCAATAGCTTTAGCACTGTGGAGCACATCACTATAGGTAGTGATGTCATCATCTCAGAGAGGCTGAATATCATCATTGGTAGCTAGTTGTGGGGCAGTGTCTTTATTGCTAGCAAAAGTCACTCAGGGTTGCAAATAAGGGTACTCAACCAGAGGAGGTAGGTGATGGAAAGCTGTGGAGACTTGGTGAAGGAGCAGTAGTAGTAGCTGAACTTGGTGGATGAACCCATGCAAATAAGCAATCCAATCTTTGTAAACTGAATTGTCACTATCATCTGCAAAAGGATTGCCAGGCTGGGGCAGGCATTGCAAAGGACCATTGGGGCCATAGAAAGTTCCTTTAACATGAACAAGCTCAAAGTGAAACATTAAAATCACCATAATCCAGCAGTTCATGCTGGTGGAGGGTTGGATATCAGGGTTCTGAAGCATATCATTAATGTAATGAGCATCAACTTTGATGATGAGGTTCCTAACGCCAATAAGGTACATCTGCAAGGCTTGTAGTGTGCAATAAAGGCCATAAAGTTCCAACTTGGGCTGACTGAATCTGGCCTCTCTGTTGTTTAGTGTAATCAATCCAAAGCAGTTGTAGTGATGTTCTTTGCAATTCTCACTAGTGCACTGGCAAAGGTAATAACCAACTGCTATATATGAAGTGTCAACTGCTAAGATGACAGAGTCAGGCAATTCATAGTCAATAGGAACTAGGGGCTTAGCATTTTGTAAGGCTTTCATGAGGTTGTGTTGGGCATTTATCTGGTCAGGGCTGAACTCAAAAGGGATGCCAACACAAGTAAGTTTTGATAAGTTGTTGGCTCAGTATGCAAAGTTCTTGACAAAAATTCTAAGTACCCCTACTGTGCCCAGAAACACTTGGACTTCTGATAGTGACTTGCAAGGGCCCCACTGCTTGATTAGGGCTAAGCAACTTTTGTCAGGGATATGACTGTCAGGAGTGCAAATGTGGCCAAGGATCTTGAAAGTAGGGGTGCATAGAATGAGTTTGTGGCTAGAGAAGATGTCGCTGCAATATTTCATTTGCTGGAGAATCCTATTAAGAAGTTCAAAGAACTCCCATAGTGCTAGGTGAATGTGTGGATTAGTGGGATGCTTAGCAGGTTTACTGTCAATGATCCTCCAGTCCTTGGGTCCTTTAGCACCAATGTCATCAATAAAGCTGAGCATGTTATGAAGAATCTCTGGCTGCAAAATGAAGGTAATGTTCTCATGAAATATGGGCACAGAGTTAGTCCATCCCATCAGCAAGGTTACTAGGCAAAGGGTGCCAAAAGGAGTCTGAAATGTCATTAAGTCACATGAGGTGGGGTTGATAAGTCATTCATCATAGCCAATGTAGAGGTCAAGAGTAGCACCACAGATGTGTCTAGTGAAAGGTTTGGCAACATGGTCTGGAAAAGGTAGTACTCTGGAATGGCAAATGGTGACATGGTTTAGTGGCTCAAGGCTGTGCACAATCCTGAGCTTATCATTTTTCTTGAGAATGCAGAACCATCACGAGTGGTAAGCAGAGTTTGAAGATTCATAGATGCCAGCATTAATCTTGTTGCAAATAATCTCACATACTTCTTTTTCTAGCCCTGGGGGTATGGGACAATTGTGCTAAACTCAAAGTATGTGAGGTATTATCAGTATGCATACTGGCAGAAAGAAGTTGGAGTGTAAGCTTCCTCATTTGGAGTCTTCCCAGGCAAAAGCTTTTTCCTGCTTGGTGACCATGTCAACCAATACCTTGATTTTGTTGCTAGTGAGGAAATCTATATCATGGTCCTTAACAAGTTTTGGTTGTTGTTTGCTAGTGAATTGCTTTGTTGGGATGAAAGGTGGCAGATTAGGATTGAGTGGAAGAATTGTTGCTAGTGGATTGCCAATAATCTGGTGCTTGATTTGGAAATCCTTGCTAATGTGGCTGGTAACTGGTTTGGTTTTCATAGCAACAGGTTTGTACTTCTTCTTTACCTGGACTCCTTTTTGCTTAGGGGTTTTGTTAGCAACAAATTGAGTGGGGAATGGAAGGTCAACATAGGTAAAGGTAGTCTCTGTATCATTCATATCAAGGGGTAAAGTCTGTCTAAGAATCAGGGGATTAGATGTATCAGTAGAAACAAGATAGAAACAAGGTGGAAGGGACAAATCAAAAAGGTCACTAGCAGTAGCATAAAGATATGTTAGTGTGAGATTGGTCTGTGTATCAGAATTAATAAGTAAAATGTTGTTGTCCAAATTGCAAGAAGCTATACAAGTCACTAGACTAGTTGAATGGTCATAGCTGATAACAACCACTATGTCGCTATCTTCTTCACTAATGCCTTTGGCAATGAAAGCAATGGGGTGCTTCTGTCTCAAAGCAAACATTTTGGTGGTTGTTTCTTTTGGATTTGCTATGCAGAAAGGTTGGAATTGTGCGCCTTTGACCAGTGTTGGGATCCATAATTGTTATAGTGGTTTCAATGTTGCTAAGATGTACTTTGAGTTAAAACATCAAAGGGACATCCAAGGAGAATGTTGTAGGTAGGAGACCACAAAACATGAATCTGGAGATAAACCATGATGTTGCCAATAGTGCAGGGTATATTACAAGCAAGTCCTAGTGATTGGTCTATAGTGCCATTAGCACTCTGCATGTTTAAAATGATATTGGGGTTGTAGGATAGCCTAAGATCACTAGCAATCTCCATGGACATCGAGATTATCTGGGAGCCACTGTTGTGAATACATTCCACTTCCTCTTTGTTGTCAATCAGCATCATAATGGAACAAAGTGATTGAGAATCCTTAGCAACAGTGAGAACCACTGGCTCTTCTCCATGGGGTAGTAAATCAATGTAGGCTTTAACAGGGTCAATAGATGTGAGGGGTGCCTTGTCTGAGGTAAGTCTGTTAATGGTATCAATATTGGATCCAAGCAAAAACTAGGGTCCTTCAATAGTAAAAGTTGGCAAAATATCTTTGAAAATGTTGCTGGGGTTCTGTACCATGTTAGTGCTAGTGCCTACAAGTTGTTTGAGCATAACTGCTGTCCTAAATTGATTTCCAATGTCCTGGGATACTGAGCAAAGTTCACCAACCAATACTGTAATCTTTGTGCTTAAAACCCATTCAAAGACTGCTTTGGACTGCTTGATGTCGTAAATGTGTGGCATAGTTCAATATGCGCCATTGTTAGACCTGTTGGGGGCAGTGAAATTCCTATTAGTGGGCAGGACATAGCAACCAGGGATGCCAGAAAATGAGTAGATGGGAGGCTGAGTGATAGGTTCCTTAGTGATGGGCAGCTGTTTGTTGGCAATGATTTGTTCAGGTGCTTTGCCTTTGTCTGTAGGCTTAGCAGCAGGAGTTGGAGTAGACTCAAAAGGGGATGAAGTAGCCGAGGTGTTGCTAGTCAAGAGTGCTGCCTTGAAAGTATTGTTTGCTAGTTGATATGCCACACAGAGAACTTGTACACCATCAAACTTTTTGCCATGTCACCTGAGTGCAAAGACTTTGCATTCCAAAGCCTCAATTTGTTCTTCCTTGCTTAGCACCCAGCCTGTAGCAACATCCTGTTGCATTACCTCATGAATTAGCAACTGCTGCATAGCTGCTTGGTCTGAGTTGGGGTTAGCATTGGAAGAGAGTCTGCTGGTAACAATTTGTCCTGGATTAAGCCTGTGCCATTCCTTAATGTGTTTCATATATAGCCATTTGCCAAAATAATTGGGGATCATAGTGCCCAATGGTAAAATGATCTTTCCTTTAGCATTGTAACAGATCTTACCCTGTTGAATCATTTGCTCCAATTTTATACAAGTACCTCAGACCATGGTATGACCTGTTTCACTACAAAGGTAGCAAGTACTATTGGCAAACTGTTGGTGAGGTTGGGTGTTGCTGCTTGTTAAGAGGGCTTCCAGACATTCCAAGGCACTGACAATTGCTGTGGTTGTCACTAATTGCAAAGTTTCCTGCTTAGGCATAGGTGACAGAGAAACCAGTGTGCTAATGATTGGCAATGATGAAGAAATGCCACTAGTGCCATTGCTGGTCTTGGTTGTTGAGGTGTCCATTCTCTTTAAAACCCACTTAGTGCCTTTGAAAACTTGATTGACATTGTAAGAGTCCTCAGGATGGTGGTCAGGAAGAGTGATTTCAAGTTGGTGAACAATTTTGGACCAAAGTGACATAGGGATACCTTGTTGGAACAAGTGATGTTCCTCTTTACAATAGAGTTTGCTGTTAGCAAGCAACTATCTGACAATATGTTGGAAATCCCTGTAGTAGTCCAAGAACCTGCCTAAAGTCACTAAGCTGCTGTTAAAAGTCTGATTGACAAGTTGTTCCAGGTCACCAAGGTTATAATGAGTGCTAGTGTTAGTGCCAGGGTACAACCTAAGCACTGCCACCTTCCATTCTTGGTAAGTGTAAGGTTGGGGTGCATTGTTACTAATGACAATGTTGTTGCCAAATTCAGATAAGCCAAGCCAGGTTTCAGCTGTATCATAGGAGACATATCAAGATGCATACTCCTTCTTCTGAGTGTCATCAGTGATACCACAGTCAGTGAAAAGGTATTCCAGTTCTTTAAAATATTGGGGGAGTTCCCTGGAGCAACTCTCATCCCATTTAGGTGCAGTTGTGTCATTGCATGGTGGCATTCTAGCATGCCAAGCAGCAGGGTTGTTGTTCATATTAGCAATTGTCAAGATTGGCAAAGGAGGGGGGTTTATGGGTGACAAGGGGATAGATTGGGCTTCTGGAAAGAAGATAGAGTTGGTAGGAGTCAAAGGAGAAAGGAGTGCATCAAGGAAGCTTTTGATAAAGGCACCTGGAAAATTGGCAAGGATTTTGCTAACATCACAAAGGTTTCTGGCAGTTTCAAGTTCATTGGCAAGAGGTCTAGAACAGGTTGCTAGCAAAGAATGCTGAGGGGTCAAGAAGAAAGACTGGGATAATTTGATAAGGTTTTCCAAGTGATGTTTTGCTTGAGCTCTGGTTTCTGGCAGAATGATTAACTTCAAATACCTTTGCAGTGGGCTCTAAAATGATGTGCTCCTATGCTGCCTAGTGCCATGCAGGAAACCTGAAAAGAGAGAACCTAACACTAGTCACTAGATAGGGTAGCTGGCAGTAGGAAGTTAGTAGTAGAGGGCAAGTGAGTAACCATCTCAGAGAATGAGAGCCAATGTTGTGTTGAAAGGTGAAGTTGGAAGGATTACTATTACTATTCTGAGTTGCTAGTGACAGAAAGGAAAATAGGTAAAGTCAAGAAGCATTGCTAAGTCAAGGCAAACTCTTAATGGAGGTAGAGGGGTTAGGGAGTAGAGTAAAAAAAAAGAAGATGGTAATAGGAAAACTAAATCAAGGGATGGATGTAAACTGGTTGTTAGCCACAGTTGCTAACATTGCTAAGTTGAAGTAATGCAAAGGGCACCCATAGTTGGTACCACACTAGATTGAGGGTGAAGGTGATAAGATTTGTCACCAAGTCAAAGTCAACAGTGAGTAAGGAATAGAGGAAAAGTACAGGCAAAGTGAAATCTCAAGCTGGTAGACTTAGAGATAGACAGATTCAGTTTAAGGGGGATCTATCCAAATTGATTCTCTTCTCAAGTGTCTATGTACAGGCAGTATTTATATGGTTCCAAAGTATAGTATGAGAAAGTAAGTAAATAGTCACCACCAGCAATGGCATCTATCAACATGTTTATGGTCCATACAAGGCATCAGTCTGTAACTAAGTGAAAAAGACCATAAGCAAAGTCTCTGATATGTAGATGCCATTCAAGTATGTTGGTCAACTTGACAAAGGGAATGATAGCAAAAAGGTATGCATCTGGCAATATATCCATATATAGTAAGATAACACTGTTTTGTTGCCAGAGTTACTAGGATTGCTAAAGTCGCTAGGAAGGGTCTAGGCCTTGCTGATCTAGGCCCAAGTTCCAGGCTCTACATGCTAAAGTCCCATGTTAAGGCTACCTCAGTCCAGCTCTTGGGATAGGCTCTGCATGCTGAGTGTCATGACTTGTGCCAAATTTAAAATAGTCAGCTGCCACTAAGTCTGAAATGCCAAAAATGGTGCTCAGTGACAACTGGGACTCATCAGCAGTTAGTAAGCAGGTGACATATCACCTTCATCTCAGTCAAATTGTTAATTTGCATAGGCAGCACTTGCAGCCTATATAGAGTGAAGGTGTGGGAAGTGATACCATCAAACTCCCCTACACCTGACTGATAGTTGTTTACTGCATCTTGATAGAGATGTAGTTGAGCAACCACTATGGTGAACAGCCTCATATAGGCTGATCATGCATGCAGTGCAGTTGGGGCTAGCACCCAATCCAGAATGTAGCTGAAGACTGATTGTCAGTCTATTTGCAAGGAGGCATTGATGGCCACACCTGAGTACAGGTTCTGTGAACTTGAGTAGCTATGGTGTAAGATGTACTGTGCCCATGCCTGGATGTCAAAGTGGTGGCTGATTGAGACTTGAGTAAGTCCTGCTCCCTATGTATTGTTATCTGTGCAGCCTAGCATGGCCAACAAATGGGAGGGTAAGGGGACTAGTACTCAATGGTGGTCCTCTCTAGGCAGAGATGTTTCCAACTCTGCTAGAGTTAGCTCCATAGCCCACCTTATTGTGTGGTCCCTCAATTGTGGAGCTATATGGAAGGAGATCCAATGGAACTCCTGAAGGAGGAGAGTGGCATAAATCCACTCCTTCATTGTGACCTTGGATCTGCCATCCCAAATGAGTTTCAGGATCAGGCAAATCTGCTCTAGATTCATGGGCATCCTACAAGGAGCCCATCAATATAGTAATTTGTAATGCAGGATATGTGAGATATCCCAGTCATCTCTGTTGAGCAGGCAAAGACCACTTTGTCACTAATAAAAACTGTATTGGTCATTGGTGACCAATAGAAGTTGGGGTGTAGCATACTCCTGAAGTCATTCTGGCACTCAAAGCACCTGCAAACCAACATGGTATTCCAGCCATCTGGTAAGTGGCTGGGCACTGTATTATTCAGATGCTTGAGGTCCATTTTGGACTTCTCAGCATCAATGGCTAACAGCCATTTAGCATTAGCATTGTGCTGCTTCTTGTAATAATGCCCATTAGCATCGTCATCAGAGTCACTGTCCAAAATATGTTGTTTAGACATAGGGACATCATCATCCTCATCATCATTGCTGCCTGAGTCAGGTGCCATTGGGGCAGCTGCCATTGCTTGGGCAGCTGCTGGCTAGGTGATGTAGAATTCTTTGTCATGCAGATCTTGGTGCACTGGTGGCCTATACTCCTGAAGGAGCACACCAGGCATAACATAGGTCCTTAAGTTGAGGAACTTGATAACACCAGCTTCTGCTCTCTGAGAAACATTAGCTGGAAAGGCAATTAGAGTAGCAATGACTATAGAGTCATCTGACTCTGTCAATATTGCAGCAGACTGCCCAGTGCCAGCTTTTTTTGTGGAGGGCTTTGATGTGCCCTCCTTTGTTGCTGCTGGTTTTGGCAGCTTTAGTTTAGCTGCCACTGGCTTGGATGGCCTAGCTGAGAACAAAGCCATCTTGAAATCAGAGTGCTTGTCCATCCTCTAGTCATTACCAGCAAGCACTATATCATCATAGGGCATGAGTAGTGCCCTCTGGATCAAAGATCCCTTGACAAATACAGAAGGCTCAGTACAAGCCTTCTTTGCCTCTAGAGGGTTAGGAGGGGTTGCTATCTGCTTCCCCTTTTCCAACACTGAACAGAAGAGGTCTGCAGGGGCCTCATTTCTCTGATTGTGCACAACATCAACTTCATTCAAACTTAAGACAGTGCTAGCTGAACTACTGGATTATTGAGGATGTCAGAACTGACATCCTCTGGAACTCTGCCTTCATGAAGCCACTGGAGTAGGTGAGCAATCTGCTCATCTGCAGCAGTTGAAGGCTCAGGCTCTTTTGCTTTGCTCTTGCCCTTCTTCTTTGTAGAGAAGCATTGCTCAACCATCTTCCAGGCAGTTGATAGGGGAGTACTACCCTCCTGTGCTGATGTAGGAGGTGACATTGCAGTTGCTTCGCCCTTTCCTTTACTAGTTGAGGCAACTATAGATTGCCCTAACATGCTTGACAATGTTGAGGATGCATCCAACAGACATGTCCCAGTAGGCAATAGCAGATATGACCAACAAGGAGGTGCCAACAACTTCATCTGAGCTGTGATTGACTCTGGGCCATCATTGTCCACTTCCATTGCATCAGCTGTTAATACTGCAAGGACTGAGATCCTTACCTGTGATGACATAGTGGCAGGTTGTTGTTGACCTGCCATGCTCATTGTATGGCTGAGACTAGCCACTAGGAGTGGGGCCACAGCAAACTGTAGCATCACAAATTGCTAGAACTTCTAAGACCACACTAGTTGTGCAGCTATAGGGTATTCAAAGTTGAATTGAGGAGGAGCTGGTGGTCCCCCACATCCTCTTCCTGCTTCTTAAGGGGGGGCTGACAGTTCCCCATGCCCTCTGCCTGCTCCACTTCATTGAGGGGGCAAACCACATTCCCTTGCTGGTGACTGCTGCATTGCCATGGCAGAGCTCAGTGGAGCTACATCTTCTGATACCATTAATGGTCCTCTACTCACAGGCCTTGTGTCCCTTTCAGCTGGGGCCACTCTTCTCATTGTTGGGGGTGCTACATTCCCCACACCAAGCCTCCTGCTAGTGCAGCAAAGCCACCAAAGCTATGGAGCAAGCTACTTCCTGACCCTTCCTCCTTGAGCTTTGTCCAGAGCTCAACAAATATCCTAGTGGATCTGTGTCCACCTTGCCAGGTTGTTTTTTTTTTCTTGCCCATAAAGCAAGGGTTGTGTCCTCTTTCTTAACATTAGCATGTAGCACCAACAATGTGTAGGAAGACAAAGTCCAGTTGGACTTTCTGCTCAGCCAAAAAATTGGCTAATGTAATTGGTGATGGCCACTAGCATAGGGGCCTGTTGACTTCTAGGGCTAAGTCAAGTTAACTTAGATCTTCTATCCAACTGTGCAGGGCACCATATGCCCTGCAACTCTAAGTACCTGTCAAGGGCTACAAGGTCCTTGTAAGTCTTAAAGGACTCCCAAGCAGTGTCCCCAAGACTCCAGTGAACTTCAAATTTGAGGTTCTTACCCTTCCAA
Source organism: Termitomyces sp. 'cryptogamus' (assembly GCA_020091625.1). NCBI lineage: Eukaryota > Fungi > Basidiomycota > Agaricomycetes > Agaricales > Lyophyllaceae > Termitomyces > Termitomyces sp. 'cryptogamus'. The sequence continues at coordinate 6,428,703 of JAGYZC010000001.1, forward strand.
CAATAATCTACTAGATCATCAATGAGCCATTCTTGATTGTCTGGGGCACCAAAGCTGTAAGGCTCTGGCACTGCCTTATAGAGGTGCAGCAAAAACACATGGAACTTAGAATGTAACCTTTGTTCCTGGAGTGCCATTGGCAACTCCAACACATAGTTGGAGGTCTCACTATAGGCCTCCAAATTTCTATATGGCCCAACCCACTTAGGGCAGAGTTTCCTTGCTCTCCCTTTAGGTAGGTTGAGGTTTTTTGTTGAAAGGTACACCAATGCACCTTTCTTAAGTTTAGGGTCAGGCCTGTAATGTGAGTTGGCCAGACACATCTGAAAGACACATGCCTCTATAATCACATCATGCACCACTGCCAAGTTCTCCAGAGCTTGGCAGGCAAACTGTTGGATTCCCTTTGGGATTGCAGTATCTGCCCTAATTTCCCATATCATAGATGGCATATACCCACCATTCAATTTGAACAATGCAAACCATGTTGTCTCTGAAATGCTCACATTTATTGCAAACTCTGTTAAGTCAATTCTACTTAACCAGTCTTTTTGGTCTGGTTGTATGATGGTATGCAGGATCTGACCAATGTTTTGATTGGCACATTCAGTCTGACCATCTATCTATGGGTGGAATGACATAGACATTTGGAGCTTTGCTCCCAACAATTTATGCAGTTCATGCCACCATTTTAACATGAACTTCAAGTCTCAGTTACTGATGATTGAGCTTGGGAGGCCATGCAGCCTCACCACCTCACACATGTAAATCCAGGACAGCTGTAAAGCTGTCATGGTTGTGTGCACCAGGATAAGGTGCACTATGCTTGTTATCTGACAGATAACTACCCATAGGTAGTCATACCCCTTCAATTCAGGGAATGGACCAATACAGTCCATCCCTATTGAATCCCAGGGCTTAACTGGCACTGGCAGGGAGTGTAATTTCCCTGAAGGGAGCTGGTTGCTCTCTTTTGCCTATTGGCATAGCTGACAAGTGGTACAGAATGGTTGCATGTCTGCAACCACTGTCAGCCACCAATACCAATGACAAATGTACTCTGTTGTTTGCTGAGCACTGAAATGCCTCATTACATTGTATGCTTGCTTGAGCACACTAGTTACCAGCACACAATCACAAGGTATACAAAGTACCTCATGGCCCAATAGGTTGGTGGTCCAGATCAGCTTGTCCTGGACACAAAAGGACTTGTAGTCCTTCAGTTGAGTCATGATCTCTGCAAAGAGCTTGTCTTTGCCACAGAAAGACTAAACTCAATGGAGAAATTCCCTGTCTGTTCTATCTCAAGGTGGAGGAGACTGGGCCTTCCTTAGGATGGCTTCTCCCAAAGATATATTGATCTCAACCCCCAAAACATCAGATTTATGCTGAGCATGGGCTGAGTCTTCCTTGCTGTCATTACTAGTGGCCAGGAGGTGTGCTTTCTCATCACAAATTTTGTGACAATTGTGCACTTGTCTGTGTCCACAACTAGGTCTGTTACAGAGTGCACATATCTGATCCAGTTGCACTTGCATTTCCTGTATGTGTGTAGGAGGTAGATCATCCCCTTCTGGGTCAATACAAGCATCTGCATATATGTAGTTGTAGATGTGGTGCACATCCCATGGAGAGTCACTCTCAAAGTAGCAGGATAAATGGTCTGCTACCTTGTTTGAGCTCTCCTTTTACATATGTGATGTCAAAATTAAATTTTGACATATAATCTATCCACCATCACTGGTGCAGTGACAAGTTTTATTGAGTTTTGAAAAAGTCAAGTGCTTTATGATCTATTATTACATGGATCTTGTACCATAGAAGCTTATCCTCCCATTTGAGAAGAGCTTGTAAGATAGCCAGCATTTTCAGTCCATGCATGGCATAATTTTGCTATGCATTAGTGAACTTTTTGAATATGAACCCTGCTGGCTGACATTTCTGCCAGCTTTGTCCTTGTCCATACATTGCTCCAACACCTGTTTTGGAAGCATTGCAAATCAGCTAAATAGGATCCTTATATCAAGGATCAATTGGGCAAATAACTGGAGTCTTGGCACAGATCCTTTTGATCATGTCAAAACACCATCAGTGGATGGGTCACCAATGGAATGGCAACTCATTCTGTGTCATGGCCATTAGTGGCCCCATGTACACAGATACATTGGGCAAAAAATTCTCAATGTGATTCACCAACCCAATGAACTGTTGGATGTTGTTGTAGGTTCTAGGAGTATGCCACTCCTGGATCCTATTCAGCTCCTCCATGTCAGGGTGTATTTCCTGCAAACCAATTACATGGCTGAGGCACTCTACATGCTCAGCATATAACTTGCACTTCTTCCATTTGAGATAGAGCTTGTTTTCCATGGTCTTTCAAAGACTACTTGAAGGTGCTGCTTGTGTTCCTCAATGGAGTCTGAGAAGACAAATATATTGTCTAGATAAACATGCATCCACTTATCAATGATGTCTCTAAAGATAGACATCATTAGGCATTGGAATGTGGCTGGCACATTACAGTTGCCAATCTGCATGATGTTACTGCAATATGTTACAGTAATGGACATAAATGCAGTTTTAGGTATGTCTGATGTATGTATCCTCACTTGTTCATATGCATCAGTGAGGTCAATCTTTGACCTCATTGGTGCACAAGCCACATCTCCCTAATGACCTCTTGGTCCAGTAAGGTATTGTCATTGCACTGATAAGCATCTCATGCTGTCTGCAGGGATCCATCCTTTTAGGAATGCATAAAAGTGGTGCAGCCTGCTTAGCTGCACATGGGTCCCACTACTTAGCCCACACATAGCAGTCAATTCTATCCTGTAATTGCTGCTGAAGTGACTTAGGACACCTTGGCATGAAATATGAGTACCATTTGGACTCATCAATGAGATTTATTTCATGATTTACTTTATGCCAAGGAGGATTCTCCTTTGTTCTATTGACAATGTCCTGAAACTCATTGTACCACTGCTGATGAAGGCATGGAATATCACTTTCTGACAGTTGTAACTTTCCCACAACTATCTTTGGCAGAGAGTGATGCTCTTTCTTGTTTGCCTTTGCAGGTGGTACAGGCTTTGCATACTTATCATGCAAGGCCATTAGATGAATTTCTGATTTGTCTAGTATGCTCAGTCAAGCAGGGCCATGGACTATCCTGCCTCTTGCTTCTTTCCACAAGTATTTGAACTTGCTAGGCTCAGATATTTTGTCCTCTATAGCCATTCTATACAATTTGTCTTGAGGGGTAAATTGCCATACTGCTTCCTGACATGTCAGGTCAGCTATGACCTATTCCACTCTTGTGGCATTTGTGGGTTGTACACCCATTCCAGGGTAGGCTTTGAGATTGATCTGTCCCAAATCTTCCTTTTCCTTATCTTTGAAGGTTCACTTCAAATCTTCTGGCATACTTTCCTCCCCTCTAGAAGAGTACTCCTGTGATACTCTTCTTCAGATACCATTAGGAATGTGTGACCATTGGGTAAGCTTGCAATTACCCACAGTTCATCCTCATCCACTACCTCCTCAACAGTGGGCTGCTTGAGCCCACCAGGGAGTCAATACTGCTTGTCATGCCACTTCTCCACTGTGCAGAAGCATCATGCATGGCCATTGGCATCCTCCAGCTCCAATGTGTGAGCTGAAGTTGCCCTTCTGTCAATGACCACCTGATCATTTGTGAAATTCAGGAGAACCTTATGGGGTCTCATGAATGGTGTCCCTACAATCATATTGTAGCAATCAAAATTTGCAACATCCACATAGACATTACAAATCTCACCAGGGACCTTTATAGTGATCCTGGCACTATAGTTCACTATGAAATGACTGCCCATCATTCCCAGCTGCAGAGTAATGGGAGTGGCCAGTGGGGCCACTTGTATCCCAGCCACATGCACAAATAAAGGAGTAATTCCAGAAGTGGTACTCCCTGAATCTCACAATGTCCATGCTCTGTGGCTATTAACTTCCACCCAAGTGACAAGACATTCCTTGTCTTATGCTGGCAGCACTGGGCATTCCATGGCATCCTTGGATGCCATGAGCCACACTTTTCTCATATGAACCTCATTACTAGGTTTATTCTCCCTCTGTACATCAAAGGAGACCTCTATGAGGGCAAATAGTCCCTCACTATCACTACCATGGGTATAGTACTTGTTATTGTACATTTCTAAGTCAATGTACTCCTCACCATGCTCCTGAGTCCCATCAGACTCAAATGCCTCATTGGCATCAGCCTCAGCAGGTTCTTCCTCCTGCTCATCATTGGCTTTTCCTACATCTGACTGTGCAACTGTATAACCTGCCCACACAAATATCCTGAAAGCTGGCTTAGCTGGTTCCCTGCATTGGTGTGCAAAGCGCCCAGCCTTCCCACACTTATAGCAGTATGCAGACTGCCCAGCATCCTTGCTGGGTTGGCCTGATGCTATGGCCACAACATTCTTTTCTGCAGCAAGATGCTTTCTCACTGCCTGCACCACAGCCCTAGGTCAGGAGGGCCCCAAGCTCACACCAACTCTGAGTATCAATGGTCTCAAGGCCACATATACAGCTGGTCTCTTTGATGACTGCAATGGCTATGACCACCCATGCTAGCCAGTCACTTCTGTCTGCTTGGCTAGTACAGTCCCTATTGCTGGAGACTGTGCTGCTGCCAACAACAGCTGCCATCCTGACTGACTCTTCTTGCTGTGCTCCAAATAGTGCACAGCAGTCTTGATGCTGCTCTTGGAGGCCAAAGCCTACAAGACAAACTCCTCAACAGTATTTACTTCAGGGGCTAGTCCACTGTCACATATCAATGCTATGAGCATATCAGAAGGTATCCCCTCCAAGAACTGCTCACAAATTGTAAGTTTGTTGGGGAACATGGCCATGTTTTGAGCATAGTCAAGCAAGGCATCATAGAAGCCTTGCACCCCTTCTTCAACTGCATACACTGCATCATGGAATGCATTGCATGAATCCTGCATTGTCAAAGGTTGTACAAACCAGTTGTACAGTCTGAGGATCATATCCTTGAACCTCCAGTGGGATTGTGCCCTATTGATATGTATGACATGTCATAGGTACCACTTCAGTACACCAGCAGCTAAAAAGTCCATTAAATCAGGACTTTCTCACAGTCATGCCCATCCCCACTATACTGAGCTACAGCATAGAATATGCAAATGCTCATCAACTAGTCTTCAAGTTCACTGAACTTGGCAGCTCCTGCATAGGGAGTGATTGTCTTTGATGGATCACTCTGCCTGGGCTTGAGTCCTTCTGGTATAACCAGTCATACTGCAAGCAACTGTTGCATCACTTCCCTTAGACAATTGTGCATTGTCTGGCAGTGATATTTGTGGGCTTCTTCCACTCCTAGAGTTGCAGAGCATCTATGATGTTGTGGTGGCATTGAAAACTGCCACAGCTGTCTCTCTTGGAAGGCTGTAGTCCTCCTCCTTTCAGCTCTGCATTCTACACCTTCATTCTCACCACAAGGACCTTCATCTGGTCCTCCTGGATCTGGTGGACCTCCTTCCAGGAGTGGTGGTGGTCCATGATCAGGAAAAGGTGGTCCTCTTTCTGGGCCTCCACCACCTCCTCCTGGGCCATGAGGTCTATGGTGTAGTATAGATGGAGGGGACAACACAGGATCACTCTCTGGTGATTCTTGTTCTGGGTCTCCTCCACCCACAAATCTTTCCCCAGACCAGTTTGCAGAAGCATTTGCTCTGTGCCCTGTGTTTCTCTGGAACTCTGCAGGGCTCTGACCAGTCCCAGCATGTCCATCTCTGAGAGGGGAGCACAAGTCATGCTCCTCCTCCTTGATAGGCTTGGTTTGTTCTGGTGGAACATACCCTTCAGGCCATGCATCATAGGTGGAATTCTCTTAGAACACCACTCCTTGATTATCCACATAGGACTGCCCAAAGTCCTCCAGGCCCCCATTGCAAAATTGCTGTGAGCAATTCAATCTTCCCATGTCAGCACTCTCTATGTAGACCCACCAGGTCTATGCTGCACCAGTGGTTGCTCTACCATAATCACCTACTCTGCATCAGTAGATGCTAAGTCCAGTACTATGATTGTGCCCAATGTGGCCCAGTGTTGACAGTCCACCACAGCCTGTCTAGCCACATAATCCTGTGGTGTTTCACCAGGCTGTTGCAGTACTTGCAACAGAGTCAATGCTTCATTGACTGGGAACAGAGGGGGCACATATGCTCCCCCAATATACAGAGATGGCATCACAGACAATGCCTGCAACTCCCTCAGCTTCTTGCATTGGAGGTAATCTGTTACCTCCTGTGCTAAGAACAGCATGTACAAGTCCATATATTTCAATGAATCAGTTGGGATAATATTGTCTCCTAACAATCTTTGAATTGCAATGTGCTTAGCTACTCTTGCAGCTAAATGTTGCTGAGTTGAGGTTTTAGGAACCTCAACATGACTCTGCTAGAATGCCATCACCCTTCAATGAAGGATGTCATCTGAGTGAGCCTCACCATCCATATCAGAGGTGTTTCTAACATCCTCGAGTATCATTTCAATGAATGCAGCTGGAGCTACTGTCTATATACCCAGCACTGGCCCAGCTCATGATCTCACAGACCCACAAGCCCTGTATAGAGTCTTCTCCACTCCTTAGCAATGTTCCCACCATTGAGGAGTCAATTGGACCTCCTGTGGTCATTGAGAAGGATCAGAGTCCTTCTAGCCTCAGTGCTGTAAGTGCATATAAAGAGGTTTTCCCCTTGTCTGCTGAAGCTGCTACACCTCCTGGCTCTGCTGCTGGATACAGTTGAGTAGAGGGCCCTCATGAGCCCTCTGCTAGAACACCCTTATGACCACCTGCAGGTGGTCATACTGGAGTGACTGCAGGCAGTCCTCCTGGCATCACAGCACTCTCCCTGCCCCCATCATGGTGTGACATGGCAGGTTCCAATGTCCCATGTGGAGCACTCTTTAATGCTCCATCAAACTCTGTCTTGGACCTAGGCCCAAGCACCTGACCTTCCATGGTCACCACTGTGCCCATTGTGGAAGGTGCACATCAAAAATGTTAATGTGCTGATTGTATCTAGTGGCAGTGAACTTCTTTTACAGAAGTTTGAGTTTCTGACTCATAAACAAGTTATTGCTTGTCTGACTTGAAAAAATGTAACATCTCCATTACAGGTTGTGCAGCTTACAGTTCACCCAACATAAGTCAAAACCAGTCAATAGTTCTGTCTACAAAGTATGATGTAAGGTGCTGCCTTACATAAGTACTGGTATAATACTTTTAGGGATAGCAGCATGTGATGCTATCAGTGTAATTAACCACTAAGTAATATATATATATATGCATGTGACAGATGCTCCATTACAAAGGGTTACCTCCAGGGCAGTGGATCTGAGTCACACAGCTAGCAGAGGTGAATCCAAAGTATATTAGCAAGTAGACAATGATACAAGCAGTGACTAATCACCTAGCAGAGGGAAATCTGAAGAGAACAAGTCTAAGGATCCCTGCTGCTCAGTGTAGTGCATCAGTGGGTGGTGGAGGCATGGGAATGACTGTACAGAAGGCTGGAGCTAGCCCTAACCCTAGGAAGATGATCAGTGAGGTAATATGGAAAGTTCCACAGGTCTCCAGAGATCTCTGGGGGTCTGGAATGAGCCCCAGAGACATTGAACAAGCTGTGGAGGCACTGGAACAAGCCATGGAGGTCAGAAATGGAAGTCCCCTGACAAATATGGTTGCTTAGAAGCAATGCTCTATGAAAACAATTTACCAAGTGTTACAACTCAACTGCACACAAATATAAAGCCAGATCTGGACTTTACACAGGATGAACATGTTTTAACTGGAGAAGAACTTGCAGAGGTGCATGCAAATGGCAAACAACTCAGTGAACAGCATATCATTGTTATTGCAATATCTGAATGCTATTGGCCACAATTACAAGTGGTTTATGCTGAAGGCCCTCATCCACCTGGTACTCTAATGCTTGCACCTTCAGCCAAATATCCGAGGCAGAAAACACTGGATGGTTGCACCTATAGTTGCAACAACAGTCATATAGGAAACAACCATATACACTTTCACATTCCAACTGCAGGCAGCATCACAGAAACTGGATTTATCAAGGCCATTTGGGAACTTCCACTTGAAGGTGTCATGCAAACCTTTTTCCTCATTCATCATCACCAGCCACTCTCACTAACAGAAATTCAATGTATTCCATACAGGTACAATCCATGCTCAAATCTACAGACAAAGGCTGTCAGCTGTAAACAGTCCACAACAATATCCATTATCGAGCTATGTCACATCATCTGCCACCTAGCAACATATTGTAATTCACCTAGAACATATGGGATCAACATACCAACAATGGTGGTATGTTGGGGGCTCAACCAAAAATGTAGATAGTGAATAGTCTGTTAAACTAGCTTGAAAACAGTTTTACCATTCTCCAAGTTACTTGGGGGCCTCAAATCATCCTATCCAATGATCAGGATGAGGGCAGAAATAGAGAAAACAGTCCAGTACTTACCGAGATACAAGTTGCCCTCTTGGTAGGGAGATGAACCAGCTACAACTCCACAACGACTCAAGCAAGCAACTTGAGGGATTGAAATCATTCTACTCAATGGTCAGGATGAGAGTAGAATTAGAGAGAATAGTCCAGTACTCACTGAGATACAAGGAAGGTCTGTTGAAAGATCCAAGTCAAGTCAATATTTATACATGGGGCGGTGACAAACCAAATGAAGGAGATGATTTATGACATTAAAGACAAGAAGTCGAGGTCGCTCCACGGATTGCATGTGTGGCGTCGTATGACGTCACCTGTTTCCATCCAGAGACTGAGAATCCAATAGAAAGTTCTTTCAGAGAAGTCAAGAATATGATTTAGAGGAATAAGTTCATGATGTTCATACATATTGATTGCGGCTAGTTTCGAGTCACGACTGATCCTGCGGTACGGATGACAGTTAAGGACCAAGTCCGCAAATTCTGAAATATGACATTTTGTTTATGCAAATAACTGTAAACCATATCACAAATTTAGATTGATTATTACGCTTAGTGCTGCTTATCTCTCAGATTTTCGGTCGACACCCGACATCATCAGATTAGTGATCAGAGGTAGATTTTACCAAGTAGATTACCATTAATTAATGGATGGTGGGAAATTCCTCGAGCACAAGTGATGAATCGATGACACAGATAGTCGTGTGGCAGGAGAACGTTCAAGGATTTCTATGCCGATATTCGTTCTTGCTCTCCAAACCGTACCCACAAATCGGATAACAAGCGACGAAATGGTGTGCCGAGACACGAGGAAAGCAAGCACCAGAATAAGACTGCGAATCTAGAAGTGCTGTCAGCTCCAGAGCGAGATGCAGGATTTTGTGAAGGGCCAAAATCAAGAAGACAGGCGCAAGATCCCAAAAACGCGTCTCGTTAGTCAAAGTCATGTCGTTCCGGAGAACACTCGGTGGCTATGTAAAACCTTTTGATATCTCGATCACGGTGCTACGACCCAGACAGTGGAAACGAGCCTAAGCTCCTGATGTGGATCATATTGACAGCCGCTGTTGACGTTGATACTTTAGACTGCAGAAAAAAAATCAGGACAAGCGGGCTTTCGCTGTCTCACTTCCCATCGATGGGACTGGTCCGTGCGTCTACTCAGAATTCAGACGGAGAATGAATCCTCGCGGTGAAACTGCGAAGAATAGGCATCACTGCCGTTATCCTATCTCCCACCACAGGCGGCCTACTTGGTTGTGCTCCTTGTGCGTACTTCTCAGGTTCTCCAGGATTTGTTGTGCAGAAGCCTCGTATCCAGACCTTTGGGAACCCGAGCGAACGGTACAGCGAGATTGAGTTGATCCGATTTGGCCACATCCACTGTTTCGGTTTTTCCCACCTCGTTTCATTTCTTTGCCAAACACCTCACTTTCTGAATTCTTGGACGACATGGCGGATAACCAAAAGACTCCAGGTTCGTCCAAGGGTTCTCTATCGTCAATGGTAAATTTTCCTTGTTCTTTGAAATTTCTAGTCATCAATCAATTATATCAGAACCCCGAGACAGTGGTAGCTAATACGATCCCCTCTCTGGAAGTAGATATTGAAAGGACATCTGAGGCGTCAAGCGTCCAGCCTCTCGATCCGTATCAACTTCGAGATGGCCTTCTCACTCACTCACAGCTTGTCTCTTTGCGCGAACAGTCGAGGAAGGGGAAGCGCGTTGCGCGCTATCACCAGAGGCAGAATGATGTGTGCTCTCTTCAATTTCTATTACCTGTCCAAAAGTTTGACAGATATATACCGTAGCTTATCGCCTCATTATTGAAGCCCATGGAGGATCACACAGCGGAAGCACGTGCTGAGGAGGATGTTGTACGCCTTCCTGTGAGTATTACTTCTAATGCCATAATCGGCACTGTGACTAAGGGTCAATTACAGGTCAAGATAGCTATATATGCCAGTCTTATCGGTAACTTTTTTCTCTGTGTGTTGCAATGTACGTGTATACCACTTTTGACGAATCACCACTAATGTTATGCATTAGTGTACGCCGCAATTTCTTCAGATTCCTTGTCTCTGTTGGCCACGGGAATCGACTCGGTGTTCGATATTGGAAGCAATGTTCTTCTCTTTTGGCTCCACAGAAAAGCGGAAAAGCTCGACGTCAATCGGTGGCCTGTAGGTGGTGCTCGTCTTGAAACAATTGGCAATGTGGTATATGGTCTGTTTATCATCGAAGATTGTCTGAACAAGTTGTTGAAAAATTCTTCGCAGGTTTTCTGTACGAACATTGTAGTCTTCCGCTACGTGTTTCTGATCTTCTTTCTAGTATGGATTCTGTGAACCTTGTCGTTGTCGTGGAATCCGTCCGGAGCATCGTAACCAAGGAGGACGTCAAGAAGTTTCATTTGCCGTCAATCATTGCTGTCGCGGTTGCTTTAGGTATGTCATCATCTGCAGCCGTTGCATGTGTCCTGGGCTCATGTCATTTTTACCAGGCGTGAAATTTGTGCTTTTCGTGTACTGCTTCTCCCTTCGTTCGAAATCAAGTCAAGTAAGAGTCCTCTGGGAGGACCATCGCAACGACTTGTGGATCAACGGCTTTGGTAATTCCTCCCTTCGGCTTGTACTCGATTATTATCCTCACCCCAATATAGGTCTCCTCATGTCAGCTGGCGGAAGCAAATGGGTATGGTGTAAGTGGACGGTTTCCTCGACTGCGATCAATGGCCTCTGACGTGAACGCGTAGTTTTGGATCCCATGGGAGCTATCATTGTGTGTTTTGACTCGACTTTGTTACCTCACTTGTGACTCTAATCTCTCCCTTCCCTGCTCAGATCGCTTTGGGTGTTATCATTGCCTGGGGCCGCACTATTTACAAAGAATTTGAACTCCTGGCCGGGAAATCGGCCCCGCATGACTTCTTGCAGCTTATCATTTACAAGGCTGTGACTTTCAGTGACGACATCCTGAAGGTCGATACTGTGCGAGCATACCATGTGAGACCATTGTTCTATTTACGCCCTCGTGTTCCTGCTAAGTACTTCCTCTTTCCGTGCAGAGTGGACCTGTGAGTGTTCTTTCTTCGTAAGAACACAGCATGCTGAACTGGTAAAATAGGATTATTTCGTTGAAGTAGACGTCGTCCTGGATCCGAACACCCCACTATGGAGAGCACACGATCTCTGTCAACAGCTACAGGATAAGATAGAAACCCTCCCTGATGTCGAGCGAGCATTTGTGCACGTCGATCACGAAAGTACTCATATGCCTGTACGTGGTTTATGATAGTGGACCATGTAAAGACTGACAAGCCCTTCCTTGGAATGTAGGAACACCGCAAATTGATCCCGATCTAGCTTATTCATTTCTCAATATCACGACCTCTACGTTGCGCCAGTATTATGTTAGGTCTGCCTTCCCGTAGAATTTGTCTCACAAACCAACTCGGGCTGTTGCTAACAAGAAATATGTATTCACTGACAGACTATATCTTCATAGATTGTTTGTGATACAATTGGGTCTTTTCAGTTGTTTTTATCAACCGTACTGTTAGAAAATTTCAACACACATTTTCTGGAAACATTGCTGTTTATGAGCTCTCTCCTATCGTCTCGGTAATTAACCCTTGATCTATACTGTTCACTCACATGAGTATATACGTTACCACAGCCTCAATATTTATACGTTCCGAGTTGACTACTTGAAGATCCAGACTTTTAACAGGTATTGCGGCCTTGAAGACAGGGTACATATCTAGTTAGCTGTGGTTGATTCAAAAATAACTTGAGTAACTTGCAGCTCCCTAATAAAACTTCCTCTCGGCCACATACAAATCCTCTGCTAATACCGATGCCTGTGACAGTGGCGCACGAGGGGTCGATGTACCGTACTTACATATAAATGTATGTACCCGATCTCAAGCAATAATATGCGCATTGGTGAAGGCAGAGAACCGAAAACAAGCCTATGCAAACGAACGTACCATTCCATTGGGGCAGACAGGGGCAGATTGCTTGTAAGTTACCAAAGCCGGGTATCGAGGTCGCAGATCTAATTGAGAACATGGGACACAAGTCCCGAAGTATTGGAACGGCTGCCTTGAAGTTGGCAGGTCCGAACCTGAACCTGCCCTGTACCTATGTCATTTGCGCCAACTTTAGTACTCACCTGACCATGTTATATATATTATATGCATGTTTGGAAAAGCTGGCGCCACGACACGAAATGTCTGTTGCTTTGGTCCAACTTCCGGGACTACCATCAATAATTATGTATTCCTGCCTATGCTAACACTGACACAGTAAACGGCTCAAACACTACTGTAAGATATGTACAGATTGATAAATAGAGGACGTAACAATATCTAGCACTCGTATTGAAGTATCGCAGCGTTAGTATGGACTCGTTTCTGATTCTATCTCTAGACGCACCCACGTAATTGTTGGAGAAATTGGTCGGTCGAGCCTTGAGTGAAGCTTCAGCTTCAACGTTCAACGTTCAACGCTGAGTACCATTTGTGCAAATCACACCTCGACTATCGCTTGTCGCCTTCCTCCTATCGTCACCGAGAGCCAGCATCTCCACACATTCTTTGGATACTAAAAGCGCGATTTCCTTGCGAAGGCTCTAAGTACATTATGGGAGCACGACGGAAGCTGCTAACGACACACGACTTTGTGTTTGATGGCGGAAACGCAAATGTGATGTGAGGCATACACTTTTGAGACCATTAGCCCAGTAGGCATGCTCTTTCAATCACTCTATTTGTTGACGAGCAGTGGTGGTTTCATCGGTGGTTGTGAAAGCGAAGATTTCAAGATTCACCGTGCGTCTCAAAAGAACCATCCCTCTCTCCACAATCATCTTCTTGGCCAACATCAGAGTAGGTAGATATCACTATATCAACAATGAAAACATACACGTACAGGGCGCAGTCTTGAGAGAAATCCAATCCAGATAAGTGCATCAGGATTCGGGACCGCCTGAAATCCCTTGCAATTAGAGATAGTAGTGATGTATCTCTTACACCCGAGCCTTCCTGCTATGCCCTGCTGCACTTTGTAACACAGTCATGAGAAGTCAATAATTGGTCGTTGGTTGCAATGGTGAGACTCGGAAGGTCCGTTGAATTATCCGAATATGGAGGTCACGCTTGCCGAGGCAATCAAGCCCCGCCCAAAGATCCACAAGCTTTCTTTTCACAGAATCGTTCACCCTAGCCACGTCCTTGTTGCGCGCCTCTAACCAGCATTTCTTCATTCTTTGTATAGGTCATCGCGTCATTGTTTTCATTTGGCTTGTATACGAGCTGGCAAGACGTTCTTCACGACGCGACAAGAATCATTTGGACACACCTACCAAGGCTTCTTTTTTGCGTTATGGTATGTTTCACTGTACTCTAATGTCTTTGATCCTTCTCGATATGAACTTGACCATCAGGACGCCCACAGTCAAGATCCAGAGGAGCTCTATGTCAAACAGGCTAGGATCGGTGGGTTAGATTTCGTTTTTACGCTCTGGTTATGCTCAGGCTGAGTATCTCTCAGGCAAGGGATCGTTTGGGGAGGTTTACAAAGGGTATGTTTACTTTTATGCCATCTCAATTCAGCGTTCAATCACTTCACAGCTATGACAAGCGAACTCAGAAAACTGTTGCCATTAAGATCATAGATCTCGAGAGTGCAGAAGATGAGATAGAGGATATCCAACAGGAGATTCAGATTCTTTCGCAGTTGGATTCTCCTCATGTCACCAAGCAAGCACCTGCGCATTCGATTATATCTTGAGGCTGACCATCTACATAAAGGTATCACGGATCTTTCTTGAAGGGGTCCAATCTTTGGATAGTTATGGAGTATGTAACTTCAGAACATAGAAGGAATCATCATACAACTGACTTTGATAAGGTACTGCTCGGGTGGCTCATGTTCAGACCTCGTTAGTTTTTCCCGACTTTTTAGACGTGTTCTTTCCCTGATTGTGCTTTTCTCTACTTCAGATGAAGCCCGGTGTATTCAGGGAGGAGTACATCGCGATTATCGTTCGAGAGCTTCTTCGCGGCCTCGAGTACCTTCATTCGGAAGGGAAACTTCATCGAGACATTAAAGGTAATCTTATGCACTGCTTTCTGAAGATATCAGAAACCATACTTTATCTTTCAGCCGCGAATATCTTGCTCTCTGCTGGTGGCGAGGTCAAGTTGGCTGATTTTGGTGTCTCTGGTCAGCTCTCAGGCACGCTCTCCGCCAAGAAGAATACATTTGTTGGGACACCTTACTGGATGTCACCGGAGGTTATCAAGCAGAGTGGCTATGACCACAAGGCTGATATATGGAGCTTGGGTATCACTGCTATTGAATTGGCCAGAGGTGAACCACCCTATGCTGAACTACACCCTATGAAGGTGTGTATTTTCGGCGAAAGCTGCTATACTCTCTTGTGGGTCAGGTTGGACGATTACTGATGTGCCAGTGTGTATAGGTTTTGTTCCTTATACCCAAGAACCCCCCTCCAACTCTGGACGGAAACTTTTCGAAGCTTTTCCGGGAGTTTGTATCTTACTGCCTTCAAAGGGATCCAAGAGACGTACGCTCTTATTCATTTCTCAATCACGCCGATTATCGACGTGTTGATTGAAATACTATAGCGTCCGTCTGCAAAAGAACTGCTCAAGCACAAGTTTGTACGGATGGCCAAAAAAACCAATTATTTGACCGAACTCATTGAGCGACACGAGCGATGGAAAGCCGAAGGCGGCGAACGTCAAGCTGACGAAGAGCAGGACCTTGTTTCTGATCTGTAGGTCGCCAATGCAGTTCGTGATTCATGATGCTCATGCCACCTATAGACCCATCAATGGAGATCCCGAAGACCTGTGGGATTTTGGCACTGTTCGTCACAACAATCGTCCTTCAACCATTGGGCGGTCGGGGACCGTGTCTGGTCCTCCTTTGACCTGGGAGAAGCACAATGTTGGATCGGATCCTGCTACTCCTCGAGAATCCGGGTCCAGATCTTCAAAGTATATCTCGTCCCCCAACACAAAGGGAGAACTACCCCCATTGCCCCCTCCATCTTCACTTCACACACCCAGTAACAGCAGCGTATTTTCACAGTCAACTATACGGCACATGCCTCCAAGTCATTCACCACAGAAGGGCAGCCGAAGGATCGTTCAAAGGGAGCCCTCAGATGAGTATGAAGACTATGACGATCAGTATGTAGACTGCCCCACTAAATCTGATCCACTGGAAAGAATGGAGGATTTGCATGTGGATGATGAATTGCCGGATACCACGATGCTCGATTCAGTAATATTGCCAGCAATAGCATCGGTCAGTGGATTTCTCGGATTTTCAGTGTTTCATTTTATACTGTTGCATAGCTGTTCCCTCGAGTTTCGACACAAGAGGCACGGATAGCACTCAGCGCACTCCAACGAGCGTTTACAGACGCTGAACGAATTATACCAGGAGTGACGATGGAACTGGTGAATGAAATTGTAGAGTCGGTTGAGCATGTTGAGGAAGACCGATGACGGGGATACCCTCATGTTTGGACTATTAACCACCCACTACTGTAGGGTCGATTCGGCTGAGGCGGATGTCCCTGATATCCTCAATCACATTGCAAGTTGTATTACAATTGGCATCCCTTCTTGATATACCAAACCATCATCCCTAGTACTTTAACATTCAACAGAGGATGACCAAGATAACATAGGGCTACCTATGGTTCAGCTACTGCAGCAACCGGTGTCCGTTTCTTTTTCTCAGTACCCTTTTTCTTAGACCGCGTCACCTTGATGGGTTCTGGCGTAATTGTCCGGACATCTTCGCCAGAGATCCCGTATGACGGGAGAGGCGATGGTCGAGTTGAGACAGGTGCATGATTTTCGCGAGGAATGGGCGTGTGCTGTCGTGAAACGGGCACTAGCACCGGCTGTGGAGTTATGGCGCCTTTAGGCATCTCGCCTTCACGATCGATCACGAAAGAGGTGGTGGAGAACGTCTGTGACGTTGCCTTGAGAATTGGTGGGTTCGATGCCGAAGGACCTGAAAATAAGTTCGAACAATGATCGACAGAAACCAACATAGACGAACCTGCAAGAGATGGCATTCCCTCTAATTGTACGATGGGAATTGAATCAATATCCTCTTCCACCGTCTTTGGGGTATCTATGCCAATATAATATGGATCGTCTCGTAGCTGTGCCAACCGTTCTGCTTTGCGCTGCCGAAGTCAGATCAATCGGCATACAGAAGGTCAGATATTGAAGCAACATAACACACCTTAGCTCGCTCCGCAATCTCTTCCGGGGTCTCTTCAACTGGCGCGAGCTCGTCCCCATCCTCAACCTCGACCTTTTTCTTCTTCTTAGAGCTCTTAGGCTTGTTGTCCTTCCCCTTCCCCTTCTTCCCCTTCTTCTTGTCTGGGGGTGGATCGGCAACAATTTGTTGTGGAGGGGGTACTATCCATGCATCGAGATCCAGGCCTTCCGGTATTGGCACGCTCGCCTGCGCATTTGTAGCGACTGGATTGAGTTCATATATTGTGGTGAGAGGTTCGATAAGGTACAGGCTCTTTGGGTAACGTGGTGAGGGGGTATCCAGCCCGGAATAGTCTGACGATAATGGTGTCGAAGGCTTCGGTCGGTGAGCGTCAAGGTCGGCTTGGATGAAGCGGAAAAGTTGTATAAAGTTCGCAGCCTGACCGAAAAAAATATCAACCAATGGCAAGCATTTTGTAACGAGAACCTTACTCGCTCTTGCACATCGATGTGTGGACTGCTGAGAAGCCCACTAAACCTATTTTTCAACTGCTCGACAACATTTTTGACTTCCGCCAAGTCCTCTTCCTCCCATCTTTGAGCCACACTTGCCGCCCAAGTCCCAAAGATCTTTGTGGCAGCTTGGATGTACACCACAACTATCTCAGGTGACAGAGATGAAACCCCCGGGTGCAAAAGATATGACAATAATTTATGGGGTTCGGCCAACTCCCTAGACGACTGAGTCACGAGAAACTGTAACGAAGCAGACCCATAAACTTACTCGCAATATTCACCACATACCCACGCTGCGGCCCAAAGAACTTCAGAGCAGCTTCCCTCTTCGTGGGCATTCCGGAGCATAGTCTCGTCGCTGATCAGCTGGTACATCAACCTCACAGCATATCGCCTAACACCCTTGACACGTCCTACAACATCCACAATTTGATTGCATATCTCAGCTCCTACATTGACGTTCGCGACATGGGCAAGATCAACGAGTACAGAGATGTACCATTCAAAATTGTTTACATTCTCGTAAGTTGATTGAGAACCCATGGCAAGGATTCGTTGGCAGAGAACAAGCCGGTAGGCAGGAGATTGGCTGGGCGATGAGAAGGGCCGCGGTGTACTTGCGGTGTGCTGAGCAAGGGCTTGGGTGGCGGAGGGTAACATTGAAGAGGAATTCTCTGGCACTAGATGTGATAGAAGTTGCTGGACTATAGACTGAATATTGTCGCGGTCAACCTGGAAGCAAAAGGAGGTCAGTACCCTATGACAATCAAATATTTTTTCAAACCATTGCGGAAACGAGATCGAGGGCCCTCATCCGGATACTGATATCCTGATCACTGACGCTTGCAAGGATCGTATTCTGATATTCGGCAACAAGATGCGGATGAGAAGGAGCGATCTTGGTCATGGCTAGCAACGCGATGTACTTCACTGAAACGCATAAATTCAGTAAGGATCAATTCTAGCTGGCATTGACGACATACGGTTCTGATCAGGATCCTGAATAAATGCAGCAAGTTTCGAAGCGCATAAGCGCGCCAAAGAATCACCATTTGGGCCTTGAAGCATGCCACCTATGATACAAGTATGAACGCACTCGTACAGTAATGACACAGCCTGGGAGTTCGAGATAAGTTCTGTTATAGGAGGCTGCAGTTTCTTGACTAATCTCGGTTCGTACGGGGAAAGGGCACCAAACTAAGAGGATGAGAGGAAGAAAATGACAGCTAGAGGACCTTCGTACCAGCTTGATGATTTTGATCAACATCCAGTTATTGGATGAAGTGGTGAGAAGATGGAAGAATTGAGGGGCTAGTGATAAGTAGTCTTTTGGATAGATACGTGCAAGTTCACAGAGAACGTTAACGGTAGCCGCGACGACACCTGAAAGGGATTTATTATCCTGTAATAGTTCAGTCAAAGGTTATGAATGTTACCAGGGTCTGGATCCTCTAGTTTCTCTTCTAGCCGGGTACGCGCATGTGTCGCGGTTTCAGGATATTTCATTAGAACTTTGTATAGGGCTAATATTGCCCTCTTCCGAATGTTGGGTCGTGAATGGTTTAACATCGCGATTATTTCTGGCGAAAGGTCCCGTGCAAGATCTGGAGTCACAAAGTGAGCAAGCCCATTCAACGTAACAGCAACGTCTGTTGGTGTAGAGCCCAAATCCTGAGGCATTTATCAGGCTCATCATGAGGGCGTTCGTGAATTGAAGACGTTCGTAGATTGCCTCACCTTCTTGAGCAAATTTGTGGTGAGCATCAGGACATCGGTCTCCTGATCGAACGATTGAGCAGCCGCAAGATACCCAACACTCTTAAGATGGACTCGGGACGCAGACATGACCTCTACGACGTGAAATGAAGCCCATCCCATATCATATCCTAGCATCTCGAGCTAAGTATACACAAATCACTCAATAAAGCCATGACGAAAAGGTGCAATAGCGCACATAGGTGAGTTTCAAGACAGCCCCAGCTTTGAGCTCCATATCATCGCTCTTGATCTCATTCCTTATTTCATCGACTGCCTTGGAAATGAATTTCGTCTCGTCCTTCTTGTTGGCACGAAGCCCACGAATGAGGTCTTGCAGTGTTCGCTCCCACATGCAGGGAAGTCGTCAGATGCTCCCTGCTATAAGAGTTCGCGCGTTTTGTGGAATACACGTCGTAGAATAGATTTCGCAACGGATTACGTGGCAGAAGGCTGAGGAGGTAAAGTGAAAGAGAGCACTGAGTAACCAAGGTATATGTAGATAACCTATTCTCACGTGAATTAGGCAACGCGAACGCGGCACGGGAAACCCTTTCTTTTCTCAACCTTCACTAACGTATGCGTGGATTGTGCCATCGCCACGTTATATTCTTGCGATCATATACTACCCTTGGTTTTCGCTTCTGCCAGGTGTCTTGTTACTACCTAGGCTGCTGATTGTACGACCGGTCGCCTGGCTTGTGGAACGGAGACTGCTCTCACACTTAATAATTCAATCAAGGTCGCACAAGGCCGACATCCCTTCATATTTCAAATGGCGAAGAAGAAAGCCGGATCTGCAATTCAAATTGCACAGCATACATCGACCTCTGAAGCTGTCAAAGTACGACCCAGGAAACGACTCAAGACAACCATCACGACAAATCGGCCGACCCAAATTCAAAAGGTCGAAGACAAGGAAAATGTGCTTACTGTCTTACGCCCTCTCCCTCTGGCCAACCTTGATGAACTGTTCAAAATATGGGACGCTGACAAGCGGATACCTACTGTCGAGAGTCGCCGTGAATGGGCGGCTGCACGGAATGTTGCGCCTCAAGATGTTCATCGGTTCTTCTCTCGTCAAAAAGCTTTGAGAAGGAAAGCTCGTAAAGGTCTTCCTAAAGGCACGTACACACTTCCTGTCGGTACTCCTCCAGTCATCAAAAAGGAAGAAGAGGCGCCTTGTTCGAAACCGCGTCGACCAGTAGTTCACTCAAATGTCAAAGCAGAAAATCTCGAAACGTCCTTGAACTCGGACGATTGTCATGCGCCTACATCAGACACTCTTGTTGCTTCGCCTCAGCCAGAACAGAAAAACGTCCTTCAGGTGACAGGAAATTCGTCCCCGCTTTCACCTAGCTCTCCACTATCACCTCCATTCCCTGCTCCAGATTTTCATATGTCTCCAGTTCTTGTATTCTCTCCATCTCTGCCTCATCGTCCTCATGCTATGGAGACAATTTCAGAATATGATTGGTGTTTACAAGTTCACGCCTCGTCGCCTGAAACACCTTTTACATGCGCCCTCTGCACTCCAGGTTTTATCATTCGAACACACTGTATGTATGCTGAAACTTACATCAGTTTCGAGGATTAGACATAATGCCAAATGCTTCGACATCAAGTTCGTCTTCCCCAACGATTTTAGGCTATTCTTCACATACGCAACTTTCGCATGACTCTTTGTACATGGAACTCTCTGCACTTCCCTTCATACATCGATCCCCTGATCTCATGAGACGTAGAAGTGCTGTTCCAGACTCGACACAATGGTTTTTCGACCTCAACCTTCACCAAAAGCAAGGATCGCATGCCGAATAGAAAACATCGAAGGAGGAACTCGTTCTTTACTGCTGATACACTGCTTGGGATCGCTTCTTGGCAAAAGTTTGAAATATATCTTCCCCGTGCTTTTTGTGCTCTATCTTTGCTGTACACGTATACTCAGAACTTCTAGAATTGATATCCTTTTTGCCTCATACGCCGTGTTCTGACCTACGGCATTTCTTTGGAAGTGCGAGATTCGTTCCTGTTCTGTTGTCACTCTCAACAAAACGTTGCTTATTTCACTGCTATATTTGTTATGCAATTCAAGCAAATTCATAAATTGATTTCAGGCTGTTGTGAATGGCAGTTTGAACGGGCCAGTTTTCCCTATCAACGCACACGCTTCGTCAATTTGTCAAAAAGATGGCTGACTAGGACAGGTACTTCCATATAAAATGCAAGATGTCAGCCTTCAGCTCTCATTTCTCCTTTCTTCCATAACTGCATTAGCTACTCCAAGGTGCAGCCTCGCGCTTCGTCATTGACTTTTGCTTTACCTATTCCATCGTAGTGTCCTATCACATACACCAGACTATCTGTCATGAAACTTCCCTCAAGTTCGTCTTTCGTCGCCGCCGCCTTGATAGCCTCCTCTTCAATCCCGAGCCTTGCTGCTCCGACAGCTATACCTAACAGCGACATGGCGATATCCTCTGGCAATCAGTTTGTCGCCTCACAAAGCAAGAATATCACCCACAGTGCAGCGGAGAAAGATGAGGTACATAAAGCAGATGACGGCGGAGGCAGTGAGTTTTGTTGTCCTTCCGATGACCGCTTATCATAGCAAGTTGCAGAGAAGGGCCTTCTCGACGCTCTAGGAGAGCTGCTTCACAAACTGTTGAACCGGCGCGATCCGTCTAAGGACAAGGCCTCCGGACACGAGAAGAGATTTGAGAATGTCGATTGTAAGCGATTAGTCACAAGAAGAGGCGATGGCTGACCACCACGGGATCCTTCATTCTAGCCCAAGCATCGCGCTCGTCCGAGTCACGCTTGCCGAGAGACCGTTCGAATTCCGCCAATGATGGTCAACCCTCTAGAGCTGCTTTTGGTCGATACCCTCGTTCCTCCCATGGACAAGATTGAGCTGTCTCTATTGAGATACGGGTTATTCGGACCTTTAATTCTACATTATTCCAAGTTCTACACTATCTGGTCGCTCGTTCTTTCCCTCGTGTATTCTTGTATGTCATGAATGGGGTGCTCAGTGCCACTGCGTACGAAAGTATATGTTTGTATGGGAAATGTAGCGGCTCGGGTTTACCCGCCACGGAGTTTGAATGACCGGCAGTTGCCAGAGCAACGGGAGTTGTAACGTGCTTTGTTCTAAAGGGACAGGTAGTCCAACTGGTTTGTCGTGTGTAATTCCGGCGTGTTCCATTTTAGGCAGAACCCGTTACGGTAAATTCCTGACTCAATTTTCCACGATGGCATTTTCAGAAAGCACGTGTACGTGAAGTGCCCTTGGCGACGAACACGATGTGGCTAAGGGCTGAGGGCTGAGTACTTAACACAGCCAGATACGGTGATGGTGATAAAGCTATCAACTTTGCTCCATCTTCTCCTTTCCTTTGAATCTGTATGTACCGACCTCGTTCGTTGACGAATATCACCTCTGCACGACCAAACGCGCTCGATAACCAATTGCTCATACCTCGGACCCCACATAGCCATTGCGGGAGAGCAGAAGAAGCTTACACCGACTTTGAGCTACAACAGTTTGGTGAGGACGATGACTGGCGCGATCGACACCAAATTCAATCCGTTCCATTGCTCTCATCATCAGCGAGCAACAACTTTCCTGCCGAACAAACGACAAGATATCGAAGCCGAGGAGGCCACTATAACTTTAATGGGACAGGACGGGATAAAGAGGGAGAGGAAAGGGGGAAAATGCTAATGAGCACTTTATTCTATAATTCTCTTCTGGCTATGGGGTGTCTTTGTGCTGGGTTCCTCTTGTTCCTCATCTATATGTCGTACTATCGACCGGAGAAACTACATAGCTACTTGGGCATCGTAACAGAAAATACGACAATCTCACCAGCGAACTTGACGACCTCGCATCATAACATTTCAACAGGCCCAACTGACCCTCATCTACTTATCTCATATGCAAACTATACAAGCTTCCCTCTTAAACCCGTGGAATACCTCATCGAATGCGCAAAACTGAACAAGGGCTATATGTCACATGGTGACTACTGGCAGCCGCATAAAATGGGCGTGATGGATACTTTACACCCATATAGAGTGGGTAATGAGGAAGTTTGTGCGAGTACAATTACCTATATGCTAGATGGAAAAGTTGGTCTACTAGCAGACCTAGCCTTGCTGGCTCAGGTTGCAGCACTCGCTCGTGAGGTTACTTCACTTTCTTGTCTCCTCTGCCCTATAACTAACTGACAAATATTAGAGGAATAGAACATTTTTTGTTGACGACACATACTGGAATCGTGGGAAGTGCGTATTCCAAGCTGTGTTTACTTCCCGATGCTGACCTTACTGCGAAGATGGTTAGATCACTTTATGGATGTCCGTAGTACCCAGCCTGGACCGGAGCCAGGGTGCAAAGCTCCTCCACCCGAAGGTTTGTTAGTAACCTCTTGTACATCGCGTACTATGATACATGTTAATAGAACTTGTGGCTTGTCCTCGGTTGGCGAGGTGCGATCCATTGTTGAGTGTTGTAAATCTTAATCTGACTTGTGTTGCACTAGACATTGGGTAAGCTTGCCCTTGGCCACTCTCAAACCCACCATAGTAATGTTCTCTGTAGGTGGTCAATTCTCGCACTGCAAAATTCCATTTAGGTCATACCTACTCAAACGCCTATGAAGACCCGTATGTCCGTCTATATTGGGGCAGTGCTGCTAGATCTAAACTACTTGCAGATATGCTCATCAGCTTAATCGCCTGAAACCAATGTTCAAGTTTTCTGAAGAATCTTTCTATAACACAATACGTCTTAACGTGGAAAATACCCGATTAGTACAGAACGCGCGATCAGAACTACAAGTTTTCTCACAATTCGATTCTTACATTGCTCTACATCTACGGAGGGGCGATCGCGAACCAGCTTTTTACAGGGGTGATCATGTTCCAGCAGAGAAATTTGTTGAGGCCGCGACTACTGCCTGGAGCCGCCTGAGCCAGGGTAAATCACTAGAGCAGCTTACCTTATTTGTCGCTACGGACTCTGCGCTTGCCCTTCGAGAAATCATTGATCTCACATCGGCAAGCTACACTGTGTTCTCCTTATTTCAAAGCTCAAATGAGGAACTCCGTGCATTGGCCAGCCCTGGAGATTATGTGCAGAAGAAATTTGACCTGTTCCATGTTGAGGAAAGGATACGGGCAACACGAGGAATGATTGTAGATTTCGCTCTTTTGAGCGGAATGTGGGCAAAGGAAGATAATCTCACCCCTCAGGCAGTAGTTTGCACATTCAGGTATGTGTACTTTCTTTGTTATTGTCCTAATTTCGATCGATTATTCCTAGTTCAAATGTCTGTAAACTGGCTGCTGTAGGTTTGGGCTGGGACGCATCATTTGGTGAGGTGGATGCGATGGGTGTCATTGATAAGGACGGGAGAAGATGGATTGAGATTGACCAGAATGACTCCATTATTCCAGTTTGGTTCCCATTTGAGTTGTTCTAGCCCCACAGTTCAAAGACCTTGATTTGACTTGGTCATAATGATCTTTTCTAGTGATTTTCTATGGCTTTCCCATCTTGACTGGCACCATATCTCTGATACTTCACTTTGTACGAATGTAGCAAATGGCCTCGGTTTATGAACTGACCACCCGATCGCTCTGCAATTGCCAATACTGTCAAGATACGGTGGTTTATGGTCCGAGCCCAAAGAGCTTTTCCTCAACATCCAAATGATACTTAAAGCCGTGGCTGTGGGCCGTGGTTCGCGCATACTAAAGAGGTGTAGGTAAGTCTTCCAGCTATACCGTCATATCGCCAATATGCCCACAATTAACAACGGGGACCAATCGTCACTTCAACCATTTTCTTAGTCACTCCTGTCTGTTGTTGTGGGTAAGTAAGCTCAACGCTGGACGGAGCTTAAGCTTGGGATTGACGTCATGACGACAAAGCCCCTTGGACGAAGTCATTGGCCTCAATCATGTACACTGCTTCTCTGGAATATTGCGTATAAAAAGCGCTTCAAACAATGCTATACTGTACTTATTGATATCTACACCTCCTGCCATTACCATCACTTCAGACCACCATGTTCTGCACCTGGCCATAAGTAACACGATAACTTCAGATGAAGTAGCCCATCCACGTGTTGAACGCGCGAACGCGACTGATGAGGACCTCGCCGGCGCGTCTCATGATACTGATGAACTGAGTGATGTCATCGCGATCGCTTCCACGTGTCCCATTACCCCAGATCAGGTGACACGGATCTCAGTGGCCAGCGGCGTTCAGTCAACGTTGACAACGTTGAAGAGAGGTCTTATTTCTTTTCGGTTTCTTTATTGTCTCTGTTATCTTGCCTCCCCTATCGAGTAAAATAGAAAGTTATGCTCCAAGCTAAATACACAGCGGTTAGATCCCTCCCCAATACTCTTCCTCGTCTGTCTGCCTGCGCCTCTACGAGATTTCCACGCAAGCAATCAACGCGATCCACGGCGTCTGCTTCGAGAAGCACTCTTGGTTTACAACCAAGCGCGTATGCAAACTCTATCGTTCACCCTTCCAGCGGTTCTATACGAAGCTATGCCTTTCAGGCAGCAGGTGAGTAGAAGTAGAACAGCTATCATTACTCCTTATCCTCAATTACTACTCTGATTAGCTGCGGCGAATCTACCCTCCACACGCAACTCTTATTTTGACAAGATATTGATTGCGAATAGGTCAGCCGGTATGCCGATATCTTCTAAAGGACGCGCTCACAAGTTTTAGAGGAGAAATCGCGTGCCGGGTCATTCGAACAGCAAAGAAGCTCGGAATAAGGACTGTTGCGGTGTACAGCGAGGTAGACAAAGATGCGCTGCATGTCAAATTGGTCATCTTTCCACTGTTGATATTATCTATGATTTGTACTGATTGTAATCCAGGCTGACGAGGCGTACTGCATTGGACCTGCTCCTTCCGCCGAAAGTTATGTCAGTCAGTTCCTCGTTTTCTCTCCAGTTCAAGTAAAACATGTTGCAGTTACGAATAGACAAGATTGTAGAAGTCTGTCGTAGAAGTGGTGCACAGGTGCGCATCAGAGGTTTCTTGAACTCTCATGTGCTTACGAAGATATCCTAGGCTGTTCATCCCGGGTATATATATATAAAGCTTAACTCAGAGTCGATTCTTGATAATCCTTCAGCTACGGATTTTTGAGTGAGAATTCAACATTTGCGGAGAAACTTGCGGAGGAAGGCATAATATTTATCGGCCCTCCTGCAAGTGCTATCGTTAGCATGGGTTCTAAGAGGTAAGTTGTCATTGTAATGAGCAACTCGGGTGAGTCTGAGGATCTGTTCAGTGAATCAAAGAATATCATGTCAGGTAATACTCCCCAGCAGAATATGGAGTTCTCCTGACAGGTCCTTCCAGCTGCTGGTGTTCCGTGTGTGCCAGGATACCACGGGCATGATCAAGATCCCGCTTTTCTGTATAGGCAATCGCAAGACATAGGTGATGCAAGCTGTCGTATGAACAATTATAATACTGACCTAACTATAGGTTTCCCTGTCTTAATCAAGGCGATTCATGGAGGTGGGGGAAAGGGAATGCGAATTGTTAGCGACACCTCCGAAGCCGCTTTCTACGAAGCCCTTTCATCTGCCCAACGCGAATCGCTGAAGGCCTTTGGCAATGACATTGTTCTTATAGAGAAATACATCGAACGTCCCAGACATGTGGAAGTCCAAGTATTTGCTGATACGCATGGGAACATAGTCAGCCTTTGGGAACGTGACTGTTCAGTCCAGAGACGAAACCAGAAGATTATAGAGGAGGTTAGCCATCCTATGGGTTCAATCATAAGGCAAATGCGAAGTCAATTTATGCTCCTTTCTTGCTCAGGCGCCTGCACCAGGCCTCTCATCCGAACTTCGCGCCGATCTAAGCTCAAAAGCTATTGCCGCGGCAAAAGCTGTGAAGTACGTTGGAGCTGGCACTGTTGAATTCATATTCGACACTGATACAGAGAAGTTCTACTTCATGGAAATGTTGGTTGCGGTCCTCGATTTTTTTCGCCGTCTACTGAACAAAGGCACGATAGGAATACACGACTTCAAGTTGAACACCCAGTGACTGAGATGGTGACTGGTTTGGACCTTGTAGACTGGCAATTGCAGGCTAGTGATTCCCTATCTTTTCCCTTCTCGTCGCTAATTTTGACGATAGGTGGCAGCGGGCAATCCTCTTCCCCTCACCCAGGCGTCAATACCCCTCGTCGGCCACGCCTTTGAAGCCCGTATATATGCTGAAAACCCACGGAATAAGTTCCTTCCAGACTCCGGTTCACTCCTCTATTTGTCCACTCCTTCACCGACACATACTTTTGCACCCGAATATTCCTCCATAGCCGCTAGGCCAACAGTGTCCGATCTCCAGCCTTCGCTGACATCGCATGACTCAACGACAATTAATCCGTCATTGCGCATTGAACAAGGTTTCCTACAAGGTTCTCAGATTGGCGTTTTTTACGATCCCATGATTGCAAAAGTTGTCGTTCATGGTAAAGATCGCACAGAAGCATTACGGATGCTTCGGCAGGCTCTGTCAGAGTATCATGTTGTTGGAGTTTCGACAAACGTTGACTTCCTCCAGACATTGGCTGGTAATCCATCATTCGTAAACGCAGAACTCGAAACAGGCTTCATTCCGGTGGGAAATTTCATGGAGTCTGATAGTTTCATCATCATTGACTGTATGTAATCCTTCAGAAATATTTTGAAGAACTCTTTCCTGCCATTGAAGAACCGAAGCCAGAACTTCTTGCCCAAGCCGCTCTGTTCATTGCACTCCGTGACCACACAACTCCTCCACCACCTAGTAATGTCTCACCATGGACCTCACTTACTTCTCGTCGATTTGGTGGGGATGAATATGAGCGCACTATCACTCTACAAACGGATGGTGCCGAAGAGCATTTTATTGTTCATGTCGTTTCAATTGCACCTGGATATTTCAATATCACTGTAAGCACATCGGCTGGTAGCACAGCGTTCCCGTCCGTGGCCGCGTCTCTCTCCTCTCCAACAACATTGTGTTCGACGATCAATGCGCAATCGTTGAATACAACAATTGTGTCCCAACCTCCACCATCAACTGTCCCTGTATCGACCAATCCTACCACGATGGAGCGCCTGCATATCTTCGCTTGTGGTCATCACAAAACCACTCTGGTCGTGTCACCGCCGAATTGGCTTCTCTCCCTTGGAGGCGATGTCTTGAGTGCAACCAAAGGTGCTTTGAAGGCGCCCATGCCCAGCTTGGTGGTAGATGTACGTGTCAAAGTTGGTGATCGCGTGGAGGCTGGTCAGACTGTCATTGTTCTGGAGAGTATGAAGACGGAAACTGTACTTAGAGCCAATACCGCCGGTATCGTCAAGGCCATTGGGTGCAAGAATGGTGAAATGGTTGAGGAAGGCAGAGAATTGGTAGATATAGAGAAGTCGGATTGAGACGAGACGAATCGGCGTTGAGACACTAGAAACTTGGTGCTAATTCCCCTCTGTGTTCATGGATCTGTGTACTTGTGTATTTGAGTAATTAGTAGAGGATAACGCTACAAGAATATGGAGATATATTATACAAGGAATGATGGCACTACTGAGTAACCACTGAGACACCCCCACCAGGGGTCGGGGTCGTTGCATCGTGCCCAGTGGCCATTGGTGGTAACACAGTCCGGTGGGTATTCGGCAGAAGGGGGGCACCAGACCCAGGGGGCTCAGGATTCTGAGTGCCAGGTGGTGTGGTCTCTGGAGTGTCTGCCACTTCTTTTTGTTTGACAACCACCGGAGGCGGCGGAGGGAGACGATGTTTACGAGGAGGGTTTGCCTCTATGGAACGAACGATCTCATCGAACTCTTCTTTGCCAGACCAAGTTCTAACGGCCTCATTCATCCCGTCAAAGCTTTTGGATTGAGCAAGCATGTGTCGCATGGCTACGGCGTCTGTCTTTTTAACGTTGATATGCTGAGCTTTGAACTGGGCGGTACAAAACTTAGTGAGACCCCAGTGATTGTCAAAGTATTTCGACTATTGTCCGATGATAAGTTGGGGAATAGTGATAAAAAAAGGAAACGTACAAGTCGAAGATATGAGGGTATAAGTGTCTGCTCAATATCTTCTAAAGGACAAGGCGAAAAGCAAGATGGGTTTGCTTCGGCAGCGCGCGCAATCATCACGGAATGCGCTCCTTTGTGAACGATCATGAATATCAAGCAACTCAAGGCTTCAAATGTAGATTAACACACCTGTAACGGCGCGAACTCGTTGAGCATCATTCCATCCAAGGCAATCTCCATTCTCAATGACAGCGATCCCCTTTCCCATCCCCTCTACAAAGTCTACAATCTCCCGCAGACGTTCAATCATTGCACGGTCTTTGTCTCTCATGTTCCTCGTTCTACAGTGAACGGTCAACGCGCTGATGCCTGTGTTCACGATGCGCTCTACGAGTTTGAGTGTGTCCTCTTGGGAAGGTAGCAAGCGGATTTTCGCAGAAACCGTGATCTCTGGCGGCATTGCTTTCCGCAAGGCAGTGAGTATCGAGCACAGCAGGTCAGGATTTGTGAGAAGAGCAGCACCCATGCCGGCGTGTGTCGAAAATGGCTTCGGGCAGCCGCAGTTAAGATCGATTCCAGATACGTCTTGCATGACGGTCTTCGCAGCTTGGACAGCAAGCTCTGGGTCGGAAGAACCGATTTGATATATGAGATATGGTTTTTCGATTGGATGGGTGGTGAACATTGCTCTGGATTTGCCATTGTAGGATATCACACCAGTTATGGCTGGATCAAGGAAGTTGTTAGCATGAAAATCATGGCCATGCAAAGTCGTACGGACGATCTACAACCCGTTCTGCGTGAAGAATTGCTTTATCCACCATCTCCGGTCCCCATACCAAGGTGGCTCCATGCTTGAGAGCGAATAGTCTTGTTGGTACTATATAGATATGAGACGAGAAGTAAAGATGTAGGTATGAACGCACAGGTGCCAGAACGGACCATGGGTGCAAGAAATATTCCGTTCTTGAAGTCATCAGGAGTAAGATGATCAATCTTTGGCTTTTTCGTCACTCGAGGATCAGGAGAAGCAGATCGTGAGCGAGCCATTATGTTGAAAGAAAAGCGAAGGGCCCTGATACTCGTCAAGAACTTCAAATTCATAAAAAATGTTGAACAGCCCTCTAGTCCTCCACTCGGAACGATCATCGGATCTCGGTTTACAGGAATGCGTATATACGTTATATAGTATACAAAATATGAGAGGATTATTGTACTTGTGATAGAACAATTGCCCATTGGTTGTATCTTGTGCAGTCAGGCACATATTCCTTGCAACATTGAGAAAAAATTAGAAATTGAAAACATTATATGTTAAAATTAGGAAAGTTAAACTCCTATTAGATCTATGATTGAAAGCAAGATGACGACTATGACTATGTATATACCATTACAGAGAGGAGTCCATTAAAGTTTGCAACCAAAAATTCGGACTAGAAAGCAAATCAGAGTCTTGCTTTAAACAGGGAGAATCCGTATACTCACTAGTACCATCCGGTTCACCAATACCATACAGCATCTCAGTGGGATGAAAAACAAGGGAACTCAATCTTGGAATAAAGGTCGAGGGTAGGGCTCGAGAAGGGGGGCTCGAGAGCCCGGTAGCGGTGGTATGGTCTGATAGGTTCTTGTTACGGGACAGAGAATGAACAACTATTTGCTGAGATCTCCACTGAGTGGGGTTGATGGCCGAAGTGCTATGATAATGTCAATTGAATACATCAAGACAAGACTGAAGGTACCAACACTGCGAAGACTGCGGAGGCAGGGTGTACATCAAAGGCAGAAAGACCATCTGGTAGAAGATCTATGGTCTCTACTGCATCATCTGAACCACGGAGATCCCATAATTTGACCTGGCCGTCCAAACTTGCCAAACGGTCAGAAATGAGACTGAAAAGGACATGTTTACAATTGACTCTACCTCGCAGACAGTAGCTGTCCCCTGATAGTAGGGTGCCATCGTACATTTTGAACCCACGCAGTGTGCTCAGAGTAGGTCCTGACAATAGCGTCCTCTTCCTCCAGGCGACGGTCAAACACCTTTACAACACCATCCGCAAAACTGGCGATGAAAGTCTGATCTGACAGACTGTCCGACACGATAGCAGTCACTGGACTCTCAGAGCCAGTATCCAGATCCTAGTCACGTCAATATAGTGATCTACAAGGCTTTGAGTATAACGTACCAGACCCGAAGTCTCTGTCTGTGCGTCCCAACATCTGATGATACGAGAGTCACCACCAACTAACAAGTGCCCAGAAGACTGCCTCCAGTCGGTGATGACACCAGCTCCTTGTCGCAGCTGGATAACCTCATTGAGTCCACGGAAAGCGCTGACCATTTGCACCGGGCCTTGTTCCAAAGTAGGGTCGTAGTTGCGATAAAGTCGAATAGTACCCTCAGCTGAATGTTTTTTCGTCAATCACGTAAATCATGAAGAAACGGCCGACTCGCACCAGAAGCAGTAACGATAATCCCTCCCACGTCTTCGTTTATGATATGAAGGGAGGTTATACTCGTACCCCTGGGATTACCGTTACAGAAGTAGTTCAAGCGCTTTCTCTGTGACCAGTCCCAGACGCTACATGGAAGTCAAGCAACCTGCACCGGAGAGAAACTTTAGGCGGACGAACGATATCATATCAGTCTCGTTGGCGACTACCAAGTGCTGATCATACGAATGGAAAGCCATGGTCAGAGGGTGGCCAGTAGCTTGAACTGTGGCAACTGGTCTCTTCCATTCACGTTCCTCTGTTGTCTAACGTCAGGTTTTGGGTACAAATCTCTGATAACACTCACCGGCGGTGGCACTGTGGCGCAAGGTCTCGGCATGGATCTGTTCATTCCTCTGTTGACGCCAGACCTGGTAGTTATACTGCACACTTCCAGGCTCATCGGGTTCGGCTTGCTGTTGTAAAACTCCACGTCGATGCTAACCCCGATTTGAATAAATCAGGGACCTACCCTCATCTGTGGCTCTTTGAAATACTCCATACACCAATCAAAATACGTGCTCTTCAAAGGCAAAACGTCACGAATCCCCGATCCAGTTCCCAAACCAAGGATGACACTGCCGTTTGAATCAATAGAGAATGTACTACCATTAGGACTTGGAATGCCTCCGTGATGATGGTGGTCACGATGATGACCGCCGTGACTACTGTGATGGTGTCTACGTGGATGACTAGCAGCTCGACGGCGAGATCGTAGGCGTTCCATATCCTCTTCCATCAGTGCCTCCATCACATCGCAAGGAAGGAAATCCATCGGTGCTTGCGAGGCTTCAGGTAGTTCATGTCCTGTCAATTTTGGCGAAGGAGGGTGTCGGGATGATGAAGCGCCCTGGGGTGTCGGTGGACGTGAGTATGGGGATGTATATTGAGCGAAGTTGAGGTTGGGTGATGGTGGTCTAGAAACATCGTTGTGCAGTGTGATAGTGACACTTGTGGCAGGAGAGGCGTGTCCGTCTTCTGAAGAAGGGAATGCGATACCGCCTGCTAGTGACTTCAAAGCGCTCGCAAAAGACGTGGTGCGTCGGAGCGTAGTAGTGACGCCACTGGAAATCGTGTTCATTGTCTCACTTCGCGAGATAGAAGATCGAAGGCCACCTGGAGATGGCGGAGGAAGGTGATGAGAAACAGAAGATTGCAAAGATGGAGTGCGCGTTCTCAATCCACTCGTCTGTGGCGAGCCTTTGCGATCTACTGGTACAGTAGGTGGAGCGTTGAGGGAAGATGATTCGAGCCTCGTGAAGGGGGACTCAAGGAGAAGCGCCATTATATAATCCACAATCGTTTGAGCATGGGTGGCGACTTCCTGATATGCGTCGATGGAAAGATCCAAAAGGACTACAAAAATGGTGAAGAAAGACGAAAGAAGGACTCGGTTCTCTTCCCTTAACATCTCGTCATCATTGAACGAGTCTAGCCACTCGCCGATTGCCTGGTTAGTCACATCCTCGTCGTGCATGTGGGATTGTCCGCTTGTGCCAGCGCGCCACCTGCGATCTTCTTCCCAGTACAGCCAAGCACAGACCACGAAGTACCCCCTCCACTCCTTAACGAGACAGCTGATCACAACAAGCAGCTCCTTCCTGCACATGGGGCTCGCATCGTCCTTGATCGCGAGAGTAGCACCCGTAGCTACCGCAACCTCCATCCGAAAGTGAACACGCTCTTCCAATTGATACATAGTTCCCGTTCCACCTCCACCATGTCGATCAGGAAACTCAGAACCACTAGCACCCAAGAATGTGCCTAGTGCATAGAGTGCAGCTGCACGCACTTCTGTCGCGTCATCTGACAATAAAGCAATGAGTTTGTCCTGTGTGCCGCGGTCAACACCGTAGACCTTGATCTCGTCGTTAACATCCCACATCTGTGCAATACAGAGGGCCGCCCACTGCCGCAATAGGAAGTCGGGCTCGTCTAGACGTTCGTAGCAGTTGTCAAAGACACGTTCACTCCAGCATGCTTGCTGGCCTAGAGGATGATCGCGAGATATCGCAGCGAGGATGAACGAGCACATAGCTTTATGCTCTGAGCTATTAGGTAGCACGTCATCGCTCTTCGCACCCAGAACGCTAGCGAAGTATTTGTATCCCTGTGTGTTGATGAGGTCAACCTGCACGGTGGAATCGACAGCGAGAATGCGCGCCCAGATGAAGATAAGCACCGGGCGAAGATCGGGGCTTGGAGCTTGGAGGAGTTTAGAGATGTACGGGAAGATACCGATGGTTAGGACAAGATGAACTGCCCATGGACCGAGATCTACGAACTGAGAAAGGAGAATGAGAGCACGAAGACGATGGGGTTGAGAGAGGAGGACTTGAAGCACGATCGGAAGTTGGTCTGGTGGTTTGCGCGGGACGAGGTGCTGGTCTACGCCTCTCTGCTGACTCACAGTTTCCGGAGCTCCATTGTACCTGTCTCCGGCAGGCGGTAGGGACATAGGACCTTTTTTGGTCAAAGCTGATCCACCCCTCGAAATCCATACCTCGAAAGCGGTAAGTTGGTCAGCAAAGAACCGATTGCGCTGATATTGGTAAGACTGCTCCCCAGTTTTTGATGTGCTCTGACGACCGCCCACACGACCAGGTCTAGCTGTGACGGGTTGTGGCGTCGGTGCGCCCACAACATCTAGGTTTGTACCTGTTTTCTTCAAAAGTTCGGGCAATTGTCGGAGACAGGTATCAACTGCAAGATCCCAGGTGGCCCAAAGTGGGTGCGTGTTGGTAGGAGGAAGAGATGGGTATGTGTGAGGAGTGCAATGATGGTCTTTCATAATACGTTCTGCCAGTAAGAAGTTCCGGAATAGCGAGGCGATTAAGAGATCGCATCTATATAGGCGAGTAAATATCTCGCGTGAAAATGTGGTCCATGCAATTGTATCAGTGATAGCAGTGAATATCCAATTAAGTTCTCCAAGTGGCGTACGTCGGTCCTTCAGATCGCCAGGTAGCTGGAGGACCATATCGGCAGTGACCATGTTAGGCAATTGGTGATTCATCAAGTAATATCGTAAGGCGATATCAATGGGTGAAGTCAGACATGATGTGAAAATGTCAGCGGGGAGTTCTGGACATGAGGGAAGCTGTTCGTTTGCTGCACACGCGGCGAGCTGTATGGAATTCATTAAGGGTTGAGTGCCGTCCGCATATCCACCGTGCATCATGTTGACTTCGTGGTCGCGTCGTTCAGCGAAAAGATTGAAGTTGTTCAAAAGATGGCCAGCAGCGGAGCAATCCCAAATGTATACACACGGAGAGCCTAGCCAACCTTGCAATTCCTGGAGGGACACCGGAATGTACTGCGTGTAGTCACGGTTGAAACACCATAGCTCGCCACTTGCGGTGGGTTTGGGTACTCCGTGTCCATTGTAGTAGAATAGCACAGCTTCTTCCTTGGCCTGTCGACGGGCGGTCTGACAAAAGCGCTTCAAATCGTCCTGGGAAGGGTCCAGAATGGGTTTATAGCCGACTTTGGCACTGAGCCCCTCGAACTGGTGGTGTAGATTCGATCCAATTGCCTCTAGAGCCTTGTGTGAAGGCATGGTGTGCGGGTCGACCCAACATTCGAGGACAGCACATGGGTTAGTTTTGATAATGTCCGGAGGATCGACATCGATATTGAGACACAAAACCAAAGCCGCGTGCGCCGTGCGAATTCTCCCAGGCGAGGAACCACGCCATGGGATGGGTTTTGAAGACCACGGAGGGTCAGGAGTGGGATTACCACACGTTAAATGTCGTTTAGCAGACCAATAAGGTATTGAGGGTGTCGCATCAGGTAGAGTTTCCACGGAGCCTAACCGCCCGTCAGGACTTGCTGTATCCCTCGATCCATGAACTTTTGAGTTATCAGACCGCGAAATGGAACCATAATCATGGTCAGTTTCCGACGGGGTGCTCCGGCCGTTTCTGGAACGCGAACCCTTGCCCCACGAGCCCTCTGTCACAAGTCAGCCAAGGAATTCTCCTGGGACGAAGCCGGCCACTCACCTGTTGTAAACAGATGACCATTACGACGCGGCTGCTGTGCCTGCACCTGCTCTGCATACATTATCCCCTCACAGCTTGCTCTTGAGTTTGCGAAAGGTACTCAGCCGTACTGGTACTTATTTCGCACGCTCCCTGGAAATGGATTGCGATCAAACAGATGCTTGGATAGTACAACGAAAACTGTACCCGGAAACAAGTCAAGCAAGCTTTCACGCGCACGTATGACAACACGAGAGGAAGTGCCACAATGCAACCTTGAGGAAACGGAAGCGACAACTCCGATTCCGATTTGTGATCCTCGCTAAGACCCGAATTATACACGATCACTTAAACTGTTTACTGTGTGCTGCCTGCTTATCCTGTATACGCGCGACGCGCCTCGGCGACACGTATTGGGGAAAATCTCTCACAAGAATATCCACTAGATTTTGAGCTTGTCTCAAAGGCTCAGGATGGACACCGCCGACGGGCCAGCACTTGGAACAATCGTTACCACAGCACAAGGGAAAGGCGTTGTCCGGTACTCAGGCGCAACTTCATTTTCGAAGGGAAAATGGGTGGGCATAGAGCTCTACGAAACGAATGGCAAGAACGACGGCTCGGTTCAAGGCGTGTCTTATTTCACTTGTAAGATGGGACATGGGATCTTTGTCCGTGCCAGCCAAATCAAGAGCACGCACGGTTCTGAGTTCGAAGTATTGCAATTTTTACTGGCATGAATCGCAAATGAGCTGAGTACTCTGTAGCGTACAGCCCCTGCTGCCCGACCAA
The DNA here is from genome assembly GCA_020091625.1 of Termitomyces sp. 'cryptogamus'. Classification (NCBI taxonomy): domain Eukaryota; kingdom Fungi; phylum Basidiomycota; class Agaricomycetes; order Agaricales; family Lyophyllaceae; genus Termitomyces; species Termitomyces sp. 'cryptogamus'. The sequence goes on from JAGYZC010000001.1 coordinate 6,465,152, forward strand.
CTGTAGGCCACCAACGGACAAGTAGCTCAGGGCTTCTGCGAGCCAGTTCAATACGCACACCTCCCTCTTCGAATGCATCCCGCTCAACAAGTCCCGCGAAACCTGCAACCCCGGCGAAAGTTGCTGCTTCAACCTCGTCAATAGCAGCACCATCAAGTTCTCTGACCACTTTGCGCATGTCCCGGCGAGGGTCTCCAACGAAGCGCAATTCCCTTTCTCTGCAACCCAGGAAGTCTCTCACAACCTCTGCGTCTTCCGCCGAAGGCATCGGTAGCTCACCTGGTCCCAGTCCTCCGCCGAGATTGCTCAGTTCCTCCAATAGCCAACCTGTGAGACGTACATCATCACCATTAAACGCGCCGCCGATCAGTGCATCCCCTCCAACAACTCAAATGCCTGTGCGGTCCCCCACTTCAACATCCGCACGCCCGCCTCCCGTTTCATTCCAGGTCACGCCTTCAGAACAATCGAAATCCCCTTCACGCCCTCCTTCATCGCTTCAAACTCCAATAGTAAGTCGAAAAAATAACCATGTTGGTGACTTTGCATTAAGTCCATTGAGGAAGGTTCAGGAACACGTGCAGGACGATCAAGAAATGCAGGAATTGCGTGCCAAAATCCGTGTATTGGAGGCCAAACGCGCCGACGACTCGCGACATGTCCAAGAACTCGAAACGCGCCTCTCCGAAGCTGAATCTTTCGTAGCATTGCGTCCAAAGCTCCAGGCAAAACTCATGTCGCAACAAACAGAGCTTGCTGCTGCGAAGCGGGAGCTTGCAGATGCACAACAATTGGCGCAATTGTCCGAGACACGACTTCTTGACGCTCAAGAACAACTTGAGATGGCCATGTTAGACAAGGAGGTTGCTGAAGAGCGCTCCGAGTTGGCCGAAACGGAGCTGGAAGAGCTAAAGGAGAAATTTGCAGTTCTTGAGGTCGAGACCAAGGTACTCAGAGAAGGTGGCGGTACGTACACGACCATGCACAGAAAGAAACTTCTTCCGACCTTTACAAAATCCTTATTACAGAGGAGGGTGATCCTGACGCTGGCAAGACCTCGTTGGCTTACATTCAGCTTGAGAAGCAGAACGAGCGGTTGAAAGAGGCTCTTATTAAGTATGTAATTTGCATAAATCATAATAGTTGGCGTGAGGCTGATTTATCTACTTTGGATCAAAAGGCTACGGGATATGACTCAAGAGACAGAGCAGGACCAGCGGAGGCGAATAACTGAGATGGAGAAGGATATCATAGGACTCGACGATCTTCAATGTAAGTTTTTTTTGTCCATTTTCCCCGTTCCTCTTTAGCAGTCACCTTCAGCGCAATATGAATCTACTCTCATCAAATTGTCAAATGCCGAGGTTCAGATTGAAGACTTGAAGCTGCAGCTTGACGATGCTCTTGGTGCGGAGGAGATGTTGGTACAGTTGACCGAGCGTAATCTCGTGCTTGGAGAGGTATTGGCTGAAACCTCCTGTTATTATGCAGGTTGCTCACAGGCTTGGCCTAGAAAATTGAAGAGATGCGTATTACGATTGAGGATCTTGAAGCTCTGAAAGAACTCAGTGATGAACTCGAAGAGAATCATATCGAGACAGAAAAGCAGCTTAACGAAGATTTGAGTACGAGGATGTTTCTGTATCTCAGGCTCTTTGCTCATACAATCTATAGACCAGAAGGATGCTCAGATTCACCAGCACGTCCAAAGGGTCGAGGCTCTCGAAGACACCTGCCAAGATCTCGAGAACACTATAACCAAGTTCCGGGACCTCGTTCTTCAATTACAACAGTGAGTCTCTTCTCTTATTAACCACATGGTATCAACTAGCGACCCAGCGAACTTGATGATCTTCGAACACAAACTCAAACTGCCCAGACTGAGTCGGCGACAGCAGCATCGCAGACTGCAGCAATGATGTCACTCAATCTGAAGCTTCAATCGTCTGCTTTGAAGAATCAGGCGAAGAATATTGACCTTGAGATTCGTGGATTAGAAACTCGGGAGACGAAGGAGCTCCTTGGTATAGTCCAGGTATAGATATACTGCCATACATACATTGGGAACATTTCTTACTCTCACCCTTTTGCAGCCCTACCTGCCTGAGCTCTACGTCGAGTCAGACACGGACGCGACAAACTGTTACATGTTCTTCCAACGATTGGCGCACAAAGCTGACCTCATCAACAATGTGGTGGCTCAGGCTCATGGTTTACCGGACTCTCTCAATGGTTCTGTTTCTGAAACACTTGTCGGTGTCTGCGAGGCATGTGTTGTTTTTACGTAGCGTTAGACATGTCTGATGGTCAACTTTTAGATGCGCGCACGCATTTCCGGACTCTCAACCTTGTGCAAACGTTTCGCTGCCGTCTTGCGGCGGTGTGATGTAGAATCTTTCCTCACCATTGGACGGATTTTCCCTGAAATTGCACCTATGGAAAAGCGAATTGATATGCACATCAATCTCCTCAGAAAAGACGAATTCAGAGAGATGGAGTGTGTCAGTGATATCATAAAGTAAGACATATCCCATTATGCGTTTTTCAATCTTATTGGATGCCTTCCTCAGGATCCAGGCGCAGTTCGATCACCTTGCAGAGACTTACTTCGACGGTTTTGACCATGATTTGGGCGAACGTGAACTTGGCTATGTGTTGTCCTTCGATCATGACCTCGACATGTTCGCTGCTTCAATTGGGCTTGCCAAGACTTCCGTGGAATCCATTCTCAAGGAAGAAGGTACGAAACAAACATTGACATTGGGTTTCGTTCTCACACGTAGTTATTAGAGGTGGTTTTAGATATGGGAGGCTATGACATTGAGACAGAGCTGTTTGCACCTCTCCAGACGCTCTTAGACAATAGCAAAAGTGCCAAAAGTGTGTCTAAGTGCGTGATGTTATGCTTTCTGATATTGTTCCTGTGCTGATTGGTTTGTAGGAAATTGACCAAGCGAATGGACGACCTCACTGAAGATTCCTCTGCACTCAAGGTTCACTTAGTTCCAGAGATGAAATCTCTCAGTGACCTCGCTGCTGAGTTGGTCAATTTTGGTATTTCGGTTCGTATATTTTATGTCCTTTCCATACCTCAGTTACTGAATCTATACATCTCAGCTGGCTCAACAAATTATGCCTCACTTGAGTGCCGCGCGAAGTGGAAAGTCTTCTTTCCAATTGACGACATTACTTCCCATTGTGAAGCAAACAGCTTCTGCCACAGTTGCTAAGAACATCAAGCCTGGGGAATCGGTTTGGGATGCTATCGGAACTTCGATAGCGACTGTTGTGCAAGAAGGTAGCAAGCTCCTTCCATTGGCGTTAGAAGACGAGAATGTTCAGAAAAGTCAGCGATACTTTTGAGTACTCTTTTGCTGGTCCTGACGGCTCTTTAGTTTCTGGCACGGCCCCTTGGATCAACAGGGTTGCAGAAATCAAAGCCAGCTTAGCAGTCAATGTTGAAGCTGAACGCAAAGTGGCTCAGCTCAACGACGAGATGCAAGGTCTTTTCCGGACTCTCAAGACTAGGGATCAGAGCATTCAGGAGACTTCCGTGAAGATTGAACTCATGGAGCGCAGACTCGAGGCGGCCAGGAGACAGACAGACACCATCGCCAATCTTGAAAATGAGATTACGAAGGCTAAACGACAGGAACGTGCATACGAAGAAGCGATGGAGCAACTCCAGGCGGACTTGGATGCTTTGGAGCAGGACAATGCCAAACTCAAGACTTTGGCAGCTGGACAAGAACGACAAGGTGCGATTATGATGTCATCCTGACCAAAACTTTTCCTCATTGAATCCTGGATTTCCTCCAGGTATTCGGCAACCAGAGCCAGAAATTATTCCTATCGAAGGGAGCCTAGAGACGTCGCACCTTTTGGAGCAAATTGACGCGCTCAGAGGGACCGTACGCTTCCTTCGGACGGAGAATTCATATCTCAAGGGTCAGGATTTGCTCAGAGAAATTGAGAGCCTACCACCTCTTCTTGGGCCGCTCAGTCGCATGCCAACACCTCCGCTCGATCCTTCTGGGCTCTCCGATTCGGACGACTCAGATACGGAAGCGCCCTTGCCATCGCTAACCTTACGTTCTCTCACGACAGAGACGAAGCAATTATACCGAGATGTCATCAGATTTTCATCTTCACCTCGTGTTGTCGATCTATCCACCTTGAATTCGAAGCGAGCAGAGGCTAAAGGTGGCAAGGTGTGGTTACCCAAGAAACAAACACCTGCCCACCAAGTTTGGGAACGCAAGATGGAGGCGGAGCGATTGAGTAGGCGGGTCCAAGGTTTACGAGACCGAGCGAACTTAATATGACTTAATGATCTGCCATGCTGGCGTCCTGTTGAGCTGAAAAAAACACAGGATCTTTTCGTACCAATATCTCCAGGACGGATTCCCACAAAACAACAAGCAGCAAACAAATCACAAATGATACGTCATTGACGGGCCCAGACTATTCTCGATACGATCGATCGACCTGAGACCCAATGACAATACTATAGTGTCCTGTAATAAATATTTAAATCCTCGCCCAACATTCGCAAATCCTGACCTGCATTATTTGCATTCGAACAGTATTGGGTTTGCACAATTACGGTGGCACCCCCGAACAAAGTCTCTTGCACCTCCATACAAAGGCGATCGAGGTGCAGGGTTAGTGTTTGATGCTTTCGAATTCCTGGGTGCAATCGGAGGAAGACAGATGCAATATGCATCGACTATTAAAGATTCTTTGAGGACGTTCCGTGGCGTCGCTCTCTTTTCAGGCTTCCCTAGACAGCATCGGTAATCTTGTTGACTTTATCGATCTAGTTCCAGAGTCGTAGATTTACGAATATCATGGGATTCCAGAATACTTAGCCATGGACTATAGAAGATTTTCATGGCTTAGGCGTCAAGTAGGTTCAAGATATTATATGGTACAAAGATACATACAACACACTGTCTAGTCTTTTAGCCCTACACCCAGTCTTTCAAGACTCCATGGGCACATCACCATCCCCACGCTGATCTCCTTCCGCATCGATCTCCTCGAACACAAGTGATCCTTGCTGCTCCTTCAGCCACTGCACACTGCGCTTTTCATCCATGAAGTATGTATATGCCCGACGCAGGTCTTCTACATCTACGTGCTCCGCCTTACGCTTTCTCGCGATGACCTGGGCACAAGATATCAGGTTCAGTGAGTATCGCAGCGTCGTTTGCATCGCCATCATTGTAAGCACTGTCGCAGCCTCTTCCGTCAGCGTTACATCCTCTTCTTGAGATCTTGACAGGAGAGAAAGGTTTAGATGGTGCGGTGTAAGGGAACCAAGGGAATAGACCCATACCTGATCTGGATAATCTGTTGGATATCTTCCTCGCTATAAGGTTTTGTGCTGACAATGAGAACGCGGTCAAGAAGGTCTACGGGCAGGCCATGAGGGCTGCGGAACTTGGTCCCGCGTATACGAGCCATTCCACGGTTGGATGCCATGATGACCAGCGGGGAGAGCTCGTTCTCGAGCGCGCGATTTAGGAAAGAGAAGCATTCGATGTCGAGCATATGTACCTCGTCGATGAACAGAACCTAGATTGAACGTCAATGAACGAAATGGAGTTGAGGAGCACACAAGGGGACATACACCTGGTATAATCTCGGCCTTGCCCTCTTCTCGCCACTCTGCAACCTTGGTGTTGATCTGATTCCGTAGCTCAGGTTTGATTTCGCCCGTGTCGCCAGCGAAGAGGGCAAGGAAGCCCTGTGTGCGGCTGTTGATAACGTCTATTTCGTGGAGTGACACTGTATGCACGACTTCTTTACGTTTTTGAATTTCACCCTCAGGGCATTGCACGAACTTGGTCTGTGGCGCGTCATATTTAGTTTTATGTCGATCTGCTGGGTTGAAAATGATAAACAAACATCTGCACCCATAGCATCGTAGTCTCGGGATCTTGCGAATGAACGTCCAAGTTTTGTGATTTTGCCTGAGGTTTTGTCGATGGCAATAACATCCCCCGCGAGCACCTTCTCCTTAGAAAGGGCATCAATCATTTTTGTACCTAAGTCATATATCGTCTCCATGTCCGTAGTTTTGATAGTAAGCTTCCCCGTTTTGGTAGCCTAAATTCACGAATGAGAGAGAAATTAGACGAACGTGACGAGCGACGCACCCCAGTGAGACTCCGGTCAATCTGGATCTCAACTACCTCACCCTCAATGAGCTCAGTCTCCTCCTTGATCCTCACACCAATACTTCTTCGGAAAGCTTGAGTAAGAGCTTCGGTTTTGGACATTGAGAGCGAAAAAACTTCGCTTGCAGCAATCATAGTAAATGGCACGTCCTGGCCCAGTGTTTGTGCCATGCCTGCCATGGATTAAGAGGTGGTATTAGTCTGTCAAGAACGTGTACGTACCTAATGCAATGGCCGTCTTCCCAGTCGACGGTGGTCCAGCAAAAAGCATCGCACGACCAGCTATCCGTCCCTCCTGTACCATTTTGAGGATCATGCCCGCAGCCTTTCGCGCCTGCGCCTGTCCAACCATCCCTTGCGAGTTCCCTCGAGGTTCGAGCCGGTCGTCGAGACCCAAACCATGGATATGTGAGTGAGCGCCTATAGAGTTTAGGTGTTTGAGTTGATTGTTTATGTCCCTCTTTGTCCAGCGCACCTATGCGCTCCATTTTAGTGATATCACGCAGCTCAGAGGTCCCTGTAGTTATCTGCATAGCCTTGGAGGAGTTTAGTAGCTGTCAGAGCTAGATAGGTGTTCGAGGCTCACCATGGTTGGAGAATAACGCGTCTGTTTTCGGGCCAAACAAAGAAAAAGTTCTTCTCGTGTCCTTTCGAGTTGAAAAAAGAACAGGATTTTTCCATACCAATATTTTGGTACGGATTCTCACAGAATACAGGTAAGGACAACTTCAAGCAGCGGAGAATCCATAAATGATCTATACATAGGTTCACAGTTACAAATTAACATCATTCACGACTCGGGGCAGGCGTGGGGCTATTCTCGATACGATCGATTTGAGATCCAATGGCAATAGTGTCCTGTAACAAATCTTCACCCAACATTCGCAAACCCTGACCTGCATTACCTGGGTTTGAACGCTGTTGAGCTTGCATACGCTGTTGAGGTGGCACCCCGAACAAAGTCTCTTCCTGCACCTCCCCATGAAGGTGATCAAACATCTCATCGTCATAAGAATCATCAAAACCGTCATTTTCAACACTGCCTGCGAAGGGATGGACGGGAGCGAAATCCGGGTTGGCGCCTTCATCATTGAGAGAGTCGCTAGAATGATTGGAACCAAAGGAATCGTCTGAATCGTCGCGGGCTCCTGCGGACGCCATGAGGAATGCATGGGATGGGTGTGCGGTGTTGTTGATTTCATCCATAGAATCAGAATCAGAATCCATACCCAAGTCTTCATGCTGATGGACTGGGGTGATGGTTTCTTCATCAAAGATCGGTGAAGATGTAGCAGGATCATCTGAAATCAGTTCGCTTGTTTTCAAGGATCCATGCGACCGGAGTCGCAGACCAGGAGTTGAGCCGGTGGTGCTGACGCTAGAGGGCACATTCAAGCCAACCCTCCGCATCATGCTCTCCAGGCTAGAGTCAATAACAATACTATCGCTCGTGTCGTCGCGACGGTACCGTGAGAGAGAAGGTGGAGTGGGCATAGTGCTCATCGTCGATTCATTTCTGCTGTGGAAATGACCATCTCTGGACGCATTGCCACTCCTAAACTGAACGTCCCTCACCAGATCTCGTGTGATCCTGACTGAGGCATCCCGTCTTGGGGTTTGGCCTAATTTCAGGAAGCCAAGTTCAGCCGTCGAACGTGGTGGACGAGCTGGAGACATCAAGACTGGAGGTGACATGCCTGGAGGCAATCCATCGAAAGAGTCGTCATCAGCCTCCCGAGCAGGGGTTTGATGAGATGATGTGAGTTTGTTCTTCCTGAACCTTTGAGGGGTCATAGCAGATGAGTCTGTAAGATCAACAATGCCATCCCATTGAGAAGGATCCTTATCAGGCGAAAGGAAGGGATTAAATTTCTTCGGCACTGGCGTCTTGGGCTTTCCTCTGTATTTAAGAGGCGAAGTAACTGCAGAGATCGCGCTCGCTGAGGAAGTGTCGATTGGGTAGAGACTATGGCGCAAAACATTGTGGAGGAGTGGTTCGTTAGTGTCTCTAGCCTTCCCTTTCTCGTCATGAGGTTGAAGTCGACTTTCTCTTTGTGTTGGGATTTGGGTAGGTTTATCAATATGCATCGATGGACCCTGCTCTGCTTTTGAATACTCAAGGATGGTCGCATCCTCTACAATAGATCCTTGCTGAGAGGCTGAAAATTGGCTCTTCCTGATCATAGATGGATCCAGAGAAGCATTCCATGAGGCTTCATCTTCGGACTCCTCTAATGAGGTCCTGTACGATCTTGTCATACGCGTAGTTGCTGGAGTAGAGGAGAAGGCGTCTTGACCAGGCCTGAAGGACACATTGGTGGACGTCATGCTAGACTCTATATGATGGGATTTCGACAATGAAGATGATGTTTCCAAGGATTGGTCCTGCATTGTCGAGGTCGAGGTCATCTCTGGCTGTTGAGATTCTTCATTGACAGTGGAATAATCATCAAAAGTCGGGATTTTGATTTGCGCAGCCTGCTCGTAGAATGACGTCCAGAACTAGAGAAAAAATAAGGAAAGTTTTGATATCTGTATTTGTGGCCCTATCACCTTGGCTGCCTCTCGAACAGGCTCTGTTGAAACTGCATATCGCTTAAGTGCAGGCAGAACTTTGTTTGCAAGAAGATGATGTATTTTTGCAAAATTTGCGTCGATATTCTATACATTGGGGTCAACACAATCCAGAAGGAGGCAACATAATAAGAACCTGAAGTTTCAGTGTGATCAGCTGTTCCATCTGTTCGATCTGGTCGAGGACTGGAGCCGAAGTGTCAAGTCCTGGGACAGCTATTGAGGCAGGATCTGGATTTGGTCTCCATCTAGCAGGATTCTCGGGAATTCTTGTTCGCGAATCCATAGATGTTGCAAAGTTGGAGTGAGTCCTCAGGCCTCAGTCCTGAGGGTGCATAGACGCGTTAAGTCACAAGTGACAAACGCGTGAGAGTGACAAAGAAAACAGATGAATCATATGTTCTACTGTTTACAATAATCCATGCATGGAATAATTTCTTAATTTCTCGTAAAAAAGTACATGAAGATCATTGAACCATAATCATTCCGGCAGAAACTCGGAATCATGCCTTGATCATGCTGTGTACTATCGCATTGTGACAATACTTCCAACACATAGGTTGCAATGAATCATAATACTATGTGTTTGAGTCAATAAAAAGACCTAGCCAAACGAAGTGAAGTTAGGTTTAGGTCTTAGCAAGAGATACAGGACGACATGGTCGTAAAATCCTGATGGCGTGCGCTTGCCGCGTGATGTGATTTTTAGTGACCGGCTCTCCGGTCCGGAGAGAGGATGCCGAAAATATAATCTTGCCCTTGCACTGGGATCACGTGATTGCACAATCTGGAGCCGTCCTCCCAGCGCACCACTTTGGACTTTGACCAGAGTTTGATGCAAGTGACACCAATGACCGGCTCCTCCCGCTCCGGAGACACCGAACAAACCCTCGCAGGCGGTCGCGGGCCTGCCAACCACGAACATCTCCCAGACTTGAAGTTTTCCTGAAGCAAACTGTCTTAACTTTCGACTACCGGTTGACATAGTAGTCTACGACTTAAGCCAGCAAGGAGACGTCTCCTCCTCACTCAGGCTTGAAGGTATCCCCTGAATCCCGAATATCAAATGATTGAATAGTAAGTATGCTTGAGATTTGACAATTCGGAGCTCACAAATCGATCCTCGATGTTCCCGCACTGGGCCTAAAGTTTGGAGAGACAGGCCTTCTTTACAATCGCCTCCAATTGATGATAAACACGTGCTCCTAAAAACAGTGAGAGTGAATAGTAAATTTGGATGCAACTGACACAAGATCTCGGAATGTCATAACCTCGGAGTATGCTTGTTCTACTTGGTAAGTTACTCCGAGTATAGTGGCTCCCTTCGATTCACTGCTTTATTGAAAGTTGGTATCCAGAGGAGCAATGATTGTGGAGCGTTCTGTGAGAAATACAGGGTTCAATGTATATTCGCCTAGCCCAATGCATGATTTAGGACATCGTCCAATACAATGACTTCCGACTGTCCGACGATCATTCAAGGCGTACCCCAATGACACATGCCCTACGAATCCTGAGGTTCTTCGCTCATTATAGCTCATAAAGTATGGTCGCTTCGCGCAGATGGCGGTCCGGCATCACATGAATGCGTCATGAGGACCTCCGGAAGGTCTTGGGTTGGGCAAATCAAAATATGATCTTTCTTGGTATATATACCTCCAGGATACGTCAGCCTCTGAAGTCCAACCTTGACGAACAAATATCCTGAGCCACAATGAACTTGAGGAGTTTCTTGGCTTGTAGTATATCTCTTTTGACCGGGAAACTTGTAGGGGCTCAGCTTGGATTGTCCCATGGTTTTCTGAACTTGACCTCGCCGGGTTTTTCTATTGAGCTGGTCAAGGATTCTCAAACTTTGTACTCATTGAGGCCAGTCGGTTCCTCGTTTGATTTCATTCCTGGAGATATGATGGCAAAGCGCCAGAGTAATGGTCAATATCATCTGGGAGATTTGACCTTTCGTGCGCGCAAGGTCGGCTCTACCACGTGGGTCAGCGGAGACACTTCAACTGCCAGAAGTCCAGTCACTGCCATATCAACGTCGGGGACGACGTTGGCAGCTGCCAATCTCACCCCTACGTTACCCACGTCATCCTTATTGAACATTACCCGTCGTTGGATTGTTGAAGACAACATTCTTCAGCTTTTGTTTGACGTCACCAACTCTCAGACTACTGCAGTCGAGATTGGCGCGCTTGGTATTCCCCTTGAGTTTAACAATGTGCGTTCGGTCAAATCTTCGTTTACGAGATGTAATTCCTTTTTGAAACAGATCTTCACTGACCGTACTGCCGCCCAAACGAATACACTATGCAGCTTGTTTGACCCATATATCGGACAAGATGCAGGCTATGTTCAAGTGACTCCTCTTCTCGGCACTCTTCCCCCTCTTGTTGTCCTTCCAGTTGGACAGTCGCCTCTTGAAGGATGGAGGTTTCTTCCAGAATCTACCTCAGCTGATCCTTTCTATCAATCGCAGACGTTTGAGGGTTTATACGAATGGCAGTTTCATACTTTGGCGTATGCTCAAAACGAATGGTCCGCAGTAACGCCTTGGAATGCCGCCACATCTGTAACCCTTCAGCCTGGCCAGACTCGTACCTATGGAGTGCAATTTCGCCTAGCTCCTTCGATTCGAGATATTGAACGAACAGTCAGGAGCGCTAATCGTCCTGTCGCAGTCGGTATTCCTGGCTACATCCTTCCTATGGATCAGGTTGGAAAGTTGTTTTTGAACTATTCTTCCGCGGTGCAGTCTATCAGTGTTAGCCCTGCTGGCGCATTAACATGGTCTACAAACACCGACGCAAAAACCGCGGGTTGGGTGGGGTACTCTATCACTCCTCGTATATGGGGACGCGCCCGTCTGTCAATCACATATACAGATGGTACATTGCAGACTGTCCATTACTACATGACAAATGGTGCTACCCAAGCAATTGGCGACCTAGGAGATTTCTTGACTACCTCGCAATGGTTCAATTCTACCACTGATCCTTTCCTTAGGTCACCATCCGTAATATCTTACGATCGCGAAGTAGATGCAGTAGTCAAAGACGATCCAAGAGCCTGGATTCCAGGTTTGAGTGACGAAGCTGGTGCTGGCTCATGGCTGGCAGCGACTATGAAACAATTTGTCCAGCCAAATGCAGCGGAGGTCGCGAAATTAGAACAATTTGCGACAGAAATTCTATGGGGATCCATACAGAACGAGAATGGTATGCTGCTCAATCAATTACCTTGTTACTGAAGCTTTTTTCTGATTTTCACCCTCAGGAACTGTAAAAAAGGTAAAAACATACTAAGTGGCTTTTCATTTCACTGAGGTGACCTTTGTCATCAGTCCGTCTACTTTTACGAACCTACTCTTCTGCCCTCATATCCATACCCAACTACTATCTTTTGGGGAAACTGGTGGTCTTGGAACAGGGCAGAATCTTTCGCCACCGATCGCGCGTATGATTATGTTCACGTTGCTGCTGCTTATTGGGCACTCTACCGTGTTGCTCGTAATTATCCCTCCCTTGTTAGCGTTCAGACTTGGCAGTGGTATCTAAACCAGGCCGTTTTCACGGTCGACATAATGACCGGTGGTCGCGTTGGTTTTGCAAACGATGGGCTTATGGGTGAAACCGTGATTCGCTATCTTCTGAACGATCTCAAACGCGAGGGCCTCACGGTCAATGCGACCCTCATCGAAAGTAGAATGCGGGCCAGAGAAAATGTCTGGGCTGGAGAACGATATCCGTGAGTAGTGTGCGTGATCGATCGTCTCGTCTACTCAAAGTTTGCCTTTCAAGGTTTGGGTCTGAAATGGCGTGGGATTCAACTGGTCAGGAGGGCGTTTATCTATGGGCCACATATTTCAATGACACAACAACCGCTACAAACGCCCTGAACTCTATCCTTGCATATCAACCCCTCATCCCCCATTGGGGATACAACGGAAATGCTCGACGTTATTGGTAAGTTCAATTGACCAGGCCCATCTACATATTCTGATTTCTCTGCGTTAGGGACAACATATATGGAGGGAAATTACAGCGAATTGAGCGTCAGATCCATCATTATGGCAGTGGTCTGAATGCTCTTCCCTTGATATCTGCATTCGAAGCTTCTCCAACTGATTATTACCTACTACGTGTGGGGTATGGCGGTCTCAGCGGCCCACTTTCCAATATCGACCAGGGCGGTTTCGCATCCGCATCATTCCACTCTTTCCCAGATACCTTGAAATGGGACGCATATTCTGGAGACTATGGTCCTAACTTTTCTGGGCATTCCATGGGAATTGGAACTTTTATCGTCAATCACCCAGATTTCGGATGGCAAGCCTTTGGAGGGAATGTTATATCGACCTCACCTTCCGTTCAAGTGCAGATACGTGACTCTGCCCGTCGTCGTGTATATATTGCCGCCCTTGGAACACTCCTCTCCGTAGATGCTGGCGCCTTCTCCTTGGTCTCTTATGACCCATCTGCTCAAACAGTAATCATCACTATAACTGCAGTTCCTGACGGCGTGACAGGTACTGCAGCTGCACCCAATGGCCGTCTGGTGATCGAACAAAAGGCCATGCTTTCCGGAGTCGCACTTCTCAAACCAACGGCGAACTTAGCATTTGATGCAGGGGCGTACACTGTGCCTTTTACTTCTGGCTCAGGGACTCTCACATTGGCAATGTAAGGGGCAATGCAAAAGGGAAAGTAGTATCGATAATTTGTCATCCAAATATCGTGCGTCCAAACTATATACTGGTCTGACCTACACACTTTGTTTTTCCATATCTTCAACGTGCTTTGTTTCAGCAGGATGCTCCTTGTGGAGCTGATCGGTCAAATGTGGTTTCCAGTCAGCTGAGTTCCAGGGTTTGACTCCAGATCGATACAGTTCATCGACCTGGGATAGCGGGACCAATGCAGTCAGTCCTGTTCAAACATGATGGTGATGCATTTTACCTCTTCAAGACTAAGGCCTTTGGTTTCAGGGATGAAAAGATAGACATAGACATAGCCAAAGAGAAGCATTCCGAAGAAGATCAGCAGAATGAGCGGCCCAATGCTGAGGTGCAGGCTCAGTTGCTGAACAATAACAGACGAATAAAAATACGAACCGTTGAGCAATCCTGGGCGCAAAGAATGACAATAGAAAGTTCCACAGCCTAATGAACAGCATAGAGATCGGGGCATGCCACAGCAAGAAGTTAGGACTCACCAGTTGGTTGCGCTGCCTAACGCAATACTTTTTGGGCGAACACGAAGGGGGAAGGATTCACCGAGATAAACCCATCTACAGTAGGAATCTATTAAGTCTGGCAGTAAAATTCGAGATATAGCAGCAACATACGGGGTTGGCCCCCAGAACATCGAGTAAGAGAAAACGTGTAGCACAGCAAACGCGATAAGTGTATCACCTGAGATGGGCGCAATGTAGACAACAAGTGAATCAATAATCACGCCAACTTACCTCCTCGTTTGTTCCGAGAGGTGAGCAACTCTTTTTGTGTGCCTGTCGGTGCAAGTGTGAAATGTCCAGCAAGTCCAGCCTGAAACATGTTAGTCCATCAGCGGATAGTCAGAGATTTTGACATTTTGTGAACAGACGATGATTGAACAGGCAGCCTCAAGCAGAGCTCCCGTAAGGAGGGACTATGAAGTCGTCATTGAATGGAAAAATCTTCTATGATAGGTCACTCACGCGACGTCGACCCCAAGTCTCTATCAAACGCTGTGGAGAAGAATGGGCCAAACTTGACTTCTCATCCACAATAAGTGAACGCACCAGTGCAGGGACAGTTCCCACAACAGAAACTGCGCCGAGGATCACTTGGATGACATAGGGCGATAATCTGGATAATGATGAACAAAGATCATAGAGTTGAGGTTGTGGTTTACTCTGTTCCTGCACTCTGGAAGAACGTGTCCCCGTAATAATCTAGAAATCATGTCAGCGAGGAAAATCAGTATCAAGGTATGGCGTACAATAAAAGTTTTGCCCATTGAGTTGCTGGATGAATTGCAGCATCATACCATTCCCGGTACGCTTCCACAGATTGTTTCTAGTGGAGAAGCACTCTGCCCAAGTTGCCTTGCCCCCCTCGTTCTCTGCCTTGATAGCGAAGTCGAGCTCTTCAACAATCTCGTCAACTAGGGGATCACTCTCCGGAACTGCATTCAACTCTGCAATTACCGTCCGAGCTTCTGTTTCTCTATCACGTCCCAAGAGATGACGACTGGAGAATGCGTCAATCTTTCAGAATATCACATGCAATGATGGATTGCACGTACGGCGACTCGGGCAAGAAGAAAATGCCGGATAACAGGATGAGGCCCCAAACCAATTGGAGCCCAACAGGAACCCTCCAGGAAGCCGAATTCTTAATGCTGTGTGTCGCGAGATCGAGTATATAACTGAGGAATATCCTACAGGCATTATTTATGAGATGGGAATCAGAAATAGGACGGGGATGACTTGATCATACCCAATGATGATTTGTAATTGGTAGAGTACTAAGAAAGTACCTCTGAGTGCTTTCGGTGCAGTCTCACCATTGTACAACGGGACAATTGCTACAGTCAACCTTATGATTGAGTATCAAAGCAAATGATGTTTCGCCTACCGTACCTGAGAGTGCACCAACGCCAAGTCCAGCAATGAAACGACCAATAGTGATTTGGACGATGGAAAATGTGGTACCCGTTTGAACAGCGACTCCAATCGTGAAAATAGCAGCCCAAATGAGGATGGAACCACGACGTCCAAAGCGATCAGAGGTGAATGCCTGGGCCAGTGCTCCACTTCCGAGACTTATGGAAAAAACGCTAGCAAAAGTAACAAGTGACTTACACGAACGTTCTACAGGACACACTCAATTTCAGAGAAACCTTTGCGAAGTAGAAATTTTCCTGACCCAGCAGATAAAAGTGACGTTATGATGGATTGCCTAGAACTCGACAGGAACTTCGCCCCATCGGGTCCTATTTCACCGAAACGATCAATGAAGTCTGGCATGATTAAACATCCCTATTATATATCGTTTCATCGCTGAGAATTCCTTGAAAGGCGGGGAAACCAACCGAAATGACACCAATGTCATAACCGAACAAGAAGCCTAGGAATCAATGTTATTATTCTGGAATGCATCAGATCAATGTCTGCCAGAGAAGAAGACTGTTTACCTGTCCAATCAAACGATAGGTCGCATGCTTACCACCTAGGATGATGTTTAGAACTTGACATTAGAGTTGACTGACCGCTGATGGTAGACGTACCAAACGCGATGAAAATGGCGAGCTGAATAGCCCTGGTATTACTGGGAAGCGATCTGGCCATAGCAAGAGCGCTTTCACTTTTCTAGCCAGAAAGATGCAGAAAAGAAGCAGGGAGATCATGTTATGCTTCCCAGTAGGTTTTAAGGGTCTCCTTCCCATGGTACAAAATATCAGCTGATGATACGGTCCGTCACGCGGTCCGCGTAAATTTCGCAGCGAACGCAGGACTATGTATGGTACAACGTTGGTAGAATCGACTTATTGCCAGAAGATTATGTATGGGTTTGTCAGCTGTACTAAGGTCCCATTGACGATGTTCTCCAGTAGACTTGGAGCCCTTGTGGTTTGAACGCTGAGTGCTCTGACCTCTCGGCGGCCCGCATGCTACTAACAGCCTTATCTTTTTGCCGTCCATTTTGCCGTCCATTTTGATTGAGCGGAAACGGCCATTTATGGAGTCGAATTGATCATCGGTTGGTTTGAGAAGACCTGAGATGGAACATATGGAGAAAAAGGCGATACTTACTGCATAATTGCACTAGATGGAGGCATCACAATGCATGATCCTGTCTAATCACACATGGTACATAATGCATTTTTCTCTCTAGTGGATGTTGTACATATCAGTAATGCATTAAGGATGGTGATGCATTACCTAGGAAATAAGAACACAAATAGAAAGGATTGAACCAACAGCCTTATGTATACATAATCTGACCAAGGTTCTACAAGAACCATTACACCAACAGAACAATTAAAACAACAGAAGTCAAAGATGGTACATACCATAAGAAAGACCTGTTTACTGCTCCCACAGGTTAGCTGGTTAGTTGGTGATTGTTAAGGTGAGCAGTTAAGTTGTTCAGTTTGTTAGTGGTTTGGGTTAATGTTTGGTTAAGATTTAGGACAGTATATCTTCCTCCCCCTACTTAAAGTGTCCTTTGCTTTTTGTTGTAACAATTGCTTGGTGTAATTGTTAATGTTGTTCTATTAAACCATTATGCTATGTGAGGATGTTGTAAGGGCAACCTCTGGGAGCAGTGGCTCAGAGTCATGCAGCTAGCAGAGGAGAATCTGAAGTATATTAGCAAAGTAAACAACAATACAGCAGTGACTAATCACCTAGCAGAGGGGAATCCAAAGAGAACAAGTCTAAGGATCCCTGCTGCTTGGTGCAGTGCATCAGCAGGTGGCAGAGGCATGGGAATGGCTATACAGAAGGCTGGAGCTAGCCCTAACCCTAGGGAAGTGATTGATGAGGTAATATGGAAAGTCCCATGGGTCTTCAGAGATCTCTGGGGGTCTGGAACAAGCCCTGGAGATGTCAAATGAGCTGCAGATGTGCTGGAGCAAGCTGTGGAGGTTGGAAATGGAAGTCACCTGACATCACCCCTTCTCTAGTGTGTGACATCTCAACATGTGGGAAAAGAAAAAGTTCTGGTTTGCCCAGTACACTGGTGAGATGGGATTGATTCCTTGGATGGCATGTGGTGCATCTGAGTGCTTCTGATGGAACTCCCTGATAAGCCCCAGAGTGTGCATGTTCTTCCACAGTTCCCAGGAAATGTCCTCAATTCTGTAACCTTTCCACTTGACCTTGTATTGTAGTCATTGTCAGAATAAATGGCTATCCAGGATCTCCTCCACCTCATACTTCTTGCTCTCATCAACCACTACCAGGGGTGGTGGGGGTGGTGGGTGTTGCCCCAGAATAGGTCCCTTTGGGGCTGGAGTTAGTTTGACCACATTAAACACTGGATGGAGCTGGCACATTCCTGCAGGGAGCTGGAGTCAATAGGCTAGGGGCCCTACCTGCTATTTTACTGTGAAAGGCCCAATTGACAGTGCAAAAGCTTTTTTGATGGTCGGGTAGTTATAATATTGGAGGCATCTAAGTAGACTCAATCTCCAGGCTGGTATTTGGGCACCAGGGTCCTTCTGTGGTTGTAGTATCACACCATGTCATCTTTTGCCTTTGCCAGAGCCACTTGGGCTTCTTTCTGTGATCTCTTCATCCAGTCCACAAACTTGTTCACTGCCTCATTCTCTGAAGGCCAGGCCCAGGGCTTGCAACTCATGCATGGGTGACATCTGGTGTCAAGGAAAAAGGGCAAGACTTGGGTGGCTGTGTGTACATAGTTGTTGTACTGGAACTTGGTGTTGAGAAGGAGTTTGTCCCAGTTGTCCTGTTGTCCTGGCACTCATTGCAGAAGAGGTGGAGGTACTGCTCCAACTCCTAGTTCACACATTTGGTCTGGCTGTTGGACTGCAGGTGGTAGGTAGTGGAGGTGTGGAGCTTTATGCCAAGTAGTTGGTAGAGTTCCCTGGTGAAGTCCACTACAAATTGCAGTCCCTGGTCAAATACATAGGTGTTGGAGAGGCCATGGAGCTTCCAATCATCCCTCCAGTACAGGTTTGTGGTGCCCATGGTGGAGCAGGCAGTGTGAGTTGGAATGAAGTGTGCTTGTTTGCTGTACAGGTCCACCACTACCATGATAGCATTGTAACTGTGGGTGTTGGGGAGCTCTACAATGAAATCCACTGAGGCAACACTCCATTGCTCTGCAGGGACAGGTAGGGGATGCAGCTGTCCAGAGGAGAGATGGCATTGGGGCTTGGTCCAGAGGCAGAGATTGCATGTACTAGTGTAAGACCCAATATATCAAGACATCTGGGGCCACCAGTAGTTCCAGGATACTAGCTTCAGCATCTTCCATTGCCCAGGGTGTCAAGCAATCTGGGAATTGTGGTGTTGTTCTACAATCCTCTGACAGAGCTTCAGAATGTTGGGCATGTAGATGCAATCCCAGAAAGTCAAGATCCCATCCTGGAGGGCCCATTTGTCTGTGTATACCAACTTGGCACCAGTGGTGCATCTCAATTTCAGCACCCAGGCTGCCTGAGCAACAGCTAACCATCCTGGTTACCTCATCAGATGTCCCAGAGTATGTCCACCTCTGCTCCCTTGACAGCTAGACCTTCCATGGCTCAGATTGTGAACAATTCAGAACAGAGGAGCACAATGTTGCTATTGTCCTCTCCTCCAGTGCCATGGTCTGCTCTTTGGAACAGGGCATCTGGTTTTCCCATACTCCAGCCTGGCTTGTGGTGCAGTGAGAAGTTGAAGTTGGCTAGATAGAAGGACCATTGGGCTTGTTGGTGTTTGAGTTTCTTGGCCATCCAGAAGTACTTGAGGTTCTTGTGATCCATCCAGACCTTGAACTTGTGTCATGTACCTTCTAGGAAATGCTGCCATTCCTTGAATGACCAGATGATGGCCAGCATCTCCTTGTCATGGATCTCATAGTCATGCTCTATCACATTCAGGCTCTTGGAGTAGAAGGCCACTAGATGCCACTTCCCATCTCCTGGATACTGTTGCAAGAGAACTGCCCCAGTGGCAAAGATACTCAATCTGGATCTGCTCAAACTCATACTTCTCCAGTTTGAGATAGAGCTGGTGATGGCAGAGGCATTCCAAGATGAGGCACATGATCTGGCTGTGCTCCTCCAGTGTTTTGGTGTAGATGAGAATGTTGTTGAGGTATATGCACACTATGCCTTTGGCAATAAGGTCTTGGAAGATGTTGTTCATCATTGTTTGGAAGGTGGCCAGGCTATTGGTGAGTCTAAAGAACATAACAAGAGGTTTGAACAATCCCCAGTTGGTCTGGAAGGCAGCCTTCCACTTGTCTCCCTCCTGGATGCATGTATTATTGTATCCCTACCAGACATCCAGTTTGGTGAAGTACTGCACACCCTGGAGGTTGATGATGAGCTCAGAGATGAGGGGGAGGTGGTAGTGGTTCTTCATGGTCATGGCATTGAGAACTTGGAAGTCCTGAACCAGTCAAAGCAAGCTGTTCTTCTTTCTAATGAAGAAGACTAGAGAAGCCATTGGGGATTTGGAGGGGTGGATCTGACTGGAGTCTAGGTTCTCTTGCAGGAAGGAATTGAGTTAATTCTGCTCCTTGGGTGCTAGCAGGTAGACCTTACAGCTGGAGGGCTTAGAGTCTGGCATTAATTCAATGGCATGGTCCTACTGTTTGCACTCTGGGAGTAAGTCAAACAAGGCTTTAGAGAACACATCCTCAAACACATGGAGGTATGGAGACACAATGTCCCAGAATGCCTGGGGCATAGAGTTGGCAGCAAACACCTGGGCCAGCTGCTGGGATGTGGTCTGGCTAGCCTGGATCTCCATGATGGAGGGTGGCAAATGTAAGGTGGTGGCATAAATTCAGTCCCCAACCTCTACTGCTTTGTCCAGGAGCTCCAGGTCATGTACACCTCCAAACTCCTCTCTGCATTCCTCCTCTGGAGCTCTGCTGCTACTCTGCTTGTCCTTGTAGAGGGCCCCTCTACTGGGGAATACCAGGGGTATGGGGGATCCAGGAGGTCTAGAGGAGAGAGGGCCAGTGTGGCATGCATGGATGGCCACATGCTCTTGAACTTGAGCCTAGCATTCTTTCTTGACCTCTGTGGTATAGGCAGAGCACTTCTGAGGGCACTGGCTCATTGCTACCTCATACCTGGCCTAATCTACTTTGGAGTTGTGCTTCTTGAGCCATGTGAAACTAAGAATCATGTCCTGCTTGCTCAGACTAGTGACAGCAAAGACTGCACATTCCACATGATTCTGGTAGTGGAGGATGAGGTTGACTATGGAGCTGATGGTGCCTGCTTTGTTAGGTGTTTTGTCAATGTTGAATACTGGAATAGGCTTGGAAAGTAGCTACATAGTCAGGCCAAGGTGCTTGACAAACTCCAAGTCCAAGAACAGTCCTGTTGCTCTGCTGTCTAGGAGAGCAGTGACTCTGCAAGTTTGCTGGGTGTCCGTAGTCTCAATCTCTATGTTGAGGCACAGTGAGTTTGTGGAGGGGCTCAAGGCCACTATGTACTGCCAGGGCATTTAGCACTCTCAGGCAGAGCAGTGCCAGCAAGTCCTAGCTGGTATTGGGGAACTTGGCTTGGACTCTGGAGTTGGTGTTTGTACATCTAGAGGGGGAACCTGAGGTTCTTCTGTCTTAGAATGATGGGCATCAGAAATGACAATTTCATTTTCTAATGACAGACATGAGAACCTGTTAGTACCTGGCAACAGAGGCATACACCTTATCCATTGCATAATCAAAAATCCTTCTCTAGCTCCAGGGGTGATGTGCAGGCATTGATCTCTGGAGTTGACTCCAGTGCTAGCTTGTCAGGTGACAGAGCTCCAGTGGTATCCTTTGTGGTCAACAGTTGCATGAGGAGTTCCTTCTGCTCCACTATAGAGAGGTAGCATACCTCCAGCCCAAATGGGCAGTGTCATGCAAAGTGCTCAGGTTTCTTGCATCTCCAGCACAGTAATGGTGCAGCATGGAGCTGTCAGGCAGTGTCCATGTCCATGGGAATGCCTAGAAGCAAGGGGTGTGGTATAGGGATGGTTGGAGCAGGTGCAGGGTACTGGAGGCTGGCAACCAGAGTGGGGCATTACATGGGGTGCACACAGTGGTGCTCCCAACAAATCTCCATAAGCTGCCACTGATCTCTGGCTACCTTGTAACAGGAAGCAATCCTTTCATTGTCTGGGCAGCCCTCTGCAAGGTTGTTGATGTGTTCTATCAACATGGAGTGCAGGCCATCCTGGAATGTGAGGCACAGTTGAAGGCTATTGGGGTAGGTGGCTTGCTTGACCAATGCCCAGAAAGAGTCAATGTACTTGTCCAGCATCTGATTCTCTTGCCCATACTGCTCCCTGTCACATAGTGCTAAGGCAGTGGTTTTGGTGGGGTCAAGTGGGAAAAACTCCATGCAAAAGTCCTTTTTAAAGGCTGCCCAGTCCATGAAAGTTCTAACACCTCTGGGGCATCAGAAAACCCACAATGCATAGGTGGAGGCATGTTCAGTCTTTATATATGACAGTATCCAAGCTATCTTCAGCATGTCAGAGTCAAAGGCATCCCTGCTTAGGTGGATGTAGGTGAGGCAGGACTGGAGGAAGCACTCCCCACTGGAGCGAGCACCATCATACATGTCTGGGAGTGCAGAATGTGGAATCTGCAGCCATAGGGTCACTGGAGCTGTGGGAGCAATTACCAGAATGGCTGGGATTGGTTCCACTGTTAGGGGAGATGTGGAGATAGGGGGTAGGTGCTCAAGCAATGCCTAGAGTGATTGGGAAATATGATCTGTGGTTTGATGGAGGGTCAAGAGTTTGGTTGTGTGGTGAGTGAGAGATGATTGTGTCAGTTGCACCTGGTTTTCTAGGTGTAGCAGGCAAGTCCAGGCTTTGTCCTGTGGGGCTGGAGCCCCCAAGAGGGTGTCTGGGTTGGCAAGCTGAGACATAGAACTCTGCAGTGCTTGATCCTGGTAGAGAAGCAACAAATAGGAGCTTGGAAATTCCTTGTAGGCTATGAGGGGCTTCCAGACCAGTTTTAGACACTTGTTCTGCTATAAGGGTGACCTCTGGGAGTGGCAGCTCAGAGTCATGCAGCTAGCAGAGGGGAATCCAAAGTATATTAGCAAAGTAGATGACAATACAGCAGTAACTAATCACTTAGCAGAGGGGAATCCAAAGAGAACAAGTCTAAGGATCCCTGCTGCTTGGTGCAGTGTGTCAGCAGGTGGCAAAGGCATGGGAATGGCTATACAGAAGGCTGGAGCTAGCCCTAACCTAGGGAAGTGATTAGTGAGGTAATATAGAAAGTCCTGTGAGTCTCCAGAGATCTTTGGAGGTCTGGAATGAGCCCTGGAGATGTCAAACAAGCTGTGGATGTGCTGGAGCAAGCTGCAGAGGTTGAAAATGGAAGTCCTTTGACAGATGCTGGATTAATCCCAAGTTGTTGTACTTATTGTTTAATTTAATGCCATTAATGCATTACTTTTGTACTTGGCATCATGCATAATGCATTACAGAACTGATTATACAGAAAAATGCATTATGTACCATCTCTAATTAGACACAATAATGCATCAATTTGACTGCATTGGCTGATAATTGTGCATTGTCCACTTGTCTATCATTTACATCAAAAATGTGATAGGAAACTCACATTCAACCAACACATCCACAAGATAATCCAGAAGGCCAAGAGTGCAGCAATGGAGTCTTTCATCCCTGCCAGCACAATAAGAGGCATCAGCATACAGAGCATGTATTGTACCAATTATGATGTATGCATGTTGATAAGACCCACTTATTGCTGAGCACCATTTTTGGCATCTCTGATTGGACAGCAGCTGACTATATTGTACATGACATGGCACAAGTCATGATACTCAGCATGTGAAGCCTAGCCCCAAGGTCTGGAACAATGTAGCCTTTGTATGGGATTTTAGCAACCATGAGACTTATTGATCATGAGTTACATCACATGAAGTCTGGACTTTGGATCTAGAATGACAAGGCTGAGACCTTCTTTAGCAATGACTGCTGGCAACACTACTTGGCAACAACACCACCTCCTCTCCAAATAGGGATATATTGACAGTCATGTGATTTCTTACTTATCATATTTCTTGTTGAGCTTACAAATAGACTTGAATAGTGTCTACACTTCAGGTATTGATGTCAGAAATGCTCTTTTTCTGTGATTGACAATTTTTACACATCATATTGACATTGCATACTTTTACCTGGTTACCAGACTGACACTCAGTATGTATCATAAACACCTTGGCAGATGCTGTTGCTGGCAGCAACTTATATTTCCTTTTTAATACTATACCTACAAACAGTATAAACACTGCCTGTACATAGAGACAAGAGAACAGAACAGAGTACCATTCCTCCTCACTAGCTCTAAGCTTATTAGCTTAAGATCTCTTTTTGCTCTTTTGCTTGCCATCAACAATAACTCAGTGACAGGTCTTGCTGACCTTGATTTCAACTTTATGTAGTACTGGCTATGGGTGCCCTTTGTGTTATTTTGACTTAGCAATGCTAGCAACTACAGTTAGCAACTAGTTTGCATTTGTTCCCCAGCTTTGTTGTCTTCACTGTTCCCTTTATTTCCCAACTCCCCCTTTACTGCCTAGTTCCCCTTTTCTTAGCAACTATTTTGTCTTCATTTGTTTCCCTCTCTTTTACCTAGCAACCCTTCATTACCATATAGCAACTTAGGCTAGCAATAGTGACTCCTTCCACTTCTCAATTACTCCACCCCCATTAGCTCTCATTCTCTGGGACAGTTACTGACTCACCCTCTTATTAACTTCCTACTATCAGCTACCCTATCTAGTTGCTAGTGTATAGGTCTTCCTTTTTGGGTTTCCTGTTTGGCACTAGGTGGCATAGGAGCACATCAATGTCTGGTGTGGTGGACAAGTAAGAAGGTGCACATGGAGAAACTGACCAAGATTCAGAATGACTCACTGTGATATATAGTGAGGGCCTTTAGAACCACACTGACCAAGGCACTAGAAGTTGACATGGCTATACCACCTCTAAAAATAGTATTAAGCACAACAGTCAGTTGGATACACTAACAGACTGCACAGACTCAAGGCATCAAACCCAAACCTCAAATGTTTGTTGGATGACTAGAGGCAGATGGGACAGGCCATCAGCCCACTGCCAC
Organism: Termitomyces sp. 'cryptogamus'; assembly: GCA_020091625.1. Classification (NCBI taxonomy): domain Eukaryota; kingdom Fungi; phylum Basidiomycota; class Agaricomycetes; order Agaricales; family Lyophyllaceae; genus Termitomyces; species Termitomyces sp. 'cryptogamus'. The sequence goes on from JAGYZC010000001.1 coordinate 6,489,746, forward strand.
TGCCATCTAAGAAACCAAGAAGGAAGAAGACAAATTAGAAACTCAATCAACTCAAAAAAATTGCAAAGATAACATACAAACTGATGGAGGGTGAGAACATTGACCCATTCCTTTCACCTCCATGGCATAGCACAGCAGAGAAGTTTGGGAACAGACTGACAATCACCAGCATGCCAAAAAAAGGCCCAGAAAAAGGAAGAGGAAAAAAGACACAATGAAATGATAAAAATACTTGAAGCAGACCAAATACAAATACTGGTATACTTGGACAGATCCATGTAAGAGACTCTCTAAGTGAGGCTAAAACAGTAGGATGGGGCATAGTTGGATATCACAAGGGCATGGAGGTGTTTGTGGAGAGAAGCAGACTCAGTAACAAGGCCAAAGTATACAATGCCAAGCTAATGGAGATAGTGAAGGCAGCTAGGGCAGCTACAAGATATGCAAAGACACAAAGGCAAGTCAAACATATTCACATATTTGCTGACAATACAGTGGCAGTGATGTCATTATATAGACCAAAACCAAAGCCTGGCCAATCACACATGATCAACATCACTATATTGTGGACAACTTCTTCAACAGGGGGGCCAACAACATGGTGGGAATCAAATGGTGCCCAGGACACAAGGATGTGGGGAGCAATGAAAAGGCAGACAAAGAAGCAAAGAGACCAGAGATGTGAAAACTGGATCACACTGTCCACACAAATAAAGGAAGGAGTGTAAAGGAGAATGCCCTAGAAGAGTATACCAAGGAATGGCAGAAAGCACCATGAACAGGAGGATTTGCAATTGTGAATAATCTTCCTCCCAGGTGGAAGCCAAGAGAACATGTGGTACACATGCCAAGGGAAGTGTTTAGCAGACTCACACAATGCAGGACAAAACACACATTCATAGGTGAGTACTGTGCAAAATTTGTGCCTAATGAGAGTATAGGATGCATATGTGGAGAGAGGTTCCAGACAAGGGAACACATAATCCAGCACTGTTTGAATTATGAGGAACAACAGGGAGTATTGAGGATAGTCAATAAACAGCTGGAGATTGGGATTCTGCTGGGAACAAAGGATGGATTAGAGGCAATGGCAAAGATCCTAAGCAAGACCAGCGCATTTACCAAAATGGGGTACTCATGGGTTCCAAGAAATGGACTAATAGCAGAGGATGAAGATAATGACAAAGAAGAGGAAAGATAGTGGAATAGATTGGAGAGGCATGGGGAAGAGGAGGAATGCCAAGAGGGGGGATAGGAGATAAGAGCTGGGAAGGGGAGAGGAGGAGGATGCAGAAGCAAATTTGTGAAGTACCAGAGGAAACCAAGGAATGAAGGATGCAAGGGGCAAGGCATTAAACCACACACCATGGGAGGTCAAGATACCCCATGTACATGAAGACTCTGGAAGAACACATCATGTTAGGCCCTGCCACAAGCCATTAATCATCCCAACCAAAATGACACCCAGTACCTCATGTTCTACCTTTCCACAACATAACTGTGCCATACACTAGCCACACAAGATTCTGCAAGGAGAATTCTGCTACTAGATACTATACAGATACAGACACATCACAATGCCCACCAGTACTTACTATTGATGTAGAGTCACTATTCTACCCCCATCTCTTAGCCCTGTATAGTGACTTGCCAGTGACATAAACAGAGTTCATTCATGCATTGGGTTGATGCTATGAGGTGCCATTCAGGCCTTGCTGTTTTTGCCAGCTGTCAACACATACAACAACAATGTCCTTATCTGGGAGGACCATGTCAATCAACCAAGATTGCCCAATTTGGCACCTCTTGGAGTGAAACTGCAGATGGGAACTCACTGACTGTTGACTGTCTGTGGTATCCATCTACCACTTGATCTGCCATATCCTTGGTGGCCTGTAGCAGCCCTTGGTCATTTTGGTGGCTTTCAATAAATTAGTAGTGGCTCTGAGTCTTCTTGTACATTGCAAGATTGCTTGTAACTGGGCTAAGCCCCTTAAATTATATTCTATTTATTCAATTATTATATTTTACATAACATTGTTATTGATCAAATGATTTCAGGAAATAGGCTTTTGCAAGAAGAAACTGATTATGATGTTGAGGAGTTGAAGAGAAGAGTGGATGAAAACAAGGCCAGGTTTAATGATGAATAGCTGGGGCCTTCAATGGAGTTATGGACTCTGTGGACAACAACCTAGGCAAGATAATATTTGTTCACAGTGCAGGTGGATGTGGCAAAACATTTGTTGGCAACACTTTGGCTTCTGCTGTTCAGTCCAATGGAGATGTGGCATTATGTGTAGCATCATCTGGAATTGCTGCCTTATTGCTGGAGGGTGGTAGAACTGCACATTTAAGGTTAAAAATCCCCATTCCTGCTCTGGATACATCCATTGCCAATATCAAAAGAGGAACTCAATTGTCTCAATTCTTACTCTGAACCAAAGTTGTCATCTGGGATGAAGTCCCAATGCAACACAAAAATGCCATTGACTCTGTGGATCAAGGGTTCAGAGACATTCTGAAAAAAGATGTTCCTTTTGGTGGAATGACTGTGGTGTTTGGAGGAGATTTTTGACAAACTCTCCCAGTTATCCAACAAGGGAAGGACTCAGGCAGCAGATGGTTGCTGCTTCACTCAAAAGGGGAAGACTTTGGGATCAGATTCAAGTTCACTACTTGGTTCAAAACATGAGATTGGATCAGACTCCTGATCACATACATTGCTCATGCAGCTTGGTTATTGGATGTTGGTGCTGGAAAAAACCTTGGGCCTGGAGAAACAGTACAACTTCCAGAAACCATGATCTGTGATGACAATTCTGTCACTGGATTGATCTCTTTCACTTATCCTCATATTGATCACCATCAAGATGATCAATATTACCTGGACTGTACCATTCTTTCTGGCAAGAACTCTGATGTAGAGGATATCAACTCAGAAGTTCTGCAGAAATGTCCAGAGGAAGAGAAAATCTTGTAGAGTGCAGACTCTAGTATATCTGATGATGGGAATCCTAATGGCCTTGGATTGTGTCCAATGAAATACCTCAACTCTCTCAGAGCCAGCAGTTTGCCTTTGGCTAGATTGGCTCTGAAGATTGGTGTTCCTGTCATGCTGCTCAGGAATCTGTATACAACTAAAGGACTTTGCAATGGGACAAGAATGATTGTCACCCACATCAGCACCAGAGTTCTCAGATATAGGATCATCAGTGGGGATGCCAAGTTTGCAGGATCAATTGTTTTGATTCCAAGTCAACATGAATGTTTCTGAAGCAGATTTGCCAATTCCATTGTGCAGGAAACAATTCTCAGTTTGGTTGGCCTTTGCTATGACAATCAACAAGTCTCAGGATCAATTGGTCAAGCATGTTGGATTGGACCTTCAATCAGGAGTTTTGTCAGGGGATGTCTCATTTGTTTCCCCTTCTCCTCCAGTTCTTGTCAGATTTGCTCTGTTATAGTTTTCCTTTATTCTCCTTCCTTTTCCCTATCTATTGGTCCTAGTTTCAGCCCTCAGGCTGCACTGGTTCTCTGTCAATAATTCAGACAAGTGTGGCCCTTTGACACTGCCACTGGCTTATGTAACTGCTGACCAATTGCTGACACATCACTTGTGTCTTTTTTCTCTGTCATACTGTACAGTTGTTTCTCATGCTTCTGAAGCCTCTAAAGTGTCACACCTGGCCTAGGGAAACCCCAGACTTGTTCTCTTTGGATTTCCCTTTGCCAGGTGAGTAGTTATCTCAGTAGACACTGTACAGTACTGAATAGACTTTGGATTTCCCTTTGCCAGCTGTGTGATTGAGCCCCAGCCTCCAGAGGTTGCCCTTACAAGTTTTTGCACATGGCCAACTTTATGTTGCACTTTCTTGTGCACATCAGGAGATTGTATCAAAGTGATTTTGGACCCAGAAAACACATCAAGAAAGACTGCAAATATTGTCTATCAAGAAATACTGAATGGTTTACAAATGTAAGTATAATTTTTGATGGATACAAGCAACAAATTGCTAACTTCTATTAACTTCAGCACCTAATGTATATAGCTGGACCATGTAGTATAGATATTCTTAATGGTTTACAAATGTAAGTGTGACAGTTTAAATAATTGCTTGGTTAGTACTAACTTTTATAATTTTCAGCATCTCTAATATATACTAGTGGACATTGTAGTATTTTGTTAATGATGTAATATAGATACTTGATTGGTTTATACATGAAATCTCAGTGTATTGAATTGTTAGAGAAAAGCAACACTTAGTCAACAAAATACAAAGACCTAACCAAACAAAGTGAGGTTGGGTCTGGGACTTGGCATTGAGTTAACAAATACAAAGACCCAACCAAACAAAGTGAGGTTGGGTCTGGGACTTAGCATTGAGTTCGAAATACAAAATCCTAACTGAACAAAGTGAGGTTGGGTCAGTGACTTAGCATGGAGTTGGAAATACAAGGACCTAATCAAACAAAGTGAGGTTGGGTCTGGGATGAAGCAAGAGCTACAGGCCCGTGCTGAAGGCACAGACCGTAGCTTGTATTTTACATGTTGCACATTTTACATATACACTATTGCTTATATAAGGACAGATATTGTTGTTCTATACTACATACAGGAATCCTAATGATTGTGATACTTCTGTATCTGTGTGTACGCAAGAATATAGCCCCATAATATTCTCTGGGCGGAGTTTGAAAAGGGTGTTTGACTAAGTGTGACTAAATATGACGTCCGACTCAGGGGGTACTCCGAACTACGGGGCTGGGATAGTATGTCGCTTTGGATACTTGCTTTCTACGCTTGCAATAAAGGGACAGTCGCAGAATTAGCATAGTTTTCCGTAAGGTCGAGAAACTGGGCTCGAGGACCATGTAAACGTTACAACTTGAACAGCACAATCTCACCAAAGTCGGTTGAGACGAAAGGAATCAATCAAATTTAGCTAAGGAAAATGGTACAAAGATGCAACGATGATGCAACGATATGCAACGATGACACGACGCGTTGACAAGTTGAAGGATTATGAGTTTTGACGTGAACTTGACGTCTCGATGGTGTCTCGATCTTGCTTCGATTTTACTTGATTTTACTTGATTTTACTTGTTCACCTTGATCCCCCTTGTTTCCCCATGCCGACTTTTCACTGGGCTTGAGCATGTACCACGATCTTGAAGTTAAGCCACTCGGGCACTTTAAATTGCAAGATCCGGGAATAAGCCGTTTCGCTCCGCGTTCTTCGAGTCTGAACCAAAAATGGATGTAGCCATACGTAGATTCATTTAAGTTTGTGAAATTCAGCTAGAGAAATTAAGAAGATTAAGTATATAGTAGCTATAGTCAGGGCTCCTGAGCGACAAATCATATCACAGATGGCCGCAATTTGGTTAGTTCGTAGGTGCATCTTCAACACTCTCGTAGAATTCACTAATGATACGTTTCTGTGCGTCAGTACTAGTTTCGCCCTACAAGCACAAATAAATTCATCCAAATTCGTCAAGCAACAGACAACGTATTGCGACATACCGAGTCTCCTGAAATCGCCCGTACCACAACATATTTTCTCCCTGTGAGGATTTCCTCAGTAACATCACCAAATGCGCTAGACGAGGCAGTGGCAGCGAAAGCTTCGTGAGATCCAGTGACAAGTCCTCCTGCCTCCTGTGCAATAACGATACCAGCACAGACATCCCAGGGCCAACAGCCTATTTCCCTAAAATGTATGCATTGCACCATGACACACAGAGAGTGTACTTTGTTACCTGGGACTCACCAATAAAGGTCTAAGCCACCCTGAGCTACCATCGCAAAGTTAAGGGCCGCACTACCCATAGATCGAAGTGAGTGAGTCATCTTTCCCCCAGTCACGCCCTGCACAGGATTCCCCGCAAGGCGAGCGAACGAGCGAGCCTTGGCGGCTATCGTTCGTTCACATCGATCTGAACCCCACTCCACAGCTACGAGGAATGGATCGGAGGAGATGAGATATGTGAAGAAGAAACTTCACATACCGATTACAGCCTTAGAAAGTGAGGGGAGGGGCTTGGGCTGACTTGAGAGAGGCAATCTGAGAGGAGGTGCAGAGCCCCGAGTGAGGTATGACCCCTGCCCCTTGACACCCGAGTACTGTTGACTGTATGAGCTCGGTTAAGCAGATGAATTAATGCACATACAAGATGGTCTAAAAATGGATTGTAGATGACTCCCAGGACAGGTCGGCGTTTGTAAATCAGCCCCAGTGAAATGCAAGCAAAAGGAAACCCATGGACAAAGTTCGTAGTCCCATCTGTTAGAGATGAGCCATCACTTCCTGACTTTCATGGGCTTAGTTTCACCAATTGGATCCACACAGTATGTGGGTTCATCGGTCAGAGGAGGGCGCGTGCCGGCAGAGTAAGATTCTTCGCCGATGCTTCATCCAGCCATCAGCGCTCAGGCTGCAAGTCTCAGTAGACGGCCCGTAGGACTCACAATCTGAAGTGAGGGTATTTCTCCTGAATCTCTTTCCTCACTAGTTCCTCAACTCTCACATCATATTCCGTGACTAGATCCACCGCGTTCTTCTTTTCGTTGACATTGTTATCGGAGGCCCATTGGATGGCTTGGGAACCCTCGAGGATCAACTTCCCAGCGGTCTTGGCCAGTTGAATAGTGGATTGTAGAATAGATTCTAGATCTGCGCTTGTCAGCTCTGTGGAAACCATACTAGTTGTGACGAGATCAGACATCGGCACGGAGGGATTAAATAAGCAATAACTGCGATGTGTTTGTGGCACCAAGAGTTTGCAAGGTTGCTGGGGGATCAAAAACGTCTTCAACCAGAGATCTTTACGGCCATTGAAATAAAGTAAGAAATCATTATACAAGACTACATAACAAAGGAAGGTAAGTAGATCGTATCTACAAGCTGAAAAAATGAGGGGTCGCGATAAGATCAAGAATCAGACGAAAGGTCTGATTTCCCACGATCAGTCGAACGCGCGTCGACAACGCGCAAGCTGTCTCCTCATTAGATTCTATCCCTTCTTCATTGTATTCTTTATAATCTCCAGTCGACATGTTTTTGACGCGTTCAGAATATGGTCTGTTCTCTTGCTGAAATCTGTGTTATCAGGCTGAATCTTCTGGTGTTGTAGATCGAGGTGTCAACACATTCTCACCAGAAGGACGTCTCTTTCAGGGTATGTGGCGAAGCAATCTTTGAGCCATGGGAAATACTCTACAATTACTAATATTGGCCGTCGCTCTAGTCGAATATGCCATTGAAGCCATTAAGGTACGCCCCAAAACACGCCTTGACTAAGACAAGTGTTTTGACTGAACTGTTAACAGTTAGGCTCAACAACCGTAGGCATCCGGACACCCAATGGCGTAGTCCTGGCCGTCGAAAAGCGTGTACAATCTCCCTTACTTGAATCCAGCTCCATCGAGAAGATAATGGAGATCGACACCCACCTTGGCTGCGCCATGTCTGGCCTGACTGCAGACGCCCGCACCATGATTGACCACGCACGTGTCACGGCGCAGAATCATGCTTTCACATACGATGAGCGAATCAAAGTGGAAAGTGTAACGCAAGCTGTGTGTGACCTTGCTTTGAGGTTTGGAGAGAGCGTCCACGATGAGGAGGCGATGATGAGCCGACCGTTTGGAGTAGCGCTTCTGATTGCGGGAATCGATGAGCTAGGGCCACAATTGTGAGTGCATCCGCCCACCTCTCATCTATCCAATTTAACTATTCTACCCTCAAAGATACCACACAGATCCTTCAGGAACATTCGTACGATACGACGCTAAGGCCATAGGTTCAGGTTCAGAAGCTGCGCAAAGTGAGCTTCAAGATAAATGGCATAAGGTGAGTGTCACTATTTATGTGGTAGCGAAGCTTATCCCTTCTATCGTAGCAAATGACACTCCGCGAAGCCCACATACTAAATTTACGTGTCTTAAAGCAGGTCATGGAGGAAAAGCTGGATCATCATAATGTTCAGCTGGCACAGGTATGCTCTGTGTTCTTTGCTTCTTGTTTTTTCCTGAGGTAATATCACAGGTTACACCAACATCGGGCTTCGAAATACTAGATGAAACAAGATTGAAGGATTTGATCGAGGCTATGTGACCACAGTCCATCTTGGTAAATATGATCAGGAGGAGTGGTGTCGGTTTACTCATTCTCAATGAAGTTCGAAGATTCGAAGCAATGCTCGCAAGTCTCGTGGGATCATATATGTGCAAGGCAATCAATTCTGTATACAGATTTCTTTTGACTTCTTTCTTATCGATCTGTGAGGTATCGGCATTGTATTCGATAATATTCCAGAAGTTCTGTTTTCTTCCCGTTTACTTCAAGCTGATAGTATGATCGAATCATATGTTTCATTACGATTGACAAACCACATACCTGGCAATAGCTTCAACCTCTACGAGGACATCCTTTGGTAAACGTGCAACCTCAACAGCAGATCGTGCAGGAGTGTGCTTTCCGAAGAACTCAGCGTAGATACCATTGACTGTGGCGAAATCGTTCATCGATTTGAGAAATACCTATGTCGCATAGAGCTCATTACTTCCAGCCCATCATGGAGCAAGTAGATAGAAAAACTCACAGTCGTTTTGACGACCTTGCCTAGTTCGGATCCGCCTGCCTCGATAACTGCTTTGAGGTTGGCAAGAGCTTGACGGGTTTGTACCACAACGTCGCCCTCGCCCACAAGTTCACCCTTCGGGTTCAGAGGGATGCATCCTGATAAAAAGAGAAGATCGCCAGCCTTTATGGCCTGCGCGTAGGGTCCAATAGCAGCGGGAGCATCTGGATGAACGTATCAGTACCTATGTATCTTGTTGGTATTTATTCTCGTAACGCGTCGAGACTCACTAGATGTGGAGACAACGTTGAGCGTGGAGTGTGTCTGTGTCATTCTGAGGAACGAGCGATGAAAGTGTTGCTTTGAGTGGGACGAGGTGTGAGCAAGAACAACCTTGAGGACAGAAGCTCGAAAAGTCCGATTATAAAGCGCGGAGAGATTTGAAAACATGTCGTGATCTTGACTGCCACTAAATGATTATAAATTCGATAGCTTTTGACGAGCTACAAGTCAGGTCAACTCTCAGCACGTTTGAAAATTAGAGAATCCCTGTCACAGTCAATTCAGAATGGCACCGTGACGTTGTAGAGTCGAGGTCGAGACAACATGAAATCAGGGCAGTCAGGATGGCGTAGATGCGAATAAGGGAACTGTCTGAAATAGAGCAGAAACTTCCCTCTGCGACGTCAACAAAACAACTTTCTTTCAAGCAGACTATCGAGAAAACGCAACAACATATGGTACTAGGAGGTCGGATCTGTCTCATATTAAATTATATTAGGTCAAAAAGTAAGAGGCAGTGTAGTTGAAAGATCATTAGGATAAGGGATCAATTATATCGAAGTATGATATAGTGGCAAAAGGAAAGCGCAAGCTTGGAATGTTATGTTTAATGGGTCCATGCAAGTATTGACGATTAGCGATTGAAGGAAGGAGCACTTGCGACAATGGAAGAGAGAAAAGATGTACGTACAAGTCCGCACTTTGATAGAAGAGATCGTGCAACAAAAAGAGGAGCGTTAGCAAAGTTTCCATATCATGTAGTCCATGAGGAAGGGAAATCGGTTGACAAAAAAGACAGGATCGGCCTCACAGACTTAAACGAGCTTCATGTTACGGAGATTGAGTCTGATGATGATGTCCCGAACTACGACGAACGAAGTCAATCTGCGAGAGTTATTAATTTCCTGAGAACAGACTTACCGGTCGAAATTATCATCGTCGTCCTTTGTGTATTAGTGACAGCAGTCAGGTGGACTAGATTTCCGCCAGGTTACGACATCCGTTTCCTGGCGTTGACTGTATAAATTGACGTACTATATGCTTCACGTTCCTTGTTAGGTGTATAGCTCTGATGTAGGGCAGCGAACTTATGTCGAAAGTCTGCGGCATCGTGAGTATTTATCACCGTGAACATCCTTATAAAGACATACACTTAGACACTGAATCATAGTCGTTGTTTCTGTCTCCATAGCTTCTCATGTGACGATTCAACCTAACCCCTGCTGCTAATTTTGCCTAACACAATGTGATGAGTAAAAGTGCAATGGAACTATGGGCATGTTAGTATTAGATAAGATACCTTTAAGAGATCAATTTTGTTCAGGAACAGCACCAGGCTGACATTCGCAAGCAACTTGTTAGACACAACAGCTTTCCATAAAAGCAGAGAGTCTTCTAGTCTGTTCACATGAGGATCCTATATTCAGGGGAACAAAATGAACACAAATCCGGAACAAAACTCAAGAAAACATTCTACCTCCGCCAAGACCTGATGAGACATGTTATGTTCCTGTAAGTCAACAGCTTAAAACTGCAAATATAGAGATGAAACTCGACCTGATCAAAGGCGGAGATGGGCGCCAGGAAGATGATGGCATTCACTGTGGCACAATATATCAGCAGCTATCGGAGAACGGAAGGCTCCACAGTACAAGTGACAAGAATAACTAGTAATGGACATACCATCATCAAAATATGGCGCCCATGCTTGCCGCTGATTCCTGGATCCACCCACGTCATAGATACGCCACTGAACTCCCTGATTATTCCCGTATGAAACTGAGAAAGTATGCTCCACGACGCCAGTGGTTTTCAGGCGTGCCTTAAGTACATCCCCTGTGTAAAAAGATCAGCTAGTGTTGAATCAAATCATCGTGGAAACCAACGAACCGTCAGTAGGGAAATACTTCTTAGCCGTAATTCGTGGAATATCATCGAGAAAGCTGCCCGTGGGCGACATTATATATGAACCCAATGCAAGAGGAAAAAAAGATCTTTACGCACAAGCCACTGCTTTCCTCTAACCGTATCCGTTTTTCCCGCAAGCGTTGCTTGACTCTGGGGTCTCTCCAGAGCTCCTGCATTGCGCCGCTGCAAGCATTCAAAACATGCACAGGATCATCAGGATCTTCCCACCACCCTTGAATTTCACCAGAATTAGGAGTCTTTGGACTTTTTGCCTTCCCGCTGAAGGGGAACCGCTTCCAGCTCGAATGAGCATGAACTGTCACTTCTTTTCCTCTGGACCTACTACCGATCGCATTCGTTGTAAAATCGTGACCATAGCTTGAGTTCACGTTATTCGGTGAAGAGATCGGAGAAGCGGAGAAATTCTTATGAGGAATAGATATCGTGGGTACAGGACGTGTACCATTCCTCAGTGAGGTAGAGTGATAGTCCTGATATCCATTGGGATGAACAATGCTATCTCCATTGGGAGAAAGTGAGAGACGCGTAGGCTCCTCGTCAGGTGACGAAAGCATATGTGTCAGGCGATCTCCCAAGTCAATGAGCGGGGCTAAGCGGGTGCGATAAGATTCATAGTTGGGAACTCGTGTACCACTGATAGCTGAGGGCGGCCGTCCACTCGATATGATGATGACCGAGTCTGTCTCCGAATCGTCATCATCATGGTCATCAATGTTATCTGACTCCGGGCCAAGTGCTTCTAATATTCTAATTACATGGATAAGCAACTTAAAATGTGTGAAACATGTGATATGTGTGAGCTTGCCTGGTTATAGACTTGACTAAATTTAGGTAGATTACGGTTCGCCACGCCATTCGCTCAGAACGAAAGACTGCGGGTGCATGAAGAAGTTGGAATTCTGGAATGTGCGTATGTCAGCTGTGCAGGGGAGATGCCATGTATTCCACGTAAATGCCAAAGCCCTTGCCCTTGCGCTGGCCATAAAGAATAGATTGATGTTCTCCTTGGCATCAGTTTTTAGAATCGGCAGGAGTGGATATGGACGCAATGCTTCTGACAGTGCAGCTTACAAGAGCTACGATAGACACGAGGGCGACCCTCTTTATATCATAGTAGGAAGCGTTTGGGCATTCGACAGAAGGGAAAAAGGCAAACCAAGAGGGAAACTCACGTTTAAGAGTCGTGCTTTTGCCAGACTCAGACTGGCCAAGAAGTAGTACGTTAACGTCTGCCTTGGCCCTCTTCTTCTGAGCACGCTCTTTCCTGATCATCTCATCTATGCCCTCACTAACCCTTCTAGCTTCAGTTTCGGCCTTGATGCGAACCTCGCGCTGGATGGGCGACTCATTGGGCGGGGGGAGGAGAACGGCGGCAAGTGGATCAGACAGAGAGCGCCGCCGCCGTGACGTGTAGAGCTCTGGCCTATTAGTTTTCATGGTACTGGGAACAGCAGGTGGAGATACAACAAGATAAAGAGACAATTACAAGTGAAGAAAGCGATACAAAATAAATATGTACGAGCCAGCTGAGGAAAAGAAACCAGGAAGCTTCCATTTGCACTAGTGTCACGTGAGCGATCATGTCGAGATCTATCTCTCTAAGTTACTTACGTAATGTGCCTTCCCCTCTTCAATACGACTTATCGTGGCCGACAACAAAAATCACTCCTTACGACGGCAGTTACAATGCTTGAATAATATTCAGGTTTTACAGTGCGTCTACTCACTCAACTTTCGTCGGTTGCTCCGAAGTCTGGCTATGTACCGTCTACAACGCTTTGGTTCACCTGATCAGTCACCTTTTCCGTTGGAAACTTCCAATATGCGCCGGCACTAGTTTTAGCGCCGTCTGCTCAGATAAGAAGACAGAAGCTTAGTCGCAAATTACGGCATTTCCATACTTGTCGTGCGGTGGGCCGATGTTTAGTCCGTGATTGGAGCGGCATTAGCAAGCCCGGAGGTTCCTGTACACGCTGGCAGATATCCTTGTGTACTCGCATTAACGCGAAGCCCATAAGACCGGACCCTCTTTCTCATGTCGCAGTTGCGCAGGTTCTCTTTTATAAGCTATGATCTCAATTCCATCCGATGTTGCACAACTGAGGGATCCAGGACGGAATACTAACCAACAGGCATTTGTAGCTAAATTTGTAATTTTTCTGACAGCGCCCGTTGATATTTCAAGTTCCTCCATCGAACACATGTGTCATGTGGTCCCATGACGTCGAATGCTAGAAGCAATAAGATGCGTTGTTATATACACCATGCGAACCCCTTTTGTCAATCGATGTTTCTGAAGAAGCACTTCAATCTCGTGCTCGTAGAGTAGTTTCTTTGGCTTCGACAACATACCATGCTTACCATCGACACATTGAATTTCTACATGTGAGTTTTGACGCTTCTCTTTTCTTCGCACTTGGGACGTATTTAGGTGTTCGCTGTTTCCTGCCTCATCAGATTGCTAGTGTGAGTTGGCCCACCGAGGTCATTCTTATTGCACTTATTTGACAGATCGAAAGATGTCACTTGAGAATCAAGTCAAACATTAAGTGCCAATCATAAATAATTCTCCCTTGTCGGATTCTCTGCGGCTATGGCTGTATATATAGAGATAGGTCGCGCGGGAGTCATCACTCGATGGCTACCTTTCTCTCATGTCGAATCCGTTAATGTTGTATATCACTAGCTTGCGTTGATGTGCACTTGTCAAGGTCAGATACTGATTTGATTGGTCCGTTGTTCGGTAACCTTCAATGCTCCGATCTGCTTCCAACTGTTGTCTTCGCACTACAGCCTCGTAGCACTGCATATCTTAAAACAAGTGATGAAATACATCTGTGGCAGGTCGTCTGTTCTTTCTCTTTCTCTAGTTCCTTCTTTCACCTTTCTTCTCATTCTCTATGGTTCCTTTAGGTCTGTCCTGGCGGCGACAAGCCCAGACTCCTACAGAGAACAACCCTTCAAACTCCAAATCCGCTAGCGGTAGGTCCACCATGCCATTGGAACGTTCTTCCTCGACGGATTCGCTTGTCGTACATTCAGCTTAGTTCGTTCTTGCAGGCACTCCGAAAGCGGTGGACAGCGATTCCAAGCAGGCTCAACCACAGAAGGCATCGATTGAGGAGAATGACCCCCAGAACGACCCTTGTGAGTTCCCTTCCGTAACTAGCTTTGATTCAATGATAGTAACTGCCTCAGCCCCGAAACCATCAAACAGTAAAGATAATGGCAGTGGAGATGCTATGTCTGTTCAATCCAAACCGACTGGGAGTGGAAAAGGTGCTCATGAGTCTTATTTTTACCATTGGCTGATTGTGTGAGACTTCCTGTTCCCAGCTCCAGATTCATCAAACAACAATAACGGTGGTAACGATGATCAATCCAATCAACCCAAGCCCCCAGTGAATACAAATAGTCCTTGTGAGTTTCAATTTGCCGTCACTATGTTTCATCCTTCAACACAAAACAGCATCAGCCACGAATCCACCGAAAAACACTAACGGCAGTGGTCAATTCACTCAACTCAAGCCACCCGCAAATGGCAACAATCCTTGTGAGTCCATTCTTCTGTCAATATCCTTCATTCTTAGATACTGACCGTGCCCAGCCCCAATTCCACCAAATAACAATAATGGAGGTAACGGTGGTGAATCCACTCAACCCAAGCCCACTTTGAATGAAGCCAAGGCTACTCAATCCAAGGCTACTCCATCTAAATCCATTCAACCCAAGCCCACTGTGAATGGGATAAGTCCTTGTGAGTTCTGTCATCGCTGTCTTTCATTCTTTAATCATGTTCTCAGCCCCGAAGACCAACACGGGTAACGGTGGTCAAATCACTCAACCCGAGCTCACTGGGAATGGAAAAGGTTCCTGTGAGTTTCACTTCTGCCGTCACTAACTTTCATTATTTAAAATCATGCTTCAATGTTATCTGTTTCCAGCCCCAAATCCACCAAAGAACGTTAACGGGGAAAAGGGTGATCAGTCTACTCAAACCAAGCCGACTCAACCCAAGCCCACTGTGAATCAAAAAGGTTCTTGTGAGTTTCATTTCTGCCATTGTTGTCTTTCATTCTTGCAAAAACTCAATGTCCTTAGCCCCAAACACATTGAAGAACAGCGGGGCCAATGCAGGTCAGTCCACTCAACCCAAGCCACCTGCCAATGGAAAAGGTCCTTGCAAGTTTTATTTAGCTGGCACCTTTCATTCATAGATGCTGACTGTGCCCAGCCTCAGATCTATTGAGCAATAGTAAGGGGGGTAATGACAGTCAAACCACTCAACCCAAGCCATCTGCTAATGGAAAAGGTCCTTGTGAATTTGATTTAGCCATCACTGTCTTTATTCTCAAATACCAACCTCAGCTGTGGACCCATCAAGAACTAATGGGGCCAACAGTGGTCAGCCCACTCAAACCAAGCCCCCTACAAATGGAAATGGTCCTTGTGGGTTTCATTTTCACCTCAACTTGCTGGAATAGCTTTGATTTGTAATACTAATTGTTTCTAGCCTCAACTTCATCTGGCAACCATAGCAGCAGTCAGGGTGATAATTCCAATTTGTTCAACAGTGGAAATGATAATGGTGGAAATGGTTCTTGTGAGTTACATTTCTCAGCTAAGCTAGAAGTTTGATTTGTGATACTAATTGTTTCCAGCCCCAAATTCATCTGGTGATCATAGTGGCAGTCAAAGTGGCAATTCTAATCCATTCAATAGTGGAAATGGTTCTTGTGAGTTACATTTTACCTCAACTTGCTGAAATAGCTTTGAATTGTGATACCAATTATTTTCAGCCTCAAGTTCATCTAGCAACCATAGTGGCAGTCAAGATGGTAATTCCAATCCACCCAACAATGGAAATAGTTCTTGTGAGTTACATTTCTAAGCTAAGCTAGAAGTTTGATTTGTGATACTGATTGTTTCCAGCCTCAAGTTCATCTGGCAACCATAGTGGCAGTCAAGGTGGCAATTCCAATCCACCCAACAGTAGAAATGATAATGGTGGAAATGGTTCTTGTTAGTTACATTTCTAAGCTAAGCTAGAAGTTTGATTTGTGATACTGATTGTTTCCAGCCTCAAGTTCATCTGGCAACCATAGTGGCAGTCAAGGTGGCAATTCCAATCCACCCAACAGTAGAAATGATAATGGTGGAAATGGTTCTTGTTAGTTACATTTCTAAGCTAAGCTAGAAGTTTGATTTGTGATACTAATTGTTTCCAGCCTCAAGTTCATCTGGCAACCATAGTGGCAGTCAAGGTGGTAATTCCAATCCATCCAATGGTGGAACTGGTAACAGTGAAAATAGTTCTTGTGAGTTACATTTTACCTCAACTTGCTGAAATAGCTTTGATTTGTGATACTGATTGTTTTCAGCCCCAAGTTCATCTGGCAACCATAGTGGCAGTCATGGTGGTAATTCCAATCCATTCAACAGGGGAAATCAGAATGGTAGAAATGGTCCTTGTGAGTTACATTTTACTTCAACTTGCTGAAATAGCTTTGATTTGTGATACTGATTGTTTCCAGCCCCAACTCCACCTGTAAACCATAGTGGCAGTCAAGGTGGTAATTCCAATCCACCCAACAGTGGAAATAGTAATGGTGAAAATGGTTCTTGTGAGTTACATTCCTAAGCTAAGCTAGAAGTTTGATTTGTGATACTGATTGTTTCCAGCCCCAAGTTCATCTGGCAACCATAGTGGCAGTCAAGGTGATAATTCCAATCCATCCAACAGTGAAAATCATAATAGTGGAAATGGTTCTTGTAAGTTACATTTCTAAGCTAAGCTAGAAGTTTGATTTGTAATACTGATTGTTTCCAGCCTCAAGTTCATCTGGCAACCATAGTGGCAGTCAAGGTGGTAATTCCAATCCACCCAATAGTGGAAATAATAATAGTGGAAATGGTTCTTGTTAGTTACATTCTACCTCAACTTGCTGAAACAGCCTTGAATTGTGATACCAATTATTTCCAGCTCCAAGTTCATCTGGCAACCATAGTGGCAGTCAAGGTGGTAATTCCAATCCACCCAACAATGGAAATGGTAATGGTGGAAATGGTTCTTGTGAGTTACATTCCTAAGCTAAGCTGGAAGTTTGATTTGTGATACTGATTGTTTCTAGCCCCAACTCCACCTGGCAACCATAGTGGCAGTCAAGGTGGTAATTCCAATCCACCCAATAGTGGGAATGATAATGGTGGAAATGATTCTTGTGAGTTACATTTTTTTACCTCAACTTGCTGAAACAGCTTTGAATTGTGATACTAATTTTTTCCAGCCCCCACTTCATCTGGCAACCATAGTGGCAGTCAAGGTGGTAATTCCAATCCACCCAACAATGGAAATGGTAATGGTGGAAATGGTTCTTGTGAGTTACATTCCTAAGCTAAGCTGGAAGTTTGATTTGTGATACTGATTGTTTCTAGCCCCAACTCCACCTGGCAACCATAGTGGCAGTCAAGGTGGTAATTCCAATCCACCCAACAATGGAAATGGTAATGGTGGAAATGGTTCTTGTGAGTTACATTCCTAAGCTAAGCTGGAAGTTTGATTTGTGATACTGATTGTTTCCAGCCTCAAGTTCATCTGGCAACCATAGTGGCAGTCAAGGTGGCAATTCCAATCCACCCAACAGTGGAAATGATAATGGTGGAAATGGTTCTTGTTAGTTACATTCTACCTCAACTTGCTGAAACAGCTTTGAATTGTGATACCAATTATCTCCAGCTCCAAGTTCATCTGGCAACCATAGTGGCAGTCAAGGTGGTAATTCCAATCCACCCAACAATGGAAATGGTAATGGTGGAAATGGTTCTTGTGAGTTACATTCCTGAGCTAAGCTGGAAGTTTGATTTGTGATACTGATTGTTTCCAGCCTCAAGTTCATCTGGCAACCATAATAGCAGTCAAGGTGGTAATTCCAATCCATCCAATAGTGGAACTGGTAACAGTGAAACTGGTTCTTGTGAGTTTTGTCTCCATGACTAGCATTGATTTGTGATCCTAGCTATTGCTAGCTCAATCGTCCAACAACAATGGTGGTAAAGATGGTAGTTCCAATCAATCCAAACCTTTCATCAGTGGAAAAGGAAATGGTGAGTTTTCCTGATCCCCAAAAACCGTGTGTAGTCATTCACCGAGATATCCAGCAATATCCAGTCATTTGCCGCCCTCATCTCAGAGTGCTACTTCGCCCTTAGTTTCGGACAGTGCGACGCCTAATCCCAACAATATGGTTCTACCTCCGTAAGCTAGTCATTTGTGTCTACCGGGGACTCGATTGAGCATCCGGCAGTTCTGGAGGTGCCACCGGCGTGCGAGCCATCGATCCAATGTCCTCAACACCAGCGTCGATTGAGAGTCTATCCATGTAAGCTAGCCTGTCATTTGTGTCTACAGGGGACCCAATTGACCATTGGACAGTCCTGGGAGTGTCTCTAGTACCTCTGGTGTGCCAATGGCTGATTCTGGAACATCCACAATGCCGGCATCGATTGAGAGTTCATTCACAACAACTGTTATAACCACCTTGACAACTACCTACTCGTCGGACAGTCGGAATTTCACTTCAACGACTACTCTCTTCTCCACAGAGACTCTCACGACTCTGGTCCCTGCTAGTACCACCGTTGGTCAATCAAGGTAAAGGTCGTAAGTACTCTTCATAACACATTTTTAACATTTTTGGGTTACAGCGCATCCTCAAAACCTCGAGGAGCTTTGGTGGGCGGACTTGTTGGTGCTGGAATTATTATACTCGGCGTCACTATGTTCGGTTGGTGTTTCATGCGTCGTCGTAGTCGTCGCCGCCGCCAGGAAGCTCTCAACAGCTCCTCCGTTGCGACCGAGGAGTCCTTCCTCCCCGCCCTCAGGCACTCTGGCTCGCCTCCTCCCCCGATTCACTCCGGTTCCGCCATGATGTCGACCAGCGCGTACACGTCTCCGTCCTCGTACTCCTCACGCATGAGCCAGTCCAGCGTGTCGGAAGTCCCCGTGCGCGCGTCTGCCTCCTTTACCTCTCAGGCTGGTACCATCTCGCCAACGAGCGTGCGTAGGAAGCCCGTTCCATACCTGGATGTTCCTATCTCGGGCCCTGAATTTACCTCCTTCTCTATCACGGCTGCTCTCGACCCTACTCGGAAGACGGCTGATCCGTTTGCTGACCCTGATACTAGCGCGACGTCAGGACCATTAAAAAATCCGTTTGACGACCCCGAAGGAACGGGAGTGGCGCTGAATGTCCCCATGTTAGCGGTTCTGCCTGCTACGCCTCATGCAGAGAAGAGGATTTCTGATGCGTCGGTAAATTCTGTCACCTCTACTGGTGCACCAAAGGAGGTGTGTTGCTTTTTTTCTACAGCCATGAGAGAATTTACATTGCATTATCAACAGTATGGTATCGCCTTCTAATCAAGGACTTGAATAACCTTTCCCTTCCGGCTTTATGGAACACCGTACACCATCATTTTGTACCTCGACTAGTAGTCCACCTTTCGTTCTTCCTCGTCCGGTAATTCACTGTCATCCGCATAAATTATGTGCTTCTCCTAAGGTAGTTAGCCAACGAGCTGTCACGTAAAACAAGTTGATATGTAGTGGCTGGTTATAGATGTATTTATTTGGCACAAGATATGTACCTCCGAGCCTATTCATGAGCCGCTTAGTATTGCACAAGTTCAGGCACAGGATGCTTGAATTTGCCTGCACATGCACATGTACATAAGACTTTCTTTCGAAATTTGTTCCATGTGGAGCGAAGCTATATAATGTATTGTCCGCGTTGAAAGTACGTTCGATCAGAACGTGGGGAACTACCGATTGTGTGCCATGTGAAGATTTGACAGGTCTATGTTTGCTCTATAGTGCCGAACCCGCCCATATGTTCTAGAAGAACTTTCATGATCGTGTAGCCACATACACTGATCCCGCTCGATATGGCTAGTGGCGCCTGTGAAGCGTGTTTTCTGTATGTAGGAGTTAGATAAGCTAAATTTACATTGCCGCACTAAGTGCCGCAGACACTGGAAGCTGTGAACTACCCGACCTAAATTAACTGACGGCTCCTAGAGACTAGCTTGGTGTGTTACTTAGATTCATGTAGTCATGTGTTCAAAGAGAATCCAAATTTACGGCTCTTCGCGGGACCAAATTTGGAGTGAGATTTGTCGGATCGATATAGTGTGGATATATTCACGCGCCACCAGCGGACGGCAGGTAATACTAGTGTGAAGACCTGCTGTAGTGCTGGGAGAACTTTCCTAGAGAGAGGAATAATAATGTGGGTTAAGGACTATTTTTCTGAATCCGAGTCTTTTGCAGATAATTAACCAATATCATACACGGCGGCATGCAACCTGCCAGAGCCTGTTCTCAGATGATTACGGATCCATGATGAGATCAGGGTTCTCCAGAGCTGGAGCGTTGAAGCTCGGAGGGCATGAGACGACGTCGCCATATATATATTCTTTCCCACCGATCGCCGAAATAACGAAGCTCAGAAGTCGCCCCAAGAGGTGAATGAATTAAGACTTACCAAATTCACTTCGAAGATTGTTTCAAATTCCCGCCATCAACATATCCTGCACAAAACCTTCCATGTTCATGCCCTTCCTATCCTTTAATAATTCGTACTGCCGCCATAAGTACTCCCATGATTGGCGAACAAGTTCCGCATCGCGTAGGCGGAACTGATCAAAGGTGACGTCGAGACGCGAGGAGTGGAGAGTTAGGGCTGATGGGGGGTCATAAATTGTTTTGAAAAAGGCGAGGGGAAAGGCGAGGAAGGCTTTCAAGACAAAGAGTAGTTTGTTAGAGAAGCTGATGGTTAGATAAGTTCGATCTATTTTTGAAGCAGGAGGCTGCCGTAGGAGATACACAAACCAAGATGGTGTTTGTTGGGCACAATCCTCTCTGGTCGAGATGTCGAAAGGATGAGGAGCAAGGACCCAGCTGCTATTCTGCGCGACCAACGCGAAAACTTCCTTGTCGCATGTCGAATCCCAGGAGTACCGAAATTGAGCATCGACAGATCCAAAATGATACAACCTCTGCTGAGCACCTTTTATATGCCACTCGGACGCTTTCAACGTAGCCACGGACTGATCACTGTTTGTGCTAATTTCTCTTGCTTTGCCGTCTACCAGATTAACGGATTCTCTAGCAGGTGTGTTGGGAACTGTACCACGTGTGCAGAGTGTGATTTGGGTCTTGAAGTCGTCCAGTCTGAGATACTCGCCATTAAGTACTGTCCTTATGAGATTCTGGCGCATGATTTGTAGCCACGAAGGAGTATTCTGCGACTGTATGATTCGAACTTTGAAATCGTGGAGTACAACATTGATAAAAGTTTCAGGTGCGACAGGGAGGAGCCGAGCTTCCACATAGATCTTGGTCACTGCGACATGATGCTGAGGGTCAATATAGTCGTAGTCGTAGATTATAGTAGTAATGAAGGTCATGTGAGGTATTTTTGGAAGTTTGAGACTGATTTTCAGGTGGGAAGATGATAGAGAAACGGTGTCGCTGTAGAAATAAGACAGACCATAGAGGGAAATAGAGAGGGGGAGTCGAAATTTGAAGTTACTGACGCGAAGACGGTGACCAGATATGAGGAGCACAAGTATAGATACGATACATAGAAGAGACAGAGTGGCTATCCACAGTAAAATGCGAAGGAGAGCCATGGCGGTGACATCAGCCTTTGGCGCTAAAAAGAAATGACGCGTTATTTACGTGTATTTGGCGAGGACCTTCAATCCTCTCTAATATGGACGAATACGAAGGACACTTGACTACGCTCTCGTTGCCTGCGCTGCTCGCCGAACCAGGTGCCCTGCAGACTCAGGCGCATCATCTGACATCCAGTCTTACATCTCTCACTCACACCTCCTACCCGACATTCCTCTCTCTCCATCGAACAACCGCCGCGCTCACCACCTCCCTTTCGTCTCTCGCCTCATCTCTGTCCGACCTCATTTCGACATCCTTACCGGCACTACAAGATGCCACAGCAGCATGGAACACTCGAACTACCGATATCCTTCGTGAACGTTCGAAAGCACGCCTGGTACTAGACCATCATGACAAGATAAAAGACCTCCTTGACATTCCCATATTTATCGACTCGTGCGTCCGTAATGGGTACTTTCAGGAGGCACTCGCTCTTTCAAGTCATGTCGGTGTAATGGCTGCCCGACCTGGCGCCCCGCCAATTATTGCTTCTGTACATGCTGAGGTGGAGGGAGCCATCGCTCAGATGCTCATTGTCCTGCTTGGGACCCTTAACGAACCAGGTCGGAAGTTGCCTGCGTTATGGAAGGCGGTCAATTTTCTGAGAAAGATGGAAGCCTTTGCACCAGGGAAGGATAAGTCTGAACATGGGATATCCGGTCTGATCACGGACGAAGCCTCGAGTGAAGAATTACTCGCCCTAGCTTTTCTTTCGGGCCGCTTATCCTGCCTTACTTCTGCATTGGAACCAATATCTCGCGACATCCATCGCTTGACAAATTCTACAACAGACGAAGCTCCTTCTCTGGGCATACCCAAACTGTCCGACCGAGACAAGGAAGACATCGCTCGCTTTCTGAAGAAATATATTGACGTATGGCGAGAAGGCGCGTATGACATACTCACACAATACTCCACCATCTTCCTCGAACAACATCCACATCCACATCCGACCTCACCCATACTAGCCTCAAAGTCACCTACACATCAACGACGTTCCTCTGTCCAACTCACGTCCCCACCCCAGCACCCCGCTCCCACCCCAGCACCCTCTCTCTTACCTTTTTTATCTCCGCATCTTCTCTCCCAACTCCTTCCTCTTCTCCAATCTACTTTACCTCTACTTCCTCTTCCCTTCATCTCATCAATCCTTACCCAACTGACATACTGTGCTACTGCCTTCACCCGTGTTGGGCTTGACTTCCGCGGTCTTGTAGGAACCCTCGTCAGCTCCGCCGTTGCCACCTCAGTCCGGCAGAGTCTACAAGAGATCGAGCTTCTCCTGCCAGAAAATAGCAGTAACAAAAGTTCAGGCAAAGTTCGATCGTTTTGCGAGAGGAAACCCTCCGAGTGGCTCGTTGTTTCCTCTGTTGTTGATGCTCCCCCGGCTCCCGCGCAGGTCCAGACACCGCCTCATATACCGCCGCAGATGCTGGCGTCGTATCCTCCATTAGCGAAGTATACTAATGCTGTGCTCGGTGTTTTGAATGCGCTACGGCTTCTCGCACCCATAGGGATACTGTACGAGCTCGTTGGAATGATTGATGAGACTCTTGGGCGGGCGGGGGAAGAGTTGATGGGGTATTTGAAGGGGTTCGTTGGTAAGGATAAAGAGGAAAGCGAGGTTAAAGTTTCACGGGCAGTGGGAGAGGCGTACTTTCAGGTACTAGTGCCTTTTGTGAGGCGAGCACTTGTAGAGGGCGTGTATGGTGTGCCGATTAGTGAGCTCGGAGAGCTTGGAGTTGATGGGGAGGAGAGGTTAAAGAAGGTTCTGGAGGAGTGGGAGGAGGTTATCAGTACGTGAGTCGCAGCGTTGCTCATCGTCTTGTGAATTGGGGACAAGTAAGGATACCCGAATACCAAAGCTTGATGATACACACCAACCAATGGCTACGGGTCAAAAACTCTGTCTTGAAAGACAAAGGTATGAGAGTTGCTGTGGGCCGTTCTCTGATTCGCGATCACGTGGGGTCAGGATGTGTCGTCACGCGTAGTCTGGAGCGATCTATGCCTGCCGACTGAGAACTTTCTTCTCAAGACCTTAAAACCCTTTTTCTTGCCACGATACCCTGACAACGTTTGTTATAGAACCTTCAACGTCGTCCGCACGGATTTGACAGCACCATTGATTCCCTTTCACTTTGGGCGCGTCCAATACATCGAGTTCAAAAAGTACGACTCCGTTTCATACTGTATTAAGACTTTTCTGTGCTGGATGCCTTGTTCTATCTCTTCTAAAGCTCCAGGTCCTTGTGTCTGGTCAATCGGGGCCTCGACGTTGAATGCTACACGTTATACAACACAGGTTAGAATATACGCCGACAAGCCTGTCTCTGCTCGCACGCATGACGGACCTCCGAGTCAAAGTGAAATGCCAACAACGATCAACAGTGGAAGTGTGAGCCAATGGATTAGTTCATGTAAGTTTTAAAAGAAACAGTCAGCAATGTTAGAAACCTGGACACGGCGATGGACATTTTGCCTGATTGGTGGTCAGGACCTCAAGGCGCGGAGTCGGTGAACGGAGGTGTTGTCCCATCGGCTTCCATCGCGAGAGTCCACTACTCCAGATGAGAGCCGCACACCTTGTCCCTCCGACTGTTGACTGGAAGACGCGTATTTACGGAGTGCATTATGAACGTGTTCAGCAATGCAATGCAACCTTGCGAAGGAAAGAAGCAGCCTTGGCTTCTCCCTGCACACTCGTGGTATTAGCAATCGTCTTAGGAGGAAGATTTTGCTCTTGTTGTATCAATGGGCATGTTTCTTGCTTGTTTCTGAGTTCACTATGTATTGCGGTCGCTCGCCATTGATACCATTCCCTTCTCTGCTCCAGTACTTCGCGTCAACGGTTTCCCCCCATGTGATATGCAGTCTCTGCTCTGCTCTGCTCTGTGATTCCTTGTCGTTGCTGTACTCCCTGTACATATTTTTTTGCTGCAAGACCCGCGGGCTTGGACTCTCGGACTCGTATCATACACAGGGATACGTTTTTTTATCTCTGTTTTTCTAGATCTGCATTGGAAGACACTGATCTGGTGGTTATCCACACCATATATAACAAGGGGAATGTCGTAGTACGTACTAGTGCGAGTTATGACCGACAGCTCCGATTTTATGTATGTATGTGTGTCTACATCGACACCTAACATCTTCCTAAACTATCGGCTGTTGATTACACACTGTCGGCTTGTCAAATGCTGACACGGAGGGATCCCAGACCCAGACCCACCAAAATTACAAACTGATGAAATCAAGATATGTATGTACATATGCATTCCGATTGACCTCCCTCCGATGCACGGGGGGCGTCCCCCTTCTTCTTCTTCTTTTCGTTTTCACGGTCTCTTTCACACACGGATTTGTCTGAGAATGAGAATACACTACGCTCGTCACCCGAGTCGGACACTCACACACAACACACACACACACACACACCAGACGCCCCGCCCACGCATTGGCGCGCCCGAACTCGAACTCGAGCTCGAACTAACTCGCACCGCACTCGCGAGTATACGCATGATAATCATCCACAATCCTTCTATTCGGTTCATAGGTTCTTGCCTTGCCTTGCTTGCTTGGCTCGTATCTGGGGTTATGAGTCATTCTGAGTCAGTCAGAGTCTGAGCCCCTTTATTGTGCACAAACCTTACTTATTACACATGCACATGGGCAGCGCATCGGGCACAAAGACCGAGATGTAGACCGAGATATAGATTGATTGATTATTATATTAGGTATTTTATGTATGTGTGTATGTATTGATCAATATTGAAGTGAGGTAAGTAGGCGCCAGGGGCTGTTTGTACATACGCTTCAACCCCGACGTCGGCGCAATACATACATGCATACATACATCTTCATCTTCATCAACATCAACATTTATCGGTTTTGGGTGTAAGATGTAAGATGTGAGTCGTGAGTCGTGGGTGCGGGTATGGGTACAGTATCCGCGGTGTTTTCCTTTTCATTATCATCAAAGTTCAGTCAGTCTGTCAATGTGGCGCACTCCCCACTCCGCAGAGACAGTTATGTTCGTATACATATATGTATATCTTTTCGAACCCCTCAGGGACGAGAAGGGACCCTAGATTCGCAAAAGAAAGGAATAATTCTATGTACGTGGGTTCTTCGGTTAGGTTCTTTTTCAAAGACCGTGATCGTTATTGTGGAGGAGAGGCTATGTAATTAATTTATGGTGTTGTCGAGATTCACATCGGACGACCCTGCATGATTAATAGCAGTGTATGATGGATATTATTCCTCCTCGAAAGCTGATGCCACTGACTTGTTCATGTTGGATTTTACATGTAGTTCATACATACACACACGCTCTATTTCTATCCATCCACAACTTGAAAAAACAAAAGCCCTTAAGAAAGAAAAAACAATCACAACAGCCCCTCCTTCCCAAGATCCCACTCCCTAACAGACCCCCTCTTCTTATACTGAATCTCCATAACACTAACCTCCGCGTCTTCGCGCTTCTTCATAGGCGGCGGAAGCCCCCTATCGGACGTCATACTAACCCCCAGCCTCTCAAGCCTCCTCTTCTCCTCCTTATCCTCCCTCCTCACCCTCAGCAGCTCGAGCATCGCGTCCCAGCCTGCGTACTCGGCGTCGTTGATCAGCCCGGTCTTGGGCACGGTCGGGACGGCGAGGGGCGCGACGTCGAGGCGTGGGTCGTAGCTTTCTTCAAAGTATTTGTCCATTTTGGAGGGGAGGCGCGCGTGTGGGGGTGGGAATGGACCTGGGGACGGGAGAGGAGGGGGTGGGCCGGAGGGAAGAGGTGGGGGCGAGCCGGAGGGGGGCCGGGGGGAGAGGGAGGTGCGTTTGGTGCGTTTGGATCTGTGCTTGGGGACGGGGCTTGGTGAGCGTGCGGGTGGCGGTGGCGGCGGCGATGGCGAACGCGAAGGTGTGCGTCGTCGTTTGAGTGATTCCTCGCTGCGCACAGTCGTGGACCGGCGTTGAGCTTGGCTATCGCGCGCAGTGTCCGAGTCTATATCGTCTAAAGCATACTTCTGGGCCTTCCTGCGAGACCTCGATCTCGACCGTTTGCGTGATTTATGCCTCGTCTCGCCGTCTTCGTCGTTTCTATCACGCCTCGAACGCCGCTTCGAACGTCTCGGCGACCGACTCGACTCGCGCTCTTGGCCGGCGTCCTCCTTCCTGCCCGGCCTTCTCTTCTCTCGATGCCTCCTTTCCCTCTCGCCATCGTCCTCCCAATCCCTCCGCCTCTTCCCCTCCCTCCTCCCATCCCATCGATCCCAACTCTCCTCCCTCCTCCCCCTCCTCATCCTCTCCGCCTCAACCGCCTCCTCCGCCCGCCTCCTCCGTGCCCGCCGCTCCTCTTCCTCCCGTTCCCGCTTCTGCTCCTGCGCAGCAATCGCCTGCGCGCGCAACACCGTCTTATTATGGTCCTCCGTCGTCTTGATAATAGAACTCAAAAAACGCTTGTTAGTGCGCGGCGCCGGACTGTCGGATCTGACGAAGAACGACATCACAAACGAGAAACCAGAACCAAAACGAAAACTCACCCCCCACCAGCGGGCAGGAACGCCCGGATCCCCTGCGTCCCATACCTCTCTGCCTTCTTCTTCGCCTCCCTCAGGATAAGCTCCGCAACGTGCCGGTCTAGATCGTCGTCTGCCACTGTGCTCGGGACGGACGTGCCCATCGTCGCGCGCACGAGGCTGGAGACGACGGTGGATAGTGAGGATGTCATGGGGTGGGGGTCGTGGTGGAGGCAGGGAGGAAGGGAGGAGCGAGCTCGAGAAGGGTGTGTTGTGGTGTGCGCTGGGTGAGTTGTGAGCGCTATGGCCAACACGATGTTTGAACGTGTTTGTGGGAGGCTGTTGTTTCTCTGAACCAACCATTCCATCATGATCGATCTCCGACAACATATCGCGAATATTGATTGGATTAATAAAATAACCTGTGTATATACGCTTCGTGTACGTACGGCGCATTGCATGTATGTAGATGTACTAAACAAGAGATATACAGATGTACTTCTAAGTAATAGATATTGCTATGTAACTGCTATTAACGAACCATGCTAGAGTGGATTGTGGATGGACGATCGTGATTCGAAGTGTCAATGAGAAATATAGAAGCCTTCCGTTCCGAGTTTCCAAGTGGAGAATACGAAGCGAAGCGAAACGAAGCGCGGTGTGTGGAAGAATGGGGAGTGGGAGTTATGGAAGTTGGGGTGTGCATGGTATGGTAGGATCGTGAAGAGTGGTGGTTATACATACATACATTTGGTGAACTCAAACAAAGCAAGATATCGTTCAAGAAAAACGGGAGGATGAAATATGGATACAACGATGGAATCGTTCAAGAAACGCTCGAGCCTGAGCGCATGATGTAGATGTTGCTGAGTGATTTTACGCGCGGAAAGCTCCATGTCGGTACAGGATCGCCTCTCTACACAACAATTTAGTAAAAAAAAAAACCAACAAAGAACAACCGACTCACCAACTGCTCACGAAACGTCCCAACATCACCCACAACCCTCATCTGCACCCCCTTGACCGCACAAGCCATCTTGAGCGGGTTCAACAACACATGCTTCTCGCCCCCATTCATCGTATACAGCGTGAGCACCCTCAGCGCCTCGCCCTGCTCGCCACCTCTCACCTTGACGAGATCCACAAGCAGCTGCAACGGCGTATTCATATCCACACCCAGCGCAACATGCCTGACCGACGCAGGCAGAGCCCTCAGGACCCGCGCCGCGACACACGGGCCTAGACTCTCGATCCTCAGCTCGCGGAGCTGCGTGCATCTCTGCACAGCCCTCGCGTGCTCATGCTGCGTGCACGCCGGCAGCGCGAGCGAGTGTATGCCCGCGCCGTGTGCGTCCACCAAGGCCTGGAGAACCTGTGTGGGAGGCTCGCGCTCGAACTCGAGGATGCGGAGGGCGGCGGTGTGTGTGAGCCAGTTCAGGAATTCGAGGGACGGGAGGGACTGGAAGTTCATGCGGAGGGAGGAGAGGATGCCTGGGAAGGGGGAGAGGAACGGGGAGGGGGGCTCGGGCGGGGTTGTGCCGGTGATGGAGAGGGAGTGGAGCGAGGGCCAGACGGCGAGGAGCTGGGCGAGGGCGTGGGAGTTGTCGGACCAGTTGGTGAATTGGAGGGAGGAGATGCGCGGGCCGGCGAGGAGCTGCGAGAGCGTCCAGTCGTCGAACGACGGCGCGGGCCGGCGCATCCGCTGCGTCGTGGAGCAGGCGCGCCCGTACAGCGACAGAGTCAGGTCGTACAGACGCGCACAGCGCGATACCGCCACCGCCAGCGCGTGCTGCGACAGCCCGCGCGGCTGGTTGTGGTCTATCACCGCGCTCAGGCGCACCACAGCATCGCGCAGTGTGCGCCCCTTTGGCGTGCACGGGTCTGTGGCGGCAAGAAAGGCGTCGCACGCGCGCTGGGAACGCAGAGAGACGCTTGTGAACAGCAGCTTTTGCGCAGCGAGCGACCAGGCTTTGCAGACGAGAGCACAGTGGCACAGGAGAGTCTGGTGCGGGGTGCCGTCGGGGCAGGCGGCGTGCTCGATGATGGACAGGACGAGCTCGGGCGGGAGAGGCAGCGGGGACGAGGGTCTGGGGGGGCGCAGTCGAGAGGTGGCGCGGGGCGTCGGGAGATGGAAGGAGACGTCGCACGCAACGGCGGGAGGCGCAGGGGCGGCAAAGAAACCCATGGGGCGCAGACAAGACGCGGCGCAGTATTTATACCATGTACAATCGCTGTAAACCAGAAGGAAACAAGCAATGAAACATTAACGAAATATCTTCTCATCCGCTACTTCGGGTCCCCCTTTCCTGCTCTTATCCCCAACAGAACACCGGGCGCGCCTCGGTTAAGTAATTCATCTCTCCACCCCGCGACTTACGTCCCTTTGTGCCGTAACTTCCGTACAACGTGCACCCACTCGTAAAGTGTAAGCCAGTTCCTGATTGGCAGCACGCCGTTCTGAATCTCCACCGACATCATACATGTACGTGTGCCCCCACGCCCCTGCCCCCGAGCTTGAGCGCCTCAACCGTACACCTTCTCGAAGAGAAGTGTACCCACCCTCAAAGTCGTCCTATTAGCTCCTTTTCCTCCCCCCTTCTTTCTGGCACTTCCAAATCGCCGTCCGCGATACTGCGCTAAACACTATCTCATGATCCATCACAAAACCTTAACCAACCTGACCGGCGGAACCCCCGGTCTCTAGCCTCACTTATATGTCCAGTTGCGGACAAGCAAACTAAACTAATTTTTCCACTAATTAAATTACATATATTCTGAGTTATACAAAATGGACTTATATTCCACCAGCCGTTTTGTCCAAAACTGGCTAGGGGGGTCGTACAAACTTTGGAAATCACAAAGTAATGTGAAATTGACGTTGATCATCATCCCAAAAATAATCAACGAGGTTGTGCTAGAAAAAATTCGGAGGATATGGCCTCCTGACCCTTCTTTGATCACATGATGTGTGCCCAAACTGATGTAATGTGTCCAAGTTCACTTGCCAGTTCTGACAATTTCTGTGCATATTGCGAGGACCCTGAAAAGTGCAAAAAATGGGCCAAAAATTCTGGCTATACCTAGTTTCTCGTGAGAAAAAGTTTGAAGATTCCATTCTTAGATGTATTTCAACGTTCTAGATCTGACTCTGGATCCTGTATTTGGTTTGGCCCCAAAGATTCTCCTTGTCAAGATATCAAATTGGTTGAGTTTGCTTGTTCGCGACTGTAGCTCTGATCGTGATAGACTCTGCTGTGGCACTACATATCTATGTAACACACCGCACAGCACGGCTACGGCTATCAGCGCCAAGTCCTTCTTTTCCAAATTCCCATTCCCCGCCCAGAACCCTCTCATCTCTTATTGTTTATCCTCATCCCTTCGTCCTTCCATGTCCAACTAAGCTTGAAATCTCGATATCTCGTTCCCCCTCCGTCCTCGAGGCGGCGGCGCACAACCACGCGTGTATCATTACGGCTGTAATCGATATCATTATCTCGTAACGCGTTTGGGTTGACGTGGCCAGCTAGCCCTGCGGAAAGTAAGGGCAACCGTCACCAACATCCGTGCATAATGCAGTTTTGATGTTGATGGTGTCGGAACGGGTACGAGGTAACCTTGACTCGTTCGTACAAAAAAAGAAAAGAGGCTTTTGATTGACCTAGTTGAAGAGTACAGTGGCCGTTACGTGAACTGGAGGTGATGGATATCCGTATACGACAGAAAATACCGCTGTATGGACCAATGGCAATTCGAACGGTTGATCGGCGCGCGGGCGGATTTCTATTTGTTCTGTCAGTGTTAAAACGAGGACAGCGAGATGTCCAAAAGATACTAAGCAAGTGCCGACCCAGCCCCAATGGATCACCCCATACACACACCCACACTACCCTACATACATTGTATCTCATAACCCGTCCTTGAGGCGGCGGCGCAGCACGCGTTATCAGCATCCATATCAGAATCACGGCTCTGCCTCCGAGTCGGTGTTTCCGCTCTCGTGATGTGATTTCATGCTAGTGTTTGTGGACATGTCATCGAGGGTATGTAATTGTAATTGTAATCGTAATATCCACTCACTCATTCTATGCTGTGCTTATCTTTGATTTATCCATACTTGCTACGCGATACGCGTCTGATGGACTCTTGCGTGGTGGCCGTCCGTGAACTATCATGCAGCGGCTGGGCACATACAATAAGTATGGGTATGTATGTATGTCTATACTATAAAATTCCCACTGGCCCGGCTAATGACAAATACTTACTTACTGTGTAGGTAGATTTCTTCGTTCTATGTTAGGACGACTACGCGAACACTACTCGAGGCAGCGGCGCAGCACGTGGTATGTACATATATCAGTATCCACGGACGGACGGCTCTATTGATATCCTCCTTATTCTTATTTTCGTGATCGTATCCGAGTCGCGTTATGTGGACATGTCGCTGCGAGCCTGGGTATGGGTAAGTACTAGTAATACCCACTCGTAGATGTCACGAAGGATTCTGATTCTGATTTCTGATTTCGGTATGTACGACACCGAGACGAAGCTGGATCAGAAATTAGCGGATTACCATTGCTTTTGCTGCTTCAAGTTGTGCGATATTTCAGTATTAGTGGTTCGTGGCTGGAGTCCATACCAAAATCGTATTCGAAATTCCGATGAGGGTATGTCCTTACCTAGTATTAACAATCACGGACTTCCGTGGAATATTAATCAGTATTCTACCTGTCCGCAGCGCCTCAAAATGCAGAAATAGAAAAATCTCGAATCAGAACCAGGGGTGGTACGGAAACCAAGGTCGGGAACGTCAAATATCCTCGTTTCCGAGTCCCCTGTTCCAGACCATTCCTGTCAATAAGAAAATTTGAAGAGAAAAGACATATGTACAAGGGGCTGATGCGTAGATAGATAGATAGATAGTATCATTCAAACTTAGAGACAACTTGAAGGACAAGGACGGGGTCGATCAGGTTCCCCTCATCATGATCGTGTTACTTAGTACGGTGTAACGGCAAGAGATTCGGATACGCCGTCGATCTTTCAACTTGTTCGAAGCAGGGATCCGATCCTAAGCCTAGTTTCATGATCGATCTGAGGCTGCGCACTCCCACCGTACCAGATCCGAACAAAGGAAACTTTTGATTGGACCGAGCTGTTGGTGACCTGACGTGAGCTGTTTTGCTTCAGGTTTCATGTCTACGGTGCAGTAGATGTCAGGCATCACTATTGGCGGGCCGGGGATACACGCCGACCGTGCTGCCCATCAAATCTAAAGTTGACATAGTCGTTACACAACACACGAGGAGTGTGATGTTGATAGTGCTGATATTGATATCATCATCTAAGTGGCAAGAACAGCGACGAACACAAGGACAGGAGAAACGATTCGAACAAAACTGAGTAAGTAAAAGATAATCAACCAGCATACCGACCAAGTACCGTACCACCCGTCCAAAATCCCAATTCAAGCTGATCTACCCTACCTACCCCACTCCCACCCTGTTCCAATCCCACTGCCAACCTCCGCTCAGTCCCCATATTACACAGCCCAGCACAGGTACAGATACAGATCTGACTCCGAGTCTACAACCCCACCAATTATAATTATAATTCGTATTACTTCCTCAACAAACGCACAAGGAAGCTTAATTGACCGACCAGGAAGTTCCAACGTGTCTCCCCGTGGTCCCTGTCTTCATCCCGCTCCTTTCTTCTTTCTTCTTTCTTTCCTTCTTTCCTTTAATTCATTCCTTCTTTTCAAACTCGTTTGATTTCTTTTGGGTATGTACTATGTATCAAGTTCTTCCATCCTACATATCTTTCTACTGATACTTATCGCATTTCAAGCTTTGAAGAAGTCCCTCGAGAAATGGAAGCGAAGACCCAGCGTGCCAGTCTGCCACTAGTCGGGGAATTGGACGATTAGGAGGAAAGGGGAACGCCACCCTGGATCGATAGTGGGGATGGAACGGGACGCTATTTCCATTCAGCATACGAGTAAGTAAGGTCAGTATATCATGATCATCATAAACGCAAAGCTTTGAGTTACTTTACAACCTAATCAATACCCACCCATTCGTATACTGTGTGCCATTCTAGGAAACATCAGTCCAATGCGGCGCATATGATGTCCTGCCACTTTCAACCCACCCCGACCCATATCGTGGCTTCCAAGTTCCCGGGCCCCGGAACAGCCCTTTCACCTTCCAACTTCACACAAACCCCCGGTATCCCGCGGACTTGTGACTGCGCTTCATGTTGGACCCGGTATTCGATATTATAATCTATAATCCGAACGAACATTTAGACTGCAGGGCTCGTTCGCTTTCGTCTTCGCCTTAGTAGCATGCCGGCGGAGGGAAGACGCGAAGCACACATGCCGGGCCAGCGGCCAGTGCATTAGACTGGGCCTACACTCCTGCTAAGTTTAGCGAAGGACTTACTAGAGCATACAGAGCTTCCAGGAGTGAACCGCATTGGTTTCACGGCGTTCTTCAGTGTTATTCACTGCTTATGATTCTCTTTTTAATACTTCAATATGCATCTGTGTATTCTCGCTCCGGTAGAAGTAGTAAATAACTCATGAGCCACCTTGGAAACGCAAAATTCTTCCGAGTAGTTTAAGGTTTATGTATGAATATATATAGTATACATTTGTCCGGTCTTGCTTAGAAAAAGCTTCACGCATCACCATTACCATAGTACCATGTACATACATATCTATCCATCCATCTATTAATGCAATGATGATCACAACCAAATCGATCTCTTATCTAACAACTGATTCCGATTCTTTGACTCGAATGTTCGTTTACGCATACTCAACTACATCAACCAATCCCAGCCATTGGCATCAGCCTACTCTTCGGCGCACGCGCCCAGTCGCGATTGCGTCGAGTCACTATGTTAATATGATTGATACTTGTGGAAGTAGCCATTGCTTCGCATGGCTTAACTCGGATGTAAGTAGATTGCTCGATGATCTGAGATAAGATAACACAGTACTTTTTCCACCATGTGTTCAAAATTGACATTCATTCCTGGTGTTTCCTTACGAGTAACTTGTATGTTGTATCTTTTCCAATGGTCGGTCTGTTGACCTTACTTGCAGATTTACAATCCCTCTGCCATTTCAATATGTATGCACTTCATTGGAATCCCTCCATCACCTTCAATTCTTTTTTGCAAATATACATCATACTCCAATTACATCATACTGTACCCAAAGCCTACATCTTTAGTTGCTACACCTATTTTTCCCGTAATTGCCACACCTATCTTTCCTATCAATTTTCTCTTATTCTTTTCTTCTAATTTTTATCACACAATCACATGAGGCTACATAAACAAGTTAACAGCTACTGCTAATTATACCAATATGTCACCCTGCAGCTGCAAAGCTCAATACATAGAGAATGTATTGATATCAGTCATAATGATATATCCAGTACAATCTCAGAAAATTGATGTGATAGTATCTAATCTAACCCAGTTTGGCAGGTTGAACCACTATTGTAAGGGTGATCTGTAGGCCCAACAAAGCTTTATATATAAGGTAGTCAAGTAGTGATTTACAGGGCTGAGCTTCTGAGCCCTGAGCCTGCTTTGAGCTGAGTTGAGCTGGGCCCTGTGTTGGACACTCAAAGGCCAAGAGCTCAGCTTTACTGCTCTCAGGCCTTCTAGAAGCCCTTGAGCCCAGAGCTTCAGTAGTGAAGATTACTGGCTCAACTCATAATTTGGCCTTCACTGGTGATATTTCCAACTACTTTACAGTTTGTCATCTCCATAAAATAGTATTTTTACAAAAATCCTGGTGCCAACCCTCCACTGATGTTGTAATGTTTCCATTACAGTCTCAAAGCTTACAATGCATGGCATATAAGTCAAAACCAGTCCATTGTGTTTGGCTATGTGTGTATGCAAAGTAAGGCAAGTCTGTTTTACATTACATACAGGCAGGGCACACTTTTGATCTATAGCCACCATCTGTCCACCATGGTAGCTTGAGTTTGACAAGCTCAAGGGTGCACAAGGACAGAGATGGGAAGTAGATTACAGCACATAAACTTTAATCATACTACTCTAAGACCTTTACAAATGATGAGCACTACAAAATGCCAGTGATTGGTGGTGAGCAACCAGAATTGCTGCACAGGAGACATGCAAATGGAGCAACATGCAAGTGGTAACCACAAGGAGGACAAAAAATGGGCAAGAGGCCCAAGGCCAGGATTCAAAAGTAAAGACTCTTGAATATATGAGAATCTGGCTATATGACAATAGACCTTGTTAATAGTACAATTGACTTTGACACACTCAGGTGTGCAGTGGCAATTTTGGTGACCAAACCCAGCATAGTGGGCAAGATCAAAGATGGGTTGAGAGTGGTAGTGCTAGGGATAAATGAAGTAGGGGTGTGAGACAAAGGGAATGGACCAGAGGAGATGATGAGTAAGGTGATCAAGGAATTCAAGAAAGCTATGGGCAAGTTGACAAACACAATCAAAATAACACTTGTAAGAACAAATGCTACCTCCATGAGATCCCTCACTACAATCAACATCAATCTCTTCACTGGAACAATCTAGCTCTGAGTTTGGAGAAAGGATATTTAGAAATATCACTCTTCACAATCAATTCAGGAATTCAACAAATAGAATATATTTGTTGGTATGCAATAATAGGTGAGGTATCCAAGGGGTTTGGTTGAAGATCAAAGGGTTGAGTTCATACAGCTGCCCAGGTAGAAAGTCATAGACAATCTGAAAGCCACACATGCAGTCAAAAGAGAAGGAATCCTGGTGGAAACCTTAGTACAATGATGTAGCACCACATGGAAGTCTCAAAATCACTCAGAAGCTACCTGAACATGCTGCACACCATTCCTGAATACATGCAGAAGATGTGAAATATGGAGTAGTTGAATTCTGAATTTTATACTGTCTGTCTACTACTTATACTAGTTACCTACCAACCATGCAGGTAACACATGGCATACTGTTGAAGACAACTCCAGTATACTTTAGTTACATGAACTCATATTTTTTTCTTTCCTATCATATGTTATGCCATCACACAACTCCATCTCAATCAACTGTTTACTATTCTTTGATCAAACCTTATTTCATCTCCATATATTTTGGCTGTACACAAAACCCACACCCTCAGTAGTCTTGTTACTTATAATGTGACTCCTGAGGGTATGTTAGCTATCACACTCTCTCATACTCATTTGTTTACATGTCCCTGTAGATCTGACTATTATATTTTGTATCTACAGGTTATTAGGCCCTGTTCTGCCCATCCCTGTACAAAATAGAATTTTTCTTTGTTGTGATATTACTTACCAATACTTCCTGATGACTTGTATAGACCAAAATTTGCCCACACACCCACAAAATGTCAGATGAGCTCCAATTTTATGGAGCAAATTTTGTTCATTTCAAAAATAGGGTCCTGATTGATTGCAGCATGTGCACGTGGAGCAAAGGGATACCTTGAAGGGACTATTCCACATCTGGACTCACCTGCCAATCCTGAGGCTGATGAGAAACCTCCAGGAAAGGCAAAAAAATCCCCTGTCAGACCTGGAGAGCAAGCCACTACCACTGCTGCCCCCTGGACCTTGTGCAACCCAACCAAGGAGGAGTAGGATTTGTGCAACACATGAACATTAGGACTCATAGTCTATAACTGCAAAAGACCAGTTTGGCTGGGTATCAAAATAGAAGGTACAGCTGCCAAGGCTTGAAACTCACTCACCAAAGCCTATGGAGCTGTCTCCAACCTTACTGCCATGGAAGCTGAAAATGCTCTTCATGCTACTAGGTTTGTCAACAGCACAGAATTCCCCACACATATTGCTGACCTCCAAACCAGATAGAGTGAGGCCACAGAGAAAGGCATGAACATCTCAGACAGCATGTTCTGATCCATTGTGATGACATTACTCCTTGAATAATGAAACACAGTGGTGGCTAGTATGTACTCCACCAAGACCTCCATTGACCTTATCTCAGATCTCATAATCCACTGGGAGTGACTGAAGATGCAAAAAAAAATTGTTGGCCCCATCCATGATGGCCTTACAAGCATTCTTAAACACAAGCTATGGTCTGTGCCTTTGGCATGGGCCTGGAACTCTTGCTTTATCCCAGACCCAACCTCACTTCATTTGGTTAGGTCCTTGATATTCTACTCAATGCTTATTCCCAGACCCAACCTCAACTTCTTGGTTAAGTCTTTGTATTTCAAACTCAATGCTAAGTCCCAAACCTGTTTGATTAGGTCTTTGTATTTCTAACTCAATACTAAGTCTCAGACCCATTTGATTAGGTCTTTGCATTCTCTTAACTCATGCTGACATCCAGACTTAACCTTACTTCATTCAATTTGCTCAGTATTTCTTTTCTATTACAATTCAATGCTGAGATAATATATACAAACTAATTATATATCTATATTACATTATCAAGAAATCACTGCAGTCCACTGGTTTATATTAAAAAATCAAAGATTATAAAAGTTAGTACTAACAAAGTAAATTTATAAACTGTCACACTTACATTTGTAAACTATTGAGAATATGTATACTACACTGTGAACTCATATACATTAGGTGCTGAAATTCACAGAGGTTAGCAATTTGGTATTTCAATCTATCAAAAGTTACACTTACATTTGTAAACCATTCAGAATTTCTTGATAGACAATATTAGCAGTATTTCTTGATGTATCTTTCTTGATGTATTTTCTAAATCCAGAATGACTTTGATACAATCTCCTGATGTACACCAAGAAAGTGCAACATAAAGTTGGCCATGTGCAAAGACTGATTATCAAAGGTCCAATCCAACATGCTTGACTGATTGACCTTGAGACTTGTTGATTGTCATAGCAAAGGCCAATCAAATTGGAAATTGTCTCCTGCACAATGGAATTGGCAAATCTTCTTCAGAAATATCCATGTTGATCCTTGGAATTAAAACAACTGATCCTACAAACTTGGCATCTCCACTAATGATCCAGCATCTAAGAACTCTGGTGCTGATGTGAGTGACAATCATTCTTGTTCCATTGCAAAGTCCTTTGGTTGTATTTAGATTTCTGAGGAGCATCATAGGAACACCAATCTTGAGAGCTAATTTAGCCAAAGGCAAACTACTGGCTCTCAAAGAGTTAGGATATTCCATTGGATACAATGCCAGTCCATTATCAGACATGACAGAGTCTGCACTCTGCAAGATCTTCTCTTCTCCTGGACATTTCTGCAGAACTTCAGAGTTGATATCCTCTACATCAGAGTTCTTGCCAGAAAGGATGGTATGGTCCAGATAATACTGATCATCTTGATGATGATTAATATGAGGATAAGTGGAAGAGATTAATTCAGTAATAGAATTGTCATTGCAGATGATAGTTTGTGGAAGTTGTACTGTTTCTCCAGGCCCAAGGTTTTTTCCAGCACCAACATCCAATAACCAAGCTGCATGAGCAATATTATCAGGAGTCTGATCCAATCTCATGTTTTGAACCAAGTAGTGGACTTGAATTTGATCCCAAAGTCTTCCTCTTTTGAGTGAAGCAGCAATCATCTGCTGCTTGAGTCCTCGCTGGATAACTGGGAGAGTTTGCCTAAAATCTCCTCCAAACACCACAGTCACTCCACCAAAAGGCACATCCTTCTCCAGGATGTCTCTGAACCCTCGATCCACAGAGTCAATGGCATTTTTGTGTTGCATTGGGACTTCATCCCAGATGACAACTTTGGTCTGGAGTAAGAGTTGAGACAATTGAGTTCCTCTTTTGATATTGGCAATGGATGTATCCAGAGCAGGAATGGGGATTTTGAACCTTGAATGTGCAGTTCTACCACCCTCCAGCAATAAGGCAGCAATCCCAGATGATGCTACACATAATGCCACATCTCCATTGGACCAAACAGCAGAAGCCAAAGTGTTGCAGACAAATGTTTTGCCACATCCACCTGCACTGTGAATGAATATCATCTTGCCCAAGTTGTTGTCCACAGAGTCCATAACTTCATTGAAGGCCCCCAGTTGTTCACCATTAAATCTGGCCTTGTTTTCATCCACCCTTCTCTTCAACTCCTCAACATCACAATCTGTTTCTTCTTGCAAAAGCCTATTTCCTGAAATCATTGAATTAGTATCAATGTCAACTCTTTATACAATGTCCAACTTGCCTGGAATCACATTCCAAACTTGTTGGGGTTCTGGCATATTGGGAAAGTCTTCAAGAGTCTTGCCAAAATTCTTCAGATTGTCATTGATCAGATAAAGGCCATAGTCATAGACATCTTCATCAGTAAAGACTCTGTCCCTGTACTGCCTGATATTCTCCAATCTGTGTTGAAGATCATCACAAATGGAGTGCTTGAATTCATCCCATAGAGCCTCTGGAGTGGTAGGAGCACAGTGGAATAGGATAGTGCAAAAGAGCTGTCTGAGAGCTGATCCTGATTGGATTGGAGCAGCTTCAGCAAGACACTGCCTCCATTCTGCATCATCTTCTAGAAGACCAAGGGCCTTGCATGCCTCCTTTCAAACCAAGCAGTGAGTGCAGTCTTGTTTGCATTAGGCCTGGCAGCTATCATCTCCAAAGGGTCATTATCTTGAAAGTAGACTTCATGTTGGCTCTCCAAATGCACAGGTAATCAATATACAGGGGGATGTTCTCCATGCATGTTGAATTCAAAGATGTGCCAGCAAGCCTCAGGTGCAGAGATGTATCTGGCATCCAAGTGTTCCTTGATTTCATCCCTCTGGTCCATCTGCTCTCCAGCAATCTCCAAAGTTGTCCTATCATGGCCTTTGTAGATGTACTTGTGAATGTACTTGATGGCTTCCACTGAAGCACAGACCTCCACATTGATGTGACATTTGTACTTGGCTGAGAGATAAGGATTATATGGAACAACATCTCAATTGTCATAACAATGACCATTCTTCTCAAAGAAGCATCCATTGTCAGGCCTGGCATATTGAGGATAGCCATTATCTCCATACTGAGTAGCCTCTTGGAATTACTTTGGGTATTTCTTGGAACATTTGCCATCTACCATGCACTTAGCATTGGGTTTGGCAGCTCCACATGGACCATGGACCATGTTAGCAGTAACAACCTGACAACAAAGATAAGTAACTGAATTCAGGATTCAAACAAAGCCAATACCTGATACAATTGAGGCTGAGTGACTGGATCTGGAATCTGAGCAGAGACAATGGAATCCACATCAGGTGCATCCTTGATCCTGTGATGGCGATGGAAAAAGATCAAGATGTGCATATATGGAAGTCCTCTCTTTTGGAATTCAATGGTATGAACATAAGCCACACAGCTGCCAAAGAGACCTTCCTTGATCTCCTTTACTATAGCATTTTTCTTGAGTTCAAAAACTCTGGCAACAATATCAGGTTGATCAGCAGCTGTTTGCCTTTTCCCATTGACTGCAGGTTCCTTCAAGAGAGCTTCTTCAATTTCTGACTACTTTGGATTGGCAGTCATAGTCAAGAAGAGATCAGGTTTTCTAAAATTCCTGCAGATAGCCATAGAGTCCTGGAATAATTGCTGCATTTGTCGATCACTTCCAGTATGGGAGGATGGGAGGATAACACGTTGGCTTTGTGGGGTGACTTGTTCATCTCCAGCAGCAGCATCCACTACTCCCTGATAAACTTCAGCTCTGATCTTCTTCTGATTGTGTCAAATCCAATTCAACTTGTTTTGTTCAGTGGAAGCCCATGCATCCACAACATATTGTTGAAATAGCCTTCCACTCCAGAGTAATGGTGCATTGAATTCCAAAGTTCTTTGCTGCAGTCTATATGCATAATATGCTGTTTGGGTGACCTTTGCTGATCTTTGTTGATTCTGTGGCCCAAAATAAGAGTGAATGTTGGTGTGAAATCCAGGCTGTCCAGTGGGAAAGATGATAGTATAATGCAATGGAGTGTAATATGGGTGCAAGTGACTGATCTGCTTCAATTGACCTCCATGCAAGTGCAAGACTATATCACAATCATTTCATTGCTCTTCTGAGCCATCTCCTGGAATTATAGCTGCAACTCCCTCCTGTTCATTGGGGTCATTATAGTGTTGAGGATCTCCAAAATCAGCTGTAAGTTTGACAGAAAGCCTTTGTGGTTGGTCTTCTGGAGCTTCTCCCATGATCTGCCTGGCCTGCATGTATAAGCCAATGAAGGGATTGACTCTAGCAAGCATATCCTGCAAAGAGGCCATTATCTGAGGGTCCAGCCTGGAATTGTTCTGTTGACAAAAAGCCAATTGCTGATTGTGATCATAATAGTAGAGCTGTGCATATACAGGCAGATTTCCTTCAATAGGAAGCAAGCCACCTGTCAAATGATGTAGTTCTCCATTGATCCTAAAGCTATATGGTCCAGGAGCATTGGTAATAGCATGGTCAATTTTGACTCCCAGAGATGTGAATGCAAAGGCTGCATTGTATTAACAGATTGATGCTTTAAAAGGTGTCATAGAAAGGATGATGCCCATGGAGCAGGTTCAGTAAATCTGCTGGAGCATCTTGAAGCCTAGGCAAATTCACTTGGCCTTGTAAGCAGCACATGCCAAACTTTGGATTGTAAATAGTAGACTTGGTGAGCTTTTCAGCATCAAAATGTAGAGCCTGGCAGTGTGGACATATGACAGTCATAGGACCAAGATAGTGTGGAGGGTATTCAATCAAGTAAGGTTGCCTTCCTCTTGGAATAGGCTGAATAGGACCAAGCTGTGGTGGAATAGGAAGCTCAAGGGGAGGCTGTATAGCAGGATTTTGTAGTCCTGCTGGATGGTTGGGTGGAGCAGGGTCCAAGTCTTCTGCAGGTCTCTGTTGAACAGGATCAACATGATCCAAGTCATCATCAGAAGGGATGTCATCCTGAGGACCCAATGGCACATCAAGGGGAGGATCCATTTGCTCTGCTGGTTGATGTCCAGCAGGATCAACATATTCCAAGTCATCATCAGAAGGTATGTCATCCTGAGGACCCAATAGCATGTCAAGGGGAGGATCCATTTGCTCTGCTGGTTGATGTGCGCAGGGTCAACATATATACCAAGTCACCATCAGAAGGTATGTCATCCTGAGGACCCAATGGATTATCAAGGGGAGGATCCAATTGCTCTGGTGCTTGATGTCCAGTAGGATCAACATATTCCAAGTCATCCTCAGAAGGTATATCATTCTGAGAATCTAAATCATTGAAATCCTCTTCCAGATCAGCTTCATGTTGCTGTTCCCAGCCTTGAAAGATTCTTTGAGCCATAGCTGCATTCAAAGGCCTATGTTCAGGATTCAAATCTATATGCTGTTCAACTTTATTAGTTAAAGTAGCATTTAAATCTGTCTTAGACTAACCTCTGGCATAAATTGCTCTTCTTCCTCTCTTTCTCTCTCCTGACTCAGAATAGCCAATGCTTGTTGTTGCCTCTCCTGCTCTTCAGCTATAGCAATTTGTCTGAGTCTTTGTTGCTCTTGCAGCACTGCTAGTGCCTCCTCTTGCTGCCTCTTCTGCTCTTCAGCTAGAGCAATATGTCTCAGCCTTTGTTGCTCTTGCAAGGCTGCTAGTGCTTGCTCCTGTTGCCTCTGTCTCTGCCTTTGTTGCTCTTGAAATAGAGCTAGTGTGTGAGGGGGAGGTGGTACCATTATGGGTATAGGTTCTGGTACAGGAGCTTTTATAACTCTTCCATGTATAGGAGCAGGCAGATGGGGCACCAATCTAGGTAAGGGATTCTGTAAAGGGGCATCCCATCCTTCAGGCAGATGAGTTTCAGGAATATCCACAGTAGCTTGAGCAACAGCAGGCTGATTGACTGGTCCCAGCCTATTGACTCTGTCATATACAGGCAGAGGTGGCACCATTCTAGGCAAGGCATTCTGTAAAGGGGCATTCCAACCTTCAGGCAGATGAGTTTCAGGAATACCCATAGTTGCAATAGACTGATTGAGTCTATTGACTCTTTTCTGTATAGGAGCAGGCAGAGGAGGCACCAATCTAGGTAAGGGATTCTGTAAAGGGGCATTCCATCCTTCAGGTAAAACAGTTTCAGGAATGACCATAGAAAATGGATCATCAGCAGGTGCTAGCTGCCTAATAGGTCTTCTTGAAGAGCCAGAAGTGGTGGCTATAGATTGGTGATTAAGCCTCAATCCCCCAAATTCTATATCCCCAGATCCCATAGATTGATTGTTACCCCCAGTTCCCATACCTCCAGGCCCCAATTGAAGTGGTGGGACAACCACAGTATTGATCTGTTCCAAAGATCTATTGTTTCTATTTGCACAACAATCATCAGGATCTGTCATTTGTAACTGTTCAAGTCTCCTCTGAATCCTAGCTTGTTGCCTTTGGCTTTCAGGAGTAGTAGGTGGTTGCCTGAAACATCCCTTGTTAAGCAATTTAACAGTCAAAAACCATTAAAATTAACTTGCATGATGAGATATTTGATGTATCAATAGCTCAATGTGGTTAAGGAGTTACTAATAAGCTTGTTAGTCAACATCAATCAATCAATAGATGTGACAAAACATACTTTGTCATGTGGCCTCCTTTCCACAACCTTGGAAATGCCCATTGTTTGGTCATATTGTGTTCAAAAATGTGCAAGGTGTGAAAACAGTGTCCACTAAATCGTGTTTGGCCTTTTTGACACCTGCAGACGATCTGGCATGTTTTACACATAGTCAAAAGATTGTATATATGTATTAAAGCTGTCTACTGTAATTTTCTTTGAAGAAAACATGTTCAAATGGCCAAAAACAGCCAACTTGTATGGTGTTCATCCTTAAAAGGCAATTCTTATGTAAGAATTGGTCAGCATTAGTCAGGCTTACTTCAGCAGAATCCCAAAAAGTTGTCACATATATAGGCACAGCCACATTCCCACATCCATTGCCCCATACATTATAGACGAGCTACACCCCGTGCCTTCGGCACGGGCCTGTAGCTCTTGCTTCATCCCAGACCCAACCTCACTTCGTTCGGTTAGGTCCTTGATATTCTACTCAATGCTTCATCCCAGACCCAACCTCACTTCGTTCGGTTAGGTCTTTGTATTTCAAACTCAATGCTAATTCCCAGACCCAACCTCACTTCGTTCGGTTAGGTCCTTGTATTTCAAACTTAATGCTTCATCCCAGACCCAACCTCACTTCGTTCGGTTAGGTCTTTGTATTTCAAACTCAATGCTAATTCCCAGACCCAACCTCACTTTGTTCGGTTAGGTCTTTGTATTTTGTTGACCAAGTGTTGCTTTTCTCTTACCATTCAATACACTGAGATTTCATCTATAAACCAATCATGTATCTATATTACATTATTAACAAAATACTACAATGTCCACTGGTATATATTAGAGATGCTGAAAATTATAAAAGTTAGTACTAACCAACCAATTATTTAAACTGTCACACTTACATTTGTAAACCATTAAGAATATCTATACTACATGGTCCAGCTATAGACATTAGGTGCTGAAGTTCATAGAAGTTAGCAATTTCTTGCTTGAGTCCAACAAACCTCACACTTACATTTGTAAACCATTCAGGATTTCCTGATAGACAATATTTGCAGTCTTTCTTGATGTGTTTTCTGGGTCCAAGATGACTTTGATACGATCTCCTGATGTGCACCGAGAGAGTGCAACATAAAGTTGGCCATGTGAAAAAACTCCTGATCAAAGGTCCAATCCA
Source organism: Termitomyces sp. 'cryptogamus' (assembly GCA_020091625.1). Lineage (NCBI taxonomy): Eukaryota > Fungi > Basidiomycota > Agaricomycetes > Agaricales > Lyophyllaceae > Termitomyces > Termitomyces sp. 'cryptogamus'. The sequence continues at coordinate 6,534,534 of JAGYZC010000001.1, forward strand.
ACATGCTTGACTGATTGACCCTGAGACTTGTTGATTGTCATGGCAAAGGCCAATCGAACTGGGAATTGTCTCCTGCGCAATGGAATTGGCAAATCTTCTTCAGACACATCCATGTTGATTCTTGGAATCAAAACAATTGATCCTGCAAACTTGGCATCTCCACTTATGATCCTACATCTGAGAACTCTGGTGCTGATGTGAGTGACAATCGTTCTTGTCCCATTGCAAAGTCCTTTGGTTGTATCCAGATTCCTGAGCAGCATGACAGGAACACCAATCTTCAGAGCCAATTTAGCCAAAGGCAAACTGCTGGCTCTGAGAGAGTTGAGGTATTCCATTGGATACAATGCAAGACCATTAGGATTCCCATCATCAGATATGACAGAGTCTGCACTCTGCAAGATTTTCTCTTCTCCTGGACATCTCTGCAGAACTTCAGAGTTAATATCCTCTACATTAGAGTTCTTGCCAGAAAGAATGGAACGGTCCAGGTAATACTGATCATCTTGATGGTGATCAATATGAGGATAAGTGGAAGAGATCAATCCAGTGACAGAATTGTCATCACAGATTATGGTTTCTGTACTGTTTCTTTGCCCAAGTTGTTGTCCACAGAGTCCATAACTTCATTGAAGGCCCCCAGTTGTTCACCATTAAATCTGGCCTTGTTTTCATCCACCCTCCTCTTCAACTCCTCAATATCATAATCTGTTTCTTCTTGCAAAAGCCTATTTCCTGAAACTATTTGATCAGTATCAATGTCAACTCTTTATACAATGTCCAACTTGCCTGGAATCACATTCCAAACTTGTTGGGGTTCTGGCATGTTTGGAAAGTCTTGAAGAGTCTTGCCAAAATTCTTCAGATTGTCATTGATCAGATGAAGGCCATAGTCATAGACATCTTCATCAGTAAAGACTCTGTTCCTGTACTGCCTGATATTCTTCAATCTGTGTTGAAGATCATCACAAATGGAGTGCTTGAATTCGTCCCATAGAGCCTCTGGAGTGGTAGGAGCACAGTGGAATAGGATTGTGCAAAAGAGCTGTCTGAGAGCTGATCCTGATTGGATTGGAGCAGCTTCAGCAAGACATTGCCTCCATTCTGCATCATCTTCTAGAAGACCAAGGGCCTTGCATGCCTCCTTGTAAGTTGGATAGGTGTGGCCATTGACTGTCCTGAGATTAGCCCATGATGTTGCATTGGTCACAACTGTCAGGAGCATCCTAAGGTAGAACCTTTCTCCCTGTTTTGGTGAAGCAAAGTACATCCTCCCAATAGCTGTTCCTCTCTGCCTCTCCTTCCAGGTCCTTTTGGAAGCTTCATAGACAAACTTGGTTGGAAAGCTCTGATAAGTGGTGTTGTTATTAGGGAATCTGGCATTGGCTTCATACCAAGCAGTGAGTGCAGTCTTGTTTGCATTAGGCCTAGCAGCTACCATCTCCAAAGGTTCATTATCCTGAAAGTAGACTTCATGTTGGCCCTCCAAATGCACAGGTAATTGATATACAGGGGGATGTTCTCCATGCATGTTGAATTCAAAGATGTGCCAGCAAGCCTCAGGTGCAGAGATGTATCTGGCATCCAAGTGTTCCTTGATTTCATCCCTCTGGTCCATCTGCTCTCTAGCAATCTCCAAAGTTGTCCTATCATGGCCTTTGTAGATGTACTTGTGAATGTACTTGATGGCTTCTACTGAAGCACAGACCTCCACATTGATGTGACATTTGTACTTGGCTGAGAGATAAGGATGATATGGAACAACATCTCAATTGTCATAACAATGACCATTCTTTTCAAAGAAGCGGCCATTGTCAGGCCTGGCATATTGAGGATAGCCATTATCTCCATACTGAGTAGCCTCTTGGAATTCCTTTGGGTATTTCTTGGAACATTTGCCATCTACCATGCACTTAGCATTGGGTTTGGCAGCTCCACATGGGCCATGGACCATGTTGGTAATAACAACCTGACAACAAAGATAAGTTACTGAATCCAGAATTTAAACAAAGCCTATACCTGATACAATTCTTTTCACAGGTGTAGACTAATTGACACCTTTTACACATAGTCAAAAGATAGTATTTATTCATTAAAGCTGTCTACTGTAATTTTTCTTCAAGAAAACATGTTCAAACGGCCAAAAACAGCCAACTTGTATCATGTTCACCTTTAAAAGGCAATTCTTATGTAAGAATTGGTCAGCATTAGTCAGGCTTACTTGAGCAGAGACCCAAAAAGGCATCCACACAGCCACTTTCCCACGTCCGTCATCGCATAATATATAGATATGTTATAGATGTCAAATACTTTTATTCAGCTAGCTTTTCAGATTCCTAAAACTTACCAATAGCACCTAAAGTACTGTCCATTCACTCTTCAAAGTGACTGTTTGCTGATTTTCATATTTTCAGCCTGCACCTACTGTAAGTGATTAATAATTCAATCTTATCTGTAAATACTCAATTATTCTTCATTGAGTCATATTTCAAGGTATTTTCTGCCTGTCTTAGAAAATGCTCAGACCAGATTCTAAGATACATTCTCAGTCCACCAAGGCCACTGATGCAAGCCTAAGCAAGGTACTTTCTGCCTGCCTTAGAAACTGCTCAGACCAGAATCTAAGACATGTTTCCAGCCCACCAAGATCACTATTGGAAGGTTGATCAAGGTATTTTCTGCTTGTCTTAGAAATTGTTCAGACCAGATCCTAAGACATATTTTCAGCCTACAAAAAACACTATTGGCAGCTTGAAAATCTTGATAAGCAGGTTTGAGGGTATTGTTCAACCTATCAAATACTTTATTCAGCTATCTTTCTAGATTCTTAAAGCTCTTGATAAGGCCCACAAAAAGCTGTTAGAGGCAGAGGAGCTGACTTTACTTTGGACTCTATCAAGGAACAATAAATTTTCCATGATATTATCATGACAGCTGTCATGAGCTACTGTTACTGGCCAGCACTTTATGATCTTGGTTTTGGATTGATTGCACAGCTTCAAAGAGATCTCAATATGAACAGCTCTCAATGACAGCAAAGACCTTCACAACCACTCTGTGGAACATGCATCTATGTTCTTGTCAGCAGACAGACTATCAAGGGTCCAGAAGCTAGACAAAAGAATGAATGTCACTTGGAAGAAGAAAGGTCACTTGGGTAGCAAAAGTACTTGACCTTGGTGCAATATTTTCATCTTATAAAATGCTCAGAGCAAAAACTAAGATACAATTTGTTATATATGATCAATGCACATGAAGATGCTGCTTTAATCAATGCAGAGCTGGCAGGCAACAAGTTGATCTTTCAAATCCAGGAAACTGCTCAGAATAATCTCTCCATATTTTTTGATGTCCTGAATGAACAAGATGAAGTCAATGAGGACAACATAAACAACATTCTTGCATCTCTCACAGTACAGACTGAAAGCAAGGATTACTGCACTATAAAAGCTCTGTCCTCCATTGACCTTGTCTATTCCTATGCAACTTATACTTCAACAGCTATTTTTACCAGGACATGCCTTTTTTAGTCACTAGATTGGCACACTGGTGTTGTGCCTCCAGTGCATATGCAATTGTGTATATTCAACAAATGACCCTCACTTATAAACTCTGTTTTCTGCCCATCTTCTCCTCAACTTTCCTTAGCTTCCAGAATCTGATAATTTTGCTACTGCCAAATTCAAGCAAACATACAACAAACTCTCTTTACAGCTTGGAAATTCAATGGTCCTGAATTTCCCAAAAAAAGACCAGATTTTATATTCTGGATAATAAATTCTACTGTCTCTTGAAGAATTCATTTGGCTTTATTTGGACCAACTTGAATTCTTTTGGCTTCAAGCAAGACCAGCTTGATGATAACATGATAAGTAAATGTACTAAAGAGGTCTATGATATTTATATGACCTCTTTGACAGTGGCCAAGAACATCATTGCTGTAATTCTCAACAAGTCAAATTAGCTTTCAATGGCCCAACTAGGACATCAATGGTTTTATCCTCAATTTCTTACAGCTCATCCTATTGTCACAGCAAAGTCCATAATGTCTGTTTGCAATGCCATGACTGAGCATCAAGAATCTATTATCATGGTAAGATCTTGTTAATTTGCTTTGGTCATATTCTAAGACACTTAGTTAGTAAGTGGACAGATTGCTAGTCTTTATGAACCTCTAGTCCAGGCAATGCTTGGTCAAACTACATATAATGCTAGGGCCCCAATGCTTTACTTGACATTGTGGCATGCCTATAAGAAGCAAAATCCTACAGCTGACATGGAGATATCCAGATAACCATCAACAATTGGCTAAGCACTCTTTTCCACTTTTGTCATTCTGGTTTGGAAGACATTTGTTGGTACAACATTGCTAACCATCCAAAGAATTCTTCTTCCTATCTTTTCAATAAAGTTGTCCCATTGCTTGCTGGCCTGCCAATGATGATCCCCATCTTGAAGCCATGGAAGCAATGGTTCCTATTCTCACTGCTATTATAAATGGTGTTGACAGTGATGAGTTGGAGAATTGCTATGCAAAACTTGAGATTGATGAAGACAATGAACAAGTAACAGACGGTACCATCTTGGAGCATATTCTGCAAAGGACTTGCTAATCAGTGGACCAAGATTTTAAGAATTGAGAAGGATAAGGATTGAACCAGTAGATTGTGGCATTTACTTCAACTTTTCTGGATTGCTACTCATGCACCCTATAGTTGCATTGACTTTGGCAGAGATGATAAACTCAATGATAGCAACCACATTTTTGAAGGAGGAGATGCTCCATATCTGAGAAATTTCCAAGTCAGATGTGTTGTGAATGAGCTGAAAGATTGGCCTGCTTGGTGCCTCAAAGGCTCTGCTGATGAATATACAGTTGAAAGCAACTCATCTAACATACTCAAAGCAGAATCAATCCAGGATGTTGATCAGTTCCTCTTGATCAGTTCACTGAATCTCAAGTGAAGAGTGCCAATTACTACTCACCAAACAATGCTTGAGCTCTTTCTTGAAAATCCACTTTATCACTGCATTGTGACTTATCCCAACACCAAGAAACCAGTAAAGACATTGAAATGGCCATTTTAACATATGTTGGAAGATCTTTTTTAGGTGAGTCTTAAAATTTGACTTGGTTAGATTCTAAGATACATTTTTTGTTAGGCATCATTTAAAGAACTGCAAAATGGAGCAAAGCATCTTTTGTGACATGACTATAGTTTCAATGATCTACTCATCTCTGAAAATATTGAAATCACTTGCAATCAGATGTGACTCCTACCTGAATATCCTTGAGTTCCCACCAATCAGAAGATGATTGCTTGGCATCTACCTGAAAGTATGGAGCTTTTGAACCAGACTAGAAAATGAGGATTGGAATGTGCTATTCTTAGAATGAGCTTGTGAAAAGGTGCAAGAGAAAACAAACCCTGTTGAAAAGTTCTTTGTTTGTACAACAACTAGTGCATTCAGGAAGTCTGCTGTCCAAGCATGTAAGTTGTTTAGTGAAAGCCATTTTCTAGCTGGCTAGAAATTCCATACAGCTTCTAACCCTTTTGGCAAAGGCAATGCCAAAGCCAAGCCTAGTGAGACTCCTGCAGAAAAAAGGACATTCCAGGTTCCAAGACTCAGCTGACCCTGTTGTTGTAGTGCATCATACTGTGTAATTACAGTAAAAATGTAATGCAATATCCTCTGTAACATAAATTAAGTATTGCATGAAGGTAATGCATGACACTGATGCATCACCAATGCATTAGACATGAATGAAAAATACACTACATGGTATAGATGTATAAGAATAACCTTAGTGTCAGACACAGTATGTGCAGACAGCTATATTGACCTATAGATGTATAAGAATGACTATAGGGCATGGTAAATACTGGTAGAAAAATGTAGGTAATTTGACAGGCTCACTCTTAGTGTCAGACACAGTATGTAAAGATGGCTAAGGGTGATGTCTGCATATGTTAGTTTTGTAGTGAAAATAAATAAGGTTTGACAAAAGACTGACAAACAATGCATACCTTCAGTGGCATACCAAAAGAAAGTAAGGAAGAGAAACAAAATGAAATTAACATATGATGGATCAAACCCAGATCACCATGTATAGAAATTTACAACAAGTAATACCAATGACTATTAGATGAAATAGCCATAGCAAAAAAGTCAAGATGGGGCATATTAATCTAAAGGGAGCAAGCTCCTCTTTAATAGATATCCCTGACTGAAGCCTTAACCAACCTAATGCTAATGCTAACAAACTAACCAACCTAACAAAAAACCTAACTGAACCATAATTGGCTAACAAGTGCAAGCCATAGACAGCTTGCTCAACACTAACATATACATGATGTTAATGTAACTTAACTGTCAATATGGTGTATTGGTTATATTGTTTGTTATAGTATGTGTGTATTCTCCCTGGAGGTTGTTTGTTCAATTCTATGGTAGAGCATTTTTTTCAGTTCCTAATGCATCAGTGATGCATTAGTATCATGCATTACTTCCATACAGTACTGAATTTAAGTTACAAAGGATATTGCATTACATTTTTACCATAATTACACAGAATGATGCATTAAACTGACAGGATCAGGTGAAAGACTGTAGAATAAGGAGTCAAGGCCACCCCTAATGATGAGGCTGTCACAACCCCTCACCCTGCCCTCCTTCTTCCTCATCTGAACACCCTGTTCAATCACTCCAACTGCCACTATCAAGCCCTGGCATCAGCAATTAGCCTGCTATCAGCCTATCAAATTCTACATCAATAACCTTTTCCATTTAGGTGAAACACCCCAGATTTGCTTCACAAAACCCTCAATCCCATTCTGCACCTGTCTAGGATTATTTAGCAGCATCACCAACCTTGCTTTGGCCCTAATGTCCTGCTCCAGGTCCCAGAACCTTGGTAGGTCTTGGTGCCTTGCCCTCACAACTGCATCAGACCTCCAGTCCACACTGAGAACCCCAAGCCTCTACTATAAGTACCATAGCCCCTGTAGTCAGTACTTTAGTCTCAATATTGCCATAAGTCTTTGTATGTTTCCTGACCTTTAGTTTCCTTGCACTATCTGTTTCCTAGCCTTATAAGTTTTCCAGCACTTTGTCCAATCTTATTTTCCTAACTACCTACAAAGGACCTGGTTGGAGAGTACTCTATCCAGGTTGAGAGCCCCAACTGCTCATAGGAGGAGGTCTCCAAAATCCAGGAGAACTAGGCAGTCCTCCTTATGATGATGAAGCTGACAATGCAGACCTCCATGAATGTGGAGTAGATGTCAAGAATGAGGAGGACTACAGCCCTCTTTGCAAGACAGCCATAGAAGTTTTCAATTCCCCTGCAACATTGTGGAAGATTTGCCACTCTGAGAGTGGAAGAAGCTCATGAATATCACTGCCAGATGATGGAATATTGTCTAAAGTTAGTGATAGAGCAGTTGCTCTCAGTCTGACTGGCAATACCAGATGGGCTTAATTTAAGCCTAGGAGAAGTAATCCATTCAAGACAATCACCTATGCTGGATCAGCCAAGTTCAGGGAACTTGAAGATTGACTGATGAGCATTTGCATGTTCCAAGTAGTTCAGTATGGTAGAGAAGGGCACAACTGCAAGAAAGTTATGATCCCTATGAACTTTCTTGCTGCAGTTGTGCTAAAGTGGTACCTGTGACCTGTCATTCATGTCAATAGAACCCAGGCCCACTAATGTTTTGAAGATGTGATGCTCAGATTGTATGATTGTTTTGTACAGCCCTCCACTATGCAAGATGCTTGCAATACATTCCAGAGTGCAGTGTATATGATTGAGGAGGGAGTGCAGAGCTTCTACAATGCCCTGCTTGATCATGCTTAGAACATAGCAGTCTTCCCTAACAAATTCATAATTAAGCTTATGAGAACAGCATCAAGACTCTTGTGCACTACTTAGAGCACAGCATGAAGAACAGATCTGGGTGAACTCCATCCTTGGCTACAGTGCAGTCATCCAAGTTTGGGACTGCTTTAGCCAAACAAATGGAGTCAATGGGGCAGGGCACCTGTCCACAGCCACCCATAGTGCAAGAAGGCCAGCAGTGTGATTGGCCTCAAGAATATTGGCTCCATGGGCTGGTGGGCTGGTAGAGGCAAGTTGCTTTCTAAACCCAGCAGATCTGTGCAAGTGGCAAGAAATCATCTTACCACTGGCAATCAGCTCTTGGCCATAGCTTCTGGTCAAGTAGGCAAAGATGCCAGCCAATCCACCACTTGTTACAGAGACTCAGCTCATGCAATCTCTCTGATCTGAATTTGTAAAGAAGGAGATCCAGTGGAACTCCTGTAGGAGGAGGATGGCATGGATCTGTCCCTGCATGGTAATGTGAGCACATTGCTCATGGATGATCCAGTTATCAACTGCAGTTGCTCCAGATTCATGAGCATTTCTTGAGGAGCCCATTGATACAATTGTTCATATTGCAAGGATATGTATGACATCCCCACCATCTTGCTGGAGTGGGCAAAGACCACCTTATCACCAACAAAGACTGCAATGGTTGTTGGCACCCAATAGTAGTTGGGGTGTAGCATACCCAAAAAGTCATTGCAGTGCTCATAGTGCTCTTGCACTAGCATAGTTTCTCAGCCATCTGGATGGTGGCTGGGCACTGTATGATTTGATTGCTTGAGGTCTATCTTGGATCTCTCTGCATCTATAGCTAACAGCCTGGACATTAGCATTGTGCTTCTCCTTACAACAATGCTGCACATTGTTGTCATCCAAGTTGCTCTCCAAGACTTGTCTCTTAGAGGTTGGGTGGGGGGCTCAGCTACACTGGGCAAATCCTTACTAGGCAAACATGATTCCCTGCACTGATAACTGGGCACTTGGAGAGGTCCTAAATGTGGAGGACTTGGGAGGATAAGCAATAGGGAGTGATCCAAACAAGTCCAGGGTGGTCTGGAGAGGTCTAGGATGAGTTGTGGGGAAAGGAGCAGACTGACAGAGCATCAGGTACAAGTCCAGAGGTGAATATTGTAGGTGCAGAGTAAGCAGAGGCCACACGAGTGATGGGAGCAGAGGCTATGCAAGTGATGGGAGTAGAGCCAGAGCTTGATGAGGGATCAACAGAGGTTGACAGCTTTTGGAGCCAAGCAAATAGCAAGGTCCAGAGTTGGTTTGGAAAGTGTTGAGTTTGTAATCATGAGCATGGAGTTTGTAAAGGCATTGAAGTTGAAAGGACTTGAGCACAGTAATGGAAACAGAGTTGAACAAGACAAGACAAAGTTGAATGGAGCAAAATGGAGTCAAGACAAGATTGAGATGAGAACAAAAATAGATTCAGGTAGAGATATGAAACAGTAACAAGAACAATAATGGAGATAGAGACAAGACAAGACTGGGAGATGGAGGGAAGGCCAGGAGACTGAGAGTAAAGGAAAATATAACATGGAACACAAAACAAGAGATAGAAACAATCAGAAACACATTAGGTAAGGCAATATCAAGCCTAGAGTATGAAGAGCTACTCTACAACTTATATACTGACTACTGGAGAGCTCTGGGGAACAGTGGGTATGGCAGCAGGGCTTGGTGGAGCCATGTGGGGTTGACAGGTGTCAGTTGTAATTAGGGGGTGGGCTGCAGTGATATTTTGATGGGATCAGCTGAGGATGCAGGTCATCCCAAGGTTGTCATGGTACTTCAGAGTAGGTCAGGTGAACCAGGGTGATGAGCTGGTGATGTATGACAGAGTCAGGAATAGTGGAGGAGGGTTCTTGGGGCTTGGGACAGTCAGGGGAAGTGTTGACAGCTGTGGAGAAGGTGTCAGAGTGGGCCAGGGGGCCATCAGGATTTGCCAGAGAAGCATTGGAGTTACCTGGAGAGGGCGCAGAGGGTGTACAATGTTTGGGGGTTTTAATGGGGCATTGGGTAGAACTCCAGGAAAGCAAGTGGGCTGGAAACAATGTTGGGGGTTCAGAGAGCAGATTGTGACAGGGTTCCAATGCACCATCAGAATGTGCTTGTGGAACAGGTTGGCAGGGATTGTGTAGGTCCCCAGTTTGAGGACCTCAATTGTTTCCTCTTCTGCACTAATTGGCATGTTTGCCAGAAAGGCTACTGGAGAGGCAATGACTCCAAGATTGTCAGCCATATTTGCTGATATAGTTGGCTTTATAGAGCCACCCTTAGCAGTTGCTGGCTTTGAAAGTACGGCCATAGCAGTGGGCACTCCAAAGTCAGGGCACACATCCATTATCCTGTCCTTGTTATAACCTGCTCCCAGACATCCAGACCTCCCCCCAGGTCACTCTGCCTCTCTGGAGCCTTCCCCAACCACTTCCCAACCCACTCCAGCCTTTGTTAACTCACAGCTCCTGTCCCAGCTCACTCCAATGCTTCTTTGGCAAATCCTGACAACTTCCTGGCAAACTCCAGTGCATTCACTATGGGCCTCCTCAGCCAAGGCCCCCAAGCCTCTCCAAACATCTCTCCTGACCCAGGCACATGTCACTGACTTGCCCCTACAACCCACATGACCACTCTGGAACTCTCCAACAACTATGGGACAGACTGTATTCCCATCAGATCCCATCAGAATATCACCATAGTCTGCCATCCAATCAGAGCTGGCACTCATCAACCCTGCACAGCTCTGAAGAGTCCCACCATTGCACCCTCAGTCCCCAGAGGAAGTCCAGTAGTTAGTATATAAGATGTAGAGTAGCATCTGTCACCTTAGTCTTGATATTACATTACTTAGTTACTGTTTCTTGTTTTGTTCTGGTTACATCTCCCAGTTTTGTCTCTATTTCTATTTTTAGCCTTGAATCTATTTCTTTCCTCAGTTCCATCTCATCTCATCTCATCCATCTCTGTTTCCTTATCATTCCTAAGTTCCCTTTAACTCTAACATCATTACAAATCCTGTGCATATGCTATGACCCTTCAAACATTCATACAATAACTCTGGACCTTGCCCTATGCTTGGCCCTGGGACCCATCACTCTTGATTGATCCCTCATCAAACTCTGGCTCCAGTCCCATCACTCACAAATCCACTGCTTGCCCCACAACCCATACATTTGCTTGTGGACTTGTACCTGTCACCTGCCCAAGCCAATATATACTTGGTCTTAGACTTTCCTGGACCACCCCAGACTTGCTTGGACCACTCCTCTTAGCTTCCTCTTGCAAGTGTCTGAAGTCCAAACCATTCCCAGAGTGCTAGGTTATAAGCACAGGACATTGTGTCCACCTAGTAAGGACTTGCTTAGTTGAGCTAAGCCCCTGTGGTCAGCAGAACCTGACAGTCCTCACTAGCAGGGACTTGGTCATCATAGGGCACCAGTGGTGCTCTCTGAGTTGAGGAACCCTTGACAAACACAGAAGGCTTGGTATGTGCATTCTTTGCTTCTGGAAGTTGAGGAGGGGATACAACCCACTTCCCTTTTCCTAATGCTAAATAGAAAAGGTCTAAATAGGCCTCATCTCTCTGATTTCTAAAAATGTCAAGTTCATTCAGAACTCAAGCTAGTGCAAGTTGCAATACAGAATTCTTGAGGACATCAGCTTCAACATCCTCTAGTACTCTGGCATCATCTAGTACTTTGGCATCATGCAGTTGCTAAAGCAGGTGAGCAATCTGCTCATCTGCCATCATAGAAGGCATGGGCTCTTTAGCTTTGCCCTTCCCCTTCTCCTTGGCACTTCATCAGCACTGTAATAGACTCTGACCTGTGATCATCCACCTCCATTACTTCTAATGAGGGTGGTGCAGAAACTAAAATCCCTACTTGGGTTGACATAGTAGCAGGTTGTTGTTGACCTGTCATGCCCATTGTTTGGCCAGATCCAGCCACTAGCACTGGGGCCACAAGGAACATGGCAATATAAATTGTTGGAACTCCTGCAACCACACGGGCTGTGTAGTCACAGAGTATTCAAAGTTTGCTAGTGAGGGGAAATCTTTGTCCCCTATGTCCTCTTCCCAATTTACCATGCTGCAGGAGTACATGGTGTCTCTGCATTAGCAACTGCTGCATTACTACAGCATAGCTCAGTGGAGCCACATCCTGGCACCATTTTCATGGGTCTTATGTCCTATGAGGCTCTTCTCATTGCTGGGAGTGCTATGTTCCCTAGTACCAATCTAACTCCCAACAACCTTATATCTGGAGGTGCTCTACTCTCCAGTACTCCTTTTCCTCTTGAGCTCTGACTAGAACTCACTGTGTAGCCTGACAAACAGGAGGATCTCAAGCAAGGGGGATGGCTAGAGGAAAATCAAAGGCAGAATGCACTATCCATTGAGGAATATAAGAGGGGAGTGTGGTAAGGGGTTTGGACAACTCAGCAGGCTTGGGTCTGCCTGGAGGGGCAGAGCACTCAGCAACTGGAGCATTAATACACTGAGGAATAGTTTAAGCAGCAGCAATAGAGTACCCTTCCTTCATGGCAGCTAGTCATCTTTTGACAGCAAGAAGAGTCAGTTGCATCTGCTGTAGGATTGAGTGCCAGTATGAGAGGTCTGAGCAGGCCCAGTCCTAGAGACTAGGGGAGTGCCAGAGGCAATGCTGAGTAGATGGGCCAAGAGGACTGCTATAAGAGAGCAAGTCATAGAGGTAGAGTTAAAGTCAAATTTATTATACATAGTAGGGAAATAGGATTGTGTGCTGTGTGCTCAAGGGGCAGACAGCATAGGAGACCAAACAACCTGTAAGGGGATGATCATTCTGCAAGTAAACTCAGCAAGAGGAGGCAAGGCACAAGCAATGAGCAGAAGTCAAGGGGGCATGGAGGCAGCCAGGAGTCAGGCAGAGGGCAAGCATAGCAAGCTAAGCACAGAGACAATGCTGGGAGATCTTATAGTCAGATCAATGGATAGACCTGGTGAACACTGCTATTGCTTGGTCTGAGGATATTCTTTTGTGCAGTCTATCCTATATACTATATTGCTAGAAATGATGACTAGCTAGCAATTGTAAGAGCAACCTCTGGAGCAACAGATCGGAGTCACACAGCTAGCAGAGGGGAATCCAAAGTATATTAGTGGAGTAGATGATGATACAAGTCAGTAACTAATCACCTAGCCAAGAGGAATCTGAAGAGAACAAGTCTAAGGATCCCTGCTGCTTGGCACAGCGCATCAGCAGGCAGTGGAGGCATGCAAACTATTGTACAGGTGATTGGAGCTACTTCTAACCCTAGAGCAATGGTTGCTGAGGTAATATGGAGAATTCCAGAGTTCTCCAGAGTTCTCCGGGGCTCTTTCCAGAACTCTGGAGATGTTGAACAAGCTGCAGAGGTGCTGGAACTAGTCATGGAGGTTGTAAATGGAAGTCCCCTGACATCACCTCCCCTCTAGCATGCGGCATCTCAATGCAGAGTAGGAGAAGTCCCTGATTGCTTGGTCCACTGGCAAGATAGAGTAGATTCCTTGTATGGCACACAGCATGTCTGAATGTCTCCAGTGGAACTCCTTAACAAGTCCAGGGGTGTATACATTCTCCTGTGGCTCCCAGGAGATATCCTCAATTCCATAGCCTTTCCACTTCACCTTGTACTGTAGTTGTCTCTGGAATAAATGGCTGTCCAGGATTTCTTCCACTTTGTACTCTTTGTTGTCGTTGACCACCACTAGGGGTGGCAGATGTGGCAGATGTCACCCTGGGATAGGATCTTTAAGGACCAGAGTAAGTTTGACCACATTGAACACTGGATGAAGCTGGCACATCTCTGTAGGGAGTTGGAGTTGATAGGCCAAGGGTCCTACCTGTTGTTCCACTGTGAATGGCCCTAACTGGTGATATGACAGCTTCTTTGAGGGACAGATGGTCATAATGTTAGAGGCATCCAGGTAGACTCAATCCCTGGGCTGATATCTGTGCTCTGGGGTCCTCCCATGGTTGTAATTGCACCATGTCATCTTTTGCCTTTGCCAGTGCAGCCCAGGCCTCTTCTTGTGACCTCTTTATCTGGTCCACAAATTTGTTTACTGCCTCATTCTCCATGGGATGGGCCCAGGGTTCAAAACCCATGTGCAGGTGCCATCCAGTGTCAAGAAAGAATGGGGAAAATTGGGTGGACACGTGAACATAGTTGTTATACTGAAATTTGGCATTGGGGAGGAGTTTGTCCCAGTCATCTTGGCACTTGTTGCAGAAGAGGTGGAGATACTGTTCCAACTCCTGGTTTACAGGCTCTGTCTAGCCGTCGAACTGTGGATAGTAGGCAGTGGTGGTGTGGAGCTTTACTCCAAGCAGTTGGTAGAGCTTGTGAGTAAACTCCACTACAAATTGTGGTCCCTGATCTGAGACATAGGCATTGCAGAGGCCATGGAGCTTCCAGATATTCCTCCAGTACAGGTTCATGGTGCCTATGGCAGAACAGATGGTGTGGGTTGGAATGAAGTGCACTCTCTTGCCATACAGGTCCACTACCACCATGATCGCATTGTAACCATGGGCATCAGGGAGCTCTACAATGAAGTCTACAGATGCTATGCTCCATTGTTCTGCAGGCACTAGTAGCAGGTGTAACTGTTCATAGGAGAGTCAGTGTTGGGGCTTGGTCTGGAGGCAGAGATTGCAGATACTAGTGTAGGACCCAATGTACCAGGACATCTGAGGCCACCAGTAGTTCCATGATACTAACTCCAGTGTTTCCCACTGCCTCGGGTGCCCTGCAATGTGGGAATTGTGGTGTTGCTCCACAATCCTCTGACAGAGCTCCAGAATGTTGGGGATGTAGATATAGTCTCAGAAGGTCAGGATTCTGTCTCGGAGGGCCCATTCATCAGCATGGACTGCCTTAACACCAGTAGCATGCCCCAACTTCAGCGTCTGAGTGGCCTGTGCCACAAGCTCCTCCTGTCAACCATCCCTATTACCCCATTGGATGTCCCAAAGAATGTCCACCTCTGCTCCATCAACAACTAGGCCCTCCATGGCTCAGATTGCAAACAATTTGGGGTAGAGGAGCATGATGTTACTGTTATCCCCTTCCCCCATTCCGTGGTCCACCCTCTAAGACAGGCAGTCTGGTTTCTCCATGCTCTGGCCAGGCTTGTGGTGCAAGGAGAAGTCAAAGTTGGCAAGGTAGAGGGACCATTGGGCCTGCCAGTGATTGAGCTTTTTGGCTGTCTAGAAGTATTCAAGGTTCTTATGATCCATCCAGACCTCAAACTTGTGCCATGCACCCTCCAGGAAGTGCCACCACTCTTCAAATGACTGGACGATAGCCAACATCTCCTTGTCATGAATCTCATAGTTCCACTCCACCACATTCAGGCTTTTGGAGTAAAAGGCCACCAGGTGCCACTTCCCATCCTCCAGAGATTGCTGTGAGAGCACCACCTCAGTGGCAAAGTTGGAGCTATCAGCCTCTATGTGGAGGGGAGAGTTGTTGTCTGGGAAGAGGAGAACAAGTCTGGAGGTCATGGCATACTTGAGAGTGTCAAAGGCTGTTTGCTCCAGAGGTCTCCAGCTCCATGTAACATCTTTTTCTGTGAGGTCAAACAGTGGGCAAGCATGATGCAAAAAGTCCTGGATGAATCTCCAGTAGAAGTTTGCAAAACCAAGAAACGCCTGTACCTCCTTATTCTGGGGCTCCGGCCACTCTGCCACACCTGCTACCTTCACCAGGTCCATCTCTGCAGTTCCATGGGAGATGATCAGGCTGAGGTACTTGATCCAGATTTGTTTGAACTTGCACTTCTCTGGCTTGAGGTAGAGCTGGTGCTGGCAGAGGTGTTCCAGAACAATATGAGTGATCTGATAGTGTTTCTCCAGCAATTTGGTGTAGATGAGGATGTCATTGAGGTATATGCACACTACACCCTCCACAATGAGGTCCCGGAAGATGTTGTTCATCATGGTCTGGAAGGTGGCTGGGCTGTTGGTGAGACTGAAGAACATAATGAGTGACTCAAACAATCTGCAGTTGGTCCGGAAGGCTGCCTTCCACTTGTCTTCCTCCTGAATGCACACATTGTTGTAACCCCGCCAGACGTCCAGTTTAGTGAAGTATTGTGCGCCCTGGAGGTTGTTGATGAGCTCAGAGATGAGGGGGAGAGGGTAGCAATTCTTCACCATCATGGTGTTGAGTACCCAATAGTTCTATACCAGTTAGAGGGAGCCATCCTTCTTTTTGATGAAGAAGACCAGAGAAGCCATCAGAGATTTGGATGGATAGATACAACTAGAGACCAAGTTCTCCTGGAGGAAGGCATCAAGCCCATCCTGCTCACTGGGCACAAGGGGGTAGACCTTACAGCTGGAGGAGGGTGCTGAGTTGGGCAGCAGTTTGATGGCATGGCCCCACTTCTTGCACTCCAGAAGTGAGTTGAAGGAGGTCTTGGAGAACACGTCCTCAAATGCATGCAAATAGGGGGAGTACTGCATTCTGGAACTCTTGAGGTGCGGTGTTGGTGGAAAAGGCCTGGCCAGCCGCTGGGATGTAGTCTGGCTAGCCCTGATCTCCACAACAGAGAGCAATGGGTGGACAGTAGTAACATAAATTTGATTCCCCGCCTCTATTGCTTTATCTGGGAGCTCTGGTTCACATATACCACCAAACTCCTCTCCACACTCCTCTGGGGCTCCACAATTGCTCCAATAATCCTCATAGAGGGCCTCCCTATGAGGGAATGCCAGAGGCAGGGGGTCCAGGAGGTCTAGATCAGCAAAGGGGAGAGGGCCAGCACAACATGCTTGGATAGCTGCATGCTCTCAGACTTGAGTCCAACACTCTGCCCTGGCCTCTGCGGTGCAGGCAGAGCACTTCCTGGGGCATCTACTCATAGTCACCTCCCCTTTAGTCCAATTGACCTTGGGGTTATGCTCTCAGAGCCACGTAAATCCAAGGATCATGTCTTGCCTTCTTAAGCTGGTGACAGCAAATATGGCGCACTCTGCATGGTCCCAATAGCGGAGAACCAGGTTGACCACGGAGCTAATTGCACCAGCTTTGTTGGGCATTCTGTCAATGTTGTAGACAGGAATGGGCTTGGGAAGGGGCTGCATAGTCAGGCTGTAGCATTTGACAAACTCTGAGTCCAAGAAAAGTCCTGTTGCTCCACTGTCCAGGAGAGCTGCAACTCTGCAGTTTTGCTGGATGTTCATTGTCTTGATCTCCACATCAAGGCGCAAGGAATGGGCCAATGAGCCAGAGGCCATCATGTACTGTCAGAGCATTCAGTGCACCCAAGTGGGGCTGTGCTGTCAGACCTTTGGAGGTGTTGGAGAGCTTGGTGAGGGCTCTGGAGTTAGTGTTTGTATGTCTGGAAGGGGGCTTTGAAGTTCTTCTATCTCAGAATGAAGGGCATCAGAAAAGGCAGTTTCATTTTCTATTGATAGACAAGAGAACCTGTTAGCACCTAGCAATAGAGGCATACACCTCATCCATTGCTCGACTAAAAATCCCCCTCTAGCTCTGGAGGTGAGGTGCTCACATTGGCTTCCTCCAGGGTCAACTCCAATGAGGGCTTGTCCAGCAATGGAGCTCCAGCGGTGTCTTTTGTGGCCAGGAGCTGCAGGAGAAGTTCCTCCTGCTCTGCTGCAAAAAGGTAGCAGACCTCCAGGCCCAGGGTACAGTGCCATGCAAAGTGCCCAGGCTTCTTGCATCTCTGGCATAATAGCAGGGCCATGCAGAGTTGTCAGGCCACATCCACATCTATAGGAATCCCTGGTGGTAGGAGACCAAGAAGAGAGCTCCAGCAAAGTTGACTGTAGTGAATATTCAGTACAATGAAGCCAATCCCAAGCTAGATTCAGAGACTGAGCTGAGGGTTTTCAATGATGTATATACATTTTGCCAGTGGCTTCAACAGCCCATCAATTTCAGCACTGAAGGCTTGGCTTTTGATAAAGCAGTCAAGAGATGGAGAAAGAAGCCCTGGTTTGTATGGCAATAGGATTAGGTACTTAACTATCACTGGGAGATAAGGTATTAGAGAGGACTATGCTTGTGCAATCCTTCTCTGGGTATGTATAAATCAGTCAATGTGTATGAACAATGTTGACTTAGATTGTTCTACTAGCAACTTCAGCAACCAGAACACAATGTCACATTGTTTCATGGGGAAATCTTCTCAGAAGATGAAATGGAGACTATCTGGGCTGACCTCAAAGATATTATCAGACCTTCCTGGGTGACTTCAGTCCCAACAACTCTCTTATCAAGTGGGCCCAAGCTCAAGGTGGATCAATGGCAGATAGTCAGCTGTGTAAATCTTCCCATATCTTTGACCTGCTTATGGTGGGATAGTGAACAAAAGATAAATCTCCTGCATCTGACAATGCTGCTTCCTTTGGCTGTCCAAGTGGCAACTTCTCAAGTGACTAGCATGAATCATAGAGCATGCATTATTTGGAGCTCATGACTGAGTATTGAAAAGAGCTTGCTCACCTCTTTCCATTCTAAGAATATGTCCCCAATCATCACATGGCCTTCCACATTCCTGATTTCCTCAAATTATTTGGTCCTGCTTCAGGCTGGTGGGCCTTTCCTTTTGAGCATGCAATTGGGCAATTGCAGTGAATGTCAATGAATTACAAGGTAAGACCAACATATTTATTTGGCTTCAATCAATAACACACAATTTAGGTGAATATGAAGAGACAATTGTGTGCACTTGGCATTGGACATCTAGTGTAAGAGGGCTCTTCCTGAAACAGGCCTGCCCCAACATCATCAAGAATATGAGTCCATGTTTCAGACTCTCATTTGACCACAGACTCATGGGATCCTGGCAACTGAAGGGGACAATGCTTTTACCCTCATTTTGTTTGACAGGACTGAAGTAAACAATGATGACAACAATACTCTAAAAGGGAAATTAACCCCACTTCCCAAAGGATATGGTCTGGCAATCAAACGTGCCAAGCCATATCACAAAATTCCCTGGAAAGTGGTCATTAGATCTCAAATCCATCACTTTGGCTTGTCATACACTTCTTGTGAGAAGCACAAGGGCAACAGCTTTGTCTTCTTGTGAAATGTCTCTCCCCATTTATGATTGAGAACATTCTTGAGTTTCCTGTAGTGAGGGACAATCAAACTCTTCATGGCACATGGATTGTTGAGTATCATCTGAAGCCCTCAACTTCATTCTCTTTTGACCTTTATGCAAAATAAATTGGGAGCAAGCATTTGGAGTACTGAATTGGACCCATGGCTTAGAGCCATGATGATTTCAGACATTGAAGCTCATACAGCAAGGTTGAAATGGGAGGACAACTGGGTGGTTATATCACTGAGACATGTTTATATTTTCTCCAAGCTCAAGATCAATAAACTCACTCATTTTGATCTAGTCTCTTTATGTTGATCAGATCTAAACAACTTGTGGCACCAAGTCTAGATACATGTAGTCCACAGATGATAGTAGTCTTGTTTGCACTTACTGTCTGTCAGTTACAGAACTCATTTACTATTATAGTTTGGCTCTCAAATAAATCAATCTTGTTCACATTTATCATTTCTGATACTTGACCATTGTCCCTACAAAAATGTAGTCTTTGTCACTCAACACACTCATACATAATCTTATCTATGACTCTGCTTATTGCTGAGCACATTCCCATGATGGGTTATGTAAGAATCAAACACCAGTCAAGTCAGACTTTGACTTGTTGAAAATGACCATGAGCTCTGGGTTCACCCAAGCTCTGTCCCTCCCTCATGAGTTCTGGGTTCACCCAAGCTCATTGACTTCTGGATCACTTCTGATTTCATCCAAACTCTACCACTGCCTGTGAAGTTCTGGGTCCAACCCAAACTTGTGATCACTTGGCTCAACTCAAACTCCTGTTGTGCTGAGCAATCTTAGGGATCTCTCTATGGCATAGCCTTGATGGACTAAGGCATGTGTATCACCATGATGCTACCTTGAAGATCTATTTTTCCAATATATTGCTTGCAGATCACACCCACTTGCTTGATGCTCATCATGTTTTCCATGGATGAATTACATAATCATCAAACTCCATCAAAGTAGGACTGGACTTGGGCTCAGTTCCCCCAAGCTCTATTCTTCCCTCATGAGTTCTGGATACATCCAAACTCACTCACACTCCCTCTCAAGTTTTGAGTTTGGGAACCCCAACTCTCAAATTTCCTCCTTTGCTGAGTGACTTTCAAGGCATGTGGCTTGATGTACACCTGTAAGGTGCCTTGGGAATAAGACAGTCTCTTCTGTGTGTCAAATACCACCATTGATGAGCTCTGAGTTCACCCAGGCATTATCCCTTACTCATGACACCTGGGTTCACCCAAACTCACTCACTCTTATGATTGTCTGAGCTCTGGGATAATATTCCAAGTTCTGATTCTTCAGAAGACCCCATTGCTCTGTTGTATTTAAGGCATCTGGTTCCTCGACTGTCTCCTTCACTCAAACCACCATCTCTGACAAGTAAGTCATTCTATTTCCTTC
This sequence comes from Termitomyces sp. 'cryptogamus', assembly GCA_020091625.1. Lineage (NCBI taxonomy): Eukaryota > Fungi > Basidiomycota > Agaricomycetes > Agaricales > Lyophyllaceae > Termitomyces > Termitomyces sp. 'cryptogamus'. The sequence goes on from JAGYZC010000001.1 coordinate 6,554,957, forward strand.
TTTTGACTTACCTAACACTTCTCTAGCATTGTCTACACTGTCAATATGCCAAGGCATGCCAAGTCCTTCAAGATCCCAATGTGCCACCTCATCTTTTGCCCAAGCAAGTCTCAACTCAAAGGATACCCCATCCTTGAGCTGGAGAAGAGCCAACAGATTTGTGTATGGTCTTTTGCTTTGAGTATCTTTTGATTTGATTTCAGGCCTCTATCCAGCACAACACCAATGTGTGCATTTGATCTGCTGACAATGTTCATGCTGCAAAGTTTGTGGCTCATCTGTGGGAGAAGTGTTGGGGGTGCACTTTCAAAGGGAACTCAAGGTGATGGGACATTTGTCAAATGCCTTGCCATTAGTGAGTAATGCTTTGGTCAAGTAAAGATGAACAAATGTACTGACTGGATCAAGTGTGTCTGGGTCTCTTGGAGTGTGAAGGTGATTAGGGAGATTGATGGGGAGGAGGGGATCTATGATAGGCATGATTGCTGAAAGGTCAGTCCTCTTTTTGCTTATATTTCTTCAGTTTTCTCATATACCACAGGCTGATAAAAGGAAAAAGGGAGGGAAAAACTACTTAATTGTATTGAACATTGAGAATTGTGCACTGTGATCTATGGTGAAAGATTGTTCCTTTTTGTCATTTTGTGTAAGTTTATTAATCTAAGCTTTTAATTCTTTTCTGTTTCTCAATTTACCACAAGCACAGGTCACCAAAACATCAGCAACCCTCATAGAACTCATGGTCAAGCATCTTCACATGAAGGGTTTTGGTGAGTTCTCCCAGTAACTACTTCAGGTTTGATCTGATGCTTTGTTATTAGATGAAATACCTTCTTCTTTTGTATATTACAGTCTTGTGTTGGGTGTTTATAGTGCCTTGCTTGTTGATGGTGAATTGTTTTTGCACACTTGTTCTGGTCTTCTCTGATAGCTCAATTTCACATTGCAGAAAGAACCACATCTCAAATACTGAACACAATTGAACTCCTTGCTTTCTACAAAGCAGGCAGGTTTGAGACTATCCTGGATACTTGTCAGGCCTTGATGGGTTCAATCAAAAGGATCATGGAAGGAGTGAGGAAGAGAGAACTAAGCCTGAGGCTGTTGAACTCAATGCTGCATTTACTGCACTCAAAGTGGCTCTACATTTTGTCTGACCAATGATCTCCTTGAAACCCCTTATAAAGTCAGGGCAGATGTCTTTCCTCATCACTCACAACAAAAATGACACCAACCCTGAATATTTTGAGCCTCACAACTTCCTGGTCAGGCTGTGGATGGCAGTCCTTCCTCTTACTCTTATGAAAGGTGCCCCCTGGTTAATTTCTACTCCTCTGGGTGTCAGGAAGGTAATTGTCAAAACATCCATTGAACTCATGAATGGAGAAGGTGAAGAGATAAAAATTGCATGCTTGTGGCCCAGGTGGCATGAAAATGATCCATCTCAAGGTTCCTGCAGGGGCTGTCATCAACCTTGATTGAGGATTTCTCCAGCATTGTAGAGTTACTCAGAGAGGATTTTCTGCTGCTATCTGAGTTGAGCCCCCATCTGGATCCAGCAATTGAGTCAGTTGTGAGCTGGATCTGCTTCTTGCTGGGCAATGGTGGGCACATGAAGTCAAAATTGTTCATGGAGATTTTGTAGCAGAAAGATTAATGAGGCTCACAAAACATATTATCTTGGCATTGTTACCATCAGCTATGGAAGCAATCAAATGAAACAAGGAGGGGAAGCAGTTGAAGTTCAGGGAAGGTTGAACTCAAAGACAAGGCCGCTAATTTGGTTCAAGCAGAAGAAGAGAAACTGCTCTCCAAGGCAGCTGCAGATGCAGAAGCTTCAGGTAACACCCAATCAACTAGTGACACTCCTGTTGTGGCAACACAGATCACTCGAGATGAAGCAATGGATGATGCAATAACTACTGCCTCAACTGATACTGATGCTATATGGTTGACACTGTTGCCACTCATGCTGGGACTTCTGCTAATGCAGGCCCCTCAGTACACCCCTCAGTACAGTCAGCTGAATCAGCTGCTCCAGTAGTGGCTGAGCATGTCATGGTTTTAATCCATGATAGTCCAGTTGATATTACAGACACCAGCATTGGTGGTAAGACTGGCCCTGAACTTAATATTGGCCTGCAGTCATTAACCTTTTATCATATCAGCACAAGTTAGCAGTGAAGTAACAGAGATATTCAACCATCATCTTCATTCAGTCCATGACAAACTCATTGCACCATCTGCTACCACTAGCTCATCAGAAGTTCCATTGCTCTTCACTTTCTTCACTTTCTATTGTCCTTTGAGTGCACCAGCCACAGCCTTCATAGAACCCGTCATCTTGTCTCCTTGGATTGTGAGAAAAGCAACAAATGAACCAAGGTTGTTGCTGTCTGGCACCTCGACAAGGAGATCAACAGTAGCACTACTGGCCAAATTCACAAGAATAGTGACTTCCTTGGAATAATCATACACCACATGTCTATAACCCTCTGATCCTCTTGGTACATCATCATGGAGCACAATAACTGCACCTGGTCTGAGCAATAGTGGAAGGCTGAAAAAGTCATGTGTTTCTGTCATGAAAACAGGACCTTTATGCAGATTCCCATCCAAAACACCAAACCAGCTTTCATTTGGGACTACCATCATAGTACACTGTATCTCCAGTTGGAAATTGTTTAGCAAAATTGGTCTTCAATGATAATTTTGGCAGCTTCCTGACTAACAGATGGCTGACTTACCTTGAAACAATCTATTCCAAGGTTGATTAAGGCTTCCAGTTTTGCTTGGTACCACTTGCAAGCAGCAGGGTTAGCAAAGTTGATAATTGCCATTCCAGCTTGCTGAACAAGAGGGATAAGTGAGAATCAGAAATCTATTGGGCAAGGGTCACCTACCCAAAAATCGGTTTGCCAAATGCTGCCATCACTCTTTCAAATGAAGTAACCATTGGTTGTGCCCTCTGAAAAAATCTCACTTTCTTGTGCAATGTATGGGTTGAGCCAAACAGAAATCTAGGCAGAAAGTGAGAGACAGGAAAGAACCATATAAAATACATGTTACATGATATCCTTGAGCCTTGAGCCTGGCAAGTTGCACATCAGGATCTGGAAAGTAGACTTCATCAAAGATGTAGTCACACCAATGGAATGCTTTTTGCCAGAAGCAGTCATAGTGGAAGACATCAACAGATATGTCCTGTTTGTCCATTCCTTCAAGGAATGAATTGACAGTGGTTTTGTCATAGTCTGTAGTGAAGCATGTTGAAAGCCAAAGTCCAAAGGACCACACTGATGGAAGTGCAGGTTGACCCATCAGTAAAGTGTATTGCTGAATGATGTCTTTTGGCAAAGGTCCCTGGATGATATACATGGACAACAATGTGGAAGGGATAGCAATGTTGACTCTGGTCATTCCTATGTAACCATCAATCACCCTGATCTATCCTTGTATCACATAGTGCAAAGAAGTCAATGTACTTTTACTTTGGACTTCAAAACTCACAAGTCTGGGATACAGTACAGAAATTCCATATCCGTGAGAGCTAAGGAAGAACGGAACATTTTTGTAGGCTTGTTCAGATGGGGTACCTCCATCCTCATCCCATATTTCCATGCTCAGCATAAAACATCAATCATATGTGACCAAATTCTATATAACTTGCTCACCTGTCCATTCTTTATGAAAGGTCCAAACCTCTCCCCTAAACCATAGATCTTTTCTCCAATAGGAAGCTGGAACTGCATTGTGAACCAACATCCACCTTTCTCCAGTTTTGTAAAAGTGGACTTTGGATCATTTGTTTTCTTCATGACATACCCAACAGATTGCTGGCCTAATGTTGTGAATAGGTGGTCTGACCCAGATGCAATGATCATAGGATTCATAATGCCATGAGACATGATATTGATATTGAATGAGAAAGGTTGAATATTGATGGTAGCTGACAAGGAGTTCAATGTAATCATCAAGGAGGTGTCCTTCTTGATCATCGAGATTGATGGAGATCAGACAGCAGCCTAGCTTCTGAAAGTCAGCAAAGCATAGATTGAAAGCTTAGGAATTGCACTTCAGATTGAATTTCAACATCAGAAAAGAGTTCTACCAAGATGAGGCCCTTTGTTGTTAGGCAGAATGCCTTGAAACACTGTGTAGAATGTCCAATAGGAGACATAGAGCCAAGGATATGATCTTTCATGATGATGTAGTGCTTATTGCCAGTGGGGATATTGTACAGAGGACTCTTTCAATCACATTTCAGGCTGTCCCAAGCTTTTTGTTCCAGTTTGGGAGAAGTCAATGTAGCAGTGGTCACAGTGGGGTTGCATCAGCACTCCACCACTGTTGCAGTGGAGAATCAGTGAAAGAAGTTGAAGAGGAGTTTGTCATCAAATGATATCTTTTTAGTGACAACTACACCACTTCTGTTCCACCAAAGAATTTGCATGTACTTGCAGAAAATGAGAGTGAACAAAACATGAGTTCAAAACTCCATTGCCTGATGACAAGTTGCATAGCCTGTGATCTGCCCAAGGGTTTTAGAGGCAACCACCAGATTCCAAGTTGGACTGCTTGATGAGAGAAGTGCTCAGAGTAAGGAAGAAACTGGCTAGGATTTACCAAGGCTCAAGGCAAATAAATCTAATCTAGAGTTAGGGTAGCCAAACAATCACAAATGCACATTCTTTCTCATAACCCCATCACAATGCCAATCTTTCAGCTCCAATACACCAGCACAGAGCTGACCATGATGCCTAATTTTGAGATCCTGTATGATAACATCTGCCTAGGGTCCACCATTTCCATCCATCTGTCACAGGTCAGTGCTGAGATTTTTCTATGACTACATGGAATTAACAAGCTTCAGGCTTGTGAGTCTCTGTCTTGTGTCTTCAAACTGGAGTGCAATGATGACCAACTGATCCTCAACCAGACACAGGAACTCATTGTTGTTGATGAACCCCCCTTAACAACACCATCCAACCAATCAAGCATCAACTAGACATGCACAATGATGCCATCCCAGATAGTTGCACAGCACTTGGGCCACACAAAATCTTGATCTGCTCATCACCAACCATATAGCATTCTGCATGCTGTCCATGGCCAGCAAATTCAAATTTGAGAGGCTTGTAGATTGGATTGATTTTGGTATTTTCCTTGTAAGTCAATGCCCTGTCTGTCCTGCTGATTTAGCCCTCATTTTTCTTGACTCAAGCTGTTGTCATTCTGTTTCTTGGAAATCTATAATTTTGTACTATATATTACTGACTCAGTACTACATATTAAGTGTCTTGATGAGCAAATTGACGGTTGCATGCTGAGTGACACAACATGTGTTTCTATAAATTGTTTCTGTATAATATTATAACATTTTTTTACTGCATGTTTCTTGAGAAGTATTGTACATTATGCTGACATGTGTTTCTTGAGAAGAATACAGAGTGTTTCTCAAGATACAACACTAAGAACACAACAAAGGTTTTTTGAGAAACATGTGCTAAAACATATCACATGTTTCTCAAGAAACTCATGGAGAACATTTCAAATATTTTGAGGATTTTTTCTTCAGATAAAACATGGAAAAATTTATTGTTCTATGAAAGAAACATTAAGAGAATATTTGATATATTTATTGCATCCTACATGGCCAGATGCCCACTGCTCATTGTCATTGCCTGCATTGCCCTTGTGGGCCCCACTGCCTGCCATGGACCCTGTGCCAATCTGCAGCACATCTGGTAGTGGGAGATTGCGAGCAGGCACTGTCCCAGCATCCAGCTGAGTGAGTCCTGCATGCATGCCACTCCCTGCTGACACCTGCTGGTCCCACCTTGACAAGTACAACACTGCCATCCCCCACATGCACTGTGCCAGCGCCCTTGGCTCCTTCCTCTTCTGAACAGCCTCAACTTCCACCCCATGAGCATCAATGCATACACTGCCAATGTGTACCTCGAGCCCCTGCCTCTGCACCTCCCTGATGCCCTCTTCAATGCTGCCTGGATCAACACAGAGAATTACCAGCATGACAGACCACCCCAGCTGTATTTCACAGAGTACATCATCCCCTCCTCCCCTTTTTTCCTACTCAACTCATCCTGTGCAAATTCTCAGACTTTCTCCACATGCCCATACAGGACAGCACTGCACCCCAGGCACTTGGCTTCAATGGCTTCTTCAAAGGAGCATACTCATACCACTTGCACAACTTTTGGTGCATGTTTGCCATGCATTCATGGCCATGACCACTTGCTCACATTGACTTTGACGAGCTGGAAACTGTTCAACCTCATACATAATTGGCCTGACATCAGCCTGCACTTTGGGGCAGGCAAGTCTGCCATGTGCATGGCGCTCAAGGCTGAGAAGCAGAGTTCTTCTGTGCATGACAAGGACAAGGACAAGGGATCAGTGAATAAATGTGATGTGGAATGGTTGACAGTGCTTAAGTGGACATTTGAGGCATATGTGAGGGGCGAGAGACCAAATTGACTGGTTCAAGAGTTTTTTTTTTGTTTTTTTTCTCTCAATATAACACACTCCCTCCCTCACACAGAAGCATGTATGTACGTATACATAATGTTATACATAATAGTTGTTGGAAGATGTTGTGGCAAGCAATTTGAGACTTGAACTGCACATGTTCTCTCTACAACCATTGTGAAATTTTTTAGTGCAATGCATGAGAATTCCAACCAATACAAAGGATTATATGTGCACTCAATTAGCTCCTGCTGCATGCTGTGTGGCCTCATGAATATATATTGATGATGGATGTCTAAAAATGTGTGTCAGAGCCAGGGATGTTCTTTACTTCTCAGTTGTCCTAACACTTACTTTTAGAGATGCTAAAGTACTAAAAGGCCACCAAGGGCCTCAATAGTGCCATATCTATGTATCTGAGCCTCTCAGGACTCTGAAAATTCTGAAAGCTGTGCCCTTGAAACTGCAGCCACATAGGCCCCATACTTGGGAAAACTCTGTATTAAGATGCAAAGTGCATTTGCAGTGCAAATCTCGTTACCTTCAATGCAGACAAATAATCACAGGCTAAATAAAGATTTTAAGCTTGATCATTACTGGAAGCTGGCACAAATGCACAACTCAATCTGACATGCTCTCTTCTAGAGCTTGCCCCATTCCGGGTATACATCATGAAAAAAATTCAAATGAAATCCAACCATCATCAATGAAGAATAAAAAGGCAAGGGATACTCATGACAAAGGCTTCCGAGGAAACAATAAACAAACGTGAAGGTTCGAGGGAGGAAAAAAAGGAATCCATGCCGAGTGAGAGTGTGCCTCATTAGGTTGTTGTAGGCTATGGAAACATTCCAGACCTTGATTGAAGCCATCTCTGCAAACAACACACGACGGACAAGAAAACTCGCGTAAAGGTACACTGTCAGCTATGGGTAACATTCCAGACAGACATCAATCAAGGCCATCTCTGCAAACAACAAAACATGTATAGAAGCAGGTACCATCACCAGCAGTTCTGTGAGGCTAAACTATAGTAAATCGTCAAGAATAGCTGCTTGTACTTGCAGATTGTTGGTCACTTCAGAATCTAAGCAATCCAGATTTGAACCCTAATAAGGCAGAATAGATGAGATGACTCCATGTTCATGGAAGATAGATATACTCACAATTTTCTTGCAACAGTAGGGCTTGTATATTATTCGACATGAATATATGCCATTTTCATCAAGAATACTTCTGCAAGCCCCTATTATTGGATCACTCAGGTGATTATTTATGACTGAAAAGAGATGTGTGCATACCTCGACCCACGTCATGGAGTGTGAAGCGTAGTAAAGCCCCAGCCTCGACGTCAGGTTGCACCTATGCTCGAAACAAATCAAGAACAGGATATCTAGAGGGCAGGAAGGGCACCTACGGGTATTACGAGACGTCTGCAGCACATCGCTGTAGTATCACTTGGGCATCCTAGGTTCGACCCTATAACGAGGACCGGGAGGACGAAGAGAACAAGAGGAGCGAAGCGAGCAAGCATTGCTGGGATTTAGAGGACGTAGGCAAGTAGTCAACTAACAACTGATTTGGGGACCTTACCCTTTTAAAACCATTGTGGTGCTCCATGAATCCCGGTCGGAAGCCTTCTCAGCTCAGATGAATCAATGAGCCGACCGCCACAAATCGGTATGGTTGCGGCCAGAGGCCCTCAGCAAAGACACGGAAGAGTCAGCCCAGCTATGAAACATTACAAGAGTATTGATCGAGGTCATCTCCGCCAACGGACCGAGGAACTCTCGCATAAAGGTACATTGTAGTCTATGGAAACATTCGGGACATGGATCGAAGCCATCTCCGCAAACAATAAAACGCCGTAGTGCATTTGTGCCGGTGTGTATGCCAGACAATGAGCCGACCGCCACAAATCGGTATGGTTGCGGCCAGAGGCCCTCAGCAAAGACACGGAAGAGTCAGCCCAGCTATGAAACATTACAAGAGTATTGATCAAGGTCATCTCCGCCAATGGACTGAAGAAAACTCATGTAGATGGAATCTCACTGCTTTCAATTGAGAGACCCGAATGCGAGACTGACAATTACAGGAGCACCCAAAAAGGGAAAGAAGGCAGAGGAAGCAAAGAAACACAACAAGAAACTAGAAGGAATAGTAAGAGACAGGACAAGAGTAATTGTCTATTCTGATGGCTTCATGCAGAAAGAGGAGAACAGCAAGATGAACTGTTGGGATATAGTTGGATACCACCTAGACAGGGAGATCTTTGTGGAGAGAGGAGGAATGGGACATAAAGCAAAAGTTTACAACACAGAACTAACTGTAGTATGACTGGATGAGATAGGATATCTTATTTCCAGAAGCCGCAAGCTGTCAATTGGAGTTCAAGTATCTTGCGAAACTCACCAGTAGAAAGGAATACTATAGGACTGTGAGACCTATTAGTTTCGTGCCAGCGTTCTCTACAAGGTACCTTAGGTAGATCGCATTATGGAACGACTGTATGCGACAAAGACTGGAAATGGTTTATTCCCAACGAGATTAGGCGAACCCCTCGACCGTCCGTCCTTTCTATCTTTCCTATCTATTCGTCGTAATCATTCTTCACCAGGTCGATACACCGTTGGAGCATCAGGTGACAGCGGTTATGAATATCTTCTCAAACAATATTTTGTAACACCCACACGAGAGTTACTATACGTCACCTCAGTGAACCATCTGACTGTCAAGCACGACCTCGAGCATCTTGCATGTTTCCTTCCTGGACTTCTTGCACTCGGCGCTCATACCATTCCTGATGCCTATCTGCCAGCTAAAGAGCGTGAACGTCACAAATGGGCTGCTGCCGGGTTTGCATACACCTGTTACCTTTTATACGCCGATCAGAAGTCTGGACTTGGACCAGAGAAGGTGGGTATGAAACCAGGTGTGAGATGGGTTGATAAATTGGCGACGTGGGAGGCCGCCGGGAGCGTCGGTATACCACCGGGCCTGAAAGAGGGAGGCCCGATAAAGAACCAAAAGAAGAAAGACTATGATTTGAATGGGGGTGGTACATATTTCCTGCGGCCAGAGGTGGGTTGTGTTTCTGTTCATACTCTCAACTAAGATCTCATTCTGATAATAGACTGTGGAAGGCCTATATATTGTGTGGAGGACAACAGGAGAAGAGAAGTGGCGTGAACGAGGCTACGAAATCTTTGTCGCTATTTATTGAACGTCATGCGAAAACACGATATGGGTACACATCTGTTGCACACGTTGATATGGACCCTGTTCGACCTTTAGACGAGATGCCAAGGTATGTATCTGATGCGTGGTTGGTGTCATGCCCTGACATGTTCCACAGTTAATTTCTGGCCGAAACATTGAAATATCTCTTTCTCCTCTTTGACGAAGAAGATTGTTACCCATTCTCAAAGTGGGTTTTGAACACTGAGGCGCACCCGTCGCCTGTGTTTAAGTGGTCTTCATGGGAACGAAAACTGTATAGGATTATACCTGAGCTTGATGGTGTTCAAACCACATGTGAAGCATCCATCAACTAACTGCTGTGAGACTATGCTGACATTCCAAATGTTTTTTAGGATCTATCAACCAATATGTATCTTGAATCTTGTGCATATCGCATACTACCCGACTACAGGTAACAGGAATCATGATAAAATGAGAAACACATGGGAGATGTCCAGATCCTTTTCCGTCGGTGAGATGGTTGGCAAATTAGCAGGATTGAGACACGTCCCATTGGGGTTCGTTCCCCATAGCCCTCAGCAGAAAGTGTTTAGTGGGGCTCAACCATATGAACCGGTCAGTGAGGACGACTAGGCGAGTAGCTGATCACGTCTATGACTTCTTTACATATTTACATCGGCCTACGTTCACTATCGTGTCTATTTTAAAATGCTGATTCGCCAACAATAGTTGAACAAGGTTTCGGGAACAGGTACGGACACAAGGCCCCATCACAGACAATAATTAATAAAGTTTCATGTAAGTATATACAAATAAAATACGTCTAATTATACACAATTTAGTGCGACTGTTATAAATACAAGCGAACCGGGCAAAGGCAGGGCGCGTCGGAGATGCACAGCTGAAAGGGCGCCTAATGCTCTGTCTCAGCTATCAAACTGACTATCAAAGTGTGTCCCACGTTTGGGATCAGCACAGCGCTTCTCGACTATCTTGCGAAGTTTGCATTCAGGATGGACGACGATAATAGGCACGGGTGAGTGTGTAAGGCAATATCTGTGGAGCGACGGAGTTTGGATTCGCTCATGTAAAGAGTTCGCGACACGACTCACTTGCTTACACTCCTGATGGCTGAACCCATATTCATGTTCTTTGCCAGTCCACTAAGCATGGATCGCTTCACACGAGTTTTGAAGACGACGCTGTCAGGCCGATAAAGCGCGATGAGGTGATCAAGGGTGCATGTGATACGTCCGGGGATGTATTCAACAATAAGAGATAGCTAGAAGGGAAAAGAAGGGAAGTTTGCCAAGGAGATACGGAAAAGTTCTAGACACAGACCTTGCGATCGGGATCCGTCTCCACGCTCTTCTCCTGAATCATCTTCATCAATTCACGTGCTTCCTCCCGTATAACATCGTGGTCCTTCTCTGAAATAATTCAACATCCATCGAACGGGCAGATGGAATGAGACACACCTAGCACGTCTTCATCGACGCCTCGGTACACGATTAACTCATCTCCGTCCTGAACCAAGGTTTCTAGTGACCAATCCAGTGCCTCTTGGCCACTCTCATCTGAAGACGAAGCGCAGAGGAATACACGCGTCGATCGAGTGCGTACGTATCCCTCCAATTTGACCTGGAGTGTAAAGGAGAACATAGACGCAGACTTGTTCTCAAAGGTGTCAAAGGAAACCTTGGGGGTGTATCCTGGAGCATTAAGATGATGTGAGTGAGAGGCTGGCAACAATGAGACTGCTGGTGGGATGAATTAGAAGAATCGATGGCGGGGGTAGGAACAGGTGTTGACAACGTCGAGACGGCCGAGTGGGACGACGACGACGCGGATAGGGATAGAGAGGCAGCGTATGTTTCTGGGCTATGTGGCGGTAACTGGATGCTGGGGGGCGGCAGCGGCGACGTTTGTGGCGTAATGACGTGAAAAAGAGTTTTGAAGTTTTACAGAAAAACAGAATTTTTTTTTCGTGTACTTCACGGGTGTCAGGGCAGAAGAGCATGGCAGAAATGTTGAGCTGACTGAGGGCAGTCATTACAAAGTTTGGGGGAGGTGATACAGCGGTGCGACAGTGCTTACCCGTAACACAATAGTATTATAGATAAAAAGAAAAGAACTTTCTCAAAATACCTAAAAATGCTGAAAACTGTAAGCATTTTGCCAAAAACAGTAGGCAGAGAAACTATTTAGCTTAATAAAAATACTACGCCAATGATCCCAGAGAACAAAATAAGCCTACAAGCAGTAAAAACAAAGCCAGAGAAAAGGGTTGAGGGTCAAAGGCTAAGCACGTCACCTTGATTGAGAGAATCTGATCAGAGTGATAGCCAACATGCCTAACAAAGTGGCAGTGCTGGCTATCCTCAGCATCTCAACAAAGCCAGCTTTGAACCCAAAAACTTTAATTCCCTTGTCCTACACCTTGCAACACCACCAAAACCTCGCAGAACCCACATTGCCAATTGTCTCAATGAAAGAGGGGAGGACTCAGTAATGGGAGGAAGGAACTAGAGAAAGAAGGACAGGGAAGGAAAGCCTTACCACACATTGCCAAGGCCCACCCACATGGAACCCCAATGCCCAGACCTCCCATTGGCTGACTATGCTCCTGGACAATGACAAAAACATGCAGAAGAGCCCTGGTCCATGCAAGGAGGGTGAGGTATAAAAAGAGAAGGATTTTGGAGGGAAAGACCAAGCAAACCCTTGCCATGGCTTGGTGATCCCCAGGGAGCAGATCATTTAGGCCTACAAGCTAGATTAGCTTTGGGACTATTAGTTTTAATATACTATCTGAGCCCACTTGATTAGTTGGAGAACCATCTCTGGCTATTAAAGTAAAATCAATATATCTATTATTCAGTCTACTTCTAAAGAGTGATAGAGCTTGAGGATAGTTCACAGCTTGGAACCTTTAAACAAAGTGACCATAGCACATTCTGGGTTGCTGCCAGCAGCTGAAGAGCTAGCTAGTCACTTTGCTGGCAGAGCTTGTGGAAGGATCTTTGATTTGTATGTGGGATATGATGAGAGAGTGTTGGATGTGAGGTCTAGAGACTATACCACCTTTCAGATCCCCTGTGGTGCTCTAAGGTTGGTAACTCTGCCAATGGACTGGACAAATTCAGTACCAATCTTTCATGATGACATTACCTTCATCTTGAAAGATGAGATACCTCATGTAACTTGGCCATATTGATCATGTGTCAATCAGAGGTCCACCTCACAGGTATGAATTGCCAGATGGAGGCAATGAGGTTATCCCAGAAAATCCAGGCATTAGGAGATTTGTATGGGAACATCTGCAGAATGTAAACAGAGTGTTACAAAGAATCAAATATGCTGGAGGAACTTTCTCTGGGAAAAAGTCAGTAGTCTGTGCAGATGAGATTGTAGTGGTTGGACACAGGTGTTCCTATGAAGGATAGAAACCTGAGACCAAGTGGTTGGCCATTGTTATGGGGTGGGGTGATTGCCAGGACAAGTCAGATGTCAGAGCTTTCCTAGGTACTTGTGGTACCTTTAGGATGTTCATTAAAGACCATGCTAAAGTGGCTGCACTCATCAACAAATTGACTCAAAACCACACACCATTTGTTTGGGGTGAGGAACAGCAGTCAGCAATAGCTCAGTTGAAGAAGTTGCTAGCTGAAAGTGCACCTCTAAAACCACTTGACTATGAGTCAGGAGGGGCAGTGGTCTTATCAGTTGACACTTATTGGATGGCAGTGGCCTTTGGAATATTCCAGGAAGCTCCAGGCAATCCTAAGCAATGCACTTGTGCTAAGCTAGGATCCATCACCTTGAATGAGAGGGAGGCAAGATTCTCACAACCTAAGAGAGAACTCTATGGTTGAATGAGAGCCTTGCAAGCTAATAAGTATTGGCTAGTTGGTTGTAGGAAGCTTGTAGTGGAGACAGATGCCAAGTATTTGAAGGGAATGCTAAGCAATCCTAGAATAGGACCTAATGCCACCATCATGAGATGGATTGAGGATGTACTACTCTATCATTGTACTTTGAGGCATGTGCCAGGAAAAACCTTTAATGTCTAGGAGGCTCAAGCAGTCAGGAGATGAGGAGTACCCACCTGTTAATCCAGAGTTGGTGGACATCCCAAAGACTATGCACTTTGAATATTCAGCTAAAACCAACAGCTAAAACCAACAATGAACTAGGATGGGAGGATTGGGAACCCCTAGCACTTGAAGAGTTTGCAGATCAAATTGACACTAGAGGTGGCTATCTACATGCAGTAGCCACTGAAGTATCAGACTTTGAACAAGAACTTGATAGAGCAAGGTCTCAAGAGGTGGAACTTAGGAAGGCAGTTCTAAGTCAGCAGCAGATATCTAGAATAGATCCTGTTGCAGTACTATCCCTCTCTCAGTCTCTGTTACCCACAGAAGGTACTGAGGATGGAAAGGAAGCAGACTTACAAGCCTACTTAAAACATAGGAAGGGTAGTGAGAGTGAACAGTGGGATGACTTGCTACCAATTGTACAAAGCTGGCTACAAGACCCAAGCAAAGAATCTGAGGGTTTGCAGGGTCGGGGCCCAGACAAGTTGAAGAGGTTTGCAAGACAGTTCTTCTTTGATCAAAAGGGGGGACTGTACAAGTGCAATCATGAGGCCAAGCATAAACTAGTAGTCAATATTGATAGGCAAATGTTCATGCTTAAATCAGCCCATGATGCCTTGGGGCATAGAGGGACTTATGCAACCAAAATGTTGATACAAGAACAATTTTGGTGGCCAGGAATTGATGGAGATGTACAGTGGTATGTTAGGACTTGTCACAACTTTCAGATATGTCAGAAGACAGTTGTAAACAGAGCTCCCACAGTGACCTATACACCCTCTATCTTTCAGACAATCCACATTGATACCATGCACATGACTCCAGCTTCAAATGGCTGCAAGTATATTTTCCATGGTAGGTGTGCATTGTCTTCATGGATGGAAGGGAGGCCTCTGCACAAAGAAAACCACAAGACAATTGGTCAATGGTTGTTTGAGGATGTAATTTGTTGCCAGGGTTGCATTGCAGAAATCATCACTGACAATGCTGGGCAATTCAAAAAGGTCACAGCTTGGATAGAGAGTAAATATGGAATCAGAGGCATTGCTATCTCTCCATACAATTCTCAAGCTAATGGCAAAATTGAAAGGCCACATTGGGATGTCAGGCAAGCTTTATTCAAAGCTTGTGAGGATTGCACTAAATGGTTTTGGTTTTTCTTCCCTGTAATGTGGAGTGATCACAGTACTGTCCAGCAGAGATTTGGATATTCATTATACTTCATGGTCACTGGAGCTCATCCAACTCTACCTTTGGACTTGGTAGAGGCTACCTGGTTTATAGAATTACCAGAAGGGCCATTATCTACAAGAGAGTTGATTGGTTATTGTGCTAGGGCTTTAGCCAAGCACCACCAGCATGTAGAAGAAATGAGAGAGAGAGTTGGAAAGGACAAACTCCAATGTGCCTTGAAGTTTGCAGAAGAGCACAAAAACTCTATCAAAGACTTCAAATTCAAGCCTTTGTACTTAGTCTTGGTGAAGAATATGATTACAGAAAGTTCACACAGTGCTAAAATGCTGCCCCATTTTCATGGTCCAATGGTAGTAATTGCTAAGACCAAGGGTGGTAATTACATTGTGGCAGAGCTGGATGGGTCAGTTTGGCAGACCAGAGTTGTGGCTTTTAGAGTAGTCCTTTACAAAGCTTGAAGACAATTGGAGCTATCCCAAAGCCTAGAGCAATGGGTAGATATCACTCCAGGAAAGTTAAAAGAGTTGAGGGAAGAACTACAAAGGCCTACTGTAGATGCTATGTCAGATCTGTCATTTGGATCTATAAGGCTTCATGAGCCTCTAGACCATGACACAATTAAGTTGGACAATAGCCCCAAAAGTTGACAAAAAGTTTAATGTTTTTGCTTAAAATCAAAAGTAAGTTAAAAAGACTTAAATCACATGTCTTTGGGATTAAATGGCATTAGATTTGGGGGTTGTGGAATAAGGAGATATAGAGGGATTTTTTTTATGAGTAGAGGTGGTTAAATATGACTATGCCACATGAGGCAGAGACAAAGCAAGTGTTTATAATATGGGGGTCAATGGAAGCTCCAAGGAACTTTTGTGCTCATTGATGGGGGAGGTGGTAAGCTTGATGTCAGACTCTTTGGGAGTAGACTGAAGGGCTGAGTGAGTGACAAGTGGAGGAATGTAAAAATAATGGAAAAATGACACCTCAAAAGACACATTAAGAGCATCAAGCAGCAAACCTGCAAGCTCAATGTCTGGGGAAGCCAAGACCTTGTTAAGGCAAGCAAGGTGAGCAGCGATGAGTTTGTATGTCTGCAGAGACAAATCAAGAAGGTGGAGCTGCTGTTGAGCAGCAAGCTCCACTGCCTCACATTGTTTCTTGAGGTCCTTGTGGGGTACTGGTTCATTGCCATCAGCAAGGGAAATGACCTCAAGGGGAGCATCAACCTGGCCTAAAAGAAGAAGAGCAGTTTTGCTGCCTGACTTGTAGTTGGCTAAGGAAGATGGTAAGCAAAAAGATTGAAGGAGGAAAACAAGGAAAAGCAGGCCAACTGAAGGGGTAACCTTGACCTTTTTGAGCTTGTGCTTACCATCAATTTCAGTCTGAGATGGAGTAAGGTGCAGGAAGAGTGTGTCAAGTCAATGAGTTAGGATATTAAGATGGCAAGCTGATAGACTCACATTAGCCTTGCACTTGGCAGAAGGAGCAGGAGACAAACCAGCCATAGCCATGTCATGATTCAGAGCTCAATGCTTCTAGAAAAAAAAAAAAAAAAAAAAAAAAAAAAGAGGTTGACAAATGAGAAAGAATAAGGGTATAAAATGGAGGGAAGGATATTAGACATGCACTGCTTCAGCTTCACGCTTGCAACAAAGTTCCTGATGATTGTTGTCAATAGTGACAATGGCATTGGCAAAGGAACAGAAGGCCTTGGCCCCAGCTGAAACATCCCAGGCAGAGGAAGGGAGTCTCAGGGCATTGGAAAGAAGGCCAGGGAAGCCAGATTGATCAGCAATATGAGCAAAGTCAGCCTGGTCAGAGAACGTCTGGCCAAACATATAAGAGTGATATAAAAGAAAAGAAACAAAAAGTGTACAAGGTTGAGGAGTCCAAGATAACAGGCCCAGTCTGCTGAGCTAGGGGGCATCTGAGCCATGGATTATGTGCCAACAATGGCGCTAGTGAAGGGAGGATAATGGAGGATGGCAATGATTATGCCAGCACCATTCTGCTTCACCATGCTGTTACACAAAGCTATGTAGTTGGGTGGCTCATTAGGAGAGGGCAGTGTAGCAGCCATGGTGGTGTAGGGAGCAGTGGGAGGCTTACAAAAAGATGTTGGAGGAGGCATGATGGAATTGGCAGTGTCAAGAGTCAGGCATTTTGTAGAGGAAGGGCTTGATCATGTTTTGGATGTAAAGAAAAATATCCATTGAGTTTTTTTGAGAAGGAAAACTACTTGGTGATGCACCAAATACAAATCAAGTTGATTGAGAAGGGAGGATTGAGACTGAGCTGAGATTGAGCAAGAAAAATGGCATGTGGCAGAGGTATGGCTGCATTTTGGGACAAGACAGACTGGTGTGTGATGACACAAAAAAGAGTTTTGAAGTTTTACAGAAAAACAGAAAATTTTTTTCATGTACTTCATGGGTGTCAGGGCAGAAGAGCATGGCAGAAATGTTGAGCTGACTGAGGGCAGTCATTACAAAGTTTGGGGGAGGTGATACAGCGGTGCGACAGTGCTTACCCGTAACACAATAGTATTATAGATAAAAAGAAAAGAACTTTCTCAAAATACCTAAAAATGCTGAAAACTGTAAGCATTTTGCCAAAAACAGTAGGCAGAGAAACTATTTAGCTTAATAAAAATACTACGCCAATGATCCCAGAGAACAAAATAAGCCTACAAGCAGTAAAAACAAAGCCAGAGAAAAGGGTTGAGGGTCAAAGGCTAAGCACGTCACCTTGATTGAGAGAATCTGATCAGAGTGATAGCCAACATGCCTAACAAAGTGGCAGTGGCTGGCTATCCTCAGCATCTCAACAAAGCCAGCTTTGAACCCAAAAACTTTAATTCCCTTGTCCTACACCTTGCAACACCACCAAAACCTCGCAGAACCCACATTGCCAATTGTCTCAATGAAAGAGGGGAGGACCCAGTAATGGGAGGAAGGAACTAGAGAAAGAAGGACAGGGAAGGAAAGCCTTACCACACATTGCCAAGGCCCACCCACATGGAACCCCAATGCCCAGACCTCCCATTGGCTGACTATGCTCCTGGACAATGACAAAAACATGCAGAAGAGCCCTGGTCCATGCAAGGAGGGTGAGGTATAAAAAGAGAAGGATTTTGGAGGGAAAGACCAAGCAAACCCTTGCCATGGCTTGGTGATCCCCAGGGAGCAGATCATTTAGGCCTACAAGCTAGATTAGCTTTGGGACTATTAGTTTTAATATACTATCTGAGCCCACTTGATTAGTTGGAGAACCATCTCTGGCTATTCAAGTAAAATCAATAAATCTATTATTCAGTCTACTTTTAAAGAGTGAGGACTAGTGTTACAAAGAGCCCTGAACACTTGCAAAACTAAGTACAGCATAATTGGCCAAGATTATATAAATTTTGAGCCAATAGCTAAACTTAGATTTCACATCAGTAGCACCATTCCCAATCACCTCTATGACTTTGAGGATGTATTCTCCAAGGCCTCCTTTGATTCACTTCTAGAGCACAAGCAGTGGGATTATGCAATTGAGCTGATACCAGATGCTGAGCCCTCCAGCTGCAAGGTCTATCCACTTGCACCCTGTGAACAGGATGAGCTGGACACTTTCCTGCAGGAGAATCTTAGCTCAGGATGAATATGACCCTCCAAGTCTCCAATGCCCCCCCCAGTCTTTTTTACTAAGAAGAACAGGTCTCTTCATCTGGTTCAGGATTATTGCGTCCTGAATGCAATGACAGTGAAGAACTGCTATCCTTTGCCACTGATTTCAGAACTTGTCAACAACCTTTGAGGTGCACACTACTTCACAAAGTTGGATGTCTGTTTGGGCTACAACAATGTATGCATTAAAGAAGGGGATGAGTGAAAGGCAGCATTCCAAACCAATTGCAGACTCTTTGAACCTCTGGTGATGTTCTTTGGTCTCACCAATAGCCCAGCCACCTTCCAGACTATGATGAATGACATTTTCTGTGATCTGATTGTGGAAGGTGTTGTCTGTGTGTATCTTGACAATATCCTTATCTACAAAAAAACTCTGGAGGAGCATTGCTGGGTCATGCACATTGTCTTGGAATGCCTCCACTAACACCAGCTCTATTTAAAGCCTGAGAAGTGTGAATTTGAACAGACTAAGGTGGAGTACCTGGATTTGATCATTTTGCATGAAATGGCTGAGATGGACCCCATTAAAGTGGCAGGTGTAGCAGAGTGGCCTGAGCCAAGAAACAAGAAGGAAGTGCAGGCCTTTCTTGGATTTGTCAATTTCTATTGGAGGTTCATACAGAATTTGTCCCACCATTCATGTCCACTCTTCAACCTCACAGTTCAGGATACAGCATGGCAGTGGGAGCCACCAGAGCAAGCTGCCTTTGATGCCCTCAAGCAAGCTGTGACCTCAAAGCCTGTCCTCCTGTTCCCTGATGATGGCAAATGGCATCCTGTAGCCTTCTACTTCAAAAGCCTTGATGCAGTGGAACAGAACTATCAGATCCATGGCAAGGAGATGCTGGCAATTATTTGGTCCTTTGAAGAATGGTGACATTTTCTTGAGGATGCATGGCATAAGTTTGAAGTCTGGACAGACCACAAGTACTTCTGTTCTGCTAAGAAACTGAATTGATGCCAAGCTCAGTAGTCCCTGTATCTGGCCAACTTTAACTTCTCACTGCATCACAAACCTGAACAGAGCATGGGCAAACTGGATGCATTGTCCAGGTGGGCTGATCATAGCACAGGAGAAGGAGATAATGACAACATTGTCCTCCTCAAGCCCAAGCTCTTTGCCATCTGCACACTAGAAGGGATTGTGGTTCAAGGAGATGAGGCAAACATCCTTAGAGACATCTGAAGAGGGAACTGAGAGGGTGCATAGGAGGATGTAGTTGCCTAGGCTGCCCATGCCCTACAAGCTCAATGGGCAAGTAGAGTCAAGTCAGTGCATACAGATGAGTTGGGTCTTCAGGATGGGCTTTTGACCTTCAGAGGATGCATTTATGTGCCTAACATTCCAGAACTTTGCTGGCACATTGTAGAACAACATCACAACTCTTGGGTAGCAGGACATCCTGGAAGGTGGAAGATGCTGGAGCTGGTATCCTGGAACTATTAGTGGCCACAGATCTCCTGATATGTAGGCACCTACACTAGCACCTGCAACATCTGTCTCCACACCAAGCCTCACTGCCAAGCACCCATGGGCCAGCTCCACCCACTCTCCATTCCAGGTGCTCACTGGAGTCTTGCATCAGTGTATTTCATTGTGGAACTCCCAGATGCTCATAGGTACAATGCTGTGATGGTAGTGGTGGACCTCTACAGCAAACAGGCTCACTTCATACCTACCCACACTACATGCTCTGCCTTGGGAGTGGCCAGCCTGTACTGGAAGAATGTCTGGAAGCTCTATGGTCTGTCAGATGGGTATGTCTCTGACTGGGGCTCTCAGTTTGTAGCAGAATTCACTCAAGAACTGTATTGTCTGCTAGGAGTGAAGCTCCATACCACCACAGCCTATCACTCTCAGTCAGATGAGCAGACAGAATGTGATGACCAGGAACTGGAACAGTATCTCTGCCTGTTTTGTAATGAGAGGCAAGATGACTGGGATGAGCTGCTGCCAGATACAGAATTCCAATGCAACAACCACATCCACTCTTTCATGCAGATGACTCCATTCTCTCTGGACACTAGCAGGCACCCTTGCATGGGATTCAAACCTTGGGCATGCCCCTCAGAGAACAACTCTGTCAACAAGTTTGTGGATCAGATGAGGAGGGCATAGGAGGAGGCAAAAGCTGCATTAGTGAAGGCCAAGGAAGACATGGCACAGTACTATAATTGCAGATGGACACCTGCCCCAGTTTATAAGCCAGGGAACTGTATGTGTCTGGATAGCTTGGATATTAAGACAACAAGGCCATCTCAGAAACTGTCACGTTGTCATCTTGGCCCCTTTGTGGTAGAGAAGAAGGTAGGGCCTTTAGCATACAGACTTGAGCTCCCAGCAGGCCTATGCCAATTGCACCCAGTCTTCAATGTTGTCAAACTATTTCCAACCCCAGAGGATCCAATCTCTTGCTGCCACTCTAAGTCACCCTCCTACCAGTTCTGGTTGACAATGAGGAGGAGTATAAAGTGGAGGAAATTTTGGATAGCAGAATATTCTGAGGGAAGTTACAGTTCAAGATGAAATGGAAAGGATATGGCATTGAGGACATCTCTTGGGAACCACAGGCTAATGTATGTGCACCAACCCTGGTCCAGAACTTCTACCATAGGCATCCTAATGCCCCAAAAACCATTCAAGGCATCTACCCCATTTCAGCAGCAGACAAGGCAATTCATGACTTCTTCTACCCAGTATGTCAAGATGCCACATGCTAGAGGGGGGGTGATGTCAGGGGATGTCCCAGTTCCCCTCTGTGCTGTTCTCCCTCCTTATGGTTTTCCTTTATTCTCCTTGGTTCCAGTTTAGCCCTTGGGCTGCACCAGTTCTCTGTCTGTAATTCTGACAAGTGTTGCCCCTTTCACATGGCCTCTTACCAGACCCCTGGATTGTTTCCTGTATTCTGGGCCTACCGCTCATTGTAGGCCTCCCATCTTTGGACCACAGGTACATTTGACCAAGGGCTATCTTTTGGTCATATTGGTATGTGGTCATGTGCAGGGTGTCTGGAGATCAAGACCATTTCCCATGGATTTCCACTTTTAGATCAGACTCCAGAATTGGTTGTTGTTGGGTGTTATTTTCAGAAGTTCTAGAGTAAGTTTTCCAAACACTGACATTGGGGATCTTTAGACTTGTTCTCTTTGGATCTCCCTCTGCCAGGTGAGTAGCTAGCACTCTAGAACTTCTTGTAGATACTGAATAGACTTTCAATCTCCCTCTACCAGTTGTGTGATTGAGCCAAGGCCTCCAGAGGTTGCCCTCACAGAGGGGGGGTGATGTCAGGGAACATCCCACTTGGTTCCCCTTCTCCTTCTTCAGTTCTTGTCAGATTTCCCCCACTATAGTTTTCCTTCATTCTCTGCTAGGTGCATAACTATTGTCTCTTCTCCAGGAGTGGTGCTGTAGTTCTGTCTTCTCCACTGCAGTTGAGAGACCTACTTGCCTCAGCCATGACACCTGGCACCTCTGCCACCTCCAGTGGTGGTAAACAACAATGAGGAGTATAAGGTGGAAGAGATCCTAGATAGTCATCTGTTTTGATGACAGCTACAATACAAGGTGAAGTGGAAAGAGTATGGAAGCAAAGACATCTCCTGGGAACCACAGGAGAATGTGCACATGCTGGGGCTGATTAGGGAATTCTACCAGAGGCACCCAGATGTGCTGTGAGCCATCTAAGAAATCTACTCCATTTCACCAGTGGACCAGGTGATCTGCAATTTCTTCTACCCTGCATGTCAAGACACTGCATGCTAGAAGGAGGGTGATGTTAGGGGACTTCCATTTCCAACCTCTGTGGCAATCTCTGCAGCTTGTTCCAGACCCCCAGAGATCTCCAGAGACCCTCAGAACTTCTCATGGTTCCTTGTTGAGCACCTCCCTAGGGTTAGGGCTAGCTCCAGCCTTCTGTATAGTTGTTCCCACACCTCTGCTGCCCACTGATGTACTGCACTGAGCAGCAAGGATTCTTAGACTTGTTCTCTTCAGATTTCTCTCTACTAGGTGATTAGTTACCATTTGTATTGTCAACTACCTTGCTAATATACTTTGGATTCCCATCTGCTAGCTGCACAATTGAGCCACTGCTCCTGGAGGTTGCCCTTACAGAACTTCCATTGCCAGATCTGACAATGAAAGTGCCAAAGAAAATGTATCAGCAAATATAACTTACATCTGCATAGCAAATTGACCTGCTGGAGAGATTGCCCCCCTCATCATAGCACCATGGATATTACCAGGTGCTACAATGAATAGTTATTCTGCACCATCTATATTCATTCCAGAAGATCACAATTCACATGTGTCAGACACAAGCCCTGAGATGTGTTGAGGTGAATGAGATATTCATCTTATTTTATAGTCTCATTCTACAGTTGTCAGAATGCCTTTTGGAGTGTCCATTTTTCAGATACTCATGCAGCTGCAGCATTTGATGAACTTCATAACAATTGTCATGGTGTTGGTGGAACACATCTTTTCAAGGAAGCAAAGTGCCTAATTAATGAAATGTCTGCTCCTGATCATTGTAAAGTAGCTGCCACCATTGGAAAACAGTGAGCTCTTGTGCAGATTTGCTTGATAATACATCTGTTTCTCAACCTTGTACTTTGAGATTTGATGCCTTCCCTCCATGGTCCAAGCTTCATAAATTCACCAACTCAGTTCTCTTAACTGATTTCTTTGATGGGAATCACTTTCATGATATTATGAAGGTTATATATTGAACTCAGTTTCTGAAACATGCTGACATTTACTATCAGTTATTTGTCTTTGCAAGTCACAATGTTCTTGCCATACATGAGGACTTTCTTGGCTACAAGCTGCTTGTTGCATTCAGAAAATATGTCAACATGGTCATGTTTGAGACCCTTGAAGTTTATATCTCTACAACCATTACTGCAGGCCGCAAAGCTGTGGAAGAGTTTGGAATAGCTATCAATGTGAATTTTCTGTTTGCTTCATCCCCCATCAAGCTCACAAATGATACAGGCATATGACAAAGCCCTTTCAGATCTACTTGACTGGCTTAAGGTGGACTCTGACAGTGATTCTGACTCTGGTTCAGATGATGAAGATGACCCACTTATGTGAAAATATAATTTCCCTAATTACACAACCAAACACATGCCTTTGGTGATGTTGAGGACAAGGGAGTGCTCTGTGGTTTCAGCACATGATTGTTTGAGGAACATCATAAATCCCTTAAGCATTGGTATTGGACCAAGACTAACTTCAAGGACATTGCATCTCAAGTGAGGTTTGCATTTTGACTCAAGTCACATTGTATTAATTTCAAGAAGATACTGACTGCTGAGCATACACAAGTTGTTTCAAACATCATCCAGGAACAGATCAACCTTGCCAAAGAGGCTGACCTTGACAATGGGCTATCTGAAGTGGATGGTGATGATGCAAATAGCTCATTTGGAAATGTCTACTTGGGTTCACCAGATAAAGCCACATCATTTGATGCAATTGAACAGGAACATCGTGATGATCCAGCATTTCACTGCTTTTGGGATCACAGTATCCATTTACTTGCTGACCTTCTAAAACAGGGTGAAAGCACTGTTAAACTAACTGACTCATAAACATTTATATCACAAATACAAAAACTGAGCAATACTGAAGTTGTGAGTGTTACTTTGACATCTTTGCAAATTCTAAGGTGTTTATAACTTCATAGATCACTCAGCACAAGCTCATTAAAGTGACATATGAGTCTTTTGTTGACTGTGATAAGACCCACTTGTTGCTGAGCACCATTTTTGGCATTTCAGACTGGACAGCAGCTGACTATTTTGACATGGCACAAGTCATGACACTCAGCATGTGAGGCCTAGCCCCAAGGTCTGGATCAACATAGCCTTTGCACAGAATTTTAGTGACCACAAGACTTATCAATCACAAGTAATATCATATGGAGTCTGGACCTTGGGTCTAGAACAACAAGGCCAAGACCTTTCTTAGCAATGATTGATAGCAGTTTTCTTGGTGACAACACAGCTTTTCCACCATACATGGATATATTGACAGTCGTGTGATTTCTTGCTTATCATTTTTCTTGTTGAGCTTACAAACATACTTGAATGGCATCTACACTT
This sequence comes from Termitomyces sp. 'cryptogamus', assembly GCA_020091625.1. NCBI lineage: Eukaryota > Fungi > Basidiomycota > Agaricomycetes > Agaricales > Lyophyllaceae > Termitomyces > Termitomyces sp. 'cryptogamus'. Next base: position 6,579,726 of record JAGYZC010000001.1, read on the forward strand.
CAGGTATTGACATTGGACTTGCTCTTTTTGAGATTTATTGCCTTTATGCATCACATTGACTTCACTTATTTTTTTCACTTGGTTACAGATTGACAACTTATATGTATCATAAACACTTTGGCAGATGCCATCACTAGTGGCAACTGTTTGTTTCTTTTCCCATACTATACTTACAAACAGTATGAATACTGTCTGTACATAGACACCAGGGGAATCATTGAATCATATCACCCCATTGAATCATAATACTATTGAACAAACAGAATTTCACTTTGTTTCTATTGCTTGCTCTCTCTCTCTCTCTCTTTTGACAAATGACTTAGGGACAAGTCTTGCTGACCTCATCTCCAACTTTGTGTGGCACCAACTGCAGGTGTCCTTAGCATGATTTTCAACTCAGTGATGTTAGCAACTATGGCTAGCAACTATTTTTTACATTTGTCCTCTATCCAGTCTCTTTATTGCCACTCCTCCATTTCATTCCCAACTCCTCTTTTGATTGCTTAAGTTCACTCCTCCTTAGCAACTCTTTTGCCTCCATTTGTTTTTCCCTTCCTCTCATTAGCAACCCTTCATTACCATTTAGCAACTCAGGCTAGCAATAGTGACTCTTTCCACTTTGCAACTCACACACCTGTTAGCTCTAGTTTTCTGGGATGGTTACTGACTTGCCCTCATCTATTAACTTCCTACTGCCAGCTACCCTATCTAGTGACTAGTGTTAGGTCCTCTTTTTAGGTTTCTTGCATGGCACTAGGCAGCATAGGAGCACATCAACTGGCATGCACACACTGATATTCTCTGTGCCAACCCAAATTGGCATAATGCACCAAGGTTTGACACTGTCATATTTAATGATGGGCCTCAATATTGGTTTGCCCAACTTATCTTTATTTTCACTGTCAAATTGACACCTGATCTCCATGATGGCAACAAGGATGTCTTTGTTCTACTTGCCCTTGTCTCACCATTCTATGATATCAGGAGGACAAACCAAAGAGACAAAGATCTTCAACTTCTTTGCATTCAAGAAGCACCTGAGACCTCAGCTTGCATCATTCCAGCATGCTCAATCATTTGTGGATCATATATTGTGTTGGAGGGGACAGAATCCAAAAACTCACTAATTGTTGATGTTGTTGACTCTGACATGTTCCTCAGAATTCAAATATGTATCCTCTTTGATCAGGCTTTTACACATCATTATAAATTATGCACACTGTGTTGTATGTATTTTGGTGTGATACTGTGGGCACCAAACATAGCTTTCCCAACTTGAACACATGATGAAGTGCCTGGACAAGTATGTTAGAAGTATTGAAATAATCTTTTTAAACTTTCAAAAAAATTATGTTGTTTTAAGAACAAGAATTGTATGCCTTGTTAGATCAACAGGCACACAAGCAAAGAGAAGCATTGCTTCATAGGTATTGATGATTGCATTTCTACAGATTTGTTGTGTGCAACAAGATAAAATGTACCACATACCTCTTAAGTGTCATGCAATATACTCTTTAAGACATCACCATCATGAGTTTTCATATTCAATCATGATCTCGGCTGGAGAGACTCCATCTTGGATGATACTATGTAAGCACTAGTATGTTGAATGAGTTAGAAGAAAGAATTTGATGCTGTGTATCTCACCTCAGTAGTTCAGAGGAACAGATCCTCACTAATATTTGTTTCATCAATAACATGGCAGAGATATTTCACAAGAAACTCAGGGGTATCTTTGACCAATAGTGACCATTCCTCTTTCACATTCTCATACCCAGAAGGCAGAACATGAGTATGGCAAGGAAAATTATACTCTTTTGTCTGCTTCCACATTTGATGATCCCAGACTAATGCAGCAGGAGTCTCAGAAATAGCAAAAGGAGGTTATTGTTACCTGTTAAAGATGACTTGAACAACTTTTCAGCCTTACTGAGTGTATGAGAAACAAAAGTTATCATATAACAATCCAATTCAGCATCATGAACTCCAATTTGGGACAAGATTTCAAAGCTTCATATGTCTGATTGGTTTAGCACCTTCCCACTGGCTTGCCAGATTTTGCTTACTTAGCTGTATAATTCAGCAGAGAGAACAGTGGAACCCATTTCAGCATGTAGTTGTGCAAGCAGAACTAGAAGATAAGGAAGTCTCCATAGTGTGAAAGTAGATTCTTGTAAAATATTGTCACTTGGTGAGCATGGAGCATTGCAGCAGACATTGACTCAAGTCTAGCATGATCATCAGAGGAGATAACAGTCAGAATGACCTGAAGAAAGTTCAGTACAAATTCAGTGAGATAGTATAAAGATATACTTGAAGAAATGGTGAAGTAAACATTGGCTTTGAGTGAAGAAACTTCAAGTGGCCATGATCAGTAAGGGAAGTTTCATGCTAGTGGCATGTCAGTGCTGGAACAAGATCACTGAGCATGATAAGTCTCAAGACTGTTTATGTGTTGTAGGCTACTAGGCTAGAGTGAGATACTGGTACTGCATTTGGCTGAAGCATGACAACAAACACTAAAATGCATACTCAGGTATGGGTATATGCATATATCAGTAAATACCAAACATACAAGTAATGAATAAAAATACATGTTTAACTTGGATATCAATGAATGTGGGGTACATGAAAACTTTGAAGAACAACCAGATATGCATCTGGTATAAAGTGTAGGGTTTTCTGTATTCAATAATAAAGCAATAACAATAGCTAAAATAGAAAGCTTGCTTTCTGAAGTGACACACAAATGTACCAAGAACATGGGACAAACTATGAGTTGCCCAATGAGTTGTATTTTGCATGAGACCTATATGGACTGGAAGCCTCCTTATACAGTGGCATATCCTTCATGTTGACCAGTATGTTCTCTTTCAACCTCTTTAAGATATCCTCTGCTACATCTGTGCCATACCTTTCAACAAGCTGACTCACATAGTTGTCTATAATCACTGCCATACTATTGAGCAAGAGGTGGTAGCACTTTGGCATCATGCCCTTCCCAAATCTGTACATCACATGGTTTGAGCAGAGGAGCATGGCAATCATGACAAAGAGCTGTGGCAGTATGAGGATGAAGGTGACTGCAAACCAGTGTTTAAGTGTTTTGCACTTGAAGTCAAGATATGGCTTTTTGCATTCTGGAAGGACACTCCAGGCATAACAGGTTTGTGTGATGGTTGCCTCAATGAACAGGGAGAAGTAGCCACAGCAGTTGAGCTGGTTCTATATGCATGCATGGCCTTTGACACCAAGGTTACATGACCACTGTGCATTGATCTTGCCATTGAGGTTGAATGCTTGGTGGCAGTAGCACATCTATTCTAGAGTGATGAGGAAGGCAAAGACTATCCAGAGTATGAAGATGTAGACAGCAAGGAAGGAACAATTATTGAGGAGGATGCTGGTCCAGCCTATGATGGTGGCAAAGACTCCAGTTGAAGCTGCTATAGTATATAGGATCTGTAAGGCATGACTTCTGAAGGCTGTGACTCAATCACACAACTGGCAAAGGGAAATCCAAAGTCTATTCAGTACTGTACAGTGTCTACTGAAATAACTACTCACCTGGCAAAGGGAAATCCAAAGAGAACAAGTCTAGGGATTCTCTAGGCCAGGTGTGATGCTTCAAAGGCTTCAGAAGTATGAGAAACAACTGTATAGTATAACAGAGAAAAAAGATAAAAGTGATGTGTCAGCAATTGGTCAGCAGTTACATAAGCTGGTGGCAGTGTCAAAGAAGCCACACTTGTCTAAACGAGCTATGCTCCGTGCCTTCAGCACGGGCCTGTAGCTCTTGCTTCATCCCAGACCCAACCTCACTTTGTTCAGTTAGGTCCTTGATATTCTACTCAATGCTTCATCCCAGACCCAACCTCACTTTGTTCAGTTAGGTCTTTGTATTTCTAACTCAATGCTTTATCCCAGACCCAACCTCACTTTGTTTGGTTAGGTCTTTGTATTTCTAACTCAGTGCTTCATTCCAGACCCAACCTCACTTTGTTTGGTTAGGTCTTTGTATTTCTAACTCAGTGCTTCATTCCAGACCCAACCTCACTTTGTTTGGTTAGGTCTTTGTATTTCTAACTCAGTGCTTCATTCCAGACCCAACCTCACTTTGTTTGGTTAGGTCCTTGTATTTCTAACTCAGTGCTTCATCCCAGACTCAACCTCACTTTGTTTGATTAGGTCCTTGTATTTCAAACTCAATGCTAAGTCCCAGACCCAACCTCACTTCATTTGGTTAGGTCCTTGTATTTCAAACTCAATGCTAAGTCCCAGACCCAACCTCACTTTGTTCGATTAGGTCTTTATATTTTGTTGACCAAGTGTTGCTTTTCTCTTACCATTCAATACACTGAGATTTCATCTATAAACCAATCATGTATCTATATTACATTATTAACAAAATACTACAATGTCCACTGGTATATATTAGAGATGCTGAAAATTATAAAAGTTAGTACTAACCAACCAATTATTTAAACTGTCACACTTACATTTGTAAACCATTAAGAATATCTATACTACATGGTCCAGCCATAGACATTAGGTGCTGAAGTTCATAGAAGTTAGCAATTTCTTGCTTGAATCCAACAAAACTCACACTTACATTTGTAAACCATTCAAGATTTCCTGATAGACAATATTTGCAGTCTTTCTTGATGTGTTTTCTGGGTCCAAGATGACTTTGATACAATCTCCTGATGTGCACCGTGAGAGTGCAACATAAAGTTGGCCATGTGCAAAAACTCCTGATTGAAGGTCCAATCCAGCATGCTTGACCAATTGACCCTGAGACTTGTTGATTGTCATAGCAAAGGCCAATCAAACTGGGAATTGTCTCCTGCACAATGGAATTGGCAAATCTTCTTCAGACACATCCATGTTGATTCTTGGAATCAAAACAATTGATCCTGCAAACTTGGCATCCCCACTGATGATCCTACATCTGAGAACTCTGGTGCTGATGTGAGTGACAATCATTCTTGTCCCATTGCAAAGTCCTTTGGTTGTATCCAGATTCCTGAGCAGCATGACAGGAACACCAATCTTCAGAGCCAATTTAGCCAAGGGCAAACTGCTGGCTCTGAGAGAGTTGAGGTATTCCATTGGATACAATGCAAGACCATTAGGATTCCCATCATCAGATATGACAGAGTCTGCACTCTGCAAGATTTTCTCTTCTCCTGGACATCTCTGCAGAACTTCAGAGTTGATATCCTCTACATCAGAGTTCTTGCCAGAAAGGATGGAACGGTCCAGGTAATACTGATCATCTTGATGGTGATCAATATGAGGATAAGTGGAAGAGATCAATCCAGTGACAGAATTGTCATCACAGATCATGGTTTCTGGAAGTTGTACTGTTTCTCCAGGCCCAAGGTTTTTTCCAGCACCAACATCCAATAACCAAGCTGCATAAGCAATGTTATCAGGAGTCTGATCCAATCTCATGTTTTGAACCAAGTAGTGGACTTGAATCTGATCCCAAAGTCTTCCCCTTTTGAGTGAAGCAGCAATCATCTGCTGCCTGAGTCCTCGTTGGATAACTGGGAGAGTTTGCCTAAAATCTCCTCCAAACACCACAGTCACTCCACCAAAAGGCACATCCTTCTCCAGAATGTCTCTGAACCCTCAATCCACAGAGTCAATGGTATTTTTGTGTTGCATTGGGACTTCATCCCAGATGACAACTTTGGTCTGGAGTAAGAGTTGAGACAATTGAGTTCCTCTTTTGATATTGGCAATGGATGTATCCAGAGCAGGAATGGGGATTTTGAACCTTGAATGTGCAGTTCTACCACCCTCCAGCAATAAGGCAGCAATCCCAGATGATGTTACACATAATGCCACATCTCCATTGGACCAAACAGCAGAAGCCAAAGTGTTGCAGACAAATGTTTTGCCACATCCACCTGCACTGTGAATGAATATCATCTTGCCCAAGTTGTTGTCCACAGAGTCCATAACTTCATTGAAGGCCCCCAGTTGTTCACCATTAAATCTGGCCTTGTTTTCATCCACCCTTCTCTTCAACTCCTCAACATCACAATCTGTTTCTTCTTGCAAAAGCCTATTTCCTGAAATCATTGAATTAGTATCAATGTCAACTCTTTATACAATGTCCAACTTGCCTGGAATCACATTCCAAACTTGTTGGGGTTCTGGCATATTGGGAAAGTCTTCAAGAGTCTTGCCAAAACTCTTCAGATTGTCATTAATCAGATAAAGGCCATAGTCATAGACATCTTCATCAGTAAAGACTCTGTCCCTGTACTGCCTGATATTCTCCAATCTGTGTTGAAGATTATCACAAATGGAGTGCTTGAATTCATCCCATAGAGCCTCTGGAGTGGTAGGAGCACAGTGGAATAGGATAGTGCAAAAGAGCTGTCTGAGAGCTGATCCTGATTGGATTGGAGCAGCTTCAGCAAGACACTGCCTCCATTCTGCATCATCTTCTAGAAGACCAAGGGCCTTGCATGCCTCCTTGTAAGTAGGATAGGTATGGCCATTGACTGTCCTGAGATCAGCCCATGATGTTGCATTGGTCACAACTGTCAGGAGCATCCTGAGGTAGAACCTTTCTCCCTGTTTTGGTGAAGCAAAGTACATCCTCCCAATAGCTGTTCCTCTCTGCCTCTCCTTCCAGGTCCTTCTGGAAGCTTCATAGACAAACTTGGTTGGAAAGTTCTGATAAGTGGTGTTGTTATCAGGGAATTTGGCATTGGCTTCAAACCAAGCAGTGAGTGCAGTCTTGTTTGCATTAGGCCTGGCAGCTACCATCTCCAAAGGTTCATTATCCTGAAAGTAGACTTCATGTTGGCCCTTCAAATGCACAGGTAATCAATATACAGGAAGATGCTCTCCATGCATGTTGAATTCAAAGATGTGCCAGCATGATTCAGCTGCAGAAATGTATCTGGCATCCAAGTGTTCCTTGATTTCATCCCTCTGCTCTCCAACAATCTCCAAAGTTGTCCTATCATGGCCTTTGTAGATGTACTTGTGAATGTACTTGATGGCTTCCACTGAAGCACAGACCTCCACATTGATGTGACATTTGTACTTGGCTGAGAGATAAGGGTTATATGGCACAACATTACGATTGTCATAATGATGACCATTCTTTTCAAAGAAGCGCCTATTGTCAGGCCTGGCATATTGAGGATAGCCATTATCTCCATACTGAGTAGCCTCTTAGAATTCCTTTGGGTATTTCTTGGAACATTTGCCATCTACCATGCACTTAGCATTGGGTTTGGCAGCTCCACATGGACCATGGACCATGTTGGTAGTAACAATCTGACAACAAAGATAAGTTACTGAATCCAGAATTTAAACAAAACCAATACCTGATACAATTGAGGCTGAGTGACTGGATCTGGAATCTGAGCAGAGACAATGGAATCCACATCAGGTGCATCCTTGATCCTGTGATGGCGATGGAAAAAGATCAAGATGTGCATATGTAGAAGTCCTCTCTTTTGGAATTCAATGGTATGAACATAAGCCACACAGCTGCCAAAGAGACCTTCCTTGATCTCCTTCACTACAGCATTCTTTTTGAGTTCAAATACTCTGGCAACAATATCAGGTCAATCAGCAGCTGTTTGCTTCTTCCCATTGACTGCAGGTTCCTTCAAGAGAGCTTCTTCAATTTCTGACCACTTTGAATTGGCAGTCATAGTCAAGAAGAGATCAGGTTTTCCAAAATGCCTGCAAATAGCCATAGAGTCCTGGAATAATTGCTGCATTTGTCATTCACTTCCAGTATGAGAGGAAGGAAGAATGACACGATGGCTCTGTGGGGTGACCTCTTCATCTCCAGCAGCAGCATCCACCACTCCCTGATAGACTTCAGCTCTGATCTTCTTCTGATTGTGCCGAACCCAATTCAACTTTGTTTGCTCAGTTGAAGCCCATGCATCAACAACATATTGCTGAAACAACCTTCCACTCCAAAGTAAAGCAGCATTAAATTCCAGAGTTCTTTGTTGAAGCCTATATGCATAATATGAGGTTTCAGAGACCTTATTTGTCCTTTTCTGCCCTTGTGGTCCATGTCTGGCAAGAATGTTGATGTGGTATCCAGGCTCTCCAGTGGGAAAGATGATTGTGTAGTGCAATGGAGTGTAATATGGATGTAGATGGCTGATCTGCTTCAATTCCCCTCCATGCAAGTGCAAGACTATATCACAATGATTTGATCGCTCCTCTGAGCCATCTACAGGAATTACAGCTGCAACACCCTCCTGTTCATTGGGGTCATTGTAGCATCAAGGATCTCCAAAATCAGCTGTAAGCTTGACAGAAAGCCTTTGTGGTTGGCCTTCTGGAACTTCTCCCATGATCTGCCTGGCCTGCTTGTATAAGCCAATGAAGGGATTGACTCTAGCAAGCATATCCTGCAAAGAGGCCATTATCTGAGGGTCCAGCCTAGAATTATTCTGTTGACAAAAAGCCAATTGCTGATTATAGTCATAAAAGTAGAGCTGTGCATATACAGGCAGATTGCCTTCAATAGGAAGCAAGGCACCTGTCAAATGATGTAGTTCTCCATTAATCCTAAAGCTGTATGGTCCAGGAGCATTGGTAATGGCATGATCAATTTTGACTCCTAAAGATGTGAATGCAAAGGCTGCATTGTATTGACAGATAGATGTTTTAAAAGTGTCAGAGAGAGGATGATGCCCATGGAGCAGGTTCAATAAATCTGCTGGAGCATCTCAAAGCCTGGGCAAATTCACTTGGCCTTGTAAGCAGCACATGCCAAACTTTGGATTATAAATAGTAGACTTGGTGAGCTTTCCAGCATCAAAATGTAGAGCTTGGCAGTGTGGACATATAACAGTCATAGGACCAAGATAGTGTGGAGGGTATTCAATCAAGTAAGGTTGCCTTCCTCTTGGAATAGGCTGAATAGGGTCAAGCTGTGGTGGCATAGGAAGCTCAAGGGGAGGCTGTTCAGCAGGATTTTGTAGTCCTGCTGAATGGTTGGGTGGAGCAGGGTCCAAGTCTTCTGCAGGTCTCTGTTGAACAGGATCAACATAATCCAAGTCATTATCAGAAGGGATGTCATCCTGAGGACCTAATGGCACATCAAGGGGAGAATCCAATTGCTCTGCAGGTCTCTGGTGAACAGGATCAATATATTCCAAGTCATCATCAGAAGATATGTCATCCTGAGGACCCAATGGCACATCAAGGGGAGGATCCAATTGTTCTGCAGGTCTCTGTTGAACAGGATCAACATATTCCAAGTCATCCTCAGAAGGTATATCATTCTGAAGACCTAAATCATTGAAATCCTCTTCCAGATCAACTTCATGTTGCTGTTCCCAGCCTTGAAAAATCCTTTGAGCCATAACTACATTCAAAGGCCTATGTTCAGGATTCAGATCAATATGCTGTTAGACTTTGTTAGTCCCAGTGACATATTTAAGTTGTCCTTGACTGACCTCTTCTTCTTCCTCCCTCAACCTTTCCTGGCTCAGAATAGCCAATGCCTGTTGCCTCTCCTGATCTTGTCTTAGCCTTTGTTGCTCTTGCAACACTGCTAGTACTTCTTGTTGTTGCCTCTCCTGCTCTGTAGCCATAGCAATATGCCTTAGCCTTTGTTGCTCTTGCAAGATTGCCAGTGCCTGCTCTTGTTGCCTCTGTCTCAGCCTTTGTTGCTCCTCTAACAGTGCCTGGGGAGCAAGTGGAGCTGGTACCATTATAAGCTCTGGCAAGGGACCATTTCTGACCCTTCTATGTACAGGAGCAGGCAAAGGTGGAACCATTCTAGGTAAGGGATTCTGCAAAGGAGCATCCCAACCTTCTGGCAAAACTGTTTCTGGAATGACCATAGCAGCTTGAGCAAGAGCAGACTGATTGACTCTATTGCCTCTTCTCTGTATAGGAGCAGGTAGAGGTGGCACCACTCTAGAAATGGGATTCTGCAAAGGAGCATCCCACCCTTCAGGCAAAACAGTTTCTGGGATGACCATAAAAAATGGATCATCAGCAGCTGCTGCCTGCCTAATAGGTCTTCCCAAAGAGCCAGAAGCAGTGGCTATAGGTCTCAAACCCCCAGTTCCCATAGATTGATTGATACCCCCAGGCCCCAATTGAAGTGGTGGGACAACCACAGTATTGATCTGTTCCAAAGATCTATTGTTTCTATTTGCTCGACAATTGTCAGGATCTGTCATTTGTAACTGTTCAAGTCTCCTTTAATTCCTAGCTTGTTGCCTTTGGCTTTCAGGAGTAGTAGGTGGTTGCCTATAACATCCATTGTTAAGCAATTTAATAGTCAAAAACCATTAAAATTGACTTGCATGATGAGATATTTAATATATCAATAGCTTAATGTGGTTAAGGAGTTACTAATAAGCTTTGTTAGTCAACATCAATCAATCAATAGATGTGACAAAACATACTTTGTTGTGTGGCCTCCTTTCCACAACCTCGGAAATGGCCATTGTTTGGTCATGTTGTGTCAAAAAACGTGCGAGGCATGAAAAACAGTGTCCACTAAATCGCGTTTGGCCTGTTTCACATGTGCAGGCTATTTGGCATGTTTTACACATGGTCAAAAGATAGTATATATGTATTAAAGCTGTCTACTGCATTTGTTTTGGCAAAAAATTTATCCAAAGAGCGTAAAAACAGCCAAATCTGATTGTATTACCATAAAAGGGTTTAAATTTGTCAGCATTTGTCAGCACTGACAAATTTTAGTCAGCAGAAAAGTTGTCGCATAGGTGCAGCCACATTCCCATGTCCGTCGTCACATAATATATAGATAGCCATTATCTCCATACTGAGTAGCCTCTTAGAATTCCTTTGGGTATTTCTTGGAACATTTGCCATCTACCATGCACTTAGCATTGGGTTTGGCAGCTCCACATGGACCATGGACCATGTTAGCAGTAACAACCTGACAACAAAGATAAGTAACTGAATTCAGGATTCAAACAAAGCCAATACCTGATACAATTGAGGCTGAGTGACTGGATCTGGAATCTGAGCAGAGACAATGGAATCCACATCAGGTGCATCCTTGATCCTGTGATGGCGATGGAAAAAGATCAAGATGTGCATATGTGGAAGTCCTCTCTTTTGGAATTCAATGGTATGAACATAAGCCACACAGCTGCCAAAGAGACCTTCCTTGATCTCCTTCACTACAGCATTCTTTTTGAGTTCAAATACTCTGGCAACAATATCAGGTCAATCAGCAGCTGTTTGCTTCTTCCCATTGACTGCAGGTTCCTTCAAGAGAGCTTCTTCAATTTCTGACCACTTTGGATTGGCAGTCATAGTCAAGAAGAGATCAGGTTTTCCAAAATGCCTGCAAATAGCCATAGAGTCCTGGAATAATTGCTGCATTTGTTGATCACTTCCAGTATAGGAGGATGGGAGGATAACACGTTGGCTTTGTGGGGTGACTTGTTCATCTCCAGCAGCAGCATCCACTACTCCCTGTTAAACTTCAGCTCTGATCTTCTTCTGATTGTGTCAAATCCAATTCAACTTGTTTTGTTCAGTGGAAGCCCATGCATCCACAACATATTGTTGAAATAGCCTCCCGCTCCAGAGTAATGGTGCATTGAATTCCAAAGTCCTTTGCTGCAGCCTGTATGCATTGTTGATTCTGTAGTCCAAAATGAGAGAGAATGTTGGTGTGAAATCCAGGCTGTCCAGTAGGAAAGATGATGGTATAATGCAATGGAGTGTAATATGGATGCAAGTGACTGATCTGCTTTAATTGACCTCCATGCAAGTGCAAGACTATATCATGATCATTTGATCGCTCCTCTGAGCCATCTCCAGGAATTACAGCTGCAACACCCTCCTGTTCATTGGGGTCATTGTAGCATCAAGGATCTCCAAAATCAGCTGTAAGCTTGACAGAAAGCCTTTGTGGTTGGCCTTCTGGAACTTCTCCCATGATCTGCCTGGCCTGCTTGTATAAGCCAATGAAGGGATTGACTCTAGCAAGCATATCCTGCAAAGAGGCCATTATCTGATGATCAAGCCTGGAATTGTCCTGTTGATAAAAAGCCAATTGCTGATTGTGATCGTAAAAGTAGAGCTGTGCATATACAGGCAGATTTCCTTCAATAGGAAGCAAGGCACCTGTCAAATGATGTAGTTCTCTATTGATCCTAAAGCTATATGGTCCAGGTGCATTGGTAATAGCATGATCAATTTTGACTCCTAGAGATGTGAATGCAAAGGCTGCATTGTATTGACGGATTGATGTTTTAAAAGTGTCAGAGAGAGGATGATGCCCATGGAGCAGGTTCAGTAAATCTGCTGGAGCATCTTGAAGCCTGGGCAAATTTACTTGGCCTTGTAAGCAGCACATGCCAAACTTTGGACTGTTTCTAGTAGACTTGGTGAGCTTTTCAGCATCAAAATGTAAAGCTTGGCAGTGTGGACATATGACAGTCATAGGACCAAGATAGTGTGGAGGGTATTCAATCAAGTAAGGTTGCCTTCCTCTTGGCTGCTGAATAGGACCAAGCTGTGGTGGAATAGGAAGTTCAAGGGGAGGCTCTGGTTCTTCTGCTGGTATATTTTCAGCAGGATTTTCTGGTTGTGGTGGATCATTGGGTAGGGCAGGGTCCAAGTCTTCTGCAGGTCTCTGTTGAGCAGGATCAACATATTCCAAGCCATCATCAGAAGACATGTCATCCTGAGGACCCAATGAATCATCAAGGGGAGGATCTAATTGCTCTGCTAGTTGATGTTGAGCAGGATCAACATATTCCAAGTCACCTTCAGAAGGTATATCATTCTGAGGACCCAAATCATTGAAATCCTCTTCCAGATCAGCTTCATGTTGCTGTTCCCAACCTTGAAAGATTCTTTGAGCCATAGCTGCATTCAAAGGCCTATGTTCAGGATTCAGATCAATATGCTATTGAACTTTGTTAATTAAAGTAGCATCTTGGAGTAGTCTTGAACTGACCTCTGCTCTGAATAGCTCTTCTTCCTGTCTTGCTCTTTACTGTCTTTCCTGGCTTAAATAGCTAATGCCTGCTGCCTGTCCTGCTCTTGTCTCAGCCTTTGTTGTTCTTCTAATACAGCCAATGCTTGTTCATGTCTGATCTGGTAGTTTGCCATCTCCTGAGCAACATTAGGAGCAGGGGGAGGTGGAGCAGGTCTGATTCTTCTAAGTGCAGGAGCAGGTAGAAGAGGCACCATTCTGGGTATAGGATGCTGTAAAGGAGCATTCCATCCTTCAGGCAAAATAGTTTGAGGAATGATCACTGTAGGTTGAGCAATAGTGAGCTGATTGAGCCTATTGTCCCTTCCATGTACAGCAGATAGAGATGGCATCATGATGGGCATAGAATTCTCCATAGGAACTTTTCTCACTCTTCTAAGTGGAGGAGCAGGTGGAGGAGGCACCATTCTAGGAATGGGATTCTGTAAAGGAGCATCCCATCTTTCAGGCAAAACAGTTTCAGGGATCACTATGGAAAATGGATCAGCAGCAGCAACTGGCTGCCTAATAGGTCTTCCTGAAGAGCTAGAAGTGGTGGCTATAGCTTGGTGATTAAGCCTCAAACCCTCAGATCCCATACCCCCAGATCCCATAGATTGATTAATACCCCCAGTTCCCATACCCCCAGGCCCAAATTGAAGTGGTAGAACAACCACAGTATTGATCTGTTCCAAAGATCTATTGTTTCTATTTGCTCGATGATTGTTAGGATCTGTCATTTGTAACTGTTCAAGTCTCCTTTGATTCCTAGCTTGTTGCCTTTGGCTTTCAGGAGTAGTAGGTAGTTGCCTATAACATCCATTGTTAAGCAATTTAATGGTCAAAAACCATTAAAATTGACTTGCATGATGAGATATTTGATGTATCAATAGCTCAATGTGGTTAAGGAGTTACTAATAAGCTTGTTAGTCAACATCAATCAATCAATAGATGTGACGAAACATACTTTGTCATGTGGCCTCCTTTCCACAACTTTGGAAATGCCCATTGTTTGGTCATGTTGTGTCAAAAAACATGCGAGGCATGAAAAACAGTGTCCACTAAATTGCGTTTGGCCTGTTTCACATGTGCAGGCTATTTGGCATGTTTCACACATGGTCAAAAGATAGTATATATTCAGTAAAGTTGTATACTATAATTTTTTTTGCAAAAAATCTGTTCCAAGTGTGAAAAACAGCCAAGCTGCCCAAAAAGGAAGGTTCTTGGTCAGCAGCTGACAAATTTTAGTCAGCACAATCCAAAGTCATCGCATATATTGAGCACACAGCCACTTTCCCAGGAGTCGTCCCATATATTATAGACGAGCTACGCCCCGTGCCTTTGGCACGGGCCTGTAGCTCTTGCTTCATCCCAGACCCAACCTCACTTCGTTCGGTTAGGTCCTCGATATTCTACTCAATGCTTCATCCCAGACCCAACCTCACTTCATTCAGTTAGGTCTTTGTATTTCTAACTCAGTGCTTCATCCCAGACCCAACCTCACTTCGTTCAGTTAGGTCTTTGTATTTTGTTGACCAAGTGTTGCTTTTCTCTTACAATTCAATACACTGAGATTTCATCTATAAACCAATCATGTATCTATATTACATTATTAACAAAATACTACAATGTCCACTGGTATATATTAGAGATGCTGGAAATTATAAAAGTTAGTACTAACCAACCAATTATTTAAACTGTCACACTTACATTTGTAAACCATTAAGAATATCTATACTACATGGTCCAGCTATAGACATTAGGTGCTGAAGTTCATAGAAGTTAGCAATTTCTTGCTTGAATCCAACAAAACTCACACTTACATTTGTAAACCATTCAGGATTTCCTGATAGACAATATTTGCAGTCTTTCTTGATGTGTTTTCTGGGTCCAAGATGACTTTGATACGATCTCCTGATGTGCACCGAGAGAGTGCAACATAAAGTTGGCCATGTGAAAAAACTCCTGATCAAAGGTCCAATCCAACATGCTTGACTGATTGACCCTGAGACTTGTTGATTGTCATGGCAAAGGCCAATCAAACTGGGAATTGTCTCCTGCACAATGGAATTGGCAAATCTTCTTTAGACACATCCATGTTGATTCTTGGAATCAAAACAATTGATCCTGCAAACTTGGCATCCCCACTGATGATCCTACATCTGAGAACTCTGGTGCTGATGTGAGTGACAATCATTCTTGTCCCATTGCAAAGTCCTTTGGTTGTATCCAGATTCCTGAGCAGCATGACAGGAACACCAATCTTCAGAGCCAATTTAGCCAAGGGCAAACTGCTGGCTCTGAGAGAGTTGAGGTATTCCATTGGATACAATGCAAGACCATTAGGATTCCCATCATCAGATATGACAGAGTCTGCACTCTGCAAGATTTTCTCTTCTCCTGGACATCTCTGCAGAACTTCAGAGTTGATATCCTCTACATCAGAGTTCTTGCCAGAAAGGATGGAACGGTCCAGGTAATACTGATCATCTTGATGGTGATCAATATGAGGATAAGTGGAAGAGATCAATCCAGTGACAGAATTGTCATCACAGATCATGGTTTCTGGAAGTTGTACTGTTTCTCCAGGCCCAAGGTTTTTTCCAGCACCAACATCCAATAACCAAGCTGCATGAGCAATATTATCAGGAGTCTGATCCAATCTCATGTTTTGAACCAAGTAGTGGACTTGAATCTGATCCCAAAGTCTTCCCCTTTTGAGTGAAGCAGCAATCATCTGCTGCCTGAGTCCTCGTTGGGTAACTGGGAGAGTTTGCCTAAAATCTCCTCCAAACACCACAGTCACTCCACCAAAAGGAACATCCTTCTCTAGGATGTCTCTAAACCCTCAATCCACAGAGTCAATGGCATTTTTGTGTTGCATTGGAACTTCATCCCAGATGACAACTTTGGTCTGGAGTAAGAGTTGAGACAACTGAGTTCCTCTTTTGATATTGGCAATGGATGTATTCAAAGCAGGAATGGGGATTTTGAACCTTGAATGTGCAGTTCTACCACCCTCCAGCAATAAGGCAGCAATCCCAGATGATGCTTGTCCCATTGCAAAGTCCTTTGGTTGTATCCAGATTTCTGAGCAGCATGACAGGAACACCAATCTTCAAAGCCAATTTAGCCATCAAAAAACACGCGAGGCATGAAAAACAGTGTCCACTAAATCGTGTTTGGCCTGTTTCACACATGCAGGCTATTTGGCATGTTTCACACATAGTCAAAAGATAGTATATATTCAGTAAAGTTGTATACTATAATTTTTTTTGGAAAAAATCTGTTCCAAGTGCGAAAACAGCCAAGCTGCCCAAAAAGGAAGGTTCTTGGTCAGCAGCTGACAAATTTTAGTCAGCACAATCCAAAGTCGTCGCATATATTGAGCGCACAGCCACTTTCCCAGGAGTCGTCCCATATATTATAGATTATTGATAGAGAACTGGTGCAGCCTGAGGGCTGAAACTAGGACCAATAGATAGCAAAAAGGAAGGAGAATGAAGGAAAACTATAGGGGGGGAATCTGACAAGAACTAGAGAAGAAGAAGGGGAACCAAGTGGGATGTCCCCTGACATTACTCCCCCTCTAGGGTGCAGTGTCTTGATGCACTGGGTAGAAAAAGTCACAAATTGCCTGGTCAGCTGGTAAAATAGGGTAGATGCCTCAAATAGCTTTTGGGGCATCAGGATGCTTACAGTAGAAGTCCCAGACCATGCCTGATGCATGAACATTAGCCTGTGGTTCCCAAGAGATATCCCTTTCATTTCACCCTGAACTGCAACTTCCCTTGGAATACCCTGCTATCTAAGATTTTCTCCACCTCATACTTCTCCTCATCATTGACTAGGACTAGCAGTGGGAGTGGCTTAGGGTGATGGCCTGGGATTGGATCCTCTGGAGCTGGAAATAACTTGCCTACATTGAAGACTGGGTGCAGTTAGTGGAGGCCTGCTGGGAGTTTAAGTCAGTATGCCAAAGGCCCTACCTTCTTCTCCACTGTGAAGGGGCCAAGATGATGATGTGACAGCTTCTGGAATGGCCTTGTTGTCTTAATGCCTGAGCTATCCAAGTACACATGGTTCCCAGGCTTGTAAACTGGGGCAGGTGTCCATCTGCAATTATAGTACTGTGCCATGTATTTCTTGGCCTTCACCAATGCAGCTTTTGCCTCCTCCTGTGCCCTCCTCATCTGATCCACAAACTTGTTGACAGAGTTGTTTTTTGAGGGGTGTGCCTGAGGTTCAAATCCTATGTGAGGGTGCTTGCCAGTGTCCAGGAAGAATAGAGTCATCTGCATGGAAGAGTGGAAATGGTTTTTGTATTGGAATTCTGTGTCTGGCAGCAGCTCATCCCAGTCATCCTGCCTCTCATTACAAAACAGGCAGAGATACTGTTCCAGTTCCTGGTTAACACAATCTGTCTGCCCATCTAACTGAAGGTGATAGGCCATAGTGGTATGGAGCTTCACTCCTAGTAGGCAATACAGTTCTCAAGTGAATTCTGCCACAAACTAGGGGTCCTGATCAGAGATGTACCCATCTGACAGACTGTGGAGTTTCCAGACATTCTTCCAGCACAGGCTGGCCACTCCTAAGGTAGAGCATGTGGTGTGGGTAGGTATGAAGTGAGCCCATTTGCAGTAGAGGTCCACCACTACTATCACAGCATCATACTCATGAGCATCTGGGAGTTCTATAATGAAATCCACTGATGCAACACTCCAGCAAGCAGCTGGAATAGGGAGTGGGTGGAGCTGGCTCATGGGTGCTTAGTGGCAAGGCTTGGTGTGAAGACAGAGGTCACAGGTGCTAGTGTAGGTGCCTATATATTGGGAGATCTGTGGCCACCAATGGTTCCAGGATACTAGCTCCAGCATCTTCCACCTTCCAGGATGTTCAGCCATCTGAGAGTTGTGATGTTGTTCTACAATGTGCCAGCAAAGTTCTGGAATGTTAGGCACATAAATACATCCTCTGAAGGTCAAAAGCCCATCTTGAAGACCCCACTCATCTGCATGCACTGACTTGACTCCACTTGCCTATTGAGCTTGTAGGGCCTGAGCAGCCTGGGCCATTGCATCCTCCTGTGCACCCTCATGGTTCCCTCTTCAGATGTCCCTAAGAATGT
Source organism: Termitomyces sp. 'cryptogamus' (assembly GCA_020091625.1). Taxonomy (NCBI): domain Eukaryota; kingdom Fungi; phylum Basidiomycota; class Agaricomycetes; order Agaricales; family Lyophyllaceae; genus Termitomyces; species Termitomyces sp. 'cryptogamus'. Next base: position 6,597,842 of record JAGYZC010000001.1, read on the forward strand.
TTGCCTCATCCCCTTGAACCACAATCCCTTCTAATGCATGGATGGCAAAGATCTCTGGTTTGAAGAGGATAATGTTGTTGTTATCTCCTGCTCCTGTGCCATGGTTAGCCCACCTGGACAGTGTGTCCAGTTTGCCCATGCTCTATCCCAGTTTGTGGTGCAGTGAGAAGTCAAAGTTGGCCAGATACAGAAACCACCAAGCTTGATGTTGATTGAGTTTCTTAGCAGAACAGAAGTACTCCAGGTTCTTGTGGTCTGTCCAGACTTCAAACTTATGCCATGCACCCTCAAGAAAATGCTGCCATTCTTCAAAGGATTGAATAATTGCCAGCATCTCCTTGTCATGGATCTTGTAGTTCCTTTCTACCACATTAAGACTTTTGGAATAGAAGGCTACTGGATGCCATCTGCCATCCTCCTTTGACTGCTGGGAGAGGACTGCCCCTGTAGCAAAGTCTGAGCTATCTGCTTCCACATGGAATGGAGAGTCATCATCAGAGAACAGCAGGACTGGCTTTGAGGTCACAGCTTGCTTGAGGACATCAAAGGCAGCTTGCTGTGGGGGCCTCCACTGCCATGCTGTATCCTTAATTGTGAGGTTAAAGAAGGGATGTGCATGGTGGGAAAAATCCTGTATGAACTTCCAGTGGAAATTGACAAACTCAAGGAGGGCCTGAACTTCCTTCTTGTTCCTTGGCTCAGGCCATTCTGCTACACCTGCCACTTTAATGGGGTCCATCTTGGCCATTCCATGCAAAATGATCAAACCCAGGTACTCCACTTTAGTCTGTTCAAATTTGCACTTCTCAGGCTTTAAATAGAGCTGGTGTTGGTGGAGGCATTCCAAGACAATGTGCATGACCTGGCAATGCTTCTCTAGAGTTTTTGTGTAAATGAGGATATTGTTAAGATACATGCAGATAACACCTTCCACAATTAGATCATGGAAAATGTCATTCATCATAGTCTGGAAGGTGACTGGGCTATTGGTGAGACCAAAGAACATTACAAGAGGTTCCAAGAGTCCATGATTAGTTCAGAATGCTGCCTTCCACTCATCACCTTCTTTGATGTGTACATTGTTGTAGCCCCAGTGGATGTCCAACTTCATGAAGTAGTATGCACCTCAAAGATTGTTGACAAGTTCTGAGATGAGTGGCAAAGGATAGCAGTTCTTCACTGTTATCACATTCAGAACATGCTAATCTTAAACCAGACAAAGAGACCTGTCCTTCTTCTTAATAAAGAAAACTGGGGAGGCCATTGGAGACTTGGAGGGTCATATTTGTCCTGAGCTAAGATTCTCCTGCAGGAAAACATCCAGCTAATCCTGCTCATGGGGCACAAGTGGATAGACCTTGCAGCTGGAGAGCTCAGCATCTGATATCAGCTCAATTGCATGATCCCACTGCTTGTGCTCTGGAAGTGAATCAAAGGAGGCCTTAGAGAATACATCATTAAAGTCATAGAGGTGATTAGGAATGGTGCTATAGAAAGGCTTGGGCTGTGAATTTGCTGCAAATGCCTTAGTCAGATGTTGAGAAGTAGTCTGACTGGCCCAAATCTCTGCCACTGTAGGAGGGGGGCAGAGGGTTGTAGTGTAGATCCTATCACCCACCTCTATGGTTTTATCTGGACACTCTGCATCTGGAGTACTGGTCCATTCTCCTTCACTTCCCTCTCTCTCTGGAGATTCACATCCAACACCTCAGACATCCTTGTAAAGGGCCTCCCTATGAAGAAATGCCAGAGGGGGGGGACTCAGGAGGTCAAGATCAGCATAAGGGAGATGCCCAGCACAACAAGCATGCACAGCAGCATGCTCACAAATCTTAGCTCTCTGCTCCTTACAGGCCTCTTCTGCACAGGAAGTGCAGCAATGGGGGCAACAACTCATCTTCACCTCACCCTTAGTCCAGTCAATCTCTGGGTTGTGCTCATGCAGCCAGGTGAACCCCAAGATCATGTCTTGCTTTCCCAAACTAGTGACAGCAAAAGTGGCTCACTCTGAGTGGTCTTTGTAGCAGAAGACCAGGTCCACTATGGAGTGAATAGAGCCAGCTTCATTGAGTGTGCCATCAACATTGTACATAGAGATAGGATGGGAAAGAGGGCAAGTGGTGAGGCAGTGTTGCTGCACATAGTCTGTGTCAAGGAAGAGGCCTGTTGCCCCACTGTCAAGCAGAGCAACCACACTTCAGGTTTGCTGGGTGTCTGTTGTTTCAATTTCTACCTGGAGCTTCAGAGAATTGGTCAAAGGGGTGGAAGCAACAATGTAACAATGGGGAAGATGGCATTCCTATGCAGGAATCTGGAGGCATGGGCTAGGAGGTGTGTTTCCAGCAGAGACTTTAGCTGAAGAGGGGATTTATATGTCTGAGGGGCTTATTGTTTTGGGCATAGTATCAACAATAGCAACAGATGTATTTGATTCTACAAACAGCAAGGCAAAAGGTTAAAACTAGGCAATGGGGGTGTACAGTTCATCTGTTGCCCTTTTGAAAATCCTCAGACTCTGTAGGAACCTCCTCCAATACATTGGCCATTTCATTGGACTGGACAGCTATAGGTACATCTGGAGAGGGGGTTTTCATTGCATCCTGGGCTGCAAGGAATTGGATGAACAGCTCTTCTTGCTCTGATGCTAGCAGGTAGTGGACCTCTAGTCCTTGAGGACAGTAGTGAGCAAAGTGACCAGCCTTTCCATAGTGTCAACACAGCAGGGGAGTAGGGGGCCACTGTAGGGAGGCATCAACATTCATTGGGACTCCTTGGGTCAGAGAGTGCAAGGGAGCAACATGGGATGGAAGAGAAAAAGTTGCACCTGCTTGAGGAGCTGCTTGAGCAGGCATGGAAGGAGGAGCTTGGGGGGTGAACCCTCCACAAGAGAAAGGAAATGTCAAGGGTTGCATCCACTGCAGCTCACATTGCAGTCCCATCAACTGCCACTGCTCATGTGCCACCTTGTACTAGGTGTTGACATGCTCATCATCTGGGTGCCCCTCTGCTATACTGTTGATATGATCCATAAGAGAGGGGTGGAGTCCATCATAGAAGGTTAGGCAGAGTTGCAGACCATCCAAATATCTTGTCTGTTCAACTAAGGTGTGGAATGAGTTGATGTACTCATCAAGTGACCTCTTCCCTTGACCATACTGGGTTTAGTCTTAAAGGAAAAGAGCTGCAGTTTTGGCAGTGTCAAGGGAAAAGAACTTAGCTCAGAACTCCTTCTCAAACTCCATCCAGCTAGAGAAACCCTCAACTCCTCCCAGGTGTCAAAAGATATGCAGGGCATAGGTTGAAGCTCAGCCAGCCTTTATGTAGGAGAGAACCCAAGCAATTTTCAAGGCATCTGAGGTGAAGGCTTCACCACTCAGCTGGATATAGGTAATACAGGACTGAAGAAAACATTCTCCAGCCTTACAATCTCCATCATATATTTGAGGGAGTGCAGAACAAGGGAGTTTGGAATGGGGAGCTGAAAGGCCTAAGCCTAATGCAGACACAAACCATTCTGCAGCAGCTGGAGCCAAAAAGCCTGAGCTAGGTGCAGACACAAACCATTTTGCATCTGCCAGGGGCATTGGAGGTATGGTAGGAGCAAGGGAGAGATGTTCTAGAAGGGCTTGGAGAGAAAGGGACACTGCTTCAGCAGTTTGACAGAATCCAGTGAGTTCAGCTGTGTGAGAAGTAAGGAAGGCTTGAGTAAGTTGAACCTGTGTCTTTAGGGACAGCAAATGACTCCAAGTATTGTCCTGGGGGCTTGAAGTGTCAGGGGGAGGTGCTAGAGGGGTTGGCTGAGTCATAGGAGGAGCACAGGGGGCACTAAGACACTGGTGGGGGAGAGACCTTTTGAAGAATCAAGTAGAAGCTCAAGTAATCAAAAAGGGGGCTCCTAGACCAAATCTAGAGACTTGTTTTGCTGTAAAAGCAACCTCTGGAGGCTGTGGCTCAATCACACAGCTGGCAAAGGGAAATCTAAAGTCTATTCAGTACTGTACAGTGTATACTGAGATAACTACTCACCTGGCAAAGGGAAATCCAAAGAGAACAAGTCTAGGGATTCCTAAGCCAGGTGTGACACTTCAGAGGCTTCAGAAGCATGAGAAACAACTGTACAGTATGACAGAGAAAAAAGACAAAAGTGATGTGTCAGCAATTGGTCAGCAGTTACATAAGCTGGTGGCAGTGTCAAAGGGGCCACACTTGTCTAAACAAGCTATGCCCCATGCTAAAGGCATGGGCCTGTAGCTCTTGCTTCATCCCAGACCCAACCTCACTTCATTCAGTTAGGTCCTTGATATTCTACTCAATGCTTTGTCCCAGACCCAACCTCGCTTTGTTCTATTCTACTCAATGCTCCATCTCAGACCCAACCTCACTTCATTTAGTTAGGTCCTTGATATTCTACTCAATGCTTAGTCCCAGACCCAACCTCACTTTGTTCAGTTAGGTCCTCAATGGTCAGTTATCTACTATCGTATCGTATTTGGAAAACTTGTCAGTGACAAGACGTGGGGCATCTATGCCCCCCCTCTCCCCACAGTAAAACTAGGTCAGACCTAAAGCCTATCAAACATCCAAAAGCAAAGGTTATTTAATAAATCAATGATAAACTATGAAGGAAGACATACTATAACATCCAAGATCAAAAATCTCAAAGAGTGTTGGTGTTGATATTTTTGAATGTGCATTTAGTGGCCAAGCCTCCAAAGGAGACTTGGCTCAGGCCCAGGACTCATGACAAGGGAGCACGTGGATGACGAGTTGGGCGTTGCCCATTTCCAGGAAGGGTAGTTGCAGGTGTGCCTCATTGCATTCGCAATCTTTCTGATGAGTTGCCCTCCACACTGCTGAGAGTCACCGCTTGCCTGCAAGCGATGATGAGTTATGCTTAGTCTTAGAGTCTTAGTCCTGTAAATGTCTAGGTGAATTAAGTCAGTCATCTATGTATCCATCTCAGATTCTCAGTTTTTATTTTTGATTCTCACGCGGTCTTAAGCTTAAGCCATTCACTGATTTAACTCTCAAGTTGGTTCATGCTCAATCTCATCTCATCTCAACCAGCTGGGCTGGATTGACATCCTTGGACGGTCTCATCTCACAGTGGAAATCAGACTTAGACTCAGACGCTCTCGAACTCAGCCTTATATGGGTCGTGGATGGTTGGTTGATGAGGATAGCCTGATCTTCCAAGTCTGAATCCTGCACCTCTGACTCTTGACGTTCTTAGTCTTGCAGCTCCTGTTCTTCTCCCGTCTTCTGGTCTTGATCCAAAGTCCATATGGCAGCCCTGAGTGGTCCTCATTTATCTAAGAGAGCCTGGCCAGAGTCCAGGTCCTCATCCACCTCGTTCATCCAGGAGAGCCCATCCAGAGTCCAGGTCCTCATCCACCTTGTTCGTCCAAGAGAGCACAGCCAGAAGCTACAAATGGGAGCCTTGCCTTCTTCCGTTGTTGATAAGTGAGTCGCGCATGTGGAGAGAGGAAACCAGAGGGAGGGAGGAGGAAGGGAAGGGGGTGAAAGAGGAAGATGATGAACCACATGAACAATAAAGAAGTACTTATATACCTGGGCCCCTCCATGACAATGCATGGCATACAACAAGCCACAGTTGCCTCACATACGTGGATAAACTCTCAAATAGAAGAAGAAAAACAAGAGAAATAACAACAAGCATTGTGTGTCAACAATTAACATAGATACAGATACTTTTTTTTGGAGTAACCTTGCTTATGGTAGTTATACAAAAGGTGTGGGCACATGCCTTGGTTACCATAAAGAGACATCTGTTTGAGTGGTGGCTTTGACTGTGCTGCTGTGTTGTTCTGAGTTTAGATCTGCATAGTCAGGAGTGAGTTGCCTTGGAAAGCAAGTAAATTCCAAAGATTTGGATTGGATGAGTCACTGTTACTCAATCTGACTTTTATGTCCTCACCGGGGTTTTTTATGGAATGCAAACACTTGACTGTGACCTTGGAAAACCCAACGTAGACATGTGGAGTAAGTATATGTCCATGACTTAAGTGATTCGCTGTGAAAATGTGTATTGTAGAAGAAGAAGTCGTTTGTGGGTGCACAATTGTCTCTAGGTAACAGTGTGGCATATCATACAAAGGATCACATGATATAAATTGATTGTGGGTCAAATTTTTTTTTTCATTTTTTCCCCCATGTTCATGCACACTTGGTAGTTCTTTGCTGTCGCACACGACTGCTTCAACCTCGCTCCTCAGGCATTTTTTGCATGTACATGTATGTGGTGGCGCAAGAACCGTGCCAAGGAGATGGGAAAGATTGACACATAGAAGTGGATAATGTTAGTGCTGCTTGCGCATGATGCGGGCATGAATGTTGTTCCATGGGTTGTAATGCAGGAGAAAGCTCTGTCGGCAGACTGTCGGAGTTTTCCATTGAGGTTGAAAATCAGACCAGATTAAGAACCAAAAATAGTGATTGGGAACAGGGATGGCAATCTATGGCAATATAGTCTTAATCAATTAATAATCCTCTAGAATATTTACAATCAATGACCCAATCGTGCTCAACAAACACCCTTTACACTATTGTATTGTAAATTATGGCCACGGATGAGTCTGTTTTCTGTATCTGCCAGTTTTGCATGAAACTGTTCAGGCCTCAGGGACTTTCTAACCACCAAAGGAAGTGCCAACAGTATCATTTGACTGAAACCATAGCCACAAACCAACAAATTGAGCATGACCTGCAGGACATCCCTTCAAGTAGAACAACAAGCACTCAAAATGTCAGTCCCAAAGTCTATTTTGGATGGTGTGCCAATGCTGGGACATGGTGATAGTAAGATTGTTTACTCATCTGTATTTGTGGAGTATTAGGTTATTGAACTAGCCAAGCTCGATGATGATATGGGACAGAATACAATTGATGATGATGAGTTTGCTGCTCCTTGACTGGGTGCCAAAGCAAAAAGCAATGTCAAAGAAGGTATGTACGAACTCTGCTCACATATGATCCAGTCTTGACATCAAGAATTCAAGGGAATGATATGACTAAAGTGAAGCATAGATACAATGCTTCTGAGGTACCATGCTTGAAGAACCCAGCAAAGCTAGCATGTCCCAGTAAATGGCCTTCAAGTTTGTCTTCATGCCTGTACTCACACAACATTTGGTGATTGGTACCAAGCAGATCTGGTTCAGCCCTCAATTAATTCCTCATTAACTCATGATATCACTCACAATATTTCTCATGAGATATCTTATGGATTCTTCTTCTTTTGTTGACACCTTGTGCAGATCTGGATACACATTTGCCACCTCAACTATCTCCTCCAGCCCATGAGCCATCCACTCCAAGGAAAGATGACATTTGAGTTACCTACCACCCAAGCCTTGATAAACCAACTGTTGTACAGTCATTTGAAGATTACAGATGCAATAATTCCATACCACTTCCACTATATCATCCGAAACCATGGCTTCCCTTCCACCCAGCAAGTGAATTTACTTTTGCAGAAATAGTTCACAAACTTGGAGCATCAAATGCAATGATCAATGCTCTTATTAATGTTGTATGAAAAGTGAGTGAGGACCCAAATGAATCTTTTCTTCTCAAGAACCACTGCCATCTTACAAACCTATGGACTGATTCATCCCAGAAATATGCTCCAGTATGTTGCTTCATTCATTTCTCCATGCTATTGTCTAACAGCTTATAGTTTGAGCATGTTGAAATTGAAGTTGCTTATGGTGGAGTGGCCCAAACTTTTGAATTCTGGCCCTGGTCATTGAAGGAATTTGCAAGGTCAGTACTTGAAGATGAGTATTTAGGGAAATTGGCTGTATTTGATAGTGTGTTGCTCGAAAAATTTGATGGGAGAGATTGGGTCTGCTTGATTCATGAACCTTGGACAGCAAATAGGATGTGGAATGTGCAGGTATGCTTTCTTCATCTAAAAGAACTGACTTCTGTACTCAATGTACAATGCAGAGCCAACTTCCAAAAGATGGGTGACCACTCCTAATCTCACTCTATGCTGATAAAACAAAGGTTTCCAATTTCAATGGGACTTCATGCCATCCTATCATGGCAAGGATTGAGAACCTTCCTTCAGATATCAAAAATGGTCAAGGTCTAGCTGCCACACAAGTTGTTGGTTGGCTTCCTGTCATATGTCTGTTTTTTTTTTCTCTTCTTGTTTGATTCCAATTTTAGCACAGCTTTCAGATGATCTTGCCAAACATGGGAAACCTGATTATGTCAATTTCAAAAAGGCAGTGTACCATGCATGTATGAAGCATCTTCTTTTGACTATTGCACAAGAGTCAAACATTGATGACATTTTTAACTGTGGGGGGACAAAGCAATTACTTTATCCTTTGGTATTTCTTCTTGCTGCTGACTTTGAGGAGATGTACATACTAGATTTCCTATCAATATAATATCTTCTTTCTCATCAAAGGTGTAAGGTCTGTGATGACTCTTACATGTGGTGTGAAGAGTTTGTATCTGTGCCCAGTCTGTCAAGTACCACAGGATCAGCTGTGGGACCTCTCAGAGAAGTGGCCAAGGTGGACAGCAGATGATGCAAAGATGCTATATAAGAAGAGTAGCATGATAAAAAAAACAAGACAGAGCAGGAAAAATTGTTCAAGTCAAAAGGCACAGTGTTCTGTAAGTGACAGACCATAATTCCAAATAGGGCTATACAATATCACACCTCTGCTGGATATGAATGTGTTTCTAATACTTTACCTGAGCTTGTTGAATGTGATGCAATGTATGCTTAATTTCTATTTAAGATGATACCCAGAAATGAGAAGTACAAGTATAAATGAATAAATCCAAAACCACCAACTACTCATTCCTCCATCACATATCTGTATCTGCCTTAGACGATGCTCTCACACCTCCCATGGCCTCCACAGCCATCTGCAACTGCTCTGCTCACCCCACCTCATGGACATGCTCCACCAGTATATCCAGTATTGACTTTCCTCCTGCCTTGCCTGAATCTGCCTTGTTGAGAAGCTGAATAACTCAGTTTCCCAATTCCTGTATCCCATTTTGCTTGTTGCCTGCTACATTTCCCAGGATCATGAGCCAGCAAAGTGACTGTGCAGTTGTCAAGTGGTGTTAGCCCAGCTACAGCATTGTACATCATGATGAACTTAGTTGGGAGAGCAGTAAGAATGGTGGGAGACTCTGACTTAAGGATAGAGAGCCATTCAAGCTTTGCCTCTTTACAATGTTGTTGTCATTTCAATACTTTGAGAGCATGGGGATATATTCTTTGTAGTCAGAAATCAAATGCAATATCCATGTGGTGCTCTAGCACCATCTTTGCCTCTTTACAATGTCATTGTCCTCTCTGGTGGGGGCATCAAATCCATATTCTGCTAATGGGGAAGTACAAGGGGCAGATCTGGTGGAATTGCAAATATGTGTCTCAGTGACCACATCTCAAAGAAATCAAACACAATATCCATGTAGTGCTGCAGCAATGTCTGGAAACTATGTCATCAACCAAGATGAGTATACTGGAATGGAAATGCAATGACCAAGGATGGGCAATAAGATGATGTTGACTACAGAATATCACATTTGGAAGTAGTTGCCTTAGAACTTGGAGCTTTAAATAACATTGAGTCAGTTCAAGGAATTGAATTATTCATAGGAGGTGAAGACATACAAAGAAAAAAACACCACACATTCCAAGCATCAGGCTACAAGTCAGCAGGAAGTGAGTGAGTTTGGGTTCATGGATTGAAACCTTGAGAGGAGATGAGTGAGTTTGGGTGAACCCAGAACTCATGAGGAAGGGATAGAGCTTGGGTGAACCAAGAACTCATAAGAAAGTGAATGAGCTTGGGTGAACCCACAACTTGTGAGGAAGGGACCAAGCTCATCAATGGTCATGACAGGCAAAAGTTCAAAGTCCAGAACTTTGGCCAGCATTGGACAGTTACATATTCCAGATGAATGATGTAGATAAGATTTGTTATGAGTGAGGATGAGCATCAAGCAATCTCACAATGGCAATAAATGAAGGTCATTTTATATGAATGACACTCAGAACTCATGATTAAGGGACAGAGCTTGGGTGAAACCAGAGCTCTGGTTGTGACAGTCAAATGTTCAGATTTCAAAGTCCAAACTTTGGTGGTGTTTGATGGTTCTGTAATCCAGATGAACAATATAGATTAGATAAGATCTGATGTCTTGGAATCATCAAACACCAGCAAAGTTGGACTTGAAAACAACCATATGCATAAGCTCTGGGTTCACTCAAGCTCTATCACTTCCTCTTGAGTTCTGGGTCCACCCAAACTCTGATCATTCTCCCCTCATACTCTAATGTCTCCAAAATCTACCCATTGCAATTGATGTCTCCAAATTCTATCCATTGCATTCATATGGACCATCTACCTAGTGTGCTGATCCACCAGAGTAGGGTCTCCCCTATCCTCTTGCTGAGCTTCAAGTGCCATGTTCATTCCCACCTATGTTACAATAATAATAATTAAGTACCTGGGCTTATTTCCCTTCTGTTCATGGCAGCTCACAAGTGCTCATGGGTAGCCCTCATCTCTTGCCTGCAAGCTGATGCAGCACCATTCTTCAGTTTCAACTTCAGCAAGGAAGTTACTGGCCAGCAATTCTCATAGTCCTTTAGATGAAGCCAGTTCTTGTTCCTTATAATCTGCTGAATGCATTAAGATGAGGTTATTTGAGCCTCATCTTGAACTGTCTGCACATACCTCTTTGCATAACTTCTTTATCTTGTTGTAATCCTGCTTTTGATAGCTCTTGGTCAAATCCAATTTCTTTTTGGCCAATTTGTACACATCTTCCTGTTTAGAAAATCAGGTCAATTTGTAAGTTGATCTTGTATGACTGCCCACTAAAAAGCATTCAACAGTTTGGATAGTCCAACCAGTCTTGACAAGCTCCAAGCTCAAATTGAACCCACCACTGTTGGGCCTTCCTAGTTTGCCATTTGGCCAGAGAAATTTCTTACCCAAACACCTCTGGGAGTGGCAAGGCTCAACTTCAGGTTCTCCATCACTCTCATTTCCAGGGTTATTGCAGTGTAAAATGTAATCCCCAAACTCCATGCCTAGAGCAGTAGGGGGAAGCAAGGTGGGCAGAAGAACTGTAAACTCAATTTGAGATGCAGTCAAGCAAAAAGGTCTTTCAATGTAGAGGTTCATTGTAGTTTTCCAGGAAACAGATACATTTCCATCTCCTGGCACACATTATATATAATTCTATTGATTTACAAATGTGCTTTGAGCCTCAAAGCAACAACAAAGACCTTTGTTTTTTTTTTGTTATGTAATTGTGCATAATGTTTGACAAGGGATTATCCACTTCACTCTTGCATGCTTTATCCACAGCTCAATCCAATGGCCCTTACATCTGTCAGCATCAGTTTCTCATTCTCTATCCTCTTTTTGACCTCTGCCCCTTCCCAGACTTTTGAATACAAGCTTTGGGGTGACCTCAGAGGCAGCAAAGGCCCAGTTAGTGCTGCAACCTTTACTAACAATTTGAATATGGTCTTAATAGAAGGTAGGTCTTTCAATTTGCCTTGACTACACAAATTGATTATTTCTCAAGCAATGATGGACATGTCTGTGTCTATTCCACAAAGGATCTCTCCCCCCTTCAAACCCTCTACAATAAGACATGGGGCAAAGTCACCACTCTAACTTGTCTCACTATAAGTGCTGCTGGTAACAAGGGTGAATCTATATGTGTTTGGACCATTTGAGGATCAATCTGCCTTGTTCCCCATGCAAATACAACCTCTATACATCATCTCAAGTTGAAATGTCATCCCTCCCTGATCATGGTCCCAGTGGTTTTCTCAGAGGTATTCCAAGGTCTACAATATCTTTGAGTTCAACAATAGCACTGCCACTCAGGCTTATGATGATGCTAACCAGCAACTTGTGGTTGCTAGCCATAATGATACAATCAAATTGTTTAGCATTGGTGCAGGTGGTAAGTATTGGCAGTTATGTCACCCTGTCTTGGTCGCACCCCTGGCAGTTGACATAACAGAATTGTGGGTCATTCCACCTGCAGCTGATGCCATCCCCACAAGCCTCAAGTTCTTTGGTGCTGGTAGCCAAAATATACTGCTCAACAAGATTGATTATGGTGAAATGTAGGTGTAGCTGAATGGTTAACATTGGATCCAAGTTTACCCTTTACAGCCTTTGCATCAATGCTCAAACCTCCGATTTGCTGTGGCAAAAGCATTTAATGAGTGCAATATGTGCTTTTTCTTGCTGTTGTCCTCTGTATCATTGACTGCTTCCTCTAGAGGTCATGCAGCCCTTTTGCCTGGTGAAGACCTCTTGGTCACTCATAACCTCACTCAAGGCCACTTTCAACTCCACTGATTTCCTGATACTCTGGCCAAAGCAGTACCAGGCATTATGTCTATCTGGCATAGAATCATTCAAGGAGTATTTGCAGAAGAAGGCAAAATTATCACATGCAGCAGCAATCATGGAACAGTCTATGTGGTAGACATGGCAACTCAGGAAATATTGCAGAAGTTGTCTGGATCTGGTGAGTTATATAACCCTGGTTGATGACCTGTGCTCATAGTATCTTAGGACTCATGCAAGTCATTGCAGTCACCAAACATGAAAATGGGTATGATATGATCATAGGTGGCTCCAGTTTTGGAGGTTTTGAGGCATATATGTGGGTAAAAGAGGTCTGTATTTTTGATTCACTGTCAAGTTTGCATTCACCAACTTATCATCTAGCTCTTTGAAAGTGCCAATGAACCACTTGCAACAGGCTTCATGGTGGTTTATGCAAAGTGGTTCTCTCTTGTGAAACAAGCTGCATACTGCATGCTGTATGCTGCTGTATCATTGCAGGTACTGTTTCCAACAATGACTGTCCCTTTCATCAATGTTTGTGTACTAAATTTGCACTCCCTAGCCCATCCCCAGTATCAGAGTGCTAACTGTGTAGCTTTTCAAGTCAAATGCTCAAGATCTTGCCACCCACCATCATGCAGCTCCAGATGCTTTCACTCAACTCATTGAACATACAGTGCTCTCCCCCATTATTTCTGCAGATAGTAATATCACAGAGCAAAGCATGAGTCTGGTCACCCTCTTGTATGTTACCCAAGTGGTTGTTGCCCAATCTTACACTATGATCCCAACCATCACTAGTGCACAGGCCAAAGAGGTCTCCACAATCACTCAATTTGTTATGGTTACTCATCTGGTGGCAGAGAGTTTTACTACCACAAAGCATGAGTTATCAGAGGAAGAGTTTGCCAAGGTGGATGATGTAGAAGTGCCATTTCATGTTGTTGACAACCTATAATATCTGATTGTATTTTGTTCCCTTTGAAAATGAAATTGTATGAGGAACCAAACTTCTCATAATGTGAATATTAATGAGTATCTGTTCTTTGTTATCATAAGTATGTATTGTGCTCTGTACATGTATGGGAACTTGTGAACTCTTTGTCTTTCTGGGGACAAAGAAAATGATGGCCTAATGCTTATTATTATCCCCACTTGGCCCATGTTTGATTTTGACTCCTTACATACATTTTCTTGAAGGCAGGTCTAGGCTGCAGTTACAGCCCTTTGTTTCATCTGTGTGAAATGTGCCAACTATGCTATAATTTTGAAGGGCACAGGGCACAGGGCACAGGAGGTTCTCAATTGTTTCCACAGAGCATTGTATGGCAAACCTTCATCATACTAATTGATTTTTACATTGGTTATTATCTCGCTTAGTCTGCATATTGATTTCATCTCTTGGCTACTTACAATTGCCTCCCTCCCTTTCACTACCTCTTCAATGTCACCAAAAGTCAAAGTCTCCACTTGTACAAAATTCAAATGCCATTTGAATCGGCTTCCAGATGGCACCTGTGGTGCCTTGGTTGATGCTAGGACACTTCAAAATCATGAAAAGGAGGACAAGGCTCAGATATTAGGTGATTGTGCCTTAGCATACAAATCACAAGCCTTGGAGGCTCATGAAGCTGAGATAGCAATTGCTATGAACAATCTTTTGCTGAGCAATATTGCAGTGCATCTGGCAACATTTCTGCCTGTAACCAGTGATAAGCCAAATTTACCAATTAACAGGGTGAGCAAACTCATTGTTGGTCTCAACAAGATTGAGGGTGTACTTGAATCTTTGCACACCAAGGTGCAAGTGATTAGTTTGGCTCCATTTCATGCAGGCAACTGTATGTTCATGGACCAGCTTATGGTGCTAGAATTGATCAAGCAAACTTTAGTTGAGCAAACTATGCATTTACATACCATTTGAAGAGTCAGGGCTCCTGCTGTCATGCACATGCACAGTGTTGTTGACACCCTATGGCAGGATGTCTAGCACCTTCTTGACAAGACAATGGAGTCATGGACAAATGTGCTAGACACACAAATTTCAGAGCCACTGGTGCTTGCACACAATCAATTCAACATGAGTGAGTCACCAACAGCAATGTGCATGAATTGTTCTCTGATTCTTTCTTCTCCAGGTGACCATTTTCTCCTTGGCTTTAGCAAAGTGGTACCTTTCCTCCAACTTGCGGTCTTCATGATCACTGTCTGCCATGTTGTGCTATGCCTTCCTTGTAGGGGAACTGTCTGGATATTCCAGATGTGCACTAAAATCATAACCAATGCTTTCTCCTTTCTCTCATCTATTCTGTGTCCCATCGCTGCCATTCTTGATAAATTTCTTGTTGATATTTGCACCACTATGAAACCCCTTCACATAGAGGGAAAGTCCTTGGTTTACACTTCCTGTCCAAAGTGTCATGTGATTTACAGGCCCAAATTCCCCAACATTGAAGCAGGAAATAATAGCAAAGTACCTGTCTACCCCTTATAGTATGATGCCATTTGGCATGGTGTTCTCTGCAAAGAATTGCTCATTCATCCTAAGTCAATAGGGACCCACCAACTGGACATCTACATTCCCATCTAGCCTTACATTGTATTTGACTTTAAAGATTGGTTTGCCAGGTTACTCTCATGAGAATCATATGAAAAAAAGATGAATCAGGCTTGGAAGTGGATGGAAATGCCTTCTGAAAGAATACTAAGGGACATCTTTCAAGGTTCTACCATCCAAAATTCCAAAGGCCCCAATGGAAAATCTTACTTTAGCATCTATAGATGTGAAAATGCTGGTCATTACCTTTTCTCACTCAGTGTGGATTTCTTCAACCCTTTGGGCAAAAAACAAGCCAGAAAGAAGATCTCTATTGACATGATATGCATTGCATGCTTGAATTTAACCATTGAGGAACAGTATAGACCAGAGAAGATGTTTATCCACATTATTCCTGGCCCCAAGGAACCTGAGGCCCAACTGGATGGAATGAACCCATACTTGCACCCCATCATCAATGAATTCTTGGATCTCTGGTCAGGTGTTGCCTTTAGCCAGACCACTGACTTCCCTTATGGTCAACTGATTCTGTGTGCCATTGTTCTTGTAATTTGTGATCTCATGATGGTTTGAAAAGTTGGAGGCTTTACTTCAATCCATCATGAGTACTTTTGTTCCTGCTGCTGGTGCAACAGGACATCTCACAAACTGAGAAATTTTGATGTTAAATGCTGGAAATTCCAAACTGATGAAGAATGTTGAGACTTGGCTGAGAACTACTTCTTGGTTTCTTCTCCAGAAGAGGTGTCTGCTCTTGTTGGCAATTGGGTTTGTGATGGACTGAGCTTCTCTGGCTTCTGTACTACTGTACTACAAGGCATCAACATACCTTGTTGTCAATGTTATGCATAATCTCTTTCTCAGGTTGATCAAAGAGCACTTCTAGAACATCCTTGGTTATGACCCCAACAATGCAGCTAGAATGAGGGCCAGTGCTGGGTGAGTAGGCGTGGGGTGGCAGAAGTTGCTGACTGGAGCAGGGCACATTGTGAAATGGGGGCAATGGAGCTCCCTGTGTATCTCCATGAGTTGCCATTAGTCCTGGGCCACCTCATACCACAACACAATCTTTTTATCATTGGGGCAACCCTCTGCCAGGTTGTCAATGCATTCCACCAAGGCAGGGTGCAAGCCATCCTGGAAGGTGAGGCACAGCTGGAGGCCATTGGAGTAGGCAGCCTGTTTGACTAGGGCTTGGAACGAGTCAATGTACTCATCCAACGTACGCTTCCCTTGTCCATACTGCTCCCTGTCACGCAGTGTCAGTGCCACAGTCTTGGCAGGGTCCAATGGAAAAAACTCTGCACAAAAGTCCTTCTTGAAGGCAGCCCAGTCCAGGAAGCTCCCCACACCTCTGGGATGGCAGAAAACTTGCAGTGCATAGGTGGAGGCATGTCTGGTCTTCATGTATGACAGCACCCAGGCTATTTTCAATGCATTGGAGTCAAAAGCATCCCTACTGAGGTGAATGTAGGTGAGGCAGGACTGTAAAAATCACTCCCTGCTGGAGCGAGCACCATCATATGCATCTGACAGTGCTGAGCAAGAGATCTGCGGCTACAGGGTCACTGACGCTGCCAGAGCAGGTGCCATGGCAGGTGGAGTTGATTCCTTGGCCACAGGAGGGGCAGAGTTAGAGCTTAGGCATTCTAGCAATGCCTGGAGGGACTGGGAGATAAGATCCATTGTCTGATGGAGGGTAGAGAGTTTGGTCATATGGTGGGTGAGAGATGATTGCATTAATTGCACCTGGGTTTCTAGGTGGAGCAGGTGAGTCCAGGCTTTGTCCTGTGGGGCTGGGGCCTCTGAGGGTGTGTCTGAGTTGGTGAGCTGAGACATAGAACTCCACAATGCTTAATCCTGGCAGAGAAGTGATGAATAGTGGCTCAGAGGTTCCTTGTAGCTATGAGGGGCTTCCAGACCAGTTTTAGAAGACTTGTTCTGCTGTAAGGGCAACCTCCAGAGCAGCAGATTGGAGTCATGCAGCTAGCAGAGGGGAATCCAAAGTATATTAGTAGAGTAGACAATGATACAATCAGTAACTAATCACCTAGTAGAGGGGAATCTGAAGAGAACAAGTCTAAGGATCTCTGCTGCTCAGCATGGCACATCAGTGGGTGGCAAAGGTGTGGGAACTACTGTACAGAAGACTGGAGCTGCTCCTAACCCTAGGGCAATGATTGCTGAGGTAATACAAAGAACTCTGCAGTTCTCTAGAGTTCTCCAGAGTTCTAGAAAGAGCCTCAGAGACATTGAACAAGCTGTGGAGGTGCTGGAACCAGTCACAGAGATTGGAAATGGAAGTCCCCTGACAGCAATGTGCCAGGCCAAGCCAGGACTGTTTGAGCCAAGTCAGAGGGGTTGGCTTAGCAAGGGCTTTGACCCAGCTCACAATAATGAAAGCCAAAGCCAGTGGCTCAGGCCATGACTTTCAAGCATGATTGATGATTATGATTGATGATTGGATGATGACTGATAGATACTAATAGCTTGCAAATCCCAACACATATTTGATAGTTGTAACTTAGAACTTTGATATATAAGTCTGGACTAGTTCACTGGTAACATGCACTAAGAGGATTCTAACTAAACCTGGTTGCAGTACTTTGACAAATATATTAACAGCAAACAACAGTTTCCAGAGGGCTGGTTAGCAACTGAATGGTGGGGGGTGAATATTTCCTGCAGGCTGAAGATTCCAGTTATTAAATATTCCTGCATTATAGATCAATTCTTGTCACTTTCAAGCTGCTTGGGCATATTTAGCTCATGACTACTTAGCAATCATGGCATCATCCATCTCTAGCAAGTAAGCCTTTTTGCAGGGTAGTTCAACCATTACCAAACACCAAAATCAACTTAAAGGAGATATAGTCAAAGGTATTACAATGCTTGAAATGTGCCATATGACATGAGCTTCTTTTTAGGGAACCTGGACCTACATCCCTCAATGAGGCTGAGTTGGAGAGGCTCAACAATGATGAGAATGGCAACAGGTCTGGGAAAAGGTCAGAAGATGAGGAGGGATGGGATGTATTAATTTTGGATGATGGTGAAGAACATAATTTTGACATAAATATTGACCTTGATTCTGACTAGAAAAGCATATGTCCATTTTATCATATAAACTACATTTCATCTGCCAAAAGCCATGGCCTGAACTAAGCCAAGCTGAAGCCAGGCTGTCATTGGGGGCTTGGGCTTGGCCCAGGTATTGGTCTGAGCCAGGGCTGCCTCAAGCCAGGCCAATGTTATGGGACCACTCATTTCTGAGTTGTCATCTTGTTTCCTTTATTCCTGGCCTGCCTCTCATCCCCATCCTCCTTTGGGTCACAAGTACTTCCAACCTAGGGCTATCTGACAGTACCACTCCAGTGTGGTCACATGCCCAGAGGCTGGAAATCAAGGCTTATTACAATAAATTTCTGTTCTTATACTTCCAACCTAGGGCTATCTGACAGTACCACTCCAGTGTGGACACATGCCCATAGGCTGGAGATCAAGGCTGATTACAATGAATTTCTGTTCTTGAATTGACTCCAGATGTGGTGTTTCCTGTGTCATGTGATCTGAGCATGTGCATCAACAGGTTGATGATGGCACATGACTTTTCTTTCATACTGTATAGCTGTATAGTTGTTTCCCTACAAATTCTCTTTGGATCTTCCTCTGCCAGGTGAGTAGTTATGTTTGTGGACACTCTGCAGTACTGAATAGACTTTGGATCTCCCTCTGCCAGCTGTGTGACTGAGCCATAGCCTCCAGAGGTCACCCTTACAGCCAAAGCCAGGGCTTTTGGCCCAAGCTGGGCCAGAACATCACTAACCCTAGCTCAAATTTTCTGACCCTGGTCCATGTTCCTCTGATAATAAAAATATGCTCTGTCTGTCTAAGACCCTTATGCCACTGCTACTCCTTCTTACTCCTCTGTATAAGAAGTATGCCCCTCCATAGTCAGTCCTTGGTCTTGATATTGCCAATATTTCCCAGTTTGCTTCCCTTCCATCTCTCATCTATATCTCACTGTTTCTCTCAGTTTCATCTCTGTTTCCTCTGTCTTTCTATATCTTCAATCCAATTCAGTTTCATACTAAGTTCTCCAGCTCAACTCCACTTATAAACTTAATGGGATGGTAGACAAACTCTGTACCATTCTTCCCCAATGATATTAAAAATCCCCCAATACATCCTCAGCTTCGTTGACATCGGCGCTCAATGTCCCAAGGTACTGCCATCATATCCAACATTAAATTTGTATTCAAATCTACAGTATAATCTCTTCGAAATTTTCATGCCCCGATGACTCGGCGCAGCACCAATGTTTCCTCCACTTTCAGTTGCCCAACCAATGCCAAAAAATCATTCGTATTGCGAGCCGCACATTCCTTCAAGAAAGAAACAAGGTGTGCCTATAAAGCAACAAAACCCGTTTAGTACCAAGATATCAGATAGTCTTGGGACTGCGACACGCGTACCTGCATGTCTATATTCGAGACTGGATCGTCCTTGAAAGAATCGTCGTTGCTCTCCTGGATCAGATCGTCATTGTCAAACGCTATACCCCGGGGACCAATCAAGTCAGACAAGAACGCAAACTCGTCCTCCATGAAGCCTTGGTTGAGTTTTTCTTCTTCAGTCCAATCTTCGTCCTGTTTCCCATTGAAAAATGGAACGGAAGAAGGTAGAAGACCACGTCAGTGCCAGAAAGAGCTTGTGCATGAATACTCACGCCATCGTCAGATTCAATATTGTCTGTGGTGGGGCCACCTTGTGGAGACGTAGTTGCTGATTCGCCACGGGACTGCAGGTCACGTAGAATGAGTTTGAGCGCCTTGACTGGGAATGGAATCGAGGTAAACTCGGTGGGAGCTACGCACACCGCGCAGTATGAGATCAGCGCAAAACCACAATAATCCAACACGTACTCTTTCTCGTTCTTGAACGCGTCATGATGACTGGTGCAGAGACGAAAAAATTGAATGTGACGAAAAGGGGTGAGGGGGAAGGAAAGCGTACCATTTTTATTCGTGTCATTCACGATAATATCGCCCTTGACAATGAGATGCTGCAAGTTCGGGTGTTCTGACACAAAGAGTTGGATGAGTCCAAGTATACTAATACGTGTCTGCCAGAAGCCATGGAAGGTCTCTCCATTCTCGCACCACGTCTGCACGAGAATGTCGAGGCCTGATCGTCCAGCCACAGTCATGCCCTCCAGAAGTGACAATACCGTATCCCTCTGATTATTGATGAGGAACGCAAATGGTATGACGAGGCTCTAAAAGTGATAGGGTAAGCCACGTGAAGCTTGGTGCTTAGTCAGAAATGGATAACCTGTAGGAACGTAGCTGTTTTCGCCGAAGTCATGCGATCAATCATTGCCTGGAGAAGCTGGGGTAGGACTGGAAGTATAGATCCCCCGACTGTTCGGAGAAGATGAATGATCAGGTCGCCAATAACGAGGCCACCAAATTCGTCTGGGCTTTCCAGCGTCTTGGCGATGAGCGTCAGTGTGTAATCGAGACCACTTCGACCGTTTCCATCATTCCATGAAATCAGCTGATTGGAATCTTTGAGGATGATAGCTGTCAAACAGGAAATTCCACTCTGGAATTCAGGAAGATAACGGATGAGTATATTGGATAATGAAAGAATAAGAAAGAAAAAGCACTTGAAGCACATCCCTGTCTTCTGCTTCACCCAAGCACTTGAATAGGCTGGGTGCGACAAGAGCGAAGAACCCTTCGCCAAGACCAGTTCCAGGAGAGCCCTCTATGAAACTGGTGATGAACTCGATGGCGGATTCAGGTATCCAGGGTTCATTTTCCTTCGCAGAGGCAATAGCAGAAGTCAAAGGTGGTAAAGCTTGTCTAACCACGGTCTCATGGACACCGAGAGCATGTGACGCTGCGAGGTTCGTGAAGATATCAGTCAACATGGAATGGAAGATTGGATCTGTATTTCCAGTTCCCTCGAGTCAGGATTTGTACGGCTGTCAGACTAATTCTGGAGGAACTACCCACCTTTGTTGTTCTTGTACCAGACTTCCAACAACGCGAGAACCAATGAGTCGGCCATCTCCACTGTGAGCCACTTGGCCTTCTCGACCTCGAGAACGACAGAAAGTGTTTCCAGGACGAGAGAAAGGGTGTCTTCCGATGTTATATATAGGAAAGGTCCTAGACCTTTCGTGACACGAGGGGCGAGAATAGCCAAAGAAAACTCCGCGTCTCCTTGGAAGAAACTGCAAGGCTTATATGGAGTACAAGATAGAAGCAAGGGCAACTCTACTCACTTGTGGACAGCCTTGACTGCGGATATTTTGACGGGTATACCAGCTTCAGCTGCTTCAATAACTTGTAGAGCCGTATCGAGATACTGGCCTGCCAATGTTGTCGGTAGAAGCTTTGCGTATTGGCTGGCAAAAACAAAGCCCCGCCCTTGCAAAAAAGGATGTTCTGTGGAATAAATAGTAAAGAAAACAGCAATCTAGAGCCTGAGACCCCAACATACGTAAAAGGTGGAGGATGGAGGGAATGATATCCGACAGGAGGTATTCGATATCAATTGGTTTTTGCTGTCCAGAGTCTTCTTCATCCTCGATATACTCCAAGACGGCCACAGCCTGGGAGCCGACAGCTGCAAGCGCGGCTTCTAGTGGTCGCCACCTAAACGATTGTGAACTGAAAAGCTGCTTCAATTGGAATAATACAAGGCATACCAATCCTGCTTCCCAGCTTCGCGCTGTTGGTGTGACGACTGGATCACTTGACGTACAACCAATTGAAAAACCCTCGTCGTCTGTTTTAGATTCCGGTCGACCAAAGACTGAATCTGAGTGAGCGAATGCATCATAACGAAGAAAAATATGTTTACACCCAAAAAGTCAAACCCTGCGACTCTGACGCTGTATGATGCTGCATCGTCTTCTTGTTGTAGAAATGCATTTGCATTGTGAGCCCATGTTTCCTCCTGGATTTTCGTAAATAAGACTTCATTCAATATGAAGTTATCATTCTCACATCTTCGTTCGTCATTTGAACAAAGTTAAATATGGCAGCGACAAAGGCACCAATATTGTCGATGTTGAACCAACCCTTCGTCTTGCCTCCTCTAGTTACAGCAGAGGCAAAGTCCAGGATGGGGCAGATAAGCTGGGGAAGTTCTATGGGTTCGTCTTCAGAGGAGCCAGGAGCAGCCTCCGAAGATGACAGATAGTACTGAGTAAATGTTGCTTGCAACGCCTGTAGGTGGACGAGTGAGGCAGTTAGGAATCCCTCGAGGTATGGTTCCATTGTACGCGGGAAGGTGACAAGAATCTTGTCGAGAGTCTGGTTGATATTAGGCATGCAATGAATGACGACCGTCCCAGATTAGAGATCATCGCACCTTGAAAACCTGGATCCGTATTGCCAACCCATCCCAGTTGTTAGTGTTTGTCACGTCTAGTTTCGGATCAACATTCAAAAGCACTTGAAACGCCTCTAGCCAAACAGGAAGGATCGTCGATGCAGCTTCTTTAGTGGCTTGTGGGTGTTGATCTTTCACCATAAACAGGGCAGTAATACATTGACGGAACACAGATACCGTACGAGCGCGAGTTAAGGTTGAATATGTCTAGACAAAGTTAGGATGGAAAAGTGACGAACCAAGCAATATCACATACATCTTTTGAACCTAAAATCGTCAGAAGGACTGGCAAAAGTTGGCGGAGAACGGGGAGAATTTGATCCTCTGTCAAGTCACTCTTGATAAAGTCGGTGAAAACTTGCATCGCTCCATGGACGGAGTCAGGGGAGCCAGAAGAAAGAAGGTTGATGAGCGAGGACAAGAGGTCGGGATATTCATCAGGCCAATCAGACTTGGCTATCGAGGTCAGCGTATTTGCCTAGAGGACGTATCAGAGGAAACATTGAGTATGGTAACCATAGTACTCACACATTGGGACCGTATTTTGCGATCCCGATCCGAGAGGCCTTGAAATACATTCTGGCGAATCTGCGCTTTTATCTAGATAGGTCGTCATCCACCATTGACATCTTCGATACACATGACCCGACCTCCACAGAAGGAGCACCACCTTTGAACGAGTCAAAGTAAGGTGACCATTGTTCCCTGATGTATTTCCGTAAGACAATGCTTGCTGAGTGCTTTTCAAAGATTCATAAGAATCAAGACGCGTTCAGAGACTGAAGATGCGAAGAACTCATCTGACGCAAAGATATATCCGCATTCTGAGTAAGGATCAGCTGCGAAAGCGTTGAACCAGTCTCTGTTGGGCACGATGAGAACGCTATCTAGAGGATCGTAAAAGGATTACCTGGGAACGCGAATAATTCGGACAGCTTGAGTTCTGCTGCGAGTCTAGCATTCGGGTCCGGATTGAGTGAGGCAACCAGACATTCTGTGATCTGCGACGCCATGGATGTGAGTGACAACTACCTGGAAGAACTTCGGTTAAGGCAAGCCACGAAGGACACGTGATCTACGCGTACGTGCCTTTCCCATGTCACTCTCGCTTATCAAGGTCTTGTTTTTTTCTTTGCTAACCATCAAGTCTGAAACCAGCAAAGGCAAACACACTACAGAATGCGGGCTTCTAAAAAGCGCAAATCCGGTTCTAGCACACTCACGCATCTCGAACATGACCAAGAGACACCTCATATTAGCAGGACAAGCTCCAGTGTCAAAAGACGCGTCAAAGGAAAGTTTTCGGGGCAGTGAACTTACCGGTAGACGTTCTTTACATGATTGTACTTGCCCAGAACGTACCATCAATTTGTGATATGATACATATATTTGAAAACCTCAAACCTTTCGATCTGCTAAAGCTCACGCGCACGACAAAGGAGTTTAGGTGTCTCCTTATGCAAAAACCTTTAAATCGGTCTGGAAATCGGCTCTTGGAAGTGTTCCAGGTTTGCCTCCTTGTCCTTCTGGGATGACCCAACCAGGCTGGATACACCTTGTCTTCGATGCCCATTGTCATGTGAAGCTTCGAGTTTTTTTTGGACGTATCACAGATGTTGGCCAAATTTGTATTAGTTTTGTAACAAGGCTTTCGTGAGTGGATGTTAAAAGTTCGCATATGTGGCAAATGTTCTAAAGACAAGTGAGTAATGGTGAATTTTCGTCGAGCTATGATGTACATATATATATTGAAATGTGTGGCATAGTTTTATCGATGTCTATTTACCTTCAGAGCCGTTTTGATCGAATTTCCTGTCGACAGTCTCTTACCCTGGCGACTAGTTAACAAACACCATACTCGAATGGTCCTTCAAGATGACTGGACAGAAATTGAGAGGAAGTATTCTACTTTTCCGGATGATGAAAGTCGCATGGGTTTTATTCGCGAGAGACGCGAATGCCTTGCCAAGGTCGAAAAGGTACCTTTTCAGTATTTGATCATCTTGTGACTGAAAATATGCAGCATGCCGATCTATGCATGGAATGGGCTGCTGGGCAAACACAGGACAGACATCTCCAGCTGAAGCAATTAAGGACCGATCGATTGAATGCGTAAGTGATGCGTTCAGGTCAAAAATTTGTTCTTCACTGACGCCACAGCATCATCGTGAAACTCATAGTACTTGGATATGAAGAGGATATTGCTAGTATCAAGGGCTGCTATCCCTTTTCAGGTTCACTGGCGAACCACGAGCTTGTCAAGAAACCTCAAAAATTAACTGAGCTAAGCGAGCTCTAACAGATCCTCTCAAGCGTGTTTGATTTTGATTTAACTCAAATAATTCCCAGTCTAAGCAAACATTCGTGGACCTATTCCTGAGTGCATGGACGATCTGCGTTCCATATGATCGAGTCGCGAGCATGCTCGGCTTGTGGTGGAGCGCAAGCTAAGTGCTATCGCTGTGTTCCGTGTATATATGGCGAAACATCATCCATTCACTGACGTGATGTCCTCCGGCCTCGACTTTTGTGGTTTTGAACCTGTCAAAACAATGCTAGAACAGCCCACCGAGGTCATCATTGACGAAACGAGCTTTGCAGACGTCGTGCCTCTTATTCCAAACTTCATTGCGGACTGGAGAGAACCTCTTGACAGGCGCTTGATGGAAGTCATAGAAGAGGGAAAGCACTACTTGTGTTGAATCAGAACGAATTCGGCGAGCTTGTTGAAGGCAATGACAATGAAGATGCCATTGAGGACGAGAAAAACACTTCAGTCCAGAGGAACATGAGGAAGACACGACGTGGATACTTGCAGCCCCCTCCACAGGATGAAAATGCCGAATTAAAACTGGCGACTACCGTTTTTCAGTGCAGAAATGGTCTCCTCAAGAATCCTATCGCGCTTGCTTTAGAAGACATCCATGACTATAATTCCAAAGATGAGTTCTACGTGGACAACTTTGATCAGTTGCCTCCACCGGGAGCTCTTTTTTTTAGGTCATGGGCCTGACACGATAACCCTGGGAGTCCTATGACAATGACTATCCACCACTAGAACCTGTGGACTCTGCGAGAAAGCTGGACAATGCCAACTCGCGGCGCCGTCAGTGGTCTACTCACCCTTGACGCGTCAAACTCATACTGGGAAACTGCGTCAAGGTCCTTGTGGAGAAGGCAGGTTTGAATTCTGCGATGACAACCGCAGAAGATATGGACCAGGCAGGGAACACATTGGTTTGTTTGCATCTACTGTGCTCTTCCAATCGGAGAGGAGACTAACCCTTATGGCCCGTATGAGGTGCCTGCTTTTCCGTGGCGCCTGTCTGTAAGTTCACCCCAGTCTCAAATTCACTGTGTGATTGACTTGTGGGGGGGAAAAGGTCGAACACCATGGATCCCAATATTACCACAGTGAAACACTCTGGACTCTAATTAGACAAGAGGCAATTGGCGAAGCTCTCGAAGCTTTACAAAACCATCCTGGATCTTCACACAATGACCTTCATATCGCTCAGCGTCTCAGGATGACCTTTCCAGAAATTCCCCCCACACTAGAGACAACTTGGTCTTGCGTGTACTGCAGATATTTCAGCTGAAATACTTCCCGCTTCACTGGAAGCCATCACAGTGCGTCTCGACAGGTAGTACGTCCGTCACACTGCTTCACTAGTACTCGTCATTTGACTTATGATGATCAGGTATCAAATCCAGCAACCAGAAGAAAACAAAGATCATTATCGAGATTTTGCTGCTTCAAGTTATCTCGAACACTAACTACGGCTCGTGACGTTCTACACAAAGGAGAATAGAAAGATATGGCTGCAGGACTATGCCGCCAGTTTGGGATGGCTTCGGCATCAAATGTTCGATTTGTATAGGGCCTGTTTAAGTGAGTAACGGGTAAAGCACCCATAGAATAACACTGCACACGTGTAAGAATGAAAATCCGATAAAAGCAAGTGTGATGGGAGGTTGCCCGGGGTTAATTCGAATAAAGATCAATTAACTGTACCCTTTCACAGTATCACATTCCGACCCTTCTCATTGTCTCCCCCTGTTTCCCATTGTCTCAATTCTCATATAGACCTGCGGGCAGCGGCATCGAGGACTTTATCGTCTCACACTGCGCTCGCTGGTAAGTCTCACTCACTCATCGCATCGATAGATTAGTTCACTCATACGTCATGCGTCGAACTTTTAGATCTTTAGATCGTGATCTAATCTACTCTTTGTTGTGCATGAGAAACTCTTCCCTGTCTCCCTGAGCTTCCGACGGTCGTTTTACAGTTGCGGACAAGCAAACTCAACAAATTTGATATATCAGGAAGCAGAATCTTTGGGGCAAACTAAGTACAGGATCAGACCCAGAATGTTAAAATGCACCTAAAAACACATCTCCGAAGTTTTTCCCATGAGAAATTGGGAATGGCCAAATTTTTGGTCAATTTCATGCCTCCTTCTTGGCAGGAGCCCGGGCCTCCAGATGCATCAGAGCAGCCCTTGAAATGGTATGACGGCCCTTTGTTGGTGTGGCATGGGCCACATACCATGAACAAGTTGTTGACCCTGACCCACACCTTATCATCTGCACCTTATTGTGCCTTGACCTGTTGTACTTACATATAT
Organism: Termitomyces sp. 'cryptogamus'; assembly: GCA_020091625.1. Classification (NCBI taxonomy): domain Eukaryota; kingdom Fungi; phylum Basidiomycota; class Agaricomycetes; order Agaricales; family Lyophyllaceae; genus Termitomyces; species Termitomyces sp. 'cryptogamus'. The sequence continues at coordinate 6,624,827 of JAGYZC010000001.1, forward strand.
ATAGATTGACATGCTATGCAAAACCCTCAGTTCCATTATACGTGACTGAGGGTGAGCACATACCTTACACCATACATATGCACATGACTAACATGGTACCCAGATAACAGACTTACATGTTGTGTTTATAGGTGCATAAAATATAGTTCTGTTATATGCAACTGAGAATAACAGACTTACACATCATGTTTATAGATTTTTCCAATATCCTATCTGTATACCTAGTTGAAATTCCAATAGGTTATGGGCTGCTGCAGAGCAAAGTTACCTTGTGGATGTAATTGCTCATTGGAACCCAACATTTTTTCCCCTTGGGGACTGTGAGACCAGTGCAATACCAGTTGTCCTGGATTTCCATATTATGACCTTCCCACCTATTGTTTTGTGCTGGGAATACCTTGCTGAGATAAGATGACCAAACCCTCCATTTGTCTTGGACCATATCAGCTATGCCACCAGACATGCCTGCCTCTGACACTACTACCCCCCCCCCCCCCCCATATCTGTAATTTCCATCTGTGGCACAGATTGGAAACATGATAAGTTCAACTGCAACTTGCTGATCACCAACTTCACCAAGTGATCAAAAGCACTTGCCATTCACCTCTCCCTACTTGGCTTAAAATTCCCCATCTTCCCTCCTCTCATTACTGTTCCCAGCACCACTGCAGCACCAGTTGCTTACCACAACTGGGTGGCAAAAAATGATCTTGTGTGTGCTGTTATATCGACTGCTCTTGATGAGGTAGAGTACAAGGGACTGGATGAGGATAAGACTGCCACAAGCCTGTATACTCAGGTTCAAGCTCATGCTGAGAATGAGGGGCCTGCCCAGCAGATGGTGTTAATCCAGGAGGTCCTCAAGATACAGTGTTCATCAGATGAACCACTCATAGTCATGGCAAAGTGTATCACTGACATTGTTGCTTGCATATTCACCATAAAAGAACTTGACAAAGACTTATACAAGTGTGTAGTGCTGCTGAATAGTCTCAGCAGCCCTCAATATAAGCCCCTTTGAACCCAAAGCTTACATGGCCTCACAGACACTACAAAAGCATCCCCATATAAGTCCAAAAACATTCAGAAGTTGCTTGAGACCATACAGAACCTCCAGACCCTCAGGACAATGGGGACAGGCCTAGCCACTGATACAATGCTAGCAGCCACCATGCAAGGATGGTTCCAGTCCACAAAGCCATGGTTACCTGGACACAACCATCATGCAGAAGTAAAGTGCTGCCATACTTGTGCAGAATGGGGACAACTCTGTGGTGGACATGATACAAGGTTCTGCACCCATCCCAGTGGCATCATGGAAAAAGCAGGGTTCAATGCTGCACAAGAAGCTGCATGTACTGCAGCCTCTTCTCAAGGATCCAGAGCAAAAACATCAAGTGGGGCAAGGGCATATACCCAATTGACTGGGCCCACAGGTAAAGTCTACCTGATTGGAGCAGGGTGAGCTTGATGAGCTCTGTACACTCAGTGGGGAAGCAAAGTCCATCATGTTTGCAAAGCTAGTGACTGATGATATGCTTTCCACCACATTTATTGAGGAGGTTGAGTGGGAAGGGTGGATGGTAACAGCTGAGGAGGAGAAGGACAAACCCAAAACCTCCCTTGATTGGAAGGAATACACTCAAGAGACAATCAAAGATGACACCTCAACTGTTACACCTCTTAACCAGAACCCAGAGACTATATGCTTGCTGCCATAGAAGACCACCCATTCTTTGTCAACTTAGGTGCAAAAGTTCACATATTGCCATGCAAGTCTGATTTTCTTACCCTCATGTCCATTGATTCAAAACCCAAAAAAGGAGTTGGGGGCTTGTCCATTGCTGCATATGAAATGGGCATTATCAAGCTGTGCACAGTGCAGAAGAATAACATTGCCCTACATAGAGCACTCTGCACTAAACTCTACTGTTCACCTCATATCAGTCAGCCAAATTTCCAATGACAATAGAATGTACTCATGTTTTGACAAGAAAAAAGTTCAGATCATCAATGAATGCACCAAAACTGTACTTGCCAAAGGCCCCCTGCTTCATAAGAGGGGACTCTACACAATTGACTTGTCCACAGCCACCATCAAACATGCACATATAGGGCACCAAGCAGCCAACCTTGAGATATGGCACTGCTGCCTTGGTCATGCCAACTATCAAGCCATACAACAACTAGCCTGTGATCACAGGATCAAAGGTATGCTCCTGCCTACTTGTCATCCCCCACTTAAATGTGACTCCTGCATTGTCAGAAAACAGACCAAAACCCCAGTCCCAAAGACAAGGCAGGAGGGGTACAGGGTAACAAGCTTGAGATAGCATGGGCCATTCTGATGGGTCCAATTGATGTATGCTCAAGGTTGGGTAATCATTACATACTAGATGTAGTTGATGACTATGCAAACATGGCTTGGTCAATTCCCACTGAAAATAAAGGAGCTGCTTTACCAGCTTTGGAAGCATGGGAACTGGCAAGAGAAAATGAGACTGGGCTGAAAATTGGAAAGTATCAAGTTTGATTTGATGGTGAGCTCAACAGTAAGGAGATAGAGGCATGGCTAAACATAAGAGGAGTGGTGGAGGAGCACAGTGCACCATATATTACTGCACACATTGAACACATCAAGCAAATGCATAGGACCCTGATGGGGAAAGCCAGAACCATGAGACTTGATTCAGGATGCCCAGAGTTTCTCTGGGATGAATTTTACTTGACAGCAACTCATCTACATGCAAAGATGCCCACTCAATCTCTCAAAGGCAGAACACCTTATAAGAAGTGGTTTGAATGTGAACCAGACTACTTGTATATGCACAAGATTAGATGTTGCTCATTGATACTCATTCCCACACACAATCCCGAGGTCCAATGTTGATCATCAAGTACACCCTTATAGGATATGAAACTGAAAAAACCTACAGATGCTGGAATAAAATAAACAAGGTCTATCAGTCATACTACATCAAGTTCATTGAGCATCACAAGACCTGCCTGTCAGATAAGCTCAAGATGACCAATGATACAATCCCAGATCTCCAACAATTGGACAATTCAGCCATGTCCCTTCCCTAGGACAGCAATGACAACCTGGAAGACTTTGAGATACAACCACAGACACCTCAGGACAATGTAGCTATGAACAACAACTTACCTCCAGATGACTTGCTGCAGAGGTCAAATTGAATGTGGATCCCCACTGAAAGGGCTGCCACAAAGGGAGATAGACCTCACATGCAAATGGAGAAAATGTTAGAGGAAGTCAGAGAGAGCAAGCATAGAGTAAAGGAGAGAGGAGAAGAGAGATGAACAGAGATGATAGGGGCACAACAGAAAGAGCAAACACCCAAGGAAGAACTCAATACAGCCAAGGAATTGGCAGAGAATTGAAACATAACTCCAGATATAGACTATGACCAAATACTATTAGCACTACAGATTGTAGGAGGGATAGAGCCATTGTGCATGAACATTGAGGAGGAGCCAAGGACATGGAAGGAGGCATGAGAGGGTCCTGATGCCATGAAATGGGAAGAAGAGTACTGCAAGGAGCTAAAGTTGCTGAAGGAGATGGGTGTCTATAGGCTCATGCCACAATCTGCAGTCCTACATGGCCAGAAAGTCAGAAAAGGATGGCCAGTTTTCAAAATCAGATGCAACAAACAAGGAAATCCAGTCAGATACAAAGTCAAATTGGTCTTTAAGGGGTACAAACAGATTTACAGGAAGGATTATAACAAGACAATGTCACTAATAGCACACATGGAATCATGGCATATACTACTGCACATAGCTGTGATGGAAGGGTGGGATGCAACTCAAATAGATGTGAAAACAGTGTTCCTATACAGTGTACTTTCCAATGATGAGGTTTAGTACATGGAGCAACCAGAAGGCTTCGAGAAACCAGAAAAGGAGGATTAGGTGTGTGAGCTGTTGAGGGGACTATATGGGATGAAGCAGGCAGGGAGGATCTGGAACACCATGCTGAATGACCAGATGGTGGAATGGGGATTCACTCAGTAAGCATGTAAGGTCTGCATATACTACCAAAGGATGAAGTCAGGAACTGTAGTGGCAGGTGTACATGTTGATGACTTTCTACCGATTGCAAGCTCAAAAGAGGAGAACAAACATTTTAAAGAGCAGATGTGGGGAATGTGGAACATATTGGACCTGGGCACACTACAATATATTGTAGGCATCTCAGTCAACTGGGACAAGGAAAATTGGCTGGTATCCTTATTGCAGACAGCCTTCATCAACTGCATTGTCTAGCAATTTGGTCAGAAAGACTTGCACCCCCTCTCCTTGCCAATGAAGCCTGGACTGAAACTAAGATGGCCAAGGAAAAACAGTCAGACACAAGAGGAGAAGAGTAATATTGTTAGACTCCCCAACAGATCAGTGGTAGGATGCCAACTTTACATTATGATTGCTACCCACTCAGATATTGATGCAAAATGTAAGTTTTGATGCTGTCAATTAATCAGATCAACAGATCAAATTTTGTTTTCACAGGTGCTTGGAGGCTTAGTTACACACAAGCTCACATAGATGTAACAATAGTATGTATAGTTTAAATGGTTTATTTGTAAGCTTGAGATGGTCTTGTACTCTTAAAAGGGCCCAAATAATATTATTAATAAAACCTAAAACAACTATAAACTTGTAAGCCTAAGAGAACCACTCCTTGGGGTTTCTCTGAGCTGTAGTACATTGTTGCCTGCCCCTTCTCTCCAAAGTCCTTCTCTTTTTATAGCTCACTGCTGGTGCACAGACCAGGGTCTTTTTCATGCATGCCCATGGTCTGTACTGCATGCACTGCTGAGGCCGGAACGTGTTTCTCTTGGAAAAAGTGACAAAGAAAGCTGTCATGCTACTTCCATGTCATTTTTTGGCAGGAAATATGTAAGCAACTTCTTGTAGTAAAATTAAGGAAATTTTATACCTTCATCCAAACCCTTTCCTGTGGCAAAATGATATCTCTTTACCACTCTCTATCCATCATAAACAGCATGGAAATCTTTCTGATATTTCATTACATATTTCTTCAGAAAAAAGAAACCAAATTTACTTTCAAAGTATGCATCGAAAGATGGAACCTTTTTCTTTCTATGTTTTTCTTTGATAATTTTATCCTTTTTCTTCTGTAAATGAATAATTGAAACTTGAAACAATTTTACAGCGGAAAATGTTCAGAAAAAAATAGAATATGTATTTTCACTCAAGAAAGGTCAAAGAAACAGAGATTGACTTGATCAGCAAGTCACTGAGAGAGTAGATTAGGAAGTCACCAGCAGCTCGGCATGGACATGAAGTGGGATACAACCTTAATAATAATTGTAGAGCAATCATAGGTACATGGGACACAATTGACAAAAACATAATCCAACACTCCTAAAGTCCCCAGTCGCATGAACAGGAATAACTGTACCATCATCTATTCTTTGGACGTCATTTTCGTCCATGAAGTTGATAACTTATTGAGCACATAAGAGAGTTTGAGGTTCTTAGACTTTGTAGATCTTGGTTTGCTTAGGGTTTCACAAAATATGTCGAGGAGATCCTGAGAGTTGACGATTGCCTTGAAGTGCACCAGTAAACACCCAGCAATAGGAAGGGAAGACACATGATATCAACTTTGAGAGTAGAGTAGGAGTGGACATCACAATGAGAAATGATTTGCCTCAGCTCCAGACTCTGGAACATCCCTGTCATCCACTTCTCAAGGAGCATGTGAATGTCAGAATCAGTGTCAAGTTGTCAGATAGTCAACACCAACGCTATATAAACCAGGTAGCATGTGGACATACCTGCAATGATCATGATTATAAGCCAAATACTTGTAGAAGAATTTGGAAAAGTGACGCACAGCAGGCCTCATCCCTATTTCTCGCACTTCCCAACATGACCTCCACATACTGCATATCCATGACCCGCCACAAGATGACTCTCAATCGGCAGCTGTTGGTTCCCCAAGCTCAAATAACACTGCACCTCCTCATAACTTGAGATAATCATGTCCTTGTCGTATGTTTGTTGCGTAGTTGCTTGAAGTGAGAATGATTGTCTGTAGAGTTGGGGTTGAGGAGAAATGCAGGGACATTAATATTGAGAAAGAACAATTCATACACCAACACAAAAGTCACGTTCAAATAGGAGGCCTGCAGCAGGGAATTAGAGAATAGCTTGACCTTTCAGAGATGATATTAATTGACATATTGACGTGTACTGGCTGCCTGGTTGAAATTGTGTATGGTCACCATGCCTAGATTATGAGAAGTAAGCTGATTCCAAGATGAGTGAGAGAAGTGGTGGGTCAAGAGAACAAGGAGTGTGATCGATATCGCCAATGATTGGCTAGGTGTTATTATCATTGTCACGATGTTGATCTCTCCATGCTTCAAATATATATTGTCTGTCTACATCTATCTTTGAACATTGAGTGAAGTAATTCAATGAAATGATGATGCATATGTATTGTGTTAGCAATAGAATCTCATAACTTGTATTACTAAAATTTAAGTTTGCCTTGCTGCATCAGGTTACTACTACCTTTCAATTCAGAATCTGGGTCATTTATAGTCAGAATTTTGTTGACTAGGCATCTGCATCACTACTGTGACCCATGTGAATACAGTAAGTGTGAAAACAGGCAATATACATACTTGTAATATAAATGATATGGTCTGGTGCATGATGATGTATGGCATGATGGTCCAGGACGTGGTGCTGGTTGTTCACTGGAACCAACATGAGATAAGCATCAATTCACAATGGGTTCCAGGACAGAACATACTCTTCAAATTCAGGCAACTCAATGGCACTTTAAACATCCAGGTGGCAGAGTTGGTCCAGATGTCTTGTGCTGAGAAACTCATTGCTGTAGAGATTATGAGGTAGCCTCATAATGGGCCGATCCTGGGTGAGTGGTGGGTTGCTCTTGCGCTCTCTCTTCCTAAAAGACTTTCCAGACTGATTATTGCCATAGTTGTTCAAGGTCTCCCGATGACTGTCGATGAACTGGAGGAGTTCTGTAATGTGCTCATTATGCCAGGGCCAGCACCGAACGGAGAAGGTTTCAGGTTCATCTTCAGATTCATTAGAACTCTGTCCTTCTGACCCAAGTGTAAGAACAAGCTGAAGGAGTATTTCCCAAATAGCATGGTCAGACTTGTTAAACCCTTCTCTGCATATCTGCTCTCGAGACTTGAAGAGCTATGTTGCCAAGGATCAGCTCAGTCATACTTCATGGAGTAAAAAAGACTTACAGTAAACTGGCGATTCTGCATGCGGCCCCTTGCCAATGTGATCTGGTGTTGCCACTCTGCTCGTTGAGTTGCTTGGACTTCAGTTTCATGAGATCGAGGAGTCTGACATTTGAGCTCTTTCTTGAGGGTTAACAGATGCTGAAAGAAGTGAGTCTTGACATCCTCTCTTGTCTCACTACCCAGTTCTTTGTCAGCAGCCAGGATCTCATCTGTAAACTGTTCAGCAAGCGATTTGTTCTATAGACACCGTATCTCATCCCAGTAAGGATGGAATGGAGTCAATGAGGGGGCAGGGATTACACCATTGTCAAAATTGTCAACCTCCTCAGGGGATGCCATATGCTGATGGTCTTTTGTTGCTTCTTTGATGTCTCTATCATGTGTGATACCCAGCTTGGGCTTCAATGCATCGTGAACTACTTTCTATTGCACAGTGTAAGTAAAGGACAACAACTGAATCCATATTGAGACTTGCCATCATATCAATGTAGGATCGTTCTTTAATGTGTCGGTTGGAAAGAGCCTTGTAAGGGGAATGACGGGATACCCTCGAGAAACAGAAACTGCTGGTATGTTCATGGCAGAAAATGAGTTTTGGGTTTTGCTCCACTCTTCATGCAATAAGCTGACAGCACCAGTAAGGTCAGTTAACATGGAGTAGACATCATCTGCAAATCCTGGCATAGACCTGTGAGATGGTGTTGGACTCAAAACATGATTTGAAGCTTGATTTAAAGCAGAGGGAGAGCGGAGATAATTGTCTCCACTTGGTCTTTGGTGGTTACGAGCTGCTGAGGCACTAGAAGAATTGAGATCAGGAATAGAATCTTGATGCGGAGCAAGAACTGGTGTCAATGGTTGGCGTAGAGGTGAAGAGTGCAGAGCCCTTGAGGCAGGCACAGAGAAAGCAGGAGATGAAGGCTGCAGAGTAGGAAGACGTAGATGAGGAGTTTGGGGAGTCATGGAAGAGTATAGTCGTGATATCCAGAGAAGGGGGGAGATTGTCTCTTCAATACTTGCTAACTCAAAGGAGACTCATCTTTGAGAATGCCTGTCTTGAGTTACTTCTTTGGTTACCTAGTAGAAAGTATGAATTACGGGATAGACTTGTTATTGAGAGAACTATACATATATGGATTCTAGTCAATTGAGAATCTGCCGGAAGTCTGTTATGTGCACGATCTGACAAGGTGTCTAAAATTGATGGATGTTGTACAGAAGGGTCCAAATTACTGGCTTGTGAAACTTGAGAAGGGTCTGTAGCCATGTTTGACACATGATGGGAGTTATTGGAAGCAGTCTGGGCTTCGAGACACTGTGCTTATAGTTAGAAACAAGTCTCTTCATGAATATAACTCAACTTACCTCAACTTGTTCTTGAAGGTCTGATATAACCTCAGTATTGTGGTTGAGAATGGATTCAAAGGCTGTCTCAGAGCGAGAAGCTGCTTCAGCAGAAGTACAAGCTTGCTCAATTGCATTTGCTGCCTATAAAAGGGAAAAATCACAATACTTGTTCCAAAAAGAATGAATGATAATACCTAATTTTGAAAATTTATGCTGTCATGATTATACATCTGCAGAATCTAAAACAGTGTTTTCTAATGTGACGTGGTGAGTTGATTGAAGGCAAATTTAAGACAATGGACTCACCCGGGACAAGGATACTACAACGGTTGCATTCTTCCCTTCTCAGGATATGCAATGCTGAGCAAAATGGGTCTTAACATTATCAAGATGGCAAACCTCCACCTGTGACTCGAACTCAACTCCCCAGAGTTTTGCTTTGAGATGAGGGAACTTCAAGTAGGGATCATGTTGGATGCCAACTGGTTTCAATGATTGTCCAACCAACCATTTCCCTTTGAGATTATTGCTGGAAGATTCTTCAAATTCTATGATGGTGTCAATGCAGAATGGGATATCAGAATCAATGCGAAAGATACCGCTGTTTCCCCTGTGATGCCTCAGTGAAGTGAAGGATTGATTGTTGGACATTACATGATTTAAGAATATGGCATGGGATGGAATGATGACATTAGGACCAAGTGTTTTCTTGAACGCCATTCGCACAGGGTCAGAAAGGGTTTGGTACTTGCAGTTAAGGCAGGAATGTGAGTTGCCATCTGAATTATCTTTATCATTGTCAAAAGTCAGATCAATATCATGGATGTCTAAGGGGCTGTGAATATTGGAGGGTATGAGTGACTTAAACATATCATAGCACATCAGCATTGGTTGAGTACAGGTTGCTTTTGTGAAGTATGCACAAAGATTTGTTAAAGAATGCCATGACTGAGAGATAGTTTCTTCGTACTCGCCTTAAGATGTGATTGTTAGATTAGCTATGAAAGACATGAACAAAATTTATCTTACCCTCCTTATAGTTTGTCAAAAAGTGTTGCAGGATGCCAATCACGCGCTCATATGGATATGCCCACCAGCCATGTACAGGGCCATACATACAAAGGTATTCTGATAGATGAAGAGCGATATGGTGGTTTGGATGACATTTGTAATCTGGAAACAAGATTTTCAACTGTTTGCGGTATTCGAGCATATGAAACATGTACTTGTCTGCATGTTGAGATGATGTGACTTGTGACAAAGCAATGACAATGGCAGATAATATATGCATTGTGAGCTGGAGGAGTTCCCATCTACACCGCAACCTAGTGCCTTCAGAGGTTGAGTTACTCCAGAGACGTTTCAGAGTCACTGGAAGATATAAAGACCCAATAATGCGCCACTGGTCAGATTTGAGTTTCCCACAGGATGGTGTTCCAAGTGCTGCAGGAGGTGACTGGATCCAAGATGGTTTGATCAAACTCTCTATATCTGCCCAGAGCGCCTCCATCTCCTTGGTTGTAAAAACAATTCCATGTTGAAGCAGATGAGGGTTGTTCTCCTCACTTCTCCCACCATTGTCAAGAGTTTGACTGTGTTTCATGCGCTAGACATGGAAAAAAATTAGTATGCGCAAGGCTGAAAAAAATGTTGCTTACCCAGTCAAGTAGTTGTTCAGCAATGTGCACCTTTTTGAGTGCTTTGACTGCAAGTGGTAAGGACGTATCCTTGCCTTTAGCATCAACCGTTGATGAGACACAATGAACACCTTTTGCAACATAGATTAATGAGGCTAAGTGGGCATTACTCCACCACTTGATTGTCTGCTTCATGGTGATATGGTCATTTTGGTCAAAATCCAATGGTGTTTTCAATCACGCAATGATTTTTTGAACACTTGATTGTTCTTGATGAGTTATGGGGAGGGGATTTTGAGGAGATTCAGGGATTTCAACATGAAGTGATGTCTTGCAAGGGCTCTGTTGAGCAGAGGTGTCATAGCCAAGAATTTCTTGAAAATGCTCCTTGATCAATCCAAGGAACAAATTGTGCATTGGATCAATGACAAGAAAACGAGCAGGTTCATAGTATGGAAGGCAGAGAAGTTCAGACCAATGAATGCCAGACATATCAAAAGATCTCTGAGCAGCTGTGTTTGAAGATGCTGATTTCCATTTCTCTGCGAGTCCACAACATTCTTCATTTGTCCAACAGATCCAGGAATTGACATTGATGTCATCATATGCATGGTTGAATCTGGTGCACCAACAAACAGAACAGAAGTAGCAATGACTATGGGATGAGAAGCCACCAACTTTTTGAGCAGCAGGCAAGTCACAGACTACAGCAACAAGAGCGGCCAAGATAAGGTGGCCTGAACTGTATTTTGCTGTGCATGTAAAGAAAATTCCATTCCATAGTTCAAGGAAGGCATCAGCTAATGGTTGCAGATAAGGGTTAATCTGCAATGTAGAAGGTTCTCCAGATATAATCCCTGCAAGAAACATGTTCTCTGGCTTGTTATGTATTTCAATTGGCAGGTTGAGGCATGAAACTGTCACTGCACCAATGAATACCTCCTTCCCCGCTGCTTTGTTCCTGAGAGGATTAAAGAAATCGACACTCAATGCAAAGACGTAACAACCAGCATCTTTTCCGCCCGATACACTGAAATGGGTAGTTCCATCTGGCCCTTTGAAATTTTGGATAACTGAGCCTTGGAAAATGTCGTTGGGAAGTCCATCAGAGGATTGATCATTCATTTGTTCCCAAGCACCATCCATTAGATCTTCAAATCCTTGATGTGAGAGAAGACCTACAAGCCAGTCCTTGAAATTGTATGCAATATATGGCTTGATTGGAGTGTAGATTGTATGACCATCAATTGTTTTTTGGTGCACCAGAACCCCATTACAAGCAGAGTGTCCATAGGCCTTGTATCTACAGACTCTAGCATACACGGGAATACCGTCACGGATGGTAGGAGCATAAATTCTATGGCATTTGAGACAAGTGGCATAAATTGTCTTCTTGCTCTCGAGGTTGAACTGGGCTGCAGCAGTTTGAATGTCACATGGGAAGTCACTGAGAATGGACTGGAAGTAGGGAAGACTGTTGATGTTATGGAGAAAGGGCTGAAGGCCTAGTACAGATGCAACCAACTCATTGACAAGTGCAATTGCCTTGAGGACAGTCATCTGTATGATGAGGCGAGTGATGTCAAACAACTAGAAACAACCTCTCTGAGGAAACTCCAGAATAACACTGCAGCAAACAACCATAATAAGTGATAATTGCACCAGGGATTTTACATGTCAAAGGTTGTCATGAAAGTGGTGAGCTGGGTTGTTGGACTGAGAATATAAACAATGATGGTCAATGAGATCTCACCTGTATCATATTCTCATCCATAAGGAACATTATCGCCCCTCCTCACTACTTCAGTCCAATAAACTTTGACTTCATCAAGTTTTTGCAAGGATTTTGCAATCCTGTCCTCCAATTCCCTGTGAATCTCCAGTAATCCCCCATCACCACCACAACCCTCTTGAATGAACTTTAGTTTATCCATTTCATTATGAATATGTAAACCAATATCATCGAGGTCCTTGAGGACACTGTCCATGCTGCATTGTGATGACAGTGTTGCAAGCTCTTCAACAGAATGAATGTGACGCTGCAACCGGACCTCCATTTCCTCCATGTGTAATAATGACTGCTGACCAGGCAGTGAGTGAGTCAATATGGGTGTGTATGCTCGACCTTTCACCAAGGAGGCAACAATGTCTGCTTCCTGAGACTGAATGGCTTGGCTCCGTGCTGTTTTGAGCAACTGTTGATATCAACTGTCTTCAAGCTTTGTCACTGAAAATTTGTCAGTTAGATTTGCAAGTCAATCATCATCTTGACATTTCTTCCAGACTCGAGGAGGGAGGTGATTGCCTCTTCCATTGGTTTCAAATGCTTTGCAACAAGGCACAGCTTGGAAGCGGGCATAGTATGATATCAATGTGACAGAGCTTCCAATGAGAATACAAGGAAAATTAAAAATTCGTGATTAAAGGGGGTAAGTCATTGTCAAGCATTGCATCAATTAATCATTTTTAATCTTAATCTATATGACAGATGGGAGAGTAGGCAAGCTAGCACTAACTGAAATACTAGTCAAGGTCAATTGCAAGGTGCTTGAGGTCATTTCCTTAATGCTAGTTACAGACACAGCCAAGGATGAAGCACCTAGCAAGAGGTCTTGCATCTGATTGCTGAGTTTGATCAAAGCTTCAGTAGCATGAGAAAGACCACCCCCAACTTCACCAAGAAACTTATAAACAATTCAGTAGAGTACTACTGGTTGGTGTAAGCATTCAACGTACCTGCCAAAAGTAAGGCATCCAGAACAAGTGGGTGCTTAACAGGATAATAGGGAGGGAGTGGAGAAACCAAACTAAGAGAGTGTGAAGCACCTTCTGTGATGCGCTAGTTTGGGTTTGAGGTGCAAAAGTCATGGACATGACAGGCCTATCATCAAAACTATAATCCTGATTGTCCATTATAGATTAATACTTTGTGTGACATGAAACTTGACTCACAACTTTCTCCCAAACATAGATGGTGGGTTGGGTACTGGAAGATCCACAGGCAATCAGATGCCAATGATCACCAAGGCTAATGGCAGCAACAGCCTGAAAAACATCAGAAGCTACCATCGTTGAGTAAGAAGTGATAACAGAATATAAGAAAGACCAACTTACGGTTTTATGAGATTAACTCCTGGCATAATCTTTGCATGGCTAGGTTGATGATTTGGACAAATTGTTGATCACTTCCACAAACGGCAAACTTGCCACCTTCAATATAAGTCACACCTTTTATAATGTGTTCAATTGATTTTGAAGGAATCGAGGTATGAAGATTGCCTGTAGAGAAATGATAGAGGTCGAAGTTGTTTGTGCAAAGGTTATCGACAAGTAACATGCTCCCATCTGGAGATATGGCTGTGTTCCTGCTGTACCTGGATAAGTATCTGTGAAAACCTTACAACACCAAATACTCACATTCCACCTAGAAGTAATTGCCTCCACTCAATTGTTAAATCCTCTCCATTCTGACAGACACTAAAATCCAGGTCAGAATTTTGTCATATTGTCTCACAGTAGATCCTTACATTTTGCCTCCTTCCAGGAAGGATGACAGAAGATATCGCTTTTCTGAACCAAAAAACTGCAACAATCAAGGTATGTCTGTACTGTCAAACTCCCAGAGAAGGATCAGACTTTCTGTATAGACATCAGGACACAATCAACAGTTCAGATGAAAACTCACTTCTGCAAAGCTTGAAGACTTTAAGTACCCTGGAATGGCTGGCCAGAGCAAGCCTTGCATTGATATTGTCATAAGCTTGAGCCTCGATAGGGTCATTGACATGGAATGGAAATGTTGTACTTGCTTCATTCCAAGCAAACATCTAATTGAAGTATGAGGAAAATTGTTTATAAACCAGAACAGTAAACATTTTGTACCGTTCCTTCCGTTGCTTTGGGGCAAAGGGTATGTGAACCTCTGCCTATGCCAACACTGATCCAATCTGAGAAACCCTCAGGTGATGAGTTGCAATGCAGCCATTTGATGGATGTGATCTGTGCCCAATTCTGACTGCGCATCACTTGAATGCATTGTAAGGTAGTAAGATCCCAGACTCAAACACAGTCATCATCACCTGTGGGCTTGAAGTGTTACTAACAACAACTGCTTGTTCAGAAGAAGAGCACAAACCTCCAGAGAGCAATATACAGCCATTGAGAGAGAAAGCAATGCAGTTAACTGCCTCTTGAGAGCCTTCCAAGTGGTGATGCAGAGTATAGAATTGAGACTACACCACAAGCATAAAAAGACAGGACTTATTATGATTTAACTATTGATGTACCATGAGTTTCAGAGAGTGTAAGGTCACAAATGACTTGAAGATTTGAAAGGCGATCTTTCCATCTAAAATGGAACAAGGGACAGGCTGGTGCTTGGAAACATCTGGACGGAACAAACAAGAGCCTTGTTGGCCTTGGCAACATTGTGCAACTCAAGGGGCAGTAGAACAAGGAATGGCAAAGTCATAAGAATAGGATTGACAAGAGATATTTTGATTACTATGCCTTATATCAAGAAACATTGCCCTCTTATCACCCATTGCATCCGCTTCAGGCCAGCTCTTTATCCCCCACAAGCCCAGATTACCCATCGTATTGTCTTTTCAGAAGAGCAGCTCCAACTCTCAATGATATGCAACGAGATATTGGATGAAGAGATTCAGCAAAATCCAGAGCTGAGTTCTAAATGTACCCAACCTGGAGATGAGCATTCATTCAGAGACAGCAGTGATAATCAACCTGACTTTGAAGACCGCCAACAGGCATGAGAATCTCAAGCATGTATGCCTGCAAAAGTTGATGAACAAGGGAACGTTCAATGATTGCGACATGTTACCTTCCAGAAATCTTCCGAAGTTACTGCCAGTGGCGGCAATCATTGACTCAGACAATCAGGAACCATGCAGCTTTGGTCTGGTTCACCTGAAACACAAGAAACTCAAATTTTCAAGAAGCCTCCAGGAGAGCCTGGTCATCCAAATGCAGGAGGGCACAATGTTGAAGGTGAGCTGATTAAGTTGCATTGGTCAAAAGCTCAATATAATGCTTTATACATGAGTTGGATATACATTCAAAAGGTTTCATCCAACTTATGTTTACTAGAATGCGGTCAAGTCAGAGGCGACCGAAAAACTTGACATGTCACAATCTTTTCAGTACCAGAAGCAGGAAATTGTTAAAGCTATATGCCAGTTGGTGAGAGGTTCAGTTTGTTGTATGCATACTCACTGATTATGACCCTACTGATAGCTAACTTATGACTCTCAATGGCCATCACTTGAATGCTACGAGGAGTGCTGGCCAGTGCGCAGCCTTTTAAAAATGGTACTGAAAACAGGAATGGATGCGCACAAGCATGCTCAGTCAAAACAAGTCTTGGAGGTAGTTGCATCTCATGGAAGAGGTGTTTCGGTATAGTAGATATGAAAGCAGCTTATGTCTCTGAACTTGTCATGACCAAATATCTGTATATCATCACAATTGTATGTAGAAACAAGCATGCAATGATAATGCAACAATTATAGCTAATTATGTAGAACAAACAAAGCCTCAATAGTCAAAATGTGAGCTGGTGACGTAAATCCCTGTGAGATTTTTGAGGGTCCAGCAGGGAGCACGGGCAACGCCTTGTTAGATCAGAGTGGTGATTTTATTCATTTTGTGAGCGAGAGCATGAGGTTAATGAGAAGGAGGGGATGGGATGGGACATACAGTAACAAAGGTTGCTGCTTTGCACTGTGTGTAGTCATTGAGGGGCTGCATTGTTGAGTCGCTCTTGAGAGCTTCCAGCTGCAAGGCAGCAGGAATGGTTGTTGAGGTACTCAGTGCAACCTCCAAACTTTCTTCCTGAGTGACAAATGTGATGTCACCAAGATGATGGTATGTCAAAAGTATTGCAAGTCCTATGTAACCGACAAAATTCAGCTGATCATCCAAGTATAACCAAACGTATAAAATGCACAAGATTGCTGATGTCCACACACTTCATGAGATATGGTTTTTAGTGTGAGCATTTCTAGGACTGGAATGGCAAAGGAAAGCTTTGGGGTGGTTAAGGGGCAAATATAGGTCGTAGAGGGCTTGCATAGTGGCTTTGGCTTGTAAGCATTAGGCACACGACTGTGGCCTTGGAGATTGTATGGAGATATCTGTGATGGTTTTAGGGAGGGTAACATGATCAGGAGCAAGGCATGGTATTTCTGTCCTCATAAGCAATTCAAGATGCACTATTAGAAGTTAGTTTGGAGAAACTATTAGTTGTCACAGAACCCACAGGACTCCCAGAGTATTTTCCCTTATATCTATCATGATCAAGGCTTTGTGAGAGAGCTTGTGAGGATGGCGCCATGCAATTCCTTGGAAGGTTCTCTTGTAGAGTATTGTTATGAGTGGAAGGACAGGCAGAGGTCATTATGAGACTGAGGATCGGTCAGATTGAGCGAGTTGAGTACTTGATCAAGTGTTACAGTGACACAGCACAGCAGCATCACACATTGAGTCGTAGTCGTCATAGCCTTGAGTTTTTTTGCTTTGTTATCCACAAGACCCACTAATATATTTCAACTCTTATTTCTAATAAGTATGGAGTGCAGATACCTTGTGGAATTTCCTCCTGGGGCTTGGTTCCATCAGCAATATTATGTTCCTGTAACATGAAGGCAATTGTCATGCATCATTTACTTAATATGCACCAGGCAGGTTACTTTGATATGTGGATAATGAGCTATGGGATGGAGGAACAGCTCAAACTCAAAGATTTAGAGAAATATGAGGAAATGTGCATGTTGAAAGCCAAATTGTGGCGACTTGGTCTTTGCTATGAATATTATTAAACCTTGTACAGCCTCAGTGTCAGTGTAGCTTTGTAGATAGTCACTGGTATGTAAATTTTTATTCAGTATTCAGTCATAGAGTTAAATTCATGCTAATCATGATTTGAATAACGAGTATTCAATTGAACGGAGCAAATTTGGAAAAAGAAGTTTGCAACAACAGTATGTGCTAGGGATGTCAATTAAATGTAGATAGTACAAAACAAGTCATAACTTTTCTGCCTCGGCCAATACATCCTCCAGCCCCACAAGATTTTGATCAACTTTTTCAATCATTCTCCTGCAAGTTGGGCATGTTGCAAAGGGTCTGTATTCAATCCACCCATCAATACACTCTTTACAAAAGAGATGACCATCCACATTAGACTGAATAGGATCAGTGACAATTTGAGAATCAAAAATTGACACCTATGTCATTAATGGTAATTTGGCAACATCACGACAGATGCTGCAAAGAGTGAGACCCTTTAAGACTGGAATTAGCTGGAATCAGATGGTAAGTTTGACAGCAAATAATATGATGTCCAACATACAGACTGTTGAACATGAAAAAGATGATCTTGCGACTCCATTGTATGAGATAATTGCTTTGAGTATCAGGATTAGTCTGAGTTGAGGAGATGAATTCTGATTCACACTTCTTTACGTTCATTGACCTCTATGAATTTAGCCTCCCTAAGCTCCTCCAGTTGACACTGTACATCTGTGTGCAACTAGAAAAATGATGGGATTGAGTGCATGCTTCTTATACAGGAACACTCACTACTCGTAATGCACATAATAATGCATTGATATGGTTCTTTTCTGCAACAACTTTAGCTAATGCATCCCGTAAAACACTGGGCTGCAACATGGAGCTCAGTGATGGTAAAAACACTGATCACCCAGCATAGTCTCACCTGATTACTAGTGGAATCAGTTGTTGGTAGTCTCATTTGACCACATGGATTGAGTGCAGCATTGTATAACTTGGCATTTTCACTTCGTCAATAAGGCTGGATGCCACCGGATTTCAGAGCTTTCATTCTTGGAGCCATGGGTTATCACTTCGATTCAATAAGATGCCCTTCTACAAGTATTCAGTACTCACTCAAGGTGCTAGAAGTAGGCACAAAAATGGAACAAGGCACTCAATCATAGTATAAGGTGCCAAATCATGGCGAAAGGAATTTCCTGGACGTCTTCAGGGTTGAGTACAATGCATTCCAACCAGGGTGACAAAGTCCAGATAGCAACCAGCAAGAATACAAAGCAGTGGGCCAGGGGCGCTATAGGCAAGGTACAACAGAGACTACATCCAAATATGGCTTGTTGTGTGTCCCGTGACAATTATTCTTCTCTTTTCGACAACTTTCATTACAGTCGTCAGTACTCATTTCCTTCCAGCATATGACATTCAAGCAATCAGGTGAGTACAAGAACATCTTGAAATGACTGTCAGGCACATTCTCTATTGCTCAGGGCCCGATATAAAATCGTGTACATCTTTTCTCGCCGACAAATTTGTGTGTCTGAGTGTCCAACTCATACAGACTCAGACTCTTCAGCAATAACTTGCACTCTCAATACCTTTCAATTTTTTCTTTGGAGGTCCTCTCCTCCTTTGAGATACCCAATCACAAGATAATCACTCTGATGACCCTCCCAATGGACATATCTACAATGACAGTACTTTACTGACAATCAAGGAAATAGAGGACTCTACAGCTGATAGTTCAGCAGTGTCCTCTCAACAGTTTTCCAATTCCATCATGCCACCTCCCCGCCAAAAGGTGTCAACCCATTGCTTCTCTTCTTTGCATGTGCTGCTTTTGGTCCATGGTAAAACTTCATCTGTAGAGGCAATGGTGCGTAGGGTGAGTACTTCTTCTATCAATGCAAAAAAAAGCAATCACATATGTTTTCTAGAGCAACACCAATCAGCAGTCTGGCAACGTTGAGGTCAACTCAACTGCAGTACTCTTCAACAGTTCTAGTGCATCTGTTTCGGGAGTGAGGCACCTTATTTTCAAGTGTACTTTGCCTTGTATTATGAATTCTTAATTTCCAGAATATATTGACTTGAAAGCGCAGAGGTGGTGACAGTTTATCTACCAACTATGAAGACACCGAGATTGCTGCAGATAGTGTATGTATTTGAGAAAGTTAGCACATATTTCACTATTAACAGTTTATACCAGAGTTACCGCCATTGCACTAAGGTTAGAGTCATTCAAGATCCTATGCTGTGCCTTCAGAACAATCATGTAAAGTTATATATTTTTGCCTATTCTATTTGTTGTTCACCTCTTGTGGCTTAGCTTTCAAACCAGCTGAATGAGGAGCAGGTCAGGGTCAATGCTCTCAACCATCAGCTATCACAGGTAAGAATATTCTCAATCATTTCCAAAGGCCCCACTTCAAAAAGATTCTTTATTAGATACAACAAGAACAAGTAGCAACTGCCTGGCATGCAAGAGGAATATATGACAGAATGTCTTCCCAATTGCAAGCTGTCACTAGTGAAAGAGATTCAGCAGTTGAAGAATTAACAGTGGTTGCTCAGGCCCTGGATATGGTATCTCCTACCAAAGAACATGTTGAATTGTCTCTTGTAGCCAGCAATGAGCTGGCTCCTTCCAACCAAATCTTGCCCACCAACAGTCTTGTTCAGCACGCCCAGGCTCTCCAAGCTTCAGTCATTGCATCACAGGCCCTTGATGAGCAGAATCAAGATTATGAACATTGATTTACACATGAGTACGAGCAATGCTTGTGACAGGCACTTGATGAACGTGAGCAGCGCTATCAACAGGAATTCAAAAAATGACTTCAACAGGAGTGTCAAATTATTTCAGTGCAGCTGGAGGTGGCTACTCAACAGCGGTTGCAGGAACTTGAGCGCAATCATGAGCAATCATACCAATCACTAATACATTGCATGTGAGAGGAACACCAGCAGGAAACTGTGGAGCTCACTAGAGCCTGTGAAGGACTGGAGAATAGGATCTGAGAACTAGAACAAGTTGAAATTCAGGCAAGTTTACATTAAATATAAATACCTTCAAGGTCAACTGAATTCAGAAATAACAGGAATTGCAAGAATGCGAGCAATGCTTTCAAGAAGAACTCAAGCAACGCCTTCAGCTGCAACAACAGAATCTTGCAACACAAACAGCAGCTGAAATTCAGCAGCGCTTGGATGAACAGAGTCACATCCATGAGCAATCTCTCCAAGCTCAAGTGAGTCGATTGGAAGAGGAGCACTGGCAACAAATCATGGAGTCTACTGTTGCTCGCAAAGAAATGGAGAGCAGGATTCAAGAACTTGAGGAAGTTCAAATTCAGGTATTATCGTTCATTCTTTTTGGAACAAGTATTGTGATTTTTCCCTTTTATAGGCAGCAAATGCAATTGAGCAAGCTTGTACTTCTGCTGAAGCAGCTTCTCGCTCTGAGACAGCCTTTGAATCCATTCTCAACCACAATACTGAGGTTATATCAGACCTTCAAGAACAAGTTGAGGTAAGTTGAGTTATATTCATGAAGAGACTTGTTTCTAACTATAAGCACAGTGTCTCGAAGCCCAGACTGCTTCCAATAACTCCCATCATGTGTCAAACATGGCTACAGACCCTTCTCAAGTTTCACAAGCCAGTAATTTGGACCCTTCTGTACAACATCCATCAATTTTAGACACCTTGTCAGATCGTGCACATAACAGACTTCCGGCAGATTCTCAATTGACTAGAATCCATATATGTATAGTTCTCTCAATAACAAGTCTATCCCGTAATTCATACTTTCTACTAGGTAACCAAAGAAGTAACTCAAGACAGGCATTCTCAAAGATGAGTCTCCTTTGAGTTAGCAAGTATTGAAGAGACAATCTCCCCCCTTCTCTGGATATCACGACTATACTCTTCCATGACTCCCCAAACTCCTCATCTACGTCTTCCTACTCTGCAGCCTTCATCTCCTGCTTTCTCTGTGCCTGCCTCAAGGGCTCTGCACTCTTCACCTCTACGCCAACCATTGACACCAGTTCTTGCTCCGCATCAAGATTCTATTCCTGATCTCAATTCTTCTAGTGCCTCAGCAGCTCGTAACCACCAAAGACCAAGTGGAGACAATTATCTCCGCTCTCCCTCTGCTTTAAATCAAGCTTCAAATCATGTTTTGAGTCCAACACCATCTCACAGGTCTATGCCAGGATTTGCAGATGATGTCTACTCCATGTTAACTGACCTTACTGGTGCTGTCAGCTTATTGCATGAAGAGTGGAGCAAAACCCAAAACTCATTTTCTGCCATGAACATACCAGCAGTTTCTGTTTCTCGAGGGTATCCCGTCATTCCCCTTACAAGGCTCTTTCCAACCGACACATTAAAGAACGATCCTACATTGATATGATGGCAAGTCTCAATATGGATTCAGTTGTTGTCCTTTACTTACACTGTGCAATAGAAAGTAGTTCACGATGCATTGAAGCCCAAGCTGGGTATCACACATGATAGAGACATCAAAGAAGCAACAAAAGACCATCAGCATATGGCATCCCCTGAGGAGGTTGACAATTTTGACAATGGTGTAATCCCTGCCCCCTCATTGACTCCATTCCATCCTTACTGGGATGAGATACGGTGTCTATAGAACAAATCGCTTGCTGAACAGTTTACAGATGAGATCCTGGCTGCTGACAAAGAACTGGGTAGTGAGACAAGAGAGGATGTCAAGACTCACTTCTTTCAGCATCTGTTAACCCTCAAGAAAGAGCTCAAATGTCAGACTCCTCGATCTCATGAAACTGAAGTCCAAGCAACTCAACGAGCAGAGTGGCAACACCAGATCACATTGGCAAGGGGCCGCATGCAGAATCGCCAGTTGACTGTAAGTCTTTTTTACTCCATGAAGTATGACTGAGCTGATCCTTGGCAACATAGCTCTTCAAGTCTCGAGAGCAGATATGCAGAGAAGGGTTTAACAAGTCTGACCATGCTATTTGGGAAATACTCCTTCAGCTTGTTCTTACACTTGGGTCAGAAGGACAGAGTTCTAATGAATCTGAAGATGAACCTGAAACCTTCTCCGTTCGGTGCTGGCCCTGGCATAATGAGCACATTACAGAACTCCTCCAGTTCATCGACAGTCATCGGGAGACCTTGAACAACTATGGCAATAATCAGTCTGGAAAGTCTTTTAGGAAGAGAGAGCGCAAGAGCAACCCACCACTCACCCAGGATCGGCCCATTATGAGGCTACCTCATAATCTCTACAGCAATGAGTTTCTCAGCACAAGACATCTGGACCAACTCTGCCACCTGGATGTTTAAAGTGCCATTGAGTTGCCTGAATTTGAAGAGTATGTTCTGTCCTGGAACCCATTGTGAATTGATGCTTATCTCATGTTGGTTCCAGTGAACAACCAGCACCACGTCCTGGACCATCATGCCATACATCATCATGCACCAGACCATATCATTTATATTACAAGTATGTATATTGCCTGTTTTCACACTTACTGTATTCACATGGGTCACAGTAGTGATGCAGATGCCTAGTCAACAAAATTCTGACTATAAATGACCCAGATTCTGAATTGAAAGGTAGTAGTAACCTGATGCAGCAAGGCAAACTTAAATTTTAGTAATACAAGTTATGAGATTCTATTGCTAACACAATACATATGCATCATCATTTCATTGAATTACTTCACTCAATGTTCAAAGATAGATGTAGACAGACAATATATATTTGAAGCATGGAGAGATCAACATCATGACAATGATAATAACACCTAGCCAATCATTGGCGATATCGATCACACTCCTTGTTCTCTTGACCCACCACTTCTCTCACTCATCTTGGAATCAGCTTACTTCTCATAATCTAGGCATGGTGACCATACACAATTTCAACCAGGCAGCCAGTACACGTCAATATGTCAATTAATATCATCTCTGAAAGGTCAAGCTATTCTCTAATTCCCTGCTGCAGGCCTCCTATTTGAACGTGACTTTTGTGTTGGTGTATGAATTGTTCTTTCTCAATATTAATGTCCCTGCATTTCTCCTCAACCCCAACTCTACAGACAATCATTCTCACTTCAAGCAACTACGCAACAAACATACGACAAGGACATGATTATCTCAAGTTATGAGGAGGTGCAGTGTTATTTGAGCTTGGGGAACCAACAGCTGCCGATTGAGAGTCATCTTGTGGCGGGTCATGGATATGCAGTATGTGGAGGTCATGTTGGGAAGTGCGAGAAATAGGGATGAGGCCTGCTGTGCGTCACTTTTCCAAATTCTTCTACAAGTATTTGGCTTATAATCATGATCATTGCAGGTATGTCCACATGCTACCTGGTTTATATAGCGTTGGTGTTGACTATCTGACAACTTGACACTGATTCTGACATTCACATGCTCCTTGAGAAGTGGATGACAGGGATGTTCCAGAGTCTGGAGCTGAGGCAAATCATTTCTCATTGTGATGTCCACTCCTACTCTACTCTCAAAGTTGATATCATGTGTCTTCCCTTCCTATTGCTGGGTGTTTACTGGTGCACTTCAAGGCAATCGTCAACTCTCAGGATCTCCTCGACATATTTTGTGAAACCCTAAGCAAACCAAGATCTACAAAGTCTAAGAACCTCAAACTCTCTTATGTGCTCAATAAGTTATCAACTTCATGGACGAAAATGACGTCCAAAGAATAGATGATGGTACAGTTATTCCTGTTCATGCGACTGGGGACTTTAGGAGTGTTGGATTATGTTTTTGTCAATTGTGTCCCATGTACCTATGATTGCTCTACAATTATTATTAAGGTTGTATCCCACTTCATGTCCATGCCGAGCTGCTGGTGACTTCCTAATCTACTCTCTCAGTGACTTGCTGATCAAGTCAATCTCTGTTTCTTTGACCTTTCTTGAGTGAAAATACATATTCTATTTTTTTCTGAACATTTTCCGCTGTAAAATTGTTTCAAGTTTCAATTATTCATTTACAGAAGAAAAAGGATAAAATTATCAAAGAAAAACATAGAAAGAAAAAGGTTCCATCTTTCGATGCATACTTTGAAAGTAAATTTGGTTTCTTTTTTCTGAAGAAATATGTAATGAAATATCAGAAAGATTTCCATGCTGTTTATGATGGATAGAGAGTGGTAAAGAGATATCATTTTGCCACAGGAAAGGGTTTGGATGAAGGTATAAAATTTCCTTAATTTTACTACAAGAAGTTGCTTACATATTTCCTGCCAAAAAATGACATGGAAGTAGCATGACAGCTTTTGTTGTCACTTTTTCCAAGGGAAACATGTTCTGGCCTCAGCAGTGATGGTTCTTCTTGGTCTTGCATCTTCATTGGGTGGCTGGGCTGATATGGCATGCTTGGTTGGTGTTACTCAGCTTTTGTGAGCTCCATGTCCTTCCATCTGTCTTTTCCTCTTCCCAAACTTCCCCTAGCAGTCTGCACATGGTTTGTTATGGTGGACAACTTGGGTTTGGGTGGCCTGGCATAGGAAACAGTGTGTGATTGTGGTGTAGGGGCAGTATCATTGTGATAGGTACCCATGGCTGTCCTCAGAACCAGTTAGATTCCTAGCCAGGGTGCTGAGCATAGCCATTTATCAGCCATCAATGCATGATCAGGTTCTCTCAACATCAGAGCTACTGTTCTGCTGGCATTGTTGTGGTGCATGTTTCTGGGCTCATTGGCTTTCTTTACCAGGTATGTGCCCTATGCCTACAGTTTTTGGCATTTTCAAAGCTTGCAGTTTTCAGCTTTCTTTGGGTATCTAGGCTTTTTGTATCTCTCTAGCATTTTGTCCTATCTCATGGTATGACACAGGCATATTGCCTCCCCCACACCATTTTACTGACTGCCCCCAGTCAGGTCTATGCATCCCCAAATGTTGTCATCACCCAATCATATCAAAAACTTCAATGAAAGCAATTTTTCTTTCTTTTGACAAAGATAATTTTCCCTTCTTTGCCCTCAATCACACCTGCCATCCCATAAAGATGTGCTCAAAACCACCTTCCACCCTTGAGTCATGGCATTAAACCACCCCACTCCAACTGCCCCTTGTAGAACCCCTACTGGTCCTGCTGCCAAGCTACCTTGTGTCCCTTTATCTGCTCATCCTAACCCTGCCCAGAGTTCACCCAACAACTTTGGTATACTCAAACACTTGCTTAATTGTGATGCTAATCAGTTCATCTTTGCTGTCCTTCAGTTTCCCATGTTTGCACAGGCCATTTTTGCATCTGTGGAGTTGCAAGCACCTTTTCTGGCTCTGGGGCTGATTGCACTCAATACCTAAGCACAATGCAACTTGTGAGTTCTCCCCTTTCCTTCTTTCCACACATTGCTGAGCAAAAGGGTCTGTTTGACAGCCTTTCTGCCATACTTCCTACACTCAATTGCAGCACTGCCAATGATCCTGCCAACATGCAGTCCTTCTTAACCTTTGCCAATGTGGTCACTCAGATTGAGAAGAACTATGGTGAGCTTCAATGCAAATGCAAGGCTGAAGAGGTTCATCTTTTTCTTCTCTTCCTTCTTCCTTATTCCTTATCCCTTGCCTGCTTTTTAGTAGAAGCATCATATTAAGGATCAGGATGTTGAGATGTTAGGTCCATCTCCTGCCCATTCTGACAAGTGCAAAGCTGACATAAGTTATAGCTTCTAAACTTGACCATCTTGCTCATTGCTTCAACACACTCAACCTCCACCTCTTTCATTCCCAGACCAAACCCAAGGGCAAACTTCAACTCAAAAAGGTTAAAGTTTTTCCAGCTTTAGGTATACTCCCTTTTCTTATTCCTTTTTCATCAACCACCTTGAGCTTCCTTCTTCCAGCCAATCACAAACCTGGGAGCAATGCCATACTCTTGCTCCTTGGTCATGTCGATGTTCCACCTCTTGGGACCTTGCTCTATCAAGTTCTTGTTTAAAATCTGATACTTCAGTGGCTACTGCACATAGATAGCCACCTCTAGTGTCAATTTGATCTGCAAACTCCTCAAGTGCTAAGGGTTCCCAATCCTCCCATCCTGGTTCATTGTTGGTTTTAACTGGATATTCAAAGTGCATAGTCTTTGGATTGTCTATCAACTCTGGATTAACAGGTGGGTACTCCTCATCTCCTGGCCACTTGAGCCTCCTAGACAGGCCATCAACACTAAAGGTTTTTCCTGGCACATGCCTTGAAGTAAAATGATAGAGTAGTACATCTTCAATCCATCTCATGATGGTAGCATTAGGTCCTACTCCAGGATTGCTTAGCATTCCTTTCAAATACTTGGCATCTGTCTCCACTACCAGCTTGCTACAGCCAACTAGCCAATATTTATTAGCTTGCAAGGCTCTCATCAAACCATAAAGTTCTCTTCTAGGTTGTGAGAATCTTGCCTCCCATTCATTCAAAGTGATGGATCCTAGCTTAGCACAAGTGCATTGCTTAGGATTGTCTGGAGCTTCCTGGAATATTCCAAAGCCCACTGCCATCCAAGAAGTGTCAACTGATAAGACCACTGAACCTCCTGACTCATAGTCAAGTGGTTTTAGAGGTGCACTTGCAGCCAGCAACTTCTTCAACTGAGCCATTGCTGACTGCTGTTCCTCACCTCAAACAAATGGTGTGTGGTTTTGAGTCAATTTGTTGATGGGTGCAGCCACTTTGGCATAGTCTTTAATGAACATCTTAAAGGTACCACAAGTACCTAGGAAAGCTCTGACATCTGACTTGTCCTGGCAATCACCCCACCCCATAACAATGGCCAACCACTTGGTCTCAGGTTTTTGTTCCTCATAGAAACACCTGTGTCCAACCACTACAATCTCATCTGCATAGACTACTGACTACTTCCCAGAAAAGGTTCCTCCAGCATATTTGATTCTTTGAACACTCTGTTTACATTCTGCAGATGTTCCCATACAAATCTCCTGATGCCTGGATTTTCTGGAATAACTTGATAGCCTTCATCTGGCAATTCATACCTGTGAGGTGGACCTCTGATTGGCACATCATCAATATATGGCCAAGTTACATGAGATATCTCATCTTTCAAGATGAACGTAATGTCAAAGATTCCTCCACAAGCTCTGCCAGTGAAATGACTAGCTAATTCCTCAGTTGCTGGTGGCAACCCAGAATGTGCTGTAGTCACTTTGTTTAAGGTTCCAAGCTATGAACTATTCTCAGACTCTCACCATCCTTCTTAAATACTGTAAACCACTGGGATCTGTATGAAGAGTTGGATGGCTCATACTCTCCTGCCTCAATTTTCTGCTTTATCATCTGGCAGATCTTATCTCTGAGTCCAGGAGCAATGGAAATGTCCTTCAATACTCAGGGGGTGTGAGGAATTACTGGCATCACCATAGGAGGGAAGAATTCCTCCTTAAGCCTACCTCTTTGAGAATCATCCCATGCAAAAGCCTCATTTTGCAGCATCATTAGATGATGTACTGCCTTCATCTCCTCTGGCCATAAGAAACCATCACCATGTACCTGGTCAATGATCTCCTTGCACTCAGCAGTGTACCTTCCTGTGGGTTTGAAATCAGGTGGGTTTGGGTCCAACTTTGGCATGTCTGCTAGTGGATCTCCAGTGATACACCTTTCAATTCTAAACTCCTCAGGAGAGGTCCCTAGTACAGGTTTCACCTTTCTAGCAACAGGTTTGTATTTCTTAGAAAATACTTGTGCAGTTTCCCCCACACCTACTTCTAACTCTAGGCTTTCCTGCTGAACTAAAATCTCCTCTAACTTCTCTGGTATCTGACACAGCTGCCCATTTAGATAGGCTGACAATGTCTTCTCATCTCTTTTTCCAACACCTCCCTCTGCAGCAAAGGCCTGCAGATAAACATCTCTCAACTCCTGGTTCTTGAATCCACTATTACTTATAGTGTATCCAGTTACCACTACTTCGTCATTCTCCTTTTCCCCCAACACCTCCCTTTTGCACCTTCCCTCTTTGAAGAGTGGGTAGGGCTGTCCAGCAACCAGTATTAGGATTTCTGATAGTTATGATGGCACTGCCACCTTGAAGGTTTTGTATGTTGCTTTCTGTCAGTGTGTCAAAAGGACAACCCAACAAGACAGTATAAGCTGGCTTGACAAAGATATGCACTTGTAGATAAATAGTGAAGCCTTTAGCAAAGGTGAATGGCACATTTTTGGCTAAACCAACTGATGTATTCACTTGACTGTTGGCACTCTCCATCCTCAAGCATATGTCTGGGTCTCAAGTCATTCCTAAACAAAGTGCATCATCTAGTACCATACAGACTATCTGAGAACCACTATCTAGAATTGTCTCCACCTGCCCCCTCTGATTGACAATGGGGTTCAAGGATCTCAACACTTGCAAATCTCTAGCCACATACACCACTACTGGCTTTTCCCCTGGAGGGATATTTTTCAACTAAGTGGCTACACAATCCTGATGCACTACTGCACCAGTAGGCAAATCATCCTATGTCCCATCTGCAATGAAATAGGTTGCCATTGGTAGGTCATTGACATCTACTTTGTCAGGTGGTTTCTTCTCCCTTACAGTCTGCTGTTGAACTGCTACCCTTGCAATATTGGGATCCCTAGACTGAGTCCCTGATTTGAGAGTCAATTTTTGTATAATTGCTTCTCTTAATCCAGGAGCCACATCTAACAGTTCTCCAGTACTGAAAGGTACAGTAGCCTCCCAGAGCCTATCAATGGTCCTATCCCACTCCTTCCTTGTTCCTATTAAGGAACTTTTAATGGTGTCCTGCACTGGCAAGTCTGGTCCCTCATTGAGGGCTGGAACCTTCTCAAAAGGTAGATCCAGTTTTGGTGCAACTTTAGATGGAATCACCAGAGTTAGCTTTTCTTTCCAGGATTTTTCAGGGGTTCTCTCTGGTAATGTGGATACTCCTGTTTTTGGGTCAGATTCTAGATTTGGTTATTGTTGAATGTTTCTTCCAGAAGCTCTAAAGTAAATTTTCCAAACACTGGCATTGGGAATCCTTAGACTTGTTCTCTTTGGATCTCCCTCTGCCAGGTGAGTAGCTAAAACTCTAGAACTTCTGAATAAACTTTGGATCTCCCTCTGCAAGTTGTGTGATTAAGCCACAGCCTCCAGAGGTTGCTCTTACAGTGTGGCCACTTTGAGGCAGAGTGATTTGCTGCCAATTGTCCTTGCCTGTCACAACCCGTCCCCCAAAACCCCGCACATCGTCCATCAACCCCCCAAACCCCCAAAAAAACCCCCAATGCTCCGCCGAACTTCCGCCCATGCCCCGCGCCTATTTCGGCTAACTCCGACGCCTCCCTGGCTAACTCCGATGGCCCCCTGGCCAACTTCAGTGCCTTCCCCGCAGCCACTGACACTTACCCTGGGTCTACCAAACCCTGAGAACCACCCCCGCTGTTCCCGATCTTTGCCACCCATCATCAACTCAACACCCTGGTTCCTCCGACTTATTCCGGAGTATCACGACAACCTCGGGGCGACCCGCATTCCCCAATGATCCCATCAATGTATCAGCGTGGCCCGATCCTCAATCACAACCGACACCCGCCCACTCCGTCGAGCTCCGCCAAGCCCTGCCGCCGCAGCCGACGTACCCCGAAGTTCTCCAGTAGTCAGTATATAAGTCATCGAGTAGCTCTTCGTACTCTAGTCTTGATATTGCTTAACGTTACCTATGGTCTGATTGTTTCCTTCTCGTGTTTCGTGTCTCGTTTTCCTATCTCAGTCTCCCGGCCTTATCTCAGTCTCCCGGTCTTATCTCAGTCTCCCGGTCTTATCTCAGTCTCCCGGTCTTATCTCAGTCTCCCGGTCTTGTCTCGTCTCCATTTTGTTATCGTTCTTGTTATTGTTTCATATCTCTATTCGAATCTACTCTTGTTCCATATCAACCCCATCCCATTTCGTCTGACGCTGTCTCGGTGACTCCGTCTGGCCATTGTGCCCAAGCCCTCGTCAACCCTAACGACCTCACAAACTCCGCGATTACGATTATGAACCCCGACACTCCTTCACCAGGTCCGAACCTCGCTCTTCGCTCGGTCCCGGACTCCATCAACTCCAAATGATCTCCCATCAAACCAGGGCTCCGTTCCCATTGATCACACAGCCGCCTACCCCTTCGCTTCCGCGAATCTCCCATATGGTCTTCTGCCTGAACCCTGCCAAGACCGTCTCGTTTCCTCGCAATCCGACTTCTCCGGACCTCCCCGAGTCCGTCCGGATCACACCCCACCAACTATCCGCATGAGCCATCAGTGCCCAAAACGTCTTCGAGTGTTTGGTTACCAGTGCAAGGGGATCACGCCCGCCTAGTAAGGACTCGCCCAGTGCAGCTGAGCCCCCGGGGTCAGCGGAACCTGACATTGCCACCTCTAACATGAACACATCCAAGTCAAAGAAATGTTTGCAGTGGTCTATGCAATTCTATGCTGAAACAAGTCTTTCAAGGGTCATTATGTTGTCTTTCATGTTGATAACAAAGCTGTTTTTAATGCAATCCAGAACAAATTGATTAGGTCTGTGACTACAATGAAATTTGTCAAGCACCTGATCACCTTGGCTTGCCATCTTGACTTCTCTTTCTCCTCTAAGTGGCTTTCATCTTTTGAGCACTCTGTTGCTGATGCTGCTTCCTGTTTTTCTTTTACGTGCATGTTCTCCACTGCCTCCTGGCTCAACAAGAAGCCAGCCTTGAAGCACCTCCAGCTTGGTAAGTACCAGAAAAACTGCAAACCCCCAGACCATTGCATTTTACTTATGATAGAGGGTTGTGGTCAGCACTCAGCACACCTACTCCATAGGCCAATGCCGATTCCTCCTTGACAACAATCTTTACAATGCCAATGGCTCAATCCTCCCTGTCTCTGAAAGGGCCATCCTTGACTGGGTTGCAAGCCTTGGTGGCCACATTCAACCCAAAACAATCAAGGCCTACTTGTCTGTAGTACACTCCCTCCATGTCAATGCTAACCTGTCCTTTTCTGCTACCAAATCCCTGCTGGTCCAGCACCTTATCAGAAGCATCAAGCAGTACCATGGGAAATGTGACTGCTGCCCCATTCAGCCCATCACTCTCCTCATACTCTCTGCCCTCCTTGCTCACCTCAAACCCAGCATCACCCCAGGCCATACCACAATATATGCAGCATGCTGCCTGGCCTACTCTGGTCTCTTGCAGAGTGGGAAATTTACAGTGGGAAAAGCAGTAAGTATAATCCCAGCCTTAACCTCTCATGGAACTCTATTCAGCTCTTCCCGATTGCAAAAATGCCACACATGCCAGATTCATCCTACTTGCCTCTGAAACTGACCCCTTCCAAAAGGGCATCACTATCACTGTGGCAGCCATGCCTGAACACCTCACCTGCCCCATCACCACCCTCAAAAGCCCTGCACACCAAGTTGCCTCATGTAGGCAACATCACAAAAAAGGCAGCTAGAATTTATGGTCAAACATGGCCACCACAGAGGACTCATGAGATCTCACAGGAATAATTTCTGAGTAGTATGCTAACACCTTATTTGGTATCTGAATTCATGATATTCCAAAGTCATCATGAGTTGCAATATATATATTCTTTTTATAATTTTTCTAAAATGAGCAAATGGGAGACATCCTTAGATTACAATTTATTTTTTCCTCAACGTGAGTGCTTTGTGGGGTCTACTATATTATTTTGCAAACATCCAGCAATCTCAATATATGTGTAAGTATCAAGGGGTGTTATCCAGGTCAAAGGCTGTGATCTGACGCACACTGTGATACCATTCAGCCAATTTAAACCTCACAATCCATACAGATTCATATATCGATACGATGTTAATCCGAATGTTTAGTATTACATGTATTGAAGTGAACACTGCACCCCTCTTTGGACAGCCAGATGGCAAAACCCCCTCTTACCAGTACTTTGTCAGCACCATCCCACAAAGTGCTATTCCAAGCAGGCATCAGCCCCAACAAGTATGCAGGACACAACTTCAGACAGGGTGCAGCTTCCGCAGTCGCAGCCGCAGGGTACTCGGGTTATGAAATACAGCTGTTAGGCCGGTGGCGCGGTGAGTCATACAAATTGTACATCAAAAATGATCCATCTTGGATCCTCCACCTTTCTTCCCTTCTTCACATGTATCACATTCACTTTGTGCCTTTCAAGCCTCCAGCTCTTCAAGACTACACAGCCATGGCTTGACCTGAGAGAGGGAACCGGCACTCGAGAACTCTTTGTACTCAAGAAATATCATTTCTTTCCGCAAGTCATGGCCGACCTTGAAATTTTAAATCATTCACTCTTGGAACTTCTTCATTCACTCATCTGCCCTTCTCGATATATTTCATTTCGCAGCTTCGAATTAATCACACCACTGGCTGCCCTGATAATGGACCTGTGGAGTCAATATGGACAACGATTTTGATTCAGAATATAGATAGATGACACAAAATTCTGGAAGGGGTAGTACTTTAAGTGGTTTGACCCATCCCATACTGCTACTCCGCGGAGCACATGCGACTGTCACACGCCCCTACACCCCTCCCCCAAACCTGTAAAAACTATGTAGCATCTCCATGCTGCCGCGTGACCACGCCAATTACACACGCCGCAAATAAATCTGCGGAGAAACTTCTTTCACACAACACTCAAAGCACGCCCATATCATTGCATTCATTCTCGTTATCTGCACGCATGTCTCAATGCGCATTTTGCAAGGTTATCGTACCTTCAGTCAGAAGTGAAATAGACACAAGGTCTTGAGGTATGGAAAAGCTACTGTCTAAGTCGTTATCTCCATCGAAAACCCTGCTACTACAATTATCCCGTATTATTATCACTTCTGAATATCCATCTACGTCCCGTGGTCGTAAATGATCAGAGCAATCTCGCATTATTACTATTAGTCTTATAGATTACACCACTAACTCCCCCTCGACACTTTCTGGCTCCAGCGCTAGCTGTTGAAGGACAATTTCATATCGGTTTTGGTCGACCTTTTTCAGATACCTCAGAATCTTTGCGCGTTGATGTACAAGCATACGAAGGCCACGAAGGTTCCCAAGGTCTCGTTTAAATGTCGTCAAATGATTCCATAGATTTCGAATCCTGTATGTTAGAAGGGCCGCTGTAGATAAAGACATAGTGCATCAGATCAACATTAGGAATAATAACGGGAGAGTACCACGAGCCTTGAACCTCAGAACGACCTGGGTCAAACGGGTTTTGGGGTGTGGAAAAGGCCTCAATAATACGTCTGCGATTCTCGTATGCAATACCAGCCGCGTTTGCATTCCGGAGGTCTATGACTCTCGCAAAAGCATTAGCTTTTCCGTGTTCCTTCACAATGTTCTTCCTCCAAACATTCTGCTCCTCTTCGAGCGATTCAATTGAAACGTACTCAGGGATTGCATCCCCCGTCCCCGTGCTGTTTGTCGCAGGGATTGCATTCCCCGTGCCCGTGCTGTCCGTCGCAGGGATTGCATCCCTCGTCCCCGTGCTGTTCGTCGCAGAAATTGCATCCTCCGTCCTCTTCTTGTCCTTCACATAGTCCTTCCCGCCCATCGAAGTGAGTATAGGTAATGACTTGAACAGCAGCTGCTTCTCCGCCTCGCCGACGCCGAAATTGAATTGCTTCGGAAGGTATACAGTTCCTATAGTTTGTTCTGTGGGTACAAGCTCGTTGCTTATGCCCAGTTCCTCCTCAGTGATGAGAATTTTTGCGAGGAGACATTTTTCCCATTCCCCCTCTTTACCTCGTCGCATACCCAGGATAACATGAGGCTTATTTTCTTGGGCTTCTCTCTGACGCTCTTCTTGCTTCACGATGTTGGACTTTCTTATTGCACGCGCGACATGCTGGCGCGACGACTGACCGCGTAGGACAGCCGAGGTGTGAAGTGAAGAATGTGAACTCGAAGATACGATTATTCGCGAGGCTAGTGATTCTATACATCAGCAAGGCTAAAACCGTTCCAAAACCACTCACGTTGCGCCCAGCACGCTCTAAACATACCCGCCGATACCGTCGTCGTCAATCTTGGAGAACTCAACACCCGAGCCATTCGGAAGAGGCGAAAATTCCAAGTCACCTGACTGTGGGAACGACTCAGGGTATATAAACTTCGATTTTCTCTCTTCTTTTTCTTTCACGGGAGAAATGCCACGCTGACCGTTGATAGCACTCGACCATCGAGATCAGTGCCAGTGACCTCTTTTCATAGGTCCTGTTCTTCCAAGAGAGGCTTCCAGTGTAGGAAGTGTCGACGTCGACGCTTTGTAGGACGCGGCATGTCGATTTTTTGCTGGTACAGCTGTTCCCCTCCGTATAGTCTTATGGATACGCTACAATATACCCTTTTGCATCAAATTGCTTTCATATCTTGTTCGAAATCTGCGGGAGAAAATTCAGTCCTGACGAGGGACCTTGAAAATCAATACTACGACCATTGACCGTGAGAACCTGTCGATCAAGGATTATTTTCGACATCGTACTTTTATCGTCCAGCACCGGACACATCACGTCCCTTTCTTTACACAATGGCGCCGACGAGGAAAACTACTTCGCCCGGCAAAACCAAGTCTTCGGGCTCTGGCCCCAAGATATCCCTCACCCGTGTGAAGGGCGAGAATTTCTATCGCACGGGGAAACAGGTCGCTCGCCTCAAGATGCTGAACTCTGGCAAGGCTGTGCGTGACAAGGACGGAAAGATTATCCAGGCTGCTGCGTTTCAGAAGGGAGAGGATGAGACGAAGCCGGGGAGGGTGCAGCCTGACAGGAGATGGTTCGGTGAGTGCTGAGACGCTGCTAATTTCTGAAATGCTTAAGATTAGATACTTTGTAAAGGAAACACGAGAGTAATATCGCAGACTGCGTTAGACCATTTTCGAACGAGCCTTGCAGAAAAGAAGGATGATCCTTACTCTGTGCTTCTCCGACGCAATAAGCTGCCTATGGCTCTCCTGGATGATGCGCAAAACCCACATACCCTGAAGGCATGGTGTTTTTCGTATTCAAGGTGATTACGACTCATATTTGATGTAGCGACCGCATATCGTCGAAACAGAGCCTTTTGCAGATACCTTTGGCCCCAAAGCTCAACGGAAAAGGCCCAGAATCGACGTTGGTTCATTCGAGGAACTTAGTAAACTCGGTGCAGCAGCAGCAGCAGAAGCAGACACAACTGCTCCTGCTATTGGTCAGATTCCCTTGGATATGATTCTGTGGTCTATGGTTGACTCGAGTGATCACAGAGCCTCTTGCTTCATCCATCGTCGAAGCTCCCACACATGCTGATTACAATGAACCTATCTACGCCAAGGGAACGTCTCGAAGAATATACGGCGAACTCTACAAAGTCATCGATTCTTCCGATGTCATCCTTCATGTCCTGGATGCTCGAGATCCTCTTGGGACGATGTGTGAATCTGTCATAGAGTACATCAGAAAAGAAAAATCCCACAAACAGATCGTGCTTATCATCAATAAGTGCGACTTGGTACCCAATTGGGTTACAGTTGTGTCTGATTTTATTCCGATTATTTTTTGACCTGACTGGGTGCGATGATCTAGGCACGGTATATTCAACACTTGACGCCTAGATTCCCAACTATCGCCTTCCATGCTTCCCCTAACCATTCATTTGGCAAGGGTTCGCTCATTCAATTACTCCGTCAATTTGCCCAGCTGCATTCCGACAAGAAACAAATATCAGTAGGTTTTATCGGTTACCCCAACGTCGGAAAAAGCAGTGTCATCAATACCCTCAAAAGCAACAAAGTGTGCTCCGTAGCACCTGTTCCCGGTGAAACCAAGGTATTTCTCGTCCCTATCTTGTCGGATCATTAATTCGACCTTTGTATGAACAAAAGGTTTGGCAATATATCACGCTGACACGGAGGATATATCTCATTGACTGTCCTGGGATCGTTCCCGCATCTGCACAAGATTCTCACACCTCAACCGTCCTCAAGGGCGTAGTGCGTGTTGAAGCCTTGCCCACGCCTTCCGAGCACATTTCTGCGCTCATGGAACGCGTGAAGCCGTTATACCTCACTCGTACGTACGGACTCGATTTACCGAACCCAGACGACAAGTCGCAGAATTGGCCTGCGGAGATGTTCCTCGACAAGCTTGCAAGGATGAAGGGGCGGCTGTTGAAGGGTGGCGAGCCGGATCTAGAATCGGTGGCTAAGATCGTTTTGAGTGATTGGGTGCGAGGGCGGATACCGTACTTTGTGCCACCGCCTGAGCGGTCCGAGGAGCTGAACAGGATGGAGGAAAAGAGAAGGAGAAGAGACCAAATGAAGGCGGATGCGAAGGGGAAGGGCAAGGCGGTTGAGCCTGAAACGATGGAGGTTCCTGGCGTAAAGCAGAATTTGGGTTCAATCATGCAGAAGAACTCGTTCTTACCAGAGGACGTGAAGCCGCTCGAAGATGAAGACTTAGTGGGTGATGAGGTGGCGGAGGTGGAAAATCACGTTGAGGCTGCGGATGAAACAGATACAGATGAAGATGGAAGAGATAAGGATGATGAGCTCACTTGGAACGACGTCTTTGAGGGCATCGAGCAGGATGAGGTTCCAAATATCGATGAAGACGGCAATGACGTTGTGGAAGGTGGGTCCCTGATTTTTTGCTGAACCGGTCATATCTGAATTGTCTAGCAGAAATCGCTGAAGCCGCCGGTGACGAAACGACACGACCTAAAAAAGAGACGCGCATGAAGACAAACAAGGTACCTTACGTTGCTGCTATGATAAGACTTCACTGATATCCGATCGTTCTTTAGCGCAAGGCAGAGAATTTCTACACGAATGCTAATGTCAAAAATAAGAATCGCAAGCAAGCGGCACTGATGAAATCATTGCCTGTTGGGAAACGAGGGGAGGGACGCAAGCGCGCAAAGGCGAACTAACGCTTGTAGACGATGAATTGGCGGGGTTTCAGTGCATGTGATTCTATGCATAGTTTGTGAGTACCACTGGAGTTGTTTTTTGTGGCTGTTACGTGTCTAATTCCTTTATTTTAGAGACAGACATTCTAGATATTGACTTGGGTGCAATGGAACGATGCCATAAGAATTAAAGCTGAGTCAAATTACATGAGTGAGGATTCACATGCATCGATACCGGAGGCTAGGCGATAGCATATCCGAAAGAGTTAAGTTATTTTATTTTACCAATGAGAAGTTGGGGTCGCGACGATCACGTGTGAGCCTGAAGAGCAGATGCGGGTGAAAGTTAAACGTACTTTCAACTCGTTGGTCTCCTTCTAGGTCGGCATTCCCATTCGTTTTCAGTGCGTCGCGACACAGGTGTATTAAAATTGGGGTACAAGGCCGACAAAATCAGACCAATGACGTGCGTGGGAAAATATCAAGATCCTAAAAGTCGCATCGATTAGAATGGTTGGCCAGATTATCTTCACATCTTCACCACCATGTCTATCGAGAAAGTCTTTGCTCGCCAGGTAGCGCGTTCGTCTTTGCGCCTGTCTATTGCTCACTGCGTTCCATAGATCTTCGACTCTCGCGGTAACCCCACTGTCGAAGTCGACGTTCACACTGCTAAGGGTCTGTTAGCTGTCGCGTTTTATATCAGCATCGCTGACCTTCTTTCGACGCGTCTTAGGCCGTTTCCGCGCTGCTGTTCCCTCTGGAGCATCCACTGGCGTCCACGAGGCTGTTGAATTGCGTGATGGTGACAAGAGTAGCTACCTCGGCAAAGGTGATCTCATTTTGGTACCTGATATCCTTCATATCCTCGATTCAAGTCTCTTCAAAAAGGCATCTCCAAAGCTGTTGCCAATGTCAACGACGTTATCGCGCCTGAACTGATTAAATCTGGCCTCAAAGTCACTTCCCAAGCTGAGATCGATGACTTCCTCATCAAGCTCGATGGAACCCCGAACAAGGGCAAGCTCGGTGCTAACGCCATCCTTGGTGTCTCTATCGCAGTTGCTGAGGCTGGTGCCGCTGAGAAGGGTGTTCCCCTCTATCAGCACTTTGCTGATCTCGCTGGTGTCAAGGCACCTTTCGTCCTCCCCGTTCCTGCCTTCAACGTCATCAACGGTGGCTCGCACGCCGGAAACAAACTCGCCTTCCAGGAGTTCATGCTTCTTCCCACTGGCGCGACCTCCTTCACTGAAGCCATGAAGATTGGTACCGAGACCTATCACACTCTCAAGAAGGTTATCACTGCCAAGTACGGTATTGATGGTGGGTTCTGAAGATCCTCAAGTATGTATCTATACTGATCTTTATATCAGCCGTCAACGTCGGTGACGAGGGAGGTTTCGCCCCCAACGTTTCTGGCGCCGAGGAGTCGCTTGAGCTTCTCTCTGAGGCCATCAAGAAGGCCGGTTTCGAGGGAAAGATTAAGATCGCCCTCGATGTCGCCTCTTCCGAGTTCTACAAGGATGGCAAATACGACCTTGACTTCAAGAACCCCAACTCTGACCCTAGCAAGTGGATCTCTGGTACTGAGCTCGCTGATCTCTACCTCTCCTACATCAAGAAGTACCCTATTGTTTCCATCGAGGACCCCTTCGACCAGGATGATTGGGAGGCGTGGACCCACTTTACTAAGCAGAGCGGCGTCCAGATTGTTGGTGACGACCTGACCGTGACCAACCCTCTCCGTATTAAGACCGCCATTGAGAAGAAGGCTTGCAACGGTCTCCTGCTTAAGGTATATCTACTCTTCATGGTATATGTATGGTCAAAATATCTTCTTCTCTAGGTCAATCAAATCGGTACTATCTCCGAGTCTATCCAGGCGTGAGTTGGATAATAATTGATACCATGGCATATACTCAATCGGGAGGATACAGCGCTCAGCTCGCGCAATCTGACGGATGGGGTGTTATGATCTCCCACCGCAGCGGTGAGACCGAGAACACCATCATCGCCGACCTCGTTGTTGCCCTTGGTACCGGCCAGATCAAGACTG
This sequence comes from Termitomyces sp. 'cryptogamus', assembly GCA_020091625.1. Lineage (NCBI taxonomy): Eukaryota > Fungi > Basidiomycota > Agaricomycetes > Agaricales > Lyophyllaceae > Termitomyces > Termitomyces sp. 'cryptogamus'. The sequence goes on from JAGYZC010000001.1 coordinate 6,663,883, forward strand.
GTGCCCCCGCAAGGAGTGAGCGTGTCGCCAAGTACAACGCCCTTCTCCGCATCGAGTGCGTCTTGTCTTTATCTTTGATTTAATCTATCCCAAGCTGATCGTGCTTTTTTTACCCGCTATCAGGGAGGAGCTCGGTGGCACCGGCGCTATCTATGCTGGGGACAAGGGTCTCTCTGCTGGTTTGAACGCCCCCGCCCTCCTCAAGAAATAAAATATATGAACCCTTAGACACTCATTCTTTCAAGTGCTGAAGAAGTTACAACGAAGTTTTCACGTAGTTATTAGACCCACCGAAGTACTACTAACCCTCTGTACAACGCGTAAAAACAAACAAAATGTACGAGTAGTTGCATAAGAATCGTGTTATCCACGACCTCGGGTGATGAATTGAAACTGGGCAGTGGTGGCGCAAACGCTGATGTGGGAACGCAACTAACAGATAAAAAGGGAAAAAACGATTGGTGGGGTGTACGACGCATGACAGCGAATTGATTATGAATATCTATGTGGCCAGCAGGGAAATCTCAGGCTGGTGGGATCCCTTCAGATTAAAAGATTTTTCGTATTGCATCAACTAGTTTGCTTAATTCAATGGAATTTCTTTTGGATCAGTTAATTCACGCGTGATCTTCAGTTTAGACCTGGTAGAAGCCAATACATTTCGATCATGTTTTAGCTGTTAGCTTATCATGGAACAACAAATTGTTTTTTTTTTATGCGGATAGTGACAGCTCTGCGCCACACACCACCCGCTCCCCTCACCCCGATCTTCGAAAGATACCCTTCAGGTTGATCTCCGAGTCAGGGGCCGTAAAAACATACGCCTAGAAACCAAATTACGATGGATGCGTATAAATATATTATTGACTACTAACATACTCCGAGGCAGGCATCTGCTTAGGTAATTATTTGCCGTAGTTGCCGTAGTATAGCACTATAACCTTAGGAACGGATCACAATCAGATATCATGAGTATAAGTCTATCATCATAAGGTTAATACATACACCTTAGTGCCAGACGTGCAGGCATTCCGCTGGGGCGCGGAGAGAGATAGGGTCGCAAAGGATCGGGTGGAAGCGACAAGGGGACGACGGTGCGGGGAGAAGGCACTGCTGAGGATGAGATATCGCTTGGAGAGGTTAAACGATGAGAGGAAATAAGAGTCGCTCGTATGGACACTCTTTATAGGGAAAAAAACTACTGCGTTGGGGCCCGGGGAATATGTGCGTGTGTGAGCGACGTAATCTATGTCTTGGTGTGGATCAAGTTGTGGTGCCAGGATCAATTCATAATCGTGCGTACCCGCCAGGTGAGGGTGTCTGAGTCGGAAGACGTGGACTCGGATGTCTCCGAAGTGCATATATTGTAAGACAAGGACGCAGAACGCGCCGGCTTCGGGATTTACCAGTACTATCATATCAAGGAAACCACATTCAAATACCAATATAACAACGGCACGCTTGACACCTCCGATCACCTCTCATAACATTATATCTATACAATACATAGTCGTAAAAGTACTCAATAGAAGGCCTGGGGCGGGGATTGAATATTGAATGTTTGACTCTCTGTTCGATGTTTGATGAAGGACGGTACGATGAGTGAGAACAAAGGAGGAATAAGGTTTGGAAAAAAAAAGTTTGTCATGGCTGATAAAAACGTTAAGCATAAATGGTATAGACGAATATATAGCAAGTTGCAATAGATTGTCTGATTTGTAGGGTCGCAAGTAGGGTTTGAACCTACGCGAATGACGAAATGATGGATGCAATGGGAACCTCGAACTGATGACAACGCGTTCCTTGATCGAAAAGTTTTGTAATTTGGGATATTTTTGTACGTGTACGCTGAGTGTGCGCCAAGATCGGAATGCCAACATTAAAAGCAAAGCAAAAAGATTTATGCCTGCCTTGGGCCAGGCTTCCGACAACGACAACGATGTATGATTTTCCAAAGACATCCATACAGCGAAAAGGAGCGCCAGTTTCGGACTGCACACCAGCAGCTCTGATCCACCGCCGGCTCAGCCTCCTTTACACGGCCTTACGCGGGCTACACGTTCACCGCTATTATCCTAGGCCCCTTTGGTTTTCGAATCGTAGGCTTATAAGTAGCATAATCAAGGTTCTCGAGGTACTTCGCCTTTGCTTCAGCTTCTTTTTTCAACGTTTCGATGAGTGCTTCACTAGTAACCAATCACAATTTGAATACAAGTATAATCAAATGGTGGCCAAAGATGTGATTACATACTCGTTGAACATATTGCGTTTTTCAATTTGGATAGAGGTGGAGCCGGTACTCTCGGGCACGGCGAGAGATAGAGTCATGGTCGCAAGGGTGGAGACGACAAAGAGGAAGACGGTGCGAAGAGAAGGCATTGCGCTGAGGATGCGATATCGCTTTGAGAGGTTAAACGATAAGAGGAAAGAAGAGGGTCGTCTGGACACTCTTTATAGGAAAAAACCTACTGTGGTGAGGTCTGGGAATATGTGCATGTGTAAGCAACATTCGAGCCGTATGAATCATGATGCATGATGGAATGGTGCAATTTACCATGATGTCTCGGTCTCATGAGTAGATCAGGTTGTGGCGCCAGAGTTAATTCACACTGTGTATAACCGGATGAGTCAGAAGACGGGCCGGGGTGTCTTGGTGTATTGTAAGTTAAGGACACGGAACGCGTCAAAGAAACCACATTCAAATGAAATACCAATATAATATCCTTCTCCACGCCTGTACTCATTCATCCTCATCGCGTCGCTCAATGAGTACCACCATGTCGAGGCCGTGGAATATGTGCATGTGTAAGCAACATTCGAGCCGTATGAATCACGATGCATAAATGAATGGTGTAATTTACCTTTACCATGGATGTCTCGGTCTCATGAGCAGATCAGGTGTAGCGCCAGAATCAATCAACACTCTATGTACCCAAATGAGTCAGAAGACGCGCCGGTGTGGCGCGTTCCGCATCCTTACTTGCGCCAAAGAAACCACATTCAAATTCAAATAAAATACCAATACAATATCCTTCTCCGAGCCCTCGCGCGTCCGCGTCGCCTACTGACTACCCGTCCCGTCGAACTGCACGACATACCCAACTACCTCCAGCGCTCAAGCACAAGCACGTACATATTCTATTCTCGTACGGCACGGCACGGTACACCCCATCCGATAACCTCATAACATTATATCTATACAATAAAACGCTCGTAAAAAAGCTCGATACTATGAGGGCCCGGCCCGGGGCGGGGGCGGGGGCGGGGAAATCGAATGGCGGGGAAATCGAATGGCGGGGATGAATGTTTAACGTCTGATGTTCGACGTTTGACGTTTGATGTTTGATGTTTGGTGAAGAGCGGTACGACGAGTGAGTGAGAACACAAAAGGAACACAAAAGGAACACAAAAGGAAAAACAAAAAACAAAAAAAAACAAGAGAAGAGAAGAGAAGAGAAGAGAAGAGAAGAGAAGAAGGAATGAACGCAGTGAAACGGACAATTCGAATCAAGGGATGACAGGTGGATGTTACGTATGATGGGAGGAGGTGAACGAGAACGAGAACGAGAACGAAAACGAGTGTATGCGTATGTGAGTGTGTGTGTGATGCATGTGGGTATGGTATGTATTTGTGGTTTATGGTTTATGATTGGATGGATGGATGGATAAGCAAGAGGCTAGCGAGGCGAGCGGGCGAGCGGACATTCGGGTGGTGGGGGCAGCTGCACAAAGAAGGGGAGAGAGGGGGAGAGGGAGAGAGCGTGAGCGGGTTATAAGTTAACCGTTGTGAATAAGATTAATATCGGTCGGTCGGTGTGAATGTGAAGGTGGGTGCAGGTGAGCAAAGGAAAAGCCTTCACTAGGGAAAGCAATAGAAAGCAAAAAAAAAAAAAAAAAACACAAAGGGGATCAAGGGGACCAGACCAAAACTCAAAGCAAAGCAGTACCCTCTTTACCAGCAGCAACGAGCCCCCGCCATTCCTCTTTCCACCCACGCATGCTCGCTCTAAGCTTCTTATCCCCAAGCGTACGTCCTATCCAATTCATAAGCACATCTTCGTCCTCCGGCACGAAGAACGACGACAAAAGCGAGAGCACCGTCTCGAAATTCGCAGTAGAAGATGTTATTTGATCTACCAAAGGCCCTCAGTACGATATCTCTGCATGCACAGAAAACGCAACTTACCCCGATACACCCACACGATCGCGACCGCGACCGCAACAAAGACATCATACCCCTCCAACAAAAACGCGTCCCAGAGCCTCAGCTGCGTCTGAAACGGCACGGAATTACTAAACAGGGTGATGTACCACTTTGTCGCGTACGACGTGGTCGAAATCATGTGTCTCCTGAACGCATCGAACACGTCGGGCATCATTTGTTGTGTGATGCGTTCCTGGACGTAGATTGCCTCGAGGAGGCCTGGGAAGCCCGGGCTGAAGACGGTGTGGAGGGTGTAGGCGTCGTGGAGGCGGACGAGAGCGGCGTAGACGCGTGCGGGGTCGAAGTAGCAGAGGAGGGTGGCGGCGATGGGGCCCATGCCTTGGACGTACCCGCATTTGGGGCAGCGGAGTGAGAAGCTGTGGAGGACGTGGAACAGGGAGCGTTGGCTGGGATTCGAAAGTAAGTTTTAGGAAATGAGACAGTGAGGATTCGAGGACTCACCCAGCACCGTAGCGCGTGCGAAACATGATATGCCCACTTATCGTCCGCGGCACGTCCAGATCGATCTGTACATCGTACGTCGACGGCTTGTCCAGCGCGTCCGTGTACTCCCTCGCTAGGGCGTCCACCTCCCTCGCGCCGAGACTCGAGTACCGCTCCATCATGTAGTCCCAGGACGCGCCGCGCCACGCGTCCGGTATGCCCTTGTAGACGCGCCGGCGGAGTTTAGCTTCCTTCCCCTGCTTCACGCACCACGTAACGACGTTCGCGCCTGCGTCGCGCGTGAGCGGCACCATCATCCGCATCCACTTGGCTATTCTGCCCGTCTCCTTTGGCGGCGGGCGTGTCGGCGGGAGCGAGCTCAGCGCGGGCGGCGAGGCGGGCGCGGTGCCTGAAGGGGCACGCACAGGGGCAAGACGCTTGAGGAGGGGCGAGGAAGCAAGGAGGACGAGACGGTCGTGGGAGGGGCCGGCAAAGAAGCCGTATCTAGGATGATGATAGGGACTCGGCCAGAGTGCAGCAAGGCTGGGGCTCACCTGTCTACGCTGGCGAGGGTCTCGAGCTCCTTGGGGCCGAGTGACTTGGACTTTTCGGTGCCGTCGTCGAGTGCGGCGAATGCGTTGAGCTGGCTCGAGCGGCTGGGGCCGACGCGTGCGCGGGTGCGCTCGACGCCGTCTTCGAAGCCATCGCCCCTGACGCCGGATGCCTCGAGCTGGGCGTACGTGCTGCGAACGTGGAAGGCGTCGACGTCCTCGCTGTCGGAGGGGACTTGGGGCTCGGGAAGTGGAAGAGGAGTGGGAGGCAGGATGGTCGATTCCTGGGAGCGCGAGGAGGTTGCGCTTGTGCGGAAGCTGAGGGAGGGCGTGGGCAATGTGGACGGCGGTGGCGGAGAAAGGGGGCTGTGTGCGCCAAAGTCTGTGTAGTACGGCAGCTCGGTGTCGGCGAGCTCCTTGACTGGCTGGCCGTCGCCGTACATCGAGTAGATCGAGACGATCGTCGTCTCGGATGTCGGCCGCTTGAGGGGAACCACGACCAGCGCTGGAGAGTCGTCCATGGAGAAGGAAACGAATGACAGTCGACGAGAGTCGGTATTTCATGTGGCGGTGCCTTTGAGGCAACGGTCATTTCTGTCTCACACGCCGGTCACATTTAGTTTATCAGCTGATCAAGTCTCAATCTTTCCGTATTAGCTGCCTTCTGATACAATGCTCGGTCAACGCTGTCAACTAGGGAGACGTGATTTGCGGATGATTCATTACTGTAGCGGCCGTCCAACCCACGATGCGGAACTGCTCTGCTAAAAAAACACGTAGCTAGACCCGCCAAGGTGGATCGCCAACAAAGGCCTTCATCATCCACTCTCGCTACCACTCAAACACCACAACATTTGAGCTGTAAAAAATTAGCTTTGAACTGCTCATTCGCAGCCAATTCCTCGGTGCCCGTTCATTCTACTGCGAGCACGAGCACGAGCACGAGCACGAGTTGTGGCACCGAATCTGGGTCGGACCACTGCGCTCAAAGGCCACGGGTGCGATCTGTATCAACACTAGCATAGCAATTCAAATCCAATCCAAATCACTGGTCCACATCGCATCATTGATGTCGATATCGAGCGACTAAACCCATTCGTAGCCATCCCATACACTTGTAACAGTTCCCCTCCTCGAGCAATACAATTACGCCTACCCAGGCCGCGACATCCGAAAAACGCGGTCTCTAGGCATCCAACCATCAATTTCTCAAAAAACCCGAGCCGCCTCCCATCCATGTCCTGCCATGCTACAAAAAGCCCGAATCGGCATCAATCAGTGAAACTGCGCACCGGTGGCGTCAACGTCAACGTCAATGTGGCAACCCCTTCAAAGTTGTCTTGGTCCTGGCTTGCTATCAGCCCAGGAGATATAAATAGAACAGTTCCCCCTTAGCTCAGTGGTAGAGCGCGTCACTAGTATCGCTATGTGGTACAGTGCCCATGACGAGGTCAGTCGTTCAAGTCGGCTAGGGGGAATACAACAATGGATTTCAAATCCGTTACTTTTTCTGACTGGTGATGAATGGATTCCTGTTTAACGCCGGCAAGCCACGGACTGGGCTTACGAATGGGCGATCACATCGGTGAGGCTGACAAAATTATGCGGGGGATGATCGATAAGATAAGGTGCTTGAACGTCTTTAGGTTCCGCCCTTCAGAATCGTAAAATAGTTGAACGTTACCTTTTCTGACTCATATGAGTAAACATGAATTCGAAGAAAAAGTTATCGTCATTTTCATGTATTCGATGTTGATGTCAATTTGAAACCAAGCACTGATGGGTGACGTCAACGTATACGGCAACATCAAAGCACATCACTTATGTACGATCTTGGATATCTTACAATACTAAGTCTGTTCAAAAAAAATTTGTTATGGATGATAAAAAAACTTAACCATAAACGGTATGAACAAATCTATAGCAGCATATATTATCTGATGTTGAGCCGTCGCAAGCACAAGGTTTGAACCTACGCGAGGGAGAGGGGAATGACGATTTGATACGAGCAATAATGATGCCGCGGGACCTCAGACAGAATGACAACCTGTTTGTAGTTGAATCTCTACTCACTCATTTGAGTGCTAAACTCGGAAGAATTCGAAGTTGTGATCAAATAGTTGAACGTTGAACGTTGGACCTCTACTCACTCATTTGAGTGCTAAACTCGAAACAATCCGAAGTTATTGTCATCTTCATCTTCATGTATTTGATGTTGAACTGATTCCGAGCACTGATGGTGCCGGCAACATTGAAGTTTTTCGTTACTGCTTGACCCCTGTTGTTCCACCAGCAGCTATACATGATCATGATGTAGCTCTAGCTCCCCTCTAGTTCAGTGGTAGAGTACATCACTTACGTACGATTTTGGATATCTTACGATACCAAGTCTTTGAAAAAGTTTGTTATGGCTGATTAAAAAACATTAACCATAAATGGTATAGGCAAATAGATAGCAAGCTGCAATAGATTATCTGATTTTTAGCCGTTGCAAGTAGGGTTTGAAACAAGAAATGATGATGCAGTGGGACCGATGACAATCCGTTCGTTCCTTGGCACATACATATGATCGAAAAGTATTTGTACATAATTCGCCCTGGGCCAGGCTTCTGGCAATGACAACGAATCAAAAGTTCACGAAAGACTGGATGGATGGATGGATGGATGGACGACTCGACTGACGTATATACGTGATCACAGGGGAACCTCAGACTGATGGCAACTATTCCTTCGTATAATCTGCTTTGGATTTTACAAAGGCATCCATACATCGAAAACTATGACGTAAGTAAGTACTCGCATGTAGTATGTAGAGTCGATCGTTCAGCCACACACCTCCAGCGCAGTCTCCTTTACAGGGTCTTAGGCCTATAATTCATCTCAGACGTTTTCTGCAAGGTATTTGTCCAGTGCTTCAGCTTCTTCTTTTGCCCATTCTTCGAGACCCGTCCTAGTAAATCACGAATTGAATATCAGTATATTATGTGGAATGATAGCCAAAGATTAATGACATACAGGAACATGCGTTTTTCGAGTTGACCAGAGCTGGAGTCGATGCTCTGGGGCACGGCGAGAGATAGAGCCATGGTCGCAAGGGTGGAAGCGACAAGGAGGAAGACGATGCGTAGAGAAGGCATTGCGCTGAGGATGAGCTGATTATAGATAGTCACTTTGAGAGGTTAAGCGATGATGAAGAGGAAAAGCTCCAGTTGAGCCACTCTTTATAGAAAGACGGAACACGCATGAGCAACGTTCAACAACATGAATGTTACATGTTACGATCGCCAGAAATTGTCCGTGGTCGGATGTTGGTCTTCGTTCTGGCTGTTGCAACTGGACCGAGCAAAACCAAGTTGACTGCCCCCACAGAATGCTCTGCCAGTCACGGTGGCGCCTCTCATACTTCCATTGGATTCAAAATGCTATCATCTTGCGTAAATATGTTCCGCACCTTTTTGATCCGACTCGGAGTCGTCGAGCAGTCAAAAGTCTGGACATCTTAATTTGACCCAAATCAGTCAACTTGAAAAAAGTTTATTATGGCCTTGTTATGGCCGATAAGAACGTTAACCAAAATGGTATGGGCATTTGCGATAAGATTATCTTATCTTGGGACTACCGTCGCGAATGAAAACTGACGATTGATATGAGAGATGACGGAGAAGAACAAACAATCCATGAAAGAATTGATGTGATGCATAGTCACTCTCAAGCTTTTCGAGAGTTAGATTTGAAGACAAACGACAAGTAGTACACATCTGAGTCACGACTAGTCGAGAACATTACTTTCAATACTCGAGCTTGCATTCGAGTTGATAGCAGAAATGATGCAGGGTGCAAAACAACTTCAGAAGAAGGGAAGAACAACAGCGACGATTGATCGTTGATTAAAATGGTGTGGAGCAAGCTGCAATAGATTATCTGATTTTGAGCCGTCGCAAGTACAGCTTTTAAAACTCTACGCACGGGAGAGGGAAATGACGAGAAATGATGCAGGTACATGGCAACTCATTCCTTCATATATATGATCAAAAAAAATTGTGATATTGGGAGGTTTTTGGGTGCTAACATTGAAGAAAAAAAAAGGAAAAAGATTTGTGCCCTGGGCCAGGCTTCTGACAATGAGAACGATGTATGATTTCCAATCCAAAGGCATTCATACAGCAAGAACTACGGTATAAGGAGATGGTTGTTCCGCCGTTTTGGACTACACACCGCCAGCTCAGCCTCCTTTACACGGCCCTCGGGTTACACGTTCACCGCTATTATCTTGGGCCCACTTGGTTTTCGAATCTTAGGCTGATAAGTAGAATAATCAACGGTTTTGAGGAATTCCTCCTTTGCTTCAGCTTGTTCTTTCAATGTTTTGATGAGGGCTTCTCTAGTAACCATCACAATTTGAATACAAGTATAATCAAATGGTGGCCAAAGATTGTTTACATACTCGTTGAAAATATTGCGTTTTTCAATTCGGATAGAGGTGGAGTCCATGCTCTCGGGCACGGCAAGAGATAGAGTCATGGTCGCAAGGGTGGAAGCGACAAAGAGGAAGAGGATGCGTAGAGAAGGCATTGCGCTGAGGATGAACTTATTAAAGATAGTCGCTTTGAGATGTTAAGCGATGATGGAGAGAAAAAGCTCTAGTTTGGGCCACTCTTTATAGAAAGACGAGACACGCATGTTACATGTTACGATTGCGATAAGTGTCCACGGCCAGATCTCTGTTTTCGTTCCGGTTGTTGCAACGAGCAACGCTAAGTTGACAGCTAGCCTGTGGGCCCCTCTGTGTAGCGGCGAGCCTCATTACTTCCAATTGCTAGTGCACAAGCCACTTACCAAAACCGGCATAGGACCCTATATTGACTTAACTATATTGACCGCAGATGAAACCTATTTTCTTCGATCTATGAAAACTTCTACGAAAACTTACTTACAATTTTTCTCCTTCTTTACTTTACTTGACAAACCTACTATACTATAAAAGTACGATATTTAGCTAGTCAAGAACAGAGTTTATCCTGGTTTACATCAGTCTTGAACTCTACGTAATCTCAAGTCGTCACGCCACTGCTGTCATAGCCTGGTGTTTCACTGTGCCAGTCACGGCAGCGCCTCAGACTCCATTGGATTCAAAATGCTATCATCTTGCGTAAATCTGTTTTGCACCTTGTTGATCCGAGTCGTCGAGTAGTCAAAGTCTGGACATCTCAATTTGACCCAAATTAGTCAACTTGAAAAAAGTTTGTTATGACTGATAAAAACGTTAACCAAAATGGTATGGTCATTTGCGATAGGATTATCTCATTTTAGCACTAGCATCGCAAAGAGAAAACGAAAACTGACGATTGATACGAGAAATGACGGAGAAGAACAAACAATTCATGGGATTGATAGGTTGCGTAGTCACTCTCAAGCTGTCGAGAGCTGAACTTGAAGACGTATGTCAAGTAGTTACACATCTGAGTCACGACTAGTCGAGAACATTCTCTTCTCTTTACTTTACCCGAGCTTCTTTGTATTCAAGTTGATAGCAGAAATGATACAAAACAACTGAAGGAGAAGGGAAGAACAATAGTGACGATCAATTATCGGTTGTGAGCCTAGACCAGAAACACAGCAACGATTGAGTCGATCATAAAAATCGTCGGTACTCATTTCCCGACGATTTTCTTCTCTTCCTACTTACAATTTATTGTTTATGATACAAACAAGACCACTTAGTATAAAAAGCTACGTATAGACAGAAAATGAAGAGAGTTTATTCTGGTTAACTACTAATCCGAACTCTAAAACTTGTGTGACGTCACTGCTTGATAGCCTGACGTTACATATTTTTAACCTCTAATTCGAACTACTCGCACGCTTGCCGACTCACGTCGTCTGGAGTCCTCTCGGTTCGATCACCTGAGCTATCTGTATACGTGAGTAACAAACCTGCTTTCAACCAGAACCGAGCACCTGCCACGGTTGGCACCAACTCAACCTGAAACCCACAGCAACGTCGGGGACAGAACCCTGACCCCACAGAACCGAGAGTCAACAGGGATCAACTCAGGAGCACAAACTCCCAGACCACATGACACACCTCCTGGGCTTCTAAAGCTGGGAGAAGTGAGCTTATCGATGGATAGTGAGAACATATTGGGAGATATCAGCGCTTACACTGAATATGCAGAACCATCAAAATGCTATGAACTGAAGCCAGGGAAAGACTGGGCAACAGAAACTGAACTTGCAGATGCATGTAAAAGGAGAAATGAAAAGGCAGAAGCCTATGTTGCAGATAAGGCAAAAGAGGCTTATGAGACCCTCAAGGCATCTAATAGTATAATGGACTCACTTAGGATACACACCCAGAACAAGTTAGATCAGCTCAACTTGACTGATGAAGAAAAGGGGGTACTATATTCCATTTTGCAAAAGGAGAATGCTTGGAATTATTAGAACCTTATATTTACACCTGACAGTGCATAAGTATAATCCTCAACACAATGTATATGATTGAGTATATTTGTACCTGACAGTGCGTAAATTAAAAGAACTTTGAATTCAACAAAGAACTAGGGCTAGTGTATCTCAAGGAAGGAAAATGACAAATGCTGTGCATACCCAATGGACATTGGAAGACCACACCACCAAAGATATTGTGATTGGAGATGTGCACACTATACTGGCACACCTAGGAGCTAAGAAGACTTATGACTATCTGCTTAACATTGTATGGTGGAAAAATATGGTGAAGGATATACAAACTTATTATGAGTCTTGTGTCATATATTTGAGAACAAAGCCCAACAATCAGAAGGCCTTCAGATTGCTCAATCCCCTGGATATGCCACTGTCACCCTAGAAAACCATTGAAATTGACTTTGTTGGACCTCTACTAGAATCAAAGGACCAAGATGCAAAATACAACTATATTACAGTAATCATTGACTTACACTCATCTATGGTCTACCTTGTACTAAGTTGATCTAACTATAAAGCCAAGGATGATGCAGAATTTCTGTTTTTGGAGGTCTACAAGCACCATAGTCTACTGAAATTGATTGTGAGTGACAGAGACAAATGTTTTACTACTAGTAAGTTCTGGCAGTGGCTCAATGATCTGATTAGTACCAAACTAAAAATGTCTAGTGCCTACCACCCACAATCTAATGGAGCTATGGAGCAAGCTACTAGGATGATTGGACAAATTTTGTGAGCATGCATTAACAAGGATCAGACTGACTGGGTGTCATGATTACCAGCCATCAAATTTGCAATCAACAGCATGAGGTCAGAAAGTATGGAATATGCTCCCTTCTTTCTTAACACTGGGAGAATGCCTTGATCCTTTGCTTGGAATAGCATCAAACCACAGGAATGCAAATATGCTGGGGTTTGGGACTTTGCTGAGAGGCTGAAGCTCACTATCATGGCAGTGCATGGTAACATTATTGGAGCCCAGATTAAACAGGCATGGGATGTAAATAGACAAAGATGTGATGCTAATTTTGAGGAAGGAGGTTATGTCTGCCTTTCCACTAAGAATATTTTGCTCACCAAAGGACTCACCCAAAAACCAGCTCCCAAGTTTATAGGACCCTTCTGCATCATAGAAGCATTAGGAAATGAATTACTGAAAATCAAACCTCTTGTATTACAACATAGAGGAATTCATGACATTTTCCATGCATCACTACTCTGGATTCATATAACCAATGATGATTGACTATTTACTCGAAGGACTGAAGGCCAAATATTCAAGCTAAATGATAGTGAACAAGAGTGGGCAGTCAACAAAATATTGATGCATGATGGATCTAAACAGAATGCTGTATTTGAGATACTATGGAAGACAGGTGACAGATCCTGGTTGCTTTACAACCAAGTACATAATCTTCGAGCCCTCGAAGATTATCTAGAGGCATAGGATGTGGATATGATTGTAGACCTTGGAAAAGGTTCAGGGTCAGCTCCAAAGAACAACTCTCAGGTATTTCCAGGAAGTATGGTCATTTGTGGCATGGAACTTACTGTGTTTCACCCCGTCTCAGTTGACACAATGCCACCCAAACATTCTACCACAGCTAGCAATGCTGCAGATGCCATGGAAGAGGACAACTGAGCTGACAATGGCAACATTGCAGCCCTCACACCCATCACCATCGAAGGGCCTGCCCCTGGAGCAGTTGTATTGGTGCCCAGAGGTTTGTATGCTAATAGTCACACTTCTGAAGTACCTGGGCCAAGGGCAGTGCCTGTGGAAAACAATACCTACCTGTTTAAGCAGGACAATGGAGACTTCTTCTATATTGAAGCCAACAACAAGATAACCATTGAGTTGCCCAAATATCTGATGAAGAGGTTCTTATTTGAAGTGAAGGCAAGGAGCTCTTGTCTGTATACTTACTTGATCATTAACAATGCCCAGGCTCAGTCTAGAATGCAAACCAATACCTATGAGGCAGTCATAAACATGATAGGTGATGGAGTTAATGTGCCAAGCAGGTTCAAAGATTGAACCAAAGCCATGGACCGGGACACCAACTGCTCTTGGTATGTAGTGACCTACAATTGCAGGACTTACCTCTGAAATTGTCCCCCACAACATTGTCCCTGTGGCTGCAGGCCATCAGAGTTGATTGTAGACATGCTCATGGACAGGGAGATATGGAACCTTTGCAGCGTGCTGGATTCTTTCCATGATCAGAATGGGGAGTTCAGCCATGAGATCCTGAACAAGCATGTCATCGCCATCTGCAAGCTTATGCTCTTGCAAACTGAGTTGAATAGCTATCACAGCAAATCCCACTCTGGTAGTCATCGTGGAAAGAACACCTTATGGTTCTCAACCCTCTAGCTGAATGGATTGCCAGACTGATGCTCTTGCCACTCGACCTGTCACTCCCTTCTCCGGATCGATGGGACAGCTCTCTATCTGAGTTGGACCCTGAGCAGGGCCCAGGAGGGCATATGTGACGGTGTGAGCCTAGACCCCGAAACACAGCCATGATCAAGTCGATCATAAAATCATCAGTACTCATTTCCCAACGATTTTCTTCTCTTCCTACTTACAATTTTCACACAAAATACTTCTTACTTACAATTTTATTGTTTACGATACAAACAAGGCCACTTAGTATAAGAAGCTACAAGTAGACAGAAAATGAAGAGAGTTCATTCTGGTTAACTACTGGTCCGAACTCTAACTTAACTCGTGTGATGCCACTGCTTAATAGCCTGACATTACAACTATCACAGATGAAAAGAGTAATAACCAAAAGTTCATGAAAGACTAGATGGATGGATCGACGACTCGACTGACAACGTATCTATTGTTAGTATATATGTGACCACAAGGGAACCCTCAGACTGATGGCAACCGTTCCTTCGCATAATCTGCTTTGTGTGTACAAAGTCATCCATATATCGAAAACTATGATATAAGTACTCACATGTAGTATGTGGAGTCGGTCGTTCAGCCAGTTTGGACCACACATCACCAGCTCAGCATACACGAGTTTAGAGTCATGGTCAAATCTCGGTTCTTTTTTCTTGCGCAAATCTGTTCCACAGCTTTTTGATCCGAGTCGTCAAGCACGCCAAAGTCCGGACGTCCTGGCAAGTATCCCAAATGGGGGCATACCCTGTCTGAAGTGCCGGCAGCGTATATACGGTATACAGATTCATTCAAGCTTATCTTACAGATCAGACGAGCATATTGGGTGCGTCGGCCAACCGCTTACCGCTCCTGTCGAACAAAATGTGGATCTGGAGAAAATTATTGAAGCTCATGAGAATGCGGCCAATCTTTGTTCGCTCCAACATATCTACTCTCCAACAGAAGTGAAAGATCTTTGCTTTGGTGTTGCTGTCGCCCATGGCTTATTCGAAGAAGAAAGGCAACTGAGAGCTAAGATGCAGCAAGAGTTGGTTACAATTATCACATCCAAGAACTCTAATACAGCCTAAGGCAACTCAATTTAGCTAGTATCATATCTGGTGTAAGAGAAGAGTTCGACGTACTGAATTGATGTCAATGTCAAATGTCCACCACTGTCAGCTGTTTGAACGTTGAACGTTGGTGCGGATCTCACTCGTTATCTCCATCTCCGCAGTACTACGTAAAATACAATACCAATCCAGTATATGTACTTGCACCACGCGTCCAGCCTTTATACGTCCGCCGGCAGAACTTTCTCCTGCATTACGTTCCACGTAACGACATTCACGCCCGCATCACGCGCAAGCGGCACTGACATTATCCACTTCCACTTGTTTATCTTGCTCATCTCCTTTAGCACGGTTCTTGGGCCGCCGCGTACAGGCGAAAGATACTTGAGGAGCGAAGTCGAGGCGGTCGTGTGAGGGGACAGCGAAGAACTAGCGAGTGTGCGTGAACATGGGGGAAAAACGGAAAAAAACGCGGACCCACAATTAATTGATATCACGTGATTCTTCGTATGATACGCCACACTGTTACCTAGAGACAATCGTGCACCCACAAACGACTTCTTCTTCTACAATACACATTTATCGCAACGAATCACTTGAGTCATGGACATATACTTACTCCACATGTCTACATTGGGTTTTCCAAAGCCGCGGTCAAGTGTTCGCATTCCATAAAAAACCCCGGCGAGGACAAAAAAATCAAATTCAGTAACAGTGACTCATCCAATCCAAATCTTCGGAATCTACTTGCTTTCCAAGGCAACTCACTCCTGACTACGTAGATCTAAACTCAGAACAACACAGCAGCACAATCAAAGCCACTCGAACGGATGTCTCTTTACGGTCACCAAGGCATGCGCCCACACCTTTTGTATAACTACAATAGGCAAGGTTACTCCGAAAAAAGGTATCTGTATCTACGTTAATTGTTGACACACAATGCTTGTCTTTATTTCTCTTGTTTTTCTTTTTCCATTTGAGAGTTTATCCGCGTATGTGAGGAGACTGTGGCTTGTTGTACGCCATGCGTTGTCATGGAGGGGCCCAGGTATATAAGTACCTTTTTTATCGTTCGTGTGGTTCATCATCTTCCTCTTTCGCCCCCTTCCCTTCATCCTCTTTCCGTCTAGTTTCCTCTCTCCACACGCGCGACTCACTTATCGACGACGGAAGAAGACGAGGCTCCCACTTGTAGCTTCTGGCTGCGCTCTTTTGGACGAACGAGGTGGACGAGGACCTGGACTCTGGACGGGCTCTCCTGGACGAACGAGGTGGACGAGGACCTGGACTCTGGACGGGCTCTCCTGGACGAACGAGGTGGACGAGGACCTGGACTCTGGACGGGCTCTCCTGGACGAACGAGGTGGACGAGGACCTGGACTCTGCACGGGCTTTCTTGGACGAACGAGGTGGACGAGGACCTGGACTCTGGCCGGGCTCTCTTGGACGAACGCGGTGGACCTGGACGTACTACTACAATCCGCGGGGCCGACGGAGACGTTGCAAGACCAAGATCAAGTGGACTACTCAGGGCTGCCATATGGACTTTGGATCAAGACCGGAAGACGGGAGAAGACCAGGAGTCGGAGCTGCAGGACCAAGACTTGGAAGACCAGGCCACCCCTCATCAACCAACCATCTACGACCCACATAAGCTGAGTCTGAGAGCGTCTGAGTCTGAGTCTGATTTCCATTGTGAGATGAGACCGTCCGAGGACGTCGATCCAGTCCAGCTGGTTGAGATGAGATGAGATTGAGCGTCAACCCAACTCAGTGAACGGCTTAAGCTTAAGACCGGGTGAGATCAAAATAAAAACTAAGAATCTGAGACGGATACGTAGACAACTGACTAACCTCACCTAGACATTTACAGGACTAAGACTAAGCATAACTCATCACCGCTTGCCTGCAAGCGGTGACCCTCAGCGGTGTGGAGGGCAACTCATCAGAAAGATTGCGAATGCAACAGGGCACACCTGCAACTACCCTTCCCGGGAATGGGCGACGTCCAACTCGTCGTCCACGTGCTCCCTTGTCGTGGGTCCCGGGCCTGAGCCAAGTCTCCTTCGGAGGCTTGGCCACTAAATGCACGTTCGAAAACATCAACACCGACGCCCTTCAAGATTTTTGATCTTGGATGTTATAGTACGTCTTCCTTCATAGTTTATCATTGATTTATTAAATAAACTTTGCTTTTGGATGTTTGATAGGCTTTAGGTTTGACCTAGTTTCACTGTGGGGGAGGGGGGGGCGAGTTTTCCAAATACGATACGATAGTAGATAATCTACCGCTCAGTTTCTTTTTTGCCCTTAAACTCTCATCTGTTTATTGAACTTTCTTCTTGGATATTTGATAGCGCATGCAAACCAAATCCACCGTGGCCCTGTTCTCGTCCACCGGTGAGTTTCCAAAAACCGACCGATAACTGACCCAAACAAGACAAGGACTAAGCACGACTAATCACCGCTTGGACCCTCAACGGTGTGGAAGGGCACCTCATCAGAAAGATTGCGAGATGCAACGGGGCACGTCTTGGCAATTCGTCGTCCACGTGCTCCCTTGTTGTGGGGTCCCGGGCCTGAGCGAGCTTGGGCCACTAAATGCACGTTTGAAAAAAAGAAATCGATATGTCTTCGAGCTTGAGGTGCTCGATGAAAATCAATCATCCCCGCAGGATAATTTTATCGATACTGTGACTTACTTTAATATTTCAAGTTCGTGGGCTCATTATTTTCAAGTTCGTTTCGTTGTCACTGGCTAGCGGGGACAGGCTGAGATATAACTTGAAGACAGCACGAAAACGTGCTGGTGTACAGATAACAGGCTCTAAAAGTATTCAAGACCCAAAAATCATTCTCATATCAGTACAATCGTAAAAGCCATCTATCCCATCTCATTCCTATTTATCACACCTCCAAAAAACCTCCCCTCAAAACGCCCCAGCCTCAGGAGCACTCCACACATCAAACGGTATACAAAAATGATACTGATCATTCCCAATCCTAAACGCCTCCCTAACCTCCCTCAA
This sequence comes from Termitomyces sp. 'cryptogamus', assembly GCA_020091625.1. Classification (NCBI taxonomy): domain Eukaryota; kingdom Fungi; phylum Basidiomycota; class Agaricomycetes; order Agaricales; family Lyophyllaceae; genus Termitomyces; species Termitomyces sp. 'cryptogamus'. Next base: position 6,682,050 of record JAGYZC010000001.1, read on the forward strand.
CCTCCACGCACACTCCCTCGCCTCGTCCTCCCCCACGAGCCCCTCCACCCTCTCCATCACCATATCCCCAATCTCCCTAGGCACCCTCCCGCTCCCACACAGCGCCGCGTACACCGCTTCGCGGATCCACGCCTCCTGCTGCGGCGCGACGTCGCCCGTGCAGACTACGCCGCCCACCTCCGGATCGACGAGCCCGAAACGCACGAGCGTGAGGCGCCCTGGACGCGCGGGGTCCGTGAGGGCGAAGGGCGATAAGGAGGATTGGTAGAGATTTGGGAAGGCGAGGAGGAGGCCGGGCGTGAGTGGGCGCGTGCCGATATGTTGGTGGCATGCGTCGCCGTCACGCAGACCCCACGTGCGGAGCGTGGCGCCGTTGTCGCCCGCTGCGAACCGGCGGGGGTAGGTCGTGGCCATGCGGAAGGAGAGCGTAGGTTGTGTTATGTTTTCCTGTGTGCGGAACGGGTGTCGTTAGCTATGTGTATATGTATGTATATACGATAACGGACGTACGATCTCGGCATAATACTCGGCCACGGCTACGATCCTCTCGTTCCTCATCCCCTCCACATGCCACTGCGACCCCGCATACGCCGGCCCACCCGGCTCGAGCCGCACATCCTCGACACCGACCACAACCTTCACCTCCCTCCCCCTCAACCCCACGTTGTGTCTCCTCCTCTCGAGCCCACCAGTGTACCCGCCCCGCGGGACATCGGGCAGCTCAATGGGCCTATGCATAACCCAATGCCTAAGCTCCGCCTCGTACTGCGCCCACCCCTCCTCGTCGTCCGAATGCAGCGGCTCCTCCGGCTCGTCCCACACGCGGTACCGCGGCCCCCGAGACGCAATACGCTGCTGCAGCGGGTTGTTGCGGTGTAGATCGGTGAGGACGTGTTCGAAGAGGGGCACGAAGGCCGTGAGGAGCCTAGAGAGGGCGTCGTACGCGCCGGCGTGCGTGCGCGGGTGGAGGTTGTTGATGTAGGATGTGAAGGTCGCGGTGCCGGTTGATGAGATGAGGGCGGGGGTGGGGAGGAGCGCGTATTGGGGGGAGATGGTGTAGTGGTCGCCGCCGGCGCTTGGGGGTGGGAGGGTGCGGAGGCGTGCGGGGGCGCGCGGGGAGGGGGAGGAGAGGACGAGGGTGCGGTTGTAGATTAGGGGATGGAGGTGCGGGTCGATGAGGGACGTGCAGAGGGCGAGCGTGTCCCATGGCGAGGACGCGCTTTTGCGGAGGCGGGCAAGGGCGCGGCTGAGCGACGAGCAGCGCAGATCTGTGCGCTCCCAGATGCGCTCAAAGCAGGATACTTGGCTGGTGTTTGTGAGTCAGTGAAGAAGATGGCTAAAAGATGGATACCATGAGTGTTCGTGATCGTACAGAGCGGCGTAGCCTGCAAGCTCATCGAGTACATATTGGATCTATTGAACAGTCAGCATCAGAGCAGAAAGAACGTCTGTGGCGCACCTGTTTCTCCGACAAGACGACTTGAGCGGCACCAGAGGGCGTCCTGACGTCCCACGTTCTCTCACGGGCCATCTGTGCCCATTTCATCCTGACACCCGGATCCAGACGCAGATTCTGCCAGTCAGAAAGCCGTCTAATCTCAGCAGACATTATAGACATCGCCAGCTCAATCAGCTACAGTTGGCACCTCAGGATTGCTATTGAGCGTCAACTCGTGTGCATACCGTCCTTGGGTAGTCTGGTTTGATTTCAGCTTCTGTAATTACGTCCAGCAGACTACGTACCTCCCACTCCACCGAAATAGTGGATGCCAAAGACAAAGGGGTGGCGATAGCCTCGGAACTGGTCTTGGGACATGGTTGAGAAGGGTTGAACGGCCCGCCGATCACGATCTTACCTAAACCGGCCCAAACGATTCCCAATCCAAGTCCACCACGAAGAAAGATGGTACGTGCCCTTGTCTCCTCACGGACCACGCCTCACCATGTGCACTAGTCTGAGGATTGGGAAGTGCGCATGTCCAACTCGAAGGGGATGCCCTACTTTTTCAACTCTGGCACGCGGCAGTCGAGCTGGGAACCGCCAAAGGAGTTGACGCCGGAGCAGATCAGCAAGCTTCCCGGTGCAGAGCATTTGAAAGGGGCCAAGGCGGAGGGCGGGGGCAAGCCTGGGCAGGTGCGCGCGAGCCATTTGCTCGTCAAGCACCGCGACAGCCGGCGGCCGTCGAGCTGGAAAGAGGTTGGTACATGTCAGCCCATCATCCTACGGCCTTCCATGCTGACTGAGGCACCAGGCTAATATCACGCGTACGAAGGAAGAGGCAATTGAGATACTGAAAGGGTACGAGAGCGAAATCGCGGGTTCTCAGGGCAGGTTTGCAGAGGTTGCGAACAGGCACTCGGATTGCTCTTCACATTCGAATGGGGGGGATCTGGGGTGGTTTGGACGCGGACAGATGCAGAAGCCGTTTGAGGAGGCGGCGTATGCGCTCAAGGTGGGGGAGTTTAGCCCAATCATTAGCACGGACAGCGGGGTACATATAGTGATGCGCACGGGGTAACGTGTACTTGTACAGTAACTAGCGGGAAATGCACGCACAAGTTCATTGTTAGCAGCATTACCGTTCTTGCCGGAATCCTGCTATATAATTGCCATTCATATACAATTACGCGCAACCGAGTTCTGCGTCAGAGTCATCATGTCCTCCCTCACCGACACTCTCCAGCTCGCGATCACCAGCCTTGCCGCACTCGCGCTCGTCTCTGCATTCGTCTTGTTTCGTGTTTCTTATCGACCCAGTATCAAGAAACAGACGACTACCAGGGCGGTGCAGCGGATACGTGATGCGGTGAAGCCAGAGGATGGAACGGTGAGAGTTGCCGAGATCCTGATCCATCCCATCAAGGTATGTGCGCCGCAAGTCTCCAGCCCGTCGTACCCATTTAAATAATCGCAGAGCTGCCGCGGGACATCAGTGCAGTCCTGCAAATACACTCCCCTCGGCCTCGAGGTCCTTTCCTTTGCTTTCCTTTCCTCGCGTGATGTTGACCTGACACCGCGCCACAGAACGACCGCGAATGGTGCTTCGTCGACACCGCAAAAAACGCAATCATCACCGCACGCGAGTTCCCCAAAATCGTCCTCATCGCCCCGCGCATCGAGCACGACCCAGCCTCCCCACACCGCGGCTCCCTCCTCGTCACTTTCCCGCCCGACGCTCCAGCCGGATGCACCCAATTCCGCGTCCCACTCCACCCCTCCCCAGAGCTCCTCAAGGACTGGCAGATGTACGTACGTCCTACTCTCATCAATACTAATACCAACCCCTACACAGTCTCGACAAACTCACGCTCTTCTCCGAACACCTCGACGGCTACATCGGCCACAGCCTCCCGCTCTCCTCGCCCTCACTCGCATCCGCCATCTCCTCCCTCTACTTCGCGCGACCCGTCCACCTCGTCTACAAAGGCCCGCGCCCGCGCCCCGCCGAGAAAACAGTGTCCCATCCGTCCTTGGTCGCGACGACCGTGTTTCAGGACGGGTACCCGCTGCTCGTCATGAGTAGGGAGAGTATGGGGGAGCTGGAGGACGAGGTGAGGAGGAGGGTCGGCGCGGGCGCGGGCGTTGGTGCTGGTGCTGGTGCTGGTGCTGGTGCTGATGGGAATGGAGGGACGGCGATGGGGATAGGCGACGAGTGGAGAGAGGGAAAGGTCGACATTAGGAGGTTTAGGCCGAACGTCGTCGTCGAGGGTGCTGGGCCGTTTGCCGAGGATGCGTGGGAGGAGGTGTGTTTTGGCCGCAAGGACGCCCCGCCCGTCGAGCTTGTCAGTAAATGTGTGAGATGTCTGGTCAGTCGTTTTTTTGTCAGCTTTATCCATCGAGTGCTCAAACAAAACGACACAGCTACCGAACGTATCGCCAGACACAGGCGAGCGCGACAAAGCCGTGCCCTACAAAGTCCTCATAAAGTTCCGCACAGGGCTCGATCCCGCCTCCAAGCTCTTACCCTGCGTCGGGTGTAACGGCGTTTTCAACGGGAGTGGCGTCGTCAGTGTCGGAGACGTGGTGTATGTCAAGAAGCTCGTCAACCCGTCCGCGTTTCTACCGAGATGATAACGTATGCTCCAAATGATAAATAGAGTACCCGTCATCACGCGCTCTTTACCCTTTCTACGTATATACACAAGGGCACGTAGCCCGACGTTAGATGTCATAAGATTGAGCACCAAGGCTGGTCCTATTGATGATGATGATAATGATAATGATGGGCTTCCCGTCCAATACATTCCTCGCATGTTCCAAATTACCACAAGCACCACAGTAACCAATCCCTAACTTACACGCGCATAAAGGAGCCCGGCCCAGCCTTCTCCCTCTCCCTCTCCCTCTCCCTCTCCCTCTCCCTCTCCCTCTCCTTCTCCTTCTCTTTATCCCGCTTCCCAAACCCAAGCATCGGCGCCGACAAGCTCAACTTCCTCGTCGCCCTCTTACCAAACCCCACGCTCCCCGTACCCCCATCCACACCCCCACCGACCCCCGCCGGCCCCTGCACCTCTTCCACAGCCTCATCATCCACAAGCACACTTCTCCTCCGCTGCCGCTGTGGGTTGTACAGATGCGTACCGCGTCCGGCAGGAGGGACGGGGAGAGGTGGAGCGGGCAGCGTCCACCCGCCTCCAGACGCAAGCGCATCCCACGCTTCTTCCTTCTCCTTCTCCTTCTCCTTCTCCATCTCGTTCTCGTTCTCGTATGAGTACGAGTACGAGTACCCGTGACGGCCCTGCAAACTGTCAAGACTCTGTTTCCGTTCAGGCGTAGCAGGCGGAACCTCAGACGGATGTGCTGGTTCGGGGGTGGGATATGATCGCGTGCGGAGATACGAGGATGAGGAGGGTGTATGTGTATTTAGTTTCGGTTTCGGTTTTGGTTTTGGTTTTGGTGCGCTAGGCAGAGTCGATATGGACGCGGAGATATGTGGTGCCAGAACGGGGGGTGATGGTATTGGATACATTGGTGGTCTGTGCCCGTTTTGTGCGGCTGGGTGGTGATAGGAAGGAGTGGTGGTGGTGGTGGTGGTGGTGGTATAATGCCTTGGAGGTCGTACAGGAGACATCGTACTCGGAGCACCAGCCTCGAATGATGAGTCTGACGAGGGTGTAGGGCTGACTTGGCCTTCGCCGTTGATAAGAGCGTGATCGTGCGGCTCATTATCGACTGTCGTGAGTGATTGGTGCTTCGACGAAGAAGACGCAGGAGTCTGTTGAATCACTCCCGGAGTCGATCGCACAGCAGTTATCAGCGGCGCTACCGTCAGCTGTCCGTCCCCAGATTCAGACGCTCGCCGATGTGATAGTTGTAATGACGTCCTAAGCCGAGTCTTCGTGTCGACGACAGACGCTTCAACATCAACAGCATTCGTGCTTTTTGACAATTTCTCTCCTCCTCCTCCTCCAATACGGAAACTCTTGCGCTTCGGAAACCAATTCCCCGCACCCTTCCCTTTCTCCTTCTCCCTACTCTTATCCTTACCTTCCTTCTCCTTCTTTAACACCGTCACTGCCGACCCATTAGTCAACCCTCTCAAATACGCACTGCTATTGGAATCCACTTCTCCAATCACACTACTCTCACCCTCCCCAAACCTCGCATCTTCATCAACAGCACCACTGTCAACAACCGTCGTCGACTCAGCAGTCCGCCCACCACCACCACCAAACCACCTCGTCCACCCACCCTCCTTCTCCTTCTCCCTTTCACTCCCCGCATCCCCGCTAGTCACAGGCCGAGGCGGAATAGGCAACGCCCGCGGCGTACCCCCATATTTATGCGACCACGACGTCCCCGGCCGTCGACGACCCACCGAACTCGACATCGACGCCTTCTGTCCAACAAGCGAAGAAGAAGAAGTCTGTCCCTCCTCATCACCACGATCAGGCACTTGTATTGATACCGACGGTACGGCAGGTAAACTTATCCCGCGGATGAGCGGTGTCCCCGTTGGTGTCGCTGTGCTGTCAACGCTACCCACGAGGCTACTTGGGGGGACGTTAGTGCGTACAGTGATGCTAGGTGGCTTGCGGAGGTTGAACACGCCGCTTACTGAAACCTTCGAAGGGGGCGGAGGGGCAGGGGAGGAGAGGGAACTCGTTAGAGGTGGTGGAGGCGGGAATGTATGATGGCCTGATGAGGGGGATGTGGATGGGGGTAGCGGTGGTGCAGATGGAATGAGAATAGAAGGTTGCTGGAGGGAGAGTATTGGCTGCCCGGCTTCGAATGATGATGATGACGACGACGGAGTGGGGATAGGTACAGCTTTCTTGGAAACTACCCCAGACGGACGAATCGGTGGTGGTGGATCTGCAGTGGTTGTGCTTCTGTATTCTTCCACCTGGTCTGGTCGCAGTCCGAGCTTACCCACCTCGATATCGGTAGCCTGGTAATAAAGAACATACGCACACCCTGCGGATGAGTCCCCAAAGTACCTTGGAATGTCAGATTCTGCAACGGCTGTCACGTTTTCGTCGTCAAAAAGGAACCATGATCCCAGTGTCTTGATTAAAGAGACGTAATGCCCGTGGTGAGGACCACTGCATCATATTGAGTGAGGTCAGAAAGACGCAACACGACACGTTGAATACGTACTTTCCGATATGAACGACGATGCCAAAGAGGTGATAGAGGCGGTCTGCGTCTTCCATATCATCAATAGTATTAAATAGACGCAGCTCGAAAGGGAAGGCGACTCGGTATGCGAGCTTAACGTATCGTTGAGATTCCTCCTGATACTTGAAGCGCTTCAAGTGCAATGCCAAAACATTCGGCAGACGCTTAATCTTCATGCTAATTACAAAAGTCGAGATCGGTCTGCCAAATAGATAATCCCTGACTTACCGTTTTTCAGCTTCCTGGAGATCACAACATGAGTCGCAGAAGAACTTGTTCTTGTGGCAAAGCATCTCAGAAGCACTGAACTGCCTTAGACAGGCAGTGACACTCGAGTTTTGTTCAATGTCAATTGAAAGATCGAGAAAGGCTTCGTCGCGCGAGGAGACCTGGACAGCAACTGCAATCAACACTGTCAGAAGGAAAATCTTTGGGGACATACAGTCTCGCAGGTGAGGCAACGAGTCTCGCTAGTCAGAACGCCTTCAAAAAGTCGGTGCACAAGGGTAGAGTGGTGTTGAGAAGATCCCGCACTGCCCACCCGTGACTGAAGGGTCGTAACTGATTTCGACACTATCTCGAGAGAGTGAGCGCAATAATAATGTGGTGATCGGAATTACGGCTCACAGTCTTCAGAGGAATCGTCAGTCTTACGTTTTTCCTCGACTTCTTCAACAATCTTGTTGAGAAGGTAGTTCAGGAATTCGTGGGCATCCTGGTGTGTAGTCGTGTCAAACACACGATTGACCTCCTTGAGTTTCTCAATGAAAGCACGGGGAGAGACGGTGCCGCGTTCTTGCGGGTGTGTGGAGATATAAAGAAAGAGGGAGCGGAGTGCGGAGAAGAGGGTCGGCGGTGATGATGGTATGGGCGTGACAGGAGGAATAGGTTCGGAAGATGTCGAAGGTGTCGGTTTGCGTTCGGGCTTGCGACGGTTGGGGACGAGGGGCATAAGTTGGCTAGCGGGAGACAACTGTGGCGCAGTAGTGGCCGGAGATGAGTCCGTGGACTGCAACATGAGGTCGCGGAAGGGCGTGCAGAAATATAGTGCCTGGATGACCGAGTTTGCGTAGCTAAGAGATAGTGAGTGGACATCGCGACATGAGAAATCTTGTATCTGACCAGTTATTGCAGAACTATATTCGCGGTCAGCATTTCTGTCCTATACACGATGGAACAAGTACGTACGTTTTCCAGCCCAAACTTCTTTGCATCCGCCGACGAGAGGGTGGGTGCCACATTGGTCTTGACAGCATCAACGGGGACCTGAGAGCTGGGAGAAAGACCTAGTCTCGAGAGCACTTTCTCCATGTCGGCGACAACGTCGCCCTCGCTGCCCTCCGCGTTGTTCAGTTGCCGTCGTGGTCAAGTCCAAATCTTTTCCGTTAATCGGCCATGGTACTCTCCACGTGACGTTGACACAAATCTGGTCCCGCCCTGTCCCGCCTCAGTTCAAGTGCCATCGCAACGCCATGATCAATCAATCATACGTTCCAAATCTGCTAGCCCCGTGCCAGTTCATGCTCGTTCAGGCTTTCTTCAAGCTTCAAGTAGTTCAAGTTGCACCTCGCCTCCATCTTGAGATCTCGATTGTATTACGTAACAAGGCGGTGCCTGGACAACCTTCTTACTGACGGCGGTTGCTTCTGAATCTCTTACATCACACCTTTTCTATTACCACGTCAGCTAGACTAAAAGTAGCACAACTTCCCATCTCTCCTCCTCGCATCCAAGTCCACGAGTCTTGAGAAGTGTCCTGTGATGGCTCCACTTCCGATGGATACGCCCACAACCAACCATGTGCTCATATCTGGTTGCCCGTTCACTTCGGACGGTGACTGTCTCCAACCTTGTGGGACTTGAGTGTGTTGAGCACGTCATGAGATTTTTGATCTATATTGAACAGTTTCATGTCGCTCACAGACCCATGTACGGTATGTAGATCTGATATCATTCCATCCTCGGCCCGTCTGCGCCCGCTGTCCTTGTGGTTCCTGTGCCCACGCGTTCAAAGATACGTATCATGAATCAAGTATCAATGATCAAATTAGTCAAACATCGAGAAGGATCGATAGTATCATAATCCCGATATATCAAATGTGTCCCTCATCCCCAAGCTGTAAGCATTCGAAATCTTGTCAAGATCGCAAGAAGCGAATACAGTCAGTGGGTCTCTGGAAGCTCGCCGAGTCCACTCCCCGCTCTCATCCTTTGAAGTTCTTCTCAACACACAAGCTTATTTAAAGTTCGAAACCATTACCAGCCGGTTAAACTTTAGTTTTTAATAGGCCTCTTATGTCTTTTAAGTTGAATCTCTATATTCGAAAAAGGACACGAGGGGTTGTACTCGGGGGCATTAGACATCAGTGGGGGAGTTGCCTGATAGTGGCGTTTACCTGGGGCGGACTCCAATGTTATTTGTCTTGCCCCGATCATGCAGATTTGTCCATTACTGGGGTAGATCGAAACATCTACATGGTGTTACATACTCGAATACCACAGCATGGATTCGACAAGAATGTACGCTCGGATGTCCTTCCTTGATGATTAGGCATGCAGCCATTCGAGAATTCGAGGGTATGTAGGAGGATCAAGAGATAATCTATCATCCAGAGAGAATCAGTTGCGGATCGCGAAATATTAGAAAGTACAGTTGTGCAGACCTATGTTGATCAAGTATTCCTTCCAGAAAGATTGATTATCCCCCGTGTAGCGTTGAGATGAACACGATCTCATCGTTATTCTTCAGTACATAGTCTCCTTCTCCTTCCAGCTCCCAATCCGTGTCATTCACCAGGACGAGTATACCCGGACGTCTATACACACCATGATATCACTACCAAGTTACAAACCACTGCAGATAAACAAGGACGTACACAGTTCCATTCTCGACGAACAGCTCGACGCGTTCCTTGAGAAGATTGTCGCGAAGGAACTCAATAAGATACTGGAGGTTGGGCTCTTTAGATGTAACGGCATTGATGGCGGGGAGCTCAACAGTATGTGCGCGTTGATTGGAGAACAAGAGCTCAAGCCCACCGCTGAACTCGACTTTGACAGATATGGTGGTCATTTTTGTGGAAGGGGGAATTGTGGTCACGTGAGGACTTGTGGCCGGACTGTCGACGGCCCGGAGCCTGCCATTAGCCGGTCCTGCCGACTTAAGCGCCACGAGAATATGTATTTCATCCGGTGAAGGGCGCCCTCCTCGGCTGCACAGGCCGGTACTGTACGGAATCATTCCAATGTGACATTCTTATTGCATTCTGCTTTGATGGCTGATTTGCCTTTCATTCAGAGACCATTGAATGTGGTCCGAATCCCTATATGACCATAGTGTCCTAGCACTAATTATCCTTTGTTCCTGTTCAATAAACGCCGTTCAATAATCAGCAATCCACTGTAAACATAAGGTATTCGATTCAGGTTCGCGTTCGTTTATTTTCTTAATCTGGGGCAGCTGGCTCTCAATGGGTCTAGAATGTAAAACTAAATGTGTACTTACAAAGGGTAAAATAAACAAATGTGGTAAAAGAAACGCATCATGTGATACAGGTATATCAGCACGTGACAAGCATGTAGAGTAATTTATTCAAGGCAGGTTCAATCCTTCTATATTGGAGCTTGCGCTCTGACTATGTACATATTCACCCACCGACATAATGTTCCCTACAACGTTTCCTGCATTTGTTTACTACCATTTATTGTGGTCCTTATTCACCTGACAACATTTGTCAACATTATAAACATCTTTCAATGTTCAGAATCATCCACTTATTTTGCCCTCGCACCCACAACCCTGCAGTGTTGAACAATGCAAAAAAAGGTCTTTTAACAGTTGTGGCGAGGTATCCAGATGTGTTGATGAATCTTAATGTATTATTCCTTTCTTGGTGGTAAGTTATTATCAAAGTCAACTTCCCACAACTTATTGCAATGTACAGAACCTGCAATCATTCCCATTCTTCCTCCAAATATCATACTTTGCGCAGTTACAACAACAATAACATGATGACTACAATGTTTCACATGTTGAAGAAGCACAATTGCATTTGGAGTTATGGTTCAGGGGGCACAAGTTTTTGATGGTTGGCTAAGTCATCACTTGTTCAGCACACAATGCTATCCATCCACAAAATGAACCAACACGAGTTCAATTTTGAAGAAGAAGAATGGGTACACATTACATTTATCACACATTGTTATTTCTCAAGATGCATCAGTGTGGATTCATTAAGATTTCCAATGATTGTAAATTGCAAAAGATGTCCTCCAGATGTTTGGGATCAATTGTTGACAAATCCTTGCTCTTCTCAGGACACTGGAATAGAACCAAACCCAGTGGTTCCTGGTTGAGATGTTGAAGAAAGCAATTGTATAAAGAGCTCTGATTCATCTGGAATGTAGAGCAAAGGCTGTTCTGAATATGCACTTCTTCTGGATCACAAAGTCTGGATTTTGCAGCATTTCATGTTTCTATGGTTTTGGCACCTCTAAAGTCTTTATCGATGCCTTTTGGTATGGTTGGTTTGTACTGTGCCCCTTTCCCCACACTTGAAGCTGACTGGAGGAAAGAGGGTGCAGCAGCTCCAGAGATATATCAACTTCTGCCTGTCTCTTCTCCTTGTGGTGAGATTTGGAAGATGTAATGCATGGCAGCATAGGCTGTATGTCCTAGTAGTTGGGGTATGAGACTGAAAACATAGTCAGCCTCTGCTGTAAAACTATAGACACTCAGTGTGTTTTGGGCTTATACAAAAAATCCCTATCCTCATACATGCTCTAGCCCTCTGCCACAGCACAGACCACATATTCTACTAATAGCTTTCCTTCATACATGCTATAACTCTCTTTACCTCAGTCACTTTGTGGAGAAATACACAAAAGGACCTTATTTCCTCTTTCATGAAAAAATATGCAAGATACCTTCTTTCTCTTATCTCTGACTTCTTTCCTTACTTTGGACCTGTGTTCCTCTTTTTGAATCTCTTTCCCTCCTCAAGAGTTTAGCATTTAGCTGCTCATGAAGTAAAAAAATACAATTTTATCAGATATGGGACAAGGGTTGTTTCAGCCCTCCCAAAGAGACCTAGTATTTTTTCCCATATTAACTTACTGCATGAGTTTGATCATTGGTTGTATTAAAATCAGGTTTTTACAATACAAATAAAAGAACTCCAATGGAGGTGCGAGTGGAACAGGACCTCTTAATCCACACTCTAAGTAAGACAAATTCATGTTATGAGAGAACTTCCTCTCATAGGTAGGAATAAGTGTATATTCAAAGGTATGATGTCAGTCAAATATATGCATGAAGTGCTGTACTGTTACTCACTCTCAGTGTACAAGTGACTGAGGGTGTTGTAGACTAGGTGCCCTATATATACATCTCCATAGACAATGGACAATGTGATATCAACAGTGAGGATGTTGTGACATTGTGATGGCCAATGTGTGTTCATTGTGCCACAAAGCACCATTGTCTGTCTGGCTTTATAGTGGAATAATTGCAAGCAGGCAGTATGGTGTGCATTGTAATGTAAGTTGTTTGTTTTTTGTTAAGGTTACACAATCCCCTCTGCAAATCCCAAAGCTGGGCTCCATCATTAATGATAATGGTGCCACATCTTTTTGTCCAAGTTGAAGTATTATTTTACCTATCAAAGTAGTCTGTGAGATGTGTACTTCCCCCTTGCTCTGATCCCAGTCAACTGCAATGCCTACCACAAATCTGGGAAGGCCTAAGTCAGAGATGGTCCATACTGTTTGCATCTGTTCCTTAAATCTGTTGTTTTCCTCCTTTCTGCTCATGATTGACAGGAAATTGTCTACATGTACCACTGCTATGGTGGTGCCAGTGTCAGTTTCTCTGTAGTAGATAGACAATTCACACAGAAGATGAGTAACCCCCACTTGACCATGTTTTTGTTTGGGTAATTCCAAATTTGGCCTGCTTGCTTCATGCCATAAAGCCCTTTTAAACCCTTCAGGTTGTTCCATATATTGAATTCATCCTCCAGAAGTAATCTGAAAGGAATGCAGTTTCAACATCAACTTGTATGGCATCCCATCCTTGTGCAGCAACTAAATGAAGGAGAATTCACTACAACTCCATGCACACAGTCAGTGAGGTCATTTTTGTGTAGTCTTGTCTGTAGATCTGATCATAACCTTTGAAGACCAATTGTACTTTGAATCATACTGCTTTCTCATGTTCATCCTATTTGATTTTGAATATTGGCCACCTTTTTTGAATCATTTGTCCAATCAGTACCTTTTCCTTTGGGATTAACTTCCACATGCCCATATCCTTAATTAACAGCCTCTTTAGCATGCAATTTGAATTCTGAGCCTGTGAGATTCTGATTAGTAATATAGCAGAATAGTAATTCTGGATCATACTGAAACATCAGTGTGACAATTTTCATTCACATTAAGGACATGTTTTCTAAATTCCTTCTACTCCTACCTCTGCTCCAAAACAGTCTGCTCCATGCATCCAGGAGTACAGATGGTGAAGCCCAGCTTCTGCAATACCTTCTTGATTACAAGTCTGAGGCTGGTGATGGCATGTCATCCAAGAAGCCAACATTTATCATAGTGGCTGCCCATGTCAATGAAATCATTATCAAGGGTGGTTCTAAGACCTCAGACTCTTGTAAAAACAATCATTGCAGTGTGAGTAGCTCAAAAATCATTTATTTCAGTACTATTGATACATTGTCATATTAGCTCAAAATGGCTTATGAGCTTGTGAATGCTATTTGCAATAACTCAGGTTGGTCTTGGGATGATCAAGGGGGTGTTCAAGTCACCCCAGAAAAGCAAGGAACTTAGGATGCATTTGTGGACAGGAATCCTGGAGCTGAGGCATTTGCTGATGTTGGCTGGATTTATCTGGAAGCTTTTGATCAACTTGCTCCTTCTACTGCTCATAGTACACATGTCTAGTGGGTCACTCAGGGACTTGCTCCTAGTGATGATGAAGGTGATGGTATGGATTCAGATTTGACACCAGTAGAGGAAGAGGAAAAGTCAGGCAGTGACAATGACTCAAATGTGTGTCACTCTTTCCATCTTTTTATATCTATCCTGATTTTTTTTCAGACCACTTCACCTCCTCTGGTCACTCCTATGCCACTTGTTTGCAAATGCAGTGCTACCATGACTCCTGCACCACAAAGTCAAAAGCAAACTCACATTGCTAGTGGCAGCCAGAGTCTTTCAGACATTCATTTAGCTATGTGCAAGTTCAACTCTATTTTTCAGGAATCATTTGCTCCTCACTCTGGGCTTGAAGCTACATCACATTGCAAGCAGTGTGTCAGGGGACATCCTACTTGTTTCCCCTTCTCCTCCTCCAGTTCTTGTCAGATTTGCTCTGCTATAGTTTTCCTTTATTCTCCTTCCTTTCCCCAATCTATTTGTCCTACTTTCAGTCCTCAGGCTGCACTGGTTTTCTGTCAATAATCCAGACAAGTGTGGCCCCTTTGACACTGCCACCAGCTTATGTAACTGCTGACCAATTGCTGACACATCACTTTTGTCTTTTTTCTCTGTCATACTGTACAGTTGTTTCTCATGCTTCTGAAGCCTCTGAAGCATCACACCTGGCCTAGAAAATCCCCAGACTTGTTCTCTTTGGATTTCCCTTTGCCAGGTGAGTAGTTATCTCAGTAGACACTGTCCAGTACTGAATAGACTTTGGATTTCCCTTTGCCAGCTGTGTGAATGAGGCACAGCCTCCAGAGGTCACCCTTACACAGTGTGCCATTATCCAAGCTCAGAATCTGAAGAAAAATTGCTTATCTAACTTATCTAACAAGGACATGGTGACATTTATTGGACTGCTGGAACAGGATATTTCTACAGTTGACAGCTATGCAGTCTTGGACAATGAGGACTTGTGCAAGGAGTGGATTTGATGTAAGTTGGAAAAAGTTGGAAAAAGAGAATGATTGTGCATCTCATGAGTAGACAATTGATTAGATTTATATATTCCAATACATCATTCAACTGCTAGATCTTCTTGCTCTGCTACAATTGCCTGATAGCTATTCCACATATCTTGAGCAATCTGACCTTGAAGTGCAGATTCACAAGACTTTTCAATTGCATTTGCAGGCCCTCAAGCCAGTGATCCAAAGATATGATATGTAGGTGGTAAAGAGCCAGGTACAGGATCCAGGAGATCAGGAAGATTGATAACCTCTTTTGAATCATGATCAAAAATAAAATTCTGTATTGCTGCCAGTGCTGGAGGGATTTGGGCCTGGACATTCATGTCACACTCAAGAGGTCATGTCAGGATGATGGACCATTCCTTCAGTACTCCAAATATACACTCATCATGTTGTGTGCTGATGCATGATACAGATTATAAAGCTCCTTTTAATTCTGTGATCTGTCAAAGAGTTCAAAGATAAGACCACAATATTGTGCTCAATATGGCATACCTGCCATTTTCTTTACTCTATTCTGCAAGATGATACCTCACACCTCAATATGGAACCAGAAGAGCATCACATGCACCAAATCCAGCATCAGCCAAATAATATTTTCCAGCTGAAACTGGAAGATCAGTAGTTCATGCATCATGGAATACAGAATCATCTGCAGCAGAGCCCTTCTATCCACTAAACATATACAGTGGCTCAAAAAACTGTCCCAATGTTTTATACTTTTTGAAAGATGACATTGGCATGAAGAATTAAAGGTATCTAAAATTTTGGTTGAATCATGTAAAATACTATGGCATCGCAGCTACAAATTGCATCTTAGCTTATGTAATTTAAATCAAAACTGATGGAGTAATGGCCATTTTAAAATATTCACTCATTGGGACAGTTTTTTGAGCATCTTCAACTTTGCAGATTTATCCCTATTTTAGTCAGAAATAAAGAGTAAGTTGCATGTGGGAATATCAACAGAGTTATGTGACCCTGTTTGGGTATATTTGGGAGTGGTTCAAGTTGGTTGAACCACATCTTGACCTTCAACCACCATTATGAAAGCTACTTCTCCTGCACAATGCTCTTGTTTGACAATGACTACTACACTTGGGACAGTGACTCAGAGCACATGATAGCTCTGATGAATTATCTGGCCAGTAAGTTTGATAGGCCTATTTGAGCTTTTCCCATGAAAGTGCATAAGGTAACATTGAACATAGTGTCCAAACCATTGAACCAACTGAAAGTAAAGCATGAGGACAAGGGGTGCCTTGCTACATATGTGGATATAAATGGCCACAAGCCCTAGACCTTGTGAAATTCAGGGATTATAATCATGGGGGTTACCTCATAATTTTTTCAAGTGCATGATGTTTGCATGCAACAACTAGTTGAGCCATTGACATTGCAGTTGGGAACTTCAGGCAGCTGCATGATAGTGCAATTTGGCATGTATGTTGAGCTGGGAGTTCTTGGAATGAGGTTGTCATGACCCACTCCCTGAACCCCCAAACATTGTCTCCAACCCACTCACTCCCCCAGAGTTACCCCCAATGTCCCCTCAATCTTCTCTGACCTTTGTCAACCTGCAATGCCTACTCTGGATAACTCTGGCACTTCTTTGACAAACCCCAATAGCCCCCTGGCTAACTCTGGCACCTTCTCCACAGCTGTCAATGCTTCCCTTGACTCTCCTGAGCCCCTGGGACCCTCCCCCACTGTTCCTGACTCTGGCATATATCACCAACTCATCTTCCTGGTTTGACCAACCAACCCCAGAGTATCATGATGACCCCAGAACAGCCTGCATCCCCAACTGATCCCATCAGAATATCACTGCAGCCTGTCCCTTGATCACAACCAACACCCATCAACTCTGCACAGCTCCAACAAGCCCTGCCACTACACCTGCTGTTCCCTGGAGCTCTCCAGTAGTCAGTATATAAGTTGTAGAGTAGCACCTCATACTCTAGTCTTGATATTACCTATTGCCTTACCTGATGTGTTTCTGATTGTTTCTGTCTCATGTTTTGTGTTCTGTGTTATGTTTCCCTTTCTCTCAGTCTCCTGGTCTTATCTCAGTCTCTTGGTCTTGTCTCATCTTCATTTCCATTATTGTCTTGTTATCATTTTGTATCTCTGCTTGAATCTATTTTTGTTCTTGTCTTGATCTCATCTCATTTGACTCCATTTCCTTTATCATGTTCAAGTCATTTCAACCTTAATGCCTTTACAAACTCTGCACTTACAATTACAAACTTCAAACATTCCTTAAACCAACTCCAGACCTTGCTATTTGCTTGGCCCCAAAACCCACCAGCATCCATTGATCCCCCATCAAGCTCCAGCTCCACTCCCATCACTTTGTGTAGCCTCCACTTACCCCACACATCCAATACTCACTTCTGGACTTGTACCTGATGCCCCATCAAGTCTGACCCTCTCCCTGCAACTTGTCCTAGACTTCTCCAGACCACCCCAGACTTGTTCAGATCACTTCCCTTCACTTATCCTCATAAGTCTCCAAAGTCTAGACCCTCCCCAAATGCCAAGTTATCAGTGCAGGACACCATGTCCACCTAGTAAAGATTTGCCCAGTGTAGCTGAGCCCCTGTAGTCAGCAGAACCTGACAGAGGTCCAAGGAGTATGTTGATATAGTAAACTTTGACCAGTATGATATAATTGTGGACATGCCCTACATAGGGTGGTCCTAGACTTTGAGGGCAATCAGATCATTGTAAATGGGTAGGCTACCCCACAGTGAGGGTAGCACTCAAGGATACAGATGGATGACTGGGTCAGTATCAGGCATCAGGAAAACAGCACAGACAAGCCAAAAAGTGACTCTATTGTGGACAAGCTAAACCCACAGTAGAGGATGTTGTGAAGGAAGTGCAAGCTATGGACAGCTGACTACAGGATTGCCTGTCATTGTTGCTTTCTGAGGAAGAGTATGAAGATACCCTGAAAAGGGGGAGGATACATGGGAAAGCCCATGAGGAGTCAAAGAAATTGCCAAAACCATCAATGCCAAAGAGATCAAAGTCAAAAAAGGGAGTTAGGGTTGAGGACAAGCCCTCAAAAGAAGCCAAGATCCACCCATTATTGGATGGTGGGAGAAGTGGAGCTGATAGTATGGAATGTCAGCCCACTTCTTCAAAAGTCAAGGTCAAAGACCTTGTCACTAATGAAGAAGAAGAATGCTTG
This sequence comes from Termitomyces sp. 'cryptogamus', assembly GCA_020091625.1. NCBI lineage: Eukaryota > Fungi > Basidiomycota > Agaricomycetes > Agaricales > Lyophyllaceae > Termitomyces > Termitomyces sp. 'cryptogamus'. Next base: position 6,699,832 of record JAGYZC010000001.1, read on the forward strand.
TTAATGCAAGCTAGATTGATGATGCAGTTACTTAGGGATAGGCCAGTGTCACCCCCAGCTTTTGACTGGGCATTTAATCTACAAATGCCACTGGAATGAAATGAGGTAGTGGCTTCAATGCAGCTTGGGAGGGTCATATGTGCATGTCACAGAGTGAAGTGTATTGCCAGGCTACTGAGGAGATTTCCATAGTAACAGAGACTAGTTGCAATGGAGAGTCACTAAGAGCAATGAGAGCTACTTGGTCATGGACAATATGACTCATCATTCCAGATGACAGTGAAGTAAGGATACATGCCTTACATGAGCAATTTGGACCAAAGCTGCAGATTGGTGGAAAAACAAAGTTAGTAAGAGAATCTTCCTAGAGGCAGGGAAAGCAAAAGGACACATGACTTATAAAGAGGATATTCCTTGGCTATATAGACATTGTTAACAGAGTGAAGAAAGAGCTTCCTCTATAACATGAGGTCAATCATGAAATTAACCTCATCAACAATAACAAACTGGTTGATTCTGATTATGAGAGCAAATTTTTGGTGATTATTGCAGGTCTGCATTGGTTGTGAGCAGGACAAAAAAAAACTTGGAACACTTATACTTGGTATCCTAGAGATGTAAATTTCTTCTTTTCTAAGGAATCTGTAGGATATTGATGGAAGCCGAAGTCATCCGAAATCTCGTTTCATATCTGGGTCACCGACAGTAATTAAATGAGAAATGATGTGGGTGGATGACTTGATGATTGACAGTCTTGTGGACCAGAAGAGCCAACTAAGGCTTTGAAACACAACCTTCAGCCAGGAAATAATCATGCAAAATCGGAGTCACAAAATATATATATTAGTGAGCAGGGAAGATGGTAGGAATGAGGAAGGATTAATTATACACCTTGAGTGCCTCGTGAGTCCCTTGCTTCATGCCAAACTGCAAACCATCATTGTGCCCGAGATATGAAATGGAAGATTGATGCATGAAATACAGCATGCTACTCAGGCTCATTAGCATGAGCTAGTCTAGCTTTTTTTATCTGTGGAGTTGTTGCCAGTCTATCCTCATGCACACACCACTTCCCTCTTGTCCCTAGAGGGCGGAAGTGATTAGAGTGATGTATGCAATGCTTGCAGAGGCCTCCACAACGCCCGGGGCCCGCGTATACATTATATAGTACACAAATAACGAGCTACGACATGGACCCAACTTCATATCTCAGCTCATTATAGCCTTTTCATTCAGCTCAATAAACATGTGGGTTGTCTTGGCGCCTAATTTGTGCTATCAAACTGTCACATTGCGCTTTCAAATTTCCGCGCGCTCTCAGCTGCCCAAGGCTTATCTGGACCCTGTCCATTTCCTGACGACGATGCTCGATCCAAACTAAAATTTCACCACTGCAGCTCAGAATTAGTTGAGTCCGATATTTCCAGCACCAATATTGTGAGTATTGCGATGGTAGCTCCCGTCATCATCTAACACACTAGATCTTTCACGTAACTTTTACATATCAATGAGACATGAGTGAGATCCAAGTTGTCCGACAAACATAAGGAAAGATCAATCGATAGTCATACAGACGCGCGTCAGTCATTGGTAACTTTGACAATCAATTTCCCTGTCGTCTTTCCCTCCACTAGATCACTCTGAGCTTGCCTGACTCCTTCAGTAGTGAAAGGATACTCTTTAAAGATGTTGATCTTCAAGGTGCCGTCTCCGATCAATTCAAAGACCTTTTTACCGTAATGATACGCTTCCTCTGGAGTATATGTGTAGTTGGTCATACTGAGTGGATAATGGTCAATTTGACCTGGATAGACCAAACGGCTGACATACGTTGGACGAAGAAGCACCACATTTTTTTCAACAAGGCGCAATGGCGAGAAGGGTGCTACAGGTCCAGAAGCATTTCCGACCGACACAATAGTACCCTTCCTCTTGATCAGCTTGAAATTATCATCAAACCTAGCTTTCTTTATGAGGATGAACAGTAATCGAAGAAAGCAAATGCCGTACGTGTCCTTTCCTACACCGTCGAAAACGCCTTCCACACCCTCTCCGTTCGTGATCTCTAGTACGCGCGCTACAGTGTCCTGATCTTTATAAAGAATGACATGCGCAGCGCCATTCTGCTTCGCAAGCTCCGCCTTTTCAGGCGTGGAAGTCGTACCGATCACGATCGCGCCCCGCGCGCGTCCAAGTTGTGCCATCAGTAAACCGAGACCGCCGGCAACTGTGTGTACAAGGATCTTATCGCCCTTCTTGACCTTGTACGCCTCTTCGAAAAATGTGTATGCCGTCAGACCTTGAAGAGTTCCAGCAGCAGCAGTGCGCGTAGACACATTGTCCGGAACTGGGTAGACGAATTTCCACGGCACGGATATGTAAGTGGCGTGAGTGCCAAGAAAGTCCTGTACGAGGATAGTGAAGCGCATACACTGATTGAGGTGGTGGAAGGACGTACAGCTGCAACCTTGCCGCCTACTTTGTATCCATTCTTCTTGTAAGTGTCGTCATTGAGGACAGCCTCGTCTGTAGGAAGCGCAACAATCGTGCCTGCAGTCTCCTTTCCTAGAACAGCAGGCAACTTCTTGAACGGATAGACGCCCGTGCTGTTTATCTATGACAACACGTCGAGCAAATGATGAGTATGCAACCTTACTCACCGATAATACACATCGATGAAGTTTATACCAAGATATTCGACCTGGGCAGTAATATAATCACAACAGAAATCTTTGGCTCCAATATTCTCCCTACCTTAATGACAATGGACCCGGGATCAGGCTTAGGGAAAGGGATGGTCTTCTTTTCGACAACTTCTAGACCACCAGTCTACACGTGTGAGTTCCAAGAATCCAGTAGTATCTTTCAGACGACTCTTCACCGACCTTCTGAATGATTATTGCATCTGTAGTTGTTGGCAGAGACATTATTCGTGCCGTTGCAGAGAATTGGCGATACAAAAGGTTTAGACGAGATTTGGGGCGAGTTAACAAGCTAAAGACCATCCTGAGAGCCTCGAATCAGTCATCACCACAGTATCTTATCTATCATGAACCTCGAGACCTCGTCTTATCTCAATTTGATTTATCATGGACATGTACGTGGAAAGAGATATTGTATTTCGAATACGAAGAAAAAAATCCAAAAGTCTAGGGAGAACGGAACGCAGAAGCAAGAATCTCATATATTAGAATTATTTGCTCGTTTCTTTGTACCATTCCAGGCCGTTGTTCCCTGAGCGAATCAATTTCCTGGACAATTAGATCATCGCTAGGCTGTTCTAGAGATAAAGCTCCTAAAGGAGAGTGTGGGAGTACAGATGCTGGACATGGTATTCCGGGTTTGGGAAGGAACCCAAACTTGCGAAGTAGTGATGAGATTGCGATGAATGATCCAGTTCGTCCGATGCCCGCAGAGCAATGCACTATAATCGGAGGATCTGGGTCAAGCGTCGTGTCACTTTGTTGGCCGCTGAGCGACGTGTTTCGGTTTGTCTGATCGACTAGCTTAATGAAGGCGAGTAGACTTGCTCGATCGTGATCCTGCGGAACACCAAAATCGGGCCAAGAGGTATATAACAGATGGTGAAAGATGACAGGATGCTGTTCCTTCGAGTCGTCATGATTGCTGGGGACATCGCCCCGTTGGGCAGTATTTGAAGTCGCGGGCATGACGGATAGTGTACTCCACACGCAGTGAGCGTGTTCTACTACTTCGAGTTTCGTTAGTGTTACGATAATAGGGAGCGACCGATCTCCATCTTCAGGCGATATGAGGATAGATTGGCCGACCTGAGTAGGATAATATGGATGAGCCTTTCGCCTTCCATCTTCGACATTGTTCGTCAGCTGAACAATCGTGCGTACACGGCTAGTAACGGGTGGGGATGGCGGAGGGACAGTATTTGTAGGTGTAAAAGGTAAATTTATAGGCTGAAGGAGACTGAGGAAAGTGTGCGCAGTGTGAGGTAGAGGCGCTTGTGATGCAATCCACCATTTAGAACCAGAGCGCTCAAGAACCCAACTTGCGTTGAGATACCGTTCACCAACCACAACTCGCGTTCGATCGTACGGTTGGATATTGTGGTAGCGATTACGATGCTGGTTCGCAGGGTGAATGCCGGCTGCAATAGAGTAGTGATCGTGCATTTTGCTTTCCGCAGAAACGGGATTTGGGAGTTTGAGCAGTCCATATACACGGCTGAAAGGTGTCGAACGACGACCCTGCTCGGCGTCTAAGGAAAGCGACGCTGTGGAACGTGCAATCTCGCGCTCCTTCTCTCTGGTAGCAAGAGTCCCGAGAACTGATGCTACATAGTGTTTGTTCGAGTATCTCACGAGCCAAAGGGGAGGTTCGGAGGACATGGAGTGATATAAGTAAAGGTTATTGTGGCTGTGCAGACATAATTACTGCTCACAACGTCGACGACGAACAAAATGCCGGAGATTTCTCTGAGAACTCATCGTCGGGCACCGACACGAAAACCAACCATAGGACCCCCATTGCTGGCTGGCCAACCCATCCCGCGTGGTGCGCCCAAATCTCGCGTCGATGACAGAATTAAGAAGCGCATGTCTATGCGCTATGCTGAGCTGGTGACCAGCCCGACGGACATACCTCCAATACCAGGGCTTCCGTCTGGATCTGGGGCTGAAGAGATGATGACTCTTGGTGCAAGCATGGACATGATGGATGAGCCCAGGGGTCCCAAACTTCTCAATGACAAGAAGATTCTTGAGGATGAGAGGTTCGATCCGGACGCTTGTGAGCTTCTAATGCTCTAACGAATGTCCGGTATATTCATTTCGTGTTTCTCAGTCTTGAAGTCCAAACTGGCAAATTCAACGGAGGTAGAATTAAAGTCGCTTCAGTCATCACTACGCGACGTCAGGGAAGAGACAAATTCTGAACTCCAGAAGAACGTCTTCAAGAAGTGGGTGTTAGCCCAACATAACAATCAAATGTCAATTGAATTTGTTTCAGTTACGCAGAATTTGTCCTCGTCTCCAAAGAAATTACTTCACTCGAGACAGAAATGATGGAACTGAAGGACCTCTTGTCTGAATACAAATCCATGCCGTCTGTTCTACATATTCCTGATCCCACGAACCAATCTTCCAACCCTAACCTTCTCTCCGCTTATAAACGCTCGTCGGCCGCTGACCTTCGCATCATGTACTTCAACCAGATGCAAGAGCTGCACGCCCACATAGAAGGTTCCGCCAAGTTTGTGCCAACCACACCTGGGAGGCATGTTGTGGCCGAAGTAGAGAATATTCAGGCTCTCAATGCGGCGACCTACAAGGCTGTGGGACGTGTGCGTTTTGTGATTTTAGATGATCTTGTGCTTGTTGCACGCAGAAGACGACGGAAGACTGGTGCCGGTGATGCCTCCGGTAGTACGGTGAACGAAGGCAAACTTGTGGCGGAGAGATGCTGGCCTTTGAGCGAGATGTTGGTCCTCGATACCAAAGACTCACCCCGTAAGTGTGTTCTGATTACATGGTACTTTGCACCTCAGAGAGTTTGCTCTCTTACTTTATCAAGGAATGACCAATGTTTTCAAGATCAGACACGGGAAGGAAACTCACGTTTACCGAACTGAAAATGCGCAAGACAAGAAATCTCTCCTGTCCCAGCTACGACATGTGGCTGAAGAGCTGGCTACCAAAAAACGCAAAGAACGTGAAGGAGAACATGAGAGGCGAAAAAGCATCTGGCAAGCCGGAGGTGGCGATGTAAGTTCCACTAGCTTTTTAGTGGGCTTGCCTAACAAAAGGTCGCCTAGCGCTCGTCCTCTGCCAACATGCCTGAGTGGATGGCAGACGTGGCGACTTCCGGTGGAGAAATACCCGGGGTTGATTTGGGATCTGATGCTAAGGAAAAGGTCGAGCAAGATTCTCGATGGACGGCAGAGTGGGCTGATGATTTGACTGTTGCCATCGCTTTGCGACAATGGGAAAAAGCTGTTGCTCTTGTAGAAGAAGGTCTGTCCGCTTTCGATCTCAATGGACACTGATAGAGAGCCTCGTAGGCAAAGCGAAACTATCCACTACACCGCCCCTCGCTCATAAGCTGCCCCCCTTGAATGCCTTACTCACAAAGTCACTCCTCAGCTCCTTATCCCTACCTAGCATCCGTAAATCCACGGTTGTTTCATTAATTTCATACCTTCTCCGCTTAAAGGCTGGACCTGCGGCACGAAGTACTTTACTCCAAATGCGAACAAAGGTCATCAAAACACACGTCCGCAAGATCCGGTTCGACGGTCAGGTTGGCACATATGTACACGACTTAGCCATGGTGTATTTTACAGGAATAAAACACACCGCGGACTGGTTTCTGGCGAGTTTCAAGGAAAACGAGGTCGCAAGCGGTCGGTTCTTGAATTTCATCCGTTTTTTCCAGTTTCCGACGTGTTACTCTCAGTGTTCATTGACTGGGCCAAATCTCAGATAGAAGACTTTGCTGAGAATTTCAGAAAGCAGGTCTTTACCTCTGATGTAAACCCTCAGGTGGTGTCAAATGCCCTGGAAATTACCTACACTCAAAGTCGAAGGGTTTGTAATATTTTCCCCCGACTGATAGCTTTGTTTGACGTCTTTTGAACAGCTTCTACAAGAGTACGGGCTTGACTTCAAATATCTACTTGAAGAACTACTTGTCAAGAAGATTGAGCCAAAAGAAGGGGCGAAGCCCGTTCCTCAATTTTCCTTCCCGGATCAGATGGACGTTAAGATTGAACCAGTCCCCCCTTCTCGTCGAAAGACGCCTGCTCCTGTCACTGACCAAACCGCATCCACCCCGCCCGCCCTGCAGATCGACACTCTCGCACTGCCGTCATCCGCAACTTCCAAACGATCTGGTATCTCACCTGTTGGCAATAGCCCCCTCCTGTCCGCTGCCTCCGCATATAGTACCACTTCCAACCATAGCAACCTCACCGCAGGCGCATTCAATATGCCCAGTGTTTCTGCCTTAGCTGCTACTTTTAATCGTCAAGTCTCACAAACATCATCTTCTGCCGCCCCCTCACGCCCTCGCACTCCAGCATCAGCTCTCCCACCTCGTGCACGTACACCAGTATCTCCTGCCCCTCCACGTCCACGAACGCCCCTCTCTGCCGCCCCTCTACGCTCAACCCCTGTTCTCCGTTCCCTGGTCCCTCCAGTATCCGCGCCTGTGGCTCAAGGCGCCCTACCCATCCTTTCTCCCACAGCACGACGCCCGACATCGCCTCCTATGAACACCCCAACTCGAACATGGGAACGGGAGCGCAATGGAGACGATGAATGGGCATCCGCATCCGAACGCGAGCGGTCATCGAGGGCAGCGACGGGCAGCCCTGCACCGCCCCCGCGCTCATTAAAGCGGCCCAATAGTATACAACGGCCCGCGGCTGTTACACAAAGAAACGGGTTGATATAGACCATGACCTGCACGAGATTTTGTGATTATAGTGACAGATACCGCTTGATGATACCAATGTTGCTTTTTCACTGTGTAATAGGGTATTGAAGTGCTCGAGATAATGATTAGTATGCGCTAAGATTGAAGTCGACTAGTGATGGAGAGGACTCTCACAAATGGGGTCGTATACTTCGGTCTTTCATTTCATTCTCATCACAAAGCACAGCAGTACACGTTTGTTGCAGCAAAGCTCGTCTTTCCCTAGTCTGGTTCCAATCAAGGGAAAGGCAGGATGGGAGCGTCCTCACAATCTTGCCTGATGTTTTACTCAACCAATTCTCAACATTACTACAGAAACAAGGAAATGAAGTGTACAGGGAAAGATGTAAGGAAAACCAGAAAGTAAAACATTAATACCTCAGGGTCAACCTCATAGCAGTATCGCAAGGACCCTTCATGTATTTATAACTACTATCCAAGAGTCTAAGACGGGAACCGCAAAAATTGCAGTTGCACGCACCTTCAAACTTCAAGTATCATATTTTTGATTTCTTGAAAAAGAGCTATAATAAGTCCGAATCTGATTTGTGACTGAGGCACTGTATCAACAACATGCTCCGTAGAGTCTCGTGTCAGCTCGGGTGTGATGAGATTATTGGCCTTGTCAAGCTTGTACTTGCACGCGATGTGCCTGAATGCGGCAATAAAAGTTGCCCCAATAGAATCATCACAGAATTCAGCAAATTTTTGCCGCATTTCCGCATCAGCTGGCTCATTCCATTTGTCATTTTTCTAACCTTTGAACTCGTTTTGTAAAGTTGACTAGTGCCGCTAGCACCACCTCACACAATTGACATGTGGAAGGGAGAAGTACAGCTCGAATCCAAGACTTCGACCTCCCCACTGTGGATGACTGGCTAGCTGGGTCATGCCGCTGGTATTGAATGCTGAAGAGATCAGGCTAGACGGAATTTTGTAGTTCGTGTACCTCGCGGGATATGAAGAACAAACGACATATGTGCATAACCCTTGGCAAAGGTAATGGATCGTTGGCCGTGAGACACAGATCCGGTGTTGAGACCTTTCAAGCTGCTCCATGACTGTGAGTGCTTCCGAGAATGTCGAGTTGAAAAGACCATGATTGTAAATGGACGTTCTAGGCAGGTTTCAGGCATAGACGTTGAACTTCGTGAGCTATGATTCCGTAGTTGCATAACCACTATATACTAGCGACTGTCAAAGCGTCAGGAACAAGCAGGCGAAAGCGAATGAAAGCAATCAATATAAATTATACGTATGTAATAAACACATCCGACGCAGCTCATTTATCGTTCTGTCGAGATCCACAATCAGCCCAAGTGCCACTTAAAGAACGAATCCGACGAACCTAATAGTTATGTGTTTCCGTTTCCAAAGTGAAAAAGAGAATAAAGACGTTAAAGAGAGGAAATATAATACGTCAATCGTCATGCATCATGGTCGGTACGGTGCAAAGAGTCCAAAGTTTAAGCCTGGTCACCGCTATAGCCTTGAGGATTTTTGGTCTGCCAGTTCCAGAGGTCTCTGCACATGGTGGTAAGGTCTTGTGGCGCCTTGAAGCCAAGCTCCTTCTCCGCAAGTGTCGGGTCGGCTGTCAGGTCAGGAACATCCCCACGTCTACGGAATACAGTCAACTCAGCAGAAGAGACATGGAACCAAGATGAGACGTACCGCCGACCAATGATTTCCTGCTTATAATCGAATCCTGTAGCCTTGCGCATTGCTTCCACGATCTGAAGCACACTATACCCCTGCCCTCTACCAAGGTTATACGCCTTGAAATAGACATCTTGGTTGGTACCAAATATCGTGGACTCCTCCCCTAACGCATCAAGCGCGAGAAGATGTCCCGAAGCAAGATCTATAATGTGCAAATAGTCCCTAACGCACGTTCCATCTGGCGTGGGGTAGTCATTACCAAAGACCTTAAGTGTAGAGTCCTTAACACGGCCAATAGCCATGTGCGCAAGGAGTGGAAGAAGGTTCCCGGGACGTCCACGGGGATCCTCGCCAATGTAACCCGACGGGTGGGCACCAGCGGGGTTGAAATATCTCAATGAAATCGCGCGCCATCTTTTGTCGGCTATACAAGTCATCTTAAGTTGGTAAGGAGTGCGTGGATCAAAGGGCTGGCGTACCGTGACATAAGTCATCAATGATCGTCTCTGACATCACTTTGGTCTTGCCATACGGACTATCTGCTTGGAGGCGCGTTGTCTCGGGTATGGGAACGATTGGGGGTGTGCCGTATACGGTTGCGGAGGAAGAGTATACGAGGCGATAGCATTCATAGTCGGCCATGGTCTGGAGAAGGGAAACGGTTGCGCCGACGTTGTTAGCGTAGTAGGTCAGCGGGATCTCGGTTGATTCGCCTACGGCTTTGTACGCCTGAAATATGTAAGACTTGGGCTGCCCTTGCGAGAAATGAGAACGTACCGCGATGTGTATCACACCGTAAATGCCACCTTTGCCATATTTCTCGAAAATAGCCTTGATCTGTTCAGGCTGAGTCAGATCGCAGTTGTGAGAGTCGATCTCGGTGCTCTGAATTTCAAGCTCGGACGGATTTGGCGGTAGTTCACTCTTGGAAAGCTCAGAAACGCGCTTCAGAGCCAAAGGATAGGAGTTGTGGCTATTATCAATGGAGATGACCTTGAAACGGCGCGTCTTCTGCAACGCGTAGACGACGTGCGAGCCTAGGACATGATAAGTGGCAGCGAAAACAACAAAGAATGGTTGATTCAAACCAATATAGCCTGCACCGCCAGTGACAACGACATTCTGGAGCGGCGGTGAGGATCAAATGTGATCAGGAATGGCACAAGCATACTTTAAGAAATTCAGGCATGGCTGTCAAGAAATTGTGAAGAATTGAGTGATATCCAGGGGCCCCCATTCTTTTTATCAGATCGCTCGATCGCCATCAAACTCTTTTTGGTCCGGTCTCAGGTCTTCTAGCTTGCTGCCCATTCTCGTGTCCTACCATACTTATAAGTTTCAAACTCGATCGGGCCGATTCAGCGAAACTTGGGGCTGATGGACTTGAGATATAGCATAAAATAGGTCCGCACCTAAGAGAGGTGGTCGAGATGAGAACTGAAGAATTGTGCGGCAGCTGAGCGCGCTGAGCCCTGAAGACATTCACAGCTGGTGCAATCTATTAGCCTTAACGGTCAAACGGGTGATCTCCCTACAGAGGCAGGGCGGGCAAAGAAACCTTAGTTCGAACTTGAACATGAGTTTCAATTTCTGGCTCCGAATCCTTCATTAAATAATTACACACACACATGCATACGTGGCATACATGGCATAGTATAGCGGCCGGAGAAAAGTTGGGCAGAAGTATTAGGACAATCAATAGTAGTAAGGGTAAGGCATGATGCATGACGATTGACACCAGATCAGCTTCCAGCGACCGACGCATCAGACATCTTCATATCTTCGCCTTGTGTCTTCTCCTGTACAGGCGACACCTCTGCCATCGGATTTTCTCCTCCACTCTCAGCGACCCCATTACTCACACTAACACCACCGGCCTCCTCTTTACCCTCCTCGCTTTTGACGTCTTCGCCCTTCGTCTCCTCACCCTTCTCCTTCTGCGCCCTTTCCCTTTCTTGTCTCTCCTTTTCCAGCTCGATTTCTTTCGCGAGCAGTTCAATATCCCCTGTTCCGATCTTGCCGAAATGCTGCAGATGTTGATCGCGGGCCGTGCGGAGCGCAAGCCAAGCCCACCGTTGCTTGCTCTGAATTGGCGAAAATCCAGGATTAGAATAAGCAGATTTAATGGTGACTAGAAAAGAAAGCGATACTTGCCTCTTCATATTTTGAGATCAGCGGGTCTGGGGGTATTTCCACTGGCTTCGGTTCGGCCAGGAGCACTTCGGCAGCTGGAGCCTGTGTGGGTACATGAATAGCCGATGCTTCACTCATTTCAACGTCTTGTGAAGGTGGCAATTTGAGAGGCGCTGAACCAGGTTTTGCTGGCAGTGAGGGGTGGAGAGGCGAGCCAGTCACATTCATGGACTGTGGTGGAGCCAGTGTATCTGAGGGGGCAGGTGTAGATGGCTTTGACGGTGGGAGCTCCTCTGTCTTCATTGGCGCTTCCGACTTCACGGGTGGTGTTTCTTCCTTCTTCGGCGGAGGCGGAGCACGCTTCTGCTCTGCCAATTTCTTCTGAATGAGTGCCTTCTTGCGCAACTCGATCCTTTGATCCTCCATCTTGACCTTCTTGAGGAAATCCTTTACATCTCCCGGTCTACAAATTTCTCAGAATGAACTCTTTATGAGTACAAAGAAAAGGAACATACTGGAAAGGTTGTTCCAAGTCCGTCAGCCCACGACATCCCATCTCCCAAATCTCTGTCAACGCCTCCGATCCATGACTCCACGGGTATTCCTCCGGTGGCTCCCTCATCTTGGCTCTCTTCTCACTCGTCGCCTCAAACAACGTGCCCACCTTGTCCACCCCAATAGGAAACGTTATAGGCGCTTTATCAAATGGCGCGCACAGGTGATTCTTCCACCCCACCCAGTTTTTCTCCCGTTCCAATATCACATTAACTGCATCGCTGAATGCTCTTCCATTCGGTGTGGTCTGCCGCAGTTCCTCCATCGCACGAGTAATGGTTTCCTGGACCCATTGTGTATCTGCAGACTCAAGTGTAAAGTCCATCTGTAACGCACGGTTGTTGGGCGCCATCCATGCGGCTTTCGCGGTTTTAGTAAACGTCATCAGGTGGTGTAGAAGGATAAGTAATTGGAATAGAAATTGTCTCCGGAAATGCGTATCTGCAATCTGATACAGTATTAGATGCGAGATAGAGCGAACATAAGGCAGACGCACCTCGAGATCGATCAGATCCGGGCTGGTAAGGAATTTGGCGAAGAAATATTCCTGGTTCGTGCTATTTATTTCGTCGTTTTCGGGTTCGCGTTTTCGCTTGAGTGCAATTGCAGTGCTTGCATTCGCTCTACTGCCCATCATCGCCCGTTCTTTTGCTGTTGCCTCTTTGATGACAGGTAGGACCTTGTTTACAGATTCCTTGAACTGTGGAAAGGTTTCTGGCTTCGCGAAAAGCGGTGGCTTTGAGAACGGTAGTTGTAGCCCCCAGAAGGTATCGTAGAACTCTAGGATCCATTTCATATTGAACCGGCATTAGTCAAACCAATGATTACAGAACACACCTTCTTTTTTCTCTGACGGTGTCTGAGCAGTCTTTTTCTCTTCCTGCGCGTCCACCTGCATCGTATCTCCATCTGCCCCATCCTCACCAAACGAAGTCCTCGCGCGCTTTCTTCCGGGCTCCCCAACACCCTCCCACACAGGACCATACTCTCCCCGCAAGTTCACACCACTTCTCTCGCCAAGTGGGAACACCCCGCTCAAAAACGTCAAAATGCGACCGCAGAATACCGTCGTCGCACCAGTCTTTGATAGGCGGCGGAGTAGATCGTTGAGCGATCGTAGGAGGATAAGAGCCTTGCCTTTTTGAGGCTTAAGGTCGACTGTGAGACGCGCGGCACGCGCTTCGATCCAGGCAAAAATGTGTGAACAGGAAGCGATTGTCTGTGTTTCAAGGAGATCCTGCAGAACAACGAAGGGGAAAGTTTGTTCGCATTCCTCTGTAACAGTAATAGTCAGGAAGTGGCTCGACGGATTAGGGAAAAAAGGGACTCGCCATGCTCGGTAAATGCAAGTACAACATCAAGCAGGCGCTTTAGGGTGGCGTAATAGACGTCCTCGTTATCCTTCAATGCCTTCCCTTCCGTAACCTAGGTGAAACAGCAGAGTCAATTAGACACTACGCTTGGTTTATTGGGAATGAAAGGTTCACAAACCGCAAGGTTGAAAACCTCATTCTTCAAAAGAAACTCCCACTGACTCTTCCTCGTCGACTCAGCCACAGGATGTTTCTTTGACTCCTCTATCGCATTCTTTACAGCATTATCAAGTACCGACTGCTCTGCGGGACTAGAGGGCAGCGAGTCAAGGAGTGTAGCGAGGAGTGGTTGCAACAGCTTCAAGAGCATCGACATGCTTAGTCATCATAGTTTCCCTTGCTCCCGTCCGCGATGAGCACGTTAACGACTCAGAGCGCCGGTGCTACGACCATAACCACGGACATTGATGCACTTACGAATGATTTGACACGTCTTGATGCACTTATCGCAAAGACTGAGGAAGAGGATGTGGGTGTGACGGAGCTTCTAGAGCGTCTTGAGAGTGCTGAAGATATGGCGGGAAAGGTGGAGGCTAAGGTAGATGATGTCCTGGCGAAGCTCGACGAGATCATCCGGGAGATGGATGAACAGATGAATGAACAGAGTGAGATCGAGAGTAGTACTAATGCTAAGGTCAACCCGGACACTCAAAGCCAGAGCTGACTGATCTCGTTTCACAATGTCAGTGATGTCGTTCTTCTTGATGTTGTATCTAATCTTTTTGTACCAGAATACCAAATTTACGCCGCCTATTTTGTAAAGACGGACTCGTTTCCTTTCTCAGGAAGAATATCTGCGTAGTAAGCGACGGCGTATTCATGATCGTACTATCCCACTTGAAAACGCAAACGAAGTCATTCGACTTGTCACCGTCGACGTTTGTTGAGCTCCACGAACGTTGTCCCCTCCGCTACAAAATCAGGAAAAACTACCTTGAAGGACGCACAAGAAGGCATGTTCTTTGTTATCCATTGGATCAAAGTCATCTTTGATCGTTGAATAACCAAGTTGAGCGAGCAGCTTACTCCAGGATACTTCAAAAGGCTCGAGAGTGGGCATCTGCTACAGAGGGGCTGAAGTTATCGGCGGTTATGGCCAGCGATGGTATATAATGAGAGTCGATGCTAAGAGTCTCAGTCTAAGATATATCCACGTATACAATTGAGGTCAATATGGATGTTGTCGATTTTCATTTTTGAGTCATTACGATCCGGTGATATGAGCTACCTGCACACTTCCTTCATAATTTACTCAAATGGCAGTACTAGAATACATTCGTAGATTTCCTTTTGCAGATATCAAGTACAGTGAGAAAGATGATATGAATGTGGCGCAATACTTGTACGCCACGATCGAGAGTCGTATGTCTCGTAAGTCTACAGAACTCACCTAGTCAGGAAAGAATTGCGTATCGACTTTTACCGCAATTGCGCATCAATTGGCAATAATATGACTATAGACAGAATCCTCGCGTTTATCGATCTGGGCCTCGAAGTTACTAATGTTCTGATCTAGAAAAGGAGGTTCAACCACGGAGGGATGGATGAGTCGAAGGATATTCATGGTTGAACGATAGCCAACTTTCAGATACTGAAATAATCTCTCTATTTACATATATTCAACGCTACTTATTTGACACGAGCGTTGGAAACGTCACTTAGTGCTTATGCAGTTGTGTGATGGACCCACGAACACCGATCAGACACAAATCAAGAAATCTTCATCAAGGCGAGTACATAGAGTACATAATGTACATGTGTAACCGACTGGATATCCACTCAATTTCTTTGGTTCCACGAGGACAATATCAATGAGGTAGACACGCTCAGAAAAAGAAACCCAACACAGCCGCTACCGCAACTGCGATTGCAGATGCATCATTCTTGTTTCCAGAGCTTTTTTTCAACCCTCCAGTGCCACTAGTACTAGTGGTAATTGGTGCCGAAGTGGTTAATATTAGCCCTGTAGGTGCTACTATCGAAGGATTGACCGTGATAGTTTGCTGGGCCGCAATAGATATAGAAGTCGTCAATCCTGAGACTCCTCCGCTGACCGTGGTGGCTGGGAGCCGAACACCAGCCGAAGCACAAGCTTCAACGTATTCTGAATGTAAATTGACGAATATTAGGTCGTGACGGAAAAGAAGAACATGCAGGGCTGACCATCGAGATCAGCTTGAATGGTCCTGACGGTGGATGCGTCTGGAGTGGCTCCGGTGTCGAAAAGGAGGCAGTTGAAACAATCAACGTCATGTGATTCGACGTCAAGAGAGCATATGCAAGTAGGACCAGATGATACCGTGCAGTCCTAGAACGGAGGGTGAGCCCACAATACTATCAACAAGGGTGACTGACTTGCATTCGTCGCCATGACCGTCTCGGCGCAACGGTCAGCACATACGGGCGGAATTGTGTTCGGATCGATTTGACGTCTGAGAAGTTGATGAACACTGCCAGGAGCAGTTGCCATGACTGGAATTGGTATGCAATGCTTAGTATAAACTGAAGCTCATTGACGGAGGTAAGCGCACCATAAGAAGTCAACGCCACAGAAATAAAAAGAATTGAAGTAGGCAACATTATACCAGCACTGGCAGAATTCAGAGAAGGTAGAAGGTGGTGAGACTCCGCCATGCATGATTCTTCTGCTTCTTATGAAGGTTCAACAACATTCCCATCGATGACATGACAAACCAACATGACCCCGCGTAACCCTGTACATCTGTCAGCGACCTGTGTCGAGAGTCATAAAGCTCAATTATCAGCTTGATGAACATGATCTCGAGCTCTTTGTGTGGGATAGGTCATACTAATTGAGCACAGATATCAGCGCCAAGCCCATGTTCAATCTCACACTTTGGCAGAAAGAAGGAGAATGACAGATCTGTATCATTCAAGATGACAGCAAATTATCAGCAGACCTTGGATCGACGCCATAAATTTCTGCGCCCATCACATTTTACCTTAAGTGTGACAAGACGATTAAGGTTTGCAGAGCCTTGTGCTCTACAACCACAACACAGGATAAAGGATCGAAGATCACCAGACCGGCAATACGACATCGAAGCTCATAGTAAGCAATATAGAAACATGACAAGAGTCAATTGCAGACCGAGTGTTCAATATTGCTGTCTTTGCATCATGCATTGAACGTCTAGAGGCAGAACACAAGGCACAGTGTTGTCGATAGATGAAAACAAGCAAGTAGCCCAACGTACTTCTGAGTTCAAGAAAGATTTTCGAACAAGCCAATTTTAGCCACCGAAGCCCAGGAAGTATATCCATGGCCTTGCTGATTCTCAGTGAGAAAAGAGTGAGGACAGTTTGAAGAATGTATGAAGAGGGAAATTTATCCTACATATGGCGAAGGAGTCGTGAGTGCTTTCCACATGTTTTACGTAACAGGATTTGATGAGTGAGAGATATTTACGAAAACGGGAAGAGTTATCACTGTTTTGCCTGGTAAATCGAAGAATGTATCCAAAATAAGGAGATGATCGGATTTGGCAAGGGTTGATTATGCACTACGCCACATCAGTTGGTATTGTTGATGTCGTGTCGTCTTCATGTTGAAGCTATCAGTACTGCCAAACGAATAGATAGTCCAGCAGCTGATTTTGAATAACAAGGCTAGTGGCACTATGAAACGTCCTATTGTGTTTCTTGGTACCGGGCGACAAAAATGAGTTGTTGCTTTGGTAGAAAATCGGATCAAGGAAGCAGAGAATAATCCTCGTAATTTCAAATGACACAGGAAACATCAGCTTCCGACAACTGTTCCTTCAACTTTAAGATCATACACAGTAATCCTACCGAAGAAATCGGAGCTCTGTTCGAAGACCAACTTCAAGGAGCGTATTCCAGAATCATTATTGTACGAAGGCAAGTCGAAGGTCTGCCGTCGGTTCACGTCTTCAGGATATATAGATGTCCAGATCTGCCAGTTTTTCTCCCCTTCTGAATCGCACTCGACCCGGAGAATGCAATGCGTGCCAACGAAGCCACCTTGGAATGTGAGGAGGATGCGTTTGGGGATTACGCGGTGGGCAAAGGTGAGTTGGATGTGTTGAGGTAAACCCTAAAGATCGGAGTAGAAGTTGGCAATCTAGAGTAGATCAATGACAAGTTTCACCTGTTGAGAGGTCCAACACGTCTCGGGGTTGTCATCGACGAGATATTTTTTCCCAACAGACTTGTCTAATGTCGAGCTGACTCTGCATGGGTGTTGAGGATCAGATTGGGTATGTGGGTGAAATAGCAACATTTACATACTTGATGATCGTGTCTGAGGTGATCAGCGAAGTAAACTCACCCGACATGGTCAGCTCGTCGGTTTCATGGATGTCTGGACAAAACTCTGGAATGAGTTCGAGGATTCGTCTGACGTAAGCCGGTTACTATAACAGGCAAAAAGGGTCGGCGTAACAGGGGCACAATCTCTAATGCGTATTCTTCTCCGAGTCGTCTATATACGAGCTTCTTTCTACTTCTACCCCTACCGAGTTGTTCAAATTCCAATAAGACGCCGAGGAAATGCCAATAAAACGCTGAGAACAAAGATCAATATGTACAATGACAAGCGACCTCATCCTCACATTTGTCCCACAATTCGACTCATCCAGCTTTTGGCAATCTTCTCCAGACAACCTCTTTCTCGCAAAACTAAATTCAAAACTCGGACATGCTAGCACATCAAAACTACCTGCATGCGGACCCGTGTTTCTTTTTCGACACAGCTTTTTATGTCACAAAGGGTGCACCCACAGCCTTTGTATGCTCCAATAGGCAAGTCGATTATGAAAAAAACATGTGTATGTGTATGTCTGGTCTCCTGTTGACATGCACGTCCTGTTTTTCTTTCTTTCCCCTTTTTGATGTTTATCTGTGTGGATGTGGCTTGTTATCAGAGAGTATATAAGTGGGGATTATTTTCGAGTCCGTGTTTCTTTCTCATCTTTCTCCCCTCTCCTCCTCACTCACTCTCTGGCTTTCCCTTTTCACACGCTGGCAGACTGGGTGTCGGATTGGATTACAACTCGAACCTTCTACTCTCAGGTTCTCATGCTTTGGCTTCGACTTACAACTACATAGAACGAGGCCGCTCTGGCAACATACACATTGAATCACGTCGAAGAATAAGGTCCCGCCTTTGGCTCTGGCGACATGACTCCGAAAAGGACACGAGACGACCAACCAGATGACGTTAAAACACCAAGCGAAGTGGACCGACAAGTCAATCAAGTGGACTGTATATCAAGACCGGCCGACGACTCAGAGTACAGGTGTCATGTCAATCTTCTGGAAGACGATCCAAGACCAAGAACTGCAAGACCAACAGCAGTAAGACTCAAATCTGAAGACCCGCCGCATCATCAATATTCACTGCCCAGATGGGTTCGAGAAGAACGTCTGAGTCTGAGTCTGATTTCCATTATGAGATGAGATTGTTCTGTGGACGCGGACTCAGCTCAGCTGTCTGAGATGAGGCGGACTTCGATATTGCGAATTTGAAACTGGCTGAGGATCATCTGACACAAGTAGGTAGATAGATAGATAGATAACTTGTCTCCATAAGACCGAGGATCGCCCGTTAAGCGGTGACCTTCAGCGGTGTGGAGGGCGAAAAAAACAACTCAAGATTGCGAAAGCAACAGGGCACACCCGCAACTACTCTTCCTGGGGATGGGCGACCTCGTTGTCGTCCACGTGCTCCCTTGTCGTGGGTCCCAGGCCTGAGCCAAGTCCCTCCAAAGACTTGGCCACTAAATGCACGTTAAAACAGTCAATCTGCCCTCACACTGGTTCCTGCTTTCCGTTGGTGCATTTCTCCCTTTAGATCCCGTTGACGTATTGATTTTGTATACTTGTTCGATAGCGCTTGGAGTTTGACGGCGAATATAACCATTGATTTTCACTGCGGTGTTGTTCTTGATGATTTAAAAATGAACTAGTCCCACAACATTATCGATCGATGCTTACCCTCGAGTTCGTCGCTAAATGCTTGTCGCTACTGGAATCTGGTGAACATGGACGCTAGTGAGAAGCCATCTCCCGAGGCTGCGTATGAACAGAATTGATCTCTGCACAAGCATTCATGTAGATGCGGGGCAGTATTCAGTCTTAGATGTACAAGGGCTATCTGTTTTGTTTAAGTTTATGATCATGAAAGACGGTCAAATCTTGTAACGGTCGATAGGGTTCATACAGTGTTCGATAGTTTATGGATGCATACTTACAGCAATAAGGAGGTGAGATGGTTCAACAGCTTCAGGTTGATACCCACTTGATAGGAAGTCGAACGCATCTATGAGTTGTCATTGGGTTGTCATTGACGAAAGAAGTGAAGTATCTCAAGATGAGCGAAGATCAGGATCCGGAAAGAGTGACGATGAACTGCTTCGTTCGCCGACACGGTGGCCGTCGTTCTAAAAATATAAAAGCCGAGATTATGTCCTTTGGCCTGATGAAAGAAAGCCTCTCAAAATGTTCTGAGGCTCCGTCGAGCCGCAGGGCCACCCTGCAGGCTTTTAGGTACTCGTACAAAGAAAGTGCTGCCAAAAAGACTCGAGGCTGTCCGAGTGCTTACGTATGCAAGAGCTGCCTTGTCGTTCTCTAACGCGTCCTCGAATACAACAGCTTATTGTTACAGATACTAATATATATCCAGACTGGCGATTCTGAAGTCTGATCTCGAATCCAGCGGTGCTTCACAGCCAGAACCACCATCACCTGTCCGTATCTCCTTTATCTAGAACCACATTGTCCTCACAAGTTTCTTTCAGATGTCAGACTCAAAGCCCAGGCGGCCGCTGCCTACACCAGGTGCTCCTCCAGCGCAGAGGCCTAACACTCCAATTCCTGGTGCTCTCAACTCGCCTTCTGTGGCGCCGTCTTCTTTCTACGGGACATCACCGCCACCACCGACGCGTTCGCACACCATCGGCTCGAGCTTCACTACCTACGTTGCACCCAGCGATCCGCCTCCCTACAGATCATCGTCCGTCATCGGATTCAGAGAGCCCGAGCTCGTCGCAGAGGAGCCAACGGATACCATGTCGGGTTCGACCAATGGGTGGCAGAGTTCGTACTGGGACACGCCTAGTACTAATTGGAAGAACGACCCCTGGGAAAACACAAAGGTCGGTCCTGATGGATGGGCGACCGGGCGCGATAATTTGGAAGATTACGATCCCATGGCTTTCATGACCGGCACCAAATCCCATGTGGATGTCACTATCAGTGGACGTGACGAACATGAGGAGAAAAACTGGTGGGACCCTGCACTGCGCGACAAAGAAGGACGCCCGGGGCCTGGAATGATACCTACGATGCTCGCCGATGAGTTACACGATCCAGATCACAGCCTATTCTCCGTACTCGTCAGCAATCCAGACATAAAGCCACCCGTCGTGCCTCCTAGTACTTCTATCGATGCGTGTTCCGATCAGCCCTCTAGCTCCTCCCCAGCTCGCACGAACGCATGGACTTCTTCCGCGCAACCCAATCCAACCTCTCCATCCGCCACATCAACGACTGCGCCCCCGCCACCTCCCCCAACCGACAGCGATGTGCGAACTGCCGTACCCCACGCTAACGCTTACTATTGCCCCAAAGAAAACGGTTGGGTCATCCTTAGCTGGAAATCCTCCTCTGTTTCTCCTCCCTATGCTCAATCCTTCAAAGAATCCCGGCATCCTCCCCTTCCCGATCAAGACCGCCGCCGCCGCTACGTCTCATGCCTCGACAACGGTCCCTACTCCCTCTCCAACAAAACGCACCACTTCCACAAGTACGAAAAGGCGGTAGACTCGCATAAGCTCACTCAGCCTTTCAGATTGGAAGAGTGGGAAGTTGCGGAGTCTGTCAAGCAGAAACGGAGGGAGCGGATTATCAGTGAGAGTTTCGATGTCGATCAACTTGATCCCAAAGACTTGGATTCCATTGATGATGCCGAAGACGAAACGGAGGAGGGAAAATTGCTGGATCTCTACATATGTTGCCAGTGTTCCATGTACTGTGTGGCATCAGGTGTCATACCTGGCGTCATCCCTCGCAAATGCTTCGACGAGCTCATTAGGGACAAGAGGGCCAACCCACCGGTTGGGCAAACAGGCGAGTTGGCGATCGCTGCTGCGTGCGAAACTATAATCAGGTCAGTGTTTTTTTGCATATAGTGCGAGTATTTTCAACCAGCTGAAGGAGATTACCCGTGGTACAGGATACTCGAGAACAAGCTCTGGAAAGGGGAAAATCGTCTCTTGCGGACTGATCGTCCCCAATTCCAAGTCAAGCTAGGTTGGAGTCCGAACACGTGGGTTATTTCTGGCTTGGTGTCCCCATGATGCTCATGGACATGTTAAGAAAACGGACACTGGAGACACTGGGATTCACTGAAGAGGTTTACGAGAACCAGCCTGCGTTACGGCCTCCGCCTACCGATATTGGCAGTTCTATTGGACGTATGAACCGTAGAAGACTCCTTCGTGCTTGGGTCGAAGTCAGTGCCTGGCTAGCCGACTTCAGACGCTTGAATGGTAATGTATATGTTTGCATCCAGTCTCTTCTGACACTCACTCTTCGTCTGTTCTTCAAGCATCACACTTCAAGGATCTGCCTGAAAGAAAAACATTGTCTGTTCAAATCGAAAGTGCCAGGGAAATGTACCAGACGGCTATTGGAGCACACCCAGATCAAAGTATGTATTTTAATAACACGGGTAGGAGTATCAGATGCTAATATGGATGTTCAGTTCCTCGCGGGGAGCTTTCTGCCGAAGTTCTACAGGCAAGCCAGCTCCAGGCGTGCGATTGGCGAAACCTGGGCTTAACACCCATGTCGTTCTCTGCAGGTGAAGTTCTGCTTGTTATATGTGTTCCTACCCACCCCATTCTTACTCTCCGCCCATCGTCAGAGCTTCTTGCATTTGCATACTACGCTCAAGTCCGATGCGACCCCGCTCGAACAGTCGAACACTTCACCAGCTTCTCCAACATTGTAACCCTCATGCAGAACTTCCCCGACTGCTCCCAAACCCTTCCCGAGATCCTGGCTACTGAACGCTCCCGAGACAGATTCACCACCGAAGACCTGCAGCAGGCTGCTCTAACCCTCGGGTTCGGAGAGAACAGAGTCTTGGGGGTGGAGTACAACGAGACGGATGTGCCGGAGCAGTTCCTTGAGAACGCGTGGAGGGCTTGCGTGAAGAGGTCGTGGAGGGAGTATGGGGGTGGTGCAGAATTGCTTATGAAAGCGAATGAGGCGTTTAGGATGCTTGCGGAGGCGAGGGGGAGTGAGACGTTGAGGAGAGTTTGGGAGAATGGGAAGAATAGGGTCATGACGCCAGAGAAGGCGTATGATACGCTTGAGATACCGAAGGATACAGATGACTTTATGTTAATTACGGTTTATAACATGCGGGTGAGTTTTTGTTTTTCGCTATGTCAGGGGCAGCGTGAATTTATTATTGATTTTTTGGACATTTAGATGGATGAGTCGCCTTCTCAGATCGAGAAGATGAAGGAAGCTATGACTGTTATCGCTGAAGTGCGCGACAGTCAGCGACTTCGTCAATTCCTTGAGCTGGGGCAGGATCGTATGTGCTTTTTGTTGGCTCTCATGATGTGTGTGCTGACGCTGTCGCTCCAGCCGGTGAGATTGTTGAGCCTACTCGGCCTGACCTGCCGCGCGGGCTCAACCAACTTGGAAATACTTGTTATTTGAACTCACTGCTCCAGGTATAGCATATCTATGCCATTAAAATCCCGCTGTTACTCATCATTATACAGTACTTCTACACGATCAAGGATCTAAGGGAAGCTGTAATCCCAATGTCAAAGCTTGACATAAAGTCTGTCGAAGATGAAAAGTTCTCTGACGATGATCTCAAGCGGCATCGGGTGGGCGGGCGATTGGTAACAAGGAGAGAGATCGTTCGTTCCAAGAAATGTAAACCATCCCTCCTGATGTGGCATGCCCACTGACACCACACCCACCAGTCATTAATCAGCTCGCAGAGTTATTCTTCCACCTCGAATACGCGGAAGCGGCCGCCATCACGCCTAGTATTGACCTTGCGAAGCTGGCCCTCGTCACGTCAAGAGATGAAGAAGAGGACGAAGCAGATAGCAAAGGTAGTACCGACTCCTCTAATGATACCGATGCCACACTCGTGGATGATGTACCTCCTCGGGTGGCTGTGACCGAGAACACGCGATCTCCGACAGTCTCACCAAATTCAGTACTTGGAAAGCGGCCACGGGATATTGAGTCAAGGCAGCCGAGCGTGATGGATTTGGATAGTCCGACGACATTCCCTTCCTCGCCTAACCCTGACGATTTCCTATCGACAACACCTTCAAGGCAATCATCAGACTCCCCGCCTCCTCTGATGAGTCCATCGAGGATGCCTGAAGCCTCAGGATCGGGCTTTTCGTCCCAGATTGATGTAGAGATGGCTGATGCTCCGTCAGTAAAGCCACCGCCATTACCACCGCGGAAACCAACACAAAAGTCGGATTCCGTCATGATGTTTGGTAGGGTCTTGCGTATTGCTATTGGATATTTGACTAAGATCATCAACCCAAGGAAAGCAACACGATGTGGCGGAATGCATGGACAACTGCATGTTCCAAATTGAGACGGCTTTGCTCAAGTTTGATGGCATTAGTGAATCTCAGGGTGAGAGTTCTGACAAGACCAGTGTGGTGAAACGGTTTGTATTTTATAATTTTGGGCATCTGATGGAGAGTTGATGAATTTGAAAGACTCTTTTATGGCAAACTACGGCAACGTCTGACTGGTCCTCAACCATCCCGATCGTCTGTCCATGAAAAAGAGGATCCATTCTCGCACCTCCCGGTCAACGTAGCGAACGATGGCATCGATATATACGATGGACTAAATAGTTACTTTGACGATGTTGTCGAGTTCAATGGCGAAAAACAGAGGATGGAAGTCACTCTTGTTGATCTACCGCCTGTGCTACAAATCCAACTACAGGTAAGCACAGACGTGTTCATATATTTGAATAGCTGGCTCACCCTATCAATAGAGGGTACAGTTTAATCGCGAAACATTACAACCCTACAAGTCCCAGGCCTACGTCAAGTTTGGGGAGACCATATATCTGGATCGATTTATGGACAACGCAGATCTAGAGAAAAAGACACGGTCAAAAGTCATCCAGGCGCGCCTCAATATGGCCCGCGAACGAGCTCGACTTCTAGTGGAAGGCAAAGTCAGTCAATATCATTCTTGTTCACTTTGATTCCTGCTGATCTAGCGGACGTCAGGATGCTTCATTCCTTACCGCAATTGAAAACACCACTACCCTTGTGTCAAAGCTTGGCACTGATATCGATGTTGTCGATGATGAACTCCGGTCGTCACTAAATGACGAGCAGAAGTTACTCAGGGATGAGATTGACTCTCTTCGAACAGAAGCTACTAACTTGAAGGAGGAGTTGGAGGCGGTTTGGAGGGACGACAATGAGATTGCTTACGAGCTGACGTCGGTGTTTATCCATCGAGGTTCAACACCCTCTTTTGGTCACTACTTTTTCTACTCGCGGCATCTACCCAATAACCCAGACTCGTGGTTCAAGTACAATGACTCAGATGTTACGGTGGTATCTAAGGACGAGGTTCTGGCGGATACTACTGGATCGACTGCTAATCCCTATTTGGTGGGTCTCAATTTCTCACTTATAATTGTCCATTGATCATGTCCTCGATGGTGTCAGCTCGTCTTTGCCCGAAAAGGGTCAGAAGTTGTTGACACAGTCAAACGATTCGACCCGTCCATGCTGGAAGATGCATGATTGTCTAATTGTTTCTCATGTAATCAGGGATACCATATTCATGTGTAGGAGGATTTTGCATTGATTGCTTTTTATCTATACTCCATTCTTGTCTGAATACCTGAACTTGCACTGGATACAATAACAACTGTGACAGTGACTATGATTCTATTCTTCGATATTAACTACGATGGCATTCTGGCGGTTCGCTAACCACTCCTTGAATCGAGCCTTACGTAGCTCCCTGCCCAATGCAACTCCGACGGGTATGGGAACGGCATTTCCAATCTGGCGGTGCATCTAGAATAATACTCATAATGAAGTTATGAACAACCTGGTCAAAGTACTAGACTCACAGTCACCACACCATCGTCGGAAGCTTCGAAAACAAAGTGATCTGGAAACCCTTGTGATCTTGCCAGTTCTCGGACAGTCACCATACGATGGCACTCAGAGGAATTCAGTATAGGATATACACTAATTCACAGTTAAACAATGATACTCACATACGGATTCAAGACATGACTTT
Source organism: Termitomyces sp. 'cryptogamus' (assembly GCA_020091625.1). Classification (NCBI taxonomy): domain Eukaryota; kingdom Fungi; phylum Basidiomycota; class Agaricomycetes; order Agaricales; family Lyophyllaceae; genus Termitomyces; species Termitomyces sp. 'cryptogamus'. Next base: position 6,725,328 of record JAGYZC010000001.1, read on the forward strand.
GTTTCGCGGTTGTGTCCATGTTAGTGACAGTTGTTGGGAAAAACAGATTCTGGTCAAGCCTTCCATAAATACCTGAAGGGAAACCAAGTCAGTACTGCAGTAATCTTATATACAGAAATCTTTTACCAGGACGGAAGTTGCTCTTTGCTACAGAAGACAACGGATTCGATATTTGCCACTCGAGTAGGTCAGGAGGCAAGGCTATGAGCAAGGAGAGATGAACTACTCTGAGGACAGAAGTTAAGAAGACGAGAATCGTACATCGGTAATCAGCACCAGCTGATAATGGGATTGCAATCACCCTGTTGCAATCCTTTCAGCAACAGGACGTAATTAGCCACCGACGACTGACGACTTACCGTTTGACCTTTTCCGGCTTAAAAGTACGAGTAAAGTGTTGGAGGTTTTTTGTTCCTTTTGAACGCGCGGCTTCTTGATACGAAGTCTTCACCTCGTGATGATACCTCACATTTCCTGAGTAGCCACAATGCTTAGAAGCAGGGTCACAGATCATTTGTGGAATTCCGCTTCTTCCATTTAGTGAGGACCTGGGCGGCTTCCTGTTCCCTGATTCAACAACTTGGAAAAGTACTGCAAGTCAAGTGACGCACCAATCAAAGCGAGGAAGATCAGAGATGGCATCATCGATAGTGACAAATGGATGAGGCGCAGTCCCGTTAGCAACCCGAATCGGGCGAATCCATTCCTCAGATGATTCAAGTTTAATTCCTAGGCCGTAGTTATCCGGAAAGTCATGACTGGGTTGAGGTAGCTCGGGAAGCGGATGGCCGTCCACGGCCGCAATGAGGAAGAAACGATGACGACGTTGAGGTGTCCCATAGTGCCCCGCTTGTAGCATACCGAAGCGTACTTGGTACCTGATCAAAATTTTCAGACGTTTAAGTCAATCTGGCAGTGTGACCGACCCCATATCTATCAAGGCTCGAATAACAAATTTGAGCCCCCCCATAGGTATGCCGCCTTTTACTGTATATGGCGCGGACTGCACTGCATCAAACGTGAATTCCTTGAAACCTGGAACATTCTCAAAATAGAAAAGTTTTGGTCGTAGATGGTCCACAAATGAGAGCGCAGTGAGTATCAAGTTACTCTTCTTATCACCTGCCCTCTTGAATCGGTTCAGTCTAGAGTGAGTTTGGCTGGCACAAGGTTAAGTTAGATACGGATCAAATGAATACAGAGAGGCTCACCAAGGAACACCAGCAACTATGAGATCAGGAGTCTTCAGGGAAGGTAAGATGATCCTTTCGTCGTAATGTTGTCTAAGGGGTTTGGGTTTCTGTCCCAGTTTCTCCTTGATCGAGTATCGCAAGACTTCATTCGCACAGCGGTTATGGACAGCCACGTTGGGAAAATTCCGCCTGTATTATAATCGAAGTGAAATGAGCCGAGTCAAGCAGACAAAAGAATGCATCTTTACATGACCGTCTTGACAGCAGAGGGCGCAAGTTCTACGACATCGGTCACTTCTAGGCATCCACTGCCCTCCCCAAGCCCCATACTGAAAGCACCGACCCCACCAAAGATGTCCAGTGTTTTCAAAGGGCGGCACTCAGCATCCTCGAGAAATCTCTTCAGGGTCTTGAGCTCCTCCAACGCACTTCTCGTACAAGGCGTACAGACTTCAAGGTCAGATGGTCTCACCTGCTTATGTTGATCCCAGGACTTCACATTCACTGAAGGGAAAGAGTACTTGATATAAAAGTGGTATGGTGATAACGCCAACCAACTCTTCAGATGACTGTCCGAGTTAAAAGATTCTTTAGTGAAGACGTTGCAGACACATATGAGGTCCTGGAGCGGCACGGTTACTTTTTCGTCAGTCAGAAAGACATGTCGCTGGATCCAAAGTCACTTAGTGGTTCCGTGATTCCTAGCCAACATTCCACATACCTCGTCCTTCAGTACATTATCAGGCAGGACATTCCCAAGTGATGATATTCTTCCTAAACGGCGCAGATAGACTTCACTTCGCAACTTCCTGTTGTTAATGATCCGGAAATCCACGATGTATCCAAGGTGAGCGGGACCCTGCTGCGCATGATACAACACAAAGTCTTCGAAATGATACTTTTCTCCACGAAAAGCGACGCCGTTCGTATTTCCCTTCTCATCCCTCAGCTTGTTTTCAGACTTCTCCTGATCTCGTTGATCAAGAAGACGACAAATTGTACAATTGAATGGAGGGAGACTGAATGCGACCAACTCGCGTCGCTCAGGTACAATTGATGTGTATGTCGCTTGATTGATATCGTATACGAACCTAATGAGCTGGATCAATACAAGAAGGAGGATAGAGACGGATGACGCACTTCACAAAATATTCATCAGAGTTTTCCGGAGGTTCGGAAATCTCATGGACCTTCACTTTATCTATGACGGCACCCAATGGAACATTTTCGCATATATCATTCCAAAATAGTTCTTGTGGGTGACCGAGTTCTTCCAGCATAGTTTGCGTGGAGTGTTGAAGCCATTGGACATGAAAGTGTCCTGGTGAGGGATCCATATCACAATGAACGATCTGGGCGAACCTAAGAAGGGAGTGAATTAGCATAGACGAAGATGAAATAGATTACCTACCAAAAGTAATCGGCGATTGTTGACGTAGGATCCACGTCCTCGATATTATCAGGCAACAAATCTGAAGGCTTATAGTAACCTTTGTAGTTATCGTGACTCCTAGGTATTACAACGAAATCCCCGTTCTGCAAGAACCAAACTATGGTTAGCCAAAGCATCACAATGTACTGTCAACAAACCCGGAAAGTCTCTCCATTGATGACAACAGCTGTGGGATATCTACTGTCTTGCCCAATTCTCTCCACCATCTTCCTCTCGCCCTTCGCTTTTAAGATGAGCTCACACAACCGCTGGTGCGCAGCCAGTTTCTGTTTTTCCTTCGACGTTTTGTTGTCAGGTGGTGGTCGAACACCAACAACGACAAGGTCTTCCGAGACGAGGCCCTGTGCAAGAGATGCAATAAGCGGCGTCACATGTGTCGAGACTGCGTTTTCCCGATCCAGTAGTGCAATGTCTAAATTCCCCATAAGCGCTTTAATAGGCGGGGGTTTCCCGCGCGTGTTCGGTGCATTCTTGCGACGAAGACGTGGCTGAGAAGAGGAAGATTTGCGCAGGACGTGTCGAATAAGGGGTAGGTCCTTGAGCTTTTCATATTCTTCACATTCGTTCACAGCGTCTTGAATGATTGATAACTAATAATTGATCAAGTTGGAGAGTGACATGAACTGGTAATGGGACATACCGCGTCTAAGAGGTGTTTTTCCTGATATGTAGCCCCAAATATATCAACTTTCATGATCAAGCGTCCCAGAAACTCTTCGTACGTTATGCGAGGGGACTTGAGGGCGGAAGTAATGATCATCTGAGATATTCGGCGTGGTTTGAAGAAATGTTGGAACAAGGGCTCGTATTCGGCGACAGGTGCATCCAAAATATACCATGCAAACTGTGTCTCAATGTAGACCTTGCTACACATACATATCAGCCTTCCGAACTCTAGACTCCAGAGAGCAAACCACTTACCCGTCTGTCTCTGTATAATCAAACGTATATCGCAATATCGCACCCAACTTCACCATCTTGAGTTCGCTATTATCCTCAATGTCGTCATCGTCTTCCTGCCCCTCATCCTCGTCATTCTGATAATACGGGGATACAATCCCTTCAGCCTCGAATTGGCGGTCGACACCGTCATCTTCTTCAATGGAACTCAGCAGCACCATCTCATTGCGGTGCTTCGGGTCGTATATTGCGAAGTCCGAGAGCACGCGAACAGGCTTCGCGTTAGGGTCATCGTCTTCGTCTGCGAAAGGGTCCTCTCCAATGATCACGAGGTCCGGGCTCTCGAGTTCACCACCTCGATGTCGGTAGAACGAGGCTTAGGTGGTTGTGACATCGTCATGAACTGTTGCATTACCAGAGGATGTGGAAGACTCACCAGGAGGCAATTGACGCCGCTTCGGCTCCTGCAAGATTCAAAAAAGAATTGAGGTGACTTTCATGGCTCAGCCATGATTTATCTTACACGAGTATCGTTGAGCAAGTCGCCTTTCCGTTTGAAGGATGTAGCCCTTCTAGACGAATGTGAACCTGACGCTTTCGGTTGAAGAGAAGTCGCCTCGTGTGATGCGGACTCATCAGGGAAAGAGACCTCAAAAGCATTTGGGCGGCGAGGCGCCATTAGAATGGAGCCACTGTTTCAGAATACTTTCGAGGTCAAGGAAGTGTAGAGAATGTAATTGCTAACTGCGTTGAAGATTAGCCTTATGTACGGTAGCTGGAAAACAAGCGGAGAGGGTAGAAGCAAGTTCCTGCAAGTTTCCGGCCCGGAGGTATCTGCTTCAGATGTGCATAACTCAGGCGACCACCACAAGCGCTTTATTTATCATGTTCTGAGTGAGTTTTGTTCCTTAGTGACTACATACTAATTTAGGTCAAACTTAAAGATGATATACAGTACCCTCCATGATCCACTAGTACTGCAGTCATGACCTTCGGACTCCTACATCCTTGGCCGAAAGGTTTGATACGACTCTTCCAGATTTAGATATCTCCGACAACATGATGGCGCTTGATCCAACCTGGGGGACAATACCTCTCCTTCTGCTGCGTCCCAGACTCAGTCGTTGGCTTGTGGGTTCTCAATAAATTCGCGATCAGTTCAACGAGCTCCTTCGAAAGTCCGCAAGTACCCTCTTAAGCCTCTGCACATCGGTATGTGTACCGATTCAAGAACGAGGATGAGAGGCTGAAATATCGATAGCGAAGCCACCCTTCCACGATTGAGGACCACTGAAAGCCCGATGATTTATTTTGAGAGTATAAAAATAGTTAGAAGATAAACATAGTCGCAACTCACCTTGAAAAATTCATGTAAATTTGATCTTGATCAGTATCTACGTGGCTATCTATAGTATGAGCGATATATCCTTTGAACATCAGTGTTTGAGCCGACTAAAGGCGGACTCATATATACATTTGTTTCTAGATTTTTAAAACTTGTAAACCTGGTCCTCAGTATATCCGAGCTCCTTGAGTATACCACCAATTTCGCCTTGCTTCATGCCAGCCTTCTTTCCAGCGACGGCTGCGACCTGACCGGGAGGACCTGAAGAGAGTATTTGTCACATGTATATTGAATATGAAGACGAGGATAGATCCATACCGCAGACGAAGACCTTGACTTTATCACCAAGCGAAGCAGGGGCAACATGTTTCTTGATTATATCCGTGTTAATAAAACCGCTGGGTCCTGCGAAACAGTTACCAGTTTTGATTAGCTCCATTCAAGCATGGGTTGCATGGTGCGGCGACGTACCAGTCCAATTTGATCCTGGTTTATCCACTAGGTATACAACATCCAAATTGTCGGGGTATTTCTTCTGCAGAGCGTCAAGATCTTCACGGAGGAGAATATCTTGTTCGGTAACATTTGAAAAGAGGAGCTTGAATTTGGTCTTGTTGGTCTTGTCAGAGAGGGCGTGAGTGAGGACCTGGTAGAGGGGGGTGCTAATTCGTGTATAAAATGAGGAATATGGAGTGTGAGGTTAGTAATATGGAAAGCTCACATTCCACTCCCACCACCAATCAAGGCGACTTCGTCAAATTCATTGGCTAGCAAAATGGTCATCTGGGTCAGGGTAAATAAAGAGACGGATGACACGAACCCTTGTAAGGGAATTTGGCAATAGGTCCCTTAAACGACAAAGTATCACCTTCCTACGAGGATGAAAGATGAAAATTTAGGAAAGATGAAAATTTAGGAATGGATATGTTGCCGACGATCGCGGGGATATATACCTTGAGCTCGTGGATATACTTAGACGCATTTCCGGTCTCATACTTCTTGATGAGGAGCGAAAAGTCGCCCTTATGGTCCGGAGAGGATATGGGGGTGTAAGGACGGATGACAGGCTTGCCTTTGGCGTCCTTGAGTGCCTCCGGGTCCGACGCCTTGACCACCAAGCACGAAGCTACTGGCAACAGAGACGCTTCGTTGTTAGGAATTTCGAACACAAATCTAGGGTTTAAATTAGTCTGATGGCATATGGAATGGCATTGAGGTACAAACGTGGAGGTATTGTGGTTGTAGGGGATGATCTTCTTGAGCTTGAAGTCGACAAAATTCTGTGGGTCAAAAGGGCTCTTTTCCTGGATAGGTTCGTGCTTTCTAGCGCGATCGAGGTAGATGTATGTCGCGAGGCCAACCACGCCACCGGTCAGGAAGAAAAGCGGGATGTTGGAAGACTTCTTTGCAGCTGGAGTGGTGGAGGCGTATCTCCGTGTTCCAACAAGCTAAACAACTTTAGTCAGGGCATGGAGATGACAAGAGCATATACTTGCAATGGAGCGAGAGACAGCTGCACGAAGAAAGGACATGATAATTAAGTTAGGGCGACAGATTACCAATTTTTTGAGAGCTGCGCGAAATGTTGATTACCTAACTACGTCATAGTTCCCACGATAAGGCAGGCTTGGCTGACTAGGTTCGACTGAAGGTTGATTGAAGCCTGGTTCGTATGACTTGATAGCGCAGCTAATCATGGGAATACAAAGAAAAGCAACTAAAATGACGTTTTGAGTAGAAAGGGGCTTTTTATAACAAGCACTCAAGCGATCGAGCCCAAAGTGTGACTACCGCCGCTTGCGGCATCCACGGGCTCGTGGCTACTTTCATCTGCAAAAGTATTTCAGTTCACAGCCACGTACCGCCTCAGTGTTCAATATCCTTTCCCGCATCTAGGATATCGCTAGCATCTTGCAGCATAACAATCCCGCCATCTTCGCCATGTCTTTCGTCAAACTAAGCATCTTCGGGACCTCGTTCGAGGTGGGGTTTTGTCGGCTCATGGCTATCATGGAGCAAGAATCTCATAATCATCATATTCAGGTGACTACTAGATATGTGGATCTACAGCCAGTTGGAATGGGTAGGTTCTCTGATACTCCACATCATGCTCTTACTAACCATAGATGGCCTTGTCCTATAGGTGCATTCGGACTGGTTTGGTACGCGATCACATATTTTTGGCCGGGGCCCGTCGTTGACTGGTTTTTGGATATGTATTTAGCTCTGCAAAAGACCAGCTCAACGGCGCCTCCGTTGCGATTAAGAAGATTATGAAACCGTTCAGCACCCCCGTCTTAGCAAAACGAACTTATCGCGAGCTCAAGCTACTCAAACACATTCAACACGAAAATGCATGCATTTTTCACTTGTTTCTGCGTACATGTGTGTTATCTGACAATAGGGCCGCCCTGTAGATTATCAGCCTAAGCGATGTCTTCATATCACCTCTTGAAGACATGTTCGTTTCCCCTAACTTCATTTCGCTCTTAATCTCTCTGACCAATTTATGTCAGGTACTTTGTTACTGAGCTCCTAGGGACCGATCTTCATCGTCTACTAACGTCACGACCGCTGGAGAAGCAGTTCATTCAATACTTCCTTTATCAAATTCTCGTGTGTCAACTCCAGTATCGTTCCTTGTAACTCCTAACAAGTGTCATTATTCAGCGCGGTCTCAAATACGTTCACTCTGCAGGAGTTGTGCACCGAGATCTTGTACGTCGGTCTTTTTTTGATCCAACACTTGTTTATCTCATCTATCCCAGAAACCAAGCAATATCCTGGTGAATGAAAATTGTGATCTCAGAGTACGTCGCCTTCCATTTCAGCCTCTCGATCATCAGCCAGCTCATCGCTTCCCTTGCCAGATCTGTGACTTCGGTCTCGCGCGAATCCAAGACCCCCAAATGACAGGTTACGTGTCGACGCGGTACTACCGTGCCCCTGAAATCATGCTTACTTGGCAAAAATATGATGTCGCCGTCGATATCTGGAGCACGGGGTGTATATTTGCAGAGATGTTGGAAGGGAAGCCGCTGTTCCCCGGGAAAGACCGTACGTCACGTCCTTCAAATCCGTGCCATAGCCATATTTTCCATTGTAACAATTGCTTATCGAGCCATATTTCTTCTGGCAGATGTCAACCAGTTTTCTATCATCACCGAGCTGTTGGGCACGCCTCCGGATGATGTCATCGAAACCATTTGCAGTGAAAACGTGTGTGGTTTTCTTGAGTATTCCATCTCTGACCTGAGCAGCCATACCGTTACAGACTCTCAGATTCGTACAAAGTCTTCCTAAGCGGGAACGCGTGCCTTTCAGCCAAAAGCTTCGTACGGATGATGCCGATGGTGTGTGACCCTCCTCAGCGTGTTCTATATGAAACGTGCGTTTCGCTAACGATCAGCGTCGTTTTGGATTTGATTTGTAGCACTTGACCTCCTTGAAAAAATGCTCGTGTTCGATCCCAGAAAACGGATAGACGCTACTCAGTCGCTTGCGCATGAATATGTCGCGCCGTACCACGATCCCACGGACGAGCCCATAGCGGAGGAGAAGTTTGATTGGAGCTTCAATGATGCGGATTTGCCCGTGGATACGTGGAAGGTTATGATGTATAGTGAGATTCTGGGTGCGTGTCCAAATCATCTCGATATCAGTGGGAAATTCGGCGTGCTCAATGTTTTGGGCTGGGGTTGATCAGATTTCCATCAAATAAGTGAGGGCGCGGGGTTCGCAGCGTCTGGCGTTACGCCAGAAGGCGCCTTGTCGGGCCCAGATAATGTCGCGGTGCCAGCGCCAGCATAAGGTGCCCCTTCCTACCCTCCTAGACTCAATTCAATCTAGGTTGAATCAGCATAAAGTACCCCTGCCTACCCCTCCTAGACTCAATTCAATCTAGGTTGAACCATGCATGCTTTCTGTTCGTCTTGTCGTACTCGTTAAGTGATGGTCCTTGTACTCTCTGAATCTTGTCTCTACTGTATCGTTTACTGTATCCCATCGGCTCTGGATCACAGCCTCGTCTCGGACGTTCTTCCCGCAGAGTCCTTGTACCCTGCCCCTTCCCCCTTGTAATGTACATACACGACGCCCACCCATTACTTACACATCATCCATCACAATACCAATGTCAACTGTGTCAATGGCAATTCATTTTACTTGAGAAAAATCTCGATATGGTAGGTCGTGACGCGTGAGGTGTCACAGTGAGAAGGGGTTTGCAATGCGATGACATTGATGGTAACGATGAATGACTTCACCCCTGATGGTTGGTTCGACGAGCAGGTACACATGATTTTCCCCTTCCAGATGGTGCTTGTAAATTTTGAATGCAATCGATGCTTCGGATTGTGAGTGTTGAGGAATGATAGAACTATTAGTACTGAATTGTCGTCCATCGATCGGGCACAGGGCAAACGAATGATTTTGGGAACTCCCAAATTTCTGGAGCTTTCAATGACTTATTTATGTGGGTAGCAATTGATCTTGGCTGCATCGAAGTGTGTACTTGTCTGTACTTGTGTGCTTCTGGTTTTCATCGGTCGGCTACATACACGAGACCAGTTGAACCTACTTATTAGAAACCTTGAGCTTGACGTCTAATCATGATTGTCCCTCAAGATACGTATGCGCTCTTGCAATATAATATGATCCATGGTACGTAGCTCTAATTTTTCTTTACTTTTTGCGAGCTGACAATTGACTTTCACAGCGCACGACACGTTTAAGCTTGAATACGATACCATAGTGTCACATCTTGACTCACTACCCAAGGATGATTTAAGGAACTTCCTTGGATATTGTGAAGCTTGGGCCTTATCGATTGAGTTACATCATACCAGCGAGGCAAGTCGAATCAATCTCGCAGAACTCGATTCAGACTTGACATCTCTTTCCAGGAAGACATCGTCTTTCCATTCTTGAACCAGAAGATGAATTTCTCTGAGGAGAAGGCACAGCACGAGTTGATCCATGCCAATTTAGACAGAATTCTCAGTCTAATTGTTGCAGCTAAAGCTGATCCGACCAAGTTCGATTCCTGCGCTCTGAGAGACATAATGAATGACTTCAAGGAGACTTTAGTAAGTCATGATCATCTTCACCCGTTCCCTGCAATTACAGTGTATCAGTATACACATTTGGATGAGGAAGTCAAACACATTTCGGCCTCCAACTTAAAGACCGCGCAGTTTGAAGAGCGCGATGTGAAAGCCATGGTTGAAAGACTAGAAACCTATGCAAAGTCACATGGAGACCCCTTCCTTTTGGTACCTTTCATGCGAAGGTCAGTTTGTCATTCTGTAATTCATTCATTTACATGTTGATGTCTATCTGGACCACTAGTCATACCCCGGCAGCGATCAAGGACACATGGCCCTCGATGCCTTGGATTGTCCGTAAAGTGGTTGTCCCATATGTACTTGCTAAGAAACACTCTGGGTGTGTCAGAACTCATGAAAATCCTTTGGCACTACTCATGTACCGAGTAGATATTGGAAGTACTCTCCTTATTCTATGTCTTGATGCATTGCTTGGAGACTTTGTTGATGTATCTCAATATCTATGTGCAATAGCTAAGGCCGCATGTTTTATCAGAAGTGGCACTATCATGTCTGTCACTCCACTGAGTACTTCTCCATAAGCTTTAATATACTTCACTTGCTACCCCATTGGAATCACCTGAAGATCTGCTGGGATAATCAACTTTGCCGTCAGAACCATTATGATTCTGACTAATGTAAAGTGCAGCCTGCAGGATCTCTGCAACAATTCCTGCTGCTTGCGTCAGAACATGATACACTTTCCTTCTTGCTAGTAAGAATGTCCTTGAAATTCTATGAATGATGAACGTTGTATCACTCATCATCATGCTCAGATACTCTGTCCTTGTATCTTTATCCCTCTCCAAAATTTTGTATACAACTTCTCATATATACCTTTGTGATTCCTAGAAATCTAAGAATCCATGGTACTCGAATCCAGAGCATTCTAAATCAGCTCTCCTTTTTCTGGTCTTGTTCATTACATCACAGCTCATTGATAGAGAGATCCCCTTCATTATTTTTACAGGCTACGTTGTGATAGTATATAGCTAAGTTTTTGCTGAAAGGATCAGTGGTTCTACACCCGCGATCCCTTCGAAATCCACTTTGAAACCCATAACGCGTGATAGTAGCATAGATAGATAATAAGTTGTAGTAACAGATATCACGATAAGTATGAACAACTCACTTTGCTGGGTAATAAAAGAAGAGAAAGAAAGAAAATAAAGGAGAGAAGAATTCAAAGAAAATTCATGGAGTCTGTGACTTGATCTCTCTGCTATTCTGGACTTATACAGATATGTTATTGACCTAGTCTGGAGCAGTATGTCATTTGAGATCACCTTTGATCAGGCGAGAATTTCGAAGATGGCCAACCATTGTCCGACAGCTAACATCTATTCGGGTTGATAAGGGGCTCCCATTCATAGATAAACGACCAAAATACGTATCTTTTACAATCCTCTGCTGAATACATATAGAATTATGAAAATAGGAAGCAAGAGGGTTGAAATCCTATTTCAAGGATGATACTTATTGTCCCCCACTTCTGCTCATAGCTTCAGACATTGCCCAGAAGGCTATTCTTATCACCTTCACAGCTTTCACAGTGTGTAGTCCAAAGAGTCAATCAAATTGTATGTTCAATGGAGCAAGCCCAGCTGGCAGATAATATTTGACTGGCGGCGCGGATAACTGATTCTGCCATACAGCTCACACAAATCTGCTTCATGCAAAAAGAAACACAGGTTTTGAACAACCAGTCTTCATAATTTTCCCACTCAACTTGTCCCTCAGCTCTGGTGTAGAGCTTTCAATTACAAGGATAAAGGGGGGTAACGACATTTAATTTCGGCAATTGACGGGAGGATAAGTCTAGCAAAGTGATCGGTCAACCACAAACAACACTTGCCAATAACTCATCTCATGATGATGTTGATCGGAAGTGCTTCCCGTCACCTTGGCAATCCTTGTTTAAGAAGTTATTGTTCATACCTTTGCTGTTCAGTACAACAACGCCCATGCCTATAAAATCCTCAAGTAGCAATCAGACGGGTAAGTTCTATAACGTTCCTCCCCAACCGACCACTCACTGGCAGTGATATTACTGCTAGGCTTCTTTATCTTTCAGAAATGGACTCGGGAATCTATGCAAAGGTCCTTCGTTTCTTCGCCCAACCCAACCCGACCTCCGCTGCAGCAAATTTTCCCCTGGACATTTTCTTAGATAATATCAGTCCCCACCTACAACTCGAGGATATCTTGGCTCTACGAAGAGTAGGTCTTACTTGTCATCGTTCTCTACAAGGTTGACACGACTTGTACAGGTCAACAAATACTATTTTCATCTCACCCATGAACCTTTGATATGGAAGCGTTTTCTACAGGAACTTAGAATCCCTCTTCCCCCAATCCGCCCAACATTGAGTTATTCTGTTCAAAGCTCGGATTACGAATTCGAACAGCTTGTTTCGCGAGCTGTCTCAATAGAAGACAACTGGCGTAAGAGACAGCCTACTGTCGTCTCTACGAAGTTCCTCGATGCAAACCTTGAAGTGCTTGACATGAAGCTTCTTCCTGGCGGTAAATATCTCGTTGCGTCAATCAGGGATAATTATCGGTTCTTCATCGCACTGTACCACCTCGATCATCCAAGTGGACCTCATATTCTGGCTAGATGCCAAATCCCGACGAAAGCTTATCAACTTCAAGCCAAGTATATGACTTATAAAGACAAGCCTGTAATTATGATCGCTCATCTCTGTCGAGTACTCAACGAGGGCGGGCCAGCAAAGTAGGTATTTATCGGCTCAATCAGAGTCTTCCCATGTTTAAGTTAAACCTTCATTGTAGTATTGATCCGGCAAAATTTGCTAACAACGCCACTATTGATCCACCTGCTTCAATCTCACATCTTTTAAGATGTGTCCATGTGGATCTGAGCACGCTTGAGTTATTGGCAAGTGTTCATCGGGATCCTACTGGCTCAGAAACGACAAAGCACAAGTTTTGGTCATCGGACGGTCGATATAAACCTTTCATACAGACGGTGCAATTGCAGTTGAAGACGCCCACTGCGCAGCTGTCATTATACAGTCAATCAGGTGTTGCTCACGCAAGTATTGTCCAGGAAGCTCTTCCAAACGGTCAAGATTATATTGTCATCGTCAACCTGGAACATCCTCGTCAACCATGCATTCTAGTTTGTCAACCTCATGTCTATCCACATGGTGCAAACAGGGCTGTGAATCTCCATCCTAGTATGGTATGTCAGGTTTAGGTACGCCGCCTGCATTGACTAAAGTATTTACAGAAACAATGGGTCAAAGCTGTTCGTCATATCCCCGAACAGAATCAAGTGCTTATCTGGCGCACAATAGTGACTGGTCAACAGTTAGATCCCGATCATCCCGAACCTCATCGTTTAGCTGAAAGGCATGCCCATGGTATTGAAATATTAGATATGCCGAAGGATACCATCCAAGGAGAAGTCACCTTCGCTACTCCCAGGGCCGGTTGTCTAGTTTTACCAGTAGGTAATGTTCAAGTTGTTCACATGACGGACGATATTTGGCCTTCGGACGGTCAGAGTGATTTTACTCTTCAAGCCTCTTCTCAATCCTTGCCCCCGATCTCTGTCTTTGCCGAAATGACATCACCTCAATGTGTCGCTCATTGGCACATATGGCCAGAAGAAGTGCGGACACCCAAATTGAAGTACATCTATGACATCCATGGTATCACGGTCACGAAACAAACCAGACATGATGCCGACCCATACATTGGGCACGTTCTTCCTGGAGTGTTCCGTTCCCTCGTCTACACGACTGAAAGGACCGACCGTACCGCCACACCTTCCTTGACATCTCTACGTCGATACATTAGCCCTGAATTTCAGTCCGACTGGTACCCTCTAGCGCGCGTGCAGCGCGACTCCACTGTCGAAAGGCATAACTACAAGAGGATGCCGAATAACGTTTACACTCAGCTCGATATTGGGTTGGAGGCTGCAGCTCGGTATCGGGTCCACGGTCTTGGTGCGATCGCGTGGGACCAGAGTATTGGAAGAGTGTGTTTGACGATTGGGGGTGGACGTCTTATCGAGATCCTTGATTTTTCTCATGCAGCGCTGCCTGTTGAGAGATTCCTTGATTGGAAGATGGCGAATCCTGAGGGCTTCGAACACATGGAGGACGATGGGGAGAATGAATTCGTTGCTGCTCGTAAGGCTAGGTCAAACAGGAACGTGCAGTGTACAGGTGTCAATGAAGACATGGATGTGGATGTGAACGCCGATTCTGATGGCCAAGAACTTTTCTGAACGAATACTTTCAGGTTTTGTATTAATACTATCCCCTACTATAGAGTCACCCCGTCAGTCGGCACTTTCTGATATCTTATAAATACCTATGTTCTTTTGTCAGCTACTCTATATTCTATAATAAAACATTTTTGTACCTGAATTGAGTGAAATGAGTGAAAAGACCCAGAATCTGTCGACTTCCTTCTTGACATCGACTTGTGAGGTCATTACTCCATCAAGTATTTTTGATCGCAAAATGCGAGACGTCATCCTGAAACGGTATTTGGTCACTTATGGTCATGTGGAGTGACGGATACGTCATCTGCCGAGGTGTAGAGTGACGGATATGTGACCTGCTATGTGCCAACCGCAGTAGTAGTACACTGGGTGCATTAAACCCAAGATTCTCCTGGTGTGTTTCTGATGAAACCATAAAGAAGTATCATAGATTGATTTACAATGTTTCAGCGATCTACATTATACCCTCAGACAAAAATTAAATAAAAATTATAATATTTTGCAAGGAGCTTTTGTTTGATATTGAAGATCAGGTTATACAAAGAATAATGAAATCTTTGACAAGTGTGTGAATAAGAGGGAAGAAGTATTTGACCAGCCATTTAAAATCTTTGTCAAATAACCAAATGGAGAAGGTTATTTCAAAATTCTTTGATGGAGACTTTATATTTGTACATCAATTGACAAAGATCTTATATGAATGGTCAAATATTCTTCTCCTTTGATGCACAGAGGTATCTTGTTAAACATTGAGACTTTGCTCAACAGTCTGATCTTAAATAGTAAATAGAAATTTTAAGAAACTCTTGAAAAGCTTCATAGTTTCTTCGTTATTTTCAAATACAGTAGATTAAACCCAATGTTGTAAAGAATATGGCCAGGTCGATCCCCAAATTAATATATGTAAAGCTCCTACAGTTGTGGACAAGCAAACTCAACAAGTGGGATATCTCAATTTTTTGAGGCAAACTAAGTACAGGATCAGACTCAGAATGTTAAAATACATCTAAAAACACATATCTGAGGGTTTTCCCACAAGAAATTGGGTACGGCCAAAATTTTGGCTCATTACGGAGTGGATGTTAACTGATGCTGGTATTGATTGGAAGTTTACTTAGTCATGTGATCTAAACGCGGTCATCCTAAATTGGTTTTCTGATGTGTAGCTCAATAAGAGGATTTAACAAGAGTTAAAGAGAGGAAACTTATCTACCAGGCAATGTTATGTCTAATCTTAGCTTTAAGTCCAAAATGTTTGATAGTAGGCCATTTGGTGTTAGATGCTATGTATTTTTCCATGCCAATTCCATACTATTACTACTGACTAGTCACAGAAATCCAGACTTTTATAGAGGCAATCACTCTTATTGACCTCAAGATCCAGTGGTGATTGAGCATGATTGAGATTAGCCTCTGGAGACTTTTGAGTCTGTTGGCTATGCAGGCCATGGATATTGCACTTCACCTTTGGCTTTTGACCACAACGAGGCTTGGGCATTGGAACTGAGATCTAAAAGGATCTGAATCTGAAGATCACTGCAAGATCAATGTAGGTCCAATGCTAAATCTCCAATTATTTGCTTGCCCAACTGCTCATTAATTCCTCTCTCAGATTTTGAATCATAATCAGCACAGCAAAAGGAATTGATTCCACATTTTTCTGTGATTTTCAAGATTTTTATCAGATATAGCTAATATTTTAGAGGTACTCTTACCCCCCCCCCCCCACCCTGTTTTAGACAAAACAGCTTATGAATTCCAGGTCATTGATGTCTTCTTGTGATTTGTATGCACTCAAAATGTATCTAATACATGAGATAGTCTGTATAAAATTAGGTCAAAATATTTGTTGAGTTTCCTTGTCTGCAACTGTATATCTTGGCTTAAAAATAAGTCCTGAGTCATGTGATTCTGATGAAAATTGGTTGTGTAATAAATCAAACAAAATATTCAGTTATTGGGACAGTTTTTTGACCCTTATCAGAATTCTAACAAATACTTGGTATGTCTTCCTTTGGCCTGAATCCTCCTGAGCATGCTTTTTATCAGATTGGGCATGTTTCTGGAGGGATGTTATTCCATTCCTCTGCCACTCT
Organism: Termitomyces sp. 'cryptogamus'; assembly: GCA_020091625.1. NCBI lineage: Eukaryota > Fungi > Basidiomycota > Agaricomycetes > Agaricales > Lyophyllaceae > Termitomyces > Termitomyces sp. 'cryptogamus'. The sequence goes on from JAGYZC010000001.1 coordinate 6,741,684, forward strand.
TTTCCACAGCCCATGCACTCCCTTTGGTAGTGTTGGATATTCATTCAGCTTCTTCTTCAAGTGCATCCACAAGTGAGATGGGTTTGACATCAGGGGATCAGGCAAGCCACAAGTTTTTGTATGCAGCACCAGTTGGTGAGAGGTTTCTTGAATGGAAGGTGGACCATCCTGGGGAATTCAAACACATTTCCAAGAATGAGGAGGAGAATGAATTTACTGTTGTTTGTAGGGCTAGGCCAAGAGTCAAGCCCAAGACAGATAGGCATTATCCTAAGAAATTCAAGACTATATGAAGGCAATCAAGAAGCTTTTCCTCACTTGTCAATATATCTCCAAAAGCAATGATGACAACAACAATTGGATAATGCTTCCACTTCCATTTATCTAGATAGTTCATATGTGCTTCTCTCAACTATTGACATCTACCAAGCTTGTAAGACACTTATATAGTAATACCTCTACTGTTACAAAGTTGTAGATTCAACCAAGTGTAAATATTATTTTTGCAAAAACTCCACTAATTGGACATACACACATATTTCTGGACAACCATGCCACAACACAGATGACGACACTCTTCACTCCTACCTTGAGGTTTTAAATTCAAGTCCGAACAGCCATGTCGAATAAACCCCTAAACCCCTAAACCATCAATGGTCGAGATGAGAAGCAGCTGTCTTGATCTCAAGACAAAACAACAAACAATATGGATTATTCCCTCTAGCCGACTTGAACGACTGACCTCGTCATTTCGCATGTACGGTCCCCATACTAGTGACGCGCTCTACCACTGAGCTAAGAGGGATAACATGTGAAGGCGTTGTTTGGCAATGTATGTAGAGACTAAACATCCGATCGAAAAGACGAGATAAAAAAAACGCCAGAAAGGAATGCTAGAAATGACTACATAACGAAAATTATGATCTATGACTAGCCGCTTGACCTCTTGACCTATAGCTACATAGTTACTCGAGCCGTATTACTGCAAATTATGTACACGAAAATAAAGTATGTATGCCTTACACTTTCAAAGTATTTTTTTTTCGAATTCCAAATTCTGTTATCCTTCCGTTCTGTTATCCTTCCGTCCAAGAAAAAGTTTCGCGCGTCCGTCTGAGGTATACCTGCCCCTCTACGCGTCCAAAAACCGCCGGCGCACGTTTAACAAAATGCCCACAAGGCATAATGTTCAAGAGAAAAAACAAACACCCATTTTCCCTCTACATCGTCAACCTGCTCATCTGACCCACAATCCCATCCATAGCAAGTTTAACCTCCCTAAAGCGATGCACCCCACACCTCTCACTCTCAATATGCTGGCACAACGCACTCAGTGTCGTGAACTTGACTCTACACGTCGCCTGCGGGCACACATACACCTTATCCTGATGTCTCGGGCTCGCAAGATGCTGATTCAGCGCCGCGAGATTCTTGTACTTGCCGTGGCACAAATAGCACTCATACGCGGATCCGTTCCATGCTGCGTCGGTGGCGTAGTAGGTTGTTTGGGAGTGGGCGTGGGGCGAGGAGGAAGCGAGGAGACGCGAGGGGTCGGTGATGATGTTGGAGCGGTCCCATTCACGGATTTTGGCGTCGATGATACGACGCGTGAGGCCGGAGACGCAGGCGCCAGATTCGAGGTGGAGGAGCATGGAGGAGACGGAGACGAAGGTCAGGGTACAGCCTTTACCGCGGCAGGGGACGTCGCGCGGGCGGTGGACGGCGGAGTGCTGTATATATAGATTTATATTTAGGTGATTAGTGAAAGGGCATCAAGCAGTTGTGGAAGGAGACGTACCGATCGGAGGTTGCTCGCACTTTGAAAAGGGCACCTGCATGCGGCACAGTAGTGGTGCTGAGGAGACTGGCGGTAGTGCTCGTGAAGCCCTGTCTCGTTGACGAAGAAGCTGTTGCAGTCACGACACCAATAGTGCGCGTCATCGTAATGGTCCTTAAGTTCATCGATATCGTTAAAATGCTCGTCGCAGCGCTGGCAGTAGTAATGGAGGGGGATCTGAACCCAGTGTTCTTTGAGCCCCGTCGAGGTGGGGTTGTGCCGAGGGGAGTTCGCCTTGTGCTGATATAGAGCGTGCCAAGAGTTGAAATGTCTGTCGCAGCGGTCGCAGTATGGCATTGGGGACATGAGTGAAAAAAGGTTGTAATTCGACAGGAGTGAAAAAAGTTGTGATAAAGGGGCCGGGGAATGGAAAACAAAATCGTCAGGTCATTTAGGCTGAGTCAGCTTTTTTTGAAGGTGGCCTCGATGAGGAAGAAGCTTGTTTTGTCTCGTACAGAAAAACTCTATGTCCATTTGTCGTCACTAAGCTGCAGAGGCGTGTATCCTAAAGCCAGTTTGTATTGTGAAAAGGTCACGGGAGTAGTTACGGCGCCTATCAAAGTGGAAGGACATCAAATCGTTGTGATCAAAGTATGTAGACTCAAACTTGTTCATTCCCCACAATTGAAAGAAGATCAGGTACTTGTATATGTCAGAGCTTGTGATGGATCTAGGGGCACCTAAGTTGATTACTATAAACAGGACTCGGCGGGCTGCTAGCGAATCGGCGGGAGCAGCCGGTGCGACAGACGTGACCAGTACAAAAACGCACACTTATGACGCGACTAGGCCAAAGTGGGTCTGAGTCACGGCCGACTCTATATAAGGCCCCCTTCGTTTCTCCATCCCTCTTCCTCAACCACCATGTATTGCCCCACCAACGACGTCTCCCGTGCAAAGTCTCCTGACGACGAGGAGAATATCCACGCCAGTCCACTGCAGCCACAGCCGCCGCCGCTATCCAAGTCTCCACCACCAACGCCGAGCCTCAAAGAGTCCCGTACATTGGAGCGCGATAGGCAGCGGCTCAAGAAGGCCGCTGCTCTCTTCGTTCGCAGGGCCCGCAAGGCCGAGGCGAAGGCGAAGGCAAAGGCGCAGGTCCACGTCAAGCCACAGCAGCAGCAGCAGTCGACTTGGAAGAATGTCGGGGCATGGGGACGTGTGGACGACTCGGGGGATGATGAGCTGGGGGTGGAGGAGAGCCAAGTTGAGTGGGGGGAGGCGAGATCGCTTTCGTTACGTGTGGGGGCGCCTGAAGATGCAGAGCGGGAACGGGAGAGTGCGCGTCGGGCCGAGGTCACGCTAAGCGACTTGCTTATCGCGCGGAAGCCGCGTCGTGGTCGCGGTAAGTCGTGTCCACTTGCGTCATTTATAATCACCATATTCGTGTTCTTTTCACATGCGCGTTGCTAATCTCCACACACAGAGCAAGACTTTGAAGTCGTGCCCCCCATCCGCTCTGTTATCGTGCTCGACGATATAACCACCCCCGAGCTCGACGTTGACGAGCCTTGGGAACACGTCTACGCCTCAGACGCAGACGACAATGATACCCAGAATCACCATACAGAGCTTTCCTACGCCAAGATTGTCGCTCTCAGCTACTTACCCTAATCAACCACCATAGATACCCGACGGGCGGATTCACTTGTACAACATCATGCGCATATGACATATGACCTGCGTACATATTTATGCGAGCTCCTCTTTGACTTCCGTTTTTCCGTCTTCGCCCCGTCTCACTCTTTCATGACACGCTCCTAATCTGCCCAGTCCCAATCACTCCTAAAGATACCGGCCTCCGTTCTTGTATCATGTTGTATCACCACAGTTGCTTCCGACTTTGATCCACCTTGTACTGCCTTAAAGCCATTCATCCCGACATACCCATATGCATACACCCAGATATGGATACGCAATTTTTGTTCCATCAAATACCATACTTGCTTGTAAGTAATACATGCATGCCGTTTATGTACTTATGCCCACGTGAACACGCGCCACACTTGAGAGCGGACATCTGATCACGATCATATCCTGCATCAAAAAAATGACAAGCGCTATAATTAATTGATTGTATTGAGATTAGTTGTCTCCAGATTCAATTCATTCGGTCCAGTACATCCGTACCGTGAGTCTGGATACACTCCAATTGGCATGAGTCCTCCCGAAGTCTCGGACCGGTACTACTGCCATCATGGATGGTTGCTGGATAAGTATCTTTATCTATCTATACGTGTAGGGCTACGCGATAAAACTATGGCCCGGGACTATTCATCAATGCATCAAACTTCATCCAATAATTACTCAGGGACTTCGGGGAAAGGAAGAAGATGATAGTAAATCGGGCCTATAATCGGAGTGTGTACCGGTGCTTATCTCTCAATTTTCAAAGCACCAATCTCGTCAAAAGGATTCTAAACAGTGCATAGTCGTATATTTTTCTCTGTGTTCTATGAGATTGCAAGACTCACCATTGAATGCTTCACATTGAGGTCAACACCGGTCTGTTGGGGGTTGACGCGGATCTTGACAGAGTAGTCCACGGCCCTATCAATCGCCGTAAGCAAATGTACACCGTGGCTTTGGCGAGGTTGGCCCGTCCTGAAAATGAATGTGGTCTGGTGAGTGTGGATTTCCCTAGAACGTATTTGACTTATCCTCGAGGCTGGCTTCTGTGCCCAAAGGCGGATTCAAAGTGGGTTGGGGAATTTCTGATTACTCAATCATGCTTGCGATTGCCTTGTACTCAACTTATTGTTTGTACGTAGTCACCACGTTGAAGCTTCCGCCTTCCATTAACCTCGTGTACTTGCAGCCAAGGCGAAAAAAAAGTATGTATGCTATATTGATAGCCGAAAAAGTAACAGTCTTTGTCATTTTCGCCAGTGTATCATCGGCGATATCGATATTGGGTTGGATACTCTCATTCAGTGCGGTTGTTTTCAGAATCTGATTTCGGGGCCGGGCTCCTCTCACAGCAAAGTCTTCATACACATGCCCAATCACATCAGGAAATTCACAACAAACTATTACTTTGTACCATTATGTCGAAGCTTCGGACTTCCATTTACCTTATGCAGTCAGGACAAAAAAGTATGTCTAAGTACTGTATCAATTGCCGAAAAAGTAACAATGTTCAAGTTGTTATCAGGATTTCTTGTTTGTCACGTTCAATGAGTTATTGTTATTGTTCATGACCTTTGTTATACTTAATACAAGGATGTTCATGCCTATAAAGTAGCAACGAGGTACGTGTAAGTTTTATAGTAACAACCACCAGCACTAGACCCAGTGTCATTGACCCTCAAAAATGGACTCGAGCCGGGAACAGCAACCCCAACATGCGGGCTGGCTAGGTCGCTCCATCCACAAAGTCTGACTGCAGAAGTATATAGGTGAGCCGCGCGGCTCACCAACAAAGTGGAGTCTTGTTGCGGCAAGTATCCCCCTAGATATTTTCGTAGGTAGTATCATCTCCTACTTACAGGTTGAGGATATCATGGCTCTACGAAGAGTAGGTACAAGTCCATTTTCCAGTGCAACTAGTACTTAATCCCCTACAAAACTGATACATTATCTGCAGGTCAACAAGCACTACTTTCACCTCACCCACGAGCCCTTGATATGGAAGCGTTTCCTACAGAAACTCAAAGTTCCCCTTCCCCCCATCCGCCCAACATTGAATTATTCTGATCAAAGATCAGATTACGAATTTGAACATCTTGTTTTGCGCGCCATTTCAATGCAAAATAACTGGCGTAAAGATAACCCTACTGTTGTTTCTAGGATGACTTTTGATGCAAACCTTCAAGTGCTTAACATGAAGCTCCTCCCTGGCGGAAAATATCTTGTCGCATCAATCAGAGATGATTCCTATCGTTTCTTTATCGCACTGTACCATCTCGATCATCCTGGACCTCATGCTCTAGCCAAATGTCAAACCCAATTTGAAGTTTACCAACTTCAGGCCGAGTATATGAAGTATAAAAATAAACATGTTCTCATGATAGCTTATATGTCCCGGGGCAAGCCAGCAAAGTGAGTATTTTATAATTCAGTGCAGCCAAAAATATACCTGTGATAACCCTTCATTGTAGGATCCTGGGAAAATATTCAGTCTCGCACATCTTAGAATGCATTCATGTGGATCTGAGCATGCTTGATCTATTAGCAAGTATCTACTGGGAGCCTGCTAACTCAAAGATGACAAAGCATGGGTTTTGGTCGTCAATCCCTCTGGATAATGAACATTTCATTGAGACGGTTAAATTACCGCTTACTGGTCCTAGTGAACAGCTGTCATTATTCAATCGAGAAGGTGTTGCATTTGCAAGTGTTCTCCAGCATGACAAAGGACAACTTGAAGATCATCAAGATCATCTCGTAATTGTTGAGATCGAGCGTCCTTATGCAGCATCCATTCTGGTTTTTGACCGCTACGTCTTTTGACATTTGGACTGGCCCTTGTCACTGGCACCCAGATTTGTGAATCTTTCTCCGCAAATGGTATGTCAGGTTTTTTTGGTCCCCATTGTCTGCATTGACTGAAGCATTTGCAGAAACACTGGGTCAGAGCTGTTCATCATCTCCCAAAACAGAATTCTGTGCTCATCTGGCACACGGTAAGGACCGGTCAAAACAGTGAAGGTGATACATTTGCACATGGCATAGAGTTTGCGAAAATGCTAGATGTCATTATGGGGGGACAAACCTTGAGAACTCTATCCAGTATGATTTTATCCATAGAAGTCATCACATCCATTTGCATGGCAGATGAACTTTGGCCCTACAATGGTGAGAGTGACTTTCCTCTTTGAGATTCTTGTTCTCGACCCCCACCACCAATCTCTGTCTTCACCAAAATGTCATGGTCTTGAGAAATCTGCCATTGGCATTTATGGCTGAGAGCTGGGTCAACACCAGAGGACCCTCCATTCATCTACAAAGCATCTCAGCACCTGGTCATGCTGCAAAGTCTATTCAAACCCCCCTGTTCTGCAGTGCACGTTCTCCCTGGAGTGTTCTGTTCACTCATATATATGATTGATAATGAGGACCATCAAGCCATGCCTTCTTTCATATTGCATCGGTACATCAGCCCAGAATACCAGTGAGTGACCAGCATGAATGTTCATGAGTCCGACTCCATGAAGTGCCAGTCCACCGTTGAGAGGCATGCATACCTGGGCATCCCAGTCCATGCATTTGCTACAATTAATATTGGACAGGAGACTCTAGCTCGGTGTGGCCGCAATGGCTTTGGTACGATGGCATGGGACCCAACCATTGGGAGATTGTGCTTGACAGCTGGAAGTGGGGAGGGTGGAAAGATTATTGAGATTCTTGACTTTGTGCATGCGGCACTGGTTGATGAGAGGTTCCTTGATTAGAAAATGAAATGTTCTGAGGGCTTCAAACGTGAATGAGAATGAATGAGAACGAGAATGAGTCTTTTCGATTATTCTAGGACTAGCCCAAATAGGTATTTGCGTATGTGTAGTGTAAGCATCTCAGTGGATTAGCATTGCCAATAACAGCAATTTCTATTATTTATCAGATAATTCTCACTTTTGGCATCTAATTGGATAGTCCAAAGCTTGTAATGATACCACTTACTACCATACTCTATAATACCCTACAACTAATTATCACAAAGTTGTAAGGATGAGTGAGGGGATTGAGCTCGTGAGGTTTGTAACTTTACAATTTCTCACATGAAGAAGAATAAAAAATCTGCAGGTCAACAAGCACTACTTTTACACTACCCACAAGCCCTTAACATGGAAGCGTTTCCTATGGGAACTCAGAGTCCCCTTACCCCCATCCACCCAATATTGAGTTATTCTGATCAAAGCTCAGATTATCGATTTGAACACCTTGTTTTGCATGCCAGTTTATTGAAAAACAACTGGCACAAGGACAAGCCTACTGTTGTTTCTAGGATGACTCTTCGATGCAAACCTTTGAGTGCTCAACATGAAGCTCTTCCCTGGTGGCAAATACATGAAACTTTTCCCTGGTGGCAAATACATGAAACTCTAGACATAATTAAATAGGTAGCACAAAAATAGCCAAACAAAACCAGTAAGTGTGTGTAAAATATCAAGTCCATGAAGTCCGTGCTGTATGATACTGTAATAAGGAAGTTCAGCAGACGCTCTGTTACATGCATCCATTGATCCACTGCATCTTTTATTCCATCATGAACCCTGCTTGGGCATGTTGTGCTCACAACGTTGCTTACACAGGCTCAGTGCCGATCCCATATCACTGGGACCCACCCCTAGATAGAACTTGAAAGTTATAACTTCTACTTTCTTTCATTGGTAGCTGAATGGCTCATTATCATAGGTTCAATTCTTTCTTCACAGCAGATCCTTGCTCAAAGACAATCCAAGTAGCAAAAATAATGTTGTTTTTACCCTTGATAGTAGATTTGGCATCTGAATGGATCCTCACTAGTCTGCCAGGTTGTTCAGTTGCCATGGCCCATTCCTTTGTGTATCTTGTCAAAGGGTCATGACCAGAGCAAGTTAACATATTTGTGGAAAGGGTCCTTTAGCTTGCACTTGATGAATGCCTGAGTTGAGACATGTCAAAATTGTGTAGCATAATGAATGATAATCATAAATGATTGACTTCAGTAAGGAACCTGTGGAAGTAAAACATTTCTGTCAAAGTGGAGGTGGTTGAGAGTGTGCTGAGAAGTTGTATAACAGATGGTGTGGGTGGTGGAAAGAATTGTTGGTTATAACACTGCTTGACCTCAAGCCTTTTAAGTTTCCTGGAATGATGGTTGGCCACTATAAAAATCTACAGACAATTCATGAGCAACTAAGAATAATACAGACCTTGCATTTCCAAGTTAGACAATAAAAGACCATAGAAACTGGCATGACAGCCAACAAGAGAGAATTAGGTATACTTGAATGCTTGAATGTCCAACTGACAATTGTTTTTTCAGTTTATACAAGCAAAACACAAGCAATAGAAATTAGTGTGGCATCAGACAAAAAGTGAAGCACCTTAGGTACTCCATTAAGTTGGCCATTTATCTTATTAGCATAATGTACAAACTATACAAGATATTCTGTCTCAGTGATGTTGATAAGAGGAGAGGCACTTGATTTCAAGTGAGTGTGGTTCATTTCCCAGATAATTACTTGTGAAAAAGTACATAGACCAGAGATGAGACCTACCCTTCTTACTTTACCTGGACTCACAAATTCCTGTTTGGGGGCAGATGATATAACAGCTAGTCAACCTGGCAGACACAAGCTTGCAAACAAAAGATTCATTGTGTGCATATTTAGTAAGGCTGGGCACTCAGGTTTTGTTATAGTTCTGGTTAGAACATGATTTACATGTAGATCATCTGGGCACTCATCAGTCACAGGTATGCTTTTTGCATGTCATTTGCATACTTCAGAGTCAGACAAGTCACAGCATAGAATGGGGTGAATGGTCTGAAAGAGTCACCATTTTGCTTGTTCAACAAGTAGTGAGCAGAATTAGGGTCACATGCACAAGTAAGGAGATCATCTGTTGGCTATGAATAGATAAAAGAACATTCTTCCAGTGCATCTAAACAAGAGAATTAAGATATGGCCAAAGCTAGAGATATCTCTTGAGGCAGAGGGCACCTGCTCTGAGTTGAGTCCCAAAATCAGATTATTAGCATTACTAGCAATGGTGGAGCAGCCACAGAAGCAAACATATGATTCAATAAGCACATGTACTTACAGACAAGTAGGTGTGTCCATAGCTGTTGATTTTTGAAGTGTAGATAAGTAACATACATAGTAACAAGGCTCTCAAACAATCAGTCAAAACACCTACCATGAAGAGTGTGGAGTTTGAAAGTAAACAAGAGATCCTATTGTAAGGAAGACAATTATTGTTTATGCATCATTTATGCTCTGTTGGATGCTTCTACCACTTTGGGAAATCCCCAGAGTTTCTTGAGAAAAAGCCATTAGAAACATGTTATGTATTTATAATTGTTTTTTTTCTAGTTTCCCATAAAATGTATTTGGAAGAACATAATAAAAATAGTTAAAAAAATGTCAATGCTTTTCCTTGAGAGCAAGGAAATTTTTATCTTTCAATTAACCCTGAGATACAGATAGAAAAGATTAGACATGTTTCAAGTCTTTGTTCTCAAGAAAAGAATGACATTTATCTTTTAGTGTTCCTTTGTAAACATTTGTCATATTTCTTTCAAGTGTTTCTCAGGGAAAATTCTTTGTCTCACTCACAAAGAATGTATTAGAAAACTTAAAGTGTTTGTCAGGAAATATACATCAGGAAATAGTTTAGTATTTGTTTAGAAACACAAATTAAATACACCTGTCTAAGGGCAACTCTGGAGGCTGTGGCTCAATCACACAACTGGCAGAGGGAGATCCAAAGTCTATTCAGTATCTACAAGAAGTTCTAGAGTTCCAGCTACTCACCTGGCAGAGGGAGATCCAAAAAGAACAAGTCTAAGGATGCCCAATGCCAGTGTTTGGAAAATTTACTCCAGAGCTTCTGGAAAACACACCCAACAACAACCAAATCCAGAGTCCAATCAAAAAGTGGAAATCCACTGTAAATGGCCTTGATCTCCAGACTCCCAGCACATGACCATGTACAAATATGAGCAAAAGATAGCCCTTAGTCAAAAGTACCTGTGCTCCAAGATGGGAGGCCTACAATGAGTGGTAGGCCTGGAATGCAGGAAACAATCCAGGGGTCTGGTGAGAGGCCATGTAGAAGGGGCAAACCTTGTCAGAATTATGGACAGAGAACCAGTGCAGCCTGAGGGCTAGAACTGGGATCAGCAGATAGGGAAAACAAAGGAGAATAAAGGAAAAACCATAAGGAGGGAGAACAAGACAGAGGGGGAATGGGGCATCCCCTAACAAGTTGCATCAATAAGCATGTTACTCACAATATGGTGAGTGACACACTCATTGACACATCTCATTGGGTCCTTCAAGTTTGAAACTAAAATTGTTTGATCTGTTAAATTTACATCAAGTCCAAAAGCAAGTAAAAAAGTTAGAACTACACATGAAATAAATCATTTTATGGCAATAAAAAGAAGGTACTCAGACAGAAGAAGAAAGTACAAGGTAAAGAAGAAGAAATGGAATAGATATAACAAAGAAGACAACAAAGAAAATTGCAATATATGGCTGTGAAGTGATGGAGACAAAGAGAGAGGCAATAGATAAGGTAAAAATTGCCAAGGTTGCAAAGATACTGGCAGAAACAGCAAGCAAGGCAAGCAAGATCATGTTTTTCTTTGAGATTTCATAAACCTATGTGGTATAAAATATAAGGACAAGAGTTTGGTGTGAGAGTGTGAAACTCATGAGGATCAAAGAGTAGAAAAATTCAAGGATTGAGTATATGATAATGTAGGACAAGGCCAACATTATTGATATGGTTGATGAAGAACTGCATAAGTTGACCAGAAACTTGCAGAACCCATTTGGAACCAAATTTGCTGAAGTGGTTATACCTATGGAGCTAGAAAAAATTTGTGTTAACTATTTCATTTCTTCTTCTTTACCTTGTACTTTCTTCTTCTGACTGAGTACCTTCTTTTTATTGCCATAGAATGATTTATTTCACATATAGTCTAACTTTTTTACTTGCTTTTGGACTTGATGTAAATTAAACAGATAAAACAATTCTAGTTTTGAACTTGAAGGACCCAATGAGATGTGTTGATGGTGAGTGACATGCTTGTTGATGTGACAGGTGTATCTAATTTGTGTTTCTAAATAAATACTAAAATATTTCCTAATGTATGTTTCCTGACAAACACTTTAAGTTTTCTAATACATTTTTTGTGAGTGAGACAAAGAATTTTCCCTGAGAAACACTTGAAAGAAACATGACAAATGTTTACAAAGGAACACTAAAAGATAAATGTCATTCTTGTCTTGAGACCAAAGACTTGAAACATGTCTGATTTTTTCTATCTGTATCTCAGGGTTAATTGAAAGATAAAAAATTTCCTTGCTCTCAAGGAAAAGCATTGACATTTTTTAACTATTTTTATTATGTTCTTCCAAATACATTTCATGGGAAACTAGAAATAACACGTTTCTAACAGCTTTTTCTCAAGAAACTCTGGGGATTTTCCAAAGTGCACATTGTATGTCAGTTGCTATAAGTTTCAAAAGTTTATATCTTCAATCCAGCACTATGCTAATATAACCTGCAATAGAGCTTACAACTACCAATGCACAAATTCACTCTCAAATCTGCTAGCCTTTGGATGAGGTCAGTAATGACTTTTTTCAAACATGATTGAACCAAGCATACTGACTTTCCCCACAAGGTCTGAGCCACCCAGGACAGCAAAGTGTCTTCCTGTTGTTCTTCCAGCTTGTAACCAAACTATCAGTGTCCAAGTTATCAAAATGTATCCCCCAACTAACTCCATAACTCTGCTTGTTGAGAACCTGGTTCTTCTGACATCCCCCCTCATGGCATTTTGAAACTTGCTGACTGTTGCTTTGGAAATGCTTAAGAGGAGTTTCTAGATGAGCCAGCATGGCCTTAGACAACAGACATAGAACACAAATTTCAAGCAGGTTTTTGCACATATATTCAAACACACAGTCAACCTCCAGATTTAAGCCAGGATTAAGAGGACAAACTAACATGGATGCACAAGTTACAACATTGGGATCACTTCAATTTCCTCCATCAAAAAGAGAAAAAGGCTTACTCTTATCTGCAAGATGCTCAATCACATGGCTATGTTCCCTGACTTTTTTGGTGCAGTCTGCATTCCCATGTCATCTGAACAGGTCCATCCTTCTCTGGATTATATTGATGGACTTCTTATGGAATATATACCTGGTCAAACAATGGGAGAGCTCCAGCCAGGTGTCAACCTATGTTATGAAGATGCAGAGAAAATCTCTCAGAAAGTCCTGACTCTTTGCTAATGATTATGGCATTACAGTGTTGCCTATCATGATATTCATCTCAATAACATCATACTACATGCACCCTCTAACAATCCAGTTCTTATTGACTGGGGTCATGCAGATATCCATTATGCCCACATTCCTGCTAAACAAAATTGGGTAAACAGGTACCTTGTTCACAATTTTGAGCTTGATGTATGGACAATTCTCCAGCACAATGGACTTTGGCATTGGTTTAGTACTCCAACATTTGATGAGAGTTGAGAAGAACAGGCACAAGATTCAAACTGGTTCCTGACTAATCATTCTGTGGCTAATCAGCCTACTCATGAGTTGAAGAGATTTTATTATTGTGATTATAGTGTTCTTGATGAGAATTCTGGGTTACAGTAGAAGGTTAAACCAAATGTTAAAACTCAACCTACTCTTGAACTATTTGAACCTCTGCCTGAGAAGTAGTCAAGGGCTGTCTTTTTGATGTCACTGTGTGACTGTAGATACCTTTACACTCTTTGGCCCCATCAATCTGACTTGCTCCAATTTCACTTTGTCATCCATATCACTTTTATCCAATTCCTCCTCCTCTTCCTCATCATCATGAACATCAAGATGCTTGCACTTGTACATACCCATTAAACACTTGTCACACTTTGCAAGTTTTATTCTGTGCAGTTTACTGTACCATTTCAATCCAGTTCACTGAATGGACATCCCTCACCCATCCACAAGTGATGATCAAAACTCCACTGGCTCCACTCACCATTGGATTTTCCAGGGTATGGTTTTGATATGATGTCAGGCCAACAGAATAAGCTCAGACTAGTCATCCTAGGCTGAACCTGGATGGCCTGGACAGTTGTTTGATACCTACAACATAGCCTTAGCCTAAAGTCTGCCAGGCCTTCTCACAGGCTGAAACAGATACAACTCTGTTCTGAGTACAACTAAATTGTATCTGCCCTCTAAATATCCTGCTGTCTTCTGCCAAATTGGCTCTCCTTGGAATATTGTTACAGAGTTATTCAATCAGGAGATATCTACTTCCTTATCACTTTGAATTTTTCTTATAGGTGATATGCATTTGGACAACTTCCCATGCCTAAGGTAAGGCTATCCATTTGTTGGTGTGCTAATGAAGCTATAAAAGGAGTAGAAATGTTGCTGTCATTGTGAAGCAGGTTGTAGAGGTGCAAGACTTGCAATGCCTGTTGAGGCAGGTTTTTGCTTCAAGAAAGAGCTCCTTATGCAATCATGTCATTACATGATCACACATCTTGGAAGGAATGGATTTGTGAGATAATCTTGGAGATTTTCAATTTTGCAAGTCTTGTAGTTCATATGTCTTGAAGAACAACTTACATGACCAAATGTCATACCTCTGATTACATGGAGACTTTCCTCTTTTGGATACCTGAAGATTATTTTTCTCTCTTTCTTGCATTGCAGCCTCAATTGGTATTTGCTAGTCTTTGGAACAAACCTTAAATTTTGTTCTTCTTAGTTTAGGTGTCCATAGACAGCCATCTTCAGTCAGCTACTTCATATGGTGTGACTGAGGGTGAGCCAATCATTTACCTATACATTACTTTATTGACAGCATCCTGTAGACTCAATTTTTATTATTGTTTACAGGTAATATATACAGTCAACTACTTCATATGGTGTGACTGAGAACTCAATTACTATTATTGTCTACAGGTTATAGGTCCCATTTGCATTTTTAATCCATTGAGCCTCTGCTCCAAAATAAATGACTCAAATAATACATCACTGTGACATTCCCCATAATATATCACATTAAGCAGCACACATGACATCCACACTGCAATAGCACAAACTATACCACTTTCAAAAAGTGTATCCTGATTGCTGCATGAGTGCAAAGCACCCATGAGTACCTGGATGGTATAATCAAAAAGCCAGAAATGGCACTAGACATAAAAGAAGTTGAGACAAAACCTACTGAGTAGTCATTGAGAAACCTGTTGTTAGAGGAATGGGAAGAAAGAAATGCCTGGACACTAGGCCTCATCACCTATAATACAAAGAATCTAGTGGGCCTAGGCATAAAAATGGATGAATTGGCAGCACAAGCCTGGACAGCACTTAACAATAATTATGGAATCTTCTCAGAGATAGCCACAATGGATGCTGAAAAACATTTACAGACCATGGAGTTATCAGATGGCATAGACTTCTTGAAGCATGTGAAAGATCTCAGAGAAAAATGGGAGGCAGCAACAGAGAGGGGAGCAAAAATAGATGATGCAATATTCCACACAATCTTAATGGATTCTCTCCCAGAATCATGAAATGCTGTCATAGCTGGACTGTACTCACTGAGGACCACTAAAGACATTGTCATGGCACTTACCATGCACTGGGATTGAATTGTGCTCTGGAAACAGAAAACTGGGGTATCAGCAACAGCCTTAAAAACCCAGGCAAAACCCAAACTGCCATTGAAGTGGTCATGCAATTGGAAACTGTTACTGGAAGGAGGGGGAGGGGGAAAGGAGGGCCAATTTCTGCCTAACTTCAGGAACAAAAGCAAGATCTCCAGGACCTTATCAAGCAAAAATCCCACCACAACATCAATCATCCTGCCAGCCACAAAAACATTGCAGATTCAACAATCCAGCAGCCCTCTACTCGAGCACATGTTACCTATGCACTGTTGATGTGCTCCTATGCTGCCTAGCTGCCATGCAGGGAACCCAAAGAAAGAAGACCTGAACACTGGCAACCAGATAGGGTAGCTGGCAATAGGATGTAATGGGGGCAAGTCAGTAACTGTCCTAGAATGCAAGAGCAATTAGATGTGTAAGAAAATGGAGGAGTCAAGTGAGAAATGTCACTATTGCTGGCCTATGTCACTAGACAGTAATGAGAAGTTACTAAGTGATGGGGGAATGGAAGGAAAGAAAGGGGTAGAGACAAAAATGCTGCTAGGATGAGTTGCTAGTGAAAAGGATAAGTAGCTAAGAAAGAGGAACTAAGCAATAGAAAGGAGGTGGGGAACAGAGGATAAGTGAAGTTGATATAAATTGGAGAACAAACACAAACTAGTTGCTAGCTGCAGTTGCTAGCATTGCTAAGTCACAAAACACTGAGAGTACCTGCAGTTGGTACCCACTCTAGATTGAATATGAGGTTGTCAAGACTTGTTGCCAAGTTGTTAACAATGATGAGAGAGCAATAAGAAATATGAAGCTAGTAAGCTGAGAGCTAATGAGGGTAACAATACTCTGTTGGCTTCCTGTTGTCTCTATGTACAGGCAGTATTTATACTATTTGTAGGTATTGTATTTAGAAAGGAAATATTAGTCACTGCTAGCAATGACATCTGCCAAAGTGTCCCTGATACATACTGGATGTTAATATGATAACCAAGTATTTGTACACAATATCAACAAGATGTATAATAAATGTCAGTAACAATAAAAGAGCATATCCAATGTCAATATCTAAAGTGTAGATGCTGTTCAAGTATGTTTGTAAGCAAGACAAGAAAAATGATAAGTAAGAGGTCACATGAAACCCCTGGACCTGTCCTGCACTCATCTAAGATCCTCTAGCAGCACCACTGGCCCTGTCTTAGCCCTTCTACCCTACTCTAAGTCTTGGAACCATGCTAAGTCTCAACACCATGCTCTGTGATCACACCCAACCTCCTGCCCACTCCAAGGACCCCAAGGGCCCTACTATAAGTACCATACCACTATATTTGGTACCTTAGTTTTGATATTGCCTTCAACTTAGTACATTTGTCAGCCTTTAGTTTTCTGGCAATTATCTATTACCCAGCACTTATCCAATCCTACTTTGTTAACTCTATCACTCCAAATACAACCTAATTGTTACCACTCTCCAACAAAACACAGCTCAACTCCTAAGTCCTCCAACTTTGACTAGTCTCTGAACTTAGCATTCTCACCAACTCCAAACTCCTAGATCATTCATTTGACTATCATCAAACTCTGATACTCTGTAAGTCCTTCTAGTGATTGCAGTTATCAAACTAGTGAGTTGCTTGCTCTATAGTGAGAGAGCCCTCAGGTCAGCTGGATCTAACAATGAGGAAAAACCTTGGGTTCTGTTTGATGTATAAAACAATTTGATTTTTCCAATTATTCATATAACTTTCAAACATGATGGAGCTTGAAGTTCAAGAGAGGGATATTGATTGTGTGACAAGGAGACTGTGCACTCAGTATTTTATCAATGAATAAAGATCAGCAAATACTACAAAACAATTTAACAGTTCAAACCTTGATTTTATCTTCACCTTTGTCCATCCTAAATGTAAGGGCACCTTCTGGAGGCTGTGGCTCAGTCACACAGCTGGCAAAGGGAGATCCAAAGTCTATTCAGTACTGTACAGTGTCTACAAGCATAACTACACACCTGGCAAAGAGAGATCTAAAGAGAACAAGTCTGAGGAGCTCCCTAGGCCAAATGTTACACTCTAAGTTTTCAGACTTGTGGGACACAACTGTACAGTATGATAGAAAGGTCATGTGACTAGTCAACAAATCAACCAGTCACATGACTGGAAACTTGCCTGACCTGTGCATGTGACTTGTCAACCAGTCAACTAGTCACATGCTGATCCAATCATGGAAATCCATTGTAAATGGCCTTGAGTTTCAGGTCTGCAGCACATGACCCTGTGCAAATAAAACCAAAAGATAGCCCTTGGTTGGAAGTACCTGTGACTCAAAGATGAGAGGTCTACAATGAGCAACAGGCTTGGAATAAAGGAAACAATCTAAGGGTCTGATAAGAGGCAGTGTGGAAGGACAACACTTGTCTGAATTATGGACAGAGAACTGGTGCAGCCTGGGGGCTGAAACTGGAACTAGCAGATAGGAAAAGCAAAGAAGAATATAGGAAAACTATAAGGATGGAAAATTGGGCAGAGGGGGAATGAGACATCTCCTGACACTAAGTCTGTATTGCAATCAATATAGTCTATACTTTCTGACATCTTTTCATTCACTGCTGGCACTGGAAAATGTTTCCTTTGAAAAAAGTGTAAAAGAAACATGTTGTACCATTTCTTTATCAGCTCTTTGTTTTGGAAAAAGTCATTTTCCATTGTCTAATAGCCTTTTTTCCCTGAAATATGTGCACTGGAGATGATGCAACATGTTGCTTTTGCACTTTTGCCAGAGGAAACATTATTGGCTGCCAGTAGTGATTGCCAAACTTATTGGATGTCCACTGGCCCTATTGGTCTAGTAGTGTAAGGGAATGGTCCCCTTAAGTAAGACTATTTGACTCTATTCCAGGCCTAGTCCAAGGATGATCCACCATTTTAGCTCATCTTGTAAGGAGACAACCCTGTTGGGTAGTCCTGATAGGTAACTCCAACTCTATCTAGCCTTAGTCATAGGAAAAGCATCATCTCTGACCAGCTGCCAAGTCCCTGCACCCTCCAGATAGTAGTAGTCAGCCCTTTGTAGTCATTGAACCCTATTTCCCCTTTGACATATTGTTAGTCATTACTGCTTAGCATACTTAGGCCACTTATCTCATATAGCATTAGTCATAGCATAGCCACAGATGTAGTCTATAAGCTGGTTAGCAGGATAGAATATCCTCTGACCAAACAATAGCAGTGTTCTCCTGGTCTACACATTGAGCTGACTGTAAGAACCCCAGCAATGCTATTTAGCACAAGAATGGACATACTGTGAATGCAACAAGAGGTTTTTGCCATTGATGTCTTTTTCTGACTATAGACAATTGTGTGGCTTGGACAACTGAGATTTGTGATACTATGGTGATATGCTCTCCATGCATAGAAACTGACAAACACTGACTCAATAAATGGCCTATAGCAGATAATACTGAACACACCCCTCAAGTTCTAATGTGATAGCAAGCTAGAAAATCATTCATAAGTAATCTTATGGAGAATGACTGATAACAAACCATGATTGTTGTAGCAACTTGCCAATGTCAAGGTCACATAGTGAAATCAGGCTAAATACAATATCTGACATACTGTAGATCCCTTAAAAGCTAAAGGTCAATGTCATTGCAGATAACCAACAGCATTGCACTGACATATTGATATAAAGAAGAAAAAATGTCTTTTCGGGCATCTTGCACATGATGTAAGCATCATGCATAATGTCCATCAGGAAACCCACCTGTGCACCCTCCATCACGCTAAATACAACTCAGAGCTCAGATCTCCAAATGAAACATCAGCATAGTATAGTGCTCACACAAGGGTTACCTGTCAATGGCAACATGAATAGACAACTCGAGGAAGACACGAATGACACAGAGACTGACAAGCATTTTTAACAGCCTGTGGTCATCAGAATACACGCGGAAGTAAGTAATATGCCATCTGTGGGCACGCGACTGAGAAGAGCCTGAGTGAAAAGTGGTCTCGGATTTTGGATCAAACAAAAGAATCGCAACGAAATACCCATACGAAAAGCCGACAACCACAGCTAGATAAGGAAAAATGATTCAAGTCATACTTGGTCATTGATCAATTACGTACCTGAGAGGAATGGTTCATGAAGAGTCGCTATTTCATACATCGTTGTCCAGATGGATGAGTTTTGAGTGAGACACAAGTTTGTCGCTTGGACCTTCTTAAGTGCTCGGAAGCTTACCCGGCCCTTTTCCTGTCAGTTGTCATCCATCTATCTTCATCAGCTATGTTTACAGTTTGCCAAACAATCATAGTAGTGTAGAGCATTTGCAATCACCCAGTCCGTCGTCTGAGGTCAAGTCCATAATCAACTTTGAATCAGCCTGGATAGATGCATTACAATGGAAGTAAAGTAAAACGATCAACGTCAGTTATACTGTACCATTTCAATCCAGTTCGCTAAATAAGCATCCCTCATCCGTCCTTCGAGTGATCGGCTCCACTGGCTCCACTCACCATTGAATTCGCCAGGGTACGGTTTTGATGTGATATCAGGCCAACCCCTGGACAGTTGTTTCATCCATACAATCTAGAGGTGAAACGATACAACTCTGCTCCAAGTACGACTAAGTTGTATCTGCTCCAAGTATCCTGTTGTCTTTTGCATAATTTGCGGTTCTTGGAATATCATCACAGGGTCATTTTGACTGCGAGATATCCGCTTCCTTATCGTTTTGAATTTTTCCTACTGGGTGATATGCAGTCAGACAACTTCCGCGCCTAGGCCTATCGTTTGTTTGGGAAGGGTATCCATTTGTTGGTGCGCTGATGAACCTGTGAAAGGGGTGGAAACGTTGCTGTCATCGTGAAGCAGGTTGTAGAGGCGCAAGACGCACAATGCCTGTTTAGGCAGGTTTTCGCTTCAAGAAAGAGCCCCTTATGCGCTCATGTGATTACATGATCAAATTTGTGAGATAATCTCGGAGATTTTCCATATTGCAAGTCTTATATGTTTTCTTACGTACAAATGGTTCGAGCACCACCAGACGTAGCACCAACCAGACTTGGGACTTGATTATATCATCGAGTGAAACTAGGACGTCACTCCACTCTCCCTCTCCCTCTCCTAAACCATTCATCTACTTGGCCTCCCACCCGTTTTTGACTAACTCGATGTCACACTTACCTTCAGAACTCTATTCACTAATATTTCGCTTTGCCACCTGGGTCCCCGAAGCATGGTACACATCCTTCGAAGCAGTCAACGAAGAAAATCGAGACACCGTCATCCAACTCATCCACAATGCATCTCACACCAAAGTCGCAATATCCGCCGTATCGAAGTATTTCCATACAATCATCGAACCCTTTCTCTACGAAACCGTGGTCATTTCTCGATTCCAAGTCATTCCCAGCATTCTCAAGCTCTTGCGTTCTGTTCCAAATGGTTATACAAAACCAAGAGGACATATGTGCCACCGGTTGGATGTTTATCTGGGTACTAGAAGGAATCCAGTATATCTGGGCGAAGCATGGAGTCAGGGTGGACACACACTCTGGGGACTCATACCTGCATGCCCCCGTCTCGAGATTCTCGTAGCTCGAGTGAAGTACAGTGGTCCAGACCAGAGAAGACGGGAAGTCCCACACCCCACCTACAGTGCTTTGTGGAAGACCATCAGCACATATTGTGCGCATACGCTCCGCCGTCTCGAAATCTATAATCTCAGTATACGGATGAGTCAGGTGGAAATGATGCTGAGATACATGACGAACCTTGAGGTATGCATTATCTCACATTGTATTCCTATCAATGTCGTCGATGGCGACTCGTTGAAGGCACTTACCACTGGAAAGTGGGTCTATCAGTGGAACGAAGCGGATCCAACTAGGCAAATGCTATCGTGGTCAAGAAGAGCCCCTAAGAGAGTGAGATTCTATGAAGTCCTAGGAAGGTGGTTTGACGATGACATTCGACGCGAGTTTCTCAGTACGAAAAGACACGCATCGTGGCCTCCATACACGGGAGGTCCCGCACCGTACCTCCTTCCAAAGCTCCATACCCTCTTCCTCAATGAGTTCTCTGAACGATTTTTTGAGTTCCAGCTGCCTATGCTCCGGTCACTCAGCACCATCGTAGTTTGGAATGAAGGGATCATCTGGAATACGAACGCCGTGTTAAAGCCTTGCAATCCCGATGCCCCTGCGAGACACCATATTAACGCGCATGAACGTGAAAACAACTTTTACAAGAACCCTGTCCCGCACAGCACCCCTTTTGGCGTGTTCCCCAGTACAATTACGCATCTTAATATATTTTCCGACATACACATCGCGAAGATATTATACTTCTTTCCCAATATCACCGATCTGACATGGCAGGATAATGGCATGCGCAAGGAAATATTGCCGTTCTGGAAACCACACAATGCCCTTCAGTGCATAACACTTGTTCTTTATGGGGGTTGGACAAGCTCCACTCTCATGTTTCTAAGTCCCCTGCAGGAGGTATTAAATGCAGTGAAGGATGGATGGTTATTGTGCTTGAGCGAGATTGTTCTTGGATGGCGATATGGATCGGTGGATAGCATACCATCTCCATTCAAGGAGGAGTGCGAAGAGTTGGGTATAAAAATTAGCGTCACACGAGTGACCGAGGCAACCTTAGTGGATCTGCATAGTTGGAGTTGATTTGTAAAGACAACATTCCTTTCCGAACATGTTCCCATTGGCATTGTACTATGGTTTTTCGAACTGCCACGGCGAGAACTTGAGAAATGGCTTGCTTTCCAATGGTTTTTCGAACTGCCACGGCAAGAACTTGAGAAATGGCTTGCTTTCCAATAGTCTTCAACTGAGATGCCATTAAGTGCACTATGTCGGTTAATTTATAAACCCGTTGGACGTAGTGAGATTGACCAGTGATTGCAGTGAGATTGACTAGTCATTGGGGACTGGCAATGCCTGTAACCGGTCGCGGCTGCTTACTAAGTGTACAGCCACTAAATTTCCGTGCCAATTCTGACTGACGACATTCTCTCGAGTATGATGCGACTTCTCTGCCCCTCTGAGTATATATATCGGTCTGGATTCAAGGTAAACATATCTAATGTTATTATGTACCATTACTTAGAAAATATCAAGCTAAATCATCATCGTAATCTGAAAGGTATAATGCACTGTCATCCTCGAGTTGCTCCTCATGCCGGAGACCTGTTTCTACACCCCCGATTGATTCAATTTCTTTTGCTTGAGGTCCAGTTTGCTGAATACGTGCCATATAACGTGAAACAGCTTCCTTGAGGACCAAAACCCTTGCCGCCCGTGGACCTATAGTTGACTTCTTTGGTACCTTCTTGCATGACAAATTGCAATATTCCAGCCAATTCTCATGCTCGCAATGGAAATCCAATTGTCTGTTTAGCTTCTCCACCATGAGTTTATCAATCTCAGCCTCATCAAGCACCAGATTCTGCCCAGTTCTTGTGATCTTCTCAACCCATGCATGCTCTTTCAGCTGTTTATCCACTTCCTTTTGTCAGCTTTCAGCAGCTTTAGCTTCATCAGACCATCTCTGTGCCTCCTTTAGCTGTTGTTCTAGCCCCTCCTTGTCTTGTTGGTGTAACATCTGTCACTGGAATTTTGTATTCTTCTCTGACATGAGTTTCATGGCCATGAAACATTTGGTATCATTATGTGTGGCTACAACATTGTCATGACCCATTAATAGAATCCTGGACCTTGTTCCCAGCCACCTTGCTTCCCTGGAGCTCCTCCCAACTCCCCCTTCAACTCCCCCAACCTTTGTTCACCTATGGCACTCACTCCAGGTAACTCTGACACTTCTCTAGCAAACCCTGATGGCCCCCTGGCTAACTCTGATATCTTCTTCACAGCCTTTGATGCTTCCCCTGCCTCTGCTGAGCCCCTGGGATCCCTTGCCCACTCTTCCTAATGCTGGTGTGCATCACCAGTTTGCCATTCTGACTTACCCAACCAACTCCAGAGCATCACAATGGCTCTGGGATGGCCCACATCCCCAATGGATCCCATCAGTATCTCACCAACACTATCTCCCTAACAATAATGCAAACTCCTACTAGAGACAATCACTCTCTGCATAAGAACAAGTTACTCCCCCTGCCAACAGACAGCAATAAAACCTCTGACTACCAATCCCCTGGTCCAACACCTCCAAACTTACAGGCCCCACCCCACCCCAAGCAGAATAACTACATGACTCCAGACCAGTCCCCTTCAATGCCACATCTTCCCCAAAGAACAGCACCAACACCCCCAGGCTCTCCCACAGAATCTGCAGGTCACTAATATCTGACCCAACAATTCTTTGACAGTGCCCCCTCCATCTACATCAAAAGAACAAACCTCTGACACTTCACCCATAAACAACCCAACCCTTATGCAACACTCCTATCCAAATCCAAGGATGTCAACCCTCTAAAGCAAGCCCTGCTGTTATTGGAATCAACCCTCATCTGACAATCCCCCTCCTCCAAGAATAAGTCAAGATTCTAAGACTAGCACTCCACCCCCAACCCCAAACCCAACCTCCAGAATCAGCTAGGACCACTCTAGTTACCCAGCCACCAATCCTGCCCAGCATATGACTGGACAAACCTGCACTGAAGTCTCCAAGCATGGATACACCCCCCTCTACCTCTCCCTCCATTCCCCTAGTGCTCCAACACCTCTGACCTGGCTCCAGCAACTCTGAAGCAAGCCAAAGGAATTTCCAAACCTCAAGATGGCGAAGAAAGGAAGGAAAATGCACCTCTGCCCCAGCCTCCTGAAATGCACCCAAAGATGCCCCCAACAAACCACAAAAGTCAATGTGAGGACCATGGTACCCCAACCCACAATGCTAGACAACTCCAGACTCTTCTGCCATTTCTTCAACACCCCCTCCCAATTGATCTGGAATCCCTGGCATCCAAATACTCAACACCACCCCCCCCCCACATGCAATTCACAAGATGGGACTTCTGCCCTCAACTACCAATTATGCCATCCTTACCAGAAAAATGCTCAAGTGCAGAAGCTACCCCACCAGAACAGACTATAGGAAAAAGAGAATTCTATATGAAGTAGTTTCCCTGGAGTACCATGAACTTGCTCACATGTTCTCCAAAGGAAGCAAAGAACCCCACTATCATCCCTCCAGACCCCATTGTCACAATCTCAACCTCCAAACCAGCTCAAATCCTGATGCCTCAACAATGGAGGATGCACTTTCAAATGCACCTTGAAGGCTTTCCCTGCTGAATCAACTTAGAAAATAACCAACAACCTCAGGTAGCTCTGGACCTAGCCATTGCAACTCCAAACATACCACCCTTCCTTATTGTCCCAAAGGTCTGTAGTACCAAGAAGACACCTCTGCCCCTTGGACATCCTCCAGAGCCCTCCTCAATGCCCTAAGAAATCAGTATAAAGGCATGAGGTGCCTTGACTCACAACTCCAGGCAACTCCAGACCCCTCTACACAACTCTGGACCCTGGCAACACAGCTCCAGACCTCATCATCTTGACTCTGACACCCATCTGGGGAGCCTCAAACACCAACCCATCAGCACTGTTCCTGAAGCATGCACTCTGCAATCCCAACATCCTCAACTACTGACCTCAAACCCCTCCACCCTTGCCAGAAAAGAAGTCTATGTGCAGGGACCACACTGCCAGAGCAACAGAAGATTGAACTCCATATGAAGTAGTTTCTTTGGAGTACTATAAGCTTGCTGATGCATCCCCCAAGGAAGGAGTAGCAATTTCCCCCACACTCAGTGTTGAGTTGGACTTGAAGAATGCCACCCCTACTCCTCAACAAGCAAAATGACATACACCCTGATCCTCCCCACCAGAGTTACAACCTAGCCACCCATCATCCCAACCCTTTGACAAAATCAACTACCCAGTTAAAGCAAACTCTGGACACTCAATCAAAGTAGTCCCACACAAGCTTGACAATACATCAAGTGACCCAACCCCATCTGCCAGGGCTTCAACCCAGCTGCCAAGAAAAACAAATGGCTCCTCCTGTCAGGTTCTGCTGACCAGGGGGCTCAGCTGCATTGGGCAAATCCTTACTAGGCAGATGTGATTCTCTATACTGATAACTGGGCACTTGGAGAAGTTCTAAATGCAGGAAACTTGCAAGGATAAGTGATGGGAGGTGATCCAAGCAAGTCTGGAGTGGTCTGGAAAAGTGTAGGACAAGTTGCAGGAAAAGGGACAAGCTTGGTGGGGTGTCAGGTATGAGTCCATAAGCAAGTATTGTAGGTGCAGAGGAAGCAGAGGCTATGCAAGTGATGGGAGTGGAGCTGGAGCTTGATTGGGGATCAACGGAAGTTGATGGAGTTCAGGGCCAAGCATGTAGCAAGGTCCAGAGTTGGTTTAAAGGATGCTTGAGGTTTGTAATCATAAGCACAGAATTTGTGAAAGAATTAAGAGTTGAAAAGGACTTGAGCATGAGGAGGAAAACAGATCAAACAAGATGAGACAGAGCTGAACAGAGCGAGACAGAGTTGAGATGAGATTGAGACAAGAACAAAAATAGATTCAGGTGGAGATACAAAATGATAACAAGGATGATAATGGAATAGAGATGAGACAAGACTAGGAGACTGAGAGTAAAGGAAATGTAACATGGGACACAGAACATAAGAGAGAAGCAATCAGACCATAAGTAACATTAAGCAATAGGTAATATCAAGACTAGAGTATGAGGAGCTACTCTATGACTTATATACTGGCTACTGGAGTACTCCAGGGGACAGCAGGTGTGGCGGTGGAGCTTGGTGGGGCTTGGCAGAGTTGACAGGTGTCAGTTGTGATCAGAGGGTGGGCTACATTGATATCTTGATGGGATCAGTGGAGGATGCGGGCTGTTCCAAGGTAGTCATGATACTCCAGAGTGGGTTGGGGGAACCAGGGTGATGGACTGGCAATGTATGATGGAGTTAGAAATGGTGGGGGATGGTTCCAGGGGTTCAGGAGAGCCAGGAAAAGCATTGGCAGCTGTGGAGAAGACATTGGAGTTGACTAGGGGGGTGTTGGGGTTTGCCGGAGAAGTGTCGGAGTTAGCTGGAGTGGGTGCAGAGGGTAGACAATGGTTTGAAAAGATTGACAGGATGTTGGGGGAGGCTCTGGGGGAGTGGGCAGGTTGGGAATGACATGCAAGGGTCTAGGGAGCAGGTTGTGACACCTCTGACTCTGCCCTGACTATCAAGGGATCAACAAAGCCCTCCAACTGAAGTGGTACCCACTTCCCCTAATTGGAAATCTTGTTGACCACCCCTAATAGTGCTAAGATAGGTTTCTGCTCCAGCTACAATGACCTCTGGACTGCTCCAGAACAGGAATGAAAGTACACCCCCCACACCTGCTATGGCCCCTGCAAGTAGCAAGTGATGCCCTCAGATGACTAATTCCCCCACCACCCTCCAATATTCATGGGCAATCTCCCCCTCAGCATGAACAATGATTTTGCATAGTGGGACAACAGCCTGACCTATTCTACTTCTCAGAACATCAACTGAAGTACATCTGCTGCATCCCAAAACAATTTTGAGGACCCCTGCTCCTATCCAATAACTCTGCCACTTGCTTGCTTGCTGGCCCAAAGACCTCTCTAAAATACAACCTCACCCTCCATTATTGCACAGTTGATTTAAAAAGGACCTCCACACTTCTGCTAGACAACTAATGAGTGCCTAAGGAGGCCTTTGGGGCTGAGCAAAATGAGTTCCACCACTCAGCAGTAATCCCCATTAAACATTTACATGTCATGCTGATTTGAATAAGGAAGGAAACACCCACTCACTACAGGACCCCCATGTCATGACCTGCTCCCTGAACCCCTGACTTTGTTCCCAACCTGCTTGCTTCTCTGGAGCTCCCCCCTAACACTCCCTCAAACTCCTCCAACCTTTGTCCACCCTCTGTGCCCACTCTAGGTAACTCTGACACTTTTTTAGCAAATCCTGATGGCCCCCTGGCTAACTCTGATGCCTTTTCTGCAGCCATCAATGCTCTCCCTGACTCTCCTGAGCCCCTGGAATCCTCCTCCATCATTCCTGACTCCACCATACATCACCAGCTCATCACCCTAGTTCACCTGACCAAAGCATCACAACAACCCTGGGACAGCCTGCATCCTCAACTGATCTCATCAGAATATTACTGTGGCCCATCCCCTGATCACAACTGACACCCATTGACCCTGCACAGCTTTGTAAAGCCCTGCTGCCACACCCACTGTCTCCTGGAGCTCTCCAGTAGTCAGTATATAAGTTGTAGAGTAGCTCCTCATACTCTAGTCTTGATATTGCCTTATCTGATGTGTTTCTGATTGTTTCTCATTTTGTGTTTTGTGTTCTGTGTTACATTTCCCTTTCCCTCAGTCTTCTGGTTTTATCTCAGTCTTCTAGTCTTGTCTCATCTCCAGTTCTGTTATTGTTCTTGTTATTGCTTTGTATCTCCCATTGAATCTATTTTTGTTCTTGTCTCAATCTCATCTTGACTCTGTCTTGTCTTGTTCAACTCTGCTTCCATTATCATGTTCAAGTCCTTTCAACCTTAATGCCTTTACAAACTCTGTGCTTACAATTACAAACTTCAAATATTCTTTAAACCAACTCCAGATCTCACTATTTGCTTGGCCCCAAAACCCATCAACATCCATTGATCCCCCATCAAGCTCCAGCCCTGCTTCCATCACTTGCATAGCCCCTGCTTACCTCACATCTTCAATACTCACTTCCAGACTTGTACCTGGCACCCCAGCAAGTCCAACCCCTTTCCTGCAACTTGTTCTAGACTTCTCCAGACCACTCTGGACTTGCTTGGATCACTTCCCATTGCTTATCCTCACAAGTCACCAATGTCTAGACCTTCTCCAAATGCCAAGTTATCAGTGCAGGATGTTGTGTCCACCTAGTAAGGACTTGCCCAGTGTAGCTGAGCCCCCATGGTCAGTGGAACCTGACACCCCCTCCTTGCCCAGCATGACCTCTGGACCCCTGGTTCTTGCCCTGGGAAGAACAACCAACACAACACACCTCCAGACCCCTTCCCCTGCTCAGCACCACCTCTGAAGGCAACTCCCTTGACAAGCCAGAAATTAACCCCCCCATGCCACCTCCAAACCTCTGACACATGCTCCAGGAAGGACAAACCCATAAAGCACACCTCTGAATCCCTTCCCCTGCCTAGCAGAAACCCTGAGGACAACTCCATCAACAAACCAATGACTAACTGGCCTCACATGCTAACCCTGGACCATTGGCTCCTACCCCCAAAGGAAGACATACACTACAAAGCTCACCTCCAGACCAATCCCCCACACACCACAACCCTAAAAGGTAGCTCTGCCAAGCTAGCACCCTACCAACCCTTGTGCCACCTCCTGACTGCTGGCTCCACCCTGGGAAGGGATGAATCCACTGCTGGAACCCCCTAATACAACCTTCAATGCAAATCTGCCAATGGGCAAGCAGCCACCCTGCCCCTTGCACTACTCCTGGACCATGAGTTCCTACTCCCAGAAAGGACAAACCCAGGGAATGGTAACCCCAAACTCCTTCCTCACTCAATATAGCAGCCAAAACAACTCCACCAAGAATCTGCCCACCAGCCAATGCTTGTGCTACAAGAGTCTGCTGACCAACCAGCACTTGTGTCAACCCTGAACTCCTGGCCCCTATCCCAGGAAGGACAACCCAGGAACAGCAACTCCAAACTCCTCCCCACCCCACACCTCACCAGATGCAACTCTGCTAAGAATCATCCACCTATCAACTTCCATGCTGTCTCTGGACTACTGACCTCTACTCCAAGAAGGATGAACCCATGCCCCAGACTTCAAACATGCTTGTCCTAACAAACCCTGGCAGCATCACAAGCCCTGAGAATGCCAGAAATACATAAGACTCCCTTACCTGTCTCTGGACTTACTCTTGGCCAGGAATGAGAAGGAATGTCATGTAGCATGTCTAAACCTGCAAACCCCAACTCCAGACTTGTTTGGACCACTCCCCCTTGTATATCCTCACAAGTGTCTGAAGTCCAGACCTTCCCAAAATGCCAGGTTATCAGTGCAGGACATTGCATCCTGTTGAAAGAGACTCTCAGCTTGTCGTGACTGTGGCATTGGTTAATTCCCAGTTATTCAAGTTCAGTTCTTTATTTCTTTGTCATTTCCTTTTACTTCACCTTTACTTACTGGTACGATCATCAGCAATCGTCACTATATAGTTTTGTTCAGCCACTGCTGGACTGGCAGTATAGTGTAGTTACTCGATTTAGAAGTCCCTCAGTTCTTTTCCAAAGACTGAGGGTATGCACTTATTTTTCCTCACTTAGTTTTTTTCTCTTAGCTCACTCAACCTGTAGCAGGATAACTTACTTTGTACTACAGGTTAATAAAACAGTTCTTTTCCAAAGACTGAGGCAGGATAACTTACTTCGTACTACAGGTTATGGGCCCCAAAAAGCGCTCATTGACATAAAGTTGAAAATATGACTTCCATGACTTCATCAGGAGGAAACAACAACCCCCCTACATTCCTGGAAGAATTTCTGTTCGATGGGACAAATTACTTCATATTCAAAGACAGAGTTAACTTAGCAGCTAAACTCAGAGGCGCGTAAGGATACCTCGATGGAACAATCCTTATGCTGACACCCAAAATGACAACAGCTATCACTACTACTCAGGCAACAGAATGGTGGGACCCATCCCCATCTTACCAAGAATGGCAAGCCCGGAATGCGTGGACACTAGCATTGATTGTCTACAACACTAAAAATCCCATTGGCCTTGGGATCAACATGTCGCACTCAGCCGCAAAAGTGTGGTTGACACTAAAAGATGCATATGGTACAGCATCAGATCTGGGAGCAAATCTAGCCGAAAATGCACTGCAGGCTACAAAATACTCAGATGGAATGGACTTCCAGGAACACACCACAAACCTACAGTCAAAATGGAACACCGTGGTCGACAAGGGAGCTGAGATCAAAGACAACCAGTTTAGAGCCATTGTAATCTCATTGCTCCCGGCATCCTGGGATTACATCATTGCATCACTCCAGTTGACAAAGACTTCCATCAAATTGATCATGGGATTGAATGTTCATTGGGAACGTCTGAAGGAACATGCCAGTTCTGGCCCCATCTCAAATGCTCTTCTCGCAAAAACTCCACAGCCCCAAAAGAGACTCATGTGCACCAACCCAAATTGTGGGCGCATGGGACACTTGGTAGAGAACTGCTACTGGAAAGGGGGAGGAAAAGAGGGTCAGTTCCCCACAAACTTTGGACGGAGAAGGAATGCCACACCATCCCAATCTACCCCTCAGACCAACCAGCAGAACCCTACCGCGAATATGGCCACCATGACCACAACAGCACCTGCCAACCAAATGACATACGCCCTAATGGCAGACTTACCCTTTGCCCCTGTCACAATCTATGATCAGAACCTAAAACCATTGGATTCTTACTTATCCGGAGTAGAGATTTTGGCCGGGGCATTTGCCGTACTGGCAGCAGGGGAGGCCCTTCTGATGTATGCCGACTCGGGCGCGACTGATCACTGTTTTGTGAGACACTCTGAATTTGAAGAATACAAAGCATACACCATGCCCCAACAAGGCATCTCGGCAAACCGTGGAGGTGTTTTCAGCATCTTGAGAGAGGGGATAGTACGAAAGACCATGTCAATAAATGGACAGACCTCACAATTGATCTTTAAGAGTGCCTTGCATACTCCCGACCTATCTGCAAACCTCATCTCCATCGGGAAGTTTGACGACCTGGGGTTCTCCGTGGTGTTCAAGGGCGGATGGGCTAGTTTTGTTGACTCTAGTGGGAGAACATTCATGACCGGAGAGAAGAAGAATTGAATGTACCTTCTTGATCTCACCCCTGCCTTGAGCCTAAACCCTGCACTTAAATTCACGAGTACCGAGACCCCGTCAGACACTGGAGCCATGGTCACCAAGGTCCTTGTTGCAACGTCCCTGGACAAACCGGTCCCGCTTGACATCTGGCATTGACGGTTCGGACATGCCAGTGTACAATCAATTCAGAAGCTCAACACAAAGCAGATGGTCAGTGGTCTCCATATTCAGGGAAATTCCAATGCACCCAGCCTCTGCAAGGATTGCATCTATGGGAAACACACCACATGACCCTACGACGGAAACTCTGAGGATGTCCAGACAGCCGGGGAGAAGGTTTACATTGATCTCTGGGGACCAGCATCAGTGATGTCATTGGGTGGCGCATTGTACCTGATGATGTTTATTGATGCTGGGTCGTCTTGATTGCAGGCCGCATATTTGGCAAATAAAGCCGGCAAGACAACCCTTGCAGCCCTGAAGTCGTACGTCACTGAAGCCAAACAGCAGACCGGAAACAAGCTCAAAACCATCCAAATCAACGATGGGAGGGAGTGGGTTAACCAGCTATGGCATGGGTACTGTCAGGAGATGGGCATAGTAATGAAACCCGTCATACCATATGCCCACTCTCAGAATGGGGTCGTTGAGCGTTCAATCCGCACCGTCTTCAATGGGGTTCGATGTCTACTTGCAGAAAGCGGCCTCCCAAAAAGCCTATGGGGTGAGGCTGCCGTCACCATCATCTACACTCAAAACCTGTTGCCTTCATCACGCCACCCTGATGCTGTCCCAGAGGAAAGATGGACGGGGAAAAAGCAGGATGTTGGACATTTGTGTCCCTTTGGCTGCGTTGGCTATGCAAGGGTTCCCAAAGAATTGATCAGATCGAAACTTGACCCTAGATCGGTAAAGTATGTACTGGTTGGGTACTCAAGCCATGGTTACCACCTATACAACAAAGCACACCACCTAATAATCACTAGTCACAATGTGATCTTTGAGGAGGGCTCAGGCCACAGGACTGTACAGATGTCGGATGATGATAGTTTAGAGAACCCCAGGACAACACTGCAAAACCCTGCGATGAGCTCAATCCTGCCTGTTTGGCAACAGATCGCCCCTCGAATCAGGGCCACAGATGGCCCCTTGCACCCCGTGGAAGCACCATCAGACGCTGAGAAACCTCTGAGCCCTGACGACTTACCAATCGCATTACAGCGATCTGCTCAAACCATACGCCCTACGTGCACCATCTTGGAGGCTCGGGAGACGTTGACAGCTCAGTCTGCCACCCACGCTGCTGGAGAAGACTGGGCCGGGGGAGATTGCATCCC
The DNA here is from genome assembly GCA_020091625.1 of Termitomyces sp. 'cryptogamus'. NCBI lineage: Eukaryota > Fungi > Basidiomycota > Agaricomycetes > Agaricales > Lyophyllaceae > Termitomyces > Termitomyces sp. 'cryptogamus'. The sequence continues at coordinate 6,774,120 of JAGYZC010000001.1, forward strand.
TGAGGCGCTGTTGACCACGGCTTTTGCCTTCCTTGCTTCAACGGAGGCTGGGGGGGACCTGTCAGCACCTAGGAGTTACTGGGAGGCGATGAGGAGACCTGACCTATGGGTGCCTGCTATGGAGGCCAAGCTGGATGTCATGAAGAAGAAGGAGGTCTGGGACGTGGTTAGAATCGAGGACATACCGGCAGGGAAAAAGATGGTTGATTGCATGTGGGTGTACGCGAACAAATATAATGCCAAGGGGGAGATTGTGAAGAGGAAAGCTCATCTGGTGGCAAAGGGTTATACACAGGTCAGAGGGGAAGATTTCGACGAAACTTACACATTGGTCGTACACCTGGAGTTGATGAGGATGACGGTGGCTATTGCAGTGGCGAGAGGGATGCACTTGTGGCAAGTCGACTTTGTTTCTGCTTATTTGAACAGTAAACTTGAGCATACCATTTATATGAAACTCCCACCGGGTTTTTGTGAGGGGGAGGAAAAGGCATTGCACCTCAAGAAAACCCTCTATGGACTCATGCAAGGTGGCCACAACTGGTGGTACAACCTCGACCAGGCGTATAACAAACTCGGATACCTTGCTTCCAGGGCAGACAGCTGTGTTAGGTACAAATGAAATGCCAACGAACATACAATCATGGACAACCACAACGATGACGTACTAGGAGCTTCAACCACCGAGGCCGGGTCTCAGGTAGCCAAGGCGGAATTAGGATCAAAATTTGAAGTTAAGGATATGGGAGAGCTGAAATATATATTAGGTGTTTGTGTCGATCGAGATCAAACTACGGGTGACATCCATCTATCACAGCAGTCTTATTTGGAGCGAATGTTGGACCGTTTTGGTTTTAGGTCATCGAACCCCCGACACACACCCCTCCCTACTAGACTGATCCTGACCGAGTCCCAGTCACTGCAAAATGATGATGACAAGCAGTATATGAAGGACAAACCATACTGTGAAGCCCTGGGCTCGTTGATGTGGGCCCAAGCCGCTACTCGACCTGACTTATCCTACGCGGTCGGACTGCTAGCGAGATTCCAGAGTAATCCCAGACCTGCTCACTGGAAGGCCTTAGCCCATGTGATGCAGTATGTGAACGGGACTTTGGATTATCGCATCACGTACCAATCTGGGACTGACCTCAAACCCATTGGTTATGTCGACGCCGACTACGGAGGGGACCTTGACACCCGCCGCTCGACTGGCGGATATGTATTCACCATGGCCGGGGGAGCCATGTCATGGAGCTCCAAAAGACAACCTACTGTCACCCTTTCGACTACCGAGGCCGAGTACATGGCCCTGACCCGCGGCGCGCAGCAGGCTATGTGGATGTATAACTGGTTACTTGATGTCGACCTCCCTCAGATGCTCCCAGCCATCCTTCGCGTTGACAACTCACCAGCGCTGTTCTTAGCTCAGTTGACTAAAGGACATGCCTGCGCAAAACATATTGACATTCGGCACCACTACATATGCGAACGCGTCAAGATGGGGGACATTGACGTCATTCACATCCCCTCGACTGAGAACCCAGCTGATCTCTTTACCAAACCCTTGGCTCGCACGCTCCACACCCACATGATCAAACTGCTGGGTCTCAGCCCGACGCTTTGAGTCTGGGGGAGTGTTGAAAGAGACTCTCAGCTTGTCGTGACTGTGGCATTGGTTACTTCCCGGTTATTCAAGTTCGGTTCTTTATTTCTTTGTCATTTCCTTTTACTTCACCTTTACTTACTGGTACAATCATCGGCAATCGTCACTATATAGTTTTGTTCAGCCACCACTGAACTGGCGGTATAGTGTAGTTACTCGATTTAGAAGTCCCTCAGTTCTTTTCCAAATACTGAGGGTATGCACTTATTTTTCCTCACTTAGTTTTTTTCTCTTAGCTCACTCAACCTGTAGCAGGATAACTTACTTTGTACTACAGGTTAATAAAACAGTTCTTTTCCAAAGACTGAGGCAGGATAACTTACTTCGTACTACACATCCACCTAGTAAGGACTTGCCCAGTGTAGCTGAGCCCCCATGGTCAGCAAAACCTGACAAACATGTGCATTGAACTTGTGCAGTGTCTCATTGGGCCATACTTGTTTGGATCTACAAAGTGTACCAAGCCATCCCTTGTTCTCATCATTAGTAGTGGCAAAGAATAATTCCTCTCATTCTGCTGGTGTCATGGCAATTATATCATCAAATTTGTCTATGAATCTGTTTGACAAGGCAGCTCTTGCTCCTTCCAAAAATGCAGTAACAAGTCCATCAAGATCTGGCAACTGAGGTGTGTGGTGTAAGGGCAACAACCCCTGGAGGCTGTGGCTCAATCACACAGCTGGCAAAGGGAGATCCAAAGTGTATTTAGTATGGTATGGTGCCTACAAGTATACTACACACCTGGCAGAAGGAGATTCAAAGAGAACAAGTCTGAGGGCTCCCTAGGCCAGATGCTACACTATAGACCTTTGGACTTGTAGGACACAACTGTATAGTAGAACAGGAAAATCATGTGACTTGCATGTGCATGGCCAAGTCACATGACCCAGACTTGCATGTGCATGATTCACTGCTGGCACTCAATTGTGTTTCCTTGGGAAAAAATCAAAAGGAAACCTGTTATGCCATTTCCTATGTGGCAATTTCTGATGGAAAAAGTCTTTGAACAAAGGAAATTTGCCTTTTTCTATAGTAAAAAGCTAGCCAAGAAACAGATGACAGGTTTCTTTTGACTCTTTTTCCATTGGAAACATTTTCTAGCCCCAGCAGTGATTGCAGCCATGTACATGCTGGCCTAATCACATGACCCAGACTTGTATGTGCATGATCATGGCCATGCATGTGCTGACCTAAAAACAGTGGTCCCCTGACATCAACCCCTCTTAGCATGTGGTGTCTTGACATACTGGATAGAAAAAGTCACAAATTGCCTGGTGAGCTGTTGAAATGGAGTAGATGCCTTGAATGGCTTTTGGGGCATTGGGATGCCTACAGTAGAAGTCCTGAACCAAGGTTGGTGCACATACATTAGCCTGCAGTTCCCAAGAGATGTCCTTGATGCCATATCCCTTCTATTTCACCTTGAACTGCAACTCCCCTCAGAATATTCTGCTATCCAAAATTTCCTCCACTTCATACTCCTCCTTATTATCAATCACAACTGGTGGTGGGGGTGGCTTAGGGTGGCAACTGGGGATTGGATCCTCTGGAGCTGGGAACAGTTTGACAGCATTGAAGACTGGGTGCAACTAATGTAGGCCTGCTGGGAGTTTAAGTCAGTATGCCAAAGGCTCTGCCTTCTTCTCCACTGGGAAGGGGCCAAGATGATGATGCAACAGCTTTTGGGATGGCCTTGTTGTCTTAATGTCTGAGCTATCCAAGTACATATGGTCTCTGGGCTTGTAAACTGGGGCTGGTGTCCATCTGCAATCATAGTACCATGCCATGTACTCCTTGGCCTTCACCAATGCAGCTTTTGCCTCCTTCTGTGCCCTCTTCATCTGGTCCACAAACTTGTTAACAGAGTCATAGGTGTGCCCAGGATTCAAATCCCATGTGAGGGTGCCTGCCAGTGTCTAGGAACAATGGAGTCATTTGCATGGAAGAGTGAACAGGGTTGTTGTATTGGAATTCAGTGTCTGGCAGCAGCTCACCCCAGTCATCCTGCCTCTCATTATAGAACAGGCAGAGATACTGTTCCAATTCCTGGTTAACATGTTTTGTCTGTCCATCTAACTGAGGGTGATAGGCTGTAGTGATATGGAGCTTCACTTATAACCCCAACCCAGATTTCTCTCATGCAGATCCCAACATGAGGGAGGTCTGCTAGCTCTCTGATTTTTCTGTCCAGGGGTCATAGATGGGCTCTGATGACATCCATGCTGCTAGTCTACATGTAGGGAGCAATTATCATACTCCTCTACCTTTACTGGAGGTGTATGTTCTGGTGGAATATACCCTTGAGGCCTGGCATTGTATAGGGCATCCTCTTGGAACACTGCACCTTGGTCATCAACCAAGGACTGACCAAAGTACTCTAGATCACCCTTTAAAAATTGCTGTAGCATGACTTGGTCTTCCCATGTTGGAGCCCACCACATAAACTCCACAGCTATATGTCTCACCATGAGGTTATGACAGACCCAGTGTCAGTTGATGCCAAGTCATTGGCTGCAAAAATCCCTAATGTAGCCCATTGCTGATGTTCTACTGCAGCCTGATGCACTGCAAAATCATGAAGCATTTCTCCAGGTTGCTGGAATGCCTGATGAGCAGTGATGGAAACATTGAAAATAACTGAGATTCTTGCACTTTCTTCCTCTAGAGGAATTTAGTCACTTCCTGCACTAAAAAGGCCATATAAAGTCTCATGAACATGAACTTGACTAGGTCAGTGGGGTTAATCTCCTCACCCTAAGGCATTGCCTTGTACTGTGTAATATATACAATTAAATAGGCAGTGCCAAAGGGCACTGCCAAATATAACTAGGTGATAAAAATAGTATTTGTAAAATACTAAGTCTGTGCCATCATATACTGTAATAAGGAGGTCCAGCTGATGCACCATTACATTTTCACTACACCACCACTGCCCCAGTTGAGGATATAGCTGGTGCAAGCCTAAAACTCTGCATCATGGTTAGGAATTCCTGAGTACTGACCATAGGGATACTAATTAGCATGTGATTCAATGAAGCAATGTCACCACCATATTTGTGTTCAATCAGAAAAAGAGAGGGTTCCCCAACATGGTGGATTTGAGAGAGGGAAAACTGTACCTTGTGTACCAAGCAGGCCATGGTTCAGGTAGGTGGGAAGATAGGATCAATTCATTCAACTGCTGATGTACCATGTAGCCCATCAATTGGGTTGGTTTACCTTGTGGGCAGGTCATCTATGACTGACTCACCCAATTTATCACCAACAAAGCTGTGTCTGGCACTCCAAAAATAATGTCTGGGTATGGGAAAAGGTTTAGAGTTATGGGACCTTTGCTGGTCAGTCCAACTAGAAAGCAAAAACAAAAGAACTACTGGAAACACTCATTGTCCACTGGCAAGCATTGCTGAAAGTAGAGGAGTTTATAAATTGGAGAGGCATAATAATGGCAGATGGCTGAGGATTTACATATGGGAAATCATATGAACACTGGCAGGATCAAATTGTAGTAAAGTGGCTACAAGGTGTAATGGACATGCCTGAAAAAGCATCCTGGAGTACCAGTTGAGAGTGTCCATAATTACCATATGTACCTTAGTGTACTGCAGGAGCTATATCCACTATACCCTAAGCATTGCATCATGTAAAATAGCTTTTGAAATAAATAAAACAGGCCACCATTCTCCATCTCTACTGTTTTCCTACCCCACTCCAAATTCCAACTCCACTAACATGTCCCCCTGACTTGCCATTAGCCATCAACTCTTCCATCAGCCCATCAGTCCCACATCACTGACCTTCCCCTTTGATTAAACATCTTGGAACTTGCTCTGAAAGACACTTGGGCTTGTGCTACCACTGTCTGAGACTCTCTAGCAATGTTACCACCACCCGTGACTCTGTCTCAGACTCCCTAGTTCACCTTAACTATCACCACCTCCTAGAACCTCCAGAGTTGCCTCTACTATAAGTCTACTATAAGTACAGTGCCTTGTCATAGTCCACTAGTTTTTGAATGTGGGCACACCATAGATTCCCAATCTCATGAAAAAGCTTGGCTTGCTCATACCAGGGCAATTTTTGCTCATTGATTCTTTGCTGCTTGCACTGTTGTTTATCCTCTTCCTCAGAAGAACTGGTGCTTCCACTGCTGTCACTTGAATCTGATGAATTTCCAATACTGCTCTTGGATAAAGCTTATTTAACAGATTTAATGTATTCATCAGTGAGTTGGTCAATAGATCTGGGTGAGAGGCACTTTTCATGGTCTTTACCTTGTCATTCCTAGGTTGTGAAAGGGCTCATTTCCATCTTGCTTCTCACCTTCAAAATTAGGACTTATTCATCTACTGATTGAGTTAACTCTACCTCCTCTAACAGCTCTTTCAACTTCCTGTCAGCTTCAACTATATTTTGTTCTTCTTTGTTCTTTGCTGACATATTCTTGCTTTCTTTTCAATGTCATTGAGCCACATGATACAACTTTTGCTCATGTCTCATCTGACTTCAGCAGGGAATATGGAGGTGTTTGTGGTGTTGATGATTCTAATATGGTCATTGAGCTCCCTAACACATTAAAAGAAAGGTGCTGAGGTGACTTGGGAACAAGGATATTCTATCTTTATGACTGGCTTATATACTACATCTGTGGCTATACTATGACTAATACTATATGTAGTAAGCAGCCTGGGTATGCTAAGCAGTTATGACTATCAATACATTGAAAGGAGAAATAGAGTCCAATGACTATGAAGGGCTGACTAATACTGACTGGAGGGTGCAAGGGCTTGGCAGCCAGTTGGTCAGATATGCTAAAGATGATGCTGTCACAACCCGTCCCCCGAAACCCCGCACATCGTCCATCAACCCCCCGAACCCCCAAAAAACCCCCAACGCTCCGCTGAACTTCCGCCCATGCCCCGCGCCTACTTCGGCTAACTCCGACGCCTCCCCAGCTAACTCCGACGGCCCCCTGGCCAACTTCGGTGCCTGCCCTGCAGCCACTGACACTTACCCTGGGCCTCCCGAACCCCGAGAACCACCCCCGCTGTTCCCGATCTTTGCCACCCATCATCGACTCAACACCCTGGTTCCTCCGACCTATTCCGGAGTATCACGACAACCTCGGGGCAACCTGCATTCTCCAATGATCCCATCAACGTATCAGCGCAGCACGATCCTCGATCACAACTGACACCCGCCCCCTCCGTCGAGCTCCGCCAAGCCCCGCCGCCACAGCCAACGTACCCCAAAGTCCTCCGGTAGTCAGTATATAAGTCATTGAGTAGCTCTTCGTACTCTAGTCTTGATATTGCTTAACGTTACTTATGGTCTGATTGTTTCGTGTCTTGTGTCTCGTTTTCTTATCTCAGTCTCCCAGTCTCATCTCAGTCTCCCGGTCTTATCTCAGTCTCCCGGTCTTGTCTCGTCTCCATTTCATTATCATTCTCGTTATCGCTTTGTATCTCTATTCGAATCTACTCTTGTCCCATATCAACCCCATCCCATTTCGCCTGACACTGTCTCAGTGACTCCGTCCAACCATTGTGCCCAAGCCTTCATCAACCTTAACGACCTCACAAACTCCGCAATTACGATTACAAACCCTGACACTCCTTTACCAGGTCCGAACCTTGCTCTTTGCTTGGTCCCAGACTCCATCAGCTCCAAATGATCTCCCATCAAAACCCGGCTCCGCTCCCATTGATCACACAGCTGCCTAATCCTTTGCTTCTGTGAATCTCCCATACGGCCTTCTGCCTGAACCCCGCCAAGACCGTCTTGTTTCCTCACAATCCGACTTCTCCGGACCTCCCCGGATCTGTCTGGATCACATCCCCCCAACTATCTGCACAAGCCACCAGGGCCCGGAACGTCTTTGAGTGTTCGGTTACCAGTGCAAGGGGATCACGCCCGCCTAGTAAGGACTCGCCCAGTGCAGCTGAGCCCCCGAGGTCAGCGGAACCTGACAGATGCTATACCTATGACTAAGGCTGGATAGAGTCAGAGTTACCTGTAAAGTGGTCATCCCCTTACAGTGACCTCCAGAGTAGTGGATTAGAGTCATGCAGCTAGCAGAAGGGAATCCAAAGTATATGAGCAAGTAGACAATGATACAAGCAATAACTAATCACCTAGCATAGGAGAATCCAAAGAGAACAAGTCTAAGGATCTCCACTGCTTGGTGCAGCACATTAGTGGGTGGCAGAGGTGTGGAAACTACTGTACAGGAAGCTGGAGCTAGTCCTAACCCTAGGATGATGATCAGTGAGATAATACTGAGAGCTCTGCAGTTCTCTGGAGATCTCTGTGGCTCGGGAACAAGCCCTGCAAACATCAAATGAGCTGCAGAGATGCTGGAACAGGTTGTGGAGGTTGAGAATGCAAGTCCCCTGACAGTATCTCAAGTTACAGGTAGAGACTATTATTGACCAAATTCTGACTTTCAAGATCCAAATGACTTGATATTATCATGCTATTCCCCTCAATGACATCTTAACTGTTTGTATCACTAGCATGTAGTCTGAAGTAGATTTATCCATGCTTTGAAGCTGGGATTTCATTCTCAAAGATATATAGAAATAACATCAAGAATTTACTATAATAATTTCAGAATATGTACTAGATAGTATTATTCTCTGAAATATCCTTTTATGTATTATGAGCATATATTCTATGATAAAGTCACAAAGTTCTCATTGTAGCACCAACATGTTATGACCTAGTAACAATATATCAGCTTATGGTCAACTAGGAATTCCTTTATCTTTATGATGTTGGAGTTTCAACATGTCTGATATTTATTTGGGGCCTTACGTTCTGGAGATTCATTTTGAATTTGCTCATTTTGATGTGATCCTTGTTAGACTGCCTAACACCTAGCCATCATGACTGGGTCCCATGCCATGTATAACTATATCTTCAAACAGCCTTTTTGCTGATGCAATAGTGTATCTGACCTGGTTGGAGTAATAGGGGCTGAGTTTGTTTGGTCTGCATTTGATCCTCCATCAAGTTGGACAGTGTAATTAATCAGCTTGAGTTAACCTTTGCTGTGAGGTGGTTGCATAGTCTGTGTTTGAACTCATTCAGTGTAAATATGGCCAAGCCTGATGAATGTGGTTTGTGATAAGATGAATAAATGAATCAAAGTTGCAACCCTTGAGAAATACCATTGTAATCACATAAACTGAGTTTGACTGACCTAGAAAGAGACCATCGAGGTTAAGGGTTCATTTTCCATCTGCATCATCACAAGTCTAAGTTCTTTCATTGGAACTTTGTTTTAACTGTAACAGGATTGTATTTCCAAGTCTGATTTGTCCTATGCTGGTTTCTCGAGATGGAGAAACTTTTGGAGAAAAACGGGCAGTCGTCATAGCCAAGTGGTTACGGCGACAGATTTGAACGTTTCATTATCTGTTCCTCTTTGAGGGCGTAGGTTCAAATCCTGCTGGCGACGCTCAATTAATACAAGTTTGATTTTTTCATCAGCTGTTAACAAGTTACTTGTATTGATTGTCAATCCGTAAACTAGGCGTTGTGTTGTGTGAAACAGCAAAAATGTATTACTACTGCTGATTCCCCCTAGCCGACTTGAACGACTGACCTCGTCATGAACACACCAAATACGAGTGACGCGCTCTACCACTGAGCTAAGAGGGATTGATGTCTTGGGGCTGATGCACCTCTGCTCAAATCGGTGCTGAGTGTGAGAAAGGGCGGCTCGGGCGGCAGGCGGCTCTTGACCAGGACCATGATGGCAGCCGCACGAGCGCAGGCCGAGTACCGCCCCGAGCTGTCGTCTGGGACTGCGTGGGACGTCGAGGACGACTACGACGACGAGCCCGAGGACGACCACGACGACTTCTTCAACGGCTCGCCCAGCCGCGGCCTGCACCACCAGCCGTCTTTCCAGCATGACCCTCCGCTCCCGCCGTCCTCGCAAGCCACCAACTCCATCCGCGCCCCCTCGCCGCCAGCCGCAGGGCCCATCCTCGACCATTCCCACCTCCGCCCTGGCAAGCAAGCCGCCCTCCTCTCCCACGAGCGCACCCTCGAGCTCTACCGTGCCAATGCCAAAAAGACGCAAGACCCTGACCTCCAGTTCGAATTTGCCGTCTTCATGATCGATGCCTCCAAATCCCTCCCCATCCCGCCCTCCACGCCCGGCAACCTCCTCGTCGTCGAGAAAGCCCTCGAGAAGCGCGAGGACCTCGTCAAGGAAGCCACCGCCCTCCTCAAGCGCCTCGCCGACCGCGGCCACCCCTCTTCGCAGTACTTCCTCGCCGACTGCTACGCCAACGGCATCGGTACCGCCAAGGGAAAGCAGGACTTTGACCGCGCGTACCCCCTCTTCGTACTCGCTGCGAAGCACGGCCATGCGGATGCCGCGTACCGCGCCGGGACGTGCTGTGAGAACGGCTGGGGGTGCCGCCGGGAGTCCGCAAAGGCTCTCACATTTTTCCGCAAGGCCAGTGCGGCCCTCCACCCCGGCGCGATGTACCGCCTCGGTATTGCCGAGCTCAATGGCGAGCTGGGGCTCACCAGGAGTCCGAAGGAGGGCGTCAAGTGGCTCAAGCGCAGTGCGGAGAATGCCAGCGCAGAGTTCCCCCATGCGATGCATGAGCTCGCGTTATTGCACGAGAGGGGGATAGATAATGTCCTTTTTGTGGATTTTGAGTACTCGATCGAGCTGTTGGCGCAGGCTGCGGAGCTGGGGTATGCGCCGAGTGCGTATAGGCTCGGCGAGTGTTATGAGTATGGAAAGATGGGGTGTCCGCAAGATGCAGCGCTTTCTATACACTATTACGTGCGTTGACCTTGTTTCTATCTGCATCATCCATCTAAACTCTATCCAGAACATTGCAGCCCAGCAAAACCACCGCGACGCCTGCTTCGCCCTCACCGCATGGTACCTCGTCGGCTCACCCGGTGTACTTCCCCAATCAGACACCGAAGCCTTCCTCTGGGCACAGAAAGCCGCAGAAGGCGGCCTCGCCAAAGCCATGTATGCCGTAGGGTACTTTTACGAGGTCGGCATCGGTACGCCTGTCAATATGCCCGAGTGAGTTTTCATCACTCGCCCCTCTTTCATTCGACTTTCTAAATATCTGATCTGATCAACCCTCCCTGCGCAGCGCTGTGTCGTGGTACAAACGCGCCGCCGATAAAGGCGATAAGCGCGCGGCGCAGAGGCTCAAGGGACAGCTTAATCAGCCGCTGCCTGGTGGGCCAGGGGCAGTGCTGCGCCGTGGGGACGAGCAGGATTTGAAGGGGGGGAAGGATAAGGATTGTGTTGTTATGTAGGGGGTGCGGGGAGTTCGGGGCGACGCGGGTTAGAGCAGAGGTAAGAAGTTCGACGAGTGCATTAGAAGACGAGATGGACGGTATGGATGGATATGACCGAGCTGGGGTCGCATCGTATATTATGCTCTTTCTCTCTCCTCTTTCCCTCTCTGAAGTACACTCACACCAATACTTATGGTTTACCCTTACCCTACCCTCTTATCCTCCTTCTGTGTTATAGTGTACATACATATTCTGTTGGACAATACATAATCTTAGTAGAAAGAAGTAAGTAAGTAATGACAATCTCGTATCTTATTGCCGGTAGACTGGATTGGAATTATTACGATCGATGGATACTAAGCACTAGATAATCAATCATACCCAATGATTCAATCGATCGAACTCAGGCTTGTCTATATATCGTGCTTATTAGACGAGTGTGTGAGGGTGAGGACGAATCAGTATGCACAAACAACAAACGGAGTATCTATCCCTCTTAGCTCAGTGGTAGAGCGCGTCACTAGTATATCCCGAAACTTCGAGTTTGATGTATTATGACGAGGTCAGTCGTTCAAGTCGGCTAGAGGGAATTCACCTTCAATTCGGTAAAATCCTTCTTTTTATGTGAGAGGGAAATGAACCTCCCGAGCCTCCTCGTTGTTATTGTTTTCGTTGACATGTTGCGTGGCTTTTGTCTCTGCGGGATCTCCTCAGGCTTGGAGGGACTGTGTATTGTATGAAGACAAGGTTTGTGAAGGAGATTTGTATTGTCACTCAAAGCTGTTCACATTATCAAATGCTTTTGAAATTTAGATATGTCCCTCTTAGTCAGTGGTAGAGCATGTCACTAGTATCAATTGAAGTAAAGACCAAGTTTTTAGATGATCACGTGCTTGCCTGAGGATGGAAACTGAGTCTTGTTAGAACATCCATCTCGACATTTTTTCCTCATTTTATTAGCTCAACGGTTATTCCAGCCTAAAGCTAGTTTTCACATTTTTCATTTGGTTTTATTGGAACTGCATTCATCATATTATTCAACTCATGAGTTCCAATGAAGGTTGAACCCAGGAATCAAGTGTGGATCAAACGTCAACATCATTTACCCAATTGACTTCTATCCCAGGAGCTGACAGGGATACAGCTTCAGAAACAGTAACAAATTCACCTATTATACCAGATGGGAGTGACCAAGCAATTGTCCAAGAGTTGGAAGGACACATTGATTCCTTCAGAAGGGGAAGATTGTCAAGACTTATTGCATTCACATCCATCAACACTGCAAATACCTCAGCACTTCCATCCAACATTAAATAAGACAATCATCTTGCACAATGGCAATGCTGTTATTGTATTGGATTGAGAGTTTTTTGTTGTAGGTGTTTATGCCAAGCACACCAGTCCAACCCACTTCACTGACCAGAGATATGGAATGGTAAGTAATGTACTTCCAAGCCATGGACTTGTCTGATGCAGGTGGCTATTTCATGTTCCCCACCATGCAATTCACAATTGTCATGGTGGCATGACTTGGTTCCTGAGCACTATGGACAAAAAAATGACATTAAGGAGCAAGACTTTCTGCAGTCCACCTAGAGTATGTCAACATTGCCACAGTGCTATCAGGCATGCTGAAATCTCTAATACAGGTCATGATGAAACAATTTGATGTTGATGTAGAAATAGGAATCAATAGAAACATGTTTCTGGCACCAGGTCCACTGGCAGAAATGCAGTTTTTATCAGTGAATCCATTACACAAGGTGGCAGATCTGCTGTCTGATCAGTTGCTGCAGCAGGAGAAGCAGCTTTTGCCAGTGGATGTAGAGGTTTTGTCCATGGATCTGGTGTCAAATCTGTCAAATTCATCCATGCCTACCTCATATGCCAGAATTCTGGCTAGAATTCAGATACTAGAGGAGGAGTGACAGGAACTAAAGGACAATGACACCATGGATGGTGAAGAACTGCCATTTGAAAAAGTACCAATAGAAGATGTTCCATCACATGGACCACAACAGATGAGGATCATCATACTGAACATGTTGATGGACTTCCTCCCTGTGAAGCCACTGCTGGTTTCAATCTGCCATCCACATATGGGTGCTGTATTCAGAGAATTGATTGCTTTGGAAACCCCAAAGCAAGCCTGATTGCACACATGGTACACATGACTGGTGTGCACTACATCAGTGCTGTTGCATGCAAGTGTTCTGGTCAAGATGTCTGGGTCAAGAATGTCATTCACTCACAGCTGATTCCTAGCACATTTGAATGAACAAGGACATATTTTACAACAGTTATTCTAGACAATTTCTATCTGACTAATTTGGAGTGCAAAGCCTCTGCTTATTAATATTGGCAGAAGCTCATGAGGAGTGCCTTCATCAATTGCTTCTTCAGGTGAAGTAGATAGCCTCCATCATGAACTACAAGAACTTTCTTGTTTATGGTAATGGTTGAAATAATTGAAATGGGCAGGTTTTTGACATGATGAAATAAAAGCACCAATGGTACCAGAGCATAGTGAACTTGCAATATTCTGTCCCACTTGCCCTCAAGCAGTAGTGGATATTCCATAAAACTGGGAAGAAGATGTAGTTCCATGAAAGTTCAATTGCTCATCAATGATGGATGGAAACTTCAAGGCAGATCATGTCTGTCATAATAAGCTTGCTTGAAATTATGGCATTCCAAAGGAGGTGGAATGATGCCTAGGGAGGATGAACTTGATGAATATCTTACCTGTGCAAAGGATAGGGCTTTTCCTTGGATTGTTTGTTGGTCAAACTAGCATGGTCATTGATTGACCATTAATGTTTGATCCAATTGCCCCTCTGAATGCACCATCCAGTATGCCATCTACTGTCCACTATTAAACTTCAGTCCAGCCATCCAGAACGAGTCAAACTCTCATCCTGACAGAAAGAATTGTAACAATGCTGTAAGGGCAACCTCTGGAGGCTGTGGCTCAATCACACAACTGGGAGAGAAGATCCAAAGTATATTCAGTACTGTACAGTGTCTACAGGCATAACTACACACCTGGCACAGGGAGATCCAAGAGAACAAGTCTGGGCATTACCTATGCCAGTGTGATGCTTCAGAGGCTTCAGAAGCATGGGAACCAACTGTACAGTGTGCTGCAGCCACACTCATACCATATCCAATGCAGCACTTTGAACCACCAAGTCATGAGCCTGTCACCATAGCCATATTTCCCTGGAACATCTGTGGAGTGGTCAATCATTGGAATGGCCATTTCCACTGGGTTTGAAATGGATGGTAAGATACTACAGCAGTAGAAATGGCTCTTTGATAGCTTCTTGCCACTACTGGAACTGCTTATAGATTCTCTGATATCTAATAACAGACTGAAATCTTTTGAACAGAAACAGTTCTGTGATGGCATCCAGTGATGGACAAAGATATTAACAATGGAGTGACTTTCAAATGTAAACAGTTCCATGCTGGCAGCCACTGGCTAATGGAACCACCTTTACAATGGATGCCATATGGCAATGGAAAGCAGATGGTAGATGTGCCTTCACTGATACTGTTGACAATGACACAATGTAAGAATCCTGTAGCAATAAGAGGGCAGTCAAAGATTTTTGCTAAGAATGTTTTCAACAACACATTGTAACATTGCAATGACACCATTGTGGACATAACATTGTTAACTTCTGCTACAATGCAAAGGACTCCACTGGACATGCACTATACAATACAAAGCATGTTCTGCTACAATGTATAATACATCCACTTGTAATGCCTTATCCTGACTAGCCTTAGTGTTCCTACCATGCAATCAACCTCTTACTAATACCCTTAGTGCTTGCAACCTCTTCATTAACACTTAGCATCTATGGCCAGCATCTCATGACCACTTTCCACTTAAGTCCTCCCTTCCTCCACACACTTTACTAAACCAGGTTCTCTGGGACATAACTCAATTTTCAACCCTCATTTCTGTAGTCCATTTGTGCACTACTTGTAAAATCACTAGTTGTTCATGTTCTCTGCATGACATCTAGGTGGCAATAGACATCATCAGTGTGACCATGATTGTTACCATGATTTTCTGATGTGTAGTAGGCCTTGTTGTCACCATTACTGTTAGTAGTTAGTGGTCAAATCATTAGTAGTACTACTACCATGAGCACTGCCAACTCAAAGTACTTTTTGTGCACATCCATAATATCCTAGGAACTCTTGATCTTATATTGCTATTTATCAAGGCTGCCTGGGCAATGAGTTTCTCCTGCTAACCATCTCAATTTCCATATTGGATGTCCTGGAGGATGTCCACCTCCACTCCCTTGACAGCTAGACCTTCCATGGTTCAGATCACTTCCTGTCCTCTGGGGACTGTTGTGATAGAACAGCTCCAGTAGCAAAGTCAGAACTGTTAGCTTCCACTCAGAAGGGAGAGTTGTTGTCCAGGAAGAGGAGGACTGGTCCAGAGGTGATGGCACACTTGAGAGCATCAAAGGCTGTCTGCTCCAGAGGCCCCCAGCTCCAGGCAGTGTCCTTTGCAGTGAGGTCAAATAGAGAGCAGGCATGATGCAAGAAGTCCTGGATGAACCACCAGTAAAAGTTAGCAAAGCCTAGGAAGGCCTGCACTTCCTTCTTGTTCTTGGGCTCCAGCCACTCTGCAACACCTGCCACCTTCACTGGATCCATCTCTGCAGCTCTGTGCAAGATGATCAGCCCAAGATATTCAATCTGGGTCTGCTCAAACTCACACTTCTCTGGTTTGAGATAGAGCAGGTGATAATAGAGGCATTCCAAGATGAGGCATGTGATCTGGCAGTGCTCCAACATTTTGGTGTAGATAAGGATGTTGTCAAGGTATATGCACACTACACCTTCAGCAATGAGGTCCTGAAAGATATTGTTCATCATTGTCTGGAAGGTAGCAGGGCTATTGGTGAGTCCAAAGAACATGATGAGAGGTTTGAACAGTCCCCAGTTGGTCCAGAAGGTGGACTTCCATTCATCTCCCTCCTGGATGTGCACATTGTTGTAGCCCCACCAGACATCTAGTTTAGTGAAGTATTGGGCACTCTGGAGGTTATTGATGAGCTCGAAGATGAGGGGGAGGGGGTAGCAGTTCTTCATGGTCATGGCATTAAGCATCTAATAGTCCTAGACCAGTTGGAGCAAGCTGTCCTTCTTTTTGATGAAGAAGACCAGAGAAGCCATCCAGGATTTGGAGGGGTGGATGCAACCAGAGTCCAGGTTCTTTTGCAGGAAGGTGTCAAGCTTGTCCTGCTCCTTGGGCACCAGTGGGTAGACCTTACAGCTCGAGAGCTTATAATCCAGCATTTTTCAATGGCATGGGTCCACTGTTTGGGCTCTAGGAGCAAGTAAAACCAGGCCTTAGAGAACACATCCTCAAATGCATGGAGGTATGGAGGCACAACATTCTGGAACACTTGGGGTGTGGAGTTGGCATTGAATGCCTGGGCCAGCTGCTGGGATGTGGTCTGGCTAGCCCAGATCTCCACAGTGGAGGGCAGTGAGCATAAGATGGTGATGTAGATCTGGTCTCCAACTTCCACTACCTTGTCTGGGAGCTCCAGGTCATGTATGCCTCCAAACTCCCCTCCTACTTCCTCCTTCAGGGCCCCACTGCTGCTCCAGTTGTCCTCATAAAGGGCCTCTCTACAAGGAGATTCCAGTGGTGGGTATTTCAGGAGGTCTAGATCTGCAAAGGGGAGGCACAGCATGCCCAGATGGCTGCACATTCTCAAACTTCAGCCCAGCACTTTTCTGTGGCCTTGGTGGCACAGGTGCAGCATCTCCAGGGGCACCAGCTCAAAGTTACCTTGCCATGGGCCCAGTCTACTTCAAGGTTGTGCTCCTGGAGCCATGTGAAACCAAGGATCATGTCCTGCTTGCCTAAGCTGGTGACAGCAAAGACTGCATACTTGGTGTAATTCTGGTAGCAGAGGACAAGGTCTACTACAGAGCTTATAGTGCCAGCTTTGTTGGGCATTCCATCAATTTGGAACACTGGAATGGGCTGGAGAAGTGGCTGCATGGTCAGGCCATGGTGCTTCTTGAACTCCAAGTCTAGAAACAGTCTCATTGCTCCACTGTCTAGGAGGGCAGTGACTCTGTGAGTTTGCTAAGTGTCCATGGTCTTGATTTCTACATCAAGGTGCAATGAGTTTGCAGATGGGCTCAAGGCCACTACATACCACCAGAGTGGTTAGTGCTCCCAGGCAGGGGCAGCACTGGCAGAGCCTAGCTAGTGTCAGAGGGCTTGGCTTGGACTCTGGAGTTGGTGTTTGTACATCTGGAGAGGAAAGCTTCTTCTGTCTTATAATGATTGACATTGGGAAGGGCAATTTCATTTTCTAACAACAGACATGAGAACCTGGTAAGTACCTGGCAATAGAGGTGTACACCTCATCTGTTGCTGGACTCAAAATCCTCCTCCAGGCCTGAGGGGGTGTGCAAGCACCAATCTTCTTTGGGGTCAACTCTGGTGCCAGCTCATCTGGTAACAGAGCTCCAGCAGCATCTTTTCAGCCAACAGCTGCAGGAGAAGCTCCTCCTGCTCTGCTGTAGATAGGTAGCACACCTCCAGACCCAATAGACAATGTCATGCAAAGTGCCCCAGTTTTTTGCATCTCCAGCACAGTAGTGGTGTAGGGTAGTGCTGTCAGGCTGCATCTACATCCATGGGAATGCCCAGTGGCAAGGGCTGTGGTGAGGGGACAGCCAGAAGCAATTCTTTCATTGTCTGAGTGGCCCTCAGCTAGGTTGTCAATGCACTTTATCAGCATGGGGTGTAGGCCATCCTAGAATGTGAGGCACAGTTGAAGACCATTAGGGTAGGCAGCTTGCTCAACTAGTGCCCAGAATGAGTTGATGTACTCATCCAGCATCTGCTTCCCTTGCCCATACTGCTCCCTGTCATGCAGTGCTAAAGCAGCAGTTTTGGCAGGGTCAATTGGGAAAAACTCTGCTTAGAGGTCTTTCTCAAATGTGGCTGAATCTGTGAAGCTTCCAACACCTCTGGGGTGTCAGAACACCCATAGCATGTAGGTGGAGGCCCATCCAGTCTTCATATATGACAGCACCCAAGCTATCTTCAATACATTGGAGTCAAAAGTGTCTCTTCTGAGGTGGATGTAGGTGAGACAGGACTGGAAGAAGCACTCCCTGCTGGAGCAAGCACCATTGTATGCATCTGGGAGCATGGGGCATTGGACATGTGGCTGGAGAGTTATCAGAGCTATGAGAGCAACTACAGGAACTGCTGGGGGTGGTGTGGAGATAGGGGGCAGGCACTCTAGCAGCACCTGGAGGGATTGGAAAATATGATTGGTGGTCTGACAGAGGGTAGAGAGTTTGCTTGTGTGATGGGTGAGGAGCAATTGAGTCAGTTGCACCTGGTTCTCTAGGTGTAGCAGGTGAGTCCAGGCTTTGTCCTGAGGAGCCAGAGCCTCCAGGAGAGTGTCCAGATTGGCAACATAGAATTCTGCAGGTGCTTAAGTCTGGTGGGGAAGTGACAGATAGGGGCTTGGAGGTTCCTTACAGGCTATGAAGAGCTTCCAGACCAGAGTTAGAGACTTGTTCTGCTATAAGGGCAACCTCTGGGAGTGGTGGCTCAATCATGCAGCTAGCAGAGGGGAATCCAAAGTATATTCTCAGGTTCCACTGACTATGGGGGCTCAGCTTAACTGGGCAAGTCCTTACTAGGTGAATGCAATGTCCTGCACTGATAACCTAGCACTTTGGAGAGGTCCAGACTTCAGGTACTTATAAGGATAAGCAAGGGGAGGCTGTCCAAACAAGTCTGGAGTGGTCCAGAGAAGTCTAAGACAAGGTACCATGAAGGGTTGGGATTGAAGAGGTGTCAGGCACAAGTCCAGAAGTGAGGATTGGAAGTGCAGGGCAAACAGAGGCTATGCAAATGATGGGAGCAGTACTGGAGTTTGATAGGATATTAATTGATGTTGATGGGTTTTGGGGCCAAGCAACTAGTGAGGTCCAGAGTTGGTTTATGAATGTTTGAGATTTGTAATTGTAAGCACAGAGTTTGTAACTGCATTAAAGTTGAAAGGACTTGGGCACAATAAGGAAATAGAGTTGGACAAGACAAGATGGAGTTGAGACAAGATTGAGACAAGGGTGAGAATAGATTGAAGTGGAGATACAAAATGATAATGAGATGATAAGGGAGATAGAGACAAGGCAAGACCAGGAGACTGAGGTAAGACCAGGAGACTGAGAAAAGAGAAAACATAACAAGAGACATGAAACACAAGAGACAATCAATTAGAACATAGGTAATGTTAAGCAATATCAAGACTAGAATAACTGGTACTATTCTAGGACTTATGTACAAACTATGGGAACTATTCCAGGGCTGTGTGTTTGACAATGGAGCTTGTTGGAGCTGTGTGGGGCCAAGGGGTGTCAGTTCTGATTAAGGAACAGGCCATGATAATGCTTTGATGGGAACTGATGAAGATGTGGGCCACAGTGATACAATGATGAGAACTTGATGGTAATGCAGGCCACTCCAGAGTTGTTGGGATGTTCTAAGGTGATGGATCAGGCCACAGGAATAAGTCAGGGACATGTGTCATAGTCAGGGGAAAGGTCAGGGGCATTTGGGAGCATAGGAGGGATCAGGGGTTTGACAGGGCCCACAGGGAACATGGTCAAGGCCATTGGAGGCTAGTGGGAGTGTCCAGGGATTGCTGGGGAAGTGTTGGAGATAGCCAGAGTTAGCACTGATGGTGAACAAAGGTAAGGAAGAGTCAAGAGGACATCTGCAGGTACTCTGGGGGTGTAAGGATGTTGGAGAGAGTGTTGGAGGTCCAGGAACAGGTTGTGACATCTATTAGGAAGGTAGTTGATGATACAAATAGTACTTAATCACTAGCAGAGGAGAATCTGAAGGGAATAAGTCTAAGGATCCCCACTGCTCAGTGTAGCATATTAGCAGGTGGTGGAGGCATGAGAACAACTGTACAGAAGGCCAGAGCTAGCCCTAACCCCAGGAAAGTGCTTGACAAGGAATCACAAGAAGTTTCAAGAGACTCTGGAGATCTCTAGGGACCTGGAACAAGCTGCAGAGATCACTGTGGAGTTCAGAAATGGAAGTCCCCTGACACCACCCCCAGGAGGGGGTCTCTCAAATCCAGGAAGACCAGGCAGTCCTCCCTATGATGATGGGGACAACAATGTAAACCCCATGAATGTAGGGCAAATGGCTGGGATGAGGACTACAGCCCTCCCCAAAAGACAGCCTCAGAGGTTTTCAATGCTTCTGCAACATTGTGAACAATTTGCCCCTCTGGGAGGGGGAGAGGCCCATAAGTACTACTGCCAGATAATGCATGATTGTCTGAAGCAGTGATGGAGCAATTGCTCTTGGTCCAACTGGAAATACCAGTGGACTTAAGCCTAGGAGAAGTGGTCCATCCAAGAGAATCAGTGAACTCAAGGACTAGCTCATGAGCATTTGTGTGTTCTACACAGTAGCTCAGTATGGTGGGGAGGGGTGCAAGCACAAATAAGTCCTGATTAATATGGACTTTCTAGCCATGGGAGTGCTAAAATGGTACCTGCAACTTGTCATCCATGTCAACAGGACTCAGTCCCACTTGTGGTTCAAGGACATGATCCTTAGATTGTACCATTAATTTGTGCAGCCCTTGACCATGTAGGAAGCTCCCAATGCATTCTACAACATAGTGTATGCATTCAAGGAGGGATTTCAGGGCTTCTGCCAGACCATGTTCAGAACATGGCTATCTTTCCTGACAAATTTATAATTTGTGAGCAATTCTTATAGAGATTACCCTCTGATATCCTCATTGCACTGACATGTGACAGCAGGCTTGCTCCCAAGATGAATACAATCAATTAATTTGTCTCTGGCAAGAGAACAGTGTCAAAACTGCTGTGCACTATCTAGATGCAGCATGAAAAGCTGATCTGGGCAGACCCTGTCACTGGCTGCAGCACAGTCTCCCAAGCTTGGGGCTGCTCCAGCCAAACAAATGGAGTTGATGGGGCAAGGCACCCATCTACAGCCACCCAGAGTAGCAAAGAGGCCAGCAGTGCAACTGGCCTCAAGACTTCTAGTGCCATGGGGTGGTGTACTAGTGACTAGGTATGGGAGACACAGATAAATTGATACTTACATGCCACATCACTAGTGCCAATGGTAGTCAATAGAAGAACTTACCTCTGGGTGCAACAGTTGTACCTGTCATCCTTTTGTCAGACAACACTAGCCTAACAAACTTCAGCAGAGATAACAAGCTTACCCAGTTTATGTAGCAATTGGGACTGCAGAACAGAAGATTCAAGCCAGCCTTCATGTCATGCAATGGTTCTAATAGGATACCAACCTGTCACCAAAATGGAATGTTTCTCCAAAGCTCAACAGAGTGCTGAGACACACCAACTCCTCTATGAGTGCATGTGGATGATTCTCAAGCCACTGGTTGAGGCTGGGAAGAATGGTGTCAAGATGCAATGTACTGATGGGTACATTTGAAAAGTTTACCCAATTGTGACTGCATACATTGCAGACTATCCTAAAGAATGCCTGGTGGTTGGATGTAAGGAAAATGCCTGCCCCAAGTGGACTGTTGCTCCAAAGGTACATAGTGATCCAATTCATTTGCTTCCTTGGGATCCAGAAAAGATGCTTTGTATTCTCAAAAATGTGATGGGTGCAAATCCTAAAGAATTCAAAGATCAGTCACTTTGTCCAATCAACCCATTCTGGAAAGACCTACCACATTGCAACATCTTCTCCTCAATCACTCCTGACATCCTACACCAGCTTCATAAAGGTGGCTTCAAGGACCACACTGTCAGCTGGGCCTCTGAGGCTGTTCCTGAAGGTTATCCCAATAGGATTGACCACCAATTTCAACAAATGACACCTCACCCAACCCTTCGACACTTCAAAAAAGGTATATCCCTCACCACACAATGGATGGCACCAAACTCGAGAACATAGAAGAGGTTTCTCTTGGTGTGTTGGCAAAAACTGTTGACCTGGTGGTAATATGTGCTGTGCAAGAGGTCCTAGACTCCTATCATGCTCAGTTTGAGATTCACATGGATGAGACTCTGGCTCACCTAGATGAAGCATGGGTCACATTTCATGAGAACAAACAAATCTTTGTTGACCTGGGCATTCAAAAACACTCCAATATCAGCAAGCTACACAACATTCAGCATGACCTTGATTCTATACATGACCTTGGGAGCACAACAGGCTACAGAACAGAGGCAACCTGCATATTGACTGTGCAAAGGTCAGATATTGAGCATCAAACAAGAGGAACTATCAAAAACAGATGACAGTATGGCTTCAATGGCAAGAAGCTATTCATAGATTCCAACTTTGCCTTTACATACAGTGGACCCAACTAAACTCAGGTTATGCAGAAAAAGTCATAGGCAAAACAGGGAGGAGCCAGGTGAGATTTGTCGGTGGTGATGAGGAAGGAGGACATTGACAAGGAGTTTGATGATGGTCACATCACTTTCCTAGGCCCACAACACCAAACATTATACCATGTAGCTAGAAGTATCCTCTGTAGTTGTCATGGTTCAATCATAACAACAAGATCTGAACATGGGAGGATTATTTCTTCTCAAGGTATCAAGAGGGATGCACCAGCCCAATTCAGTACAATTCTTGTATGAGAACATGTTAGTGATCCAACCAAGGGTCCACTTGATGGCAAGTTACTTGTTCGATTCATTCATATGATCTTACCAGCTACTTACTATAGGTATTGGCTTGGCTCAGGTAGGCCTTCTCTTTAATCTACTTGAGGCATACAGAGGCCAGATCAATAAGCCTCTACTATATCTTCACCAGTCAAGCCTCTCCAAACATTCAATGCAGATCTCAGCATGTTTCAAACATCATTCTCAACATAAAATCATTGACAGCACACATTGATTGTCCCCGCCTCAAAGATTATCCGATCGTGTCATCTTATTCCATTGTTTGGTCACAAGACAGACCAATCATGGGCATCACACACCATCCCTGACTGCACTCCCTCTTTCTAACTGAACCCTTACCTCAGTCGCTATGATTTTTACTTTCTTCAATACTTACTGGCTCTTCATGATTATCAGAACCACTCACCTAATGAGGTCACACAACAACGTAGGGCAGATATGCTGAGGCGAGAGTATAAACTCTATGGTATGAATTTTCTCCAGTGGTTTGTAGATATGTCTATGTTGAGGTTGCCTATGTGTTTTGCCAAGTATGTATATTTCACCATTATCTATTGACTCTATGATGCTGTCTGGTAAAAGTATGGACATGTATGAGAGGTATCTACATCCACAAATCAATCCCTCACTGCCAATACTCATATATATCCACAGTTGGCAGTTGTGACCTTTAACATTTTTTCCAGTGTATAGGAATCTTATTTTATTCTGTGTCTGAAGTTAGAGAACAGGGGTTGATTATATATCATACTCAAGACACTTGTTCAAAATCAACGATACTTATATCATCGCACATGCTTTGGAGTCTGTTATAAATTGACCACAGTCATTTGTCCCGGACTGGTCACATGATGATCACGAAGTGTCATAGTGGGGAAGAACAAGGGACGTTTGACGAATGAGCAGGTGACGGAATCAATCGATCAAACATATTCATCGGTACAGTTATCACCAGGATGGAATTGGATACGTTATCAAATATTCTCAGCAATCGCCCCACCGAATTCTGCCTACCCCCGTCGATTTCATGACTAGATCCA
This sequence comes from Termitomyces sp. 'cryptogamus', assembly GCA_020091625.1. NCBI lineage: Eukaryota > Fungi > Basidiomycota > Agaricomycetes > Agaricales > Lyophyllaceae > Termitomyces > Termitomyces sp. 'cryptogamus'. Next base: position 6,797,868 of record JAGYZC010000001.1, read on the forward strand.
TCGCTTCCTTGAATTCCGTCGTAAATCCATGGATCTCCACATTTGTCGTTCGGCTGCCGGATTTCGTCACAGTCTCTTCGAAGACGTTCTGCCACATGCTCGGATCAGGGTCCGGTTCTTGTAGTTTTTTTTTCTCCCTTCTGCCGCGCTTCTTGCTGGGTGGGCTGTAGGGCTCTTCGTCAACCTGTTTGAGCAGGTGATGACGAAGTTTACAAGCGGCCCTGTCGAAAATTTTCATGTAAAATTTGCGCCCAATCAACATCAGTGAATAGAGGGTATTCCCTGTGAAAATTTCAAATGCAAAAGCGGCCTGGAGTTTAGCCTGGTCATAAAGCCGGATAACATCTTTTTGTGCCAGCGGAAGATCAGGTTTGATTTCAACAAGCAGTAGCGTTCGGCGTCCAACGGACGTGATATGGGAAGCGATGAAGTCAGGTATGCGGGACTCCGTTGAAATGTATCTGTGAGTTCCCCGCAGATCCTTGTTCACTTTATGGATATCGAGAATAGTACTTTTGATCTCTTCATCAGAATGGTGGGCCTCCATGCTTGTCTCCGCCAAGTAGTTCTCAGCTTTCTCAAGTTCATCCGCATCACTCCTGGTTATGTTGCTCATCGTACTGACTTGACCTTTCAATGCCAGCCGATCGTTCAAATCTTTTCGATATCCATGTGGGTCAATGGAATCTGTGACACTCTGAGTAGAAGAAACCTCAATACGTCATCAGATCTCAGACGGACGTACTAATTAAGGCTTCTCGTTCAAGAACATATTGTGGCGCTATAGCGAGTTCATCACGAATATTCGGAGACTTCTCGCCCTTTCCTTCCAGCGCTTGAAGAACCTGGATAAGTACTGTGTCATAAACCTCGTAGAAGCGGAATTCCTCGTTGGCAACGTCCTGGCCATAGATTTCTGTGAGAATATTCTCCACAGTGCGTAGAGAAGGACGCGAGAAGATAGCCATGAGGGTACTTTGGGAGTGGAATCAGCTTGGGGTGTCCGAAAGACCGACTTATGAGGTATCTCGGCTGAGTGGACACCTTATATATTGTTCATTGTTCAATTTTGAAAAACAATTATTTTCGTTTCTCCATGAAGCATACGCGAGGCCTGGATGTTTCGTGCCATTGTGGTCCTGGATGTTTCGTGCCATTGTGGTATTCAAATTGGCCCCGGTCATCCTACAAGAATGATAGTAGCTGTGCCACCAGCAAGTGTGGCCACTGTCAACCTCTTCCCCGACCATGGAATGTTGTAGCAATCGACCTGAATTCATTCCAACGCCTTCTTCTTTGATTCGCCGGATATGGAAATGATGAAGTCAAGCCCCCGGACATTAAATGTCAGACAAATAGGAGATACTATTTTTGTCCAGCCCCGTATCGCAGCCCTATGCTTCTCAACGTTCAATATTCGTGTACGCTGCCCTTATACCGTACTTGGAACCTGTGAGTAGTATCCTACCTGAGTAAAATGCTCTTACGCTTAACCTTCGACTTGGGAATGTAATTAAATCTTTTTCTTCCTTCAGTTCGTGCATTCGTTCAGTTCACATTGTCTGGTATTGATCTATTTAGAAGCCGCCTTTCTCGGAGAAAACCAGGGTTCTTCTAGAAACCCCCCACATTTGATGATTTGATGGGAATTCACAAGGCCGTTGCCAAACGCACCGCTCGACCATGGCCGACTAATACCACCGAACGGCTCAACACTTCTCTGAACTGTCTTATCAACTCACAGTGATCTCAGAGGCACATTTGTATATGTCTTAATCTATGCTACTGTTACCAGCACAGTCAATGAATAAAGTCAAAATTTATGACTTGACTCGGTGCTGCTGACCTTGCAAGTGGGGCCGTGACGCACAGATTGACCTTTGCGGATTATTAGAATGTTGTTAGAGTCTTTGCTTCGGATAGATACTGTTGAAATTGCAATATTAATGCCAATCACACAATCATGGTTTAGGGAAATTTCAGCGCAGGTGGTACTTAAGACGTCTGACGGCACTTAAACAGCATCATCGGCACATTGCGATGGCGGGTGAATCGAAATGTCGGTCGCCGGTTGGCTGGGGGCTGGAAAGGGTTACGACAATCTGGGATCTATATATTATGCGACGACGGACGTGGGAATGTGGCTGCGCCTATGCGACGACTTTTCTGCTGACTAAAATTTGTCAGCGCTGACAAATGCTGACAAATTTCAACCCTTTTATGGTAACAGGCTGTTTTGCTGCTCTTCAGATGCATTTTTTCAAAAAAAAAAATACAGTAGACAACTTTAATACATCTTTTGACTATGTGTGAAAGGTGCCAGACTTGATATTTCAGGCAATATTTCACTATTTTCAGCTTTTTTTGGGGCTTACCTATGTGTGGAACACTTCTAGCTGTTTTTTGAGAAAGGAACATGTCCCATGCATGTATTTCTTATCAAAAAAAGTTCAGAACAATGAATTTGTGATCAAAAAATATCAAAAGATGAACTCAATTGTCTCAACTCTTACTCCAGACCAAAGTTGTCATCTGGGATGAAGTCCCAATGCAACACAAAAAAGCCATTGACTCTGTGGATCAAGGGTTCAGAGACATTCTGGAGAAAGATATTCCTTTTGGTGGAGTGACTGTAGTGTTTGGAGGAGATTTTTAGCAAACTCTCCCAGTTATCCAATGAGGACTCAGGCAGCAGATGATTGCTGCTTCACTCAAAAGGGGAAGACTTTGGGATCAGATTCAAGTCCACTACTTGGTTCAAAACATGAGATTGGATCAGACTCCTGATAACATTGCTCATGCAGCTTGGTTATTGGATGTTGGTGCTGGAAAAAACCTTGGGCCTGGAGAAACAGTACAACTTCCAGAAACCATGATCTGTGATGACAATTCTGTCACTGGATTGATCTCTTCCACTTATCTTCATATTGATCACCATCAAGATGATCAGTATTATCTGGACCGTTCCATCCTTTCTGGCAAGAACTCTGATGTAGAGGATATCAACTCTGAAGTTCTGCAGAGATGTCCAGGAGAAGAGAAAATCTTGCAGAGTGCAGACTCTGTCATATCTGATGATGGGAATCCTAATGGCCTTGGATTGTATCCAATGGAATACCTCAACTCTCTCAGAGCCAGCAGTTTGCCTTTGGCTAAATTGGCTTTGAAGATTGGTGTTCCTGTCATGCTGCTCAGGAATTTGGATACAACCAAAGGACTTTGCAATGAGACAAGAATGATTGTCACTCACATCAGCACCAGAGTTCTCAGATGTAGGATCATCAGTGGAGATGCCAAGTTTGCAGGATCAATTGTTTTGATTCCAAGAATCAACATGGATGTGTCTGAAGAAGATTTGCCAATTCCATTGCGCAGGAGACAATTCCCAGTTCGATTGGCCTTTGCCATGACTATCAACAAGTCTCAGGGTCAATCAGTCAAGCATGTTGGATTGGACCTTCGATCAGGAGTTTTTTCACATGGCCAACTTTATGTTGCACTCTCTCGGTGCACATCAGGAGATTGTATCAAAGTCATCTTGGACCCAGAAAACAAATCAAGAAAGACTGCAAATATTGTCTATCAGGAAATCCTGAATGGTTTACAAATGTAAGTGTGAGTTTTGTTGGACTCAAGCAAGAAATTGCTAACTTCTATGAACTTCAGCACCTAATGTCTATAGCTGGACCATGTAGTATAGATATTCTGAATGGTTTACAAATGTAAGTGTGACAGTTTAAATAATTGGTTGGTTAGTACTAACTTTGATAATTTGATTTTCAGCATCTCTAATATATACCAGTGGACATTGTAGTATTTTGTTAATAATGTAATATAGATACATGATTGGTTTATAGATGAAATCTCAGTGTATTGAATTGTAAGAGAAAAGCAACACTTGGTCAACAAAATACAAAGACCTAACTGAACAAAGTGAGGTTGGGTCTGGGACTTAGCATTGAGTTTGAAATACAAGGACCTAACTAAACGAAGTGAGGTTGGGTCTGGGATAAAGCATTGAGTTAGAAATACAAGGACCTAACTGAACGAAGTGAGGTTGGGTCTGGGACTTAGCACTGAGTTAGAAATACAAGGACCTAACCGAACAAAGTGAGGTTGGGTCTGGGAATTAGCATTGAGTTTGAAATACAAAGACCTAACCGAACGAAGTAAGGTTGGGTTGGGGACTTAGCATTGAGTTTGAAATACAAAGACCTAACCGAACGAAGTGAGGTTGGGTCTGGGATGAAGCATTAAGTTTGAAATACAAGGACCTAACCGAACAAAGTGAGGTTGGGTCTGGGAATTAGCATTGAGTTTGAAATACAAAGACCTAACCGAACGAAGTGAGGTTGAGTCTGGGATGAAGCATTAAGTTTGAAATACAAGGACCTAACCGAACGAAGTGAGGTTGGGTCTGGGATGAAGCATTGAGTAGAATATCGAGGACCTAACCGAACGAAGTGAGGTTGGGTCTGGGATGAAGCAAGAGCTACAGGCCCGTGCCGAAGGCACGGGGCGTAGCTCGTCTATATATTATGCGACGACGGACGTGGGAATGTGGCTGCGCCTATGCGACGACTTTTCTGCTGACTAAAATTTGTCAGCGCTGACAAATGCTGACAAATTTCAACCCTTTTATGGTAACAGGCTGTTTTGCTGCTCTTCAGATGCATTTTTTCCAAAAAAAAAATACAGTAGACAACTTTAATACATCTTTTGACTATGTGTGAAAGGTGCCAGACTTGATATTTCAGGCAATATTTCACTATTTTCAGCTTTTTTTGGGGCTTACCTATGTGTGGAACACTTCTAGCTGTTTTTTGAGAAAGGAACATGTCCCATGCATGTATTTCTTATCAAAAAAAGTTCAGAACAATGAATTTGTGATCAAAAAATATCAAAAGAGGAACTCAGTTATCTCAACTCTTACTCCAGACCAAGGTTGTTATTTGGGATGAAGTCCCAATGCAACACAAAAATGCCATTGACTCTGTGGATCGAGGGTTCAGAGACATCCTGGAGAAGGATGTTCCTTTTGGTGGAGTGACTGTGGTGTTTGGAGGAGATTTTAGGCAAACTCTCCCAGTTATCCAATGAGGACTCAGGCAGCAGATGATTGCTGCTTCACTCAAAAGGGGAAGACTTTGGGATCAAATTCAAGTCCACTACTTGGTTCAAAACATGAGATTGGATCAGACTCCTGATAACATTGCTCATGCAGCTTGGTTATTGGATGTTGGTGCTGGAAAAAACCTTGGGCCTGGAGAAACAGTACAACTTCCAGAAACCATGATCTGTAATGACAATTCTGTCACTGGATTGATCTCTTCCACTTATCCTCATATTGATCACCATCAAGATGATCAGTATTATCTGGACCGTTCCATCCTTTCTGGCAAGAACTCTGATGTAGAGGATATCAACTCTGAAGTTCTGCAGAAATGTCCAGGAGAAGAGAAAATCTTGCAGAGTGCAGACTCTGTCATATCTGATGATGGAAATCCTAATGGTCTTGCATTGTATCCAATGGAATACCTCAACTCTCTCAGAGCCAGCAGTTTGCCCTTGGCTAAATTGGCTCTGAAGATTGGTGTTCCTGTTATGCTGCTCAGGAATCTGGATACAACCAAAGGACTTTGCAATGGGACAAGAATGATTGTCACTCACATCAGCACCAGAGTTCTCAGATGTAGGATCATCAGTGGGGATGCCAAGTTTGCAGGATCAATTGTTTTGATTCCAAGAATCAACATGGATGTGTCTGAAGAAGATTTGCCAATTCCATTGCGCAGGAGACAATTTCCAGTTCGATTGGCCTTTGCTATGACTATCAACAAGTCTCAGGGTCAATCAGTCAAGCATGTTGGATTGGACCTTTGATCAGGAGTTTTTTCACATGGCCAACTTTATGTTGCACTCTCTAGGTGCACATCAGGAGATCGTATCAAAGTCATCTTGGACCCAGAAAACACATCAAGAAAGACTGCAAATATTGTCTATCAGGAAATCCTGAATGGTTTACAAATGTAAGTGTGAGTTTTGTTGGACTCAAGCAAGAAATTGCTAACTTCTATGAACTTTAGCACCTAATGTCTATAGCTGGACCATGTAGTATAGATATTCTTAATGGTTTACAAATGTAAGTGTGACAGTTTAAATAATTGGTTGGTTAGTACTAACTTTTATAATTTAATTTTCAGCATCTCTAATATATACCAGTGGACATTGTAGTATTTTGTTAATAATGTAATATAGATACATGATTGGTTTATAGATGAAATCTCAGTGTAATGAATGGTAAGAGAAAAGCAACACTTGGTCAACAAAATACAAAGACCTAACTGAACAAAGTGAGGTTGGGTCTGGGATGAAGCACTGAGTTTGAAATACAAAGACCTAACTGAACGAAGTGAGGTTGGGTCTGGGAATTAGCATTGAGTTTGAAATACAAAGACCTAACCGAACGAAGTGAGGTTGGGTCTGGGACTTAGCATTAAGTTTGAAATACAAGGACCTAACCGAACGAAGTGAGGTTGGGTCTGGGATGAAGCATTACGTTTGAACTACAAGGACCTAACCGAACGAAGTGAGGTTGGGTCTGGGACTTAGCATTAAGTTTGAAATACAAGGACCTAACCGAACGAAGTGAGGTTGGGTCTGGGAATGAGCATTAAGTTTGAAATACAAAGACCTAACCGAACAAAGTGAGGTTGGGTCTGGGATGAAGCATTAAGTTTGAAATACAAGGACCTAACCGAACGAAGTGAGGTTGGGTCTGGGATGAAGCATTAAGTTTGAAATACAAGGACCTAACCGAACGAAGTGAGGTTGGGTCTGGGATGAAGCATTGAATAGAATATCGAGGACCTAACCGAACGAAGTGAGGTTGGGTCTGGGATGAAGCAAGAGCTACAGGCCCGTGCCGAAGGCACGGGGCGTAGCTCGTCTATAATATATGGGACGACTCCTGGGAAAGTGGCTGTGCACTCAATATATGTGATGACTTTGGATTGTGCTGACTAAAATTTGTCAGCTGCTGACCAAGAACCTTCCTTTTTGGGCAGCTTGGCTATTTTTCGCACTTGGAACAGATTTTTTCCAAAAAAAATTATAGTATACAACTTTACTGAATATACACTATCTTTTGACCATGTGTAAAACATGCCAAATAGCCTGCACGTGTCAAAAAGGCCAAACACAATTTAGTGGACACTGTTTTTCACGCCTCGCGCGTTTTTTGACACAATATGACCAAACAATAGGCATTTCCGAGGTTGTGGAAAGGAGGCCACACGACAAAGTATGTTTCGTCACATCTATTGATTGATTGATGTTGACTAACAAGCTTATTAGTAACTCCTTAACCACATTGAGCTATTGATACATCAAATATCTCATCATGCAAGTCAATTTTAATGGTTTTTGACTGTTAAATTGCTTAACAATGGGTGTTTCAGGCAACCACCTACTACTCCTGAAAGCCAAAGGCAACAAGCTAGGAATCAAAGGAGACTTGAACAGTTACAAATCCATGACTGTTTTGCTTGGCCTTGCTAATCTATATACTATGCGATGACTCCTGGGAAAGTGGCTGTGCCTCAATCTTCCAATAACCTGGGAAGATTCCTTATGTAATGCTTATGTAAAATTATGTAACTTGGCTGGCCTCTAATTTTCGGCCTTTTCCTTTGGTGTGTGGCAAAGATCAATCATCGCACCGAATCACTCTTTCTTTTGACCTCTCTTTCCAATCTGAAGCATCAACCATTCTCTCTGCTCTGATACTGTGAGAAGAAACTTTGATTGGCCTGATAGACTCTACTGACCCTCTTTTGGAGGTTTTTACACTTAACTGGCCATGTATGCTCTACTTTTTGTCATCTCCAATCACTGATCATAGCTGATAACCAGATTTTCACTATTGCATCCTTCTTTAGACTTTTTCTGAGCATTGAGTAGCTTTCTCTTCTTTCAGGTGAGCTTTCTTTTCTTTGCTTAATTGTTCAATGGCTGATTTTGGTGGTTGTTTCTATATTGAAGCTGAATTGGGCTAGGTATACTCCCTTTCTGAGTGTAACTTTTATGGACTAATCATGGCTGAAATCAGACTTCACTACATTCTTCATTAGGCTCCTTTTCTGAGTGTTCAGTAGCTTTGCAGGTATGCTTTTTCTATATTTGTCTGAGAACTAATTCAAGTATTATCCATTTTCTTTTCTAAACAGTTATTGGCTTTCTGCTTTTAAGGTAGATCTCTTTCAAACACCGAATTGCTAATCTCTGTGAATTTCAGCACCTAATGTATATGAGTTGACAGTGTAGTATAGATATTCTCAATAGTTCTGGGACTTGGCATTGAGTTTGAAATACAAGGACCTAACCGAACGAAGTGAGGTTGGGTCTGGGACTTGGCATTGAGTTTGAAATACAAGGACCTAACCGAACGAAGTGAGGTTGGGTCTGGGATGAAGCAAGAGCTACAGGCCCGTGCCGAAGGCACGGGGCGTAGCTCGTCTATAATATATGGGACGACTCCTTCTATAATATATGGGACGACTCCTGGGAAAGTGGCTGTGCACTCAATATATGCGACGACTTTGGATTGTGCTGACTAAAATTTGTCAGCTGCTGACCAAGAACCTTCCTTTTTGGGCAGCTTGGCTATTTTTCGCACTTGGAACAGATTTTTTCCAAAAAAAATTATAGTATACAACTTTACTGAATATACACTATCTTTTGACCATGTGTAAAACATGCCAAATAGCCTGCACGTGTGAAACAGGCCAAACGCGATTTAGTGGACACTGTTTTTCACGCCTCGCGCGTTTTTTGACACAACATGACCAAATAATGGGCATTTCCGAAGTTGTGGAAAGGAGGCCACACGACAAAGTATGTTTCGTCACATCTATTGATTGATTGATGTTGACTAACAAGCTTATTAGTAACTCCTTAACCACATTGAGCTATTGATACATCAAATATCTCATCATGCAAGTCAATTTTAATGGTTTTTGACTGTTAAATTGCTTAACAATGGATGTTATAGGCAACCACCTACTACTCCTGAAAGCCAAAGGCAACAAGCTAGGAATCAAAGGAGACTTGAACAGTTACAAATGACAGATCCTGACAATCGTCAAGCAAATAGAAACAATAGATCTTTGGAACAGATCAATACTGTGGTTGTTCCACCACTTCAATTTGGGCCTGGGGGTATGGGAACTGGGGGTATTAATCAATCTATGGGATCTAGGGGTATGGGATCTGAGGGTTTGAGGCTTAATCACCAAGCTATAGCCACCACTTCTAGCTCTTCAGGAAGACCTATTAGGCAGCCAGTTGCTGCTGCTGATCCATTTTCCATAGTGATCCCTGAAACTGTTTTGCCTGAAGGATGGGATGCTCCTTTGCAGAATCCCATTCCTAGAATGGTGCCTCCTCCACCTGCTCCTCCACTTAGAAGAGTGAGAAAAGTTCCTATGGAGAATTCTATGCCCATCATGATGCCATCTCTATCTGTTGTACATGGAAGGGACAATAGGCTCAATCAGCCCACTATTGCTCAACCTACAGTGATCATTCCTCAAACTATTTTGCCTGAAGGATGGAATGCTCCTTTACAGCATCCTATACCCAGAATGGTGCCTCTTCTACCTGCTCCTGCACTTAGAAGAATCAGACCTGCTCCACCTCCCCCTGCTCCTAATGTTGCTCAGGAGATGGAAAACTACCAGATCAGACATGAACAAGCATTGGCTGTATTAGAAGAGCAACAAAGGCTGAGACAAGAGCAGGACAGGCAGCAGGCATTAGCTATTTTGAGCCAGGAAAGACAGGAAAGAGCAAGACAGGAAGAAGAGCTATTCAGAGCAGAGGTCAGTTCAAGACTACTTCAAGATGCTACCTTAATTAACAAAGTTCAATAGCATATTGATCTGAATCCTGAACATAGGCCTTTGAATGCAGCTATGGCTCAAAGAATCTTTCAAGGTTGGGAACAGCAACATGAAGCTGATCTGGAAGAGGATTTCAATGATTTGGGTCCTCAGAATGATATACCTTCTGAGGATGACTTGGAATATGTTGATCCTGCTCAACATCAACTAGCAGAGCAATTGGATCCTCCCCTTGATGATCCATTGGGTCCTCAGGATGACATGTCTTCTGATGATGGCTTGGAATATGTTGATCCTGCTCAACAGAGACCTGCAGAAGACTTGGACCCTGCCCTACCCAATGATCCACCACAACCAGAAAATCCTGCTGAAAATATACCAGCAGAAGAACCAGAGCCTCCCCTTGGACTTCCTATTCCACCACAACTTGGTCCTATTCAGCCTGTTCCAAGAGGAAGGCAACCTTACTTGGTTGAATACCCTCCACACTATCTTGGTCCTATGACTGTTATATGTCCACACTGCCAAGCTTTACATTTTGATGCTGAAAAGCTCACCAAGTCTACTAGAAACAGCCCAAAGTTTGGCATGTGCTGCTTACAAGGCCAAGTAAATTTGCCCAGGCTTCAAGATGCTCCAGCAGATTTTCTGAACCTGCTCCATGGGCATCATCCTCTCTCTAACACCTTTAAAACATCAATCCGTCAATACAATGCAGCCTTTGCATTCACATCTTTGGGAGTCAAAATTGACCATGCCATTACCAATGCACCTGGACCATACAGCTTTAGGATCAATGGAGAACTACATCATTTGACAGGTGCCTTGCTTCCTATTGAAGGCAATCTGCCTGTATATGCACAGCTCTACTTTTATGATCACAAGCAGCAATTGGCTTTTTGTCAACAGAACAATCCCAGGCTTGATCCTCAGATAATGGCCTCTTTGCAGGATATGCTTGCTAGAGTCAATCCCTTCATTGGCTTATACAAGCAGGCCAGGCAGATCATGGGAGAAGTTCCAGAAGGCCTACCACAAAGGCTTTCTGTCAAGCTTACAGCTGATTTTGGAGATCCTCGACGCTATAATGACCCTAATGAACAGGAGGGAGTTGCAGCTGTAATTCCAGGAGATGGCTCAGAAGAGCGATCAAATGATCGTGATATAGTCTTGCACTTGCATGGAGGTCAATTGAAGCAGATCAGTCACTTGCACCCATATTACACTCCATTGCATTATACCATCATCTTTCCCACTGGACAGCCTGGATTTCACACCAACATTCACTCTCATTTTGGACCACAGAATCAACAAAGATCAGCAAAGGTCACCCAAACAGCATATTATGCATACAGGCTGCAGCAAAGGACTTTGGAATTCAATGCACCATTACTCTGGAGTGGGAGGCTATTTCAACAATATGTTGTAGATGCATGGGCTTCCACTGAACAAAACAAGTTGAATTGGATTCGACACAATCAGAAGAAGATCAGAGCTGAAGTTTATCAGGGAGTAGTGGATGCTGCTGCTGGAGATGAACAAGTCACCCCACAAAGCCGACGTGTTATCCTCCCATCCTCCCATACTGGAAGTGATCGACAGATGCAGCAATTATTCCAGGACTCTATGGCTATCTGCAGGAATTTTGGAAAACCTGACCTCTTCTTGACTATGACTGCCAATCCAAAGTGGTCAGAAATTGAAGAAGCTCTCTTGAAGGAACCTGCAGTCAATGGGAAAAGGCAAACAGCTGCTGATCGACCTGATATTGTTGCCAGAGTTTTTGAACTCAAGAAAAATGCTGTAGTAAAGGAGATCAAGGAAGGTCTCTTTGGCAGCTGTGTGGCTTATGTTCATACCATTGAATTCCAGAAGAGAGGACTTCCACATATGCACATCTTGATCTTTTTCCATCGCCATCACAGGATCAAGGATGCACCTGATGTGGATTCCATTGTCTCTGCTCAGATTCCAGATCCAGTCACTCAGCCTCAATTGTATCAGGTATTGGCTTTGTTTGAATCCTGAATTCAGTTACTTATCTTTGTTGTCAGGTTGTTACTGCCAACATGGTCCATGGTCCATGTGGAGCTGCCAAACCCAATGCTAAGTGCATGGTAGATGGCAAATGTTCCAAGAAATACCCAAAGGAATTCCAAGAGGCTACTCAGTATGGAGACAATGGCTATCCTCAATATGCCAGACCTGACAATGGACGCTTCTTTGAAAAGAATGGTCATCGTTATGACAATCGAGATGTTGTTCCATATAATCCTTATCTCTCAGCCAAGTACAAATGTCACATCAATGTGGAGGTCTGTGCTTCAGTAGAAGCCATCAAGTACATTCACAAGTACATCTACAAAGGCCATGATAGGACAACTTTGGAGATTGCTGGAGAGCAGATGGACCAGAGGGATGAAATCAAGGAACACTTGGATGCCAGATACATCTCTGCACCTGAGGCTTGCTGGCACATCTTTGAATTCAACATGCATGGAGAACATCCCCCTGTATATCGATTACCTGTGCATTTGGAGGGCCAACATGAAGTCTACTTTCAGGATAATGAACCTTTGGAGATGGTAGCTGCTAGGCCTAATGCAAACAAGACTGCACTCACTGCTTGGTTTGAAGCCAATGCCAGATTCCCTAATAACAACACCACTTATCAGAGCTTTCCAACCAAGTTTGTCTATGAAGCTTCCAAAAGGACCTGGAAGGAGAGGCAGAGAGGAACAGCTATTGGGAGGATGTATTTTGCTTCACCTCAACAGGGAGAAAGGTTCTACCTTAGGATGCTCCTGACAGTTGTGACCAATGCAACATCATGGGCTGATCTCAGGACAGTCAATGGCCACACTTATCCTACTTACAAGGAGGCATGCAAGGCCCTTGGTCTTCTAGAAGATGATGCAGAATGGAGGCAGTGTCTTGCTGAAGCTGCTCCAATCCAATCAGGATCAGCTCTCAGACAGCTCTTTTGCACTATCCTATTCCACTGTGCTCCTACCACTCCAGAGGCTCTATGGAACGAATTCAAGCACTCCATTTGTGATGATCTTCAACACAGATTGGAGAATATCAGGCAGTACAGGGACAGAGTCTTTACTGATGAAGATGTCTATGACTATGGCCTTTATCTAATCAATAACAATCTGAAGAATTTTGGCAAGACTCTTCAAGACTTTCCAAACATGCCAGAACCCCAACAAGTTTGGAATGTGATTCCAGGCAAGTTGGACATTGTATAAAGAGTTGACATTGATACTGATTAAATGATTTCAGGAAATAGGCTTTTGCAAGAAGAAACAGATTATGATGTTGAGGAGTTGAAGAGGAGGGTGGATGAAAACAAGGCCAGATTTAATGGTGAACAACTGGGGGCCTTCAATGAAGTTATGGACTCTGTGGACAACAACTTGGGCAAGATGATATTCATTCACAGTGCAGGTGGATGTGGCAAAACATTTGTCTGCAACACTTTGGCTTCTGCTGTTCGGTCCAATGGAGATGTGGCATTATGTGTAGCATCATCTGGGATTGCTGCCTTATTGCTGGAGGGTGGTAGAACTGCACATTCAAGGTTCAAAATCCCCATTCCTGCTTTGGATACATCCATTGCCAATATCAAAAGAGGAACTCAGTTGTCTCAACTCTTACTCCAGACCAAAGTTGTCATCTGGGATGAAGTCCCAATGCAACACAAAAATGCCATTGACTCTGTGGATCGAGGGTTCAGAGACATTCTGGAGAAGGATGTTCCTTTTGGTGGAGTGACTGTGGTGTTTGGAGGAGATTTTAGGCAAACTCTCCCAGTTATCCAACGAGGACTCAGGCAGCAGATGATTGCTGCTTCACTCAAGAGGGGAAGACTTTGGGATCAGATTCAAGTCCACTACTTGGTTCAAAACATGAGATTGGATCAGACTCCTGATAACATTGCTCATGCAGCTTGGTTATTGGATGTTGGTGCTGGAAAAAACCTTGGGCCTGGAGAAACAGTACAACTTCCAGAAACCATGATCTGTGATGACAATTCTGTCACTGGATTGATCTCTTCCACTTATCCTCATATTGATCACCATCAAGATGATCAGTATTATCTGGACCGTTCCATCCTTTCTGGCAAGAACTCTGATGTAGAGGATATCAACTCTGAAGTTCTGCAGAAATGTCCAGGAGAAGAGAAAATCTTGCAGAGTGCAGACTCTGTCATATCTGATGATAGGAATCCTAATGGCCTTGGATTGTATCCAATGGAATACCTCAACTCTCTCAGAGCCAGCAGTTTGCCTTTGGCTAAATTGGCTCTGAAGATTGGTGTTCCTGTCATGCTGCTCAGGAATCTGGATACAACCAAAGGACTTTGCAATGGGACAAGAATGATTGTCACTCACATCAGCACCAGAGTTCTCAGATGTAGAATCATCAGTGGAGATGCCAAGTTTGCAGGATCAATTGTTTTGATTCCAAGAATCAACATGGATGTGTCTGAAGAAGATTTGCCAATTCCATTGCGCAGGAGACAATTCCCAGTTCGATTGGCCTTTGCCATGACTATCAACAAGTCTCAGGGTCAATCAGTCAAGCATGTTGGATTGGACCTTCGATCAGGAGTTTTTTCGCATGGCCAACTTTATGTTGCACTCTCACGGTGCACATCAGGAGATCGTATCAAAGTCATCTTGGACCCAGAAAACACATCAAGAAAGACTGCAAATATTGTCTATCAGGAAATCTTGAATGGTTTACAAATGTAAGTGTGAGTTTTGTTGGATTCAAGCAAGAAATTGCTAACTTCTATGAACTTCAGCACCTAATGTCTATAGCTGGACTATGTAGTATAGATATTCTTAATGGTTTACAAATGTAAGTGTGACAGTTTAAATAATTGGTTGGTTAGTACTAACTTTTATAATTTAATTTTCAGCATCTCTAATATATACCAGTGGACATTGTAGTATTTTGTTAATCATGTAATATAGATACATGATTGGTTTATAGATGAAATCTCAGTGTATTGAATTGTAAGAGAAAAACAACACTTGGTCAACAAAATACAAAGACCTAACCGAACGAAGTGAGGTTGGGTCTGGGAATTAGCATTAAGTTTGAAATACAAAGACCTAACCGAACGAAGTGAGGTTGGGTCTGGAAATTAGCATTGAGTTTGAAATACAAAGACCTAACCGAACAAAGTGAGGTTGGGTCTGGGATGAAGCATTAAGTTTGAAATACAAGGACCTAACCGAACAAAGTGAGGTTGGGTCTGGGAATTAGCATTAAGTTTGAAATACAAAGACCTAACCGAACAAAGTGAGGTTGGGTCTGGAAATTAGCATTGAGTTTGAAATACAAAGACCTAACCGAACGAAGTGAGGTTGGGTCTGGGATGAAGCATTAAGTTTGAAATACAAGGACCTAACTGAACGAAGTGAGGTTGGGTCTGGGATGAAGCATTGAGTAGAATATCGAGGACCTAACCAAACGAAGTGAGGTTGGGTCTGGGATGAAGCAAGAGCTACAGGCCCGTGCCGAAGGCACGGGGCGTAGCTCATCTATAGTATATGCGACGACTCCTGGGAAAGTGGCTGTGCGCTCATTATATGCGACGATGAATCTTAAGAAACTGGGTTCCATCAATCCTTATGTAATGCTTATGTAAAATTACGTAAGTTGGCTGGCTTCAAATTTTCGGCCAGTTCCTTGGAAAGATCAATCGATCATCGCACCAAATCTCTCTTTCTTTCTTCCCGAAAAACTGAAGCTTCCAACATTGTCTCTGCTTTGATACTGTGAGAAAAGGCTTTGATTGGCTTGATAGACTTTCCTGAAGAGGCTTCACTTACTTGGCCATGTATTATTCTACTACTGAGTGTCATCTCCAATCACTGATCAAACTGATAACCAGATCTTCACTATTGCATCTTTTATCAGGCTATTTCTTAGCATTGAGTAGCTTTCTGTCCTTGAGGTGGGCCTTCTTTCTTTGCCTAATTGTCTGATGGCTGATTTTGATGGTGTATAGAAGCTGAATTTCTTATGTATACTTCTTTTCTGAGAGTCATCTCTATTGACTGATCATGACTGAAAACAGACTTCACTGCAGTCTTTATCAGGCTTTTTTTCTGTGCATTCAGTAGCTTTGCAGGTATGTTTTCTCTAGGTTAATCTGAGAGCTGATTTGTGAGCAGTATCTGTTTTTTTTTTGAAGCAGCTATTGGTTTTCTACTTTCAAGGTAAATCTCTTTTTCTGTGCTGACAGTTGATCTTCATGTTCTCTCAGTAGAATCTTTGCTCTTATCCTCACATCATATTTGAGCCATTTTATATGTGGCTCTCACTCAGGTAAGAATGTTTCCTGCTTATTCAAGCCTGTATTTGACTAATAATTTGGTAGTTTCTGCTTTCTGTGCTATATTGCTGTTATCCTTCAGTTTTGGGCAGTTGCTGAGTATGTGTTTCTTATTTTTCTCATCTAGAAGAATCATCATTAGCTTGAATTCAGAATCAAACATTGCTGTTTATTGAGCACTTCCAATAATTTTTATCAGTTTACTTTTCAAGCCTTGATTATGTGAGTACTTATTAACTATTTTTTGATTCTTTGTTTATTGATAAAATTCAGGCCACCTTCTACCCAGGAACTACCCAGTACTCCTGAGAATCAAAGACAACAGTCTCGCTCTCAAAGTAGACTACAATTGTTGCAAATGACTGATCCTGATGATCGACGTGCAAACCGAGGTAATAGAGCTTCTTTCCATAATTTTGAACAGGTCAATGCTGCTATGCCACCTGTGCAACCTTTGCATTAATGGTTTACAAATGTAAGTGTGACCATTTAAAAAATTGCTTGGTTAGTACTAACTTTTATAATTTTCAGCATCTCTAATATATATCAGTGGACATTGTAGTATTTTGTTAATAATGTAATATAGATACATGATTAGTTTATATATAGAATCTCAGTGTATTGAATTGTAAGAGAAAAGCAACACTTAGCCAACAAAATACAAAGACCTAACCAAATGAAGTGAGGTTGGGTCTGGGACAAAGCATTGAGTAGAATATTGAGGACCTAACCTCACTTTGTTTGGTTAGTCTGGGACTTAGCATTGAGTTTGAAATACAAAGACCTAACCAAATGAAGTGAGGTTGGGTCTGGGACTTAGCATTGAGTTGGAAATACAAGGACCTAACCGAACGAAGTGAGGTTGGGTCTGGGACTTAGCATTGAGTAGAATATCAAGGACCTAACCGAACGAAGTGAGGTTGGGTCTGGGATGAAGCAAGAGCTACAAATATATGGGACGACTCCTGGGAAAGTGGCTGTGCGCTCTATATATGCGACGACTTTGGATTGTGCTGACTAAAATTTGTCAGCTGCTGACCAAGAACCTTCCTTTTTGGGCAGCTTGGCTGTTTTTTGCACTTGGAACAGATTTTTTCCAAAAAAAATTATAGTATACAACTTGACTGAATATATACTATCTTTTGACCATGTGTAAAACATGCCAAATAGCCTGCACGTGTGAAACAGGCCAAACGCGATTTAGTGGACACTGTTTTTCACGCCTCGCACGTTTTTTGACACAATATGACCAAACAATGGGCATTTCGAGGTTGTGGAAAGGAGGCCACACGACAAAGTATGTTTCGTCACATCTATTGATTGATTGATGTTGACTAACAAGCTTATTAGTAACTCCTTAACCACATTGAGCTATTGATACATCAAATATCTCATTATGCAAGTCAATTTTAATGGTTTTTGACTGTTAAATTGCTTAACAATGGGTGTTTCAGGCAACCACCTACTACTCCTGAAAGCCAAAGGCAACAAGCTAGGAATCAAAGGAGACTTGAACAGTTACAAATCCATGACTGTTTTGCTTGGCCTTGCTAATCTATATACTATGCGACGACCCCTGGGAAAGTGGCTGTGCCTCAATCTTCCAACAACCTGGGAAGATTCCTTATGTAATGCTTATGTAAGATTACATAAGTTGGCTGGCTTCAAATTTTCGGCCTTTTCCTTTGGTGTGTGGCAAAGATCAATCATTGCACCGAATCACTCTTTCTTTTGACCTCTCTTTCCAATATGAAGCATCAACCATTCTCTCTGCTCTGATACTGTGAGAAGAAGCTTTGTTTGGCCTGATAGACTCTACTGACCCTCTTTTGGAGGTTTTTACACTCAACCTGGCCATGTATGCTCTACTGTTTGTCATCTCCAATCACTGATCATAGCTGATAACTAGATTTCCACTATTGCATCCTTCTTCAGGCTTTTTCTGAGCATTGAGTAGCTTTCTCTTCTTTCAGGTGGGCTTTCTTTTCTTTGCTTAATTGTCCAATAGCTGATTTTGGTGGTTGTTTCTATATTGAAGCTGAATTGGGCTAGGTGTACTCTTTTTTTGAGTGTAACTTTTAGGGACAAATCATGGCTGAAATCAGACTTCACTACATTCTTCATTAGGCTCCCTTTCTGAGTGTTCAGTAGCTTTGCAGGTATGCTTTTTCTATATTTGTCTGAGAACTAATTCAAGTATTATCCATTTTCTTTTCTAAACAGTTATTGGCTTTCTGCTTTTAAGGTAGATCTCTTTCAAACACCGAATTGCTAATCTCTGTGAATTTCAGCACCTAATGTATATGAGTTGACAGTGTAGTATAGATATTCTCAATAGTTCTGGGACTTAGCATTGAGTTTGAAATACAAAGACCTAACCGAACGAAGTGAGGTTGGGTCTGGGACTTGGCATTGAGTTTGAAATACAAGGACCTAACCGAACGAAGTGAGGTTGGGTCTGGGACTTGGCATTGAGTTTGAAATACAAGGACCTAACCGAACGAAGTGAGGTTGGGTCTGGGAATTAGCATTAAGTTTGAAATACAAGGACCTAACCGAACGAAGTGAGGTTGGGTCTGGGATGAAGCATTGAGTAGAATATCGAGGACCTAACCGAACGAAGTGAGGTTGGGTCTGGGATGAAGCAAGAGCTACAGGCCCGTGCCGAAGGCACGGGGCGTAGCTCGTTATTTGTATACTATACAACGTATATACGGGCACAGTCTATCATAACAGTGAGGGAAGAACAGGGTTTTCCAAATAGTTTAATCCCATTTTCTGTTTGAACTTATTGAAGAATTGAGTACCCTACCTACCTAAATGGGACCATTGTCTATCTTTATACAGGCTCCCCGACCCTGAACGGCAGATTTTCGAATGCGTGGGAAATGTTGACAAGATAGCTGGCCACGGGTTGCCAGTGGCGTCTACAATACTCTATAAAAGACCACCAACTCGAACCCAGCCTTCTCAGGTTTCTGCAACCGCTTTCCCGTTGACCAAGACACATGACAAGTCCACCTGATCGAGAGGCCCGCCTTCGAGAACTCTTGGCCGACCCCAGACTCAACGCGGCTATTAGGCGACCTCTGCAGTTCGGTGCCAAAAAAGTGAGTGGTAGGGGATCATGATACTCAACCTTTTCTCACCCTATCCTTTCCATTCAGGATGTGAAGGTTCTAGAAGGATTTGTCCCATTGGACGACATTCCCGGCTACCTTTGTCCTGGTCAAATTCCAGGCCGTTTGCCACCTACCATGTACTACGGATACCCTGTACCCGCCAGTCTTTTGGAGAAACACTGGAATGAGGAAGTTCGACCCTTTCTGAACACTCAGAAATTCACAAAGGTCGCACTTGAGGCTTTCCAGGATCCAGATCCGCGTAAAGCCTTCGAGGCTTTTCTCGTCACTGTTCTTTTAGATCTCGAAGATGAGTTATGCGAAGAAACTGGATGGGGTATTCAGATGAACCAGGTGTATGGTATGCCCGGAGACCCTTATCGCTGGATGGCTTCCCTTCGCGGGAATTACAGTGGTACTGATATTCCTGAACCGCATATAAGGAGACTTCGAGAGGCGCTTGGTGCTCAAGGTCCTCCAATGTGGTATCTGGCTGATGGGGACGACGGACAATGGGATACGAAAGGACCATTCATGCAGTTTGATTCCGAGAGATTGATTCGGGCACTGACGACTAAATGTGACAGGGAGACCGGCGGCAAATAATCAACACGTGTATGCATATGATATTTGTTAGCTGTTTTTTCGTGTGCAACATCTGTCGACGCGCACTAACTCCTTTCAATAACAATCTGTATAATTCTGCCAGTATTTTGACCTCCGACGAGGGAGTACTTATTTCGACAGGTGTCGGCAACTTGAAACTGCTCTCAGTACCTACTCAATCGATCTATATCGACAATTATTTTTGTCCATACGCCGGTGTGGGTTCATGAGGACTCAGCTTGATCGGTTATCTTTTTTCCCGCCACTTTTCAGCATTGTCTGGGACAAGTTAGAGAGTGCTACGTACCTACTAGATACGGCTTGCGGGAATCCAATCCATCGTCATTTGGCAATCTATCAAGCATTAGGCACCTTCTGCAGTTTCGCGGCAAGCAAAGGCAAATTTTGCAAAAATGTTGCGGACCGTGTATCATGTCCTTTCTATGCAGGTCCTCCAGATATTGGAAGGATTACGTGCCACCTTATCTTAGCTTGACCACCTTCAAAGCAACAAGCAACTTGAACCCAACACATAACAAACCTACCTGATCGAGAGGCCTGCCTCCGAGCACTCTTGGCCGATCCCAGACTCGATGTGGCCTCTGCGGGTCGATGCCAACAAAGTGAGTAGTGGTAGATTCTGATGTTCATAATTTTTTCATCATATCCTTTTTGTTTTAGAAGGATTCGTCCCATTAGAAAAGCTCCTAGGCCACCTTTACCCTGGTAGATATCCAGGCCGGTCGCCAACTACGATTTACTACAGATACCTGTATCCTCCAGTCTATTGGAAAAACACTGGGATGAAGAAGTCCGACCGTTTTTGTACATCAACTCCCTTTCAAAGAAGTTACTCGAGGCTTTCCAGGACCCAGATCCGCATAAACTTCAGAAAAACTGAAAGGCTACATACAATCAGCTGTGAGTACCGAGTGGTATAAATCATATAGGTGGTGCACCGTAGATGCAGTTGTAGAGGTCAATAGCATGGCTCACTGATTTGTAGATATTTTGAGAAATCATTCACTAGTCAGTAGACATACAGTTAGGGGTGTGCCAGATATATAGACTTCTATAAAGACATGCACGTCTCATTCGTTCTGTACGGCTATTGAGGCTATACTTCGGCTATAGACATTGATTGACAGTAGATCAACTATGCAACTGCTTGCTGTCTTGGAGTCTGAAGTTTCCCTGAATTGTACATCTTTCAAATGACCCTACGGCTCTTGATGCAATGAAATTATCTCACTAAACTGCAAGTTCTCCGCATTCAGTCACAGCCGATGGGATCAGTCACTGATTACTCTAATCCTAGTGGCACAAGTGCTCAAAACGCCTGCATGAAGAGTGCGGAGTTTGAAAGTAAACAAAAGATACTATTGTAAGAAAACAATTATTGTTTATGCATTGTTTATGCATTGTCGGATGCTTCCACGTTGTATGGTGGCTGTAAGTTTCAGAGTTTTATATCTTCACTACAGCACCGTTTTTTAACCCGCAATAGAGCTTACGTCTACCAATGCGCAAATTCACTCTCGAATCCGCTAGCCCTTGGATGGTGTCAGTAATGACTTTTTCAAACACGATTGAACCGAGCGTACTGACATTCCTCGCAAGGTCTGAGCCGTACAGGACAGCAAAGTGTCTTCCTGTTGTCCTTGCAGCTTGTCGCCAAACTATCAGTGTCCAAGTTATAAAAATGTATCCCCTGACTAACTCCGTAACTCTGCTTGTTGAGAACCCTGGTTCTTCTTCTGACATCCCCCCTCGTGCCATTTTAAAACTTGCTGACCGTCGCTTTGGAAATGTTCGAGAGGAGTTTCTAGATGAGCCGGTATGGCCTTGGACAACAGACATAGAACACAAATTTCAAGCAGGTTTTCGCACGTATATTCAAATGCACAGTCAACCTCCAGATTTAAGCCAGGATGAAGAGGACGAACCAACATGGATGCGTGAGTTACGACATTGATATCACTTTCAATTTCCTCCATCAAAAAGAGAAAAAGGCTTACTCCTACCTGCAAGACACTCAATCACATGGCTATGTTCCCTGATTTTTTTGGTGCAGTCTGCATTCCCATGTCATCTGAACAGGTCCATCCTTCTCTGGATTATATTGATGGACTCCTTATGGATTATATACCCAGTCAAACAATGGAGGAGCTCAAGCCAGGTGTCAACCTATCTTATGAAGATGCGGAGAAAATCTCTCAGAAAGTCCTGACTCTCGGCCGATGATTACGGCATTATGGTGTCGCCCATCATGATATTCATCTCAACGACATCATACTATGTGCACCCTCTAACAATCCAATTCTTATTGACTGAGGTTGTGCAGATGTCTGTTATGCCCACATTTCTGCCAAACAAAATTGGGAAAACAGGTATCTCGTTCACAATTTTGAGCTCGATGTATGGACAATTCTCCAGTGTGATGGACTTTGGCATTGGTTTAGTACTCTGATATCTGACGAGAGCCGAGAAGAACAGGCACAAAATTTGAACTGGTTCCTGACTAATTGTTCTGTGGCTAATTGGCCTACTCATGAGTTGGAGAGATTTTATTATTGGGATTATAGTGTTCCTGATGAGAATTCTGGGTTACAGTGGAAGGTTAAACTGAATGTTAAGACTCAACCTACTCTTGAACTATTTGAACCTCTGCCTGAGAAGTAGTTGAGGGCTGCCTTTTCAATGTCACTGTGTGGCTGTAGATACCTCTACATTCTTTGGCCCCATCAATCTGACTTGCTCCAATTTCACTTCATCATCCATATCACTTTTATCCAATTCCTCCTCTTCTTCCTCATCATCATGAACATCATGATGCTTGCACTTGTACATACCCATTAAACACTTGTCACACTTTGCAAGTTTTATTCTGTGCAGTCTACTGTACCATTTCAATCCAGTTCACTGAATAAGCATCCCTCACCCATCCTTCAAGTGATGATCAGTGATGATCACAACTCCACTGGATCCACTCACTATTGATTCACCAGGGTATGGTTTTGATATGATATCAGGCCAACAGAATAAGCTCAGACTAGCCATCCTAGTCAACCCCTGAATGGTCTGGACAGTGGTTTGATAGATACAAACTAGCCTTAGCCCAAAGTCTGTCAGGCCTATTCTAGCCTATGCTGCACCTACATCTTGTCTTCTTTCCTTTTATATTGTTGATTACTAATACCTAATTTTGACTTTTGTTTGTACAAACACTGCAGGCACTGGGAGTTGATTCCCTTGGCAAAAGGAATAAAGAAACATGTTATGCCATTTCTTTGTTGGCTTTTGGTTTCAGAAAAAGTCATTATACATTGTCTAATGCCTTTTCCCCTTGAAATATGTGCATTAGGAATGGCATAATATGTTTCTTTTGCACTTGTTCCAAGGGAAACAACTTCTGGTGCTTGGAGTGATTGCCACACCTCAGTTGCTTACCACATGTCATGGTTGCTCTGAGGTGTGTATAGTTACATTTTTACTCTTACTTACTTACTAACATACTCTACCAATTTTGTCCTTATTTCTTTGTACTCAACAGGTAGAGCTTAATATAGTTGCTGACCACATATTGTGGTTGCTCTGAGTTTTGTACTTATTTCTTTGTACTCAACAGGTTAGGGCCCCATCCTCAGTTGAAAGGGATTATTAACCATGTGAAGACCCCTTGTGACTCAAAGAAAAATTGGTCTTCTGCTAATGTCTGTATAACAGAGCATCTGTTACCTCCTTTAGTAACATGTGTTTAATTATATATTATATTATATGGTAGTGTCACATAATACTACCCATAAATATCTATACTGTAATTATGTAAGGCAGTGCCTTACTTCATATTTTGTAGATTAGAATCAATTGACTGGTTTTGACTTATGAGGTGTGAACTGTAAGTTGTGCAACCCATAATAGAAACCTTACATTTTTTTCAAGTCAAATGAGCATGTAATTGTTTGCAGAGTGAGAAGCCAAACTTCTAAAAGAGAAGTTCACTGCCACAGATTACAATCAGAATGTTAAAATATTAACATTTGCCTTCTGCAATGGGCACAGTAGTGACCATGGAAGGTCAGGTAGTCAGACCTTGGTCCAAACTAGGGTTTGATGGAACAGTGCAAACTGTTCCACATGAATCAGTGGACATTGCCACATCACACCATAGTGTGGGGAGGGAGAGTGGAGTAGTGCCAGGAGGACTGCCAGCAGTTACTCCTGTTCAGTCATCTTTGGGTGGTCAAATGACCTCTGTGATGGAGGGCACTCAAGTGCCCTCTGCTTGAATGTACCCAATAGGTTGAGCCAGAGGGTGCAGCAGGGGCAGCAAGCAAGGGGAAGACCCCCTTGCATGCATCTATTGGCTGCAAGTGGAAGGACTGAGATCCTTCCTAGAGGCCACAGGAGGTCTGGAGTTCATGGAACTTTATATGCTTTTTCTGGTGCAGGGGGTAGCAAATGTAAGGGCAACCTCCAGCAGTGGCAGCTTGATCACACAGCTAGCAGAGGGGAATCCAAAGTATATTAGCAAGGTAGCCAATGATACAATAGTAACTAATCACCTAGCAGAGGGGAATCCAAAGAGAACAAGTCTAAGGATCCCACTGCTCAGTGCAGCACATCAGCAGGTGGTGGAGGCATGAGAACAACTGTACAGAAGGCTGGAGCTAGCCCTAACCCTAGGAAAGTGCTTGACAAGAAACCATGGGAAGTTCTGAAGGTCTCTGGAAATCTCCAGGGGTCTGAAATGAGCCATGGAGGTTGCTGCAGAGGTCAGAAATAGAAGTCAGAGGTTGGAAATGGAAGTCCCCTGACATCACCCTCCCTCTAGTGTGTGGAGTCTTGATGTGCAGAGTAAAAGAAGCTCCAGATTGCCTGGTCCACTGGTGAGATGGGGTAGATTCCTTGGATGGCTTGCAGTGCATCTGGGTGCCTCCAGTGGAACTCCCTAATCAGCCTGGCACATGCATATTATCCCATAGTTCCCAGAAGATGTCCTTGATTCCATAACCTTTCCACTTCACCTTGTATTGTAGCTGTTGTTAGAACAGATGACTATCCAGGATCTCTTCTACCTCATACTCTTGTTGTTCACCACTACTGGAGGTGGCAGAAGTGCCAGGTGTCACCTTGAAATAGGGTCCTTCAGGGCCAGAGTCAGCTTGACCATGTTGAACACCAGATGGAGCTGGCACATCCCCACAGGGAGCCAGAGTGCATAGGCTAGTGGCCTGACCTGCTGTTCTACTGTGGAGGGTCCTAATTGGCAGTGTGGGAGCTGTTTTGATGGTCAGGTAGCTGTAATATTGGAGGCATACAGGTAGACCCAATCCCTAGGCTAGTACTTAGATGCTGGGGTTCTTTCACAGTCATAATATTATGCCATGTTGTCCTTTGCCTTTGCCAGGGCTGCCTGGGCCTCCTCTTGTGATCTCTTCATCTGGTCCACAAACTCGTTCACTGCTTCATTCTCCAATAGCTGGGCCCAGGGTTGAAAGCCCATGTGTGGGTGACATCTGGTGTCCAGGAAGAAGGGCAAAAACTGGATGGCCATGTGAACATGGTTGTTGTACTGTAACTTGGCATTGGGGAGGAGTTTGTTCCAGTTGTCCTGACACTCATTGCAAAAGAGGCAGAGGTACTGCTTGAGCTCCTGATTCACATGTTTGGTCTGGCCATCAGACTGTGGGTGGTAGGCAGTGGAGGTGTGCAGCTTCATGCCAAGTAGTTGGTAAAGCTCTCTGGTGAAGTCCACTATAAATTGTGGCCCATAGTTAGATATGTAGGCATTAGAGAGGCCATGGAGCTTCCAGATGTTTCTCTGGTATAGGTTTGTGGCAACCATGGCAGAGCAAGTGGCATGAGTGGGAATGAAGTGTGCTCACTTGCCATATAGGTCCACCACTACCATGATAGCATCATAACCATGAGCATTGGGGAGCTCTATGATCAAGTCCACCAAAGCAACACTCCACTGTTCTGAGGGTACAGGGAGGGGATGTAGCTGTCCAGTGGGAAGACAGCATTGGAGCTTGGTCTGGAGGAAAAGATCACATGTATTGGTGTAGGACCCAATATACTGGGACATCCATGGCCACCAGTAGTTCTGGGATACTAGCTCCAATGTTTTCCATCAGCTAGGGTGTCCAGTGATCTAAGAGTCATGGTGTTGCTCTACAATCCTTTGGCAGAGCTTTGGAACATTGGGCATGTAGATGCAGTCCTAGAAGGTCAGAAGCCCATCTCAGAGGGCCCACTTGTCTGTGTAGACAGACTTGGCACTAGTGGTGTGTCCCAATTTCAGCACCCAGGCTGCCTGGGCAATGAGTTCCTCCTGCTGACCATCCTAATTTCCATGCTGGATGTCCTGGAGGATGTCCTGGAGGATGTCCTTCTCCTCTCCCTCAATGGCTAGGCCTTCCATGGCTTGGATCACAAACTATTTGGAGCAGAAGAGTATGATGTTGCTATTGTCATCTCCTCCAGTGCTGTGGTCCACTCTCTGAGACAGAGTGTCTGGCTTCCCCATACTCCAGCCTGGCTTGTGGTGCAGCAAGAAGTCAAAGGTGGCTAAATAGAGGGACCACTGGGCTTGCTGGTGGTTGAGCTTCTTAGCTGTCCAAAAGTATTTGAGGTTCTTGTGATCTGTCCAAACCTTGAATTTATGCTGTGCACCCTCTAGGAAATGCCACCACTCTTCAAAGGACTGGATAATAGGCAGCATCTCCTTGTTGTGGATCTTGTAGTTGCACTCTACTGTGCTCAGGCTCTTGGAGTAAAAGGTCACTGGATGCCACTTCCTATCCTCTCGGGACTGTAGCAATAGAACAGCTCCAGTGGCAAAGTCAGAGCTGTTGGCTTCCACCCAGAAGAGAGAGTTGTTGTCTGGGAAGAGGAGGACCAGTTTGGAGGTGACAGCACACTTGAGAGCATTGAAGGCCATCTGCTCTGGAGGTCCCCAGCTCCAGGTGGTGTCCTTTGTGGTAAGGTTGAATAGAGAGTGGGCATGATGCAAGAAGTCCTGGATGAACCTCTGGTAGAAGTTAGTGAAGCCTAGGAAGGGTTGCACTTTCTTTTTGTTCTTGGGCTCTAGCCACTCCATGACACCTGCCACCTTCACCAGATCCATCTCTGCAGCTCTGTGCAAGATGATCAGCCTGAGATACTCAATCTGGGTCTGCTCAAACTCACACTTCTCCAGTTTGAAATTGAGCTGGTGATGGCAGAGGCATTCTAAGATGAGGTGTGTGATCTGGCAGTGCTCCTCCAGCATTTTGGTGTAGATAAGGATGTTGTCAAGGTATACACACACTATGCCCTTGGTGATGAGGTGGTCCCAGAAGATATTGTTCATCATTGTCTGGAAGGTTGCTGAGCAATTGGTGAGTCCAAAGAACATGACAAGAGGTTTGAACAGTCCCCAGTTGGTCTGAAAGGCAGCCTTCCATTCATCTCCCTCCTGGATGCACACATTGTTGTAGCCCCACTGAATGTCCAGTTGGGTGAAGTACCACACTCCTCAGAGGTTATTGATGAGCTCAAAGATGAGGGGTAGGGGGTAGTGGTTCTTCTTGATCATGGTGTTGAGAACCAGTAGTCCTGGACTGTCACGACCCATTCCCTGGACCCCTGCACATTATCCAATGACTCCCTACTCCCCCAAAACCTCCCCCAATGCCTTGCCAAACTTCCACAGTGCTCCACACCTACTCTGGCTAACTCTGACGCATCTTCAGCTAACTCTGATGGCCCCCTGGCCAACTCTGACATCTTCCCCGCAGTCAGCAATGCTTCCTCTGGATCTCCTGAGCCCCTGGGACCATTCCCCTGCCATGCCTGACCCCATTACACATCATCAACTTGACACCCTGGTTCCTCTGACTTACTTTGAAGTATCATGACAACCTTAGAATGGCCCATGTCACCAATTGATCCCATCAACATATCAATGTGGCCCACCCTCCAATTGTAACTGACACCTGTCGACTCTGTCAAGCTCTGCCAAGCCCTGCCGCCACAGCCAATGTCTCCTGGAGCTCCCCAGTAGTCAGTATATAAGATGTAGAGTAGCTCTTCATACTCTAGTCTTGATATTGCTTAATGTTACCTATGGTCTGATTGTTTCTCTCCTGTGTTTCATGCCCGTGTCCTGTTCTCCTACTCTCAGTCTCCTGGTCTTGTCCCGTCTCTATTCCATTATTGTTTTCATTATCATTTCACATCTCTGCCTGAATCTATTCTTGTTCTCATCTCCATCTTGTCTCGACTCTGTCTCATTTCATTTGACTCCATCTCATTTTGTTCGACTCCATCTCATCTCATTTGATCCATCTGTCCATTGTGTTCCTATCTTTCCCAACCTTTAATGCCTTCATGAACCCTGCAATTACAATTACAAATCCCCGACACTCTTTAACCAACTCCAGACCTTGCTACATGCTTGGCTCCAAACTCTATCTACCTCCATTGATCCCCCATCAAACTCCGGCTCCGCTTCCATCACTTGCATAGCCTCTGACTCCTCTGCACCCACAATACTTGCATATGGACTTATGCCTGAACCCCACCAAGCCTGTCCCCCTTCCTGCAGCTTGTCCCCTACACCTCTGGACATCTCTGGACTTGCTCAGATCAATCTCCACCAACTATCCTTACAAGTCCCCAGTGTTTTAGGACACCTCCAAATGCCCAGTTGTCAGTGCAGGGAATCATGTCTGCCTGGTAAGGACTTGTCCAGTGTAGCTGAGCCCCTATGGTCAGCAGAACCTGACATGGACCAGTTGGAGCAAGCTGTTCTTCTTTTTGATGAAAAAGACCAGAGAAGCCATTGGGAATTTAGGTGAGTGGATGCAACTGGAGTCCAGGTTCTCTTGCAGGAAGGAATCAAGCTCATCCTGCTCTTTGGGCACTAGTGGGTAGACCTTATAGCTCAAGGGCTTAGAATCCAGCATTAATTCAATGGCATGGTCCCACTGTTTGTGCTCCAGGAGGAAGTTAAATGAGGCCTTAGAGAACACATTCTCGAACATATGGAGGTACAGAAGCATGACATCCTGGAATCTCTGGAGTGTTGAGTTAGCAGTGAACACCTAGGCCAGCTGCTGGGATGTGGTCTGGCTAGCCCAGATCTCCACAGTGGAGGGCAATGAGCATAAGGTGGTGGCATAGATCCAGTCTCCAACTTCCACTGCCTTGTCTGGGAGCTCTGAGTCATGTATGCCTCCAAACTCCCCTCCTAGTTCCTCCTCTGGGGCCCCAACACTGCTCCAGTCATCTTTGTAGAGGGCCTCTCTATGAGGAACACCAGGGGCAGGGGGTCCAGAAGGTCTAGATCTGCAAAGGAAAGATGGCCAGTGTGGCATGCCTGGATAGCCATATATTCTTGAACTTCAGCCCAGTGCTCTTCTCTGACCTTGGTGGCACAGGCAGAGCACCTCCAGGGGCATCAGCTCATAGTTACCTTGCCCAAGCCCAGTCTACTTCAGGGTTGTGCTCCTGGAGCTATGTGAAACCAACAATCATGTCCTGCTTGCCTAAACTGGTGACAGCAAAGACTGCATGCTTGGTTTGATTCCAATAGCAGAGGATGAGGTCTACTACAAAGCTGATGGTGCCAGCTTTGTTGGGTGTTCCATCAATGTTGAACACTGGAATGGGTTGGGGAAGTGGCTGCATATTCAGGCCATGGCACTTCATGAACTCTGAGTCTAGGAACAGTCCCATTGCTCCACTGTCCAGAAGGACAGTGACTCCATGATTTTACTGGGTGTCCATGGTCTCAATTTCTACATTGAGGCACAATGAGTTGGCAGATAGGCTCAAGGCCACTATGTACTGCTGGGGCAGTTGGTGCTCCTGGGCAGGGCAGCACTGACAGAGTCTAGCTGGGATTGGGGGGCTTTGTAAGGGCAACCCCTGAGAGTGGCAGCTCAATCACACAGCCAGCAGAAGGGAATCCAAAGTATATTAGCAAGTAAGTAGACAACAATACAACAGTAACTAATCACCTAGCAGAGGGGAAGAGAACAAGTTCAAGGATTCCTGCTGCTCAGTGCAGCACATCAGCAGGCAGCAGAGGCATGGGAATGACTTTACAGAAGGCTGGAGCTAGCCCTAACCCTAGGAGAGTGATTGATGAGGTAATGCAGGAAGTTCTGGGGGTCTCAAGAGATCTTTGGGAGTTGGGAACAAGCTGCAGAGGTCTAGAATGGGCTGCAGAGGTTGTGGAACAAGCCATGGAGGCCAGAAATGGAAGTCCCTTGACAGTTGACTTAAGTACAACCATTTATTATTCTTTTTATTTTGTTGTTTTATAATTACTCATTCCCTGATATGTTATGACACTATGGATAGTGTCCATGTTTGCTAATCTTTGTAGGAACTTTATATTTTAATATAAAGGTACTTATGGTACACAAAACTTTTACTCTCAGTGTCTCACCTTTGTGTCAACTCTGAGAGTACATTGTAATACTTACATATTTGTCTCACTTACTTATGTATAATCCTGTAGTTAACAACTTGTTGTTGCTCTACAGGTACATAAATATATTCAGTGTCTCACCTTTGTGTTGACTCTGAAATAAACAACTCATCATTGCTCTACAGGTTATGGGCCCCAGTTTTTGCTTAGTTCCCTGTGCATCAAACACTACAACACAAATGAAAACTCAGCACACTCACTAGCAATATATACACTCACTACCAGTATACTCACTACCATATCCAACAACAACCCCTCTCTTTGTCTCACAGTTTTGGCCATCATTCCACCAGTTCCTCTGGAACAAAATAAACACTGCCAACTAGGCCTACTCCAAGCATGCCAACACTTGACATGAAACCACCCCTGACTAGAATCATGGCACTCTGATGTCGCTTGACTGGCATAACCTTAAGGCATGGAGACCCTCTATCAAGCTTGATCACAAGCAGCTCAGCCTCTTCAAGATCCTCTAGAAAGTCTTGACTCATGCATATAAGCTTGACCTACCTCCAGGTTTGAAGGGCCTCCACCCAGTCTTCCAAATCTGCCTCCTCAAGAAGTATACTCTGCACCCCTTCCCTGGACAGTGCCCTAGCCAACCCCCACCTGTTGAAGTCAAGGACAAGTACCACTATGAGGTTGACCACATCCTTGACTCCTGTTTCATCTGTGGCTGACCCCACTACCTGGTCCATTAGAAGAGCTATGGATCTGAAGACAACACCTGAGAACCCTGGAAAAACCTCTCCACTGCCCCTGCTGATATCTGGGACTTCCCACTGACAACACCTCACCAAGCCCTAGGACCCCTGAAATTAGTACTTACAGATGGCAGTAGTGGGTATAACCCCTGCTTCTGGATTCATTAGGGATTCAACTCCCACCAGAAACCCCTGTGTGTTTTATTCATCCTTCTTTCACATGTTCTAAAAGTGTTTCTTTTTCATATCAGCCAAACAAGAAGTCAACATAAAAAAGTTATGATACAAGCTATAAGTACATAATATTACATAACAAGAGTGTGCAAGTGGTCCAAGATAGGCAAGAAAAGATGATGCCTGAGCCACCTCATCCCTGTTCCCCCTCTGGAATTTCCCTCTTTATCCCTACAGCTGCCAAATCCACCTCCATCTGCATCACTACCACAGCCAAAGTCTCTGGATAGCCTGGTAGGGCCTCTTCCACCTCTGCAGCCACCTCCCAGCATGCCCCCAGAACCACTACATTCCATTACCAGTGTTCTGCCAAAAATCACCCCATCTGCACCACTGTCTGCCCCAACTCTGTAGGAAGGTCTCCAGGCATCCACACCAATTTGTCCTTGACCAATATGAGCACAGCCAATGCTCTGTCCAGGAGAATCCTGTGCTCCTGGACCCAGTCTGTCAAACCACCTCAGTAAGGCTGGAATGGGAAGAAAGAGAACTTTATGCATCATGCCTTCCCAATCCAGATGTTGCTTCATTGGCCAGCCACTCTTGTCTCCTCCCAGCCTCTGCCTCTGCCCAAGACACTCCAGCTTCTGATGCCCCCTGCCACTTCTCTATCTCTTCTGCTACCCATGCCTCCAACTGCCCTAGCCATTCCCACAGCCTCCAAACCTCCAAGGCCTGCTTGGTCCCTCTGCACTGCATCCCTGCCTCCATATGCTATGTTCCATTCTTTGCCCATCTTCCAGAACTTCTCTTTGCATGCTGCCAGCTGTGCCACCAGCTTCTACACTCAACAGTATAAAGATGACTTGACACTTAACAATGCCTGGCTGGAGATGCCTCTGGAGAGAGAGGAGGGGGAAGGGCATTGGGCAATGAGGAAACTTGAGAAAGTCTGGGTAGACTTAACAGGGCAAGCAGCAATCACATCATGCACTGGGAATAATTATGTTAGATTCCTCTGAAAACAAAAAATGACAGATTTGATGAGCTAAAAGCTTGGATACTAGCATGCAAAAATGAGACTGGGCTTTGCCTGAAGATACTTCAGACTGGTCAAGATGGTGAATTCAATGGGGAAGCTCACAAGGACTGGTACAAGCAAAAAGAAATAGTACTGGAAGTCAGAGCCCCATATACCTCAGCCCACATTGGTTGAGTAGAGCATATGCATCAGACACTCAGAGGAAAGGCATGAGTAATGAGGATAACAGCAAAGTGCCCCCCATACTTGTGGGATGAATTTTATTTGACCACTGCCCATCTCCATGGTGAGACCAAGACATCAGCTGTTCACAATGTTACCCTGGATGAGCTATGGTATGAGAAGAAACCAAACTACTCCTACGTATGTGAGATTGGCTGTCAAGCCTTTGTATTGATCCAGAACAGGCATAATCCTAAGATATATGAATGATCTGTTGAATGTGTGTTAATCAGTTATGACCATGAACTCAAAGGCTTACTGTTGCTATGATTGAGCTGCAAAGAAGGTGTATAGTTCATACCATCTGTGTCTCATCGAGAGCCATAACAATCTCCAAATTCCCACTGGGGATGAACAAGCCACTATCCCACCCAAGGCCCAGTTGGACTTCTCAAAGATCAACTTGATCAAAAAGAATGCCACTGACAGACCAATATCCACTGCCCATGATGATGATGATAGCCCACTCATTATCCCAGAACCTGTCCTCAACACCACCCCAGATGTGAGGCACACTGAACAGGTTGACAAAGACAAACTGGTGGACACACTGCAAATCCAAGTTCCAAAAGAACCATAGTCCCAACCAAGAAGGTGAACCAAGGAGAGTGTGAGGAGACTTGCACCAAAAAAGCCATCAGAGAATCAAGGGAGGCTGGGGAACAAATCAGAATTGAGTGGATTGAATGCAGGAAAGCTGTTGAGAGGACAGAAGCAGAAGATGATGTCAGAGTCAAACAGGAACCCAATCTAGATCATATCTTGGCAGCACTTGACATGATCGGAGGCCCACTGGACCTGAACCTGGAAGCAGATTTGGAGGCACCAAGAAACTGGGAGGAGGCTAAGAACTCACCTGATGGTCCACAGTGGGAGGAATCATACTGGGATGAGCTGAACTCACTGAAGGAGATGGGCATGTGGACTTTGATACCTCATGAGGAGGTTCCCCAAGGACATCAAATCCTCAAAGGCAGGCCAGTATTCACAATCAAATGCAATGAAAATAGTAAAATTACAAGGTTCAAGACATGTCATGTCGTTCAAGAATTTAATCAGATCTACAGCAAAGATTACACCAAAACCACCTCACCAACAGCATGTGCAGAATCCTGAAGAATTCTGCTGCACATGGTGGCAACCCTAGGATGGGATGCAAATTAAATTGACATGAAGACAGCCTTCCTAAATGGGATCTTACCAAAGGAGGAGACAGTGTTCATGGAACAACCAAAGGGGTTCGAGGAAGAAGGGAAGGAACAATGGGTATGCAAACTGGAAAAGGGTCTTTATGGGATGAAACAAGCTGAGAGAATATGGAATAAGACATTGGATGGACAGATGAAAAGGTGGGGGTTTACACAATTGGAATGCGAGGCCTGCATATACTATTGAAAGAACAACACGGGCATGGTAATTGCAGGTGTACACGTCAACAACTTCTTGGCAATCGTGAGCACCAAGGCAGCAAATGAGGAATTCAAAAAGGAAATAGCTAGCATGTGGACAATAGCAGATTTAGGAACACCCAAACATATACTGGGTATCAGTGTCAGCTGGGACTGGGAAAATTATCAAGTCCACTTATCGCAAACAGTATTGATTGACAAAGCTTGTCCAGCAATTTGGCCAATCGGATGCAAACCCTGTATTGAACCAGGAATGAAACTGAGACGAGTTGACCTTTCGAAGCTACCCCAAAGTGAGCGCGACAAGATAGCACGAATTCCGTACAGGCGGCTGGTTGGGGGCCTGTCATGGTCAGCTGTGTCGACTCACCCTGATATACAATGCACGGTTCAACAACTATCACAATACCTAGATTGCTGCACCCAGACACACTGGAATGCCGCAATCCGAACACTATGATACCTAAAAGGCACTCGGACACTAGGACTGCTACTCGGTGGACAACAATAAATGACTCTAGTAGGGTTCACAGACTCGGATTGGGCAAACTGTCTCAATACAAGGAGGATTGTTGGAGGATATACATGGTTGCTAGGGTCCGGGGCAATATCGTGGTCAACTCGGAAACAATGGACCGTGGCAGCCTCTTCATGTGAAGCAGAATACATGGCGGCATTCGAGGCCGCGAAGGAATGTATCTGGCCATGAACACTCCTAACTGCCCTCGACTACACACCTACGACAGCCACAACAATACTTTGCGACAACAATCCCCGCAATAAACCTATCCGAAGACCTGATGCTCCACCAACGTGTGAAACACGTTGATATCAAATACCACTTCCTGAGGGAACGTGTCGCGTCGAAGGAGATCATTATAAAATATATCAACACCAAACACAACGTTGCTGACATGTTTACGAAGGCGCTACCGGCCCCACAATTCACAAAGTTACGGGAGCTATTTGGAATGGCACAGGATCCCGCGTGAGGAGGAGCAGAACACTCACGGTGAGGAGGAGTGTTGCGATCTGACGCGTAGGGACACTGTGAGCACTGACGGCGGGGGGCCAAAGAATACGGAACAATGACAGGGCCACCAGGGCCAGAAAGGAACAATTGAACAATGGCAAGAAATTACATATATACGCCAGACGGACTAGTAGCACCCTCAGTCGATTGCACAGAGACTGAGGGTGAGTAGACTAACTTATCTCACACGCTTCGGACACAATACTTACGCATACCATAGATTTAGACTTACGTCGTGTTTATCAGGTATGCGAAATAGAGTCGATTGTATAGAGACTGAGGATTTAGTGTTTATCAGGTTTTGACTTCTAACACCTTTTGGTGTATTCCCCAGTACAATCACGCACCTTAATATATTTTCCGACATACACATCCCGAAGATACTATATTTCTTTCCCAATATCATCGATCTGACATGGCAGGGCAATGACATGCGCAAGGAAATATTGCCGTTCTGGAAACCACACAATGCCCTTCGGCGCATAACACTCGTTATTTATTGGGGTTGGGAAAGCTCCAATCTTATGATTTTAAGTCCCCTGCGGAAGGTATTAAATGCAGTGAAGGATGGATGGTTATTGTGCTTGAGCGAGATTGTTCTTGGATGGCGATATGGAACAGTGGAGAATATACCATCTCCACTTGAGGAGTGCGAACAGTTGGGTATAAAAATTAGCGTGACCGAGGCAACTTTAGTGGATCTGCATAGTTGGTGTTGATTTGTAGAGGACACATTTCCTTTCTGAACATGTTCCCATTGGCATTGTACTATGCTCGTTCAAACTACCATGGTGAGAATATGACAAGTGGCTTGTTTTCCATTAGTCTTCAACTGGGACGCCAAACGATCAAGTGCACTATGTCGGTCAATTTATAAACCCGTTGTGTCGCAGTGAGATGGTCCGACATTCTCACGGACGCATTTTTGAATGGGCAAGAGTGTGGTCATCTCCTGGATGTCTTGTCTGTCTCTGGCCTTGCCATGTATTTCCAAACTCCTGCCAGCAACCACATGCACAAGCCTCCATTGGTATCAATAAGCAAGAGTCAAATTCGTATACTACGGCTTGGTCGTCTACATTCACGCCCTGAGTGAACATTCATTGAGCAGCCAATGAGGAATGATACACTCACAATGCACCTAAGGGATCCAAAATATTGTGCATGGCACACAAGGCAGCTATCCACCATCATCGCTATTCAACTTTCGAGCAACGTGACTAGCGAAGCTCTCGAACAAAGACCTTTCCTTCCCATATAACCACTGGACATCCATTTGTATCCTGTTCCTGTCTGGCTCCGACCGCAAGACAATGGAGCATACAAATTCCGGAGAACAATCGCCCTCACTGACAACGTTACCGTTAGCAGCCTTCTCTTGCTGTCGCTTGCGCTTCCGTCGTGCGCCACGCGACCATGTATCGCACGTTACAGAGACAACGTAGCTCGACAACGAACCCTCAGGGTTAGCTCCGTCGTCAGGTGTGAAAGTGGCGTCCTCCACGCTGCGCAAGACCTTCTCCAGGCATCCGAGAGCATCATTCTCACCCATGACAATGTCAAATTTGAGGGTGTTACGCGGAGGCAGAAGACGCTGGAGCGTCGGATTGGGGTTTGCGATACGAGCTATGTTCTGTACAGGAATTAGTAATATTGAGATGTGGAGAGCGCAAGGATCTACATCACTCAGCCTCCACCCATCAACACACCATCCAACTGCCCAGCGCCTCGTCTGGCCCTGTACAAATTCTGTGATGGCGTAGTTCGTTATCTACGTCACATTTCCTGCATGAGATACTAAAGTTGAGAAGCTAGAAACCGTAAGACTCACCCCCAGTTCCTTGAAGACTCTAACCACTTCGACTACCGAGCCCATTTGACCCAGCATAGAAGTGTACCAACGTGGTCCCAGATACGAAAATTTGCGCGACGATGTAGTGGGCTGTTTGTCCGCTGGTAGCGTAGTTCCTTTCCCAATGCGCCGTATTTTCCCCATCTTCTCATCGTCGTCATCATTATCCCACGTGTGATTCACACCCACCTCTTTACGGCCATACACAGACTCACGAACCATTGCACTAACAAAATGAACCTCCCCGCCAGGTGTAATCATCTCCACTGGTGCACCCGTGCATACCTACTTGATGGATCAATCATAGAGAAATAGATTTGTAGATGGGAACTGCGCACTCCGAAGGGACTACGCTCTTTCCGCGCCTCGCTGTCTGTGATTTCCGCTGCACTGCTGTAGAATGGTGGGTTGCACATCGTGAATTGTATTTCTATCTCGTCCTTCGTTGTCGGTGTATCTGAGCTAAGTAAATGAACATGAGGACGGAAAAGAAAACTTGAAATCAAAGGACGTACCCAGACTCACTCGTAATTCGTTCAATCATGCGTCCACCAAACAGACGATCAAACTCGAAACGTGGTCCATCTTCGTTGGTGTCAGCTTCCACTCTTACGACGTAGATGCGATCGGACAGCCTGTTGGCACGTATGTTCCTTTGAGCATGAGCGTATGACAGATCATCCAGCTCTGAAATACGCATGCAATAAGCTCAGAATCAAAATGCAAAAAATTTGATCTCAACCTGTAGCAGAAAACATCCAGGTCGGCTCCAGTGAACACGCTAGCAGGGGATATATCGCAGACGCGCCTGTTCCTCTAAGATTCCCAGGTCATGAAGGAAACGCGCCATGGCCGACAGCTGATGACGACGCACATATCTAACCCGCGAACTGTACATGTAGTTCTTCCTCTGAATACAATTGGCAAAGTACGCTGGAGCTCCGTGACGATATCTTGAATCCAGAGTACATAATTGAGTCTATCGGATGTTGAAAGAATATGAGTACTTCTCTAGGGGTTGGAAATACCTGTTGGGGACCTATCAATGACGGTCAGAATATGTCACTCGGTATTTGGCGAGGGGACATACGGGAGGGCACAATCGATCCTTTGGAAGCTGCAGCTCGAGGCCAAAGTCGCGTTTTAGTAGAGCTTGAGTAAGACATCTCAAGCAATTGTGAGCCCAGCGTATAAGGGAGACTGAAAGACATGCGTAGAGCATACGGACCTCTGTGCAGCGTCATCGTGGAAGTCGATGGTGCGACCGCGGAGACTGATGGGAGCTGTAAGTCAGGGGCGTGGTAGAAGTAGATGGGCGTATGGACAACGAACTGTTGTGAGAGGGGAGGATAAGAACGTGCGAGGACTTCAAAGTCGAGCAAGCTCGTGTAGACGTTACGAGAGTGCATCCATTGGACGGAGCAATCCTGATTGTGATATACTATCGCTCCTCAGAGAGTCACAAATTTGTCACACTCTCACTTCAAGCTCCGCTCGGAGTATGCCATGCAGCGCCATAATTAATACACGAGCTATGGGCCTGTATCTCTTGAGACCCAACCTCACTTCATTTGGTTAGGTGCTTGTTATTTTGACTCAATGCTCGAATCCAGACCTAACCTCACTCCATTTGGCTAGGTCTTAGAATTTGTTAACTCAGTATCCCCTTGTCCATATGAGGTTGGGGATTCTGTCTTTATGCGTTGGGATCTACAGTAGCTCTAACTTCACTTTGCTTTGTTAACCCAAGCCTTTTCCAGTTAGGTCTTTGATTTTACTTGTAAGAGTTTAATTAAGTGATTAAAATTGTCACATAAATGGGGCTCCTTAACTTCTATGCAAACAGGGGTCTTTAAATTCTTTCAATGGTTCTCAGGAAAGTAGCCAGCATACAGCAGTCAACAATCCAATCTCTCCAAACATACTTATATGTTATAGTAGTGAGCAAAAGACATCCCATTCAAGCCCTCAACAGAGGACTATCTACTTTACACATTTTATATCAATTGATAGGTTGCATCTGTCAATATTTACTTGTACTTATTCTTTCTGTCTTCTCAATCTTGTTCCATCTCAAAGCAATGTGTAATTCTCTTCACCAGTGGTTCCATTTGGATAATAAATCAAATGTGCCATCCTTTTCCAGAAGTTGCAATAATGTAGGTTGTCAGGATCCCTTGACCCTAAGGGGCTCCCACAGAGCAAAAGAACTACCTAGGCAGACTTGATAGCCAACAAGTATGTGGTTGAGTTTAGAAATAAGAGAACTGGGAAAGATAAACCTGGAAACTGATAGATTGAAGAGAAAGAGACAGAAGGATGAACACAAGTAAAAAGCAGACACAGTAGGTAATCCTAAGACTGGAATGTAGCTACAGGCTAGGGGACCTTATATAGCTGAGGTATGACAGGACAGGACTATAAGCACATTTATTGAAACAAAAAGACCTAAGTCAGCATGGTAAGAGATAAGGAGAAAAGCTCCATTTATCTGACAATCTTGATAAACTATCCCATATTACTGAAAGTCAAAGGCAACAAACTGGTATTCAAAGTAGACTCCAACAGTACTGATTCTGATGACTTGTCATGTAAAAAAAGTATTATATCTCCAGAACACATCAATACTTGTGGATGTGCCACTGTTTCAATAATAAAATCTCCTAATCTTTTCTTAGACTTCAGAAAGAGTGATAGATAGTTGTCTTGTGGGCATAACTACAGTTTATAATGAACCTTTTGAGAGATGTATGTTCTTGCTGATAGCTTTGAACTTGAAGATGTGTATTTCTATAGTGTTTACAGTGATGAAGTCCAACCTTTTCTGCTCTCAATTGACACTTGACTACTGTCAGGACCCATACCATTTCCCCCTTCCCTTCACCATTATCCAACCTCAGATTCTACACAGTTCCTCTCTGAATCTCAGCCACACCCCCAGATCTCAGCCACAGTCCTGTTTCAGCCACATCCAGGTTTCAGCCACCTCTAGGACCACTTTTCCTGTTCCAGATCATTTCCACAGGTCCAGATCACTTCCACCTGTCCCTGATCACTTCCACCTGTCCAAGATCACTTCCACAGGTTCTAGATCACTTCCACCTGTCCCTGATTACTTCCACCTGTCCCTGATCACTTCCACCTGTCCCAGATTACTTCCAGGATTGCTTCCCTTGTTCCAGATCACTTTCTCATGACTTAGATCACTTTCACCTGACTCAGATTACTTCCACCTGACTTGTGTCACTTCCACTTGTGTTAGATCACTCCCACCTGACTTAGATCACTTCCAGCTTCCCTTTTGGTAGTGTCCTACACTTTGTTTGCTTAGGGCTTTTGCCTTTTCATCAGTATTCCATGATTTTTGACCTGATTCTTTCTGAAAGTAACATGAGAAGTGGTGATCATGCTCTGATGATCTCTTTCCAATACTCTATCTGATCAAGATTCATTCAGCATCACTCATCTGTTTTCATCAGCTTACTATATTTGAATCAGAAAGTCTGTACTTTACATGTGCCATATCAATACACTAGTTGCATTTATCAATATTTACCTGTAATTATTTTTGCTGCCTTCTTGAGCTTTTTCCAACTCAAAGCAATATTTATTTCTCTTCATCAATAGTTTCATTCTTTATCATATTTATAATTGTGCAACACAAGGGATAGTCTATTTAGACTATGAAGCTTCTTCTGTCCATTCTTCACCTCAAACTCAAGGTGAAAAAATGTGATAATTCCTGCCAAAATCAAAATTGGCATGCAGACCATGTATGTACAGAATATTGCAAATACCACAAAGACAATGACTGCTTCTGCTTCTGCTTGTTCCATCACAAGATTCTTGAAGCCAGCAGTTGGAACAGTAATTAGCAGGATGCAGCAACTCAACCTTGCTCCTGAGCAATGCAAAATGCAGTAAAAACAGGCTGAACTTGAGATTGCAAAAAAACAGACCAAACAAGCTGAACACAGTTGCAACTCTCTCTCAAAATTGCCAACAGTCTAAGGATCCCCAATGCCAGTGTTCAGAAAATTTACTCCAGAACTTCTGGAAACAATGCCCAACAACAACCAAATCCAGAGTCTGATCAAAAGCAGAAAGCCATTGTAAATTGCCTTGATCTCCAGACTCCCAGCATATGACTATGTACAAATATTCCCAAAAAATAGCCCTTGGTCAAAAGTACTTGTGGCCCAAAGATGGGAGGCCTACAATCAGTGGTTGTCTCAGAATAAAGGAAACAATCCAGGGGTCTGGCCACAGTTGTAACAGAGCACCTGTTACCTCCTTAAAACTCTATTTGTAATGCTCATTACCTTATATGTTATATTATAGGGTAGAGTCACATGATGCTACCCATAACTATCCATACTGTAATTATGTAAGGCAGTGCCTTACTTCATACTTTGTAGATTAGAACTCATTGACTAGTTTTGACTTATAAGGTGTGAGCTGTAAGCTGTGCAACCCATAACAGAAATGTTACATTTTTTTAAGTCAAACAAGTGCGTACTTGTTTGCAGAGTGAGAAGCCAAACTTCTGAAAGAGAAGTTCACTGCCACAGATTACAATTAGAATGTTAAAATTTTAATGTTTGCCTTCCACAATGAGCACAGTAGTGACCATGGAAGGTCAGGTGGTTGGGCCTAGGTCCAAACTAGGGTTTGATGAAACAGTGCAAGCTGGTCCACATGAACCAGCAGATGTTGCCACATCACACCATGGTGTGGGAAGGGAGAGTGGAGTGATGCCAGGAGGACTGCTAGCAGTTACTCCTGTTCTACTGTCTTTGAGTGGTCAAATGATCTCCATGATGGAGAGCACTTGGGTACCCTCTGCTCAAATGCACCTGACAGCTGAGCCAGAGGGTGCAGCAGAAGCAGTGAGCAAGAAGAAGATTCCCTTGCATGCATCTACCATGCCACAAGTGGAAGGACTAAAATCCTTTCCTGAGGCTGTGGAAGGTCTTGGTGACTCCTCAATGGTAATTACACCACTAAGGAGTGAGGAAGAACCTCTTCACAGAGCCTGTGGCCTGTCCACTCATGAGTGGGATCTACACTAGGTTTATGCACAGTAGGTCCCTCTGCATTTATTGAGATGATTCCAGAGGATGTCAGAGACACCTTGGATACTGATGGTAAAGTGGACCCAGACAACATCCTCCATAGGAGGGTGTTAGTTTTCTGGCAGAACCAGGTTGAGGTCCCAAAGATCTCAACCTAATAATGCTTAGCTGCTTGAGTAGCTAAGCATATTGCCATTCAGCAGTCCTTGGGTGAGGAAATTATCCCAACCAATCCTGTAAAGTTCATGGAACTTTATATGCTTTTTCTGGCACAGGAGGTATCTGATTACCTCTAGCAAAAGAAGGCAGAGGGTTGTAGGCATTGTCTGCAATGCCATTGCCATTCATAGGTAGGGTTTAATTACTCCCAATATCTCCAATCAATGAAGCATTGACTCTATTAGAAGTGCTGCAGCAGCCTGGAGAGACACCACATGACTACACAGCATAACAGGCTGCAGTGGACCATCAGAGATGGGCTATGTTGGGCACAATTGTGGCTCCTGACCTAGCTTCTACAGAAGCTGGGTTGGTGATTACAATTGAGCAACCTGTAGTGTGCAGAAGAATGGCTGGGTTAATGCATAGAGCATTGACCTGAGAAGACAGAATTGCATTGCAGTGATTCTGCAATGGTGACCTTGAGGACTTTTGGCAGTCCTACATAGATGACTAAGGGGTGGTGTTCCAGGAGAATACCACCTATGATGCATGGCCAGAGCATTATGTTCCACTAGAATGTACTAGGCCCATAAAGAGGGAAGAGCAAGAATCTTACTCTCCCCTAGCAAACAAGCATGTTAGAACTATTAGTAGCCCCAATGCATATCAGGAGCAGACCAACCAAGGAGGGAACACCCCTCCAAGTTGGTCTGGCAATCAAGCAATGGGCAGAGGAGTAGATATCTAATGAGGATTGCCTAGGAGTGATCTTGAGTCCACTCTGCCCTTGACACCTTGTCATGGACTGCTTAGGCCAGGTGGATGTGGTGGAGGACCAGGAAGATGACTGCCTTTTCCTGGTCAAGGACCATCATGACTCCTGGAAGGAGGTCTACCAGATCCTAATGGACTAGGTAATGG
Source organism: Termitomyces sp. 'cryptogamus' (assembly GCA_020091625.1). Taxonomy (NCBI): domain Eukaryota; kingdom Fungi; phylum Basidiomycota; class Agaricomycetes; order Agaricales; family Lyophyllaceae; genus Termitomyces; species Termitomyces sp. 'cryptogamus'. The sequence goes on from JAGYZC010000001.1 coordinate 6,840,936, forward strand.
ACCAGTGGATAATAAGAAGAAGTATTAATAATTATACGGAATCATAACCCATATAAAAACACAACACAAAAAAGTAGGAGCCATAGGACCATAGAATAATTAAGGAGGATAATTAAGGAGAGGGGATTAAATATTAGGTTTTGTATGTTTTTTTCATTACTTTAAATATTTTATATATAAATTAGTAAAAGGTAGTGCTATCATGAAAAGGAAAAGGAAATAAAATTTATTTATTTCTTGATCTAGATATAATAATAGTAGCAAACATAGCTAATAATAATATAACACTTAAAATTATAGAGCTAGTGGGAGGAGGATGACAGTCCTCCCAGAGAGACAGCCACAGCAGTTTTCAATGCCACCAGAACACCATGAATGATTCACCACTTCTGGAGTGGAGGAAGCCCACAAATATCACTACCAGACAATGCATGATCATGTATGGGCAGTGATGGAGCAGATGCTTGCTGTCTGACTGGCAATGCCAGACAGATTCAAACCTAGCAGGAGTGATCCATCAAAGATGATTACCCCATATGCTAGATCTACTAAGTTCAGTGAACTTGAGAACTGGCTAATGAGCATCTGTGTGTTTTTCACAGTAGCATAATATGGTGGAGATGAGCACAAGCAAGAGAAAGTCCTGATTTTAATGGACATCCTTGCTGCAGGTGCCCTGAAATGGTACCTGTGACATGTAATACATGTCAACAGGGCCAAATCCCATTGGAGACTCAAAGATGTGTTCCTCAGATTGTACAATTAGTTCATACAGCCCTCAACAATGCAGGATGCATGCAATGTGTTCTGTGACATGGTGTATGTGGTTGAAGAGGGAGTGCAAGGATTTTATGATGCCTTGCTTGATCATGCTCAAAACATGGCTGTTTTCCCCAATAAATTCACTATTCATAAGCAATTTTTGGAGGGGATACCCTCTGACATGCTTGTGGCTTTGATACATGATGGTGGGCTTGCTCCTGAAGTGAACACTATCAAGGAGTTTGTCTTGGAAGCAAAGGCCCACAAGAATAGCATTAAGTCTGCTGCACTATTTAGAGCACAGCACAAAGAGTCAGTCAGGACAGCAGTTGTTGCTAGCAGCAGCATACTCCTCAAATCTTGGGATTATGCTGGCTAAGCAGACAGAGGTGGTTGGACATCATGCCTGTCCACAACTGTCTAAGTTGGCAAAGAGGCCTGCTATATGCATGACCTCAAGACCTTTGCAACTGTGAGTCAGTTTGGCCTCAGGGCCTTCCTGACCTGTGGGTGCAACACAGGCAGCAAGACCATCTTGCTACAGAGAAGAATGTGGTGGCCATTGCATCTGGCTGACCAGGCAAGGATGCTGGATGATCAACTAACTGTTATAAGTGCCAAAAGGTTGGGCATTTTGCCTGCAAATGCAGAGCACTGGCAAATCCAGTGCTGCAAATGTTTGTGAAAGCAGCATATACAGCTGCTCCCTCAGATGTGGGAGATGCTAACAATGAGCAGGAGAAAGAGCCTGCTGAGGCTAACAAGGAGAATGCAGCTGAGTCCAAATGAACTCAGGAGAATGAGGAGGAGTATGTCAAATTGGAGATGTTGATGTGCTCCTATACTGCCTAGCTGCCATGCAGGAAACCAAAAGGAAGACCTAAACACTAGCAACTGGATAGGATAGCTGGAAATAGGAAGTTTATAAGGGGGGCAAGTCAGTAACTGTTCTAGAGAATGAGAGCAAATGGGTTGTGAGTGAATGGAGAATCAAAGTGAGGAATGTTGCTAGCACTAGCTGAACTCACTAGATAGTAATGAAAGGTCACTAGATAGGGGAACAAAGAAGGAACAAGGCAAAAGAGTCAATAAGTAAGGGACTAGCAATAGAAATGGAGTTGGGAATAAAGAGTGAAGGGAAGTAAAATGTAATGAAAGAAGAATGCAAACTAGGTGCTAGCCATACTCACTAGCATCACTAAGTTGAAATAATGCTAAGAGTGCCCACAGTTGGCACCCACACTAAATCAAAGTCAAAGTTGTCAAGACTGTCACTAAGTTGTTGGCAATGACAAGAGAAAGAGCAATAAGAGATCTAAAGCTAGTAAGCTTAGAGCTAATGAGGGGGGAATGGTACTCTGTTTGTTGTTTTTGGCTCTATGTACAGACAGTATTTATACTATTTGTAAGTATAGTAGTAAAAAGGAGGTATTAGTTGCCACCAGCAACAGTGTCTACCAAAGTGACCCTGATACATACCAAGTGTCAGTATAGTAACCAAGTAAAAGTACATGATGTTGATACAATGCATAAAAATTGTCAATCACAAGAAAAGAGCATTTCCAACATCAATACCTAAAGTGTAGATGCCAGTCAAGTATGTTTATAAGCTTGACAAGAAAAATGATAAGTAAGAAATCACACAACTGTCAATATATCCCTTTTTAGAGAGGAGGCTGTGTTGTCACCAGATAATGTTGCTAGCAGTCATTGCTAAGGAGGGTTCTCAACTTTGTCTTTCTAGATCCAGAGTCCAGACTCCATGTGATGCAGCTCATGATCCATAAGTCTTGTGGTCACTAAAATCCCATGCAAAGGCTACATTGAGTCTCATGATTGCTTAAATCCCATGCCATGGCTACATCATTCCAGACCTTGGGGCTAGACTCCACATAATAAGTATCATGACTTGTGCCAGGTCATGTACAATATAATCAGCTGCCATCCAATTAGAAATGCCAAAAACAGTGCTCAGTGACAAATGGGTCTTATCATCCTCCTCTATGCTGAAATCCTGACTGCCCTCAGTCAACCCAAAGTTCTATGGTTGCTTGCATGGTCCATATGCAGCTAGCAATTCAGCTGGACTTTATCAGTTCTCCTCCATCTCCTTATCTCTTAGCCTCCTTTGAGCAATCTAAATCTTATTGCCATGTCTTCTAATCTTGCTCCCCAACTCAAGAAGTGTGCCATTGCCCAGGCTTTCCTTAATTGGGTCAACCAGCTTCTGTTTGTCACATATTCATCATTGGTGACAAACCCTCACTTAGCAGTCACTGCTATCTTCAAGATTTGGCTCTGCTAGTTTGAGATGGCTGGAAGTGGAATGGAGTGGGCAGAGTTAGCAGTTGTTGACAAGGAATGTCAGCAGCTGTATGAGAAGTACAGGGAGGAGGGCTGGATAAGGGAGTTTGATAAGCATTTTGTAAGTCTTCTTCTTAGCTTCCTAGTGACATAGCTAATGCTTTTGCTAGGTGTCACGACCCATTCACTGGACCCCTGTACATCACCCAACAAACCCCTGTCCCTCCAGAACCTCCCCCAACACTCTGTTGAACTTTCCCAGCACTCCACGCCTACTCTGGCTAACTCCAACACATCCTCGGCTAACTCCAACACATTCTTGGCTAACTCTGACAGCCCCCCTGGCCAACTCCAATGTCTTCCCTGCAGCTGCTGGCACTTCCCCTGGATCTCCTGAGCCCCTGGGACCACTCTCCCACCATGCCTGACCCCGTTACACGTCATTGACTGAACACCCTGGCTCCTCTGACTTACCTTGGAGTATCACAACAACCTCAGAATGGACCACGTCAACAATTAATCCCATCAACATATCAACGTGGCCCACCCTCTGGTCATAACCGACACCCATCGACTCCGTTGAGCTCCGCCAAGCCCCACCCCCACAGCCGATGTTTCTGGAGCTCTCCAGTAGTCAGTATATAAGACATAGAGTAGCTCTTTGTACTCTAGTCTTGAGATTACCTGCCTTACCTGATGTGTTTCTGATTGTTTCTTCTCGTGTTTTGCATTCCATATCTCATTTTCCTTATTCTCAGTCTCCCGGTCTTGTCTTGTCTCTATTCTGTTATCATTTTGTTATTGTTCCATGTCTCTGCCTGAATCTATTCTCATTCTTGTCTTGTCTTCATCTCATTTTGTTCGACTCCATCTCATCCTGTTTGATTCTGTCTATTATGTTCAAGTCCTCTGGACCATAACACCCTCACAAACTCTGCAATTACAATTACAAACCTCCAACACTCTTTCACCAACTCCAGACCTTGCTACACACTCAGCTCTGAACCCTATCAGTCCTTGTTGATCCCCCATCAGAACTCTGGCTCCACTCCCATCATTTGCATATCCTCTGCCCCCTCTGCACCTGCAATATTCACACATGAACTTATGCCTGAACCCTGCCAAGCCCATCCCTCTTCCCTGCAACTCATTCTTTACTCCTCTGGACCTCCCTGAACTTGCTCGGATCAATTCCCACTAACTATCCTCACAAGTCCCCAGTGTTTGGAACACCTCTGAGTGCCCAGTTGTCAGTGCAGGGAATTACGTCTGCCTAATAAGGACTCGCCCAGTGTAGCTGAGCCCCTGTGGTCAGCAGAACCTGACACTAGGCTCCTCTCCCAAAATTGCTCATTGGTTGTTTCTAAATCAATTTGGCAAAACAATCAGTAGCACATAGGTAATATCAAGACTAGAGTATAGGATGCTACTCTATAACTTATATACTAACTACTGGACAGCTCCAGGAGTACTGGGTCTGGCAGCAGGGCTTGTTGGGGCTGTGCAGAGTCAACAGGTGTCAGTTGTAATCAGAGGGCAGGCCACAGTAATATAGTGATAGGATCAATAGAAACACAGGCCACCCCAGAGTTGTTGTGATGCTCTGAAGGTGGTTGGGCAGGTTAGAGTGATGAACTGGTGATGTATGCCAGCATCAGAAAGAGTGGGGAAGGGTTCTAGGGGCTCAGAAGGGGAAAGGAAGTGTTGAAGGCCTGTGGGAAATGCATTAGAGATAGTCAGGGGGCCATTGGAGTTTGCTAAAGAAGTGTTGGAGTTATCTGGAGTGGGTGCTGTGGGTGAACAAAGGTTGGAGGTGTTTGAGGAGGTGTTGAGAAGGAACTCCAGGGAAGCAAGGTGGCTTGGAAAGAGGTCCAAGGTTCTGGAAGCAAGTGATGACAGTCAACAAGGGCCAGGCAGCAGCAGGAGTGGCAGGTCCATATCCAATGTCAGATCTATCACCTTCAGAAATTCTTGAATAGATTTCAGCAATTGATCTGCCAATGCTGGCAGTGGCCTCAGTGGTTCCAGCAAATCCAGTGTCCCTAGCAGGCCCACTGTCCCCAGCAGGTCCTTCATCAAAACCTAGTAGGGTATTGGTGTTGAGTCTGCTATCCCTAGTGGAGCCAGCCCCAAACCAGCCTCAGCTAATCAGAAAGGCTAGCAAAGCACAGATTTCCCAACAAGAATGGAGGAAATACACTGCCTAAACTCCTCCTCATAATCCTCCCCCACCCACCCATTCCAAGTATAAATCAGTTGACTTGAACAAAGACAATGAGAATGACAACAACAATCATTCTAATGACAAGGAACATTGGTGGGGCTAGGAAAGTACCTCATGACAGCACCTCCATGTGCAGGGGCATGGCTCCACCCCTCTTGCTGATACTGTCAAAAGAAGGGGCTCCAGTGTGTTAAGACAAAGAGAGGAACCTCATGCAATGCCTGCTGGCTTGTCTTCAAGAAAATATGCAGTCTTACAAGGGATCACAAAGAAGAGGTCCAGAGAAACAAGGGCAAGAAGGAAAAGAAAGAGAAAGGCAGAGAAAACCAAAGTCTGCCAAGTATGTTGAGGGTAAGTGTCAATTTTGCCAAATTTTGCCAACTGAAATAATTTACTAACAACAGACAGAACCAACAACACCAGTTGCTGGGCCATTGACAATCTGCCTGGCAGATATGCCAGTGATATGCAAGCAGCTACCAGAAAGAGAAGGAGAAAGGAATGGACAGATCTGCTGGTGGCTACTGGGAAGGGGAAGGGGGAAGGAGTGAGTGGATCTGCTGACAACCAGCAGAAAGGAAAAGGGTAAGCAGTGGGCAGACCTGCCCTCCTCCACCAAATCTGTTGAGGCCATCCTTACATGAGCTATGGCAGGGTTGAACTAACAGCTCAATTTCATCAATGAAGGAATTGAGGTTGTATTGGAAGAGATGAGGTCAGGGTTTGTGCTAGCTGAGGAGACAAGGTTTATATAAATGGAGAAGATGCTCTGGCAATACCATACAATGCTTAGAGTGCTTGATGAGCACATAGACAAAATGGACACCAGTGTTGTGGACATCATCACAGTTGACCTCAATAGGACAAAGCAGACTGTTGAAGGTCATGCTGGGCATCTCATGCAGAACAAAGTCAACATTGTTGCTCTCCAGGACATGGTTGACAGCATTCAAAGCCAGCTTCAAATCTCATCTCTCCCCATTCAACTAGCCTCCAGCACTAGCAGCTTACCACCTGTGCTGGCTCCTACTCTGGCACCCATTGCTGAGGCAGAAGAGCCCAACAAGGACAAGGCTCAGCCCAAGGAGAATGAGAGCCAGATGAACCAAGCCACTGCTGTTGATCTGTCCACTGTTGCTGATGACTCCATTCCCATCAGCAACCCCATCACCAGTGTTGCCAATTCCAGTGTTTCCAGCAAGTCTGCCCCACCTGAAGATTCTGCTCTCACAGGTGATATTGGTGCTGGTGTCACCAACTCTGTCATTGTCACTAGGCCTACTGCTGGCATCACTGACTCCATCCTCACCACCAGACCTGCTGCCAGCAATGAATCCACTGTGCCAACTGGTGTTTCTGCCAATGAGCCTGCCATTCCCAGTGGATCCATTTTGGCCAGTTCCATTGCTGCAACTAGGCAATTGATGGATGTGATATGACAGGCCTAGCACCACCTCATGCTTGAGATGAGATTGCACTATGATGCAGCTGCAGTGCCTCCCATGCTACATGACCCCCCACCAAACATACCTGTTCCTCTAGTTATCTAGCAGATAGGCAAAAGGCTGATGAACATGCTGAGGAACCAGTAGCCAAGAAGATGAAGGGGGCATGAAGAGGATGAAAGAAACTGGACTTTGCTGAACTTTTTTGGACTTTTTGAGACTTTCTGCCCTTTACTTTTGTGCTATTTCATGTGCAAAATGAATAATCAAATGAAAATGTATATACAACATCTTGACTCAAATTTAACTAAGCCCACCAAAATAGATTTGTGGTTACATTATTGACTCCTAAAGCTGGCAATAAATCTTGTGTGGAATTTTTTGACTCTTGTAGCTACAGTAACTGATTTGTGGTTAGATTAACATTCTGGAGTATGGTCTATCTGTTACCAGCTCCAGTGGCTTGATCTATGCACTGGCAGTCCCAGTGGTGTAGTCTATCCATTATCAGTATGGTGGAAACTGGCATTACAGAAGAGTACATGGGAAACATAAATATGGTAGCATTACAATAGCAACATTGTGTATTGGTACTGCTCTGTCACTTTGTATTGCTCTTATGTGGCAGCTGCAGGTTTGACTCCTGCAACTGGCAATAGAGGTCACAACCTCATTCTTTTTTTTGACCTTTTGTTGAACATGTGCAAGTTGCATTATTGAACAGAATGCCTCAAATACAAACCTGTCACAATGGCAATGTAGTGTACTGGTACTGTGTTGTCACTTTCTGTCAATCTCATATAGCAGCTTTCAGGTTCAACTTCTGTAACTAGCAATATGTCACAACCTCATTTGTTTTTTAACCTTTTGTTGAACACATGCAAGTTGCATCATTGAACAGGATGCCGCAAATACAAGTCTGTCACAACAGAAATGTGGTGTACTGGTACTGCATTGTCACTTTGTATCAATCTCAAGCAGCAGCTTCAGGTGTGACTCCTATAGTTGCCAAGAATCATTCTGGGACATTGTTTTTGCATTTTCAATACTTAATTTACACAGCATTATTTGTGCTCAATATGACAGCTCTATGGTCTAGTGGAATTGCCTTTGAAGCTTGTAAGCCTTCCATCCCTGCAGGTTCTGGGTTTGACCCCCAGTTCTTGCACTGTCTATCATATTCCATGCCAATTTTTTTATCTTTGTTTAACACCTGCAAATTTTTTTATTGAACCTTATTGGAGCTACTGAGGATTTCTGGAATAACAATATGCTACAAGCAGAAAGGTTGTATCATTGGAAAGTCCTGATGGAAGTAGTGCCAGATATATCTGTCAGGAGCAACAAATAATGAAATCCACCAGAATATGCAGTCTGTTAACCATGCTTGGCCATTCAAACAGATTTGTTGTGAGTACTACTTTTTGTTGGAGTTGTAGATCCCTGGATGTAATGAACTGCATCCTCTTTCAATCTCTCTGCTTGAGATCTCCTTTGTCTCTTTGAGATGATTGGGAGCAGGTCAGGAAATGCCTTGCACTTCTGATGTGCCAGTTGATAAGATGGTGTTGCCTCTGTTTCTGTTTCATGTGTGTCCTCTTCCTGGTTGAGAATTTCAAGAACAGATTTAGGAACTGTATAACAAGGAGACCCATCTGCTGGGCCATTAACTGGAGTTACTAGGTTATTCTATCCTCTTTGTCATAGCTGTTGTATAGTGCCATTGTTGATAATCTCAAGGTCTGGAGATTGGACATGGCTGCAGTGCCAGGTTTGCTGGCCAATGTATATCAAGATCAGAAATAGTGTCAAAGGGGTTCAAGAGCTCAGGAGGAGAAGAGGGAGTGATGGGGTCCATAGGGAGCATGTTGGGGCCCACAGGGAATGTGTTGTGGCCTGCTGGGGAGTTACTGGAGTTTTCTGGGGAAGTTGGAGATATCAATTGGCAGGCAATGGTGATATACTGATGAGAATGCAGGCTGCACCATGGTTGTCAGAAAGTTCTGGACTAGTTGGACAAGTCATAGTGACCAGTGAGTGATGTATGTCAAGATCAAGAATAGTATTGGAGGGGTCCAGAGGCTTGGAAAGAGAAGGGGGAGTGATGGGGTCCATAGGGAGCATGTTGGGGCCTACAGGGAACATGTTGGGGCCTGCTGGAGAGTCACCAGAGTTTACCAGGAAAATATTGGAGATTTCCATGACAGATGCCAGGGTTGGACAAAGATTAGAATAAGTCAAGGGGGTGTCAGTGGATACTCTGGGGAGGTGGAGGTTGCTTGAGGAGAGGTCCAGAGGTTCAAGGATGGGTTGTAACAGCAATGTTCTTGGTATTACTCAGATACTACCTACATACTTAGTTGCTCTAAGAAGATCCATCCAAAAGCCAGAATTATGTTAGTGCAATAGGTAGTGTTCCCTTGGAATACCACTCCTTGATCATCCACATAGGACTGTCCAAAGTCCTCCATATCACTGTTGCAGAATTACTGCAATGCAATTCTGTCTTCCCAGGTCAATGCTCTCTGTATAGACCCAGTGGATCTAGATTACACTATGTGCTGTTTAACAGTAATGACCAACTCTGCTTCTATCAATGCTAGGTAAGTTGCTACAATCATTCCCAATGTAGCCCATCTCTGATGGTCTACAGCAGCCTATCTCACAGCATAATCTTATGGCATTTTGCCAAGCTGTTGTGGCACTTGGAGTAGGATCAATGCTTTATTGACCAGTAATAGTGGAGGCAACTGGTCCCCACCCAAGAATGGTGAAGGTATCACCAAAGATGCCTGGGATCCCTGCACCTTCTTACTCTGGAGGTAGTCCATTACCTCCTGTGCAAGGAAGAGCATGTAAAGTTACATGAACTCTACAGAATTGGTTGAGATTATCCATTCACCTAGCACCTACTGGATCACTATATGCTGAGCTACCTATGCAGCTAAACATTGCTGTGTTGAGGCCTTAGGGACCTCAACCTGACCCTCCCAGAACATCAACACCCTCCTGTGGAGGATGCTGTCTGAGTGTGCTTCACTATCCATATTCAAGGTGCTGTTAGGGGATGTCCCATTCCCCCTCTGTTCTGTTCTTCCTCCTTAGGGTTTTCCTTCATTCTCCTTTGCTTTCCCTGTCTGCTGGTTCTATTTTCAGCCTTTAGGCTGCACTGGTTCTCTCTCTGTAATTTAGACAAGTGTTACCCTTCCACCCAGCCTCTTACCAGACCCCCAGATTGTTTCCTTTATTCTGAGACAACTGCTCATTGCAGGCCTCCCATCTTTGGGCCACAAGTACTTTCAACCAAAGTCTAATCTTTTGGTTATATTTGTATGTGGTCACATGCCAGGAGTCTGTTAATAAAGGCCATTTACAATGGATTTCTGCCTTTTGATCAGACTCTGGATTTAGTTGTTATTGGGTGTTTTTTCCAGAAGCTCTAGAGGAAATTTTCTAAACATTGGCATTGGGGATCCTTAGACTTGTTCTCTTTGGATCTCTCTCTACCAGTTGTGTGATTGAGCCACAGCCTCCAGAGGTTGCCCTTACAGCAGAACAAGTCTCTAGATTTGGTCTGGAAGCTCTCTTTTTGATTGCCTGAGTTTCTATTTGGTTCCTCAAAAGTCTCTCCTCCACCAGTATCTTAGTACCCCCTGTGCTCCTCCTATGACTCACCCAACTCCTCCAGCACCACCTCCCAATGCTTCAAGCCCCCAGAACAATGCCTGGAGTCATTTTCTGTCCCTACAGACACAGGTTTAACTTACCAAAGCTTCCCTTACCCCCCATGCTACCAAATTCACTGAACTCCATCAAACTACCAAAGCAGTGTCCCTCTCCCTCCAGGCCCTCCTGGAAGATCTCCTCCTTGCTCCTACTCCTCCCCCTGGACCTCTAGCAGCTGCAAGAAGGTTTGCTTCTGCACTTAGCTTAAAGCTTTCAGCATTCTGCCTCAAACTTCCTCACCCTGCACTTCCTGATGTATTTGATGGGGACTGTAGAGTTGGAGAACATTTCCTCCAGTCTTGCATCACCTATATCCAGTTGAGTGGTGAAGCCTTCACCTCTGATGCCTTGAAAATTGCCTGGGTTCTCTCTTACATGAAGGCAGGCCAAGCCTCAACCTATGTACTGTGCATTTTTCAATGCCCAGGAGGAGTTGAGAGTTTTTCTGGCTGGATGGAGCTTGAGAAGGAGTTCTGAGCTGAGTTCTTTCCCCTTGACCCTGCCAAGACTGCAGCTCTTTCCCTTTGAGACTAAACCCAGTATGGTCAAGGAAAGTGGCCAATTGATAAGTACATTGACTTGTTCTGCACCTTAGTTGAACAGGCTAGATATCCAGATAGTCTGCAACTCTGCTTAACCTTCCACAATGGACTCCACTCCTCTTTCATGGATTGTATCAACAGTATGGCTGAGGGGCACCCAGATGATGAGCATGTTGACACCTAGTACAAGGTAGCATGTAAGCAGTGGCAGTTGATGGAACTGCAATGGAAGCTGCAGCAGATGCAACCCTTGACCATTCTCTTCCCTTGACCATTCTCTTCCCTTGTGATGGGTTCATCCCCTGAGTTCCCCCTCCTATGCATGCTCCAGCAGCCCCATGACCAGGTGCAACTCTTCCCATTCCATCTCACATTGCTCCTTGCCATGCTCCCTTGCAGTTCCTCCTCCTAGGAGTCCCAATGGATGTTGATGCCTCTCAACAATGATCTGCTACTCCTCTGTTGTGTTGACACTGTGGAAAAGCAGGTCACTTTGCCTCTTATTATAAGGGAGTGGGGAACAAGGAATGAATGAAGTTTATGTGAACTGGAGGACAAATGCAAACTAATTGCTAGCCATAGTTGCTAACATTGCTAAGTCATAACACTAAGGGTGCCCATAGTCAGCACCCATGCTAGATTGAGTACAAGGTCATCAAGACTTGTTGCTAAGTTGTTGGCAATGACAAAAGAGAGCAATAAGAGATCTGAAGCTGGTAAGCTGAGGGCTAATGGGGAGAACAGTACTCTGTTCATTGTCTTGTCTCTATGTACAAACAGTATTGATACTGTTTGTAAGTATAGTATTTAGAAAGAAAATATTAGTTGCTGCCAGTGACAGCATCTACCAAAGTGTCTCTGTTACATACTGAATGTCAGTATAGTGACCAAGCATACATATGCAATGTCAAATAGGTGTGTAAAATTGTAAATCACAAAAAAAGAGCATTTCTGATGTCAATACCTGAAGTGTAGATGCCATTCAAGTATGTTTGTAAGCTTGACAAGAAAAATGATAAGTAAGGAAACACACAGCTTTCAATATATCCTTTTTTATAAAGGAGGCAGTGTTGTTGCCAGATGATGTTGCTAGTGATTGTTACTAAGAAAGGTCTTTGCCTTATTGTTCTAGGTCCAAAGTCCAGACTCCACATGAGGTGGCTTGTGATTCATAAGTCTCATTGTCACTCAAACTCCATGCAAAGGCTACATCATTTGAGACCTTGGGGCTAGATCCCACATGATAGGTGTTGTGACATAGGCAAGGTCATGTACAATATAGTCAGCTGCTGCCCAACCAGAAATGCCAAAAATGATGCTCAGCAACAAGTGGGTCTTATCAATGCCCCCATTGCCTATTGCTAATAATTTTGCTCCCTGTCCATAGAGTCAAATATATCTGTTGCTGCCTTTAATCCTATGTCTGAAATGATAAGCCCATCTCCCCAGCTAAAGGCTCCACTGGAAACACATTTCCTACTCCATGCCACCAGATTCCTGCATGGGAATGCCATCTCCCCTATGACTATATTGTTGCTTCCACCCCTTCCACCAACTCCCTGAGGCTACAGGTAGAAATTGAGACAACAGACACTCAGCAGACCCAAAGTGTGATTGCCCTGCTTGACAGTGGGGCAACAGGCCTCTTCCTTGACACAGACTATGTGCAATGACATTGTCTCACCACTTGCCTCCTATCTTGTCCTATCTTCATGTGCAATGTTGATGGCATGATCAATGAAGCTAGCTCTATTTGCTCTGTGGTGGACCTGTGTAAGGGTGATCTCTGGAGGCTGTGGCCAAGTCACACAACTGGCAGAGGGAGATCCAAAGTCTATTCAGTACTGTATAGGTCTATGGACATAACTACTCACCTGGCAGAGGGAGATCTAAACAGAACAAGTCTAGGGAGCTTCCTGGCCAGGTGTCATGCTTCAGGAAAACCTCTAACCCTAACCCAAAGGTGCAAACTCCAGAAATTGCCATAACTCCAGAGGTTGAACCAAAAATGGAATCCACCATAAACAGCCTCAATCCCTGAACTCACAGCATGTGACCACATGGGAATATGACCAGAGGATAACCCTTGGTTGAAAGTACTTGTCACCAGAAAATGGAAGGATGAGGATGAAAAAAAAGCAGGCTTGGAATAAAGGAAACAAACCAGAGGGTCTGGTATGAACAGTCTCCTGACATCACCCCCCCTCTAGTGTGTGGTGTCTTGATGCACTAGGTAGAAAAAGTTGTGGATTGCCTGATCAACTGCTGAGATATGGTAGATGCCTTGAATTGCCTTTGGTGCATTGGGATGCCTGCAGTAAAAGTTCCAAACCAAAGCTGGTGCCTGTACATTGGCCTATGGTTCCCAAGAGATGTCTTCAATGCCATACCCCTTCCACTTCACCTTGAACTGTAACTTTCCCCAGAACATCCTGCTATCCAGAATTTCCTCCACCTCATACTCCTCATCATTCACTAGGATTGGTGGTGGTGGTGCATTAGGGCAACAGCCAGGGATAAGGTCATCTGTAGCTGGGAATAACTTGACTACATTGAAGACTGGGTGCAGTTGATGCAGGCCTGCAGGGAGCTTGAGCCAGTATGCCAATGACCCCACCTTCCTCTTGACTATAAAGGGTCCAAGATCATGCTATGACAGCTTCTGTGATGGTCTTGTTGTCTTTATGTTAGAACTGCCCAAGTACACACAGTCTCCAGGCTTGTATATAGAAGCTGGTGTCCACCACCAGTCATAGTACCATGCCATGTCCTCCTTTGCTTTCACCAATGCTGCCTTTGCCTCCTCCTGTGCCTTCTCTATCCTGTCCACAAATTTATTTACTGAGTCATTCTTTGAAGGGCATGCTCAAGGTTCAAATCCCATATGAGGATGTCTGCCAGTGTCCAGGAAGAATGAGGTCACCTGAGTGGAAGAGTGAACATGATTGTTATACTGGAACTCAGCATCTGGAAGGAGCTCATCCCATTCATCTTGCCTCTCACTGTAAAACAGGCAAAGATACTGCTCCAGTTCCTGATTAACATGTTCTGTTTGTCCATCTGACTGAGGGTGATAGGCAGTGGTGGTGTGGAGCTTCACTCCAAGCAGATGGTACAGTTCTCAAGTAAATTCTGCCACAAACTGAGAGCCTCAATCAGACACATACTCATCAGACAGACCATAGAGCTTCTAGACATTCTTCCAATACAGAATAGCTGCTCCCATGGCTGAGTAGGTAGTGTGGGTAGGAATGAAGTGGGTTCATTTACCATAAAGGTCCACTACTACTATTACAGCATCATACCCATGAGCATCTGGGAGTTCAACAATGAAGTCCACTGAAGCAATGCTCCAACAAGCAGCTGGAATAGAGAGAGCATGGAGCTGACCCATGGGTGACTGGTGGTGAGGCTTGGTGCAGAGACAGAGGTCACAGGTGCTGGTATAGGTGCCTATGTATTGGGACATCTGATGCCACCAGTAGTTCTGGGATACCAGTTCCAGCATTTTCCATCTACCAGGATGCCCTGCTACATGAGAGTCATGGTGTTGCTCTACAATGCAGTGACAGAGTTCTGATGTTAGGAACATAAATGTGTCCTCAGAAGGTTCAAAGCCCATCTCTGGAGACCTCACTCATCTGCATATACTGACTTAACCCTACTGGCATGTTGTACTCAAAGGGCCTGAGTAGCCTGGGTCACCACATCCTCTTGCATACCCTCTCAATTCCCTTGCTGGATATTCTTGAGGATGTTTACCTTATTCCCTTGGGCCACAATCCCTTCTAGAGCATGAATGGCAAAGAGCTCAGGCTTGAGGAGGATGATGTTGTCATTATCACCTGTCCCAGTACCATGATTAGCTCACCTAAATAATGCATCTGGCTTGCCTATGCTCTGTGCAGGTTTGTTGTGCAGCAAGAAGTTGAAGCTAGCCAGATACAAGGACCATTGAGCTTGGTGTCAATTAAGCTTCTTTGCTATATGGAAGTACTACAGCTTCTTGTGATCTGTCTAGACTTCAAACTTGTGCTGTACACCCTCAAGGAAATGCTACCGTTCTTCAAAGGACCAAATTATGGCAAGCATATTCTTGTTATGAATCTTATAGTTCCATTCTACTGCATTAAGGCTCTTTGAGTAGAAGGCTACAGGATGCCACTTGCCATCCTCCTTGGACTGCTGAGAGAGAACTACTCCCATGGCAAAGTCAGAGCTGTCAGCTTTAACATGGAAGGGATAGTCATCATCAGGAAATAGGAGGACTGGCTTAGAGGTCACTGCTTGCTTGAGAGTGCCCAAGGCAGCTTGCTGTGGGGGGTCCCACTACCATGCTGCATCCTTTACCATGAGGTTGAAGAGGGGGCATGCATGGTGGAAAAAATCCTATATGAACCTTTAGTAGAAGTTGGCAAACCTAAGGAAACTCTGTACTTCCTTCTTGTTCCTTGGCTCAGACCAATCTGTCATGACCCACTCCCAGAACCCCAGACCTTGTTCCCAGCCACCTTGCTTCTCCAAAATTCCTTTCTAACTCCCTCTTTGACTCCCCCAACCTTTGTTCACTCACAGCATCCACTCCAGGTAACTCTGATGCTTCTTCAGCAAACCCCAACAGCTCCTTGTCTAACCCCAACACCTTCCCTGCAGCCTTTGATGCTTTTCCTGCCTCTCTTGAGCCCCTAGGACCCTCCCCCACCATTCCTAATGCTGGTGTGCATCACCAGTTTGTCATCCTAACTTACTCAACTAGCTCTGGAGCATCATGATGACCCCAGGATGGCCTGCATCCCTAACTGATCCCATCATGATTCCATAAGTATATCACTATGGCCTGCTCCTTGATCACAACCAACATCCATTGGCTCCACATGACTCCAACAAGCCCTGCTACTAGACCTGCTATCCTCAGAGCTGTCCCAGTAGTTAGTATATAAGTCATAGAGTAGCATCCTGTACTCTAATCTTGATATTGCCTTACCTGATGTGTTTCTGACTGTTTCTCTCTTGTGTTTCATGTTCCATGTTATGTCTTTCCTTCTCTCAGTCTCCTGGTCTTATCTCAGTCTCCTAGTCTTCTCTTGTCTCTATCTCTGTTATTGTCTTGTTATTATTTTGTATCCTTACTTAAATCTATTTTTGTTCTCATCTCAATCTTGTCTTGACTCCATCTTGTCTTGTTTGACTCCATTCCCTTTATTGTGTTCAAGTCCATTAAACCTTAATGCCATTACAAACCCTGCACTTATGATCATGAAATTCAAACATTCATAAACCAACTCCAGACCTCACTATTTGCTTGGCCTTGAGACCCATCAACATCAATTTATCTCCCATCAAACTCCAGCCCTGCTTCCATCACTTGTATAGCCTCTATTTGCTCCACACTTCCAGTACTCACTTCTGGACTTGTGCCTGACATCCCTTTAAGTTCAAACCATCCCCATACCTTGTTTTAAACTTTCCCAGACTGCCCTGGACTTGTTCAGACCACTCCCCCTTACTTATCCTCACAAGTATCTGAAGTCCAGACTGTCTCTGAATGCTAGGTTATCAGTGCAGGATGTTACTCACCCAGTGTAGCTGACCCCCCATGGTCAGTGGAACCTGACACACTCCACCACACCTGCCACTTCAATGGGGTCCATCATCTTGGCCATTTCATATGAGATAATAAAACCTAGGTACTCCACCTTAGTCTGCTCAAATTCACACTTCTCAGGCTTTAAATAGAGCTGGTGTTGGCAGAGGCATTTTAGGACAATGTATGTGACCCAGCAATGCTTCTTCAAGGTTTTAGTGTAGATGAGAATATTTTCCAGGTACATGCAAACAACACCTTCACCAATCAGATCACAGAAGATGTCATTCATCATAGTCTGAAAGGTGGCCAGGCTATTAATGAGAACAAAGAACATCACCAGAGGTTCAAAGAGTCCATGATTGGTTTGGCATGCTGTGTTCCACTTATCTTCTTCTTTGATGCACATATTGTGGTAGCCCCAATGGACATCCAACTTGGGGAAGTAGTGTGCACCTTAAAGGTTGTTGACAAGTTCAGATATGAGTGGCAAAAGATAGCAATTCTTCACTGTCACTATATTCAAGACTTGATAGTCCTGAACCAGATGAAGAGACTCATCCTTCTTTTTAATGAAGAAAACTGGGGAGGCTATTGGGGACTTAAAGGGTTGTATCTGTCCAGAGCTAAGATTCTCCTATAGGAATGCATTCAGCTCATCCTGCTCATCAGGCATGAGCAGATAAACCTTGCAGCTGGAGGGTTCTGCATTTGTTATCAGCTCAATTGCATGATTCCACTGCTTATGCTTTGGAAGTGAATCAAAGGATGCCTTGGAGAACACATCCTCAAAATTGTAGAGGTGATCAGGAACTATGCTACAAAAAGGCTTGGGCTGAGAGTTTGCTGCAAATGCTTTGGCCAGATGTTAAGAAGTCATCTGACTGGCCCATATCTCTGCCACTATAGGAGGGGGGGCAGAGGGTTGTAGTATAGATCCTATCACCTGCCTCAATAGTTTTGTCTGGAGACTCTGGGTATAGAGCACTGGTAGATTCTCCTTTGCATTCATCTTCCTCCTAAGGGGAGGCTGTGGCTCAATCACACAACTGGCAGAGGGAGATCCAAAGTTTATTCAGTATAGTACAATGTCTACAAGTAGGACTACACACCTGGCAGAGGGAGATCCAAAAAGAACAAGTCTGAAAATCTCCAATGCCAGGGTTCAGAAAATCTACTCCAATCATGTGACCATGCCAAACATGTGCATACCTTGCCATGTGGGTTCTGTGCAGAATGCACATGGCAACTGATCAGGTGACCAAACACATGACCAAACACATGCATTGGCAGTTCCCTGACACAGAGAAGGTGGAGATAATCAGGAATAAGTTGACTCTAAGGTATAAGATCTGATTACTGTAGGCTATAAGAATACACACTTTCCAGTCTGAACACACATCTTGAAATCAGAAAGCCAACATACAGCTATCAGCACTCCAGCCCAAGTATAGCCTCACTTTGTTTGGTTAGGAATTTGATTTTACAATTCAATGTTGGTACCACCTAACATTATGGAATACACATTCCAAGTTAGAGGCTATCAGCAATCAAATCCAAGTCAGATTTATGGTCAAAACATACTGTATGCCATAAACCTATCAAAGTCCTTCAGGAACCACAGTTGCTTAGGGATATATACAGGGCAACCATTCTTCTTTCTAAAAAAAAAGTAGAAACTTTTAAGAGTCAAAAAAACATTTTATGTCACTTCTTTGGCCATTTGTGATTATAAATTCATTGTTCTGAACTTTCTTTGGTAAGAAATACATGCATTGAACATGTTGCTTTCCTAAAGAACAGCCAGAAGTGTTCCTTGAAGAGGTGCATTAAAAGACAGTACATTTTTCATGAGTAAGGCTGAAAATAGTTAAATATTGCCTGAAATATCAAGTCTGGCACCTTTCACACATAGTCAAAGAATGGTTCATATCTATCAAAGTTGTCTACTGTTTTTTTTTGAAAACAATGCATCTAAAGAGCAAGAAACAGGCAAGTCAGATTTTATTACTATAAAAGGGTTTAAATTTGTCAGCACTTGCCAGTGTTGACAAATCTTAGTCAGCACAATCCCAAGGTCATTGCATATAATAGGTGCACAGCCACTTTCCCAGGAGTTGTCCCATATATTATAGACAAGCTATGGTCCATGCTAAAGGCATGAGCCTGTAGCTCTTGCTTTATCCTAGACCCAACCTCACTTCATTCGGTTAGGTCCTCAATATTCTACTCAATGCTTCTCAATGTTAAGTCCCAGACCCAACCTCACTTTGTTCAGTTAGGTCTTTGTATTTCCAACTCAATGCTAAGTCCCAGACCTAACCAAATGAAGTGAGGTTAGGTCCTCAATATTCTATTCAATGCTTC
Source organism: Termitomyces sp. 'cryptogamus' (assembly GCA_020091625.1). Lineage (NCBI taxonomy): Eukaryota > Fungi > Basidiomycota > Agaricomycetes > Agaricales > Lyophyllaceae > Termitomyces > Termitomyces sp. 'cryptogamus'. The sequence goes on from JAGYZC010000001.1 coordinate 6,859,890, forward strand.
ATCTCAGACCTAAACTCACTTTGTTCAGTTACATCCTTGTATTTCAAACTTAATGCTCAGTCCTAGACCCAACCTCACTTCATTTGGTTAGGTCTTTGTATTTTGTTGACTAAGTCTTGCTTTTCTCTTACAATTCAATACACTGAGATTTTATGTATAAACAAATCATGTATCTATATTATATTATTAACAAAATACTACAATGTCCACTGGTATATATTAGAGATGCTGAAGATTATAAAAGTTAGTACTAACCAAGCAATTATTTAAATGGTCACACTTACATTTGTAAACCATTGAGAATATCTATACTACATGGTCCAACTATATACATTACGTGCTGAAGTTCATAGAAGTTAGCAATTTGTTGCCTGAATCCAACAAAAGTCACACTTACATTTGTAAACCATTCAGGATTTCTTGATAGACAATATTTGTAGTCTTTCTTGATGTGTTTTCTAGGTCCAAAATCACTTTGATATGATCTCCTAATGTGCACTGAGAGAGTGCAACATAAAGTTGGCCATGTGCAAAAACTCCTAATCAAAGGTCCAATCCAACATGCTAAACTTGACATCCCCACTGATGATCTGACATCTGAGAACTCTAGTGCTGATGTGGGTGACAATCATTCTTGTCCCATTGCAAGGTCCTTTAGTTGTATCCAGATTTCTGAGAAGCATGACAGGAATACCAATCTTCAGAGCCAATTTAGCCAAAGGAAAATTACTGGCTTTCAAAGAGTTGAGGTATTCCATTGGATACAATGTCAGGTCATTAACATTTCCATCATTAGACATGACAGAGTCTGCACTCTGCATAACCTTCTCTTCTCCTAGATATCTCTGCAGAACCTCTGAGTTGATATCCTCTATATCAGAGTTCTTGCCAGAAAGAATGGTTTGGTCCAGGTAATACTGATCATCTTAATAGTGATTAATATGAGGATAAGTGGAAGAGATTAATCCTTTGATAGAACTGTCATCACAGATCATAGTTGCAGGAAGTTGTACTGTCTCTCCAGGCCCAAGATTTTTTCGAGCACCAACATCTAACAACCATGCTGCATGAGCAGCATTATTGGGAGTCTGATCCAATCTCATGTTTTGAACCAAGTAGTGAACTTGAATCTGATCCCAAAGTCTTCCTCTTTTGAATGAAGCAGCAATCATCTGCTGCCTGAGTCCTTGTTGAATAACTGGAAGAGTTTGCCAAAAATCTCCTCCAAACACCACAGTCACTCCACCAAAAGGCACATCCTTTTCCAGGATGTCTCTGAATCCTTGATCCACAGAGTCAATGGCATTTTTGTGTTGCATTGGGACTTCATCCCAAATGACAACTTTGGTCTGGAGTAAGAGTTGAGACAACTGAGTTCCTCTTTTGATATTGGCAATGGATGTATCTAGAGCAGGAATGGGGATTTTGAACCTTGAATGTGCAGTTCTACCACCCTCCAGCAATAAGGCAGCAATCCCAGATGATGCTACACATAATGCTACATCTCCATTGAACTGAACAGCAGAAGCTAAAGTGTTGCAGACAAATGTTTTGCCACATCCACCTGCACTGTGAATGAATATCATCTTGCCCAAGTTGTTGTCCACAGAGTCCATAACTTCATTGAAGGCCCCCAGTTGTTCACCATTAAACCTGGCCTTGTTTTCATTCACCCTTCTCTTCAACTCCTCAACATCATAATCTGTTTCTTCTTGCAAAAGTCTATTCCCTAAAATTGTTTGATCAGTCCTAGAGTAAATTCTCTATACAATGGCTGGCTTACCTGGAATTACATTCCAAACTTGTTGGGGTTCTGGCATGTTGAGAAAGTCTTGAAGAGTCTTGCCAAAATTCTTCAAGTTGTCATTGATCAGATGAAGGCCATAGTCATAAACATCTTCATTGGTAAAGACTCTATCTCTGTACTGCTGGATATTCTCCAATCTGTGTCTAAGATCATCACAAATAGAGTGCTTGAATTCATTCCATAGAGCTTCTGGAGTGGTAGGAGCACAGTGAAATAGTATAGTGCAAAAGAGCTGTCTAAGAGCTGATCCTGATTGGATTGGAGCAGCTTCAGCAATACATTGCCTCCATTCTGCATCATCTTCCAAAAGGCCAAGGGCCTTGCATGCCTCTTTGTAAGTAGGATAGATGTGACCATTGACTGTCCTAAGGTCAGCCCATGATTTTGCATTCATCACAACTGTCAGGAGCATCCTAAGGTAGAACCTTTCTCTCTGTCTGGGTAAAGCAAAGTACATCCTTCCAATAGCTGTTCCTCTTTGCCTCTCCTTCCAACTTCTTTTAGAAGCTTCATAGACAAACTTGATTGGAAAGCTCTGATAAGTGGTGTTGTTATTAGGAAATCTGGCATTGGCTTCAAACCAAGCAGTAAGTGCAGTCTTGTCTGCATTAGGCCTGGCAGCTACAATCTTCAAAGGTTCATTATCCTGGAAGTAAACTTCATGCTAGCCTTCCAAATGCACAGTTATTGTGATACACAGGAGGATATTCCCCATGCATGTTGAATTCCAAAGATGTGCCAGCAAATTTCAGCTGCAGAAATGTATCTGGCATCTAAGTGTTCTTTAATTTCATCCCTCTAGTCTCCCTGGTCTCTGGCAATTTCCAAAGTGGTCCTATCATGGCCTTTGTAGATGTACTTGTGAATGTATTTGATGGCTTCTACTGAAGCACAGACCTTCACATTAATGTGGCATTGATACTTGGCTGAGAGATAAGGATTGTATGGGACAACATCATGATTGTCATAACAATGACCATTCTTTTCAAAAAAGCACCCATTGTCAGGTGTGGCATATTAAGGATAACCATTTTCCCATACTGAGTAGCTTCTTGAAATTCCTTTGGGTATCTTTTAGAACATTTGCCATCTACCATGCATTTAGCATTGGGTTTGGCAGCTCCACATGGACCATGGACCATGTTAGTAGTAACAACCTAATCACAAACTTAAGTAATGGGATTAAGAATTCAAACAAAGCCAATACCTGATACAAATGAGGCTGAGCAACTGGATCTGGAATTTGAGCTGAGACAATGGAATCTACATCAGCTGCATTCTGTATCCTATGATGATGATGGAAAAAGATCAAGATATGCATATGTGGAAGTCCTCTCTTTTGGAATTCAATAGTATGAACATGAGCCACACAGCTGCCAAAGAGACCCTCTTTGATCTCCTTTACCATAGCATTTTTCCTGAGTTCAAATACTCTGGCAACAATATCTGGTTGATCAGCAGCTGTTTGTTTTTTTCCATTGACTGCAGGTTCCTTCAAGAAAGCTTCTTCAATTTCTGACCACTTTGGATTGAAAGTCATAGTCAAGAAGAGATCAGGTTTTCTAAAATGCCTGCAGATAGCCATAGAGTCCTGGAATAATTGCTGCATTTGTTGTTCCCTTCCAGTATGGGAGGAAGGAAGAATAACACAATGGCTTTGTGGGGTAACTGTCTCATCTCCAGCAGCAGCATCTACTACTCCCTGATAAACCTCAGCTCTGATCTTCTTCTGATTGTGTTGAACCCAATTCAACTTGTTTAGTTCACTTGAAGCCCATGCATCAACAACATATTGTTGAAATAACCTTCCACTCCAGAGTAATGCTGCATTAACTTCTAATGTCCTTCTCTGCAGTCTATATGCATAATATGCAGTTTGAGTGACCTTTGGTGCTCTTTGTTGATTCTCTGGTCCAAAATGAGAGTGAATATTTGTGTGAAATCCTGGCTCTCCAGTAGGAAACATAATGGTATAATGCAATGGAGTATAATATGGGTGCAAATGACTGATCTGCTTCAATTGACCTCCATGCAAATGCAAGACTATATCACAATGATCTGATTGTTCTTCTGAGCCATCTCCAGGAATTACAGCTGCAACCCCCTCCTGTTCATTGGGGTTATTATGGCATCATGGGTCTCCAAAATCAGCTCTCAGTGTGACAGAAAGTCTTTGTAGTTGGCCTTCTGGAACTTCTCTCATAATCTGCCTGGCTTGCTTGTATAAATCAATGAAGGGATTGACTCTAGCAAGCATATCCTGTAAAGAGGCCATTATTTGAAGATGCAACCTGGGATTATCCTGTTGACAAAAAGCCAATTGCTGGTTGTGGTCATAAAAGTAGAGTTGTGCATATACAGGATGATTACCTTCAATAGGAAGCAAGGCACCTGTCAGATGATGGAGTTCTCCATTGATCCTAAAGCTATATGGTCCAGGAGCATTTGTAATGGCATGATCAATTTTGACTCTCAGAGATGTGAATGCAAAGGCTGCATTGTATTGATGGATATATGTTTTAAAAGTGTCAGAGAGAGGATGGTGGCCATAGAGTAAGCTGAGTAGTTCATGTGGAGCATCTTTGAGTCTGGGCAAATTCACTTGGCCTTGTAAGCAGCACATTCCAAACTTTGGATTGTTTCTAGTAGACTTAGTGAGCTTTTCAGCATCAAAATGTAGAGCTTGACAGTGTAGACATATGACTCTCATAGGACCAAGATAATAAGATGGGGGTTCTATCAAGTAAGGCTGCCTTCCTCTGGGAATAGGCTGAACAGGTCCAGGCTCTTATATTTGTGGAATAGGAGGATGAATACGAGGTTCCAGTTGTTCTGCTGGTAGATTATCATCAGGAAGTTCTGCTGGTATATGTCTGGCAGGATCCAAGTCATCTTCATGAGGTATGTCATTTTGAGGACCATGTTCAATAGGATCAACATATTCCAAGTCATCTTCAGGAGGTATGTCATTCTGAGGAGCCAAGCCATTAAATACTTGTTCTCCAAAATCATTCATATTTTCCCTAGGTTCTTCAAAATGTTTAAGAGAGTGAAGCATCATTTCATTGAAGGCTGCATGAATATTTTCCAGTTCAATATCATCTTGAAGAGCAAAACCATTGAAATCTTCTTCTAAACCAGCTATATGTTGGCCCTCCCATAGTTGTAAAATCCAGCCAAAACATTATCAAAAGGCCTATGTTCAGGATCTTGCTCTGCTAATATTTGCTCATGTCTCTCTTGTCTGTGTCTAGCCTCCTCTTGCTAAGCAGCAAGTCTTTGTTCCTCTGCTGATTTCTGATCATATCTTTCTTGTCTTCATCTTGCTTCTTCTTGCTCAGCCAAGAATCTCTGTCTTTCTTGCTCCAATGCAGCTAATGCATCTGATTGTTGAGCAGCAAGCCTCTGTCTATTCTGTTCCTGAGCAATATTTCTTTGTCTTTGTTGCTTTTGAAAAGCTGCTATTGCTTGTTGCTCTTGAGATGCATTATAGTTGGACATCATTTCTTTATAAACAATATCTCCTCTGGCTGAGTTATTCAGTGCAGGATCAGCTTTTCCACTGGAGATATTGTGTACTGGTTGAGGGAGCCCTCTATGTCCAGAAGAAGAGGTAGATGCAACATTAGCAGTAGGAGCAAGGGACATATGTGTTTGATTCTTATGTCTATGCTGATTCCTTCTCAAAACAGGTGCAGCAGGCTTATTCTGAGGAATAGGATTTTGCAATGGAGCATTGCAACCCTCAGGTAAATGTGTTGCAGGAGGTATATATATACTCTGGCCCACAGGAGCATCCAAAGAAAATGGGTCATCAGAGATAGCTGGCAGTCTCATAGGTCTTTCAGAAGATCCAGAAGAAACATCATTTATAGAGGGGGCATTAGTACTCCTACTCTGTGCTATAGAATAAAAATGCAAAGGTGGCACAGGTGATATAGCAGCATTGACCTGTTCAAAATTATGGGAAGAAGTTCTATTACCTTGGTTTGCACATTAATCATCAGGATCAGTTATTTGCAATAATTGTAGTCTACTTTGAGAGTGAGACTGTTGTCTTTGACTCTTAGGAGTACTAAGTAGTTCCTGGGTAGAAGGTGGCCTGAATTTTATCAATAAACAAAGAATCAAAAAATATTCAATAAGTACTCACATAATCAAGGCTTGAAAAGTAGACTGATAAAAAGTATTGGAAGTGGCTGATAAGAAACAATGTTTGATCCTGAATTCAAGCTAATGATGAACCTTATGGATGAGAAAAATAAGGAACACATACCTAGCAACTGTGCAAAACTGAAGGATAACAGCAGTCAAGCACAGAAAGCAGAAATTACCAAATTATCAGTCAAATACAGGCTTCAATAATCAAGAAATATTCTTACCTGAGTGAGAGCCACATATAGAATGGCTCAAATATGATGTGAGGATAAGATCAAAGATTCTACTGAGAGAACATGAAGATTAACTTTTAGCCCAGAAAAAGATATTTACCTTGAAAATAGACAACCAATAGCTGCTTGAAAAAAAACAGATACTGCTCATAAGTTGTAAACATCAGCTGTCAGACAAACCTAGAGAAAGCATACCTGCAAAGCTACTGAATGCACAGAAAAAGAGCCTGATAAAGACTGCAGTGAAGTCTGTTTTCAGTCATGATCAGTCAATAGAAATGACTCTCAGAAAAGAAGTATACATAAGAAATTCAGCTTCTATACACTATCAAAATCAGCCATCAGACAATTAGGCAAAGAAAAGAAGGCCCACCTCAAGGACAGAAAGCTACTCAATGCTAAGAAATAGCCTGATAAAAGATGTAATAGTGAAGATCTGGTTATCAGTTAGATCAGTGATTGGAGATGACACTCAGTAGTAGAGTAATACATGGCCAAGTAAGTGAAGCCTCTTCAGGAAAGTCTATCAAGCCAATCAAAGCCTTTTCTCACAGTATCAAAGCAGAGACAATGTTGGAAGCTTCAGTTTTCAGGAAGAAAGAGAGATTTGGTGCGATGTTTTTGATGTTTATATGATCAATTGATCTTTCCAAGGAACTGGCCAAAAATTTGAAGCCAGCCTACTTACATAATTTTACATAAGCATTACATAAGAATTGATGGAACCCAGTTTCTTAAGGTTCATCATCCCATATAATAGGTGCACAGCCACTTTCCCAGGAGTCATTGCATATACTATAGATTACAGACAGAGAACCAGTGCACCATGAGGGCTGAAACTAGGATCAATAGATAGGGAAAAGGAAGGAGAATGAAGGAAAACCATAATGGGGGGAATCCAACAAGAACTGGAGGAGGAAATGGGACATTCCCTGACAGTCTAGGCAGGCTGACCATGGCACTGGGGCAGGGAATAATGACAACATTGTCCTCCTCAAGCCAGAGCTCTTTTTACTATCCATGCTCTAAAAGGGATTGTGGTCCAAGGGGATGAGGCAAACATCCTCAGAGACATCTGAAGAGGGAACCAAGAGGGTGCACAAAAGGGATGCAGTTGCTCAGGCTGTGCAGGCTGTATGCACTTGATGAGCAAGTGGAGTTCAGTCCATGCATGCAGATGAGTAGGGTCTTCAGGAGGCATCTATATGCCTAACATTCCAGAACTTTGCTGACACATTGTAGAGCAACACCATGACTCTTGAGTAGCCAGACATTCTGGAAGGTGGAAGACACTGGAGCTGGTACTCCAGAACTACTGGTGGCCTCAGATGTCCCAGTACATAGGCACCTATACCAGCACCTGTGACCTCTGTCTCTGCACCAAGCCTCACCACCAGTCACCCATGGGTCAGCTCCATGCTCTCTCTATTCCAGCTGCTTGTTGGAGCATTGCTTCAGTGGACTTCATTGTTGAACTCCCAGATGCTCATGGGTATGATGCTGTAATAGTAGTAGTGGACCTTTATGGTAAATGAACCCACTTCATTCCTACCCACACTACCTACTCAGCCATGGGAGCAGCTATTCTGTATTGGAAGAATGTCTAGAAGCTCTATGGTCTGTCTGATGAGTATGTGTCTGATTGAGGCTCTCAGTTTGTGGCAGAATTTACTTGAGAACTGTACCATCTGCTTGGAGTGAAGCTCCACACCACCACTGCCTATCACCCTCAGTCAGATGGACAAACAGAACATGTTAATCAGGAACTGGAGCAGTATCTTTGCCTGTTTTACAGTGAGAGGCAAGATGAATGGGATGAGCTCCTTCCAGATGCTGAGTTCCAGTATAACAATCATGTTCACTCTTCCACTCAGGTGACCTCATTCTTCCTGGACACTGGCAGACATCCTCATATGGGATTTGAACCTTGAGCATACCCCTCTGAGAATGATTCTGTCAATGAGTTTGTGGACAGGATAAAGAGGGCTCAGGAGGAGGCAAAAGCTGCATTGGTACAACTGTCACACTTAGGTGGCAGGCAATAGAGAGGGGTGACCACACCTTTGATCTTGTGATCATGGGCTAATTGTAGGATAGCTTGGTAGTTTGCATGTCCTAGACAATGGTGCTATGTTTCTATATCAGCTCCTTGATGGATTGTGGAGGCATGCTCAACAGTGGTGTTGGATAGGTCAATGGAATATAATCCTTTCTTTGGCAAAAGTGGGCCCTTCACAACCATGGTCTCCATGACTGAGTCAATGATTTGGACTCCTTCTTTGTTGAATTTGAAGTAGGTGCAATGGTCAATTGAGATGCAGTTCATGGAGATAAGATGTATGGTGGAGTTTGGGACATATCATGCTCTTTTGAGTGAGAGTACATTCCCTTTGGCTGTGTGTAGTTTGATGTTGCTGATTCCACATGCAGAGATGGCAGATCCTCCAACTTCCTTCACAGCTTGAGGTGCTATAGGTTGTAGAGTCAAGAAGTCAGATTTATATAGGAAAATGTGCACAGTTGCTCCAGAATCCACAAAGAATGGGAAATTGTCTATGGCCAACAGGATTGTTTTAGTATTCTGGTTAAGTGAGGCAATTTTGATTGAATCATTGTTGACACTGCCTGAGTGTTCCATCTAGTCAACTGAGGTTTTGGAATAAATTGGTTCCTCCTCCTCCTCCTCAGCAGACACCATCCACCCCTCCCATTTGATGTCATTGGCAGCCAATCCAGCAAAGCTAGCAGGTGTTGAACTGTTGCTTAGTGTCTGGAGTTTGTCAAGATCCCCCTCCTCCACAAGATAGACATTCCCTTTCAGTCCAATTAGCTGAGTGTAGACCTTGATATTCTTGGCTTTCATGTTTGCTGGTGTTGTTGTCTTTGCAGCTGCCATGTGTGCAGCATTCCAGGCAGCATTGACACCTTGTCTTTCCATTGCACCATCTGGGTGTGCACAGTAGGGAGCCTCATTCCCCCATACAACTATCCTCAAGTAAGACATGTGGTACAGCATTTTGACCCTGCAGGGTGATTGTGACCAGGCAGCCACATTTTCAATGATCTGAACTGCCCATGCATTCTAGCAGCAAATGTGGTGTCAATAGATAGGCCAATGCCTGGGAATTTCAGGTTGGTGAGGTTCTGGACAGTCTCAAGGAGCTTTTGAATGTTGTCAGAAGTATATGGTATTTTTTTTGTCAAATCTGCAAGGCCACAAGATATCTGTGCCTGAATTGGTTTGTACTGTGGGCTATTCAAGCTGTTAAGTAGTACTACACACTTGAAGAGGTCCTTGTCAAAGGCACAGATTGCAAATATGTGTTCTACAATGTTGCTGTTCTACTTCCTGCTTACTATGAGCAACTAGCTAGATGAGCACTGTATCCTCAGTACTTCCTATATGAGGGATATCATTTGTACAGGTCCCTCACCTTCTGCTCAAGCTTTGACCTGTGCATAGAGATCTGCAGCTGTCTTTGTCTCGTCTAGTCCCTTGTACTTGTATTCATTGAGCACTGTGAGGATGTTAGTGTGAGAAAGATTGTCATTTATAGTCCAGTTCTGATAGACAATAGGTTTGCTACTGGCATTGTAAGTTCCTATAAGTGGGGCAACCACATAAGACCTGAGTCTCAGCAGGGCAAGGTGGATTTTGAGAGCCTTTGTGTAAGGGGAATGAATGCTCCATGGATGAACCCAGCAAGAGCAGGCAAGTGCAAACAGTGGCAACAGGCATGGGCATATAACCAGACTTGAGTGCCACTAGTCTGCTCCCAAGTCCTGCCATGAGAGTTAGCAGTCTCTCAATAGTGTCTGCAAGATTGGACAAAGCAACAGAGGACAACATAGAGCCTTGAAGTTAGGGTGAGGCCAAAGTAGGTAATAGGTTGATTGCTGTGGGCTAGAGATGTGGACAGCATAGGGACTGAACAAGCTGTAAGTGGAATGAATGCTCCATGGGTGAACCTGGCAAGAGCAGGCAAGCACAAGCAACAAGCATGTAAAGGAGGACAAGGCAGCTAAGAGTCAGGCAAGGGGCAAGCATCAGGCAAGGGGCAAGCACAGCAAGCCAAGCACAAGTAGTGATGCTGGGATTCTTACAGTTGGTTTGATGTATAAACCAGGAGAGCACTGTTATTGTTTGGTCAGAGGATATTCTATCCTGCTGACCAGCTTTTATACTACATCCATGACTATGCTATGACTAATGCTATATGTGATAATGGCCCAGGCATGCTAAGCAGTAATTACTAACAATACATCAAAAGGGGAAATAGGGTCTGATGACTATGAAGGGCTGACTACTTCTATCTGGAGGGTGTAGGGGCTTGGCACCAGTTGGTTTGTAATGCTAGAGATGATGCTGTCTCTATGATCAAGGCTAGGTGGAGTCAGAGTTACTCATTAGGGTTACCTAACAGAGTTGTCCCCTTATACTTTGCCCATTTCACAAGGTTGGCCATGAGTGATCCATGGCTGAATCTATCATGTTTCCTGTCCACTCCATGGATGGATACAGCACAGATAAGTGCAGCAGCAGCATTGGTAGTGAGCATCCTGTGGTAGTGGGAGAAAGTGCAAGACAAGGCTTTGATTTTGAGACTTTCCAAAAACAATAGCAGACATGACCTTTCCAGAGATAGGACAAGAGTGCCAGGCACAGGCAGATATCACCAACAAGAGGAGCAATTGGAGGGCAACTCCAATTAAGATTGATGGAGAGAAAAAAATGGGTTCCAACAAGCACAGTACTTCATCAAGTAGTGTACTCAGCAGCAGCCCATAACCTGTTGGAACTCCAACTAGGCAACAAGTGAACCGAGGCTTGTCATACTATCCTTGAATGACAAGCGCCTCAGGCTTGACGCGTCGTCGAGCCACCACTGGACGTGCTTGCTCTCCTGAACTATCTCTGACTTCTCGGGTAAGGTCTTACTGATACTCGTGAGCAGTTATATTTGAAAATAACACAGTATTATTCACACAGCCGTGACTTATAGTTCAATGCTACTTAACTTGGTAAAGCCGTTTGAACAGCTTTACCGAGACCGTGAATTCTCCGACATCAATGTATATTCATGGCATTGTCCAGCGACTCGGAAAACTACTACAGCGTTGCCTTCGTCTCATCTGTCTTCTTTAGTTGACCGTTACGCTCTATTCTCCAGACCTCCACCTCAGTGACCCTCGTATTCTCCTTCAAAGCTGGCTTCTCATCCTTTGACCAGATCGAATTGGAATTGACTGTCTGTCCCAAAAGTACGTATACCTTTCCAGAGACCGATTCTGCGAACGCTTTGGATACTCCGCTCCAATCGTTGATATGAGCAGCGTTCGCTTTCGCGAAGTTACTGACAACCTCGTTTATAACGCGACAGTTATAAGGAACTTTCGTATCCTTTTTCCCGATCCAATGCTCAGTGAGATAATACTGTGCTTGCTGCTTCTCTCCCGTGGTTTTATGCGTAGTGTAGCCGCTGTAGAAGCAGGAAGGGTTGAGGTTCGCATGAGGCCCTTGATGTACGATATAGCCTTATCGACGGCACTATTTTGAAATTTGTATAAGCTTAGAGAAAATGATCTAAGTTGGTAGCGATCGTCACCTTTTTTCTAGCGATGCAGCAGAGTTCATGGGTGCGGCAGAAGCTGATGGAATGTGGAGAATTGCGAATAGAGACAGTGAGATCATCAAGATGGACTTCATGTTGTTGAACGTAGAAAGGCAATTGAGTTGAATCAGGATGGAGAATAATCGGCCAGCGATTTGATTGTAAGTTGTCGTTCCAGACGTGAGGAATAAATTCATTTGTTCTACGGTTTTTAAATGGTAAGTCCAGGAACTAACAAGCGCTAAATTGTGATCTTTCCATCAGTAAGTAAGTGTCACCATCAAATTGAAATCATAAACGTCGGGCTACAGCGGATCCGTTGGCATCGTTCTCTAACCGCCGGCGATTTCAAGCGTTCTTTCAAGTTCTGAAGAAACAATATCACTTACATAAACGAATGAAATTATTGTTACCAAGTCCACACGGTACAAAAAACAGACCAACATGGGGAAAATAATGTTAATATGGCGGGAAGAGATCAGGTGGCGTCAGGGTGGCAAGGCGCTTCGGAATAATCTGCTATCCAACAAAACAGTGGGTCGTATAGAGCAATGGGGATGTAATGCTCGGGAGTTGTCGCATCATGATCAGGTGTCGTCAAAGTAACAAGGCGGTTTCAGAACTTTGATCTTCTGCTATCATGAAGAAATCTGCTGGATGAGTACTGTCGTCAGACGTATATCATTATGTACAACAACTGCGAACATGCGTCTCGAATTGGCTTCTTGAAATCTTCCCTGCGGTGCGCTGTTCAATCGGCAGAGACATCTCAACCAGCCTCCATGACGGAAGTTCTACAAACGGAAATCGAGTACAGATCAATATTTACATCAAAGTTAATAATCTAAGTTCGAGCCGAACATACTTCTTTCTTTGATGGGCAGTGCTGTAAAGGAGATCACCGGCGGAACGTTGATTTTTTCACATCACTTTGCCAGTGCCACGTACGGTCCGGAAATAAAAGTAAAAGATCCGACTGCGGAATCAAATCAGCTCACGACACGTACAGCCTTCTGGCGAAAGAATGCCGGGTTACATAAACAAGTGGTTCAGTGGTATTTATAAAGTTTAGAGAATCTGATCGATAGATATCAGAAACACATCTCAATGACAGAAACTTCGCCTCCCGAGACCACTCATGTACCGCAAAGCGGTGAGATCGTCGATCCCACCATAGACAAGGTAAATCGTATTCTCAGATTTGCCTATTACATCCATATAATATTTCCGGTACAGAACCCCTTGCATTGGATCGTGGAACGTGATCCTCCACCTGACGTGCACATTTTCACCTTCCAAAATAAGCATATTGGCTATCTCAGCTACAATCCGCCGAAAGGCTTCACAGCAGAGGAACTCGTAGAATTCAATGGCGCCAAAGAAAGTCGTTTTGATTTGGAGAAAGCGAGAGCTGTAATCGCGCAGAGAGAGAAGAGAGGAACGCTGGATATGACATGGGACGCTCAATGGAATAAGACGAACGAAGCTGTCAGCGAGTAGCTTGTATCAGAGCTCTGAAGTTCACCATGCGAGGGGCCTCTTGACCATTAACCACCATGTGGTACACACAAATCATCACAAATAAAGTTGGCGGGTAAAACCGTGCAGCTGCTCCCAACCGGGAGCTACACCGAAAGGCACTGTCAATGCCCCCCCCCCCCAAGTGTTTCGTAAAAGTCAAAGTCCAACACACCCCAGAGTACTTCTAGGATACCTCTGCGACACTGGACGATTAAGCCCATCACAGGGGTTTGTGCCACGTCACTAGATGATGCATGTAATCTGTCAGTCTAAAATTTCTAGTTATATAATACAGAAATGAAATGTAGGCGCCTAGCGGACACATGCGTCGAACGAAACCCATCTACTGAATCCCAAGGACGTAGGGATATCGTAAATCGTCCTACCACAAAAATCAATATACTACAACCAGTAATGATGAAATTCAATCTGTTGCGCTAAAGAAAGGCCACGAGACTCATGCCTTGAAAGAGAACAAACTAAGGCAAACGCTACAACAACTCAGGGACGAATGACAGGAACATTCAAAGCCTAATAAACTATAAGTATCAGGAAGGCTTCGAAAGTAATTTGCACTCGTAATTTGCACTCCAGCGCTTTACAATGACTACTGAATCATCTGCAATCTCTCCAAGAGCAGACTAATCCCCGATATCTTTCAGGACAGACAACGGAACCATGCTGAACGCAGGAGAAAACGACCCAATGAATGTGTATGGTAGTACTCCCATAGCAGGAGATACGCATGATGGGTTCCACCCAATCTTCCATGCCAGTCCAGGAAGCCTCGAAAATCCGAATTTCTTGATCAACCCGGACAATGTGGAAGCGACCAATCCTCATGGCAAACCAAACATTCTGGGTAACCCTGGAAGTATTGAAGACCCCAACTTCCCTCCATTACCTTCTATAGCTGCCAACTCGGTGGACAGGACTGCAAAAACTAGACCAGGCCATTTACGGCTCACCTTTGGTAGACAACCTCTGAGAAAGAGCGAAAAATCAAAAAGAACTCTGCCTCCCAGCCTTGTGAAGGAGAGAACTTTGAAAACACACACTCCCATGTCTGCGACCCCACTAGGAACCCCCGATCATCTCTCAGTGAGCCCTACTATTAATGATAACCCCTCACAATCTCCCTCCCTGAATGCGAGCACACTTAAACACATGCCAATGATCTCCTTCGCGAGAAATATGGGAAACATAAATAGCGAGGTACCGAATGTAGGAGGCATGATAAATGATGCGGTCAGAAATAACATGGAGCTGGACAACGATATCCCTGACCAAAGCAACACTGCAGTAGAGAACTCTGCATGGGATAACATCTTAATAGATTCCCCTGTCATCTCCCCAACTCTCTTGAATCAATGCATTGGCACTAGCCCTCCCACGATGTCATGGCCTGCTCCGATCAAACCCTTCACTAAAAAGTTTACTCGAAACGGAGCCAGCACCCAAGGCTCACTGAACCGGTCATCCGAGCCCCGAGGGGGCATACATTGCAATGTCAAAACAGAAAATGATATCACAACAAATTCCGCTGGTCTGCAAAGAACAGCCGTCCCCAATGGGGGATGGCCCAGCATTCACCTTGGCTCTCACCCACTAGACAACGTGGTGTCGCTTCAGGTGGGAACATGGAAAAAGGTGGCATCTACTAAACTCTGGGCAAGGCTATTCAGAGGCAAGTATGAACCCAACAGTCTCGCCACGGTTGACAAAACTCGTGCTCTAATCAAGGGCCTTGTACGTGTTGAGAGCGACATTGCCCTGGGAGTTTTGTTCCCCCTGCAAGAATGCATGATGGAGTCAGAACGCTTCCCATCGCCATACCATATGCTGGTATCTGGTCTCTCAAATGAGCAAGCGCACCATCTTCTGGGACTTGAAGTTGTCTCCACCAAGGATATCACAATTATTTTTAAGTCTTTCAAAGACTCTCGCCCCTCCTTTGTTCTCACCATTTACGGCTTAACCTTTATGAACTCGGAAGAAGCCCACTCGGTCGTCACAGATCTGGTCATCAATTGCATACAGGACTCAGAGCAAGTAATGAAGCATATAGTCGACTGCTCTACAGGAGATGCAGATTTCGTAGCAAGCAACATTTTTAACAACATATCGGTAAAATTCATTGACATGAAAAGAAGTAATGCAAATGGAGGCAATTTCAGAGGGTGGAACGTATTTCTTCACCACTCATACTTATCTGACGACGACCACGTCAAACTTATCCAACTCATGAGGACATGCACATTCCCGTCGGCCACATCAGGATTTGGTCTGCCCCTCTTAGGTAACAAAACCCTTCAATGCATCAGCTGTAAATCGATCAACCACGATACCCCAAACTGCCCCTTCCCAGACCTACCAGGGTGGCTAGGCTATAAACCTGTACCGATACAGCCAAACAACGCCCCAAGCAACGCGTATAATAAAGACACAGGATGGGGTCAAGATAACGCGAATAGCAACATGGGGATGGGTAGAGGCAGAGGAGGAGGAGGCCATGGAAGTAGGCCCTATGGACGCCGGGCTTTCCGAGGGCATTGGAACTGAACGGCCTCTAATTAGTCCCAAGTACTACGAAATGTAATGTCGTCTCGATATACACTTAAAATTGATATTCTATCTGTGTGTTGAGACCGGATTTCATGTGAACATGAAATACAAGCGTGCTACCTTGTAAAATAACGTGGGATGTTACTAGCAAGGATGATAACCAAACAAAGGTGTAAGACTGAAATATATTGGCCATACATGGTACATGTAGGTCTGAAACTGAGTTGAAAGACAAAAAACGGCAGTCTATAAAAAATAGAGGAAGGTGCCGTGCAGCAGTCCTGCTTAAGCTGAAAGTTTCCCAGGTAAAAACCCCACTATGTCTTGCGGATCCTCGAAGCAACGTCCCCCCTGGGCTCTTGGGAAATGAGCCCACCCCAGGAGGGCATGGTTGGCCCCCTGGTAAGTCTTATCAACCACAACACAGACAAACATCAATACATTCGGTCACCCTATTTTTCGTACTGGCTTGAGCATCTCTAATGCCAGTGGACCATACGAGAATGCCACCACTCAGGTCCCTGACACTGACAATAGAGATTACGGAGGTGGATCACCCACAAGTGCCTTAGAAGGCAACGAAGGGATACAAGACCATAACGGTTTTGAAATGGGGAATATTGACAATTTTAATGGATCATTTTTGGATGGATTAGAACAGGAAAGCTCACGAAATGTGGAAAATAGAAGGCGAACTCCAAATTCCAGGTCAACAAAAACACCAAAGCAGCCATCCGGATTGGAACTCTCAACCTGCGAGGATACAGAATGACAGGTTCATCAAAATCTGAAACTAAGTGGAACCACATCAATCAGATAATCAGAGATAAGAAAATAGGTATACTGATGGTACAAGAGATGCACCTGATGGAGGAAAGGAAGAACGATCTGGAAAAGGTTTTTGGTAAAAGAATGTTGATATTTCACTTGGGTGACCCCGAACACCCTACAAGTAAAGGAGGAGTTGCGGTAGTGCTGAACCGTAACCTGATCAATGTCCAAGGGGCAGAGATGACCAAAATAATACCAGGAAGGGCCATGATGGTATCTTTAAACTGGCATAAAGACGAAGTAATCAACATCCTAGTAGTTTATGCACCTAATGTCACAGAACATGAAGGAAGGGAGAATGGAGCGTTCTGGAGAAGAATCAGAAGATATTTCATTGAGAACCCAAGAACAAGAGTTGACATACTAGCAGGTGACTTTAATGTGGTTGAAGATCCACAGGATAGGGCACCAGCAAGGAATGACCCAAACAAGGCAATAGAAGCACTCGATGAACTTAAGCAAACACTGTACATTAAAGATGCGTGGAGAGAAACGTTCCCATCTAAAAGGGCTTTCTCCTTTCTCCAAAGTGCTACATCATCCATGTCTAGAATAGATTGAATATATATGTCAGATATATTGACGGTTTCTATGCAAGAATGGGACATATCACCAACAGGCATACCTGGCACTGATCACCATCTCACAACTGTCCAAATCGTGCATGCGGATGCTCCTGTGATGGGAAGAGGTAGATGGGTGCTTAGAAAACATGTAATGTGTGATAAAACCTTCAGAAATTTTGTCATTAGCTGCGGTGCAGAAGCTGTGAAGGAAATAGAGAGGTCAATAGGACAACGGAGCCAGGAGAAAAACCCACAAAAAATATATGCTAGATGGAAAAGAGGCGTAATAACAATGGCAAAGGAGAGGGACAAAGCAATAATCCCAAAGTATAGAAGGGAAAGAAGAACACTAGAGTCAGAGAAAGAAGCTATCCTTGAAGATACAAACCTCAACACAGAGGATGTCAGAAAATCCCTGGATAAAGTAACAAATAAAATTGCAGAACACAAAATGAAATATCATGCTATAACAAGGGAGAAAATAACAATCAAGAATAGGCTCGAAGGAGAAATGATGTGCAAATACTGGACAAAGTCGAATAAAATAAGTGCTCCAAGAGACTTAATATATGCACTGAGAAAGATCAACCCCACCCATTCGGAACATATCTACGAAAAGGACTCAAGGAGAATGGCAGAACTATTGCTGCAATACCATAATAACCTCCAATACCAATTCAGAGGGGTCACATCCGAAATCAGAGATGAGAAGATAAACAAGGTACTGGGGAACATTGATGCCCACACCATGGAGTTCCAGAGCTCTGAGCTAGGCAAAGTTATCAGCAAAGAAGAATTGCTTAAGGCCCTCAAAGATGCAAACAATAGCTCAGCCCCTGGTCCGGATGGAATACCCTATGATTTTTGGAAATCTATGCAGGGACAGTTCATCAACGACTGCAGACTAAATCAAATAGGGGGAACTCAAAGACTAACGTGCAATCTAATGAGTCTACTTTCTATGCAGTGTGAAGATATTCAGAGATATGGAATTGACCAAGATTCCAATTTTGCTGATGGGTGGATGTGCCCATTGTACAAGAAGAACAATAGAACGGACATAGCAAATTATGGACCAATCACCTGTTTAAACACTGACTATAAAATATTCACTAAGTCCCTAGCAAATAGACTTTCCGTCATCATAGGTGATCTTGTCCACCCAAGCCAAGCAGGCTTCATCCCGGGAAGGAGTATCTCTGAACAAACTAAGTTGATTTGAATGATGATGCACTATGCTGAGGCCAAACAGCAGGATGGTCTAATTGTTGCATTAGACCAGAAAAAGGCATATGATAAGATAGCGCATGACTACCTATGGAGAACCCTTGATAAATTTGGAATCCCTTCCACCTTTACCAATATAGTAAAGTCACTGTATGAGAAAGCTGAAACTAGAATCATGGTAAACGGGGTATTAAGCTCACCATGGAAAATAACGAGAGGGGTAAGACAAGGTGATCCACTATCATGCCTCCTATTTGACCTGGCGATTGAACCGCTAGCGGCCAGCCTAAGATCTAACTTAAAAGGTTACAAGATTCCAGGCCAAGTAGAGAAACTGATTGCAAACCTGTTTGCAGATGATACTACTACATTCCTGTCAAAAGACGACGACTTAGAAGAGCTCAATATAATATTGGATGACTGGTGCATCGCTTTGGGCACAAATTTCAATACCACAAAAATGGAGATAATCCCAATAGGGACAAAAGAATACCGCCAAATGGTTCTGAAGGAAAGAACCACAAAACCAGGAGGATCAATGATCCCAAATGGCATACACATTGTTGAAGATGGATGTTCCATCTGTATATTAGGAGCCTGGTTTGGAAACGACGCTGACCTTAGTGCTCCATGGTCTACAGTACTAGAAAAGATTGATAAAAGTTTGAATGTGTGGGAAAAGAGTAATCCAACCATGGAAGGGAGACGCCTGATAGTCCAGATGGTGATAGCTGGTATGACACAGTACCTAGCTCAGGTACAAGGTATCCCAAGTCATATTGAGACCTTACTATCCAGGAGAGCAAATAGATTCATGTGGGCTGGAAAAAGCTCCTTAGTAAATGCAGAAACTATGTTTAAACCCCTACATGATGGTGGGCGAGTGCTGGTTGATATCAAAAATAAGGCCATAAACATTATGTGGCTTAGATCTTATTTAAAATTTGGGTCTGAGCAACCTATGTGGGCTAAAGTTGCTGATGTTTTAATGGCTATGAATGCTCCTAAGCTAGAAGAAGGGGTAGATATAAGAGTAAAGGTAAACCCCTTCTTACAAACATGAGGACTATTGTGTCGTCTCATAGGGAAATTTGCCCTGATATAATGAGTATAATAAAAACAGCTAAAGAGTTCAATGTACGTCCTGAAGGCTTAGCTTTCAGCCGTGAAATAATGGAAGAATTACCAATTTGGTACCACTTTGCAGCAGACCCTAAGATACATAAGATGAACAGTGGTAAGGTAGTGGAATGCTTAAAAGCAAAGCATAAGGTAAAGACTGTGGGTGAAGCATCAGAACTGGCAAATATTCTGTTGAATTGTGGCCACGTTGAAAGTGATGAATGTGAATGCCCTGGATGTATGATGTTAGAAAACACCAAAGGATGCCTGCACCCTCACTTGTGCGTAAACAGAGTGAACAACATGCTCAATACCCTCCCAAGTAAATGGGATCCTAGGGCAGAACAGCCAGATGACAGAATCAACCAGATGTGCAGTGAACACCAGGATGAGGATACATCACCAGTGGTCTGCTTTAATGCCAGACTGGCCACTGAAGGCTCCATGGCGGACCTATTTCGGATCTTCATGACTGGTCCAATGTACCACCATGTCTACCTCCGGCAAAACCGAATGGAAGACCAAACGCTGTTAGTAGCATACATAGGAAGAAAGTCACATACCACGAGAAAAAACTGTGGTGTACAAATTATAGGGGCTGGTGTACACTTTGAGAATATGTATGAGCTGAATGCTAGTGAGATGTGGATAAGTAGTGAAGACAAACCAAAAAAGGGCAGCACCCTATTGGCAGTACTACTAACGTCAATGAGGTCCGGAATCAATAAACCACTGGTAATAAAAACAAGGGATAAGGATGTAATATTGTCCCTAACCAAAGACACAAGAGAAAAAGAAGACTCCGGTTTTGTGGATACCATGAATTCGGGCCTCCTCCAGATAGTTTTAGGAAGACTGAGGATGCATACCGCCCCAGTCACTTTCATGGACTTGGATGGGACCCAAGTCTCAATGTATGAGAAGAAAGCCACCTCTTTGGCAAAAGCTGCTCTCAAAAAGGAGAGACCAATATTACTACCCCCTATCCCAACAGAACTACACCTCACCGGTGCAAAACTTTCAAAGATCACGCAGGCAATAGCCTATAAGACTATCATGAAAATAAAAAGTATTTGTGGGAGACCGCAAATGGGAAAAACAATGGAAAGCATTATTAGTCATGTGAAAGGAGTAAACAGAAGATCACCGAGCAGAAAACAGATATGGTCAAGCCTGCGATGCAAGGACTTCTCAAAACCCCTGCAAATGTTCCTGTGGAAATGTGCCCATGATGCATACAAGGTGGGAATGTACTGGGATAAACCTTCGATGGACCCTGTCCTGAGAGAACGAGCCCGGTGCAAACATGATGGGGAAGTCGACTCAATGGAACACATTCTGACCAAGTGTAAGTGTACAGGCCAAGGTCTAGTCTGGAGTACGGTACGCGAGATGTGGAAGAATAAGACAGATAATGAGTTCCCAGAAACTAGCCTAGGCTCAATCCTTGGCAGTGCTCTTTTAACAATAAAAGACGAAGAAGGAAAACCATCTCAAGGACTAACACGACTTTATAAAATAGTAGTAACAGAAGTGGCCTCCTTCATATGGGCGATAAGATGTGAAAGGGTTATAAGACATGATGATGTACCACTTAGTGAAGTGGAAATATCAAATAGGTGGAATGCTGCCCTCAAAAAGAGAGCAGAGACAGATTTTAAACTGACAAACAGGAGACTGGGGAAGAAATCGATCCCCTTACCCCCAGTGATTGAGACGTGGAAAGACACGCGTGTTGTAGACATGACACCATGGCAAGGATCACAATACATGACCATGGGCGGGGTTTTAGTGGGTAGTATGCTGTATTCACGAGATGGAATAGGATAGGTAATACGTGGCCTGAGTCCCACACACGTGCATAAAGGCATTTCCTCGCGGAGATAAGAAAATCGCTGCCCAATATGGAACCTGGTTGTAATCCCAGGTGTGCAGCCAGCGGGTGGTGGGGACTTGCCAAGGGTGTTGTCTTCCATCACTGTATTTGCTACTCCAAAAAAAGAAAAAAAAAAAAAAAAAAAAAAAGAAGTTCACCATGCAAGTGAAATGACATGCCCTAAACTAGGTTTAAGAAAGTGGTTGAGAATCCTCGCCTTGACATGTGCTCTGTCCAGGATCAATGATAATGATAGTTAACATTTCAATCCCCAAAGACATCTCTAATGTCGATATTTGAACAAACAACATACCTCCAGTTTCTGTTTGTCACTCTATCCATCTCACTTTTTGTCTTTTTTTTTGAATCCATACGGGTCTAAAAGTACTTCTTATATGCGTTCGGCAGCGAAACTCCCAAAGAAATGTGAGATGGATGGGACTGTTGGCAAGCACACCTTGGATAGCTCCTCCCCCTTTTTGGTCTATGTCTCCTCTCTATCTTTTAGACCATTCATCAGAAGTCCTCTGCTACTTACAATATGCAAAATCTGTGATGGCAACATTAGCTCCTCAGCAGAAGACCACCATTGGAGTCTCATGATCCTGGATCTCTGCCTTTGAGTCTCGTACCTATTTGCACTTTGATGGTTGGGCCCATGTGTGTCATCAAACAATCATCTCATCTGGCGCTTGCATTGAATGCAATATATCAGCCATCAGCCTGTCTTATGAGAAAGTGACAAAGGACCGGTGCTGATTCTTTAATCCTGTCAGTAGCTTGCCATGTATGGATAACAATGAGGTTATATATTGAGTTCAAACAAGGAGTCGGCAGGTGAAATGTTGTAATTCCATTAAGCGCATAGGCTGCACTGTGTCATGTATGGGTTGAATCATATCTTTCTCGCTCATCTTGCCTTAGAGTGCCTGCTGGGTCTTTAGGTGCCTATATATAGACACTTACACATTCTATACTGCACTGAACAGTTCATCTTTGATCAAGTCGAAGACCACCTGGTATGGTCTTCTTAGTGTCTCCGCAGAAACTCATTCTTGCCTCCTACAAGTACCCTTGGGTCTGACATTCACAGATCATCCATGACTCTGCGCTGATGATGGGTCCTCCAAGGACACTCATGTTTGATTGATTAAGGCAGGAGAATAGAATATCATCTGTTTCTCTGTGGTTTACGTCGCTGCAATGGTGAATCACAGGAGCCTTTCTCCTGTTCTTAGATTTCTCCAAAATACTCACATTGTTCCTCTGCTGGCATTATCTTTACTGCCAAAAAAGATGGGGTTACTATACCCATCCCGGCTCTGGGTGTTGTTCTCTTGTTTTTGCTCGATAAATCCGTACCTAAATGAATTGGGCAGAAAATTAATGACTAACTGGCATCCAATGGTCCAAGCATGAGAGAGCCTTTGACAGTTTGCGACGAAAGCTCGGTGAAATGATCATGTACTGTATACTTTCCTTCCCACCTCCACTGAATCCAAGCTGAACCTGAGTACGATGCAGACCAATCCTAACCAGAATAAATGTGGATTGAGACTTTTGACCTTTGGTGCGCGAACTTGTCTCTATATACTCAAAACTGTTGATTCATGATTTCCCAGATGATGGTGGTATCTGTGGCCTCTCTGGGCTCATCATCCTACAAGAGATCATGTTCCGGCTCAAGCATCTGGGAAACAATTGATCAATTCCCAAGCCTTGTGATTATTTTGATATAATTGGTGGAGTTGGAACAGAAAGATATGTCACCAACTTTCAATTACATTTGGTTCAAACATTCAAGTTGGAATATTAGTGTCATTGCATTGATGCTTGGTTGACTTGGTATGTTTATTGATCTAGCTATAAAGGAGTATGCCTGCTTTAGTAAGAATGTGTATTCCAATGTCAAGACATGGAGCACAAGCCAAGAGAAGTTCAAGGCTTCCATCTCTGTATCAGAGATGGAAAAAATTCCAAAGTCTGCTGCTGGGTTTCCAATTGATATATGAATGCAGGATCAGACTTCCTGCAAAAGGTAGTCAAGTATCTTACTGCCCTGCTGTGTGAAGTGACTCTCTTACTTTTTCAAGTCTTGTTGTGACCCTTCCCTCTGCCAACATGATACCTTGAGTTTTTAGAACATATGAAGTGAAGGCTAATCAAGGATAGAATTGTACAGTGATTGAAGCTGCTCATGCCCCAACTGCTACTGCTGAACTTTTCAAACCTGTTGTTATCACTGCTGATGGGATAAGTAAGACCTGATATAACACTCCAACTAGTGTTGTGCTTGATGAGGCTAAGATGGCTTTTGAACTTTCACAGCAAGTGGCTTGCCTTGTTAGCATAGGAGCTGGGCATCCTGGTCCTGTATCATGGGAACTGTAAGTGCAACCTCTGGAGGCTGTAGCTTAATCACACAACTGGCAGAGAGAAATCCAAAGTCTATTCAGCATCTACAAGACATTCTAGAGTGCTAGCTACTCACCTTGCAGAGGGAGATCCAAAGAGAACAAGTATAAGGGATCCCAATGCCAGTGTTTAAAAAATTCACACTAGAGCTTTTAGAAAAACACCCAACAACAACCAAATCTGAAGTCTGATCAAGAGGTGGAAGACCATTGTAAATGGCCTTGATCTCCAGACTCCCAGCACATGACTGTGTACAAATATGACCAAAGGATAGCCCTTGGTTGAAAGTACATGTGGCTCAAGGATGGGAGGTCACACAACTGGCAGAGAGAAATCCAAAGTCTATTCAGCATCTACAAGACATTCTAGAGTGCTAGCTACTCACCTTGCAGAGGGAGATCCAAAGAGAACAAGTCTAAGGGATCCCAATGCCAGTGTTAAAAAAATTCACACTAGAGCTTTTGGAAAAACACCCAACAACAACCAAATCTGAAGTCTGATCAAGAGGTGGAAGACCATTGTAAATGGCCTTGATCTCCAGACTCCCAGCACATGACTGTGTACAAATATGACCAAAGGATAGCCCTTGGTTGCAAGTACATGTGGCTCAAGGATGGGAGGTCTACAAGGAACAGCAGGCTCAGAAGAAAGGGAACAATTCAGGGGTCCAGCCCCAGTGGTCCCCTGACATCACCCCCCCCCCCCCCTCTAGCATGTGGCATCTCAATGTACTGGGCAAAAAAAAAATCATGCATTGCCTGGTCAGCTGCTGAAATGGGGTAGATGCCTTTGGAGCATTGGGATGCCTGTGGCAGAAGTCCTGGACCAGGGCCAGTGCATATATATTGGCCTGTGGTTCCCAAGAGATGTCCTTAATGCCATATCCCTTCCATTTCACCTTGAACTGAAACTTCCCTCAGGACATCCTGCTATTCAACATTTACTCCACCTCATACTCCTCCTCATTGTTAACCAGGACTGGTGGTGGGGGTGCCTTAAGGCAGTGGCCATAGATCAGATCTTCTGGAGCTGGGAACAGCTTGACAATGTTGAAGACTGGGTGCAGTTGGCATAGGCCTGCTGAGAGTTTAAGTTGGTATGCTAAAGGCCCTACCTTCTTCTCCACCATAAAGGGGCCAAGGTGATGATGTGACAGCTTCTGTGATGGCCTTGTTGTCTTAATGTCTGAGCTATCCAAGTAGACACAGTCTCCAGGCTTGTATATGGGGGCTGGTGTCCACCAGCAATCATAGTACTATGCCATGTCATCCTTTGCCTTCACCAATGCTGCCTTCACCTCCTCCTGCACCCTCTTCATCCTGTACACAAACTTGTTGACTGAGTTGTTCTCTTAAGGGCATGTCTGAGGTTAAAATCCCATGCAGGGGTGCCTGCCAGTATCCAGGAAGAATGGAGTCATCTGCATAGAAGAGTCATCCAATAGACCTTGGAGCTTTCAGACATTCTTCCAATACTGTAATGGAATGGCTGTTACCTGGCAGTACTAATATACAATATTCATACTTACCTTTGTCTACTGCCACTAAGTGACTGAGCCCCCCTGCCCCTCTGTAACAGGG
Source organism: Termitomyces sp. 'cryptogamus' (assembly GCA_020091625.1). NCBI lineage: Eukaryota > Fungi > Basidiomycota > Agaricomycetes > Agaricales > Lyophyllaceae > Termitomyces > Termitomyces sp. 'cryptogamus'. Next base: position 6,885,403 of record JAGYZC010000001.1, read on the forward strand.
CACCTGTTACCTGTCCAACTATGACATTATACCTTACCTAATTTATAATTATATTATTAATATCAGGTAGCATCACATGATGCTACCTATAAATACTATTTCTGTAATTATGCAAGGCAGCACCATACTCCATACTTCATAGACAAAATTGATTGGTTTTAATTTATAGAGTGTGAACCATAAGCTGCATGACATGTAACAGAAATGTTACATTTTTTTCAAATCAAATTACTCATTTGCAAAGCAGAAGCCAAACTTCCAGAAAAGAAGTTAACTGCCACTATTTACACTCAGAACATTGAAATTTCAACATTAACCTTCCTCAATGGGCACTGTAGTGACTATGGAAGGTCAGGCCTAGGTCCAAACCTGAATTTGATAGAGCATTGCAGAGTGCTGCACATGAAACATCAGATCTTGCCACATCACACTATAGTGTGGGGAGAGACAGCAGTGTGATGCCAGGAAGGCTGCCAGCAGCTACTTCCATTTGACCACTCCTGGGTGGCCAGACTGGCATCACAACTGAGGGCACTTGAGTGCCCTCTACCTGAGTGTACCCAAAGGTAGAGCTGGATGACACAACAGTGTCAGTAAGCAAAGGGAAAATTCCCTTGTATGCACCTACAGCACTGCAAGTGGAAGGTTTGAGATCCTTTCCTGAGGCCACAGGAGGTCAGCATGACTCCTCTCTGGTGGTTACCCTGCTGAGGAGTAAGGAGGATGAGCCTCACAGGGCATGCAGCCCTGTACAATCATGAGCTGGGCCCACACTGAGCCTGCAAGCAGTGGGACTCTCAGCATTCATTAAAACAATTCCAGAGGATGTCAGAGGCACTTGTAAGAGCAACCTCTGGAGGCTGTGGCTCAATCGTCCAACTGGCAGAGGGAGATCCAAAGTGTATTCAGCATCTACAAGAAGTTCTAGGATTCTAGATACTCATTTGGCAGAGGAAGATCCAAAGAGAACAAGTCTGAGGATCCTCAATGCCAGTGTTCAGAAAATTTACTTTAAAGCTTCTGGAAACAACACCTAACAACAACCAAATCCAAAGTCTGATCAAAAGGCAGAAATCCATTGTAAACAACCTCAATCTCCATACTCCCAGCATGTGACCACATATAAGTATGACCAAAAGATAGCCTTCATTTGGCTGTTATATTTTGTCTTTGTCACATCTCCCAATCTTATCTTTGTTTCCCAGTCTTATCTCTGTTCCCATCATTGCCTTGTTCTCATCTTGTATTGTATTGCTTCTTGTTCTGGAACTACTACCAAAGGAAAAATTCCCACAGTATTTAGTAGGCTAAGGAAATTTGAAAGTCAAGAATGAGCAAGTTTAATTGGGTCAAACCAACTAAGAAAAAACCACCAGACCTGAGATACCTTGAAGCAGTACAATATGAAGCAAAGACCAAAAATAATAAGAGACCAAGAGACATAGAAGTGGAGATGGCAGACATATTCAGACCCAATATCCTGGCAATGACACCAAAAACCCCATCAGGCAGAGCAAAAAAGAAAAGAGCAGTAACAGAGGAGATAACATCAGGGGAGGACTTGAGCATGGATATGGAAGGGGAGACAAGACCACAGAGGAGGGTGAAAGAGAAAGAGGTCATCTCAGCATTAGAGGCAGTGGTTACCCTACTTTCACACTTCTTGGACTACACAGTCCAGACTGAACACACCACACAGTTAGTGTGGTCAATCATGCATAAGTTCCACCCCTCACACCTGCAACAAAAGAGAATATGGAAGCTGACTCCAATAACAGAGACCAGGACATATCAGGAATCACAAAAGCACTTAATAGTCTGACAGAAGAAGTTAAGACACTGAAAACTAAGTTAGAAGGACTACCAAGACTAACCAGCACAGAAAGCCCAAGCTCCAACATGATCTTAAAAGCCAATATGGTGAATGCAACAGGACCAATCTACAAACCAGTCCTAAAAATGCCTACACCAAATAAATCCCAGACCCTATATCACCCAACACAACCCAAAAATCCTATGCAATCCCACCATCAGTCACATCTTGTAGTCATTGCATGGGGAGAGGAGCTAGACCAGGAACATGATGGCAAGGCAAAAGGGACAACATCCAACTGAAATGGACTTTATCTCAGTCTGTTTTCCTTTACTTTAACTTTCTTTCTTTTCTCTTTTCTCAATTCTATCCACTCTCACACTTGATTGATCTATAACAACACATACTTGCTACCCTATAACACATTGCCATCCCATCTCACCAAACAAAGATATACAAAAGCTTCACCAGGAAGAGCCTGGATCAAATTGTCACATACATCATATATTACATCATGTTACCTTAGCTATAGCTTTTACAGCCTGCCTTTTAGCCCTGCAGAGTGGCTTGTCAGCATGAAACAGAGATCATCCATCTATCCATCCATCATCTTGTATTGTTGTTCCAATCCATTCATTCTCCTCTTGACTCCATCTCATCTTGTCTGCTTCAATTTCTTTTTATTATTGCCTGATTTCCTTTCAACTCGAATTCTGTTCCAATCTCCATTCCTATCACTATTCATGCCTACACAACTCAATATGATCTTAACTAACTCCAGACTTGCTCTACAATCAACCCCAGAACCCATCAAATACTTTCTAATCTCCCATCAACTCTCCAGTCCTGCTCCTACTTGTAAGATCTCTGATCACCCTGCCTATTCAGTACTTGCTTCTGGACTTGTACCTGAAGCACTCCCCAAACCTGACCCTCATTGTACCTCATCTTAGACTTGTTTGGACCACTCTCCATAGCTTATCCTTGCAAGTATCTGAAGTCTGAACTTTCCTAGAATGCCAGGTTAAAGGTGTAGGACATCACATCCACCTAGTAAGGACTAGCTCAGCTAAGCTGAGCACCCATGGTCAGCAGAACCTGACAAGAATAAAGAAAAATCATAAGGAGGGAGGACAGGACCAAGGGGGAAATGGGACATCCCCTGACAGCTCTACAATAGACTTTCTTGCCATCAAAAATGCACAGAGGGTAGAAACTACTCTGTCCCTCGACTCTGTTGCTGAGAAATTGTCTGGAGTAATGGTCTTGCTAGGTGCTACAGCATCCAAGCCCATGTGCCCAGCTCCATCCTCCAACATTAGAATCACCTAGGCTTCAATTGCAAGTGTAGCACCAGTGCTCCCTTTGATTGCTGCTGCATTGCCAGGCTCTGCCTCCCCATCAGATACATTGGCTGCTAGGGATTAGGTGCTCTTCCAGCAACATGTCTTTAAAGACACCTGCACTGTCTGTATTTGATTAAACCCAAAGGACAGCAATGCTCCCAGTGACTTTATAGCAACTAGTACATCAAGACTCTGCAAATCCCTCAACAAAACTCCTAAGACCATTGACAAGAGTATATCAGCTCTGGGTGAAGGTGAAGATGGAGAGATCAAGATAGTCCACAACAAGATGCATGCAATTGGACTGAAAATATCAGGTGGCAGTGCATACATTGCTGAGTTTGATACTGCTGATTTTGTTGACAGTTCCATGATTACTCCCCTCTATCAGGGGGCATCCCACTTGTTTCCCCTTCTCCTTCTCCAGTTCTTGTCAGATTTCCCCCACTATAGTTTTCCTTCATTCTCCTTCCTTTTTCCTATCTATTGGACTTAGTTTCAACCCTCAGGCTGCACTGGTTCTCTGTCAATAATTCAGACAAGTGTGGCCTCTTTGACACTGCCACCAGCTTATGTAACTGCTGACCAATGGCTGACACATCACCTTTGTCTTTTTTCTCTGTCATACTGTACAGTTGCTTCTTATGCTTCTGAAACCTCTGAAGTGTCACACCTGGCCTAGAGAATCCCCAGACTTGTTTTCTTTGGGTTTCTCTTTGCCAGGTGAGTAGTTATCTCAGTAGACACTGTACAGTGCTGAATAGACTTTGGATTTCCCTTTGCCAGTTGTGTGATTGAGCTACAGCCTCCAGAGGTTGCTCTTACACTCCATGGAAGTTGTTGAGAAGGCCTTCCATGTTATTGTGCAATTTGTACCTTGCTTGGGAGCCAACCCAGCTGAGTTGGACTGCCTCTGCACTATCAAGCTCAAGAATGGCTTAAGTCAGACTCATTCTTGTTGGCATGCTGGCTCATAAACCCAAACTTCAGGGCACCAAAGCAAACTATTATCTTCCTCAAAATCACATGCAACTCCCCAAAGGCTGCCAATGACATGATTTGGGTACACATATTCACTGGTGGTTGACAAGTTGCAATTTGTAAAGACATTAGAGAGCCAATTTGCTTCTGTGCAGTGCCATCATGAAAGTCAATGGTGCAACTGCAAAAATTGATCATAGTTTAGGCATATGGACAACTAACTGTTGAGAGAGGGAAGGATAAGGACATGCAAGGCCTTAAAGGCACACAAGCTCATGCAGGCATTACAAGAGTGCATCCATGGACAGAGCAATGCTGATCGTGATTATAATCGTTCAACGTTACCAAAAATAAAAGCAAATCAAAGTCAACGGACCGACGCCAGCAGGATTCGAACCTGCGCCCTCAAAGAGGAACAGATTTCTAATCTGTCGCCGTAACCACTTGGCTATAGCGCCTGAGAGTCGAGGTAGGTATGCAAAATCATAACATGATAGATAATCGTCGCATCGGTGAATTTCGGCCGCAGCCAGTTCTAAGGCAAGCAACAGACTCCAAACTTTTGATGAGTATGATGGATGCAAAATTTCAGCTTTATTCTCAGATTGCGAATTCCGACGTTCGGGAATCAATGGCTGGACCGTTTTGCCAATAGAATATCGAGAAAAGTAGCAGCCTCTAAATTCTACCTAGCCGATCACTCCATTCTCGTTTAAACGCGTCATACGACCGATCCGTTGATATCCTCGGAAGCAGAGTGAAGTCCATTCCCTGTGGAGGATCAAGCTTCTCCAAATGCGCCATCATCATCTCATCCCTTGCGATGTTTGCCGTATCTTTCCCAGATACTGGTGGAGGCGAGGCAGGCTGTATCACAACGTGGCGCAAGCGACTTGGTAGCTTGGAAGGGAAAGGCGACTCATCATCGCCCGCAAAAGCTGCCTGCAGCTCAAGGGTAAATGAGGTGGCCATACTTAGGCCGGAAACATGTAGACGCGTTAATGAAGGGCATGCTTCGTCGAGACCGCCTGCTTGAAGTAAACCGTGCGGGTTTCGGTTGCCATGGAGATGTAGACTTTGTAGTGACGGCAGCTTCCCCGGGGCGGAAGGGAAGGGGTAGAAGCCTGATATGGATAGTTCCCGCAGCCAAGGGAATGATGTGCGGAAAAGCCGCGAGATAGCCACCGTACCCACGGACGCAGATAGCGCGACAAATGATAGCGTCTCTAGTGTCGGAGCACATATTGTGAGGATTCTAAGGATAGAGGCGGAGTCTGCAGCGTCGGTAATTTTTGGTGTATGTGTCACATAGGTATCATTTTCGTGGGTTGAGAGGAAGAGATGGCGAACGAGGCGTAAATGAGGTGGTGTTTTTTGTAGCACCGAATCCAAAGCTGTTATCTGTGCTGACCCTGAAATCGAGAGAGACTGGTAGAGGAAAGGGCGTGAGATTTGGCGAAAATATTTTGAGACCAAGCTTAATGCGCGGACGGTGCGGCCGTCATCTAAACAAGCAAGCTGGCAAATGTAGGAGTGGATTTCAGGTGGGCATAGATTCATGCTCATAGTGGTATAATCGTGATTCCTGCGATGTTTACCCACCCATTCACTTTATTAATCATCTTCGATGGTGCAGCGATGGCGACATCTCGCGACATTTGCAAGATCACATGATCCGTCACGACGCGTTTCTTCGAGATCAATGTTTTTTCCCAGCCTGAGTAAATCAATGCCGTGTACGATTTGCTGTAGTATATTCTTCAATACTTTATTTTGCTGTGAGACGTTTCTTTGGAGAATGACCAAAATTGCATATAAACGATTCATCGGAAGATATGAACGTGCTCCCGAATCACTAGAGATTCAGAAATGATCAATGATCTGTTATGTGGCTCAGAAGCCTAGGAACAGTAGCAGTCTTATCAAGCTTACCGTCAAATAGCTGAAGTTTCCGGCACCATTCGCAGAATCCCCTATAAATGGCACGTGAAAATGGAGCATTCGTCGAAGTGTATGCAACTCCTCGAGCTCATGCCGTAAACGATTCGTGAATTCTGGCATCTATGATTTGCAGCTCGAAACAGTATAGCGTGCCATAAGTCAGCAAGAGTGTCTTTTGCAGTTCTTCGTGCTGCACGGTCAGCCTGATCGATATTGGGTCTTTCCCAATTGAGAATCCATGAGGTCAATTCAAGATAATTCATCAATTCAAGTTTTTTCCAGCTTTTACTTTGGGATATTAGTAGGAGCAAACGACGCCAATGTGTCTTGGGCGTAGCATCATGGTACGTCACAAACATGAACTGGAAATGGGCAATTGTAAAGAAAGCATTGGTGGAAAAGTTGCATGTGTCGAAGCTGAAAACCACTTACTATGGTCTGATTAGAGTCCTGAGTCACCAATTACACGTCCCTCTTCGAATCACAGTTGACGATGTGACTATTTTTGGGTAGCTGCGTTCCTTCGCCAAAGTCCGATGTCCTCGGCTCTCCCTCTTGTCTTCATCAAAACGTTTTCGCTCGATCTTTTTCCGCCATTAAGTTCGTTCGGTGCACTCAAGATGTGATTCAAGATATTGCTGGCGACTTTTCTCTACCTTCTGAAAGAAGCTTCGGCAAACAGTATACTTGCCGGCAGGGGCAACGGCATTTTTCGCTATATATGGACAAATGACAAATGGCGAAATGGATTGATCCGTTGCTTGCAATGAGTGCATAGTACGACTGAGGCTGAGGACCTTTATTCGGACGCTGCTGATTGGCTTCCATCTCGATCTCGTTTCACCAGAAAGAGGAGTTCGTTCAACATACTACTAGTCGTGGTGGCATGGCGGAAGCTACCGTCCTGCGCAGACCTTGGAGTTGGATCAGCTTGGCCTGGACGTTTCATGCTATTTTTTCCTCGCGAAGAGCTGCGCAGGAGTAGTGGCCATGTCTTGCTTAGTTCTTGGCATGTTAGATGAATTGCCACAAGGGTTATATTTTCATTCATGAATGCTTCCTATGTTCTTTCCCCCACTTCTCCATCTTCTCCCGCATGTTTCGAGCTGTGCTCTGCGGGCTCCTTGCCACCAATGCTAAGGCTGCCGTCACGATTTATGGACAGACACCTATAGCCCATACATTTGGGCTCGGCGTGACTGCGACTGCGACTGCGACCAACGGCCAACCCCCTCCCACTCAGAGCCTACTACCAGCATACGATGAGACAATACTGCAGCCTCCCCTACCCCCAGACGACCAGGCCCTTACCTTTACACTTAGTCTCCCACAAAGCAATGCAAGCGTCCCGGGTATATCCATCATGCAACACGGCTCCTTCTACGGGTTCTCTATCGAAATGTCGGTTGTGACCCAGCTAAGTAAGTCATCATATTTATCTGTCTCTGTTGACCTCCTGACTTCCTTCTCGACAGTGGGAAAGAACACGTTCGTTATCTCGTTACATAACAATCTAGTAGAGCATTCATTCATGTGCCTCCAGGTCTTACCTTCAGGTTCCTTTCCTCAATCTCCTTGGTCTAATTCAACAACGGGCCGGGGGCACACACATCCGTATTGGCGGTAACACACAGGACTTCGCATATCGAGTCGACCATATTGACAATGGACATGCGACCGATAAAAATCGAACGGACTCTAAAAATCCAGTAAATGCATTCCATCTCTGATAGTTCGTTGTATGATATTTCCATTGCCAGACGTTCACACCTGCCGTATTGTACACTGATGAGCTCTTCTACATGGTGGCTAATATTTCCTCTCATCTCAACGTTGGATGGTATTTTGGTGAGTTATCATATTTAACAGCCCAGAATAACTCAAGCCATGAAACAGGTATACCGTTCAATGACACCAATTGGCGACTTGCTATCGCCGAGAGAGCGCAGAGCATTCTTGGCGATCGTCTATATGGGCTTCAAGCAGGAAATGAGCCGGATTACTACCTGGGGTAGGTTTATTCTCATCTTGTGACTCTCTAAACCTGACCAATATACGCTCGACTTGGAAAGGCATGGTCACCGTGTCGAACCATATGACGTCACAGAATATACCAACGAATTTGCCTCCCTAGTTGAGGCTATTCAGAACAACCCAAATGTTCCAATTAAGAACATGCTCATTGGTCCGAGTCTAGCGTCGGGCCCTTGGTCCCCCGACCGGTTATGGCCCACAGGTTATCTTGACAAGTTCAAAGACGTCCTCAAAATAATCGCTATGGAACAGTGAGTTCTCCTTTCCATGTCTTCGTAAAGCGGTAAAGAACGTCCGGCTAGTTACCCAACCAACAATTGTTTCGCTCGGTTCGGCCTCGGCTCGCCTGTGGACCCCCAGAAAATGTTTCCCAATTTCCTCAATCACAACGCAGGAATCAATCTCATTCAGCAATATCTCGACACCAGTGCCCGTGCCCAGGCACTTGGAAAACCTTTTATCATGTTTGAGACTAACAGTGCCACATGTGGAGGTCTTCCTGGACTTTCTGACAGCTTCGGTGCAGCGTTGTGGGCAGTCGATTATGGTCTTACTATGGCGGCCGCGAACTTCTCTGGTGCCCTCCTCCATGTTGGTGGGCAAAATGTCTATTACAATGTCAGTTGTCCTCGGTGATGAATCGATCATATCAAGTTTGACTCAATTGTCTTTTGTCTCAGCCCTTCACAGGTCCGACCTCTGCGCTCTTATTAGCTGTAGTGAAGTTGACAATATATTGATCTCCTCAGCGCCGCCCACCAATCAGTCTTCGTTCCACCAGTGGACTGTTGGTGCTATCTACTATTCCGTTCTTGTGGTCGCGGAAGTCTTCGGAAAATCCAATGTCTCTCAGATCGTGGACACGTCTAATAACGGCATTTATAACCCGTCATATGCGGTCTATGATGCGGGCGCACTTTCCAAGGTGGTTCTCATTAATTATATCGACGACGCTTCTGGAGCCCATGATATTACGGGAACGATAACTATGAATGACGGGCAAGTGCCCAGCCAAGTTTATGTCAAGTACATCACCATCATCGTTCTGAAAGATCCTCACTGAAACAATTGCGGCTGTAGGTACCTCCTAGCGTCATCGGTTTCTGTGAAGACAAACATAACGTGGGCAGGACAGGTGCGTCGTGTTCGGGTGTGAAACCGTTCCTCGTCTTTACATTCATCCGTTCTCTCTAGACTCTAGGAAACAAATATCAGGTTGACGGTCGATTCAAGGGCGACCTTGATATCGTCAAAATTCAATGCGACCAGGGTGCAAATCAATGTCGTATACCTCTCAGAGCGCCTTCGCTTGCCGTTGTCTTCTTCACAGACCCCTCCGCTGCCTCTGGATTAGAACCCGCTCCTACATTTGCCACGACAGTGGTAACGAAGACTGTTAACACTGCTACAATTGACCCGTTGATCCTAGCGACGTCCAACGGTCATTCGGGTAAAGACAGACTTTGGTTGGGGAGCACCAGCCCGGGGTCTTCAAATACAGGTCATGGTTCCGGAGCCTTTCTTCCGAGAATATCTTTGCTATTTGCACTTGTGGCAGGAACTAGTATGTTTCTCACAGGACTCATTCTCTAAAATCAATTAATGAATCACGACCAATCAACCAATCAACCAACCATGGATGACTGGGACAATATGATCTGACTGCCATGGATATTCTATCATCATATGACGTGCCGCTAGGACAATTTCATCTGTAGAATGGATATCATACTATACCAACGGGATAGTAGTCATGTACTACCAGTTACTAGCAATCAGATGATTACACGTACCCAGAAGATCAGTCTATGTAATTTAACATATGTGTCGCTTATAGTAAGCATATCCTCGTTGGCAGCTCATTAAGATGATTTATAGTTAAGGTAATAATGATGAAATTAAACGACGAAGGGCGAGGGAGAAATATCGGGGCTATATCGGTCCGGGTGGAGAACGATCTCCGAAGTCCTAAACAGAGCCTACTACGCTGCCAGCCATCAAGCCAACAAATATTAACGACGTGAACATAGTTTTCTCCCGCTTCCCAGTACTTCATGGGAAACCTTAAAAGATCCAAAGAAAAGAAAGGTCAATCCAAGCAGACTTCGACTGGGAAACAACAAGTTGTGTACTTGTCATTACACTCACACGTTAACAACCTCGAGATTGACCCGTGGTTGTTATGAAGGAGGATAAACCTTTTATTGGGTTACTCAAACTATTGTCTGTGATAGTCCTCTGTGTTGCAGTCGTTTTGGGCTATTGGGTGCGTGGTGGTACCAGGGTTATCACTCTGTAGTCTGACCCTCGCCTTGTAACTTTAAGCACAATCCTACCATCTTCACCAATTTGGTCGAATTTTGGGTTGGATCTTCTGAACATTGGGACGGCTCTGGCTCTCATCCTATCGTGCACTCGGGGTCTGCTACACACCTCCCTGCGGATATACCCAGACGCGATGCGGTCGTCGATGCATTCAAGGTGCGCAGGTTCAAGTGACCATGTTCGTGATCCTCTTGGTCTTACTTCGACATGCTGCTGGTAGCATGCATGGCTTGCTTATGGTATGTGTTTATTGTATTAGACGCCAGTTAGTAGTGATGCGTTCATTCTAGAAAAGGATGCGATGGGGGACGACGAATACCACCCTATCAGCCATAAAGGATCTAATTTGACGAATGCTGGAGGAATAGGGTATACCGTTATCGACTCCATAGACACGATACTTTTGATGGGCCTTACGACGGAGTACGCGCGTGCTCGAGCATGGGTCACTGACAGACTGAGCTTCAAGAGAGACGGTGATTTCAACACATTCGAGGTCTGATGCACATTGCATCCTCTTGCGGCATGTGTATTGACATGCAGTACTGTACAGACCACTATTCGTGTACTGGGCGGCCTCCTTTCCGCGTACCATCTGTCAAATGAGGATCCGCTCTACCTCGAAAGGGCTGTCGAGCTCGCAGATCGTATTCTTCCTGCTTTCGAAACACATCTGGGACTCCCTCTGCCCATGGTCAACCTTGGCAAGAGACAAGGTGTGTTTGACAAAGATCTCCGGGGTCTCGTGAGCACAGCAGAAGTCGCTACTCTTCAACTCGAGTTCCGCTACTTGAGCCACCTGACAGACGATGACGTTTATTGGCGAAGAGTAGAGAATGTATGTGGGTACCAATCTCTGGGATAGTCTGTTGGACTTACTTCACCTGTGTGCGCTGTAGGTCATGCGAATCATCAAAAACGCTCGTTTGCCTCATGGTTTGGCATCCATTTACATGAGGTCTGTCGTCGAAAATTTTGTTGTATATCTATCTCTGAAATACGTGGTGAAGTCTTTTTGACGGTCAATATGTGACGTCTGCTATACGCCTCGGATCCAGAGGCGACTCGTACTACGAGTACTTACTGTGAGCATCTGACCATGGCCAGTTAAGCATGCTCTGAACGCCCATCAGGAAACAGTATATTCAGACGGTAAGGTTTTTCTTTCCCTACGCTCCACTTATCGACTTAACATGTCAAAGAACGGCACAGAGTTTGTCTATAAAGATGTACGCGAAACTCTAAACCAACTTACAATCTGACGAACTGGAGCTAGATGTATGACGACGCGATGACAGGCATCCACAACCACCTCATCCAAAAGGGTACCAAGTCCAAGATGACTTACACCGCTGAGCTAGTTCCCGAACAAGATAGGACAAGAGAAATGTAAGCTCATTACCCTTCTACTATTCGAAGCACTCCTTGAAGCAGTCCTTCACAGATCATGGCGCTTGACTCCCAAACAGGATCATCTAGTCTGTTTCTTCGGTGGTTCGTTAATGCTCGGAGCGACGAGGACAGGGGCACTGGTCGATAAGGTGTCCATCCCGCCTCTTGATAACGAGCTATCACCAGTAGGGAAAAGGGATTGGAAGAATGGTGTGGAGCTGATCAAGACTTGCATGGCCACGCATGATACTGCTACGTATGTCTTTTCTCCCGCAGGTATATCCACCGCTGATGTCCATGCGCAGAGGACTCTCGCCTGAGATTGTGCACTTCCGGATACCGAGTGATGGATTGGACAGCTCTACGTACGCACCTGCAGATTGGTATATCAAAGGAGCACGGTGAGCTTCAATATCATTAGATCTTCCCTTCCCCTTCTTCTGAGTGTGCTCCTCCCAGTCCAGGGGAATCTCCTCCGTACGACGCGCGTTATATGCTTCGGTATATATCTACTCTTTTGGTAGCTTTCGTAAATCAACTGATCTACCCCTCCAGCCCTGAGACCGTCGAATCCCTGTTTTTGGCGTATCGCTTGACGGGTGATCAGCTCTACCGTGATCATGGGTGGAAGATCTTCCAGTCTATTGAGAAGCACTGCAAGATTGTGACGGGCGGGTATGCGACTGTTGTTAATGTCGACGAGAATCCTGTTAGGCATGAGGATAAGATGGAGACGTTCTTGATGGTGAGTTTTTAGTTACTACTTCTGATTGGCATCGGAGGTGATACCTGGCTGGTTGTAGAGCGAGACGTTGAAATATCTTTATTTGCTATTTGATGATTCGGACACGTTGCCTCTGGATAGTATGTCTTCTTGTCTTCTTGATGTTGGAGTGTTACTCATGACGATATGTAGAATACGTTTTTAACACTGAGGTCAGTGATTTTAGTGAATGATTGTTTTTATTCTTCTCATGCAAAAAATCAGGCGCATCCTCTTCCTATATTTGAGCCCACTATTCGGACTGGATTCTCATGAGCATAATGTAAAACATATAATCTATGTATAGGTGTCGAATGGACTTGAAGGTTAAATACCATTGCTTGCTTTAAGTGTTACAACCTGTGAATGGTGCAGTGTCACGGATAGAAGATTTACATGAATCATAATCGTAAAATTGATACATGTCACATAATCCACGAGACAAAGGGCGAGTAATTTACTCCTCATCATCATCGTCACCACCCTCCTCCTTCTTGGCAGCAGCAGCGGCACGCTTGCGCTTAACGCGACCAGGTCCTCCTCCTCCATAAGGCGAGGTGAGAGCAAAATCAATGTGTTTTTGGGAGTCGAGACGGACGACGAACGAAGGAACATCGACGATCTGCTTGCCAACACTACAAGTTCACATCTATTGGTCCGATGTCTATGGATATAAAAGACAGACGACGCACCGGATGTGACGTTGGCGGATGAGAGTACGGGCATGGTGAATGCTCTTGGCCAAGCCGCTCTTGAAGACCTGAGTTTGCAGCCTCCTCTCCAAGAAATCCTCGATCTTGAGAGCAAGCACGTAATCGAGACGCATGCGGGTCTCGTCGAGCACACCGATGCGCACAAGACGGCGAATCAGGGCGTTACCCTCGAAGAGACGCTTGGGATCCTTCACGTCGAGCTTGAGCAGCTCACGAGCAGCGCGACGGATTTTGGAGAGGGTGAGGGCAATGCGCCAGATTTCGCGCTTGTTGCGGAGGCCGTATTCGCCGGCAAGCTGGATGGAAAGTTATAAGATAGGTATGATAAACGCGTCAAAGACAGACCTTGAGCTCGGCATCGAGACGCGCCGACTCGAAAGGTCGACGAGGGACCTTGTAACTATAATGGGGCACGGCTGGTGAGCACGAATGCAACCCTCCACACAAGTGGATCTTGATGAGAAAGCTCACGTTTTAGAGTGATTCCGCGGGGCCCTGGGGAGCGATGGTTAACGGCGAGCTCGACGGAGAACACAGCGACGACATTACCTGGGCATTTTTTCTTGAGGAAGTCGACGACGGACTTGTGTTTGCCGGGGGACCAAACACTGTGCGATCAAAAACTGTGCAGGACATCGCAGCCACCCGGAGTTTGCCGGGATCTCCAATTTTGCAGACCGTGTCCTCGTTGATCCAGCCAACGTCCAAGTACGCCGAACTCTTGCTCGTCCGTCTTCTGCTGCTTACTTTGTACAGTCCTCAAGATGCCGCACTCTTTCGGTTACCGCGCGCGCACGCGCCACATGTTCAAGCGGGGCTTCAAGGGTGCGATTCGCCTTGTGCCGTATAAATCCGCAGATTGACTGTCCTCCAGAGAGCGGCCCCACAAGACTCTCCACCTTCCTCGTCAACTATCACGTCGGAGACATCGTTGACATCAAGGCCAATGCCTCCCAACAAAAGGGTATGCCCCACAAGTACTACCATGGGTCCGTATAAAGTCTCGCCTTGACCGTCTGCGAGCCTCATCTTTTCCTGCGCTAGACGCACCGGCATTGTCTACAACGTCACTCCTTCTGCCGTCGGTGTGATCGTCTACAAGGTTGTTGGAAACCGCTACATTGAGAAGCGTGTCAACCTCCGTGTTGAGCACGTCCGTCACTCGAAATGCCGACAGGAGTTCTTGGATCGAGTGAAGAGCAACCACGAGGCGCATGCTGCTGCTAAGGCCAAGGGTGGTGAGTGCTCAGCTCGAACACTTTCAGGTCACGTCTTGAATATACGTTGAAATCAACAGAGCGTGTCAACTTGCGCCGCATCCCTGTCCTTCCCCGCGAAGCTCGCACCGTCTCCACCAAAGACAACGCTCCCCAGACCATGGTTCCCGTTCCTTACGAGACGACGATCTAGAGGAGTAGATGGTGGTGCTTTATTCCTACTGGCTGGTTGTATGTCGTCTACTGCTTTCATGCCCTATGCGATCAAAAAAAATCATAAATACTGTATGCCTGAGTTTTCAGCCTTTCAATTGTAATCTTCCAACCTGTCGCCGATGCTCTATCGATTTATCTTCTGCCTTGTATACTGATATGTGAGGTCAGACAGTGTAATGATGTTCCTTCGGACAAAACATCCTACAGTGTAGAACAGATAAACCTGACCTGTTTCTAGAGACCCCAATTTTGGAAGGAAATTATCTCAACATTGGGACGTCTTGATGCATCCTCTTAGTAAGTCCTATTGTTTTCTTACTTTGTCTGTGTGAAGTTCTACCATCCATCATTGCTGAATTAAACAGAGAAGGTCTGTTTGATGACAACGAGTCCCCTTTTACTCTATTGATGTATGGGCATGCCGTTCGTGCTAGTCAGTCATCCCAAAAAGAGAGACTCCCTGATCCTTCTCGCTCGTCCTTCTCCTTTACTGTAGAATCTATGCCATCCTTACTATCTCCCTTATAGAAGTCTCTGATCTCGCCGCGCAGGCGTTCAAGACTATGACAGAGCATCCGGAGCTATTAAGCGAGTCCTTTAACCTCTTTCCGTGTCTTTTCCTACTCACTAATCACCTTCTGTCCAGAACTCTCTCCTCACCCGAGACTGTATAACCTTCGAGGACCATAACTCTCAAAATTAACTCTTAATTAGGGATTTTGAGAGGTATATCTGGAGTGTTTATAAGTGTTTCTCCAGAAGTCTACAAGATTTCCTCAAGTGATTACTGTTCTTTTCAGTGTTTCCCTTGTGACCAAAGAAATGGAAGAGGAGGATGCCCAGGGCACTCTTATGTTATATTTCCATGAAGACCAATACAAGAATGGCAACCCCGGCACAAAGGTTTATCGAGTAAGCGACTACCATGTCCTACACAAAAACCTCAATGTCAACTATGAGGTGCAGCCAAGAAATCTGTTTGAGTGTGTGGAATGTCCAACCTCTGTCCCCCATGGGAATATTCCAGCCCTGGATTCAATGATTGTAATTCATTGTTTCTATGTAATAATAGTAGTAGAGAGGTTCTACATGCTGACACCCCCAGAATATACTTTTGTTCAGTTTGAACAGATGCTACAGATTCAGACAGAGAGCGATGTATGGTTATATAGTCAAGTACAATATAATTCGAGCTAATTACACAACTGTAACGGAGCACCCATTACCTCCTTAGAACTCTATTTGCAATACATATTTAATTATGTTATATATTATATTATATGGTAGCATCACATGATGCTACCCATCCATACTGTAATTATGTAAGGCAGCACCACAGTCAAAGTTGGCCAAGGATGAATGTCATCCTTGGCCTAGAGTAGACAATGGGAAGGCATGGCCTTCCAAGCTAACAGAAGGCAATATTTCTTGCCTTTGGCAGCAGTGGTACAACAAGTTCCAGGATGTAGTCAATGGAACTAAGGAGGAACTTCCTCCATGGAATGAAGTAAATCATGAGATAAATCTCATAGATGAGACCAAACAGTACTCATACTACATGCCATGGTGTCCTAAGTCACTTCAGCAGCAGTTGCAAGACAAAATTGATCACTATGTGCATGCTAAGTGGTGGGAACCTTGTGCAGCCAACTAGGCTGCACTGTTATTATGTATTCTCAAGAAAGATGGATCATTGCAAATAGCATTAGATGCATGTCAATGCAACAATAATACTGTTAAGGACATAATGCCCATACCAGATCAAGAGGTCATTAGGGAAGATGTAGCTTACACACCAGTGAGGTCAAAAATTGACCTCACAGATGCATATGAGCAAGTAAGGATATGTACATCAGATGTACCCAAGACTGCATTCATGACCATCACAGGTCACTACTGCAGCAATATCATGCAGATTGGTGACTATAATGTGCCAGCAACATTCCAACATCTAATGATGTCCATATTTAGGGATGTCATTGGGAAATGGATGCATGCATATCTAGATAACATTTTTGTCTCCTCAGACTCCATTGAAGAGCATGAGCAGCATCTCAGAGTAGTCATTGAAAGACTATGCAAGAACAAGCTCTACCTCAAATAGAAGAAGTGTGAGATATATGCTGAGCACATAGAGTGTCTTAGCCATGTTATTGATTTGCAGGGTATATACTCTGATATGGATAAGTTGAACAGGATCCAGGAGTGGCACACTCCTAGAACCTACAATAATATCCAGTGCTTTGTGGGGTTGGTGAACTACATCAGGAATTTTTTGCCTGATATTTCTGCATATACTGGGCCACTAATGGCCATGACACAGAACAGATTTCCATTTCACTGGCAACCTATTCACCAACAGTGTTTCAACATGATGAAACAGATCTGTGCCAAAACTCCCATTATTAGGCCAATTGATCCTCAACATGAGGATCCTATTTGGCTGATCTGCAACACCTCAAAGACAGGTGTTGAAGCTATGTATGGACAAGGCCTATGCTGGCAGAAATGTTGGCCAGCTGGGTTCATGTTGAAAAAGTTCACTAATGCACAGCAAAATTATGCCATGCATGAACTAGAGATGCTAGCTATCCTAGAGGCTCTTCTCAAATGGAAGGACAAGCTCCTGGGATATAAGATCTGCATTATAACAGATCATAAAGCCCTTGAGTTTTTCAAAATCCAACAGAATCTGTCACCCCATCAATAGCAGTGGATGGATTATATGTCAAGATTTAATTTTGACATTACATATCTTAAGGGTGAACTCAATATGGTAGCAGACTGTCTATCCTGCTAATTTGAAAGTGACTCTCCTTAAGATGTACACTACATCTATGACTATGTACAAGTGGATGCATGTATCAATCCAGAGAGGGATGATTGGTTCCCAACACAACTGCAGGAAATGCAGGCATGCCTATGCATGGGCTTTGAACTCCAGGCCCAGCCCTCATGAAGCAGTAAACAAGTTTGTGGACCAGATGAAGAAGTTACAGGAGGAGGCCTGAGTGGCTCTGGCAAAGGCAAAGAATGATGTGGCACAATACTACAATTGCAGAAGGACTCTGGAGCACAAATACCAGCCCAGGGATCAAGCCTACCTGGATGCCTCTGACATTACAACTACCCAGCCTTCAAAAAAGCTGGCACATCCCCACAGGGAGCTGGAGTTGGTAGGCTAGGGCTCCTTGGTCAAACTGACTCTAGCTCCAAAAGATCCTATTCCAGGGTGACATTTGCCACCCCCACCACCTCCAGTGGTGGTCAACAACAACAAGGAGTATGAGGTGGAGGAAATCCTGGATAGTCATCTATTCTGGTAATGACTACAATACAAGGCAAAGTGGAAGGGCTACAAAATTGAGAATATCTCCTGGGAACTGCAGGAGAACATACATGCCCTGGGGCTCATCAAGGAGTTCTACAGAAGACACCTAGATGCTCCACATGCCATACAAGGAATCTATCCTATTTCACTAGTGGACAGGGCAATCAGGGACTTTTTCTACCCCACACATCAATGCTAGAGGGGGGGTGATGTCAGGGGACTTCCATTTACAATCTCTGCAACTTGTTCCAGCATCTCTGCAGCCTGTCTGACATCTCTAGGGCTCATTCCAGAACTCTGGAGATCTCCAGAGACCCACAGAACTTTCTGTATTACCTCACTAATCATTGTCCTAGGGTTAGAGCTAGCTCTGGCCTTCTGTACAGTAGTTCCCATGCCTCTGTCACTTACTGATGCACTGCATCAAGCAGCAGGGATCCTTAGACTTGTTCTCTTTGGATTCTCCTCTGCTAGGTGATTCATTACTGATTGTATTGTTATCTACTTGCTAATATACTTTGGGTTCCCCTCTGCTAGCTGTGTGACTCAGATCTGCTGCCCCAGAGGTTGCCCTTATAGTCTGTGGCACTTGACAAACTCTGAGTCCAAGAACAGTCACATTGCTCCACTATTTAGAAGAGCAGTGACTCCACAAGCTTGCTGGATGTCCATGGTCTCCATTGTCATGTCAAGGCACAGTGAGTTGGCAGATGGGCTTGAAGCTACCATGTACTGTCAGGGCATTTGGCACACCCAGGTGGGGTAGCACCAACAGATCCTAGCTGGTGTTGGAGAACTTGGCTGGGCCTCCAGAGTTGGTATTTGTATATCTGGAGGGGGATGTTGAGGTTCTTCTGTCTTAGAATAAGGGGCATTGGAAAAGACAATTTTATTTTCTAGTAACAGACACAAGAACCTGTTAGGACCTAGTGACAGAGGCATACACCTCATTTATCACTCAACTAAAAATCCTCCTCCAGTTTTAGAGGTGATGTGCAACTGCTAATCTCCTTCAGCATCAACTCTGGCATCAACTCATCTGGCAATGGAGCTCTGGAGATGTCCTTTGTGGCCAACAGTTGCAGAAGAAGTTCCTCCTGCTCTGCTATAGAGAGGTAGCATACCTCCAGACTCAAAGGGCAGTGTCATGCAAAGTGCCTGGGCTTCTGACATCTCTAGCACAGTAGCAATGCAGTGTGGAGCTGTTGGGCTGCATCCATATCCATGGGGATGCCCAGTAGCAGGAGGCACAGTACAGGGATGGCTGGAGCAGGAGCAGGCACTGGGGCAAGCAGGCACAGGGTACTAGAGGCTAATGACCAGTATGTGGCACTATATAGGATGCATGCAGCAGAGCTCCCATCAAATCTCCATGAGCTGCCATTGATCCCAGGCTACCTTGTACCATGAAGCAATCCTCTTGTTATCCAGGCAGCCCTCTGCAAGGTTGTCCATGCATTCTACCAGCATGGGGTGCAGGCCATCCCAGAACATGAGGCATAGCTGAAGGCCATCAAGGTAGGTGGCTTGCTCAACCAGCACCCAGAAGGAGTTGATGTACTTGTCCAGCATTTGCTTCCCTTGCCCATATTGCTCCCTGTCATGTAGCATCAAGGCAGCAGTTTTAGTAGGGTCAAGTGGGAAGAACTCTGCCCAGAAGTCCTTTTCAAAGGCAGCCCAGTCCAGGAAACTTCCAACACCTCTGGGCCACCAGAAAACTCACAACACATCAGTGGAGGCATGCATGTCTGGTCTTTATATATGACAGTACCCAGGCTATCTTCAGCATGTCAGAGTCAAAGGCATCCCTGCTGAGGTAGATGTAGGTGAATGTTCCCTGCTGGAACAAGCACCATCATACATGTCTGGGAGCACAGGGCACAGAATCTGTGGTCATAGGGTCAGCAGAGCTGCAGAAGCAAGTACAGGAGTGGTTGGGATTGGTTCTGCCACTGGAGGAGGTGCAGAGATAGGGGGTAGGCACTCAAGCAGCACCTGGAGCAATTAGGAGGGAGATATGATCTGTGTTTTGATGGAGAGTGGAGAGTTCAGTTGTGTAGTGGGTGAGAGATGATTGGCTCAGTTGCACCTGGTTTTCTAGGTGTAGCAGCTGGGTCCAGGCTTTGTCCTGCAGGGCCAGAGCCTCTGAGGGGGTGTCTGAGTTGGTGAGCTGCAACATAGAGCTCTACAATGCTTAATCCTGGTGGGGAAGCAACAAATAGAGGCTTGGAGATTCCTTGCAGCTATGAGGGGCCTTTTTAGAGACTTGTTCTGCTGTAAGGGCAACCTCCAGGAGCAGCAGCTTAGAGTCACACAGCTAGCAGAGGAGAATCCAAAGTATATTAGCAAGTAGATGACAATACAGCAGCAATTAATCACCTAGCAAAGGGAAATCCAAAGAGAACAAGTCTAAGGATCCCCAGTGCTTGGTGTGGTGCATCAGTGGGCAGCAGAGGCATGGAAACGGCTATACAGAAGACCAGAGCTACTCTTAACCCTAGGGAAGTGATTGATGAGGTAATACAGAAAGTCATGTGGGTTTTCAAAGATCTCCAGGGGTCTGGAATGAGCCCCAGAGATGTCAAGCAAGCTGCAGAGGTGCTGGAACAAGCTGCAGAGGTCAGAAATGGAAGTCCCCTAACATCACTCCTCAATGGTGTAATTACCATTAAGGAGTCACCAAGACCTCCTATGACCTCTGGGAAGGATCTCAGTCCTTCCACTCATGGCATGGTTAGATGCATGCAAGGGAGTCTTCCTCTTGCTTGCTGCCCCCACTGTGGGCCGAACCCTCCAGCTCAACCATCAGGTACACTCAAGCAGAGGGCACTTGAGTGCCCTCCATCATGGAGATCATTTGACCACCCAAAGATGATCAAACAGAAGTAACTGCTGGCAGTTCTTCTGGCATCACTCCACTTTCTCTCCCCACACCATGGTGTGACATGGTTCATGTGAACTAGCTTGCACTGTTTCATCAAACCCTGGTTTGGACCTAGGCCCAACCACCTGACCTTCCATGGTCACTACTGTGCCCATTGTGGAAGGCAAACATTAAAACTTTAACATTCTGATTGTAATCCATAGCAGTGAACTTCTCTTTTGGAAGTCTGGCTTCTCACTCTGCAAACAAGTACATTCTCATTTGACTTAAAAAAATGTAACATTTCCATTATGGTTTGTGCAGCTTACAGCTCACACCTCATAAGTCAAAACCAGTCAATTGGTTCTAATCTACAAAGTATGAAGTAAGGTGCTGCCTTATGTAATTACAGTATGGATATTTATGGGTAGCATCATGTGACACTACCATTGAACTTACTATATAATTAAATATGTACTACAAATAAGATAATAAGGCAGTAACAGGCACTCTGTTACACATAGGATCCTTAACACACATTGTGTTGGAAGACAAAAACATGGCTTAGTGGAATGTCTCCCAACATAAAGTAAACCTGACTTATCTGGTCAGTGAATACTCTCCCCTTTGCCCTGGAATTGTGATGTTTCTGCCCAACCCATGTCAAACTTTGGCCCAAAAGCTTTGTGCCAGGATATTGCCATTTCTAGGGGTAGATCCATTGCAATTTGGATACTTTATGTTGGGAGACATTGACTATAATCCCTGTCAATCCAAACCTTGGTTGTCATAATGACCTTGAGTTTGAGGATGTAGCTGACAATTTCTATCTAGAGGGATGTCTCTGGCAGCTAGGCTTGCCTTCCAGGATCAGCTGAGACATCAACAGAAGGAGAATTCTGAGTCTCTGATCCAGAAAACAGACCAGTATTGTTGTCATTGGATAGTCTAAGAGCTACTGATGAGTTTGATGGACAAAAAACATAAGCACAGCCATGGTTTTTGAAAGGGCTAGCATCCTTGTCAATCTTGATATAGGAAATCCAGGAACTTTCCAACTTGGATGCTGGCACCAGTTTTATCTTGACCAACTGGAGACAGATTTGGTGGCATTGACAATACAAAAGGTTTTATGGAAATGATTAGACTAACTCTAAGAGTAGTTACCAGAAAGATCAAAGGAAGTACTGACCTGAGACTACTTGTTCTGGCATGCCTTTACAGTGTTTGGCCCACCTTTTGTTACCAGTGGAGTGAGGATATCAGAAACCTCCTGAACAATGGTTTTCTTAAAGTTCCCACCATCTCCAGCAGAAGCCTTGTGCTCAAGAAGAAGATCAAGGAACTTCATGTAATCCTCAGAAGTCTAGATAGTTTTCATAGTGGTTGAAAAGGCAATAAACAGAGCAATCTCATTTAGTTTTAATGGTAATCTTAGCTCACAAAACTAATTGTAAATGCTGAAATCAAAGCCAGATGAGAGTGTGCTGTCTGGATTAGTTACAGTGACTGGTGAGTTGTTATCTTTGGGATTGGGTAATAACAGTTCTTGATAGCTATCAAGAGCATTGATATTGGATATTACACCAGATACCAAAAGGTATTGATCTGCCTCTAATATCTATTACATACAACACTATTATCCACAAGTGCAGTTGAGGAAGGAATGATCTCAGTGTACCTGTTTAGCAAAATTGTTGAAATTTGATCAACAAAGATAAGAATACTTGATCAGGCCATGCATTTCCTTGTTGGGCTTGGTACTATAATTGCAAGAAACCCCCTTATTGACAATGTTGTCAAATAAATGCTTGTGCAGATGGAGCTTAATGAAGTTCCACAATTTTGTTTATGGCAGTACCTCTGGCTCATTGTCATTATCATCAATATCTTCAGGTTGAATGACATCTGAATTGAGTTCATTTGTGCTTTGAGTTTGCTGAATATACTCCTTGAAATATGTCAATTCTTTCACTCAATGTAACATTACTCTATGTGAATAAAAGACCTTACCATCATCAAAGGTGTAAATATCTCTTCCAACTCCCTCTTGTCTACTGATATTGTGTGATCTGTGTGAAGATCAAAGCCAGCATACATTCAGACATTCAAATATGAGCATAGACAGCAAAGAAGTAAATATGCATCACACTCTGGGTCAGTGGATAATACATCTTGTCATAAGGGGACAAGCATTCCATGGATAAACCCAATGGAAGGTAGGCAGTCACAAGCAACAAGTGAGAGTCAAAGGAGCAAAAGGCAGCTAAGAGTTGGGCAAGGAGTGAGTGCAGCAAGCCAAGCATGAGTAACAACACTGGAGCTCTTACAGTTAGTTTGATGGATAGGCCAGGAGAACACTGCTATTGGTTGGTCAGAAAATATCCTATCCTGCTGACTGGCTTATATACTACATCCATGGCTATGCTATGACTAATGCTATATGTAGTAAGCAGCCCAGGTATGCTAAGCAGTAATTACTAACAATATGTTGAAAGGAGAAATAGAGTCCAATGATTATGAAGGGCTGACTAATACTGACTAGAGGGTGCAGGGGCTTGGTGGCTGGTTGATTGGATATGCTAGAGATGATGCTATACCTGTGACTAAGGCTGGATAGAATTGGAGTTACCCATTGGAGTTATCCAAAGGGGTCATCCCCTTACATCATCTCCCCCTCAAGGTTAATTGACCCAACAAATAGTGTTACCTTCCCCAATAAGGCTGGCTGCAACAAGCAGTGGCCTGTTCTGCCCCCAAGTAGTGTCCAAAGGTGTATTGGATTATTGGGGTTGATGCATCAGGCATCAGTGTAGAGAGGGCCATAGGTGAAGTTGTGTCCATCAGTGAAGCTGGAGTGGCCCCAAATGAGTGAATGCTTGATATTGGTAAGTCTGGAGGGAGAGATGGAGGTTGCAGGGTAGAAGGAGTAGCAGCCATAGTTGCAGGCACAGAGGCTGTTGATGGAGTGCTAGAAGAGGGCACTCTGGGCTGGGTAGGAGTAGGGGTGAATGATGCAATGTGTCCCAAAGGAGCCAGCACATCAACTGCTGGTGCAACATTGCCTGTGCATTGCTTCTACAGTATGCAGACTCACTTCTTAGCCATCCACTTTCCAATAACTACAAGGGCTTCTTCAATCTGCTAATTGGAGCCCCTGATAGAGACATACCAGTGGTCTCCTCCAGCTGAGCCAACCATAAAGGCAGCCAAGCAGGTGCCAGAGATATTTAGGGCTTATTTAAGGCCCTGCTCCTGGTGACCAACCAAGTGCACAACAAGAGAGTTGGGAAGCTTGAGTGTGCACTCAAAATGTGGGATATGGCCATCCATAGGAGGTAAGTTCCAAGCAAAGGGGATAGCAAGGGGAGCATTAGTGGTACAGCACACTACATATTGAGGGATGCAAGAGGTGGGCACAGTAGGAGTTTTGGTGGATGACTTGGGATTCAGCTGCTCAAGGGGAGCTGATTGCTTTGCCAAGCCTGAAGGAACCAAGTAGCCACTCATACTAGGCTGCAAAGCTGTTCAAGCAGAGGCAACAGTGGCAACAGGTGTGGGCATACAACCAGACTTGAGTGCTGCTAGTCTGCTCTCAAGTCCTGCCACAAGAGGTAACAGTCTCTCAATAGTGTCAGTGGAATTGAATGAGGTGGCAGAGGACAACATAGTGTCTTGAGGTTAGGGTGAGACCAAGAGTAGGTGGTAGGTTGGGTGCTGTGGGCTAGAGATGCAGACAGCATAGGGGACTGAACAAGCTGTAAGGGGACAAGTGTTCTGTGGATGAACCCAATGGAAGGCAGGCAGTCACAAGTGACAAGCAAGAGTCAAAGGGGCACAAGGCAGCTAAGAGTCAGGTAAGGGGTGAGCACAGTGAGCCAAGCATGAGTAACAACACTGGAGCTCTTATAGTTGGTTCAATGGATAGGCCAGGAGAACACTGCTATTGTTTGGTCAGAGGATATCCTATCTTGCTGATCAGCTTATATACTACATCCATGGTTGCACCATGACTAATGCTATATGTGGTAAGCAGCCCAGGTATGTTAAGCAGTAATTACTAACAATATGTCAAAAGGAGAAATAGAGTCCAATGACTATGAAGGGCTGACTAATACTGACTGGAGGGTGCAGGGGCTTGGCAGCCAGTCAATCAGATATGCTAGAGATGATGCTATATCTATGACTAAGGCCAGATAGAATTGGAGTTACCCATTGGAGTTACCCAAAGGGGTCTTCCCCTTACACTTGTGCTGCAAATAAGAATGTCTATTGACAGTCATCAGGATATGTAAGTCTTATAGGAAATGAAACTAGATGGCACCTTGGAAATATCACAGTTTTTGAATCCATCATTGAAGGTTATGTTCATGACTGATCTGAAATGATGGCCCCACCATAGCAGCATATGATCAAAACTGGAAAATAAATGGTAAGTATTCAATTCAATCCTAGTCTGAAGAATATCAATACCAAGAATTGATGCAAGCAATATCTGTTTGAGATGTGATGAGGGACTTGAAAACCTCAAAAAAATGATCTTCCCATAAACTATTGTCATCAAAATGCAGAACATTGTAAGACAGAGCACAATGTAGATCACCATATTTGATGCACCACATGGCATTCTGTATCAAGCTCATGAATGTATATTTCCATAGAACAACAGAATATCAAGATACTCTAACTGGGTGGAGACTTTGTTTCTTCAAAGCTTCTTTGACAGCTGCAGCAGTTTGTAGAACCATTGCCTCTATATACTATTTTTGAGAACTTGACTGGGTCCATAAGGGAATTCTACAGTCAAGTCCCACATCTGCTCTTGCAGTACAAAGCAAATCAGACATGGATATTTGCCTCAAAGATGGCAAATGAGAGACATACAGGACCTGTGATTATTATTATATTAGGGATAATAAGCATAGGATTACAAAAAGCTAATGTGACAGAAAATAGAATGCACATTTCCTCATAGTCTGCAGATAACATTAGAATAATTGGCCAGAGCCACCTCAAAATTTCATTGGCTTTACTTGATTTCCATTGGCCAGTCTGAGCTAAGTTTGAGATCTTCTCTAGGAAGATTTGAAAGCCTTCATGCCTGACTGCATTCTTGAAGTTAACAAATCCTTTTTTGCCAGTCTCGGCTGTATCTTCATGTACCTATTATGGAGTAATTAGATTGTGAATTCAATGAAAAATTCTGACCCTAAGCAAAGCAAATTATAGATGCCTTGCACATCTGATTGTGGATGCAATGGCAATCTCATTGATATGGGCAGACCTATACCAGTTTCATTGTGAGCCATTTACAATGCATCCATGACCATGACTGTACCAAGATTGTTACCTACATAAAGGAGCTCAGATGGTGCCAAGTACAATCAGCACACACAATGCATGATTGTAGTATTGAGTGACCATAAAATACCCCAGAGATTGTATTCCATCCAGATCTGGAAGTGATGGACATTTGTACTGACTATTTGCACATAAGTTGACCTCACTGGACAACTCCCAGATGACAACAAAAACATGTGGAAAAGCCATGGTCCGTGCACAAATTTAGGGGTATAGAAGGAGGGGATTTTTGAGCCTATCAGACAAGCAAAGTACTAGCCACGGCTCGGAGATCCCCAGGGAGTGGAATCGGAGTTTTTAGCTGAGTTTGAAACCAAGTCAAAATCACTAATTTTGCATCAGTGTGGCAAATCGGCGCACACTATGTAGTAATGAAATTACACACAAAAAACAGCTGACAGACATTATACATGTGTTGAAAATGTCCACACGTCTCCCTGTGACATTTAGTTACCATATCCAAGTGCCCGAATCAATCTCTCGGGATCGAACGGCATGAATGATCCTTTCGTATCCCATTGTCCGTCGTCCCCATAAGCCAAATACCACATTGGAGGACCCTCAGCACCAAGCGCTTCCCGAAGTCTCTTTATATGCGGCTCAGGAACATCAGTACCACTGTAATTCCCGCAAAGAGAGGCCATCCAGTGATAAGGGTCTCCAGGTATGCCATACACCTTGTTCATCTGGATACCCCATCCAGTTTCCTCGCATAACTCATCTGCGAGATCTA
Source organism: Termitomyces sp. 'cryptogamus' (assembly GCA_020091625.1). Taxonomy (NCBI): domain Eukaryota; kingdom Fungi; phylum Basidiomycota; class Agaricomycetes; order Agaricales; family Lyophyllaceae; genus Termitomyces; species Termitomyces sp. 'cryptogamus'. The sequence continues at coordinate 6,912,432 of JAGYZC010000001.1, forward strand.
AAAGAACAGTGACGAGGAAAGCTTCGAAGGCTTTATGCGGATCTGGGTCCTGGAAATCCTCGAGTGCTTCCTTCGTCATCTTTTGAGTGTCCAAATAGGATCGAACTTCTTCATTCCAGTGTTTCTCCAAAAGACTGGCAGGTACAGGGTATCCGTAATACATGGTGGGTGGCGAACGACCTGGAATTTGACCAGGACAGAGGTAGCCGGGAATGTCGTCCAATGGCACGAACCCTTCTAAAACCTTCTCCTCCTGAGTAGAAAAGATATGGTGAGAAAGGTTGAGCATCATGATCTCCCATCACTCACTTTTCTGGCACCGAACTGCAGAGGTCGCCTAATAGCCGCGTTGAGCCTGGGATCGGCCAAGAGTTCCCGAAGGCGGGCATCTCGATCAGGTGGATTTGTCATGTTTCTTTGGTCAACGGGAAAGCAGGCCTCAGAATCTCAGAATGCTGAGTTCGAGTTGGTGGCCTTTTATGGAGTACTGGAGAAGCCACCTGGCCAACTATCTTGTCAGCATTTCCCACGCATTCGTAAATTTGCCGTTCAGGGTCGGGGAGGCTTTCATAAAGTTAGACAATGGACATTCCATTTAGGTAACAGGGTGCTCAATTCTTCGACCAGTTTTAACTGAACAAAATGTGAACTGAACGAACAATTCAATTACATCCCAAAGTTCAAGGTTAAGCGTAAGAGTATTTTACTCAGGTGAGATGCTGCTCACAGGTTCCTAGTCCGGCTCACAGGGGTTCCAAAGCACGATACAAGGGCAGCGTGTACAAATATCGAACGTTGAGAAGCTTAGGGCTGAGATATGGTCATGGCTTGACAAAAATAATATCTCTTGTTCAAGTTTGTCTGCCAATTCATGTCCAGGGGCTTCTTATCATTTCCATATCCGGTGAATCACAGAAGACGCCGTTGGAATGGGGATTGTTCAAATCGGTTGCTATGACATTCCATATTTGGCAGTGGCCGCACTTGCTGGTGGCCACAGGCACTGTAAAGTACTATCATTACTGGACATGACCGGGGCCAATTTGAGCACCACAATGGCAAGAATCATCGAGGCCTCGTGTATGCTTCATGGAGAAACGAAAACGATTGTTTTTGTTGTTTGCGAAATTGAACAATGGACAATATATAAGGTGTCCACTCAACCGAGAAACCTCACAAGTCAGTCTTCGGGACACCCCAAACTGCTTCCGCTCCCAAAGTGCCCTCATGGCTATCTTCTCGCGCCCTTCTCTACGCACTGTGGCGAACATCCTCACAGACATCTATGGCCAGAACGTTGCTGACGAAGAATTCCGCTTTTACGAGGTTTACAACACAGTACTTATTCAGGTTCTTCAAGCGCTGGAAGGAAAAGGCGAGAGGTCTCCGAACATTCGTGATGAACTCGCTATAGCGCCACAATATGCTCTTGAACGAGAAGCCTTGATTCGTACGTCCGTCTGAGATCCGATGACGTACCGAGGTTTCTTCTACTCAAAGTGTCACAGATCCTATTGACCCACATGGATATCGAAAAGATTTGAATGATCGGCTGGCATTGAAAGGTCAAGTCAATACGACGAGCAACATAACCCGGAGTGATGCGGATGAACTCGAGAAAGCTGAGAACTATTTGGCCGAGACAAGCATGGAGGCCCACCATTCTGATGAAGAGATCAAAAGTACTATTTCCGACATCCAAAATGCGAACAAGGATCTGCGGAAACGTAACAGATACATTTCAACGGAGTCCCGCATACCTGACTTTATGGCCTCCCATATCACTTCCGTTGGACGCCGAACGCTACTGCTTGTCGAAATCAAACCCGATGCTCCGCTGAAACAGGATTATGTTGTCCAGCTCCATGACCAGGCCAAACTCCAGGCCGCCTTTGCATTTGAAATTTTCACAGGGGATACCATCCATTCACTGATGTTAATTGGGCGCAAGTTCCACATGAAAATTTTTGAGAGGGCCTCTTGCAAACTTCGTCATCATCTGCTCAAACAGGTGGACGAAGAGCCCTACAGCCCACCCAAAAAGAAGCGTGGTAAAAGGGGGCAAATAAAACTACCAGTACCGGAAGTCAATCCGAACATGTGGCAGAACGTCTTCGAAGAGACCGTGACGAAATCCGGCAGCCGAACGACAAATGTCGAGATCCGTGGATTTACGACGAAATTCAAGGAAGCGATGGACTTAGTCATGAAATCAACGGGGGTAGGCAGAATTAGATGGGGCGATTGCTGAGAATATTTGATAACGTATCAAATTCCACCCTGGTGATAACGTAGCAATGAACATGCTTAATCAATTGAATCTGTTACCTACTGATTCGTCATCTACGGCGTTGATCAATTCGCCAACGCAAACGCACCTAGAATTATCCACTGCAAAATCCATTGCTGCCGGTCTGAGACAAGGTTGAGATAACTTGGAGGACACATAATAAGCCTGTACCTTGGGGTCGACTAGATAACAAAGCTTTTCATTGGATATTGTGCGCTTTCATGAGGTTCACGCATGAACAACCGAGGGGTCCGTACATATGTATATGTATAGCGTTCATAAATATTTTTGATTCTCGAGATTTGAGATAGAGAAGCCACCTGACAACTTGAACACAAGCCAAGCTATATCAATGCAAGTTCTCCCAAATGTGTAGCACTTGGAGCCGAGATATGGGTGTGGACAAGGACTGTCCGGTTTTGCATTTCTTTGAACTTGAAAGTCAGACATCAGGGCGTCAAGACGGTACAGCCATTGGGATCATTTTGAAATCGTTGGTTTGAAGACGCGTTTATGATGTGTTTGGTTTCGTAGCCACGAGTCTTCCAACGTTCACGCTCCTTCAAAACGGTCACCCTCGAAATGGCACATACGGGCAGATTGTATTCCAATCTCTGGAATATTCAAAAATCGAATGCATAGCCATTCACTACTCTGGGAACCCTCTTGTCGACTTTCCGTATTGAAGCTTTTTCCAAGTGACCATCCATAGGCTCGGAAATTGTCGCATCAGCAGTCGCATCGCGCTCTTTCCATCTATCAAAGTACCGCAGACTAGGAGTACACCAAGCGTGGAGCAGAGCGCTTTATATCGCGAGCGAATCTAACGAAAGAGCTTGGGAAAATCTGTGTCATCCGTCTCAGATGGGTTGGTTCTTGGAAACTAAGAGATCAGGTCAACCAGTCGTTGAGTATGGTTTATCGCGCGACTGATGAGGGTTGAGTTATGTATCACAGTGACTGGGTGAAAGCAGAAGATACTCGTCGGCCCGACCCTGTTTTTCGTATATCGCCTTCCACATCAGCGCGAATCCTTCATAGAACCCAAGTTCTTTCCACATCTCAAACCCTGTCGCGCGTCCCAGCGCTCGCCCTTCAATGAGGCCCTGGATCTTCCCATGCGCGAAGCCGTCTTACGCAGCCTGTTTCGTAGAATCTGAAGAGGAAGGTCTTAGGTGAAAAGCATGAGTGGGGTTGTCAGCGTATGCGGGCGTTTGTTCTAGATGCACTAGATTCTTGAGATCGAAATCTACATCCATGACAAAGATAACCAGTACCAGTCCTGAGCCTGTTCCCACAATAAGTGAGATTTGACAAAAAGTTGACTTGCGTTCTCCCACGAAGTTTGAATGACCAGCAGTTGGGTTTGTCGTGTCGCGTGTTCCATTTTGGGCAGAACTGTTGAACCAATTCGAACTTCAAGCTTCAAGCTTCAAGCCTCAACACTTGCTATCTCCTCCGTTGACCAAGAACCATGACAAACGCACCTGATCGAGAAGCCCGCCTTCGAGCACTCTTGGCTGATCCTAGACTCAATCCGGCTATCAGGCGACCTCTGCAAGTCGGTGTCAAAAAAGTGAGTAGTAGTAGATTCTGATGTTCAAACGTTTCTCACCACATCCTTTTTATTCAGGACGTAAAGGTTTTGGAAGGATTCGTCCCATTGGAAAATCTCCCAGCCTACCTCTCCCCTGGTAGATATCCAGGCCGAACGCCACCTATGATGTACTATGGGATACCCTGTATCCGCCAGTCTATTGGAGAAGCACTGGAATGAAGAAGTCCGACCGTATATGAACATTAAGGCTCTTTCAAAGAAGTTACTCGCAGAATATCAGGATCCAGATCCGCATAAAGCTTTCAAATCTTTTCTCGTCACTGTTCTTTTGGATCTTGAGGAAGAGTTATCCGAGGAAAGTGGATGGGGTATCCAGATGAACAAGGTGTATGGTATCTCTGGAGACCCTTATTGCTGGATGGCCTTGCTTCGCGGAAATTATAGTGGCACTCCTATCCCTGAACCGCATATAAGGAGACTTCGGGAGGCGCTGGGTGCTGAGGGTCCTCCAATGTGGTATTTAGCTAATGGAGACGATGGACAATGGGACACGAAAGGACCACTCACGCCGTTTGATGCCGAGGCGTTGATTCGAGCACTTGGATATCGTGACTGAATGTTACTTGGAGACGGACTTTGGAAATGACCAGCACATGTATGATGTCCGTTACCTGCTTTCCTGTTGAATTTGTATTAGTTTCAGTACTATATATATGGTATATGCCGATTAGCAATGATTTATGGTATGTGCCGATTGGCAATGATTTCTCCTTGGTAGCTATCTTTATACTGGATACAGGATAGCTAGTATAGGTGCGCTCGGATAGACCTACATAACATCTACTTAGTGCAATGACTTACTTCATGTGCAATACAGACCCGATCATCTACAAAAATGACGACGTCATAAGTGACCGATTTTAGAACTCTAGCAGGGGTAATCACACTGTGAGATAGTCATAAGTATATTGAACCTCAGTCTGATATAAGTGACTGATATTAAGCCTATCGTACCTGTGAGATAGACGTAAGTATATTGAACTATGTATGGTAAGGTCAGATAACGTCCGTGTAAGCAGCAGTGTGAGTACTCACCCTCAGTCTGATATAAGTGACTGAGGGTGTTGTATCGTATATGTCATGTATATATATTCTTTATGACAATGGTACCTTTGTGATGTGGCTCGGCCAGCGTAAATATGCGCGCCCATTGTGCCACAGGGGCGTGCTCATTGTCTTGTTCGATGTGAGGTGACGGTGGCCTGGCCAGGGTGCCAACACTCCTCCTCAACGGAAACCTCACATTGTCTCCTCCTCGCATGAGTCATGGGATTGTTGTAGCCCAAGTAGATTGCAAAGATGCTTGAACTGTTTGACTGGGCTCGTTCGCATAGGAAGTGATATTTGATGTTGATATGTTTCACTTGTGAGTGTAGGGTGGGATCTTCAGAGAGTTTATAGTGGCATTGTTATTGCACAGGATGGGAGTGGGTTTATCCATGATATTGTGGTTGATCCCCTTGAGTAAGGCCCACAGCCATATACATTCTTGAGCACTTTTGAAAGCAGCCATGTATTTGGCCTCACAAGATGATGCAGCTACAGTTTTCTGCTTCCTGGCTGCCCAGGATATGGTGCCCGTGTTAGAGTGTCGCGGGTGTGATATGTGTGATGACACAGAAGAAACCGCGAACACAGGCACCATGGCCACCCTCAGTGGCACAGTTGCTTTGTCCGACCTCGTATATATACAGCCACACGTTACCAGCACCCTCAGTTCCATTTATACATTCTGAGGGTGCGTTACTCATAGAATTACTTACACTCACATATACTAATACGCTAGTACCTAGATTGAAAGACTTACAACTGACGAACAAGGAAAAGCAGTCAGGTACAAAGTGAGGCTCATATTTAAAGGGTACAAACAGGTGTATGGAAAGGACTACAGTAAGACAACGTCACTGACAGCATGCATGGAATCATGGAGGATACTCCTGCACATTGCAGCCACAGAGGGCTGGGACGCTAATCAGATCGATGTAAAGACAGCTTTCCTATATGGTGACCTACCAGACAACGAGACCCAATACATGGAACAGCCTGAAGGTTTTGAGGAGCATGGGAAGGAGGATTGGGTCTGCGAGCTGAAAAAGGGACTATATGGCATGAAGCAAGTGGGACAAATCTGGAACCAAATGCTGAACAAACATATGTTAGCATGGGGATTCACCAGGCTAGCATGCGAGTCCTGCATATATTACAGAAAAGGACCTACTGGCACCGTGATCGTAGCCATACATGTCAACGACTTCTTAGCCATTGCGAGCTCAAAAGACGAAAACAAGAAGTTCAAAGCTCAAATGAAGGAAACCTGGACCATCTCTGACTTAGGGACACTGAAATATCTCATGGGAGTGTCTGTAGAATGGGACAGAGAGAATCATACAGTTGCACTATCTCAAACTGCCTTCATTAACCGTGTCCTGCAGCAGTTCAGACAAGAGGAAGCACATCCACTGTCATTACCTATGGACCCAGGCACAAAGCTGAGATGACCACAGTGCAAAACTCAGACAGAGGAGGAGAAGAGAGACATCCAACAACTACCATACCAATCATTAGTCAAATGCCTCCTGTACATAGTGATCACAACAAGACCGGACATAGCCTATGCCATGCAGCAGCTGTCTCAATTCCTAGACAACTATGACAGAACACACTGGAATGCTGCAATCCAACTACTGCAATACCTAAAAGGCATGAGGGACATGAAGTTGAGAATAGGAGGATCATCAGTGGTACTGTGAGGCTTCATGGATGCAGATTGGGCAAGTTGTCTAGATATGAGGAGGAGTACTGGTGGGTATACATGGTCTCTGGGCAGTGGAGCAATATCCTGGTTGGTCTGGAAGCAGAAGACCATTGCAACCTCCTTGTGCAAGGCAGAGTATATGGCTGCATATGAATCGACACAAGAGTGCATCTGGCTCTGAACACTGATGAAGGAAATTGGCTGTGACTTCACAGCAAAGCCAACAACAATGTTCTGCAACAACAAGGCCGCCATCACACTCTGAAGACCCCACAGCACATGCCAGGGTAAAGCACTTTGACATCAAGTACCACTTCATTCATGAATGAGCATGCATGGGTGACATAATCATTAAATATATCAACACTAGGGACAACATTGCCGACCTGTTTATGAAGGCCCTACCAAAACCCCTGTTTACTCACCTATGACAAATGCTTGGAGTATCATGATGTCCATGTGCAAGGAGGAGTGAGGGGCACTGTGTCCGTGGTAAGGAGGAGTGTTAGAGTGTCATGGGTGTGATATGTGTGACGACACAGAAGATACCACAAACACAGGCACTGTGGCCACCCTCAGTGGCACAGTTGCTTTGTCTGACCTCATATATATACAGCCACATGTTACCAGCACCCTCAGTTCCGTTTATATGTTCTGAGGGTGTGTTACTCATAGAATTACTTACACTCACATATACTAATACGCTAGTACCTAGATTGAAAGACTTACAACGTGTTATTCTAGGTACATACAAATACAGTTCTGTTTATACATTCTGCAGATTGAAAGACTTACAATGTGTTATTCTAGGTGTTGGTCACATCTAGTATTGCTGCTATAGTCCTAGTTCCAACAGCCTGATCCAAGACTCCAGGCATATCCACCAATGCTGTGTCATGTATCAAGGCAGTTGGCCCAGTCGGAGTCTGTGAATCTGGTAAGGTTAGCTAGTGTTGCTTCCAAGCACTAATTTTAGGTTGCATGTGCCTTTGAGGTACCATACAAGTCATATGGCTGCATTCCAATGTGTTGTGGTGTATGAGTCTATGTATTGTGTGAGTTGTTGTATGGCATATGCAATGTTGGGCCTTGTTGAGATGGCTAGGTATAGTAGACACCCTACTAGCAATTGATAAGGCATGCACTGTAAGGTTGATTGTTTGTCTTTGGGGAGGGACAACCTGTCTATCCTGCAAAGCTTCAGTCTGGGCTCCATGGCAAGTGAGATTGGTGTGGTGTCCATTTGACCAAATTGGTACATGATCTTATCTATGAGGGTGGTTTGTGACAGCAATACTGACAACTTATCTCAATCCCATTCAATGGCAATGCCTACCACAAATCTTGGCAGTCCAAGGTTGGATATGGTCCATACCTTGCACATCTGGCCTTTCAGTCTATTGTTCTTGCTCTTGCAGCTGGCAATGGACAGGAAATTGTCCACATGTACAGCTGCTATGGTGATGCTGGTATTGGCCTTGCAGAAGTAAATACACAATTTGCATGAAAGGCATGTGAATCTCCAGCTGACCATGTTGTTGTTTGAGGTGCAGTTCCAGATTTGACCAGCTTGTTTCATTCCATACAGGCCTTGCTGCAGTCAGCAGACCCAGCCTTCCTTCCCTGGCTCCTTGAAGCTCTTGGGCTCTTCCATATACTGTACCTCATCTTCTGGAAGTAACACATAGAGGAACACTGTTTTGACATTGATCTGTGTGGCATCCCAGCCCTTTGCAGTGGCTAGATGTAGGAGTATTTGCCACAACTCCATGCATGCAGTCAGTGAGGTTGTCTTTGTGTAGTCTTGCCCATATATTTGCTCATATCCCTTGAAGACCAATCATCCTTTGAATCGGACCACCTTACCTTGTTCATCTCACTTAATTTTAAATACTGGTCTCCTCTTTTGCACCTTGTGTCCAGCAGGAACATCTTCCCTGGGAACCAGCTCCCAAACACCCATGTTCTTCAGCCATTTAAGTTCTTCTTTATATGCTTCTTCCCAATGTTTTGCATCTGCTGATTTTTGTGCCTCTTTCCAGGTATGTGGTTTGTCACCCAATTCTGTTGTTATTGGACTGTCCAGTGATCTGGCAGCATACAAGAGCTGTTTGATGTCCTCCATGGATGCAATGTTGGCAAGATTGGGTGAATCCTGTGAGGGCATGGCATCATTGCTTGGGGTTTGGGCTGTGTCCTCATTTGTGCATGCCACAGTCATGTTTTGACATCTTTCTGTCTTTGCAGCTTTGATCCTCTTGCCCAACTCACACAATTCTTGGACTGCTCATTTCAGTTGAGTCTTAGGAGGGTTGTCTGGGTTGCTTTGAGCTGTTGGGATTTGTACTCTTTTAGATCAGCATGGTTTGGTGACAACTCACTCTTTGGCAATTTGTGGTTTGAGCTGTTTGTTGTGGCAGGTAGGTGTTGTTCTCAATGCTGTGGGATTGGTTGTGGCATGATGCATTGGTCTTCTTCATCTTTGGTGTTTGAAATGGCAAAAGGGGTAGCTGGTGAGGACTGATTGATTTCATTGACTGAGGTGAGTTCTCTTTCAGCAGGCTTGATTTCCAAGTCTTCTGGCTTGACCAAAATGGGGTACCCATTGTGTCATTCCAAGCAATGTACATAGTATGACTTGTAGATTTTTCTGGTCCTTGGATTGTAGCACCTATAAGATTTTGAGTTTTGTCCAAAGCCAATGAGTACACATTTGACCCCTTGTCCATTAAGTTTGGGGTTGTGCTGATTCTGAATCAGGACAAATGCTTTACACCCTCTTTCTTGCATCTAGGCATAGTCAGGGACATGATTGTACCACAGCTGAAATGGAGTCTTTCCATTGAGTGATTTGGTTGGGGTTTTGACATGTAAGTGGGCTGCAGTTAAGTAGAACTTGTCCCATAGTAAATTGGGGCATTTTGCAGCTAGTCCTATCATTCTTGCCTTGCCCATGAGTGTTCTGTGCATTCATTTGATGCAGCCCATGTGTTGGAAAGTATAGGGTGCCCCAAATTCATGGCAAGATCCAGTTGAGGCTAGCCACCTTTCCATCTTGTTGCTCTTGAGTTTGCCATTGTGCCCAGTGCAGTATATGCCTACTTCTTGCCTGTTTTCAGTTCATGAGCCTTCTCCCAGGTCTTTAGTGCAGAAAGTGCCTCTCCCTTTGTCTTGGAATGAACCATGGCATATTGGTGCAATCATCAACTATATCCATTATGAATTTATTGCTGGTATGTGATTGTACACTCATTGGGCCCACAAGATCTATCCAAACTATGCCAAGCTTCTCCCTTGCCCTCTGTCCATCTTCTTGCACTTTAGGGACTGGTGATTTTGTCTGTTTTCTGAGGATACATAGGTCACATTTTGATTGTGTGAGAATGGAAGCAGAGGGTGTACCTGGAAGTAGTCCTGCACATGCCATGGTAGCAATGACTTGGTAGTTTGTGTGGCCTAGGTGCCAGTGCCAGGTAACAAGATTGATAGGGTGTTGGGCTGCAAGAGCATGTTTGGCAAATGTGTTCTGGAAGTTAATTGTATACAGGTGTTGCCCCAAAATAAGAGGTCTAGAAGCAAGGAGCATGCCACTGTTTGCATCCAGGATAGTAATGCCTTTCCAATCAAATGTGATTGAGGTGTGCATGAATATGGCAAGAGCACTAACTGAGATCAGGTGTACCATGGATTGGGGTACATAGAGGGCATTTTTGAGGACAATTTTGGCTTTTCCTTGGACATGGAGACAGATTTGGCTTATGCCCATTGCTGCAATGGAGGATCTGCCAACTCCCTTAATTGGTCAAGGTGTATGGCTTGGAGTGTGACAAAGTGAGACATGCATAGTGATATGTGGACTGTGGTGCCAGAGTTGAGGAAAAAGGGTTTCTCAGTTAACAAGGCAAGCAGTGTGTGTTCCAACTGGTTAAGTGGCACTATGACCATAGTTGCCAGGATTGATTTGTATTCAAGGGTCTGCTCATTACAATTGACAGTCATCATAGGCTTGAGGTTTAAGTCCATGTCTGCCATGAATCCTTGATATTCAAAGTATTTGGTTGATTTGGGATTGGATGGAGTGAGTGATGCAATTGCTGCAAATTCACCTGAATTGGATCCTGCTGTAGAGTTGATCTGTGATTTTTGGAGGTGTGATATGTTGACAACATAGGCCTGCCCATCAAGTCCTTTCACTATACTGTTCTTCAGCAAGTTACTTCCTGGTCTTATCCTTCCTCCTCCTCATGCTGCCTTCAATTCCTCAATGGTCTTCCCTGCCATACCTCCTCCTTGCCAGATGCACCACTGTTTAGAGTGTCCATGGCATGGCAGTTTAAGCACTTGGCAGACTTTGCAACAGAGTAGTCTGGGTCTGTGGTTGTGGCCAGGGAGATTCCCACTGGTGTCTTGAGCTGCAAGGGCAGTTTCAGAGTGGGGGGATTAGGAGAGGGTGGCCAAGCTATTGATAGTTTGGAAAAGCTTACAAATGTTGGAGGAGGTGTAGGTCTTTTCTTTGGTAGAGTCTGCTAGACCATGTGAGACTTGGGTTTGTATGGCTTCAAACAATTTATTGTTGATCAAGTTGAGCAGTGCAATACATTTGAGGAGGTCCTTGTCTATCACATCTATCACAAATGCTTGGTTGACAAGGTCACATATCTTCCAAGCAGTAGTCTCAAGGGGTTTGGAGATGGGTGCATAAGTGGTAAGCACTTTGCATATTAGGGCTACTTGTTTTACAGGTCCTTCACTTTGTGCCCTAGCTTTCAGATTGTCATAGCACTCCTTGGCACTGCTGTCTGTCAGCAATCCCTCTTGTTCAGCTTCAGATATGGCTGCACAGATGACACCCACAATGAGGTCATTGTTGGCAAGCCAGTTAGCATGAGCAACAGGTTTGGCACTCTGGCTAGGTTCCCTAGTGAGTTGGCTGGGCTTGTTTTAGGGCATGAATATGTAGCAGTCAAGTCTGCTCTGTTGAAGAAAGATCTTGAGTTTGTTAGACCACTTCATGAATTTGCCTGTAGTTTGATTGAATGGGGGCATGGAGGTGGGCCAGTGCACATTTAATTTGGCAGGGCAGATGCAGGGGTATGCGGCGTCAGTAGCAAGCATTGTGAGCATGGGGGAATTGGATCCCATTGTATGTAGAATAGGTTAAGCAGAGGTTTTGAGTGTAGTTTTCAAGATCCAAAGACTAAGACTGTCAGAGCAGGAGCCCCCAGAGAACAAAGGGATTGCTACACAAGTATGTAGGGATAAGATAGGTACGTGTTGATATGAACGCGATCAATTGGAATTCAGGGTCCAGGGGTGTGATGTGTGAAAGGTGCAGGAGTTCCAACGTCGTGATTTTCAGAAAGCACAGTAGCAAAGTCCCATAACCTGTTAAAACTCTAGCAGGGGTAATCACACTGTGAGATAGTCATAAGTATATTGAACCTCAGTCTGATATAAGTGACTGATATTAAGCCTATCGTACCTGTGAGATAGACGTAAGTATATTGAACTATGTATGGTAAGGTCAGATAACGCCCGTGTAAGCAGCAGTGCGAGTACTCACCCTCAGTCTGATATAAGTGACTGAGGGTGTTGTATCGTATATGTCGTTTATATATATTCTTTATGACAATGGTACCTTTGTGATGTGGCTTGGCCAGCGTAAATATGCGCGCTCATTGTCTTGTTCGATGTGAGGTGACGGTGGCCTGGCCAGGGTGCCAACAACCGATACCTGACAATATATTCTCTACCTGAGCCTACCTGAGCCTACCTGAGCTGACCCGAGCTGCCTGGCAAGTCATATGTTGCAACGGTACATGGAGCTGTGATAGACCCTGCTGAATTACCATGAAGGTAGGTGCCAATACTTGGCTACAACTACAATTGTCACCTAAAGCTTATAAATTGATCAGTTATATACCTAGCCATTTCTTCCTGTATACATTTTATGCCAATCCGAATCAATAAAATCAGTTTATTACACAAGTATCAAACATACTGGCAGAACAATACACGAGAATGATGATACCCGACTATGAGAAGAACACAATACAGGGAGAAAGATGCAAATACAGGCTGGCCAAATCACTATGACTACTTGGTCTTCTTGGGTTTGGGGGGGGACCAGTATCTTCTCGTCAACGAAGGCGCTCGTTCTTCAGCTTGGGAGGAACACTGACTTCATTACTATTGTCATCGTCTTGTTCGACATTACGGTTTGTTCGAGATGACAGGGTTTGGCGAGCGTGAGAAGAAGATTGATGTGGTTGGGTGAGCCTGAGCTCTGCTGAGCGGAAGAAGCCGGACGAGCTGCACATTGGTCTTGAGGTACCGAGCAGTCTCGGTGAGTATGAGCAAGGCCGTCATTTTCGCCAAGGGAGACTGAGCGCTGCCGACGACGGTCACCATCCTTTGTTGGGTTTGTTCTGATCCTGGCGGGGACCTAGCTGGTGCTGCGAGAGTGACGACTGCGTAATGGGCCGGTGGTTGACGCGGGTCGGAGAGGAATGGGTGAGGTTGCGGTTGTGCGGAGGGAAAGATTCTAAGTCACCTTCGCTGATTTCATCCTGCCTTCGTTAATTGAGTCATTCATCGTTACTATTGTCGTGTTCATCACTGCCAATGTGATCATCCAGCCTGTTGTTAATGGCTTCGACATTTGGATGTGTTTGTGGTGTCGTTTCCTGGAGAGATCTTGTGAGTGTTGTGGATTAATGACATTGAGCTCACCTTGTTCACCTCTACCTAGCGTGCCTTCAAGAGTTGTAAGATCTCATCCGATTCATCGTCACTGCCAACATCTTGTACTCGCGTTCTTTCCCCCCGTTTCTGTTCAGTCTTGACGCCAAATCTGGCAACTGCCTGGGACAATATATGGTAAGGATGAAATGAAATGATACGAACAATAGGGCAGCTTGTTCCGCCAGTCGAGAGTTTCGATCACCCATGGATCCTTCCGAAGACAGCAGCGATTTTGATGAAGAAATGCTGGAGGTTGAAGCTACTATCCATGATATTCCACTTTTCAGTGGAAGTTGGTGCAAACCAAGCCTGACAGTATAATGAGTAACACGAATGATAAGAGAAGAAAATGTGTCTGGACAGCTGTATATGCAATTGTTCGACCTGTAACCTTTTTAAGGTTGTGAATATGAGCCTCCAGTGTTTGTCGCCTCTGCTGCTTGACGGCGGTAAAAAAAGAAAATTTGTAGCCAGGTCCATTGCGATTCGACGAATATATTAAGATCAAGGCTGAACGCGCGGGCTATGAAAAGCTGTGTAGGTGAGAGGCGGGGATGTGGCGGTGGAAGATGCGGCGTGAAGCTGAAGAGATGAAGGTTGGAGTGAGATGATGTAGGAATGAAAAAGGATTAATGATCAGATTACTGAGAACTGGTTCGACGACTAGATCGGAGACCAACAAGTTGGATTGCGGCTCTGACGCAAGGGTTGTCACGAATGTATGTTCTCCAGGCAGAAGACGACCATCTACCAATGGCCATAATGACATCCTCGGCAATTCCACAAGCTCGCATAGTAGGTCGCTCCTCCTGCGCGGGCAGAATGCCCCCCAAAAGAGCGATCAACAAAAGAAAATAATTTTGGGTTGAACCAGGATCTAGATGGATGATATCCGTTTTCCGTTATGAAAAGAGTGAGCGTGAAGATAGTCTCGTCTAATGACATTCTGATGACATATTTATGGAGAAGTCTACAGGATCAGCGATGTCGTGATGGGTGAAGAGTATATCAGTACCACGAAAGAAAGGGTCAGCTTTGTGGTAGGAAAGAGATCCAGCATATCCTGGAGAGAAGTGAAGGGAACATCACGTAATGAGAGTTCGAAGGAGGATGAGTGAAACCTGGCCATAACACCAGTCACAACCAAGTCAGCCTCCGAAAATGCTCCCTACCTTCGGAATCCGCATATCCTAAATTCGACATTCTAATGGCCATCGAACTCATTCCTTTACCTCTTCCTCCTTCCGCAGATATCTCAAAGTTCGAAGGCTTCGGGAGAGAAGTACGGGGTGTTGATCCTGGCCACCTAGATCCGGGGCAGTTTGCAGAAGTCCAAGAAGCACTTTATAAGGTACGGAACTCCCATCGCCACCGTGTCCCCTTTCTCACAATCCGTATAGTACGACATCCTCTTATTCCGGGATGTATCATTGACTCCCGAACAACAATATGCATTGACAAAAGTCGTCTCGTACTACCTCTCTCGAGGTTCTATTCACCTGTGGATTATGTAGGCTTTCGATCCCAAATCAGACAACTACGGACACGGAAACAACAACACCGAAAACACGAACAAGTCTATCCTTCACCCAGACCTCAAGACCATCCCCCGCGTCCCACAAGTACAACTCATAGGCAACGGCACGGTGTACAACCACGAAGGTCTCGCCGAAGCCAAGCTCACGCACCCCAGCCACACCACCTTCCACAAGACGCGGGTCTCCCCGGAGGACGAAGCGCGAGGCGTCACGCGTTTCTATCGCTGGCACATCGACGCGGCTCTGTACGACCTCTCGCCTCCGAAGGCCACCACTCTCTACGGGCTCGTCGTTCCAAAGGGGCCCCAGCAGGTATGCAGGTACGACGACGGGACGGGGGACGAGCTGCGCGTTCCGCTTGGGACGACCGCGTTCGTGTCGGGAAAGACGATATTTGATATGTTGCCGGCGGAGCTTAAGAGTCTTGCGGTGCGTAGTAAGGTTAAGTATGCGCCACACCCGTATGTGTGGATGGCACATGCGCGTGCGGTGTCGACGGGATTGGGGATCGAGACCGAGGGTCTGGAGGTGCCGTTCGACGAGCTTCCGCCTTGGGAAGAGGCGAAATGTAAGACGCTGCCTGTTGTGAGTGTCTCTGTGTATGAATGTGGTCTACTATTGCATTGTTCATGGACGTGTAGGTTTGGAAGAACCCGGCGACGGGGCATTTACATTTTCAGGTTCATTCATGTGGCGTCGCAGAGCTCGTTGTCGATCCGCTTCCGGATGACGCGAACAGGGAAGGGGCGTTGTATCCGGATGGTGCACATTTAACTGATCTTAAGGAAGTACGCGACCTCCTGTACAAGATGCAGAGACCTGCGATCGCACCTCAGGTCAGTCCACCTATCCTGTGTAGTTCGGCACAATGAACTAACGATTCTCGCAGCTCGTATATCCGCACGATTGGTGATTACTTCCTCCTAGATAATGCGACGCACGCTCAATATCCCTTATTCTTAGGCGCGAAAAGGATCTTGTCATCTTCCACAATCACGGGATACTCCATTCGGTTGTCGGAGCGCTTGCGAAAGACGAAGTCCGGGCCTTTCATCAATGCAATTTGGCTGCGTCGGATGACCCCGTTGGTCCATCGCCCGAGGATATCAAGAAGTGGGCCAAGGGCTGTGTATGATATCGGTGAAACGTAGATACACGCGGTACAATAGACTCGGATTACTTAGTGGCATATGTAACAGATGTAGACGGCTGTGGATGTAAATGCTTGCTACTGAGTGCACAGTTGTGGCATTAGTTATGCTACCCCTGTCCCCGAAGCAGGTCCGACATAAAATACCAATCAGTCACGCTGATCAGATTAGATCTCGAGAACATCTGTGAAGTTCGTAGTTCTACCACTTTAAACCTCATCTCTTCCCAAAACCACCATGTCTGGACGACTTGCCTCAGGTACAATGAAGCTAGCCATCTTCATACTGAGTACTCACTTCCTACAGAATACTCTGCCTGGAAAAAGCTCCAGTCCATCTACGACTCGGAACACCATGACCTCTTCCTCAAGGATCTCTTTGCCAAAGATCCCCAGCGATTCGCCAAATTCTCGCGCGAGTACACCTCCACTGAAGGCCCAGACGTCACTCTCCTCCTCGACTACTCCAAGAACCTGATCACCCAGCCTATTCTCGACGCCCTCTTCTCGCTTGTGCGCGAGGCCGATGTCGAGAAGGTGCGCGATCAGATGTTCTCAGGAGCGCATATCAACACATCCGAGGACCGTGCAGTCCTGCACGTCGCGCTGCGCAATTTTAACGATTTCTCGATCCAGGAGAAGGGCGTCGATGAAGTCGCCGGTGTGCTCGCGCACATCAAAGAGTTCTCCGAGTCTGTACGCAGCGGCTCGTGGAAGGGATATACCGGCAAAGCCATTAATACTATTGTCAATATCGGTATCGGTGGATCGGACCTTGGCCCTGTCATGGTTACCGAGGCGCTCAAGGCCTACTCGAAGCGCGACCTCACTGCGTACTTTGTGTCGAACATCGATGGCACGCATATCGCTGAGACTCTGCGGGTGTGCGATCCGGAGACTACCTTGTTCATTATTGCTAGCAAGACTTTCACCACTCAGGAGACTATCACCAACGCGGAAAGTGCGCGCGATTGGTTCCTTGGCAGCGCAAAAGACAAGGCGCATGTCGCGAAGCACTTTGTTGCGTTAAGCACGAACACTAAGGCAGTTACTGCCTTCGGTATTGCCGAGAGCAATATGTTCCAGTTCTGGGACTGGGTTGGTGGCAGGTACAGCCTGTGGAGCGCCATTGGTCTTTCGATCGCCCTTGTCATTGGCTATGAGAACTTTGAGCAGCTTTTGAAAGGTGCCCACGGTATGGACAAACACTTCAAAGAGACTCCTCTCGAGAAAAACTTGCCTGTCATCCTTGCTGTACTTGGTATTTGGTACAATGATTTCTACGGTCGGTCTTCGTGATGTTTTCCCTCTGTTGATTAGCCTTTTTTTATTCCTCCTTCTATAGGTTCCCAAACCCACGCTCTTCTTCCCTACGATCAATACCTCCACAAGTTCGCAGACTACTTCCAGCAGGTTGGCGCCCATTTAATTCAGTGACGTCATAGAGAGAATACTCAAACGAAAATTAACCCAGGGCGACATGGAGTCGAATGGAAAGACTGTTACGAAAGGTGGACACCGTGTCAACTACCAGACTGGCGTACGTCCTGAATGGTTTTCTGTCCCTTCTTCCAATTTTACCTTTTTCGGTCAAACAGCCCATTATATGGGGAGCCGCCGGGACCAACGGCCAACACTCATTCTATCAGCTCGTGCACCAAGGCACAAAACTCATCCCTGCCGACTTCATTGCACCTGCCACCACTCAGAACCCCATTGCGAACTCCAAGCACCACCGCATTCTCCTATCAAACTTTTTTGCTCAGCCCGAGGCTCTTGCGTTCGGCAAGACTGAGGAACAAGTCAAGAAGGAGGTTGGCTCCAATGCTAGCCAGGCGTTGATCAAGAGTAAAGTCTTTGAGGGTAATAAGCCGAGTAACTCAATTATTTTCCCGCTCCTCACACCTGCTACGCTCGGCGCCCTCATTGCGTTGTATGAACACAAGATCTTTGTTCAGGGCGTTATTTGGGGCATTAACTCCTTTGGTAAGCCCTTCACATGTCTGTCTCTTGAGGTGACGGACGGCTGATTGTTTTTTTTACAGACCAAATGGGTGTGGAGCTTGGAAAAGTTCTTGCGAAGAACATTCTCGCACAGCTTGATAAGCCTGAGGACGTCGTTGGCCACGATAGCTCTGTACGTTTTCAGGTGGTCCTTGATAGTTCCTTTGCTTATACAAGGATGGCTACAGACTACCGGATTAATCCACTACTACCAGAAGCACAGGAAGGAGTAAACACTTTTTCTTCAGTTCTTCGTGCTGCATGCAGGATTTATTGTGAGTGTACCGGAAATGTTACAAAATACGTGTACTTGTATTTGAAACGAATTAGACAAGATGCTACTTTGTGTAAAATTAAGTATTCTTCTGTAACGACCTCTGAGTCCACCGACGCAGAAGCTAGTACTCGTATCACTTGTATCGTTGATCCCGAACCTGCTCCCGTAGCAGAGATTTGCGGATAAGGTTTTCTCATGGGAATTGACCCATACAAATGATTTTCCGGCAGACATTCCAGTCCATAACCACTCGGCTTTTTGCGAATAGACAACCGGCAACAATCAGCATAGATTGTGCTTTCCCGATACTATAAAAGAGATGACACTGAGAAAATGTATGAGTGCAAAAAGTGCAAAACAGTTAAGGAGACTTACTGTACATCGCGATAGTGCGTAAATTGGGGCAAAGTTCACCCAAGGACGTAACGACTTGAAAATCGTCAGCTACTTCCTCAAAATCGAGGTTATATTCCAGGCCCATGTCCAATGTCTGGATTGACGGGAATTATGGCCAATATGTGTATCCCTGTTAAGGATCATATGCCTCCCTTAAGCATTCGTAGAACGTCTACCAAGAATGCCGTCAAAACACAGCACAAGAAGTGGGTGTAAGATGGCGATCATACGTGTAGAATCATATCTGGCACATAACCCGCATTCTTTTTTCCGGTTAGGTGGAACGTCAAGTTCCGAACTTGGGGCAAATGTGCTGCAATGGCTGTCAGGGGCGGATTGTCTCCAGGTGACAAAGGGCAGGCGAATGAATGAATGAGCTCTGTTTATACCGCCGGCAAGCCACAATACAGGGCTAAGAGGTGGGGGTAAAGTAAGGTATCAACTCTACACCGATGATAAGTATCGGTGTGTGTTGTAGTTGTATCAGAGTTCATAAATTGTTGGGCATTAGAACTCTCTTCGCAGAATCTCTCGTGGCTTGTGTCTGGCACAGTCACATCGTAAAGTATCTATGGAGGAACGTGGTGTTTCAGATGCGGTTCGGGGGGGTTGGGTTGGGTAGTGGCCTGTGTCTTGACCTTGGTCATAATTTGTTCTTCCAAAGTCTTCGCGTATGCGGGGTGTCTCGACCTCCCGTGGTTTGTGCTCGCGTCTAGCCTCTCCTTTCCTTCAGGATTTTGTATCTTCTAGTAATTTGCCATTCTTTGTCCTTCTCCTTCCTCACCTACTCACTCCTCGCCCTCACCCTCTCATCCTGTCCCACTGTCCTCTCCTTCCCTCTGACCTCCATTCTCTCCCACCATCTCTCTTCTTCCTTGTTGTTTTCCTTGTCTCCCTCAGTTGGTTCATCTGGGTTCCCCTTGGTGAATGCACCGGTCTTGAGGAATTTGGTAGTTGCCTCTAGTCCTTTCTTTGTCCCTAGCAGAACACCCAACTCCAGCTGTTTGTCTGCCTCCCTCAATATTTCCTGATGTTCCTCCTATTTCTGGCACTGCCAAATTATGTGTTCCTGCATTTGGAACCACTCTCTGCATTTACACTCTATTTTCTTGTTAGATATGAATTTTGTGTAGTACTCACCTATAAATGCATGCTTTGTTCTGCACTGTGTGAGCCTACTGACCACCTCTCCCAATGCATGAACCACATCTTTCCTCAGTTTCCATCTGGGTTTTAGATTGTTTGCAATTGCAAATCCTCCTGTTTGTGGCGCCTTCTGCCATTCTCTCACCCACTTTTTGAGAGCATCTCCTTTTGTCCTTCCTTGGCATTTGTGGAGGTTGTGTACTCTGGTGTCCACTTCTCAGTGCCTTCCTTGGCTTCTTCATCTGCCTGCTTGTTACCCTTGACATCTTTGTGTCCCAGGCACCACTCAATGCTCACTGTCCTGTCTACTCCCCCATTGAGAAAGTTGTCTTCTGTGTGCATAACCTTGACCATATGTGATTGGCCCAGTCTTGGTTTTGGTTCATACAAAGTTGTCACTGCTGCTGTATTGTCAGCAAATATACAGATGTGCTTTACTTGCCTCTTTGTCTTTATGTATCTCACAGCTGCTTTTGCCACCCTCACAATACCCACCAGCTCCATGTCATAAACTTCTGCCCTTTCTTCCATGGACCTGTCTGAGTACACCAACAGCTGTGTCAGGTCCTTTTCCAGTTCTTGTATCCATTCATTGTGTTGAGGTCTCGTGCGTCGCGAGCACCGTGCGCACTGATGTGATCAGGGACGCACTCAGGGTCATAGAGAAAATATGAGGGTATATCACACAGATGGCAACAACAACCACCCTCAGTCACTGTGTACAGAGACTGAGGGTGAGTGCATTACTTACCTAGTAAATTATGGACAAATATACTTACACATACCTTAGAATAACCTCCATGTATCTTAGGTATGCAAAACCTCAGTCACTGTGTACGGAGACTGAGGAATAACCTCCGTGTATCTTAGGTTATTACTTCTAACAGGTTATGGGCTTGTGCTGCATTGCCCTTTAGAAGTGACATTACAACCTTGAACAGACCACGAGCCACTGCTGAGCTCATTGAATATTGGACTGACTGTCCGTTACATTAACTTGAGGAATCCCTGTCTACTATGGATCCCCCGATTATTCCCGAGACCCCCTCTGCTATGCGGATTGCTGAAATGCAAGCTGTCGACAACTCAGCCAATCCAACGGTCCTCCCTGTTGGGAAGATAACATCCTCCTGGACTGGACATGTGCTTGAGAAGGACGACAGAAAATATGCAGAGTGGGCCTATGCAATGAAACTCAAGTTGTCATTAGCACAGCTGTGGGATTATGTTTTTGACCCTATGCCGTCACCAGATGCCACATACGAACCACGGGCATATTGTTCATGGACCTCAAATTGCCATCTTGCATGCTCATTTCTGAAATGTGTGCTGTCCTCATCCGAACAAAAGTTATGCGCTGAGGAGGATCCTGGGGCCCTGTGGGTATACCTGAAGGACTGCCATGGTGGGGCGGTTCCCGTTAAACAGGTCCGACTGCTCCAGGAAGCACTCACTGCTAAGTGCAGCCTTTCTGAACTGCTGACAAAGACGGTTGATGTCATTTTCAAGAAGATTGACTGCGCATTTGATGCGGGAGAGGTGACAAAAGACTTGCTGAAGTTGATAGCCATGTTGTCCACACTGTTGGACAAATCTTTTGCACATATATGGTCTATCATATCTTGAGACCTAGGACAGGCTAGCGACATATCCAAGTATGGTCCCACTGAGATTAGGCTGTTTCTGGAAGGGGAGCAGATGCTTCTTGAAGCGGACAAGTCTCCCTCTGTACCCATAGACTCTGCTCTAGCCACTGCCCCTAGCAAGGCATCTCGGTCAAAGGACATCACGTGCGTAGCATGCAAGGCTTGCCAGCGTCCTGCCCACATCTATACCTGGCCATACGGTGCCCTGGTGCATCCTGGAGGGTGGCAGAATGGCAGGGAAGTCAATCGAGGAGTCGAAAAAGGTGCACCTAGTGTTCTACGACAGCAAGCAGAAAGAGAGGGAGAAGAGGGACAAGGCAGTCTCAAAGATCATGTTTACTCCAGCAGGCGGCAGCATGTTTACTTTAGAGGGCAACCCAGTGACAATTGCAGCGTATCTGGCCATGCAGGCGCCAAAGACGGCCACGACCAATGCCCCAAAGGCAGAGTTTGCTGGCCTTGGGTACAACACACTGCCTGCTGCGGGGTTTCTGGCTGATGCAGAGGGTTTGGAGTTTGACGCGTGGATTGCTCTTGAGGAGGAGCATGGTTCACAGTGCGGAATAGGGCCTGAAATGGACAGGGACTGGTACAAGGCCAATAACGTGTCCGAAGAAGATCACAAATTGATCTTATTGAGTCAAAACCAAACACTAGAGCCGTTCTACCTCGACTCCGGTGCAACCACCCATATCTCCCTGAACCAAGGCAATTTCATAAAGCTAGACTCAATTCCCGCAAGACAGATACGTGGAGTAGGAGGCACATCTATTGCTGCAATTGGTGTAGGAACCATACAGGTATACATATCAGGAGGAACATATATTGAACTTGAAAATGCGCTCTATGTACCAAAGTCTACTGTCTGCCTTCTGTCAATCAGCAGAATAGCTCGCAACCATGGAATGTCTGTGACATTTGATGACACCAGAGTCTCCCTAACAAAGAAAATTATAGGAAGACCAATGGCCACTGGAACCCTAGTCCATAATTGTGGCCTTTACACTCTCAATGTTGTAACCGATCATGCATTTGCAGTTCATGATCCACCCAACATACAGTCATGGCACCTTTGTTTAGGACACGTGAATTATCAATCCATCCTTCAGATGGCACATGCAGGCATGATCAAAGGTATGCCCCATACATTCCCTTCCAAACCCCCAAAATGTGACCAGTGTATCCTTGGAAAACAGACCAGGACACCGGTACCAAAGGAGCGTGAGGAAGGGGGGGGGCATAGGGCAATGTCGAGGTTAGAGAAAGTATGGGTGGACCTAACGGGACCAGCAGCAGTATCATCTCGCAAGGGTAATAATTATATCATGAACATTGTCAATAATTACACAAATAAACCATGGTCGATGTAAGGGCGACCTCTGGAGGCTGTGGCTCAATCACACAGCTGGCAAAGGGAAATCCAAAGTCTATTCAGTACTGTACAGTGTCTACTGGAATAACTACTCACCTGGCAAAGGGAAATCCAAAGAGAACAAGTCTGGGGATTCCCTAGGCCAGGTGTGACGCTTCAGAGGCTTCAGAAGCATGAGAAACAACTGTACAGTATGACAGAGAAAAAAGACACAAGTGATGTGTCAGCAATTGGTCAGCAGTTACATAAGCCAGTGGCAGTGTCAGAGGGGCCACACTTCTCTGAATTATTGACAGAGGATCAGTGCAGCCTGAGGGCTGAAACTAGAACCAATAGATAGGGAAAAGGAAGGAGAATAAAGGAAAACTATAACGGAGCAAATCTGACAAGTACTGGAGAAGGAGAAGGGGAAACAAGTGAGACGTCCCCTGACAGTTGATCCCATTGAAGTCAAAAGATGACAGCTTCAACAAACTCAAAGCTTGGATCCTTGCAAGCAAAAATGAGACGGGATCACGCATGAAGATATTGAGAACGGGTCGCAACGGTGAGCTCAATGGGGAAAGACACAAGGAATGGTATTGTCAGAAAGGAATCATCTTACAGGTTGGGGCACCCTACACCTCAACGCATATGGGGAGAGTAGAGAGGATGCACCGTATGCTAGGAGGGAAGGCACGTGCAATGAGACTTACTGCAAGATGTTCACCTTTCCTGTGGGATGAATTTTACCTGACCGCTGCTTATCTCCATGGCAAGACAAAAACCTCTATGATATGCGAAGTAACCCTGGATGAGTTATGGTATGGGAAGAAACCTTTGTACTCACACATTTGAGAGATTGGATGCCAAGCATTTGCCCTTATTCTAAATTGACACAACCCCAAAATATTCAAATGTTCAATTGAATGTGTTCTGGTTGGCTACAATGCTAACTCAAAAGCTTACAGGTGCTATGACCGTGCTATGAGAAAAGTCTACAGTACATACCATGTCTGATTCATTGAAAGTCACAACAACACTATGCCTCCAATACATGAAAACAATGTGGCGACAAATGAAGACCATGCAGATACTGATTTCCCAGACATGCCTTTGATAGCTAAACAAGCAGCGAGTACACCAACACAATCATCGACAACAGATGTCAACAATGAGATGCCAAGGATACATGGTCCTATATTCAACCCACCTGAAGAGGACCTTCCCATAGCACACGAGGAGCCAATAGCTGAACGGCAGCAGGTAGAGGAACCAGTTGATCAACCACTTCAATGATGATTGACAAGGATATCTACACCCACTGAGAAGGTAGACGCAAACCAAAATTGTGAATCTCGCACGGAGAAGGCAGTGAGAGAGTCTAGAGAAGCTGCTGAGCATATCAGACAGAGTAGGGCTGATCACAGGGCAGCTGCGAATGAGCCGCAACAGGATCCACAGTTAGACGAGGCTGAACACGAATGAAATGTCGAGCAGTTACTCTCAGCAATAAACATGGGTATAGACACACCATACATCATGCCCAGAGCAGATATTGACGCACCAAGGACATGGGACAAAGCGCAGAACTGCGCAGACAGAGAGAGATGGATTGAGTCCTACAAAGAAGAGCTCAAGTCCCTTAAGGAGATGGGAGTATGGACACTGGTTCCATGTAAGGATGTACTGTATGGGCACTGAGTACTGAAGGGGCAGCTGATATTCACTATAAAGCGAGATGAGAAGGGGAAGATCATGAGATTTAAAACACGGCATGTTGTTCAGGGCTTCAACCAGGTGTATGGAAAAGATTACACATGAACAACCTCACCAACAGCATGCGCGGAATCCTGGAGAACAATGTTACACTTGGCAGCATCTTTAGGGTGGGAGACCAGTCAGATTGACGTGAAGACTGCTTTCTTAAATGGGATATTACCTAAGGAGGAGAGGGTATATATGGAACAGCTGAGGGGTTTTGAAGGGAAAGGAAAAGAAGCATGGGTTTGCAGGCTTGTCAAGGGCTTATACAGTATGAAGCAAGTGGGATGAATATGGAATAAGACCTTGGATGAATGGATGCGCAACTGGGGATTCACGTGACTCGCATGTGAGGCCTGTGTGTATCATAGGATGATGGAAGATGGGACAGTGATAGTGGGGGTACATGTAGACAACTTCTTGGCAATATCCAGCACTAAGAAAGTGGGCAAATGTTTCAAACGAGAACTGTCAAGTGCCTGGACTATTGTGGACTTAGGTATGCCAAAGCACATACTAGGTATCATGATAAACTGGGAACGAGAGGAAAAGCGTGTTCACCTATCACAGACAGCCCTTATTGACAGACTTATTCAACAATTTGGACAAACTGATGCTGCACCACTCTCTACTCCAATGGAACCAGGGACAAAACTTTGACGGGTTGACTTGACTATGTTGTCAGATGCAGAACATGAAAAAGTGGCCCGTTGATGTGCTCCTATGCCACCTAGTGCCGTGCAGGAAACCAAAAAAAAAGAACCTAACACTCGTCACTAGATAGGGTAGCTGGCAGTAGGAAGTTAATAGTTGAGGGCAAGTCAGTAACCGTCCCAGAGAACTAGAGCAAAAGTGGTGGCGTGGAAGTGAAGCTGAAAATAGTTGCTACAGCTAACAATAGTCGCAGCAAACTTAAAATGGTGGCGGGGAGAGTAAAAGAGAGAGACAGCAGTAAGAGTAAAACTGAGATAGAAGGACGAACGTAAAGTTGTCGCTAGCCGCAATTGCTAGAGTTGCTAAGTTGAAATAACGCTGATAGGCACCCGTAGTCGGTACCACACTAAGTCGAGGTCAAGGTCGAAGAGGCTTGTCGCTAAGCCAAAGTCGAAGACAAGACGAGGGAAAGAGACGGGGCAAATGAAATCTTAAGCTGGCAGCTTATAGAGAGGGAGTGATACGATGGTGATTTGATGGTAAAATTTGATGGGGTGATGTCTATGTACAGGCAGTATTTATACGTTTTTGAAGTATAGTAAGGGAAGGTAAGTAATTAAGCGCCACTAGCGGCAGCGTCTGCCACTCTGTTTAGGTTGCGTGCCAGGCGTCAGTCCGTAACTAAGTAAAAAGTCATAGGTGAAGCCTTGGCGACGACCAATTGCTAATAAGAACCAAAAAGAGAACGAGTCCGATGTCAATACCTGAAGTATGAACACCGTTCGGGGATGTCGGTAAGCTCGACAAGGGGAATGATAGTAACAAAAGTACGTGTCTGGTAATATGTCCATATATAGTAAAGGAACGCCGTCTTGTCGCCAGGATCGCTAAGGTCACTAATAATCGTCGCCAAGGGGGTCTAGGCCTTGATGGTCCAGGCCCAAGTTCCAGGCTTTGCGTGATGTTTCCCCATGATTGATAAGTCTCATGGTCGCTAGAGTCTTGTGCTTTGGTCCAATCCTCGGGCTAAGTCCCATGCGCTGAGTGTTGTGACTTGTGTCAAATTTGAAGTAGTCAGCTGCCGCTAAGTCCAAACTGCCGAAAAAGGTGCTCAGCGATAACTGGGGCTCATCATCCTCCCCCGTACTGAAATATTGACTGTTCTCAGTCAACCCAAAAGTCACGGGCTTGATCGCTTGGTCCGTACGCCCAAGGGATTCGAATAAAAGTGGCTGGCAGTATCGCTTGAACTTCATCATCCCCCTTCCTTACCATCTAATCTCTTCTAGAATCTCAATCTTATCGCTATGTCCGATCTCGCCTCCCAATTTGAGAAGGTCACCATGGCCCACGCCTTCCTCGATCGGGTCGACAGGTTGCTCGCGGTGGCCCGTGCATCATTGGTGAAGGATCCTTGCTTGGCGGTCACCACCATCTTTCAGACGTGGCTCCAGTGGTTCAAGACCTCGGGGAGTGGAGTCGAGTGGCCGGAGTTGGCGACTGTTGAGAAGGAGTGTCGCCAGTTATATGAGAAGTACAAGGGGGAAGAATGGGTTCGCCCATTCGATCTTCACTTTGTAAGTTCCTTTTCTTCCTTTTAGCGCCAACTTCTAATGCAATCGTTAGGCGCCAATCGACCCTTTGCTGGAGTTCCTGATGGACGATCTCACGGCAGGAATGACGGTAAGTGCCCCGGCAGTCGCTAGTGCTAGCGACCCCGCTAAGGTACGTTAGCTCTTTGAAGACTTGTCACCGAATGACCAGTTCCTCTTCCAGCACCCGGTAGGTGCGTTAGCGGTGGCGAGGGGGGAGGGACGGAGCAAGGGTTGTAGGAACGAAGAGGCGGCAAATTGTGGGGACATTCAAGAGGCGGGCCCCTTGACTCCCAAGGCTGCAGCTGGCGGCATCGCCAAAATTGGCGACAACCCCAAAGAGCAAAGGGAAGGAGAAAGGAAA
Source organism: Termitomyces sp. 'cryptogamus' (assembly GCA_020091625.1). NCBI lineage: Eukaryota > Fungi > Basidiomycota > Agaricomycetes > Agaricales > Lyophyllaceae > Termitomyces > Termitomyces sp. 'cryptogamus'. The sequence goes on from JAGYZC010000001.1 coordinate 6,939,721, forward strand.
GGCAAAGGCACAAGATGAGGAGGACGAGAATATTGAGGTGAGTCGTTTTCTTTCCTTTCGCTGATTCTTGGGGACGACCGCTAACCTTTCCTGCAGGATCATGTTGAAGAAACGTTTACCGACAAGCGCTTGGCGACGCTCCTTCAATGGCGAAGGACGACGACGGTGGTGGATACGGGACTGGGAGCAGGAGTGAAGCTGAACAAGGCCAAGGGCAAGGTAACAGTGTCGCTAGAGAAGCAGCAAGAGTATAAGTGCAAGCAAGGAGCGGTGAGTACTTAGCGGTTCTTTTCTCTTTTTGTCGCTAACGCTTCCTTTTAGTGCGACAATTGCTGGGCAGATAACGACCCAGAAGGCTGCTGGTACCCCATGGGGGTCCAGCCTTGCTATCGTTACGACAGCACTAGGAAGAGCTGCTCGCACAGTGGCCTGTCATTGAGGAGCACAGGCAGCAAATTCGCTAAGAGGATAGCAATCAAGGCAGCGTCGGTAAGGAGTGCGAGGGCCTTCGTGGAGAGGCAGAGGGAATTGGCGAGGAGAGGGGAGCTGATCGAGGTCAAGCATTCAAGCTTGACCTTGCCGACGTCGCAGGAGGAGGGCATGGTTGGAGGTAGTGGAGGCGCTAGGGTGAAGAGTAGGGAGATGGTGGAGAGCGACAAGGACAACGACGACAAGGACAGCGACGGCGACACACCCCAAGCGCTGAAACAAGCCGCAAGCCCATCCTCGGTCGCTAGCGCTAAGCGACCTCGGACGGTTGCCAGCGAGGAGGGAAGGGAGGACGTGGAGATGAGGGAGACAACTCCCTTGGCGATGGTCGCCAAGGTGGAGGCGAGTGACATGGAGATCAAGGGTGAGGAGGAGGTGGAGGCCGTACCCGTCGCTACTGAGGAGGAAGAACGAGCACTTTGCTAGGGAACATGGAGCAACACGCTATTGCGTCAGGTGGGCGACAACGAGCTGGAGTGGCTGGGCAAGGACCTTGGATGGCCGACGCTGCTAACGTCGGCGGCGTCGCTACTGGACTTCGACGAGAGGGCGGCAGGAGTGGAACGACGGTTCCGAAGGGAGCTGGAGGCGGTGAGGGAGGAGTTGTTAGCGGCACGGGCTCGCTACATGGTTGCTAAGCGGACGCTGGCAACTCTGGCGGGATATTGATGCAACTGCCAGGCCTTCCTGGCCTGGCAGGAGGAGAACAACATCGGCGAGGGGGATTGGGAGGAGACGGAGGCAATGGAGGTTCCTGACAACGACGCTGACCTTGATGCTTAGCAACAGTCGCCTCCTATATATAAATTTTATATTTTTGTTAGTAGTTTGGACCTAGATTGGCCCCCTTAAGGGGCTCCAAAATGTATAGTATCTTTGGCGAGCAATTAGAAAGTGAAACGAAACAAAAGAAAAAAAGCAAAAAAATCAATTGGGCATACTAGCGACTGTCGCCTAATGCTAGCGACATCTTGAAGGCAAACACTCAGTAGATCATCATGGCGAATTACCCCTAGAGGCGTGCCGAGCGCTGGCGACAAAATAGCCTAGCGCAGCATCGAAACAAGACAGTAGTGAAGTAAAGTGTCTGTGAAAGGCTTTTTAACTGTATCAAAAATGAAAGAGTAACGAAACGAAAAGGACTTAGGTTTTGTAAAGTAATTGTTTGACGGTTTTTCTGGGTAGTAGAGATGAGAGCGGTAAGAAACGAAGCAGAGTTAGGATTTGTCGCTAAGGCCTAGCGAAAGGTAGTTTTCTTCTTCACTGGCGTCTTTGCCAGTGTCATCGTTGTCAACAAGTTCAGTTTGTTCCAGTTCCCGGAGACATGAAGTGTCGATGTCGAAAGCGTCGCTAGGCACGGTTATGTGTTCTCTAGCGAGATAGGGGATTAAGCGGAAGGCAGCAACAGGGCGATGTAGAACTGAGCCATCTAGTTCGCAAAGAATGTAAGCTCCTCCACGGTTGCGAGAGATTACCACAAGTGGGCCTAGGTAACGCGGCTTCATTTTCTTGTTATGCATTACTTCGATTCTTGTATTCCTCATTAGTACGAGGTCACCTGTTTTGAAGTTGTAATCGCGAATCGTAGTGGCATGATCTTTCTCGAAGCAAATGGCGGCCAGGCGACGGGCGCTAAGCACTTGGCTATGCAGGTGGTCGAGATCTTCTTGGTGGTGCTGAAGGTCAATTGCTTGGCAGGCTATGAGATCGGTGGTTGATAATAACAAGTTTGGCGGCGGTTGCAAATATGTCGCTTCAACTATGTCAGCAGGCAGGAGAGGGTGGGTACCGGTTGTCACATAGTAAGGGGAGCAACCCATTCACTTGCGCACTGTAACACGTTCTGACCAAAAGACCGAGTAAGTAGCCGTACTCCACCTAAACTGATCGCCATCGACCGCTTTGAAAAGGGCTTGGCGAACGTCAAAGTGAGGCCGCTCGACTATTCCATTAGCGCGCTTATTATAACCAGAGATCCGGATATGATGTAAGTTATACTTCTTCGCCAAATAGGTAACCGCCTTTAGGATCGGGGGTCCATTGTCGGTCACGATTTCGCTAAGCGCTCCCCAACGACAAATGACGTCCTCGTATAGTCACTTGGCGATAGCTTTGGTGTTTTCTCGGGGGAGCATGCGAAATTCCAGGTAATGAGTTAGCGAACAACGTCCTTGGATGATGTACTTGAACTTATTGAAGGGCGGCATGAACATGGTATCGACGTATATCTTGCTGAACAAAGGCGCCGGAGTAGCGACAGTTGGCGGAATAAGCACTTTAGTTGTCTGGTGTATCTGACAGAGATGGCAGGTCCTAAGGTACCACATGATGTCGGCACTAGCTTGGGGCCACCAGAATCGTTCTAGAAGAGCAGAGCGAGTAGCAAAGAAGCCTCTGTGTCCCAAGTCGTCGTGCATCGCCTTCAAGACCCGTAAGCAACTGGCAATAGGGACAAACACCTTGTGAGCACCGTCTCGACTTCTTTGCCAAAGTTTGCCTCTCGTAACAAAAAACATAGATGCATAGCGAACAAAAGTGGCATAATCTTTGTCGCTAAAGCCTTCGGGTCGGATTAGATCGTGAAGCCATTTCTCAACTAAGAGTACACAGGCATCGTTGGTGGTAGCTTTGGCACTGCAGGGTACATTGCTATAAGTAGTGGTGCCATCGTCTCAGAGGGGGGTTATATCGTCGCTGGTCGCTGATCGTGGAGCAGTGTCGGTGTCGCTGGCGAAAGTTGCTAAAGTAGGCGAACAGCCGAGATCGGCCACAGGGGATAAGCGACGTGCGGCCGTTGAGAGATGGCGAAGGAGCAGCAACAGTAACTGGACCTGGTGGATGAACCCATGCAAACGATCAATCCAATCCTCATAGACAGAGTTGTTGCTATCGTTGACAGGGGGATCATCAGGCTGTGGCAGGCGCCGCGACAGACCATCCGGGCCGTGGAAAGTTCCCTTGACGTGCACCAGCTCGAAGTGGAACATCAGAATCGCCATAATCCAGCGGTTCATGCTAGCGGAAGGCTGAATGTTGGGGTTCTGAAGCATACCCTTAATGTAGCGAGCGTCGACTTCAATGATGAGGTTCCTAACGCCAATTAGGTACATCCGTAAAGCTTGTAGCACTTGATAAAGGCCGTAAAGCTCCAACTTAGGCTGACTGAATCGTGCTTCTCTGTCGTTTAGCGTAATTGACCCGAAACGATTGTAGCGGCGCTCCTTGCGATTATTGCTAGCACACTGGCAAAGGTAATATCCGACCGCTATATACGACGTATCGACTGCTAAGATGACGGGGTCAGGTGATTCATAGTCGATAGGAACAAGGGGCTTAGCGTCTTGGAAGGCCTTCACGAGGTCACGTTGAGCATTAATCTGATCGGGACCAAACTCAAAAGGGACGCCAACGCGAGTAAGTTTCGTCAGGTTATGGGCTCGATGGGCGAAGTTTTTGACGAAAATCCTTAGCACCCCAACGGTACCTAAAAAGGCACGGACTTCTGATAGTGACTTGCAAGGACCCCATTGCTTGATTAGCGCTAGGCGACTTTCGTCGGGGATTCAACCGCTAGGAGTACAAACGTGACCGAGAATCTTGAATGTCAGGGCACAAAGAACAAGTTTGTGACCGGAAAAAGTGCCACCGCAATATTTCATCCGCTGAAGGATCCTGTTAAGAAGTTCAAAGAACTCCCAGAGCGCTAGGCGAATGTTCGGATTAGCGGGTTTACCATTAACAATCTTCCAGTCCTTGGGTCCTTTAGCGCCAATGTCATCGATAAAACTGAGCACGTTGTGGGGTATCTCTGGCTGCAGAATAAAGGTAATGTCGTCGTGAAATATAGGCACAGAGTTGGTCCACCCCATTGGCAAGGTTACTAAGCAAAGAGCGCCAAACGGAGTCTGGAATGTCGTTAAATCACATGATGCTGGGTTGATAAGTCGCTCGTCGTAGCCAACGTAGAGGTCGAGAGTGGCACTACAAATGCGTCCAGTGAAAGATTCGGCAACGTGATCTGGAAAAGGTGGTACTCCGGAATGGTGAATGGTGACATGGTTGAGCGGCTCTAGACTGTGTACAATCCTGAGCTTACCATTTTTCTTGAGAACGCAAAACCATCGCAAGCGATAAGTGGAATTCGAGGGTTCATAGATGCCGGCGCTGATCTTGTCGCGAATAATTTCGCATACTTCCTTTTCTAGTCCTGGGGGTATGGGGCGATTGTGCTGAACCCAAGGTACGTGCGGAATTGTTGGTATGCATACTGGCGGGAAGAAGTTAAGGCGCAAACTTCCTTGTTCAGAATCTTCCCAAGCAAAGGCTTTTTCTTGCTTGGCGACTATGTCGACCAATATGTTGATTTCATCACTAGTGAGGAACCCAGTGTCGTGGTCGCTAACCAATTTCGCTTGTCGCTCGCTGGTGAATCGCTTTGTTGGGACGAAAGGTGGCGGGTTTGGGTTAAGCGGAGGAATGGTTGCTAGTGGATTGCCTATAACTTGACGCTCGATTTGAAAGTCTTCGCTAACGTGGCTGGCGACCGGTTTGGTTTTCATGACGACGGGTTTATACTTCTTCTTGACCTGTACTCCTTTTCGCTTAGGAGGTTTGTTAGCGACATACTGAGCGGGGAATGGGATGTTAACATAGGTGGGGGTAGTGTCCGTAACACATGTATCAAAGGGCAAAGTCTGTCCAAGAATCAAGGGATTAGATGTATCAGTAGAAACGAGATAAGAACGAGGTGGAAGGGACAAATCAGAAATGTTGCTAGCCATAGCGTAAAGGTATGCTAGCATGGGATTAGTCTGTGTGTTAGAATCGGTAAGTAAAATGTCTTTGTCCAAATCACAAGAAGCTATACACGTCGCTAGACCAGTTGAATGGTCATAGCTGATAACGATCACTAGGTTGCTATCTTCTTCATTGCCTCCGGCGATGAAAGCAACGGGGTGCCTCTGTTTTGAAGCGAACATTTTGACAGTTGTTTCTCTTGGTTTTGCTGCATGGAAAGGTAAGGATAGTGCGCCATAGGCCAGTATTGGGGTCCGTGATTGTTATAGTTGTTTCGATGTCGCTAATTGTATTAACCGTACTTCGGGTTAATATGTTGAATGGGCAACCGAGTAGGATGTCGTAAGTGGGAGACCGTAAAATGTGGATTTGAAGATAGACTGTCACGTCGCCAATAGTGCATGGTACGTTTCTAGCTAGTCCCAGTGATCGATCCATGGTACCGTTGGCGCTCTGCATGTTTAGCACGATGTTGGGGTCATAGGATAAGCCAATGTCGCTAGCAATTTTGGCGGACATCGAAATAATCTGAGAACCGCTGTCGTGAATGCATTCAACTTCCTCTTTATTGTCAATCAGCATCATAACGGTACGAAGTGACTGAGATTCCTTAGCGACAGTGAGTACCACAGGCTTCTCTCCGGGGGGTAGCGAATCGATATAGGCCTCGACAGGGTCGACTGAAGCGAATGGTGCCTTGTCCACGGTAAGTCCTTTAGCGGTATCCGCGTTGGACCCAAGCGAAAACTGGGGTTCTTCGATAGCGAACGTCGGCAAAATCTCTTCAAAAATGTTGCTGGAGTCCTGTACTATATTAGCGCTAGCGCCAACCAATTGTTTGGGTGTAACCGCTGTCCTAAACTGATTCCTGATGTCCTGGGATACAGAGCAAAGTTCGCCAATTGATATCGTAATCTGGGTGCGTAAGACTTGTTTGAAAACCGCTTTGGATTGCTTGATGTCGTAAATGGGTGGCATAGTTCGATATGCGCCGTCGTTAGCTTTGTTGGAAGCAGCGAAATTCCGGTTAGCGGGTGGGGCGTAGCGACTAGGGATGCCAGAAAATGGATGAATAGGGGGCTGAGCAACAGGTTCCTTAGCGATGGGCGGTTGTTCCTTAGCGACGGTACGTTCAGGTGCTTTGCCTTTGTCAGCAGGCTTAGCGGCAGGAACTGGAGTTGAATCAGAAGGGGTGGAGGTTGCCGGAGGGTCACTGGTTGAGGGTGTTGCCTTTGAAGCATCACTTGCTGGTCGGTAAGTTGCGCGGGGGACTTGTACGCCATCAAATTTTTTGCCGTTTTGCCGGAGTGCAAATAGCTCACGTTCCAAAGCCTCGATCTGTTCTTCCTTGCTTAGCACTCAGCCTGTGGCGATGTCCTGTTGCATTACCTCGTGTATTAGCGACTGCTGCATAGCTGCCTGCTCTGGGTCAGGGTCAGCGTTGGAAGAAAGTCTGCCTGTAACGATTTGTTCTGGATTAAGCCGGTGCCATTCCTCGATGCATTCGATGTATAGTCGCTTGCCGAAATAGTTGGGAATCATGGCGCCAGACGGTAAAATGATCTTGCCTTCAGCGTTATGATGGATCTTACCCTGTTGGATCATTTGCTCAAGCTTGATACAAGTGCCTCGGACCATAGTGTGACCCATTTCCCCGCAGAAGTGGCAAGTGCTGTTAGCAAACTGTTGGCGAGGTTGGGCATTACTGCTGGTCAAAAGGGCTTCCAAACGTTCCAAGGCGCTGACGATTGCGGTAGTGGTCGCTAATTCCAATGCTTCTTGCTTAGGTGCAGGCGAAGGGACGGTCGGCGGGTTAGCGATGGGCGATGACGAATGAATGCTGGTGGTGCCATTGCTGGTCTTAGTCGTAGAAGTGTCCGTTCCTTTTAAAACCCACTTAGCGCCTTTGAAGACTTGGTCAACATCGTAAGGGTCCTCAGGATGGTGATTGGGAAGGGTGATTTCAAGGCGGCGGACGACTTTAGACCATAGCGATGTGGGGATACCTTGTTGGAACAAGCAACGTTCCTCGTTACGATATAGCTTGCCGTTAGCGAGTAACCATCTAGCAATATGTTGGAAGTCCCGGTAGTAGTCAGAGAACCTTCCCAAAGTCGCTAAGCTGCTGTTGAAAGTCTGGTTAACCAGTCGTTCCAGATCGCCAAGATTATAATGAGCGCTAGCGTCAGCGCCAGGGTATAGCCTAAGCACTGCCGCTTTCCATTCCTGGTAAGTGTAGGGTCGAGGAGCGTTGTTGCCGATAATAATATTGTCACCAAATTCAGGTAAGCCAAGCCAAGTTTCTGCCATGTCATAGGAAATGTATCGAGATGCGTATTCTTTCTTTTGTGTGTTGTCAGCGATACCACAGTCAGCAAAGAGGTATTCCAGTTCTTTGAAGTATTGGGGGAGTTCCCTAGGGTGACTCTCATCCCACTTAGGTGCAGTAGTGTCATTGCGAGGCGGCATTCTAGCGCGCCGAGCAACGGGGTCGTTGTTCATGTTAACAATTGTCGGATTTAGCGGAGGATGGGGGATAGTTGGCGATACAGGGATAGAGTGAGCTTCGGGGAAGAATATAGAGTCGGTTGGGGTTAAAGGTGAAAGCAGCGCGTCGAGAAAACTTTTGATGAGGGCGCCTGGGAAGTCGGCAAGGATTTTGCTAACGTCACAAAGGTTTTTAGCGGTTTCGAGTTCATCGGCAAGGGGTCGAGGACGGGCTGCTGGCGAAGAATGCTGGGGGGTCGAAAGGGAAGACTGGGGTGGTTCAAAAGGGTTTTTCAAGCGACGTTTCACATGAGCTCTTGTTTCTGGCGGAATGGTTAACTTCTAAACACCCTCGCGGTGGGCTCCAAAATGATGTGCTCCTATGCCACCTAGTGCCGTGCAGGAAACCAAAAAAAAAAAGAACCTAACACTCGTCACTAGATAGGGTAGCTGGCAGTAGGAAGTTAATAGTTGAGGGCAAGTCAGTAACCGTCCCAGAGAACTAGAGCGAAAGTGGTGGCGTGGAAGTGAAGCTGAAAATAGTTGCTACAGCTAACAATAGTCGCAGCAAACTTAAAATGGTGGCGGGGAGAGTAAAAGAGAGAGACAGCAGTAAGAGTAAAACTGAGATAGAAGGACGAACGTAAAGTTGTCGCTAGCCGCAATTGCTAGAGTTGCTAAGTTGAAATAACGCTAATAGGCACCCGTAGTCGGTACCACACTAAGTCGAGGTCAAGGTCGAAGAGGCTTGTCGCTAAGCCAAAGTCGAAGACAAGACGAGGGAAAGAGACGGGGCAAATGAAATTTTAAGCTGGCAGCGTATAGAGAGGGAGTGATACGATGGTGATTTGATGGTAAAATTTGATGGGGTGATGTCTATGTACAGGCAGTATTTATACGTTTTTGAAGTATAGTAAGGGAAGGTAAGTAATTAAGCGCCACTAGCGGCAGCGTCTGCCACTCTGTTTAGGTTGCGTGCCAGGCGTCAGTCCGTAACTAAGTAAAAAGTCATAGGTGAAGCCTTGGCGACGACTAATTGCTAATAAGAACCAAAAAGAGAACGAGTCCGATGTCAATACCTGAAGTATGAACACCGTTCGGGGATGTCGGTAAGCTCGACAAGGGGAATGATAGTAACAAAAGTACGTGTCTGGTAATATGTCCATATATAGTAAAGGAACGCCGTCTTGTCGCCAGGATTGCTAAGGTCACTAATAATCGTCGCCAAGGGGGTCTAGGCCTTGATGGTCCAGGCCCAAGTTCCAGGCTTTGCGTGATGTTTCCCCATGATTGATAAGTCTCATGGTCGCTAGAGTCTTGTGCTTTGGTCCAATCCTCGGGCTAAGTCCCATGCGCTGAGTGTTGTGACTTGTGTCAAATTCGAAGTAGTCAGCTGCCGCTAAGTCCAAACTGCCGAAAAAGGTGCTCAGCAATAACTGGGGCTCATCACCATCTACCATATAGGCAGTTGGTAGGAGGTCTCCTATGGCTGGCAGTCTCCACATGCCCAGATATTCAGTATGCTGTACAGCAGCTCTCACAGTACCTTGACTGTTTCACATACACACATTGGAACGCTGCCATGAGGACGTTACGATACCTGAAAGGAATGAGGACCTTAGGAATATCTCTGGGAGGTAGTAACCCAATACATAACCCAATACAGCTTGTTGGGTTTATGGACTCAGATTGGGCAAACTGCCTCGACACAAGGAGAAGTGTCGGTGGTTATGCATGGACTTTAGGTTCTGGAGTGGTTTCCTGGGCGACACAAAAACAAAAGACAGTAGCAGCCTCATCTTGCGAGGCCGAATACATGGCAGCCTACAAAGCTGCCCAGGAATGCACATGGTTGTGCTCACTCCTCGGGGCAATTGGACATGAACCTCGAGAGGCAACTACGATGTTTTGCGATAACAACTCGGCAATAAACTTATCAGAAGACCCCATGTTACATCAATGAGTCAAACACGTTGACATAAAGTATCACTTCTTATGGGAACGAGTCACATCACGAGAAATTACCATTCATTACATCAATACAAAGGACAATGTCGCAGACATCTTCACGAAAGCATTGGCTGCACCACAGTTTGTTAGACTACATGATACTCTAGGGATGACCCAGCATTCCAAGTGAGGAGGAGTCGCCTAACTACCAGTGCTCACAATGAGGAGGAGTGTTGAGGTCTTGCACGTCGTGAGCACCTTGCACACTGATGTGATCAGGGACACACTCAGGGTCATAGAGAAAATATGAGGGTATATCATGCAGATGGCAACAACAACCACCCTCAGTCACTGTGTACAGAGACTGAGGGTGAGTGCATTACTTACCTAGTAAATTATGGACAAATATACTTACACATACCTTAGAATAACCTCCGTGTATCTTAGGTATGCAAAACCTCAGTCACTGTGTATGGAGACTGAGGAATAACCTCCATGTATCTTAGGTTATTACTTCTAACACATTGTGTTTTTCTGCTTCTTCTTTCTTTTTGGCTCTCTTTGGTGCCCCTATGTTTGTGAGTCTGTGTCCATACTTGTCCACTGTGTCACACCATGGTGGCAACACAAATGGGTCAATCTTTTCACCTTCCTGCAGTTTGTATGTCTTTCTTGCAATTCTCTCAAGTTGGTTCAGTTTCTGCTGAGTCTTCTTCCTTGACAGTTTCCTTGATGGGAGTGGGGGTGGGTGTGTGGCTGGTTCTAATTGTCTCCAATCTTCTGCCAGTCCTGCAATGATTGGGTCTGAATAGTCTATTAGTGTATCCATTAACCATCTCTTTCAGTGTGATATCCATGGGCAGTATAGCCATGTTGACCTCTAGAGCTTTGGTTGGTGTGGTCTTAAATGCTCCTGCCATGTGTCTTAATGTGTTGTTCTGAATTCTGGTTAGTTTGTCTACATGCATCTTCTTACCAGTCCACCATGCTGGGCTTGCATACATCATGATTGGCACCATGCATGCTCTGTACATTGTACTTTATTGTGTCTGGCTGACCCCCACACTGCGTTAGCTAGAATGCATGATCCCATTGCTGCATTCCTGGCCTTTGGGGCCACTCTACTCACATGTTGGTTAAATGTAAGTTTCCTGTCAATGTGTAGTCCCAGGATCCTTATAGTCTCTTAGCCCATATCTCCATTTCTGATCCATCTGGCATTAGCAGTCTGATTGGTGGTGAGTGGCCTCTGTCTTGTCTTCACAAATGATGCATTAATTCAGTTTTCTCCAGAGCCATCAACAGCCCTACTCTGGTTAGCCACCCATCTACAAATATGAAGTTTTCCCTTAGTATTCCAATGTTGTTGTCCAGCAATCCTGACAAAACCTGTAGTGTGCCATCATCAATGTACATATTCATTGTTGTGCTTGTCAGGTCCTTTTTTCCAGGTCTTGTCCTTGCTAGTGTGTTTCTTCTCCTCTCCATCAGTTCTAGGATCTTGCTCCCATAGATTATTGACAGGATTGGTGATCAACTACACCTGCATTCTTCAACAACCCACAACCACAAACTCCAAACTCTCCAACTCATCATGTGTATGTATTTCTGGCCAGGCCTCACAAAGGATGTCACTTGGTACATCTGCTCCTGTGAACCTTGCCTACATGCTAAAACCCCTTGCCACCAACCTCTTGAACTGTTAAAACCCTCCACATTGGGTGGAGACCCTGGTCCTCAATCTCCATGAATCACATTGTCAGACTCCTGGACTCTGACAGATACAATGCCATCCTAGTAGTTGTTTGCTACCTCACCAAGCAGGCCATCTTCATCCCCTGCCATATGTCCAACAATGCCCTGGAGTTTTCCCATCTGTCCATCACCCACATCTTTGTGAAACATGGACTCCCTGACCACACTATCTCTGACCAAGGTGTTACCTCTGGAGGCTGTAGCTCAGTCACACAACTGGCAGAGGGAGATCCAAAGTCTATTCAATATCTATAAGAAGTTCTAGAGTTCTAGCTACTCACCTGGCAGAGGGAGATCCAAAGAGAACAAGTCTAAGGATCCCTGATGCCAGTGTTTGGAAAATTTACTCTAGAGCTTCTGGAAAAAAACACCAACAACAACCAAATCTGGAGTCCAATCAAAAGGTGGAAATCCATTGTAAATGGCCTTGATCTCTGGACTCCCAGCATGTGACCACATGCAAATATAATCAAAAGATAGCCCTTAGTTGAAAGTACCTGTGGTCCAAAGATGGGAGACCTACAATGAATGGAAGGCCAGGAATGCAGGAAACAATCCAGGAGTCTGGTGAGAGACCATGTGGAGGGGGCAACACTTGTTGGAATTATGGACAGAGAACTGGTGCACCCTGAGGGCTAGAACTGGGACCAGAAGATAGGAAAGGCAAAGGAGAATAAAGGAGAACCATAAGGAGGGAGAACAGGACAGGGGGAATGGGACATCCCCTGACAGGTGAGGCATTTGGTGATGCTGGAACAGTTGTCAATGAACTATTGATAAAAGTTAGTGAATCTGAGGAAGGACTGGAGCTTCTTCAGGCTTTGGAGTCAGGGCCAGGTGGTAATAGCTTTGACCCTCTTTGGGCCCATGCAAACTCCATCTGGGGATACAATGACACTGAGGTACTCAACTTCTGTAGTGTGGAATGAACACTTCTTTGGTTTGGCATGTAGATGGTACTGTCAGAGTTGTTCCAAAATGTGCCAGACATGCCACTGTAAGGGTGACCTCTGGAGGCTGTGGCTCATCACACAACTGGCAGAGGGAGATCCAAAGTCTATTCAATATCTACAAGAAGTTCTAGAGTTCTAGCTACTCACCTGGCAGAGGGAGATCCACAGAGAACAAGTCTAAGGATCCCTGATGCCAGTGTTTGGAAAATTTACTCTAGAGCTTCTGGAAAAAACACCCAACAACAATCAAATCTAGAGTCCAATCAAAAGGTGGAAATTTATTGTGAATGGCCTCGATCTCTGGACTCCTTGCACATGACCACATACAAATATAATCAAAAGATAGTCCTTAGTTGAAAGTACCTGTGGTCCAAAGATGGGAGGCCTACAATGAGTGGTAGGCCCGGAATACAGGAGACAATCCAGGGGTCTGGTAAGAGGCCATTGGAAGGGGCAACACTTGTCAGAATTAAGGACAAAGCACTGGTGCAGCCTGAGGGCTGGAACTGAGACCAGAAGATAGGGACAGCAAAAGAGAATAAAGGAGAACCATAAGGAGGGAGAATGGCACAGAGGGGAACTGGGACATTCCCTGATAGCCACTGGTGTTCTTCCAGGGATTTCAAGCAGATCAGAATGTTGTCCAACTATACAACGACAAACACATCATTCATATTGTGGAAGATGTCATTCATGAAGTACTGGAAGGTGGTGGGGGAGTTTGTCATTCCAAAGGGCATTACCAGGTGCTTGAAGAGTCATGTGTCCAGAAGGCCATCTTCCATTTGTGATCCAGAGCAATGTGGACATTGTTATATCCCAATTGGAGGTTGATCTTTGTGTAGACCTTTGCACTCCATGTTTTAGTTGACCAGGTCTCCAATGAGGAGAAGAGAGTACCAATTCTTTTTGTTGACCATTGATGACATCCATTGCTGCTTAGCTGCTGTGCAGGGAACACAACAACTAGTGGTTTCACAAGTAAAGTATGAATGGACTAAGTAAATGAGGGTTGCAAGTTGAGTTAGGTCCCAGAAATCCCACTAGATGCAGAAGAGGCACTAGGATTCTAGCACAAGGTCAAGAGATGGCAATAGCAAATAGAAGAAGCTCTGGGTAAACCCAACTAGATTTGAGCTGAGGTCACTAGAGGATAAGTTGCTAGTGGAACAAGGTTAAATGCTGGTGCTGGGGATAGTGAAGAGAGTGCCAATGACAGGGGATGATAATGAAACAAAACTAGCTGTAGGTGCTAGTGCTGAATGTAAACTTGGCAAAATAGTACCCTAAGGTGGTACTGGCTGAGCAAAATGATGAGGGTGCTAGAGTGGGAGACAATGCTTTAGAGTTGCTAGACTTGGATATGAATTCTGGGGCTAATAACAAGGTGCAATTATTCAATGGTAGTATAGAAAACATGATGGTATATATATATAGTAAGTAAAGGTAATGAAACTAAAAGGAGTCAATAATGGTAAAAAGGGTTGCCAGTAGCATAGGCAAGTCAGGAGGAATAGCTCATGAAAGTCAAATGCCCAAAGTGTAGCTAATTCAACACCAGGAATGACAGCCAGTATACTGGTTGCTAGGGTGGCATGTATCAAGGAAATAAGTCCAAATAGAGAAATAATGAAACTGTAGCAATAATTCCAAGAAAGGAAATATTGTTGGGGACTTTGCTAGGAGGGGCACCAGAGGGCACTAGGGGAAAGTCAGCCAGTGGGCTGAGGGTCTAGACCACATGTGATGAAGTCATGTGACCATTGCATCACACAGAAACCAGGAAACCTGGAAGTCACCAAAACATAGGAAAAGAAAAGTTAGAAGTCTGTACTCAGCAAGAATAGGGTCTTATCACCAGGTTGAGCCCTCAGTAGTCAATGCATACATAGCCTTAGAGAACCATCTTTCTTTTTGACAAGAGGACTGGGGCTCTGGCAAAGGAGGCAGAGGGCTATATAAAGCCTTTCCTAAGCATTTTGTTGATGTAGTCCTTAAGTGCTTGGAGTTAGGTTTCCAATATGTTGTAGACTTTTTGAAAAGGTGGTGAGGCTCTATCCTCCAGGTCAATCTTATGGTTGTAGGGTCAGTGGGGAGGGAGTTCTCTGACACTGCATTTGGAGAATACATCAGCAAATTTGTGGTATTCTGAAGGGATGACTTCTCAAAGGATTTGTTCCTCTAACTTCTCTGTAAGCATGGCAGGGTTTTGTGGCTCTAAGGCCCCTGTGCCCACCTGTAGCTCTGCAAGCAAGATGTGGAGTGCTCCATCCCAGATCATTCATGCAAAAGGGGCTGCATCAATGATCTTGGTAGTATGTAGCCCTGGAGACTCTGATAAGCTCTTGGGGTTGAATAGAGGCATCTTGGGGGTAAGATAGGGGTGTTGGGTTTCATGATACTTGCTCTGTAGGATGTTTTGGGGAAAGAGGTTAGAAGGAGGTGGAGGTCAGGGTCACATCAGAGCTCTTTCAGGGCCAGGGTTGGTCTGTGGAGTGGGTGAGAGAATTTCAGGACAATGGTCAATTTTGTGGGAGGAGAGGGTATTTTGGGATGATGGTTGATTTTTGGTGAAGGGGAGGAAATTTCAGGATGATGGTTGGCTTGTGGGGGAGGGGGTTCATGGTGTTGTAGTAGGGGGTTTGTCATATCATTCTCCCCCTCAAGGCCCCTTAAGAGCAGTTGGCAGTGAAGAGGGTTTACTGGGCAGAGTTGGTCTGGGTTGTCTTCCTCAATAGTAGGGGTGTGGTGGGATCAGAGCAAGATCTCTACTGCCAAGTGAGTATCTCCTATTTCAAATGAAATGATCATGGTCTTCCAATCTATGTTGGGGTTGGCCTTGTACAGACATAGTAGCTCTAAGATTAGAAGAGTGGATTGATGGAGTTGCATGATCATTAGGTCAACCAGAAATTCAAGACCATTGGGTAGGGAGATGGTGTTGATATGGTGGTGGGAGATGAAGCTGGAGGGGGTTTAGTTTCTGTTGAAGAGTTGGAGTTTGACTGGATTGTTCAGTTCCTTTCTGGGAAGTTTCACACCCATTGCAGCAAAAGTTCTGGTGGCACTGCTATCAGTGATGGCAGTGTATGTCTTACCTGTTGACTAGAGCATGATATTGATTATGAAGGATTTGGAAGAGTTTGATTGGAGGCTTCCCAGGTTGGTTGCATGTGATGAGAGGGTGTTCAGGGAAGGGAGTTGGAAGGGGATGGGGGGCTGTTGGAGTTTGGGGTATGTTGGAGGGTCATGGTCAGGAGGTGCCAATTGATCCAGGGATTGGTGTCTTGCTACCAGAGCATTCTGAGGACAATTGGTACAGAGTCATGTAAGTTGGTAGCAAGCATCCAGAGTTCCTTTTGGGTTCTGTCCCTAAATGTTAGGGGCACAAAGGAGTAGTGAGTAATGCTCCCTGCAGAGGAGGACTCACCATTGAATAAATGGAGTGGGATTGGGGTGTTGAGTCAGATCAGGGGGAGGAAAGAGCATTGTGCCCATGCTTGGTCCAGGAAGATATCAGTCACACTGCTGTCTACTAAAGTTTCCATGGGGATGGAGGGGTTAGAATTAGGAAAAAGGATTGTTTGGAGGAGGAAGGATGGTGAGTACAGAGAGGAAATGTAAGCTGTGTGGCTGTCTGGAGCAGAGCAGGGGCCAGTGTGTCAAGTAATGTAAGTGGGGCAGACAAGATGTTGGGGTTGATTCTGCAATTCAGTCCATCTTCAAGGTCTAAATCATCAAGTCATTTTCTATATACTGGAATTCAAATTTGTCCCCTTCAATAGTCCAGACTGCATGGCCCAGTGCATTCTGTTTGGGGCACTCCTGAACAAAGTGCCCTGCCTTGCTACACAGTAGGCACAAGCCAGCCTGGTGCCACTGTAGCCCTGGGGGTGGTGACCCAAGGCAATCCAGTGTTGCAGGTTTGGGAAGTTTGAAGCTGTTCATCCCCAGAGTCCTTATTGGGGCTTCTATTATCCTCAGAGGTCCCTCTTGCTCTGGGGCTGTTGCTTGCAGGCAGACCTCTCAGTTGGGTGCAGGGGCACCAGGAGGGCAGCCCACAGTCGAGGGGGATCTGCCAGAGGTAGTCCTGGGATTGGTAGTGCACAAGGGTCAGGGGGTGTAAGTCTGCCAGCCAGGGAGGGGTCCTCCCAGTAGTGTTGATCAATTTTGGTGATGAGGTTTTTGAGCCCTTTGTAGGTGGTCTGTTTTGGGGCAATTTGGAGTACTTCATGGATGTGCTTGGGGAGGGTCTTGTGGAGCTGGAACCCTAACATGTTGTAGTTCCAGCCTGTCTTTTAGGCTTCCTTCTCAAACTGAACAACAAATGTGGTGAAGTGTTTGTTGGGTTTCATCTGGAGAGAGACCAACTTCCACTTGGCCTCAGCCATGGTGTCATAAATGCCAAACTTCTTGGAGAATTCTTGGATGAAGGTGTCCCAGTTTGTGAATAAAGGGTGGTGGGGGTTATAGTGGAGTAGAGCTATGTAGTGGTCAAGTGCAATCCCCTGGAGGTATGAGGATGCAAACATGACTCAGGCCCAATCCTCTTTTGGAAGGTGTTAAGACATTGTACCAGGAAGGTACACCACTTCTGGGGGTTCTGCCTGCTGAACAGTTCAGCCTTTTGAATGTCTAGGCATCCCTAATGGGTCCTGAAACAGACAAAGAGACCTATTCTTCTTAATGAAAAAGACTATGGGGCCATTGGGAACTTAGAGGGTCATATCCAGCCAGAGCTAAGATTCTCCTACAAAAACACATCCAACTTATCCTGCTCACAGGGTGCAAGTGGATAGACTTTGCAGCTGGAGGGTTCCACACCAGATATCAGCTTAATTACATGGTCTCATTGCTTGTGCTCTAGGAGTGAATCAAATAATGCCTTGGAGAATACATCCTCAAAAGTATGGAGATGACCAGAAACTGTGCTATAAAAGGGCTTGGGCTGGGAATTCTCCACAAATGCTTTGGCCAGTTGTTTAGAAGTTGTCTGACTGGCCCAGATCTCTGCCACTGTAGGGGGAGGGCAGAGCATTGTAGCAAAGATTCTATCACCTACCTCAATGGTCTTGTCTGGAGACTCAGGGCCAGCAGATTCTCCTTTGTGTTCATCTTCCTCCTGAGGTTTACACCCAACACCTTGGACACCCTTGTAGAGGGCTTCTTCATGAGGGAATGCCAGAGTGGGGGGATTCAGGAGGTTTAGATCAGCATAAGGAAGATGCCTGGCATGACAGGTGTGCATAGCAGCACACTCATGAACCTTTGCTCTGTGCTCCTTGCAGTGTTCTTCTGCACAATTCATGCAATCACACAACTGGCAGAAGGAGAACCAAAGTCTATCTAGCATCTACAAGAAGTTCTAGAGTTCTAGCTACTCACCTGGCAGAGGGAGATCCAAAGAGAACAAATGCCAGTATTTGGAAAATTTACTCTAGAGCTTCTGAAAAAAACACTTAACAACAACCAAATCCAGAATCCAATCCAAAAACAGAAATCCATTGTGAATGGCCTCAATCTCCACACTCACAGCATGTGACCATGTACAAATATAATTAAACAATAGACCTTGTGACCAGAAGATGGGAGGTTGACAATGCATGGCAGGCTTGGAATGAAGAAAATGATCTGAGGGTCTGGTAAGAGCAGTCTCCTGACGGTCCAAGAAAAAGAGTGGTTGATTTTATGACCAGCTAAAAAATTGGCTGACATGATCACTGATGGCCACCAGCTCAGCAGCCCCCCAGCTTCTGGACTTAGTCAATTTGACTTTCATCTTCTAGCCAGTTGCATGGGGCATCATATGCCTTGCAATTGAAAGCAAGGCAACTGTAAGGGCAACCTCTGGAGGCTGTGAAGCCACACAACTGGCAGAGGGATATCCAAAGTCTATTCAGCATCTACAAGAAGTTCTAAAGTTCTAGCTACTCACCCAGCAGAGGGAGATCCAAAGAGAACAAGTCTAAGGATTCCCAATGTCAGTGTTCAGAAGATCTACTCTAGAGCTTCTGGAAGAAACACTCAACAACAACTAAATCTGGACTCTGATACAAAAACAGAAATTTTAAGGGCAACCTCCAGAGTGATGGATCAGAGTCACACAACTAGCAGAGGGGAATCTGAAGTATATTAGCAGAGTAGATGATGATACAAATCAGTAACTAATCACCTAGCAGAGGGGAATCCAAAGAGAACAAGTCTAAGGATCCCTGCTGCTTGGCGTGGTGTATCAGTGGGCAGCAGAGGCATGGGAACTACTGTACAGGTGACTGGAGCTACTCCTAACCCTAGGGCAATGGTTGCTGAGGTAATATGGAGAACTCCGGAGTTCTCTGGAGATCTCTGGGGCTCTTTCCAGAACCCCAGAGACATCAGACAAGCTGCGGAGGTGCTGGAACCAGTCATGGAGGTTGGAAATGGAAGTCCCCTGACATCACCCCCCCTCTAGCATGCAGCATCTTGACATGCAGGGTAGAAGAAGTCCCTGATTTCTTGATCTGCTGGCAAGATAGGGTAGATTCCTCATATGGCATGTGGCACATCTGGATGTCTCTGGTGGAACTCCTTAACAAGTTCAGGGGCTTGTACATTCTCCTATGGCTCCCAGGAAATATCCTCAATTCCATAGCCTTTCCACTTCACCTTGTACTGTAGTCATCTCCAGAATAAATGGCTATCCAGGATTTCCTCCACTTCATACTCCTTGTTGTCATTGACCACCACAGGAGGCAGTGGAGGTGGCAGACATCACTCCAGGATAAGATCTTTAGGGGCCAGGGTTAGTTTGACCACATTGAACACCAGATGAAGCTGGCACATCCCTGCAGGGAGTCGGAGTTGGTAGACCAGGGGTCCCACCTGTCATTCCACTATAAATGGCCCTAATTGGCAGTGTGATAGCTTTTTTGAGGGTTGGGTGGTTGTAATGTCAGAGGCATTCAGATAGACTTGATTTCCAGGCTAATATCTGTGCTCTGTGGTCCTCCTGCAGTTGTAGTATCATGCCATGTCATCTTTGGCTTTCGCCAGCACAGCATGGGCCTCCTTTTGTGACCTCTTCATCCAGTCCACAAATTTGTTTACTGCCTCATTCTCTGAGGGTTGGGCCTGGGGTTCAAAACCCATGCATGGGTGCCATCCAGTGTCAAGGAAGAATGGAGAAAACTGGGTGGACATATGAACATGGTTGTTGTACTGGAATTTGGCCTTGGAGAGGAGTTTGTCCCAGTCATCTTGGCGCTCATTGCAGAAGAGGCAGAGATACTGTTCCAACTCCTGGTTTACATGCTCCATCTGGCCATTGGACTGTGGATGGTAGGCAGTGGTGGTGTGGAGCTTTACTCTGAGCAGTTGGTAGAGCTTGCGGGTGAACTTCACCATGAATTGTGGTCCCCAATCTGAGACATAGGCATCAGAGAGGCCATGGAGCTTCCAGACATTCCTCCAGTACAGATTTGCAGCACCCATGGCAGAGCACTGGTGTGGGTTGGAACAAAGTGCGCTCTCTTGCCATACAGGTCCACCACCACCATGATTGCATTGTAACCATGGGTGTCAGGGAGCTCTACAATGAAGTCTACAAATGCTATGCTCCACCATTCTGTGGGCACTGGTAGCAGGTGTAACTGTCCATAGGAGAGTTAGTGCTGGGGCTTGGTCTGGAGGCAGAGATCACAGGTACTAGTGTAGGACCCAATGTACTGGGACATCTGGGGCCACCAGTAGCTCCATGATACTAACTCCAGTGTCTTCCACTGCCTGGGGTGCTCTACAATGCAGGAGTCATGGTGTTGCTCCACAATCCTCCAATGGAGCTCCGGGATGTTGGGGACATAGATACGGTCTCAGAAGGTCAGGATTCTGTCCCAGAGGGCCCATTCATCAGTGCAGACTGCCTTAACACTAGTAGCATGCCCCAACTTTGGCGTCTGAGCAGCCTGCGCCACAAGTTCCTCCTGTCAACCATCCCTATCACCCCATTGGATGTTCCAGAGAATGTCCGCCTCTGCTCTATTGACAACTAGGTCCTCCATGGCTTGGATCACAAACAATTTGGAGTGGAGGAGCATGATGTTACTGTTATCCCCTTCTCCCATTCTGTGGTCTGCCCTCCAAGACAGGGTGTCTGGTTTCCCCATTCTCCAGCCAGGCTTATGGTGCAAGGAGAAGTTGAAGTTGGCAAGGTAGAGGGACCATTGGGCCTGCCAGCGATTGAGCTTCTTGGCTGTCTGGAAGTATTCAAGGTTCTTGTGATCCATCCAGACCTTGAACTTGTGCCACGCACCTTCCAAGAAGTGCTGCCACTCCTCAAATGACTGGATGATGGCCAACATCTCCTTGTCATGGATCTCATAGTTCCGCTCCACTGCATTCAGGCTTTTGGAGTAAAAGGCCACCAGGTGCCACTTCCTATCCTCCGGAGATTGCTGTGAGAGCACTGCTCCAGTGGCAAAGTTGTAGCTGTCAGCCTCTATGCAGAAGGGAGAGTTGTCATCTGGGAAGAGGAAAACAGGTCTGGAGGTCATGGTGCACTTGAGAGTGTCAAAGGCTGTCTGCTCTGGAGGCCCCCAGCTCTACGTAACATCTTTTCCTGTGAAGTTGAACAGTGGACTGGCTTGATGCAAGAAGTCCTGAATGAATCTCTGGTAGAAGTTTGTGAAACTAAGGAACACCTGTACCTTCTTCTTGTTCCAGAGCTCCAGCCACTCCGCCATACCTGCCACCTTCACTGGGTCCATCTCCACAGTTCCTTGGGAGATGATCAGGCCAAGGTACTCAATCCAGGTTTGTTTGAACTCGCACTTCTTCAGCTTGAGGTAGAGCTGGTGCCAGTGGAGGCATTCTAGAATGAGATGAGTGATCCGATGGTGTTCCTCCAGCATTTTGGTGTAGATGAGGATGTTGTTGAGGTACACACACACTACACCCTCTGCAATGAGGTCCCAGAAGATGTCGTTCATTATGGTCTGGAAGGTGGCTGGGCTGTTAGTGAGACTGAAGAACATAATGAGTGGCTCAAACAATCCCCGGTTGGTCTGGAAGGCCACCACTCATCTCCCTCCTAAATGCGCACATTGTTGTAACCCCACCAGATGTCCAGTTTAGTGAAGTATCACACACCCTGGAGGTTGTTGATGAGCTTGGAGATGAGGGGGAGAGGGTAGCAGTTCTTTACTGTCATGGCATTGAGTACCCAATAGTCCTGTACTAGTTGGAGGGAGCCATCCTTCTTTTTGATGAAGAAGACCAGAGAAGCCATCAGGGATTTGGATGGATGGATATGACTGGAGTCCAAGTTCTCCTGGAGGAAGGCATCAAGCTTGTCCTGCTCTCTGGGTGCAAGGGGGTAGACCTTACAGCTGGAGGGTGCTGAGTCAGGCAGCAGTTTGATGGTGTGGTCCCACCTCTTGCACTCTAGAAGCAAGTCAAAGGAGGCCTTGGAGAATACATCCTCAAATGCATGCAAGTAGGGGGGTACTACATCCCAGAAATCTCGAGGCACAGCATTGGTGGCAAAGGCCTGGGCCAGCCACTGGGATGTAGTCTGGCTAGCCCTGATCTCCATGACAGAGGGCCACAAGTGGACAGTGGTAATGTAAATTTAATCCCCCACCTCTATTGCTTCATCTGGAAGCTCTAGTTCATGTATACCACCAAACTCCCCTCCATGCTCCTTCTCCAGGGCTCCACTATTGCTCTGATTGTCCTTGTAGAGGGCCTCCCTACAAGGGAACGCCAGAGGTGAGGGGTTCAGGAGGTCTAGATCAGTGAAGGGGAGAGGGCCAGTGCAACATGCTTGGATAGCTGCATGCTCTTGAGTCCGACGCTCTGCTCTGGCCTCCACGGTGCAGGTGGAGCACTTCCTGGGGCATCTACTCATGGTCACCTCTCCTTTAGTCCAATTGACCTTAGGGTTATGCTCTCAGAGCCACATGAACCTGAGGATCATGTCTTGCCTTCCCAAGCTGGTGACAGCAAATATGGCGTGCTCCATGTGGTTCTGATAGCAGAGAACCAGGTCAACCATGGAGCTAATTGTGCCAGCTTCATTGGGCATTCCATCAATGTTGTAGACAGGAATGGGCTTGGGAAGGGGCTGCATAGTCAAGCCATGGCATTTGACAAACTCTGAGTCTAGAAAAAGTCCTGTTGCTCTGCTGTCCAGGAGAGCTGTGACTCCGTGGTTTTGCTGGGTGCCCATCATCTTGATCTCTACATTGAGGCACAAGGAATGGGTGGATGAGCCCAAGGCCATCATGTACTGTTGGGGCATTCAGCACACCAAAGCAGGGCTGTGCTATTGGACCTTCAGAGGTGTGGGAGAGCTTGGCGGAGGCTCCATAGTTAGTGTTTGTATGTCTGGAAGGGGGCTTTGAGGTTCTTCTGTCTCAGAATGAAGGGAATTGGAAAAGGCAGTTTCGTTTTCTATCAACAGACAAGAGAACCTGTTAGCACCTAGCAATGGAGGCATACACCTCATCCATCACTTGACTAAAAATCCCCCTCTAGCTCTGGAGGTGAGGTGCTCACATTGGCTTCCTCCAGGGTCAACTCTGATGAGGGCTTGTCCAGTGATGGATCTCCAGCAGCGTCTTTTACAGCCAGGAGCTGCAGGAGAAGTTCCTCCTGCTCTGCTGCAGAAAGGTAGCAGACCTCAAGGCCCAGGGGACAGTGCTGTGCAAAGTGCCCAGGCTTCTTGCATCTCCAGCATAACAGTGGGGCCACATGGACTTGTTGGGCCACATCCACATCCATAGGAATCCCTGGGGGTAAGGGACAAGCAGCAGGGGCAGCTGGAGCAAGGGCCGGTGCTGGGTGAGTAGGCATAGGGTGGCGGAAGTTGCTGACCAGAATGGGGCACATCATGGAATGGGGGCAGCAGAGCTCCCTCTGTATCTCCATGAGCTGCCATTGGTCCTGGGCCACCTCATACTACAACACAATCTTTTCATCATTGGGGCAACCCTCCACCAGGTTGTCAATGCGTTCCACCAAGGCGGGGTGCAAGCCATTCCAGAAGGTGAGGCAGCTGGAGGCCATCAGGGTAGGCAGCCTGTTTGACCAGGGCTTGGAATGAGTCAATGTACTCATCCAACATATGCTTCCCTTGTCCATACTGCTTCCTGTCACGCAGCATCAGTGCCGCTGTCTTGGTGGGGTCCAATGGAAAAAACTCCACACAAAAGTCCTTCTTAAAGGCAGCCCAGTTCAGGAAGCTCTCCACACCTCTGGGACAATGGAAAACTTGCAGCACATAGGTGGAGGCATGTCCAGTCTTCATGTATAACAGCACCCAGGCTATTTTCAATGCATCAGAGTCAAAAGTGTCCCTACTGAGGTGTGGATGTAGGTGAGGCAGGACTGTAGGAATCGCTCCCCGCCAGAGCGAGCACTGTTGTATGCATCTGGCAGTGCTGGGCAAGGGATCTGCAGCTGCAGGGTCACTGGAGCCACCAGAGCAAGTGCTGTGGCAGGTGGAGCTGGTTCCTCAGCCATGGGAGGGGCAGAGTTAGGGCTTAGGCATTCTAGCAATGCCTGGAGGGACTGGGAGATAAGATCTATTGTCTGACAGAGGGTAGAGAGTTTGGTTGTATGGTGGGTGAGAGATGATTGCATTAATTGCACCTGGGTTTCTAGGTGGAGCAGGCAAGTCCAGGCTTCATCCTGCAGGGCTGGGGCCTCCAAGGGTCTGTCTGAGTTGGCGAGCTGAGACATAGAACTCCGCAATGCTTAATTCTGGCAGAGAAGTGATGGATAGCGGCTTGGAAGTTCCTTGTGGCTATGTGGGGCTTCTGGGCCAGTTTTAGGAGACTTGTTCTGCTGTAAGGGCAACCTCCAGAGTGATGGATCAGAGTCACACAACTAGCAGAGGGGAATCTGAAGTATATTAGCAGAGTAGACAATGATACAAATCAGTAACTAATCACCTAGCAGAGGGGAATCCAAAGAGAACAAGTCTAAGGATCCCCACTGCTTGTCACAGCACATCAGTGGGCAGTGGAGGCATGGGAACTACTGTACAGATGACTGGAGCTACTCCTAACCCTAGGGCAATGGTTGCTGAGGTAATACAGAGAACTCCAGAGTTCTCCGGAGATCTCTGGGGTTCTGGAAAGAGCCCTGGAGACATCAGACAAGCTCCGGAGGTGCTGGAACCAGTCATGGAGGTTGGAAATGGAAGTCCCCTGACAGAAATCCATTGTGATTGGCCTTGATCTCCCAAACTCCCAGCATGTGACCAGCATGTGACCATGTAAAAATATAAGCAAAAGATAGTCCTTGGTCAAAAGTACTTGTAACCTGAAGATGGGAGGTCGACAATGAATGGCAGGCTTGGAATAAAGGAAACAATCCAGGAATCTGGTAAGAGGCAGTGTGGAAGGGGCAACACTTGTCTAAATTATGGACTGAGAGCCAGTGCAGCCTAAGGGCTGAGACTGGGACCAATAGATAAGGAAAGAGAAGGAGAATAAAGGAAAACCATAAGGAGGGAGAATGGGATGTCCCTTGACAGCAACTCATGTTTATCTGAGCACTTGGCAGCATAATTGAGGTGCTTATACTGTGCTTGCTCATCAAGTGTCAAGCTAGAATTTTGGACATCTTGGTTTTGTGAAGCCTTGTGAGAGCTTGCAACTCAGAAGCTACATCAAAACAAGTCAAGGCTGATAATAATTTCTAATATGCATCTGAAACTCAATACAGTCAACTTCTTGTAAAAGTCTGTCAGCATAATCATCCTTGGAAGTGTATTCTTTGCCAAAAACAGTAGGATCTTTTATATTTATGAGCTTCTGCAGATAATAATAACTACTTACACTGTGATGTTGTCAGTGGTTCCTCTGTAGGCATGGAATTTCAAGTGGACATCCATGTGGAGGAATCCTAATGGTCAAATATTGTCCTTTGATCCCTTGGGATGGCCCAGTTCTATGCTTTGAGTCTAGTGGAGGATGGTTCTGGTTATCTGAAAGCTTCTCTGACATCAAATCCATTGCATATATTAAATCAGCAGAATAACAATTAGCATATTATTGAGAAGAAGTACATAAGAGAGTATGGAATATAGGTGCATGATGTTGTATACAGAGTTTGTATATGCAACTGTGGTAGGCAGATCAGAAAGATTCCAGAAGGCAGATAACAGCAGATTTGGCAGATAACGACAAATAACGGCAAATCACTACGCAGTCATGTGGTAAGGTCAACCTAATGTGGTAAGGTCAACTTAACGATAGCTCCCTTTGAGTTTAGTTGTTTGGCTGATCATTTTAGCTTCTGTCGTACTTGCCGGGAAACAATCTCAATGCAAAGAGACTGGGTTTGATATCAGATGTAAGCTCTTACTGGATGCTAGTGGCTCTTGAGATTTAACTTACACTCAAGTATCGTTATCACCCATTCTCCTCATTTGCAACATAGACTTTACCCTTTCGCTTTGTCTATGTTTACGCTCTTACCACATGATCCATTGTCCCGTACCCGGCGTGCGGTCTCTTAGTACTCCTCGTTAGCCGCTCGAATCACATCCTCGATGCTGGACCTGAACCCAGTCGTCCTGTTAGCAGTGATTCGTAATATTGACTCGAAAGATGTGGCCTAGGATCATTGACATCAATCAAGGACAATGTCCAAATTCGAAATGTCTGTCTCAATGCGGGCATCCGTACATTTTGTGGCGCTATTTTCCCATCATCTGGCATAACCACCCTACGATTAACTCCCCGTGCCGATCATACACCAGAACATATTTTTCCACAAGACGCATTCTCTTAATCCATGCTACGTCCGATTAATTCAACTTTTGTCCATTTTGTCCCCGACCCCTAAAGCTTTTTACGGCTATCTCGCCCTTCGGATCCACGAAGCCACATTTGTTGTTATGGGCGATTCTGGACTTTCCATCAACTTGCTATCACCGTTAGTATGGAATTCTGACTCCATCTTTCCTAGTTCGTGTTCTGTCGTTCAGACATCAGTCCACATGCGGGAAGACCCAAACGCCATATTCCGAAAACAGCACAAACGGTCAATTTTTAAGCCGTAAAAGGCCCGTATGTAAGGAAAACCATATGTAATTGTCCTCTAATCCGTAATCGGATGGAAAAGTATAACTCTGGTTGGTGATTATAACTCGTATTGTTCGATGCTTTCGACTCGTTCGGCAATAATCCTCTACACAAATACTTTCCTCGTCTCGACTTTCTCCTTTCCCCTTCAAGTACTCCCGAAGTCCCTCAATTTCATATTGTAGAGCAACGCGTAACAGTGGCCGACAAACCTAACTCCGATACACAAAGCGCATCGATGCCAGCTCACAACAGCAAGACCGAGCACGGATGTCAAGACGACAAAATAATAGACATCCAAAGTGAAGAGAAAGGAATCATTGACATCCAAAGTGAAGAGAAAGGAATCATAGACATCCAAAGTGAAGATACAGGGATAACAGAGACTTCAGAGTCGCATCAGAGTTCCAGTTTTCCGGACGGTGGCTGGCGGGCATGGTTAGTAGTTATGGGGGTGTGTCCTGTCCTTTGCTGTAACCCGTTGTACTCTGATAGTTATAAATGTCTTCATTTCCAGGCAATGTGCAACGTATTTTCAACGTACGTCACACACCCGCATCGTGTATAGTTTCAAATGCCTTGGAACCCGCACCGTGTATCGTGTTCGATGCCTTGGATTGGAACGATGATCTTTCGAGTTGCAACACAGTGCATCAGTTGTATGACCTTGGGTAGTAAATCTTACTAATGGTCAACTCAGTATTTTGAGCTCCCAATGCGTTCTCGTCTTGGTGCCCTACTTTATGACCCACTATATCTCTCCTACAGCTATCGCTTTATAATTGACACTAATGCAGATGTCTCTTCTCCAGGTTTGGATTTGTCAATTCCTGGGGGGTGAGTATGTCGAGATCTACTTTCTCCTACTAAACTCTCATCCGTTTACCTTACTTTCAGACATTCCAAGCCTATTACCAGCAAGGCATTCTCAAGGACACGTCTCCATCTAATATGTATGCATTCCATCCAGGATTTATGACGGCTCATTAACGTCATCATCCTCATGAAGTGCGTGGATTGGATCGATACAGGTGAGTCACTGATGTCTTGTCTCCGCCCCTCGTCACGTACTTTGCGTTCAGTATTCTCTGGTATTCTTACCTGGGATCTTCGTTGGGAGGTTATTCGACCTTGGATACTTCAGGTCAATACTATCAACTTCAAGCGTTCTTCTCATTGCCGCCACCTTTCTCGTCGCACAATGCACTCGATACTGGCATTTTGTCCTCTGTCAGGGTATTGTCATTGGGGTAAGTCGCTTCCTGGCCTTGCTTATCGAGCCAGGCCTGATGTGTCATCAACCTTCACAGATTGCCGCAGGGGGGATCTTTGGTCCAACAATAGCCATAATAGGACATTGGTTTCATCGGAGACGTGGATTAGCAATGGGATGGGTATCGGTAGGATCTTCGTTAGGCGGGACACTTCTACCCATCGCTGCAAATAAGCTTATCGCTGCAGTAGGGTACGCGATTAGTGATCCCCTCCTGATTCCACCTCCTTTCTGACGTGTCTTTGTGCGTTCTAGATTCCCGTGGACAATGCGAATCATTGGCTTCATCTTAATTATTACTCTTGGGGTTGCTAATCTGGTTGGTAACTCTTTCTATCTCTCCGACGTGTTCTCTCTGACGCTTTGGTAAAGACATTGAAGCGGCGTTTACCACCTGTCAATGTTGCTGGTGGTCTGTTGAATCTGCAGGCCTTTAAATACGCGCCTTTTACAGCTTATTGTTCATCTGCATTCTTTTCATTTCTGGGGATCTATACTGGTAAGTTGCGACCCTGCGCGCTTCGGATATGTGGCTGATGTTTCTGTCTAGTCCTCACTTACGTCAGTGTCAGTGCCCTGGAGCTTGGAATATCCGAGTCTCTCTCTTTCTATTTGTTGTCTATGGCAAATGCAAGCTCAATCTTTGGACGACTTTTATCCGGTTTACTATCGGATCGCTGTGGTATACTCTTCATTATGCATTCTTTTTATAATCTCACTAATGAGATTTCTTGAGGACCGGGGAACATTGTTATTCCCTTTACAGCTGTTGCAGGTATCCTAACGTATGCATGGCCGTTTGCAAGAACCCAACGGGAACTCATGGCTGTAGCTATTATATATGGGTGCGCACTGTGTATCAATGGTTGAGCTCCTGCTCATACGATCTCGAAGATTTTCGTCTGGCGGATACATTTCCTTGATGACTAATCCTATCATGTCACTAGGTGTCACCGATGACATCGGCCGCAGGATCGGCATGTTTATGAGTATCCTTTCGTTGGGCGCACTCGCGGGTCCACCTATATCTGGTGCCATCAACACAGCGTCAGGAGGATTTGAGGTGGTGGGCTACTATGCAGGTTAATTATTTCCTATGCCATCAGATTCACAATCCGAGTCCTGACGCAATTGACGCTTGTTCCTCACCAGGGTCCATGGTGATGATTGGCGTTGCCTTGATGCTGCTAACAAGACACTGCGTGCTGGGTAGGGTCCTGGGGAAATTCTGAATGAAAATGCTGCAACAAAGAGCACAAGGGCAGCCACTGGCTCGTTGCGATCTGGGTATCCCGGTCAATGGACTTGAGGATTAAGCATGTATGTACAAGTATCACAATTCTACTGAATTCGAGTGAACGTATTCGAAATATATGCCTCCGACAGGTAACTGTTGCAGCAGGCTAAGCGGATAGCACAGAGTCAAACCGTAAGGATTGGAATGAGTCTGATGGTGTACGATGGGACTGGGGTCCGAACATTGTCAATAGTGTATTAGACTAAGGAAAACGAAGACCACCAGGGGATGAAAATACTCTAACCATCTGGGGATCGGACGGATTGTCCGATGAGAGTTGTGGCACGACGTCATACTGTATCTTCAACACTCCCAACTGACAAAGTGCCCACGACGTCACCCAATTTCCCTGGAAAACTCCCCAACGATCCCCATCTTCCTGCGCAGCTTATCGACCGTTTCACAAGGCAGCGATTTCGTCAAAAAGTCGGCTACCATATCTTCAGAGGGAATGTAAACTGGTTTGATCTTGCCGTCATAGACAGCTTCCCGGAGCCAGACCCAGTGCCTGTCGAGATGTTTTAAGCGACCCATGTGCTCTGGATGCTTCGATACCTAGATTGCCGACTATTGTCGATGTTGAGGACGAGGGGCAACGATTGTGGCGCACCGACGTCAGCA
The DNA here is from genome assembly GCA_020091625.1 of Termitomyces sp. 'cryptogamus'. NCBI lineage: Eukaryota > Fungi > Basidiomycota > Agaricomycetes > Agaricales > Lyophyllaceae > Termitomyces > Termitomyces sp. 'cryptogamus'. Next base: position 6,969,415 of record JAGYZC010000001.1, read on the forward strand.
AGGAAATTCCGCAACCAGCAAAGCTCTCGACCAGTTTCACTGGCTGCGACGAACTCTGCCTTGGTTGTCAACAAGGCAATGATGGACTGGAGTCTCAACCATCCAGCTCACAGGTCCCCCGGCGACCATCAAGACGGAGCCTGTTGTGGAGCGACCGTTATCGGGGTTGCCATAGTGGTCTGCGTCCGTGAAGGCAACAACGGGGGATGGTCGGGAAGAAGCGGCGGCAGCGGAGAATTCAATTCTGTAATCCAGGGGGCCTCAAACGTGGCGTAGTAAGTGCTTTACCGCCTTCCAATGCTTAAGGCCAGGGCAGGAGTTGAACCAGCACAATGCACTGACTGCGTGTGCAATATCAGGCCGTGTGCCACAAAGCAAGATATAGAAGGGCACCCGTCGCCTGAATGTAAGAGTGATTACGCATTTCGCCAGCTTCTTCAGGTGTCTTTGGGGAATCCTCTTGAGAGAGACGCACGTGGGGATCCAGGAGAGTCGAAACAGCCTTAGAGTCGGGCATGTTGAAACAAGATAAGACTTTGATGGCATAAGCCTTTTGATCTATCCAGAGCTTTTGATTTGCCCGGTCTGGCGTAACAACAACTCCCAGAAGACCCGTGGTTGGTCCCAGATGCCCAAGCTGGAAGTACTTTCTAAGCTCGTTGATCACATTCAGTATGGTGGTGTGGGACTTTGATGCAAGTGTCATGTCATCGAGATGCACCGGGATAATGATGCGAACGCCATCCCTTGCATAAATGTAGACACATGGTTCAGACACAATTCGGGTGAACCTGAGCTTTATCAGGACCTTGTACATTTGCTTGTTCCACAGGTGAGCTCCCTGCTTCAGCCCGTATAGCCCCCTTTTCAAGCTTCCCAACCGCATCCCCATCTCCAGGCTTGCACTCAATATTGGGTGGGACTTCTTCAGGAAAGCCCTCCAGAAACTTCATATAAAGTTCAGCATCCATGACACCATGAAGAAAAGCAGAGGATATGTCAACAGACTCAAGGTGTAGGTTTTCCATTGCTGCTATTGCTAGGACCATCCTCAAAGCAGCCCAGTGGGCAGTAGGAGCAAAGGTCTCATCAAAATTGACACCAGGATGCTGGCTAAAGCCCTTGCACCACTGCCAGCTTTAAGGTGGTCAATCCCTTCACCAGGCAGGTGTTTAACCTTGAACACTCAGCACAATCCAATTGCCTTCTGTCCTGGGAGGAGGTAGACACCATGCCAAGTGCCATTATTCTTGAGTGAGTTCATTTCCTTGCACATAGCCTTGAACCACTCTGATGCATTCTCACTCACCATTGCTTCATGATATGATTGGGGGTTGGTATTTTGTGCTCCAGCTTTATATGCATAGGCTGTATGCATGCACAGTGCCCCAAAACCCCTAAAACTAACCTCATGCTATCAGGTTCTGCTGACCATGGGGGCTCAGCTTAACTGGGCAAGTCCTTACCAGGTAGACACAACATCCTGCACTTATAACCTAGCATTTTAGGGAGGTCTTGACTTCAGATACTTGTGAGGCTTAGCCAAGGGTAGTGGTCTGAACAAGTCCAAGGTGGCCTGGGAAAGTCTAAGACAAGGTACAAACAAGGGTTGGGCTTAGAGGTGCATCAGGCACAAGTCCAGAGGCAAATATACAGGTTGTGGGGCCAAGCAGAGGCTATGCAAGTGATAGGAGCAGGGCCAGAGATTGATGGGGATCAATCAAGGTAGATGAGTTCTGGGGCCAATTGGGCTACATCTCCCACCATTTCCACATCATTGACAGCTCCCCTTGCAAGGGGAGTGATGAGTGTTGGAGTGTTGACAAATCACGTTGTGTGACAATGTGATATGGTAAAAGGGTATCGCGACACGACACAATGGACAGGACCATTGGCCACCAATTGCTTTGTCCCACCTACTCATATATATATTCTATAGATGTCCTACAGTACCCTCAGTTTGTTATTACACTCTGAGGGTACGTTCATATCAATTATACTTACAGACAAAACACTAAATATGAGTACCTAGGATATCTTACACGTTATCTATAGGTACTCAATATAGTTCGTTATTACGCTCTGAGGGATATCTTACACATTATCTATAGGGTTCTAACAGGTTATGGGCCTAAACTGAGCATAATACCCACAGAAAGTATTATCGCTCATCAGAACCCCCCCCCCCCCCACTCTCTCTGTCTTCTGCTGCTTACTGCGATTGCTGATCGCATTGGGTTGTCCCCAAACGGAGTTGTCCTCCAATCTTGTTCTCCTTAGCCAAGATCTCTTTCATTGTCTGGATCAGGAAGAGTGCCTCTATTGTCTCGAGACAGTCGAGAAATCTGTCTACCTGCCTACCACTGCCATACCATACTCCTGAACAATGCCTGCAAATTTGAATGACGCCACAGCCCCATCTATCCATGCCATATCTGTCCGTGGGGCGGAATGGAAGCACGAGAAGTTCAGTTGGAATGCTTCCATGGCAAATCTTGATTGCTGGACTACAGCCATGAAAATTCATCTCTCCTTACTTGGCTTGAAATCATACGTCTTTGAACCATTGACTTCCCCACCAAGCGCCACCACTGAGCCTAACGCATATAGAAACTGGGCTTCCAATGACGACCTTGCGCACGCCGTTATTCTCACTGCCCTGGACGAGTCAGAGTACGACGGGCTTGATAACGCCAAGATGGCGGCGGGCCTGTTCAACTTGATCAAAACCCACAGAATGGTGGCACTGATCCAAGAGGTGCTGAGAATTCAGTGCTCACCTAGCAAGCCCTTGCCAGAGACCGCCAGGAAGATATGTGACATAGTCAATTGTATATTTTCTATCAAAGCTCTTGATAAAGACTTGTTCAAATGTGTCATCCTCTTGAATAGCCTTAGCAGCTTGCAGTACGAGCCTGTCCAAGCTCAAGTCTCTCGAGGATTAGTGGACGCCACTGAGAGCAACCCATATACCTCTGACCAGATCAGAAAGCTCCTAGAAACAGTGCAGAATCTCACCACCCTCAAATCAGCCAACAATGCCCTCCCCAACGACACCACACTTGCCGCAAATGCAAAAGGACGCTTCTGATCTCCATGCCCCCACTTGCCTGGTCACAACCACCCTGCAGGTGCGAAGTGTTGCTTGACATGCCTGATGCACAGACATCCCTGCACTGGACATGAAGCCCCGTTCTGTGCGCATCACGGGGGTGCAATGCAGAAGGCTGGGTTTAACACTGCTCACGACACTGCCAGAGTCGCAGCAGGAGAGAAGCCAAAGGGCAGTGGGACCGTCTCAAAACAGTATATGCAGGTCACTGGACCAGCAGGGAAGGTATATCTAATCGAAGACAGTGAGCTACAGAAAATGCAGACGCTGAGCAATGCAATGACAAATGTAACAACAATGGCAGGCTTTGCAGGTCTGGTCACTGACAACTTGCCTACCTCATCCAAGGACAAAATCGAATGGGAGGGCTGGATGGTGTCAGTTGAGGAGGAGGAGGAGCCCAGGACTTCTCTCGACTGGCACCAATATAACGATACCGCACTCATGTCCACCACCGAGCTCCCGTTCTTCATAGACTCCAGCGCAACGGTCCACATCTCTCCATGCAAGTCCAACTTCCTCAGTCTTCAGCCCATCGCTCCGAGAGCTATAAAGGGAGTAGGCGGATTATCCATTGCAGCCCACGGTATTGGAAGCATCAAACTTCGAACCGCAGAAGGAAATGTCCTTGCGCTAGAGAAGGCATTGTATGTCCCTAGTTCCACGGTCTGCCTCATCTCTGTCAGCCGCATATTGGCTGACAACCAGATGTACTCATGCTTTGACAAAGAAGGGGTTCGCATAGTTGATTGCACCACCGAGTTGGTCTTAGCAAAAGGCCCCCTCTTAAAAGGAAAAGGACTCTATACACTCAACCTATCAGGAGCAAATGTGGAGCACATGTATGCCGCTGCCACCATGGAAACCTGGCATTGATGCCTAGGCCATGCCAACTACCGAGCCATACAGCAGTTAGCCCGCGATTGAAGGATCAAAGGTATGCTCTCCACCCCTCCACCAAAATGCGACAACTGTATCTTGGAAAAACAGACACGCACTCCTGTTCCAAAGACACGGCTGGAAGGGCACAGGGCAACGGAAAGGCTTAGAGTTGTGTGGGTAGACCTGTTTGGGCCAGTGAATGTTTGATCAAGATTGGGGAACCACTACATACTAGATATAGTGGACGATTGTACCAGCATGCCGTGGTCTATCCTGTTAAAAACGAAGGGTGAAGCTTTTGGTGCACTCCAGACTTGGGAGAAAGCTTGTGAGAATGAGACAGGACTAAAAGTTGGCAAGTACCACACTGGTTTTGATGGTGAACTGAACAGCGTGGAGATGGAATCCTGGCTCAACTCAAGGGGCATCACCACAGAGCATAGTGCCCTGCACACATCGGCTCAGATTGGGAAAGTGGAGCAAATGCACAGAACTTTAATGGGAAAAGCCAGAACTATGAGAATTGATGTGGGGTGCCCAGATTTTCTCTGGGATGAACTTTACCTGACAGCAGCCCATCTTTATGCAAGGACTCCCACAAAATCTCTTGACGGCAAAACCCCATACAAAAAATGGTTCAAGCATGAACCTGATTACTCATACATGAGAGAAATTGGGTGCCAAGCATTTGTATTCATACCCATGCACAACCCCAAAGTACAGCCACAATCAATCGAGTCAGTCTTAATAGGGTATGGCCAGGACTCCAAGACATATAGATGCTGGGATAAGAAGAACCACAAAGTATATCAGTCACACCACGTTAAGTTTGTTGAGCGGCATGAAACCTCACTAACAGACAATGAAGCCCCCATACCATCACTCCAGCAGCTCGACGAGTCCTCCCCAACCACCCTACCAGACGGCGATGGCGAAAGCACCATCAACGTGGAAATCGATGCACCAACCCCAGATGCACAACCTCATCATGACGACATCACAATCCCACAAAGATCGAACTGAGTACGACAGCCCACAGAGAAAGCAGCAAACAACAAGAATCAAATGCCCACAAGATTTGAAAGAACAATGGAGGAGGTGAGGGAGAGTGCAGCGCAAACGATGGAAGCAAGGGAAGCAGGGCAAGCACAAAATACTCACAACGCAGACAACCCACTCACACAGCTGCAACCAGCAATTACATCAGGAACACCCACAAGTGAGCAAGCGCCCGGACCCACAGAAGATGATCCACAGGTGGATCTTGATCGAATACTGGCGGCGATATCCCTACTAGGCGACGTTGAGCCTCTTCAAATTGACGTTGAGAAGGAACCGAACACATGTAGGGATGCGCAACAAGGGCCAGATGCAGCAAAATGGGAGGAGGCGTACAAGGAGGAGTTGAAGTCACTGAAGGACATGGGGGTGTACCGTCTCATCCCAAGATCTGATGTCCCCCACAGACACAAAGTATGAAAGGGCCGACCCATCTTCAAAATCAAGAGGGACAAGCACAGGAGGGCAGTCAGATATAAGGTACGCCTCGTATTCAAGGGCTATGAGCAAATATACAGGCATGACTACAGTAAGACCACATCACCAACAGCGTGTATGGAGTTGTGGAGGATATTGCTGCACATTGCAGCATTGCAAGGCTGGGACGCGACTCAAATTGACGTAAAGACTGCTTTTCTGTATGGTATACTACCGGATGATGAAGTTCAATACATGGAGCAGCCAGAAGGCTTTGAGGAACCCGGAAAGGAAAACCATGTATGCAAACTCGTGCATGGACTTTATGGCATGAAGCAGGCCGGCCAAATCTGGAACCAAACATTGAATGAGCAGATGGTCACCTGGGGATTCACGTGCCTGTCATGTGAGTCCTGCATATACCATTGGAAATTAGACACAGGCACCGTCATTGCCGCAGTTCATGTCGACAATTTCCTGTCCATAGCTGATTCCAAAAGCAAAAATGAACGGTTCAAAATGCAGATGTGAGAATTGTGGACAATCACAGACCTGGGCAGGCCAAAACACATTGTAGGCATCTCAGTAAAGTGGAATGACAGTGAATGCACGGTATCCCTATCTCAGACAGCCTTCATTGAGCGAGTAATCCAGCAATTCGGACAAAAAGATGCACACCCGTTGTCACTGCCCATGAAACCAGGCTTAAAACTCAGATGTGCCAACCCAGGGGCTCAAACTCAGGAGGAGAGACTCAGGATCGCAAAACTGCCATACAGATCATTGGTAGGGTGCTTACTGTATATTGCAATAGCAACCTGACCGGACATCGCCTTTGCAGTCCAACAACTATCACAATTCCTTGACAGTTACGACTCATCTCACTGGAACGTGGCTATCCAACTTCTTCGCTACTTAAAAGGCTCTAAGGACCTAGAACTCCATCTCGGTGGCCCGTCAATCACTCTCCAGGGGTTTACAGATGCCAACTGGGCAAGCTGCCTGGATACCAGGAGAAGCACCAGCGGGTACACCTAGTCACTGGGTACTGGGGCAATATCTTGGTTGGTTCAAAAACAGAAAACTGTGGCAACATCCTCATGCGAGGCAGAGTACATGGCGGCATATCAGTCAACCCAGGAATGCATCTGGCTACGGATGCTGATGCAAGCAATAGGTTGGGATTTTACCAAGAAACCAATGACCCTGTTTTGCGATAACAAAGCTGCAATCACCCTCTCAGAAGATGTGACAGCACATGCCCAAGTAAAGCACTTCGACATAAAGTACCATTTCATCCGCGAACGCGCTCAGTCAGGCAAAATCACGATCAAATACGTAAACACTAGGGATAACGTTGCTGACATATTTACAAAAGCCCTTCCCAAACCACTCTTCGTCCGACTACGCCACATGCTAGGGATGTCTTGACTCCACACGCAAGGAGGAGTTATTGGTGCCATGTCCGTGATAAGGAGGAGTGTTGGAGTGTCAACAAATCATGTTGTGTGACAATGTGATATGGTAAAAGGGTATCGCGACACGACACAATGGACAGGACCATTGGCCACCAATTGCTTTGTCCCACCTACTCATATATATATTCTATAGATGTCCTACAGTACCCTCAGTTTGTTATTACACTCTGAGGGTACGTTCATATCAATTATACTTACAGACAAAACACTAAATATGAGTACCTAGGATATCTTACACATTATCTATAGGTACTCAATATAGTTCATTATTATGCTCTGAGGGATATCTTACATGTTATCTATAGGGTTCTAACAATGAGGCTGTCTGCTGGTGCAGCATCATTGATGAGCTATAGCTCATCATCAGAGTTGTATGGTTCATATGATGGTGGTCCATCAAATACACTTAGAGGAGGCAGACAAGGTGCTCCCTTCTCAAAAAGGCCAGGAAAAGAGGTTTTGTCAAAAATAACATCACAAGACACTAGAGTCTTCTGAGTACTAGGGATGTAGATTGTCCACCCAACATGTGCCTCAGGGTACCCAACAAATATGCCAGAGAATGTGTGGCTTTGTACCCCTTTCCTCTTCTTCTTTGGCATGAGTACATAAGCTGTGCATCCAAAAACATGCAGATAGCTAATTTGTGGTTTTTGATGCTTGTAGGCTTCATATGCCATCATATTGTGTGGGAGTGCTGAGGTGGGCAGTGATTATATATGTAGCAATACACATTGAAAGCATAGATCCAGAAGCTTTGCAGTAGGTTAGCCTCTACAAGCCAATCCCACTGCATGTGGCAGAATGGCTGTGCTATGAGGAGTCAGCCATCTTCATTCACCTACTGAAGCACCCTGCAGTGGTGGTGTAAGGGCAACCTCTGGAAGCTGTGGCTCAATCACACAACTGGCAGAGAGAGATCCAAAGTCTATTCAGTATCTACAAGAAGTTCTAGAGTTCTAGCTACTCACATGGCAGAGGGAGATCCAAAGAGAACAAGTCTAAGGATCCCCAATGCCAGTGTTCAGAAAATTTACTCTAGAGCTTCTAGAAACAACACCCAACAACAACCAAATCCAGAGTCTGATTAAAAAGTGGAAATCCATCGTAAATGGTCTCAATCTCCAGACTCCCTGCACATGACCACATACCAATATACCCAAAAGGTAGCCCTTGGTTGAAAGTACTTGTGGTCTAAATATGGGAGGCCTACAATGAGTGGTAGGCCCGGAATACAGGAAACAATCCAGGGGTCTCATAAGAGGCCCTGTAGAAGGGGCAACACTTGTTGGAATTATGAACAGAGAACTGGTGCAGCCTGAAGGCTAGAACTGGGACCAGCAGATAGGGAAAGCAAAGTAGAATAAAGGAATACCATAAGGAGGGAGAACAGCACAGAGGGGGACTGGGACATCCCCTGACAGGTGGTAGACACCTCCCTTACAGAAGCAGAGGAGTCATTTTCCATGGCCCTTCCACCAAGTGCAGCTCCAACTGAGGCAGGGCCATCTTTGTCAGTGCTATCAGCCACTACCAACCCAGCTGCAAGCTCTGTTGTGTCCTCTCAGGATGCACCTACTGAGGAGTCCATGGAATTGGACTATGCCAATGACCCTTTGGTACCCACCAATACCAGCCCAGGGACAATTCCACCAGTTGTCCCTGGCCCTTTAGAGGCAACTGTAGCAACTAACATTGCTACCTCTGTTGTCCCTGAAGTTGGACCAAGTGGCTCCAGTGATATGGCTATGCTGTATTGGAGCACTGGGCAGACATTATAAGCAACAAAGAAGCTGCATCCTCACAGATGGATGAATAAGTGGTTTACCAATGAACAGTGGTTTACATGGGCTAGCTGAGTGCCCAATCTTATCACCCAGCACAGTTGGGCAGTGTGCTGGGATATACTATGTCCATCTTATCATGTAGGACTGTTTGATCCTACCCCAGTTTTGATGTAGCAACCCATGCTAGGGTCCTGGTGAAGACTCTTGGATGGGATGCCATATCCCACCCCCTGATCCTTTCTGTCAATCAGTTATGAGTCTGTTGACAGACTCAAAAGGGGGGTATGTAACAGAGCACCTGTTACCTCTCTTTTACTGTATAATAATTAATCTATTATTATTATCATGTGGTAGCATCACATGATGCTACTTATTAAATACTATTATTGTAATTATGTAAGGCAGCACCTTACTTTATACTTCATAGATAGAATTGACTAGTTTTGCTTTACAGAGTGTGCATTGTAAGCTGCATGACTTGTAACCAAAATGTTACAGAACTGTAAGTGCTAAAGCTGAAACCTGTAGGCAAAAGGGGACCCACCTAAGAACACCTAAGAACTCTGAAAAACACAGAAGAGTGCACCAGAAAAATCAAAGCAGTGGGCAAGGAATAATGCCTGGACACATCAATGATTAAAATCAATCAGTACTGACAGCCAAGGCTTGCCTAACAAATGGGAGTGACAGCTTGGATCAGTGACTCCTTAACCAATGCCAAGAGGGTGCTCCCACAACCTTCACAGTACAACCACCTCCCTTGATTAATGTATGGGAATTGACCACCAACTGGGCCCAGGATGACAAGAAAGTTGAGGGAAGGATTTTGGGAGGGAACCGTGAATGGATGAGGAGAACAAGGGCCAAACCTTTGCCAGCATGCAGATCCACGAAAATTGTTGGCATTGGGCAACAAATGGCTGGAATGATGACAAGAGCATGCACAGGACATTGAAAAGCAATGTTTGGTATGTGGCTCAGGATCCCCAGGAAGCAGATTACCTAGGCTCATAATGTGAACAAGGCTTCAATTTTAGGTTTTATTTGATAACTGAACCTGTTTTATTTGTTTGAACTACTGTTTGAACTTATATTAAAATCAATTTCAGTCAATTTACTATTGCATTATAAAACTAGTGTGGTGTACTTTGAGTCCTTGAACCTGTTGGATTTGCTGTTGTTTGGTTAAGCCTCTAAGGCAAACAAAAACAAACCTCTGCATTTTGCATCACTAGTCAATGATGATTTGGGCCAGAGCAGCACCAGTGAATCAAGAAGATATGTTTTATGAGGAAGATTTTCCAGACTCAAAGGATGGAAATGAGGGATGGTCTAGGAGCTGATGACAGTGAGAATGATGAAGAGTACCTTCAAAGAATAATTGGGCTTTGGACTTTGTAGTTCTCATTTGGTAGCCTAACATATATGCATCCTATGACCTGGAATTTATTGAAAAGTCAGATACATCTAGCATATGTAGTCAATTCCAGAAAGATGTCTTATTGATTTGAACCTTGAACACCAAATCCAAATAAACTCTTTGTAAATTCATATAGCTGAAATATATGTTTATTATATAGAAGCCAGTATTAGTTTAAAGAATAATTTAGAGACATTCAGAGAGGTACATATGATTCCAAAGTCACTTAAATATCACTGTGACATTGCTGTGTCATGGCCTGGTAAAGTCAAGATAGCATAGTAATATTCTGGGATTGCATCATGGTTTATATCAAGTTGATGTCAGATGGTCTGGATCAAACAAAAGCTGCTTGAAAAAGAGTATAATTTCTTTGCATAGTCTGATCTATATCAAACATAAGCTCCCTGAATAATATATGGAATTTCTTTATTTCATTTTGATTCAAGATCATAACACAGATCATTGAAATACCATTATAAATCAATTCATGATACTTCTATTATGGCTTCATCATAAAGAGAATTTTGAGTTTAATTCAATCCTTCTTATCATATTCTTAAAATTCTTTCGACTCAATATATTGTTCCCTGCGCAGTGTTTACAACGACCGCACTCACGGAGCGTCCCTAACGAATGCCCTAAGAGTGAGGCAGAGTGGAGAAGGTCTGGGATTTGTACGTAGCAGGCTCAATCAAAATCAAAACCATTGTGAGAAGATTGGGAACCATGATGTGGCACCTCTTTGGAGAAGAGTTCCCGGAGTTCCCGTTGAGAACTGAGAGACTAAATAAACGAAAGCAGAAAGACGGGGTCTAGTGTACATGACATGATAACGATGATTTTTATGTACAGAGTCAGACCGATGAATCACAAGGAGTATCCTTAAAGTTACAGTAAGTGGCACAAATACAAATGTTCGTGCGTGGACCACCGATATCACAACCAACCACCAAATGATTATGTCGAGGGGTTCCGGTCAGCTAATAGAGTGAAGGTTGAAAATATGTTAAGGATGTGAGTAGCAACATTGTGTCTCATCAGAGTAACCATTTGTCGCGTCATTGACCCGGAAAGCGGGCACACTCTTCAGGTCATGCGTTCCCGGCACATCCATACTTGGGTTTGCCTTGAAGAACGAATTCGGCTTGAGCGTGACACTCAAGTGCTCGACAGGCATGCTATGAGTACGATCTGATGATCAGTCTTCGACACCCCAGAAAGAAGATGAACGTACACAGGCCAGTCCTCAGGTCTCGGAATGTGTGTAGTACCTTATTCAATTACCATAAGCATCATTGGAAGCTTCGAAAATAGGCGATCAAGTACACACCAACGGTCACATAGACCAGAATGTCCTCGTTTTCAACATTCTGCTTACCTTCAACCCACCTGCCAAGTGAATCCTCTGGCTCCGCCCTCGTCTGGGGGACATATTTTCCAGCAGGCCACATCCTACCACCCTTCGGGCCCTCAACATCGCGGCAGACCCACAATGCATTCCTCACGAACCCAGCACGCTTGGCTGCCCAGCTACCAGGACGCGCCATCATCGGCGTCGCACCACCCTTCATGCCAATACTGTATCCGACATATTTCCCACTGGCATAGTGTTTCCTAGCACTGTTAATGATCTTCCAACGACGCTCCTTGGCCCAATCAAAGTGGCGACCACCTTCAGTAGTGAGGACCGTCTCCCTGGATATAAAGCCATTGCCAGCAAAGTTGAGCGTGGAACCGGTGGGAGCGTTCGGGATGGGAATAGTGTCGGATTCGACAACAGAGTTGTAGAGACCATCAATCATGGGGTCGATGCGGACGGAGAAGAGGTGTTGGTGATTCTGGGAATTAATGCCAGGTGCAACGAGAGTGCCGTAGGGGCTGGGTTCGTCCTTGTCAGCGACATAGACGTTCAGAATACCGGTGAGACGGATCTCTAACTCGATACTGCCGTCTTGGTAAAAGTGATAGTTCCAAATGTACTCTGTTGAATCAAGTCTATCAGGAGACGCGACAAGAGGAAGGGTTTGAAGAATTTACCATAGTTTGCCAATGTGCAAACCATGCTGACGACCAGTCTACGACGACGAACTGTTTGAGTGCGTCCACCAGGACGGTAATCGGTATGCTTCCACAGCACACCGGCATCCTCTTCGTGTATGCAGATGGCATTCTTGATGATGACAGGACTTCCATTGTGGCTGACATACGAACCAGGCTACAGATGGTGGTTAGCTAAGAGTGAGGTCACTGAAGTTTACTCACAAGATAATGAATTTGACCCAGACAGTCACATCCGAGGGAAAGCTCATTAGCCATGGCACCCATACCATATTCCCCGCTATGATCGAGCGAATCAGTGGATATTTCCGGATGTACTGAGATGACGTACGAGTCGAAAGCGAGTTTCCTTGTGTGTGGGAACTCAGGTGCAGCATAAGGAACAACCATCTCAGCCAAGGAGAGACGGTAGATGATGGGACGGATCTCTCCGTGATCATTGTAGGTAATGGTGGACAATACGATACCCTCTCTTTGGGTAAACGCTGGAGCAGATGTATGAGAGTGATGAAGAAGGCTCAGTAGATGATTTGAACATACAAATATGCATTTTCCAGTTCTGCCACTCCAGCTCTTGGCCATTCGTCTTGAAAGACACACCCTCGGGCTGAACAATATGGAGAGGTTTGATATCGTCCCGAAGCTTGAAGTCCTTGTCATCTTCGGCCATCAAGTCGGGAAGGAAGTTCTGTCTGGCCAGGGGAGGATGAACACGTTCACGGCTGGAGTGGGCCAATGCCTCTTCGGTGTTGGAGAGTGCAGGGGGAGCAGTTGAAGAAGCAGAGAGAGTCGGTCCGTTGGGAGTGTTCTTGTACGTGGGTGGAAAGTCTGAGGTCAATAAGTCATTAGAAGTCATTAGGGATACGATATAGACAAAACTATGCACCAATGTGGATGACTTCCTCTGCGTTAGAATCAATGACAGGAACGAAATCCTATAATACGGTGATCATTGCTCTCGATATTGGATGAGTATGAGTGAGCTTACTAGAGGATGAGCATATAAATTCTCATGCTCGGAGAACCTGGCGTAAACCAAGGCCTGTAAGACTCTGCATTGTGCAGGGAAACGTTCGTCATAGCCAATTGCCCAACCGTCGCAAAATATTTGATGAGGAGCAATACCTGCAGGAAGGGATGAGGATTGAAAAGGATCCAGAGATGAAAAGACTCACCGACGTCCGCGGCCAATTTCTGAATCGCAGGATCGTTCCTCACAACATTTTCAGCCACAAGGACTTCCTCAGGGGTAATCTGCGGATGCTGGCTTTCGGGAAGCTTCTCAAAAGTATCAACCTGCCACTTCGAATCACGATAAGACAAGATTGTGTTGTATGAGTTTCTATGCGTCGAGGTTGATGTCAGGAAGTTTTGTACGCAATTTTGAAGATTTACCCAGTGGTAACATCCAAGAACTGTAATTAGAGATCAACTTGATTAGATGATGAGATAAGATCGAAACCACGCACATCAGACTCTGCTTGACGTATGATAGGCGCTGGCGCCTCAGGTTTGTCGTCGGGACTTGTGGAAATGCCCAGGTAGGCAAGAACAATCTTCTTAGGTGGAGGGAGGTGATTCAAGGTGATAAACTTAATTGCTGTCACGTCTGTCTTCTCTGCAATGTAAAGACGGATAGCAAGAGAGGCCGCGGTGATCTGAAGTCACAAGGCGTATAAGTAAATAACGATATGTGCATGATGAAAATTGAACAAATATTACTTCGTCGGGGGTCAAAGGATCCAACGGATGCTTGAAAGCAACGGGCTTCTCCTTCACGAAGGATTGGACGGCAGGAGTGTGGCAAGCAGTAGGAGACATGTAGGACTCGAGATTGGGCTCGAACTCGAAGTTGAACCTTATTATATAGGATGATCAATAATTATAAGGTTCCACAGATGCTACCCATGGTAATTGGCGGGTGCCATATGAAAACTAACTTCCGTCTTGTCTCACTGTTGATTGCCTCTTTCTTCAGATTACAAACTTTACGTCCAAACGTTAAGAATAGCTACGGAGTAACGAGATGCAGTAGATGCAGCCTGTATTCTGGTTGCCGATTGCGATTCCTTACTTGTGCAATGGCCTGCTGACCTGCTGTAGATCTCTAGCGGGGAAATAAGACATCCATTGTCACCGCTATCCGCGTCATTTGATCACGCGAATCAATATACAATATAGAAATGCGAGTGGATAATAGATTTGTAACTTGTGAGGGAGGCAATGATCTGTCTTATTCGATCCCCATCAAGAACTTCTCGGATTTCATTTGAACGTAGCGGGCTATCTGCTTATTGAATGATACATGTTCTAGTCAGATAAGGAGAAAATCCTCCTGAAAACTTCATTCAATTCTCACCAATTAAAAAGTGGTGACATTACAAGAGATTTATCGCAAACATCTACTATCAGTATTCCGGAATTTGTCGATACAATCCGCATATCGTTGTTCTGCTTTAGCGCATGTATTGAAAATCTGCACTTCGAGGAACAAATGATTGACCATGATTCATAAGTGCAGAAAACCAAGAAACCATACTAAATTGGTATATTATGAGACAAATGAGACAATGAAACTAATGGAAAACATTTATCAGAATTTTTGGAAGAACCAAACTTATGTTTGCGGTGTTTGAATGAATTAACCTACGCAGCAGAAGTTTCTTGGCAAAATTCTCACAGTAAAACATATTTAATGTTGTAAATTATTTCCCTATTAGACTGGATATATTGCCAATTTCATCAGGAGCATAAGACGTGTGGATAGTCATGACATCTGTATTGATCATATTTACATGATAAATAATTATATACGTGGGAGAACAACGAAGATCGAATAAGACAGATAGCCTGTGGACTCCATACGTAACTATAAGTGACAAGCGTGGAATTAGTGACAGCAATCTGCTCCATTTTCGACGCAGGTATTATTGTAGCCATTATTGGAGAAAGCGGCTATACTCTTAAGGTCATTCGTTCCTGGGACATCCATACTCGGGTTCGCCCTGAAGAACGAATTTGGCTTCAGCGTAACGTTCAAATGCTCAACCGGCATACTATGAAGTATCAAATCAGTATCAGGATACCTCACAACAGAGAAATGAATGTACACAGGCCAGTCCTCCGGTCTTGGAATGTGCGTGGTACCTGTCCATCAAACTTGAGTAACGATCGAAATCAGTCAACAAAGTGCATACCAACTGTCAAAAAAATCAGAATATCCTCATCCTCAATATTCTGCTTGCCTTCGGCCCACTTTCCAAGCGAATCTTCAGGCTCCACTCTTGTCTGGGGGACATATTTGCCGGAAGGCCACATCCTGCTACCCTTCGGACCCTCAACATCGCGGCAGACCCACAACGCATTCGTCACGAACGCAGCACGCTTCGCTGCCCAACTATCAGGGCGCGCCATCATCGGCGTCGCACCACCCTTCATGCTAATGCTGTATCCGACGTTCTTGCCACTCGCGTGATGCTTCCTGGCGCTGTTGACTATCTTCCAGCGGCGTTCCTTTGCCCAGTCGAATTGACGACCAACTTCGGTAGTGAGGACCGTCTCTTTTGAAATGAAGGCATTACCAGCAAAGTTGGCAGGTGAACCTGTGGGAGCGTCAGGGAGGGAGATAATGTCGGATTCGACCACAGAGTTGTAGAGACCGTCAATCATTGGGTCGATGCGGACGGAGAAGAGGTGTTGGTGGTACTGAGCATTGATCCCGGGCGCGACGACGGTACCGTAGGGGCTAGTTTCGTCCTTGTCGGCGACGTAGACATTGAGTATACCAGTAAGACGAATTTCGAACTCGATACTGCCGTCTTGGTAGAAGTGGTAGTTCCAGATATACTCTGTGAGGTGAAGATGTAAGACTTTCGAAAATGAAGGGTTTGTGAAGGACGCACCGTAGTTGGCTAATGTGCAAACCATGCTCACAACTAGCCTGCGACGACGGACGGTCTGGGAACGTCCACCAGGGCGGTAGTCGGTGTGCTTCCACAGAACGCCGGAGTCCTCTTCGTGGATACAGATGACATTCTTGATGATGGCAGGAGTTCCGTTGTTGCTGACGTACGCGCCAGGCTATAATCACAGTTAGTTCAAAAGGAAGACTATAGAGCTGTACCGTACTCACAAGATAGTGGATTTGACCAAGGCAGTCGCAGCCAAGGGAAAGCTCATTAGCCATCGTACCCATACCATACTCGCCACTACAATGTACAATCATGGAAATGCAATCCTGGATAACTCAAGTAACTTACGTATCAAAGGCGAATTTCCTGTGATGCGGATACTCAGGTGCCCCATAAGGAACAACCATCTCAGCCAAGGAGAGACGGTATATAATGGGTCGGATCTCGCCATGGTCGTTGTAGGTAATGGTGGACAGGGCGATACCCTCTCTCTGAGTAAACGCTGTAGCCAATGCACGTCAATGATGAAAAAGATTCAAGAGAAGACTTGAGCATACAAATGTGCATCTTCCAATTCTGCCACTCCAGTTCGTGACCATCCATCTTGAAGGAAACGCCCTCAGGCTGAAGGATGTGGAGAGGCTTAATGTCGTCGCGAAGCTTAAGGTTCTTGTTGTCCTGTGCCATCAAGTCAGGCAGGAAGTTCTGTCCTGGAAGAGGAGGGTGAATACGGTCGCGGCCGGAGTGAGCTAATGCTCTTTCGGCATCCGAGAGTGCAGGAGGAGCTGTGGAAGAAGAAGAGAGAGTCAGTCCGTTGGGGGTTTTCTTGTACGTTGGCGGAAAATCTAAGCAACAATCAGATGTTGGAAGCAAGAGATAGGTGGACGACGCACCGATATGAATAACTTGGTTCGTGTTGGTGTCCACGACAGGGATGAAATCCTACGACATGATAAGTATTGCTTCTATGTTGTTCAAATCAATAGGCTTACCAAAGGGTGAGCGTAGATATTGTCATGGTCAGAGAACCTGGCAAAAGCGAGAGCCTGTTGGACCCTGCGCTGTTTGGGGAAACGCTCATCGTAGCCGATTGTCCAGCCATCGCAGCATATTTGATGTGGAGCGACGCCTGAAGGAAGAGATGAAAATAAGATCTATAGAGAGTAATGGAAAGGCTCACCGACGGCGGCGGCCAACTTCTGAACCACGGGATCCTTCCTCACAACTTCCTCGGCTGCAACGAGCTCCTCAGGGGAAATTTGTGCGTGCAAGGCCTCGGGCAGCTTCTCAAAGGTGTCAACCTGCCATCTTGAATCGCGGTAGGAGAGGGTAGTGTTGTACGAGTTTCTATATGGATAATAATGAGGTCAATGACAGGATGCATTGCGCAGAATTTTGAAGCTTTACCCAGTGGTAACATCCAGGAACTAGATATAATCAAGGATCAAATAGGAACATTGAAATGAGACCCTATTAGATGAAAGTTACTGAAGATGAACGTACATCAGATTCTGCTCGACGGACAATGAGTACTGGGGTCTCAGGTTTACCGCCAGCGCTTGTAGGGATGCCCAAGTGAGCAAGCACAGCCTTCTTCGGTGGAGGAAGAAGATATAGTGTTATGAACTTGATCGCTTTAACATCAGGCTTTTCTGCCACGTAATGGCGGATAGCAAGGGAAGCCGCAGTGATCTGAAGTCACAAGGCGCATGAGCAAGTGATCGCGCACATGTGTGGGTTAGCAAAAGTACCTCGTCGGGGGTCAAAGGATCTAACGGATGCTTGAAAGCAACCGGAGTCTGCTTGACGGAGGGTCCGACGACATTGGTGGGAGACATTGTGAGCTCGAGGGGTTTCGACTACTAATGGGCCCATTGGGAGAAGTATGTGCTACTTATAGCATCCAATATGGATCAACCAGATAAGAGTTTGGTCGACAATCAAGTGACCCTGGCGCGTGTGGTTACAGCCCTGAATTTTTCTAGTAATTCCATCGGACTACACGACATTGGTCAAACAGACTTAACTGCCAGTCATGTGGAGCTCTATTGTCTCGTCAACAGCCATCATGATACAGTGTGGACAAGTCATTTGGAAAAAAAGAAGATATCATGGGGGTACGTATACGTGAGTCGTTTCCCTGCTATCCTACGCCGTTCTGGCCGTGACACCAAGGGGCGTCTGAATTTTTCTCAGTCTATTCTGCCGACATCCGCCAAGCAAGATATGTGGTATGTACACAGTAAACCTTTATCCTTGATCGTGTCGTTGTGGGTGAGCTCTTATCTGCGTCTATCGATATCTTTCTGAAATTCACGCGCAATTCCGACCTCGTCCGAAGATATCTCGGGACACACAAATCGTCGTCGATGATCTAAGCTATGTACAGCACAAGTTATCACCATCCATGATCATCCAGTATTTTTGGCTTCACTAATCATGCAAGAATCGTGTCTTCCAAGCGGTTTCTCATCTCGAACGCCTTTGCGGAAACTTGTTCCCATGCCTTATTAAAGTTAGAGCTGAGTAATGCATTCTCTCATTCTTAGTACTCCGTCATTATTCACCCTATAAGTTTCTGCAAGTTTTTTGTTTCCGACCTCTTGCTCTCTTTCTTGGCGCTTTACCGATCATTATCTGCCGACTTTCAGGCGACGGGGATTGATGTAGCAACTCCGGCTGAATTCTGACTCAGCTTTCTCATGGTGCATCATCCCCGTGCCCAGCACAAGGTCTCGGTTCCAAAGCCGACATCATGGCGATTTGAGATTTGAGGCATGGTTCGAATCCAAATATGACGACTGTGGGAGGCTAGGATACCCCGGCGTCGTGTGGGTGAGCTGATGAGTTCTGGCTGACAGTCATCTAGATCGTTTGTTTTGTCTTCAATCTCACAATGACTTCTCGCGTTTTGGCTTTTCCAGATCTAGAAATGGCAGTCATGTTTTCTGATGCACTTGTTCCCATTCACGCTGGCGATGATGGAGCTCGGCGTTTCTACAACTGCGTATAGCGTTTTTCTTGCTGGACATTTACTTTACGTCTTCATCCATCTGGGCTAAAATTGATGGTATACACGCGAGATGGAGTATCCTTTCGACAAGCACTTGAGGCAATTCTACTCCATGGAGCCACGGCGCCTTCAGCACTCCAATCAATCATTTTTCATGCAAAAGAAGGCTTCCATTCTTCTTATGTCATGCCGTACTCATCCTTGAAAAATTTCAACCAAACTAGGACTGCTACTCCTGAGGAATTCTGACCATCACTTCCTTCTCAACCTTATGTTTGTGTATATGAGCAAAAATCATGTGTACTCAAGGTGGTCATTAGATGCACTGGCAGCCCTTACCTCAATCAAAATGCCGTTCTACCTCTGTGATTCAAAAATCCCTTTAGTCTCTTCAATGAAATTTTGACATAAAAAATCCCCATAGTCTATTCAATGTACTGTTGACATAAAAAATCTGGTCTATTCAATGTACTGTTGACATTTGCCGACAATCATTGCTGGAGATTTGACTCACATACGACTTTGGTTGCCTATGATGCTCTTCGGGATGTGACAAGACTTATCTACGAAAAGATACACTGATCAATCTGTTTTTATTTGTAGAAACGCATGAAGTTCGGAAGCAATGTCAATCCCACAAATTCTCATGGCAATTGGGGAACAAATCAAGACTCATATTCAGCAGATCCACTACGCTACAATACGCTTACAGATACCTTTGTAAGACTGTGAGTAGTGCTTAATCTCCACGTCATTGCGGATTCAAGTAGCAATATTAGTTGATATCATATATTATGGTTGGCGTTAGATCTGCGCACTCGAACTTGTACGCACGGAGCAAGCTCCCAAACCTTCCCAGACAATGTTGGAAAGTGATAGAAAAAAATAAAAACTGCATCAGCGTAAGCCTCAATGGTTGTTGAGTCGTTGAAACCTGATTGATCGGGTCTGGATTGCACATGAATCAAGTCATGCACTTACGGGATGTTATGTAGGTCGATCCGAGCAGACTTATACTAGCTACCCTGTATCCAGTACAAAGATAGCTATTAAGGAGAAAATCATTGCCAATCGGCACATACTATATATGTAGTAATGAAACCAATACAAATTGAACAGCAAAGCAGGTAGTGGACATCATACATGTGTTGGTCATTTCCAGAGTCCCATATGTCTCCATGTAACATTTAAACACCCTATCCAAGTGCTCGAATCAACGCCTCGGCATCAAACGGCGTGAGTGATCCTTTCGTATCCCATTGTCCATCGTCTCCATGAGCTAATTACCACATTGGAGGACCCTCAGCACCGAGCGCCTCCCGAAGTCTCCTTATATGCGGTTCAGGGATAGTAGTACCACTATAATTTCCGCGAAGCGAGGCCATCCAGAAACAAGGGTCTCCAGAGATACCATACACCTTGTTCATCTGGATACCCCATCCAGTTTCTTCGGATAACTCTTCCTCAAGGTCCAAAAGAGCACTGACAAGAAAAGTTCTGAAAACTTTATGCGGATTTGGGTCCTGGAAAGCCTCGAGTAACTTCTCTGAAAGGTCGTTAATGTTCATATACGGTCGGACTTCTTCGTCCCAGTGTTTCTCCAATAAATTGGCGGATACAGGGTATCCGTATTACATCGCAGGTGGCGTACGGCCCGGATATCTACCAGGGAAAAGGTAGCCTGGGAGTTTTTCTAATGGGAGGAATCCTTCTAAAACCTTTACGTCCTCGTCAGAAAGGATGTAGTGAGAAACGTTTGAACATCAGAATCTACTCGTAGGTACAAAGGTACGGTCAATCCACTTGAACAAATTTACCGTATGCTGCGATTACTTGTAACACCCTCAGGCATCAGGAGTTTCTCGGCCGGAGCTGGAGTAGAGAATAGTGTAGGAGTAAAGAAATCTAATCATCATGTCAGACGTCATTCAAGGAATGAGCAACTTGCTCACGATTGGGTTTATTCTAGGTAGTGAAGGTATTCATGGGTGGATGCGAAGCCTTCGCGGTGTTGCAGGAGAGGTTATAGGTGATGGAGATATGCTTCAAATAAAGTTAGAAGACAGTAAAAGAGGAAAAGATTGCATCCGTGGAGAGCCTATTGTCAAGATTCGTAACCTTCAAAGGAACTCCAGTGAATGTATATCAGCCAGTGAAGTCACACTTTGACCATATTTCCTTCGATGTCCATTGGGAACATTCCTGATGAAACTGAGATACGGGATGGACAACACTATCTGTGACTGACCTGCAGTATGTCATGAGAGGGATAAAATCAATTGAGCATTGGAACATACGCTGGAATCGGGCTTTTCGTGTGACCTTCATCTCTGGAAGAGGAGGGACGATGCTGGGAGGGCGTGTTTTCGCAGTCGTCGGTTCTTGTACCATCTATGGCTCTTGTATCTCGTCTGCTTTCTTCTCAGAAATGACGGGTTTCACAATGATGGTTTCTGCGACTCCATCTTTACTTGTTCTGATTTCACCATCCAAAGGTCTCACAGTTTTGTGAAATTGAGAATGAAAGTACTTCACCTGTTTTTCCTCCGCAGCATCGCGAGCACTCTGCATCGTGTAGAATGTTAAACAGAGTAAATTATCGAAAAAACAAATTGCGCCTCCCGCGTCTTCCACAGCCACAGCGAAAACAACGCAGGGCAGGGCCAGCCCTTCTACAACACCCTCTATTTCGGCTAGGATCCCCGCAATATTCCTCCATCTGCAAGATCACACTAAGCATTTGTACTGTATCAGAGGAATTATAACATACCCAGGAAACTTCTTGTAAAATGTAACAGCTTCCGGACCCGTGATGATCTTCAAGTTCTTGCCCATGCTGCTTAAAAAAATCCGGGGGTCACGGGCAGACATCTCGACCAGAAATTCCGGCGGGCAGCGCGAGTGTCGAGTACGATCTCCCAATATCACCGGCAAGGTCTCGACAGGAGACTCGGGACATAGTGTACCCGTTTTCATAGCCGGCTGAAGATGGAGAACGGCAGTTTTCACTGCAAGCTTTTCTATGCCATCTGGAGTACGGAGCCGCTGTTCCAAGGGAGTTCTGTCATGCTTCGTCGACTTAAATGTCGTGGAGGTATGTAATAACAGCAACTGAGGTCATAGGGGTTATTCCGCACCGTGGAGTCGTACGTAGGCTGGGAAAAGGCGCCGAGCTTCGAGGCTGCGTGCTCGATGAAGTTGGATCGATCTTGACTCAAAGTGTCAGTGAGATAACCGTGGGTCGAGTGAAAGGTGTAGATGCTCCCTCACACTCTAATGGTCGGGTAACTCTTTTAGCACACGGCCCACTGACGACACCGGCGGGCTCTTTCCGAAAGGAAACATCTGACAGACACTGTCAAAGATTACCACCAACCGATCTTGTGTTTCATCTGGAATAACCAGACAGTCAGACCAGGCGTATAGTCTGTGGTAGATGATCGTAAATGGCGTGTAAGCATTTGGTCGTAGGGTATGGAAGTAACGGTCGTCGGCATGAGCATGACAAACAGTTGAGGGGAGGGACTCCATGACATATTTCCGTGGAGGAATTTCCGCCCCCGTGTGCGTGTATACTATCAAGCGTTGGAACAATGATAGGATGAGTATACAAACGAGAGCGAAATACAGTTGAGGAGTCCAAAATGAAGACGTTTATTTGAATCTCGTCAGTCAGACGACACGTATAACTTTACCTAACTCGATGCCCATGTCTAGACCCGACGAGCCCAAAGTTTTACTGTCTTCATTGATGAGTCGCTGGTAGCTGGTAGTTCAACATCAATTCCGTCCCACCAATATTTTTCGCTAGATAGAACCTGAGCGAATACGTTCCAGGGGGACCAAAGAGAAGATGACAATGACTCACAACACCTTTTCCCCAGAACAAGAGTAACTTCTGCGCGGTGGCCATCTAAGGATAGTCAAGTTCTACAGGTTTCTCTTCATTTGGTGCATAATCCCAGTTTCAAGCAAAACTAGCAACCGAAGATATACAGCATCGTGAGGGCTCTAGAGCACGGAATCCCTACTCGTCCGCGGTCAACGCACTACACGATTCAGTCAGTACGCAAGACAGAGAAATCGATATCGTATCTCATGCATAACATATCTATCAGATGTTGCTCTGCAATATTGTTCTCCTTGATAACGTTCCACAGGAGAGTCGTGAATATATATCCCTTCTCCATGAGATAGTGTTCGGATCGAGGAGGTGTGATTTGCAATTCCGTTATAGTCTGTAGCAGCGCCGCCATGACACAAGGGTATCGAGAGATATTCCAGCTCTTCTCGTAGGACAATGATAGCTTGTTTAGAAAGCAAAGGGTTTTGTGAAGCAGCTGGGCGGAAATCGTTCGGCGGCCTGTCGAGTAAATGTTGTTGGGCAACATATACACCCGGAGATGTAACAGTGCTTTAGAAAACCTCTGAAGCATCTCTGAGAAAATAAAGGACAAATTGAAAGCAATTCGGATTGAACTATGAAATATTCTACATTTTACCTGATATTTCGGCGTGCAATGGAAACTCACGTCGACACCATATAGCTCCTCGTCTTTTTCATTTTCTCCACCATCAGAGAAAGCAACACTCTGGCAGCTCAAAACGAGTCCATTCGCAAATAGGCATAGAGGAAACGAATTCGGGCATCCGCAGGTTTATAACCGTTTCCAGGTCTACTTAGCGCCTGCCTGGCAGATCCAAGAATAGTCTAATTAAGAGCTGCGGTTGTCGATTGGTGTGAGCAGGCACTGCATACTGCGACACTTGCGTAATTGGTGAATTAGATATGTTGAGCGTGGCTATTTCGAGGGTGACCGTTTCGAAGGAGCGTGGACGTTGGAAGACTCGTGGCTACGAAACCAAACACATCATAAACGCGTATTTTCTCCTTCAAACCAACAATTTCAAAATGATCCCAATGGCTGTACCGTCTTGACACCCTGATGGCCGACTTTCAAGTTCAAAGAAATGCAAAACCGGACAGTCCTTGTCCACACTCATATCTCGGCTTCAAGTGCTACACATTTGGGAGAACTTGCATTGATATAGCTAGGCTTGTGTTCAAGTTGTCAGGTGGCTTCTCTATCTCAAATCTCGAGAATCAAAAATATTTATGAACGATATACATATACATATGTACGGACCCTCGGTTATTCATGCGTGAACCTCATGAAAGCGCACAATATCCAATGAAAAGCTTTGTTATCTAGTCGACCCCAAGGTACAGGCTTGTTATGTGTCCTCCAAGTCATCTTAACCTTGTCCCAGACTGGCAGCAATGGATTTTGCAGTGGATAATTTCTAGGTGCGTTTGCGTTGGTGAATTGATCAACGCCGTAGATGACGAATCAGTCGGTAACAGATTCAATTGATCCTCAGCTTTGTCGAGTTCATCCGCATCACTCCGGGTTATGTTGCTCGTCGTATTGACTTGACCTTTCAATGCCAGACGATCATTCAAATCTTTTCGATATCCATGTGGGTCAATAGGATCTGTGACACTTTGAGTAGAAGAAACCTCGGTACGTCATCGGATCTCAGACGGACGTACGAATTAAGGCTTCTCGTTCGAGAGCATATTGTGGCGCTATAGCGAGTTCATCACGAATGTTCGGAGACCTCTCGCCCTTTCCCTCCAGCGCTTGAAGAACCTGAATGAGTACTGTGTTGTCAACCTCGTAAAAGCGGAATTCTTCGTCAGCAACGTTCTGGCCATAGATGTCTGTGAGGATGTTCTCCCTAGTGCGTAGAGAAGGGCGCGAGAAGATAGCCATAGGGGCAGGGAGCGGAATCAGTCCTTAAGACTGACTTGTGAGGTTTCTCGGTTGAGTGGACACCTTATACATTGTTCAATTTCGCAAACAACAAAAACAATCGTTTTCGCTTCTCCATGAAGCATGCACGAGGCCTGGATGATTCTTGCCATTGTGGTACTCAAATTGGCCCCGGTCACGTCCATGGATGATACTACTTTACAGTGCCTGTGGCTACCAGCAAGTGCGGTCACTGCCGAATAGCAACCGATCTAACAATCCTCATTCCAACGGCGTCTTCTTTCATTCACCGGATATGGAAATGATGGCAGATAAACTTGAACAAGAGATATTATTTTTGTCAAGCCATGACCATATCGCAGCCCTAAGCTTCTCAACGTTCAATATCTGTACACGCTGCCCTTGTGTCGTGCTTTGGAACCCCTGTGAGCCGGACTAGGAACCTGTGAGCAGCATCTCACCTGAGTAAAATACTCTTACGCTTAACCTTGAACTTTGGGATGTGATTGAATTGTTCGTTCAGTTCATATTTTGTTCAGTTAAAACTGGTCGAAGAATTGAGCACCCTCTTACCCAAATGGAATGTCCATTGTCTAACTTTATGAAAGCCTCCCCGACTCTGAACGGCAAATTTACGAATGCGTGGGAAATGCTGACAAGATATTTCGCCAGGTGGCGTCTCCAGTACTCCATAAAAGGCCACCAACTCGAACTCGGCATTCTGAGGCCTCCACAACCGCTTTCCCGTTGACCGAGAAACATGACAAATCCACCTGATCGAGATGCCCGCCTTCAGGAACTCTTGGCCGATCCCAGACTCAACGCGGCTATTAGGCGACCTCTGCAGTTCGGTGCCAGAAAAGTGAGTGATGGGAGATCATGATGCTCAACCTTTCTCACCATATGTTTTCTACTCAGGACGAGAAGGTTTTAGAAGGATTCGTGCCATTGGACGACATTCCCGGCTACCTCTGTCCTGGTCAAATCCCAGGTCGTTCGCCACCCACCATGTATTACGGATACCCTGTACCTGCCAGTCTTTTGGAGAAACACTGGAATGAAGAAGTTCGATCCTATTTGGACACTCAAAAGATGACGAAGGAAGCACTCGAGGATTTCCAGGACCCAGATCCGCATAAAGCCTTCGAAGCTTTCCTCGTCACTGTTCTTTTAGATCTCGCAGATGAGTTATCAGAGGAAACTGGATGGGGTATCCAGATGAACAAGGTGTATGGCATACCTGAAGACCCTTATCACTGGATGGCCTCCCTTTGTGGGAATTACAGTGGTACTGATGTTCCTGAGCCGCATATAAAGAGACTTCGAGAGGCGCTTGGTGCTGAGGGTCCTCCAATGTGGTATTTGGCTTATGGGGACGACGGACAATGGGATACGAAAGGATCATTCATGCCGTTCGATCCCGAGAGATTGATTCGGGCACTTGGATATGGTGATTAAATGTCACAGGGAGACCTGTGGACATTATCAACACATGTATAATGTCTGTTAGCTGTTTTTTGTGTGTAATTTTATTACTACATAGTTATAACATGAGGCTGCCAGGAGTAGCAGATGTTGCGTCACACTGAGTTAGAGTCTTTCTGGTGTACTGTTGTAAGCTCTAGATTGCAAAAAACTGCCTACTCTAGACATATCAGGCCATATATATATACGAGCTACGCCCCGTGCCGAGGGCACGGGCCTGTAGCTCTTGCTTCATCCCAGACCCAACCTCACTTTGTTTGGTTAGGTCTTTGTATTGCAAACTTAATGCTAAGTCCCGGACCCAACCTCACTTCGTTCAGTTAGGTCCTTGTATTTCTAACTCAATGCTAAGTCCCAGACCCAACCTCACTTCATTTGGTTAGGTCTTTGTATTTCAAACTCAATGCTAAGTTCCAGACCCAACCTCACTTTGTTTGGTTAGGTCTTTGTATTTCAAACTCAATGCTAAGTCCCAGATACAACCTCGCTTCATTTGGTTAGGTCTTTGTATTTTGTCAACTCAATGCTAAGTCCCAGACCCAACCTCACTTTGTTTGGTTAGGTCTTTGTATTTCCAACTCAATGCTAAGTCCCAGACCCAACCTCACTTCATTTGGTTAGGTCTTTGTATTTTGTCAACTCAATGCTAAGTCCCAGACCCAACCTCACTTCATTATATTCTACTCAATGCTAAGTCCCAGATCCAACCTCACTTTGTTTGGTTAGGTCCTTGTATTTCAAACTCAATGCTAAGTCCCAGAACTACTGAGAATATCTATGCTACACTGTCAACTCATATACATTAGGTGCTCAAATTCACAGAGGTTATCAATTTGGTGTTTGAAAGAGATCTACCTTGAAAGTAGAAAGCCAATAACTGTTTAGAAAAGAAAATGGATAATACTTGAATTAGTTTCAGACAAATATAGAAAAAGCATACCTGCAAAGCTACTGAACACTCAGAAAGGGAGCCTAATGAAGAATGTAGTGAAGTCTGATTTCAGCCATGATTAGTCCATAAAAGTTACACTCAGAAAAAGAGTACACCTAGCCCAATTCAGCTTCAATATAGAAACAACCACCAAAATCAGCCATTGGACAATTAAGCAAAGAAAAGAAAGCCCACCTGAAAGAAGAGAAAGCTACTCAATGCTCAGAAAAAGCCTGAAGAAGGATGCAATAGTGGAAATCTAGTTATCAACTATGATCAGTGATTGGAGATGACAAACAGTAGAGCATACATGGCCAATTGAGTGTAAAAACCTCCAAAAGAGGGTCAGTAGAGTTTATCAGGCCAAACAAAGCTTCTTCTCACAGTATCAGAGCAGAGCAAATGGTTGATGCTTTACATTGGAAAGAGAGGTCAAAAGAAAGAGTGATTTGGTGCAATGATTGATCTTTCCAAATACACATCCATGAACCTCCCTAAACAAGGTGCAAATAGGTGATTCATCAGTGCTTGGTGCATGGCCAGTGCATTGCAGTCTCCCTGCTGAATTACATGACTAATGATAATACTATTGGGGGTGCTAACTGTTGTTCTTGGGACATGCTTGGGCTTGATCTGTATCTGCTTGTATGCATCCTGCTCATCCATGAGGGACCTATACTTAGCACAGGCTGCCCTGCAAAGGATGCCATCTATGTTTGGTAATAGTGAGGACTTTTTTTACAGTGTTTGTGTTCTGAGTCTGCAGGTTGCTCAATATTTGTAACTGCACCAGTTCTCCTGGTTTTCCTGGCTTCTTGAGAAACATCATAGGTACTGCATTTTCCCCTATCATTATTTCCCACCAGCTGGTATTGATGTATACTGCTCTCTTTTTGTCCTATTGTGGCTTCAATACTTCTGGGCATCAGGAGAGTCTCTAGGGATATATTTTAGATTCATCAATCAGAGATATTTTGTGATTTATTGTCCTCAGCAGGGGTAATGGAGTTTTAGCAGCCAACTTACACAAATGTTGGGCATACTCTAACAATACCTCCCATACTTGGTCTAAATTTTCTTCATAGATAGCCATGGCATGAGTGGACAAGCATGCCACTCCTGACCTTCTATTATAAGCAATGGCACTTCACTTCATATTATAATGCAGGGTGAATTCAGTCCAAAGGTTATGCAGTGCTGGTATATCTACAGTCCCAAGAATCAAATCATATCCATTAAGGTTCATGATATCAAAATACCTGTCTCTAGCAATATGCTGATATTCTAATTTGACAGTTGATCCATAATTAACCTGTGATCTGGATCCCTGGATAGCCAACTGGACAGGAATTGGATCAGTCAACTCAATTTTCTAAACCTTCAGCTGCTCAGCCACAGTGCTTGACATGAAGTCCCCAAGGGATCCTGAATCTACCAATGGTCAGACTGGATGCCTGTTTACTTTTGCTACAATGATTAACAGTTTAGGTATTTTGGATTACTCATCCTTTCTCCAAGCATTATTTCACCTAAGCATGGGGTATGTACCTGCCTCTACTTATTGGTTATTGAGCTCTAATGCATTTAAGGAATCCTGGATTTCCCTCAACCCATTTGGGCCCTGGGCCCTCACTTCCCTTGCAATTTGGGCCAAGTTCTTGTCTAACCAAGAGAGAGGGATCAAACAAAGCACATAAAGATATACATATGTAGTGTGTCCTACATTACAGCAGAGTATGCTTTGGATTGTATCCTACATCACTAGCAGAGTCTGCTACACCATGGTGGAATTCCCACAGTGTAGCATGTTATATAGGTGCCATGGAGGCTATACATTGTGCCATACTATACATATCCAGCAGAGTCCTTTGACCAGGATCTGGAGCTGCTAATTACTACCAGGTCTGTTGCATTTACATTTAAGATTGACCAGCCCCACTCCACTAAAATCCACTGGTGTCAGCAGACTAGCAGCAAATCTGGTTGCCAGCCATTTCTCATGACCAGCTATTGCCACTTGTGACAAAATCCACCCTTAGGAATGTATCTGCCTAGTGCCATTGGAAAGACACTGAGAAGATGGGGGGTGGCCAAAGCTGGTACTACCACTGGTAACAAGCCACTTAAATGAAAAGTGATATGAAGATCTATTTTAACTGCAGAAATAACAATCAAGGAACAGCAGAGACACAGCATTATACCAGTTGAACAAAATCAATGGAGAACACATTATATTGGTCATGGTTTTTTAAATGCTTGGGCATGCATCAGAATTCTTTATAGAGGATTAGAATTCTTTGGAAGGCATCAATCTTCTTTGGCAGCCATCAAAATCTTATCAAAGCATCAAATTCAGCCTTCTTTGGCAACCATACTGCTTTTGGACAGTACATATAAATCAATAGATGCACATGACCCTAATTTTCAAATTCTTGACTTTCAAGTCCTCTTTTGCTCACTAGCTGCCACTCATCCACTCATCACTGTCTGCTACACTATGTCTCTATCCACTGAGGTCCTTTTTCAACAGCTCTACAACACTGAGAACTCTGTGTCAGTCTCTGCTCTGAGAGGAGATTTGTTAGATCTCCAGAGTAGGGTTGAACAATTGGTGAGCAACCCTATTTGTAGAATAATATGCCACACTCATAGATGGCATTGAAAAAATCTTTGTGGAAGCAAATTTCCTAGGCCAAGGACAAACAACTTGTTCTGGAGGCAAGGAAAAGCTTTTCCAACAAGGCCTTCTGAATTTTATCAGGCAAGCTGTTAGATGCAAAGGCAATTGAGGTGTTGAAAGAGAAGGCAGGGGCATATTTCAAGGAGTCACAGACAAGGAAGGGGCATATTTCAAGGAGTCACAGACAAGGAAGAAAGCCCAGGAGGTCAACAAGGGCCAGGTAGCAGGAGGAGTGGCAGATCCATGTTCAATGTCAGATTCCTCACCTTCAGAAATTTTTAAACAGATTTCAGCAATTGATCTGCCAATGGATGCAGTGGATCTGGTAATACCAGTGGGTCTGGTGTCCACAGCAGCTCCAGTGTTCCCAGCAAGTCCCTCATCCAAACTTGGTAGAGTATTGGTGTCAAGTTTGTTGTCACCAGCAGAGCTGGTCCCAGCCTGATTCTGGCTGATCAAAAAGGCTAGCAAAGCACAGATTTCCCAATGAGAATGGAGGAAATACACTGCCCAAACTCCACCTCATAGTCCTTCCTTGCCCAGCCAGTCCAAATATTAATCTGTTGCCTTGGACAAAGACAACAAGAATGACTCAAATAATGACAACAATCATTCCAATGACAAGGAACATCAGCAGGGAGAGATCACACTATCAATGAGGTCAGAGAAGTACCTCATGACAGCACCTCCTTGTGCAGGGGCACAGCTTGACTCCCCTTGCCAATACTGTCAAAAGAAGGGGCTCCAATGTGTCAAGACAAAGGAAGGAACCTTGTGCAATTCCTGCTGGCCTGTTCTCAAGAAAACATGCAGTCTCACAAAGGATCACAAGGAAGAGGTCTGGAGAAACAAGAGCAAGAAGGAAAAGAAGGAGAAAAGGCAGAGAAAAACCAAGTCTGCTGAGTATGTCAAGAGTAAGTGTTGATTTCCCCAACTGAAATTGTTTACTGACAACAGACAGAACCAATAACACCTGGGCCATCAACAGTCCGGCTGGCAGATATGCCAGCAGCCAGCAGAAAGGAAAGGAGAAAGAAATGAACAAATCTGCTAGTGGCTAGCAAAAAGGGGAAGGAGCTAGCAGACCTGCTGATGACTAGCAGAAAGGGAAAGGGCAAGCAGCAGGTGGATTCATCCATCCCCACCAAATCTGTCAAAGCTGTTCTTTCACAAGCTATAGTGGAGTTGAACCAACAGCTCAATTTCATCAATGAAGGAATTAAGGTTGTATTAGAAGAGATGAGGTCAGCATTTGTGCTAGCTGAGGAGACAAGTGTTAGAATACTGTGGACGTGATGATGTGAAGAGTACCGCGCACACCATTGTCAGGGAGCTAGGGCCACTGAGGGCCACCAACTCCTTTGTCTGAATCTGATATATATACACACCCGCTACTGCAGTACCCTCAGTCTCGATTATACAATTCTGAGGGTACGTTACTTACACCATACTCATATCCACTCATACTGATAGTCGTACCTAGAATACTTCAACTGATATAATCTGTCTTCTAGGTACATACAATATAGTCTTGATTATACAATTCTGAGGAATACTTCAACTGATATAATCTGTCTTCTAGATATAATCTGTCTTCTAGGTGTTACCAACACCTGTCTATTGTCACTGCTAGTTGGGATTCCAACAGGTTATGGGCAAAAACTGAGCAGGCTACTCGTCGTACCGCTGCTCATTGGAAACCCTTTTGTCTTCTCTGTTCCTGGCCTTACGGACCAACCCAATTTGGGATTATCTCCAAGCCATCACTCCCCTTGTCGGGGATATCACATATCTTATCCCAATTTGGGAAAGTGCTCTATTGTCCTTTGACGAAAAAGAAATCTTCTACCTCCCTGCTAGACTACAACAGTCAATTCTGAGATGTCTTCTTCTGACACTAATGCTCCGTCCATCCGTGCCATATCCATCCGAGGCGCGGATTGGAAACATGACAAATTCAACAGAAACTCTCCCACCGCCAACTTTGTGAAGTGGTCCAAAGCCCTTGAGATCCACCTTTTGCTGCTAGGACTCAAATTCTATGCTTTTGGACCGCTTGTCAGGACACCCAGTGACACCGCTGAGCCAGTGGCTTACCAGAACTGGGTTGCTAATGACGATCTCACCAAAGCAGTCATCCTCACAGCCCTCAACAAGACTGAGTACAAGGGAGTGGACAATGCCCCGAGTGCAGCAAAGCTGTATGCACTCGTGAAAGCACGAGCAGAGGGAGAAGGACCTGTCCGTATGGTCACGTTGATCCAAGAAGTGCTGCGAATCCAGTGCTCCCCCAGCAAACCCCTGCCCAACACCACAAAGCGCATCTGTGACATTGTGAATCGGATTTTTGCCATTCAGACCCTGGACAGGGACATCTTCAAATGTGTCGTCCTTCTAAACAGTCTAAACAGCACTCAGTATGAACCGATCCAGGCCCAGATCTTCAGGGGACTTGCCAACGCAACAAAGGCGACACCATACACGTCAGACAATATTAGAAAGCTCCTGGAGACCATCCAGAACCTCACCACATTGAAGGCATCAAACGGAGCCCTATCGACAGACACTGCACTGGCTGCGACAAATCGAGGGCGTTTTAAGTCGACGAAACCATGGCTCCCTGGACATTCCCACCACGCTGGTACAAAATGTTGCACCACCTGTGCCACTCATGGTCATCTATGTGGTGGACACGAAGCCCCATACTGTGCTCATCCAGGAGGAGCAATGGCGAAGGAAGGTTTTGAAGCTGCCAGGAATGCTGCCCGGGCAGCAGGCAGCGCCCCACCTGCGAAGGGAAAGAGCGCTCTGGGGAGTCACCCGAAAACCTACACACAGCTTACTGGCCCAGCAGGAAAAGTTTATCTGCTTGAGGAAAGTCAGCTGGAGAAGCTACAGACACTCAGTACTACGCCCAACTCAGCAGGCTTTGCAGGACTGGTGATGGACGAGGTACCCGCCGGACTCAACGAGGTAGAGTGGGAAGGCTGGATGGCGATCATTGAGGAGGAGATAGAACCGATGGCATCCGTTGACTGGCAGGAATACTCACACAAAGTCAACCAACCCTGTCCGACAACGATTGCCCCCCTCAACCAGGACTTGGAGACAGTACTCGCCACCACAGCAGAACATCCATTCTTTGTAGACTCGGGAGCGACGGTACACATATCTCCATGCAAATCCAACTTCTTAACTCTCCAACCCATCACTCCCAAAGCTATAAAGGGCGTGGGTGGCTCAGCGATTTCCACCTGTGGAATAGGGTGCATCCAGCTACGCACTGCAGAAGGAACCATGGTCCCCTTGCGCAACGCACTCTACGTACCAAACTCAACTGTCCGCCTCATCTCTGCAAGCCGAATGTCCCTCAACAATAATACCTACACCTGTTTTGATTGCAAAGGTGTACACATTGTCGACTGTATCACCAAAACCGTGATTGCCAAAGGCCCCTTGTTAAAAGGGAAGAAACTGTATTCGATTGATCTATCAGGAGCAGTAGCCAAACACATATATGCCGTCCATCAACAAGCTGACCTCGAAACCTGGCACCGTCGCCTAGGTTATGCCAACTATCAAGCCATCATGCAGTTAGCCCGCAATCACAGGATCAATGGTGCGCTCACTCCCCTTCATTGTCAACTGCCAAAATGTGACAGTTGCATTCTGGGCAAGCAGACCAGAACACCTGTTCCAAAAGTTAGGCAGGAGGGAGATAGAGCAACGCAGAGGCTTGAGATAGTGTGGGCGGATCTGATGGGACTGGTGAATGTGTGGTCGAGGTCTGGAAATCACTATATACTGGATGTAGTGGATGACTATACCAACATGGCCTGGTCCTTTCCTCTTAAAATGAAAGATGAAGTGTTCGAAACACTGAAAGCTTGGGAACTCACTCGCGAAAATGAGACAGGCTTGAAAGTTGGTAAATACAGGACTGGCTTTGACGGCGAACTTAAAAGCAATCAAATGGAGGAGTGGTTAGCATTGAGAGGGGTGACAAATGAACACAGCGCACCATATATGTCTGCCCACATTGGGAGAGTTGAGCGCATGCACAGGACACTGATGGGAAAGGCAAGATCAATGAGAATCGACTCAAATTGTCCAGAATATCTGTGGGATGAGTTCTATCTCACGGCGACGCACCTTCACTCAAAAACGCCTACCAAGTCACTCAATGGAAAGACGCCTTACGAAAAATGGTTCAACAGACAACCTGATTACTCGTACATGCGTGAAATAGGATGCTGCGCATTTGTGTTCATAACCACCCACAATCCAAAAGTACAACCACGTTCGATCAAATGTATACTAATCGGATACGGTACCAACTCCAAGACGTACCGCTGCTGGGACAAGAACAATAGAAAGGTCTACCAGTCCTACCACGTCAAGTTTATCAAGCGCCATGAAACTGAGAATGGCACAGACTCACCTCCATCGCCTTCAGTCAAGTCCAATATCCCTCCTATTCCCAGCCTACAAGAGCTCGACGACGCTTCACCCCTGACACCCCAAGACAACGACGATGACCTCAGCGGATTCAACATCGACGAAGAAGCACAAGAAACAAAACTTGAGCAAAACGACGCTGACCCAACCAAAACTGCAGGACTACAAAGGTCGAGTCGGGTACGACAACCAACTGAGAAGGTGGCAGGGGATACAAGGAGACCACCAACGAGGCTAGAGAGAGCAGTTGAGGAGTCGAGGCAGAGTGGGCAAAGAATAAAAGAGCAGAGGATGGAAAGGAGGATAGAGGGGCAAGAGTCAAACACAGCGGAGATGGAGGCAAAGGACAAACATCAAGCGCCTTTGACAATCAAGAGTAACGATCAACAAGCGCCCGCACCCAACCCTGAAGTCGATCATGATCGAATCTTAGCAGCCATACTCACGCAATTCAGTGACATTGACCCACTACCGTCCAACATAGAGGAGGAACCCAGGACATGGGAAGAAGCAAAGAGAGGGCCAGATGCAGAGAAATGGGAGGAAGGATACCGAGAAGAGATGAAGTTGCTGAAGGAGATGGGAGTGTATCGATTAATCCCACAATCAGAAGTACCAAAAGGACAAAAAGTCAGAAAAGGTCGACCTATCTTCAAGATAAAGAAGGACGAGCACGGGAACCCAGTCAGGTACAAGGTGCGACTCGTGTTCAAAGGCTATGAGCAAATCTATGGAAAGGATTACAACAAAACCACGTCCCCGACAGCATGCATGGAATCATGGCAAATTCTGTTGCACATTGCCGCAACCAAGGGTTGGGACACGACTCAAATCGACATTAAGACAGCTTTTCTGTATGGATTACTCCCAGATGACGAAGTTCAATATATGCAGCAGCCAGAAGGTTTTAAGGAACTGGGGAAGGAAGATTGGGTGTGTGAGCTGGTGCGAGGCCTATATGGAATGAAGCAGGCAGGGAGGATATGGAATCGAATGATGAATGAGAGAATGTTGTCATGGGGTTTCACGAGGTTGGCTTGTGAGTCTTGCATATATTACAGGAAGTCAACCACAGGGACTGTTATTGCGGCTGTCCACATCGATGATTTTCTGTCCATTGCCAGCTCCAAGGATGAGAACGACCGCCTCAAGTCACAAATGCGCAGCGTCTGGACTATCTCAGACTTGGGCACTCCTCGCTATCTTGTCGGCGTGTCAGTAGAATGGGATAGAACGGAAAAGACCGTGGCACTATCACAAACAGCCTTCATAGACCGCGTCGTACAGCAATTTGGCCAAAAGGATGCCTACCCACTCTCGTTACCGATGGACCCTGGCACAAAGCTTTGACGACCGAACTGTGATGCTCAGACCCTGGAAGAGAAAGAGGATATTGCAAAGCTTCCATATAGATCACTAGTTGGATGCCTACTCTACATCGCAATTGCAACCCGCCCCGACATAGCATTTGCAGTCCAACAACTATCCCAATTCCTAGACAGTTACAACAGAACTCACTGGAATGCAGGCATCAGACTAGTCAGGTACCTGAAAGGAACATGAGAACTGAAACTACGCTTAGGCGGACCATCCGTAGTGTTGCAAGGATTTACTGATGTGGATTGGGCCAGTTGCCTGGACACAAGGAGGAGTACAAGCGGATATACCTGGTCGCTAGGAACTGGAGCGGTCTCTTGGTCAGTTCGAAAACAAAAGACTGTGGCGACCTCGTCGTGCGAAGCCGAATACATGTCTGCGTATGAGTCAACTCAGGAATGTATATGGCTGAGGATGCTCCTCAAAGCCATCGGGTGGGACTTCACCAGCAATCCGACGACAATGTTCTGTGACAACAAAGCTGCGATCTTGCTCTCAGAGGACCTGACGGCGCACGCAAGAGTAAAACACTTTGACATTAAATACCACTTCATTTGCGAACGCGCCCACAACGGAGAGATAGCCATTAAGTACGTCAACACTAGAGACAACATAGCCGACATGTTCACAAAGCCCCTACCGAAACCGCTATTTGTTTGACTCCAACACATGCTTGGAGTAACATAGCACGCCACAATCCCATGTGTGAGGAGGAGACAACAAATCATGTATGCGGTAAGGAGGAGTGTTAGAATACCATGGACGTGATGATGTGAAGAGTACCGTGCACACCATTGTCAGGGAGCTAGGGCCACCGAGGGCCACCGACTCCTTTGTCTGAATCTGATATATATACACACCCGCTACTGCAGTACCCTCAGTCTCGATTATATGATTCTGAGGGTACGTTACTTACACCATACTCATATCCACTCATACTGATAGTCATACCTAGAATACTTCAACTGATATAATCTGTCTTCTAGGTACATACAATATAGTCTCAATTATACGATTCTGAGGAATACTTCAACTGATATAATCTGTCTTCTAGATATAATCTGTCTTCTAGGTGTTACCAACACCTGTCTATTGTCACTGCTAGTTGGGATTCCAACAACAAGGTTTACAGAGATGGAGAAGATGCTCCAGCAGTACAATACAACACTGCAAGCACTTGACAAGTGCATGGACATCATTGATATGAGTGTAGTGGGCATGACATCTGATCTCAATAGGACAAAGCAAACTATTGAGGCTTATGCTAGGCCTCTCATGCAGAACAAAGTCAACATTGTTGTGCTTCAGGGCATGGTCAACAGCCTTCAAAACCAGCTTCAAATCTCCTCCCCCCCCCATCCAATCAGACCCCCATACTGGCAGCCTTCCACCTGTGCTGGCTTCTACTCTGGTACCCATTACTGAAGCAAAAGAGCCCAATGATGACAAGGCTGCCCAGCCTAAGGAGGATAAGAGTGAGATGGACCATGCCACCACTGTAGCCACTGCTGTCAATTAGTCTGCCATTGCTGATGACTCTGCTCTCATCAGCAATCCTGTTGCTATCATGACCAATTCTGGTATTTCCAGCAGGTCCACCACCAAATCCATTGACCACACTGGGCCTGCTGCCAGTGTCACTGACTTGGCTATCACCACCAACTCTGTTACTTCCACCAGGCCCACTGCCATCATCACTGACTCTACTATCACCACCAGACTAGCAGCTAGCAATGAATCCACTGTGCCCACTAGTGTTGAAACTGTTTTGGCCAGTTCTATTGCTGCAACTGAGCAATTGATGGATGTGGATATGACAGGCCCAGCACCACTTCATGCTTCAGATGAGATTGTGCCATAACATGGCTGCAGTGCCTCCTGAGCCATACAACCTTTCACCAAATGTATCTGGTCCTTTAGTTGTCTAGCAGGTAAGAGAAAGGCCGATGAACATGCTGAGGAAGCAGTAGCCATGAAGATGAAGGAAGCATGAAGAGGATGAGGGCCACTGGACTTTCTTGACATTTTTTGGACTTTTTTGATACATTCCAGCCTTGTTATTACATTGTTATATTTTGTAATACCCAAAAAAAATGTATATACAACATAATGTTTCTGGTTGGCAATCAAAATCTTCATTAGCTTTGTGACCCTTTGTCCAAGAGAGAAACAATGGCAACATGGTCTATTGGTACTGCATTGTTACTTGGTATCAATTTCATGTAGCAGCTGCAGGTTTGACTTCTGTAATTGGCAATATGTCACAACCTTGTTTTTTTTTTAACCTTTTGTTGAACATGTGCAAGTTGTCATTGAACAGGATGCCTAGAATACAATGCTATCCCAATGGCAATATAGTCTACTGGTACTGTGTTGATGCTTTGTCTCAATCCCATGTGGCAGCTGCAGGTTCAACTCCTGCAGTTAGCAGTAATCATTGTGGAATATGGTTTTTGCATTCTTGATAAAGGAAGTGCATGGCATTTTTGTTTGTCATGTAATAAATTTAACAGGATTGCAACAGCAACATGGTGTATTAGTACTGTGTTCTCACTTTGTATCAATGTTATGTGGCTGCTGCAGGTTTGAGTCCTGTAACTGCCAATGTCAACCTTGCTTGCATTTTTGACCATGGTACTTCATTGACCCTTTGTACTTTTACATCACATGTTTCATACTGGATTGTCACTGAACCAAAGACAGCTGTCTGTTGTAGTGGAATTGCATTTGAAGCTTGTTAGCCTTCCATTGTCAACAACATCTGGGTTTGACCCCCAGTATTTGCATTATCCATCATATTCCATGATACTTTTTCATCATATGTTTATGGTCTAGTGGAAATAGCTTTCAAACTTTGAAGTCTTCCATTAGTCTGATCAATGTATTGTGTTGGTTGCAGGTTTGACTCCTGTAGCTGGCAATGTCCATGGAGATATGGTGTAAATTTTTTAACAAACAATCATTTTCAATTGCATGTGTGTAACACCTCTGGTGTAGTGGAATTCCTGTTGAAGCTTTGAAGCTTTCCATACCAGCAGGTTTTGGGTTCAACTCCCTGTCCTTGCATTGTCTATTATGGTTTATGCCATTTTTTTTTATTTTTGTTTGACATCTGTAAAGTCTTTTTTTTGAACCTTATTGGAGCTACTGAGCATTTCTGGAATAACAATATGCTACAAGCAGACAGGCTGCACCATTGAAAAATCCTACTAGAAGTAGTGCTGGATATATCTGTCAGAAGCAACAGAAAATGAAATCTGCCAGAATATGCAGTCCATCAGTGATGCTGGGCTATTTGAGTGGATTTGTTGCTATTGGAGCTACTAAGCATTTTGCACCATTAGAAACTCCTACCAGAAGTAGTGCTGGATATATCTGTCAGGAGCAATGGAAAATGAAATCCACTAGAATATGCAGTCCATCAACAATGCTGTGCTGTTTGAGCAGATTTGTTGCAAGTACTACTTCTTGTTGGAGTTGTAGATCCCTGGATGTAACAAGCTGTATTTTCTTTCAATCTCTTTGCTTGAGATCTCCTTTGTCTCTTTGAGATTATTGGTAGTAGGTCAGGTGATGCTTTGCACTTCTAATGTGCCAGTTGATAAGATGGTGTTTTCTCTGTTTCTGTTTCATGTATGTCCTCTTCCTGGTTGAGAATTTCAAGTACAGATCTAGGAACTGCATAATGAGGAGACCCATTTGCTGGGCCATTGATTGGAGTTAATAGGTTATTCCATCCTCTTTGCCATAGCTGTTGTATAGTGAGATTGTTAACAATCTCAAGACTTATTGGGAGATCAGACATGGGTGCAGTGCTGGGTTTGCCAGACAGATCTGGCTCTACAGCACTGGCATTACTGGCTAGATCACCCAATGGATCTGGTTGGCTTACAATGCCAGGTTTGCTAGACAGATTGAGTTGGCTTGCAATGCCAAGAGTGCTAGTGGGTTTGCCAGCTAGATCTGGGAGGTCTACTATGCTAGATTTTCTGGCTGGAGAATTTCCTGCCATATCATTACTGGATGACCCAACATGACCATGCTTGTGTTTCTTCTGATGTTCTCCTTTCTTTTGAGCTGCATTATGTGATGCTGCAGCAGCAGCCCTCTTTTTATGGTCAGCATGAGTGCCATACTCAGCAGGAACCCTGTCCTTATTCTTGTTAACATAAATCTTCTACTGGAAGGTATCATAGGATCCATGTTCTTCCTGACAATCTCTCCAGAACTTCAGAAGGCACAACAGCTCTGACTGACCAAGGATTGTGGGGATCCTTGAATTCCAGTGATTCAGGAAGATATCTTGAATTGATGAGTTTGGTACAATTCAACTGCACAGCATTGTATGGAGCTGATTTGTAATGGAAGCCTGAGGCAATTTCTGAGAATTTTTCAGTAAGAAAGATTCAAAGAACCAGGACAACCAATTTACTATAATGACTGTTCAAGTAGTCTTGAATGAGCATTTCCATTTTTGGCTGGGTTTGGACCATGTTGCTTGGTGGAGGTGGTAGTATTAGGGAACCATCACTGTCTTGCTTGAGAGCAAGATTGGGACAGGTTAAAACAGAAGGAGTAGTGTCCTGTTGCAAGGTGTTATTTGTTGCTCTATGTGTGTCCAGGAGAGCAGACATGTAGTCCACCATCTTTTGTTTGAAGTCACCTACAAGGTTAGAAAACATATTTTCAAATGAATACTGGTTGATGCATGTCAAGTGACACATATTAACATGGTTAAAATAAATTCAAATCTGGCATAACATGCACCTACACCCTAAAACTCATGCCTTCTTTAGCAATCCATCCTACTACAGTCCAGCTCAACATGCCCATCTCCTTAAAACAAAGGATGTCTGCATCATCAACCCATTTTAAACTATATTTGTCTGCCTTTCTAAAAAAAACATCAGAACAGATCATGGAATGCATAATAGATACCAAACACCAGAGCAGATGGGAGACTGACAGCTCTACATTGGATATAAGTGAGGATCAGACAGTGGGCATTGGATAGCAGACAGCCAGCAGGTTGAGGAGCAATATGATGACTTTGGAACAAAAAAAAAGACTACTCACTTGCACTGGATATCTAGCAGATTTCCTTTCTTGCTCCACTGAGCAGCTGTCCACTGTAAGTGGTTTTCCTCCTCTGGACTTAGCTAATTCATAACATTTTTCACAGCCACATTGTACTATGAAAATGTCTCTAGTTGTGAGCTGTCAAGATCCTCAATACCCAGCAAGTTTTTTATCTCTTGATTGATTTCCTTTGACATTGTTTGCTGCACCACATCCCTAATAGAAATTTGCATGAGTGCCCTTGGATCTTTATGTTGGTTATATGGTCTCCAGGAATTTTTTATGTAGTTTCCAACTTTCTACTGGAAGGCATTAGAAGTCTGGATTTAGCAAATGTAAATGGGGACTCACTCTGATTTTCTCTGCTCACTCTTCCCCAGTTTCTGGTGCTGTTCCCTTACTGGCCCAGTAGTTGAAAATATTGGTGAGGATTTTATCTTTTGAGATGGTGGTTCTAGCCTGATGATTTGGCTCTCACCAGTACATTTCCTTATATGGTTCAAAAATTGCCCTCTCATCCACAGTGAAGAGTGGTTCTGTTTGTATTCTTCTCAGAGAAAATATTGGTTCTGGTGCCTGGCAGACATTGGGTATGGGCTCATGGGACAAGGACATTTTGTAGGCCCATTTGTTAAATTCAATTTTTGTCAAACACTAAATCACATGATCTTTCACCCACATGAAAAACTTTCAGAGAATGCACCAGAGCTAGCATCTGCCTGCTGGAGCAGACAAAGGCCTGCTGGAGCAGACAAAGGCCTGCTGAGAAGGTCTGTCTCTCTCTGTGTCAAAAAACTGTCTGTCTCTTCATTGAATTGTCTTGCACCAATTGAAGAATGTTCATAGATGGCCTACCAGATCAGATAACCTACTGGATCAGATGTCCATTCAGTGGACTGGACATTGGCTGGCAGTCCACAAGTTCTGCCAATTCAATCAAATTGTCTTGTACCAGTCTTGCT
Source organism: Termitomyces sp. 'cryptogamus' (assembly GCA_020091625.1). Lineage (NCBI taxonomy): Eukaryota > Fungi > Basidiomycota > Agaricomycetes > Agaricales > Lyophyllaceae > Termitomyces > Termitomyces sp. 'cryptogamus'. Next base: position 7,011,304 of record JAGYZC010000001.1, read on the forward strand.
AATTTTTTCCTCACTTACTAAGAGGCACATAGATTTCAAATAACCTTGAAGAACTACACCAGCTGTGATGAAATCTGATTTGTTGCTAATGTCACCAACACCAATGAATATCTGTTTTTCTATTGTCCCTTCTATTGTCCATTTTGGCAGACAGTCTCATGGTGACTTTCCTACTTTAGCCTAGTGCATATCACTTGAGGAAAACTTTTACAACAAAATTTTTTTTAAGAATATTTAATGTTGTAAAAAGATTGCTGATATTGATCATCATCTGCCACACATCACTTGCACCTCTTCACATCAACCAATCATCTTGTATGGGGCTCATAACAATTTCCATTTCCCATCTCATATGTGCTGCTACATATATTCCAGGAAATCTCCTGCTAGCAGGCACACTCTTTGACACCTCATTTGCACTATGGATTTGAATGCTATGATGAAGCACCAGCAGCATAAGCAACCAAAACCTACAGTTCTCAGGCAAAGGGATCTTATGCCTGCTGAAGAAAAGACAAGAGTCATCTAGAACTCTAAAGGATTACCTATACTGGTGAGAGAATGAGTGCCCATTGGTCCAATTCCAGTTGTTACTTCTGCTGTGCCATTCCCAGCCACTGATGATGACCATAATTTTTTTGGACATGCTACAATGGTAGATAATATATATCCTGTCCCCATAAAGCATGGCAAGGTAAATTTTCATGGAAAAATTGTGCAACATATTATTGTTCATATCTTATAGACACAGGAAGATTTGTTGAATAGTCCATGCGAATCTCAGCAGAACTGATATCAAGCTGGGAGGCTGAGATCACCATTGCTGAAAGTCTGAGGGACCAAGATAAAAAGGCAATGGACATCCTTAAGGCTTGAACCATAGGCCTCCAAGCAAGACATGGTGGTAATCTGGTGGACACTGGATTGGAAGCCAGGAGCTGGATGCCAGATACTGATATATTCTGGATTCAACTTGCACTTGATATTGAAGAATGGCAGTGAGTCAAATCCAGATGGTTTCACCACTCACTAAGTGTTTTGTATTATAAGACCATGTCTGTTGGATGAGTTGGCAGGCATGGGAGGATGAGCAACAAAAGGTTGAAGCAGACAGAGAATTGTTAAGGGTTCAACTGAATGTCCTGGCTGTTTCCCAAGCCAAGCATAGTTATTCTTCCAATTTACAAAGGACTACATCACTTGAGGTGGATGAGATTCCTGATGCATTTGATGAAGAAATGTCAGATCACAATGAAACATTACTGTATTCAGTAGCAAATCTGCTAGCCAGACCAGATCTGCTGTTGGAACTGGATTCTGCTGCACCAGAAGACTTTGAAATATCCTTGCCATCAACAATTGCTGGTGATTGCTGAGAACTGTCCAGTATTGAAAGGCAATTGTGTTTGCTTCAAATCAAAAGGCATATTCAAGCACTCCAAAAGCTCATTGCTGAAAAATCTTTCATGTATTCTCATGTTGTCTGGGTTTCTCCAAGCAAAAGTGTCAAAACCCAAGCCAGGGCATCAATTGACAAGATTCAGGCAGCCATTTCCATCAAAGCCAGAGCCTATGGAAAATGTCACAGTGCTTTTATGCAATTAGGCATAGATTCCACATTCAACAAAGAATATTGTGTTCTGCAGAAGGTGGATCTTGCAGCAAGCACAGCTATACATGATTCAAATATTCCTGAATCATCAAGAATAAAGATTTCTTGGATATGGCAAGCTAATCTAGATATGAAGGATGACCCTGAAACTCTCTGTAAATGTAAGTTGCTTTCTGCTCAGATATCTGTCATATCATTCTCAATCTGTCTGCTAATTCTGTTCATTCACCATATGCATTTATTTGTTGTCAATGCATTGGCCCACTTTCCTCTTTGATTTGCCAGTATCAAATTCATAACTAATCTCACCAGTCCATTAGGTGCACTACCTCTGCACAAGAGCACAACAAAACAGATGGATAGAAGAATGTCAGCTTGTGACTAGTGAAATGGAATGGACTGTTTGCTATTCCCTTAAGCAGGTACAAATCTGGTCCAAGAGGGGCATGTCAGCCAAGAAAGAAGGCCTCCAAGCCTATGCTGACAAAAAGGTGGCCATGTGGCATGAACTGAGTTCTTTGGCAACTCATGAGTTCAGAAGAGTATACAATGATTTTACACTTCCTCAAAGGGCAACAACACCTTTGTAATGGAGAGTGCAATGGGATGAACAAATGGCTAATTATGCCATATATACTGGATTTGCCATGCACATCCCATTTGTCATGCCAACTGGAACCACCCTTTCCATAGCAGATTTGCAACCTTACTACTTTGGGACAATATCACATATAGTCTACATTGTTGATTCTGCTGCTGTAAAAGTCCTACTTACCCCAACTACTAGCTCATAACTGTGCCAAATCCTTCTAGCTTTGCACTCTTACATGGCCTCTACTGCTGCTCTACAAACCCAAGCCTCAGTTGACCAATGGTCATTGGGTCTCCAAAAACTGATATTTTATGTTGAATTTTGGGTGCATGCAGCACTTGCCATTAATAGCAACCTTGAGGAACACAAGGATCATAGGTGGATGTTACAACACCTGAATAAAGAATTGGTAAGGTGTCTCGAATTGCAATGTAGTTTATTTGATATCTGGGCCAGAACTATATTCTCCTATATCTGAGTATAGCAGCATTAAACAACATCAAATACAATGTTTCAGACCTCATCATGTGTCTGAGCCATTGGTACCCTCTAGCAGACAGAGATGACATCCCTTAAGAAGTCCAGGAGTCCTTTTAGGCATGGACAGTTCCCACCCATCCAGGTCAAGTTGTACATTGGTATGGCTATGATTGGTGGAACTATATAGGCATCAAGACTGAGCACCTAACTGATGAGACTGCTGAGGGTTGTCTCCTCATCCATCAAAATGCAACTCATGATAAAGAATTGTCAAGCCAAAGCAGCATCCATTAGAAAGCTCTCTTGGCTCTAGACAAATTCTGATCAGCAGCTGGACCAAAATTTCTGTTGATGGCAAACAACATAATCTGCCAATTTTCAAGTCTGGACTTAATTTTGCTCACCTCTTTGGTGCTGATTTTGTTGTGCTGTCACACTTAGGAGAACTTACTGGTATTGACTCAATCACCAATTCCATGAGTAGCAATGGTGCAATACCATCTGACTGTGCATCTCCAACCTCTGTTCCTGACACTCAATCACTTGCATGGCCTCCATCAATGCTTGACAAGGCTATTGATCCTTCCAATTCATGCCATCCATTCCACCACCTCTTCTTTAAAAGTAGGAAGAATCCTGGGCTCATCTATCACTCTACAAAGAAATCATCTGCTATTCAAGCACAAGCACAGTCTCAATCACTTTTCCATCCTGTTTCCCTTGTTCAGCAAAGCTTCTTCTCACTGGCACAAAGTGATGAGGAATGGATGGATGTTGAGAATCTATTGTTTGATGATTCAGACCTTATGGGCATGACTTTTGAGCCATACCAGTTCAACAACAATCCACCTCTGTTTTATGCTGAGGAAAGTGAATCAGATGAGGAACACCTCCCACCACTCTTCATTGCATCAAACAACAGGTCAGACAGCAGAGGGGAGCCAGATGACAGTGGGCTTCCTCCTCTGTTTATGGTGACAGATGATGAGTCTGACAATGGTGACAGAGCTTACAGCAGAGGTGAACCAGATGATGGTGGGCTTCCTCCTCTAATTATGGCAACAGATAATGAGTCTGACAAGAAGGTGTTATCTGACAATGGCAATGTATTGAGGGATGATAGTCTTTCTTCCCTTTTCATTGCATTGGATGCCAGATCTAACAACAGAACTTCAATTGCTGGATCTGCAGATAATGTACTGACAAATATACTGTATATTTGCATAGCAGACCAACCTGCTGGAGAGATCCCCCCCCTCATCATTCTACCAGGACTATCACCAATTTCTGCAATTGATAGTGATTCTGCACCATCTCTATTCATTCCAGATTATGATTCACATCCATAGGACAGCAACTTTTTGCAATGGATACTGAACATGGACTAGCCCACTTGACTCCACTAGATGATGAAAGTTCATCTGGTACTCCTTCTATTTCTCAGGGGAATGATGTGGAGGAGTGGAAAAGATATGATGAAAGAGTAACACCACATGAGGATAAGAGACACATTGAAATGCTATACCAAAAACATGAGTCAATCTGCATCATTTACCTGGCAGACCTAATTGTTTCTGACAGAACAAGCCTTCTAGCAAGTAAGAGATCATGGTGGATATAGCCCATTGGCCCTTTCACTCCAGCCAACTTTGCTGACATTTCTGATGTTCTCTCAGAAACTTCAACTTCATAAAGCATAACATCAAGTATCATAGGAACCCTTCCAAAGGATTCATATACACTACTTAACTTTGAGTATATAAGTGACACTGCTTTCTGCTTGGATTTTGAAGCAGAACTTGGAGGATGGAGCCATTGATGTAGATATAATCCCTGTAAATATAAAGAGAAAAGATGCAAAAAAGATGCTGCAGCCACACTGCTGATAGGAGAAATGAGAGTACACTGTGGTGCCAGGGAAAATGGCACACCAGATTTCCAAGCCCTGCCAGAAGGGCCACTGCTAGAAGGCCTCTAGCAGTGGAAATAGGTATACACTGGACTACTGGCAGCCATGGCTGAAAGGCCTCTGGCAGCAGAAATAGGTATACACTGGACCACTGGTGGCTGCTGCCAAAAGGCCTCTAGCAGCAGAAATAGGTATACACTGGACCAGGCCACTAGGGAAAAGTGTTGCACCCACAGGAATTTACAAAACTTGAAGCTACAAAACATTTAAAGTATTCAAATGTTATGTGGAATAGTGGAAATCAAACAGAAAAAAAATCATTGTAAATTGCTAGGTCAAGGGAGGGAGTCAAATGCTAGGCTTGACAGTTGGAGTGTGGCTTAACCAACAATCCAAACCACTGATCCATGGTGGCTCACAATAGCACATCATTATAGGCATTTGCTGGAACAAACAATTGAAATGATGACTAAAAAACCTTTTGTCAACTACAGAATGTCAAGCAAGGAATTCAAACCACTAAAGCATAGTGCTTTGGAAAGATAAGCCAGCTACAAGCATATGTTGTAGCAAAGAGTGAACAATTAAAAACAAATTTATAGACAACAAATGTCAAGCAAGGAATTCAAACCCTCAACCTGAGCATATGAGACTGCAGACATTGCCAGAGCGCTAATGTTCTAACCCATCAAACTACAAGGGCCTGTTATATCAGGCAAGTTCATTATGAAACAAACAATAGTTGATTAAAATGATGACTAAACAAAGTTTCTATACTAGAATGTCAAGCAAGGGATTTAAACCCTCAGCCTAAGCATATGAATCTGCAGACATCAGCTGACCTCTAACATTCAAACCCATTAAACTATACAGGCCTGCTATATCAAGCAAATTCAGAGCATCTGTAGAGCACTCCAGCAATCAAGGATTTGGCAGGTAGCCAGCCTGAATACCCAAACCAAGAGAGCATTTTGCTTTAGAGTGTGCCTAAACATCAGTTAGAGCACAGGAGAACAAGTGCAATAAATAAAATGAAAGACCAAATTAGTAGACAATTGTCAGATCAGGGAGTCAAACCCTCATCCTGACAGAGACAAGTATAACCTGATGGTATTTTGAACCACTAAGCCATGATACTGTACTAAGAATGATATTTTGATAAATCATTTGTGGAGTGCCCCAATCATTGGCATGGTCATTTCCACTAGGTTTGCAATGGATGAATGGTTCTGTGATGGCTTTTTTCTCCTACAAAAATGCATCTGTGTGGATTTCCATGCCTAACACTTTGACAGATATCTATACAGACAAACTGAGAGCTTTTGAACAGAAATGCATCTGTAATGGATATGCTTTTGTGATGGGATCTGGCAACAAACAAAAAAATCAACAATGGAGTGGCCTAAAAAGCTGGCTAACAGAACTGCTTTTGGCAATGGATGTCATATAGCAACAGAAAGCAGAGACAACAGAAAGAGTTATATGATGGCACACACCAGCTAACAGAACTGCTTTTTGCAATGGATGTGATATAACAATGGAAAGTGGATAGTAGCTGTCTGCTGATACTATTGACAACAATACAATGTACAACTCCCACAAACCAAGAGGGCAGTCAAAGATGTCCACTCAGAGTGTTTATGACAACACATTGTAACATTGCAATGGCACCATTGCAGACATAACATTGTTAACTTCCACTACAATGCAGAGGACTCCACTGGACATGTAGCATACATTACAAAACATGTTCTACTACAATGTCTGATACATGCACTTGTAGTGCCCTACCCTGAGGGTAAGCCAAAGGGAGTTGTCCAAGCAAGTCTGAAGTGGTCTGGAGAAGTTGAAGACAAGGTATGAGAAAGGATTAGGCTTGGGGAAGTTCCAGGTATAAGTCCAGAGGCAAGTATTGATGGTGCAGGGCAAACAGAGGCTACACAAGTGATGGGAGTGGGGCTGGAGTTTGATGGGGGATCAATGGATGTTGATGGGTTTTGGAGCCAAGTGTAAAGCAAGGTCTGAAGTGGTTACAAATGTTTGGGAGTTGTGATTGTAAGTGTGGAGTTTGTAACAGCATTAGAGTTGAAGGGAACTTGGACATAACAAAGGAAATAGAGACAAGCAAGATGAGACTGAGTTAAGGCAAGATTGAGATGAGAACAAAAATAGATTGAAGCAGAGATATGAAATAATAACAAGACAATACAAGAGATAGAGGTAAGACAAGACTGGAAGACTGAGATAAGACCAGGAGACTGAGAGAAAAGAAAATGTAACAAGAAACATGAAACACAAGGAAACAATCAGCAGCACATAGGTAATATCAAGACTACAGTATGGGATGCTACTCTACAACTTATATACTAACTACTAGGACTGCTCCAGGAATAGCAGGTCTGATAGCAGAGTTTGTTGGGGCTGCACAGAGTTGATGGGTGTCAGTTATAATCAGTGGGTGGGCTGTAGTGATATAGTGATGGGATCAAATGGAAATGCAGGCCACCCCAGGGTTGGCATGATGTTTCAGACTTGGGATTGGGTAAGCCAGGATGGCAAGTCAATGACATATGCCAGAGTCAGGAACAGTGTTGAGGGGTTCTATGGGGCTCAGGAGGGGAAGGAGCATTGGGGCCTGCAGGGAATGCATCAGGGTTTGCTAGGGGGGCCATTAGGGTTTGCCAGAGAAGCATTGGAGTTAGCTGGAGTAAGTGTCATGGGTGAACAAAGGTTGGAGGAGTTGAAGGGATGTTGAGAGGGGGCTCTGGAAAAGTAAAATGGCTTGGGAAGAGGTTGGAGGCTTCTAGGAACAGGTCATGACAGTGTCAAAAAACATGCAAGGCATAAAAAACAGTGTCCACTAAATTGTGTTTGGCCTTTTTCATATTTGCAGACTATCTAGCACCTTTCACATATAGTCAAAGAATGGTATACATGTATTGAAGTTGTCTACTGTATTTTTTTTTGTAAAAAATGTATCTGAAGAGCAGCAAAACAGTCAAGTCAGATTTGATCACCATAAAAGGGTTTAAATTGGTCAGCATTTGTCAGTGCTGATGAATTTTAGTCAGCATAATCCAAAGATCATTGCATATTTAGGTGCCCAGCCACTTTTCCAAGAGTCATTGCATATGTTATAGACAAGCTACAGTCCATGTCTTTGGCACAGGCCTGTAGCTCTTGCTAAGTCTCAGACCCAACCTCACTTCATTTAGTTAGGTCCTTGATATTCTAACTCAATGCTGAGATCCAGACCCAACCTCACTACATTTGGTTATGTCTTTGTATTTTGTCAACTCAATGCTGAGATCTGAACCCAACTCACTCATCTCTTTTAGTATGCTGACTTTGGTCTTTCTTTTTTTTTATAGTCCTGTCATTGTCAATGTCAGTAGATGTAAGTCTTTACTATGACTTCAATTATATTTCACTGAGTTAAATTAACCTTCCTTTATAAGTATTCCATTATTTTTAACATTATGCTGAAATCCAGACCAAACCTTGCTTCACTTGATTAGGTTTTCAAGATTCCAATTCTTCCAAGTCATTACCATTCAATAGATCATGTTTAATATACTTGAAAAGTTAGAATCATTGATTTATCAAAGTCTCCTCCAGCTTCTGTCTTCTTTTTACTCATACATTTTAAAGAGCATGTTTAACAATTTTTTGACACCAGAATATATTAAAAAGAAAGAAATTATGGAAAGTAGCCTGAGTAATGAGATATCTCATTTATGGTATCACTAAGTGGTACTGTCAGGTTCCACTGATGACAGGGGCTCAGCTACACTGGCAAATCCTTACTAGGCAGACATAATGTCCTGCACTTATAACCTAGCACTCTGGAGTTGATGCACAGTGGAGAGACTTGTGAGGGGAAGCTAGGGGGAGTGGTCCAAGCAAGTCTGGAGTGATCTGGAGAAGTCTAAGACCAAGTGTATTAACATTGGGCTTGGGTAGGCATTAGGAACAAGTTCTTAAGTGCATAAATAGATTGTGGAGTAGATGAGGGCTTTACTAGGGACAAGGGCAGAGCCAGAGTTTGACAGGGGATCAAGTAAGACTTGATGGGTTTGGAACCGAGCAAAGAGTGAGGTCTGGAGTTGTCATAAGAATGTTCAGGGATTGTAGCAAACTAGTAAATGCAAGTAATATCAAGAGTAGAGTATGAGGAGCTACTTTACAACTTATATACTGACTACTGGATAGCTCCAGAGGACAGTGAGCATGGTGGCAGGGCTCAATGGAGCCACATAGAGTCAATGAGTGTTAGGTACAATCAGGGGGCAGGTCATGGTGATATTCTGATGGGATCAGTTAGGGACATGGGCCACTCCAAGGTCATCATGATACTCCAGAGTGGGTCAGGCGAACCAGAGCAGTAGGTCGGGAGTGTATAGCAGAGTCAGGAACAGTGGGGGAGAGTTCCAGGGGCTCAGGGAAAGTGTTGATGGCTGCAGAGAAGGCATTGGAGTTGGTCATGGGGCCATTAGGGTTTGCCAGAGAAGTGTCGGAGTTACCTGGAGTGGGCACAAAGGGTGGGCAAGGGTTGGGGGAGTTTGGCAGGGCATTGGGAAGGACTGGGAGTGATGTCAGAGGTCTAAGGAGCAGGTTGTGACAGGTACTAATACTTAGCAATCATACCTTTGACTTGTTCTTTTTTAAAGTGGTGACAATGCTCTATCTAATCAAGATTTATTATACATCACTCATATGTTTTCTTCAACTCAATATATCTGACATACAATCATCTAATCACAAACCATATACCTTCAAATCAGAAACCCTGTGGATTCTCAAAAACAGGACCTAGCCTACTACTATCAGCAATCCAATCTATCCAAATATACATATGTCATAGTAGTGAGCAAAAAACCTCCTGTTCCAGTCCCTTAATAGAGGACCATCAGCTTTACACATTCTATGTTAATACTGCCTTCTGAAGCTTTTTCCATCTCAAAGCAATTTTCAATGCTCTCTTCACTAATGATTTCATTAGCATAATAAATTAAACCCACCATCCTTTTCCAAAGGCTAATGTAGTCAAACATTGGTAGAGAGCAGAAAAAGAAAGTTGGAGATGATTAAAAATAGTTGACAAGGTGTAATAACTGATTGCTGTAAAACTATAAGAATATACACTTTCAAGTCTAAACACATACCTTGAAATCAGAAAGCCAGCATACAGCTAGCAGCACTCCAGTCCAAGTATAGCCTCACTTTGTTTGATTTTACAATTCAATGTTGGTAGCACCTAACATCACAGAATATACTTCCAAGTTAGAGGCTATCAGCAATCAAAAGTCAGAATCAGGAACTATAGGTTGCCTAGGGATTTATACAGGGCAACTATTCTCCTTTCTAAAAAATAAGTAGAAGCTTTCAAGAGTCAAAGAAACATCTTATACCACTTTCTTGGCCATTTTTGATCATAAATTCATTGTTCTGAACTTTTTTGAATAATAAATACATGCATGAAACATGATTCTTTCCCAAAGAATAGCCAGAAGTGGTCCTTGAAGAGGTGCATTAAAAGACAATATATTTTACATCAGTAATGCCTGAAAAAAAGGCTGAATATTGCCTGAAATATCAAGTTTTGTAGCTCAAAAAACATTGTACACATGCCATCAACCAAAGCTGTCTGTTATGCCATTTTTTTCCCTATTCAAAGTATGAATAAAGAGCCAACTACTTTAAAAGGCAATTATTATGTCAGGATTGGTTAGCATTAGTCAGGCTTACCTCAGCACCATCCAAAGTGCCACATATGATAGGCACACAGCCACTTTCCCACAAATACAGTATTTATAAGGAATAGTAATGGGATGCTCCATTACATCTCTGAAGAGGATCTGTCAATTCCATTATACAGGAGATAATTCCCAGTTTGCTTGACCTTTGCTAACACAATCAACAAGTTTCAGGGTCAGTCAGTCAAGCATGTTGGATTGGACCTTTGATCAGGAGTTTTTGCACATGGCCAACTTTTATGTTGCACTTTTTTGCACATGACCAACTTTATGTTACACATTTTTTGCACACGGCCAGCTTGATGTTGCACTTTCTCAGCACACATCAGGAGATCATATCAAAGTCATTTTGGACCCAGAAAACACATCAATAAAGACTGAAAATACTGTCCATCAAGAAATCCTCAATGGTTTACAAATGTGAGTGTGGCTTTTGCTAATCCAAACAACAAATTGCTAACTTCTATGAACTTCAGCACTTAATATATATAGCCTGATAGTGTGGTATAAATATCCTGAATAGTTTACAAATGTAAGTGTGACAGTTTAAATATTTACTTTGTTAATACTAACTCTTAAATTTTTCAGCATCTCTCATATATACTTTATTAATAATGTAATATAATAATGTAATATAGATACATGATCGGTTTATAGATAAAATCTCAGTATTGAATTGTAAGAGAAAAGCAACACTTAGTGAACTAATACAAAGACCTAACTGAACAAAGTGAGGTTGGGTCTGGATCTTGCCATTAAGTTGACAAAATACAAAGACCTAAGTGAATGAAGTGAAGTTGGGTCTGAATCTTAGCATTGAGTTAACAATTACAAAGACCTAATCAAACAAAGTGAGATTGTTCTGGATCTTAGCATTGACCTTAACAATTACAAAGACCCAACTAAATGAAGTGAGGTTGGATCTGGATCTTACCATTGAGTTATCAAAATACAAAGATCTAATGTGATGCAAGCATAGATAACAGTTAAGTCACACAATAAAATAAGATAGAGCTTCACTCAAGAGACTGTGATAAGTGCTCAAATTTCTCCTATAGCTAGGGTGTACAAAGGACTCTTTATATATCATAGCTATGGGTTAAAGTGAATCAGAAAATAAGTTGATCATTATAAGAATAGACTGAAAATTGTAAGTAGAGTAATGAGAGGTGAGTAATGTAAAATACTTTTAATACATTCTGCCAGTTAAGACAGGGTCACCATCAGTAGAACAGTAGAGTAGTAGTGTTGGAATTAGTCATGATGAAGGGTAGAGCTGTCTTGAGTCAATGGAGGTGAGAGGTGGGTCATGATTCTGTCACATATGCCCTCCAGGCCACATCACACATGGACCAATAGATAGCCTTCTTCTTGCCACATCCTTGTTGTACTTTCTGAATCTCCTTGGATTTGCTCAGTGCCACTGTTTCTTCCTCAAGTTCTCCTGGTGTGTCCAAATCATCATTAAAGAAATCATCCAGTCCATTCAGAAGATCATCTAAACCCACATTGTCAGGTGCTAGATGAGCCAACATCAAAGGAGCTGAGGTCTGTGTAACATTTATGAGAGTTGTTATAGGAGCTGGAGCTAGTACTGGGCTAGCAGTGGGAAGTGGTGCTGGAGTAGGGGCTGGAGCTGGAATTGGTGTTAGGGTGTCCTGAGCAGGGGGGGTGTAGTCCTCAATGGCCATCAGTATGTAATGGCCATCAGTATGTCCTTGATAATCTGTTGGGCCTGCTGCAGGATCTACATGTAGGGGTTTGCAGTCTTGTCTTGGCTGACAGCATGTCCTCTGCAATTCCTCCCATGATTTCCTCTCCAACTGAGATGCCCATGTGCCCTCTGCCTCCTAAAGACACTGTCAACCCCCAACCAATTTGCCTCATCTGCTCTCAATGCTCCTTGGCTTTTCTTGCATTTTGCAGCTGGATTGACACCTATCAATACATCAATCCCATAAAGAGCCACTCATTTTCACAGTCTTGGATGGACAAGCCATTGTGTTGTACTGTCTTGATGGCCATGTTGAAGTCAAAGATCACTGAGTCTGCTACCTTGAATGCTGCCTCATTAATGTCTGTCCCCTTTGCAATCCTTCCATGCTCTCCTTTCCTGGCAAATTTGGAAAGGAAGTTATTGACCAAGTTGAAGGCCTGTGCAAAAGCATTGTAGGCAAAGAGGGGGGGGGTCTGTGCCATTGTCATTGAGAGCCTGCAAGTTTTTATGATGAGCTAGAAATTCACACATCTGTCCTGCATGAATGAGTTGACCACTACCCATCCCATTTATGGTAGTCTTGAGAAAGAACCATGTGCAGTTGATGTGTTTGAAGAGTGGGTGGTTGATGGAGTAGACCATGGTGAGTGGGTGGGGGAACAAGATAATATGCTTACTGACAGCAGTGGTGCATTTTTGTGTAGTCTGAAGGCTGTCTGATGACATGCAAGTGTGATCTGTGAGAGTGGTGTAAGAGTGTAGAGAGTGGGTTTGACTAGGTTGTAGCCTGTGATTAGAGTACCAAAGAGGCTTAGAAGTGCACCAGCAATGTAACTTGAGGCCTCCATGGTGAGTTTCATCTGTCCCTTTATACCCAGAATTGTGACAGATCCCAATGTGTCCAACCAGCAAATTTGCCTGTTCCCAATCACCCTCTGACATTTTTCTACTGCCAAGTAGTAATTGCTCAATCTCTGAGACACCCTGCAGATCAAGGTAAGCTGTCATTGCATTCAAATGTTTGGCTTGATTATAAGCTAGCCAAGTCATGTCACCCAAGTTCCAAAGCAGCTGAAACACCAAATCTACTCCCTGCCCTATGTGCAAAACAATTTTGTCAACTGCCCACTCTGGCTCCACATCCTCAGGGTGACCTATTTGTTCATCTAAACACCCTGGAAAGAGCCTGTCATCATTAGGAATGTGGACTCACAATAGTGATGCATGAAAAACATTATGTACCCCATGTTTTACCATTGCAGGGGGCAGTGCAAGGCAGAAGGACTGATTGCCAAAGTTCTCTAAAATTTTATATGGGCTGATGAATTTTGGGATCAGTTTTTGAGCTAGACCCTTTGCAAAGGTAATGTTCTTTGTTAACAAATACACCAGATCACCCTTGCTGAAAGGAACCTCCCTTCTCTTTCTGTTCACATCCTTTATCTACTTAGTGTGTGCCACCAATAAGCTATCATGCACTGCAACCAATGCCAGCTTCCTTTTCAAGGCAAAATTGCAGATTCCTAGGAACTCTGAGCTTAGTGCTGATGTCCAGATTATTGATCATGGCATCCTCCCCATGTTCAGAAAAAATGGTGCATATCTAGTGCTCTCATTCTATGTGCTGTTGATTGCAAACTCAATGACAGGTAACTTTTCAACCCAGTCTTTTTGCTGTTCATCCACACACTGGTGCAGCATCTGTGTTACTGTTCAGTTTGCCTGTTCTGTTGCTCCATCCATTTCAGGATGATATGCACTAGACATTTTTAGTTTGGTGCCTATTAACTTATATAGTTTTTGCCAGAAACTGCTCATGAAAAGCACATCACAATTACTTACAATGGACCCAGGTATGCCATCTAGCTTGTAGATATGCTCAAACACTAGCTCAGCTATGTCTTGAGCCTTGTAGTTTACTCTCCCCAGTATCAGATATACTATGCCTGTTAGTAGGCAAATTACCACCATGATTGAGTCAAACTTCCTATCTGTCAGGTTCCACTGACCTCGGGGGCTCAGCTGCACTGGGCGAGTCCTTACTAGGTGGGCATGATCCCCTTGCACTGGTAACCGAACACTCAAAGACGTTCCGGGCCCTGGTGGCTTGTGCAGATAGTTGGGGGGATGTGATCCAGACAGATCCGGGGAGGTCCAGAGAAGTCGGATTGTGAGGAAACGAGACGGTCTTGGCGGGGTTCAGGCAGAAGGCCGTACGGGAGATTTGTGGAAGCGAAGGATTAGGCGGCTGTGTGATCAATGGGAGCAGAGCCGGGTTTTGATGGGAGATCATTTGGAGCTGATGGAGTCCGGGACCGAGTGAAGAGCGAGGTTCGGACCTGGTAAAGGAGTGTCAGGGTTCATAATCGTAATCGCGGAGTTTGTGAGGTCGTTAAGGTTGATGAAGGCTTGGGCACAATGGTTGGACGGAGTCACCGAGACAGTGTCAGGCGAAATGGGATGGGGTTGATATGGGACAAGAGTAGATTCGAATAGAGATATGAAACGATAACAAGAACGATAATGAAATGGAGACGAGACAAGACCGGGAGACTGAGATAAGACCAGGAGACTGAGATAAGACCGGGAGACTGAGATAAGACCGGGAGACTGAGAGTAAAGAGAACGAAACACAAAACACAAAAAGGAAACAATCAGACCATAGGTAACGTTAAGCAATATCAAGACTAGAGTACAAAGAGCTACTCGATGACTTATATACTGACTACCGGAGGACTTCGGGGTACATCGGCTGTGGCAGCGGGGCTTGGCGGAGCTTGACGGAGGGGGCAGGTGTCGGTTGTGATCGAGGATCATGCTGCGCTGATACGTTGATGGGATCATTGGAGAACGCGGGTTGCCCCGAGGTTGTCGTGATACTCCGGAATAGGTCGGAGGAACCAGGGTGTTGAGTCGATGATGGGTGGCGAAGATTGGGAACAGCGGGGGTGGTTCTCGGGGTTTGGGAGGCCCAGGGTAAGTGTCAGTGGCTGTGGGGCAGGCACCGAAGTTGGCCAGGGGGCCGTCAGAGTTAGCCAGGGAGGCATCGGAGTTAGCTGAAGTAGGCGCGGGGCATGGGCGGAAGTTCGGTGGAGCGTTGGGGGTTTTTTGGGGGTTCGGGGGGTTGATGGACGATGTGCGGGGTTTCAGGGGATGGGTCATGACACTATCTCTATTTTGGAATTCAGGTAAGAGTCCTACAAAGTCAATACTTATTGACTCCCATGGCTGACTTAGTACTCCCAGTGGGTTTAGCAGACCATAGGGCTTCTGGTTGCTAGGCTTGCTTCTCCAACAGACCATACATGTTTGGCAAAAGGCTATTGTGTCCTAGACCATATTCTGCCACCACACATGGTCCTTCAGGTATGCTAGGGTCTTTGTGGCCCCCAGGTGAGCCAGCAATGAGTGTGCCTCTGATATCACAATTTCACAAACATTTCAACCCTTTAAACAGGTCCATGGGATGCACAATGCTTTATGTTCCTTCTGGTTAAAGTAGATCAGTCCATCCTCAACTATGAAACTCCTATAGTCCTTGAGTTTTTCTAGGATAGCCTTGTAGAAGCCATCCTCCACATATCTTCCACACACTGCTGCAAGTAAGTCAATGCCATCTTCAAACATTACACCCACCAACAATGAATCACTTTGCCTCATACACCTATAGGAGCTACTGTCTTGCTTTCACTCATTCCTGAACCCCTGGAGCAGATTGCAGGGCATTCTTTATGACTTCCTTCCCTGAGATCAGTTGTCAAGGCTCATGGATCTTGACCTTCTGCTTCATCCAGCTGGCAAACTCCTTGGATGTTTTGGCATGGCCTGTTTCTGCTAGGGGCACAGCTCTCTGCTCTCATTGCAGCTTTACTAGCTCTGCCACATTCACCACACTTGCCTCCATTCCTGCCAGCACTGGTGCTGTGATGTAATTTACTATGTGTGGGTCCTATTTTACTACATCATAGTATGTATATTCTGACACTGCCCTCTTGATGCTGGAGCTATCATTTGAGTAAATCCATGACAGTGCATTGGCAAGTATGTTATCAACACCTGCAAAGTAAACTACTTCAAAGTCAAATTTGCTAATCTTTTCAACCCACCACACCTGTCTTCCTAACAAGTTTCTTTGTTTGAGTAAGTGCACTAATCCCTTGTAATCTGTCAGCCACTTGAAGTGTATGTGCTGCAATATATCATAATAGTGCATCATGGACTCAACCTCAGCCAATGTTTCAATCTCATCGACTGGGTAGTTCTGCTGAGCACTACTCAGCTTTGCTGAGAAGAATGCTGTAATCTTTGCCTCCCTCCATGTTGGTCCTTGGCAAACAACTCCTGCAATTCCTGTCACACACCCATCAGTGATTAAGAATACAGGCTGTGCATTGTTCCCATACTGGATAGGCATCCTATGGTGAGTCCACCCTTAATGTACAATATGTTTGATGTCCTCAAATGCCTGCTGATGTGTATAACTTCAGTAGAGAAAGACACTATCACCTGTTAGCCCATGCAATACTGCCATGGGTACATGCACCAATGCTAAATCATCTGTCAAATACCCCACAGATTCCAGGAATCCCCACAGTAAGTCCCAGTTTGTTGGGACTTTCCAAGCCAGCACTGAATCCACCTTAGCTGGGTCCATCTTGATGCCATTGTCATCAATTACCTGGCCAAGTAGCCTAAGTTCTTCCTGGACAAAGAAGAGCTTGTCCCTACCTAAGTAAAGCTTCTCTTTGCATAGTACATCAATGACTAACTTCACATAACAAATGTGGTCCTCCAAGGATTTAGAGTAAATGACAATATCATCAAGATACACATCCATAAACCTGCCTATGTATGGCAAGAATATATAGTTCATCAGTGATTGGAACATTGCTGGTGCATTACAGTCTCTCTGTTGTATAACATGGCTTAGCATGTTCCCATCAGGTGTTGTTATTGCTGTGCAACTGACATGCTCAGGAACACACATATTTGTTCATAGGCATTCTTTTGGTCTAGTAGTGACCTGTATTTTGCTGCTGCTACTCACCAAAAAATCCCTTCTATATCTGGCAAGAGTGAAGACATCTTTACTGTGTTAGCATTCCTTGCTCATAGATTATACACTGTTTGAGTTTATGTAGTTTTAAGCCAGACTTTGCAATCATCAGCATTAGCACAGTGTTTTGGGCATTTATTACTTCCTACCTGCCTGTCTGCAGATAGTATTCCCTTTTCCTAGCCCACTGCTCCCAAAATACCTTGGGACATTTTGATGGATGCCAAGAATACACCACAGACTCATCAACTAAAGGAATGCAGTGATTTATTGCCTGGAGAGCGGGTAGATCTGTCTCATCATCCTCCCTACATACTAGTAACACATACTTTATAAGTTCCTGCCTTACATGTTCATTCTGCTCATCATATGCTTCCACAGCTCATGCCACTATCTGTAACACATCACTACCTTTGATGGGTATTGACACATTATGTCTAACAATGGCCCTTGCTGAGTTAAGTCCCACTAATACCTGTGAGGAAATGTTTGCTGTGGATGGTCCAAGCCAAGCCCACCACTCACATCCTAACCAACAGTCAGGAAGGCAAGTGGTGAGCAAGCCAGCCTAGAGACCAGCAGGCAAGTGGCAGGCAATTGAGAGAGTGGCAGAGGCAAAGGGCAGAGTGAGGCAAGGGGGGGCACTAGCCAAGCTCACAGTTATGCTAATAAATAAACCCAGAAGCAATGCTATTGTCCAGACTGGGGATAGTCTATCCCCAAGTCTGCCTCATATACTACAAGACTATTTAGATGACTAAGTACCCATGACTACATTGGAGGCCACTGACTACAATCTAATAACAAAGTGGAGGCCAATGACTACAATATATTGACTAATTGATGATGATGATGATACATTTTTATTTATCTTAAAGGCCTATTTTACACATGACCTTCGTGTCCTAAGCCCTGCAGTACATAATGGGGGTGGTAATTACGGACACTCCAACTAGTTTTCCGGCCCGATCCCTTTTCAGCTGATGCCGGTTATGCCTCATAGCCACTTTACTACAATTTGACTTTTGTCGGAGTTCATACTACTTCCCACACCTAAGTCCCACTGACCATCTGCCGCTAACATGCCCTCCCAATTTCTAAACCCAGCTGTACTCGGCAATGCTTGGTCGGAGTTGATTGGTGTAGGGCGGTAACCCTTTCGGCCAGCTCAAGCCTCCCTCTAGTCAATCCAAACTCAGGGTGGTCACAACTCCACCCTCTCCACACCCAGACGCTACTTTTGGAAGAACAATCCCGAGATTTGGGACCCGCAATGGAATAGCCCAGTGAACCACCATGTGACAGACATGCCGCACCTTTTCGGCTGGGCACCCGATCAAACCGGCAGCCTCGGCTTTAAACCACACCAGACCATCCGATGGACCACACAGTACTTTGGCAGCCTGATCGAACTATTGACTCCTATCCTCATGCCTACCCATGCCATGACCCACTTGGTCAGCAAAGGCCTAGACCCTCTCCCAAATCCGTTGCACCTGGGAAACTTTTCTTTTTCTGATCCATCATGAGCGTGGTGGTCACATTGCCTCATTGAACCACGTGCTGATTGCTCAGTCCTGGTCGGCCTGCACTACAAAGCCTGGCTAGTCAAGCACGTGCGGGCGGAGGCTTCCCGGCGGCGTTGAAAATAACCCACATGGTGTCTAAGGTGTTTTTCACACAGGCACACACAGCCAGAGTTGAAACCCCGACCTTGCACTCGCAGATCATGTGACCCGCTTTGGGACGCAATGGTGCCAGCTGAGCCACCGCGCCCATCTATTGACTAATTGAGTCTAAGAGTAGAAGGATTAATGATTGACAACAATATACTATGTGCCAAGTACAGTATACCCATTAGGCCTGGGAGCCAAGATGGAAAGAAAGTAAGATAGAATGCCAGTCCTCATGTACTAAGCTAGGCTAGGGTCCAGACAGTTCAAGAATTGGTCCCCTTACATCACCTCCTCCTTAAGGTCTATCGACCTGATGGACACAGCTTTGGGTAGGTAAAAAGCATTGCTACAAGAGCAATTCATCAAGTGGAGGCCAATTAAGGCAGCCTAAGCAGAAATAGAGTGGGCCAAAGGAGCAGTCAGGCTCTGGAGTGTAGGGTAAAGAGTGTAGTGGTTTAGGCCTGGTTGTAGTTGTAGAGTGCTGTACACAATATACAGAGATAGTGGTGGTAGGGGATTTGAATGACAGCTGGCCAATGAAGATGTAACCAACAAGTGACAGCAAGCAACAAGTAAGCAGCAAGCAATTAAGTGAGCAGCAAGCAATTAAGTGAGCAGCAAGTAATTAAGCAAGCAGCAAGCAATTAAGTGAGCAGCAAGCAATTAAGCAAGTAGCAGGCAAAGGGCAAGCTATTAAGCAAGCAGCAGAGTCAATAGAGGCAAAGTGCACATAGAGTCAGAGGTCAGAGGCACCAGTGGTTATCTGGTGCTAGGGTGAAGGCCAATACAGCCAAGAGCTAAGGAGGCAGTGAGTAATGAGCAAGTGGCAAGCAAAGAGCAAGCAGCAGGCAAGCAGCAAGTGGCATAGCCAAAGACTGGAGTGTGGAGTGTGAAGGGTGGCATGTCATGGCAGTAGTGTGGGGCTATGCCTGGTGAGGGCAGATAGGGAATAGGGTGGATGCAGCAGGCTAGAGAAGGGTGCTGCATAGGAGTCTGGACAACCTGTGAGGGGACATTGGCCATGAATGGTCCAAGCCAAGCCCACCACTCACATCCTAACCAATAGTCAGGAAGGCAAGTGGTGAGCAAGCCAGCCTAAAGACCAGCAGGCAAGTGGCAGGCAATTGAGAGAGTGGCAGAGGCAGAGGGCAGAGTGAGGCAAGGAGGGGCACTGGCCAAGCTCACAGTTAGTGAATAAACCCAAAAGCAATGCTATTGTTCAGACTGGGGATAGTCTATTCCCAAGTCTGCCTCATATACTACAAGACTACTTAGATGACTAAGTACCCATGACTACATTGGAGGCCACTGACTACAATCTAATAACAAAGTGGAGGCCAATGACTACAATATATTGACTAATTGAGTCTAAGAGTAGAAGGATTAATGATTGACAACAATACACTATGTGCCAAGTACAGTATACCTATTAGGCCTGGGAGCCAAGATGAAAAGAAAGTAAGATAGAATGCCAATCCTCATGTACTAAGCTAGGCTAGGGTTGAGATGGTCTGAGGACCAGTCCCCTTACAATACCCCATGTTGGAACAGCCAAGATGTTCCAAGAATGAGATTGTAGCCTGACAGATTGGTGGATCAAGATATCATTCCTCATTGATTTGCTGATATTCCAAGTTAACTTTTGTTTCAAAGTTAATTTTTGAGCATGATCCCTGCACAGCTAGGTGTAGTGATAATGGTTTTGCTAGCTCCATCTGCTGCACTCTCAGTTGGTCTGCTAGCATTATTGATATGAAGTCCCCTAATAACCCCATGTCTATCAATGCACATGATAGCTGTCCATTAACTTTGACAATGATTACAACTGGCTTTGGAACCACCCACATAAAATCTCTTAGAACCACTGAGTTTTGCTGTACCCCAGTGTAAGTTCCACATGCAACCTGAATCCTTGCAACTGTCAAATATACATTCTCAGACTCTGATTGTTCAAACATGACATCACCTTCTCCCCAGTCATTGTCATCATCACCCCAATCATTATTTGGCCACAAATCTAAGTCAGAGTTACTGTCAGTCTTAGTCTCAGTGTCTGTCTCAGGCTCCAAATCATCACCATTAGTCAGCTCTTGTATCTTCTTAGGTCCTAATACTGCCCTCAAATGTTCTTGTGCTGCTGGTATTGCTTTCCAGTCCTCAAATAAACCATCAAACTGAGGCTGCATGTGTAGCCATGCATCCTCCTTATATATTTGTTGTGCATACTAAGCCTGTAAGTCAAATTGCAGGTATGCCAACAGGTCAACATCTAGCAATTCCTATTGTGGGCCCTGATTTGTTGTTTGATAATGATCATAAATCACTAATCTGCCATCCTCACTGCTGTACAGCTCAAAATGCCTTTTTTATTCCCTTTTGGTGAGGTGATCTGATGAATAGGGTGCACCCTTGAGTAGTCCCTCTCTAACCCACTCAATGACATAGTCTCCCAGATATATGTTCATGTACCAGTTCTCTAAGCCTTCCAGGACCACTCCACTAATTTGTGATTGCTTCACTGCATATAGGTAAGCCAGCACCACTCCAGGATCCTCAAGAAGCTCCTGTTAACAGTACACATCCTCTCCAGTGGCCCAATCCCTTATGGCTAAGAAAATCCCACTCCTGTCTAAATCAATGTCAAACTGATTCATTTGTAAATGTTCTGGACTATCCCCAGGATATGGCTGTGCCTCATTCAGCAGATTTCTTGCTGCACATGCTCTAACATCCCCTACAGGGTGAATATCTCTGTACTATGGCTGTAGCCCTTCTTCTTCACATTCTTTACACCCATCCCAGCATATCACTAACAGTCTCCATACCCAATCCTGGACCTCTTCCAGCAGCCTGTGCTAAACAAAGCCAATCAGGTCAAAAGCTGGATCTAGTAAGTGTCTTTTTTTAACCTTCACTGACCTTCTATCCCTAGCTTCAGATATTAGAAAGTCCTGTCCTCTGGGCTCCACAGCCCAATCAACTTCTTTGAATCCATCCTTGTTTGCTGGATAGGTGTGTCCACCCTCTTTTATGGTTGCTTCTGTGCCTAATGCCAATATATTTCCCATATATGGAGCTGATTTCCACTTTGCTAGATTGACTTCAGTTACTGGCCTACTCAGACAGAACATTCAGCATTTGGCCCATCACAAGGGAAGGTTTAGCTCTGAATTGTATAGTAGGTGAGTGTCTATTATTTCTCTATCAATAAATGGAGACTGATCATTTCTTTGTTTGTAGTTAATGATCATGTTATGGCCCCCATTAATTCATGCACTGAGAACTCCAGTCCCTCCCCCTGTTCCAGCATTTCTGAATCAGGGTAGGGCACTATTTCCTCCAGTACCTCCATTGCCTGTTGGACTATGAAGTCCCCAATACATGGTCTCAATGCTACTAAGGTATCAATTTCCCAGTGCATCACTCACACCTCTATTGAGTCAGTGGTCCCCATAGCCTTAGACTGTTCTTGAAGGGACTTAGTTACCTTAAAGTCAATC
Organism: Termitomyces sp. 'cryptogamus'; assembly: GCA_020091625.1. Classification (NCBI taxonomy): domain Eukaryota; kingdom Fungi; phylum Basidiomycota; class Agaricomycetes; order Agaricales; family Lyophyllaceae; genus Termitomyces; species Termitomyces sp. 'cryptogamus'. The sequence continues at coordinate 7,033,602 of JAGYZC010000001.1, forward strand.
TCAATATTATGACTTGTGATTTCTGGCAGCCTGCTCTTCCCATTTCTCACCAAATTTCTATCTGGGCAATTGCACACTAGATATCCTATTACATAACATTTGAAACCATCTATTTTGAGCATGGTGTTCATCACATTCTCTGTTGCTCAGTTGCTTCACTGGCCTTTTTGAGGGTTGTTCCAGTTGTCTCCCTCATGACAGGTTACCTTTCATGAGAGTAGCTGTAGCCTTATTCTGTTGCTGACTACTACTGACCAGCTTTTTGTGTCCAGTATTGCATCTGCTGGTCCTCCTATAGCACCCCAGAAGTTCCACTAGCATTCCTTATTTCACTTCCTCAGACCTCCATTTCCATCAGGTCTGCTTGTGACCCCTTCTGCAATTTTAATCCACTCTGCCACATAATATACATCAATTCATGAGGACACCTCAGGGTGTAGCCCATCTCACCAAAGCCCACTCTGAATGCTATTTTATAAGCCATTCCATAGTTTCACAACTTTCTCCTGCTCATCAAAGAGTCCAATCATATTGTACAACTCCTCCAACTCATGACAGTAGTCTATAACCATTTTCCCATGCTGGAATGAGCATCATAGCTTATCTGGTTGCTCCATCCAATAGTTTATTAGAAAACAGTAGTCAAACATCTCCTCAAAGAACTCTTGCAAGTCCCAACTGTAGGGGTTTACAGCTATCTTCTGAGTGTGAAAGTCATAGGCCCACCCCTTTAGGAACCTTGACAGTACAAGTACTTGGCATTTATGCTCTACTCTCCCAGTACACACATAATTGGTCCTTTCTATCACAAACTGGTAATAGGCTTGCATGTCAGCCACCCCATCATACTCTCTTGGGGCTATGAGCTTAATCAGAGTATGCTGTTTCCTTCTCTTATCTGTATCCCTAGTGACTCCTCTCCCAGGATTTAGATTGTCCCCATCAGAGTTATTTAGGGACTCAGTATTTGACTCCTCAGTGTCACTGATGTCCATCATCTTGGTTGCACCCTAGAGCATGGTACCTAGGTAGCTATCTGCTGCTACCTGTGCTAAGGGCATTACCTCAGAAAACATTGCTGTCTTGTTCTGCAGCAATGCCTTACTATTAATGGCCCTTACTACATGGCTAATGGCTGTAGCCACTATACAACTCCCTTCCTTGACATCAGAGTCTGTTCTTTGGCTTAGGGTATGTTCTTCCTATTGGGAATCCTCCCTTTTTGCTAACAGAGCTGTCAACCTGCCCTCTAAGTCTTTTACACCTGAGGTCCTCTTGTACTTTTGCAACTCTTCTCATTGCTTCCAGATATCCAGTTCCTCCTCCAGGATGTCAACTTCTCCCCAGTTCCTGGGATCTAGGCCCTTACCCTTAGAGCCCAATTCATTGGGGTTAGTAAACACAGCTTTCATGCACCTGTTAAAAAAGTCTTTCTCTTTTCTTATCATAGCTTCTTGCACTAATGCCACTGCAATTTCCTAATCCAGCTGCAGTACTCTATTTACTGGACTGCTAATAGTACAACCTCCATCTGCCTCAGCTACACTATTGTTTGCCTGACCATGACAACCTTTGTCCAAGTCCTTGCTTTAGTTACAGTGAGAGCCAAAAGTTATCCATGGACCCCCATCCTCCTCCACAGGGTCCATACTAAACATTTTCAAAAGGTCAGCACTGTTATTGTCAGAGGACTTCTATTTGCTACCTCTGCAACCTATTCCAGCACCTCCACAGCTTATTCAACATCTCTAGGGCTCATTCCAGAACCCCAAGATCTCTAGAGAATCATGGAGTTCTCCATATTACTTCACCAATCATTGTCCTAGGGTTAGGATTAGCTCCAGCCTTCTGTACAGTAGTTCCCATGCCTCTGCTGCCCACTGAGGCACTGCACTGAGCAGTGAGGATCCTTAGACTTGTTCTCTTTGGATTCCCCTCTACTAGGTGATTAGTTACTAATTGTATCATCATCTACTCCTGCTAATATACTTTGGATTCCCCTCTGCTAGCAGCATGACTCTGATCTGCTGCTCTGGAGATTGCCCTTACAGCAGAACAAGTCTCCTAAAACTGGTCTGAAAGCACCTTATAGCCACAAGGAACCTCTGAGCTGCTAAGCATCACTTCCACACCAGAATTAAGCACCACATAGTTCTATGTCTCAGCTTGCCAACCCAGACACACCCTTGGAGGCCCTGGACCTGCAGGACAAAGCCTGGACCTACCTAATACATCTAGGAACCTAGGTGCAATTAACACAATCATCTCTCACCCACCATACAACCAAACACATTACCCTCTGTCAAACCACAGATCTTATCTCCCAGTTGCTCCAGGCACTGCTCAAATACCTACCTCCTACCTCTGCACCTCTCCCAGCTGCAGAACCAGCTCTGACCATGTCTGCACCTGTCCCTGCAGCTCCAGTGACCCTATGGCTGCAGATCCTGTGCCCCACACTACTAGATGTGTATGATAGTGCCTGCTCCAGTGGGGATTGATTCCTTCAATTCTGCCTCACCTACATTCACCTCAGTAGGGATGCCTTCAACTCTGATGCATTGAAAATAGCCTGAGTACTGTTATACATGAAGACTGAACATGCCTCCACCTACACACTACAAGTCTTCCATCACCCTGGAGGTGTTGGAAGTTTTCTGGACTGGGCTGCCTTCAAGGAGGACTTCTGTGCAGAGTTTTTTCTGCTAGACCCCACCAAGACTGTGGCATTGATACTATACAATAGAGAGCAATATGAGCAAGAAAAATGTACATTGGATGAGTACATTGATTTGTTCTAGGCTCTGGTCAAGCAAGCTGCCTACCCTGATGGCCTTCAATTATGCCTCACCTTCCAGGATGGCCTGCACTCCACACCAGTAGAATGCATTGACAATCTTGCAGAGGGTTGCCCAGATAATGAAAAAATTGCATTGTAGTACAGGGTGGCCCAGAACCAATAGCAACTCATAGAGATCTGGAGGGAGCTCTGCTGCTCACATTCTGCACTGCACCCAGCTCTGATCACCAATTTCTGCCACTCCATACCTGCTCACCTAATGCTAGCCCTTACTCCTGCTATCCCTACAGCATGCCCTCTGCTACTAGGAATCCCTATGGACATGGACACTGCCAGACAGCTCTGTACTGCCCTGCTACTGTGCCAGAGATGCTAGAAGCCTGGGCACTTTGCATGGCACTGCCCCCTGTGCCTAGAGGTGCATTACCTTTCTATAGCAGAGCAGGAGGAACTCCTCCTCCAGCTACTAGCCACAAAAGATGCTGCCAGAGCTCTGCCACTTGACAAGCCTATGCTGGAGTTGACTTCAAAGAAGATCAGCACATATGCATTACCCACAGAGCTGGCAGAGGATTTTTAGTTGAGCAACAGATGAGGTGTATGCCTCCACCACTGGATGCTAACAGGTTCTTGTGTCCCTCAGCATCCCCCTCCAGGCATACAAATACTAACTTTGGAGCCCCTGCCAAGCTCCCTGACAACTCCAAGGGTCCACCAGCACAGCCTTGCCTAGGCACATCAAATGCTCCAACAGTACATGATGGCTTCCAGCCTGTTCACCAACTCCTTGTGCCTCAATGTGGAGATCAAGACAAAGGACACCTAGCAAACCCATAGAGTCATGGCTCTTCTGGATAGTAGAGCAACAGGACTGTTCCTAGACTCAGAGTCTATCAAATGCCATGGCCTGACCACACAGCCCCTCCTCAAGCCCATTCTAGTATACAACATCAACAGAACACCTAACAAAGCAGGTGCCATCAACTCTGTGGTCAACCTGGTCCTCCACTATTGGAATCATGCAGAGCATGTTATTTTTGCTATCACCAGCTTGAGTAGGCAGGACATGACCCTTGGTTTCACATGGCTCTGTGAGCACAATCCAAGGTATATTGGACCAAGAAAGAGGTAACCATGAGCAGATGCCCTCAGAAGTGCTCCACCTATGCCACAGAGGATAAGGAGGAATGCCAGGCCCAAATTCAAAAGCTTGCTGCCATCTATGCATGTTGTGCCAGGCCTCTCCTCTTTGCTGATCTAGACCTCCTGGATCCCCCACCTCTAGCATTCTCTTGTAAAGAGGCCCTCTATGAGGATGACCAGAGCAGTGGCAGAGCATGAAGGAGGAGTGTGGAGGGGAGTTAGATGGTGTATACAAGCCAGAGCTCCTAGACAAAGTAATAGAAGTGGGGGACTAGATCTACACTACTACTGTACACCCACCACTCTCTGTCATAGAGATCTGGGCTAGCCAAACCACATCCCAGTGGCTGGCTCAGGTGTTTGCTGCTAATGCTGCACTCTGAGAAGTCTGAGATGTTGTACCCCCCTACCTCCATGTGTTTGAGGATGTGTTCTCCAAAGCCTTGTTTGACTTGCTTCTAGAGCACAAGAGGTGGGACCACACTATTGAACTGCTGCCAGATTCCACACCCTCCAGCTATAAGCTCTACCCACTTGCACCTAGGGAGCAGAACAAGCTCAATGCCTTCCTGTAAGAAAACCTGGACTCTGGTCATATCTGCCCTTTTAAATCTCCAATGGCTTCTCTAGTCTTCTTCATCAAAAAGAAGGACAGTTTGCTCCAACTGGTTCAGGATTATCAGATTCTCAATGCCATGACAGTAAAGAATTGCTACCCCCTCTCCCTCATCTCCAAGCTCATCAACAACCTCTGGAGTGTGTGGTACTTCACTAAACTGGATGTCTGGTAGGGCTACAACAATGTGCATATCCAAGAGGGAGACAAGTGAAAGGCCACTTTCTGGACCAACTGAGGATTGTTTGAGCTGCTCATTATGTTCATCTTCTGGGACCTCATCACAGAGGGTGTAGTGTGTGTATACCTCAACAACATCCTCACCTATACCAAAATGCTGGAGGAGCACTATTGGATCACTCACTTCATCTTGGAATGCCTCCATCAGCACTAGCTCTACCTCAAACTAGAGAAGTGTGAGTTTGAACAGACCCAGATCAAGTGTCTTGGCCTGATCATCTTGTACAGAGCCATGGAGATAGACCCAGTGAAGGTAGCAGGTGTGGCAGAGTGGCCAGAGCCTAAGAATAAGAAGGAAATATAGGCATTCCTTGATTTTGCAAACTTCTACCAGAGATTCATCCAGGACTTCTCACACCATGCTCATCTGCTATTTGACCTCACTGGAAAGGATGTTATGTGGAGTTGGGAACCTCCAGAGTAGGCAGCCTTTGATGCTCTCAAGCACACTGTGATCTCTGGACCTGTCCTCCTTTTCCCAGATGACAACTCCCCCTTCTGGGTAGAAGCTGATAGCTCTGACTTTGCCACTAGGGCCATGCTCTCACAGCAATCTCTGGAGGATGGGAAGTGACATCTAGTGGCCTTTTACTCCAAGAGCCTGAATACAGTAGAGCAGAACTACAAGATCCATGACAAGAAAATGCTGGCCATTATCTGATCATTTGAGAAGTGGTGGCACTTCCTGGAAGGCACATAGCACAAGTTTGAGGTCTGAATAGATCACAAGAACCTCAAATACTTCTGGATAGCCAAAAAGCTCAATTGCCATCAGGCCCAGTAGTCCCTCTACCTCACCAACTTTGACTTCTCATTGCATCACAAGCCTGGCCAGAGCATAGAGAAACCAGACGCCCTGTCCTAAAGAGCAGACCATGGCATGAGGAGGGAGGATAACAGCAACATTGTGCTCCTCTGCCCTGAACTTTTTGTAATCTGAGCTACAAAGGGTCTAGCTGTCAAGGGAGCAGAGGTGGTCATTTTTCCAGGACATACAGTAGAGTAATCAGAACAGTCAGCAGGAGGAACTTATTGTGCAGGCAGCTTAGATGCTGAAGTCAGGGTGTACCACTGGTGCCAAGCAGTCCACACAGACAAATGGGCCCTCTAAAATAGGATCCTGACTTTTAGAGACTGTATCTATGTGCTCAATGTTTTGGAGCTCTGTCAGAGGATTGTGGAGCAACACCACAACTACCATGTCATGGGGCACCCCAGACAATGGAAGACATTGGAGCTAGTATAGCACAGAACTACTGGTGGCCCCAGATATAAGGGCAACCTCTGGGGGCTGTAGCTCAATCACACAGCTAGCAAAGGGAAATCCAAAGTCTATTCAGTACTGTACAGTGTCTACTAAGATAACTACTCACCTGGCAAAGGGATATCCAAAGAGAACAAGTCTGAGGATTCTCTAGGCCAGGTGTGATGCTTTAGAGGCTTCAGAAGCATGAGAAACAACTGTACAGTATGACAGAGAAAAAAGACAAAAGTGATGTGTCAGCAATTGGTCAGCAGTTACATAAGCCAGTAGCAATGTCAAAGGGGCCACACTTGTCTGAATTATTGACAGAGAACTGGTGCAGCCTGAGGGCTGAAACTAGGACCAATAGATAGGGAAAAGAAAGAAGAATAAAGGAAAACTATAGTGGAGCAAATCTGACAAGAACTGGAGAAGGAGAAGAGGAAACAAGTGGGACATCCCCTGATACTAGATGTCCTGGTATATTGAATCTTATACTAGTACATGTTGATCTCTGTCTCTGGACCAAGCCCCAATGCTGACTTCTCTATGGACAGCTACACCCACTGCCTGTGCCTGCAGAACAATAGAGCATAGCTTCCATGGGCTTCATTGTAGAGCTCCTTGACACCCATGGTTATGATGTGATCATGGTGGTAGTGGACCTGTATGGCAAGTGAGTGCACTTCATTCTGACCCACACCACCTGCTCTGCCATGGGCACCATGAATCTGTACTGGAGGAACATCTGGAAGCTCCATGGCCTCTCTAATGCCTACATCTCTGACCAGGGACCACAATTTGTGGCAGACTTCACCAGAGAGCTCTACTAATTTCTTAGTGTGAAGCTCCACACCTCCACTGCCTACCACTCACAGTCCAACAGCTAGACTGAATGCATAAATCAGAAGTTGGAGCAGTACCTCTGCCTTTTCTGCAACAAGTGCCAGGATGACTAAAATAAACTCCTCCCCAATGCCAAGTTCCAATATAACAACCATGTTCATGTGTCCATCCAGTTCTCTCCATTCTTCCTCAACACTGGACAGCACCCATGCATGGGCTTTAAACTCCAGGCCTGACTCTTGGAGAATGAAGCAGTAAATGAATTTGTGGACTGAATGAAGAGGTCATAGGAGGAGGCCTAAGCAGCACTAGCAAAGGCAAAGGATGACATGGTGTGTTACTATGACCACAGAAGGACCCTGGGGCACAGATACCAGCCCAGAAATTGAGTCTACTTGGATGCCTCTGACATCACAACTACCTGACTCTTGAAAAGCTGTCACACCACCAGTTGGGACCTTTCATAGTATAACAGCAGGTAGAGCTCCTAGCCTATTGACTCTGGCTCTCCACAGAGATATGCCAGCTTCATCCAGTGTTCAATGTGGTCAAACTAACTCTGGCCCTCAAGGATCCTATTCCAGGGTAGCATCTGCCACCTCTGCCACCCCCAGTAGTGGTCAACAACAATGAGGAGTACAAAATGGAGGAAATCCTAGATAGTCATTTATTCCAGAGACAATTACAATATAAGGTGAAGTGGAAAGGCTATGAGATTGAGGATATCTCCTGGGAACCACAGAAGAATGTGCATGCCCCCAGACTCATCAAGGAGTTCCATAGGAGACACCCAGATGCTTTGCATGCTATACTAGGAATCTACTGCATTTCACCAGTGGACCAAGCAATCAAGGACTTCTTTTACTCCAGGTGTCAAGACACTGCACACTAGAAGAGGAGTGATGTCAGGGGACTTCTATTTCTAACCTCTGCAACCTATTCCAGTGCCTCTGCAGCTTGTTTGATGTCTCCAGGGCTCATTTGAGAACTCCAGAGATCTCCAGAGAACTGCAGAGTTCTCTACATTACCTCACCAATCATTGTCCTAGGATTAGGATTAGCTCCAGCCTTCTATACAGTAGTTTCCATGCCTCTACCACCTACTGATGCACCACACTGAGCAGCAGGGATCCTTAGACTTGTTCTCTTTAGATTCCCCTCTGCTAGATTATTAGTTACTGATTGTATTCTTGTCTACTCCTGCTAATATACTTTGGATTCCCCTCTGCTAGCTGCATGACTCTGATCTGCTGCCCCAGAAGTTGCCCTTACAGCTATCCCTTTCCAACTGAATCTCAGTCAACAACCTGTCTATAGTGGAGTCACCACCATGCTGCAAGGCAGGGGAACCAGGCCTCAAATTTAGCCCAGCATCTCTGTATGAGCATGGTGTACCATCTGAGCCAGGCAAATTTAGCCAACACCTGGGCTGTGGGCTGGATTCACAAGTGGCAGTGTTCTGAACAACATCAATTAGCTGCATACCTGTGTTCCTATCAGTAATGTCAAGGTTTTTTGCAGTTGAGCAAGTAGTAACCATTTCAACAAGTTTCTGAAGTTTTTATGTGTAGTGTAAGAAAATTTTTCAAGTTTTGTTACCAAGTCAGAGGGATCCCAGTTGATCAGACCAAGAGTAACCAGAGTGATATAAAGCAAGAGTTTTAGTGAATAGAGCAACTTGTTTAGTCAAAAACATGTGATGCAAGCATAGATAACAGTTAAGTCACACAATAAAATAAGATAGAGCTTCACTCAAGAGATGGTGATAAGTGCTCAAATTTCTCCTGTAGCTAGGGTGTACAAAGGACTCTTTATATACCATAGCTACAGGTTAAAGTAAATCAGAAAATAAGTTGATTGTTATAATAATAGACTGAAAATTGTAAGTAGAGTAATGAGAGGTGATTGATGTTAAATACTTTTAATACATTCTGCTGGTCAAGACAGGGTCACCATTGGTAGAATGGTAGATTAGTAGTGTTGGAATTAGTCATGATGAAGAGTAGAGCTGTCTCAAGTCAATGGAGGTGAGAGGCAGGTCACAATTCCATCACATCTAACCAAACAAAGTGAGGTTGGGCCTGGACCTTACCATTGTTTTAACAGTTACAAAGACCTAACCAAACAAAGTGAGGTTGTGTTTGGATCTTACCATTGAACTAACAATTACAAAGACCTAACCAGAGTCTAACTGGAACAATGAAGGCACAGACTGTAGCTTGTGATGGATACAGCTGAAGAGTGACTAATTGTCCAGTCTTTTCCATACAGGCTGCTGACTCAACCACCAACATTCTATGCATTGACCAAAAAGCATGACAAACCACCCTGATTGAGAAACCCACCTTCAAGCACTCTTGGCCAACCCCAGACTCAATGCAGCTATTAGGCAACCTTTGCAATTTGGTGCCAAAAAGGTGAGTGGTAGGAGATTTCAATGCTCAACTGTTCCTGACCCTATCCTTTCTATCCAGGACATGAAGGTTTTAGAAGGATATGTGCCATTGAAAAAACTCCCAGGCTACTTTTGTCCTGGTCAATTTCCAGGCCATTTGTCACCTACCATGTACTACAGATACCCTGTACCTGCTAGTCTATTGGAGAAATATTGGAATGAGGAGATTTGACTGAATTTGGACATTGACACCCTTGTGACAGAGGAGGTACTCAAGGACTTGCAGGACCCAGATCCACATAAAGTCTTTGAATCTTTTCTCCTCACTGCAATTATGAATCTTGAAGATAATTTATGTGAAGAAACTGGATGGAGTATACAGATGAACAAGGTGTATAGTATGCCAGAAGACCCTTATCATTGGATGGCTTTGCTACATGGGAATTATAGTAGTTCTTGTATTCCAGAGCCACATATAAGGAGACTTCAAGAGGCACTTGGAACTGAGGGTCCTCCAATGTGGTAATTGGCTCATGGAGACAATGGACAATGGGATATAGAAGGACCATTCATGCCATTCAATCCCAAGTCCTTGATCAGAGCACTTGGATATTGTGACTGAATGTCAAAGGGAGGGTTTCAAAGCTTCACAAATGATAAGGATTTTGGAAATGATCAACACATTGTATGATGTCTGTTACCTGTTTTTGTTGTTGATCCTATGTGAATTTGTTTTATATGAAAGAATATTGTTTCCACTTGTTTTGCATGGACTGGACTGAGGGCATTCTGAGGTCTACAAAGTAGACAAGGTTTTTCTACTTGATTATGCACTGAAAAATGTCTGCAATTTTTGTTCTCACATGATCAATATGCCACATGATATCTACCTGCTACCTGCTTGTTCGCACTTTTTGCTCCCTTCCAGCTATCTTTTCTGGCTATCTTTTTTGGCTAACATTGTTGTCCACACTTTTTGCTCCCTTCTGGCTATCTTTTCCAGCTAACATTGCTGTCCACACTTTTTGCTCCCTTCTGGCTATCTTTTCCAGCTAACATTGCTGTCCACACTTTTTGCTCCCTTCCAGCTATCTTTTCTGGCTAATGTTGTTGCCCACACTTTTTGCTCCCTTTCAGCTTTGTTTTCCCTCTTTTTATGTTTTTCCTTTTTATCTTTTCTTCTTCTTATCTTTCTTTTTGATTTGTTTATTTATATTTATTATTTTATTTTATTTTATTCTTTTTCTTCTTTTCTTCTTTTGTTTTTTATATCTTTTCTTTTCATATATTTTATATTTGCATTTTTTGACATGACTTAATGTTCTTCTATGTATTGCACTATACATGTTCACTGATTTGTGTTTAATAATGATTTGGAGGGTATGGCTGGATGAAAGGTCTATCTTATCATCTGTATGGCTTTTGTCAATCTGTATCTATGTTGTGGAACAATTTTGTTCCAACATCTAATTGTGTAATATTCTCATGTGCTAATCATGGGCATGTGATTGAACTTTTATAACTCTCCTATTCATAGTCAATATTACTATATTAATATTTTGATGTCTATCTATGCTAAATGGAAGCTGAGATTGCATCCACATATATGCCATGATAGACCTAGTGAATAAAGAATAAAATATATATGTTGTGTAATGACCTTTGCTCCAACAACTGATTGTGTAATCTTCTCACATGCTAAGTATGGCATGAGATTGAACTTACACACCTATTCAGCATGAACAGTCAATCTATAGTATATGCAATGACTCCTGGGAAAGTGGCTGTGCACCTATTATATGTGACAATGAATCTTAAGAAACTGGGTTCCATCAATCCTTATGTAATGCTTATGTAAAATTACATAAGTTGGCTGGCTTCAAATTTTTGGCCTTTTCCTTTGGTGTGTGGCAAAGATCAATCATTGCACCAAATCACTCATTTTGACCTCTCTTTCCAATATGAAGCATCAACCATTCTCTCTGCTCTGATACTGTGAGAAGAAGCTTTGTTTGGCCTGATAGACTCTACTGACCCTCTTTTGGAGGTTTTTACACTCAACCTGGCCATGTATGCTCTACTGTCTGTCATCTCCAATCACTGATCATAGCTAATAACTAGATTTCCACTATTGCATCCTTCTTCAGGCTTTTTCTGAGCATTGAGTAGCTTTCTCTTCTTTCAGGTGGGCTTTCTTTTCTTTGCTTGATTGTCCGATGGCTGATTCTGGTGGTTGTTTCTATATTGAAGCTGAATTGGGCTAGGTGTACTCTTTTTCTGAGTGTAACTTTTATGGACTAATCATGGCTGAAATCAGACTTCACTACATTCTTCATTAGGCTCCCTTTCTGAGTGTTCAGTAGCTTTGCAGGTATGCTTTTTCTATATTTGTCTGAGAACTAATTCAAGTATTATCCATTTGCTTTTCTAAACAGTTATTGGTTTTCTGCTTTTAAGGTAAATCTCTTTCAAACACCAAATTGCTAACCTCTGTGAATTTGAGCACCTAATGTATATGAGTTGACAGTGTAGTATAGATATTCTCAATAGTTCTGGGACTTAGCATTGAGTTTGAAATACAAGGACCTAACCAAACAAAGTGAGGTTGGATCTGGGACTTAGCATTGAGTAGAATATAATGAAGTGAGGTTGGGTCTGGGACTTAGCATTGAGTTGACAAAATACAAAGACCTAACCAAACAAAGTGAGGTTGGGTCTGGGACTTAGCATTGAGTTTGAAATACAAGGACCTAACCAAACAAAGTGAGGTTGGGTCTGGGACTTAGCATTGAGTTTGAAATACAAGGACCTAACTGAACAAAGTGAGGTTGGGTCTGGGAATTAGCAGTAAGTTTGAAATACAAAGACCTAACTGAACAAAGTGAGGTTGGGTCTGGGACTTAGCATTAACTTTGAAATACAAGGACCTAACTGAATGAAGTGAGGTTGGGTCTGGGATGAAGCAAGAGCTACAGGCCCATGCCAAAGGCACAGGGCATAGCTCATCTTACTATATGCCCTGAACATCACAGGGGAAGCCGGCACAGAGCACAGTCAAAATCATGTATGATAATATTGTTGACTGAAAGAGGTTTGATTAGTGATCATTTAGAAAATTTCTGGTTACATACAGATTCTCCATGTCAGTCTTGTGGAAAGAATCTTATAAGGGTCTTCCAATTCTTGCATGCACCACCTTTGCTGTATTTCGACGTATCATCTGTCAACATTCATATCAATGATAGCATATGTATATCCACTGTTGACACATTGAAAACATATGTGTATAAGTTAGAGGGTGTGGTGTATTACAGCGATAACCACTTCACAAGCAGGTATATAGATAAGAACAATGATGTATGGTACCATGATGGACTGACAGGACACCAAATAATCAAATATAATGGACCATTAAATATGTCTGTATCTGGAACTAAGATAGCGACGTGAAAGTTTTAGAAGGATTCGTGCCATTGGACGACATTCCCGGTTATCTTTGTCCTGGTCAAATTCCAGGCCGTTTGCCACCTATCATGTACTACGGATACCCCGTACCCGCCACTCTATTGGAAAAACACTGGAACGAAGAAGTTCGACCGAATTTGGACATTGATTTCCTGACAGAAGAAGAACTCGAGCTTCTTCGGGACCCAGATCCGCATAAAGTCTTGGACGCTTTTCTCTTCACTGTTCTTTTGGATCTCCAGGATGAGTTGTGCGAAGAAACTGGATGGGGTATCCAGATGAACCAGGTGTATGGTATACCTGGAGACCCTTTTAGCTGGACGGCTTCGCTACGCGGGAATTATAGTGGGACTGATATTCCTGAACCGCATATCAGGAGACTTCGAGAGGTGCTCGGTGCTGAGGGTCCTCCGATGTGGTATTTGTCTCAAGGAAAAGACGGACAATGGGATACGAAAGGACTATTCACGTCGTTTGATCGTGAGTCGTTGCTTCGAGCACTTGGATATCGTAACTGAATGTCAAAGTGAGGGTTTCGAAACTTCACGAACGATAAACGATTTTGGAAATGATCAACACATGTATGATGTCCGTTACCTGTTTTTGTTGTTGTCTTATGAAAGAATATTGTCGCTTGTTTTGCATGGACTGGACTGAGGGTATAGTATACAGTAGTACAAACGTCCATCACCTTTGTATCTAGAGATGCAATCATTCATTCATCAGGTTCTTAGGCTATAGCTAGTTTCTACTTGGTGTCAATCAGTTGGGTAGCTAGTCTCTACTTGGTGTCAATCAGTGGATAGCTAGTCTCTACTTGGTGTCAATCAGTTGGATGGCAGCGTGAGATTGGAAAGTCTATATTCTGGCCGTGGTAGCAGGACAGATAGACACGGTCTAACAAACATATTTACTTACTCTGTATTAATCGCCAAACCATGGCCTACTGACGGGGCCCTATACATAAGGAGGAAGTGGGAAACCAAAAAGAAGCAAGCCCACTACGAGATTCTCCATAATCCAACACAACCGTCCGAAGTCATCCACTGCCGCAGTCCGTCCAGCAGGTAATCAGCGTCTGGATCGAGCGCCTCTCGGACCAGGATAACTCGAGCTAGAACCAGACGTCAAGTTTATATTTCGCTGTGTCCCGCTACCTGATTGTAAGCACGGGCCACAGTTTGAGCGGTAATCAGGATTATACCTGGAAATCAACCCGGTGTAAGTTCATGCTCCGCACTCGAAGTTTGAGAAAGAAAGCGACCACGAGTTGAGCACAGCTAATACATAGCGAAAGCTGTCATAGCTGAATTCTAGTGCTCCACCGAGGCAAGATGTTCAAGGTCACGTAGATGATTCGGTATATTCTTACTTGTTTGTCACCAGGTAATTCGTAGTGATCCACTGATCATGGATGTTTTGTTATATCAAGCGGAGAAAATGCTGTCGGTCAAACATTCATCTTGTTCCACGTATGCATTCAACAAGGCAGACAGAGGCAGCTAGTGTCATGCACACAGCACGAGACATTTCAATCATGTCCAATACAGTATGGCAAGTACTGTATAACAGGCCGTCAACTTCAAAGGCCAAGGGAAACAGATGTGCACATGATTGGAATGTTTTGACAAACATGGTCGGAAATTGGAATATGATATGATATAAACGCCGACGATTGCGGCCGTCACAGTCAACGCACAGATGGACATGCGGACGTTGAACGTGATAGTAGTCCTTTGCTATTCGTGTTATATCACGCTCAGACTTAGTAGTAGTCAAGAATAAACTGCAGACTCGGAGTAGAGTCGCCGAAAACGGAAAGGTCCGGGGATTAAACGGCATTGACCTCGTTTTGCCGCCTTCGGTCACGGTTGTCTGACAGTAAGCGAGACAGCACGTCGTCAGCTTGCACGCTCCCTCTCTTCCTCTCCCTCCTTTCCTCGCTCCCAGAGTGCTGAGCACCCACTCTTCATCATGGCATACCGTGGTGACCAGCGGCCCCCTCGAGCAGCTAGGCCAGCCACCCAGCAGTCCCAGAGGTCACAGACCGCGGGGCCCCAAAGAAATCCGACCTTTTCTCCCAACGACGGTCCTAGAGGAAATGTCTCCTTTCAGGCTCAAGAACGTGGTGACCGCCAGGGCCAACTACATCAACAGCGGCAAAGAACCATGCCGTCTGCATACCAGTCTCATCTCTCGCCTAATAGCGACGCCGAGAGCGCAGCGGACTACTTCGATCCTTCGCGGGTCGCTCGAAAGAAGAGCCTTGTGCGGCCAGACCGAGAAAAAATCGAACCAGGTCATCGACAATGGCACTACCGAACACATGTTACACGAATGGAGGATGGGGGCCAGGGACTCGGTGTAATGCCGTCCAGTATGTGTTGCAATACCTCGCTTGATATTTTTATTTCAACATTTTACACAGCAACTGGAAACTATCCGCGAGAAAACCTACGAAGAGGCCGTTCACTTCTCGGTCGTGAAGAAGATCAACATGAATCTGGTTTGGCACTCTTCAAACACGCAACACTCCGCAGAAAACGAGCATCAGGTCTCACGCCCATCCCCAGCAACACGCCTGATGTCCCAAGGAAGAGAGGCTGTTGGAGAGGCCCAGGACCAGGCGGGCCTTGGATGACTTACTGCCTCGTTATAACATCTCTTGTCCCTCCAGCACTCATGAGAGCCTGCGGTATGTCCCGCCGAATTGCTTACAATTATCACTGATGATTGACAACAGGTATACGATCTCCCGAGCAACAGCGAGCATGGCGAGAGAAGATGGGTCTCATTAGCCTTATTCTTATTCTCATGGCCGGAGTGGGGTTCCTTACGTTCGGTTTCACGGAAAGTGTTTGCGGTACACCCCCTAATCGGTTCCACGGAGGTGCGATCGGCGATGATTTTATTGGAAACAGCTCTCTCGTCATCAACGGCTACGATTACGACTTCTCAAAGTTCAAGCACCCCGCCGCCGGCTCGACTTTCAATGGTTCTACGAATCCTGTCCTCGACGGTAGCTGGAACGCTGCCGGTAATGACGCCTCCTTTTTATTCCAAAAAGTCAACCAGAAATGCCTTGGATTGATCACTAGATCATCGAGCTCTAGTATTTCTGGATCTGGGAGTGTTCTGGACTGGTACTTCCCCTGTAATATCTACAGCCAGCTTGGCAACCAGGGAGCCAATATCACAGGATACGAGACCAGTTTCAGTTGCCACATAACGTCGACAGCCAGGAATGACCTCGGTGAGATGAAGCCTATGGGTCAAGTGTATTATACTTGGGACGATGTCCATAGCTCTCAACGGAATCTGGCCGTCTACGAATCGTATGTCCACTTTTTCCTAACTTTTGTTCCGTTGCTTATGATCATTGATTAGCACTGTCCTTGATCTCAACAAGTTAAACTGGCTCAGTAGGGCACAAGTCAATTATCCGGGGCTCTTCGACGATATGAAGTCTCCAGACGGCACTTACAACGGCAAGGACTTGACTATGCTCTTTATCCGCACAGGCCAACAAAACATCGGACACTGTCTACAAGACCTCGTCACTGTTGGTTTCATTGACACAAACAGTATCGGCTGCGTCGCCTCCTCCGTTGTCCTCTACCTCTCCCTCATTTTCATCATTGGAGTTGTCGCTATCCGTTTCGTCATGGCCGTCATGTTCGCCTGGTTCTTCTCCTGGAGGATCGGAAACTTCCCACAGGAAACATACGAACAGCGCATGCAGCGTTCCGCAGAGATCGAGAATTGGTCTAATGATATCTATCGGCCCGCACCGAGCGAGTATCGCCCAAATGTTAACAAGAATGGTATTGGACATAGGGAGAAACGGAAGACGTTCCTTCCTAGCCACTCACGCTTCACGCCGTCAGATAACATCCTTCTCAAGCCTGGTCAGCGTCCGACGACTCAGTATGGCATGCTGGATTCCTCATCAACGGCTAATTGGAAACGATCGACGATGTATTCGAGCAGTGGGAAGCTAGGGAGGGGGACGCCACCGGATTCGCCGGCTTATCGTCAGTCACGCAGCACGATGTCTCTTGCCGAATCACCCTGCCCGTGGCCGCTTCATAATGTTGTTCCGCAGCCACCACTGGATTACGAGCCGTTTAATTTCCCGCTTGCACATACTATGTGCCTTGTGACTGCGTACTCTGAGTCAGTCGAGGGTCTCCGTACGACACTTGACTCGCTAGCGACGACGGATTATCCGAATAGCCACAAGCTTATTCTCGTCATTGCGGACGGAATGGTGAAGGGTGCGGGTAATGATCTCACGACGCCGGAGATTTGTCTGGGGATGATGAAGGAGTTCATCATTCCGCCACATGAGGTTGAGCCGCATTCGTATGTGGCGATTGCGGATGGACATAAGAGGCATAACATGGCCAAGGTGTATGCGGGCTTCTATGAGTATGACGATGCGACGGTGGAACGTTCGAAACAACAACGCGTGCCCATGGTGCTCGTAGCCAAGGTCGGAAACCCCCTCGAGGCGAACGAAGCCAAGCCAGGCAATCGTGGCAAGCGCGACAGTCAAATTGTGCTTATGTCGTTTTTGCAGAAGGTGATGTTTGATGAGAGGATGACGACGTTCGAGTATGAGTTTTTCAACTCGATATGGAGGGTGACCGGCGTTAGTCCGGATCGGTATGAGTTGATTCTGTGTGTCGATGCGGATACGAAGGTGTTCCCGGATTCGATGACGAGGATGGTTAGCTGCATGGTGCACGATGAGGAGATTATGGGGCTTTGTGGGGAGACGAAGATTGCGAACAAGGCGGAGACGTTTGTTACGATGATGCAGGGTGAGTGTATTCTTATTTTACGTTTGTTCATCGAATCTGACTAGGCGATAGTCTTTGAGTACTATATTTCGCATCATATGACGAAGGCTTTCGAGTCTATGTTCGGTGGTGTCACTTGTTTGCCGGGTTGCTTCAGCATGTATCGCGTCAAAGCCCCTAAAGGTGACTCTGGATACTGGGTGCCCATCTTAGCCAACCCCGACATCGTCGAGCATTACTCCGAGAACGTCGTCGACACGCTGCACAAGAAGAATCTGCTCCTCCTCGGTGAAGATCGATATCTCACTACTCTACTACTCAAAACCTTCCCCAAACGCAAGAACATGTTCTGCCCACAAGCTGTCTGCAAGACTGTCGTCCCGGATACCTTCCGCGTTTTGCTTTCACAACGCCGGCGCTGGATTAATTCAACCATCCATAACCTTGCTGAACTCGTCCTCGTTCGCGATCTTTGCGGTACATTCTGTTTCTCGATGCAATTCGTTGTCGGTATGGAGCTTGCCGGTACACTCGTCCTTCCCGCCGCTATCGCGTTCACTCTCTACCTCATCATTTCTTCTATCATCCCCGGAGGACCAAACACCACTATCCCACTTATTCTTCTTGCCATCGTGCTCGGTCTTCCTGGTGTACTCATCGTCGTCACGTCTCGTAAGATTGCGTACGTCGGATGGATGCTTGTGTACCTCCTTTCCCTCCCGATTTGGAACGGTATTCTTCCTGCATATGCGTTCTGGCACTTTGATGATTTCTCCTGGGGACAGACGAGGAAGGTTGAAGGTGCGGATAAGGCGGATACTGGAGATAAGGAAGGAGAGTTTGATTCGACGCATATTGTGATGAAGAGGTGGGCGGAGTTTGAGAGGGAACGGAGGTGGAAGAGTGGAACGCAGTCGAGGGATTCGGCGTTTTATGAGAAGAAGTATGTTCTGTGTTCGTTCAGATTATGTTGGGTTGCTAATCGTTGCTCGTAGGGCTGATAGTAATCGCTACTCGATTGCCTCGACCTCAGACGTCACTCATCCACAGAACTCGGCTGTGTACAATGACACTAGTACAGTAGATACGAGCCAATACCTCAATCCGCGCTCACGGCACGACTCCAACACACTGCTGATGCTCCCCGCTCCTCTCTCTGTCAACCGACCATTGATGTCTTCGACTTCATCAGTCGGCATGTCTCGAAACAGCGAAGACGTCTCAGACTCGGGCTCCTCAGCTGCACACAACCGCCGAATCCCGAGTCCTCACCATTCGTACTCGGTTGGTCATGACTCGGTCGAGTCCGTCCCAAGTACTTCGACGCAACGCCTAGTTTCACCTGTACACTCGAATCCTAGCCCGCAGCCGGACGTACAGAATCCCTTTCGCCCCGTCGTCTCGTCCCCCACGGCCATGACGTACGATGACTATCCTCAGCAGCCATGGAGCCCTGACTACGCCAGCGATGATGCCATGAGCTCGAATTATGCAACAAACCTTAATAACCGCGCGTCTATGTATGGTAACCGCGGTGTGCGTCTGATGGACTCTGGGCCGGTCCCTGGGCCCGAGGGTGTCCGCAGAGTTTCGCGGCAGCAAAGGCAGAGACCAAACTCGCAAGCTCCGCCTCAAAACCGGTACTCGAGAAGTTCTCAGGCGTTTGGTTTGCCGCCGGGGGCGGCGGCGCCACAGCCTGGAGGTGGTTACTAAGGTGATAGATGAACAGCTATGGATTGGATTGGATAGGACAGACACGAGATATTTTCGAAAATCATTACACTCACGACTCTTTTCAACCTCGATATCCCCCGTTCTAGTACAGTACATGGACCTTACAGTTTTTTTTTGTTGACTGTCTTGTTTTTTTTTATCTATTCAGACCGTTCACTCTGTTTTTATGATTGGACCTGTCCTTGTGCGTATCCGAATTCCTTGTTTTCTTTTCTTTCATACTCCACGATCTACATATTACGTTCCGCATCTACGATCCCCCATCCAGACCACTAGGATCCCCGAATACCTCTACTCTGAGACACTCATACATATGGAAACACGATAGTCTCCTGCAATCATAATATATCCTTTGACCAAAACAAATCCGTTTCAAGTCGCGTAAATTTGTATTCGAGAACAAGGTCCATCATTAATAAATTGACACATGAATTGGCAACAATATGCTACAGAACATATTTCATGACTTTGTAGTGCAGTCCAATAGGCACACGTTGGAGAATTCCAAGGTACGATGTAAGAGAGGGGATGTTGGAATCAGGACCGTGGGTGTATACAGACCGTGTAAGCAGTAGGCACTTAAGAATTTCTATTTCCTCTGTATGCACAAGAATTCTACAACAACAAAATTGTGGCGAAAAGTTTAGAGCACAAAGACAGCCAGAAGACGGTAGCAGAGATCAGGATAAAAACTGATGTATCTCATCTTATCACCATCAGAGATTCCTCCGGTGGACCTCACCATCAAGTATTGATAATATTGCTTAGATAATGAGACGAAGTAGTCAGCGGCAGAAGCGAGATTCAAAAGCACCCTTTCATGTTAACTTCAAGTACATGGACAAATTCACATCCGAGTCTGAAGGAGCAACTAGGTCCCACCCAATCGACCAACGATCAACTGCTTGTCTGACGTGCTAGCTTTGTGGCACTCCATCGAGAAAATGTAGAATATAGAGGCCGCTAGTCTGAAGGTTATTTGATAGTAGCACGAACTTCGAAGCCTCATCCGAGTCATTGGCCAATACTATGAAGAACCTTTGTATGTGCTTAGGTGGGGACCAGTGAAACTTCAGCCGCGATCGATTGCTATCGAGTTGAAACTCACAAACCTGTCCAAGCTGGCAATGTTACCCACTAGGCATAAACTCGCGGTCCTTCAATCAATATCAATGCTTGACGGGGAGAACAAGATATTTCGAACACATAATGCGCACGAGGTCAATACCGACGCGATCCACGGGTGAAACTCTAGCCGACATTCGAATTTTGTATCGAGTTCGAAACGGGAAGCTTGAAATCTGGAGTTTCACAGGTGACGAACGCATACAGGTATTATCATTTATGTATGATACGACACAAAACTCAGGGGAACAGCAGGTGGGGTGAACGAGTCCAGAGGAAAGCAAGATCCATAGAAGCGGCACGTCGATGGTATTGACAAGGGGCAGCAATCTCAGGGAAACAGCAGGGAGACTGAACAACTAGTCTGGTATCACATCCAAATGTCCGGAGGAAAGCAAGGACAGCACGACAATTCGAAGACAAATTATCGTGACAGCTTGATCGTGACAGCTTGATGTCCCGTGATCCTGTGCTGTCACAGCTTTCATATCGCAGAAATTTTCTTCTTGATCTTCAACTTGCGCTCATGCTGGTAGCGGTTGTAATACTGAATGTAAGCCCATTTCCATTCTCTTTTCCATGTCAATGATTCTAAAAATTATACTGATTTTAATGAGTACGACCCGTCTTTTGACGGGAATGACCTTTTTCATCCCATCTCTGAGACCTTATTCTGCCTACGATTCAATTATTCATTCAGGGCGCTGACTGCATTTCTGTTCCAGGTTCTGTTTAATAGTCGAATCATACGTTATATCGTCCCACATTGTTTTATACTACAAATGAACAACTTTTACCTTCCATCCGGACTCTCGCGGAACTCTGGCGATGCTGTCTATACATTGCCGTTTCCGCCTCCAGATGTATATCTTATGGGCTTTATGGGCTGAGTGTCCAATTAATTAGCTCTCTGCGAGGCTTGTGATGCGTATGGTTATCATGGGCCGCGGCGTTTGACTAGTCTCATCGACGCAGTGTTATTTTTTTTTTCTATCTAACAATCATTTCTCAGGTACCTAAGTTGCATTTTGGGTGTTTTGATGCTCGTGGATGCATCCTTCTCATCTAGACTGCCTAGCCTGAAAGGTATGCTTTACTCTGTCCCCCTCACTCTCGGACTCAAACTCACTGAGCTGTACAGGACCTTTCCCTTGAGCAAAGCCTTCTCTCACGCCGTGGGTACTGCTCATCTATATACATAGCTATTGTACGTGTCCGTTCTTCGAGGCCAGCGCTGCTGGCGGCCCTATCCCACAGTCGGCAACACACCCGCGCACACTGAGCTAGGCTGGGAGGTCGAATTGTACACAAACGCGGCATCCGCTCGTCGTTGCCTTCTTGTCGGTAAATATATGCAACGTATACGTCAAAGAATCTCTTTGCTTCGTCACCAAGCTCCAGTACCCACACAAGAAACTATTGATCAGAAAATAGAGCTAATCTGGTTTGCGTGAACACTTAGGCGCCCTTAGTCGGCTTTTTCCGTATTTACATCAGCCTGGGGGTGACCGGATTGTGTTCGTTTGATCTACTCGTATATTCTCAGCTTGTTCAAACCAGTCTCGCATGAGTCCTGGTCTATTTCCAGAACTTTCTCTGGTTGGATGGTACTCCTAAATTACATTACAAGCGGTACAAGATAACTTCATGGCTTCGCTGGATGAACGTGCGTCCGAAGATATTTTCAGCATCACAGATGATCTCTGTCCACTTTTGGCTTGACAACATCTTTCACTTGACTGTCCTTGGCGTGGAGAAATGAAGCATGCGACCCTTCAGGAATCTTCTTGTGCTTTACCACCATGACCTCCTCACTTTCTCTCAAAGAGAGAATCCGGAGCGTGTCCCTCATTTTCGCGTGAGTGGAATAGAAATGCTGGGGTATGGACGTCTGATGATTCTGATCTCCAGATGTGGGACCGCTTTGTTTTCGGATGGTATGTCCAGAACTCTAATCTCAGTTGACTATATACTCTTATGTCGCTTTGTTTTTAGGTTATGCCAATACCGTCATTGGAAGTGGTGCGCACGTTTGTTGGATCTTCACAATACTTTCTGACTGGATTCTCGTAGTTAACACGCGTGAGGTCCATACATACAGGCACTGTGCAATTGCAAATACCATACTCCCTCTAGTTCTCACTCGAATTTATGGAAAGCAAGCGCTCGCCGAACACAACTACAGCACAATTGTCAACAGTACTGGATTCGCTGGGACTGTGGTTGGTATGCTCTTGTTCGGTAAGTTCCCAAGTCAACCTACCATTACCTCCCTAACGCCTGCTACAGGCTTTCTGTCTGATAAAATTGGAAGGAAATTCGGCATGGTTCTAGCTCTACGTTAACTATGCATCATTGGTACTTACTGATCATCGATAGATGTCTGCTGCGATCATTGTTATTCTGTTCTCAGGCCTATCAGCAGCATCCTCTGGTGCAAATGGAAGTGTTGGCGGACTCTTGAGCATGCTCAGTGCGATGCGGTTAGTATTCAAAGCTGGTCATAGCAACCAAGGCAAATTTCCAATTCTCAGATTCTTCCTCGGTATCGGTGTCGGCGCTGAATACCCCTGCGGCTCGGTCGCAGCATCGGAGCAATCGGAAGAGCCAGCAATTAGTTATCATGCACGACATCGCTGGCTAGGTCTTGCAACGAGTAAGTGGCGTCTCCATTGCTTCTAGTGAATAACAATAGCGTCTTTCCAGTCAGTACCCTTGTCTTTGGTTTCGCAATTGCATCTTTTGTTCCTTGGGTACTATATCTAATGTAAGCTCCTCACCTGTAATATGCTTCAAATTCTGATGAACCTCAGTTTCGGCCCTGATCATCTTCGAGCGGTATGGCGTTTGTCCCTTGGTTTGGGTGTTGTCCCCGCGCTCGCTGTCTTACTCTGGCGACTCAACATGGATGAACCCGTGCGATACAAGTCTGATTCCATGAGAGACACGCGTATCCCTTACAAGCTCGTGTTTCGACGGTATTGGGCATCTTTGATTGCGATCTCGGTTGTTTGGTAAAGATATCATGTACATGATTGCCCATTGTGGCTCATAATCTTTCAGGTTCATCCTCGATATTATCGTGTAAGTTACAGGAGACCGTCTTTGAAAAATAAATTGAGACGACTTGTGCGTCAGATATCCAGTTTGTCCCTTTGTTATATTTCAACTTGATGCCATTTGTTCTTATTCTAAGCCAGTTCTCGATCTATGCATCGACGATTCTCAACAAGTAAGCCAATCAAATATTTGTTTTTCAAAAATCCTGTTTTTCCCGATTTTTACTTAGTATAACGGGAGGCTCGCAGGACCTTAAGATCATTTTCGGCTGGAACGTAGTCATCAAGTAATAACTGTTTTACCCTTTTGTTGATGAAGGAAACTATTCATTCCTTCTCTCAGTCTGTTCTATTGCCCAGGTAAGTGTTAATATAGCCTCCTACATAACGATGCAACATGATAGACTGATCGTTTTTCTGCTGTCTATAGGGGCTGTGATAGGGTCTCTTGTTGTCGATCATATAGGCCCAAAATGGACACTTGTGAGATGTCCTCTGACCAATCTCCTCATCGGTTTGACAATCGCAATGTCACTAGATTATAGGTTTCCTCCTACAAGCATTGGTTGGGTTCCTTATGAGCGCGCTCTATGTACCGTAAGTCCCCGCATTTGACAATACTTCGAGTCTTCAACGCAACACATATTAATAGATTAACGAACCATATTGCTGCCTTTTCGGTAGGCTTCCATATGAATCCCTAAGTTCCCGTCGACCTTATATTAATCAACGTAGACTTTATACGGTCTGTTTCACACATTTGCAGAATTTGGGGCTGGTCTTTGCACTTTCATTCTTGCTGCTAAGGCTTGCCCAACGGCAATTCGTGGGCAGTATTTTGGGGTGGCTGCCGCCTTCGGAAAATTAGGCGCATTCATTGGAATTTGGAGTAAGTAAGGGGTAGCGAGCTTTTGTACTCAGTTGTTTGTTAATTCCAGCTCAAAGTATTTCCTCCAATTGTAACAGGTAGGTTCCCTTTGTCATGTGTAACCTTTCCCGCGCTGATGAGAAAATAGCGTTCGGGGGTTCTGAAACTGTGAGAGGCAACACAGGCCCGTTCTGGATCGCAAGTGGTGTGTCCATGACTATTGCTCTTAGAAGCTTGAAAGCTAGATATACATCAGGTCTTTGCATCTTTGGTGCACTTGTGTCACTGTTTTTCGTCCACCCATTGACACCAGAGGGCATAATGAGGGAAGATCATGAAGTGAGTTCCAAGACTACCATTTACTATTCTCCAATGAAATGTCAATATACAGTTTCGTGAGTATCTTGAAGCGCACGGGTACGATACACGCCGTATGGGCTTTCTTCATTCGTCACCAGAGGATACAGTCTCTGGAGATGAAAAGTGTGACTCTGACGTAGGTCAGAAAGAAGCCGATAAGGTTTAATGGATGGACTTTAAGACTTGGAACTTAACTATGTGGAATGCACATGGAAAGGCTTGGGTCTTGCTGAATTGTATATATATCTCATTGTATATTTACCTCTTTGCTTCACTTCGTACCTATTTTCTCTAAAAAGTTCTTTCCTCCTTGCTACACAATCAATCCTTGTTTCATATGAGTTTAAGTTCATGTTCAGGACTTCTCATACTTTTGATGATTGACATTCTTTGAGAGGTAGGGATGGCAAGGGTGCAGGAGAACACTAGAAGACAGGGGTAAGGGCAAGGCACCACTCTGCAGTGTATGCCTGACAAATCAAGTCAACACAAGCAGCAAGCAAGAGTCAAAGGGCTGAAGCAAGTAGCCCCAGCTAACCAGGTCCACAAGCAAGGCAGCTGAGAGTCAAGCAAGGGGTGAGCACAGCAAGCTAAGCAAGGGGGCAATGCTGGAGGCAGTTGGTTCAATGGATAGTGAATGCTGCTATTGTTTGGTCTGAGATTGGTGACTATGCTATGACTAACACTGAATGACTAAGCAAGCCCTGGTGTGTAAAGGAGTATGATCATACAGTAATTGATGATGAGTAAGATCTGATCATGATTCAAAGAGAACAACTAATACAAGACAAAAGGGAAAATGACATGCTGGGCAGTTAGTCAGGTAGCTAAGGAGGGTGCATACCATTGGACTAAGCCTGGAATAGTGTTGGACACCCTACAAGAGGGGCACAGAAACCTTTCCAGGTCCACAGAGACACATACAATGTGCTGAACACAAGATGACGTGAGCAGTAGTATTAGCAATGGTAGAGAAAATATACAAGATATCACAGAACTAGATTACAATGTATGTATGTGTTAGAATCTAAAGAGGGATTTCATGTGCAGACACCTTGACCACTTCAACACCCCCACCTGTCCAGCAAAGCTCTATGAATTTTTTACTAATGGGTTCAAGAAAGGAAAGTCCAACACAAAGCTCACAATTATGTTCCTAAAATCAAGCCAGCAAATTCTTCAAGTGTTCCACAACAGTACTCAGCTCTTATGTTAATGGATCTTCATCAATGACAGCAATATTGCACCATTGGATAACAGCATTGAGCAACTCAAGGCAGAATGATTTGGACCAGCAGATCTATATGATCTTGGCAAAACTGGGCATGCAGATGTAGCAGATCCTGATGAGTAACACATTGTAAGATGTAACAATAGGTGGAGAATTACAGACCTGGTCAAACTCAATAGCTCATCCTACTGTGAAAGCAGCAGGTTCGTGTTTTTCATATTAGTGTACTGATTTTCTAGATTAGAAGTATGATGTGTTCAAATCTCCTGGCCCTTTCTTGAAAAGATATCATTCTATATTTTAACCTGCTTTATTGTGTCGAACTAGTCTTTCTGATTCTAAGCCCCCCATCCTGAACATTGATAATATTTTTCACTTTGAACTCTTTAATACATTGCTGCACTTTATCTGGTTTCCTCACAACTCCAAGCTCTCTATTCAGCCCACTTTGAATTCATGCTATTCACTTTGGACTTGGACTCCTTGTGACCACCTTCTCAGTTTGTGGACCATGTTGGAGCGATGTCACTCACATTAACCTTATCGCAAGCCTTGATGTTAGAAAACTTCAAATGATGTATGGTTGTTACCACAGATGTAGTGGCGAATACTTGACAAGTCAAATTATTGTGTTCACACTCTGAACTTGCTCCACTGTCCATAGGAATACACCTGCTTCTACCACCAATTCTGTGACTAAAACAATTGGTCCCCTCTCCGATGTACGAGACCCCTCTCCAGTTGAAGTCTCTTTGAACTTGAACTTGCTATCATAGCTTTCCATGTTGATTGGACCTTTCATGGCATCTTGCAGTGTATGAAGGGTTCATGAAGATTGTTCAGAAGGACCGATGCCCAATATGATTTATGGCTGTTTCTTTTCACCACTTCTGATCTATTTATTTTTAATGGCCAATATTATTATCTCATTTCCTGGCTCATTTTCTTTTTTTCTTTTTGAAAAATCAGTGTTTTTTATTGCAATCAATAAAGAGTATTTCCTCATGCAGACTCAATAATTTGAAGCTCATTTTATAGATTGAATACTCTTTTCTTTTCAAGTCATTTGTTATTTTATGAGCATGTATGTTTATTGCTACAGCACTGAAAATAACCGATTGTGATAGATTGCATCAGGAAAATTTGAAATTTGATGGCAGACCCTGGTACTGGGTTACCAGGGGTCACCAATCCCAGCGTTTGTGGGTCGCCCTGACATCATATCTAGCCGATCCCGCGAAAGGGGGATCGTGCGTTTCCGCGTGCATTCATGCGGTTCATTCATGTTTGATTGAAGTGAAACGAACAAGAAAAACTCTGAGACGTTGTGGAATTTTATGAATGTGGCGCACCGATTCCGATGTTCTGTTTCTGTTTTGTTTCGTTTCATTGAGGTCTGGGCTTTGACTCGGACTCGGACTCGGACCACCGCGGCGTGGACGCGATGAATGGTTATGATGAATGGATCAGCGTTCACGCGCGTGGGGGTACGTAATCCCTATGGACATGGGGCTCAGCCAGAGGACGTCGGATGTACGGTGCGAGTGTATGTTTTTAGTGATTGATGGTACAACATGTTGTCGCGCATCGTTGACGGCATGGAGTGGCATGCGGCTTGCTTGGAGCTGCCGGAGTGAGGACCAATTGCAGCT
Organism: Termitomyces sp. 'cryptogamus'; assembly: GCA_020091625.1. Lineage (NCBI taxonomy): Eukaryota > Fungi > Basidiomycota > Agaricomycetes > Agaricales > Lyophyllaceae > Termitomyces > Termitomyces sp. 'cryptogamus'. Next base: position 7,061,184 of record JAGYZC010000001.1, read on the forward strand.
ACGTTAGATTGAGGGATGGAATGGATGAATCAGATAACACGTGTAAGCTGTCAAGCCCAACTTTTTGGTCACGAACACGAAAAATCCGATTTGCCGTCGTCGTCCCGCCGCCATGCCATTGCTGGCGGGCCTCTTTGGCAGAAAGAAGAAAGCGCCGCCTGCAGAACTGACGGACGACAGCGCAAACGCCAGCAAGCTGCGGCTGCCGTTCTCGCGCAAGAAGCCGCAGCAGAATCCTGCGGCGTCGACGACGTCCGTGGCGAGCTCGGCCTTCTGCTCGACGTTCAGCACGCCCCCGCGCCCTCCGTACATCCGCACAAGCACAAGCACCGCCGACACCGACCCCGACCTCGACCAGCGCCGTCTCCGTCCTCCGCCCTCCAAATCCGCCATATTCGCCGCCTACGCCGACCCCAACAACGCTCTCTCGACCCGCTCGCTGCCCCCTGCGCCCCCAAAGAAACCCTTCTTCAACTGGTCCAAATCCGTGCCCAAACACACTCCAGAAACAGACCTCACAGACACCTCATTCAACCTCAAATCTTTCAGACACGTCGGACCCTCCTCTCCTGCCTCATACACAAGTACAACCACAACGCTCCTTTCGGTACCCAATACGCCTACTGGTGCATCGCCCGGCCCCGTACCGATTCCACGCCCGCGCGGCACAAGCATCGAGTCGTCGCAGCGCATATCCGTCGCTGCGTTCCGCGAGGCACAAGCGCGACGCAGCACAGCGGGGTCTCCGGCGCCCTCTCTGCGCGCACCGAGTCCTCTGCAGCCCCTATACGCGCGACAGGCGCAACGGAGACGACGGTCGTCTGGGCTTGCGTATTCAGACGGGAGCGAGAGTCCTGAGAATGAGTATGACTTTGTTGACGATGAGGAGGAGGAGGAGGGCGGAGAGACGATCAGGGGACATGCGGGGCACAAGGCGCGCGGGACCAAGTCGGAGGTGGGCCATGGGAGGGCGCAGTCGGGCCTTGGGCTGCTGCAGGCCGAGAGGGCGCAGTCGAGTTTGGGCTTTGCGTTGGGCGTTGGCGGCGCGCCGAGGCAGAGGGCGAGCGTGTCGACCAGTGCCGTCAAGCCGTCTGGCGCTGCCAGGAGGGCAAGTGGAATTGGTGTGTATCGAAACTTTCATTTTCATTTTCAGTTTCCATCCATCCCAGTGCATTTTCATTTTCTGTTCTATTCCCATCCCAGTGCATTTCATTTTCTGTTCTATTTTTTCCATTTTCCATCCAGCGCATTTTCATTTTCTGTTCTATTCTTTCCATCCCAACGCTAACCCACACCCACGTAGCAACCCGCACCCACCCCTCCTCCGTACTCTCATTCCCAAACCCAAACCCAACCCCCTCTTCCTCCAGCTCAAAAGAACACCCAGACGCATCCTCAGACTCGGAAGACGACACTCCACTCGCGACGCTCGTCCCCCCACGCCGGCCCGGCTCCGTCCTCTCCGCGCACTCCTCCGTCTCTGCGTCCTCCGCGACCGGGAGACCGAAGCCGCTGATTGATATCAGGGAGTTGACGCGGGGTGCGGTCGGGGTTGGGGGTGGGAGTGCAGCAAGGGAGAGGGGGACGGACAGAGAGGGGTTCACAGGCGGCAGGACGTTGCTTGCTGCGTCTGCGTCTGCGTCTCCAGGGGTGTCTCCAAGGGTGTCTCCAGGCGGCATGAGCCCACCACCACCCGCAGCAGTAGGAGGAGGAGAAGACAACAGAGCACCCGTACCCGTACGCGCACCCGTACGAGTGAGCGTAAGTCCACCGCGGAGGTTCGTCAGTCCGCCTGCGAGTCCCGTGGCGGGCGGAACGAGCTCTGCGAGCAGTGGAGCGGAGAAGGAGAGGGATGAGCTCGGAGAGAGGCTGAATCGCGCGTTGGGCGTTGGGGGTGCTGCTGGTGCTCCCGTTGCTAGTTCCCCGATGGCGGCGGCGGCGGCGGGTGTGAAGCTAGTCATGAAGCGGGGCGCGTCTGTCCCTCCCCCTTCTCTGCCTCTGCCTCTGCCTCTGTCTGCGCCTCTAGCTGCGCCGGTGCCTACGACTACGACGATGCCTATGACTACGACTATGACCGCGCCTATGACCACCGCGACGAAACAGAAACAGAAACAGACACAGAAAACACAAATACCAACACCAACACAAACTACTATAGTGAAAATGAGATCGAGCACGAGTGTTGCTGCTTCTACTCGGACGGGGACGAGTGGGTATACTAGTGCCAGTGCCAGTGGCGCCAGTACCAGTACCAGCACCAGTACGGGCGTGAAGCCGAGCGTTGTTCCGCAGAGGTTGAGTACGACTGTTGATGATCTTGCGGTGTTGTTGGGGGGTGGAGTGTGTTTGATCAGGAGGGGGGAGGATGGGGATGGGGAGAGTGAGGACGATGATGAGGAGGAGGATGACGATGAGGATGACGAGGATGGGGATGAGGATGGGGACGAGGGGGATGGGAGGGAGAGGGAGAAGCCGATAGCGCCGATACCGATAAAGCAGCGTGCGCCGCCGCTTTCGTTTAGTGTTACGTCGAGGCCGCCGTTGAATCGAGGTGAGGGGGTGGGTGCGGGTGCGGGTGAGAGGGGGAGGGGGAGGGGTGTGATGACGGGCACGAGCTCGGGCACCAGTGCGAGTGCGAGTGCGAGTGCGAGTACGACGAGCAGGAGCACAAGCGCAAGCGCAAGCACCACGAAGCCGGTTGGGATATTGAACTTCCCGAGTGCGGGGAGGAGTGTGGAGAGAGGGGAGTGGGACAGGGACAGGGATAGGGAGAGGCCGTCTACGACGAGACAGCGCAGCAGTACTCTGATACCTGGGTCTGTGTCTGCGTCTGCGTCGTCGTTGTCGCCTATCCCTAGTACTAGCACGAGTGCTAGTGCTAGTGCCGGCAACAGCAACAGTAACGGCGGCCAGGGCGTGGTGAGCAGGTACAGCCTTAACAACCTCAACGCGCTCAATAATCATAATCTCGGGCCCAACAACCTCGCGCACAATGGGCACAACCCCCACAACCCGCACAAACACAACGGGAACAACCACAACCACAACGGGCATAATCACAGTTTGAGTATGGGGAGCACGTCGGGGAGCACGATCGCGATGCCGAGCCGGCCGTTTGCGAGCGGGAGGCGGGAGAGTCCTGCTGGGAGCTCGACGGGCGACTCGAGTAGTGGGCGGGCGCCTGTTACGCCGCGGGATGGGAGCGAGGTTGGGGTTGGGGTGAGGAGTGTGCAGAGGAGGAGCGTGAGTTTTGAGGATGATATGAGGGGTGGTGGGGGGAGGGGGAGGGGTGGCGGTGTCGGTGTCGGTGTCGGTGTGAGAGAGGGGGATGGGGAGGAGGATGAAGGGGAGGAGAGGAGGAAGGAGAGGAGGAGGAGTGAGGCGAAGGCTGCGATTGAGGTTTGTTTTGTTTTTCTGTCTTTTGATTTTGAATGCGTAGCTGATTGTGTTGGGGTTTTTTTTTTCGTTAGTTGGGGAATGTTATCAATGGACGTGGGCCGATTGTTGATGATGAGGACGATGAGGATTTGCCGATCAATCAGACTATGGCGGGTACGCAGGCTCGTCGGATGTCGTCGCTTAACCCTATGATGGGCGGGTTCGGACCAGGCATGCAGGGCTGGAACATGAACATGAACATGAACATGCCCATGCCCGGGATGAACATGAACCCTATGAACGTGGGTATGGGCATGAGCCCCGGGATGCTTTCGCCCGCGGACCCGGGGTACATCGCGGCGCACCAGCAGGCGATGATGTTCGCGAAACAGGCGTACCAGATGGCGGTGGCGCAGCAGGCGATGGCGGCTGCGGGCGACGAGTGGGAGCGGGGCTCGACGTTTGGAGGCGCGGCGAGCGTGTATGGGGGATCGAGCCCGTCGGTCGTGGGTTCTCCGCCGTTTATGATGGGTATGGGTATGAATATGAATATGATGGGTGGTGGTGGGATGGGGAACGGATGGTCGACGGGCTCGGTTGTTTTTCCGGGGTCTGCGAGGTCGATGTATGGGGGTGGTGGGGGGGTCAGCGGGTCTAGGAGCGAGTATGGGGGCGGTGGGGGTAGGTGGAGCTCGTCGAAGAGCAGTTATGGGGAATATGGGTCGGCGGCGGCGGGGAATCGGAATAGCAGGATGATGGGTGGGAGGGACTCGGGGTATTTCCCGCCGGTGCCCCCGGTGCCTCCGCAGCACAATGGGAGTGCGGCGTCGGTGAGAGGGGGAGGAGGGCTGGCTCAGCCCAGAGCGCGTACGGCAAGTCAGCCCGCGACACCGAGTAAGGGTGCTCGGAGGGCACCCCCACCGTCAAGTTGGAGGGCTGGTGGGTTTTGAATGTTTTCTCTCTGAGAACTTTTTTTTTGTGGATCGGACGGGGTTCGTGTTTCTTTCTTTTTGATCGCTCGTTATTTATCTTCTATGATTTTTCACTCGTTTATGCCCTCGCTCGCTTCTCTCTCTCTCTCTCTCTCTCTCTCTCTCTCTCTCTCTCTCTCTCTCTCTCTCTCTCTCTACCTCTTCCTTCGCACCCTCCTTTACGCAGAGCTACGTTGACGTGGTCTGCCAAACAGTCCATCCCTCCTTCCTTCATTACCGAACTTGGGAACTATACAGTATATACACCCCCACACATCCCATCTCCCTTGTCCTTGTTCGTGATCACAGAAAAAAACAAACTTTATTATTATATCCACTACCTCCCTTGGACATAGGTACATCTAATCACTTGTCTCGCCATTGTACTTTGCATACTCACGCATTGATACCTTCATCGATTATCTCAACGATTTTCTTTTTCTTCTTCTCTACATCATGATTTTACTTGTTGATTTCGTGAGTTTGAAATTGTGAATTTTGAAGATGGTATCTGGGATAGCGGAAGTCGATGTGAATTGTGGGATTTGTAGAGTCTTGGGGTTGCTCGCTCATACCATGCTGCAATCGCAGGCGCAGGCGCTCATGAATTGGGGAATTTTTAGAGTCTTGGGTTGCTCGTTCATACCATGCTGCAATGACAGGCGCAGGCGCTTATGTATGCAAACTCGATGTTATTACACCCCAGAGCTCGGAGCATGGCGTGGACTTTGAGTTGACTCGAGATACCGCATGCGATCTGTAATGAGAAGGGGGACGGCCCGGGAGGACCAAATATAGAGATTGTAGAGGGTCAGTTCGGGAACACAAATCAGAATCAGAACAAGTACGTATTATGATGGGTAGTGATTTTCCTGTTTTTTTAAGAATACTGATGGATGATCTATCATACGTATGTACTGTGATTCTGATTTGTGTTCCTGAACTGACTTCTTAGTTTCCCAGATTGCATGTTTCCCAGGTTGCATGACACAGCCGCAAGATTGTTCGGAGATGGCGCGCCGTGACCACCGCATGGCTGGCGTCTTTGGAATCCACGGCAGGCACGTACTATGTACATAGGTAGATCCGGTGCATTCCAAAGTAGAGAGTGAGAACGTGTCAAATTCCGCTCAAGGCAAGAATATTTCTCTTTATGATGCCCTACAAGTATTGACCGTTTCAGGGACCTAGCAAGTGAGCCCGAACATGTGCAATGCAAATAGTAAGGATACTTCTTCATAAGTCGTGATTGTTGACAAGTTCAATATCGATTCAGGAAACCTATAGAGTCGTCCTCACCCTCACCTTAGCCACTCGACAGCCTAATGACATATACAAATCTATGTATATTTTACCTAAATGGTAACAGTGAAAAGATAAAGATTGCAGTGAACAGACTGCTCTCTATCAACGTAATATGGACAATTATTGGCCATTATGCAGGCACGTACCCTAGATGTATGCAATGCTCAAATGGAAAGCGCGACATGGAGCAGATGGTTCAGGAAGATACTACGACGGGGGACTTTTGTTCTAGATGGGGCGCGGATACGTCCTTTGGTATTGACGTATCTTCGTGCTTCTCTTCAAGTGCTGTTTCGGACGATGATGTGGATGGTGTTGTAGATCTGGACACAATGAAATGGGTTCTTGTTGAGTCAAATGACAGCAAGTGATTCGCGTACAGAGGGGTTGTTTCGTCCTTCTCTCCTGATGATTCCTCCCCCTCGATCTTCTGCACGCGTGTCCCATCCGGAGCAATTCCACATGCGCTTCGTCGATATACAAGGTTAGTGAAAGGCACTCCTGCCTAGAATGACGAAGAACTCACGCGACGATCTGATCCCAATAGCTGTTGGGCTCAAACTCATAGTGATGCTCGCCACCAAAGTCAGCATCAAGTTGTTCTGGGGATATAAGCTCGTGCAAGTCCGGATTAAACCGCATCTGTAATCAGAAAAATTAAACTTTCATGATATGCAACGTCTAAAGAGAAGGGATACTCGCCTTGTCCCTCGTGACGGGGTCTAGGAACGGTGAGATGCCTTTGTAAAAGAAGCTGAGAAGCATAGGGAGGTTGACGACAAGCGCACGACCGAGGGTTTCTACGTAGTGTTGTTGCAAAATATGGAGAACTTTACGTGCGACAGAAATTGAGGGGTTCGTGCGGAGTGTCGTTGACTTGTAATCTACGATGATGACCAGTGACTCTTGGCCTGGGGGCATAAGATCCTTTGCACGCTCACTGTACGCCATCAAACGCGTCAGTCAGAAACAAAGCTGCAGACAAGCTGAATACACGTACAGACACCACACGAGATGACGCAACTGCCGTGGCGACGTCTCTGTATTCTCCCGGCCTGGACGCATGTAGATAATAGGCCGTCCATCTCTATCGAATCCGTTGATAATGCTGCTCACGGCGCGTCAGTCAGCCTTTGATGCAGGTGCAGGTCAGTCTGGGTGTTTGACCGAAACAGGGCGCACATTTTCCCAGTCTCGCTCTCAATACGAACTTCATCGGGGGGTATAAGGTCCGGCTTGAACTCCCGCCGCCATTCTATAGTTGCTTTGATGCGTTTTTGCGCGTCGGCAAAGTTCCATTTCGAGGCGCGGCTGTAGCGCGTCATTGTATCTGGCTTGTTGATCCATCGAAGTTCCCATGGGTAGTATGAGTCGGTCGGAGGAAGCAAGAGCGTCTCTGCGTACTGAATCAAGAGAATTGGATTCATGAAAGATTTGTAGATGGGCCCTTTGTTGACTAACCTCGTGTAGAGCCCTTATCTTTGCGAGTTGCTCGTCGGTGTATCGATGAATTGGGGCGACTACGGTCCCGGGAGAGGGGGAAACAAGGACTTCGTTGGTGGGTCGAGGCATGCTAGCGAGCGGGAGAATCAAAAGAACGTCTAATGAAATTCCCGGAAGGTTATTGATGATAAAGACATTCGACCTTAGCCAACTTTTCTTAGTCAAGTGTTGTATTAGTATCAATGATCCTTCATCACATGATGCGTTTCTCGGCTGCCGACAACGCATGGGGCATTACATGGAAATGGAGCTCTTTCAAGTACAGCTAAAGAAGAAACAAATCGGCTAAAGAGGACGAATTGCATGTCTATAGAGATACCATATTGAGACCCAGAAATCTTCGTGGATAATTATGGACACCTGGGTCCTGCGATGGGTGAATATAGGTCGTAGTGGGATTATGTTTGGCGTGGTGATGCATCGCCAGATTGGATGTGAAAACAAAATGATGTGTGGAAAAGAGTGATAGAAACGAACGAGTGATACATGTCTATTTCCATTCACTGGCTAGCCACTAATATCCACCACATGCGCTGGATCTGGAAAAGTTGAAAGTCTTCTCAGTTACATGGGCTTGGCAGGTAGTTGAGTCAAGAGAACGTTATTGCGTTTCTTGATCGTCACGCGATGTCGGGAAAACTTGTCATCAGGAGAGAAACGTGCTGAGCGTCAGAAATATCAATTGAAGTCTGGGTAGACAGCAGGCAAGGTTACCAGGGTGGGCAGACTTCGTAATTCTTCCTGCATCGGTCACTTTCTGAGATGATCAGTGAGCAGCAAGTCCTCGGAAGGTTGGCAAAACCACTGTTCACCTTGAGAGTGTACAATCTGTTGCCATTCTCGTCCAACGTATACATCAGATGCATGGTGCAGAGGTGGATGGTATAGAGAACGAGTTCATCACCCGAATCCGAAAAAATGTTCGCACGTGACTTTATTTTAGAAGTGGGACTCCATTTTCACCGGAAATCACAGCACCCAGCATGCATATGGCTTGTAAGTACGTACATGGTACGCCGAGCCCGATGGTGTCCGAGGCTTGCCAATGATACATCAAAGGCTGATTCTGACCATTTGTGATAATCATGGCCCTAAGCACGTCATGGGCACGTGACACGCTCACCAAGCCATCCATGATCTTCCTTAAAAACAGCCTCCCGCACTCACGCACTTTACAAAAAACGCCCAAACACACTTTTATCACACACCCATCATGCCAGTCACTGCGATCAATAGCCACGAAGAGTTCAAGACCATCGTTCGTTTCCTCTACTCTCCTGATCACGGAAGTCAATGATCTTACTCTGCATCTCGTCCTTCTAGATAAACGGTGACAAGCTCGTCGTGATCGATTTCTGGGCGACCTGGTGTGGTCCCTGCAGGGCTATCTCCCCTATCTTCCAGAATCATTCGGAATCAGATCTGTTTGCTGGTATCGCGTTCTACAAGGTCGATGTCGATGAACAGCCAGAGATCGCGCAGGAAGTTGGTATCCGTGCGGTATGTGGAATGTTTCGGGAGCTTTTTCGAATCAGAAGCTTAGATTTTATCTTTCGCTTGCAGATGCCTACCTTCGCAGCGTTTCAGAATGGAAACAAGATCAAGGAATTCGTTGGTGCCAACCCTCAGGGCCTTCAGGTATGTCTTCTTTTGTGTGGCGAGGCAAGAATGGACATCAATATGTGTTACCATTAGCAACTCCTCACCCAAGCGGCAGCATCAGTAGCATGATTACCCCTACACTTATTGTACCTATGTAATCCAATCATGAAGGAATGATTATATATTCCCGTTTGACTTTTCCTAGTGGTAAAAAGAAACGAATTAACATATTTTATACTCTTTCTAGTTTTCTGAGCCCGTCTTTTTGCTAGATATTGCTAGCGAGGATGATCTAACAGATAATTGAAACTGATCGCGAAACTGACCGCGATGGGCGGAAAAGCGCGCGATCTCAAGAATCCGGCCAGCTAAGGACAATCTGATCCACCAGTCAACTAAGAGTACCAGCGTTAATGGATGCTGATTATTTCCAATTGCGGGCCATGTCAGCATAATAAACTCTATTTCTCCAATTGCCTGCATTGCTAATAGGCATCCCACTGAACTTTCAAATTGCTTTCGGGCACCCCGCCAGTACTGAAAATGGTCTACATTGATTACGAGAAAGGATTTAGATATCTCAGTGAACTACGCTTATGATTGTAGCTATAACTATAGGATCTTATAATCTTCCAGTTCAAGTTCTACATAGAACGGCAAGAATCCAGATGTCAAATTCCAAAGGGTATCTATCTACCACACGTTTCTTCTCACTGACCTCTTATGGGTACGCGTCCAACTCTGGTAAATGTACAGCTCCCAACCATGCCAAAATGATCTCCACCCTTGGCCCATGAAGCGGAATACTGATCATCGATGGTTTTTTCTTCGCCAACCTACTCGTCCTCTCCATCGCCGCCCTGAGCCTTTGCCGCTTCGCCACAGGGGCGAGTAAGATCCGCGCACAGTCCAAAACCCTAGTACCATCTACGGAAGGCCAAGAATATGACCCACTGATGCTAGCACTGCTGGGTGGTGGCGGAGGTGGAGGTGTCAAACACGAGCTGGATTCTCCGTTACATGACGTGGACGACGAGCCCTCTTCAGACAACGAGGTTGTCGTAGAATTAGGCGAGGTGATGAGTCCTCTGGGAGAAGGCAGTGTCTCAATTGAAAGTTTCGCCTTGCCGCGTAGCCCAGCAAGGGAGTGTGGCTTGACCCCGTGTGCCCACCCGGCCGCGAGACGTTCTAAAAGTTCCATGAATTCGGCTTGGCCCATTGAGCGCGCAGGGAGGAATACAGGACAACCGTCTAGACCATCGACCGCGGCTGCAGTACGCGCAAAGGTGGGGAGGATGTCTATGAAGTCGCCGAGCATCAATTGGCAGATGAGCACGCTAAAATGAGACTCGACGATGAGTGGGTGATATGTGGTGAATATGGCGGCCACTTCAGAGACAGAAAGCGACGGCATAGCGTTATTGACGTGCGTAATGGGTTGCAAGGACTCATTGAGAAGAAAAGCGTACTCCATCTGATGTGCGATGTCTCCCCCATGTAAAGCATTAGGAGCCTCGATCGAGTCAAAATGAGAAAGGAACCTTTCATGATCACGAATACTCTTCCTCAACAAAGCCGTTATCTGCTCCCGGAACGGTTCTGCCGCCAACACATCCCTATATGCCTCCACCTTCGCCTCATCACTCTTTCCAAGTGGCCCATCTGGATTTCCAATCTCTACGCCCCCGTACTTCCCTTGTCCAAGATAGCAAAGTCTCAACTCAGCCCCATCGAGAGTCTGGCCCTTCTGTACCCCTTCCAGTTTTAGAACTGCAGTTTCAATCAGGAAAATAGCGTGCTGCAGATATGCCGCCCCACGAAGGAACAGCAGCTGTGGCTCGATAGGATCCGGCGCATCTGGAAGCAGGGAAGGGTGCTGAAGTTGTAGCTCTCCGTCCGCACTCTCGGTTGCCTCCTCTCCCCCTCCCAACGGGCTAGTTCCATTTGGCGGAGCCTGCCCATTTGTGTGCGAGTTGACACCCACCTTCTTGCGTTTCCCGTTCTTCAAAAAACGTGAGTCTCCGAGTAGCTTCATATTGCGATGCATTGCCTTCGCTTTGCGCACAGCACGGGCTTCCTTAAGCGCGTAGGTAAAATCTTTTGTTGCTTGTGTGTATTCATCGCGAAAGCAATGAACTATCCCACGTGTACGATAGTACTCGAGGTGTTGTGGTCGGGCAGCTATGAGTTCATCTAGAACTCTAGTGCTTGTCGACTCTGCGAGTTGCCTGGATGATAGCTATCAGTTTAGCCGGGCAAGGAAAACAAACACTGGTACCTAGATGGTATTTTCTCATGGAAGAAATGCACGTATTTGGCATCTAAGTCAGTCGGATCTGCCATCACCGTTGAAATCAAATAAAGGTAAGATGGGTCTAAACCCACCGTGTCTTAGCACGCGTTCAGCCACGTCGTCAAAGACGCTTCCACCTTGCATAATCATTACGCTAGAAGCAATCTCATCCGCCTTGTACGCTTGAGCAAGTTTCTGCACAGCCAGAGCCCTCAATCGATGTATACGCATCGCAGACATGGCCACATTGCGACCTCCGTTGCCCCCAGTGCCAAGAGGATTGATACCAAGAGTCGTTGTACTCGCCCATGGGTTGTTATTAAGACCAGAAGTGCTCCTTGATGTTCCTAGTTCCGCTGAAGTCAAACCAGATGAAGCACGGACCGAAAGTTCCGCAGCTTCGTCTATAAGGCGTCGGATAGAATTTACAGATCTGAACACGCCAGGGTCTATAGGAGGGGGGATAGCCTTTCCTGGCCTTGGCTTCAGGAGTGAACGTGAAGATGACATAGAAGGAAACGCTCCTCTTGGGGAATCTAGGGGGGAGTAGTCATTCAGAGTATGGTGGCCACGGTCTCGCAGTTTCCTAGCAGATATACTAGCAGAAGGGGTAGAGGAGGAAAGACGGAATGTATCCGGTGTATTAAAAAGGCTCGCTGGCTTGAGGTTTACTGCAAGGAGAGAATCGAGGAGTTCAAGAGGCAGCTGCAGCCATGGTCCCTGTGAATGATTGAATAGGAATGGTCAAGCGATGGTAGTAGTGTTAGAATGCAGAGAAACGAACATGGTATGAACTGATATAGCGCCAATGTTTATTGCGACTAATACACAAGACAGGTCGCCCGTCTGATTCTCGCTGGGTTTTAGTCTGAGTAGTGGCAGCTGTATCCTTGAGTTTAGCGGGCCTCTTTGACCTTTTCTTCTTCTTCTTCCTCTGTGAAGTCAAAACCGCGTCCTCGAGTTCATCAGGTTCATTAGTAGAAGACGTCGCGCCAGATTGAGTCGTTGGTGTCAGCGAAGGTGAATTATCAATGTCCGGGGACGAAGGTGGTTGTTCAAACTCATCAATGGTGGCCGCCATAGAAATGTAGTACGTGGAAAGTCAGTGTTAAGAACAGCCAGGAACAAACGGCCGAGAATTTACATGTCCATTGCCATAAGGTTCCGTTGGTCAATAAATTTGGAGCTTCTCACGACTTCCGATCATCGGGTCAAAGGGTAAAGATACAATAGACTTATGCCGGGCAACGTATAAGTTCATGAATTGCCCGTGACAATACATAGAAAACGAGCCCCACACGACGTGCGTAACCGTATTTCCCTGCGGTGGACTGAAAAACAACATATGGGATGAATTGATACTTAGGATATTTGATATATTTTCTGTCCTCTAGGAGCTAACATTGATGTGGATACGCCTAGCGGCCCATAGAACCACCAAAAAAGAAAGAGAAACGTTTGTCGTGGCAAATGCAGAGGACCATCATGGTCTTGAATGAGTGTCATTGCCAGCTGGTGCCGCGTGCTGCAGGTTTCAAGTCATATACATATAAGAGGTCACCGGTCAATATTCATGTATTGTTCCTGTTTTACTTTAAAAACTCCTGTTTTGTACTGGATACTTTTCTGTTGTTCCGACTCCCTACGGCTTCGCGGTGCGTAGGTTACATCGTAAAAAGTAGACCAAGAATGCACGATACGGTAAGTAGTGGTTGGTTTTTGGCGAAGGAACGATGATGTATATCCCTTAGAACCAACTCAGGTAAGAGGATGGAGGCATTGAACTTGACTCGTATGATTCAGTGATTTGCTATTCATTGACTACGCCATTTTGCTGCGGGTTTTGCTCGGCTTGCAGAGATCATGCCGCCGCTTCGGAGGGAAAAGTTTCATCTTGCAGCGAGTGGTTTTCTATCTGTTAGGATCCACACAAACTGAAGGTCCGTTTCCAGATGGTCGATTTTCTCTTGAAAACATCCGCAAGTGATCAGTTCGTTGTATTAGGTCTTGTGGCACATATGAATATCTTGTCGCTTCTTCATTACCCATTTGATGCCGTTTCCAAATTGCCGATTTTCTCTGGGAAACATCCGCAAGTGATCAGTTCGTTGTATTAGGTCTTGCGGCACATATGAATATCTTGTCGCTTCTTCATTACCCATTTATTGGATTGAAGCAATCGTGGTCAAAACCGTGCCGCCAGATTTCGTGATCTACAAATTTCGTGATCTAATCAGGACACATGTACACGTTGTCTTGAAAAATCTTGGTCTTGATATCAGAGTCCGTATACTTGATCGCTTCTAGTCAAACTCCTTCTACGTCAACCGCGATTGAGCATATCTTGAGGAATAGGAGACTGTCATACCCGCGTTGCAAAATCACTGTCAGGTCTCATGGCAGGCGAGCTAGTCGGCGCCATCCTGTAGAACGCAAGAATGTGTGATTGTACAATATAAATCCAGTGACCAGTACGGAAAAGAGGCAAATAGAACCAAGAAGATAGGAACCAAGCAAAGACGAAAGATGCTGTATGTTACATAGAATGCTGAAAGATCAGTAGAACAAAAATCACAACAAATATTGGATTCGAAGGTATCGTCAATGAATTATTACCTATGCATCGGGAGCAGAGAGTCGGGTAGCAGCCCTAACGTAAGTTGACGTAATGGCCTTGGCTTCGTCAAAGGACCGTATGGTTGGTGCAATGCCATGAATAGAAGCTTTAGCCTTCATGGTACAGAGCTCTCGGAAGGCGACGTCAAAACCGAAACGATGCTTGCGCTTATAGGCATAGGATGCCTTGATCTCATCTACGTTCTGGAAGAAGAAGACATCCTCGACCTGACAATTGTAAAGCTCATAGACATGCGCCATGGGGTCTGTTTTGCGTTGGATTTTTCTGGATTTGGACGTTGTCTTCTTCTTTGGTGATGCAGACTCAGACTCCCGCGCGAGTTTCGTCATGACTTCTTGATAAGCGTTGTGAGCCTTATCGACGCAGTCTCGAATGCGTTTGAGCTCCTCGCAAAGCGTCAAGCGACCTGGGTTTTTCGACTGGCCATAGAGCTCCATGGCCCTGTTGGCGGCAAGATCGTAAGGCTGCAAAAGAACCTTGTCTCCGGCAACTTGAGTTGCTCCCTCCATTTTATCGTATTCACAGAGGAATTCATCACCAGCAGCCCTCCCAGCACGCTGCAATGTGTGAAAGATATAAGGCTTTTCCACGTCCGACATTTGGAACTCCGGGATGGGTTTGCTGAACTGCTTCTGATCCTGTTCAAAAATGCCGGGCTTGAGGCGATCACCAGTCTTGCTGGAGTCAAGCAGTGCGTTGAAACTAGTTTCGACAGTTACAATGTTGTGATGACATGAGAACTGAAATAGGCTCTCACATGTACGCCAGGCGCTCTGAACGTGGGTCGTCGTACCCATGTTTCCAAATCGCATATTCTTGCCAATTTGAATAAAGCCCGAATTTTGAATCATCAATGTCGAACATCAAGATATCTGCGAAAGCTTCTTGCGCGTCCTTGGGAGCCAAAGCGGAAACGCGCTCAGCAAACTGTTTGACCCGCTCTGGATATTTCTGGAAATTGTCGTCCTTGAAATTAGGGGGGATGGGCTTCACCGGTTTGTTTTTAAAGTGTTCTAGAAGACTACTCAAAAATAAGATAAACACTTTGTCTAGAAAAAAGATCAGGGGCCTGGAGACAAGGCAGAATTTATCCTTACCACCGTCATAATCTATCCGATTTCATGAGTGATCATCAAAGCTCACAAAGACAATTAATATTCACCGCCGCCTGAGAGCATGCTTGCAAAGCTTTTTTCACCCTTCGCGGAGACAATGAGAACATCCGCCCAGCGAGAAAGCTCTGGCCGATCTACAGCCATGACCTTCACGAAAAACATATGAGATGACATTGATCGAAACCTGACGAGACACCGGCCTTTTGGATATCTGAGGCGAGGCGAACTGGATATCTGAATTTGACTGAACAACCAATGAATGAACAACCTACGACAGCAACCTTACCTCCCGAGCTAAAATAGAGAAATCAGTTCGGACATGAGTTTGGAGAAACATCTTGACATACAAGAACATTCCCAGTCAATACATTGAAGACATCTTGTGTTTCTGAATCGACGATCGCAACGGAAGAACGATAATAAACCTCCCCTTCTTTCAGAACACCGAGAGGGTCTAGTTGACTTAGCAGCGATATCCGAAACGAAGGAACCGACTAACCAGGAATGATGAAAGCACTTAAGGACTCTGGCAAAGGGATCGAAAATTTATCAATGATAGATTTGATGGTCACTTCAACGAGAGTTCGAATCTTATCCTTGAGAAGTGTGGAATCCTTCGGATGAAACCCAGCTTGTAGTGATTCCATGATATACTCAGAAAGCGACAGAGGCACTAGCCCGGAACTGTTTGAGAGGCCAACGAGACAAAAGAACAGCTAGACATACCTCCGCTACTAGCACGTCCTGTATTGTCAGCGGGTCCTTCATTTTCTGGGGGAGGAACATCCTCGTTCCTCTCAATATCGATTTCCTCCCCTCTCCAATCTTGGCCACCCAATCCAAGTGCGCGAGTCATGCTTGCAGTCATCCTCGATAATCTTGTTCTAGAGACGCTACTTAGTCGATTGACGACGCTCCAAAGGACCTCCATTGCCATAGGACCCTGCCATTTCATTAACGGTCTCACTTCCTCAGTTAGCGCTTTCTTCATTATCTCAATCAGCGTAACATCAGGAACACCGTTCTCTGACAAGTTAATGATACTCTGTTTCGAGAGGCTGACAGATGACGCAGAACTAGAGACCGAGAGCAAATCAAAAATCAGATGAGAACGATCCACAGGATACTGGTAGACAATTTTTCGTTGGGAGGGGCGAATCCAGATTTTTGGTTCAGGGTTTTTATCCGTAGGATGTAGGATCCAGAGGCCTTTGGCTCCAAATACACGACCTTGGATGGCAACAGGGTAACCGAGGTAATTAAGGATACGCGCAATAATTTTCAAGGCGGCTTCGTTGATCAAACCGCATCCATCCGTTTTGATATACTCAGCGGGAGGTTTGCCTGGTCCGGGCCAGGTATCGGCTTGTGATACATGTGAATTGCGGGACAGTCAAATCAAAGCAAGGTGAACTCACTTGTATCTGGTTCGATGGATATATTTTCCGGCTTGAATTGGAGGACTGGGATAGAAGTAGAGAATGCCAAAGCGAAACGCGTAGCATATTTGGTAATTGGCTAGAGGGGATATAAACGAAAATCCAAGAGATTCAGAGATCCAACAAACCTGGTCTGCATTGAGATGTAGAGGGTTATGCCAATTCACGATATCTTTGAAAGATCGTCGGAACTGATCACCAGCCCAATCAGCCGGTCGTCGCTCATAATTGTCATTCGTCTCAACAAGATACACCGCATGGTCCTTCGCAAAGAATGGCACGAAAACGCGGCCACAAAGCATGAACTTGTGTCGCATAAAATCTTTCAGCTGCTTGTTCTCTTCGAAAATCAAGTCTCTCGGTATCTTGACCTGGAGAACCCTCCGAGATCCAAGAAAACGTGCGAGTCGATAGGATCGTTTGTTCTCCATCGGTTCGAGACGAATTCGGTATTTGCCTTTGTCACCAACGAGTTTCGCGGCCTGTTGTATTTTGCCTCCGTACCAATCATTCTCGCTACCTTCAGGGCCCATCGGGCCCAGCCCGCGTCCTTTGTTCTCCAAGATAGCATCTTGCTCGCGGTCGAGCTCTTGCCTAAGGAGATGTGCATCATCGAGAGGGAAAAGCAGGAGAGAAAAAGGTGTCCATACCATACAGAGCGTCCGTAGGTTGATGGAGGCTTAGTTCTATCCAGAATTATACTTCTTACTTTCCATGCCGTTTCGCTGTTGGAGCCATGAAGTTGTGGAATCTTCGCTTTGACGTCGGCCCACGACCAGTTTCCTTGCGTAACTCCGCGAGCAATCTCATACTGAACACCCCACGATATCTTGTTGTTGTCCATGAGATCTACAATCTCCTTATCATGAGCAATTATATACGGGTCCAAATCCTGACCAAGTGGACTAGCGAAAAAATTCTTTAAAACCGCGTCGTCGTCAGGAGGCGTAGGCGCCAGCTGGAATGGTTGTGCTACAGATGTGCCCCATCCGTTGTTTCGTTGGGATGAAGACGATGACGGCATGTCCGGGTTAAAAATGTCCTTAACGACGAGGGGTTTTGTATTTGTGGATGGCGCTGAGCTGCGAGTGTAAGGTGGCACTTTTTCTTTCGAAAGCTTGATATATTTACGGGGAGAACTGTCTGAACCTCTGACAGTAGGTAAAGACTCAATCCTCTCCCAATCAGACCCGAGGGATGATAGGGAGTCCTGCGGCGTAAGAGGAGAAGGACCAAATGAAGATGCTGTTTCAGTGTCGGTGAGGACTGTTGTGCACCTCCATCAGAATGATATACCATATGCCAACGTGAACGAAGTAGAACATACGCGATTCAACTAGTGATTGTATCAATCAATATCATACATTCAGGAGACGAAGAGAATCGGAAGATACCTTCCAGGGTGTCTTCGACGTCAGAGTCACCCACCAAAATCACTGGGCGCGTTGTCTATAGGAAGAAAACCAATCGATCAATCGGCCATCTTACTCTCGTCGAATCACTCACTTTTTTCTTTGAGGTACTGGCTGATACCTCATGGAAAAGTTTTTTTGGCGTAATGCATTGGACGGGAGCTGGCAAATTAGATAAGTATTTGATCTCAGAGTTGATATGATTTAAAGAGCCTACATGCGAAGCTCAACGAGTCAAAAGCCCTGCGGACAGCGCTTGAGCGACTCGCTTGCGTGTGTGGCTCAGCGTCCCGCTTCTTGAGTGGTGTCCTTGGTTCTGCCTGAGGCCAAGAGGCTGAGGATGATGCTACGCCAGTATGAACAACAAAGATCAAAAATTCAGATGAAAAGTCAACTTACATGCGGCAGTTGCATTCAGCGGTCTTGGTCTATTCGAGCCAGAAACAGATGTTTTGGGTTTAAAGCTCGAGTAGGAATTTGTGAGCGGCCTGGCTGCCTTTACCGGCGAGTGTTTTAATTCTGATCACTCATTTAGTCTTACTAACTAGAGGTAAGGTTGGGGCGCAAGGCCTACCAATCTCATCACACGCCTTTTGTGTTTCCTCGTCTACCTCAGAAAAGTAGCCATCATAATCGTTCTTCGGGCACGCGTCAATCAGATATCATGATCAAAGGATTGATTGGCACTTACTTGGTGAGAGGACATGGTAGGTAAGCTTAGGGACGATAAGCGGAGCTCGATGAGGACCTATCCAGAACTGATATACAGAAAGATCTATAAACTGATATCGCTTAGAAAGACGTGGAAAGGCATGGGCGCAAGACGCCCGACAAGCGCCTCTACGACAAGATTCGGAAAGAGCCTCATGACACAGAGAGGTAAGTGACAATGTTTGATTTTCGGTCACGTGATATTCACCCTGATCGTGACAGTGTGACAGCACGCGTTTGCCAGTTGTTTTCTCTAACACAAGGACTTCAAGACTGCCTGATATGCCGCCGAGAAGATCATCACGCTCGACGAGAGCCTCAGCAGAACCAACAGAAGCTGCTGTACTTCTATCGAAGCGAAAGAGGGCCCAAACCGCCGAATCAGAGGCAGAACAGAAGACGGAAGTCGCGAAACCTCCATCTAGAGCGCGAAGATCAACGTCAGCGCAAACTGTAGCTCCTATAGAGAGGCGTCGTACATCAACACGGTCTAGAGGATCACTCCCTGACGTAGCTGAATCGGACGATGAAGAGGAAGCTGAACCTGCGCCACCAGTGAAAAAGGCTCGCGCGTCATTGGAGGCTCAATTAGATAAGGACAACGAATTCGAGGAGGAGAAACCGAGGACGCGTCGAACAGCATCTTCAGCGAAGCGCGGCAAACCACTTTCCGCTGGTCGTAAGCCTCCTCGTTCAGGCCGATCGTCACGTGTCGCACCCACATCTGCTCCTGAAGAAGATGGTGAGGGGGAGAATAAGGAAGGGGAAGATGTGAAGCCCGAGATCGTGGATCACGATGCTATGCAAACATCAGACGGCGAACCTCAACCCAAATCCAAATCGAGGAAGACTGCGGCTTCTAAAAAAGCAGCTCAACTATCCAAGTCTCGCAAGGCTGCGTCGCGGACGGTTGAATCTGATGAGGAGGGTCCGAGCGTCAATGAACAACCACAAGCGGCGCCGGATGTACAAGAGGGAGCTGGTACTCAACCGGCGAACGACACAATCGAGGCGCAACCAGATGTTCAAGCACAGGAGGAAGAGGAAACTTCCTTGTTTGATCCTCCCTCAATGCCAGTTCCCTCTAATCTGCCACAAACCATGCCTGAGGAGCCAGCCGGTCCTAAGCCTCGTCTAGTTATCTATAAAATGGCTCTTGTGAATTTCAAGAGTTATGCTGGGCGACAGGAGATAGGACCATTCCACAAGGTAAGCGTCTTGTGTGACGATTATTCTTTTGACTTACGTGTCTACACTTAGTCCTTCTCTTCTATCGTCGGTCCCAATGGTTCCGGAAAATCTAACACGATTGACGCTCTTCTCTTTGTTTTCGGCTATCGTGCTTCAAAGATGCGTCAAGGAAAACTTTCCGAACTCATTCATAACTCAGCAAGATATCCAAACCTTGATGAGTGCAGTGTTGAAGTTCACTTCCGCGAGATCATCGACATGGTACGTGAACCCAATCTTGAATCTTTATCGAAGCATTGATACGCTTCTTAATTAGCCTGGCCCGGATGATTTCGAAGTCGTCCCAGGTTCCCAACTCATCGTTACCCGTCAGGCTTTCAAGAATAATTCTAGTCGATACACAATCAATGGAAAGTTGAGTACATATACCGAGGTTCAGACCCTGCTTAAAGGACGTGGAATCGATCTAGACCACAACCGTTTCCTTATCCTCCAGGTACGCTTGTCTCTTTGGTTTAAGATCAGAACTGATCACTTATGTTATAGGGTGAAGTCGAGTCAATCGCGCAGATGAAACCTAAGGCTACTAACGAACACGAAGACGGTCTCCTCGAGTACTTGGAAGACATTATCGGTACATCCAGATTCAAACAACCTATTGACGAGTCCCTCGTAGAGATGGAACGCCTGCAAGAGGAGCGCATGGTGAAACTTAATCGCCTTCGAATCGTCGAGAAGGAGAAAGCGACACTGGAGGCTCAGAAGAAAGAGGCAGAAGATTTCCTCAGGCTTAAGAATGAGCTTGTTCGTGCCAAGTCTCGTTTATGGCAGTGGATACTGTGGAAGTGTTTCGACAATGAGGCTGAGTTTGACAAGAATATTGTGAGTTTCTTTGACGTACAATTCCTTAGCTGTATATTCACACCTTGATGACAGGCTAAATTGACGAAGGAGTTGGAGGAAGAGACTCAACGTCATCAAGATGATATAGATCATCTTGAGCAACTTCAAAAACACTACAAGGATCGCGAGGCCGCGTACGCCGTAAGTTGCTGATTTTTGTGTGCTATTTTAATATCAATGCTGACACCGTGATAGGAAGTTGCTGCCGCTGCCACGGTAGCGGCTCAGGAACTTGCCACGCGCGAGAAGGAAGAAGTTGGACTTCAAGAACGTCGAAAGCACGCGGCAAGCAAGGCGAAGAAACTGAAGAAAGGGCTCCAGGATGTCAGTGACGACAACATTTTCTGTATATCTGAAATATTACTGAGTCCCTTCGGACCAGGATACAAACGCAAGAACGAAAGCGGTCCGTGACGTGGAGGATAACACAGAGAAAATTGAGCGGGAGAAGAAAAAGGTTGACGATTACGAAGCTAAGTTGGTCGAAGAGGAGAAAGTCTTGGAGAGCATTCGAGACAGTCTTAGGGGTAAGCCTCTTGCTTCATTAGCGTAATACCATCATTGATGTTACTACCTAGATAAGACGCAAGTGTTTCATGATCAGATTGAGGTCAAGCAGAAGGAGCTTCAACCATGGACTGCGAAGATCAATGCGAAGCAAGCTGAGATTGACGTCGCCTCTAGCGAACGAGATGCACTTGTGAAGAAGGCCGAGGCTCTTGAAGTTGCACGTCAAGAGGCACAGGAAACTTTGCAGGGTTTGAACGGCGACCATATTGTCAAAGTGAGTTCCCTGTCATTCTTCCAAGCCCCGCTTATCGAGACTATTGTGAATAGGTTCGTGAACACGAGAAACTCAAGGATTCCAAGGCCAATCTTCAGCGTGATCTTCAGGCCGCTGAACGTAAGGCTGAAGTAATTGTCATTTAACGACAAGAGAAACCATCCAGGTACTCACTTAATTTGACCAGGAATCTCAACGCAACGCCGACGACTGGAGAAAGAAAGCCAGTTCTTCGCGTCAGAAGATTGACGAAGCAAAGGCGTCCCAAGCTGATAACCGCTCGCGAAACAGTGTTTTGGAATCCCTGACCCGTCTCCAGCAAGCTGGTCGCGTGTCTGGCTTCCATGTAAGTCACGAAGTGGAAATGCCTGCCGTTGATTGACATTATCTAGGGTCGTCTCGGAAGTCTTGGTACGATTCCAGACAAGTACGATATCGCAGTCTCCACCGCTGCTCCAGCTCTGCACCACATGATCGTTGACCGAGTTGAACAAGGCCAAGCGTGTATCGAGTATCTCCGCAGTCAGAACATTGGCCGTGCCTCCTTCATGGTACTCGAAAAACTCACGAACACAAATGGCATGGCGAAGATATCAACTCCAGAAAATGTCCCTAGACTATTCGATCTCATCCAACCCAAGGATCCCAGATTTGCTCCTGCATTTTTCAAAGCAGTTGGTAACACGCTCGTTGCAGAGGATATGGACCAAGCGAATCGTATCGCCTACGGTGCTCAGCGGTGGAAGGTCGTCACGCTCTCTGGACAGCTGATCGAGACATCGGGTACGATGTCTGGAGGTGGAAGCCAGCCAGCGCGTGGTGCGATGAGCTCAAAACTTGCGGCGGACGCTGTAAGCCCGCAGGTGCTTAGGAAGTACGAACAGGAAAGTGAAGATGCTGCACAGCACCTCGACCAGGCTCTGAAAGAACTCAGAGTTGCTGGGGAGGAATCAGAGCGGCTAAGGAACTCGGGCCCTCAGATTGATATCGCGTTCCAGAAGTTGGGACTTGATATTGAGAACTCGAAGCGCAGGATTGCTGAAGCTGAGAAACGGGTTCAGGATGTCAAGTACATGTTTATTCTCCAAACTGTCCGCTGTTTGGCTCACCTATCACTAGTGCTCGGGCTGGACCTAACAAAGGCGATTTGTCCCGTATGAAGGCCCTTGAAGGCGAGATTGTGTCTTCAAACGGCCAACTGGAGGAACTTAAAACCAGATCTGCCGAAGTCGAGGCGGCAATTAAGGAACTCGAGCAAAAGATCCTCGACATTGGCGGTTCACGTCTTCTCAAGCAAAAGTCCGCAGTTGAAGGTATCAAGCTCCACATCAACCTTGCGAACGATGAGATCACCAAGGCTGAAGTGGCGAAAGCCAAGGCGGCGAAGGACTTGACGAGATACGACACAGCGATCCAGAGTAATACTGCTGGTTTTCAAGAGGCCGAGGCCGAGCTGGAAGAGCTTGATGGCACTCTTGAGGAGTTGACAACCTACGTTACCCAACTGCGCGCTAAGGTCGAAGATGCGCAAGAGGCGGCAAATAGCTCCAAAGAGGATCTTGATAACCTCAAAGCAGAAGTTGATGCCAAGGACCAAGAGATCGCGGAGTTCAGAAAGAAAGAAGTTTGTTCTTTACATCTCTAGACATTCTGAGGAAGATTGATTGTGCATCATGTAGCTGGAAATTAAGCAGCAACTCGGTGATGTCGAGAAAGAGAAGGCGGAGAACTACAAGACGATTGACTATTGGCGTACTGAACATGACAAACTTCGGCTTGAAGAAATTGAGTAAGAAATACGGTCTTACCTGCCTTTAAGATTCTCCTTCTAACATTAGCACCAGTGGTGATGACGAAGATGAAGTCGACGAGGCGGAGACTCGAGATGACGCTGAGCAACCTCAACTCGAAGCACAGTGCGAAGATGGAGTCAAACGCGAGCCGGAAGAATCTCGTCCTACCAAGTCAAAGACCAAAGACAAGACATCGTCGCAAGAACTGTACGTGTACCGACCCGAAGAACTCGCGCGGTTCAAGAAGCGAGATTTAGTAGTAGACGAACAGGTGCTTGATGGTACGTTTCTTACTTTGTATCAGATCTATCTATCTAACCCGGTAATTATAGAAAAGGTCAAGAACGCAAAGCCTGACTTGAGCGTCCTCAAGGAGTACCGGAAACGTGAGGAAGAGTTCTTGAACCGTGCCAAGGACCTCGACAACGTCACCGCCGAACGTGATACTCAGAAACAAAAGTATGACGGTCTCAGGAAACAACGCTTAGACGAGTTCATGTCTGGGTTCAACCTGATCTCGCTCAAACTCAAGGAGATGTATCAGGTGCGTTTTCTTTCTGTTACTTCTCTACGAGCCATTGATCTCTGCCAGATGATTACTCTGGGTGGAAATGCTGAGCTGGAGCTCGTGGACAGCATGGACCCCTTCTCTGAAGGCATCATTTTCAGCGTCATGCCCCCAAAGAAGAGTTGGAAGAATATTTCAAACTTGTCTGGAGGCGAAAAGGTGAGTACCAATTTTGGAGTTTATACACAATGACTGAACATCTGAATACAGACCCTGAGTTCCCTTGCCCTCGTCTTTGCTCTTCATGTCTTCAAGGTAGATAATCATTCTGATATGTTTGCAGGTCTGACAATACCTTCCAAGCCCACGCCTCTCTACTTCATGGACGAGATTGATGCTGCGCTTGACTTTCGAAATGTCTCTATCGTCGCGAACTACATCAAAGATCGGACGAAGAACGCGCAATTCATCATTATTTCCCTCCGGTGCGTCTTTCTCGCTTCAACTAGTTTCTGGCCCTGATGCTATAGCGAACTAGCAACGACATGTTCGAACTCAGCCATCGACTTATTGGTATCTACAAAACTGCCAATGCCACTCGTAGTATGTGACTTCTTTCAATACCCCTCAATGAATGCTAATATTCTTGTAGGTATCTCAATTGACAATCATGCTCTAATGGCCCCTCCAGCGGGGGCGTAGTTCGCTTGTATTTCAATTACAACGTCTTCGTATGTGACTTCTTTCAATACCCCTCAATGAATGCTAATATTCTTGTAGGTATCTCAATTGACAATCATGCTCTAATGGCCCCTCCAGCGGGGGCGTAGTTCGCTTGTATTTCAATTACAACGTCTTCGTTTAATTTATTGAAGTTGGAAGGTGACAGTGCTACTCAAATTGTTGTCTTTGTACATGTATAGATAGTTCCTTTGTGTCGTTATAGTATACCAGTTGATAATACCTGTATACCGATGATGTTCCAGCTACAAAAAGCATTTAAGATCGCTTGATCGTACTGAGGCCACCCTCGTCTCGAATATTCACGTGTCTACAGAATAGGTACAAAAGTTGTGATCATTTGGTCCCATGGTCACCAGACAACATTGTAGTACATTGTCATGACAAACTAAAAGTTAAGTTCAAGCCGCCGTCAGGGCAAGATTGTACCTGTAGAGGTAGCCATCACTCCATCATCGTGAATATGGCGTGAAGATCTTCACTTACGTCGTTGGCACACTCGACTGCTTCAAGCCATCGATCTGAAGAGGAAAGCCCAACTTGCCCTGGATAGTCCCCGCGCTACAAATCCATGCAGTCAGACATATATATCTTCATAATTCATACACATTTACGGAAGAGAATCTACATACCGGACAAACACGTTCGTATTCGTCAAATCTAGGACACCTTCCGGGATAATAACAAGGGTCGCCATCGCACCTTGAGTGAGAGTGACATTATTGAAGGTGCCCGAATTCGCTGTGCCGAGGGGTGGAATGACAAAGGGAGTGGACAAAAGGGTGGAGAAGGTATGATCGAATGTGGCAAAAACAGTGCCGTTGAGCCCTGCAGAGCTGACCACGCGATCGATGGTTAACTCGAAGGGAAGCGGGTTTTTCGCTGTGAAAATTAAGCATCGTTTCAAGATATATCGTAATAACGGACCATCAAAATTGACTCTTTTTGAGGGGCGTGTTATCTTGAAGAGTCTCGACATTGCGAAAATAGCTGAACTCACGAGACTTGATTATCAAGCAAACTCTCGAGCTGAGTGAAATATTCATTAGGACTTGTTTCCAGCCTAGGTGTACACAGGGTAGCGAAAAACGACATACAGTGATAGTAACGTCGATATCTTGGACGATGCCGATCCCAAGCAAGTTGATGATTTCGCCAGTCGTTAGGCCGCCGATCGTTTCGGACTCAGTAGGGGCAGCCGCAACGAAGAGGAACGGCAGAGACACGACTGACGCGAAGAGGATTCCAAAGCGCATTGTCAGGTTGTAGAGTCGTAATTCGAGGCTTTCTCAAGAAATCCACTTAACGTGTCCAATGACCCATTTTATAGAGAAAACCTTTCATGTGAGTTCATCCAAGATCATGGGAGTCCAAGTGACCAGTTGGGCTCTGAAGATTGAGACGCCATGCGGTGACAATGGGCGCACGCGAAGAAGAGCTTGGAGATGGCACAAACTCTCACTGAGCGTTTAGAACTTCGTATTCAGATCCTAGGCACTCGCTACACATATCCCGACTGCACTCCCGAAAGACAAAAGCTGTTCCAACACTTCACAAGAGACCTCTTACCTGTTCGCGATTGCTGCATGTGATGATTGTACCTCAGATGTCGAAGTACTTGATGTGAGCCGTTTTCACATGTTTCAGTAGTGAACTGATGTCTCAACTTCGAAGTTTCACAGCCGCTACGATTTCAAAGTGCGATTGTTACGAAAGTGAAGGGGAAAAATGGCTAAAATCGGCAGCAAAGACAACTCTGAATATAAAGAAGAGGTATAGATCATCCCAGCAACTGTTGAATACTGATTATTTTGCCACTGGCTTGAACTCAAAAATGACAATCTTTTGTCCTGCAATTTGAGGATGCCACGCCTGGTTGAAACATATCTTCGGTATTTTGAGTGACATGGAACACGCGAATCCGCATCAAGTCCTGCATTCAGGAGATGAGAAATCAAGTTGAAACATATGATAGTTTTGCGGAGCTGCGGATGGATGGGCGACCGGCAGACCTGATCCCGCTCGTTCTGTGTAGCGATGTGCCTGGCCTGGCTTCAGGCCGTCAGCCAAGCCGGGCCTGTTTGAGTCAGGCCAAGCCAAGTCAAAGGGGACGGCCCCATACTACATGCCTAATTAGGCGGGATATGTGGGAACCACAGGTGGTAATAATTCAACATGTATTGCTGTTGCTCTTAGACTGGCTAACCCATGTGGAGTAGAGTCAAGTCCAAATTTCAGAGTTTATTGTTACCTTGCGTACATACCCTTTTTGTGTATATGACAAAGAGAAAGCCCCGAGCATCGGTTTCATCGAACCTTCTTTTGTTTTGCTTCCAACCTTTTCTCGTCTCGTCTTCATTACCCTTCGGCAGCACACAAGCTTCTTCGTTGACTGCTAGCCTGAGTATCAATTGAGCCGTGCAGATTAGAATCATCTTCCATCACGGGGCAATCTTCCCATGTTGTCTTGGGACCCAGAGACTTGGTCTATTGTTCTGGGACCTACAGATCTTACATTGTGTCAAAGGACAAAAGTGGGCATTGCATTTAATAAGACACTAAATTTGCTTGGAAGCCAACATTTCAAAGGTCCGCTAATCGCCCTCTGAAGCTCATCTGTCAAGGTTTCAAAACACAGTAAGTATATCACGCCAGTCCTTGCGAAGCTTTTGACAAGAGATAAGGTAGATGCTATCGATGCACGCTACTTCTTATAGTCTAGACTTGGCCAAAACCTCGAAACTTGTGCTCTCGGCAGCAGTTGTAAGCCACCATCTGGTGTTTTCCTATTCCTCTCTCTCGAGGAATCCCCCTTCCCAGTCCATCACGTCAACGACAAGCCAGGGAACTCATCTGGAAGATCACGAAACTACACTCCCTTCTAATGAGGT
Source organism: Termitomyces sp. 'cryptogamus' (assembly GCA_020091625.1). Lineage (NCBI taxonomy): Eukaryota > Fungi > Basidiomycota > Agaricomycetes > Agaricales > Lyophyllaceae > Termitomyces > Termitomyces sp. 'cryptogamus'. Next base: position 7,088,362 of record JAGYZC010000001.1, read on the forward strand.
ACCTTATAACGCTGGAGATGCTGTTCTCATCGCAATACCAGAGGACCTAGGACTCCTCTGAATTATATTCTTACCAGATCCGCCAAACTATCCCCTCGCAGGAAATAACCACATTATACTCTGCAGGTCGTTCAATGTCGCTATACGGTGACTTTTGACAGCATCGCACGACGAAATAGCGAGATACTCCAAAATTTCCGTCGCTGGAGTATCACAAGCATGGCGCCCTTTCTTATCGAAGTGGTCATGGACAACTCCGATGAAAGTTCGAGTTACTATACAGAGTGGCCGACTGGAAATTTGGACCTATTGACCCATCGGTTGAATTCCTCGTGGAGGGCCCTTGGTGGTGGTCGACTCTTGCAGCAGTATCCCGGGCCTGTCTCTACTTTCTCTCTTTTAAAATTCTCTTCAATCTGTCACTGTTCCTTTGAGGGAATACTAGTACTAACCATATTGGGTCTGAGGCAGACGCGTCTTGCTTTCGGTTGTTGATGCCATTCACCGGCAAGAGCTGTTTTTCACTACTAGATGGAATCCTCTCGTCACTCGCAAGCTTGAGAGGCTTCCAAGCAGAATAAATAATAGAGAAGTGAAATGAAACGAGTGCTAGTGTAAATCGAAGGGCAACTGCACAATCTCGAGGACAGTCTGGACTTGGAGCTTGTTCAAGATCTTAAGTTGGACAAAATTGTAGGACACTGCAAGCATTGCGCTATTGCAATCAGGGGATAGAGCTTGCCTGGGCAACATAAGAGATGCGGAGTTTGGGAATGCCGAGGAACGAGCGAGTGGTTAAGTTCCCGTTGGTTAGCACGATCGGAGGGTTGACGGCAGCAAAGGTGAAGACGGGAGGTCAACGAGGACGGGAATTGACGAGCTGGGGACGGTTGGAGGTCGACGTGGATGGAAATTGACGAGCTGGAGACGTTCAAAGGCAATTTCAAGCAGGGACATTACAACGTACGATTGGCTTCTCCAATGCGCAAGACCTATCTTGTTTACATGATGTGGTTTAACAACCAACCTTAATGCAGCTGTTGGGCCCAAGCGTGAGAATGCATTGCCTCACCAATTAGTGATGGAGGTGTTTTAACGCTCTCCTTCCCACTTCAACTCAAGTCCTCATATCATTATCATCGACCGAGACTACAATGGCAAATGCCAATACTGACAAGATTCAGCGTGGGTTGAGGCTTCTAGCCTTAGGTATGTTTGTTTCTCAGTAAAGCATGGTTTCTGACAGTGGTATTGGATTGGTCTGTTAGATGATGGTGGTATCCGTGGAATGTCTGAGCTTGTTATTCTTGAGGAAATCATGTATCAACTCAAGCACTTGGAGCAGGCTGCATCTATGCCCAAGCCCTGTGACTATTTTGATATAATTAGTGGTGTTGGAACAGGCGGGTATGTGTTTCATTCAGGCTGTCATGCATCCAATCAGGCACTTACGTAGAACAGTATCATTGCATTGATGCTCGGACGACTTCGTATGCCTATTAGCTTGGCTATACAGAAGTATGTTGACTTCAGCAAGAAAGTCTACTCCGACATCAAGATATTCAGTATGGGATCAGAGAAGTTCAAGGCTTCCACCTTTGTCTCTGCAATGGAAGATATCTTGAAGTCTGCTGATTTTCCAGCAGATGTCTTGATGCAAGAGGAGGATCCTGCATGCAAGAGGTATGTGGTAATTTTGATGGTACTATGTCCATGCTGATATAGAACTCTTCAAGTTTTGTAACAGCTCTTCCCTCTTCTAATATGACTCCACGCCATTTTAGGTCATATAAGGTAAGGGCAAATCAAGGATATAATTGCACTGTGGTGGAAGCTGCTCGTGCCACCACTGCTACTCCTCATTTCTTCAAAGCTGTGTCCATTGGTTCTAGAGGGCTTGATGAGGCATTTATTGGTGCCGATCTTGGGTACAACAATCCCATTAGCTTTGTTCTCGAAGAGGCAGAATTGTTGTTTGGCACCTCGCAACCAGTTGCCTGCATTGTGAGCATAGGAGCAGGACATCCTGGCCATATTTCATGGAAGCCCACCAAGTTATTCACCTCAAAATTCATGAAGATTTTATTGAATATATCTACTAGCTGTGAAGCTTCTGTTGAAAGCTTTGTCAGGCAATATAAGAACTTGCCTGGCATCTTCTATAGGCTTAATGTGGATCAGGGACTTCAGAAGATGGCTTTGGATGACTGGAACAGGCTGACAGAGATTAAAACACATTCTGTGACTTATCTGCATAAGGTAGAGATTATGCAGAGAGTGGAATCCATTGTGAAAACTTTGCAAAATAGTCCTCAGAAAATCACTCTTAGTGTGCTCAGTATGTATCTTCTTTGCTTGAGATCACATTGTTGCTTACACTCATTAGCTGGGCCTATACTACCAAGTGATACTAAACCAGAGATATCTATACAAAGGCTCCTTTCTGTTGTCCCTGCTTCAGCTTCCTTGATTACAAGCAGAGAAGACATATTACCTAAGATGAAACTTGCTCTTAAGATTGATCAGAACACTGAAGATTTGTGGCTATCACTCAATGTAAATCATTAACAAAGACTTTAGATGTGCTGAACTGACTTATGCTCTAGCAAATGCAACTGATCAACTGGCCCCATTCTGAGAGAGCAGTGTATGATGCTAATCCTGATAATGTGCAAACATTATCTCGTGGACTTTGCACACCAAACACACGTGTTGCAATTCTTGAACAGATTCGTATTTGGGCCCAAGACTCATCATCCAATAGTCCACAGGTATTTTGGCTGACTGGCCATGCTGGATCAGGAAAGTCCACTATTGCGTATACTATAGCCCATGACTTTGATGAGGGCAAGGGTGTGTTGAATATATTGCAGGCCAGCTTCTTTTGCTCTCAACAGTTTGAAGATACAAAACATCAAAAATATATTATTCCCACTCTTGTTTATCAGCTTGCTTATCATTCACAAAATTTTGCAAAGTCTCTGCTGGCAGCAGATAGGAGCTCTGTCAACAAAAAGTTGGCAAAACAGATGGAAGGCCTCTTAGTAGGCCCTTGGGAAAAATCCCTCAAAAATTGCTCTTTAGAGCTACCACCATATCTTATAATTATTGATGCTTTGGATGAAATTGAGGGGAGGGCAGGATTAGAATTTCTCCAAGAGCTGCTTCTAACTATCAAGAATGGACATTTGCAAGGGCTTAAGTTTCTTGTCACAAGCCGACCAGATCCTTTACTTGTTCAGTTATGCAACACCTTTCCACCTGACTCAGTTTGTCATCTTCAAGATGTAGCTAAGGAGCAGGCTGATGCTGACATCATGACATACTTGCATGATGCCCTCCCAGTATTTCAGAATAAGCCTGAACTCAAAGAGCTTGGAATAAAGGCAAATGGTCTGTTTATATATGCTTCAACAGCTGTGAGGTATATATCATCAGGAACCTCAGGAGAGCAACATGATCTGATGAGACAGCTGCTTGATGCTACAACCAATAAAAAATTGTCAGAATTGCCAGATTTTCCTGATCCAACAACATTAATTGATAATTTGTATCATCAAATACTGTCTCAAGCATTTGTTCAAGTTCAAAAGGATCATCTTCAGGCTCGTATAAAAATCCTACATACAATTCTTTGTACAGAAGAGCGTATATCCACTTCTGTTGCTGCAGGACTCTGTAATACTCTAAATGTAAAGGATATGGAGGAGCGAGCTGATGATCTTGTTAAGAAGCTCCATTCTGTTTTATATACCAAAGATAATAAGATCTTTTGGTATCATGCTTCTTTTCCAGACTTCATATTTGCTCAGGGACGATCATCTAAAATCTGTGTAACACATTTCAACAATTCTTCAAGTTACATAGACATATCTTGTGATGCAGCCTCTTATCATGCTCTACTTGCCCATTCATGCTTTGATATTATGCAAAGGGACCTCCAGTTCAATATCTGCAATTTACCTTCATCATTTTTTGAGGATTCACAGGTGCCCAATCTTCAGACTTGTATCAAGGAAAAAATATCAGGTGTTCTTCAATATACATGTCAACACTGGGCACAACACATAATGAAAGCCATACCTAGAGAGCACAGAAATATTATGCACAAATTAGAAAGTTTCCTTGAAATTCATGTGCTGTTTTGGATAGAGGTTATGAATCTACTTCAATTATCAAAACAGTGTCATATCATGCTTCAACAAGTTTCCAAATGTATTATGAAGGCAAGATAGCTCTAATTTTGACCTATTCAATAAGATTGATGATATGATAGGAACAGAATGACAATCATTTATATCTCATGCAAAACATCAATGAGACAGCAAATTTTGCTGCCAATTTTACATCAAGTCCAGCAGCCTTGTCCACACCACATTTATACCTTTCAGCATTAGCAACATGGTCAAGTGATAGCAACTTGACACAAAGATGGAAAAAGCAATTTTCCTTCATTCCATCTTTAATGGGTGAAAGAAGACTGACAATGTTCAAAGTGAGCATACTGCAGAAAACCCCAGTTAAATGTTTTTCATTCTCACTAGATGGGAAATTCATTGTTTCTGGTTCAGATGACAGCTCTGTAAGGGTCTGGGATGCTTCCAGTGGTGTGCAGCTGCAGGAGTTAAATGGTCACACTGACTTGGTCACATCTGTTGCATTCTCACCCAATGGGAAGCCCATTGTCTCTAGCTCATATGATAAATCTGTGAGGGTCTGGGATGCTTTCAGTGGTGCACAGCTGCAGGAGTTAATTGGCCATACTGATGAGGTCACATCTGTTGCATTTTCACCAGATGGCAAGTCCATTGTTTCTGGCTCAAATGATAATACTGTGAGAGTGTGGAATGCCACCAGTGGTGCACAGCTGCAGGAGTTGAATGGCCACACTCACTGGGTCACATCTGTTGCATTCTCATCAGATGGGAAGTCCATTGTTTCTGGCTCATTTGATGAATCTATAAGAGTGTGGAATGCCTTCAATGGTGCAAAGCTGCAGGAGTTAAATGGCTATACTGGCTCTGTTATATCTGTTGCATTCTCACTGGATGGGAAGTTCATTGTTTCTGGATCTGATGACAACTCTGTGAGGGTCTGGGATGCTTCCAGTGGTACACAGCTGCAGAAGTTAAATGGCCATACTAACTTGGTCACATCTGTTGCATTCTCACCAGATGGAAAGTCAATTGTCTCTGGATCATATGACAAATCTGTGAGGGTGTGGGATGCCTCTAGTGGTGCACAGCTGCAGGAGTTAAATGGCCATACTGACAGGGTCACATCTATTTCATTCTCACCAGATGGGAAGTCCATTGTCTCTGGCTCAGATGACAGATTTATGAGGGTGCAAGAAGTCTCCAGGGGTGCACAGCTGCAGGAGTTAATTGGCCACACTCACAGGGTCACATCTGTTGAATTCTCACCAGATGAGAAATCCATTGTCTCTAGCTCATATGACAGATCTATGAGGGTGCAAGGAATCTCCAGTGGTGCACAGCTGCCAGAGTTAAATGGCCATACTCACTGGGTTACATCTGTTGGATTTTCACCAGATGGGAAGTCCATTGTCTCTGGCTCATATGATAAATCTGTGAGGGTCTGGGATGCTTCCAGTGGTGCACTACTGCAGGAGTTAAATGGCCACGCTCACTGGGTCACATCAGTTGCATTCTCACCAGATGGGAAGTTCATTGTCTCTGGCTCATTTGACAAATCTGTGAGGGTCTGGGATGCCTTCAGTGGTGCACAGCTGCAGGATTTAAATGACCATACTGGCTATGTCAAATCTGTTGCATTTTCACCAGATGGGAAGTTCATTATCTCTGGATCACATGACAGATCTGTGAGGGTGTGGGATGCTTTCAGTGGTTCACAGCTACAGAAGTTAAATGGCCACACTCATTGGGTCAGATCTGTTGCATTCTCACCAGATGGAAAGTTTATTGTCTCTGGCTCAGATGATAAATCTGTGAGGGTGTGGAATGTTTCTAGTAGTGCACAACTCCAGAAGTTAAATGGCCACACTGACACAGTCATATCTGTTGCATTCTCACCAGATGGGAAGTTTATTGTCTCTGGCTCATATGACAAATCTGTGAGGGTGTGGGATGCCTCTAATGGTGCACAGCTGCAGAAATTGGATGGCCATACTCACAGGATCACATCTGTTGCATTTTCACCAGATGGGAAGTCCATTGTCTCTGGCTCATATGACAAATCTGTGAGGGTCTGGGATGCTTTAAGTGTACCCATGGAAGAGTCCAATGACTGGACTCACAGAGCCACATCTATTTCATTTTCACCAGATGGGAAGTCCATTGCCTCTAGCTCACACAATCACACTTTGAAAGCCTGGAATACTCAATATGCTATGTGGAAGTGCACAGATAGTGGCTGGATTACATTGGCCCCTACTACACATCATTTAATGTGGGTTCCTGATTATGCTCATAATGCATTATATCACCCACTCAATACTCTCATTATTTCATCTCACCCTTCTTATCATATGAATTTTTCATTATGCAAATTTGGTGAGAATTGGGCACAATGTCATGTTTGATCTATAATCTGATATATATTATCTGATGTTTTCATCTGGACTTGTTTAGTAACTGAATAGACAAATCAATCACTGACTAGTATATCTTTCCTAGAGCAATTATATTGTTCTGTTACATGAATTTATCATGTTAATCTGAAAGCATTGTGAAAACTTTTACATGTGACATTGCACACAGATTGATTCTAATTGTGTCCAGCAAGATGGTTTGAAGTCTGAAATAATAAACAAAGGTTCAGCATCATAGCATGCTACTCTTGAGGGTGATTTTAAGAGCAACTTCATGAGGTCATGGCTCAATCACACAATTAGAAGAGAGAGATCCAAAGCTGATTCAGGCTCTACAAGAAATCCCAGAGTTCTAGCTACTCACCTGGCAGAGAGAGATCCAAAGGGAACAAGTCTAAAGTTTAGGCCTAAGCAATGACATGGCAAAGAAATCCTTCAATTGGTCTAATTATTACATGATTATTAGTTAGCAAGGGATTTTTATGTTTTGATTGGTTGATCTAAGTAGGATTTGAACTACCAACCTTGTGATTATAGATAGTAGAGTAAGACAAGGCTTATTTATACTACCATTACACTATGTTGTTATATATTCTAGGAAAGCAACTTTATTTATCAGGTAGCCTGGTCAGCATTCTCACATTGCCAATGTGTACCTTTTCAATTATACTGTAAGGGCAACCTCTGGAGGCTGTGGCTCAATCACACAACTGGCAGAAGGAGGTCCAAAGAGAACAAGTCTAAGGATTCCCAGTGCCAGTGTTTGGAAAATTTACTCTAGAGCTTCTGGAACAAACACTCAACAACAACCAAATCTAGACTCCAATCCAAAAACAGAAATCCATTGTAATTGGCCTAGATCTCCAGTCTCCCTGTCAAGAGATGTCCTATTCCCCCTCTGTCCTGTTCTCCCTCCTTATAGTTTTCCTTTATTCTCCTTTGCTTTCCCTATCTGCTGGTCCCAGTTCTAGCCCCCAGGCTGCACCAGTTCTCTGTCCATAATTCTGACAAGTGTTGCCCCTTCTACATGGCCTCTTAATAGAGACCTGAATTGTTTCCTGCATTCTAGGCCTACCACTCATTGTAGGCCTCCCATCTTTAAACCACAGGTACTTTCAACTAAGAGCTATCTTTTGGTCATATTTGTATGTGGTCACATGCTGGGAGTCCAGAGATCAAGGCCATTTATGATGGATTTCTGCCTTTTGATTAGACTCCAGATTTGGTTGTTTTTGGATGTTTCTTCCAGAAGCTCTAGAGTAAACTTTCCAAACACTAGCATTGGAGATCCTTATATTTGTTCTCTTTGGATCTCCCTCTGCCAGGTGAGTAGCTAGAACTCTAGAACTTCTTGTAGATACTGAATAGACTTTGGATCTCCTTCTGCCAGTTGTGTAATTGAGCCACAGTCTTCAGAGGTTGCCCTTATAGCAGAACAAGTCTCTAGATTTGGTCTGGGAGCCCCCTTTTTGATTGTCTGAGTTTCTACTTGGTTCCTCAAAAGGTCTCTCCCCCACCAGTGTCTTAGTGCCACCTGTGCTCCTCCAATGACCCAACCAACTCCTCCAGCACCTCCCCCTGAAGGCTCAAGCCCCCAGAATGATGCCTGGAGCCATTTGCTGTTCCTGGAGACACAGGTTCAACTTACTCAAGCCTCCCTTACCTCCCACACTGCTGAACTCACTGAGCTCCATCAAACCACTGAAGCAGTGTCCCTTTCTCTCTAGGCCCTCCTGAAATATCTCCCCCTCACTCCTACTCCTCTCCTTGGACCCCCAGCAGCTGCAGGAAGGCTCTCTTCTGAACCTAGCTTGGAGATTTCAGCACCCCACTCCAAACTTCCTCATCCTGTTCTCCCTGATGTATTTGATGGGAACTGTAGAGTTGGGGAATGTTTCCTTCAGTCTTGCATCACTTATATCCAGTTGAGTGATGAAGCCTTTGCCTCTGATGCCTTGAAAATTGCCTGGGTTCTCTCCTACATGAAGGCAGGCCAATGAGAGTTTTTCTGGCTGGATGGAGTTTGAGAAGGAGTTCCAAGCTGAGTTCTTTCCCCTTGACTCTGCCAAGACTGCAGCTCTTTCCCTTTGGGACCAAACTCAGTATGGTCAAGAGAAGTGGTCACTGATTGAGTACATCAACTCTTTCCATACCTTAGTCAAACAGGCTGGCTATCCAGATGGTCTGCAACTCTGCCTCACCTTCCATAATGGACTCCACCCCTCTCTCATGGATTGTATTGACAGTATGGCTGAGGGGCACCCAGATGATGAGCATGTCAATACCTGGTACAAGGTGGCATGTGAGCAGTGGCAGTTGATGGAACTGCAACATGAGCTGTAGCAGATGCAACCCTTGACATTTCTTTTCTCTCATGGTGGGTTCACTCCCAAGTCCCCCCTTCCATGCCTTCTCTAGCAGCCTCACAAATAGGTGCATTCTTCTCCTTCCATCTCATATTGCCCCCTTGTGCTCCCTACCCAAAGGAGTCCCAATGGATGTTGACACCTCCCAACAGCAATCCTCTACTCCCCTATTGTGTCAACACTGTAGTAAGGTGGGTCACTTTGCCCACTACTGTCCTTAAGGGCTAGAAGTCTGCTACCTGCCTGCATCAGAGCAAGAAGAGCTGCTTGTCCAACTTTTAGCAGCATGGGATGCAACAGGAACCCCCTCTCCTGATGCACCTATAGCTGTCCACTCTAATGAGGCAGCCAGTGTATTGGAGGAGGTTCCCACAGAGTTGGAGGAGGATTTTTAAAAAAGCAATGGATGAACTGTACACCACCATTGCCTAGTGCTAATCTTTTTGCTCCCCTGTCCATAGAATTAAATATATCTGTTGCTGCTTTTGATACTATGCCTGAAATGATAAGTCCCTCCTCAGAGTACAAACCCCCTCCCCAGCTAAAGTCTCTGCTAGAAACACACCTCCTAAACTAGGCCTCTGGATTCCTGCATGGGAACACCATCTCCCCCATTGTTACATTGTTGCTTCCACTCTTTCTACCAACTCTCTGAAGCTACAAGTGGAATTGAGACAATGGACACCCAGCAGATCCAAAGTGTGGTTGCCCTGCTTGACAGTGGTGCAATGGGCCTCTTCCTCAACACAGACTATGTGCAACAACATTGTCTCACCACTTGCCCCCTATCTTGTTCTATCTCTGTGTACAATGTTGATGGCATGCTCAATAAAGCCAGCTCTATTTGCTCTATGGTGGACCTGGTCCTTCATTACAAAGACAACTCCAAGTGAGCTGCTTTTGCCATCACTAGTCTGGGGAAACAAGACATGAACTTAGGGCTCACCTAGTTATGTGAACACAACCCTAAGATTGACTGGGCTAAGGGTGAGGTAACAATGAGCCACTGCCCTCATTGTTGCATGACTTGTGCTGAAGAAGCCCATAAGGAGCATAAAGCAAAGGTTTGTGAGCATGCTGCCATGTGTGCCTGTTGTGCAGGGCATCTCCCTTATGCTGATCTCAACCTCCTGAATCCTCTCACTTTGGCATTCCCTCCTAGAGAGGCCCTCTACAAGGATGTCTGAGGTGTTGGGTATGAACCTTAAAAGGAAGATGAAGGCAAAGGAGAATCCACCAGTGCTCTAGACCCAGAGTCTCCAGATGAAACCATTGAGGTAGGTGATAGGATCTATGCTACAACCCTCTACCCCCCTCCTACAGTGGCAGAGATTCAGGCCAGTCAGACCACTTCTCAATGTCTGGCCAAGGCATTTGCAGCAAACTCCCAGCCCAAGCCTTTTTGTAGCATGGTTCCTAATCACCTCCACAATTTTGAGAACATATTCTCCAAGGCATCCCTTGATTCACTCCCAGAGCATAAGCAATGGGATCATGCAATTGAGCAGATGCAGAACCCTCCAGCTGCAAAGTCTATCCTCTTGCACCCTGTGAGCAGGATGAGCTGGACACATTCCTACAGGAGACTCTTAGCTCTGGATGGATACAACCCTCTAAGTCCCCAATGGCCTCCCCAGTCTTTTTTATTAAGAAGAAGGATGGGTCTCATCATCTAGTTCAAGACTATTAAGTCTTGAATGTGATGATAGTGAAGGATTGCTATCCTTTGCCACTCATCTCAGAACTTTTCAACAACCTTTGAGGTGCACACTACTTCACCAAGTTGGATGTCTGTTGGGGCTACAACAATGTGTGCATCAAAGAGGGAGATGAGTAGAAGGCAGCATTCCAAACCAATTGTGGACTCTTTGAACCTCTAATGATGTTCTTTGGCCTCACAAACAACCCAGCCACTTTCCAGACTATGATGAATGACATCTTCTATAACCTGATTGCAGAAGGTGTTGTTTGTATGTATTTTGATGATATCCTCATCTACACTAAAACCTTGGAGGAGCATTGCTGGGTCATGCACATTGTCTTGGAATGCCTCCACCAACACCAGCTCTATTGAAAGCTTGAGAAATGTGAATTTGAGCAGACTAAGGTGGAGTACCTAGGATTGATCATCTCACATGGAATGGATGAGATGGACCCCATTAAAGTGGCAGGTGTAGCAGAGTGGCCTGAGTCAAGGAACAAGAAGGAAGTACAGGCCTTTCTTGGGTTTGTCAACTTCTACCAGAGGTTCATACAGGATTTCCCCCACCATGCATGTCCCATCTTTGACCTCACAGACAAGGATGCAGCATGGCAATGGGAGCCCTCATAGCAAGCTGCCTTCAACACCCTCAAACAAGCTGTTACCTCAAAACCTGCCCTCCTATTTTCAGATGATGACTCTCCCTTCTATGTTGAAGCAGATAGCTTAGACATTGCCATGGGAGCAGTCCTCTCCCAGCAGTCTAAGGAGGATGGCAAGTGGTATCCAGTAGCCTTCTACTCCAAAAGCCTTAATGCAGTAGAATGGAACTATGAGATCCATGACCATGAGATGCTTGCCATTATTTGGTCCTTTGAAGAGTGGTGGCATTTCCTTGAGGGTGCATGGCATGAGTCTAAAGTCTGGATGGACTACAAGAACCTTGACTACTTCTATACAGCTAAGAAGCTGAATTAATGCCAAGCTTGATGGTCCCTGTATCCAGCCAACTTTGACTTCTCACTGCATCACATACCTGGATGGAGCATGGGCAAAGCAGATGCATTGTCCAGGCAGGCTGACCATGGCATGGGGGCAGGGAATAATAACAACATTCTCCTCCTCAAGCCTGAGCTCTTTGCTATCCATGCTTTAGAAAGGATTGTGGCCAAGGGGACAAGACAAACATCCTCAGAGACATCCAAAGAGGGAACTGGGAGGATGTGCAAGAGAATGCTGTTGCCCAGGCTGCACTGGCCCTACAAGCTCAACAAGCAAGCAGAGTTAAGTCAGCACATGTGGATGAGTGAGGTCTTCAGAATAGACTTCTGACCTTCTGAGGATGCATCTACATGCCTAACCTTCCAGAATTTTGCTGACACATTGTAGAGCAACATCACAACTCTTGAGTGGCCAGACATCCTGGAAGGTGGAAGACATTGGAGCTAGTATCTCAGGATTACTAGTGGCCTCAAATCTCCCAATATGTAGGCATATACACTAGCACCTGTGATCTCTGCCTCTGCACCAAGCCTTGCCACCAGACACCCATGGGACAGCTCCACCCTCTCCCTATTTCAGCTGCTTGCTGGAGTGTTGCATCAACGATTTCATTGTGGAGCTCTTAGATGCTTATGGGTATGATATTGTAATGGTAGTGGTGGACCTCTATAGCAAATGGGCCCACTTCATCCCTACCCACACCACATGCTCTGCCTTAGGAGCAGCTAGCCTGTATTGCAAGAATGTCTGGAAGCTCTATGGTCTGTCAGATGGGTATGTCTTTGACTGAGGCCCCCAGTTTGTGGCAGAGTTCACTCAGGAACTGTACTGCCTGCTGGAAGTGAAGCTCCAGACCACCACAGCCTATCACCCTCAGTCAGATGGGCAGACAGAACATGTTAACCAGAAACTGGAACAGTATCTCCACCTGTTTTGTAATGAGAAGCAGGATGACTGGGATGAGCTGCTGCCAGATGCTGAATTCCAATACAGCAACCATGTTCACTATTCCATGCAGATGACTCCATTCTTCCTGGACACTAGCAGGCACCCCCACATGGGATTTGAACATCAGGCATGCCCCTCTGAGAATGACTCTGTCAACAAGTATGTGGACTGGATGAAGAAGGCACAGGAGGGGGAAAAGCTGCATTGGTGAAGGCCAAGGAGGACATGGCATGGTACTATGATTGCTGTCAGACACCAGCCCTAGTTTACAGGCCTGGAGACTGTGTGTACTTGGATAGACTAGACATTAAGACAACAAGTCCATTCCAAAAGCTGTCAAATTGTCATCTTGGCCCCTTCATAGTGGAGAAGAAGGTAGAGCCTGACATACTGACTTAAACTCCTGGCAGGCCTATGCCAATTGCACCCAGTCTTTAACATTATCAAGCTATTTCTAGCCAGCCCCAGAGGATACAATCCCAGGCTGCTGCCCTAAGCCACTCCCACTACCAGTCCTGGTCAATGATGAGGAGGAATATGAAGTGGAGGAAATCTTGGATAGCAGGCTATTCTGAGGGAAGCTGCAGTTCAAGGTGAAATGGAAGGGATATGGCATTGAGGACATCTCTTGAGAACCACAGGCTAATGTACATGCACCAGCCCTGATCTGGAACTTCTACCATAGGCATCCCAATGCCCCAAAAGCCATCCAAGGCATCTACCCAGTTTCAGCAGCTGACCAGGCAATTGAGGACTTCTTCTACCCAGTACATTAAGACACCACACACTAGAGGGGGAGTGATGTCAGGGGATGTTCCATTTCCCCTCTGCCCTTTCCTTCCTCCTTATGGTTTTCCTTTATTCTCCTTTGCTTTCTCTATCTGCTGGTCCCAGTTCTAGCCCTCAGGCTGCACCAGCTCTCTGTCCATAATCCTGGCAAGTGTTGCCCCTTCCACATGGCCTCTTACCAGACCTCTGGATTGTTTTCTGCATTCCAGGCCTATCACTCATTCCTACAAATATAACCAAAAAATAGCTTCTGGTTGAAAGTACTTGTAACTTGAAGATAGGTCAACAATGAACAGCAGGCTCAGAATAAAGGAAGCAATCAGAGGGTCTGGTAAGAGGCAGTGTGGAAGGGGCAACACTTGTCTGAATTATGGACAGGAACCAGTACAGCACAAGGGCTGAAACCAGGACCAATAGATAAGGAAAGAGAAGGAGAATGAAGGGAAAACATAAAGAGGGAGAAGGGATGCATAGTAGTGGTGCAGCCTGATTGGCTGCACATGGTTTTCACCACTTAGCCTGCACATAGCAGTTGATTTTATCCTGCAATTGCTGCTGAAGTGACTTAGGACACCTCAGCATGAAGTATGAGTACTGTTTGGTCTCATCAATGAGAGTTATCTCATGATTTACTTCTTGCCAAGGAGGAAGTTCCTCCTTTGTTCCATTGACAATGTCTTGCAACTCATCATACCACTGCTGTCAAAGGCATGGAATATTGCCTTTTGTTAGCTTGGAAGGTTGTGCCTTCTCCTCAACTACTGCTGGCAAGCAGAAATGCTCTTCCTTGTTTGATTTCACTGGTGGTATAGGCTTTGCATACTTATTATGCAAGGCCATCAGACAAATCTCTGTTTTGTCTGGTATGTTCAGCTGGGCAGAACTATGGGCTGTCCTGCCTCTTGCTTCTCTCTATGAGTATTCAAACTTGCTAGGCTCAGATATTTAATCCTTCATAGCCATTTTTGTCCTCAGGGGTCAATCTTCTTGCCCCTCCCTGTTGTGTCAAGTCAGCTATGACCTGATTCCACTCTTGTGGCATGTGTGTATTGTACACCCATTCAAGGGTAGGCTTTGGGATTGGTCTGTTCCAAATCTTCCTTTCCCTTGCCTTCAAAGGGTCAACTTGATCCTTCTGGCATACTCTCCCCCCCTCTTGAAGAGTACTCCTTTGAAACTCTTCTTTGGGTGCCAACAGGGATGGGTGGTCATTGAGTAGACTCTCAGTTGCCTAAACTTCATCCTCATCCACTACCTCCTCCATGGTGGGCTGCTTGAGTCCACCAGAGAGTCAAGGCTGCTTGTCATGCCACTTCTCCACTGTGCAGAAACATCATGCACAGCTGTTGGCATCCTCCAGTTCTAATTTATGAGCTGTAGTTGCCTTTCCATCAATGACCACCTGATCATTTGCAAAATCAAGGAGAACCTTATGGGTTCTCATGAATGGTGTTCCTACAATCATGTCATAGCAATTAAAATCTGCAATGTCTACATAAACATTGTGAATCTTGCTAGGGACCTTCATGGTAACCCTAGCACCATAGTTCACTATGGAACAACTTTCAATCATTTCCAGCTGCAGGGTAATGGGGGTGGCCAATGGTGCCACCCATATCCCAGCCACATGCACAAATGATGGGGTGATTCTGGAGGTGGTACTCCCTGAATCCCACAGCAACCATGCTTGGTGGCCATTCACTTCTACCCAAGTGACAAGACATTCTTTGTCTCATGCTGGCAGCACTGGATGTTCCATGGCATCCTTGGACACCATAAGCCACACTTTTTGCATGCAAACCTTGTTGCTAGGTTCCTTTTCCCTATGCTTGCCAATAGGAGCCTCTGTAAGGGCAAATAGTCCCTCACTCTCACTACTATGAGTATAGTACTTGTTGTTGTATATTTCCATATCAATGTACTCTTCACTATGCTCCTGAGTCCCACCAGACTCAAATGTATTGTTGGCATCAGCTTTAGCAGGCTCTTCCTCCTGCTCATCATTGGCTTCCCCCACATCTGATGGAGCAGCTGTATGAGCTGCTTGCACAAATACCTGGGGAGCTGGTTTAGACAGCTCCCTGCATTCACCTGCAAAGTGCCCAGCCTTCCCACACTTATAGCAGGTTGCAGACTGCCCAGCATCCTTGCTGGATTGGCCTGATATGCTATGGTTACTATGTTTTTCCCTACAGCAAGATGTTTTCTTGCTGCCTGCACTGGCTCTTGGTAGTCAGGGCCTTGAGGCCACACATATAGCTGGCCTCTTCACTGACCACACTGGCTGTAACCAAACATGGTGTCTAGTCACCTCTGTCCACTTGGCTAATACAGTCCCAATTGCTGGGGACTGCACTGCTGCTAATGACAGCTGCCATTCTAACTGACTTTGCTTGCTGTGCTCTAAGTAGTGTGCAGCAGTTTTAATGCTGCTCTCATAGGCCTTGGCCTCTGAGACAAACTCCTTAACTGTATTTACTTTGGGAACCAGTCCACCATTGCATATTAATGCCTTAATGCCATGAGCATGTCAGAGGGTATTCACTTCAAGAACCGCTCACAAATGGTAAATTTGTTAGGGAATATGGCCATGTTTTGAGCATGGTTGAGCAAGGCATCATAGAAGCCTTGCACTCCTTCTTCAACTGTATACACCATGTTGCAGAATGTGTCATGTGCATCTTGCATTGTCAAAGGCTGTACAAACTGGTCATACAGTCCGAGGATCACCTGTGTGTCTCTGGAAGTCTGCAGGGCTCTGACCAGTCCCAGCATTTCCTTCTCTGAGAGGAGAGCAAGAATAATGCTCTTCCTTCTTAATTGGCCTGGTTTGTTCCAGTGAAATGTACCCTTCAGGCCATACATCATAGGCAATATTCTCTTGGAACACCACCCCTTGATCATCCATGTAGGGCTGTCCAAAGTCCTCCATGTCCCTGTTGTGAAATTGCTGTAAAGCAATTTGATCTTCCAAAGTCAGCACTCTCCATATAGACCCACCAGGTCTATGTTGCACCACTGGTTGCTCTACTGTAATCACCAACCCTGCATCAGTGGATGCTAAGTCTTGTGCTACAATTGTACCCAATGTGGCCTGTTGTTGATGGTCCACAGCAGCCTGTCTAGCCATGTAATCACACAGCATCTTGCCAGGCTGTTGTGGTGCTTGCAACAGAGTCAATGCTTCATTGACTGGAGACAGTGGGGGCACATAAGCCCCCCCAATATACAGGGATGGCTGCAGACAATGTCTGCAATCCCCACAGCTTCTTGCGCTGGAAGTAATCTGTTACCTTCTGTGCTAAGAACAGCATGTAAATATCCATATATTTCACTGGATCTGTTGGAATGATATTGTCTCCCAACAATCTCTGAATCACCATGTGTTTAGCTACTCTTGCAGCTAAACATTGCTAAGTTGAGGTCTTAGAGACCTCAACATGGTTCTGCCAGAACACCATCACCCTTCTATGAAGAATGTCATCTGGATAAGCCTCACCATCCATATCAGAAGTGTCTCCAACATCCTCTGGTATCATCTCAATGAACACAGCTGGGGCTGCCAATTGCATACCCAGCACTGGCCCAGCTCGTGATCTTACAAACCCATGAACCCTGTATAAGGAGTCTTCTCCACTCCTCAGCAGTGTTCCCACCATGGAGGAGTTGATTGGACTTCCTGTGGCAACTGGGAAGGATTGGAGTCCCTCCAGCCTCAGTGCTGTGGGTACATACAAAGGGGTTTTCCCCTTGTCTGCTGATGCCACTGCACCTCCTGGCTCTGCTGTCAGGTACAGTCAAGTAGAGGGCCCTTGAGAGCCCTCTGCTGGGACACCCTCCTGACCACCTGCAGGTGGTCATATTGGAGTGACTGCTGGCAGTCCTTCTGGCATCACAGCACTCTCCCTGCCCTTGTCATGGTGTGATGTGGCAAATTCCAATGTCCCATGTGGAGCACTCTTCAATGCTCCATTGAACTCTGTCTCAGACCTAGGCCCAAGCACTTGACCTTCCATGGTCACCACTGTGTCAGGTTCCACTGACCACGGGGGCTCAGCTACACTGGGCAAGTCCTTACTAGGCAAACGTGATTCCCTGCACTGACAACTAGGCACTTGGAGGTGTTCCAAGCACTGGGGGCTTGTGAGGATAGCTGGGGGAAATTGATCTGAGCAAGTCCGGGGAGGTCCAGAGGAGTAGAGGACAAGTTGCAGAGAAGGGGAATGGGCTTGGCGGGGTTCAGGCATAAGTCCATGTGTGAGTATTGTGGGTGTGGAGGAGGCGGAGGCTATGTGGATGACAGGAGTGGAGCTGGTGTTCTGATGGGGGATCAACAGGGATTGATGGGGTTCAGAGCCAAGTGTATAGCAGGGTCCAGGGTTGGTAACAAGTGTCGGAGGTTTGTAATCGTAACTGCAGAGTTCGTGAGGACGTTAGGGTTGAGAGAGCTCAAACACAATAGACAGAATCAGACAAGATGAGACAGGGTCAAATGAAATGAGACAAAGACAAGATGAGAATGAGGATAGATTCAGTTGGGGACACGGAACAATAACAAAAAGATAATGGAATAGAGACGAGATAAGACCGGGAGACTGAGAATAAGGAAAACGAGACACGGGACACAAAACACGAGAAGAAACAATCAGAAACGCATCAGAAAGGTAGGTAGATAGATAATCTCAAGACTGGAGTCTGAGGAGCTACTCTATGTCTTATATACTGACTACTGACTGACTACTGAAGGTCTCCAGGGATGTTGGCTGTGGTGGCAGGGCTTGGCGGAGTTGACAGGTGTCGGTTACAACCAGAGGGTGGGCCGTGTTGATATGTTGATGGGATCAATTGTGATGCGGTCCATTCTGAGGTTGTCGTGATACTCCAGAGTAAGTCGGGGGAGCCAGAGTGTTGAGTTGATGATGTGTAATGGGGTCAGGCATGGTGGGGAGTGGTTCCAGGGGCTCAGAAAGTCCAGGGGAAGTGCCAGTGGCTGCGGGGAAGATGTCGGAGTTGGCCAGGGGGCCATCGGAGTTAGCTGAGAATGTGTCAGAGTTAGCCGGAGTTGGCGCAGAGTACTGGGGAAGTTTGACGAAGCATCAGGGGGGGGGGGGTTCCAGGGGAGCAGGGGTTTGTTGGGCAGTGTACAGGGCTTCAGGGAATGGGTCATGACATCACCCCCCCTTCAGCATCAAGACTCTTGAGATGCGGGGAGTGGGTTGGGGATCAGTGGGGGATGGGAGTTGAAGCCCAGTAATATTGATCAATCCGCAGCAAGTGACGGCGGCATGGGAGGCAAAGTCAAAGTGTGGCCTGGGGCTCCCTCAAATTCTTTGTCATGTCCCCTCCCAGTCATTCAGCTGCTTCCCCTGCCCCGTTGATTTCAGATGTGGACGTGGTGATCATGTATGACAGTGAGGGGGAGGAGTTCGAGCGTCAGCGCCAAGCTGGTATGATATACTGGAGTTGTGAGCAGCATCGACCTGTTTCTTTGGGGTGGCTGATGGAGTTATGCAGAGTTGTCTGTGGGGGTGGTGGGTTCTTCAGGGGGCCCTAGGCAGGCCAAATTTCATCCTGTGGTGCCCCAATTGGTGGTGGGGGATGTGGAAGGGGTCCCTCTGCTGCAGCAAATCCCTCAGGCGGAGGTGACGGCAAGAGGAGTTTGCAAGGGCATTGGCATGGGCTCGGAGCCCCCCAACGCTGGAATGGTGCCAAAACAAGGCCCTGGTGAGCCTTTGAGTTCTCCTTTGTCGCATGTGCTGATCCGTTGTTCACAGTGTGTTCTCTGTGTGCAGTGGGGCAAGGCCTGCGTCTTTGATGCGCCCTCCATGGGCTCATGGCATGACACTTCCATTTGCCTTCTGCGTCGCGCAAGCCACAAGAAGTGCTCAATTTCATTGGAGTGGCATGCAGCATGTGTTGCTGCGGAGCAGGGGTGGGATGAGGACTGGGTGCGGAGTCAGCTGAGCGAGGTGCAGAAGACCTGGATGTCAGGGGAGGTGAGTGTGGGGCAGTCTGCGGGGCAGGTGGGGCTTCTGTGGGGTGGGCGGGGGGAGGGGGCATCCTCAGTGGCAGACCATAGGAAGTGGAGAGCTTCCCTGCCATCAGGGGCAGGGCCCAGCAAGAGGCTGTGGGGGTACAAGCTGATGGCGGTGATGTGCTCCTATGCCGCCTAGTGCCGTGCAGGAAACCTAACAATTGTCACTAGATAGGGTAGCTGGCAGTAGGAAGTTAATAATTGAGGGCGAGTCAGTAACCGTCCCAGAGAGTTAGAGCGAAAGTGGTAGCGTGGAAGTGAAGTTGAAAAGAATCGCTACTGCTAACGATAGTCGCAGCAAAACTGAAATGGTGGCGGGGCGAATAAAGGAGAGAGACAGCGGTAAGAGTAAAACTGAGATCGAAGGACGAACGTAAACTTGTCGCTAGCCGCAATTGCTAGCGTCACTAAGTTGAAATAACGCTAATAGGCACCCATAGTCGGTACCACACTAAGTCGAGGTCGAAGTTGAAGAGGTTGTTGCTAAACTAAGGTCGAAGACAAGATGAGGGAAAGAGGCGAGGCAAATGAAACCCTTAAGCTGGTAGCTTATAGATGGGGGAGTAATATGATGGTGATGCGATGGTAAAATTCGATGGATGATGTCTATGTGCAGGCAGTATTTATATGTTTTCGAAGTATAGTAAGGGAAGGTAAGTAATTAAGCGCCACTAGCGGTGGCGTCTGCCACTGTGTTTAGGTTGCGTGCCAGGCGTCAGTCCGTAACTAAGTAAAAAGTCATAGGTGAGGCCTTGGCGACGACTAATTGCTAATAAGAACCAAAAAGAGAACGAGTCCGATGTCAATACCTGAAGTAAGAACACCATTCAGGGATGTTGGTAAGCTCGACAAGGGGAATGATAGTAAAAAGGTACGCGTCTGGTAATATGTCCATATATAGTAAAGGAACGCCGTTTTGTCGCCAGGATCGCTAAGGTTGCTAATAATCGTCGCCAAGAGGGTCTAGGCCTTGATGGTCCAGGCCCAAGTTCCAGGCTTCGCGTGATGTTCCCCGTGATTGATAAGTCTCGTGGTCACTAGAGTCTTGTGCTTCGGTCCAATCCTAGGGCTAAGTCCCGTGCGCTGAGTGTTGTGACTTGTGTCAAATTCGAAGTAGTCAGCTGCCGCTAAGTCCGAACCGCCAAAAAAGGTGCTCAGCAATAACTGGGGCTCATCATCCTCCCCCGTACTGAAATATTGACTGTCCTCAGTCAACCCAAAATCACATGCTTGATCGCCTGGTCCGTGCGCCAAAGGTATTCAAATAACAGTGGCTGGCGGTATCGCTTGAACTTCATCATCCCCCTTCCTTACCATCTAATCTCTTCTAGCCTCTCAATCTTATCGCTATGTCCGATCTCGCCTCCCAATTTGAGAAGATTACCATGGCCCACGCCTTCCTCGATCGGGTCGACAGGTTGCTCGAGGTGGCCTGTGCATCGTTAGCGAAGGATCCTTGCTTGGCGGTCACCGCCATCTTTCAGACGTGGCTCCAGTGGTTCAAGACCTCGGGGAGTGGAGTCGAGTGGCCGGAGTTGGCGACTGTCAAGAAGGAGTGTTGCCAGTTATATGAGAAGTACAAGGGGGAAGAATGGGTTCGCCCGTTCGATGTTCACTTTGTAAGTTCCCTTTTCTTCCCTTTAGCGCCAACTTCTAATACGATTGCTAGGCGCCAATCGACCCTTCGCTGGAGTTCCTAATGGACGATCTCACGGCAGGAATGACAGTAAGTGCCTCAGCAGTCGCTAGTGCTAGCGACCCCGCTAAGGTACGTTAGCTCTTTGAAGACTTGTCACCGAATGACCAGTTCCTCTTCCAGCACCCGGTAGGTGCGTTAGCGGTGGCGAGGGGGGAGGGACGGAGCGAGGGTCGTAGGAACGAAGAGGCGGCGAATCGTGGGGACATTCAAGAGGCGGGCCCCTCGACTCCCAAGGCTGCAACTGGCGGCGTCGCTAGAGGGTTGGCGACATCGCCAAAATTGGCGACAACCCCGAAGAGCAAAGGGAAGGGGAAAGGAAAGGCAAAGGCACAAGATGAGGAGGACGAGGATATTGAGGTGAGTTGTTTTTATTTCGCTGATTCTTGGCGACGACCGCTAACCTTTCCTGCAGGATCATGTTGAAGAAACTTTTACCGACAAGCGCTTGGCGACGCTCCTTCGATGGCGAAGGACAACAACGGTGGTGGATACGGGACTGGGAGCAGGAGTGAAGCTGGACAAGGCCAAGGGCAAGGTAACAGTGTCGCTAGAGAAGCGGCAAGAGTATAAGCGCACGCAAGGAGCAGTGAGTTCTTAGCAGTTCTTTTCTTTTTTTGTCGCTAACGCTTTCTTCTAGTGCGACAACTGCTGGGCAGATAACAACCCAGAAGGCTGCTGGTACCCCACGGGGGTCCAGCCTTGCTATCGTTGCGACAGCACTAGGAAGAGCTGCTCGCACAGCGGCCTGTCATCGAGGAGCACAGGCAGCAAATTCGCTAAGAGGATAGCGATCAAGGCGGCGTCGGTAAGGAGTGCGAGGGCCTTCGTGGAGAGGCAGAGGGAGCTGGCAAGGAGAGGGGAGCCGATCAAGGTCAAGCATTCGAGCTTGACCTTGCCGATGTCGCAGGAGGAGGGCTTAGTTGGAGGTAGTGGAGGCACTAGGGTGAAGAGTAGAGAGATGGTGGAGAGCGACGACAATGACAACGACAATGGCAGTGACGGCGACACGCCCCAGGCGCGGAAACGAGCCGCAAGCCCATCATCGGTCGCTAGCGCTAAGCGACCTCGGACGGTCGCCAACGAGGAGGGAAGGGAGGACGCAGAGATGAGAGAGACGACTCCCTTGGCGACAGTCGCCGAGGTGGAGGCGAGTGACATGGAGATCGAGGGTGAGGAGGAGGTGGAGGCCGTACCCGTCGCTACTGAGGAGGAAGAACGGGCTGAAGAGGTCGAGGTCGTACGCCGAGTAAGTTATTTTCTTCCGCTAGCTACCTGATCGCTAACTGCTTTGCTAGGGAACATGGAGCGCCACACCGTTGCGTCAGGTGGGCGACGACGAGCTGGAGTGGCTGGGCGAGGACCTCGGATGGCCGACGCCGCTAACATCAGCGGCGTCGCTACTGAACTTCGACGAGAGGGCGGCGGGAGTGGAACGACGGTTCCGAAGGGAGCTGGAGGCGGCAAGGGAGGAGTTGTTAGCGGCACGGGCTTGCTACACAGTCGCTAAGCGGACGCTGGCGACTCTGGCGGGATATCGATGCGACTGCCAGGCCTTCCTGGCCTGGCAGGAGGAGAACAACATCGGCAAGGAGGATTGGGAGGAGACGGAGGCGATGGAGGTTCCTGACAACGACGCTAACCTTGATGCTTAGCGACAGTCGCCTCCTGTATATAATTTTTATATCTTTGTTAGTATTTTGGACCTAGATTGGCCCCCTTAAGGGGCTTCAAAATGTATAGTATCTTTGGTGAGCGATCCGAAAGTGGCACGAAGCAAAAGAAAGAAAGCAAAAATCAATTGGGCGTACTAGCGACTGTCCCCTAATGCTAGCGACATTTTGAAGGCAAACGCTCAGTAGATCATCATGGCAAATTACCCCTAGAGGCATGCCGAGCGCTGGCGACAGAATAGCCTAGCGCAGCATCGAAACAAGACAGTAGTAAAGTGTCTGTGAAAGGCTTTTTAACTGTATCAAAAATGAAAGAGTAACGAAACGAAAAGGACTTAGGTTTTGTAAAGTAATTGTTGACGGTTTTTCTGGGTAGTAGAGATGAGAGTGGTAAGAAACGAAGCAGAGTTAGGATTCGTTGCTAAGGCCTAGCGAAAGGTAGTTTTCTTCTTCACTGGCATTTTCGCCAGTGTCATCGTCGTCAACAAGTTCGGTTCGTTCCAGTTCTTGGAGACGCGAAGTGTCGATGTCAAAAGTGTTGCTAGGCACGGTTATGTGTTCTCTAGTGAGATAGGGGATTAAGCGGAAGGCAGCAACAGGGCGATGTAGAACTGAGCCATCTAGTTCGCAAAGAATGTAAGCTCCTCCACGGTTACGAGAGATTACCACAAGTGGGCCTAGGTATCACGGCTTCATTTTCTTGTTATGCGTTACTTCGATTCTCGTATTCCTCATTAGCACGAGGTCGCCTGTTTTGAAGTTGTAATCGCGAATCGTAGCGGCGTGATCTTTCTTGAAGCAAATGGCGGCCAGGCGACGGGCGCTAAGCACTTGGCTATGCAGGCGGTCGAGATCTTCTTGGCGGCGCTGAAGGTCAATTGCTCGGCAGGCTATGAGATCAGTGGTTGATAATAACGAGTTTGGCGG
Source organism: Termitomyces sp. 'cryptogamus' (assembly GCA_020091625.1). NCBI lineage: Eukaryota > Fungi > Basidiomycota > Agaricomycetes > Agaricales > Lyophyllaceae > Termitomyces > Termitomyces sp. 'cryptogamus'. Next base: position 7,112,070 of record JAGYZC010000001.1, read on the forward strand.
CGGTTGCAAATATGTCGCTTCAACTATGTCAGCAGGCAGGAGAGGATGGGTACCGGTCGTCGCGTAGTAAGGGGAGCAACCCATTCGCTTGCGCACTGTAACACGTTCTGACCAAAAGACCGAGTAAGTAGCCGTACTCCACCTAAACTGATCGCCATCGACAGCTTTCAAAAGGGCTTGGCGAACGTCAAAGTGAGGCCGCTCGACTATTCCATTAGCACACTTATTATAACCAGAGATCCGGATATGGTGTAAGTTATACTTCTTCGCCAAATAGGTAACCGCCTTTAGGATCGGGGGTCCATTGTCAGTCACGATTTCGCTAAGCGCTCCCCAACGACAAATGACGTCCTCGTATAGCCACTTGGCGATAGCTTCGGTGTTTTCTCGGGTGAGCATGCGAAATTCCGGGTAATGAGTTAGCGAACAACGTCCTTGGATGATGTACTTGAACTTATTGGAGGGCGGCATGAACATGGTATCGACGTATATCTTGCTGAACAAAGGCGCTGGGGTAGCGACAGTTGGCAGAATAAGCACCTTAGTTGTCTGGTGTATCTGACAGAGATGGCAGGTCCTAAGGTACCACATGATGTCGGCGCTAACTTGGGGCCACCAGAATTGCTCTAGAAGAGCAGAGCGAGTAGCGAAGAAGCCTCTGTGTCCCAAGTCGTCGTGCATCACCTTCAAGACCCGTAAGCGACTGGCAATAGGGACGAACACCTTGTGAGCACCGTCTCAACTTCTTCGCCAAAGTTTGCCTCCCGTAACGAAGAACATAGATGCGTAGCGAACGAAAGTGGCATAATCTTTGTCGCTAAAGCCTTCGGGTCTGATTAGGTCGTGAAGCCATTTCTTAACTAAGAGTATACGGGCATCGTCGGTGGTAGCTTTGGCACTGCGGGGTACGTCGCTATAAGTAGTGGTGCCATCGTCTCGGAGGGGGGTTATATCGTCGCTGGTCGCTAACCGTGGAGCAGTGTTGGTGTCGCTGGCGAAAGTTGCTAAAGCAGGTGAACAGCCGAGATCGGCAGCAGGGAATAAGCGACGTGCGGCCGTTGAGAGATGGCGAAGGAGCGGCAGCGGTAACTGGACCTGGTGTATAAACCCATGCAAACGATCAATCCAATCCTCATAGACAGAGTTATCGCTATCATCGACAGGGGGATCATCAGGCTGTGGCGGGCGCCGCGACAGACCATCCGGGCCGTGGAAAGTTCCCTTGACGTGCACCAGCTCGAAATGGAACATCAGAATCGCCACAATCCAGCGGTTCATGCTAGTGGAAGGCTGAATGTCGGGGTTCTGAAGCATACCCTTAATGTAGCAAGCGTCTACTTCGATGATGAGGTTCCTAACGCCAATTAGGTACATCCATAAAGCTTGTAGCGCTCAATAAAGGCCGTAAAGCTCCAACTTAGGCTGACTGAATCGTGCTTCTCTGTTGTTTAGCGTAATTGACCTGAAGCGATTGTAGCGGCGCTCCTTGCGATTATCGCTAGCACACTGGCAAAGGTAATATCCGACCGCTATATACGACGTATCGACCACTAAGATGACGGGGTCAGGCGATTCATAGTCGATAGGAACAAGGGGCTTAGCGTCTTGTAAGGCCTTCACGAGGTCACATTGAGCATTAATCTGATCGGGACCAAACTCAAAAGGGACGCCAACGCGAGTAAGTTTTGTCAAGTTGTGGGCTCGATGGGCGAAGTTTTTGACAAAGATCCTTAGCACCCCGACGGTACCTAAAAAGGCGCGGACTTCCGATAGTGACTTGCAAGGACCCCATCGCTCAATTAGCGCTAGGCGACTTTCATCGGGGATTCGACCACTAGGAGTACAAACATGACCAAGAATCTTGAAGGTCGGGGCGCAAAGAACAAGTTTGTGACCGGAAAAAGTGCCACTGCAATATTTCATCCGCTGAAGGATCCTGTTAAGAAGTTCAAAGAACTCCCAGAGCGCTAGGCAGATGTTCGGATTAGCGGGATGCTTAGCGGGTTTACCGTCAACGATCTTCCAGTCCTTGTGTCCCTTAGTGCCAACGTCATCGATAAAGCTGAGCACGTTGTGGGGTATCTCTGGCTGCAGAATAAAGGTAATGTCATCGTGAAATATAGGCACAGAGTTGGTCCACCCCATCGGCAAGGTTACTAAGCGAAGAGCGCCAAACGGAGTCTGGAATGTTGTTAAATCATGTGATGCTGGGTCGATAAGTCGCTCGTCATAGCCAACGTAGAGGTCAAGAGTGGCACCACAAATGCGTCCAGCGAAAGATTTGGCGACGTGATCTGGAAAAGATGGTACTCCGGAATGGCGAATGGTGATACGGTTGAGCGGCTCTAGACTGTGTACAATCCTGAGCTTACCGTTTTTCTTGAGAACGCAAAACCATCGCGAGCGATAAGCGGAATTTGAGGGTTCATAGACGCCGGCGCTGATCTTATCGCGAATAATTTCGCATACTTCCTTTTCTAGTCCTGGGGGTATGGGGTGATTGTGCTGAACCCAAGGTACGTGCGGAATTGTTGGTATGCGTACTGGCGGGAAGAAGTCAGGGCGCAAACTTCCTTGTTCGGAATCTTGCCAAGCGAAGGCTTTTTCTTGCTTGGCGACCATGTCGACCAATACGTTGATTTCGTCGCTAGTGAGGAACCCAGTGTCGTGGTCGCTAACCAATTTCGCTTGTTGCTCGCTGGTGAATCGCTTTGTCGGGACAAAAGGCGGCGGGTTTGGGTTAAGCGGAGGAATGGTCGCTAGTGGATCACCTATAACTTGACGCTTGATTTGAAAGTCTTCGCTAACGTGGCTAGCGACCGAGTTGGTTTTCATGACGACGGGTTTATACTTCTTCTTGACCTGTACTCCTTTTCGCTTAGGAGGTTCGTTAGCGACATACTGAGCAGGGAATGGGATGTTAACATAGGTGGGGGTAGTGTCCGTAACACATGTATCAAAGGGCAAAGTCTGGCCAAGAATCAAGGGATTAGAGGTATCAGTAGAAACGAGATAAGAACGAGGTGGAAGGGACAAATCAGAAATGTTGCTAGCCGTAGCGTAAAGGTATGCTAGCGCGGGATTAGTCTGTGTGTTAGAATCGGTAAGCAAAACATCTTGGTCCAAATCACAAGAAGCTATACATGTCGCTAGACCAGTTGAATGGTCATAGCAGATAACGATCCCTAGGTCGCTATCTTCTTCATTGCCTCGGGCAATGAAAGCAGCAGGGTGCCTTTGTTTCGCAGCAAACATTTTGACGGTTGTTTCTTTTGGTTTTGCCGCGTGGAAAGGTAGGGATTGTGCGCCGGAGGCCAGTATTGGGGTCCGTGATTGTTATAGTTGTTTCGATGTCGCTAATTGTATTAACCGTACTTCGGGTTAATACGTCGAATGGGTGACCGAGTAGGATGTTGTAAGCGGGAGACCGTAAAACGTGGATTTGGAGATAGACCGTCACGTCGCCAATCGTGCATGGTACGTTTCTAGCTAGTCCCAGTGATCGATCCATGGTACCGTTAGCGCTCTGCATGTTTAGCACTATGTTGGGGTCATAGGATAAGCCAATGTCGCTAGCGATTTCGGCGGACATCGAAATAATCTGAGAACCGCTGTCGTGAATGCATTCAACTTCCTCTTTATTGTCGATCAGCATCATGACGGTATGAAGTGACTGAGATTCCTTAGCGACAGTGAGTACCACAGGCTCTTCTCCAGGGGGTAGCGAATCAATATAGGCCTCGACAGGGTCGACTGAAGCAAATGGTGTCTTGTCCGTGGTAAGTCCTTTAGCGGTATCAGCGTTGGACCCAAGCAAAAACTGGGGTTCTTCGATAGCGAACGTCAGCAAAATTTCTTCAAAAATGTCGCTGGAGTCCTGTACTGTATTAGCGCTAGTGCCAACCGATCGTTTGGGCATAACTGCTGTCCTAAACTGATTCCTGATGTCTTGGGATACCGAGCAAAGTTCGCCAACCGATATCGTAACCTGGGTGCGTAAGACTCGTTCAAAAACCGCTTTGGATTGCTCAATGTTGTAGATAGGTGGCATAGTTCGATATGCGCCGTCGTTAGTTTTGTCGGGAGCAGCGAAATTCCGGTTAGCGGGTGGGGCGTAGCGACTAGGGAGGCCAGAAAATGGATGAATAGGAGGCTGAGCAACAGGTTCCTTAGCGACAGTGCATTCAGGTGGTTTGCCTTTGTCAGCAGGCTTAGTGGCAGGAACTGGAGCTGAATCAGAAGGGGTGGAGGTTGACGGAGGGTCACTGGTCGAGGGTGTTGCCTTTGCAGCATCACTTACTGGTCGGTAAGTCGCTTGGGGGACTTGTACGCCGTCGAATTTTTCGCCATTTCGCCGGAGTGCAAATAGCTCGTGTTCCAACGCCTTGATCCGTTCTTCCTTGTTTAGTGCTCGGCCTGTGGCGACGTCCTGTTGCATTACCTCATGTATTAGCGACTGCTGCATCGCCGCCTGCTCTGGGTCTGGGTTAGCGTTGGAAGAAAGTCTTCCTGTAACGATTTGTCCTGGATTAAGCCGGTGCCATTCCTCAATGCGTTCAATGTATAGTCGCTTGCCGGAATAGTTGGGAATCATGGCGCCAGACGGTAAAATGATCTTGCCTTCGGCGTTACGATGGATCTTACCCTGTCTGATCATTTGCTCAAGCTTAATACAAGTGCCTCGGACCATAGTGTGACCTATTTCCCCGCAGAAGTGGCAAGTGCTGTTAGCGAACTGTTGGCGAGGTTGGACGTTACCGCTGGTTAGAAGGGCTTCCAAACGTTCCAGGGCGCTGACGATTGCGGTAGTGGTCGCTAATTCCAATGCTTCTTGCTTAGGTGCCGGCGAAGGGACGGTCGGCGGGTTAGCGATGGGCGATGACAAATGGATGCCGGTGGTGCCATTGCTGGTCTTAGCCGTGGAAGTGTCCGTTCCTTTTAGAACCCACTTAGCGCCTTCGAAGACTTGGTCAACATTGTAAGGGTCCTCAGGATGGTGATCGGGAAGGGTGATTTCGAGGCGGCGGACGACTTTAGACCATAGCGATGTGGGGATACCTTGTTGGAACAAGCGACATTCCTCGTTACGATATAGCTTGCCGTTAGCAAGTAACCATCTAGCAATACGTTGGAAGTCCTGGTAGTAGTCAGAGAACCTTCCCAAAGTCGCTAAGCCGCTGTTGAAAGACTGGTTAACTAGTCGTTCCAGATCGCCAAGATTATAACGAGTGCTAGCGTCAGCGCCAGGGTATAACCTAAGCACTGCCGCTTTCCATTCCTGGTAATTGTAGGGTCGAGGAGCGTCGTTACCGACAATAATATTGTTGCCAAATTCAGGTAAGCCAAGCCAAGTTTCCGCCGTGTCATAGGAAACGTATCGAGACGCGTATTCTTTCTTTTGTGTATCGTCAGCGATACCGCAATCAGCAAAGAGGTATTCCAGTTCTTTGAAGTATTGGGGGAGTTCCCTAGGGCAACTCTCATCCCACTTAGGTGCAGTAGTGTCATTGCAAGGCGGCATTCTAACGCGCCGAGCAACGGGGTCGTTGTTCATGTTAACGATTGTCGGATTTAGCGGAGGACGGGGGATAGTTGGCGATACAGGAATAGAGTGAGCTTCGGGGAAGAATATAGAGTCGGTTGGGGTTAACGGTGAAAGTGGCGCGTCGAGAAAACTTTCGATGAGAGCGCCTGGGAAGTCGGCAAGGATTTCGCTACCGTTGCGAAGGTTTTTAGCGGTTTCAAGTTCGTCGGCAAGGGGTCGAGGACGGGCTGCTGGCGAAGAATGCTGGGGGGTTGAAAGGGAAGACTGGGGTGGTTCAAAAGGGTTTTTCAAGCGACGTTTCGCGTGAGCTCTTGTTTCTGGCGGAATGGTTAACTTCTAAACACCCCTCGCGGTGGGCTCCAAAATGATGTGCTCCTATGCCGCCTAGTGCCGTGCAGGAAACCTAACAATTGTCACTAGATAGGGTAGCTGGCAGTAGGAAGTTAATAATTGAGGGCGAGTCAGTAACCGTCCCAGAGAGTTAGAGCGAAAGTGGTAGCGTGGAAGTGAAGTCGAAAAGAATCGCTACTGCTAACGATAGTCGCAGCAAAACTGAAATGGTGGCGGGGCGAATAAAGGAGAGAGACAGCGGTAAGAGTAAAACTGAGATCGAAGGACGAACGTAAACTTGTCGCTAGCCGCAATTGCTAGCGTCACTAAGTTGAAATAACGCTAATAGGCACCCATAGTCGGTACCACACTAAGTCGAGGTCGAAGTTGAAGAGGTTGTTGCTAAACTAAGGTCGAAGACAAGATGAGGGAAAGAGGCGAGGCAAATGAAACCCTTAAGCTGGTAGCTTATAGATGGGGGAGTAATACGATGGTGATGTGATGGTAAAATTCGATGGATGATGTCTATGTGCAGGCAGTATTTATATGTTTTCGAAGTATAGTAAGGGAAGGTAAGTAATTAAGCGCCACTAGCGGCAGCGTCTGCCACTGTGTTTAGGTTGCGTGCCAGGCGTCAGTCCGTAACTAAGTAAAAAGTCATAGGTGAGGCCTTGGCGACGACTAATTGCTAATAAGAACCAAAAAGAGAACGAGTCCGATGTCAATACCTGAAGTAAGAACACCATTCAGGGATGTTGGTAAGCTCGACAAGGGGAATGATAGTAAAAAGGTACGCGTCTGGTAATATGTCCATATATAGTAAAGGAACGCCGTTTTGTCGCCAGGATCGCTAAGGTTGCTAATAATCGTCGCCAAGAGGGTCTAGGCCTTGATGGTCCAGGCCCAAGTTCCAGGCTTCGCGTGATGTTCCCCGTGATTGATAAGTCTCGTGGTCACTAGAGTCTTGTGCTTCGGTCCAATCCTAGGGCTAAGTCCCGTGCGCTGAGTGTTGTGACTTGTGTCAAATTCGAAGTAGTCAGCTGCCGCTAAGTCCGAACCGCCAAAAAAGGTGCTCAGCGATAACTGGGGCTCATCAGCGGGTCTTCCAAAATTTCACGTTCACTCTCCTACCCCGGACGCAGCCTTGGGATGGGCATCAAGTTCTCCAGAGCCTCCGCCTTTAATCATGGAGGTCTTCCTTCACAAGCAGGTGGAGGTGCTAACAGCGGCATTGATGGCACAAGAGGGGGAGCTTTGATGGGTGAGGGAGGATTGAGACGTGGTGTGGGCGGAGAAGGAGGCATTGGAGCAGGCATGGAACACCTTAGTGCGGGTGCGGGTGGTGCTGGAGTGAGTGTTGGAGGTATGGGGCTTGCAGGAGCATCTGGTGCAGCGGGAGGTGCAGCCCATGGAGGAGGCAGAGGAGTGGGAAATGGCACCGGAGGGTGGTCTGCTATGGGCAGAGTTGGAGGTAGCAAGGTGGAGGAAGGATTGGCTGGCCAATGAGGCTGCTTCAGGGTGCGTGGGGATCCTTTGTAAGTGTTGTTCCCACTTCTCTGCCTGTTACTAAATGGGTCGTGTTTGGGGCCAGGTTGGGTGCAGGAGCACCAGGTTCTCTTGGATGGTGTCACGACCCGTTCCCCGAAACCCCGCACATCATCCATCAACCCCCCGAACCCCAAAGGGACCCCCAACGCTCCGCCGAACTTCCGCCCATGCCCCGCGCCTACTTTGGCTAACTCCAACGCCTCCCCGGCTAACTCCGACGGCCCCCTGGCCAACTTCGGTGCCTGCCCCGCAGCCACTAACACTTACCCTGGGCCTCCCAAACCCCAAGAACCACCCCCGCTGTTCCCAATCTTCGCCACCCATCATCAACTCAACACCCTGGTTCCTCCGACCTATTTTGGAGTATCACAACAACCTCGGGGCAACCCGCATTCTCCAATGATCCCATCAACGTATCAGCGTGGCACAATCCTCGATCACAACCGACACCCGCCCCCTCCGTCGAGCTCCGCCAAGCCCCGCTGCCACAGCCGACGTACCCCGAAGTCCTCCGGTAGTCAGTATATAAGTCATCGAGTAGCTCTTCGTACCCTAGTCTTGATATTGCTTAACGTTACCTATGCTCTGATTGTTTCCTTTTTGTGTTCAGTGTTTTGTGTCTCATTCTCCTTACTCTCAGTCTCCCGGTCTTATCTCAGTCTCCCGGTCTTATCTCAGTCTCCCGGTCTTGTTTTGTCTCCATTTTGTTATTGTTCTCGTTATTGTTTCGTATCTCCACTCGAATCTACTCTTGCTCCATATCGTCTCGTCCGACGCTGTCTCGGTGACTCTGTCCGACCGTTGTGCCCAAGTCTTCATTAACCCTAACGACCTCACAAACTCCATGATTACGATTATGAACCCTGACACTCCTTTACCAGATCTGAACCTCACTCTTTGCTCGGTCCCGGACTCCATCAGCTCCAAATGATCTCCCATCAAACCCCGGCTCCGTTCCCATTGATCACACAGCCACCTACTCCCTTGCTTCCGCGAATCTCCCATATGGCCTTCTGCCTGAACCCCGCCAAGACCGTCTCGTTTCCTCACAATCCGACCCCTCCGGATCTTCCCGGATCTGTCTGGATCACATCCCCCCAACTACCCGCACAAGCCACCAGGACCCGGAACGCCTTCAAGTGTTCGGTTACCAGTGCAAGGGGATCACGCCCGCCTAGTAAGGACTCGCCCAGTGCAGCTGAGCCCCCAGGGTCAGCGGAACCTGACAGATGGTGCCTCCGCGGCATTTGCATCAATCCAAGACAGGTTGGCGCAGATGCCCACAGATCAGCCTCTGGAGTTGCAGCAGGGGATGGCGAGGGTGGGGAGGTTGTTGGCGGGGCATCAATGGTGTAATGCAGTGGCCCTGGGGTCATGGTGGGAAGTGGTGGCAGATGCAGGAGAGGCTTTGCTGGGGCTGGCGGAGGTCTTGGCGGTGGTGCGGGCCCAGATGGAGATTGATTTGGAGGTAGGGATGGCAGGGGTTCCAAGGGAGGAGTGAGGGGGTGGCCAGGCCCTGCTTCTTGTCATCTTTGAGTTCACTGCCCCGTTCCGCCTTGTATCATATATTTTTTGTACTTTTCAAATGCTTCCTTGTTGTTCCTGGGTATGTGAAGTGAGACTTTAATTTGTGTGAGGGTGAGGTAAACAAAACACACAGGGGTGCTGGTGGGAGTTGAATCCCTAGTGGATCCAGAGGCAGGGGTTAGGCCCGCTAGTGCCATCTGTGTCAGCTAGCCCTGGGGTTGTCGGGGCGGGGCGGAGCACCATAGGAAGAGTTCCAAGGCTCGGTGGGGGTGTTGGGATTCTTCCTGCAGAGTTCCGTGGCGTTTTTTGATGGCATTGCTAGGTTTGATTCTCAGGGTCTTGGACCCAGGGTGTAGGGGTTTTCCTCAGTCTGTGGCAGAGATGTGTGTTGTGCTGGTTCAAGGGGGTGGACCTCTGGGTCTCCAACATGTGTTCGGGGTGGTCGGGGCTTCAGTCTTTTGTTAGTGTGGCTGGCGGAAGGGGCAGGGTCTTCCAGCAGTCCAGCCTTTGTGCTGACGTGGGTGGCGGGGTGGCGGGGGTCCTTTTTGATGATGGTGAGGGTGGTGGAGTGAGGTTTGTCCTCGGGGCGCAGTTGGTTGGAGGAGGGAGTCCCTAGTGGCTTAGCGGTGGAGCCCCCAGGGTAGGGTGGTCCCTGTAAGTTGCAGAGGGCTGTTCTCTGTGCCGTCTGTGCTGTGGGATTGGTCAGCATAGGGGCAGTGGTACTCCCTTAGGGTTGCAATTCCTGGGTTGAGGATGCCCAGAGGTTTTCATTTGGTGGGGTTGTGTGGGGCAAGCTCCAGAGTATTGTATTTGGTGAAGGGCACTCAGGATCAGGCTTTGCTGTGCTCCGAGGTGTTGGTCTGGGTCAAAGTCGTGCTCTGGAGTATTGCATCTGTGGGTGGGCATGTTTGGGTGGTGCTTTGGTGTGCTCCAGAGTGTCAATGACCGAGGGGGTGGGGTGCAGGGTGATCAGTCCCAACCAGTTCCTTTGGGTCTGGAGCCAAAATTTGAGGTTCCGGGTCATCTACGTGACATTGCTTTCCTGACCAAGGGTAAGTCCAGAGATGGACAGAGGGGTCTTATGTATTTCTGACACTCCCTAGAGTTTGGAGGTCTGTTGGGGTTGTATTGGTGGATGCTTCTTTGGGCAGGGGCAGTGTGGGGGTTGGTTGGGGAATGGCTCGCCTCAGCGGAGATGCTTCGGGGCTTGTTCCATGGGTTGTTCCTTCTGGGGATCGGTGGTTCCCTCATTGGGGAAGAAGTGGGCAGTCCCAGAGTCAACACAAGGGTCACTTGGTGGGGGTTTGTTGGTTGTGTTGGCTTTGGGGGAGGTGCGGGTGGAGGAAGGGGTCTGAGGTGCATTTTGTCGGTCTGCAGTTCCAAGCACGAGTACCAGGGGTCCAGGGTCAATGCGGGGGTTGGGGTTGGGTCTTAACTTTGTTGCGAATCAGAGGGGGAGCTCCAGAGTGGGGGGTTTTTGCGGAGCAGCAGAGTTGTCATGTAGGAGTGGCGGTGGCTCCTGGAGCTGAGCTTAGATGGGGGAAGATGGTTGTTCACAATTGTTGGAGGGCGGCGGGGAAGTCAGTCGTGGGGAGGCATTGGTGTGGGACTCCCCGGGAGTCATGGTGGGGTTGGGGCAATTCTTCATTCATGTTCCGGAGCGGCCCAGAGGTTGTTGCAAATGTGGGGGGTGGCAGTGGGGAGAGGCACCGCTCACTTCTTGGGGAAGGCATCAGCAACTTTTAGGGTACTCTGGGAGATTACTTCGCATGGGGTTTGTTTTGGATTACTCCGTTGATGCGGTCCCTGCTTGATAGACATCTTCCAGTGTAGGGGCAGGGTTGTATGGGGTGTGGGGCTGGCGTCATAGGTCCCCTTGGTTGGATATCAGAGTTGGAGTGGGGGCTCCAGAGTCATGTTGCTAGAATCCGGAGTGGGTCAGAGGGGTGGATCAGGGCAGCTTCGAGTCGGTGCAGGATTATTTGGGTCGTCGGTCCTGGCAGGGAAGTCCTCCATGAATGTCAGAGCATATGCTCTTTGGATCATCAGGATGTTTGAGCGGGTTGATTGGCAGTCTCTGGGATGATGGTGGGGCTTCTCCCTCCCTTATGTGAACAGGTCAGTGATTTTAGAGTACTTTGGGAACTACTTTGTGTAGGGCCATTTTTCCTATAGTTAGTTCGGGGTAACTCCTATGCTGGGGGTTCCTTTGTGGGAGGTGGCAGAGTCTGGTGGCGGAGTTTACATCTGGGGGTGGTGTGCAGGGAGGGTCGGCATCGAGGGTTTTTAATGTCAGAGGTTCCGGATTGTATGGGAGAAGATGTTGAGATAGTAGGCAGGTGCTGAGTAGTGGGTGGGGGTCCAGAGTTGTTCTTCATTGAGAGTCGGGTGCCGTGGTTCTCCTCATTAACTTTGGGCTGTGCTTTGAGCAGCGTAGCCATTCCTTTCTTGACTGCCTAGAAGCTCGGGGATTTCTTGGTCTTGTTCCAGGGTTGTTGGGGTTGGGTTGGAGGTGTCGGGGCCCCTTCATTTGTTGGCAGAGGTGATGGCCAAGTTGACTGGGGGGTCTTAACTGATTCCGGAAGTGTGTTTTGTAATTGGGGGGTAGCGTTGGTCTCGGAATCTTGTGTCATTGTGGATGGGGTTGCTGTGGGTTGGAGGGTCCAAAGGCAGGGTTCGGGGGAACATGTTCTCGGAGGTCTCGTTGTTGTCTTGGGTGAGGTTGGCGATTGGTCTTTCATGTGGTGAGCAACTTTACACAGTGGGGCTTTTGCTATTGTTGTTGGAGGGGTGACGGTGCGGTGTTGGAGAAGTTGTCGAGCACTGGGTTGAATTGTTGCCAGGGTTTTGGGTGAAGCTTTGGTGATGTCAGAGTTGGCCTCTGTGGGGGGGTGGAGCTGGTGGAGATGGTGGGGGAGTGTGGGAGCTGTAAGAGGGTGTCCATGGATAGAGCTGTTGTATGGATGTAACTGGGGTGGAAGGGGCATTTTGTGTCAGATCCGCAACTCAATGTGCCTTGGCAAATTGGGCAGGGCAATATGAATCATAGTGGTTTCCAGGCATGGGCCGGTCATAGACATTGGAGGTGTTTGTTGGATGTGTGTGCAGGGTTAGTGCAGACATCATGAGTGGGGTAAGGGAGAGTCTTGAGATTATGTCAGGTTCTGCTGACCACAGGGGCTCAGCTACACTGGGCAAGTCCTTACTAGGCAAACGTGATTCCCTGCACTGACAACTAGGCACTTGGAGGTGTTCCAAGCACTGGGGGCTTGTGAGGATAGCTGGGGGAAATTGATCTGAGCAAGTCCGGGGAGGTCCAGAGGAGTAGAGGACAAGTTGCAGAGAAGGGGAATGGGCTTGGCGGGGTTCAGGCATAAGTCCATGTGTGAGTATTGTGGGTGTGGAGGAGGCGGAGGCTATGTGGATGACAGGAGTGGAGCTGGTGTTCTGATGGGGGATCAACAGGGATTGATGGGGTTCAGAGCCAAGTGTATAGCAGGGTCCAGGGTTGGTAACAAGTGTCGGAGGTTTGTAATTGTAACTGCAGAGTTCATGAGGACATTAGGGTCGAGAGGGCTCAAACACAATAGACAGAATCAGACGAGATGAGACGGGGTCAAATGAAATGAGACAAAGACAAGATGAGAACGAGGATAGATTCAGTCGGGGACACGGAACAATAACAAAAAGATAATGGAATAGAGATGAGATAAGACTGGGAGACTGAGAATAAGGAAAACGAGACATGGGACACAAAACATGAGAAGAAACAATCAGAAACACATCAGAAAGGTAGGTAGATAGATAATCTCAAGACTGGAGTCTGAGGAGCTACTCTATGTCTTATATACTGACTACTGAAGGTCTCCGGGGATGTCGGCTGTGGTGGTGGGGCTTGGCGGAGTTCGGCGGAGTCAACAGGTGTCAGTTACGACCAGAGGGCAGGCCATGTTGATATGTTGATGGGATCAATTGTGATGCAGTCCGTTCCGAGGTTGTCGTGATACCCCAGGGTAAGTTGGGGGAGCCAGGGTGTCAAGTTGATGACGTGTAGTGGGGTCAGGCATGGCGGGGAGTGGTCCCAGGGGCTCAGGAAGTCCAGGGGAAGCGCCGGCGGCTGCGGGGAAGACATCAAAGTTGGCCAGGGGGCTGTCAGAGTTAGCTGAGAATGTGTCGGAGTTAGCCGGAGTTGGCGTGGAGTACTGGGGAAGTTTGACGAAGTGTCGGGGGGGGGTTCCAGGGGAGCGGGGGTTTGTCGGGTGGTGTACGGGGCTTCAGGGAACAGGTCATGACACACTGTGCCCATTGTGGAAGGTGCACATCAAAAATTTTTAACATGCTGATCATAACTAGTGAACTTCTTTTTTAGAAGTTTGGGTTCTTTCCTTGGAAACAAGTTATCACTTGTTTGACTTAAAAAAATGTAACATTTCTGTCACAGTTTGTGCAGCTTATGGTTCACACTCTGTAAGTCAAAACCAGTCAATAGGTCTGTCTACAAAGTATGAAGTAAGGTGCTGCCTTACATAAGTAATTGTATAGTACTTTTAGGGATAGCATCATGTGATGCTACCCATATAATTAAATATTATTATTGTATTGCACAGTGGTAAAGGCAAGTAATGGGCACTCTATTACACTAAAGAAGGATAGGTACACAGAGGAAGAATCTGATGAGAGTGACAACAAGAAAAAATGTGAGTGTTGAATACTTGGAATTTACACTGAATAACTAACTGTATTTGAATTGTGTTGTCTTAAGAGAGCTGAAGAGAAGACTGCAGCAACAAGTGTATAACAACATTGTATCACTTGACTCTGACATTCCTTCATACTTGAGAAGAAGCTATGCCAGTTGATTGGAAAAGTGGATTTCCATACTAGCAATTTACAAAAATTGATACTGATAGTATGCATATATTCCATGATCCAATGAGTGCTAATGTCCTCCAGATTGTGGGAGGAGCTAGAAGCACATGTACCACCAACACACAAAAGGTCAAGAATGTGATTGTTACATTAATGCAGAATGCCTCAATGAAGTATCTCATCCCTACCATGGTGTCATCCTTGCCTCACAAAAAATTGGCTTGCAGATTCAGCAAGATTGATACAGGATCACTAATCCATCCTGTCAAGCATGCCTGGAAATACTGCAACTTGTAAGCTTATCCTTTCTTACAATTGCATGCTTATGATTTGTTTCAAATTCTGTTGACAATTGCAAGATAGGAAAGTCAAGGTGATGGCTCATGACTTCCCTCTTTTTCTGTATGATAACACATGCTGCTTCAAAATGAATATGACTGGTTTCCCCAATCCAAGTAACCAAGATCAAGAATTAGATTATGATAAGACAATGAAATTACTAAAGGGCTCTGTCAAGGGGCACTTCTGACTACAGTGCATTTTCAATTGTATCCTGTAATTATACTGATTGACATTATCTTTTAGGTTTGCCAACACATGTTATTTGGCTTTGGTATTGACCAAATGGAAGGTCATGCAACTAAATCCCCAATTGCTGATAAGTATGGCATCACCAGGATTATGCTAGAAATCATAGCCTATTTGGCAGTTCAGGTATGTGAATGATAATGTTGCAATCTCACATTAATGTGGCATATTTAGGCTTGTTTTGCTTTGAGTTTGGTTAATCAGTAGAACATGGACAAAAGTCTGTTTTTGTTTTCTACTTTCTATCATCACATTCTCAGGTTGTTCACAGACATGGAGTGGAAAAAGGAGATATTGGATTATTGGAATAAGGAAGTTAACATTGTGAATATTCTACAAATCCCTAATGCACATTTCTAGGTTGTTTTATAGTCATGATGGTTCTATATGTCCCAACTGCAAAGGGCAAACCCCCTTGGCAATTCCAGATGACAATGTCTGCCACCTCATAAAAGCTTGCCAAGAACACATTCAAAAGGAGCAATAACAACTTCAGGATGAGTCTGAAGATTGCCAACAGTATCAAGATTCCTGAGCAGAGGAGAACCAGCATGAATGCAAACTTATAAAATGCAAACAGAGGAGCTCCAGTGGTCAACTGGTCAAGTATATACATCTGCAATCTAGCAGTGAGCAATTCAAGCCATGTGATGGCAATGGCAAAGGTGAGGGGTGTGATGGCAGTGAAGATGATGGCACAGATGACAACAATGGCAAAGGTGAGGGTAGTGATGGCATTGAGAGTGAAGATGATGGCACTGTTTCCTTGTCTTCTGAAAAATTCACCAAGTCTTTGAGGAAAAGTCCATACCATGACTTGGATGAGGAGGTGCAAGTTGGAATCTGGATGTACTCATTGGACTTGCACTGGATTGGGATGGCCACTGGCTTTGACAAACCTCATGGATGGTCTTGTACTCATGCTTAGGTGCTTGTCTTTACTCTGTTTACTTATCTGTAACCTCAGTTTCTCATGTCTATTGCTTTGTATCTCAGTTTCCTATTTTTTATTGTCTTTCTACTTTATGCCATTCTCAGTTTCTCATGTTTACTGTCTTGTGACTGACAATTGCTCACATGTATACTGCATTCATTTGACAGTGCTTTGTTTGTAACTTTGTACAATTACTGTACCATTTTTCTATATACAAATGTCTGGATCAATAGAGTGAAATATAAGGAACAACATATCATTAGAGCATTGTGATAACAGTACTGCAGAGTTTGTCCCTCGAGGTATGGTAAAGTTCAGTGGAGACTTATTCTAAGGCAGGAATCCCAGATCATACTCATGATGACAGGGGGATATAATTTTAAACTCATGCTGCGTAACTTTTGCATCACTCTAGACCCATATTAAGTCCAAATCATTTTTTTACCTCCAGAATGAGATTAAAATGAGTACAAACCCGCTTCCGTGATATGCCCATACTATATAACTTATACATCAGTAGGATTATCTTGCATGAGTGGTCTTATATGCCCATGTTTTCTGAGTGACTTTTTGCTGATGCTACGTATGCCAAAGATTATGAAACAAACAAATCACATCGCCTATGGTACTAGGCAGTGGAAGCTGGACAGTTCAGCGAGACCTCAAATATGATGCATGTATTATTCCTGGAGGCGAGAGCCCTTAAAGCTTAACCAGCCAATGCTGACTGTGGGTTCGAAGCTCATGGCAGATGCTTACTCGTACATACCATCTCACGTTCAAATACAACTTTCTTTACTGCGCCTTCCCATAGCTTTTTCTTTCGAGCCCTTGGATCTAACAAAGGGCTGTTGTACGGTGTGATAAAAGTGAATTCAACTTTCGAGCGTTATCCTCTTCTATCACTTCCTAAAGGTCGAAAGGAGCCGAAAATGGGTCTTATACTATACTTATTGCTGATGGCATGCCACAAGCCCAATGTACTTATGTCCAAATCCACCGAAATCAATATTCAGGAAAGGTCAAGAGTGTATCTGTAAGAAATGATTCAGTACATTGCGATCGGAACAATGGTGTGAACCTCTCTTTACTTACGTGGTCGGGACGCTCGACTGCTTCAATCCGTCAATCTGGAGGGGGAAGCCCAACTTGCCATTGATAGTTGCCGCGCTACAGAACACATGCGGTCAGACACGCCTGCACTGCAATTAATATCTATATAAGATAGTATGCATACCGAACAAACACATCCGTCTTCGACAAATCCAGGACACCAACCGGAATGATTGAAAGCGACCCTTCGACACCCTGAGGAAGAGAAACATTACCGAAGGTGCCCGAGTTTGCTGTGCCGGAGGGTTTGACGATGAAAGGGGTTGAGAATGTATGGTCGAACGTGGCATAAACTGTGTCGTTGAGCCCTGCAGAGCTCACCACACGGTCAATGGTTAACTCAAAGGGAAGCGGGTTTTTAGCTAAGAGATCCAAGGGTCATTAGGTCGTCGTGGTGAACATAAGACAATAACAGACCATCGAAATTAACTCTTTTTTGAGAAGCGTGTCAGATGTAGTAGGAGACGACTGAGGTAACCGGGAGCTTACTCGACTTGATTAGTGGTGAACGTTTCAAGCTGGGCAAACGATTCGTCAGGTTGATTTCCAGTCCGGATATACACAGGCTTCGTGTAGAATAGACGTACAGTGGTTATAACGTTGACGTCTTGGACAATGCCGATCCCAAGCACGTTGATAATCGAACCAATCGTCAGGCCACCGATCGTCTCCGACCCAGCAGGAGCAGCTGCAGCGAAGAGGAACGGTATAGACACGACTGATGCAAAGAGGGTTCCAAAGCGCATTGTTATATGATGCAAGGATCGCGGTTGAGAATGAGTCGAGACCTTCTCGAAAAAAATTTACTCAATGCGCTTAAGGACTTTTATAGAGATGAGCCTTCTGTAAATGCACCCGAGCCGTGGGTGAGAACATGCAATGGGAAGTCCAGGTGACTACATATTCAAGCTTTAAGTCCGAAGGAGGCGAAAGATCCATATGTTGTTCTCTGTTGGGCGCAAGGTTAGGCGCGGTCAGATGATCTTGAGTGAAGTTTGAGGGATCAAACTTCCTGGATCGTTGGCATGGCGAAGAATGCCCAAGTTTGGGAGATGCGAATGTTCACTTGTGGTACATCGTATTAAAATCCCACCTTCATGCAAGCTCGAATTTTGGTTCTTCAAAAGCTAGTTCAACTAAGTTGCAGTAAGAATGCAAATCTTGCCAACATACCCCGGTGCCCGCACTCGTTGCGCGTACCTCGACAACATCCCCGAAAGACAACAATTGCTCCATTTTGACCATTGTACAAGAGAGGTCTCATGTCCCATTTGTGACACACACCGCATGCAATGTGTGTTCATCGTGCTCATATGATCCAGATGTACAGAAAAGTAGCTCCGGGAAAGTATCAGTCGTTTTCACATCCGTAAATTGGTATGTAGCTTCGAAATTTCGATTCGATCCCATCCACGCACACATATGTAAGTGTACGTGAGCAGAGAGTTGAACAACTCTATTCATAGTGACACTTTGTGAGAGAAGATGACAGCCATGTGGATAATTCCTCAAGCCAGCAAGAGACTTGCAGAAGAAGATATACAAGCAACTGAGGGCTAGTATAGTGATTGTTAAGTGACAATGATTCGATACGAAGCGTTGGTGGCTAACCAAAGTAGACCTTGTATCGTGTTTGAAGTGCTGAGGTTTACGTAACATGTCGTTCTAGACGGAGAATGTGTAGTACATAGGCTTCTAGGGGATAGGGATACGTACATATTAGAGTCGAACAATCACTCATACATAAATTGGTAGGTAATCGACAGCCGCAGAATCAGAGCGCCCTGAACCTTGATATGCGTCCTCAGGTGTGTTTAGATGACAAAAGCTACAGCTGCAGGAGCGCCGCTCATTTCAGTCCAAACCTTTGATAGTCACATCATCGTAAATCGTTGGCGAGAACATGCATACTCGAGGGACTTGCGACATGGCCATCACAAGATCCAGAAAATAGGCGTTCCTGGATCAAACAACCCGGGGTATCATAGATTCTTTGGCATTGGGAAGTTTCAACTAGCCCATAAACGACGCACGAAATCAAGGACTTGAAATTGGTTGTTCAGAGAAGAACCGTCCATGAGGAATGAACCACGACCGTCGATATATATTGTCGAAAGCTTCTGTTGGTTCACCAACGTCGAAATGGTCATTCTTCGAAGTTTAATAGCTGAGGCATGTTCGAACCATTCGGAAGGAGGGTAATGACACCGCGAATGAGTCCAGTGCCCAGTTGTGAACAGAATAAAGATACAATGGGATAGACATTTCATCGCTGTTTGTATCAAGACATTTTTCGAACAACTTTGAGACTGTCATGCATACAGGTAGGGTCCATGAGACTTGGCTTCTGAGTTCATTGAGGATGATTAGTATCGGACCATCTTATGGCACTATGGAGTCTTTCGTGCATATGTAACTGAGATATTCAAGGTCGATTTCTTTTCCTCGAGATCCGAACTGGTAAGCAACGTTCGCGAAGCTGGTAATCACGAGATAGAAGGAAAGCTTGGAGCTCGACCGAGAAAATCTAGAAAGATGTATGCTTTCGTCGTGGATTAACGGTTGGTCGGAGCGTAGAAGCCTTCGGGTATGCTTCGTCGATCTCCGACCCAGTCACAGGCACGGGACCGATTATACGCCTGAAGATACGTCCACAGTACCTCATGCAGAGATCATATGGACGAGCAAGGGCTACGTGATTGCATGGTCGATCTATGCATCTCGTGTCCTTAACATAGTTCTCTGTCAAGGGAAGCTGATCTGAGAGTGGGTCCAAGAAATGGCTAGTAGCGATAGAATCAGACTGAGCGTCGGGCACCCCAGACAAACGCAGGGCAAGTAAAGAGGCTTGCGCATGAAGAGGAGCACAATTGTCGCCTAGGGCTTGAGACGAAAAATTAGTCGCTTATACTTGCATGGTGGTGGAAATTTGAATCAGAGAATATGCCGTCAACCCAAGAAGGATTTGTGGGATCCAAGTTGTTCTATAAATATCAAGGATAGACCTTCATTAGTTCAGAGGTACAATCTTGTAGATGTAGGCAGGTGGGTGGCCATTGATCGGAATCATCAGAGACTTGCCACCTCGCCGCAGCACTTCCCACAGCAACTCCACTAGCCAGAATCATGGGCCGCTGGACACAGGAAGATGAAGCGAGTATCTCCTGCCTAGACTTTCATCTAAATAACCTCATCTTGTAGGATGACTACCGCCTTCCAGAAGGAATGAAACGCACGGGCTATGACGCCGATACCGGGCGATACTACTTCACAGATCAGGATGGGAACGTCTGGGAGGGTGCACAAGGCGCCCAGTTCGGTGAAATGACGCTTGGTGCGCTGTGTGCTTCGTCGACATCGGCTTATAAGCTCAGCTACGACGCATCATGTAGTCTCTGAGGGCAATTCGCGGTCGGGTACGAGTCGGGACGAGGATGTTGACGTCGAAGCAGCGCCTGTACGGTCGGATGGATACCAGCCTCTCGCTATAGATCCCGTGAGCCCTTCTCTTCCCAATACATCACCACACACTAATAGGTGCCGTCTCTGTGGCCCTTAGTCTCAACCACATGTAGCCCACCAAACCACAGTCCTAGGCCGTGCTGCAGCATACCAAACCATCTTCCCCTTCTTTCTTGTCATCGGTGTTCTCCTCCTACTCGCATGGCGCCTGCTCATCTCCCCCATCCTCTCCACGCCATCAAGTGCGTGTCCAGGAAACACTACAGCGTACTGGGTGCAGCCCGGCGACTCGTGCTGGGAGATTGGAAGGACACACGGGTGTGGGCTTGAGAAACTACAGGAGATGAATCCTGAGCTAGATTGTGTGGCACTTATGCCAGGGACGACAGTTTGTTTGCCTGGTCCTGTTGCCGGTCCGAGTCCGAGTCCGAACGCGGCGCCGGGGTTGCCTCAGATTTCGAGGTGAAGCCTCCATATAGTTATGAGAGGAGGATTAGAGGAACTGTATATACCCCTCTGGGATGGGTATTGATATAATGTTATGTATCTATATTTATTATTTGACAATGGACGAAGTTGGCTCGATACGGACATCATCATAGTAGATTATTATCTGGACTTCCTAGAAATCGAAGCATTGTTCCCTTGCTCATTAGCACTACATCCTTGACTCGCCCGCGAAGTCGTCTTTCCCTACCAAATGTCCGCGAACGTTATGCTTGGCCTGCGTGAGGCCGACCAACCAAAATACAGCAACCGTCCGAAAACCATCAGACCTCTATTCTTCTGACCCAGAGCCAGGCTCGCCGTCGTCATCTACAAGAAGTCCAAGTGAGTCTCGCGTCTATGGAGGATTTCAAAACACGAACCATCTGCAATATCATCTTTTGACACGCTCTCTAGCGCCCGTGCCTTCCTAATAAGCCCCCGAATCTCCTTCTCCTCTAGCGGCAGCAAGTCAACCGCCTCCTCTCCATTCTTATCCTTAATTCTATCCCAATCGCATGTCAACATGGAGAGGAAAATCATACCCCACAACCTACCGCGTATCAGCCCCAGCTTCCAATAGACTCTCCACGATATGTTTTCGCAGCGCGATGTGCTCAATACGGACGGCAAAATGGAGTGGTGTAGCCCCTTCCATCCTGTTCACAGGGTCCACGTCGCATCCCTCGCAAGATAGTATGTGTTCTAGGACGTCTGTTGATCCATGGGAAACACTACAAGCTCATCAGCCGCCATATCACATACAAAGAAACACGAAAGGATTCCTACGCGTTATGAAGTGCTACCAGCGTCTGGAATGAGCTTCAAAGGGAACATCGCAGGGCCGAAGCGAGCGGACATACGTGTATTTCCTAAACTGTAACCAAATAGGTTCCAATCGAATCGAAGTGAGGAAGAGTGCTTTAGGCTTCCACGGAGATTAAAGAGACGCACCCGTCCACGCAGTTGATATCAAAGCCTCCTTGCTCAAAAATTTCTAGTATAAGGTCTTCGTTGTCCGAGCGCGCTGCTGCGAGGAGCCGTTCGTCTATATATCAAAAGTAACAGTGAGGATCGGAATCGAATGCGGGATGTGAGAAGGTTGAGGATAATCACTGTTTGATGCTCCCTTGGTTTCTTCTGACATACTTAGAAGTATCCGAGGCAAGACCGTGACGGTAGGAATAAAGTGGTATGTAGTTAAATGATTGTCACTAGGGCTGTTCGGTTGTTGCCAATGTCGGTAGTAGATAAGATCTGATCTTGGTACTTTGATTCTCACCCGTGACTAACGATCGTGATACTTTTACATATGATTGGGGACTGACGTTGCACCATGGACGCTCATACCTCTGTTCTGCACATTTGTAACCATGATATCGCTTACATCTGGCCCTACGTGTACTCTTTATGCACTGCTACTTCATGAGCCTCAAAACCTGTAAACATGATTATTCCGAGTCCAATTTCGTCACTCTTTATAACATTGACTCTACTGTTACTCAAGCTCGTCGAATTATCATCGAGATCTCTATTGTTGCCACTCACCACTAAAGAGGAAGTGAATAAAACGTGCGGCATTTTTTGACTCTTCATCGTCTCAGGATGCTACGAAAGTTAGAGCGGTTGTTCGGAGGAGGTTCTTTAAGGGACTCGGAACTACTAGCCGTACTTGTTATTATTAGTACCTTCACTCCGGATCCTTTTAAATGATAGGCGCGGGGCGCACTTTGTATGGCCGATAGTCGGCTTCATTAATGCGCAGCCCATCAGCTTGAATATACGACATTCTACGTGCTAATTAGATACAACGTAGTGTAATGAAAATTACATTGTCATGCTACTTTGCTTGATAGTACCTTTCCTACATTTGCATCAAGTTCCATACAAGCTAGCATTGTTCAATGTCGATTTCTGGGTCCTTCGTCTTGACGAACGGTACTTCTTCGGAGTACTTGTGTCTTGGACAGAGACACATTGCGCTAATGCCTTGACCTAGCCCACAAGGGGGAAAGGGGGAAGTTGACATGTACTCCTAACATAACACTTCTGGAATCTGGGAAACTGACAGCGTATATTGAAAATCAACGGTGATAACCGGAATGGGAGAGCGGACGAGACCTGAGAGACCAAGAGGAAACGTAAGAACGAGTGAAGGATATCAAAAGGAGATAAATATCGGACATGGTGGCGATGCCACACAGTCGCATTATGTACTTGACGAGCTACGCCCCGTGCCTTCGGCACGGGCCTGTAGCTCTTGCTTCATCCCAGACCCAACCTCACTTCGTTTGGTTAGGTCCTCGATATTCTACTCAATGCTTCATTGCAGACCCAACCTCACTTTGTTCGGTTAGGTCTTTGTATTTCTAACTCAATGCTTTATTCCAGACCCAACCTCACTTCATTCGGTTAGGTCTTTGTATTTCTAACTCAGTGCTTCATCCCAGACCCAACCTCACTTCATTTGGTTAGGTCTTTGTATTTCTAACTCAGTGCTTCATTCCAGACCCAACCTCACTTTGTTCAGTTAGGTCTTTGTATTTCTAACTCAGTGCTTCATCCCAGACCCAACCTCACTTTGTTCAGTTAGGTCCTTGTATTTCTAACTCAATGCTAAGTCCCAGACCCAACCTCACTTCATTTGGTTAGGTCTTTGTATTTTGTTGACCAAGTGTTGCTTTTCTCTTATGATTCAATACACTGAGATTTCATCTATAAACCAATCATGTATCTATATTACATTATTAACAAAATACTACAATGTCCACTGGTATATATTAGAAATGCTGAAAATTATAAAGGTTAGTACTAACCAACCAATTATTTAAACTCTCACACTTACATTTGTAAACCATTAAGAATATCTATACTACATGGTCCAGCTATAGACATTAGGTGCTGAAGTTCATAGAAGTTAGCAATTTCTTGCTTGAATCCAACAAAACTCACACTTACATTTGTAAACCATTCAAGATTTCCTGATAGACAATATTTGCAGTCTTTCTTGATGTGTTTTCTGGGTCCAAGATGACTTTGATACAATCTCCTGATGTGCACTGTGAGAGTGCAACATAAAGTTGGCCATGCGAAAAAACTCCTGATCAAAGGTCCAATCCAACATGCTTGACTGATTGACCCTGAGACTTGTTGATAGTCATGGCAAAGGCCAATTGAACTGGGAATTGTCTCCTGCACAATGGAATTGGCAAATCTTCTTCAGACACATCCATGTTGATTCTTGGAATCAAAACAATTGATCCTGTAAACTTGGCATCTCCACTGATGATCCTACATCTGAGAACTCTGGTGCTGATGTGAGTGACAATCATTCTTGTCCCATTGCAAAGTCCTTTGGTTGTATCCAGATTCCTGAGCAGCATGACAGGAACACCAATCTTCAGAGCCAATTTAGCCAAGGGCAAACTGCTGGCTCTGAGAGAGTTGAGGTATTCCATTGGATACAATGCAAGACCATTAGGATTTCCATCATCAGATATGACAGAGTCTGCACTCTGCAAGATTTTCTCTTCTCCTGGACATTTCTGCAGAACTTCAGAGTTGATATCCTCTACATCAGAGTTCTTGCCAGAAAGGATGGTATGGTCCAGATAATACTGATCATCTTGATGGTGATCAATATGAGGATAAGTGGAAGAGATCAATCCAGTGACATAATTGTCATCACAGATCATGGTTTCCAGAAGTTGTACTGTTTCTCCAGGTCCAAGGTTTTTTCCAGCACCAACATCCAATAACCAAGCTGCATGAGCAATATTGTCAGGAGTCTGATCCAATCTCATGTTTTGAACCAAGTAGTGGACTTGAATCTGATCCCAAAGTCTTCCCCTTTTGAGTGAAGCAGCAATCATCTGCTGCCTGAGTCCTCGTTGGATAACTGGGAGAGTTTGCCTAAAATCTCCTCCAAACACCACAGTCACTCCACCAAAAGGAACATCCTTCTCCAGAATGTCTCTGAACCCTCGATCCACAGAGTCAATGGCATTTTTGTGTTGCATTGGAACTTCATCCCAGATGACAACTTTGGTCTGGAGTAAGAGTTGAGACAACTGAGTTCCTCTTTTGATATTGGCAATGGATGTATCCAGAGCAGGAATGGGGATTTTGAACCTTGAATGTGCAGTTCTACCACCCTCCAGCAATAAAGCAGCAATCCCAGATGATGCTACACATAATGCCACATCTCCATTGGACCAAACAGCAGAAGCCAAAGTGTTGCAGACAAATGTTTTGCCACATCCACCTGCACTGTGAATGAATATCATCTTGTCCAAGTTGTTGTCCACAGAGTCCATAACTTCATTGAAGGCCCCCAGTTGTTCACCATTAAACCTGGCCTTGTTTTCATCCACCCTTCTCTTCAACTCTTCAACATTATAATCTGTTTCTTCTTGCAAAAGCCTATTTCCTGAAATCATTTAATCAGTATCAATGTCAACTCTTTATACAATGTCCAACTTGCCTGGAATCACATTCCAAACTTGTTGGGGTTCTGGCATGTTTGGAAAGTCTTGAAGAGTCTTGCCAAAATTCTTCAGATTGTCATTGATCAGATGAAGGCCATAGTCATAGACATCTTCATCAGTAAAGACTCTGTCCCTGTACTGCCTGATATTCTCCAATCTGTGTTGAAGATCATCACAAATGGAGTGCTTGAATTTGTCCCATAGAGCCTCTGGAGTGGTAGGAGCACAGTGGAATAGGATAGTGCAAAAGAGCTGTCTGAGAGCTGATCCTGATTGGATTGGAGCAGCTTCAGCAAGACACTGCCTCCATTTTGCATCATCTTCTAGAAGACCAAGGGCCTTGCATGCCTCCTTGTAAGTAGGATAAGTATGGCCATTGACTGTCCTGAGATCAGCCCATGATGTTGCATTGGTCACAACTGTTAGGAGCATCCTAAGGTAGAACCTTTCTCCCTGTTGGGGTGAAGCAAAGTACATCCTCCCAATAGCTGTTCCTCTCTGCCTCTCCTTCCAGGTCCTTTTGGAAGCTTCATAGACAAACTTGGTTGGAAAGCTCTGATAAGTGGTGTTGTTATTAGGGAATCTGGCATTAGCTTCAAACCAAGCAGTGAGTGCAGTCTTGTTTGCATTAGGCCTAGCAGCTACCATCTCCAAAGGTTCATTATCCTGAAAGTAGACTTCATGTTGGCCCTCCAAATGCACAGGTAATCGATATACAGGAGGATGCTCTCCATGCATGTTGAATTCAAAGATGTGCCAGCAAGCCTCAGGTGCAGAGATGTATCTGGCATCCAAGTGTTCCTTGATTTCATCCCTCTGGTCCATCTGCTGTCCAGAAATCTCCAAAGTTGTACTATCATGACCTTTGTAGATGTACTTGTGAATATACTTGATGGCTTCTACTGAAGCACAGACCTCCACATTGATGTGACATTTGTACTTGGCTGAGAGATAAGGATTATATGGAACAACATCTCGATTGTCATAATGATGACCATTCTTTTCAAAGAAGCATCCATTGTCAGGTCTGGCATATTGAGGATAGCCATTGTCTCCATACTGAGTAGCCTCTTGGAATTCCTTTGGGTATTTCTTGGAACATTTGCCATCTACCATGCACTTAGCATTGGGTTTGGCAGCTCCACATGAACCATGGACCATGTTGGCAGTAACAACCTGACAATAAAGATAAGTAACTGAATTCAGGATTCAAACAAAGCCAATACCTGATACAATTGAGGCTGAGTGACTGGATCTGGAATCTGAGCAGAGACAATGGAATTCACATCAGGTGCATCCTTGATCCTGTGATGGCAATGGAAAAAGATCAAGATGTGCATATGTGGAAGTCCTCTCTTTTGGAATTCAATGGTATGAACATAAGCCACACAGCTGCCAAAGAGACCTTCCTTGGTCTCCTTTACTACAGCATTTTTCTTGAGTTCAAAAACTCTGGCAACAATATCAGGTTGATCAGCAGCTGTTTGCTTCTTCCCATTGACTGCAGGTTCCTTCAAGAGAGCTTCTTCAATTTCTGACCACTTTGGATTGGCAGTCATAGTCAAGAAGAGGTCAGGTTTTCCAAAATTCCTGCAGATAGCCATAGAGTTCTGGAATAATTGCTGCATCTGTCAATCACTTCCAGTATGGGAGGATGGGAGGATAACACGTCAGCTTTGTGGGGTGACTTGTTCATCTCCAGCAGCAGCATCCACTACTCCCTGATAAACTTCAGCTCTGATCTTCTTCTGATTGTGTCAAATCTAATTCAACTTGTTTTGTTCAGTGGAAGCCCATGCATCTACAACATATTGTTGAAATAGCCTCCCACTCCAGAGTAATGGTGCATTGAATTCCAAAGTCCTTTGCTGCAGCCTGTATGCATAATATGCTGTTTGGGTGACCTTTGCTGATCTTTGTTGATTCTGTGGTCCAAAATGAGAGCAAATGTTGGTGTGAAATCCAGGCTGTCCAGTGGGAAAGATGATGGTATAATGCAATGGAGTGTAATATGGGTACAAGTGACTGATCTGCTTCAATTGACCTCCATGCAAGTGCAAGACTATATCATGATCATTTGATTGCTCCTCTGAGCCATCTCCTGGAATTACAGCTGCAACTCCCTCCTGTTCATTAGGGTCATTATAGCATCGAGGATCTCCAAAGTCAGCTGTAAGCTTAACAGAAAGTCTTTGTGGTTGGCCTTCTGGAACTTCTCCCATAATCTGTCTGGCCTGCTTGTATAAGCCAATGAAGGGATTGACTCTAGCAAGCATATCCTGCAAAGAGGCCATTATCTGAGGATCAAGCCTGGGATTGTTCTGTTGATGAAAAGCTAATTGCTGATTGTGATCGTAAAAGTAGAGCTGTGCATATACAGGCAGATTGCCTTCAATAGGAAGCAAGGCACCTGTCAAATGATGTAGTTCTCCATTGATCCTAAAGCTGTATGGTCCAGGAGCATTGGTAATGGCATGATCAATTTTACCTCCCAGAGATGTGAATGCAAAGGCTGCATTGTATTGATGGATTGATGTTTTAAAAGTGTCAGAGAGAGGATGATGCCCATGGAGCAGGTTCAATAAATCTGCTGGAGCATCTCAAAGCCTGGGCAAGTTTATTTGGCCTTGTAAGCAGCACATGCCAAACTTTGGGCTGTTTCTAGTAGACTTGGTGAGCTTTTTGGCTGGTGAGCTTTTCGGCATCAAAATGTAAAGCTTGGCAGTGTGGACATATGACAGTCATAGGACCAAGATAGTGTGGAGGGTATTCAATCAAGTAAGGTTGCCTTCCTCTTGGAACAGGCTGAATAGGACCAAGCTGTGGTGGAATAGGAAGCTCAAGGGGAGGCTGTTCAGCAGGATTTTGTAGTCCTGCTGGATGGTTGGGTGGAGCAGGGTCCAAGTCTTCTGCAGGTCTCTGTTGAACAGGATCAACATATTCCAAGTCATCATCAGAAGGGATGTCATTCTGAGGACCCAATGGCACATCAAGGGGAGGATCCATTTGCTCTGCTGGTTGATGTCTGGTAGGATCAACATATTCCAAGTCATCCTCAAAAGGTATATCATTCTGAGGACCTAAATCATTGAAATCCTCTTCCAGATCAGCTTCATGTTGCTGTTGCCAGCCTTGAAAGATCCTTTGAGCCATAGCTGCATTCAAAGGCCTATGTTCAGGATCTAGATCAATATGCTATTGAACTTTGTTAGTTAAAGTAGCATTTCAAAGAAGTGTTTGACTGACTTCTTGTTCCTGTTGCCTCAATCTTTCCTCCTCCCTCAGTCTTGCCTGATGCAAGATGGCCAAAGCTTGTTGTTGCCTCTCCTGCTCTTCAACCATAGCAATATGTCTCAGCCTTTGCTGCTCCTGCAATGCTGCTAGTGCATGCTGTTGTTGAATTTGGTGGTCTGCCATTACTTCTCTATGAGCATCTGGTCTCACTCTCCTCAGTGCAGAAGCAGGTAGAAAAGGCACCAATCTAGGTAAGGAATTCTGCAAAGGAGCATTCCAACCTTCTGGCAAAACTGTTTCTGGAATGACCATAGCAGCTTGAGCAACAGCAGACTGATTGAGTCTATTGCCTCTTCTCTGTATAGGAGCAGGTGGAGGTGGCACCATTCTAGGGATAGGATTCTGTAAAGGAGCATCCCACCCTTCAGGCAAAACAGTTTCAGGAATCACTATAGAAAATGGATCATCAGCAGCTGCTAGCTGCCTGATAGGTCTTCCTGAAGAGCCAGAAGTGGTGGCTATAGATTGGTGATCAAGTCTCAAACCCCAGTTCCCATACCCCCAGTTCCCATAGATTGATTAATACCCCCAGTTCCCATACCCCCAGGCCCCAATTGAAGTGGTGGGACAACTACAGTATTGATCTGTTCCAAAGATCTATTGTTTCTATTTGCTTGACAATCATCAGGATCTGTCATTTGTAATTGTTTAAGTCTCCTTTGAATCCTAGCTTGTTGCCTTTGGCTTTCTGGAGTAGTAGGTGGTTGCCTGAAACACCCATTGTTAAGCATTTTAATAGTCAAAAACCATTAAAATTGACTTGCATGATGAGATATTTGATAGATCAATAGCTCAATGTGGTTAAGGAGTTACTAATAAGCTTGTTAGTCAACATCAATCAATCAATAGATGTGACAAAACATACTTTGTCATGTGGCCTCCTTTCCACAACCTTGGAAATGTCCATTATTTGGTCATATTGTGTCAAAAAATGCACAAGGCATGAAAAACAGTGTCCACTAAATTGCGTTTGGCCTTTTTGACACCTGCAGACTATCTGGCATGATTTACACATAGTCAAAAGATTGTATATATGTATTAAAGCTGTTTACTGTAATTTATTTTGAGAAAAAACCTGTTCCAAGTGCAAAAAACAGCCAAGTTACCCAAAAAGGAAGGTTCTTGGTCAGCCTTACTAAGCAGAAAAGTTGTCACATTTTTCCCAGGAGTTGTCCCATATATTATAGATTAGGTGTGTACTTCATCAGATATATGGCTACTTACAGGCCCATGCCGAAGTTAGGTTTGTTATGCATCAATATATTGTGATGCTTGTGTGAGGCGCACGGTAACATCGCATGAGAGAATTGAGAGTCTTGCGATAGAACAGGTTTATGTCCTAGTATTGAAAGAACTCAAGTCCTATGGTACATCGGACTTCTGTATATAGCATAGACTAGCTGTACATAAGGATAGTGTAGTAATAGACAATTTTCTGGGTGAGCGGATAGCTGTCGCATGATTACGGATCATGCGTGCCATTACTGTAGTGGTACTGTGACTACATCACTGTCTCTGACTTACACTGTGTGAAATATGAGATTATGAAATGTTATTATATGTTTAGATTCCACACATTTCACCCGGATTCCTCTCAGAATACCTCTAGAATCTCATTTTGTAGTATTTCACTAGAATTCACATATTTTACATACATTCTAATCAAATTACAGCTCTGACCATGGTAGCTATAGCAGAAATCAATATATATATATATATATTTATTAATCGCCACGCATCTGTGTATTGTTATGATGCATGCATGCGACTTTAACTTTACCAAGTCCTGTTGTTCATTGCAATCATCTCCCTTCATTGAGCTCTGTCCCAGCAGCTACCACCAGACAACAGATACTCATGGTCAGTAAATTTATTAACCATGCTCCAGAGTGACCTTACAGTGCACTGATTACAGTCAACCTACTGGAAACACCTCATTGAATGTCAGTGCACCAAATGCAGTTCAAGTCTGTGAAGTTTCATGTATCAGTCAATCATTACACATAGTTGCCAGTTGAAAAAAGACAAGGGAGCTCTGCAAGTGGCTTCAGCCACAACTTCATCAAATCCAAATGTATTATTATCTGGGAATCTATTGGTGTCTATCTCTGTCTCTTCCTCAAGCCTCATAGCACAGCAAGAAGCCTCAAGTTCCATAGACTCTATACTAGCACATGTATTGTCTGAAAGCACTGAACTCAACAACAGGCTCCAATCTTTGACAAGATGCAAGATCAAGTCACTTTGGATACAGAACTTCCTGACATCGATTCAGAAGATCTACCTGATATGCTACCCAACACACTGGATACAGGAGAAGACAAACAGCCACCCAGAATTCCAACTTCTACCATCAATCATGCCAAACAAATTGTTGATTATAGTATTGATCCATCAATCCAAATGCCTCCTCCACTTGCTTCTAGTATGAACTGGAATCTGAGCCTGAGAGTAATCAAGATGGCGATGAATTACCTAGTATGTTGGCTTCTGCTTTCTGAGAAGCCCCACCACTGCATCTTTTGTATCTGCAGACAGTCCTCAGAAATGTTTTTGGTTCTAGGACAGTGCTCAAATCAATTGAACAACTTCTCAACAGTCTAGATATAATCAACCAGCAAGGACACTGGCAACCACTAAACAATGATTGAGCCTGGATGCAGATACATATATCAAACAACTATCTTTGTATGGAATGCTTCAAGCCCTACACTGAGGATGACATCCAGACTGCTTCAAACCTAAATTGTACTGAATGATGCTGCTTAGGAAAATTCTATCATGAGAAGCACCTTGCAAGAGATGCTAACAGTGATGAAAAACCAATTATCAAATGGATTCCTGCCAAAATCCATTTTTACTTGCCCATAGAGAAAGCTATCTCATGTTTCCTGCTTCATAAAGACTTTGTTCAGAATTTACAAGACACCAAACAAGATATAAACTGGCCTCCAATCAGCAAATATACTGTCTTAGATGACATCCATGATGCAGAAGGATGGACTTCAGTTTATGGTGGATCATAGAAGACAATGGTACCATTCACAATGTTGAAATCAGTGCTGGATCCCAAGAAGCCCTTTTTATGTGAGATGTAGGGCTCAGTCTCACATTCAATATGGATTGGTAGGCTTTTTTGTAATGCAGGCTTCCATTTAGTGTGTCATTTCTAGGTTTGGTATTATGGACAATCATCCTCATTCAACAGGTGCAGTATATGCTGTTTTTAACAATCTATGCTGCACTGTTTGCTTCTTATCAGGAAACACATATTTTGCAATGACAATTCCAAGTCCTCATGAACCCAGTCTTGAACAGCTCAATTATTTATTTGTTCCACTTGTCAATGGGCTTAAGCAATGATATGCTAGTAAGTAGACAGATTGATGGGAGGGAAGCATTTCACTTGTATATCAATCAGGCATGCTAATGCAGATGTACAGGTGCCAATTATCTGTCATAGTCCATGTGGTAGCAGTGCTTGAAACCTCTGATATTCCAGCATCATGTAAATTCATGGGAAGCACTGCACATGCCCATAAATCACATCCTTGTACCTTCTGCTTTATTTCTCACAATGACATCAATAGCCTTGCTGGCTATGATATCTCAAGTATGTCACTGCAAAGTCAGTTTTCTATCAGATTTAACATTTTCTTCTAGACTTTTATCTCAAGAATGACTGGGATCAATTGAAGTACACATTTCAATCATATCATGCAACAACCATGAAGGAACACAAGAAAATTCTCAATGACCATGGGTGTTGACATTCAGAATTCCATTTTATACAAGGTTGGCTTTCCATTCAATGTTTGCTATTAGATTTCATGCATAATTTCTATGGTGAGTCTGAAATGAAATGTCATACATCAACATAGACTTGCAGATCTCTAGGCATTGTTCATGATTTTTGGGCTGATGTAATTGGGGCTGGACACCTCCTTGATGCTCCAAGATGGCAAGATTTTGAAAAGAACATTAATGGAATTATCTGGCCATTGGGAATTGGTTGCCTTCCTGGTAATGTTTTCATCTCTGTTATTTCTTTGAGTGATCTGACATACATGTTTCTAGCTTGTGTCAGGTTCTGCTGACCACAGGGGCTCAGCTACACTGGGCAAATCCTTACTAGGTGGACATGATGTCCTACACTGATACCTGGGTAGTCAGAGAAGGTCTAGACATCAGGGACTTGTGAGGATAAGTGATGGATGGAAAGTGATCTGGACAAGTCTGGGGTGGTCTGGAGAGGTCTAGGACAAGTTGCAGGGAAGGGGTCAGACTTGATGGGGTGTCAGGTACAAGTCTGGAAGTGAGTATTAGAGGTGCAGGGCAAATGGAGGCTATGCAAGCAATAGGAGCAGGACCAGAGTTTGATGAGGGATCAACAGAAGTTGATGGTTTTTGGAGCTGAGTGAATAGCAAGGTCCAGAGTTGGTTTAAAGAATGTTTGAGTTTGTAATCATAAGCATGGAGTTTGTAAAGGTGTTAGGGTTAAAAGGACTTGAACACAATAATGGAAATGGAGTTGAACAAGATGAGATGGAGTCAAGACAAGATTGAGATGGGAACAAAAATAGATTCAAGCAGAAATACAAAACAAGAACAAGAACAATAATGGGAATAGAGACAAGACAAGACCAGGAGATTGAGATAAGACTGGGAGACTGAGAGAAAGGGAAATGTAACACAGAACATGAAACACAAGATGGAAACAATCAGAAACACATCAGGTAAGGCAATATCAAGACTAGAGTACAAGGAGCTACTCTATAACTTATATACTGACTACTGGAGAGCTCTGGGGGACAGCAGGTGTGGTGGGGGGGCTCAACAGGGCTGCACAGGGTCAACAGGTGTCAGTTGCAATTAGGGGATGGGCCACATTGATATTCTGATGGGATCAATTGAGGACACAGGCACTGGATGGCATCATACCTCAGGAAGCCTGGACAGGCAGAAAGCCTGACATCTCTCACCTGCAAATATTTGGGTCAGTTGCATACACCAATATTCCCAAGAAACTCTGGGAGGGCAAGCTTGGAGTCACATTGGTCAAATGCCACATGATTGGCTGGTAGACTGATGAGACCAAAAGTTACAGGCTTGAGGATGTTGCAATGGGAAAACTGATAACTGTGTGGGACATGTGCTTTGTTGAGGATGATAGTCCTGGGGACCTTGCAGAATTTGAGACATGTGGCAGCCCACTATCCATAGAGGATTTAGCAATGCTAACCCCATCCGACATTGTGAATGCTGCCCCCACTGCATCAGCTGTCACTGCCAGTCCTGCACTAAAGCCAATTGAGACCTCAATTATGCATGATGGTCATTCATGCAGACAACCAAGGTTGCATAGACTGGCATGGAACTCTGTTATGCACTCACAAGCTAAGCACATCAACATTTGGCATCATTTCCTGCATGAGCATGTTGAGACCAAAGAAATTGAACTTTGTTACTGCTCTACTAAGAATATGCTAGCCAACATCTTTACAAAATCTCTCCTGTGTGAAGCATTCAAAAAATTTCACAACACATTGGGAGTCATTAGTCATGGGTAGATGAAGATTTTGTCAAGTGGGAGTGACAAAAGTATTCCTCAATTATCATTGCATCTAGACCCACTGATGCTAACACTCACAAACTCTCTGAGTTTTTTCATGCTTGTGATTGCCCACATGGAGTTCAACTGTTCCCATTGAACTTTAGGTGAGTATAATGATTACATTGTGTCCTTACATATCCAATAAACTGTTCCCATTGAACTCCAGCCCCTTGCATGATTCCTAAGTTGAGACTCTATTGTTACCTTCCCATGCTGACAGCAACCTTCCCTGCATGTACTTGACCTACCCATCTGTTATAACCTTATTTTCTGTGACTTTGTAGTTTTGAAAAGCTTCTGGGTTTTCTAAGATGCTGGCAAAGAGCTTATCTTCTTGATACCATCCTTTTAGTGCCACTACCAGATCAATCAGATCCTTACCAGCATTCAGAAATTCTTTCAGTGTTAGTGGTGTCAGCTTTTCTGTTTCTTTATTCAGTATTTGTGATTTTAGAGCTAACACTTCATCATAGCTATGTTCAATGATGGTTGTTGGTTGATCATCTGTTTCTGGCTGTGATGCCAAGTTAGTGTCATTAAGTAAAGTTGGCTTCTTTTTTGCTGGCAGTTTAATAATCAACTTTTTTCTTCCTAAGTTTACTTTGTATGCAGTTGGTCTTTGTGTGCAGTTGATGAGGGGTTGGGAGTAGCTGGGTCACCTTCCCCCCCTTGTTTCATTCTTGAGGTCTTTGAAAAACAAAATGTGGCACTGCATGGGCTGCAAATTCCTTTGATGTTTTTGGGTTGCCCAGTGCCCAGTTTCCACAGGTTCTATAATCTTTTTTTTTTTACTGCTCCTGATTATTGGCTGTATTTTCCCCAGAATCTTCCAGTTCATTTGGTGTGGAGGCACTCTTGCCCTCCCCCCTGACTAAAACTGGTATTGAAACTAGATGTTTATTCAAGCTATCATTATCTATCATGTTGAAGTAAGTATACTCTCTTCTTGCACAAACAGTCCCTGGTGATTTATTTGAATACAGCCTAGATAATGCATTAGACAGGATATTTTTAGCACCAGGCATGTAGACTAAACTAAAACCAAATTCTGAAATTTTTTTGAGCCAATGAGCTTGCCTTCCCAACAAATTTTTTGTTCTACTAGATATATTAGACCCTTATGGTCCATGAACCAATGGAACTTTATGCCTTGTAGTATGTCATGGTGTCATAACATAGTTTCCATTCCTGCTAACATTTTTCTATCTTGTATACAGGATAATTCTGCTGAGCTGAATTTAGCTTTGCAAAAAAAAAATGCTGCTACAGCTGCCATTTTCCAGTCTTCATCTTGGCTAACAATGCCTGCAATTCCAGTTATACACCCATCTGTTATCATGTTTAGTGGGGGCACATCTTTATCATAACTCAAAGGTTTTCTATGGTGTTCTTGGCAAATTTAAGCCAACTTTCTTACATCCTTGAAAGCTCATTGGTGAGTAAACTCCAAACAAAATGGAACCATATCTCCTGTTAATGCATGTAGAACTCCCATAGGTACTCTTACATGGTCAATGTTGTTGGCAAAGTATCCTGCAGCTCCAAGAAATCCCCAAAGCAAGTCTCTGTTGGTGGGAACCTTCTACTTTACCAGGGCATCTACTTTGTCTGGGTCCATCTGGATCCCCTCATTATCTACCATGCACTCAAGGATTTTCATTTCTTGACACAAAAAATGCAGCTTTTGTTTACTAAGGTACAGCTCTTCTCTTTTTAAGATATCAAGTACTAATTTAACCTGCATGATGTGATCCTCTAGTGCATTTGAAAATATTATTATTCTGTCTAAGTATACATCCACAAATTGACCCAGATATGCACCAAAAAGGTTATTCATCAATGCTTGGTAAGTGGCCAGTGTGTTGCAATCAGCTTTTTGAATGACATGGCTGACCATGTTTTCATTAGGTGTAGTCATGGCAGTGCATTCAATGTATTCAGGCTTAATTCAGATTTATTTGTATGCATTCTGTCCATGGTTTCAATGCTTCTGGACAGTGTGATGTTTGCCAGGAATAAATCCTTTTCTCATCTATTAACAGAGTTTTGTGATTAATGGCCCTCAGCAGAGGTAAAGGTGTGTCCCCTGCAGTTTGGCATAGTAGCACAGTGTACTTATGGAGTTCATTCCTAATCTGTTCTAGGTTATTTTTGTATTTTTCCATTGCTCTTGAAGATAGCCTGGCTACACTGGTCCTTTCTATTAGTGGGGCTGCAATACCATTTATTGCTTACTACTACTGTAGAACAATATACAATGTAAGTCCTCAGAGTTAGACACAGTAGTGTAGATGGCTGAATTAACCTG
Source organism: Termitomyces sp. 'cryptogamus' (assembly GCA_020091625.1). Lineage (NCBI taxonomy): Eukaryota > Fungi > Basidiomycota > Agaricomycetes > Agaricales > Lyophyllaceae > Termitomyces > Termitomyces sp. 'cryptogamus'. The sequence continues at coordinate 7,148,175 of JAGYZC010000001.1, forward strand.
TAGAACAATATACAATGTAAGTCTATAGGACACAAATAAGTAAATGTGACAATAAGATAAGATGTAAGTAAAGCTCACACTCAGAGTCAGACACAGTAGTGTAGATGGCTGAGGGAAGAGTGTTTTGTGTATGTTAGGTTTTATGCAGTAGAATTAAGGTTTAGAAATAGAGAATAGTAAATAACAATTGGGCTTGAGAGAGGTATATGTAGCATGCAAGTGTAGATATGACAAAAAGGAAATACTGACAAATAAGGAAAGTACTTGCAGTCCACTCAAGTCATTGTTCAACACTTCTGCCAATGCAAAGGACCACTGTCAGGGGACCTCCATTTCCAACCTCTGACTTCCATTTCCAACCTCTGTAGCAATTTCCATGGCTCACCCCAAACCTTCAGAGATCTCAGAGACCCTCAGAAATTTCTGCAGTTCCCTGTCAAGCACTTCCTAGGGTTAGGGCTAGCTTCAGCTTTCTGTACAGTTGTTCCCATGCTTCTGCTGCCTGCTAATGCACTGCACCAAGCAGCAGGGATCCTTAGACTTGTTCTCTTTGGATTCCTCTCTGCTAGATAATTAGTTACTATTTGTATTGTCAGTTACCTTGCTAAATATACTTTGGATTCTCCTCTGCTAGCTGTGTGATTGAGCCACCACTCCTGGAGATCACCCTTACAGCAGAACAAGTCTCTAACTCTGGTCTGGAAGCTCCTCATAGCTGCAAGGAACCCCTGAGCCCCTATCCATCACTTCCCCACCAGACTTAAGCACTTGCAGAATTTTATATCTCACCTTGCCAATCCAGACAATCCCCTGGAGGCTCCAGACCCTCAGAACAAAGCCTGAACTTGCTTGCTACACTTAGAGAACCAGGTGCAACTGACTCAATCATCCCTCACTCATCACACAACTAAACTCTGTACCCTCTGTCAGATCACCAATCATATTTCCCAATCCCTCCAGATGCTGCTAGAATGCCTGCCCTCCCACTCCCAGTGGTGAACTCACCCCCAGCAACTCTGGTGGTTTCTTCTGTAGCTCTGCTGTCCCTCTGACTGTGGATCCCATGCCCTGTGCTCCCAGATGTATATGACAGTGCTCACTCTGGTGAGGAGCACTTCCTCCTGTCCTGTCTCACCTACATCCACTTTAGCAGAGACACCTTCAACTCTAATGCATTGAAGATAGCATGGGTGCTGTTGTATATGAAGACTGGATGTGCCTCCACCCACACATTACAGGTGTTCTGCTGTTCCAAAGGTGTTGGAAGCTTTGCAGATTGGGCCACCTTTGAAAAAGACTTCCAGGCAGAGTTTTTCCCTGTTGATCCTGCCAAAACTGCTGCTTTAGCACTACATGACAGGGAGCAGTATGGGCAAGGGAAGAGGATGCTGGACAAGTACATTGATTCCTTCCAGGCACTAGTCAAGCAAGCCACCTACTCTGACAGTCTCCAACTATGCCTTGCATTCTAGGATGGCCAGCACACCACACTCATAGAGCACATTGATAACCTAGCTGAGGGCCACCTGGACAATGAAAGGATCACCTCCTGGTACAAGGTGGCCCAGGATCAGTGGCAGCTCATAGAGATCTGATAAGAGCTCCACCACTTGCACCTAATGCAGTACTCTGCCCTGGCTGCCAGTCTCTGTTACTCTGCTCCTGCACTCCCAGCACCTGCCCCTGCTCTGGCCATCCCTGCACCATGCCCCTTGCTGCCAGGCATCTCCATAGATATATATGCAGCTCAACAGCACTGCTCTGTGCTGCTCCTCTGCTAGAGATGTAAAAAACCAGGGCACTTTGCATGGCACTGCCCATTGGGTTTGGAGGTGCATTACCTCTCTACAGTGGAGCAGGAGGAGCTTCTCCTGCAGCTGTTGGCTGCAAAGAACACTGCTGGAGCTCTATCACCAAATGAGCCAGCACCAGAGCTAACCACAGAGGACATCAGCACTTGTGCACCCTCAGAGGAGGATTTTGAATCAAGTGATGGATGAGGTGTATGCCTCCATTGCTGGGTACTAACAGGTTCTCATGTCTGTTATTAGAAAATGAAATTGGCCTTTCCAATGCTAATCATTCTAAGACAGAAGAACCTCAGTTCTCTCCTCTAGACATACAAACACTAACTCTGGAGTCCAAGCCTAGCCCCCTAATGCCAGCTAGGCTCCACCAGCACTGCCCTGCCTAGAAGTGCCAAATACTCTGGCAGTACATAGTGGCCTTGAGCATGTCTGCCAACTCAATGTGCCTTGACATAGAAATTGATACCATGCACACCCAGCAAACTCATAGAGTCACTACCCTCCTGAATAGCAGAGCAATGGGACTGTTCTTAGACTTGGAGTTTGTAGAGCACCATGGCCTGATTCATGCAGCTACTCCCCCAAATCATTCCAGTGTTCAACATTGACAGCATGCCCAATGAAGCCAGTGCCATCAGCTCTGTAGTAGACCTTGTCCTCCACTATCAGAATTACACTGAGCATGCAGTTTTCACCATTACCAGTCTAAGCAAGCAAGACATGATCCTCAGTTTTACATGGCTCTGGGAGCACAACCCCAAAGTAGACTGGGTGCAGGGCAAGGTAACTATGAGCCCAGTGCCTCTGGAGGTGCTCTGTCTGCACCACTGAGGTTAGAGAAGAGCACTGGGCTGATGTTTGGGAGTGCACAGTCATTTGGGCATGCTATGCTGGCCATCTTCCCTTTGCAGATCTAGACCTCCTGGACCCCCTGCCCCTGATGTTTCCCCATAGGTGTCAGGGAACTTCCATTTCCAACCTCCACAACCTATTCCAGCACCTCTGTAGCTTGTTTGACATCTCTGGGGCTCATTTTAGAACTCTGGAGATCTCCAGAGAATTGTGGAGTTCTCCATATTACCTCAGCAATCATTGCCCTAGGGTTAGGAGTAGCTCTCACCTGCTGTACAGTAGTTTCCACACCTCCACTGCCCACTAATGCACTATGCTGAGCAGCAGGGATCCTTAGACTTGTTTTCTTTAGATTACCCTCTGCTAGGTGATTAGTTACTGATTGTATAGTCATCTACTCTTGCTAATATACTTTGGATTCCCCTCTGCTAGCCACATGACTCCAATCTGCCACTTGCTCTGGAGGTTGCCCTTACAGCAGAACAAGTCCCCTAAAACTGGTCTGGAAGCCCCTCATAGCTGCAAGGAACCTCTGAGCCACTACCCATCACTTCCCCACCAGGACTAAACACTGCAGAGTTCTATGTCTCAGCTTGCCAACCCAGACACACTCTCAGAGGCCCTAGCCCTACAGGATAAGGCCTGAACTTGCCTACTTCACCTAGAAACCCAGGTGCAATTAATGCAATCATCTCTCACCCATCATACTACCAAACTCTCTACCCTCCATCAAATTACAGATTTCATCTCCCAATTGCTCCAGGCACTGCTTGAACACCTAACACCTACCTCTGCACCTCCCCCAACTGTGGAACCAGCCCCAACTGTGTCTGCACTCATCTCTGCAGCTCCAGTAACCCTATGGCCATGGATTCCACATCCTGCACTACTAGATGCATATGGTGGTGCCCACTCCAGCAGAGAGCAATTCCTGCAGTCCTGCCTTACTTATATCCACCTCAGTAGGGATGCCTTTGATTCTAACACATTGAAAATAGCCTGAGTGCTGTTGTACATGAAGACTAGATGTGCTTTTACCTACACACTGTGAGTCTTCTGTTGCTCTGGAGGTGTTGGAAGTTTCCTGGACTAGGCCGCCTTTGAGAAGGACTTCTGTGCAGAGTTTTTCCTGTTAGATCCCACCAAGACCATGGCCTTGACACTACATGATAAAGAGCAATACAGGAAAGGAAAGGATATGCTGGATGAGTACATTGACTCATTCCAGGCTCTAGTCAAGCAGGCCACTTACTCCAATGGCCTTCAATTATGCCTCACCTTCTAGGATGGCTTGCACTCCACACTAATAGAATGCATGTATAATCTTGTGGAGGGTTGCTCCAACAATGAAAAGATTGTATTATGGTACAAGGTGGCCTGGGACAAATGGCAACTCATGGAAATCTGGAGGGAGCTCTGCCATCCACATTTTGTGCTGTGCCCAGCTCCAATCAGCAATTTCCACCATCTTGTACCTGCTTGCCCAATGCCAGTCCTTACTCCTGCTATCCCCACAGTATGCTCCCTACTGCCAGAGAGATTCCTATGGACATGGATGCTGCCAGACAGCTCTGCACTGCCCCACTGCTATGCTAGAGATGCCAGAAGCCTGGGCACTTTGCATAGCACTGCCCCCTGGGCCTGGAGGTACATTACTTTTCCATGGCAGAGCAGGAGGAACTCCTCCTGCAGCTGCTAGCTGCAAAGGATGCTACCAGAGCTCTGTTGCTTAATGAGCCTATGTCAGAGTTGACTCTGGAGGAGATCAGCACATTTGCATTACCCCCAGAGTTGGAGGAGGATTTTCAATTGAGTGACAGATGAAGTGTATGCCTCCATTGCTGGATGCTGTTAGGTTCTCATGTCTATCAATAGAAAATGAAACTGCCTTTTCCAATGCCCTTAATTCTGAGATAGAAGAACCTTAACATCCCTCTTCAGACATACAAATACTACCTCCAGAGCCCCTGACAAGCCCCCCAACACATCTGAGGGTCTGCCAGCATAGCCCCACCTGGGTGCATCAAATGCCCTGACAGTACATGATGGCTTCCAGCTTATCCACTAACTCTCTGTGTCTCAATGTGGAGATTAAGATGATGGACACCCAGCAAACTTACAGAGTCATGGCTCTTCTAGATAGCTGAGCAACAGGACTGTTCCTGGACTTAGAGTTTGTCAAATGCCATGGTCTGACTACACAGCCCCTCTCCAAGCCCATTCCAGTCTACAACATTGATGGAATGCCTAACAAAGCAAGTGCCATCAACTCCATGGTCAACCTGGTCCTTAACTATTGGAATCATGTGGAGCACACCATGTTTACCATCACCAACTTGAGTAGCAGGACATGATCCTTGGTTTCACATGGCTCCACAAGCACAACTCCAAGGTCAATTGGACTAAAGGAGAGGTAACTATGAGCAGATGCCTCTAGAAGTGCTCTGTCTATGCTGCAGAGGACAGGGAGGAGTGCTAGGCCTGAGTTTGAGAGCATGCTGCCATCTGCACATGTTGTGCTGGACCCCTCCCCTTTGCTGACCTAGACCTCCTGGATCCCCCACCTCTGGCATTCCCTCATAGGAAGGCCCTCTATGAGAACAACTGGAGCAGTGATACAGCCCCAGAAGAGGAGTGTGGAGGGGAGTTTAGTGGCATATATGAGCCAGAACTTGTAAGGGCAACTTCTAGAGAGTTAGATTGGAGTCACACAGCTAGCAGAGGGGAATCCAAAGTATATTAGCAGAGTAGACAACAATACAATCAGTAACTAATCACCTAGCAGAGGAGAATCCAAAGAAAACAAGTCTAAGGATCTCTGCTGCTTGGTGCAGCACATTAGCAGGCAGCAGAGGCATAGAAGCTACTGTACAGATGACTGGAGCTACTCCTAATCCTAGGGCAATGATTGCTGAGGTAATACAGAGAATTCTGCAGTTCTTCAGAGATCTCTAAGGTTTCAGAAAGAGCCCTGGAAATGTCAAACAAGCTGTGGAGGTGCTGAAACAAGTTGCAGAGATCAGAAATGGAAGTCTCCTGACATCACCCCCCCTCTAGCATGTGGCATCTTGATGTGCAGGATAAAAGAAGTCTCTGATTGCTTAGTCCACTGGTGAGATAGAGTAGATCCCTTGTATGGCACATGGGGCCTCTAGATGTCTCTAGTAGAACTCCTTGACAAGTCCAGGGGCATGTATGTTCTCCTGTGGCTCTTAGGAGATATCCTCAATCCCATAGCCTTTCCACTTCACCTTATATTGTATTCATCTCTGGAATAAACAGCTATCCAGGATTTTCTCCACCTCATATTCCCCATTGTTGTTAACTACCATGGGGGGCCAGACAATGCCCTGGAATAGGATCCTTAGGGGCTGGAGTTAGTTTGACCATGTTGAACACTGGATGAAGCTGGTGCATCCCTACAAGGAGCTGGAGTTGATAGGCCAAGAGTCCTACCTGTCATTCTACTGTGAAAGGCCCCAACTGCTGGTGCAACAGCTTTTTTGAGTGCTGGGTAGTTGTAATGTCAGAGGCATCCAGGTAGACTCAATCTCTGGGCTGATATTTGCACTCTAGGGTCCTCCTGTGGTCATAGTATTGTGCCATGTCATCCTTTTCTTTTGCCAGTGCTGCCCAGGCCTCCTTCTGTGACCTCTTCATCTAGCCCACAAATTCATTTACTGCCTCATTCTCCAAGAGCCAGGCCTGGGGTTCAAAACCCATGTGCAGATGCCATCCCATATCAAGGAAAAATGGGGAAAACTGGATGGATGCATGAATGTAGTTGTTGTATTGGAATTCAGTGTTAGGGAGGAGTTTGTCCCAGTCATCTTAGCATTTGTTGCAAAAGAGGCAGAGATACTGCTCTAACTCCTGGTGTACATGCTCTGTCTGGCCATTAGACTGTGGGTAGTAGGCAGTAGTAGTGTGGAGCTTCACTCCAAGCAGTCAGTAGAGCTCCTGTGGTCCCCAATCTGAGATGTAGGCATTGGAGAGGCCATGGAGCTTCTAGACATTCCTCCAGTACAGGTTTGCAGCACCCAGAGCAGAGCAGGTGGTGTGGGTCAGAACAAAGTGTGCTCACTTACCATATAGGTCTACCACCACCATGATTGCATCATAGCCATGAGCATCAGGGAGCTCTACAATGAAGTCCATGGATGCCACACTCCATCATTCTGCAGGCATGGGTAGCAGGTGTAACTATTTATAGGGGAGTCAGTGCTGGGGCTTGGTCTGGAGGCAGAGATCACAGATATTAGTATAGGACCCAATATACCAGAACATCTGGGGCCACCAGTAGTTCTGCAATACTAGCTCCAGTGTCTTCCACCATCTAGAGTGCCCTGCAATGCAGAAGTTGTGGTGTTGCTCCACAATCCTCTGACAGAGCTCCAGAATGTTGGGGATGTAGATATGGTCTTGGAAGGTCAGGATTCTGTCCCAGAGGGCCCATTTGTCAGTGTAGACTGCCTTGGCACTAGTAGTATGCCCCAACTTTAGTGTCTGAGCAGCTCATGCCACTAGCTCCTCCTGCTGACCATCCCAATTACTCTACCATATGTCCTAGAGGATGTCTTCTTCTGCTCTCTCAATAGCAAGACCCTCCATGGTTTGAATTGCAAACAATTCAGGGTGGAGGAGCACAATATTGCTGTTATCCCCTTCTCCCATGCTGTGGTCCACTCTCCAGAACAGGGCATCTGGTTTCTCCATGCTCTGGCTAGGCTTGTGATGCAAAGAGAAGTTGAAGTTGGTGAGGTAGAGGGACTACTAGACCTGTTGGCAATTGAGCTTCTTGGCTATCCAGAAGTATTCAAAGTTCTTGTGATCCATTCAGACCTCAAACTTGTGCTACATGCTCTCTAGGAAGTGCTGCCACTCCTAGAATGACTGGATGATGGCCAGCATCTCTTTGTCATGGATCTCATAGTTCCACTCCACTGCATTCAGGCTCTTGGAGTAAAAAGCCACTGGATGCTACTTCCCATCCTTCAGAGATTGCTATAGGAGCACAGCTCTAGTGGCAAAGTCAGAGCTGTCAGCCTCCACCCAGAAGGGAGAATTGTTGTCCAGGAAGAGAAGGACAGGTCCAGAGGTCACAGCATGCTTGAGAGTGTCAAAGGCTGTCTGCTCCAGAGGTTCCCAACTCCACAGAACATCCTTTTCTGTGAGGTCAAATAGTGGATGGGTGTGGTGTAAGAAGTTCTGGATAAATCTCTGGTAGAAGTTTGCAAAACCAAGGAATGCCTGCACCTCCTTTCTTTTCTGGGGCTCCAGCCACTCTGCTATGCCTGCTACCTTCACTGAGTCCATCTCTGCAGTTCTGTGTGATAAGATCAGGCCTAGGTACTCAATCCAGGTTTGTTTGAACTTGCACTTCTCTGGCTTGAGGTAGAGCTGGTGCTGGCAGAGGTGTTCCAGGACAAGGTGAGTGATCTGACTGTGTTCCTCCAGTGTTTTGGTATAGATGAGGATGTTGTCAAAGTACACACACACTATGCTCTCTGCTATGAGGTTCTGAAAGATGTTGTTCATCATGGTTTGAAAAGTGGCAGGGCTATTGGTGAGTCTAAAGAACATAACAAGTGGCTCAAACAATCCCCGGTTGGTCCAGAAGGCAGCCTTCTACTCATCTCTCTCCTGAATGTGCACATTATTGTAACCCCACAGATGTCCAGCTTAGTGAAGTATTGTGCACTCCAGAGGTTGTTAATGAGCTTGGAGATGAGGGGAAGAGGATAATGGTTCTTCACTGTCATGGCATTGAGTACCCAGTAGTCCTGGACCAGTCAGAGGGAGCCATCCTTCTTTTTGATGAAGAAGACCAGAGAAGCCATCAGAGACTTGGATGGGCAGATGCAACTAGAGTCCAGGTTCTCCTGCAGGAATGCATCAAGCTTGTCCTATTCTTGGGGCATGAGTGAGTAGACCTTACAGCTGGAGGGTGCTGAGTCTGGTAGCAGTTTGATAGCATAGTCCCACCTCTTGCACTCTAGAAGTGAGTCAAATAAAGCTTTGGAGAACACATCCTCAAATACATGAAGATAGGGAGGTACCACATCACAGAACTCTTGAGGCATGGCATTAGCAGCAAATACCTGAGCCAGCCATTGAGATGTGGTCTGGCTAGCTCAGATTTCTGTGATGGAGGGCAGCAGGTATATGGTGGTAGCATAGATTTGATCTCCCACTTCTACCACTTTGTCTGGAAGCTCCAGCTTGCATATGCCACCAAACTCCCCTCTACACTCCTCCTCTGGGGGTCTGTTGTTGCTCCAATCATCCTTGTAGAGGGCCTCTTTACAAGGGAACTCCAGAGGCAGGAGATCTAGGAGGTCTAGATCTGCAAAGGGCAGAGGGCCAGCACAACATGCACAGATGGCTGCATGCTCCCAAACTTAGGTCCAGCACTCTGCTCTGTCCTCCACAGCACAGGCAGAGCACTTCCAGGAGCACCTGCTCATGGTGACCTCCCCTTTGGTCTAATCAACCTCAGGGTTGTGCTCCTGGAGCCATATGAAACCAAGGATCATGTCCTGCCTTCCCAAGCTGGTGATAGCAAATATAGCATGCTCTGCATGGTTCTGATAACAGAGGACCAGATCAACCACAGAGTTGATGGCACCTGCTTTGTTAGGTGTTCTATTGATGTTGTAGACAGGAATGGGCTTGGAGAGGGGCTGCATGGTCAGGCTGTGGCATTTGATGAACTCCAAGTCCAGAAACAGTCCTGTCACTCTGCTGTCCAGAAGAGCCATGACTCTATGGGTTTGCTGAGTATCTGTCATCTCAATCTCCAAATTGAGATGCAGGAAGTTGGCAGACAGGGCAGAGGCCATCACATACTATTGGGGCATTTGACATGCCCAAGTGGAGCTGTGCTGACAGATCTTGGGAGGTGTCAGGGAGCTTGGTGGGGGCTCCAGAGTTAGTGTTTGTACATCTGAAGGGGGGCATTGAGGTTCTTCTGTCTCAGAATGAAGGGCATCAGAAAAGGCAGTTTCATTTTCCATCAACAGACACAAAAACCTGTTAGCACCCAGCAACAGAGGTGTACACCTCATCCGTTACTCAACTAAAAATTCCCCTCCAGCTCTGGAAGTGAGGTGCACACACTGATCTCCTCCAGGGTCAACTCTGGTATAGGCTCATCTAGTGATGGAGCTCCAGCAGCTGCAGGAGGAGTTCCTCCTGCTCTGCTGTAGAAGGATAGCATACCTCCAGGCCCAGGGGGCAGTGCTGTGCAAAGTGCCCAGGCTTCTAGCATCTCTGGCACAGCAGCAGAGCAGCACAGAGCTGCCTGGCAGCATCCATGTCCATGGGGATCCCTGGCAGCAGGGGGCATACTACAGGGATAGCTAGAGTAAAGGCCAGCATTGGACAGGCAGGTGCAAAGTGGTGGAGATTGCTGATCAAAGCTGAGCACAGTGCAGAATGGGGGCAGCGGAGCTCTCTCCAGATCTCCATGAGTTGCCATTGGTCCCAGGCCACCTTATACCATGATACAATCTTTTTATCATTGGGGTGACCCTCTGCCAGATTGTCAATGCATTCCACTAGTGTGGGATGCAAGCCATTCCAGAAAGTAAGGCATAGTTGGAGGCCATTGGAGTAAGCAGCCTGTTCCACCAGAGCCCAGAATGAGTCAATGTACTCATCCAGTGTATGCTTTCCTTGTCTGTACTGCTCCCTATCATATAGTGTCAAGGCTGTGGTCTTGGTGGGGTCTAATAGAAAAAACTCTGCATGAAAGTCCTTCTCAAAGATAGCCCAGTCCAGAAAGCTTCCAACACCTCCAGAGCAGTGATGTGCTCCTATGCCACCTAGTGCCATACAGGAAACCTGAAAAGAAAACCCAACACTAGTCACTAGATAGGGTAGCTGGCAGTAGGAAGTTAATAGTTGAGAGCAAGTCAGTAACTGTCCCAGAGAACAAGAGCAAGTGCTGTGTTGAAAGGTGAAGTTGAAATGGTTGCTATTGCTAGCCTAAGTTGCTAGTAACTGGAAGAAAAAATGGATGGAGACAGAAAGCATTGCTAAGACAAAGTGAACTTTTAATGGTGGTAGAGGAGTTAGAGAAGAGAATAGAAAAGGTAAGGATGGCAATAAGGAGACTGAACAAGAAACAAATGTAAACTAGTCACTAGCTGCAGTCACTAATGTTGCTAAGTCAAAATAACACAAAGGGCACCTGCAGTTGGTACCACACTAGGTTGGGGTCAAAGTTGGTAAGACTTGTCACTAAGTTATTGTCAATGGCAAGTGAGGGAATAGAGTAAAGGTAGAAGCAGAGTGAAATCTCAAGCTGGTAGGCTTAGAGATGGATGGGTTCAATTCAAGAGGAGTTGATTGTGTATGTAGTGTCTATATACAGGCAGTATTTATACTGTTCAAAGGTATAGTATGGGAAAGTAAGCAAATAATCACCACTAGCAACAGTGTCTGCCAAGATGTTTATGGTTCATACAAGGCATCAATCTGTAACTAAGTGAAAATTATAAGTGAAGTCTCTGAAGTATAGATGCTATTCAAGCATGTTGGTAAGCTCAACAAGAGAAATGATAAGTAAAAAAAGTACATGTCTAGCAATATGTCCATATATAGGGAAAGAAAGCTGTCTTGTTGCCAAGGGGTTGCTAGAGTTGCTAATAATTGTAGCTAGGAAAGGTCTTGGCCTTACTGTTCTAGACCTAAAGTCCAGACTCCATATGATATTTCTTGTGATCAATAAGTCTCATGGTCACTAAGGTCCTATGTGAGGGCTACATCAGTCCAGACTTTAGGCTAGGCCCCACATACTGAGTGTTGTAACTTGTGCCAAATTAAAATAGTCAGCTCCTGCTAAGTCCAAAATGCCAAAAATGGTGCTCAGCAACAATTGGGTCTTATCAGCAGCAGAAGACTTGCAGCACATAAGTAGAGGCATGTCCAATCTTCATGTATGACAGCACCCAGGCTCTTTTCAATGTGTTGGAGTCAAAGGCATCCCTGCTGAAGTGGATATAAGTGAGGCAGGGCTGCAGGAATTGCTCCCTGCCAGAGTGGGTGCTATCATATGCATCTGGTAGCATGGGATGTGGAATCCATGGCTGTAAGGTCACTAGAGCTGCAGAGACAGGTGCAGATGTGGTTGGGGCTAGTTCTGTGGCCACAGGAGGGGCAGAGTTAGGGGGTAGGCATTTGAGCAGCACCTAGAGAAACTGGGAGATAAGATCAGTTGTTTGATAGAGGGTAGAGAGTTTGGTAGTATGATGGGTGAGAGATGATTGCATTAATTGCACCTGGGTTTCTAAGTGAAGCAAGTGAGTTCAGGCCTCATCCTGCAGGGCTGGGGCCTCTGAGGGTGTGTCTGGGTTGGCAAGCTGAGACATAGAACTCTGCAGTGTTTAGTCCCGGTGGGGAAGTGATGAGTAGTGGCTCAGAGGTTCCTTGCAGCTATGAGGGGCTTCCAGACCAGTTTTAGGAGACTTGTTCTGCTATAAGGGCAACCTCCAGAGCAAGTGGCAAATTGGAGTCATGTGGCTAGCAGAGGAGAATCCAAAGTATATTAGCAAGAGTAGATGACTATACAATCAGTAACTAATCAACTAGCAAAGGAGAATCCAAAGAGAACAAGTCCAAGGATCCCTGCTGCTCAGCATGGTGCATTAGCAGGCAGCAAAGGTGTGGAAACTACTGTACAGCAGGCTAGAGCTACTCCTAACCCTAGGGCAATGATTGCTGAGGTAATACAGAGAACTCTGCAGTTCTCCAGAGATCTCTTGGGTTCTAGAAAGAGCCTAGAGATGTTGAACAAGCTGCAGAGGTGCTGGAACAAGTTGTGGAGATCAGAAATGGAAGTCTCCTGATAGAGCTCCTGGAAAAAGTAGTAGAAGTGGGGGACTGGATCTATGCTACCACTGTACACCCACTGCCCCCCATTGCAGAAATCTGGGCCAGCCAGACCACATCCCAGCAGCTGACCCAGGCATTTGCTGCTAATGCTGTGTCCTGAGAGTTCCAAGATGTGGTACTCCCCTACCTTCATGCATTTGAGGACATGTTGTCCAAAGCCTCATTTGACTCACTCCCAGAGCACAAGAAGTGGGACCACACCATTGAACTGCTGCCAGATTCCACACCCTCCAGCTGTAAGGTCTACCTGCTTGTATCCAGAGAGCAGAATGAGCTCAATACATTCCTGCAAGAAAACCTGGATTCTAGTTGTATCTGCCATTCCAAGTCTCTGATGGCTTCTCTGGTCTTCTTCATCAAGAAGAAGGATGGCTTGCTCTGACTGGTCCAAGACTACCAGGTTCTCAATGCCATGATGGTGAAGAACTGTTACTCCTTCCTACTCATCTTCAAGCTCATTAATAACCTCTGGGGTGCATGATACTTTACTAAACTGGACATCTGGTGGGACTACAAAAATGTGTGCATTCAGAAAGGAGACAAGTGGAAGGCTACCTTCTGGACCAACTGGGGATTGTTTGAGCTATTCATTATGTTCTTCAGACTCACCAATAGCCCCACCACCTTCCAGACCATGATGAACAACATCTTCTGGGACCTCATAGCAGAGGGCATAGTGTGTGTATACTTTGACAACATCCTCATCTACACCCAAACACTGGAGGAACATGGTTGGATCACTTGCCTCATCTTGAAATGCCTCTGCCAGCACCAGCTCTACCTCAAACCAGAGAAGTGCAAGTTTGAACAGACCTGGATTGAGTACCTTGGCCTGATTATCTTGCACAGAGCTGCAGAGATGGACCTGGTGAAGGTAGCAGGTGTGGCACAGTGGCTAGAGCCCAAGAACAAGAAGGAGGTGCAGGTGTTCCTTGGTTTTTCAAACTTCTACTGGAGATTTATCCAGGACTTCTCACACTATGCCCATCCACTATTTGACCTCACTAGAAAGGATGTTATGTGGAGTTGGTAACCTCTGGAGCAGATAGCCTTTAATGCTCTCAAGTGCACCATGACCTATGAACCTATTCTCCTCTTCCTCTCCCTTCCAGGTAGAAGCCAACAGCTCTGACTTTGCCACTGGGGCTGTGCTCTTGCAGCAATCTCCAGAGGATGGAAAGTGGCATCCAGTGGCCTTTTACTCCAGGAGCCTGTACACAGTAGAGCAGAACTACAAGATCCATGACAAGGAGATGCTGGCCATCATCCAGTCTTTCAAGGAGTAGTGACACTTCCTGGAAGGCACACAGCACAAGTTTGAGGTCTGGACAGATCACAAGAACCTCGAGTACCTCCAGACAGCCAAGAAGCTCAATTGCTGACAGGCCTGGTGGTCCTTCTACCTCACCAACTTTGACTTCTCATTGCACTACAAGCCTGGCCAGAGCATGGGAAAACCAGACACCCTGTTCCAGAGAGCAGACTATGGCATGGGGGGGAGGATAACAGCAACATTGTGCTCCTCCACTCTGAACTGTTTGCAATCCAAGCCATGGAGAGTCTAGCTGTTGAGGGAGTGGAGGTGGGCATTCTCCAGAACATACAACAGGGTAATTGGGATGGTCAGCAGAGGAACTTATTGCACAGGCAGCTCAGATGCTGAAGTCAGGGCATACCACTTGTGCCAAGGCTATTTGTGCAGACAAATTGGCCCTCTGAGACAGGATCTTGACCTTTAGAGACCATATCTATGTGCCCAATGTCCTGGAGCTCCATCAGAGGATTGTGGAGCAACACCATGACTCCTACATTGCAGGGCACCCTGGACAATGGAAGACACTGGAGCTAGTATTGCAGAACTACTGGTGGCCCCAGATGTCCCAGTATATTGGATCCTACACTAGTACATGCAATCTCTGTCTCTGGACCAAGCCCCAATGCTGACTCCCCTATGGACAGCTACACCCACTGCCCATGCCTGAAGAACAATGGAGCATGGCCTCCATGGACTTCATTGTAGAGCTCCCTGACACCCACAGTTATGATGCAATCATGGTGGTGGTGGACCTGTATGGCAAGTGAGTGCACCTTCATTCCAACCCATACCACCTGCTCTGCCATGGGCACCACAAACCTGTACTGGAGGAACATCTAGAAGCTCCATGGCCTCTTCAATACTTACATCTCTGACTGGGGACCATAATTTGTGGTGAACTTCATCAGGGAGCTCTACTAACTGCTTAGCATGAAGCTTCACACCTCCACTGCCTACCACCTGCAGTCCAACAGCCAGACCAAATGTGTAAACCAGGAGTTAGAGCAGTACCTCTGCCTCTTCTGCAACAAGTGCCAGGATGACTGGGATGAACTCCTCCCTGATGCCAAGTTCCAATACAACAACCATGTTTATGCATCCATCCAGTTCTCCCCATTCTTCCTGGACATGGAACAGCATCTACACATGGGTTTTGAGCCCCAGATCCAACCCTCAGAGAATGAGGCAGTGAACAAATTTGTGGACCAGATAAAGAGGTCACAGGAGGAGGCTCAAGCAGCACTAGCAAAGGCAAAGGATGACATGGCACAATACTACAACTATGGGAGGACTCTGGAGCACAAATATCAGCCTGGAGATCAAGTCTACCTGAATGCCTCTGACATTACAACTACCTGGCCCTTGAAAAAGCTGTCACACTGTCAGTTGGGACCCTTCACAGTGGAACAATGAGTAGAGCCCCTAGCCTATTTACTCCTGGCTCTCCATGGGGATGCACCAGCTTCATCTGGTATTTAATGTGGTCAAACTAACTCTGGCCCCCAAGGATCCTATTCTGGCACAACATCCACCACCTCCACCACCTCCAGTAGTGGTCAACAACAGTGAAGAATATGAGGTGGAGGAAATCCTGGATAGTTGTTGATTCTGGAGACAACTACAATACAAGGTGAAGTGGAAAGGCTATGGGATTGAGGATATCTCCTGGGGACTGTAGGAGAACATGCATGCCCCTGGATTCATCAGAGACACTCAGATGCTCCATGCACCATACAAGGTATCTACCCTATTTTTCCAGCAGACCAAGCAATCAGGGACTACTTCTACTCCACACATCAGGATGCCACATGCTAGAGGGGGGGTGATGTCAGGAGACCTCCATTTCCAACCTCCACAACCTATTCCAGCACCTCCATAGCTTGTTTGATGTCTCTGGAGCTCATTTTAGAACCCTGGAGATTTCTGGAGAACTGTGGAGTTCTCTGTATTACCTCAGTGATCATTGTCCTAGGGTTAGGAGTAGCTCCAGCCTACTGTACAGTAGTTTCCATGCTTCTGCCCCTCACTGATGCACCATGCCAAGCAGTAGGGATTCTTAAACTTGTTCTCTTTGGATTCTCCTCTGCTAGCTGCATGACTCCAATCTGCCATTTTGGAGGTTGCCCTTACAGTAGGGAGACCCTTTACAAGGATGACTGGAGCAGTGGCAGGGCCTGAAGGAGAAATTAGGAGGGGAGTTTAAAGGCATACATAATCTGGAGCTCCCAGACAAGGCAGTGGAAGTTGGAGACCAGATCTATGCTACCACCTTATGCTCTCTGCCATCTTCTGTGGAGATCTGGGCTAGCCAGACCACATTTCAAAGGCTGGCTCAGGCATTACCAACTCTGCACTCTGGGCATTCCAGGACATTGTGCCTCTGTATCTTTATGTGTTTGAGGACATATTCTCTAAGGCCTCCTTCAACTTGCTCCCACAGTGCAAACTCTGGGACCAAGCCATTGAACTAATGCCAGATTCTAAGCTCTTAAGCTGTAAGGTCTACCTGCTGGTGCCCAAGAAGCAGGACAAGCTCCATGCCTTCCTGCAAAAGAACCTGGATTTGGATTGCATCTGTCCCTCCAAATCCCCAATGGCTTCTTTAGTCTTCTTCATCAAAAAGAAGGAAAGCTTGCTCTAGCTAGTCCAGAACTACCAGGTTCTCAATGCCATGACTGTGAAGAACTGCTACCACCTCCCCCTCATCTCCAAGCTCATCAATAACCTCTGGGGTACATTGTACTTAAACTAGATGTCCAATGGAGCTACAACAATGTGCACACCTACAAAGGAAATGAATGGAAGGCTGCCTTCCAAACTAAACAGGGGTTGTTCAAACCTCTCATCATGTTATTCAGACTCACCAATAGTCTGGCCACCTTTCAGACAATGATGAACAATATTTTCTGGGGCCTCATTGCCAAAGGTGTCATGTGCATATACCTTGACAACATCCTGATCTACACCAAAACATTGGAGGAGCACTGCCAAATCATGTGCCTTGTCTTGAAACACCTCCACTGCTACCAACTCTATCTCAAACTAGAGAAGTGTGAGTTTCAACAGACCCAGATTGAGTATCTCAGGTTGATCATCTTACATGGAGCTGTAGAGATGGATCCAGTGAAGGTGGCAGGTGTTGTGGAGTGGCTGGAGCCCAGAGATAAGAAGGAAGTGCAAGCCTTCCTAGGCTTTGCTAACTTCTACCACAGATTTATCTAGGACTTCTTGCATCACACCTGCCCTCTCTTCAACCTCATTGCAAAGGACACTGCCTGAAGTTGGGGACTTCCAGAGCAGACAGCCTTCAATGCTCTCAAGTGTGCCATCACTTCTGGACCAGTCCTCCTTTTTCCAGATGACAACTCCCCTTTCCAAGTGGAAGCCAACAGCTCTGACTTTGCTACTGGAGCTGTTCTATCACAACAATCTCTGAAGAATGAGAAGTGGCATCCTGTAACCTTCTACTCCAAGAGCCTGAATGCAGTAGAGTGGAACTATGAGATCCACAACAAGGAGATGCTGGCCATCTGGTCCTTCAAAGAATGGTGGCACTTCCTGGAGAGTGTGCAGCACAAGCTTGAGGTTTGGACAGCTTACAAGAACCTTGAATACTTCCAGATGGCTAAGAAGCTCAACTGCCACCAAGCCCAGTAGTCCCTCCATCTAGCCAACTTCAATTTTTTGTTGCACTACAAGCCAAGCTGGAGTATGGGGAAGCCAGACACCCTGTCCTGGAGAGCAGACTATGGCACTGGAGGGGATGACAATAGCAACATTGTACTCTGCCCTGAATTATTTGCAATCCAAGCTATGGAAGGTCTAGCTATTGAGGGAGTGGAGGTAGACATCCTCCAGGACATCCAATGTGGGAATTGGAATGGTCACCAGGAGGAACTCATTGCCCAGACAGCCTGGGCACTGGAATCAGAATGCACCACCAGTCCCAAGTCTGTCTGCATAGACAAATGGGCCCTCAAAGATAGACTTTTGACTTTCCATAACTGCATCTACAAACCCAATGTCCCAGAGCTCTGTCAGAGAATTGTAGAGCAACACTATGACTCTTGGATTGCTGGACACCCTGGTTGATGGAAATGTTGGAGCTAGTATCTTAAAACTACTGGTGGCTGCAGATGTCCCAGTACATTAGGTCCTACACTAGCACCTGCAACCTCTGTCTCTGGACCAAGCCCCAACACTGCCTCCCCACTAGACAGCTACATCCCTTCTCCATCCCCTTGGAATGCTGGAGTGTTGCTTTGGTGGACTTCATCATAGAACTCTCTGAAACCCACAGTTACAATGCCATCATAGTGGTAGTGGACCTGTATGACAAGCAAGCACACTTCATTCCAACTCACACTACCTGCTCTGCCATGGGTGCTGCAAACCTATACAATAGAAATGTCTGGAAGCTCCATGGCCTCTCTGATGTCTATGTATCTGACTGTGGGCCACAATTTGTAGCAGACTTCACCTAAGAGCTCTACCAACTACTTAGCATGAAGCTTCACACCCCCACCACCTACCACTCACAGTCCAATGGCCAGACTGAACACATGAATCAGGAGCTTGAGGAATACCTCTGCCTCTTCTGCAATGAGTGCCAGGACAACTGAGACAAACTCCTCCCTGATGCCAAGTTACAGTACAACAACCACATTCACATAGCCACCCAGTTTTTGCCCTTCTTCCTAGACACCAGATGGCACCTGTGCATGGGCTTCAAACCCTGGGCCCAGCTGTCAGAGAATGAAGCAATGAATGAGTTTGTAGACCAGATGAAGAGGTTGCAGGAGGAAGCCCAGGTAGCCCTGGCAAAGGCAAAGGATGACATGGTGCAATATTATGACCACAGAAGAACCCTGGCATCCAAGTACAAGCCTAGGAATTAGGTCTACCTGGATGCCTCCAATATTACAACTACCCAACCATCAAAAAAGCTCTTGCACTGCCAATTAGGACTCTTCACAGTAGAATGGCAGGTTGGACCACTGGCCTATTGACTCTGGCTCCCCATGGGGATGTACCAGCTCTACCCAGTGTTTAATGTGGTCAAGCTAACTCCATCTCTGTGGAATCCTATTCCAGGGCAATACCTGGCACCCCCATCACCTCCAGTGGTGGTCAACAACAGTGAGGAGTACAAGGTGGAAGAGATCCTGGACAGCCATCTGTTCTGACAATAGTTACAATACAAGGTGAAGTGGAAAGGTTACAGAATTGAGGACATCTCCTAAGAACTGTAGAAGAACATGCACAAGCCAGGGCTGATTAAGGAGTTCCACCAGAGACACTCAGATATGCTATGAGCCATCTGAGGAATCTACCCCATCTCACCAGCAGATCAGGCAATCTGGAACTTTTTTTACCTCATGTGTTGAGATGCCACACACTAGAGGGGGGGTGATGTCAGGGGACTTCCATTTCCAACCTCCAACTCCCATTTCTGACCTCTGCAGCAATCCAGATCCCTAGAGATCTCCAGAGACCCTCAGAACTTCCTGCAGTTCCCTGTTGAGCACTTCCCTAGGGTTAGAGCTAGCTCTGGCCTTCTGTACAGTCATTCCCATGCCTCCACCATCTGCTGATGCACTGCACTGAGCAGCAGGGATCCTTAGACTTGTTTTCTTTAGATTCTCCTCTGCTAGGTAATTAGTTACTGTCTGTATTGTTGGTTACCTTGCTAAATATACTTTGGATTCCTCTCTGCTAGCTTCATGATTGAGCCACCACTCCCAGAGGTTGCCTTTACAACCACACTAGTTCTCAAGACCCAATGGCTTGATGAGGTGGTTATGAGTTGCACATGGCAACAGTTTCATAAAGATGTCAGCAATGTTTTCAGAGGATGGAGTATGGACAATGTTGATGTTACCATCTCAAACTTGTTCCCTAATGTAATGGTAGCAAATGTCAATATATTTTGTCTGCACATGGCCCTTTGTTGACTCTGCCAAGGCAATGAATGATTGGTTGTCCACATATAGAGTGATGGGAAGAGGTTGGGGCAGGTCAATCTCAGCAAGGAAATTATGCATCCACAGACTTTGTTGTGCACCACAAGTCAGAGCCATGTACTTGGCTTTGGTTGTACTCAATGCAACAGTGTTTTTGTCAGGGGACATCCCACTTGTTTCCCCTTCTCCTTCTCCAGTTCTTGTCAGATTTCCCCTGCTATAGTTTTCCTTCATTCTCCTTCCTTTTTCCTATCTATTGGTCCTAGTTTCAGCCCTCAGGCTGCACTGGTTCTCTATCAATAATTCAGACAAGTGTGGCCCCTTTGACACTGCCACCAGCTTATGTAACTGCTGACTAATTGCTGACACATCACTTTGTCTTTTTTCTCTGTCATACTGTACAGTTGTTTCTCATGCTTCTGAAGCCTCTGAAGCATCACACCTGGCCTAGGGAATCCCCAGACTTGTTCTCTTTGGATTTCCCTTTGCCAGGTGAGTAGTTATCTCAGTAGACACTGTACAGTACTGAACAGACTTTGGATTTCCCTTTGCCAGCTGTGTGATTGAGCCACAGCCTCCAGAGGTTGCTCTTACAGTTTTGCCATTTTGACAACCATGAGATGGCTCTCCTGGCCATCATGAAGAGGTATTCTGCTGTTGATCTCCTGGTATACAGATCTCCCCCATAATCCACATCCACATACTCCTCCAGTTTTGCCATTGACCCTGCATCCCTTGTGTATGTGATTTTATATCCTAGAGTCTCCTTAACATATCCCAAAACATGTAGCAATGCCTGCTAATGTGCTAGTCCCAGGTTCAACTGGAAGTGTGCTAGGAGGCCAACAGCAAATGACAATCAGAGCAAGTGGCTGCTTGTGCCCACATGAGGGAGCTGAGGAGTTGGCAGTATAATTTGTCCCTCATGAACTCCCAGTTGGCCTCAGTCTGGGGCAACATGAACTCAGTAAGACATACCCCACTAAGTAACAGGGTGTGATGGAGGTTGCAGTGGAATGAGCCCTGGAAACATTGAACAAGCTGTGGAGGCACTGGAATAGGTCACAGAGGTCAGAAAAGGAAGTCCCCTGACAAAGACAGCCTTGTTGTTGATGTGGAAGACTATGTGGTGGCCTTTGAAGGAGTTTCTCCAGCACAAGACTGCATAGACCACTGCAAACATTTCCTTCACTTGGATATGCTCTGGTCATAAGCATTGTGGGCACTAAGCTGCAAACCATTCATGCCCAAAATGGCTGCCAATGCCTTGTGCACTACTGGCATCTATAAGTACATTGAGCTGTTGCCAATTGGGGGAAATGCAATGGACACCATTCCATCTGGGAGCAACTAGGTGCCACCATGATATGTCATCTCACACTGATTTGGGGATATGTCAATGGGTAATGGGGAAGAGGAGGGAAAGGTGGTGGAAAAGTCATGTAAGCTCTGGATGAAGGTGCAAGACATGGGGATTACTTGCAAGGCAAAGTGAAAGAAGCTAGTCATTTTGTCAAGCTCAATTTGCATGCAGTGATGGTGTGTGATCTATGAAGAGGTGAGTTCCTGCAGGTAATCAAGTTTGGCTTGGGGAAGGCAGACCTCCATTGCAATAGAGTCAAGCCTGAGTCCCAGGAACTCAATGCATGTGCTTGGCCCAATGATTTTTGAAGGTTGGAAAGATAGTCCTGGCTGGGTCCCAACATTGATGGCTCAGGACAAGAAAGCTCTGACTGTGTCATGGGAGAAGTGTGAGGGAAAGATCACAAGGAAGTTGTCAAGGTAGTGACAGATCCATGCTGGGATGTTTTGCTGCAAGATCCAGTGTAGAGCTTCAGTGAAGAGATTGAAAATATATAGTGCTGACCCACAAATGCAAGCACAACATCAAAATAGATTCCCTAGCCACTCAAAGCCAAGGAGTGGCCAGTCCTCTGGATGGACTTGGATGTGACAGAATGCTGCCTCCAGATCAAGCTTGAGCATCAGGGAGCCTGGTCCCGACACCACAAGATCATGAATTGCCTGGTCAACCATGTCATACATGATGGAGGCCTCAGAGTCTGGGATTCCATCATTTACAGACCCACTACTTGGCCATGAAAGGTGGTGGCTTCAATGGACATTGCTCAAATGCTTTCAAGTGACTGCCCCAATAGGTGATGCATGGAAGTTATTAAATGGCAGTAAAGTGAATGTTCTACAAGTGCACCTGTTGGCTACTTGTGCAGCAATGTCCT
The DNA here is from genome assembly GCA_020091625.1 of Termitomyces sp. 'cryptogamus'. Lineage (NCBI taxonomy): Eukaryota > Fungi > Basidiomycota > Agaricomycetes > Agaricales > Lyophyllaceae > Termitomyces > Termitomyces sp. 'cryptogamus'. The sequence goes on from JAGYZC010000001.1 coordinate 7,170,250, forward strand.
CAAAGAGTGACTGGATGACTGGGGCATTTGCAAAAGCAGTCTTCAAGTTCATGCAGATCTGACTTAAGGAATAGTCTCCAGAGAATCCAAAACTTGCATCATGACAAATAATTTGTATTAGCGATTCTACAAAGGTACAATCAGGATAGTCATGTAGGTAGTGGCTCCATGCTCTTTTGTTGAGTGTGGAGGGAACAAGGGGTAATGAGCTAGTGTCTAAAAGTGGTTTGTTCATGCAAGGGTCAGTATTAGGACAAGAGGATAGTATGGGTAGGTGTGAGTTCAGAGGTTCCAAGAATTCTATGCCAGTAGACATGTTATGTGTGCCCAGAGAGCAGCCAGGGCAAAACAAATGAGCAGGGAGAATACTAATTGCCCAGCCTGGATGCTAATCCTTGTGTTGGTGCCTTCCATGGTCCAATTTACCACAGGTGGCACAGGTGTGCAGGCATCCCCAGGGGCAGGGTGTGGTCAAGCACTTTCTGTCATTGAATTTGCAACAGGCCTCACTGGGGTTAGTGGGGACATGACTAGCTGTGGAACTCTTGGCTTGCTTGGAGGGGAAGCCTTTCGATGGCCGTAAATATGCTCTGACATTAGATCATTCTCTATTTTACCCCATTGACTGTAGTTGCCTGCGGCCCCCTGTACCTGTTGAAGAAAATGGAGTGATAGGCATATACGGCGCTCCATTTGTATTCCGTAACAAGTGTCACGAGATGGGCCATGTAGAAGAAGGCGCCCATAGTGCATGCGTCGTTGACGTGAAACAAAAGGATGTTGAAGTAGTGTTGGAGTGGGATGATGACGGAGAAGGGTGTTTTGTATTCTTTGGCTGCGTGGTGGCTCACCTCGAACTGATTGGTCGTGCCGTTGAACGTGTATTCTCCTTATCGCAATTCATCGAGTCCAATTTGTGGAGATGCGCCGCTTTGAACTCGTGCAAAATGATAGCCCCGATGACAGCCGCCTCGACGTCGGGGAAGCGTGTGCGAAGAGAAAAGGGGGCAGTGAATGTGGACGTACCGTTCACTCCTGCACCGGGAATCGGTGGCACAAATGCACTTGTCACAGCCGCAGTTGGATCTGGGGCATGGGAGGCCGAAAGAGAGGCGGCGGGTAAGGGAACTCTCATAAGAAGATCTCTCAGCATTGAGTGGAGCTCGGTGTGAGAATGTTGCAAAACATTAAAGGCTTCTTGCGAGACCGGCGCGTTCGGATCTGAAGATGTGGCCAACGTATTGTACATGGCAGGAGGGGTGTCAGGACGCGGAGTTGCTCTGGTAAAACGGCCGTTTGGTGCTCTTTGCGGTTGCGAGGGCATATACTATACTAGATATCACGGATGTGTCGGATTTCGATTAGATCTAATCGACGAGATAACGACGTGTGACGTAAGATCTGTAACGACAAAGAGCGCTGCGAGCGCAGTGTGAGACGACGTAAGTACTGGACATGGGATACGTACCTGCGAGCGCAGTGTGAGACGACGAGTCTCACAACCGACGCTCGCAGCTATATAGGTAATGAAACAATGAACAAAGAAACGATGTGATATGGTGAAGAGACAATGAGGAAAAAGGGGGGGGATCGGCGTCTACTCTCTCAGGTTTGTAAAAGCACTATATAGTTAGATATTATTTATAGCCAAAAAAAAAATAACGATCGGATTCAGATTGGGGCTGTGAAGGAACATCAATCCCCCTTTTCCAATGGGCACAAAAGCCTCTATAACGGAATGCTTCCTTGTCGGCTTATATTGTGCCATTTCACGAAGCACGAAGGAAGTGCTGAGAGAACAAAAGTCGTGATGATTAAAGAGACAGCGCGAATGTGATGCGGGCAAGCCGACAACGATGAAGCGTAGTAAGCCTGGATGGGCGCGAACTAGACCCGATATATGGGCCAGGACCTTGCGCTGATCCTCTTTCCCCGCACAATCGTCAAGTGCATCGATGATGATGAGGAATGGGCCGCGAGTAGTGAAACTGCGGAGTGGTTCAGAAATAAGCTTTTCGACTTGTACCGAGATGGGTCGATCTAGAATGAAGGGATCGTCATGCATAGATTTGACAAGTCGTGAGTGAAAATCTGGGAGGGATTGAGCGAGCTGGAACGCGATAGTGGTGGCAAAATAACGGATCGAATCGCATTTGGGTCGATTAGAATCGAAGAAAAAACTCGCTCCAAGCTCTTGCCGCTTTGCCCACTCTTCAGCGATGATCCGCGCAATTGTAGAATTGAGAGTCCTTGAGTGTCCATTTATGCAGAGTATTGGCCTGCTGCCTTCGTTCGACATCCAGATTAACACGGATTGTAGAGCAGCTGCCTGAATCCCAGCGGGACTCGCCACGTCGCGATTCTGTGAATCGTATAAAGCACCAGGAGCAACCCCTCTCGTGAGCTGCAGGAAAAAGGCTATGTAGACATGCCTTAGAAGATAGATACGATGCGGACTGGACCGTGATGGCTTACCAGCTCCAGAGTCTAGGTGGAGATGTTGCTCCGTGATCATCGTCGAGTCGTGAATGGAACAATCTTTGCAGTTCATGAGCACGGATTTCATGTTGAAGTTGACTACTGTGGACGATGGTGGGTGGTGAAAGAGCTTATGGGTGAGGTGTAGGCACCTAGGCTTTGGAGTCCACAGCTATTCCTGTAATACAGTTGAGTTATTTCCGCTGCGTAAACGAAGCATAGCCCTGATCCCTCCGGTTCTGTGAGGGGGTGTCGACGAGGAATCAGGATGAGGGGGGCCATGCCACATCTAAGAATATGAAGGATTCGAAGCTGAGCCCAGACTCAGATCACATACCAATGACGAAAACTCCCTTCTCATTACCATCCAAGTCTTATCCGATGGTAAGGTCATCGACCCCACTATCGACAAGGTAGGAACGTTATATTGCTGTCCAAACTATTTGCTCAGTGCTCGTAGGGTTATGCAGGACCCAACCCATTGGCTCGTTCGACAGGATCCTCCCCCCGACATCCAGCCTTGCAGAATTCAAAAATTGATTATGCCAGCTACAGTCCACTCAAGGATTCACAGCTGAGGAACTTGAACAAATTGAAGGCGTAAAAGTTTGTTTGACATCGGAGAAAGCGAGGGCGCTCATCGCAATGAGGGACGAGATGAGAACATTAGATGTAACAGGAGACCCAAGATGGGATGGGAGGACAAAAGTAGTTCAGTTCGAAGAGCCAAACAGCAAGCCGTACAGTCCGCCAAATCTTGACGTGTACATGTACTTTCATGAAATGGATCCTTTTCTCGAGGATCCCATATGCATCGAGGTCAGTGGTGGTTACACGAATATTGTGTTCAGTTGTCCACGAAATCTTCGGATCAAAAACTTTCACCGCTGAGCACGTCGCCAGAGCATGACGTTCCCTCAAGACATCTCTCATCAATTTCAAGTTTTCTGCATCAATTATGGACTCTAAGCATTCCGAAGAGGTGCTCTCCAAGGACGGATCGTTAAAACTGATTCGGATGAAACTGACGAGGAAACTCGACACAACAGGCCAAATCAAATGACTACCAACTCATCGAGGAGGGCCCTGCGTCTACTGTGTTGCGCACATGGGCAGCTATCGGCCCCCATGCAGCGCAGTGGGTCGTCGTTAAAACTGCACCAACCGTACACAAGTCAGCTAAAGAGCCGCATGACATCCTTAAGGAGCTTCGGATCCTTTCAGAGCTTTCCCATTACAACGTTGTCTTTTTCGACTCCAGTGCTTCATAATCGCTGATTCAGTGTGTTGGTATAGATAATTGAAGTATGGAGTCACGCAGAGGATGAAGAGTGGTCAGAATTACACATCTGGGAGCCGTACATCCCTATCGCCCTGTCTGACCTCTTAGCGTCGCCGAAGTTCTCACCCTTTACACCTCCGTCTTTCACCCAAGAGGAGAATGAGGACTTTGCGCAGAGGCAGAAATATTATTTCACTATTCTTGCGCGGTCGATCATCTACCAAACACTCCAGGCTCTCGTGTATCTCCATAGTCCCTCAAACCGCATCGCACACCGGGACATCAAGCCGCGGAATATTTTGCTCACGGAAGAGGGATGCGTAAAGCTTATCGATTTCGGGATCGCGTGGCAAGAGAAAGAGGCTGAGGTCAAGGAGGACCTATGGCCTGAACAGAGGCCAAAGATGTACTTCGAGGTGTCTACCGGGTACGTATACCTGCACTTTTATACTTTCCTTCCTTCCCTCTACTCTGTTCGCTGATCATTCGGACTCTCTTACAGCTCCTACCGTGCCCCTGAACTTCTCTTCGGCACGCGCGACTACGATCCCTTCGCGATCGATCTCTGGAGCGCTGGTGCAACCTTTGCAGAGTTCTTCACTCCCTTCCGGCTTTACTCCGACTCCGAATATGACGAGTCTGAGGAAGAGAGTGAGGAAGAAGAGAAGGAAACGCCCGCTCTAGAGCCGTTCATTGTACCTGAACACCTCGTCAGGGCAAGGGAGACGCGTTGGGAGAGGGATACATTGTTCAATGGTACACGTGGGGAACTTGGGCTCGCATGGAGCATTTTCAAGATTCGAGGAACACCAACGAAGGATAATTGGCCTGTATGTATCCCACTCCATGTCAACACAATTTCTCATAACTTTCTAATATTTCAGGCATTTGAACGTCTCCCGGACTCCAAAGGCGTCGAATTCACCATTGTGCCCGCTGTTCCACTTGGCCCGTTGCTGCCCAATATTCCTGACACAGAGGCTGAAATACCAGTCGACTTGTCTTCAATACACACACCGGACAATACTATGAAGGACAGCGCATTGGACCTCGTTGAGAGACTACTCGTATATCCTGTCGAGAACCGCCTCATCGCAATGCGGGCCTTGCAACATCCGTGGTTTAGTGGCGAGGGTAGGCTGTTGTTGCCAGCCGGGTACCCCAGAGATTTGGTGACAGACATGGTACTTAAAGAAGTGGATGGCAAGTCGTTGAGATATTGGATCCATAAAATTTTGGGTCGTGATGAGCCTCATTCATAGTTTCAAATGATTTTTGGGTGTTAGACCGTTTTTTCTATGGAAACAGCAAGCTCAAGTTATTACACCAAGTTATACTCTTACAAGAGAGCAGCGTTTGCGGCTCATGGACAATAGAGACTCTGTTGAAGCTCGCATCAAATTGGTGCCGATACTCCATCACCATGCATTCTCAGTATACACGCTAACACGGCTTTCCTTCATGAGCGCTGAAGGTTCTCAACGTCGCCATTGGCATAGGGTGTGATTTCAACAAGAAGCTCGCCCTCGTGTGCGCCGTTCCGCCACCTGACTCGGCTGAGCTCCATGCTGTTGAGTAACCATGCTGAATTAGAACCCAGTTTGTCCGCTAGGGAATGAATGCTGAACATGAGGCGGGACATGGCGACCGAGGTCGTGGTGAGCAAAAAGCTGCACGCCGAATCAGCAAGGATTTTGTCGAAGAATCATGAAGACAACGGACAAGGAATATATAGATGGGATGTTAATCTGAGGGAGACGGGGTAAGTAGAGAGGTGTTACTGCATAATATGACATACCAATGGATATTGCTCAAGCATTGACCCAATAGCAGTCAAACCCACGGAAACTGGCCCAAGTACAGATATGGATAAGAATAGATCGATTCAATGGTATGAAACGCACTTAATACCACAAAGTAGAACAATCCCCCACTGCGAAAGGAACAACATCAGTGATGTGGTTGTATAGCGACATCGATTCAAACTCACTCTCGAAGAAGTCGCTTAAGTATGGGAGCATTTGTCAGGAAGCGTCTGTTTCTAAGAGCTCTTATACCAGTCATGATGTACATGATAGTCTACATATTCACAGGATCAAAGCACTGCTAATTCAGTGTGCAAACGAGCTCACATGAAGGACCAGAGAAGGGAGATACATGTGCCAAAAATTTGGTGGCCGCGCCGCTTTGCATCCTTCGTTTCGTAGTTTAGGAAATAAAAGCGCTAGCGAAAGGATCTCAAGTCTGTTGAGCGAAAGGTAAAAAAAGACCAAAGATAACAGGACAGAGATCAGAAAGCCAATGATGATGCTGATTTGCGCAGGCCTGTTGCTTTGGAATAGATACCATATCCGGATAACCAAAATTCCTGAAACATTGGGTGTATGTATGAAACGAAGATCCGACATACTGGCCAATCACCTTGTATGACAACGATGGCGATGATGTTGAGAAGAAATGCTAATTGTATTGCAGGCTTGCAGCTAGGTGACATTGATCAGTGTTCAGGAATGCAACCAAGGTTGTGGTCTGCATTTACAACTATAATGGAGCTATATAAGACAACAATGAGCATGAGTCAACTTGGGCGCTTACTTGAGCTGAAGGGTTTGGGATAGAGTAACCTGTCAGATACGAATGAAGTTATTTGGATCTGACGGTAAAAGAGGTTCACACGACTGACATGTTATCGCGAATCTTGACTGAATCGTGAACATTAGAAAATGAAAAAAGGTGACCAGCACCTACATCATGATTGAAAGAGGAAGATAACGGTTCTGCATCATCAATTATGGAAATGAAGAGGCAAGGAATAGCCGCGAGAAGCGACAACGAACCAGGAGGAACAAGACGCGGGATGCATTCCACTTCCCAGTCCAGAAATGCCGTATCTACCAAACAAGAAGCTCAACGTGACGACAGACATGGAATGAGTTCACGTACCTCCTCGTCCAAAGTAATCATGTATTCGTAAACTGTCATTGAATCATGAAATCATTCCATATCCCCACTCCCAAGTCCCAGCGTACCGGCCAAACTGAAGCACGCGATTGACATAATTTTCGCGGCCTCTGCTCCTTCCAGGGAGGAAACCCACCGTCGGAGATCCGCCGGGCTGAGAGTTGTAGAAGTCTTTACCATAGCCAAGTTTACACCGAAAGAAATAAAAGAAAGAGCCAGATCAACGGAAGGTGTCTGCTTAACAGTGACAGCCGACTGATAAAAGAACTGAAAGTGAGGTCCTATCTCCTGAACAACGTTGAATCCGCGGAGAGGCTATCTGCGTGTCTTGAAGCCTACGTGGCACGTATCTGTCGAAACTCGGAAAACATGGGTTGGAGTACTCACACTACTTGTCTTGAAAGATGATCGAGATGATGGGCTTTATATATCGAGCTTGCGGTCAATTACGACGAAAATGTCATGATTGTATCAGCTTCCGATACGATCCGCAGACTTCAAGTAGTGATCACTTGCAGGCGGTCTTGAAGCAGTTACTCAATAAAGAATGGTGATTGAAACCAATGATCGAGACCATTGCAACATACGTCGATACAGATAAACAAGTTTGTTCGGCAAACGGATATGTCGGATGTGTTTCTTGTCGCTTGAAGTACCGCGCTTTTGCATCTATAACATAATAAATGAGTATGTACGGTCCCAGTATAAAATGCTAGATCGACCACCCTCTGGACTTCAATGCGGCAACATAAGCGATCAGCACGGGGAATACGTCTCCATCAGGGTGGATCGCAACCACCGCTGGGAGTATCACGTTCCAGCACGACGCCGCATAACCTACACTCTATTCAATTCTCCATCCTCGTGGGTTCTACGGCACGTTATTGGATACCGGATCAGGCTACCACAGATGATCAAGCAACTTATGTGGGATGTCTTGAAACACATAAAAAATCAATATGCTGGCCTCCTCTGTGCCATAAATCAATATACAGTCCAGAGCAACAAAATCGACATACTGATAAGGGTAGGCAGACAGCTGATTGTAGAAGCCCCCTCTCATCACTGATAGCGACTAAGGGGTGGGAGACAATAGACTTGGTGCAGGCAGACGTCGTTTTACCTCTGGCTTGGTGTAGGCAGACGTCGTTTTACCTCTGGCGATGATCATTGCAAGTGCGCAGTGGGTTCGTGCTAAACGTATCAACAGCCTTTACGACCACAAGCTTGGTTTCCGGCATGCAAGGAGAAGGCGGTGTTCACGTAGCGACGAGACATATATCATTAGCTTTGGCAGCAGCAGGTAAAGTTAGAACAGGGTATCAATAAAAAAGTTCAGAGACTACTAGAGTCTACATCTAGGGGACTCCTGGCAGAGCACCGTCTTTGAGTCTTGACCATAGATCCCACTGGAGTTCCCTGAAAAAAAATCAAAGATATCTATCTTTAACAAGTGATTCACTCGTCGGAGAACGAGATCAATACTGCAAACTGAAAGTAGAATTGCGTGTCATAATAATTGTGTGTTCAACGTTCACCATGAATGTTAAACCGAGTCAACGAGAAAAACAAGATTTGTCCAAGTTTACCAGAGGCTTGTTATCAACATTCGCCACGTGCCAGATCGTTCCATTTCTCCTTGACCTTATCCTTTGTTGAACGCGATGTATGGTTCGTCGGCTGCGCAAAAGACGAAAAGACGGACATATACTCGCCCAGAGCTGTCCGAAGAACAGAAGCAGGAGATAAAGGAGGCATTTGAGCTCTTTGACACAGACAAAGATGGTTGCGTCGACTATCATGAACTGAAGGTCGCGATGCGCGCACTAGGGTTCGACTTGAAGAAAGCGGAGGTGTTGAAGCTGCTACGAGATCATGATAAAACCGGTCGTGGGCTTATGGACTTTGAAGACTTCGCAAAAATCAGTACGTGTCACTAACATCAGGGTTTTTTTTCTCGTATATTCTACGCGCGTTTTGCGTCTCATGTTCTTTTGTTCATGGATTTGACGCTTTTTCTTACATCTTGCTCTTAGTGAGTGAACGAATACTTGCGCGAGATCCTATGGAAGAAATTCGACGCGCGTTCCATCTGTTCGACGATGACAACACAGGCAAAATCAGCCTTCGGAACCTCAGAAGGGTAGCGAAAGAGATTGGAGACAGACTAGAGGATGACGAGCTGTACGTGATCTGATTGAAAATATCGGCCTTTCGCTTGTTAATGCTCTGGGTTGTAGCCAGGCGATGATAGATGAATTTGATCTCGACCAAGACGGTGAAATCAATGAACAAGAGTTCTTCGCGATAATGACCGATGATGCATGACCTCCTTTTCTCTTTGCGTACCTCCCTCCCCATGGCACTATTACCACTATTATCTGTAGTCATCATCTTGTTATTATCAAGTTACCCTCGCATCACTATTTATCTCTTTCATTGTTTTACCATCCGGTAGCATCATTGTGTATGCTGTCTTCGCTCTCACGTTCAGAGGTCCTCACTCTAGTCAACAGATCTACCTATTATAGCTGTACAATTAGTTCAGCCTGTAACTATATCACTCTCAATCAGGTTTCTGCCGTTGACGTCACGCTTTCAGACCGAATGAGGTAAATGGAACGACGTTCAAAACACATACGTGATTCCATGCATTGGAACTTTCGATTTTCAGTCAGTTTCCTATGTGGCTGACGCCGTCTTCGCAAATATGCGAGGACGTCAGAATGCGAAGGGACAAGATATCAATAGCCTTGATGCTTTCTATGTTTGGTGCTATGATTCGACATCAACGTGGACATTTCAAGAAATCGTCATCGAAGCGTGTCATCAAGAAGCCTTCTCCGACATTTTCTGGGGACTCTCCGCCTTCTCAATGACGATGCTAGGTACACATGGTCCCTGCATGGCCGATGGTGTCATGTGAAGAAACATTTCATTTCACCAACAAATTAAAACCTAAACCAGCCTAAACATTAATCACTGAATTTCAAAATACTTGGCCTGGTCCCTGATCTCCAAGTTCCATTCCGAATTCTTGGTGAATTGTAACATACATATCAGACTCACTATTGCGTTGGTCTGTGCACCGCTGGTCTACGTCTATAGTGTTTGTGTGGTTTGTATGTAGTCTCGATTCTCCCTCCTTTCGCATGCGTGTTCAGATGGCGATGGCAATAGCGATGGCAATAGGGAACTGATCGATTTCAGATATTTGTGGTTATGCGCACGTAGGATGAGCGGATCTACCCCCAGGCACGCTATGATTCTCCACACCCAGGTGTTTGCACATCGTGGTCCGATGGATAACGGTTGATCCGGCTCGGGATGGTCGAGTTGGGCAGTGTCCTCCGAGGGGACAACGATGGACTCGGTCGGAATCACCGATCACCGGGTCGTCGGTATGTTTGATTTCCGAATCTTGCAATTTTTTTTTTGGGTGGCCGTTTTGAATGAAGCATTCCAAATCCGCTGGCAAGATTGAGCGGCGGGAACGCACAGTGTTTTGTACAATGTATACCTCAGACTTGAAACATCTTGAGAGTATGCATGCATTGTAAAATATTGAAGCCTATAAGCCGATCGAAGGCCAACAAAACTCCACAAACTCTAATGTAGAAGCGAGATCCAAAAGGGCCTAATAGTTAAACGTTGAACGTTGAACGATTACCCCAGGTTTACCCCAGAGTGCAGTAAGCGCATTACAAGGAGCTCCGCATCCCGCTACACTGGTACATGCATATGTACAATTTCATCGATTATCATCGATATCATGGCATGGCTACTTGCCAACGCATGGATATCAGGTAACTAACTTCGCTAGCCATCCACATCAGAAAGCTCGAAAATTTCAAGCTCGGATCCACATGCATTCAATTATGTACTCAAGGACGATATATAAATGCGTATAAGGTAAAAGTCACTAACTGGATGGGGTACAGTACATCGTACAAGCAGACATTCTTCAAAGTTCCGGAGGGCAGGATAGGATAAGGTAGGGGTATGGCAGGGTATGTATGTACGGTAAGAGGAACGGGAGAGCTATTAAGGCAGCAATCGCGTGAGTACAATATGTGGGTGGTGATGCGGTTGAGATAAATGCGACGGATAAATGAATGAATGCGAATGAATGACGTGAGCGACATTGGGTAGTGAGGTAAATATGTGGGTGTGCTGTTGATACAATCATAGTTACGCATCTATGAGGACAGGTGGAATGTGTTGAAGACAAAAAAAAAGTCAACATAAATCCGGATATATATATAGAATAGAATAGAAAAAGAAGGGAAAACCAGATGCTTTTTTGCTCGGGATCTCATATTTTTGTGCAGATGACGTCCATTCCATGAAAGCGAAACACGAAGGGGGTAACAGGTGGTGGGATAGATGATGTAAGGCCGTGGCTGATCATGAATGCATATACAATGAAATCAAAGCCCGAGCAGGGAACACATGAAATGAAGATTGAGGACATCCTGATACAGATCCATCCACTGAGAAACAAGGGTAGTAGCGCAGCACGACTCTATCCCTTTTGGCTTTCTTTGGGGGCCACGTAGTCCTTGTGGACACGCATGTGCTGCCCAAGGTTATCATGACGACTAAAATCCTTCCCACAACCAGGGTACGGACACCGATGTGCTGCAATCGCAAAGACAATCAGCTACAGAAACCCCTCAATCGAAGAAAGACTCACGTTTTTCGTAAGTATGTATACTCCTGATATGGCGCTTAAGATGCTCTCCGCGGGCAAAAAGCTTCCCGCAGCCATCTACATCACACGTATACGTACGCATGATTTTCGCCACCGCGTTTGCGCCTTTCTTCTTCCCTTTTATCGGCGCCGGCACCGGCAGGTCTAGCTCGTCCTTGAAGTCCTCCATAGTTGGCACGCGCCGTCCACGAGACTTCTTTGTGAGGTTGGGCACGGGAATGGGAATGGGCAACGACGTCGTAGGACGCGCCCGGCGTCTCGGGGCGCCAGTGCTCGTCACCGAGACGGGTGAATACGGCTCGGACGTGGACGGCGAGACCGAAGTATGTGCATGTGTGTGCGAATATGCCCGGCGTGAGCGAAGCGGCTGAGAAGAAGAAGACGGGGAAGAAAACTGCTCCTGCTGACTCACGACGAATTCGCCCGAGGGGCCGCCATCCGTCGGCGACGCAGAGTACGACGAAGATGAAGGGTAGGGATTGAACCTCCCAGAGCGCAGATTGCGGCCTTCCAATGGGAACGATGACGAGACTGAAGAAGTCCTATTCCGGCCTTTTCGTCGAAGGACAAACTCAGGGTCGCGCATGTCATCGTCGTCATCTTCGCTTTCCAGATCTTCTTCGTCTTCGTCCTCGAAGTCGTCTTCCGCCGGATCCGCCTCGACCCAGCCATGGGGCTCCTTGCGCTGGGAGTGGCCGTCGCCACGCTGGGGCACAGTATGCCCATGTTGATGGGACTGATGTGGCGGCGGCGCTACATAGCTTGCGGGTGAGAATCTCGTCTCGATATCGTCCTCGCCGTCAGCGTCGACATCAGCGTCAACGTCGGTATGAGTCTGTCTGATAGCCCGAGCTTCCTGCGCATTGGCAGCGCCTGCCGCTCCTCCGACATAGTGCGTCTCGAAACCGCCGTCGCGAGTCGTCCTTTCGTCGTCTGCCTCGCTGTCTTGACCAGAGTCGACGGGTTCGGTCTTTTCTATGATCCCACCGACGAATTGCGGATCACATACGTCAACGTAGCCCGAGTCGCTGCTGAACACGCCTTGCTCGTATCCGGTGTCGGCACTGTATCCAATGTCGACGGGAGACGCTTCGAAACCTGGATGGTTCACAGGATGCTCTGGGGGGGTGAGATCGGCAGGATGAACGACGAATGGATGTTGGTGGTGGTGATGCTGTTGTTGAAGCTGCTCTGAGTGAGTATGTGAGTAAAATGCCGCGGGGCCTTGCGAGATGTGGCTGAGATGAGAGTGGTTCGGGACTGAGTTCCTTGGGGGTGACGCAGAGAGGTCGAAGATATGACGTTGCCGGTGTCCACCATAAGGCCCGAGGGAGGAATATATTTCCATATCTTCTTGCTTGACTCTGAGTGAGCCATTTGATTCGTGCGGGGGATACTCCGATACAGCACGGCGCATCGATGAAGAGTGAGATAAATCACCATGAAGAGAGGAGTATCCTTGTGTCATGATTCCAGAATGTGAATGAGAATGAGTATGGTGAGTGTACGCAGGGGTATATTGCGAGTTGGTGCGCCATTTATCAGTGTCGACTTGGAAGTACGGATCCTGGAGGTGGTGTTGAGCACGATGTGATTGTTGAAGGGGGTGGGGCGAGTGACTGACGAGAGATGGAGAATGGGGAGAGGCATTGGATGGGACCGGAATGGGGACAGGGGAGTGAATGATTGTCGGGGACTGTTGACGCTGCTGATGGAAGGCAGGTGATGTCGGGGGAATGTACAGAGCGAGGTTCTTTAAACGCTCCACTTCGCTCGGTAGCTCCCGGGACGGTGCTGCGCGATAGATCGGCTGCTGGAACTGCTGAGAGTGCTGGAATGCCGACGCCGACCTCTTGGTCGCAGTAGCACTTGCCTCGGGGGCCGACCAGTTCATCATACTCACGTCAAACTCTTGGGATTGGGGGTAGGAAAGATCAGCGTACCCAGGCAAGGACGCAGAAGGAGACGGATAGCCAAGGGTATAGTCATCCATAGCAGCTGGACGATGGTGATCCAGATCAGCAATGGAATCGAAAGGCTCGGAGACCGGACTGCGAGCAGGATAAGAAGCACTGGAACCAGACGAGAAAGGCGAGTAGGATGTATACACTGGGCTAACAGGGTCTTGCATGCTCTGAGAACAGAGAGAACGAGGGACAGAGGCGTGGTAGTTAAGACAGAGCATGCACACCGGGTATAGAAATGCTTGAGCCGCCTTTATGGTAGATATGATGCCCAGCAGACGAAAAGCTGAAAAATGGATGAACAATAGAATAAAAATTTGAATTGAAAACGAAAGATCGCACCTGAGATCGAGGAAGAGTGCCGCGGTGTGGATGGGCTATATACCAACGCACTGGCAAGCTTGTTGGAAGTTCAGGTAAAAAGCTTGTCCCTACAGCTGACTACGCTCTGTCGATCGATCTCAGATGCTGGCACAACAGAAATACACACTCTCACTCCACTTGCCTGTCCGCCCGTTTTCTCGACCAGCGCCCAGTTCTCGCCGCCTGGCTTCGTCGCGGTCGTCGCAGACGGCGTTGCGGTCGCTTTCTCAGAAAACAATCGTCACTCAGATCGGGGACATGTCCAAGCAGAACAGAGGGCCGTCCTTGCCTTTTCTGGATATCTCCCTTCATCTCCAGATGCCATCGCTTTTCGGCCCGGTCCTCGTTTCGAACTCCGCCGCACCCATCTCCGCAACAGTCTTCCCCAATCTCTGACTTCATCGATCCCAGCCTGAGCTTCTTCCCAAGTTAGCCCAGTCTGGTCACACAAGGTTCTCATGACTCCCACAAGCACCTTCCCATCTCCATCGTTCGTTTTCCGTCTATATAAATTATGCGGAAACCCCGCAATCTCGCCTCCATATCGATCGCTCCGGCTAGCTGCTTCTGGACTCCCATCTCAGATTTCATTTCAGGGACCAACAGCTAATTTTTAATTGAAATCAACCGCGACACACATATCTCCGATCTATGTATACATAGCCAACAAACTTTGCCTTTGATAAGTCCAATATCATCAGCCTACGTATGCCTTTGGAGCTCTTCGAGTAAGCTTTCGTGTTCTCTTCTTGATAGAATGCACCTAACGTTAACAACTAATAAAACTCTTACTAGAAAGATCATCCGATTCGCGCGTTCCGTAATTGATGGGCCACTTGCGGGCGTCGCTTGGCATCTTGTTCTGATTTTTTCAAAAGATCTTTGCTGTTCTACGCCCAAGATTGGTCAGGGTCGCTGTTGTCCTTCAGTCTTTTTTTCTCCAAAACTCACATGATCCTCTGGCGCCACACAATAAGCCTTGTCTCCCTGAGCCAACCGCGCAACAACGATTGTCTAGCCATGTAACCACCACGTCTGATGACACAACAAAGCTGAAAAGTAGTCTAGGCCCACAACAGCCGTCCAGTGGCAAAAATTGACTTTTTTTTTTCGAAATCGCATCAGCCGTCTGCATGATCCATGGTGTAGGATAGTAAACCCCATCATCGGGCATATTCCCAATTCCCGAGTGAACGAGGTTAGATCAGAACTGGGTGAGCATTGGACATTACGTGTCGTTCCTGAGTTGTCCTCTCCAGCGTTTCGTTCACTGTCCTTCTCATTATCAAATATATCGTTTCTCCGGAGAACCATGTATCAAAAAAGAAAACTTTTTATCAATCGGTAACAATCGCCCGTGTGCCGGGTCTTCTTGGACCTTGAGACTCATAAAGACTAATTCGTCACTTCAGACAAAGTTTGGTCTGGTAAAGCGCGAAACGGGCAAGTTACGTGAAATTCGGGGCGCCCTTGTTCCTATCGACAAATCATGATATGTACAATGATTTCTTCGAAGATTATTGAAGCAGGTATGTATAGCAAAATGCCAGAGCCAAGGACTGTTTGGCCTCGAGGCTCTCAATTCCGAGTCTTCGTCTTCTCAGACACCACGAAATTCTTTACGTCTGAAAAACTGGCTTCTTCTTCCCGAATCCGGTTTGCTTTGCAATAATCCGCGCGCATTGTGATGGAATCTCTGCTGATTTCATGCCTTCCCAGATCTTTCCATTCCCCATTAATGTTCAGCGCAGGCAGGAAATTACAAGCTTGCTCGACGTCGAGAACATCGAAAGCTTACTTGAGCAACCTATTGGTTCATATCGCCACTGATTGGCGCATATTGCCGCCTAGTCATATCTTGGTTCTATTCTCCATATCACTCGCGTCAATGCGCATGTCGTGTGTCATTTCAAAAGCACTATCCGATGGTTGAGATGATTCGCTTTCTAGCTCTCTTTGTACGTCGTGCCCACACTCGTATATATCCCAGTCGGGGCAAGATAGAAATGGAATTAGATGTCGTATGGCATCGATATCAATACGTCCGGCATCATTTCGTGCATTCCGCGATGTGATTCCGTCCATTTGTATCATGCGTGGCACAATACGTACACAGCACGATTGTGTCATTAATATTGTGGAATTCTCGCTCGAGAGCCTTCATCGCTTCTCAGCCCAGTCTTCTCGAACTCCATCCCTCTCCTTCCTTTCTGACTGTGTACCCAGCCCAAACCCATTTGTCACACTAGTGCCTGCTGAGCGGCTGCTACACCCACTTCATCCTTGGATCTGATCCCGTCACCCAGTAGGCAGTAGCAATACCCTTGCTTTGGGCAAGGCCTAAGCTAAACAACAGACAGACATGTTCACAATCGCGTCATACCACCTGTAGCCACATACATATCCATGCTTCCGCGCTCCTTCGATCTAGCTTTCGATGCAGAAGCACCGTGGCAGAGCTGTCGAGCTAGAAAGGTAAGGGTACATGGCCTGGCATCCACAGGAACCGTCAACTACCTCCGACAACCTCCTCGCTCATCGCTGGCTTTGAAACACTCAGCGGTTCCCCCATCTCCATGGCGTTTAGACTTCTGAGATCGTAGTGCATGTGTAAGCCTTCAGTGAACTGGTTACTCTCTGTCAATATCCATGTCCATGTCATGGTTACAATACAATATACATCTCCAGGCCCAATCTACCGCGTTCCCCCTCCCTACCAATTTCCTGCCGAACAGTTCCCAAAGATATAGAAATCTAAACCTTTCTGGCAAGAAAAAAAAATCGACGTTGGACCTTTGGATGCTAGCTAACAGTGACTGGACCGGATGGTCCGAGATCAAAGCGACAGTGGCGATGGGAATGCCTATCGCGTTCATGCCCCAGCCACACGCGCACGCGACTGGAGCCTCCATCCGATATATCGAGTACCCCCACCTTCCCGCTTTCCCTTTGGAATACAGACTCAGCTTCGCCCAGACGATGCTCGTCATGCCACTCGAGCGTGGGTCACGATGTACTCATATATCCCCAGGGGGAGAGACGCATTTTTCCGTATTGGCTGCATCCGCTGCAGGAATAAGAAGATGTGATTCCTCATGGACCGAGCAGGCAGCCAAGATTTGACTTCTTGCATGAAGTGAATGCTTTTACGATGCACGTGTTCAACTATCCCTTGATATGGTATTCTGGCCGCATGCAAGGTTGGTCTGGCCGCGTGTGGGGTTTGTCTGACCGCATGTGAGGTTTCATTTTGGGTACCACCACGTTGATGTGTTCTCTCGCCGCTTTTTTCACTCGCGGGACCAATCAAATCGTTAGCGCAAGTATATGTTTAGAGTGGTTTGCATCAAGGTTGGCACTAAGCCAGATAAATAAAACAAAGGACAGGACAATCCTAGTTTAGGCCCTCCTACGTGCTTCTACGTGCTTGTTTCCGCTGTCTCACACCGTATGAGAACCAAGAAAGCTTGGAAGGCTTCTGGTGACCCAAAGGCCTCTGAATCTGTCAAAAAATCATACTAGTTTGACCTTCCAAAACACCGAAAGCCTGTCTGCTCGTCGTTACACATTTCATTCAAAGAAATTCAATCTATTTTGGCTGATAGCGTGCCATGTGTCAAATAAAATCAGCTTGAACATTCTCGTTTTGTTCTAGTGCAATCTTCTAAAGTTGTTTTGCAGATCATGTGATACTTGAGCCCGTTGAAGTTCTGTGTGCTCAGATGTGGTTTGTGTAAGGAACTGCAACTCGTCGAGAAACCAGTCCAGTTTGTGTTGAATGGTCAGCCTTGAATCATGCATGTCAATAATCAATGTCTTCAGAGTACAAAAGCCTTGGGTCTTTCTTTTCTTAAATTCCATATGTGTGCCTCAATATATTACCTCTGGTTTGCCGCAAATTGGCAAGAACTTGATCGAAGGTGCACCGAGGAGATCCTGGGACAGAGGTGATAGTTCTCACTCGTATAGTCAGATAGTATTTAGGTTGAGATCTCGGGATATCTTACGGAATGGGCATTGATGCCAGAAAAAACGGCTCGTCGTCAAAGATGATACGTCCTAATCTAGGGTTACGCTTGTAATCACTTTTTACACTTGTAATCAATTCACATGACCCTTCTTTCAGTTCACATGACCCTTTTTTCAGTTCACATGACCCTTTTTTCAGTTCACATGACCCTTCTTTCAGTTCACATGACCCTTCATCGTTCACATGACCCTTCTTTATCTTTTTCCTTACATACATACATACTGTACATACGTAATCCCTCTCGATTGCGCCATGGCGCTTCGAATTTTTTTTTTTCATATCTGAATGAGACTACTTACGTATCCTCGATATTCGTCCGTTCTCTCATATCTAATCATCGTCCAGGACAGGACCTTATGAGATTCTGATCGGTGCGCCGAAAGGTGGCCAGGACTTTGGACACGACTACCGACACATAAGCATTTCCAGCCGGACGGCGGCCTCATAGGCTCATACATATCTAGCAGGAAGCTGACGCGCTGGAACGGTACAACGGGAAACGGAACACTCGCCTACTTGATCGGAAGAAAATGGCGAAAAAAAGTATGTTGACACCTAGTATAATTGGCCGCCGTCAACCAGTGGCGGAATGAAGAGACTTTTGATTTGATTTGTATGATTACTGGCGAGTTTATGAGCATGTACAAGTAATCATTGACAACATACATATGCAGCGAGCTTCGTCTATTCCTCATGTAACCGATCGGGAGAATGAAGAAGCTATACATTTAATCAAACTGTCTAGCTCATATGACATGCTCCTGGAGTGACGCAAGGCATGAAAGGATGTCGCAATAGAAGAATTGATATGTATGATGGGTATGTGGCTCATAAGAAATGATTAGATACGATGACAATGGTACTACGTCTACGTCTAAAATGTTTGTCATGACTGTGAAGTGGAGTTCATTTCACAAACACGATTTGTCATGGATGATAACATCCGGGATCCCGGATCTCGGATACCGCATATTGTGTTGGCGAGTTCGTTACCATGTCCACGGGTAATATATATAACTTTACCGAAGGATACAACCACTTGTGCCGACCAGTATTCAGCTATGCTTTTTCTCTCAGCCTCGGCCTCGGAGAGCCTCGAAGCGCCACCAGCAGCAACTCGAAGCGAAGCTGGACGCAGTCAATGTGAACACAAATAAGGTAAACTCCACGGTGGAGACCCGTGCGTAAGCTTGGTCGAATGTGTAGAACGAATTTTGTACCAAACATTAAATGCGCTCTCGGTGGTCGGCACCGTAAGGCTTCGATTCTGTTCAATTTGATCCAGTAACGACGACGTCAACTATGCCTCTGGGCATTTCTAATGGCAGGACGAAATACCACATAATAGAGGTCATCATGCTATAAAACTGGGTTAGCGGATTTCATTTTGATGAACAGACAAGGCGGCGCAAGACGGCCTCAAATGAGTTTTGATTATACTTTGTGAGAGTGTTGAACAGCTGAAGATGATTGTGTCGATGTAGCAAAGGAAAGAACGGACGAGATCGGCCATGACGTGCATCACTAGCATCGATCAAGCACGCAAAACTAACCGTTGTTCTGTGATACACAATGCTCGACTTGAGGCTCGACTGTCCGTCACTGCATATACTGTTTTCGATGAATCAATAATGTCTGCTTGAAACGTATCATTTTCTGAAAAGGACAAAGATATATCTTATTATCGGCAAACACCAAACTCTGAATAAGTAGTTTGTCATGAAGAGCATTTCAAACGCGTAATTAAAATGCAGGGTGGAGAGGGCTACAGAAAAGGTTGAGAAGGAACCGTTCTAGAGCAGCGGGCTAGAACTTCAACAGAAAAAGAAGCTCCTGCCATCTTGAGCTATAGATTGTTCAAATCGATATACGACTCGGATTCCGATGTGGACGGCTGGGCTAAGATCTCCAGGAAGGTCAAAGGCGTACATCGCCGAGTGCATGCAAGAATATAGATGCAGCTGCAAACGGCTGTGACATATTTAGACGCATTTTATACTCAGTTAAGCAATATGGAGCCATCGGTACGACGCAACGTTAACTACACCTTTGTGTTACTATCTTCATGAATTATAGGATCTGTCTGACCAGCTGACGACCTGTTTACAGGGCGATACGTAGTGGTTATACCCCATGAAGCAGGATAAAGGAATCTATCCAGAAATTGCAGAACTTCTAAAAGTTCAAACGAATCTTGGTAACCAGTGAGCCGGATCTTCGAGTCATGAAGCTCTATGTCAAGTTTGGATCGATGTATTCTGAGTATCATTACGGTCCGATAAGGATGACCACGAGTCCAGAGCTATACTGCGAGAGATCGGCGCAAGGTTGCATAGCCGAACACGATGGTCATATCAGACAGTGGTGACGAGAGCGGATTTACTTCTCTGCTATAAATGTTACAGTAACCACGTGGTCTACCAGCATTTTCAGTTGATGGGGTCTTTATGCCAATATTCGTCACACCAAGTTTGGTCACAAAACCACTATATCGAGCAGCATTGTCTAGTTGAAATATATTTTACCTACCTGACACACCGGAGATGTGTCGAGAGTTTACAGTAGCAATTTTGTGGGAATCTTGTGTTATATATATGATAATCTATCTGACATGAGAAGAATCCTTTTGGTTTTTCACATAGACTTACCATTTTCTTCTAGGCTTAAGCTCATAGTCTCCAATTTTGTGAAAACCAATCAAGGTAATGAACGAAGACTGTATCTTTCAAATCGAGCAGTCCGCGCAAGTAAATTACGGCTTATGACCGAGGTCAGTGGATGCGCCAGAAGAGCTGATCTTGATATGCCGTGAATGTCAAGCAATTTTCTGAACAAATCTCTTCTCGAGTAAGTTGCATCAAGTTTTTAATTCATTCGGAAAAGGAACCCTATCCGCAAGACCTCCCCTACCTTGCAAGATTGTTGTTCTGGATATAAACTAGAAGCAAGGAAATAGCAAGGAAAACATAAGCTCTGTGTGAATTATGTGGAGATGCAATTAGAGGGAAATTGTGGATGAGTAGTAATGAATTTCAATGTCACAGGGTTCCAGGACCCCCAACGCACCTCGGAAATTGTTGCCGACCTTCTTAAACCAGACCTGGCCCTGAAGGACAATGGTACACAGTATTATGGCGATAACAGCGTTTGACTAAAGAAGCTCCAATGGCGCATTGTTGGAAGAAGAGCGTACAAACCTACTAACTAGCGTCGAGAAACGGTTGTTGATTTCATTTCCAGCTCTTCGGATGGTATATAACCTGACTTAACCCGAAATACTATCGTTATCAAACGGGATCATGATGTTGATTTCATTTCCGGCTCTTCAAAAATGACTTAGCTTGAATTACTATCGTTATCAAACGTGATGTCGATTTCATTTGCAGCTCTTCGAATGGTTATACCAGTCGTCTCGAACCTGACTTAGTCCTGAAATACTATTGTTATCAAACGAGATCATGATGGACCTGCATCCGATCCACCACTTTCGCAGAAACCTGTTCAAATTCCACCTCATTGTTACCTTGACAGACCCATGTAGTTCAAAAGGAACACATGACCTCACGATCGAAGGCTGTAAAGCACCGAGATCAAAACTGAGAATAATGGCGTGAGTATCAACTGGATTAATTGATATTTAAGTAACGTCGATCAAGAAGAGAAGGAACCTATCTACATCCTCGTTAAAGTGACATGCGAACCAAAAATACTTCCTGACCTGCTGAGTCGTAGAACATGTGATCATCCTACGATCTCGCGGCCGAATCTCAAGCCATCAGACCGTCGTAGTTCAAACTTTTCTAACCTTCAAACAGTTAAACTAAATACCTGGTTCCGCATATGTACTAAGAACCTGCCGTAATGAAACGTGATGTCTGACGTATTTCTCTTTCCTTGAGAGGTATAGTTCATAGCATACATCGCCAAAGTGCATTTTCCGCGATACCCAGCATGATGCCATCAACAGCCGTGACTATAGGTATTCTTATTTGAGTGAGTGGCGGTAGAGAATTGTTTCGAAACAATATCTGTTCTCAGAGATCGAAACAGTAATACTTGCGAGGCATATCGAAGGCCAGGAGGCTACATCTGCTCTGATTGACCGTCCATAGGTATGCAAAAGTATATGCAGAGGGTGATACAGCAGTCACAGACAGATTTGATGTGGAGATATCTAGGCACACATGCTGCTCAGTTCGCGGGAGAAGGTAAGCTTCCTATGATTGTCTTACTCAGCTCGCAATCACCCGCAATCCTTGTCCTCGGAGTGGACGGTCGTTGGCTGATGGGATTCTGATCGCATGCTAGGTCAGAAATGTCCTAAGAGACGTTGCCTGGAAGCTCACGTCAGGGTGCCAAAAATGGTAGCCGTGCGCAAATGTCCACATAGAACATAACCAAACGCTGAGAGAGAGCATGTACAATGATAGCTCTCAGACAACTAGTGGTCAGAAGAAGGCAACGATAAGTAGAAAGAAGGGCCAGTCCTAAAGCATCCATCTGGGGATAACTGTTCGTGAGCAAATGCAACACAATAGACAGACACACGGCATCGAAGTGGGTCAAGACTAGAGTCTGTATTCCGTTCATACCAACATCCGATGGAAGGCAATATCAGCAAGTAGGTAGTACGCGCAGAGGCAACCAAATCATATACTCGGAGTCGTCTCCATCTCTGATAGTCCAAAGTCGCCGAACATCTGGTCTGGCAGATGAGGCTATGGGTTCACAAGTCCAGACTCGTCAAAAAGTAAATGGAGATGTATCTGTAATTTAAGCTGTTTCTTCGCACACATGACACGCCTGCATACGCATACCGCGGTCCTTTCGAAAGCGGATACAGGGCGACTGCTATCGAGGGTAGTATCACAGAAACCCATATATAACAACAGTCGGAGGATGTGATCGGGATAAAGACTTCAATCTATGAACCTTGAAACTGTCCAGAAGTAGTCAGTGTTGGTCACAAGTGCTCAAGTCACTGGTAACAGAATTGGCATCGTGATGATAATATATCAAACCGGCAAACATGAGTAAGGCATTAATGCAAGTATTGAGAAAATAGGTGTTACTCACTTTGCCGATTCTGACTAATGGCGCGTCTATGATGGATAACTTGGTATCAAAACCGTAATACCGATGGCCAGTTGAGTGTTGAGCACTGAGTGGTAACTCATTGAGTCCATGGTCCGCCTGACTTGGCCGAGTTGGGCTATTATAATTGTTGTAATTGTTCATTAGACAAGAGGAATGTCTCACCCTTGATGTGAAAATGGAGACGGTGCCCTGTTATTTCGTGCTAAGATCATGCCCTCCGATAGTAGATGGCGGACCGTTTGATAATTTACATAGATTATGAGTTTGGTTCCAGATTTGTTCCAGACACAGACGGGATTTGGAGCGAGAGCGACTGCTTCCCCCCCCCCCCCCGGAAAAAGCATTAATTTAAGCCACTAGATGCTGCTGATCTCTTGTTTTCCCCCCTGCATGAGCTTGGAGAGACCATACGAGAACCAGTCCGGGGTCAAAAGATGATGCGACACTTCAGATCACGTTCTTCCAAGACTTGCTGAGTATTAGACCTTGGAGGTCATTATAGCATTGGAAACAAGGTCCACATTCTGGCAAAGATTGAAGGTCCACATTTTGGCAAAGATTGAAGTTTTATCAAGAACACGATTAGCGAGACGATTTTTGCAGGATGAGAGGTTTAGTTTTGATATCTCGGTACAAGGGTAAGAGAAACGCAAGCCATACGGCCACGTGGTTTTAAGAAAAAAAAGCTTCCGTCAGTTCGTCTCTAACTCAGGGGCTTCTACTTTAGTTCGACATCCTCAACCTCCAACCTCCTCTCCTCGCGGCCTCCTTGCTACTCTCGGGATTTAGTGCGCTCATTACGACGACTGAACAGCGTGTCAGGTCCTTGATTCGCTCTTCTAGCTTTCTGCCTGTATTGAATCATTACCAGCCCCTGTCGCAGTCCTCATTTAACGGGAGCTCCAATATGCATCCCACTCGCGAGCTCAATTTGGAGAATATTCGGGAAGACGCATTGCACGTAGAGGGAGAGTCTCAACTAGTGGAGGAGGGGGTGAGTATCTTCTGCACGCGACCTTGGATGAGGAATATCTCTATTGACCTTTTGGATTTATAGAAAACGTCGAACCAAGCGAAAATAACATATCCGCCTGAATCAGAGAATAACCCTAGGACACTCGCAACTTCAGCTCGACGACCGCTCACGAGATCCCAGACTGGTATTGTAACCAAACGTCACCGACCTGACGAAACCCCTTTACCCGAAGTCATACAGAAATCCACTCCGGCGCTTAAAAGAATCAAATCAGCTTCCAATAAGGCTGTTGAATCATCGAATATGACTACTACCAAGGCAGATACCGTAGTGGTTCCGCCTCCACCACGCCAAATATCACCGTCTAAAGATGGACACATACATGAGCCTTCGATCACGGATACCCCCATTACCCATCCCAGCTCCAAGTTACGCGCAAATCTTCCTATACCAGTGCCTAATTTGACCAAGAAGAGCCGTGGCCGTCGTGTTCCCACAAAACTTGGTAACGACGCTGGCACCCCTGCCAATCCCAAAGATGCCACCCGGATCTACGTTTGTAAAGTTGAAAACTGTGGAAAATGCTTTCATCGGGGTGAACACCTCAAAAGGCACATCCGTTCGATCCATACGCATGAGAAACGTGAGTCTATCAGACGCGCCCCTAACCTTTTCTTCACATTGACGCTCAATATGTGTCCCCCACGTTTAATTCGTGAGCAGCCTTCAAGTGTACATATCCCTCGTGTAACAAGCACTTCAATCGTCACGACAACCTACTTCAACACCTCAAGGTCCACAGAGACCTGGCAACCTCTGAAACGAGCGTTGCAGATGACGTAGGTAGCCCCATTGAACTGCGGAGAAACTCGCCTTCGCCCCTATTTGTCGAACAATCTCCGTCTCAACTGCAGCCCTACTATCCGCCTCACGATTCTTACGAAGCATCCGCTAAGCAGGCACGGATGCCTACAACATATCACCAGCCACCTGTACACTCTTTCCGTAGTTATGACGCGTCGTTCGCGTCGATTTCTGAACCTGTGAGCCTAAGAACAAACATCGCCGTCTCCTCGCTCCGTACAGAAATCCCTCAGTCCCCCCCGAAGTCTCCCTGATCGTCTAGCCCTAATCAATGTTCCGGTTGTGTTCCTTTGTCATCCTCGATTTCATTTATAATTCTTATCACATCAAGCACATGTATCCTCCACTCAACAATCACCACCATCATTTTTCACAGTCCATATGTTTTTTGGAACTTTAAGATCATTATATCGCTACCATGACTAGTGTTTCTGTGTCCATGTTCTACTCTTAGTATACCACTATTAATTACTTCATTCATGCACGGACATGGACTTCCTTATTCTTATATAGGACCCTCCACGATCTAATTTCATGCTCTAACCTTGACTCGTCACCAAGTTACTCATGCGTTGTGTCTATCTCGTGCCAGGATCCCGCGAACATCATGGATACCCAAAAGGCCGGTTTGTACCAATACTCCAATGTCAACAACAATTATGACAGCCTGAGTTCAGACTGACTCATTGCCTGTGAGCTACCCATCGCCGACAATTCTCTTCCGTCCCGCCGATCCGCAACCTTTGCACTTGCATACATACAACCCCGACCACAAAGCACGGCGATTTCGACCCCCTTGCTACACGAGAGGCGTTGAATTCTCAATGCCACGATTTCTCAGAGATGTACGACCACCAAAACGTCCCTCCAGTTTTATCCAGAACTTGTTATCCAGAGAATCAAGAAATTACCACCGACAAAGTCAAAACGCGCCTTCGGGTCAACGACGCATATCTATTCACAGGGAGAGGCTGAGGAGAGGGGAGGGGATAAGGGAGACAGTAGTGATCAGGCGGGAATGAAGACGTTGAGAGGATGGTACATCATCGACAGGTGTTGAACGGAATCCGGAAGGTCAGGAAGATCGACGGACCGTGCGGATATATATACAATAAACCGAACGCCAGGCCATGAAGAGATACCGGGCCACGAAAGGGCAGACCAGGAGGTCGAAAGCAGAACAAGGCAATGGAATGGAGCTCGAAGCTTCAGGGACTACCGTTCTTGTGGAAGCCGCTCCTAGCCTTTTGAAGCAGCGGTCATGGCACAGTAGGAGAGCAAGGCGTGCCGAGCAAATACAGAGTCCCCAAGATACGCGAGAATCAAGGCAGTGGATCCGAATATGTTGAAAGTCAATCACATCGTACGCCTGCTTGATTCCGCGCGCAAACAGGCAGTAGTTTAGTTTATATCTCTTTCCTTACACCTGCAATACGCTTATTGTCGTGTTCCCGCACTGGCCGGGTCAAGCCAGCATCGGCTCCGCGTGACCACTCTCATTCTCAGTGAATGCACCTCTCAAAGCGATCCCTTGATGGCGGTTGCACTCACGTTCACTCACACTTCGGTTTCGTTCTCGTTCTCACGCACTTACGCTCACCATACCTGACCCTCGGCGACGACCCGTTCAACAATCAGTACCTCTATTGGTTCAAAAGGTCAGATACCACGACGTGCAAAGTATGCGGCGTGAGCGACGAGACAGTAGAGCATTTCCTCCTCAAGTGCGACGCATATAAGGCTACACGCACAGGACCAAACGACACGAGCACAATACTCTGCGACCCAGACGCGACCAAAGCTCTATTCCAGTGTATCCACGCGACGAAGCGATTTGATAGACCTTCTGGAGACTTACACGCGATAATAGACAGGGGCCGGACGAAACAGAAGAAGAGACGACAACATTAAAAACCAACGGGCCGGGGATGCCTTAGACACGGCCCAGGCCTTCGTTCGCGCAGACGGGCGGCTCGAGTCAGGACTGATCTGAATGTCAGGAAAAGTATATACAGGTAGACAGAACCCGATATAGGGCAAGGCTTCAACGGGTAAAGGAGTTAAAAAATATCTACAAGGAATATCGAGATAGACTTGAGCACGGCAGATGTGGGGAAAAACAAAAGCGGATGATTTGTCCATACACCTGCGAAGTGCTAACAAACAGTTTGTTACCAGCAGCTGGTGAGGTGAGTGTCAACAGTAATATCTTGCTAGAAAAGATAAGAGTATTCACGATAGCATCTAACAAAACAAGCCAAGCTCGCAGCATCCCAAATTTCCATTCGAGTCGATTACACAAAGATAATCGTTCCCACAGCACATCGACCCTGTTAATTATAAAGAACTGAATATTGTGCAGCTCTGAGAGCCCAAGTTCATACTCACCACAGGCAGCACCTGTGCCGAAAGGACATGTAAGCTCCGATGACGGAGGGACCGACTCAACCTCTGAAATATCCCCATCCGAGCGTTCTGTGAGAGGTATTGTGCTCCCAGAAGAGATAAGAATATTGGTGAGGATGAATGAGAGGATGAAAGTTGGACGTGTCAAAGCAACCATTATAAGATGGCTCAATAGAAGTGACTGCAGGGGAGGAAAGGACCTAGTAGTGAATTTTTGTCCCTGGGTTGTCGAGCTATTTATATGAGAGGGAATCCAATACTTGAGAACCCACATATGATTATGATAAGAGCCAGCCATCACTAGTCCGACCAGGACGCAGGTGTGGAGGGTCTTGCGGATGCAATTTGAAAGTCAATTGAGGTCAAATGACGCGAGAAGCCTGAGGTGGATATAATACGCTCGTTGTTGACAGTGGTGTAAGGATTTACATAGAACATGCAGCTATAATTCGAAGTCTACTCTTCAAGGAACAAGATGGTTGTACTCTACTAGAGGAGCTCTTCGCAGAGCCCTGCCTCTTATAGGTGAGAACGCACTTGTGGGGTGAGCGCTGAGTGTCAATGAATGTCGTTAATGAGAAGTTCCATCAATGATGAACATTGTAAGGTAGTGGAATAGTGCTGTATTAGCTTTGTTCACATGCTCGAAGCCAAGATAATCTTCAAAGTGTATCTTTGAAAAAAAATGGACAAAAGATGCATCAGGAAAAAAGAACGTAACTATTGAGAGCTTCATGGATGTGATAGATGATCAGCTCGAGAAGGCAAGCCCCCCAATTCATAGCAAGAGTAACTTCTACTTAAGTACATAATAGGTGCTGGTAGATTTCACCAGGTATACATAGCATATCATAGGCTATCTCTACTGCAGCTACATGCTGATGTAGATGAGGTAAGTTATGCATAGCATAGCTTTGTAATGCCATTTGTTCGATGCTCAATCCTCTTCTATTTCTGCTGAGTCTGAGTGATTCTCTTCATCTGAATTAAGTTCCAAACAATTCCCTGGAGCATCTAGATCTATTCCTTGAGCTAGTACTAATTTGATCCTGTCAAATATATGGTTCTTGTCTCTATATGCTTATTCTGAATGCTCTCAACTGAGTCTGAGGCATACTTCACATATTCTCCATCCTCTTCTGAGCTGTCCATTGAATTTGAATTTATTAGACTCTGGAGAGTACTTGGTGTCACATCTATGAACTTTTCAATGCTAAAGAGCAAGGACAGCTTATGTCTAGCCTGGTAGGCAATTACTCTAAATGCCCCTACTTTTTCTTGCTATACTGAAACATCAAGCTCTGCCACTATGTAAGTTCCTCCTCTATTTCTTGCAACTACTGTCATTTTTTTTGACTGATGAGAGTGTTTTCTCAATGGCATTATTTCAAATGAGGACTAAATCCAGTGATTTGAATTTGTACTTCTCAATTACTTTTGTGTTCTCCTGCTCATATCTTGATACTCTGTCTAATTTCTCTTTAGTCACTCTCTGCTTCATTTCTTCTACATACCGCTAATGTTAGGCCAAAGCTTTTGCTTGGTATGCAATCAGGTCTGTAGTGAGCAGTGGCCCTCACATAGAGACATATGTCAGCAGAATATGTTTTGTATTGCATACGACAACATCAGCAGATTCTGCTTCACCATAGCAAATCCCTCACAATGTAGTGTATGATATGGTGCTGTCAAGGGCTTACAATATGGCATACTATACTTATCCAGCAGAATCCTTTAACCAGATTGTTTCAAACTGAGAATACTGCAATGCATTCTGATCTTAAGAGCTGCTGATATGACTGGGTCCATTGTAAGTAGATTCCATCCACTTGCACATGAAATTCCTATCATATGGTAACCACCACTGTCTAGCTATCTACTGTTACTGCATAGTAAGCCACTGTCAGCAGTGGATCCACCACCAAATAGTGACCTACTGTTGTGACTGGCCTGTTGCTACCACTTGTAATACTGCAATCTGCTTCTACAAGTGTATCTGCCCACTGTCAGTAGAAAGTGACTGACAAGACCAGATCAGCCAAAGCCAGTGCTACCAAGAAAGTCATTTCAATGAACAGATTTGGCACCCACAGATTCGTCAACATAGCAATACAAGAAAAGTGATATGAAAATCTATTTTGACTCAAGAAATGATAATAAAGGAACAAAGACATAGCATTATGTCAGATGAACAAAATCAATTGTGAACATAATCATATTAGTCAACAGTAAGAGTTTTTCTTTGCAGGCATCAGATTTTTAGAAGGCATCAGATTCATTAGAAGGCATCAGATTCTTTGACAGCCATCAAACTTTTATCAAACTTCTTTGGGATGGTACACATAAATTGACAGAGGCACATGACTCTATTTTTGGAATTCTTGACTTCCAAGTCCTCTTTTGCTCATCTGCTGATAAGACCCTATTCTCGTTAGCACAAATCTGCAACCTTTCCTATATTTTTGCAACTTCACAGATTTTTCTGGTATTTACATAATACAATAATCATGTGACTTTGTCATGTCTGGTTTATGGTGCGAATCACCTAGTCACCACAACATTGTGATAGTGGCCAAATTGGCCAGAGGCCTGGGACAAAGTTAGGGATTTCCCAGAATTTCTCATGTTTTTTGGCTTGATAGGAGCCTTAATAATTGATATATTGCATTTATTATGTTTTGACCAATTATTGAACATTTGAACTCAAAGATGCTAATTAATATTGAGGCAACAAGTCAACTAGACTACTTCACAGAACTAATGCCTCCATGAAAGTATCAAAAAGAAGCTGCTGCACATGCACATGAAGCATGAGCTGCTCTCAAAACACAAATTCTATTGCCAATGCCTTTCTCTGGATCAGGAACAGTGCCCACAGATTGTAACAGCATTGAGGAATTACTTGGCATCAAAATGGAGACTTCTGGATCATAGTCTGGGTATTCTGGTGGTGTGAACATAATCTCGAGTTCAGATCAAGACTCTTGGTCATTGGGAGAGGAGGATGGGATGTCAGAAGGGGCTGGTTATGAGTCTCTATTGGAGTTTGATGAGAGATATGTTGAGAATCTGAAGAAAAAAGGGCACAACTTAATTTTATTGAGTTCTTCTAGGGTGCAGTCAAAAAATATCTCCATGAGCACTGTAACAT
This sequence comes from Termitomyces sp. 'cryptogamus', assembly GCA_020091625.1. Classification (NCBI taxonomy): domain Eukaryota; kingdom Fungi; phylum Basidiomycota; class Agaricomycetes; order Agaricales; family Lyophyllaceae; genus Termitomyces; species Termitomyces sp. 'cryptogamus'. The sequence continues at coordinate 7,200,536 of JAGYZC010000001.1, forward strand.
GACTTTTGACATGCTCAAGGCTAATATGCCACTTGCAATGGAGTCTGTTCCACTCTCAACCATCTGTAAATGGGAACATTGGATGCATTGGTAGATGGATGCATATAGGGAGGGGCTTGGCACTCTGGATGCTCAGTTCAAGGTCAAGTCCTTTAGTTCTACAAAGTATAAGTCTCATCAATGCATTCCCAACACTATAGCAGAAACTTTTGATAAGAGTCACAATAGTTCCTTTTTTAGATATTAGTCATATTTTGATGCTTATGTAATTAGTATATATAGTATGTGGCCAAATCAGACTCTTGAAAAAATCAGAACCCCCTCAGTTTTGGAGCTATCAAAAATTGGATGAGACAATTGCTTTATACATAGAAAAAGAAGTGTTTTTACAAGATAGAATTTTTATTAGATGAGATTTGCAGTGTCCCAGAATTTTGTCACAATGTTGTAGTGACTAAGTAATTTGCACCATAGGCCCTCAGCCCATTGGACCATTTTCCTTTAGGACTTCTAGTGCTAGTGACTCTCTAGTGACTTGGCTGTTCATTTTACTTCTTTTAGTTCTATTGACTTGTTTATCATTTTAGTTGTATTCCTGTAGTGTAATAGCAGCATTGTGACCATCATACTGGCTGTCATTCCAGGGGTTATATTTGGCTATACTTTGGATTATTGTATTTTACCTGACATACCAGTTGACCTACCTATGTATGTTGTCAATGACCATTTGACCTTGACTTATTGCTGTCATCTTCTTTTGGTCTCATTATACTTACTTAATATAAATACTGTCATGTTTTCTATACAACCATCAGTGAATTATACATTGTTACAGCCCCAGGGTTCAGATCTCATTCTCTTGACACTAAGCTTTCTTCTATCACTCTAGCACTCTCTTAATGACTGTCATTTGGGCAGCATTGAGTTAGTGACCTCACCACTATCTTTGGTTTGCTAGTACACCTTTGGGTACTGTATGGCAAAGAAGCCCAATTGATGACAAGCTCAATGGTCCTTGTATCTGGCCAACTTTGACTTCTTGATGCATCACAAACCCAGATAGAGCATGGAAAAACTAGATGCCCTGTCTAGAAGAGCTGATCTGGCACAGGAGCAGGCAATAATGACAACATTGTACTCCTCAAGCTTGAGCTTTTTGTCATCTGTGCTTTAAAAGGGATTGTGGTCCAAAGGGATGAGGCAAACATTCTCAAGAACATCCAATGAGGGAGCTAGGAGGGTGTGCAGGAGGATGCTATGGCTCAGGCTGCCCAGGTCCTTCAAGCCCAACATGCTGGTGGAGTGAAATCAGTACATGTGGATAAGTGGGGCCGGATGGACTTCTTGTTGGAATTCACCAAAAACCTTAATATCAGAGTGGCCACCAATGGCCAATATGTTCCTTTCTTCATTATGCTCAACCCTCTTTCTCTCCATTGTTAAAAATAATTACAATACAACCATTGTTATAGAATATATATATATACCATATGTACACAATGACACCCTCAGTTGGTTACAATGAGACTGAGGGTGAGTTGCTTACTTACATGAAAAGTTGTAACCTATACTGACATGTGATAGCTCACACTTGTATAGGATTCTAACAGGTTATGGGACCTTGCTGACACAACTCTTGGAATCCTGCACCTTTGTCTCTCTGCATATCACATAGGACCCTGAGTCCTGATCAATCATACATTATCAATGCATCCCTATCTTATCTATATGCAATGACTTCACATCTCTTTGTCCTAGAGGACCCCTGGAATCATCACACACACTACAGGATCTATCTCCCCAATGGCTACTGATGCAGCCTACCCCCACATCTGCCCTGCAAAGCTCAATGCACACTGGCCCACCACCATTCCTCCATTTGACTGGGCTACCAGCAAATTCATGAAATGGTTGAACAAGCTCAAAATATTTCTCCAACAGAGTGGTCTGGACCAATACATCTTTGCTTTTGAGAACAAACCAGACTGCCTCATCACTGAGCCCAGCACAAGCAAGGAACTGGTTGCATATGCCAACTGGCTAGCAAACAATGACCTTATTGTGGGCATCATTAGGGCAGCAGTATCAGATGTGTAACAGGAGGGATTACAGACCAACAGTACAGCAAAAGAATGTTACAATGCTTTGAGAGCTCAAGCACAGAGTGAAGGATTTGTTTAACAAGTAGTGCTGATCTGTGAGGCCCTTACTACCTATGTGCCTGCATCTGATCTCCTTGAAATGACTGCCCAAAAAATCTGTGAACTCGTCAATAGAGCCTTTGCTATAGTGACCATTGATAAAGACCTCTTGAAGTGCATCATACTACTCAACTTTATAAATGACAAGTCCTTTGAGTTGGTACAGACTCAAGTCTCATGCAGTCTCTTTGACTCCACCAAGGACAAGCCTTACACATCCTTGGATATCTGCAAGCTTTTCCAAACTATTGACAGTCTTGCTATGCTATTGAAACCTCTTCAGGCTGAGGTTGCTACTGCCCTTGCTGCAAAGGATGTGAAGGGTAACCTACCTTGTCACAATCATAGACCAAGTCAGTACTGCTGCAAGATCTGTAGGGCCACAAATATGCCATGCCAAGGCCACATTAAACAATGGTGCATCTGACCAGGAGAAGGCATGGCTGGGAAGACCATCAAAGAATCAATAAATGCACGTAAGGCTGCATGAGGAAGAGCAAAACCAAGAGCCGGGAACTCCTTCAAGAACAGGATTGCAGTGAAAGGCCTTGACAGCCAAGCATACATTGTTGATATGACACATCTACAGAAGATTCAGCTTGAAGCAACAGCTGCACCCAAAACAAGTGAATTTGCAGGAATCACCTCTGCCCCTGAAGCAACATCAACTGAATTCTTCAAATACCAAGGGTTGATGGCAGAGGTGTCACGACCCATTCCCCAAAACCCCGCACATCATCCATCAACCCCCCGAAACCCCAAAGGGACCCCCAACGCTCCGCCAAACTTCCGCCCATGCCCCACGCCTACTTCGGCTAACTCCGACGCCTCCCCAGCTAACTCCGACGGCCCCCTGGCCAACTTCAGTGCCTGCCCCGCAGCCACTGACACTTACCCTGGGCCTCCCAAACCCCGAGAACCACCCCCACTGTTCCCGATCTTCGCCACCCCATCATCAACTAAACACCCTGACCTATTCCGGAGTATCACAACAACCTCGGGGCAACCCGCGTTCTCCAATGATCCCATCAACGTATCAGCGCGGCACGATCCTCAATCACAACCGACACCCGCCCCCTCCGTCGAGCTCCGCCAAGCCCCGCCGCCACAGCCGACGTACCCCGAGGTCCTCCGGTAGTCAGTATATAAGTCATCGAGTAGCTCTTTGTACCCTAGTCTTGATATTGCTTAACGTTACCTATGGTCTGATTGTTTTGTGTCTCGTGTCTCGTTTTCTTATCTCAGTCTCCCGGTCTTATCTCAGTCTCCCAGTCTTATCTCAGTCTCCCAGTCTTATCTCAGTCTCCCGGTCTTGTCTCGTCTCCATTTCGTTATCGTTCTCATTATCGTTTCGTATCTCTACCCGAATCCACTCTTGTTCCATATCAACCCCATTCCATTTCGTCTGACGCTGTCTTGGTGACTCCGTCCGACCGTTGTGCCCAAGTCTTCATCAACCCTAACGACCTCACGAACTCCGTGATTACGATTACGAACCCCGACACTCCTTTACCAGGTCCGAACCTCACTCTTCGCTCGGTCCCGGACCTCATCAGCTCCAAATGATCTCCCATCAAATCCCGGCCCCGTTCCCATTAATCACACAGCCACCTACTCCCTCGCTTCCACAAATCTCCCGTACGGCCTTCTGCCTGAACCCCGCCAAGACCATCTCGTTTCCCAACGATCCGACTTCTCCGGACCTTCCCAGATCTGTCTGGATCACAGCTCCCCAGCTACCCACGCAAGCCACCAGGGCCCAGAACGTCTTCGAGTGTTCGGTTACCAATGCAGGGGAATCACGCCCGCCTAGTAAGGACTCGCCCAGTGCAGCTGAGCCCCCGGGGTCAGCGGAACCTGACAAGAGGCAGACCCTGATCTAAGAGCATCCATAAACTGGAATGAATACACCACCCCTTACCTTGATTCAATCCTTGCAACTACAGTCATTGCACCACTGAACCAAGCCAAATGGACTCCACTTATTTCACTACACAAGAAGCCATTTTTTGTTGACTTACAGTGCATATCTCACCATACATGTCTGACTTTGTCACCCTACAAGCCATCTCTCATCAACCTGTGAAAGGTGTTGGAGGGACATCAATTGCAGCAATTGGAGTCAGACAGATTTGTCTTCACATACAAAGGAAGGCAGAGATTGTACTCAAAAACACTTTATATGTACCAGAGTCTACAGTCTGTCTCATCTCAGTCAGTGCATTGGCAGTCTTCATGAATGCTTCCATCTCATTCAACTACAAAGGGATAACAATACTGAACCAAAACAGTGGCATCCTCTTGGCATCTGGTCTGCTGATCCCTGGATATTGACTATACACACTCAATCTGCAGAACACACTTGCAGAGCATGCCCTATCTGCCCAACATCCTGTAAACTTGAACACCTGGCACTGGTGACTTGGACATGCAAACTATCAAGTCATTGCTACTATGGCTCACTCAGGCCTACTCTCAGGTACACCCACTACCTCACTCCTTGCTCAACTGAAATGTGACCTCTGCATAATTGGAAAGCAGACAAAAACACCAGTCCCAAAGGCAAGGGAGGAGGGGTGTAGAGCAATGGATAGAATGCAGATAGTATGAATAGATCTTGCAGGTCCCATGAATGTACAGTCACAAACTGGAAACAAATATGTGATGGATTTGGTCAATCATTATTCTGCCATGGCATGGTCCATTCCTCTTAAGTCAAAAGGTGATGTGTTTGCTACACTACAAGTCTTGGAAAAAGCTAGAGAACTCAAAACTGGAAAGAAGATCACCATTTATTGCACAGGACATGATGGGGAACTTGACAGCAACAATATGACAACATGGCTTGCATCAAAAGGTACAAAACAAGAGTATGGGGCACCATACACATCACAGCATATGGGCTGTGTCAAAAGAATGCATTGTACACTGCAAGGAAAGGCAAGAACAATGAGGTTAGCTGCCAGATGCCCCACTGCTCTGTGGGACAAATTTTACCTAACAGCCACTCACCTACACACCAAAACTCTGACCAAGTCACTGGATGGTAAGACTCCATATGAAATGTGGTACAAGCACACACCCAATTATATGTACATGCATGAGATAGGCTGCAAGGCCTTTGTGCTGATCCTTAATCAGCACAATCCAAAAATCAATGGCTGGTCCATACAATGCATCCTGATTGGCTGTGGACAAAACTCAAAAATGTATCAGTGTTATGATCCAAAGACCCAGAAGATCTATGAATTGTACCATGTCAAATTTCTAGAAAGACATGATGGACATCCAATTCCACTTGCACTGACTAACAGGACCCATCGCAATCCAAAAGAACTTACTTCCATCAATTAGATCAAGGAATCAGCTGCTGACTCCCCCTTCCTCACAGACAATGACATCAATGGAGCCAACCTCACACCAACCATCCTCCCTGAGGCTTCTGCACCCAATGCAAGGATAGAGGACATCCAACCAAATAACAACCTGGTAGAGCCACACAGATCAAGCTGCATCTGGACACCAACAGACAAAACTGACCCTGACAACCTGAGAATAACACATCTTGATCATGCCATCCAGAGATCTCACAAGGCAAGTGAATAAGTGAGGGCAGCAACAAACAGGCACAAGCTGTTGTGGCACATGACAATAACCACAACAAAGACAACATCCCTGAGGCCAACCCTGCTGAACTTGACCTAGCAAATGTTGCAACCCTTGATGCAATAGAACAGCTCTTACATGTTACTGAATCACTTAACAACCCATCAAGCCTCAATCTATGCAATGAATCACGTACCTGAAAGGAAAATCAACAATCAGCTGATGCAAAATGATGGGAGGAAGCATACTGGGATGAAATAAAGTCCCTTAAAGACATGAGAGTATGGGAACTGATTGCTCAAGAGGATGTACCAGCCAGACACAAAGTCAGAAAGGGATGCCCAATCTTCAAGATCAAATGTGATGAGTGAGGCAAGGCAGTCAGATTCAAGGTACAGCTTGTGTTCAAAGGCTACAAACAAATCTATGGACAGGACTACATGAAAACCACATCACCTATGGCATGCATGGAATCCTGGAGGATACTACTGCACTTGGCAGTGACAAACAACTGGGATGCCACACAGATAGATGTCAAGACAGCATCTCTGTATAGGCTCCTCCCCAACAATGAAGTTCAATATATGGAACAACCTGAGGGATTTGAGGAGCCTGGAAAGGAAGGCTGGGTCTGTTGACTGGTAAGGGGACTCTACAAAATAAAGCAAGCTGGCAGGATATGGAATTCCACCCTTAACAACAATATGATCTCCTGGGGATTCATGCATCTGTCATGCAAGTCCTGCATATACTACTGCAAAACTGACACAGGAACCACCATTGCAGCCATACATGTCAATGACTTTCTGTTTATTACCAGTAGCAAGGACAAAAATGAATGCTTCAAAGTGCAGATGTGCAAAGTATGGACCATCTCCAATCTAGGTCTCCCAAAGTTTGTTGTTGGCATTGCCATTGAATGGAATCATGAAGACCCATCCATATTCCTATCACAGACCACTCTTATTGACAAAATTATACAGCAGTTTGGCCAAAAAGCTGCTGCTCCCTTACTGCTCCCTATGGAACCAGGACTCAAACTATGTCACATAGACCAATCCACATTAAGCACCAAGGAACAAACTAAACTACAATGAACACCATACTGCGCTCTGGTCAGCTGCCTCTTATATGTTGCCATCTCAACACATCCTGATATTGCTTATGTGGTACAACAATTAAACCAGTATGTTGATTCCTATGCCACCATTCACTGGAATGCTGCCCTATGACTTGTGTGCTACCTCAAAGGAACTTGCCATCTAGTACTGACACTGGGTGGGACCAGCAATCCAGTCAATCTCACCAGCTTCACAGACTCCAACTGTACAAACTGTGTAGATACAAGATGGAGCATTGGTGGATATGCATGGAGTTTGGGATCAGGTATCATGTCATGGGCAGCATGAAAGCAAAAAACAGTGGCTGCCTCATCCTGCAAGGCCAAATATATGGCTGCATTTGAGAGCACCCAGGAATGCATCTGGCTATGCACCCTACTGAAAGGTATTGGATACAATGTGATAGCAAAACCCACCCCAATACTATGTGATAATAATGCTGCCATCAAGCTTTTGGAAGACCCAACCCTCCACTCACAAGTAAAACATGTTGACATCAAATACCACTTTCTTTGTGAGTGTGCCCAATCTAACAAGATCTCCATTCACTACATTAACACAAAATACAATATTGCCAACCTCTTCACAAAGGCACTACCAGGACCTCAATTCTGCAGATTGAGATCATTACTCAGACTGAAATAACTCACAATCCCATGTGAGGAGGAGATATGGAATAGAGGTTTCCATTGAGGAGGAGTGTTGGAATTTACTGAAAACCTTAATATCAGAGTGGCCACCAATGGCCGATATGTTCTTTTCTTTATTATGCTTGACCCTCTTTCTCTCCATTGTTTGAACTAATTACAATACAACCATTGTTATAGAATACATATATATACCATATGTATACAACGACACCCTCAGTCAGTTACAACAAGACTGAGGGTGAGTTGCTTACTTACATGAAAAGTCATAACCTATACTGACATGTGATAGCTTACACTTGTATAGGTATGACTAAAGAAATATACAATTGGTTACAACAAGACTGAGGCTTACACTTGTATAGGATTCTAACACTTCTGACATTTCAAGGACACATTTGTATGCCTAGCATCCCAGAACTTCATCAGCATATTGTGGAGCAGCACCACAACTTCCAGGTGGCAGGGCATGGTAAGTTGAAGACCCTAGAGCTGGTGTCCCAGAACTATTGATAGTCTCAGATGTCCTGGTACATAGGCACCTACACCAGCATCTGCTCTCTGCCTCCAGACTGAACCTCATTTTCAGCCACCCATAGGTTAGCCCCACTCTCTTCACATCACAGCTGTCTGATGAAGTGTTGCTTCAGTGGAGATGATCATGGCTACAATGTAGTTATGGTGGTGGTGGACCTTTATGGGAAGCAAGCTCACTTCATCCCTACCCACACCACCTGCTCTATTCTGGGAGCTGCCAACCTGTATCAGAAGAATGTTTGGAAGCTCCATAGTCTATCTGATGAGTATGTCTCTGACTGAGGCCTGCAGTTTGTGGCAGGATTCACTTGAAAGCTGTACTGCCTGCTTGGAGTGAAGCTTCATACAACCACAGCCTATTACTCTTAGTCAGATGGACAGACAGAACACATTAACCAGGAACTTGAACAGTATCTTTGCCTGTTTTGTGATGAGAGACAGGATGACTGAGATGAGCTCTTGCCAAACACTGAGTTCCAGTACAACAACCATGTTCATTCTTCTACCCAGATGACTCCATTCTTCCTGAACACTGGATAATACCCTTGTATGGGTTTTGAACCTCAAGCACAACCCTAATAGAATGATTCAGTGAATGAGTTTGTGGATAGGATGAAGAAGGCACATGAAAAGGCAAAGGCAGCATTGGTGAAGGCAAAGGACAACATGGCATGGTATTATGACCAACAGTGGACACCAGCCCCCATATACAAGCCCTGAGACCATGTCTATCTGGATAGTTCCGATATAAAGACAACAAGATCATTTCAGAAGCTGTCACATTCTCAACTGGGCTCCTTCATGATAGAGAGACAGGTAGGACCATTAGCTGACTGGTTGAACCTCCCTGTAGCTGCACCTAGTATTTAATGTCATCAAGCTGTTTCCAGTTCCAGAATACTCCATTCCTAGTCATTTCTCAAAGCCACCACCATCAATCCTAGTTAATCATGAGGAGAAGTATGAGGTGGAGGAAATTCTGGATAGCAGGGTGTTCTGGGGAAAGTTGCAGTGCAAAGTGAAGTGGAAAGGATATGGTGTCCAGGACATCTCTTGGGAACCACAGGCAACTGTATGTGCACCAGCTCTGGTCTGGGAATTTTACCACAGGCACTATGGTGTGCCAAAAGCCACCTGAGGCATCTACCCAGTCTCAGCAGCTAACCAAGAAATTTGCAACTTCTTCTACCATCAAAATGCCATACACTAGAGGGAGGTGATGTCAGGGGACTGACCATACTGTACCCCATTCTTGTTTCCTTTATTCTGAGCTGGCCTCTCATTCCCACCCTCTCATTTTCTGTAAACAAGTACTTTAAACCATGGGCTATCTAATGGTTATATTTTTATGTGATCATGTGCTCTGAGGCTGGAGATCAAGGCTGTTTATGATGCATTCTATCTTTGGATCAGACCCTGGACATAATTGCCATTCTCAGAGTTTAAGTTTTTCTGTTGTGCTGTACAGTTGTTTCCCATGCTCCTAAATCTGAAGTGTCTAGGGAATTTCTCAGACTTGTTCTCCTTGCAATTTGAGGCTTGTTTATAGTAATAATGAACATAATATACATCATTAATGACTATCTGATTTGATTTTCTGCCTAAATAATCATTGTGGTCTTGCTCTGACTTGACTTGTCTCTGTGATGCCATTCCAGAATTTCAATCTTCTGTTTTAACATTATTTTTTCCTTTTTGGTGAAAACTGGTTTCTTTTCCTGCTTCTCTGCATGGGGCTTGAGATCACATTTCTCAGGACCTGTCAAGTACTAATATCTCAGCTCTGAAATCTCAGTAACCATAGACTTATGGCACTTTCTCTTTAAATTGACTTTTATTTCTGAATCCCCAAGCTACTTTAGTTGTTCAACAATACTTTTCTGGTGTGAATCCAGTTGTAACAACCCAGTATCATAGTCCAAAGCTTTTTCAAGAAGCTCTACAACTCTTTCTTCATCAAATAGGTTTCCATCATGGTCCAGCCACAACTCATCAGTATCCAAGATCTTCTTCTTCCTTGAGATTTGTGCAAGAATAGCTTGTTTGTGTGGCTCTATCCCTGACTTGAGGTGTTTGGTGATTTTAAGAGGATTCTTTGGCATTTGAGTTTTAGAGGGACAGAAGTTGATCATTTCTCAATTATTCATGTCTTTTTTGGTCATCTCATTATGGTTATTTAGTGATTGATATCCATATGCTCATATCTGAATTGAAGAAAACTATTTATCCATTCCAAACTATACTTTTCAGGTAAAATATTGGTTATAACTCCCTCTTGGAACCCATTGATTATTGGGTATTGGAGGTTCCCTCAATTTCCCCATGAATCAAGTCAGTGGACTCCAAAAACCCATCAGTTGGAAGGGGTTATTGGTTATAAGGGTCATTGGTTATAAGAGGTTCAACTGTAGATGGCTCATCACTGATGGCAAACTCTATAGGAATGAGGAATGTTGCCTCTTCCAGCAGGGTATCCCCATGTTGCTATGGTCCAAAATTGTCCACCACCTTAAAATCACTGTGCCTGACTACCACCCTGATGACCCTATCAAGTTGAAAGCATCTTTGAAGGAGCCAAGTGGGTTTTGAAGGATATTGACACCATCACTAGTGCCTTGAAAACTGTTGCTAGCACTTCTGCCTCTAAGCTTATATTACAGACAGTTTACTACAGAATACTGTCAGTTTGTTGATATGCTCTGAGGTTATGTGTACCATACAACTTCTACATACCTATCAACACTGATACAATACCTAGATCAATACTTATATATTGTCTAGGTAATACAATGCAGTTTGTTGGTATGCTCTGAGGATGAATACTTTTGTATTGTCTAGGACTCTGTCAGAATTCCAACATTTCTGCAGTGAACAAACACCTTGCATCATGTGTCATGCCCTGCAAACACTTGGTTGTAATGTTACAGTATATCATCATTTTTCATATTATCCTGATGCTCAGGCCTTCAATATATCAAGCTCAAGAGCAAAATGGTGAGCTAATGTTTTCAAAGGAAGAGCATCCTGCATCCTTACTTGTCACTTATTTCTTTTCACCGTGTGCAATCTTAAAGAGAGATCATTTATTACTTTGGATTGCTATGGTATTTGCTCATCTTACTTTCATCCTCACCAATACCTCTCTTCCCTTTCCTATCTACCTATCATAGGTGAAGTATCAATCATGGTTCTATTGTACACATGAACATTATCTACAATCACTAAATGAGCTCACTTGCAAAAAAACTTACTACTATACTGGAAATTGAATATACAGCTAAGTTGTATGTCACATTAACAATATCCCCCAGACATATGGAAGCACAATGCTCTGAGGCTGGATCACAGTGTTCAAAAGAGAGTAAAGTTGATAGCATCACCAAACTTGCATCCCTTAGCAACTTAGAATCCAACACAAGCTCATTATACAAGCCTGAGAAAATCTTTTGCAAGCAACAGGTTGACATTGACAATAAAGACTACCTGATTTGGAAATGAATTGTTTTATAGGAAGGGGGGTCAAATGGTGCTGCTAGTGATGTTGGCACTCAAACAGCAGAGGAAGAGTGCCAGATCTATATCCCATTGCTGTATTTGTTTCATCACTCTGAATCAATATACATTCAACATTCAATAACACCAAAAATCGTATTATATAATCCATAAGAGTTGGGGGCTGGCGCTTGTCGCCGCTACAGGATATTGTAGATAACCAGGCAGAAGTGTTGAAAGGTGCTTACTTGAGAGTCAGAGATGTTCCTGAGATCAAGGCGGCTTGACGATGGTGGAAGGAGGTTGGCAGTATTAGCATCAAGCACATCGAAACTCCGACTCACACCAATTTTACCATCCGCGCCTTTGCTCAGCCAATGTTTTCAGCTCATCCACCGAGTATAGAGGGACTTAAATTAGCTCGATATTGTTCAGATACATTATAATAACATCTTTTAAATAAATTTAGTCTTACCGTGGCCGTATATTACGGTTTACGAGCATAAATTTGCCGTCCCGTGCCGTCGAAGGTTTCGGAATTGCTAGTTGTTGTTTTCATTGGGTGCTAAGAAAATATCAAAGGAGCATCGACCCAAAAAAAAAACGATGGAAAGTCAGTGGAAAAGACCGTGACAAAAGAGGAAACGCAAGCTTAGGAAGCAAGGGATTAAGCAGTGAAGGAGGACTCTGAACAGGAAGAAGCAACAGAGGCACCAAGATTGAGAGAAGTCAAGTAAGGGTGGAGCCAGGAGGGTGGCAAAGAATATAGTTCTTGATAGTCAATGTCCATATGCCGAAGTCAAATCGATTACTAAAACAGAACATTGTGCTACCTTCGAACATTCGGCGTGAAAATTTGAACCCATCTGGGCCGGTGTCAAGCACTACGCAAATTACAATATCGTAAGAATGATAGTGGATACAAAATGTTCCCGATGCTACTAATACAACATATCAGGAAATAATTGACATAAACCAGGGTCCACCAACGACTCGTAGCATATTAACAGCTACAGAAGAAAATCGGTGATCCAACACCAGAGCTTGCATGAACATACACGTTTTAACTTCCTCATCCCAGTCTTCAAGCCACCGAAAGGTGGTACTGCATGCGATTAGACCCAACTGGTCTATCTTTCCAAGTCCGTGTCGCACGTGGCATGTTTCCAGATGGCGGGCGTGGAGGTAGAGAATGATTGGGATGATGGCCATGGTGCACTCGATGTGTACTTGTTCTGTCGGGTGATAAGGCAACCCGAGAGAGAAGTACACGCTGGTCAATAAACTGCATCCAGTGTTATTTAAATAGTGGAACGTAGAAAGAGCCATAAAGCTTTCAGACCTTTTGATCGAGGCGGATAATTTGACCCAACATGGTCTGATCCATGAGGTTGAGTTGAAGGAGGGTAGAATATGCGTCTTTGAAACCCTGGAAAAAGGCTCTAACCTTATTCACCGACTTTGCGATCTCGTTTTCTAACGCCATGTTATGAGAGCGAACATGATAATATACAGAAGGAAGGACAAACCTGGGTTGAAAAGACATCGGATAGAAAGCACTTCATTCTCCTCTGTCAGGGGTAGCAATCTGCCTGGAGACGTAGCAGAGGATACATACGACGTTGCGTAATCAAACGTCAAGCCGTAATAGAACATGAAGTCAATGAGAAGGAAACCCAGAGATTCTGATTCCATGGGCTTGTCAATGTACTCCTGCGGGCGATTACTTGGATTTGCCTGTGCGTGGAGAAACATCAGCGGCGGGACGAGAGTAAGCGATAGTTATACCTGAAGAAAGTGGATACATAGACAAACGAGAGCATAACTTCCCAGTGCCCCTCTGGGAGCGTCACTCAACCGTTTTTGATGCAAAAATCCTTTCAAGAGAAGTACAAGTGGCCGGAGGGCAGGCATCTGTGCGAGATAGCCGTTAATGACTTCAACTCCCCTGGTCCCCGATTCGTCGTTGATATTAATGTCGATTGAGGGAGCCTGTAAAGGGTCAAGACTATACGTCTTTCATCGTCAAGAATACTCGCCATATTCTTCCCGCGTCGACAAGATAAGAATGGGTACTTTTGCATGATGGTTGACGAAGACATTACTTGTCAACGCCGCTGGTCTGAATTGGCTGGAAAGCTGGAATAGTGTCCTCTTCACGTCGGCTTCAGTTATGCGTGGTAGTTTTATAGCCACGCCTATATCACTACCCGCACATAAGTATGAGCATATCATTTCGAGAAGAGAAGAAAAGAAAAATACTCACCTTGTTGGTAGACAGAGACCTGTTGCAGAACTCCCATATAACCTAATCTCTGCACCGTAAAATCGTCCGTGTACCACTCTTCGTATTTCTGTCATCACCAGCTCGCGCGCTCTCTTCTCGTCAGGAGTTTGTTGCATGTACATAAGATACGCAAGTATTTCGTGGTGCAGCCTGAACGAACTACTGAAACCTGGCAACCAATGTAACCAAAAGACACGCACCTATGCTCCGGCCCATTGTACGTCGATTCTTTCTTAAAGATATTCATCCACGGCGTCTCCCTAAACTCCTCAAGGGACTCGAATGGTGATGTCATGTTGACTGATCTGGACCGTCTAGAAGGCGTTTTCTCCTGTTTATATTGTCCAGAAGAGCGCCCTTCTTTGCTTCTTTGCTAGAACTATAATTCGAGTATGGCCGACTTGTGCTTGACCGCATGCGATCTTCACGGTTGCTATTGGAACCCGAACGTTCCTTCATGAAGTAGAACTCGAACGCTCGACATTTCTCAGTATTTCCGTTTCGCACGAGCCACCAACAAATGAGAATGAAAAAGCAGTATTTCTTGAAAATCAAGCGTGGGGGGAGCTTCGCTCCGGGGTTGAACGTACCTGAGAAACGCGTGACGCCGCGCGAACAAGCGGCTGTCCCACCGATATTCATTTTCACATGTACATAATTGTTTCGCATTTTTTGACGACGACTGCCTATCTCTAGTCTAACGATGAAGCCCAGATTCCGCACAAACTGGATCTCATACCAAGACACTGTACTATGGTCTTACTCAAAGAAGATCCTAGGCTTCTGCTGTGAAACCACATGCTTTTCTAGTGCCCCACCTTTGTCTTTCGGGGTAATCTGTGCCCAGGTTATCTTTGACTACAACGCTGCTGTGATATCGAGCAAATTTTACAAATAGGCGATTTTCATAGTTCAGACTCGCCCAAACCCATAAAGTACCCCCGGGTCACATCTTATATCGATTCGTAAAAGATCATCACACTTTAGGCCGAGAATTCGTGACCATTGGCGAATTTGGTAAATCAGATACAGAAGTCTGGATACTCCTTCTGTTCTTTCAGATTTTGGAATCACTCCCCGTATCACTGTCGATGGTCACATCCAATGGTGGCGCCCACACATCCACTGACATGCGCACTCGAAACCACGCTTCATCCACGTAGAGGCTGAAGGACGCTAACGCCTCCATTATGTATACCGCACTTCGTTGATCCTCAAACGGCTAAGTAACATTACCCAGACATCAGTATGAGATTCTCTTCAACGAACAATCGTGATCAGCGCTCGCCAGCAAGACGCTTAAAGAAGCACAAGCTTCTGGTAAGTCAAGTCACTTGGTCTAGCTCTGAGGGTTGACCCTTCTCATGTCACCTTTCCGAAGCCACTCCCAGTGGCCGCCAATGTGGCGAAATTCCGAACGCAGGAGAGCTCTACAGCTTCTGACAGTTGCTTATCCGTAAAGACAAAACTTGAATCTGAAGCTACGGCAGAGCAGTTGATTGTAATTAGTATCCTCTCTTTCGTCTTTGTTTTACTGAGAGCTTGCCGTAGCAAGTCAATGTCACTATCAATCTGAGCGTGGTCCGTCTATGCTTCTCATGATCTTAATCAATCAGCTGACATGCCCAGCCTTCAACTATCTTGTGTAATCTGAGCACGGAGATGATGGAGACCAGCATCAGATTCGGCCTCACTGACAGCATTCAAGCAAGCATTTCTCATGGAATCCAGGCTGACTTGATCAGGAAGATTTTCGAACAGGTGTCGGCTGTTTCGGCAGACAGTACTGCGATGGAGGATATCTCACCGGAAAATAGGGTGCCCATTATTCGACAGTCGGGAGATGAAGCGACGCTGGAACCATCCATTGAGACGGAAGAAAAGTTCATGGGATTACAAGTGACTGACAAGGGAAACACAGTTACGACTCTCTACTGTGATGAAAACCAAGTTTCCCTGTCTTCTCCCCCACGGAGCCCACCAACTTCTTCCAAATACGAGTCAGAATCCGAGCAAGAAGGCTCTATCACCTTATCCTCCTCAGACCCGGTGCAAACACATGTTTTCGACGCATCATCTTTTTCGTCCTCTTCAGTTACATATCATATTACACCTTCCTTTTACCATTCATCTGTCGAAACCGTCCCAACCAACTCCTTGCCGCCACAGACTGTAATACCACCGGGTACCCAAGAAACTGATGGAACCGAACTTGATGCTTCGACCGTACTCCCAATGCATCACTTACCATCGGGAAAGTGGTTGGTATCACCACAACCTCAGTCAACGTTGTTAATGCCCATTCCATTGTTCAGAACCATGAGTTCGTCTAATGTTTCTTACAGACCTTCTCGAGCTATGATACAAGTTCATCTGCATGATGACCCCGACTCGCCTTCGAAAAACATAGAGACTTGGCATGTAAAGCCACAGTTGAAGAATATTTTCAAGAAAGAGCTGTGGAATGCAGGTTACAGATGGGTGAGAATCCCTGCCTTGTTAGTAAAAAATGTAGCTTAATCAAGTTCTCAGTGTTTGGACTCGAACGACTCAGTCACTTTTGTGTCCCGATATCAAATATTCTCATGGGAAGTTTTAGAACCGTTTACCGTGAAAGAAGGTAGGAAGGCTAAACCTCTCCTTCTCTTCCGTAAGCAACCTATACTTGAATAATGACAATTGATCTTGAACCTGATTATTCAGGTCGTCCCGCGGGTCGTTTAGACTTTTTGCTGGGAACAGGTGTCGGATTTCTGCTGCATCTAGTCTCTTTCATTCTTTTCATGTGGCAACCATGGAGAGCCGACCTTTCTGGTTCTTCTCATGCGTTCTTCAGCAATTTTTTGCCAATGTTAGCGCAATGGTGGACGAGGGTTGAGATGAAGCGTTCCGGGGACCGAATCATTGATCCCTATCTTAATTCAATATATAAGCTCAATCCTCGCGGTCTTCTGTACTAGCTACTCTTGACATATTCATAAATCGTGATTGTCTTTTATGTGAAGTAGATTAAGAAAGATACAACCAATAGCAACCCAGCAGATAAGGCTCGATCTCAACTTCCGATTCAATACTCTTCATTTATTCTCTCAAGTCTGTTGATCCGACAGAAACGACAGAACACTCTGAAAACAAGGAAATTTATCCGCGAGATATCCACCCAAAATTTATCCAGTTCGCTCATGTTCAGGCTTTATTGTGACTCAGAGTTTCTCGCGTGAGCAAGAAGTTGGGCAATCCCACTTGCCTCCGTACAAGCTTCCAGCCATCCTCGTTTTTCATCACGTCGACGTTTCATTGCATGATAATCAGGCCGACCTGCGAAACCGGGTTAGGTACATAATGAGAGAAAGTTGACTGTTCTTGCTTATTATCAGTAGGACTGGTTGCGCGATTCCTTGAATTTCGGAAATGCACAAGTCAAGCATTCCGTAGTCGATGGGGGGACATTCATCATATATCAGCCATTCAAAGAAGCCATCGTGTTTGCGTCCCTAGGGAAATCAATGTAATGGCTACTGATGACCCAAAGAAAGAATAGCATACAAGATATACTTCTCCGGGTTTGATCGAGCCCAACTTACTTGGATCTAAAGAAAGATCAGATTCAAGAGCAACTGTCCAATTCCGGACGATGCAATGTTCCTCTTCATCGAAATCCCGAATTTGACGAACAACAATTCTTCTCAAAATCGGCTACCGAATAATGAGACGGATTAAGAGAACTTACAACGTTTCTGGAAAGTCGGAAGGTTCTCCAGGTACATCGCTGTTAGTCATACGATATCGAAGAAACCAAACGGTAAGAAACTCTCAATGGCGATGATAGTCATTATATTCACCTTGAATCTATGAACAGCGCAGGATGTAAATTCAACTGTCTCTAGAAGAAGACAATGGAGAACCAAGGCCCTTACCATGTACCTGCGACGTTTTGACACGGTCTGCCCCTACCCAGGTATATTCAATCTTATCTTCTGATTAAGAAGTCAATTGGATCACTTATTAATAGAAGAACGGCAGTTCCATTGTGTATCCGAAGTAGAGGAGTCCATTTCTCGGCCGGTATGATCGGGGACAGTGACGGGTGAATGAGATTAGTATATATACCACGGATGGAAGTACAGCACTTGAACAACGTTCGTTGGTCAAGTAATCACCTCGAGAAGCATGCGAACGAACCACATATATGTCTCCCTTCTTCACCCAGCTGATTTTGGAAAGATTCAATGAACCATCCGGCTCAATAGTCGGGTTGTAAGTATGGATTATTGTCGGGCTCGCCACTTCAGGATCTTCGATCTCTACAATAGAAAATCTAAGGCCTCGAGTCAATAGCTAGAGTATAGAAGACATAAACAGAGTGACTTACGTCATATCCTGATGTCGTAGTGATGTGCGCAATATACGAGGAACTACTTAGTATATGATTGATCACAATAGACTTGCTGAAGGAACCAATTTATGGATCGGAATTCGAACATGGATTCCTGATCATGCTCCCGGCTAGATCGGCCCGGGCCGATAGGATTGTCTAAAATTAAATCAAGATATGTTGTCGAGGTCAGTGGGCAAGGGAAGCATGTGTCTAGTCTCGTTTATTCGAAAATTTCAGAGAAAGCGAGAAATGTTCAAGTTCATGCATAACGATATCACGATTACATAATATAAATTACAAGTTGCCTTCAACACTACCCTAAGAACTCTTCTAAGTATGCCTTTGAGATAAAGCCTAGTCTTTCTTACCCTTTGTGCAGTAACTCCAAAAAATAGCACTTACGTGACTCTGAATCTAAGAACATTATCGTAGGCCGGAAGTCGACACCTTTCCATCTCTTTCCGTCCCAAATCATACAGCTCCAATCGCAACCGAAACCGGAACATGTATGTGTAGCTCCGGAACTTTGAGGCTCTTCTCGCGTGACTATCTCTCATAACGCCGCATACTGCGACGACTAACTCATACACCAAACCCCACCCAAACACGTATAATCGTATGTCGCAGTGGTGTGCACAACGAGGAACTACTTGAGTTTATGACGATCACAATAGAACTGCAGACTTGAACGAACCTAAGAAACGCGTGACGCCCTGCGAACAAGCGGCTGTGGCTGTCCCCATCGATATTCATTTTCACACGTACATAATTGTTTCGCGTATTTTGACGACGACTGCCGACTCTCTAGTTCAGAGATGAAGCCCAGATTCCGCACAAGCTGGATCGCATACCAACACATTTGTACTATGGTCTTACTCAAAGAAGATCTTTGGTGTCTGCAATCAAACCACATGCTTTCAGTGCCTCACCTTGGTCTTTCGGGGTAATTTGTGCTGTGGTCATCTTTGACTACAACGCGTGTGATATCGAGCAAAATTTGCAAATAGGCGATTCCATAGTTCAGACTCGCCCAAACCCATAAAGTACCTCCGTGTCACATCTTATATCGATTCGTAAAAGATCATCACAATTTACGCCGAGAATTCGTGACCCAATTGGCGAATTTGGTAAATCAGGTACAGAAGTCTGGATACTCCTTCTGTTCTTTCAGATTTTGGAATTAGCACCTTTTGAATCAGTCCCGTATCACTTTCGACGATCACATTCAATGATGGCGCCTACACATCCACTGACATGCGCACTTGGAACCACGCACGCTTCATCTCCGCAGAGGCTGAAGGATGCTAACGACTCCATTATGTATACAGCACTT
The DNA here is from genome assembly GCA_020091625.1 of Termitomyces sp. 'cryptogamus'. NCBI lineage: Eukaryota > Fungi > Basidiomycota > Agaricomycetes > Agaricales > Lyophyllaceae > Termitomyces > Termitomyces sp. 'cryptogamus'. Next base: position 7,220,138 of record JAGYZC010000001.1, read on the forward strand.
CGTTGATCGATATCTCCCCAAACGGCCCCCAGTAACATCGAAGACTTCACCCAGACTTCAGTATGAGATTTTCTCCAACAAACAACAATCGTGATCAGCGCTCGCCAGCAAGACGCTTAAAGAAGCACAAGCTTCTGGTACGTCAAGTCACTTGGTCTAGTTCTGAGGTTGACTTTACTCGTGTCACCTTTCAGAAGTCACTCCCAGTGGCTGCCAAAGTGGCGAAATGCCGAACGCAGGAGAGCTCTACAGCTTCTAACAGCTGCTTATCTTCTGTAAAGACAGGACTTAAATCTGAAGCTACGGGGGAGCAGTCGATTGTAACTAATACTAATATCCTCGCCTTTGTCTTCGTCTTACTGAGAGATTGCCGTAGCAAGTCAATGTCACTGTCAATCTGAGTGTGGTCCGTCTCAGACCCTCATGATCTCAATGAATTAGCTGATATATGCCTAGCCTTCAACTATCTTGTGTAATCTTAACACAGGGATGATAGAGACCACTATTAGATTTGGTCTCACCGACGGTATTCAAACAAACGTTTCTCATGGAATCCAGGCTGCCTTGATCAGGAAAATTCTCCAACAGTCAGCTGTCCCGGCAGGCGGTACTGCGACGGAGAACATCTCACCGGACAATAGTCTCTCCATCCTCCAACAGTCGAAAGGTGAAGAGACAATGGAACCAACCCTTCAACCGGAAGAAAAGTTGACAGGCTTGCAGGCGACCGTCAATGCAAACACAGTTACGACTTCCTATTATGATGAAAGCCAAGTTTCCACGTCCTCTTCTCCGCCAACCTCATCACCGTCCTCTAAATATGAGTCAAAATTTGAGCAAGAGGACTCTATCACCTTACCCTCCTTAGACCCGGTCCAAACACATATTTCCGGCACATCGTCTTTTTCGTCCTCTTCCAATACATATCGACACTCACCTTCACTTCACTATCCATTTGCCAATCACGTTCCGGCCGAATTAGTGCCGCCACATACTGAGACACCACCTCTAGATACACAAGAATTTGATACGACCGAACTAAGTTCTTCGACCATACTCCCAATGCATCACTTGCCATCTGGAAAATGGTCAAGATCAACACCTGAATTAACGTCAGCACCTGTGATTCACCACTACGAGTCCGTCTGATGTTTCTCTTAAAGAGCTCATCGAGTCATAGTTGTCCATCTGTATAATGACCCCGACTCCTCCTCCTTGAAGGAGGTACAGACATGGAATGTACGCCCTCTCTCGAAAAACGTCTTTAGGCGTGAATTATGGAATGCTGGTTACAGATGGGTGAGAAGCTTAATTCTCTTTCCTTTAAATTTTGTTTGATTATCTTTTTGTTGTTTCAGTTTTCAGATTCGAGCGGCTCCGTAGCTTTTGTGGCTAAGTATCGGACATTCTCATGGGAAACCTTAGAACCCTTTACTGTCCAAGAAGGGGGAAAGACTAAGCCATTCGTCCTCTATCGTATGTTTTTCATCTTTCAAAGCATTTGTGGGTGCAGTTTTGACTTATTTAATTAGGACGCCCCACTGGTCGTTTGGATATTTTACTGGGGACTGGCCTTGGGTTCCTCATGCACTTAGCATCCATGATACTTTTCATGTGGCAGCCATGGAGAACCGATTTTGTTGGTTCCTTACATGCATTTTTAAGCAACTTTCTACCTATGTTGGCCCAATGGTGGATGAGAATCGAGTTGAAGCGCTCTGGCGAGCGATCGATTGATCCTTATCTCAATTCAATCTATAGACTGAATCCCCAGAATCTGTTGTACTAGTCACTATCTGCTGCTCATTTCCATCGCTTTCATTAACCCTCAGGATACTCGTCCAGTCCTGATGCGCAGAGTTCAGGTTCAAGCGCTGAAAGCCGCAGGGTGGTGAATTTCTGTTAACCTACAATCACTTCTGCATGTAATATAGCTCATGTCCGCCACGACGTCGAAAAAGTAAGCAGGAGGTTAAGTGATCCCTTTTGCCTCCATATAAGTTACTTCCCAAGCTCGTTTTGTATCGCGTCGATGTTTCATTGCATTATAATCACTTTCACCTGCAAAAACTCAATGAGGTTGATTATCTAAGATGGTTATTCAAATATCCTTGCTTATGAGTAATAGGACTGGTTGTGCAACTCCCTGAATTTCGGAAATGCACAAGTCGAGCATGGCGTCCCAAATGGGGGGGCAACCATCGTATATTAGGCATTCGAAGTAGCCATCGCGTTTGCGTCCCTAGTGAAGCAAAGTTGGTATCAGACCGAGAACAGTAACAAATGACGGAACAAAAGAATAACATACTAAATACACTTCGCCGGGTTTGATCGAGCTCAACTTATTTGGATCTAAAGAAAAGTCGGTTTCAAGAGCGACTGTCCAGTTCCGGACGATATGATGTTCCTCTTCATCAAAATCGCGGATTTGACGAACAACAATTCTTTTAAAAATGGGCAACCGGACAACGAAATAGATCAAGGAGAACTTACAATGTTTCTGGAGAGTCCGAAGGTCCTGTGGGTACATCGCTGTTAGTCATATGGTATGGAGAAAGCCAAACGGTTAGAAACGTTCAAATTTCAATTCTGGTACATTTATATTCACCTTGGATCTAACGCAGGGATGTAAATTCGACCATCTCGAGGAGAAGATGATGGAGAACCAGGACCCTTTCCATGTACTTGGGACGTCTTTATACGGTCTGCCCCTACACCGGATAGATTGAATATTATTTTCTCAACAATGAGTCGAATGGATCACTTATTAATAGAAGAACGGCAGTTCCATTGTGTATCCGAAGCAGAGGAGTCCATTTCTCGGCCGGTATGATCGGGGACAGTGACGGGTGAATGAGATTAGTATATATACCACGGATGGAAGTACAGCACTTGAACAACGTTCGTTGGTCAAGTAATCACCTCGAGAAGCATGCGAACGAACCACATATATGTCTCCCTTCTTCACCCAGCTGATTTTGGAAAGATTCAATGAACCATCCGGCTCAATAGTCGGGTTGTAAGTATGGATTATTGTCGGGCTCGCCACTTCAGGATCTTCGATCTCTACAATAGAAAATCTAAGGCCTCGAGTCAATACCTAGAATATAGAAGATACAAACAGAATGACTTACGTCATACCCTGATGTCGTAGTGGTTTGCACAATATACGAGGAACTACTTAGTATATGATTGATCACAATAGAACTGAAGCAACTAACTTATGGATCGGAATTCGAACATGATTCCCTGATCATGTTCCCGGCTGGATCGGCCCGGTCCGACAGGATTGCCCTGGTCCGACAGGATTGCCCTAAAACTAAATCAAGATGTGATGTACATGTCGAGGTCAGTGGGAAAGGGAAGCATGTCTATTCCCATTTATTCAGAAATTTCAGAGAAAGTGAGAAATGTTCATGCATAACGATATCATGATCACATAATGAAAATTACCAGTTGTCCTCAACACCCACCCTGAGAACTCTTCTAAGTATATTTTTGAGCTCATAATGCCTAGTATTTCTTACCCTTTCTACGGTGGCTCCAAAAAACAGCACTTACGTGACTCTAATAACATTATTGTAGGCCGCCGGAAGTCGACGCCTTTCCACTTCTTTCCGTCCTGATCATACAGCTCCTGCGCAAATAAATCAAAACCGAAACCGGCATATGGATATGTAGCCTCGAACATTTGAGGCGCTTCTCTCGTGGCTGCCTCGTGTAACGCCGCATACCACGACGACTGACTGATCGATGTACACCACAAGCTATATTGTTCCGAACCCCGCCCAAACCAATATAATCATGTCCTATACGGAGACAGAAAGATCATCTGGACTTTCCGCAAGAGCCCATATGGATCTCGTGTATCAGAAACCTAATGCTTACGTATTCATTTGACGACTTCGATCGATAATCGCACTATGGCATCTTGATGAATTTCTTGTTTATGTCTGGGGACCATCGAATTTGTTGCGCCCACAGATCTGCACGCGGGAGACACGCATTGTACCCACTCATAGTGAAAACATGATATTGCCTTAGTGCTGCCAAACAGAGCGCCTCCCTCTCGATCTTCTCCACCCATGAGTCATTCTCAGGATCCCTTTGTGGTTGAAGACGACAACAGCGGTCTCGAACAGCCACCGGTTGTGAAGTTGGCGAAGAGAAGGAAAAAAGCCAGGCAACGTCCAGTGAGTTCCGTCTTGCCATCAAGTACAGACTAACGAACGAAGTCTCTCACTCAGAGAGCGCCTGTCAACTGTCAATGAAGGTGATCACAGAAACCCTGTAGACCCTTTAACTTCTGTAAGAAGATCACTGTCAGACTTGTGTTGGATGGATTTTGAATTCATACCTCAATTTCAATTTCCCATTGCAGAATGCGAGAAGAACATCTGCAGATATTGACAACAAATCGATCGTAAGTCGACTCTGATTTGCCTCTTATTGATAAGGGCCATTTATCTAATACGCAAGGTATGCCTCAAAATCAAGTTCGAACTGACGATAGTGTGTTATAAACTCCTACTATCCGATTGATTTGGATCATCTCACGTCAAATTCAGCCTTCTGAAATTGCACACCATTTGAGCAGAAGAGAGACTCGAGAATTCATTGAGTCCAGTTTGACACGAAGCATCTTGTCTAGATGGAACACTCAGATTTCGGAAGTGGCCTCAAGATTTACCGAGTCAAACGTGGAAATTACCCCGAACTCTATGTCGATCGGTACTAATACTGAGCCCTTCCAAGACTCTATCACCTTATCCTCCTCAGACCCAGTCCAAACACATGTTTCTGACCAATCGCCTTTGTCGTCCTCTTCCGATACAAATCGAAACACACCTCCACTTCACTATACACCTATCAATCATGTTCCAGCCGGATTAGTCCCATCAACTGCAACGCCACCGCTGAATTTACAATAATTTGATACAACCGAACTAAGTGCTTCGACTATACTCCCAATGCATCACTTGCCATCGAGAAAACAGTTAATCTCAGCACCTGAGTTCACGTCAGTACCTGTGGCTTAACACTCAGAGTTCATCTGATGTCCCTACAGAGCCGTCCAGGATATAGTTGTTCATCTGTATGATGACCCCGACTCAACTCTGAATAATCTAGAGACTTGGTATGTATACCCACACTCCAACAATGTTTTCAAGCAGGAGCTGTGGGATGTGGGTTACATATGGGTGAGAGGCCCAACCTTTCCAATGAATGTGTTTTGATTCAAATTTCTTCTCAGTGTTCGGACTCAAATGGCTCTGTCATTTTTGTGTCCCAATATTGAGTATTCTCATGGGAAATACTAGAATCTCTCACTTACAAGGGAGGCAAAGAGACGAAGCCTCTCCTCCTCTATTGTAGGCATCCATGCTTAGAGAGAAAGATGGACAAGATTGAACCTATTTGTTTGTACAGTTGTTTCCCATGCTTTTGAAGCCTCTGAAGCATCACACCTGGCCTAGGGAATCCCCAGACTTGTTCTCTTTGGATTTCCCTTTGCCAGGGGAGTAGTTATCTCAGTAGACACTGTACAGTACTGAATAGACTTTGGATTTCCCTTTGCCAGCTGTGTGATTGAGCCACAGCCTCCAGAGGTTGCCCTTACAGAGCAGGTATAGCTTCAAGGAGACTAAACCAGATGAATGGAAAGAAGAATTTGAGAGGACAGACATAGAGAATGGTGGGAATAATTACACAATCTGGATACTGACTGGAAACCAGAAGAATTAGACATAGATGTAGAACTGATAATGGAAGCAATGTTGAAGGCAATGGTGAAGGTGGCCAAGGAGAGGAAACTGTCTGACAAAGCTAGACTATGGTGGAACAAAAACCTTGATGAAGCAAACAAGAGGAGAATGAAACTATGGGAAGACCAACAGGCCTACAAGGAATGTTGGGGAGATCAGAATGGAGCCATCAACAGAGAAATAAGAAGAACCACAAACTATTTCAGAAGACTCTACAGGCATGCCAAGTCAAAATGGATCATGGAAACTCTGGAGAAGACTACACTGTTGATGATGTGGGGCCTCAGAGGGTGGTCCAGGGGCATGAGGAACTACCCATCACCAGTGATACATAGGATTGGCAACAAACCAGCCATATCACACAAGGAAAAATGCAAGGCACTGAGAGAAGTGCTATTCAAGCCACCACCATCACTGGAGGACAATGAGGCTCCAGATCTGATGTTGAGACAACCACAGGACATACAACATATAGTGCTAACAAGGTGGGAGGTAAAGGAGGCAATATATTGACACAGCATCAAAAAGGCCCCAGGGGCAAGTCAACAGCCATTCCAGACAGTATAGTGGGCATGGGAAAGTGAGGAGGAAACAGTTCTTGCACTGATGCATCACTGTGTGCAGATGGGGTATCAACCCAGGCCATTGTGTAAGGTGGTTGCAGTTGCCCTTAGAAAACCCAACAAAGTGGACTACTCAGAACCAAGAGCCTACAGGCTAATCCAATTGCTAGAATGCCTAGGTAGGGTACTGGAAGGGATAGTTGCAAGAAGGTTGAGCTATCTAGTGGGGAGCAGAGACTTGGTCCCCCCTACACAGTTTGGAAGATGACTAAGCAGTTCAACTAATGATGCACTGCTGACACATATTGAGGGCATCCAAGCAGCATGTAACCATGGCAAAGTAATGTCAGTACTTACATTTGACATCTCAGGTTTCTTCAACAACATCAACCATGTGAGACTCCTCAAGGAGATGAGAAGAAAAGGCATACTGCTCTCACTAGTCAAATGGATGGACTCCTTCCTTAGAGAGAAACATGCAGCAGTCTGTCTAGATGGTGTCTGAAGTGATATGAAGCCAGTGCAGAATGGAATCCCCCAAGGCTTCCCAGTATCACCTGTCCTATCAATAATTTACAGGAGCAAGATTCTAGAACTCATGGAGAAGAGAATAGACAACACATATACAACAAGGCCTAGAAAGAATGACTCAACAGACAGTGACCTTAAGCATGTACATTGATGACAGAACACTAGCAGTGTCATTGGGGTCACTAGACATCAACATCAAGATACTATGGGAAGATTTTATATTTTTCAATGAGTGGCTAACAAAAGTAGGATTATCAACAGCTCCAGAAAAGATGGAGCTCATGCATCATTCATGGAGACAAGATCAAAACCATTCCCCACCAATCAAACTCCCAATGCAGGATGGAACTGAGATGGAAATTAGAGCAAAGGAGATGATAAGGATCCTGGGATTACACATTGACAGGAAGCTCACCTTTCATCAGCATGTCAGTAAGGTAACTCAGAAGGCCAAGAATGCAGCATCAGGGTCATGCATCCTTGCAAACACAATAAAAGGTGTTAGCCAGACATGGTTACACATAATGTATAGAGCTTGCATAATACCAGTAATGATGTATGCCTGCCCAATATGGTGGTTGGGTAACCGGGTGAACTTAGCAAAACTAACCAAAATATAGAACTATGCACTGAGACACATGGCTGGAGTGTTCAGGACCATGCCAACCAAAGTGCTAAAGGTAGACATGGCAGTACTCCCCCTGGAAATCATGCTGGATATGGTGGTTAGGAGCTATGCCAACAGAATGCATAGGATTAAGGAGACAAACTTGATCATTGAAAGACTGAGTGAGGACTGGAGACAAGAGGATCATATGACAAACCCACCCCACTACCATCAAGAAAACTGACAAAGAGGTGTTTGAAAATGAAACTCAATCAACTTGAGAGGATAGCAAGGACAACATACAGACTGTTTGAGGGGAAGAGGATTGACCCATTCATAGCCCCCCCATGGCAAAACACAGCAGATAAGTTTGGAAACAGACTCACAATTACAGGAGCACCAAAAAGAGCCAAGAAGAAGGAGAAGGCCAAAAGTCACAACAAGAGGGTAAGGGCTTTCAGCACAGACCAAATGCAAATCTTAGTCTACTCAGATGGATTGAAGCAGAAGACCACCCATGGTGAGGAAATGATGGTAGGATGGGGACTTGTCAGCCTACACAGGAGAAATAGGGTATTTGCTGAGAGGGGTGGGCTAGGGTGTAGGGCCAAAGTGTATGACACAGAACTAACAGCTATAGCAAGGGCAGCCAAGGCAGCAACTAGATATGCCAGGGCACAAAGGCAGGTCAAACATATCCATATTTTTGCTGATAATACTGCAGTGGTCATATTGGCATATGAGCTGAAACTGAAACCTGGTCAATTGAACATGGTCAACATAACAAAAACAATAGACACTTTCCTCAACAAAGACCCCAACAACACAATGGGCATCAAATGGTGCCTGGGACACAAAGATGTGAAAGGCAATGAGGAGGTGGACAAAGAAGCAAAGAAAGGAGTGGAGATTTGGAAGAAGGATTACAAGACATACACAAATGCAGGAAGGAGAATCAAGGAAGGAGCCTTGGAGACATGGAACAGAGAATGGAAGGGATCACCAAGGTTAGGAGGCTTTGCAATCACAAACACCCTCCCACCCAGATGGAAACCAAGAGAACACATGGTACACACACCAAGGAAGATATTCAGCAGACTTATCCAGTACAGGACTAAACACATGTTCTTGGGTGAGTACCATGCTAAGTTTGTGCCTAACAAAAGAATAGTATGCATATGCAGGGCAAGGTTCCAAACCAGAGAGCATGTCATCCAGAGCTGCCCAGAATATGAAGAACACAGAAATACTAAGAGTTGTTGATGATCAATTGGAGTTGGGGGTCCTACTGGGAACAAAAGATAGACTAGAGGCAATGACAAAGTTCTTAGGGAAAACAGGAGCATTTACAGAAGGAGGGTACCCAAGAATGATGACAAGAGAACTGACAGCAGAAGACAAAGAGAATGATGAAGAGGAGGAAAGATGGTGGGACAGAATGGAGAGGAGGAGGGAAGAAGGAGAGTAGATGGTTAACAAGGGAGCTAGGAACCAAGGTAGAGAGGAGATTATGCAGGTCCAATAGATAGACAAGAAGGGAGACACACAGGAGGCAGGGCATGGAACCACACACCATGGGAGGTTGAGACATCCCACATATGCAAAGACTCAGGAAGAACCAGACACACAAGGCCAGGCCACCAGCCACCAACCACCCAGATAAATTTTTCATCCATCCCACAAGTTCCAGCTGAGCCTTTTATGATGTGACCATGCCATACACCAGCCACCCAAAATAATGCAAAGAGAGTTCTAATACAAAATGCTACACATATACAGCCACACAACAATGACTAAAAGTACATATAGTAATAGGTGTAGAGTTTCCACTTTACTCCTGCCTCTTAGCCCTGCATATTGGCTTGCCAGCAGTACAAACAGAGTTCATTCATTCCTACAGGATGACTGATAGTTCCAAGGTCTACAAAGTAGCCAAGGCTTTACTCCATCTTCAACTGCCAAATTTTGTCCTTGATTATTGCTTCCATATGATAAGGTTATTAGGCACATGATCTTGTCTAACTGGGTATCCTTTTCTTGTCCTCAATTTTTGCTCCCTTCTGGCTATTACCACCAGCTATATAATGAAAATGAACATCATGTGACTTTGACCTACTCTTACCAGGTATCCTTGTTCTTGAATTTTGCTCCCTTGAGCATGTGATCTGGTTTGACTGGGTATCCTGCTATTACCACCAGCTATATAATGAAAATGAAGATCATGTCATGTGATTTTAACCTACTTCTGACCAGGTATCCTTGTCCTTGAATTTTGCTCCCTTAAGCATGTGATCTGGTCTAACCAGGTATTCTTTTCTTGTCCTCAATTTTTGCTCCCTTCCAGCTATCACCACCAGCTATATAATGGAAATAAACATCATGTGACTTTGACCTACTCTGACTGGGTATCCTTGTCCTTGAATTTTGCTCTCTTAAGCACATGATCTGGTCTGACTAGGTATTCTTTCCTTGTCTGCTCCCTTTTAGCTACTACTACTGGCTAATATTGTGAAATTGAACACTATGTGTGTTTTCAAGTTTTGCTCCCTTCTAGCTATCACATCTAGCTAATATTGTGAAAATGAACACCATGTGACTTTGACCTACTCTGTCCTTAAAATTTGCTCCCTCCCAGCTATGTTTTTTGGCTATTACTACCAGCTAATTAATGGAATTGCTTTTTTTCATTCTTTTTTTCCTTCTTGTTCTGTTATTCTGTCATATTCTTTAATATTACTGTTTTCTTTTTGTTTTTCAATTGTGGTGTTCTATTTGGACTAGAGAACACTACATATATATTTTGTATTTTGTTCAGGACAGCTTTGCAATGTATCTGTGTTCATGACAACTAGTCAAATTTATGGAGGTAATTTCATAACATGTTAACTTTCCACCATTTGAGATAAAATATTTGACAAAGTTGGTTGATTAGTCAGCTGCTGCTACAGCAATGGATTGTGTGATCTGCTTGACAAAAACACTGGGTTGGCTGATTAGTCAGCTGCTGCTACAGCAATGGATTGTGTAATCTGCTTTGATGAAAACACTGGGTTGGCTGATTAGTCAGCTGCTGCTACAGCAATGGATTGTGTAGTCTGCTTGACAAAAACACTGGGTTGGCTGATTAGTCAGCTGCTGCTACAGCAATGGATTGTGTAGTCTGCTTGATGAAAACATTGGGTTGGTTGATTAGTCAGCTGCTGCTACAGCAATGGATTGTGTAGTCTGCTTTGATGAAAACACTGGGCTGGCTGATTAGTCAGTGTAATCTGCTTGACAAAAATACTGGGTTGGTTGATTGGTCAGTGTAGTCTGCTTGACAAAAACACTGGGCTGGCTGATTAGTCAGTTGCTGCTACAGCAATGGATTGTGTAATCTGTTGTCAAGTGAATTATGTAATTCATTGCTGTAGCAGCAGCTGACTAATCAGCCAACCCAGTGTTTTTGTCAAGCAGACTACACAATCCATTGCTGTAGCAGCAGCTGACTAATCAACCAACCCAGTGGATTGTATACTGCAAATGACCCAGATATGAAGCATGACCTAGATATGAAATTGCACAGGTCAACACCACATACTTGTCACAATTCTTCTCCAATTATTTTGGAGATTATGTTCAGCAATGCCAGACATATCATACTTAGATCTCTTAACTCAGATTTTATGTACATGAAGCCAAAAAAAGTAGCAAAAATCACACTTGTGAGGATGGTTGAATTTTGCTATTTCATCTACTTTCATCTGTGTATTGTCAGCATGTTATAGGTCTAATTTTTCTCAAAGCTGTCATGTAAGTAAAAGTACATAATCTCTACTGATCTGGCTTAATTTGAACATCTATAATGCATATAAGAGGGAGAAAGCAAGTTTCAAACCACAAAGGGATGAATTGGCATGACAAATGTTTAAACTCAGCTTGGCATCCTACCCTGGACTCTTTGCAGACCATGACACAGAGTTCTAAAGCTTGGCAGGGTCACATACCCATCATGTTTCATTTCATGGTTAAAACAACCCTTCCATTGGGATGTCTCTAGCATCCTTCCTCAACTGAGAAAAAATACAAAACTTGGCACACTTATACTTTGTATACTAGAAATGTAAGTTTCTTATTTTCTGAGAATATGTAGGATATTGATGGATGCTAAAGTCATCTAAAATCTTGTTTCATATCTGGGTCACTGACAGTAATTAGCTTGATGAAAACAATGGGTTGGTTGATTGATCGGCTGCCACTACAGTGATGGATTGTGTAATCTGGGTCAGCTGAAATTGCATGATTAACCTCCATTCCTTTGGCCAGTCAATCAATAATTGTTGTCTGGCAGTGTTGTTTTTTTCTGATAAATTCAGTTATGTGCCTTTGTACTATTACACGTAGTCTTCTGACAAACTTACACAACATTAGTCATTTTTTTGGATGTCTTATTTTGTGAAAACATGTAAATATAACATCTGTATACAACTGTATTATGTATCATTTGTAGTCACATTATAATGTAGATACATTGAATCTACTACAAACAGATTGATGAACTCTAGTAGACCTCGGATTTGCTGTGCACTGCAATGGCCCATTCTTGACAGTCTTTCTTATCCTTTTGGCCAGTAAGTGACTCTGAAAAACAACATTTAATTAAACCTAACATTGTTGTAAGCTGCCAGAAGTAAATGTATCTCCATCTCTTATCATACAATAATCGTGTCCTATATGGAGACAGAAAGATCATCTGGACTTTCCGCAAGAGCCCATATAGATCTTGTGTATCAGAAACCTAATGCTTACATATTCCTTTGATGACTTCAATCAATAATCGCACTATGGCATCCTTGATGAATTTCTTGTTTATGTCTGGGGACCATCGAATTTGTTACACCCACAGATCTGCACGCGGGAGACACGCATTGTACCCACTCATAGTGAAAACATGATATTGCTTTAGTGCTGTCAAACAGAGCGCTTTCCTCTCAATCTCCTCCACCCATGAGTCATTCTCAAGATCCCTCTGTAGTTGAAGACGACAACAGCGGTCTTGAACAGCCACCAATTGTGAAGTTGGCAAAGAAAGGAAAAGAGCCAATTCATGCCCAGTGAGTTCCGTCTTGCCATCAAGTACAGACTAACGAATGAAGCCTCTCACTCCAGGCTATACTGTCCATTTGTTATAACAACAGCCTGTACTTATAGCATAGTCATAATATAACCAGCGTTGTAACTACAGCATCACCAATTTTCAGTCAAATATTTTGCCAATTGGGAGAATCAAACCTGTGACCACTATCCCAAAAACAACAGTTGATACAACCATAACCAGTTGACCACAGATCATTAATTAAAATACAAACTTGTTGTGATAAGGGGAGCAAGCTCCCCTTCAAAATATCCCTGGAACCCTAAGCATGTTAACAAAACCTTAACAGAACCTTAACAGAACCTAACCAAACCACTAACTCCCTAACTGTAACTCTAACTGAACTCTAACCAGGCTAACCATGTGCTCAACAGGCAGGCCTCATGGGTACATAGGCCTTAATGTGTTGAGATTATTATTGAGCTTGTTTGTTCAATGGTTGTATTGTGTCTTCCTTCCTGTCATGTGCATTGGGATCAAGGTTGTTGGTTCAATTCTCTTTGGTTGATCTCTTTTTGTCCGGTTCAACATTTGATGCTGTTGACAATTAACCCACGTGATTGATATAACAAGCAGCGCTGTAATTACAACTGTGGTTATATCAGGCTTATGCTGTCATGACAGGGGATGTTATATCATCCTGCCAGCATCAGGTGCTCACTCAGAGAGCGCCGCCGTCAACTGTCAATGAAGGTGATCACAGAAACCGTGTAGACCCTTTAAGTTTTGTAAGAAGATTACTGTCAGACTTGTGTTGGATGGGTTTTGTATTCATTCCTCAATTTCAACTTCTCATTGCAGAATGCGAGTAGAACATCTGCAGATGTTGACAGATCGATCGTGAGTCGACTCTGATTTGCCTCTTATTGATAAGGATCATTTATCTGATACGTAAGGTATGCTTCAAGATCAAGTTCGAACTGACGATAGTGTGTTATAAACTTCTACTATCTGATTGAATCTCATGTCAAATTCAGCCGTCTGAAATTGCACACCATTTGAGCAGAAGAGAGACACGAGAATTTATTGAGTGCAGTTTGACACGAAGCATCTTGTCTGGATGGAACTCTCAGATTTCGGAAGTAGCCTCAACACTTACCAAGTCAAACGTGGAAATGACCTCGAATTTTATGTCGATCGGCACCAATACTGAGCCCTTTCCACTGTCTGATGAAAAGGGTGTCCAAACGTCAAAATCAGCGATTGACGCTCCAAGTATATCATCCAGAACGGACGAGGACATTCGAGCTGTCGAGGATTTTCCTTACCCGATTCCTGAACATCATACTCAAGCTCAAGCTTCCCAGCCCCAGCCCCCGCCAGACGTGGCCGACCTCCAGCAACAAAGATACTTTTCACCTTTTTCCCCGCCATTTCCTTCACCTTCGTCTTCATCTCTTTCATCATTTGGCTCTTCTTGCCCCCTCCTTACTTCAGACATATGTTCCTGGTGCTTCGTCCTCAACATCGTCTTCAGACATATGTCGAGACTCGCACATACTTTTCCCTCCCCATTCTTTTGACCAACGGAAGGCAGTCCCTGGCTTATTCCCATCCTCTAACGGATCATGCCAGATGACCGGGCCATTAACTCTTCCATTGGCGCCCCCTGTGTCTCAAAAGAAAAGACAGAGGCAAATGCAGGAAAATGCCAGGACTTTACTTCCCTTGTCATCTGTACAACCAGTTAGCGGCAATATGATGCGAGTCCCACCTACTTCACCTTCAACGTGCCCTGACATTTTTTGGATACTAGACGTTTATCTGTTCACTTGTTTGAGGACCCGGATCCACCTTCACATAGTACGTGGGTCGTGCAACGGGATTCAGAAAACACATTCACCGTTGAATTATGGAATGATGGATACACATTCGTAAGTTTGTTTTCACAATATCGCCCATCTTGAAACATCGTATTTTAGTGGCAAGAGGATGGCTCTTGGGTATTCATAGGAAAACAACGTGTGTTGACTTGGGAGACCCTGGAACCCTTCACTGCAGGCCACGGAAGAGAAGCCAAACCTCTGCGCATCTATCGTAGGTGTCTAAGTCTCTCGAAGCTCGATTGACTCCCGATTTTTCCAATATCAGGACGCCCTACTACTCGTATAGACTTCTTGTTCGGCAAGGGTCTTAGCTGCCTTATGTATCTCATCGCGGTGGTCTTGTTGTTGTGGCAGCCGTGGAAGACCGACATCAATAGCTCTTTGCGCGGATTCTTCAGCAATTCTTTGCCTATGCTGGCCCAGTGGTGGTGGAGGATCGAGAGACGGCCAGGCGAACGCACAATCGATCCATTCCTGAATTCGTTCTATTCGTTTAATCCTTGTATATTTATGTAGTTGACTTATGAAGAGGTGATAAACTATATTAACCATTACATCCGAGACAAGAATGACATTTCAGTTTTGAAGGAATGTATCGAACCGGGGCTGTGCATCGGCTAATGGGAGCTTCTCGGTGCGCACCATATGTATCCTCAAACGATTGACGTCAGTGATGGCACAAACGCTGGTGGCAAGAGATTGCGGATACAAATATGAAACGCCCATCGTGTGCCAAAAGGCACGATCGAAGATTATGTGACTTTGTAGCCTATGGGATATCATTCCCAGCCCGCCGTCGGGACAACATCGCCTTGTAATCAGTCAGATCTGCGTCGATGGGTCAGGATTGTCTTTCCGGAAGGTAAAAAAGCATTCCCACTTAAGAGAAGAAGAGCCGGATGGACAACTCCCGGTAATTCGGAAAGATACAAGGCAAGTTTGTCGTAATGAATGCGAGGGAAGCCGTCGTGAATTAAGTACTCAAAGTTCTCCCCACGTCTCCGTCCCTAGGATAGTCGAATGTGTATAGAGAACGACGGTAAGTAGGACAACATACTACATATATCTCTCCTGACTTGATGGAAGTCAATTTCGATGTATCCAAAGAGTTGTCGGAGTCAAGAGGTATTGTCCAAGTCCGAACAACACAGTACTCCTCATCGTCGAAGTCGCGAATCTGACGAACCACGATTCTAATAGTGTGTGACATAGTTTGGAACTCGACATAGTTTCGAATAATGTGGTTGTCTAAGACTCAATATGGGCCCTGAGATCGAGGGTCTCCAAAAGACGATGAAGATGAACAAGATGGAAAGTCAAGATCTAGTTCTGGTTCCCAACGCGATTCAGGAGGACCTTCAAGAACTTGTGGATCTTTGAAACGGTCGAATCCTAGACTGTGATTAAAATATCGTTCGGAGCAAGGGCTAGAAGTAAATTACTTATAAAAGCAAGGACATAAGTGCCTTCATGTTCTAGAAGAGAGGCATGTATTTTGATAGGAGGTATGACTGGGGATAAATTAGGGTGAATAAGGTTGGCATAAATTCCTTCGGTTTTGGTAAAACCCTTGAGTGAGAGCGATGAGAGATGTAATATAAGTTCGTGAACAACGCAAACCATATAAATATCCCCTTTCCTCAGCCAACTGATCTGGGACACGTTCAGTGAACCATCAGGCTCAAGTAGTGGATCATGGACATTGAGTATTCTGGGTACTGGGGCATCAGGATCTTCGATCTCGACAACCGTGAAGCTGAAATGCCCAAGAGGCATTAGCTGACCTTATATTGCGAGATCGAGAGAGCACCCACTGAATGTCCTGGAACCGTGACGGTGCCTTCGGACTCATAGAGTTCGGATTGATAAACCTCCAGCTTCAAAGATTAATGTGGTCACAGTTCAACTCGACTTTCGGCCGGGCGGGCCGCTTCGACGTGTTTGTGGGTCACATTGTCAACGTTGAGTACTGGTTGGCAATGTGACCCACAAGCACCCACACAAGTCGACTTTCATTCCAGTACGCTCAACGAGAGATATGATACTTATAGGAGGTCAACAAGACTGGCGGATATCGCAGAGAGTAATCTAGAGTGATTCATTGTTATAAGACTATGTCACCGACCGCACCGGTGAATTCGCTGGAAATGATTCGATGAATAAAGCCCAAGGCTGCAAGCCACCATCGCAGTGCTTCTTGTTTTGACTCGATGTCATTAACAAGGACTAGAAGCTATGAAACGACATTGAGGTTGTAGATGTCTCAAATACAAAGTACAAGCATGCAGGGAAGCGTTGTTGTTCCGAGTATGTTCCCGGCTCGGCATTACGTCAGTAAATTGGTATCTACGACGAACCTCCACTCCAGCTCATAATGACAACGACTAGTCTTTCTGCTACCCACCCTCCTGCTAGTAAGTATTTCAGAAAACAAAATCAAGTATGTGGCCTCAAATGAGACATTTATACAGTGAAAGTAGGAGGTCGGCGTCTTTCCGTCTCCTTCCGTCCAAAGCACGCAGCTACTACGTAAGTCTTGAGGCATCCAACAGAAAATACATAAATCTCCGTCCCAACTTTAGCCCTACTATCTGCCTCACGATTCTTACGAATCATCCGCTGAGCAGGTACGGATGCCTACAACATATCACCAGCCACCTGTACACTCTTTCCGTAGTTATGACGCGTCGTACCCGTCGATTTCTGAACAGCGAGCCTAAGAACAAACATGGCCGTCTCCTCGCTCCGTACAGAAATACCCCACTCACCTCCGAAGTCTCCCTGATCGTCTACCCCTAATCAATGTTCCGGTTGTGTTTCTTTGTCATCCTCGACTTCATTTATAATTGTTATCACATCAAGCACATGTATCCTCCGCTCAACAATCACCCTCATCATTTTTCACAGTCGATATATTTTTTGGAACATGAATATCATTATACCGCTACGATGACTAGTGTTTCTCTGTCCATGTTCTACTCTTAGTATACCACTATTAATCATTTCATCTATGCACGGACATGGACTTTCTTATTCTCATATAGGACCCTCCGCGATGCAATTTCGTACTCAAACCTTGACTCGTCACCAAATTACTCGTGCGTTGCGTGTAACTCGTGCCAGGATTCCGCGAACGGCATGGATACCCACAAGGCCGGTTTGTACCAAGTATCCAATGCCAACAACAATTATGACAGTCCGAGCTCAGACTGACTCTTTGCCTGTGAGCTACCCACCGTCGACAATTCTCTTCCATCCCGCCCATCCGCAACCTTTGCACTTGCATACATACAACCCCGACTATAAAGCACGGCGATTTCGATCCCCTTGCTACACAAGAGGCGTTGGATTCTCAGTGCCAAAATTGCTCACAAGATGTACGACCATCAAAACGTCCCTCCACTTTTATCCAGAACTTGTTATCCAGAGAGTCAAGAAAGTACCACCGACAAAGGTCGAAACGCGCCTTCGGGTCATTCAAAGCTCGCTCATCCACCTTTCCTTGATCTTGCATAAACGACGACGCATATCTATTCACAAGGAGAGGCTGAGGGAGAGGGGAGGAAACAAGGGACACAGTAGTGGGGGCGGATAATCAGGCGGGAATGGAGGCGTTGAGAGGAAGGTGCATCATCGACAAGTGTTGAACGGAATCCGGAAGGTCAGGAAGATTGACGGAGGTGCGGATATACATATGAATAAACCGAACGCCGGGCCATGAAGAGATACCGGGCCACGAAAGGGCAGACCAGGAGGTAGAAAGCAGAACAAGGCAATGGAATGGAGCTTGAAGCTTGAGAGACTACCGTTCTTGTGGAAGCCGCTCCTAGCCTTCGAAGCGGCGGTCATGGCACAGCACGAGGAGAGCACGGCGTGCGGAGGAACTACAGAGTCTTCAAGATACGTGAGAATCAAGGCAGTGGATTCGAATATGTTGGAGGTCAATCACATCGTACGCCTGCTGATTCCGCGCGCAAACAGGCAGCCCTGCTGGCCCAACTCAGAACAGACACTGCCCGCTAAATCAGTTTTAAAGGTACCAGGGTACATCATACCTGACCTCGCGACGACTCGTTCGACAATCAGTACCTCTATTGGTTCAAAAGATTAGATACTTCGACGTGCAAAGTATGCGGCCGTGAGCGACAAGACAGACGAGCGTTCCCTCCTCAAGTGCGACGCATGCAAGGCTACGTGCACAGGACCAAACAACACAAGCACAATACTCTGCGACGGTAGACAGGGGCCAGACGAAACAGAAGAAGAGACGACGACACTAAAAACTAACGGGCTGGGAATGCTTTAGACATGGCCTAGGCCTTTCTCGCTAACGGGTCGTTCACGCAAACGGGCGGCTCGAGTCAGGACTGATCTGAATGACAGGAAAATTATATACAGGTGTGTTAGACAGAACACGATATAGGGCAAGGCTTCAACGGGTAAAGGAGTTGAAAAATATCTATAAGAAATATTGAGATAGACTTGAGCACGGGAGATGGGGGAAAAACAAAAGCGGTCAATTTGCCCATACACCTGCAAAGTGCTAACAAACAGTTTGTTACCAGCAGCTGGTGAGGTGAGGGTCAATAGTGATATTTTGCTATAAAAGATAAGAGTATTCACGATAGTATTTACGAACAAAGCAAGCCAAGCTCGCAGCATGCGTAATTTCCATCCAATAGGGTTACACAAAGATAATTCTCGTCACAGCACATCGGGCCTATGAATCATAAAGAACTGGATATTGTGCAGCTCTGAGAGCTCAAATTCATACTCACCACAGGCACCTGTGCCGAAAGGACATGTAAGCTCCGATGACGGAGGGACCGACTCAACCTCCGAAAAATCCCCATCCGAGTGTTCTGTGAGAGGTATTGTGCTCCCAGGAGAGATAAGAATATTGGTGAGGATGAATGAGAGGATGAAAGTTGGACGTGTCAAAGCAACCATCATAAGATGGCTCAATAGAAGTGACTGCAGGGGAGGAAAGGACCTAGTAGTAAATTTTTATCCCTGGATTGTCGAGCTATTTATATGAGAGGGGATCCAATAATTGGGAACCCACATATGATTATGATAAGAGCCAGCCATCACTAGTCCGACCAGGACGCAGGTGTGAAGGGTCTTGCAGATGCAATTTGAAAGTTAATTGAGGTCAAATGACGCGAGAAGCCTGAGGTGGATATAATACGCTCGTTGTTGACAGTGGTGTAAGGATTTACATAGAACATGCAGCTATAATTCGAAGTCTACTTTTCAAGAAACAAGATGGTTGTACTCTACTAGAGGAGCTCTTCGCAGAGCCCTGCCTCTTATAGATGAGAACGCACTTGTGGGGTGAGCGCTGAGTGTCAATGAATGTCGTTAATGAGAAGTTCCATCAATGATGAACATTGTAAGGTGGTGGAATAGTGCTGTATTAGCTTTGTTCACATGCTCGACGTCAAGATAATCTTCAAAGTGTATCTTTGAAAAAAAGTGGACAAAAGATGCATCAGAAAAAAAGAACGTAACTATTGAGAGCTTCATGGATGTGATAGATGATCAGCTCGAGTAGGCAAGCCCCCCAATTCATAGCAAGAGTAACTTCTACTTAAGTACATGATAGGTGCTGGTAGATTTCACCAGGTATACATAGCATATCATAGGCTATCTCTACTGCAGCTACATGCTGATGTAGATGAGGTAAGTTATGCATAGCATAGCTTTGTAATGCCATTTGTTCGATGCTCAATCCTCTTCTATTTCTGCTGAGTCTGAATGATTCCCTCCATCTGAATCAAGTTCCAAACAATTCCCTGGAGCAACTAGATCTATTCCTTGAGCTATTACTAATTTGATCCTGTCAAATATATGGTTCTTGTCTCTATATGCTTATTCTGAATGCTCTCAACTGAGTCTGAGGCATACTTCACATGTTTCCATCCTCTTCTGAGCTGTCCATTGAATTTATTAGACTATGGAGAGTACTTGATGTCACATCTATGAACTTTTCAATGCTAAAGAGCAAGGACAGCTTATGTCTAGCCTGGTAGGCAATTACTCTAAATGCCCCTACCTTTTCTTGCCATAGTGAAACATCAAGCTCTGCCACTATGTAAGCTCCTCCTCTATTTCTTGCAACTACTGTTATTTTTTTTGACTGATGAGAGTGTTTTCTCAATGGCAGTATTTCAAATGAGGACTAAATCCAGTGATTTGATTTGTACTCTTCAATTACTTTTGTGTTCTCATGCTCATATCTTGATACTCTGTCTAATTTCTCTTTAGTCACTCTCTGCTTCATTTCTTCTACATACCGCTAATGTTAGGCCAAAGCTTTTGCTTGGTATGCAATCAGGTCTGTAGTGAGCAGTGGCTCTCACATAGAGACATATCAGAGCAGAACATGTTTTATATTGCATACTACAACACTAGCAGATCCTGCTTCACCATAGCAAATTCCTTACAATGTAGTGTATGATATGCTGCTGTTGAGGGCTTACATTGCGGCATACTATACTTATCCAGCAGAATCCTTTAACCAGATTGTTTCAAACTGAGAATACTGCAATGCATTCTGATCTTAAGAGCTGCTGATATGACTGGGTCCATTGTAAGTAGATTCCATCCACTTGCACATGAAATTTCTATCATATGGTAACCACCACTGTCTAGCTATCTACTGTCACTGCATAGTAAGTCACTGTCAGCAGTGGATCTACCACCAGATAGTGACCTACTGTTGTGACTGGCCTGTTGCTACCACTTGTAATACTGCAATCTGCTTCTACAAGTGTATCTGCCCACTGTCAGTAGAAAGTGACTGACAAGACCAGATCAGCCAAAGCCAGTGCTACCATTGGCTAGAAAGCCACTTCAATGAACAGATTTGGCACCCACAGATTTGTCAACATAGCAATACAAGAAAAGTGATATGAAGATCTATTGTGACTCAAGAAATGATAATAAAGGAACAAAGACATAGCATTATGTCAGATGACCAAAATCAATTGTGAACATTATCATATTAGTCAACAGTAACAGTTTTTCTTTGTAAGCATCAGATTTTTAGAAGGCATCAGATTCTTTGGAAGGCATCAACCTTCTTTGACAGCCATCAAACTTTCATCAAACTTCTTTGGGATGGTACACATCAATTAACAGAGGCACATGACTCTGTTTTTGAAATTCTTGACTTCCAAGTCCTCTTTTGCTCATCTGCTGATAAGACCCTATTCTTGTTAGCACAAATCTGCGACCTTTCCTATATTTTTGCAACTTCACAGATTTTTCTGGTTTTTACATAATACAATAATCATGTGACTTTGTCATGTCTGGTTTATGGTGCAAATCACCTAGTCACCACAACATTGTGACAGTGGCCAAATTGGCCAGAGGCCCAGAGAAAAAATTAGGGATTTCCCAGAATTTCTCATGTTTTTTGGCTTGATAGGAGCCTTGATAATTGATATATTGCATTTATTATGTTTTCACCAATTATTCAACATTTGAACTCAAAGATGCTAATTCATATTGACACAATGAGTCAACTAGACTACTTCACAGAACTAATGCCTCCATGAAAGTATCAAAAAGAAGCTGCTGCATGTGCACATGAAGCATGAGCTGCTCTCAAAACACAAGTTCTATTGCTGATTCCAATTTCTGGATCAGGAACAGTGCCTGCAGATTGTAACAGAATTGAGAAATTACTTGGCATCAAAATGGAGACTTCTGGATCAGAGTCTGGGTATTCTGGTGGTGTGAACATAATCTTGAATTTGGGTCAAGACTCTTGGTCATTGGGAGAGGAGGATGGGATGTCAGAAGGGACTGGTTATGAGTCTGTTGGAGTTTGATGAGAGATATATTGAGGAGCTGAAGAAAAAAGGGCACAACTTAATTTTATTGAGTTCTTCTAGGGTGCAGTCAAACAATATCTCCATGAGCACTGTAACATGACTTTTGACATGCTCAAGGCTAATATGCCACTTGCAATGGAGTCTGTCCCACTCTCAACCATCTGTAAATGGGAACATTGAATGCATATAGGGAGGGGCTTGGCACTCTGGATGCTCAGTTCAAGGTCAAGTCCTTTAGTTCTACAAAGTATAAGTCTCATCAACACATTCCCAACACTATAGCAGAAACTTTTGAGAAGAGTCACAATAGTTCCTTTTTTTGATATTAGTCATATTTTGATGCTTATGTAATTAGTATATATAGTATGTGGCCAAATCAGACTCCTGAAAAAATCAGAACTCCCTCAGTTTTGAAGCTATCAAAAATTGGATGAGACAATTGCTTTATACATAGAAAAAGAAGTGTTTTTCCAAGACAGAATTTTTATTAGATGAGATTTGCAGTGTCCCAAAATTCTGTCACAATGTTGTAGTAACTAGAAAATTTGCACCATAGGCCCTTAGCCCATTGGACCATTTTCCTTTAGGACTTCTAGTGCTAGTGACTCTCTAGTGACTTGGCTATTCATTTTATTTCTTTTAGTTTTATTGACTTGTTTTTCATTTTAGTTGTATTCCTGTAGTGCAATAGCAGCATTGTGACCATCATATTGGCTATCATTCCAGGTGTTATATTTGGCTATACTTTGGATTATTGTATTTTACCTGACATACCAGTTGACCTACCTATGTATGTTGTCAATGACCATTTGACCTTGACTTATTGCTGTCATCTTCTTTTGGTCTCATTATACTTACTTAATATAAATACTGTCATGTTTTCTATACAACCATCAGTGAATTATACATTGTTACAGCCCCAGGGTTCAGATCTCATTCTCTTGACACTAAGCTTTCTTCTATCACTCTAGCACTCTCTTAATGACTGTCATTTGGGCAGCATTGAGTTAGTGACCTCACCACTATCTTTGGTTTGCTAGTACACCTTTGGGTACTGTATGGCAAAGAAGCCCAATTGATGACAAGCTCAATGGTCCTTGTATCTGGCCAACTTTGACATGAACCAGTGGATGTTGCCACATCACACCATGGCATAAGGAGAGAGAGTGGAGTGATTGCCAGCAGTTACTCCTGTTTGACCATCCTTGGGTGGTTGGATGAGCTTTACAATGGAGGGCGCTTAAGTGCTCTCTGCTCAAATGGACCCAATGGTAGAGCTGGAGGGTGTAGTGGGGGCAGCAAGCAAGGAGAAGACTCCCTTGCATGTGTCTACTGCACTGTGAGTGGAAGGACTGAGATCCTTCCCAGAGGCCATGGGAGGTCTGAGTGAGTCTTCAATGGTAATGGTAATTACACCATTGAGGAGTGAGGAAGAATCTCCTCATAGGGCTTGTAGCCCTGTTTGCATGTGAGCTGAATCTATGCTGGGTCTACACACAGTGGGTCCCTCAGCATTTATTGAGATGATTCCAGAGGATGTTGGAGACACCTTGGATACTGACAGTGAAGCAAATCCAGATGACATCCTCCATAGGAGGGTGCTCATATTCTGGCAAGACTGAGTTGAGGTCCCAAAGACTTCAACCCAGCAACATTTAGCTGTGAGAGTAGCTAAACATATTGCAATCCAGCAGTCATTGAGTGAGGAAATTATTCCAATTGACTCTGTAAAGTTCATGGAACTTTATATAATTTTTTGAGCACAAGAGGTAGTAGACAACTTCCAGCAAAAGAGGGTATGGGGATTGCAGGCATCATCCACAATGCCATCACCATTCATAGGTGGGGCTTGATTGCCCCCACTGTCTCTAGTCAACAAAGCATTGACCCTATTACAAGTGCTGCAGAAGCCTGGAGAGACACTGCATGGCTACACAGCATGACAGGCTGCAGTAGATCATTAGAGAAGAGCTACAATGGGTATACTTGTGGCCATGGACCTAGCTTCTACAGAAGCTGGGTTGGTGATTATGAATGAGCAACCTGTGGTGCATAGGAGAACTGCTGGGTCAATGTGTAGAGCATTGCCCTGGGAGGACAGAATTGCATTACAGCAATTCTGATGGCAATCTTGAGGACTTTGGGCAGTCCTATGTAGACAACCAAGGGGTGGTGTTTCAGGGGAATACTGCCTATGATGCATGGCCAGAGGATTACATTCCACCAGAACATATAAGGCCCATAAAAAGGGAAGAGCAAGATTCTCACTCTCTCCTGGCAGACAAGCATGTTGGGACTATGAATAGCAGTGCTGTGCATTATTGGCCAACTGACCAGGGAGGAAACATCCCTCTAAGTTGGTCTGGCAACCAAGCAATGAGCAGAGTAGATATCCAATGGAGATCACCTAGGGGTGATCCTATGTCCATTCTTGAGGACCATCACTACTTTTAGGAGGAGATCCACCAGATCTTAATGGACCATGCTATGGTCCAGAGGATGAAGTGGATGATGGGAGTCATAGAGCTAGTAGAAGGAGGACTACAGTCCTCCCAGATAGACAGCCACAGCAATTTTCAATGCTGCCACAACACTGGGGACAATTCACCACTCCTGGAATGGGCTACAAATATCACTGCCAGACAATGCATGATTGTCTATGGGCAGTGATGGAGCAAATGCTTGCTGTTGAACTGGCAATTCCAGACAGACTCAAGCCTTGGAGGAGTGATCCATCAAAGATGATCACTCCATATGCTGGATCTGCCAAGTTCAGTGAACTTGAGAACTTGCTAATGAGCATCTGTGTGTCTTATGCAGTAGCCCAGTACAGTAGAGATGGGCATGAGTGCAAGAAAGCCCTGATTCTAATGGACTTCCTCACTGCAGGCACACTGAAATGGTACCTGCAACATGTAATACATGTCAACAGGGCCCAGTCCCACTGGAGATTCAAGGATGTGATTTTCAGATTGTACAATTAATTTGTATAGCCCTTGACAGTGCGAAATGCATGCAATGCATTCTGTGATGCAGTGTATGCAGTTGAAGAGGGAGTGCAAGGATTTTATGATGCCTTGCTGGAACATGCTCAAAACATGGCCATGTTTCCCAACAAATTCATCATTTGTGAGCAGTTTTTGGAAGGGATACCCTCTGATATGCTTGTAGTGTTAATATGCAATGGCAGGCTTGCTTCCAAGTGAATATGGTTGAGCAGTTTGTCTTGGAGGCAAAGGCCTATGAGAATAGCATTGAAACTGCTGTGCACTACTTAGAGTGCAGCACAAAGAGTTGGTCAGAACAGCAGCTATCATTAGCAGCAGTGCAGTCTTCAAAGCTTGGGACTGCCCTTGGCTAAGCATACAAAGGTGGCTGGATGCCATGTCTGCCCACAACCATCTAGGTTGGTGAAGAGGCCTGCTGTATGCATGGCCTTGAGACCTAAGCAACCACAAGTCAGTTTGATCTCTAGGTCTTCCCAACATGTGGGTACAGTATAGGCAGCAAGAAATCACCTTGCTGCAGGGAAAAATGTGGTGGCCATTGCATCTGGCCAACCAGGCAAGGATGCTGGACAATCCACTAACTGTTACAAGTGTGGAAAGGTTGGGCATTTTGCCTGCAAATGCAGAGTGCTGATAAAGCCAGCTCCACAAGTGTTTGTGTGAGCAGCACATACTGCTGCTTCCTCAGATGTGGGAGATGCCAACAATGAGCAGGAGAAAGAGCCTGTTGAGGCTGACAAGGAGAATGCAGCTAAGTCTGAAGGGACACATGAGAATGAGGAGGAGTGTATTGAATTGGAGACATACAAGAGTGATTACTATACTTGAGGGAGAGATAGTGAGGGACTGTTTGCCCTCACAGAGGTCCCTACTGCCAGGTATGAGAAGAAGGAACCTGGTAACAAGGTTCATATGTGTAAGGTATGGATTATGGCAGTTAAAGATGCCATGGACTAACCAGTGCTACCAGCACAAGACAAAGAGTGTCTTGTCACTTGATTGGAGGTGAATGACCACTGAGCGTGGACACTGTGGGATTCTGGGAGTACAACCTCCAGAATCACATCATTGCTCACTCATGTGGCTGGAATATGTGTGGCACCACTAGCCACACCCATCACTCTGCAGCTGGGAACAATTGGAGGTTGTTCCATTGTGAATTATAAAGCCAGGGTGACTATGAAGGTCCCTGGCAAGTTCTGCAATGTCTATGTAGACATTGCAAATTCTAATCACTATGACATGATTGTAGGGAAAGGTCCTTCTGGATTGTGAGAATGACCAGATGGCCATTGATGGGATAGCAACTCCAGCTCAAAAGTTGGAGTTGGAGGATGCTGATGGGCATGTGTGACACTTCTGTGCTGTGGAAAAGCAATGCAATGAATGGCCATGACTCCTTGGTGGACTCAAGCAACCCACTGTAGAAGAGGTAGTAGATTATGATGAGGTGTGAGTAACAAAGAGTTTACCCAAGGACCATCCATCTCTACTGATTTCAGAAGAAGAGTATTGGAAGAGTACTCTTCAGGAGGGGGAGAGTATGCCAGGAGGATTGAATCAATCCTTCAACAACAAGAGAGTGGAGGATTTGGGATAGACCAATTTCAAAGCCTAGCCTTGAATCAGTGTACAATCCACAAATGCCACAGGAGTGGAATCAGGTCATAGCAGACCTGACATAGCAGGAAGGGGTAAGAAGATTGATCCCTATGGGTGAAGTATACAGACTGGCTATGGAGGATGAAATATCCAAGCCTAGTGAGTTTGAGTACTGATGGAGCAATGCAAAAGGCAGGACAAACTGTTGCCCTGCCCAGCTAAACATACCAGACAAATCAGAGATTTGTCTGATGGCCTTGCAGAACAAGTATGCAAAGGTAGTGCCACAGTTGAAGTTGGTCAAGGATGAATATTGCCCTTGGTCTAGAGTAGACAATGGGAAGGCATGGCCTTCAAAGCTACCAGAAGGCAATATTCCTTGCCTTTGGCAGCAGTGGTACAACAAGTTCCAGGGCATAGTCAATAGAACCAAGGAGGAACTACCTCTATGGTGTGAAGTGAATCATGAGATAAATCTCATAAATGAGACCAAACAGTACTCATACTTTATGCTGAAGTGCTCTAAGTCACTTCAGCAGCAGTTGCAAGATAAAATAAATTGCTATGTACATGCTGAGTAGTGAGAACCTTGTACAGCTGACTAGGCTGCACTATTATTGTGTATTCCCAAGAAAGATGGATCCTTGCAAATAGCATTAGATGCACAATAATGCAACAACAATACCATTAAGGACATAATGCCCTTACTAGATCAAGAGGTCATTAGGAAAGATATAGCTTGTGCATTAGTGAGGTTAAAAATTGACCTCATAGATGTATATGAGCAAGTGAGGATATGTACAACAGATGTACCCAAGACTGCATTCATGACCATCACTGGTACATATTGCAGCAATATTATGCAGATTGGCAATTGTGATGTGCCAGTGACATTCCAACACCTGATGACATTCATATTTAGGGATGTCATTGGGAAATGGATGCATGTGTATCTAGACAACATTTTTGTCTTCTCAGACTCCATTGAAGAGCATGAGCAGCATCTTAGAGTACTCTGAAAGACTATGCAAGAACAAGCTCTACCTCAAATGGAAGAAGTGTGAGCTATATGCCAAGTGTGTAGAGTGTCTTAGCCATGTTATTGATTTACAGGGTATACACTCTGATATGGATAAGTTGAATAGGATCCAGGAATGGCACACTCCTAGAATCTATAACAATATCCAATGCTTTGTGGAGTTGGTGAACTACATTGAGAACTTTCTGCCTGATATTTCTGCATATAGTGGACCACTAATGGCCATGATGCAGAACAGATGTGTCATTTCACTGGCACCCTATTCATCAACAGTGTTTTGACATGATCAAATGGATCTGTGCCAAAACTCCTATTATTAGGCCAATTGATTCTTGACACAAGGATCCCATTTGGCTGATCTGCAATGTTCCAAATACAGGTGTTAGAGCTATGTATGGACAACAACCAAGCTGGCAGAAATGTTGACCAGCTGGGTTCATGTCTAAAAAGTTTACTAATGCACAGCAAAATTATGCCGTGCATGGACTAGAGACACTAGCTATCCTAGAGGCTCTCCTCCTCAAATGGGAGGATAAGCTTCTGGAATATAAGCTCTGTGTTATAATGGATCACAAAGCCCTTGAGTTTTTCAAAACTTAACAGAATCTATCACCCCATCAACAGTGGTGAATGGATTATATGTCAAGATTCAATTTCAACATTACATATGTTAAGGGTGAGCTCAATAAGGTAGCAGACTGTCTATCCTGCTACTTTGAGAGTGACTCTCCTTGACGCATACACCACATCTACAACTATGTACAAGCAGATGTGCATATTGATCCAGAGGGGAATGATTTGCCTCCAACATGACTGCAGAAAATGCAGGCACAACTGCATCAGATATGTACTCTCTGTGACGTACCTAGCTGCAGAAGCTGGCAGGTGTGGAATTGTCACAAACTTTGTGATAAGGAAGCACAAGGGCTTGCTGGCAGTAATGATGACAAAGGAGAATCAGATCAGGCTTAACAAGGGTCTGATAGCAGTGACATTGAGGACAATATTATGCTTGGCAAGGCCATCCTAGGAATGGCCTAGTCTCTACAACCTCAGGATAGGTCCAAACAGGCTACCATGCTAGTGGCCATCAAATATTATGTCAGCCAATCTTTTGGCTGAGCACAAAGTGCAACTGCCCTTTATCTTCTATCTCATTGTTGGTGCAATGTGTCAAATTAGTATAAGAAGACTCCTTGCCCAATGAGCAAGAAAAAGAAGCGACCTGGCAAGGCAGATGCAAGTCCACCAAAATATTCAGAGAGCTCTGGACAGAGCTCAAGAGGGGGAGGATCAGGGAGTAGTTCACTCTCTGGGTTAGGTGGCTTTGCTGTGCTGGCAGGAGGCTTAGTGCCTGTGGATGTAGTGCCCTCAGCAATGAGAAGAGCAGCCCCAGCTCCAAGGGAATAAGACCCATGGGTGGAGGACCTGTGGTGGTGCCAGCAGATATGGCCCTGCCTAGTTATGTAGTGGCAATGCAGCAGTTGCCAGCACAGGGGCATAGTATGCCCTCACAGCATGGAGGAATTAAAAGAGGACATGGGGGACCTCAGGTGCCTCCACCCATGAACTTTGGATACCTTATGAGCTCACAGCCTGTGTGGTTCCAGGAGTTCCAACAATATATGGTGCCACAATTTGCTGTGGCCCCACTGCTAGTGGCTTGTTCTAGCCATACAATGGGCAAAGCAGGTCAACAATGACCTGCCACTATGTTCTGCTTCATCAGAGGCAATAGAGGTTGATGATGACAGCCCAGAGATGATCACAGTTCTGATGCAGTTGTTGGCTCCTCCAAAGTAGTCATACCTGCCATTGCCTACTACAGTGCATTCCCCAAATGCCTCATCTTCATTATCAAGTGCATCAGAGCATCCAGCAGCTGCCTCAACCAATAAAGGAAGGAAAAGGCAACTACAATGTCACCTCCTACACCAGCACAGGAGAGTAGCACTCCCTTATTGACTACTTAGAAGATGGTTGAGCAATGCTTCTCTGCTAAAGAGAAGGGCAAGGGTAAAGCTAAGGAGCCTGAGCCTTCTACTGCCACAGATGAGCAGATTGCTCACCTCTTTCAGTGGCTTTGTAAAGCCATAGTGCTAGAGGACATTGGAGCTGATGTCCTCAACAACCCTATAGTGCAGTTAGCACTATCTCAAGTTTTGAATGAACTTGACATTGTTTGTAACTAGAGAGACAAGGCCTGAATGGACCTCTTTTGTTCAGCTTTGGAGAAGGGAAAGTGTGTAGCATCTCCTCCTCAACTTCCAGAGGCAAAGAAGGCTCACACCAAACCTTCTGTGTTTGTTGAGGGATCCTCAACTCAGAGGGCACTACCAATGCCCTATAATGATAATGTGCCTGCTGTTAATGACCAGAGGATGGACAAGCACCCTGATTTAGAGTGCCTTTGCCTGTTGCTGGACCATTGACCCCAGCAGCAGCTAAAGCTAGGCTGCCAAAACTAGCAGTGGCTAAGGCTGGACCTTCAAGATCTGCTACAACAAAAGCTGGTACTATGAAGGCTGGCCATGAATCCAGTAGTGGCAGATGACCCTGTGGTCATTGCCATCCCAATTATTTTTCCTGTGAATGTGCTGTGGGGATCAGAGGTGGAAATGATTGATGTCCTTAAATTGAGGACCTATATTATTCCAAGTACCCTGTCCCAGGAGCCTGTTTCAATAACACACTGGGATACCTGTGACAAAGAGTTCTTTGTCACACAGATGCAAGCTGCTAAAGCAGCCACAGGTGCCCCAGTGGCATCTGACTCAGGCAGCAATAAAGATGATGATGTTTCAACATTTAAACAACATATTTTGGACAGCAACTCAGACAACAACACTAATGAGCATTGTCACAAGAAGCAATACAATGCCAATGCCAGACAGCCGTTAGTTATCAGTGCTGAGATTGCCAAACTGAACTTCAAGTGTCTAGATGATACAGAGTCTGTCTGGCTGCCTTCCAGACAGCTGGAAGACTATGATAGTTCATTGACTCCAAACCATTGACATGCCCACTGCATTGGAGGGGTACAATGAGTGGTATGCCTCCACTGCTAATGATTGGGAGTGCTTCCAGGTGCTCCTTCAAGTCCATAAGAATAGAGGCCACTCTCTACTCAGCACAGCCAAATGGCTGCACTATGGTGAGACCAGCATCTTCACTCACCTCCTGCACCCATCTGCAGAGGTGGTGAGAGCTGCACTTGCACAAGCAGAGGAGCCATTTTCCATAAACTCTTCTCCAAGTGCAGCTCCAACTGAGGAGGGTCCCTCTTTATCAGTGGCAACAGCTGCTACTGACTCTGCTACAAGCTCTGGTGTGTTATTCTAGAACACATCTCCAGAGGAGTTCATGGGATTGAACTATGCTGACAACTCTTTAACCTTACAAATCCACAACCAGCAACAACCCTACCAGTTGTTCCAAGCCCCTTATATGTGGCCATAGCAGCTAACATAGCTGCCTCAAGTGCTCCTGAGGCTAGATCAAGTGGTTCCATTGATACAGCTAATGCTGTATTGGAATGCTAGGCAGACATTGTGAGCAACAAGGAAGCAGAGGCCTTGAAGATGGATGAACAGGCTGGGTGAACTACCATTGGAGTTTACCAGTGACATTGAAATAATGACCATGGGCTCACTGAGTGCCCATTTAGCACCTAGCACAGTTGGACAGCACACTAGGATGGTACTATGTCCATTGTATTGAGTAGAATCATTTCATCCTACCATTTTTACAATGTAGGGATTTGTGATTGGAATCTTGTGAGACTCACAGATGGGATGCTGTATCCCACCCCCTTCTTTTGTGTTACTTTGATTTTTTTATATGAGTCCATTGACAGACTTATAAGGGGGGTATGTAATGGAGCACTCATTACCCCCTTAATATCCTACTCAGTCATCCTTATTTGATTATATATTATAAGGTATCATCACATGACACTATCCTTAAATACCTATAATGTACTTAGATAAGGCAGCACCTTACTTCATACTTTGTAAACTAGATCAATCAACTGGTTTTGATTTACAAGGTGTGAACAGTAAGTTGTGCAACCTATAACAGAAACATTACATCCTCCTTGGCCATTCACCAATGTGGCTTTTGCCTCCTTCTGTGCCCTTTTCATCTGGTCCACAAACTCATTGACAGAATCATTCTCTAAGGGGCACACCCAAGGTTCAAATCCCATGTAGGGGTGCCTGCCCATGTCCACAAAAAATAGGGTCATCTGTGTGGAGGAGTGGATGTGGTTGTTGTACTGAAACTCCACATCCAGTAGAAGCTCATCCCAGTCATCCTGCCTCTCACTACAAAACAAGCAGAGGTACTGTTTAAGTTCCTGATTAACATATTCTGTCTGACCATCTGACTGAGGGTGATAGGCTGTAGTAGTATGGAGCTTCACTCCTAACAGGCAGTACAGCTCCCAAGTGAACTCTGCCACAAACTGTGGGCCTCAGTCAGAGATGTATACATCCCACAGACTATAGAGCTTCCAGACATTCTTCCAATACAGGCTGGCCACTCTTATGGCAGAGCATGTAGTGTAGGTAGGGATGAAGTGAGCCTGTTTGCCATAGAGGTCCACTACTACCATCACCATATCATACCCATGGGCATCTGGAAGTTCCACAATGAAATCTACTGACACAACACTCCAGTGAGCAGTTAAAAAAGAGAGAGGGGTGGAGCTGCTCCATGAGTGCCTGGTGGCAAGGCTTGGTATGGAGGCAGAGATCACAGGTGCTAGTGTAGGTGCCTACATATTAGGAGATTTGAGGCCACCAGTAATTCTGGGATACTAGCTCCAATGTCTTCCACCTTCTAGGATGTCCAGCTACTTGAGAGCCATGATGTGACTCCACAATGTGTTGGTGAAGTTCTGGAATGTTAGGCATATAGATGCATCCTTGGAAGGTCAGAAGTCCATCCTGAAGACTCCACTCATCTGCATGCACAGACTTAACTCTGCTTGCTTGTCAAGCTTGTAGGGCTTGTGCAGCCTGGGCAACAGCATCCTCCTGTGCACCCTCCCAGTTCCCTCTTTGAATGTCTCTGAGGATGTTTGCCTTGTCCTCTTGGACCACAATCCCTTCTAGAGCATGGATAGCAAAGAGCTCTGGCTTAAGGAGGACAATGTTGTCATTATCCCCTGCTCCTGTGCCATGATCAGCCTGCCTATACAATGCATCTGCTTTGCCCATGCTCCATCCTAGCTTGTGATGCAGTGAGAAGTCAAAGTTGGCCAGATACAAGGACCATCAAGCTTGGCATCAATTCAGCTTCTTAACTGTACAGAAGTACTCAAGGTTCTTGTGTTCCATCTATACTTTAAACTTATGCCATGCATCCTCAAGGAGATGCTGCCACTCTTCAAAGGACCAAATAGTGGCAAGCATCTCATTGTCATGGATCTCATAGTTCCATTCTACTGCATTGAGGTTTTTAGAGTAGAAGGCTACTGGATGCCACTTGCCATCCTTCTTTGACTGCTGGAAGAGGACTGCTTTCATGGCAAAGTCCAGGCTATCTGCTTCAACATGGAAGAGAGAGTCATCATCTGGAAACAGGAGGACAGGTTTTGAAGTAACAGCTTGTTTGAAATTGTCTAAAGCAGCTTGCTGTGGAGCCTTCCATTGCAATGCTCCATCCTTGCCTGTGAGGTCAAAGAGGGGTTGGGCATGGTAGGAGAAGTCCTGTATGAACCTCTGGTAGAAGTTGACAAACCTAAGAAAGGCCTATACTTCCTTCTTGTTCCTTGGCTCTGGCCACTCTGCTACACCTGCCACTTTAATGGGGTCCATCTCCACCATCCCATGTGAGATGATCAAACCCAGGTACTCCACCTTAGTCTGCTCAAATTCACACTTCTTGGGCTTTCAATAGAGCTGGTGTTGACACAGGCATTCCAAAACAATGCATGTGACCCAACAATGCTCCTTCAAGATCTTAGTGTAGATGAGAATATTGTCAAGATACACACAAACAATACCTTCCAAAATGTCATGCATGTACCTCGAAGGTTGTTGACAAGTTCTGAGATGAGTGGCAAGGGATAGTGGTTGTTCACCATCATTGCATTCAAGAGCCAATAATCCTGAACCAGGCAAAGAGACTCATCCTTCTTCTTAATAAAGACTGGGGAGGCCATCAGGGACTTAGAGGGTTGTATCCATCCTGAGCTAAGATTCTCTTGTAGGAATGCATCTAGCTCATCCTGCTCATGGGGCACAAGAGGATAGACTTTGCAGCTGGAGGGTACTGCATCTGGTATCAGCTCAATTGCATGATTCCACTGCTTATGCTCTGGGAGTGAATCAAGGGATGTCTTGGAGAATATGTCCTCAAAATTGTGGAGGTGATTAGGAACCATGCTACAAAAAGGCTTGGGCTGGGAGTTTGCTGCAAATGCCTCAGCCAGATGTTGGGAAGTAGTCTGACTGGCCCAAATCTCTGTCATGGTAGGAGGGGGGCAGAGGGTTGTAGCATAGATCCTATCACCTACCTCAATGGTTTTGTCTGGAGACTCTGGATCTGGAGTGCTGGTGGATTCTTCTTTGCCTTCCTCTTCCTCTTGAAGTTCACACCCAACACCTTGGACATCCTCATAGAGGGCCTCTCTAGAAGAGAATGCCAAAGGGGGGGATTCAGGAGGTCAAGATCAGCATAAGGAAGATGCCCTGCATGACAAGTGCACACAGCAGCATGCTCACAAAGCTGTGCTCTATGCTCCTTATAGGCTTCTTCAGCACAAGTCATGCAACAACAAGGGCAATAGTTCATCTTCACCTCATTCTTTGTCCAGTCAATCTCAGAGTTGTGTTCATGTAGCTAGGTGAACCCCAAGCTCATGTCTTGTTTCCCCAGACTAGTGACAGCAAAAGCAGCTTGCTTGGAGTGGTCTTTGTAATGGAGAACCAGGATCCACCACCAAGCAAATAGAGCTAGCTTTAGTGAGCATGCCATCAACATTGTACACAGGAATAAAATGAGCTAGGAATTGAGTGGTGAAACAATGTCATTGCACATAGTTTGCATAGAGAAAGAGGCCTGTTGTGTCACTGTCAAGCAGGGCAACCACACTTCAGGTCTGCTGGGTATCCATTGTCTTGATTTCTACCTGTAGCTTCAGAAAGTTGGTGGATGGAGTAGAAGCAATCATGTAACAATGGAGGAGATGGCATTCTCATGCATAAATCTGGAAATGTGTGTTAGGAGGTGTGTCTCTAGCAGAGACTTGAGCTGGGGAGGGGGTTTGTATGTTTGAGGGGCTTATCATTTCAGGTGTAGTATCAAAAGCTGCAACAGATATATTTGATTCTACAGACAGGGGAGCAAAATGATTAGCACTAGGCAATGGGGGCATACAGGTCACCATTGCCTTTTTAAAAATCCTCCTCCAACTCTGCAGGAACCTCCTTTAATACATTGGCCACCTTATTAAAGGAGGCAGCTATAGGTGCATTGGGAGAGAGGGTTCCTGTTGCATCCCTTACTGCTAGGAGTTGTATGATGATATGCTCCTATGCTGCCTAGTGCCATGCAGGAAACCTAAAAAGAGGACCTAACACTAGTCACTAGATAGGGTAGCTGGCAGTAGGAAGTTAATAATGAGGGTGAGTCAGTGACCATTCCAGAGAACAAGAGCAAGTGGTGGGTGGAGTGAAGGAGAGGTGAAAATGGTCACTATCACTAGCCTAAGTTGCTAGACAGTAATGGAGGGATTGTTAGTGAGGAAAAGGAAAAACAAATGAAGACAAAAGCATTGCTAAGGAAGAGTGAACTTAAGCAGTGAAAGAGGAGTGGAGAAGAGAAAGGGAGAAATGATGACAAAAGACTAAAATGAAGACAAATGCAAACTAGTTGCTAGCCATAGTTGCTAGCATTGCTAAGTCAAAATAAACACTAAGGGCATCCACAGTTGGTACCACACAAAGCTATAGTCAACATCAACAAGACTGTTGCTAAGTTGTTATTGATGGTGAGCAAGAGAGAAAGAGCAAAGTGAAATCTCAAGCTGGTAAAGCTTAGAGAGAGGGGGGGAACTGTACTCTGTTCATTTGATATCTGGTCTCTATGTACAGGCAGTATTTATACTGTTCATAAGTATAGTATGAGAAATCAAATAATAGTTGCCACTAGCAATGGTGTCTGCCAAGGTGTTTATGATACATTCAAGGTGTCAATCTGTAACCAAGTAAAAAAAATAAGCAAAGTCAATGTGATGTGTAAAGGTAATCAATCACAAGAAAAGAGCGAGTCCAATGTCAATACTGTCAATATATCCATTTTTGGGGTGGAAGGCTGTGTTGTTGCCAAGAAAGTTGCTAAGAAAGATCTCAGCCTTGTTGTTTTAGACCCAAAGTCCAGACTGTGATATTGCTTGTGATCAATAAGTCTCATGGTCACTAAAATCCCGTGCAAAGTCTATGTCATTCCAGACCTTGTAGCTAGACCTCACATGCTGAGTGTTGTGACTTGTGCCATGTCAAACTAATCAGCTGCTGTTCAGTCAGAAATGCTGAAAATGGTGCTCAGCAACAAGTGGGTCTTATCAATGAGCAGCTCTTCTTGCTTTGAGGCAGACAGGTAATGGACTTCTAGCTCTTGAAGACAGTAGCAGGCAAAGTGACCTGCCTTTCCACAGCATCAACACAACAGGGAGGTAGAGGATTATTGTTGAGAGGCATCAACATCCATTGGGACTTCTCAGGGTAGGGGGTGCAAGGGGGCAATGTGGGATAGAAGGAGGAGAGTTGCACCTGCTTGTGGGGCTACTAGAGCAAGCATAAAAGGGGGAACTTGGGGGGCAAACCTGCCACAAGAGAAAGAAAATGTCAAGGGCTATATCCAACCCAGCTCACATTGCAATTCCTTCAGCTGCCATTGCTCACATGCCACTCTGTACCAGGTATTGACATGCTCATCATCTGGGCACTCCTCAGCTATACTATCTATATGATCCATGAGAGAGGGATGGAGTCCATCATGGAAGATGAAGCAGAGTTGCAAACTATCTTGATAGCCAGCCTATTCAACTAAGGCTCAGAAAGAGTCAATGTACTTGTCCAATGACTGCTTCCTCTGACCATACTAGGTTTGGTCTTGAAGGAAAAGAGCTGCAGTCTTGGCAGAGTCAAGGAGAAAGAACTCAGCTCAGAACTCCTTCTCAAACTCCATCCAGCCAGAAAAACTCTCAGACTTGTTCTGCTGTAAGAGCAACCTCTGGAGGCTGTGGCTCAATCACACAACTGGCAAAGGGAGATCCAAAGTCTATTCAGTATAGTATGGTGTCCACAAGTATACTACACACCTGACAAAGGGAAATGCAAAGAGAACAAGTCTGAGGAGCTTCTTAGGCCAAATGCTGCACTCTAGGCCTTTGGACTTGTGGGACACAACTGTACAGTAGGACAAAACAGAAAAATCATGTGACTTGCATGTGCTGATCTAAAACAGTGGTCTCCTGACAACACAATCTGCTACTATGTTGTCACAAGTAGGGATTTTGGTCTCTGCTTCCTCTCTATCAGATGCAACTGAGGTGGACAATGATGGCCCAGAGTCAATCATGGCTCTGATGCAGTTGTTGGCCCCACCAAGGTGGTCATACCCACTGTTGCCCACTACAGTGCATTTGTCAAACACCCCATCTTCATCTTCAAGTGCATCAGAGCATCCAGTGGCAACCTCAACCAACAAAGGAAAAGGAAAGGTGACTGCAATGTCACCTCCTACACCAGCACAAGGGAGTAGCACTCCTTTGTTGACTACTTGGAAGATGGTTGAGGATGCTTCTCTGCAAAGGAGAAGGGCAAGGGGAAAGCAAAAGAGCCTGAGCCTTTTACTGCTGCAGATGAGCAAATTGATCACCTTCTCCAGCAGCTTCATGAAGCTGGAGTTCTAGAGGATGTTGAAGCTAACATCCTCGATAACCCCATAGTGCAGTTGGCACTAGCTCAAATTCTGAATGAATTTGACATTGTTTGTTACCAAAGGGACAAGGCCCAAACAGACCTTTTCCATTCAGCTTTGGAGAAGGGAAAGTGGGTAGCTTCCCCTTGTCAACTTCCAGAGGCAAAGAAGGCTTGCACAGAGCCTTCTGTGTTTGTCAAGGGATCCTCAACTCAGAGGGCACCACCAGTGCCCTATAACAATGTTGTGCCTGCTGGTAATGACCAGAGGATGGACAAGTACCTGACTTCAAAGTGTCTTCATCTACTTCTGGACCATTGAGCCCAGCAGTGGCCAAAGCCAGGCCACCAAAACTAGCAGCAGCTAAGGCTGGACCATCAAGGTCCACCACAACAAAGGCTGGCACTGCAAAGCCAGCCATTACTCCAATAGTGGCAGACAACCCTGTGGTCATTGCCACTCCAATTGCTTTTCCTGCAAATGTGCCATAGGAATCAGAGGTGGGAATGATTGATGTCCTCAAACCAAGAACTTATATTATTCCTAGTGCTCTGTCCCAGGAGCACATCTCTATAATGCATTGGGATTCCCATGATAAAGAACTCTTTGTCACCCAAGCACAAGCTGTTTGAGCAGCCATGGGTGCTCCAGTGGCATCTGACTTGGGCAGCAACAGTGATGACAATGTCCCAACATCTAAACAATGTATTTTGAACAGCAATTCAGATGACAATGCCACTGAGTGTTGTCACAAAAAGCAACACAATGCCAACACCAAACAGCTGTTAGCTATTCATGCTGATCAGACCAAACTGGACCTCAAGCATCTAAATGATACAGTGCCCAGCTGCCTTCCAGACAGCTGAAAGACTATGAGGGTCTGTGAGTGCTTTGAGCACCAGAACAACTTTAGAGGTATTCTTCACCCCAACTTCTACTAGTCACCAACAACCAATGTGGCCTTTGTTGGTGATGAAGTGGTTGAAGTGGTCTTTGCCTGCTCTGCAGAAATGGTGGAGATATCTCATATATCCCTGTGCTATGAATTTTTATATTGGTGGGCTCTATGAGGGATGCCCATGAATCTAGAGCAGCTATAGCTGATCCTGAAGCTCACTTGGGAGAGCTGAGCTAATGTTATAATGAGGGAGCAGATACATGCCACTCTCCTCCAGGAGTTCCATTGGATCTCCTTCTACACAGCCCCAGACCTTAGAGACTGCATCATGCAGCAGGTCATGGAGTTGACTCTGGCAGAGTTAGAAACATCTCTGCCCAGAGGGGACTGCCACTGGCTACCAGTCCTCTTGCCCTTACATTTGTCAGCCATGCTTGGCCATACAGATAACAACATGTGGGGAGCAGGACTTAATCAAGTCCTGCTCAGCCATCACTTTAACATTGATGCATGGGTGCAGTATATTCTGCACCATGGCCACCCAGGTTTGCAGAACCTGTATTCAGGTGTGGCCATTGATGCTTCATTATGCATAGACTAATGCTTTGGTCTTTGGATATGTACTGGGTCAGGCACTGGCCCCAACTACACCACATGTGCAAACAGCCTATATGAGGCTGTTCACTATGGTGACAGCTCAACCTTGTCTCTATTGAGATGCAGTGGGTGACTACCAGAACCATGTAAAGGAGTTTAATCCTTTCACCCCCTACACATTCACTCTGCATAGGCTGCAAGTGCAGCCTACACAAATCAACAATCTCAGTGAGACAGAGGTGATATGTCACCTCCTGGCAAACCACATGCCTCCCACCTGGATGAATCATGCATATACTTATGGTATATGCTTCCATGATCACCACTGATCAGGGAACACACTGCACATAGACCTGTTCACAAGGGTTGACAATGAACACCATCATTGACTCCCAACCATTAGTGTGCCCCCTGCATTGGAGGGGTACAATAGGTAGTATGCCCCCACTGCTAACAATTGGGAGCACTTCCAAGTGCTCCTCCAACTCCATGAGAGTAGAGGCCACTCTCCACTTGGCACAGCCAAATGGCTGTGCTATGGTGAGTCTGGTATCTTCACTCACCTCCTGCACCAACCTGCAGAGGTGGTGAGAGCTGCCCTTGCACAAGCAGAGGAGCCATCTTCTGTAAATCCTTCCATGAGTGCAGCTCCAACTGAGGAGGGGCCCTCTTTGTCAGTGGCTTTGGCCACTACCAACCTTGCTATGAGCTCTAGTGTGTCCTCTCAGAATGCACCTGCAGAGGAGTCCATGGAACTGGACTACACCAACAATTTTTCAGCACCCACAAATCCCCAAATAGCAACAACTCCACAAATTGACCCCAGCCCCTCAGATGCAGTTGTAGCAACTAACATAGCTACCCCAACTGCTCTTGAAGCTGGATCAAGTGGCTCCATTGATATGGCTAATGCTGTATTGGAGCATGGGAGAGACATCATGACTCAAAAATGGATGAATGAGCCAGGTGAACTACCATTAGAGTTCACCAGCAACATTGAAGAATGAATGCAGGCTCACTGAGTGCCCATTTAGCACCCAGTGCAGTTGAGCAGTGCACTGGGATGGTATGATGTCCATCTTATTGAGTAGGATCATTTGATCCTACCACTTTTATAATGTAGGGATTTGTGATTGGATTCTGGTGAGACTCCCAGGTGGGATGCCATATCCCACCCCCTTTGTTTATACTTTGATCTTCTGTGAGTCTGTTGATGGACTTAAAAGGAGGGTATGTAACAGAGCACCCATTACCCCTTAGTATCTTAACCAATTAATCTTTGTTTAGTTATATTATTGTATAGTAGTGTCACATGACACTACCCTTAAATACTCATATTGTAATTATGTAAGGCAGTACTTTACTTCATACTTCATAGACTAGACCAATCAACTGGTTTTGATTTATGAGGTGTGAGTAGTAAGTTGTGCAAACCATAATGGAAACATTACAATCAAAGAATTATACATTGTTATAGCCCCAGGGTTCAGATCTCATTCTCTTGACACTAAGCTTTCTTCTATCACTCTAGCATTCTCTTAGTGACTGTCATGACTGTCATTTGGGCACCATTGAGTTAGTGACCTCACCACTATCTTTGGTTTGCTAGTACACCTTTTAGTACTGTATGGCAAAGAAGCTCAATTGATGCCAAGCTCAATGGTCCTTGTATCTGACCAACTTTGACTTCTTGCTGCATTACAAACCCAGATGAGCATGGGAAAACCAGATGCCCTGTCTAGAAGAGCTGATCTGGCACAGGAGCAGGCAATGATGACAACATTGTACTCCTCAAGCTTGAGCTTTTTGCCATCTGTGCTTTAAAAGGGATTGTGGTCCAAATGGATGTGAGGCAAACATCCTCAAGGACAGCCAATGAGGGAGCTAGGAGGGTGTGCAGGAGGATGCTATGGCTCAGGCTGCCCAGGTCCTTCAAGCCCAACATGCTGGTGGAGTGAAATCAGGACATGTGGATGAGTCTGATATTTCAAGGACACATTTGTATGCCTAGCATCCCAGACTTCATCAACATATTGTGGAGCAGCACCACAACTTCCAGGTGGCAGGGCATAGTAGGTTGAAGACCCTGGAGTTGGTGTCCCAGGACTATTGATGGCCTCAGATGTCCTAGTACATAGGCACCTACACCAGCACCTGCAATCTCTGCTTCCAGACTGAACTCCATTCTCTTCCCATCACAGCTGCCTGATGGAGTGTTGCTTCAGTGGAGATGATCATGGGTACAATGTAGTTATAGTGGTGGTGGACCTTTATGGGAAGCAAGCTCACTTCATCCCTACCCACACCACCTGCTCTGTTCTGGGAGCTGCCAACCTGTATCAAAAGAATGTTTGGAAGCTCCATGGTCTATCTGATGAGTATGTCTCTGACTGAGGCCTGCAGTCTGTGGCAGGATTCACTTGAAAGCTGTACTGCCTGCTTGGAGTGAAGCTTCATACAACCACAGCCTATGACTCTCAATCAGATGGACAGACAGAGCACATTAACCAGGAACTTGAACAGTTTCTTTGCCTGTTTTGTGATGAGAGACAGGATGACTGGGATGAGCTCTTGCCAGACACTGAGTATCAGTACAACAACCATGTTCATTCTTCCACCCAGATGACTCCATTCTTCCTGGACACTGGACAATACCCTTGTATGGGACTTGAACCTCAAGCACAACCCTGAGAGAATGATTCAGTGAATGAGTTTGTGGATAGGATGAAGAAGGCACAGGAGAAGACAAAGGCAGCATTGGTAAAGGCAAAGGACAACATGGCATGGTATTATGACCAACAGTGGACATCAGCCCCCATATACAAGCCCAAAGACCATGTCTATCTGGATAGCTCCAATATAAAGACAACAAGATCATCTCAGAAGCTGTCACATTATTAACTTGGCCCCTTCATGATAGAGAGACAGGTAGGGCCATTAGCTGACTGGTTGAACCTCCTTGTGGGCCTGCACTAGCTGCACCTAGTATTTAATGTCATCAAGCTGTTCCCAGCTCCAGAATACTCCATTCCTAGTCATTCCTTGAAGCCACCACCACCAATCCTAGTTAATCATGAGGAGAAGTATGAGGTGGAGGAAACTCTGGATAGCAGGGTGTTCTGGTGAAAGTTGCAGTGCAAAGTGAAGTGGAAAGGATATGATGTTAAGGACATCTTTTGGGAACCACAGGCAACTGTATGTGCACCAGCTCTGGTCTGGAAATTTTTACCACAGGCACTATGGTGTGCCAAAAGCCACCTGAGGCATCTACCCAGTCTCAGCAGCTGACCAAGAAATCTACAACTTTTTCTACCCTGTACATCAAGATGCCACACACTCAAGGGGGCTGACGTCAGGGGATTGAGCATACTGGACCCCATTCCTGTTTCCTTGATTCTGAGCTGGCCTCTCATTCCCACCCTCCCATTCTCTGGCAACAAGTACTTTAGACCAAGGGCTATCTAACAGGTTCATTACTATGTGGTTATATGCCTTGAGGCTGGAGATCAAGGCTGTTTATGATGCATTCTATTTTTGGATCAGACTCTGGATTTAATTGCTATTCTCAGAGTTTAAGTTTTTCTGTTGTGCTGTACAGTTGTTTCCCATGCTCCTAAATCTGAAGTGTCCAGGGAATTCCTCAGACTTGTTCTCCTTGAATCTTCATCTGCCAGGTGAGTATTTATGCCTGTAGACACAGTACAGTACC
Organism: Termitomyces sp. 'cryptogamus'; assembly: GCA_020091625.1. Classification (NCBI taxonomy): domain Eukaryota; kingdom Fungi; phylum Basidiomycota; class Agaricomycetes; order Agaricales; family Lyophyllaceae; genus Termitomyces; species Termitomyces sp. 'cryptogamus'. The sequence goes on from JAGYZC010000001.1 coordinate 7,263,194, forward strand.
AAATAGACTCTGGATCTCCCTCTGCCCGCTGTGTGATTGAGCCATAGCCTCCTGAGGTTGCCCTTGCAATTTGAGGCTTGTTTATAGTAATAATGGACATAATCTACATCATTGATGACTATCTGCTTTGATTTTCTGTGTAACTAATCATTGTGGTCTTGCTTTGACTTGACTTGTATCTGTGATGCCATTCCAAATTTCAATCTTCTGTTTTTAACATTACATTTTCCTTTTTGGTAAAAACTGGTTTCTTTTCCAGCTTCTCTACATGGGTCTTGAGATCACATTTCTCAGGACCTGTCAAGTACTAATATCTCAGCTCTGAAATCTCAGTAATCATAGATTTATGACACTTTCTCTTTGAATTGACTTTTGTTTCTGAACCCCCAAGCTACTTTAGTTGTTCAACAATACTTTTCTGGTGTGAATCCAGTTGTTACAACCCAGTATCATAGTCCAAAGCTTTTTCAAGAAGCTCTACAACTCTTTCTTCATCAAACAGGTTTCCATCATGGTCCAGCCACAACTCATCAGTATCCAAAATCTTCTCCTTCCTTGAGATTTGTGCGAGAATAGCTTGTTTGTGTGGCTCTATCCCTGACTTGAGGTGTTTGGTGATTTTAAGAGGATTCTCTGGCATTTGAGTGTTAGAGAGACAGAAGTTGATCATTTCTCAATTATTCATGTCTTTTTTGGTCATATCATTATGGTTATTGAGTGATTTATATCCATATGCTCATATCTGAATTGAAGAAAACTATTTATCCATTCCAAACTATACTTTTCAGGTAAAATATTGGTTATAACTCCCTCTTGGAAACCATTGATTATTGGGTATTGGAGGTTCCCTCAATTTCCCCATGAATCAAGTCAGTGGACTCCAAAAACCCATCAGTTGGAAGGGGTTATTGGTTATAAGGGTCATTGGTTATAAGAGGTTCAACTGTAGATGGCTCATCACTGATGGCAAACTTTATAGATGAGGAATGTTGCCTCTTCCAGCAGGGTATCCCCATGTTGCTATGATCCAAAATTGTCCACCACCTTGAAATCACTATGCCTGACTACCACCCTGATGACCCTATCAAGTTGAAAGCATCTTTGAAGGAGCCAAGTGAGCTTCAAAGAGTACTGACACCATCACTAGTGCCTTGAAAACTGTTGCTAGCACTTCTGCCTCTAAGCTTATATTACAGACAGTTTACTACAGAATACTGTCAGTTTGTTGATATACTCTGAGGTTATGTGTACCATACAACTTTTACATACCTATCAACACTGATACACTACCTAGATAAATACTTATATATTGCCTAGGTAATACAATGCAGTTTGTTAGTATGCTCTGAGGATAAATAGTTTTGTATTGTCCAGGACTCTGTCAGAATTCCAACCTTTCTGCAGTGAACAAACATCTTGTATCATGTGTCACACCCTGCAAACACTTGATTGTAATGTTACAGTATATCATCACTTTTCATATCATCCTGATGCTCAGGCCTTTAATATATCAAGCTCAAGAGCAAAATGGTTAGCTAATGTTTTCAAAGAAGAGCATCCTGCATCCTTACTTGCCACTTATTTCTTTTCACCATGTGCAATCTTAAAGAGAGATCATTTATTACTTTAGACTGCTATGGTATTTGCTCATCTAACTTTCATCCTCACCAATACCTCTTCCCTTTCCTATCTACCTATCATATGTGAAGTATCAAACATGGTTCTATTGTACACATGAACATTATCTACAATCACTAAATGAGCTCACTTGCAAAAAAACTTACTACTATACTGGAAATTGAATATACAGCTAAGTTGTATGTCACATTAACAATATTCCCCAGACATATGGAAGCACAATGCTCTGAGGCTGGATCACAGTGTTTAAAAGAAAGTAAAGTTGATAGCATCACCAAACTTGCATCCCTTAGCAACTTAGAATCCAACACAAGCTCATTATACAAGCCTGAGAAAATCTTTTGCAAGCAACAGGCTGACATTGACAATAAAGACTACCTGATTTGGAAATGATTTGTTTTATAGGAAGGGGGGTCAAATGGTGCTGCCAGTGATGTTGGCACTCAAGCAGCAGAGGAAGAGTGCCAGATCTATATCCCATTGCTGTATTTGTTTCATCACTCTGACCCAATATACATTCAACATTTAATAACACCAAAAATTGTATATTATATAATCCATGAGAGTTGGGGGCTGGCACTTGTTGCCGCTACAGAATATTGTAGATAACCAGGCAGAAATGTTGGAAGGTGCTTACCTGAGAGTCAGAGATGTTCCTGAGATCAAGGTGGCTTGACAATGGTGGAAGGAGGTTGGCAGTAATAGCATCAAGCACATCAAAACTCCAATTCACACCAATTTTACCATCTGCATCTTTGATCAACCAATGTTTTCAGCTCATCCACCAAGTATAGAGGGACTTGAATTAGCTCGATATAGTTCAAATACATTATATATAACATCATACCCTTGAAGGTTCATCACATCAAAGTATTGTGGTCCCACAATTTCTTGATATTTGAAATGGGCAGTAGCACCATAGTTCACTCTCAATCTTCATCCCTGCACCACCAGCTGTACTGGTACCAGCTTGTTCAGCTCAACTCATGATAACTTGAGTTGTTCCACCATCCATGGTAGTGGACATGAAGTCACCCAAAATCCCAAGTCCAGTGGTGCTCAGACCAGATGTCCATTTAGTTTGACAACTATGACCAGAGGCTTAGGTACCTTGTGACCAACACTTTTGGTTCAGGCATTGTTTCTTTGTAGGGCAGGGTAAGTTCCCCTCTCAACCTGCTGGCTGTACAGTGCTAACGCCTTTAGTCCACCAGGTTGTTTGGGCTGTTAGGTTAGCCTGTTTGCTCTTTCTAATCCCTTCAACTGTTTATTGTACCAATTACAAATAATGGATTTCTAAGGCATCCCTCTTCAGTCCTGGTAGTAAACTGAATCAGTCTGTCCATGACAGTCCAGTTGCCTGACTCTCCCTGTCAGATGTCAAATCTCTGATGTGGAATAGGATAAACTAATTCTTCTTTTAGCAGGTAGGGAGTGCCCAATGTCAAAACCTTCTCAGCATTCCAAGACCATGGATTAATTGCCAGGGTCAGCTGATACCACCAGCTTTGAGTAAGTGGGACTCCTGTTGCCACACTATGTTCTAAGGTGTACTAGCTGCATATCTCGAAGAAAGGGTGGGCTGCATGTTCATAGGGGATTGTCATCTCCTAATCACACATGGCATCCCAGGTGTGGATGACCCCTTCCTCAGTTTGTACTGACAAAATTCTCTTTCCCCAATCATTTGATGAGTCCCCAGGGTAAGGCTGACACCTCTCCAGGAGGTACTTCAACTTTTGCTCCAGGGCATTGCCCAGACAGTGGGGTCTTCCAAATTGTTTTTCCTCTAACCAGGTGAGTAACACCTTCTCTTTTGAGTTGTTGACCTTATTAGGGTTTGTGTTCCAGCCAAAGTCCTGGGCCTCTGTGCAGATTATCTCTTTAGCAGATTCACTCTCAATCCATTCCTGAAAGGTGATCATCCCTATGAATAATCCCTCCATGGTATTGCTCAGGGCTTCTTCTTGCAGCCTGTCAGTCTCCTGCAAGTTTAACTTAATGCTGTACAACTTCAGCACTCAGGAAGCTTGTCTGCTTGCATAGAAGAGGAACTCTTATTTTGGGGCAGTTCTTGGAGAAGTGGCTGGTCTCTCCACAGCCAAAGCAGTGGTCCTGAGCCCTGTACTCCTCTTCCTCCTCCTTGGTTAGTCATTTCTTCTCTTCTGGCCTCTTAAACTTATGTCCCTCTGCCTCAGGGCTATGATGATTGCCATTGTGAGAAGTTCCCTGTTTTGCAGAGTAAGCCAATGAGGTGTTCATTTTCTTACCATAATTCAATGGTGACTTGCTTCTTTTTCTCCCATCAGGCTGGCTTGAGTAGCCTCTCCCTTTATGTCCCCAATCATGATTGGAATTCTGGCCCCCATTACTGTGGTACTCTGGTTGCTGATGTTGGTTACCTCCACCTGCAGCATCCTGATCGACCTCTACAGCTTCAGCCATTTTGGTGCATTCAGCTTTTGACACAACCCTCTTCCGCTTAGAGGTCTCTGGGTTCAAGCCCATGCAATACAGCTCACATTGTATAGAGGGGCAGAACCCATTGAATAGCTTCATAACTCTCTCCTTACTATTAATTGACCCCACAATGGTAAAAAATTCTTAGAGCTTGCCCATATAATTACACACAGTCATTTTCCCTTGATGTAAGTGTTGTAGCTTATTCCTCTGTTTATTATGATAATTTATTGGGAAGCAATCATTGAACAGCTCCTTGAAAAAATTTCCATCATCCACTCTTTGGGGCATTGAGATGTCTCCCACAAGTAAAATGTCCAAGCCCAGCCTATGAGGAACTCAGATACCACCAATACCTGATGCTCTCTCTGCACTAATCCATACTTTATGTAGGAAGTTGTAAGGGCGACCTCTGGAGGCTGTGGCTCAATCACACAACTGGCAAAGGGAAATCCAAAGTCTATTCAGTACTGTACAGTGTCTACTGAGATAACTACTTTCCTGACAAAGAGAAATCCAAAGAGAACAAGTCTGGGTATTCCCTAGGCCAGGTGTGATGCTTTAGAGGCTTCAGAAGCATGAGAAACAACTGTACAGTATGACAGAGAAAAAAGACAAAAATGATGTGTCAGCAATTGGTCAACAGTTACATAAGCTGGTGGCAGTGCCAAAGGGGCCACACTTGTCTAAATTATTGACAGAGGACTGGTGCAGCCTGAGAGCTGAAACTAGGACCAACAGATAGGGAAAGGGAAGGAGAATGAAGCAAATTATAGTGGGGGAAATCTGACAAGAACTGGAGAAGGAGAAGGGGAACCAAATGGGATGTCCCCTGACATTACCCCCCCTCTAGGATGTAGCATCTTGACATACTGGGTAGAAGAAGTCATGAATTGCCTGGTCAGCTGGTGAAATAGGGTAGATGCCTCAGATAGCTTTTAGAGCATTGGGATGCCTACAGTAGAAGTCCTGGATCAAGCCTGATGCATGAACATTAGCCTGTGGTTCCTAAGAGAGGTCCTCAATGCCATATCCCTTCTATTTCACCTTGAACTGCAACCTCCCTCAAAATATCCTACTATCCAAAAATTTTCCTCCACTTCATACTCCTCCTCATCATTGACCAGGACAGTGGTGGGGGTGGCTTAGAGCAGTGGCCAGGGATTGAATCCTCCAGAGCTGGGAACAGTTTGACAACATTGAAGACTGGGTGCAGTTTGCAGAGGCCTGCTGAGAGTTTAAGTCAGTATGCCAAAGGCCCTACCTTCTTCTCCACTGTGAAGGGGCCAAGATGATGATGTGACAGCTTCTGGGATGGCCTTGTTGTCTGAATGTCTGAGCTATCCAAGTACACACAGTCTCCAGGCTTGTAAACTGGGGCAGGTGTCCATCTGCAATCATAGTACCATGCCATGTCTTCCTTGGCCTTCACCAACACAGCCATGGTGGTATGGAGCTTCATGCCTAGCAGACAATACAGTTCTCAAGTGAATTCTGCCACAAACTGGAGGCCCTGGTCAGAGACATACCCATCTGACAAACCATGGAGTTTCCAGACATTCTTCCAATATAGGCTGGCTGCTCCCAAGGCAGAGCATGTGGTGTGGATAGGTATGAAGTGAGCCCATTTGCCATAGACATCCACCACTACCATCACAGCATTGTATCCATGAGCATCTGAGTGTTCCACAATGAAATCCACTGATGCAACACTTCAGCAAGCAGCTGGAATAGGGAGTGAGTGGAGCTGGCCCATGGGTGCTTGGCAGCTCAGCTTGGTGCAGAGACAGAGGTTGCAGGTGCTAGTGTAGGTGCCTACATATTGGGAGATCTGTAGCCACCAATATTTCTGGGATACCAGCTCCAGCGTCTTTCACCTTCCAGGATGTCCAGCCACCTGAGAGTTGTGATGTTATTCTACAATGCACCAGCAAAGTTCAGGAATGTTAGGCACATGAATGCATCCTCTGAAGGTCAAAAGCCCATCCTGAAGACCCTACTCATCAGCATACACTGACTTGACTCCACTTGCCTGTTAAGCTTGTAGGGCCTGTGCAGCCTGGGCAACCACATCCTCCTGTGCACCCTTCTGGTTCCCTCTTCCAATGTCCCTAAGGATGTTTGCCTCATCCCCTTGAACTACAATCCCTTCTATTGCATGGATGGTAAAGAGCTCTGGCTTGAGGAGGACAATGTTGTCATTATCTCCTGCTCCTGTGCCATGGTCAGCCTGCCTGGACAGTGGATCTGGTTTGCCCATGCTCTGTCCTGGTTTGTGGTGTGATGAGAAGTCAAAGTTGGCCAGATACAGAGACCACCAAGCTTGATGTTGATTGAGTTTCTTAGTGGAACAGAAGTACTCCAGGTTCTTGTAGTCTGTCCAGACTTCAAACTTATGCTGTGCACCCTCAAGGAAATGCCACCATTCTTCAAAGGACCAAATAATTGCCAGCATCTCCTTGTCATAGATCTCATAGTTCCATTCCACACATTAAGGCTTTCAGAGTAAAAGGCTACTGGATGCCATTTGCCATCCTCTTTTGACTACTTAGAGAGGACTGCCCCTGTAGCAAAGTCTGAGCTATCTGCTTCCACATGGAATGGAGAGTCATTGTCAGGGAACAGAAGGACTGGCTTTGAGGTCACAGCTTGCTTGAGGGTGTCAAAGGCAGCTTGCTGTGAGGGCTCTCACTACCATGCTGTATCCTTAACTGTGAGGTCAAAGAGGGGAAGTGCATGGTGGGAGAAATCCTATATGAATCTCCAATAGAAATTGATAAATCCAAGAAAGGCCTGAACTTCCTTCTTGTTCCTTGGCTCAGGCCACTCTGCTACACCTGCCACTTTAATGGGGTCCATCTCAGCCATTTCATGCAAAATGATCAAACCCAGGTACTCCACTTTAGTCTGTTTGAATTTGCATTTCTCAGGCTTTAAATAGAGCTGGTGTTGCAGAGGCATTCCAAGACAATGCATGTGATCCAGTGATGCTCCTCCAGAGTTTTTGTGTAGATGAGGATATTGTCAAGATACACACAGACAACACCTTCCACAATCAGATCATGGAAAATGTCATTCATCATAGTCTGGAAGGTGGCTGGGCTATTGGTGAGATCAAAGAACATTACCAGAGGTTCAAAGAGTCAACGATTAGTTTGGAATGCTGCCTTCCACTCATCCCCTTCTTTGATGTGTACATTGTTGTAGCCTCAGCAGACATCCAACTTTGTGAAGTAGCATGCACCTCAAAGGTTGTTGGCAAGTTCTGAGATGAGTGGCAAAGGATAGCAGTTCTTCACTGTCATCATATTCAGGACACAATAATCCTGAACCAGATGAAGAGACCCATCCTTCTTCTTAATAAAGAAGACTGGGGAGGCCATTGGAGACTTGGAGTGTCATATTTGTCCTGAGCTAAGATTTTCCTGCAGGAAAGTCTCATTATGCTCACAGGGCCCAAGTGAATAGACCTTGCAGCTGGAGGGCTCTGCATATGGTATGAGCTCAATTGCATGATCTCACTGCTTGCGCTTCAGAAGTGAATCAAAGGAGGCCTTGGAGAATACATCTTCAAAGTCATGGAGGTGATTGGGAACAGTGCTACAGAAAGGCTTGGGCTGTGAGTTTGCCACAAATGCCTCAGCCAGATGCTGAGAAGTAGTCTGACTGGCTCAAATCTCTGCCACTGTAGGAGGGGGGCAGAGGGTTGTAGCATAGATCCAATCACCCATCTCTATGGTCTCATCTGGGGACTCTGCATCTGGAGTATGGGTCCATTCTCCTTCACCTTCTTCTTCCTCTAGAAATTCACACCCAACACCTTGGACATCCTTGTAGAGGGCCTCTCTATGAGGGAATGCCAGAGAGGGAGGACTCAGGAGGCCAAGATCAGCATAAGGGAGATGCCCAGTGTGACAGGCATGCACAGTAGCACACTCATGAACCTTGGCTCTCTGCTCCTTATGGGCTTCTTCTACACAGGTAATGCAGCAACGCAGGCAACAACTCATCTTCAACTCACCCTTAGTCCAGTCAATTGCTGGGTTGTGTTCATGTAGCCAGGTGAACCCCAAGATCATGTCTTGCTTTCCCAAACTAGTGCTGGCAAAAGTGGCTTGCTCTGAGTGGTCTTGGTAGTGGAGAACCAGGTCCACCATGGAGCAAATAGAGCCAGCTTCATTGAGCATGCCATCAACATTGTATACAGGAATAGGATGGGAAAGGGAGCGAGTGGTAAGGTGGTGTTGTTGCATGTAGTCAGTGTCAAGGAAGAGGCCTGTTGCACTACTATCAAGGAGGGCAACCATACTTCAGATCTGCTGGGTGTCTGTCTTCTCAATTTCCACCTGTAGCTTTGGGGAGTTGGTAGAAGGGGTGGAAGCAACAACATAACAATGGGGGAGGTGGTGTTCCCATGCAGGGATCCAAAGGCATGGGCTAGGGGGTGTGTTTCTAGCTGAGACTTTAGCTGGAGAGCAAGTTTGTACATCTGAGGAGGGGCTTATTGTTTCAGGCATAGTATCAATAATGGCAACAGATATATTTGATTCTATGAACAGGGGGGCAAAACAATTAGTACTGGGCAACAGGAGCATACTGGTCATCCGTTGCCCTTTTAAAAATCCTCAGACCCTGTAGGACCCTCCTCCAATACATTGGCCACTTTATCAGAATGGGCAGCTATAGGTGCATCTGGAGAGGGGGTTCCTGTGGCATTCTGGGCTGCAAGGAGTTGAATGAGCAGCTCTTCTCGCTCCAATGCTGACAAGTAGCAGACTTCTAGCCCTTGAGGACAGTAGCAGGCAAAATGGCCTGCCTTCCCACAGTGTCAATATAGCAAAGGAATAGAGGACTGCTGTCAGGAAGCATCAATGTCCATTGGGACTCCTTGGGGTAGGGAGTGCAGGGGGGCAGCATGAGGCATGAAGGGAGGAGCTGCACCTGCTCATGAGGATGCTAATGCTGGTGTGGAAGAGGGAGCTCAGGGGGTGAACCCTCCATGAGAGAAAGGGAAGGTCAAGGGTTGCATCTGCCACAACTCACATTGCAGTTGCATGAGCTGCCACTGCTCATGTGCCACCTTGTACCAGGTATCAACATGCTCATCATCTGGGTGCCCCTCTGCCATGCTGTCAATGCGATTTCTGAGAGAGGGGTGGAGTCCATCATGGAAGGTTAGGCAGAGTTCTAGACTGTCCAGATATCCAGCCTGTTAAACTAAGGCACAAAAAGAGTCAATGTACTCATCAAGTGACCACTTTTCTTAACCATACTGAGTTTGGTCTCAAAGAGAAAGAGCTGTGGTTTTGGCAGGGTCAATGGGCAAGAACTCTACTTGGAACTCCTTCCCAAACTCAGAGAAACTCTCAACTCCTCCTGGGCATCAGAAGATATGCAGAGCATAGGTTGAGGCTTGACCAGCCTTCATGTAGGAGAGAACCCAGGCAATTTTCAAGGCATCCAAGGTAAAGGCTTCACTGCTCAGCTGGATATAAATGATACAGGACTGGAGGAAACATTCTCCAGCCTTACAATCTCCATCACATATATTAGAGAGTGTAGGACAAGGGAGTTTGGAATGAGGAGCTGAAAGGCCTAAGCCAGATGCAGACACAAACCATTCTGCAGCAGCTGGAGCCAAAAAGCCTGAGCTAGGTGCAGACACAAACTGTTCTGTATCTGCTGGGGGCATTGGGGGTGTGGTAGGAGCAAGGAGGGGATGTTCCAGAAGGGCTTGGAGAGAAAGGGACACTGCTTCAGTAGTTTGATGGAGTCCAGTGAGTTCAGCCATGTGGGAAGTAAGGGAGGCTTGGGTAAGTTGAACCTGTGTCTCTAGGGACATCAAATGACTCCAAGCATTGTCCTGGGGGCTTGAAGCATCAGGGGGAGGTGCTGGAGGGGTTGGCTGGGTCATAGGAGGAGCACAGGGGGCACTAAGAAACTGGTGGGGGAAAGACCTTTTGAGAAACTGAGTAGAAGCTCAGGTAATTGAAAAGGGGGCTCCCAGATAGAATCTAGAGACTTGTTCTGCTATAAGGGTGATCTCTGGAGGCTGTGGCTCAATCACACAACTGGCAAAAGGAAATCCAAAGTCTATTCAGTACTGTACAGTGTCTACTGAGATAACTACTCCCCTGGCAAAGGGAAATTCAAAGAGAACAAGTCTGGGTATTTCCTAGGCCAGGTGTGACACTTCAGAGGCTTCAGAGACATGAGAAACAACTGTATGGTATGACAGAGAAAAAAGACAAAAGTGATGTGTCAGCAACTGGTCAGCAGTTACATAAGCTGGTGGCAGTGCCAAAGGGGCCACACTTATCTGAATGAGCTATGCCCTGTGCCGAAGGCACAGGCCTATAGCTCTTGCTTCATCCCAGACCCAACCTCACTTTGTTCAGTTAGGTCCTCGATATTCTTTCTACTCAATGCTTCATCCCAGACCCAACCTCACTTTGTTCAGTTAGGTCTTTGTATTTCCAACTCAATGTTAAATCCCAGACCCAACCTCACTTCGTTCAGTTAGGTCCTTGTATTTCAAACTCAATGTTAAGTCCCAGACCCAACCTCACTTTGTTCAGTTAGGTCTTTGTATTTCCAACTCAATGTTCAATCCCAGACCCAACCTCACTTTGTTCAGTTAGGTCCTCGATATTCTTTCTACTCAATGCTTCATCCCAGACCCAACCTCACTTTGTTCAGTTAGGTCTTTGTATTTCCAACTCAATGTTAAATCCCAGACCCAACTTCACTTCATTCAGTTAGGTCCTTGTATTTCAAACTCAATGTTAAGTCCCAGACCCAACCTCACTTTGTTCAGTTAGGTCCTTGTATTTCAAACTCAATGTTAAGTCCCAGACCCAACCTCACTTTGTTCAGTTGGGTCTTTGTATTTCCAACTCAATGTTAAGTCCCAGACCCAACCTCACTTTGTTCAGTTATGTCTTTGTATTTGTTAATTCAATGCCAGGTCCCAGACCCACCCTAACTTTGTTTGGTTAGGTCTTTGTATCTTGTTGACTAAGTGTTGGTTTTTTCTTATAATTCAATACACTGAGATTTCATCTATAAACCAATCATGTATCTATATTACATTATTAACAAAATAATACAATGTCCACTGGTATATATTAGAGATGCTGAAAATTATAAAAGTTAGTACTAACCAAGCAATTATTTAAACTGTCACACTTACATTTGTAAACCATTAAGAATATCTATACTACATGGTCCAGCTATAGACATTAGGTGCTGAAGTTCATAGAAGTTAGCAATTTGTTGCTTGAGTCCAACAAAACTCACACTTACATTTGTAAACCATTCAGGATTTCCTGATAGACAATATTTGCTGTCTTTCTTGATGTGTTTTCTGGGTCCAAGATGACTTTGATATGATCTTCTGATGTGCACCAAGAGAGTGCAATGTAAAGTTGGCCATGTGAAAAAACTCCTGATCAAAGGTCCAATCCAACATGCTTATTGACCCTGAGACTTGTTGATAGTTATGGCAAAGGCCAATCGAACTGGGAATTGTCTCCTGTGCAATGGAATTGGCAAATCTTCTTCAGACACATCCATGTTGATTCTTGGAATCAAAACAATTGATCCTGCAAACTTGGCATCTCCACTGATGATCCTACATCTGAGAACTCTGGTGCTGATGTGAGTGACAATCATTCTTGTCCCATTGCAAAGTCCTTTGGTTGTATCCAGATTCCTGAGCAGCATGACAGGAACACCAATCTTCAGAGCCAATTTAGCCAAGGGCAAACTGCTGGCTCTGAGAGAGTTGAGGTATTCCATTGGATACAATGCAAGACCATTAGGATTTCCATCATCAGATATGACAGAGTCTGCACTCTGCAAGATTTTCTCTTCTCCTGGACATTTCTGCAGAACTTCAGAGTTGATATCATCTACATCAGAGTTCTTGCCAGAAAGGATGGTATGGTCCAGATAATACTGATCATCTTGATGGTGATCAATATGAGAATAAGTGGAAGAGATCAATCCAGTGACAGAATTGTCATCACAGATCATGGTTTCTGGAAGTTGTACTGTTTCTCCAGGCCCAAGGTTTTTTCCAGCACCAACATCCAATAACCAAGCTGCATGAGCAATGTTATTAGGAGTCTGATCCATATCCAGAGCAGGAATGGGGATTTTGAACCTTGAATGTGCAGTTCTACCACCCTCCAGCAATAAGGCAGCAATCCCAGATGATGCTTCACATAATGCCACATCTCCATTGAACTGAACAGCAGAAGCCAAAGTGTTGCAGACAAATGTTTTGCCACATCCACCTGCACTGTGAATGAATATCATCTTGCCCAAGTTGTTGTCTACAGAGTCCATAACTTCATTGAAGGCTCCTGTCAGATTCCGCTGACGACGGGGGCTCAGTACACTGGCGAGTCCTTACTAGGTGGATGCGATGTCCTGCGCTTATAACCAGGCGTCCAGAGTTGGAGCGGAGGTGGGGAAAGCTTGCAAGGGGGTCCCTAGGGAGAGCGGCCCGAGCAAGTCCTGAGTGATTCAGGGGGGTCTAAGACCAAAGGTACTGGTCGTTGACCCAGGGCAGGTGTCAGGGCTAGTTAGTGGGCGCACAAAGGGATTGCGGGGTAGGTGGAGGCTTCTTGGTTGATGGGGGTGGGGTCGGAGCTGGACGGGGGGTTACCGGGGCTGGGTGGGTTCCGGGACCGAGCAGGTAGCAAGGTCCGGAGTTGTCGTTAAGAATATTCAGGTCGTGGCACATGCGCAGAGTTCGTACTGATGTAGGGAGCAAGAGAACTTCAGAGGAACAAAGGAAATATGTACAGTTGAGATGAGACGGGGACGAGACAAGACTGAGAAAAGATAGATTCGAAACCTAAAAACAGAAATAGAGACGAGACGAGAGACGAAACATAGGAAACTGGTAATTGTAATATCAAGACTAAAGTTCGAGGAGTTATTCTATGACTTATATACCGACTACTGGGTGCCTCCGAGGGCGGCGGATATGATGGCGGGGGTCGACGGAGCTGTGCTGAGTCGACGGGTGTCAGGTACAATCCAAGGTCGGGCCGCGGTGGTATTCTGATGGGATCAGTTGGGGGCGCAGCCACTCCGGGGACGTCGTGACACTCCAGGACAGGTCGGGTAAACTAGGGTAGGGGGTTGGGGACGTATGACGTGGCCAGGAACAGTGGGGGAAGGTTTCAAGGGGGTGTTGATGGCTACGGAGAGGGAGTTGCTGTCGGGGTTTGCCGGAGAAGCGTCAGAGTTGTCCAGTGTGGGCGCAAAAGTGTGGGCGGGGTTCAGGGGAGTTAGGCGAGAAATTGGAAGGGGTTGGGAGCAGTGTCTAGGGAGCTAGGGAGCGGGTTGTGACATCACCCCCCCTTCAGCGTCGAGACCCTCGAGACGCGGGGAGCAAGTCAGGGATTGGTAGGGCGTGGGAATCGAAGTTGATTAATATTGATCAAACCGCAGCGAGCGGCGGCGGCGTGGGGAAGGAAGTCAAGGTGCGGCTGCCATTTGTCAGGGGCCCCTTCTTAATTTATTAAAAGGGGTGGACGCACCCAGGAGTCCGCCAGCTTGTTGCAATGTCTTCTTCAGCTTATTCTCCCACAGCATCTAGGTCGCCGTCCCCGCCTTCCCAGCTGTCGTCCTCCGAAGATTCAGAGGGTCACCAAGATCGCCGTTGGGTCGAGGTGATGTACCGTAGTCATGAGTGCGGTCCATTCCATGTACCCCAGAACACTGATTGTCCCTTCGCAGAGTTGTCCGCGGCCGTGGCTGGTCCCTCAGGGCCACTGTCTGGTGCGGATGCGACGCAGCCCCCGGCGGGCGTGGTCACTTCTACGCGTTCCAAGTCTGGCATTTGCCCGGGGGTGGTCCGGCTTGTCCCAGAGGGTTCGAGGGTGGTACAGGCGGAGGTGATGCCGGAGCAGTTTGCCGAGGCGGTGGGTCGGGCGAGGGGTCCCCCCACCCTCAAGTGGTGTCAGGCGGCGGCCCCGGTGAGTGGCCACTTAGCTTCATGTTTCCCGGACCAACATGCCCCTGCAGTGTGCGTCTTGTACCCGACAAGGGGAGCAGTGTGAGTTTGAGGAACCGGCATTGGGGGTACGGCGGGACACGTCGGTGTGCCTTCTGTGCCGTTCGCGGCATGAGAAGTGCTCCGTCACCCTGAGTTGGCGGGCCATTTGTGTTGCGGCGGAGCAAGGGTGGGATCAGAGTTGGGTCGCAGCACAGCTGGAGGAAGGGCGGAAGGGCAGGGTGTCGGGGAGGGGCTCTGGGGCTGGGGAAGGGGAATGGGTTAGCGCGCCTGTCATGAAGGTGGGCCCTCCGCGGGGTGGACGGAGGGAGGGGGCCCCTTCCAGGCAGGAGAAAGGGAAACGGAGAGTGTCCCCTTCACCTGAGGCGGGCCCCAGTAAGCGGGCACGGGGCGAGCAGGTGATGGGGGGCCCCCCTGGTTCTGCGGTGTATTCCCCTACGTCTGGAGCCCCTGTTGAGCAGTCCGCGGATAGGTCGTGGTCGGTTGCGGAGGCCTATCTGCGGTGTTGGGTAGAGGGCTTGGAACAGTTGTTGGTCACACACAAGGAGGAGATTCAGGGGGTGCGGGAGGAGAGGGACGGAGCTCGATGGGAGTTGGATGGGGTTTGGAGGGAATGGGACCTGGTGCGGAAAGACAAGGACGTTGCCGTCGGGACTGCCGCAGAGCGGTTATCTCATCTGCAGGAGTTGGAGGTGCGGACGGTGCATTTGCAGGCGCGGGTGGAGGCAGCAGAGGTGGCGACGCAGCAGGCAGGAGGCTCAGGGGTGCGGGAAACCCAGCAGGATTCCAGCGCTGAGGAAGTCCGGGCGGCGGCGGGAGGAATGGCTTGCCAATGAGGCGGCTTCAGGCTGGCGAGGAGTGCTTTGTGAGTGGTTTCCCCGCTTTCTTCTCCTAAGCGCTGATTCGGGTTCCACAGACTGGGCCAAGGAGCACCGCATCCTTCTTGACGGAGCGTCGGCAGCGCTGGGGTCCATCCATGATGGGTTGGTGAGGATGCCCGGGGACCTTCCGCTGGAGTTGGGTCAAGGGGTTATGCAGATGGGGCGTCTGTTGGCAGGGCATTGGCGGAGGGCGACGGCAGATCCCAGGGCGTGGTGGGAGATAGCGATGGACGTGGGGGAACCGCTCCCCGGGCAACCCGAGTTTCTGGCGGCGGTAGTGGCACAGTTGGAGGTGTTCATGGTGGGAAGGGTAGGGGGTTAGGGTCAGAGGAGGAGGGAGAGTGAGGGGAATTCAGACCCCGTCGTTGACTTGTTCCCTGCCCCTTCTTGTTTGAGTATATACCTGTACACTGCTTGTTTCTATACAGTCTTTGGTCCTTCTGCTGAGTGTGGGAAGTTTCAGATAGAGCGAGGAGAGGAGTAAGTGGAAACACGTAGGAGAGTATTGGTGGGAGTTGAATCCCTGGTGAACCCAGAGGCGGGGGTTACGCCCACTATTGCCATCTGTGTTGGGTCAGTCCTGGGGGTTCTGGGGCTTGGCAGGATTCCCTCGGTGGAAGTCCCGGAGTTTGTCGGGGGCTCTGTCGAGGTTCTTTT
Source organism: Termitomyces sp. 'cryptogamus' (assembly GCA_020091625.1). Classification (NCBI taxonomy): domain Eukaryota; kingdom Fungi; phylum Basidiomycota; class Agaricomycetes; order Agaricales; family Lyophyllaceae; genus Termitomyces; species Termitomyces sp. 'cryptogamus'. The sequence continues at coordinate 7,278,863 of JAGYZC010000001.1, forward strand.
GGGGTTCCCACGTGTCGTCCTCAGGTCCGTAGCCCTTCCAGCGGACCAAGTACTGGAGCCGGCCGCAAACTACCTGGGAGTCGAGGATCTCATCGACCTCGTAGTGATACTCATCCTCGACTTCGACGGGGGGTGGTCGGCTGGGGCGTTGGCCGGGGAAGGGGTCTGGAGCGTGCCTTTCAAGGAGTCGAACGTGGAACACAGGGTGGAGGCCCTTCAGGCCCGGAGGCAGGTCGAGCTTGTAAGCGTGGGTGGAGACCTTCCGGAGGATCTTGAATGGGCCAAGGCATTTGTGGTCGAGTTTGATAGAAGGCCTCCGGGTCTTAAGATTTCGTCGGTCGAGCCAGACCAAGGTGCCGGGGGGCCAGTCGGGGGTCGGCTTGCGACGGGCATCAGCATGCTTGGAGTAGGCTTGGTTGGCAGTGTCGATCTCATCCCGGAGGAATTGGTGGAGGGATCGGAGGTCCTCGGCGACTTCGTGGGCAACGTGGGAGGGGATGTCTTTGAGGGACAGCGTGAGTCGAGGATTGTAGCCCTTGTTGGCGTAAAAGGGGGAAACTCTGGTGGCGGAGTGAGGCATGTTGTTGTAGGTGAATTCGGCGAGGGGAAGCTCCGCGCGCCAGTAGTTCTGTAAATAGTTAACATAGAGGCAAAGATACTGTTCTAACATCTGGTTTACGCGCTCAGTTTGCCTATCGGTTTCCGGGTGGTAGGTGGTAGAGAGGCTGGTTTTGATCTCAAGTGCCTTGCACAGCAATTGCCAGAAATGAGATACGAATAGGGGTCCATGGTCGGAGACGATGTCGTCGGGAAGTCCGTGTTTGGAGAATACGTGTTCTAGAAATAGCTTGGTGAAATCTGGGGCGGTGTCAGTGGTGTGGCAGGGAATAAAGAGGGCTTGCTTGGTAAGGTGGCAGACAACAATGAGGATTGCGTCGAAACCTTCAGAGTCGGGGAGTTCGACAATATGATCCATCGATATTGAAGACCAGGGGCGGCGACTGACAGGGAGGGGTTTCAGTAATCCGTAGGGGCGATGGCAGGGTACTTTGGCCCGTAGGCAGGGTTTGCAGGCTCTTACGTATCGCGTGACGTCCTTCTTCATTCCAGGCCAAAAATAAGTCCGGGAGATGAGTTGAAGGGTCTTACGAATTCCTGGGTGCCCCCGGAGTTTGTGATCGTGGTGCTGCCAGAGTATGTCGAGGCAAATGGACTTGTGGTCCGGGGCATAGATTCGTCCATTCCGGAGCAGCAGGCGGTGGTCCAGGGATAGCAAAAAGGGGTTGTCTACGCTCGACTCGTCGGGGTTGTTGCGGGGGTCGTGCTGGTTGAAGAAGGGGTCCAGGGGTGAATTCCTGATTTGCTGGAGGATTCCTTCTTCGTTTAAAATCAGCATGGCATGTAGATGTTCGGGTGGGATTACCACTCGATGGTTGAATGCATTTTGTTTGGTTTCGAATGATTTCTTTGGATACACGTTGGGTCTCCGAGTGAGGGTGTCGGGCTTTGCGCCGAGTCACCTGGGGTGGTAGTGAATGGTAAAATCGTACTCTGAAAGGGTTTTGGACCATCGAGCCTGGCGGTGGCTGAGCTGTTTCATGGTCGTGAAATATTGCAGGTTGTTGTGATTGGAGTAGACTTGGATGTGGTGCGGGGACCCTTCGAGGTAGGCCTGCCACTGACAAAAGGCTTTGACGATTGCAAGGAGTTCCTTGTTGTAAATGTTGTAGTTGAGTTCCGCTGGGATCATTGATCAGGTGTAGAAGGCGACGGGGTGGAGATCCTTGCCTCCCGAGTCCGACTGGGAGAGTATCCCGGCAATAGCGTAGTCGGAGGCGTCACATTCGAGCACGATCGGTAGGGAGGGGTCGAAATGGCAGAGGACCAGAGTGGAGGTGAAGGCCTTCTTCAGGAGAAGGAATACGCTCTGGCACTTGCTGTCCCAATTCCAAGGGGTGTCCTTCCGTGTGAGCCGGTTGAGGGGTTTGGTGATTCCGGAGTAGTTGTCGATGAAGCGGCGATAGAAGTTAGCAAACCCCAAGAACGACTGTACCTCCTTGACGTTCCGCAGGGAGGGCCAGTTGAGTATTGCGTCGACCTTGGCGGGGTCCATGCACACACCATCGGGGGTGACGATGACCCCAAGATATTTGACTTCCGCTGTGTGGAATGAGCACTTTTCAGGTTTACCATGAAGGTGATACTCTCGGAGTTGTTCCAGGACACAGCGGACGTGCTCCAAATGCTCCGCCGGTGAATTCGAGTAGATCAGGATATCATCCAAATATATGATGACAAAGACGTCGTTCATGTCGTGGAAGATGTCGTTCATGAAGTACTGGAAGGTGGCGGGGGAGTTAGTCATTCCAAAGGGCATTACGAGATACTCAAAGAGGCTGTAGCGGGTGCGAAAGGTGGTCTTCCATTCATGTCCCGGGGCGATCCGGACGTTGTTGTAGCCGGAACAAAGGTCGATTTTCGTGTAAATCTTAGCACTGCGAAGGCGATCAACAAGGTCTCCAATTAAGGGGAGGGGGTACCGGTTCTTCTTGGTGACTTTGTTGAGTCCCCGATAATCCACACAGAGTCGGAGGGATCCGTCTTTTTTCTTGGCAAACAGAACCGGAGCGCCAGCCACGGAGATCAAGGGACGTATGAAACCTTTGCCGAGCATGTCGTCGAGGTATTCCTTCAGGGCCCGGAGCTCAATTTCAGACATGTTGTAGATCTTGCCAAACGGGGGTGAGGTGCCTTCTTCAAGGTCGATCTGGTGGTCGTAGGAGCGATGCGGAGGGAGTTCCTTGGCACTTCCTTCGGAGAACACGTCAGCGAACTTATGATACTCCGGGGGAACTACTTCAGATAGGATCTGTTCCTCCGTCTTCTTTTCTGGCGTGGTAGTCCCTGCGCGGAGGTATTCCTCCGGTAGGGCTGGTGTGACTTGCAACTGGAAGGCGGGGGTGCCTTCTCATAGGAGGCGCGCGAAGGGGACGGCGCCGATGATTTTAATGTCGAGGTTTCCGGAGTCGATGGGGTTGGGTACTGTAGGTGTAGCAGTCGGGTCCGGGGTGGCGTTGGGGTCAGGGATAGACTGGAAGCGGAGGTGGATGGCGGCCGCTAAGCTTGCTTCAGGGCCGGGGAATTGCATGGTGAGGTTCTTCCAGTTGATGTCAGGATTGACGTCTCGCAGCCACGGGAGTCCAAGCACGATTGGGGTCGATGGGGGTAGTTGGGTGACGAGGAGTCGGGTCTGGAACTGCAGGTCGTTATCAAGGGTGAGGGTGTTGTCGTGGTACTGCATGATTCTTGTCATGGCGGGGCTCCCGTCAAAGAGTTGGAGCTCGAGGAGTTTGTCGAGGTCGTTGCGTCGGAGGTTGAGTTGGTTGCTGATGAAGACACCGGAGGCGCTGCTGTCTATGAGGGCGGGGAGTACCTTGAGCAAGCCGCCAAGTCGGACATAGATGACAAACGATCGTGCAGACCTAGAGCGAAGTTGCGGCGGGGTCCGGGGTTGGTTGATCGTGGTCTCGGAGCTCTCGGAGGGGGGTGAGACATGGAAGGGTACCAGCCCGGAGTCGGTGGGGTTGTCCCGGTTGAGGTGTAGGGTGAGACTGGGCCAATCAATGCGGGGATTGGTGGAGCGGAGCCATGAGAATCCTAAGATGATGGGGGCGGAGGGGTGTAATTTTGTGACGAGTAGTCGGAGTTCTTGCTGTTGTCCGTCGGCGAAGGTCAGGGTCGTTTCTAGGCAATGAGTGATGTCTCCTGCTGGGGTAGAGTCTCTGTCAAAGAGTTTGAGGGGGATCAGGGCGGGGAGGCAGCGGAGGGGTTGTGGGGCGAGCGCTGCCAGGGATTCGTCAACAAAGTTATTGGTGGCGCCGCTGTCGACTAGTGTGGGGATGGGTTTGTTGGTGAAGGGGAGAGTGGTGCGGAGGAGGAGGTTTGTGGAGGAGTGGGAGGGGAGGTGTGCTGGGGGGTTGTCCGGGGCGAGCATCATTGCGCGGAGGAGTGTGGCTGGGGCGGAGAAGACGTCAGGATGTGGTCCGCGGTCTAGTGCATCTTCCAGACCTAAACTGTCAACTTGTTTTCTGTGAACTGGTAGTTACAGTCTTCTCCGTCGATTGTCCACACGGCGCGTCCCATCACCTGTCATTTAGGGCAACTGCAAATAAAGTGTCCCTGCTCACCACATAGGATGCATGCGCCCTCCTTCTGTCGTTTCTCCTGCGTCTCCTCCAGCACGTCGATCCACTGGCTGTCCTGGATTCTGTTTGCGCATAGGGCTTCCTGATTGTCGGCGGGGCCCGGGATGTCGTCGCAATCGTCGGGGTTGGTATCCAGGGGTACTGGGGTGTCATGGAGGTCAGCGGCGTTGAGCTGGGCAGGTGGGCGTTGCCCTGGGGGTCGGTTAGTGTTGGGAACCCCTCAGCCCGGGGGGAAGCGGGGTGCAGGGTTAGCAGGGTTAGCGGGGATTGAGGATCGGATGCCATTGGTTGCCCCGGCCTGCCAGTTGGTGTTACCGGAGGTGTTCCACAAGGTCCGGGGCGCCATGTTTTTGCTGCGGTCTTCCCAATAACGTTGGTTGACCTGGGTAACGAGCGCCTTGTACCTGTTGTAGGTGGTTTGTTTGGGCGTGAGGCAAAGGACGTCCTTGATCTGTTGGGGTAGGGCACGACGGAGGGCAAACCGGAGGGCGTTGTAATTCCAGCCGGTCTCGTAGGCCTCTCGTTCGAATCGTACAATGAAGGTCGTGAAGTGTTCGTTGTCGCGCATTCGGAGGTTGAAGAGATTTTCCTCCGCCTCTGCTACGGTGTCAAAGATGCCAAACTTACTCGAGAATTCTTGGGTGAAAGCGAGCCAATGGGAGAGTACGGGATTGTTTGGGTCGAACCGGAGTAGCACGGTGTAGTGGTTGAAGGCGATGCCCTGTAAGTATGATGCGGCAAAGGCCACTCGTGAGCTCTCAAGCTGAAAAGTGATGGGCTTAGCTTGAAACATAGTTAAACACTGGGTCAGGAAGATTCGCCACTTCCGAGGGTCGCGGCCGGTGAAGGGTTCGGGCTTCTGGATGTCGAGCTTTCCTTCCCGGGCCAGTGCGTCGCAGGTATCGTCCTGTGAATTTTGAGTTCGAGGTGGGGGTCCAGCGTTGTAGTAGTAGTAGTAGTTATTTCCGTTTCTGCGCTGGGGGGGAAAGCTGTCCATCGCCAGGCCCCATCCTCCCAGAGGTCCGCCATTGGGTGGTCCCCCACCGGGGTTTTGACCTACATTACCCGGGGCGGGTCCTGGGGCCCATCGAGGGGGAGGGGGTCCTCCGGGGTTTGGGGGTCCAAAGTAGTTGACGTCGGTGGGGGGATTAGGCATCGGGGCGGGTGGGGGACGAGAGGGGTTGACGGAAAGAGGGGGTCGGGCACCCCAGGGCCCATGGGCTGTTGCGGGGGAGCTGGGGCGTTGGGACAGGGTGGAGGGGCATTGCTATGAGGGGCGTGGAGATTGAAGTGGGGGGGTTGGTCTCATTGGGGCCCGTTGTGTGGGGGGTGTTTGTCGGCGGGGTTGCCCGGCTCATTGATATAGGAGAGGGTCCTGTTGTCATCGTCGACGCATAAGGGCGGTCGTTGGGAGCGGAGTTCGGGGGCGGCGGGTTGGTCCCAGGTTTGGAAGGCGCTGGGCACCGAGCTGGCCCAGGGCTGGGCAGAGAGAGCCAGGGTGTGGGTGGCGGGTTGGTCGAACAACCCCCCCGCGGGGTTGAGGTTCCTCAAGATGCTGGAGGCCGCGTTGAGTTCTTCCTGCTGACGGGGAATGGAAGATAGGGCTTTGTTTCGTGTCCCGACGGGTTCCTCGCATTGCACGTGGAAGGAGCAGGCAGGATCCAGAGGGTCTTCAAAGGGGCGGAGGTTCGGGCTAGTGTGGATTTCTTCGACCAAGGCGTGGAGCTCGTTCCGTAAGTTGTTGTCGATTCCCAAGGTGCTTTGCGTATTCTCCGGGAGGTTCCCTTGTAGGTAGTGTTTGTGGAAGTCAAGGAGTCGATCTGCCCAGACCTCCGGAGTTGCGGAGGCGTCGGGGTAGCCTAGGTTGGTGAGGAGGATGCGGGTATGCCTTGCGAATTCCGCGGGGGACAGGCAGAGGAAGCGGAGGACTTCGTCGCGTTGCTGGGCATAGGCTTCGATCCTTTGCTGCCTAGGAGAAGGAGGGGTTTGAGCGGCAAACGGTGGGCAGGGGGGGGAATAGTTATCCGTGGCCTCCGGAGGGACTGGGGCTGCAGCGGGGATTGGGTACGCATAGTAATGGGCGGGGGGGAGGTAGGCAGGGTTGGGGGGTGCTGCGGAGTATCCTCCGGGGTTGATACGGGGGTTGTTGCCATTGGCGTGAAATGCGGGAGGGCGGTGCCAGCCCGGGGATATTCCCTGGCTGATGGAAGGGGCGTAGAATGCCTGGTTGGGGTCAGGGGTCCAATGACGGGGCACATATTGGTCTGTGAAGGGACCCGGGTAGAATGGGGCGTAGGAATTTTCTAGTATGGGCCGGCTGTAGGCGTCGGTTGGGTAACCAACGGGGTTGTACGCGGGGTTAAACGCAGACATCAAGAACGGGGTAAGGGGGAGTCTTGATATTATGTCAGGTTCCACTGACAACGGGGGCTCAGTACACTGGCGAGTCCTTACTAGGCGGACGCGATGTCCTGCGCTTATAACCAGGCGTCCAGAGTTGGAGCGGAGGTGGGGAAAGCTTGCAAGGGGGTCCCTAGGGAGAGCGGCCCAAGCAAGTCCTGAGTGATTCAGGGGGGTCTAAGACCAAAGGTACTGGTCGTTGACCCAGGGCGGGTGTCAGGGCTAGTTAGTGGGCGCACAAAGGGATTGCGGGGTAGGTGGAGGCTTCTTGGTTGATGGGGGCGGGGTCGGAGCTGGACGGGGGGTTACCGGGGCTGGGTGGGTTCTGGGACCGGGCAGGTAGCGAGGTCCGGAGTTGTCATTAAGAATATTCAGGTCGTGGCACGTGCGCGGAGTTTGTACTGATGTAGGGAGCAAGGGAACTTCAGAGGAACAAAGGAAATATGTACAGTTGAGACGAGACGGGGACGAGACGAGACTGAGAAAAGATAGATTCAAAACCTAAAAACAGAAATAGAGACGAGACGAGAGACGAAACATAGGAAACTGGTAATTGTAATATCAAGAGTAAAGTTCGAGGAGTTATTCTATGACTTATATACCGACTACTGGGTGCCTCCGAGGGCGGCGGATATGATGGCGGGGGTCGACGGAGCTGTGCTGAGTCGACGGGTGTCAGGTACAATCCAAGGTCGGGCCGCGGTGGTATTCTGATGGGATCAGTTGGGGGCGCAGCCACTCCGGGAACGTCGTGACACTCCAGGACGGGTCGGGTAAACTAGGGTAGGGGGTCAGGGACGTATGACGTGGCCAGGAACGGTGGAGGAAGGTTTCAAGGGGGTGTTGATGGCTATGGAGAGGGAGTTGCCATCGGGGTTTGCCGGAGAAGCGTTGGAGTTGTCCAGTGTGGGCGGGGTTCAGGGGAGTTAGGCGGGAAATCGGGAGGGGTTGGGAGCAGTGTCTAGGGAGCTAGGGAGCAGGTTGTGACAGCTCCCAGTTGTTCACCATTAAACCTGGCCTTGTTTTCATCCACCCTTCTCTTCAACTCCTCAACATCATAATCTGTTTCTTCTTGCAAAAGCCTATTTCCTGAAATCATTTAATCAGTATGAATGTCAACTCTTTATACAATGTCCAACTTGCCTGGAATCACATTCCAAACTTGTTGGGGTTCTGGCATATTGGGAAAGTCTTGAAGAGTCTTGCCAAAATTCTTCAGATTGTCATTGATCAGATGAAGGCCATAGTCATAGACATCTTCATCAGTAAAGACTCTGTCCCTGTACTGCCTGATATTCTCCAATCTGTGTTGAAGATCATCACAAATGGAGTGCTTGAATTCGTCCCATAGAGCCTCTGGAGTGGTAGGAGCACAGTGGAATAAGATAGTGCAAAAGAGCTGTCTGAGAGCTGATCCTGATTGGATTGGAGCAGCTTCAGCAAGACACTGCCTCCATTCTGCATCATCTTCTAGAAGACCAAGGGCCCTGCATGCCTCTTTGTAAGTAGGATAGGTGTGGCCATTGACTGTCCTGAGATCAGCCCATGATGTTGCATTGGTCACAACTGTCAGGAGCATCCTGAGGTAGAACCTTTCTCCCTGTTGGGGTGAAGCAAAGTACATCCTCCCAATAGCTGTTCCTCTCTGCCTCTCCTTCCAGGTCCTTTTGGAAGCTTCATAGACAAACTTGGTTGGAAAGTTCTGATAAGTGGTGTTGTTATCAGGGAATTTGGCATTGGCTTCAAACCAAGCAGTGAGTGCAGTCTTGTTTGCATTAGGCCTGGCAGCTACCATCTGCAAAGGTTCATTATCCTGAAAGTAGACTTCATGTTGGCCCTCCAAATGCACAGGTAATCGATATACAGGAGGATGTTCTCCATGCATGTTGAATTCAAAGATGTGCCAGCAAGCCTCAGGTGCAGAGATGTATCTGGCATCCAAGTGTTCCTTGATTTCATCCCTCTGGTCCATCTGCTCTCCAGCAATCTCCAAAGTTGTCCTATCATGGCCTTTGTAGATGTACTTGTGAATGTACTTGATGGCTTCTACTGAAGCACAGACCTCCACATTGATGTGACATTTGTACTTGGCTGAGAGATAAGGATTATATGGCACAACATTACGATTGTCATAATGATGACCATTCTTTTCAAAGAAGCGCCCATTGTCAGGCCTGGCATATTGAGGATAGCCATTATCTCCATACTGAGTAGCCTCTTGGAATTCCTTTGGGTATTTCTTGGAACATTTGCCATCTACCATGCACTTAGCATTGGGTTTGGCAGCTCCACATGGACCATGGACCATGTTAGTAGTAACAACCTAATAACAAACTTAAGTAATGGGATTAAGAATTCAAACAAAGCCAATACCTGATACAAATGAGGCTGAGTAGCTGGATCTGGAATTTGAGCTGAGACAATAGAATCTACATGAGCTGCATTCTGTATCCTATGATGATGATGGAAAAAAATCAAGATATGCATATGTGGAAGTCCTCTCTTTTGTAATTCAATGGTATGAACATAAGCCACACAGCTGCCAAAGAGACCTTCCTTGATCTCCTTCACTACAGCATTCTTTTTGAGTTCAAATACTCTGGCAACAATATCAGGTCGATCAGCAGCTGTTTTGCTTCTTCCCATTGACTGCAGGTTCCTTCAAGAGAGCTTCTTCAATTTCTGACCACTTTGGATTGGCAGTCATAGTCAAGAAGAGATCAGGTTTTCCAAAATGCCTGCAAATAGCCATAGAGTCCTGGAATAATTGCTGCATTTGTCGTTCACTTCCAGTATGAGAGGAAGTAAGAATGACATGACGGCTCTGTGGGGTGACCTCTTCATCTCCAGCAGCAGCATCCACCACTCCCTGATAGACTTCAGCTCTGATCTTCTTCTGATTGTGCTGAACCCAATTCAACTTATTGAATTCCAAAGTCCTTTGCTGCAGCCTGTATGCATAATATGCTGTTTGGGTGACCTTTGCTGATCTTTGTTGATTCTGTGGTCCAAAATGAGAGCAAATGTTGGTGTGAAATCCAGGCTATCCAGTGGGAAAGATGATGGTATAATGCAATGGAGTGTAATATGGGTGCAAGTGACTGATCTGCTTCAATTGACCTTCATGCAAGTGCAAGACTATATCACAATCATTTGATTGCTCTTCTGAGCCATCTCCTGGAATTACAGCTGCAACTCCCTCCTGTTCATTAGGGTCATTATAGCATCGAGGATCTCCAAAATCAGCTGTAAGCTTAACAGAAAGCCTTTGTGGTTGGCCTTCTGGAACTTCTCCCATGATCTGCCTGGCCTGCTTGTATAAGCCAATGAAGGGATTGACTCTAGCAAGCATATCCTGCAAAGAGGCCATTATCTGAAGGTCCAGCCTAGAATTATTCTGTTGACGAAAAGCCAATTGCTGATTATGGTCATAAAAGTAGAGCTGTGCATATACAGGCAGATTGCCTTCAATAGGAAGCAAGGCACCTGTCAAATGATGTAGTTCTCCATTAATCCTAAAGCTGTATGGTCCAGGAGCATTGGTAATGGCATGATCAATTTTGACTCCTAGAGATGTGAATGCAAAGGCTGCATTGTATTGACGGATAGATGTTTTAAAAGTGTCAGAGAGAGGATGATGCCCATGGAGCAGGTTCAATAAATCTGCTGGAGCATCTCAAAGCCTGGGCAAACTCACTTGGCCTTGTAAGCAGCACATGCCAAACTTTGGGCTGTTTCTAGTAGACTTGGTGAGCTTTTCAGCATCAAAATGTAGAGCTTGGCAGTGTGGACATATAACAGTCATAGGACCAAGATAGTGTGGAGGGTATTCAATCAAGTAAGGTTGCCTTCCTCTTGGAATAGGCTGAATAGGGTCAAGCTGTGGTGGCATAGGAAGCTCAAGGGGAGGCTGTTCAGCAGGATTTTGTAGTCCTGCTGGATGGTTGGGTGGAGCAGGGTCCAAGTCTTCTGCAGGTCTCTGTTGAACAGGATCAACATAATCCAAGTCATCATCAGAAAGGATGTCATCCTGAGGACCTAATGGCACATCAAGGGGAGGATCCAATTGTTCTGCAGGTCTCTGTTGAACAGGATCAACATAATCCAAGTCATCATCAGAAAGGATGTCATCCTGAGGACCTAATGGCACATCAAAGGGAGGATCCAATTGCTCTGCAGGTCTCTGGTGAACAGGATCAACATATTCCAAGTCATCATCAGAAGATATGTCATCCTGAGGACCCAATGGCACATCAAGGGGAGGATCCAATTGTTCTGCAGGTCTCTGTTGAACAGGATCAACATATTCCAAGTCATCCTCAGAAGGTATATCATTCTGAAGACCTAAATCATTGAAATCCTCTTCCAGATCAGCTTCATGTTGCTGTTCCCAGCCTTGAAAAATCCTTTGAGCCATAACTGCATTCAAAGGCCTATGTTCAGGATTCAGATCAATATGCTGTTAGACTTTGTTAGTCCCAGTGACATATTTAAGTTGTCCTTGACTGACCTCTTCTTCTTCCTCCCTCAACCTTTCCTGGCTCAGAATAGCCAATGCCTGTTGCCTCTCCTGATCTTGTCTTAGCCTTTGTTGCTCTTGCAACACTACTAGTACTTCTTGTTGTTGCCTCTCCTGCTCTGTAGCCATAGCAATATGCCTTAGCCTTTGTTGCTCTTGCAAGATTGCCAGTGCCTGCTCTTGTTGCTTCTGTCTCAGCCTTTGTTGCTCCTCTAACAGTGCCTGGGGAGCAAGTGGAGCTGGTACCATTATAAGCTCTGGCAAGGGACCATTTCTGACCCTTCTATGTACAGGAGCAGGCAAAGGTGGCACCATTCTAGGTAAGGGATTCTGCAAAGGAGCATCCCAACCTTCTGGCAAAACTGTTTCTGGGATGACCATAAAAAATGGATCATCAGCAGCTGCTGCCTGCCTAATAGGTCTTTCCAAAGAGCCAGAAGCAGTGGCTATAGGTCTCAAACCCCCAGTTCCCATAGATTGATTGATACCCCCAGGCCCCAATTGAAGTGGTGGGACAACCACAGTATTGATCTGTTCCAAAGATCTATTGTTTCTATTTGCTCGACGATTGTCAGGATCTGTCATTTGTAACTGTTCAAGTCTCCTTTGATTCCTAGCTTGTTGCCTTTGGCTTTCAGGAGTAGTAGGTAGTTGCCTATAACATCCATTGTTAAGCAATTTAACAGGCAAAAACCATTAAAATTGACTTGCATGATGAGATATTTAATATATCAATAGCTCAATGTGGTTAAGGAGTTACTAATAAGCTTGTTAGTCAACATCAATCAATCAATAGATGTGACAAAACATACTTTGTCATGTGGCCTCCTTTCCACAACCTCGGAAATGCCCATTGTTTGGTCATGTTGTGTCAAAAAACGCGCGAGCAAGAGCAGACTGATTGACTCTATTGCCTCTTCTCTGTATAGGAGCAGGTAGAGGTGGCACCACTCTAGAAATGGGATTCTGCAAAGGAGCATCCCACTCTTCAGGCAAAACAGTTTCTAGGATGACCATAAAAAATGGATCATCAGCAGCTGCTGCCTGCCTAATAGGTCTTTCCAAAGAGCCAGAAGCAGTGGCTATAGGTCTCAAACCCCCAGTTCCCATGCCCCAGGCCCCAATTGAAGTGGTGGGACAACCACAGTATTGATCTGTTCCAAAGATCTATTGTTTCTATTTGCTCGACGATTGTCAGGATCTGTCATTTGTAACTGTTCAAGTCTCCTTTGATTCCTAGCTTGTTGCCTTTGGCTTTCAGGAGTAGTAGGTAGTTGCCTATAACATCCATTGTTAAGCAATTTAACAGGCAAAAACCATTAAAATTGACTTGCATGATGAGATATTTAATATATCAATAGCTCAATGTGGTTAAGGAGTTACTAATAAGCTTGTTAGTCAACATCAATCAATCAATAGATGTGACAAAACATACTTTGTCATGTGGCCTCCTTTCCACAACCTCGGAAATGCCCATTGTTTGGTCATGTTGTGTCAAAAAACACGCGAGGCATGAAAAACAGTGTCCACTAAATTGTGTTTGGCCTTTTTCATCCCTGCAGACTATCTGGCACCTTTTACACATAGTCAAAAGATAGTATATATGTATTAAAGCTGTCTACTGCATTTGTTTTGGCAAAAAATTTATCCAAAGAGCGTAAAAACAGCCAAATCTGATAATTTGTCAGCATTTGTCAGCGCTGACAAATTTTAGTCAGCAGAAAAGTTGTTGCATAGGCGCAGCCACATTCCCACGTCTGTTGTCGCATAATATATAGACGAGCTACGACCCATGCCTTCGGCACAGGCCTGTAGCTCTTGCTTCATCCCAGACCCAACCTCACTTTGTTCGGTTAGGTCCTCGATATTCCACTCAATGCTTCATCCCAGACCCAACCTCACTTTGTTCGGTTAGGTCTTTGTATTTCTAACTCAGTGCTTCATCCCAGACCCAACCTCACTTCATTCGGTTAGGTCTTTGTATTTCTAACTCAATGCTTCATCCCAGACCCAACCTCACTTCGTTCGGTTAGGTCTTTGTATTTCTAACTCAGTGCTTCATCCCAGACCCAACCTCACTTCGTTCGGTTAGGTCTTTGTATTTTGTTGACCAAGTGTTGCTTTTCTCTTACCATTCAATACACTGAGATTTCATCTATAAACCAATCATGTATCTATATTACATTATTAACAAAATACTACAATGTCCACTGGTATATATTAGAGATGCTGAAAATTATAAAAGTTAGTACTAACCAAGCAATTCTTTAAATGGTCACACTTACATTTGTAAACTATTGAGAATATCTATACTACATGGTCCAACTATATACATTAGGTGCTGAAGTTCATAGAAGTTAGCAATTTGTTGCCTGAATCCAACAAAAGTCACACTTACATTTGTAAACCATTCAGGATTTCTTGATAGACAATATTTGCAGTCTTTCTTGATGTGTTTTCTGGGTCCAAAATCACTTTGATACAATCTCCTGATGTGCACCAAGAGAGTGCAACATAAAGTTGGCCATGTGAAAAAACTCCTGATCGAAGGTCCAATCCAACATGCTTGACTGATTGACCCTGAGACTTGTTGATTGTCATAGCAAAGGCCAATCGAACTGGGAATTGTCTCCTGCGCAATGGAATTGGCAAATCCTCTTCAGACACATCCATGTTGATTCTTGGAATCAAAACAATTGATCCTGCAAACTTGGCATCCCCACTGATGATCCGACATCTGAGAACTCTAGTGCTGATGTGGGTGACAATCATTCTTGTCCCATTGCAAAGTCCTTTAGTTGTATCCAGATTCCTGAGCAGCATGACAGGAACACCAATCTTTAGAGCCAATTTAGCTAAAGGCAAATTACTGGCTTTCAAAGAGTTGAGGTATTCCATTGGATACAATGTCAGGTCATTCACATTTCCATCATTAGACATGACAGAGTCTGCACTCTGCATAACCTTCTCTTCTCCTAGATATTTCTGTAGAACCTCTGAGTTGATATCCTCTATATCAGAGTTCTTGCCAGAAAGAATGGTTCGGTCCAGGTAATACTGATCATCTTGATAGTGATTAATATGAGGATAAGTGGAAGAGATTAATCCTTTGATAGAACTGTCATCACAGATCATAGTCGCAGGAAGTTGTACTTTCTCCAGGCCCAAGATTTTTTCCAGCACCAACATCTAACAACCATGCTGCATGAGCAGCATTATCAGGAGTCTGATCCAATCTCATGTTTTGAACCAAATAGTGAACTTGAATCTGATCCCAAAGTCTTCCTCTTTTGAGTGAAGCAGCAATCATCTGCTGCCTGAGTCCTCGTTGGATAACTGGGAGAGTTTGCCTAAAATCTCCTCCAAACACCACAGTCACTCCACCAAAAGGAACATCCTTCTCCAGAATGTCTCTGAACCCTCGATCCACAGAGTCAATGGCATTTTTGTGTTGCATTGGGACTTCATCCCAGATGACAACTTTAGTCTGGAGTAAGAGTTGAGACAACTGAGTTCCTCTTTTGATATTGGCAATGGATGTATCCAAAGCAGGAATGGGGATTTTGAACCTTGAATGTGCAGTTCTACCACCCTCCAGCAATAAGGCAGCAATCCCAGATGATGCTACACATAATGCCACATCTCCATTGGACCAAACAGCAGAAGCTAAAGTGTTGCAGACAAATGTTTTGCCACATCCACCTGCACTGTGAATGAATATCATCTTGCCCAAGTTGTTGTCCACAGAGTCCATAACTTCATTGAAGGCCCCTAGTTGTTCACCATTAAACCTGGCCTTGTTTTCATTCACCCTTCTCTTCAACTCCTCAATGTCATAATCTGTTTCTTCTTGCAAAAGTCTATTGCCTAAAATTGTTTGATCAGTCCTAGAGTCAATTCTCTATACAATGGCTGGCTTACCTGGAATTATATTCCAAACTTGTTGAGGTTCTGGCATGTTGGGAAAGTCTTGAAGAGTCTTGCCAAAATTCTTCAAGTTGTCATTGATCAGATGAAGGCCATAGTCATAAACATCTTCATCAGTAAAGACTCTATCTCTGTACTGCTGGATATTCTCCAATCTGTGTCTAAGATCATCACAAATAGAGTGCTTGAATTCATTCCATAGAGCCTCTGGAGTGGTAGGGGCACAGTGAAATAGGATAGTGCAAAAAAGCTGTCTAAGAGCTGATCCTGATTGGATTGGAGCAGCTTCAGCAAGACATTGCCTCCATTCTGCATCATCTTCCAAAAGGCCAAGGGCCTTGCATGCCTCTTTGTAAGTAGGATAGGTGTGGCCATTGACTGTCCTAAGGTCAGCCCATGATTTTGCATTCATCACAACTGTCAGGAGCATTCTAAGGTAGAACCTTTCTCCCTGTCTGGGTGAAGCAAAGTACATCCTTCCAATAGCTGTTCCTCTTTGCCTCTCCTTCCAACTTCTTTTAGAAGCTTCATAGACAAACTTGGTTGGAAAGCTCTGATAAGTGGTGTTGTTATTAGGGAATCTGGCATTGGCTTCAAACCAAGCAGTAAGTGCAGTCTTGTCTGCATTAGGCCTGGCAGCTACAATCTCCAAAGGTTCATTATCCTGGAAGTAAACTTCATGCTGGCCTTCCAAATGAACAGGTAATCGATACACAGGAGGATATTCTCCATGCATGTTGAATTCAAAGATGTGCCAGCATGATTCAGCTGCAGAAATGTATCTGGCATCTAAGTGTTCTTTAATTTCATCCCTCTGGTCTCCCTGGTCTCTGGCAATTTCCAAAGTGGTCCTATCATGGCCTTTGTAGATGTACTTGTAAATGTATTTGATGGCTTCTACTGAAGCACAGACCTCCACATTGATGTGGCATTGATACTTGGCTGAGAGATAAGGATTGTATGGGACAACATCACGATTGTCATAACGATGACCATTTTTTTCAAAAAAGCACCCATTGTCAGGTCTGGCATATTGAGGATAACCATTTTCCCCATACTGAGTAGCGTCTTGAAATTCCTTTGGGTATCTTTTAGAACATTTGCCATCTACCATGCATTTAGCATTGGGTTTGGCAGCTCCACATGGACCATGGACCATGTTAGTAGTAACAACCTAATAACAAACTTAAGTAATGGGATTAAGAATTCAAACAAAGCCAATACCTGATACAAATGAGGCTGAGTAGCTGGATCTGGAATTTGAGCTGAGACAATAGAATCTACATGAGCTGCATTCTGTATCCTATGATGATGATGGAAAAAAATCAAGATATGCATATGTGGAAGTCCTCTCTTTTGTAATTCAATGGTATGAACATAAGCCACACAGCTGCCAAAGAGACCTTCCTTGATCTCCTTCACTACAGCATTCTTTTTGAGTTCAAATACTCTGGCAACAATATCAGGTCGATCAGCAGCTGTTTTGCTTCTTCCCATTGACTGCAGGTTCCTTCAAGAGAGCTTCTTCAATTTCTGACCACTTTGGATTTGCAGTCATAGTCAAGAAGAGATCAGGTTTTCCAAAATGCCTGCAAATAGCCATAGAGTCCTGGAATAATTGCTGCATTTGTCGTTCACTTCCAGTATGGGAGGAAGGAAGAATAACACGATGGCTTTGTGGGGTAACTGCCTCATCTCCAGCAGCAGCATCTACTACTCCCTGATAAACCTCAGCTCTGATCTTCTTCTGATTGTGTCGAACCCAATTCAACTTGTTTTGTTCACTTGAAGCCCATGCATCAACAACATATTGTTGAAATAACCTTCCACTCCAGAGTAATGCTGCATTAACTTCTAAAGTTCTTTTCTGCAGTCTATATGCATAATATGCAGTTTGAGTGACCTTTGGTGCTCTTTGTTGATTCTCTGGCCCAAAATGAGAGTGAATATTTGTGTGAAATCCTGGCTCTCCAGTTGGAAACATAATGGTATAATGCAATGGAGTATAATATGGGTGCAAATGACTGATCCACTTCAATTGACCTCCATGCAAATGCAAGACTATATCACAATGATCTGATTGTTCTTCTGAGCCATCTCCAGGAATTATAGCTGCAACCCCCTCCTGTTCATTGGGGTTATTATGGCGTCGTGGGTCTCCAAAATCAGCTCTAAGTGTGACAGAAAGTCTTTGTGGTTGGCCTTCTGGAACTTCTCTCATAATCTGCCTGGCTTGCTTGTATAAATCAATGAAGGGATTGACTCTAGCAAGCATATCCTGCAAAGAGGCCATTATTTGAAGATCCAACCTGGAATTATTCTGTTGACAAAAAGCCAATTGCTGGTTGTGGTCATAAAAGTAGAGTTGTGCATATACAGGATGATTACCTTCAATAGGAAGCAAGGCACCTGTCAGATGATGGAGTTCTCCATTGATCCTAAAGCTATATGGTCCAGGAGCATTTGTAATGGCATGATCAATTTTAACTCCCAGAGATGTGAATGCAAAGGCTGCATTGTATTGACAGATATATGTTTTGAAAGTGTCAGAGAGAGGATGGTGGCCATGGAGTAAGCTGAGTAGTTCAGGTGGAGCATCTTTGAGTCTGGGCAAATTCACTTGGCCTTGTAAGCAGCACATTCCAAACTTTGGATTGTTTCTAGTAGACTTAGTGAGCTTTTCAGCATCAAAATGTAGAGCTTGACAGTGTGGACATATGACACTCATAGGACCAAGATAACGAGCTACGCCCCGTGCCTTCGGCACGGGCCTGTAGCTCTTGCTTCATCCCAGACCCAACCTCACTTCGTTCGGTTAGGTCCTCGATATTCTACTCAATGCTTCATCCCAGACCCAACCTCACTTCGTTCAGTTAGGTCCTCGATATTCTACTCAATGCTTCATCCCAGACCCAACCTCACTTCGTTCGGTTAGGTCCTTGTATTTCAAACTTAATGCTTCATCCCAGACCCAACCTCACTTCATTCGGTTAGGTCTTTGTATTTCAAACTTAATGCTAATTCCCAGACCCAACCTCACTTCGTTCGGTTAGGTCCTTGTATTTCAAACTTAATGCTTCATCCCAGACCCAACCTCACTTCGTTCGGTTAGGTCTTTGTATTTCAAACTTAATGCTAATTTCCAGACCCAACCTCACTTCGTTCGGTTAGGTCTTTGTATTTCAAACTCAATGCTAATTTCCAGACCCAACCTCACTTCGTTCGGTTAGGTCTTTGTATTTTGTTGACCAAGTGTTGTTTTTCTCTTACAATTCAATACACTGAGATTTCATCTATAAACCAATCATGTATCTATATTACATTATTAACAAAATACTACAATGTCCACTGGTATATATTAGAGATGCTGAAAATTAAATTATAAAAGTTAGTACTAACCAACCAATTATTTAAACTGTCACACTTACATTTGTAAACCATTAAGAATATCTATACTACATAGTCCAGCTATAGACATTAGGTGCTGAAGTTCATAGAAGTTAGCAATTTCTTGCTTGAATTCAACAAAACTCACACTTACATTTGTAAACCATTCAAGATTTCCTGATAGACAATATTTGCAGTCTTTCTTGATGTGTTTTCTGGGTCCAAGATGACTTTGATACGATCTCCTGATGTGCACCGTGAGAGTGCAACATAAAGTTGGCCATGCGAAAAAACTCCTGATCGAAGGTCCAATCCAACATGCTTGACTGATTGACCCTGAGACTTGTTGATAGTCATGGCAAAGGCCAATCGAACTGGGAATTGTCTCCTGCGCAATGGAATTGGCAAATCTTCTTCAGACACATCCATGTTGATTCTTGGAATCAAAACAATTGATCCTGCAAACTTGGCATCTCCACTGATGATTCTACATCTGAGAACTCTGGTGCTGATGTGAGTGACAATCATTCTTGTCCCATTGCAAAGTCCTTTGGTTGTATCCAGATTCCTGAGCAGCATGACAGGAACACCAATCTTCAGAGCCAATTTAGCCAAAGGCAAACTGCTGGCTCTGAGAGAGTTGAGGTATTCCATTGGATACAATCCAAGGCCATTAGGATTCCTATCATCAGATATGACAGAGTCTGCACTCTGCAAGATTTTCTCTTCTCCTGGACATTTCTGCAGAACTTCAGAGTTGATATCCTCTACATCAGAGTTCTTGCCAGAAAGGATGGTACGGTCCAGATAATACTGATCATCTTGATGGTGATCAATATGAGGATAAGTGGAAGAGATCAATCCAGTGACAGAATTGTCATCACAGATCATGGTTTCTGGAAGTTGTACTGTTTCTCCAGGCCCAAGGTTTTTTCCAGCACCAACATCCAATAACCAAGCTGCATGAGCAATGTTATCAGGAGTCTGATCCAATCTCATGTTTTGAACGAAGTAGTGGACTTGAATCTGATCCCAAAGTCTTCCCCTCTTGAGTGAAGCAGCAATCATCTGCTGCCTGAGTCCTCGTTGGATAACTGGGAGAGTTTGCCTAAAATCTCCTCCAAACACCACAGTCACTCCACCAAAAGGAACATCCTTCTCCAGAATGTCTCTGAACCCTCGATCCACAGAGTCAATGGCATTTTTGTGTTGCATTGGGACTTCATCCCAGATGACAACTTTGGTCTGGAGTAAGAGTTGAGACAACTGAGTTCCTCTTTTGATATTGGCAATGGATGTATCCAAAGCAGGAATGGGGATTTTGAACCTTGAATGTGCAGTTCTACCACCCTCCAGCAATAAGGCAGCAATCCCAGATGATGCTACACATAATGCCACATCTCCATTGGACCAAACAGCAGAAGCCAAAGTGTTGCAGACAAATGTTTTGCCACATCCACCTGCACTGTGAATGAATATCATCTTGCCCAAGTTGTTGTCCACAGAGTCCATAACTTCATTGAAGGCCCCCAGTTGTTCACCATTAAATCTGGCCTTGTTTTCATCCACCCTCCTCTTCAACTCCTCAACATCATAATCTGTTTCTTCTTGCAAAAGCCTATTTCCTGAAATCATTTAATCAGTATCAATGTCAACTCTTTATACAATGTCCAACTTGCCTGGAATCACATTCCAAACTTGTTGGGGTTCTGGCATGTTTGGAAAGTCTTGAAGAGTCTTGCCAAAATTCTTCAGATTGTCATTGATTAGATAAAGGCCATAGTCATAGACATCTTCATCAGTAAAGACTCTGTCCCTGTACTGCCTGATATTCTCCAATCTGTGTTGAAGATCATCACAAATGGAGTGCTTGAATTCGTCCCATAGAGCCTCTGGAGTGGTAGGAGCACAGTGGAATAAGATAGTGCAAAAGAGCTGTCTGAGAGCTGATCCTGATTGGATTGGAGCAGCTTCAGCAAGACACTGCCTCCATTCTGCATCATCTTCTAGAAGACCAAGGGCCCTGCATGCCTCTTTGTAAGTAGGATAGGTGTGGCCATTGACTGTCCTGAGATCAGCCCATGATGTTGCATTGGTCACAACTGTCAGGAGCATCCTGAGGTAGAACCTTTCTCCCTGTTGGGTGAAGCAAAGTACATCCTCCCAATAGCTGTTCCTCTCTGCCTCTCCTTCCAGGTCCTTTTGGAAGCTTCATAGACAAACTTGGTTGGAAAGCTCTGATAAGTGGTGTTGTTATTAGGGAATCTGGCATTGGCTTCAAACCAAGCAGTGAGTGCAGTCTTGTTTGCATTAGGCCTAGCAGCTACCATCTCCAAAGGTTCATTATCCTGAAAGTAGACTTCATGTTGGCCCTCCAAATGCACAGGTAATCGATATACAGGGGGATGTTCTCCATGCATGTTGAATTCAAAGATGTGCCAGCAAGCCTCAGGTGCAGAGATGTATCTGGCATCCAAGTGTTCCTTGATTTCATCCCTCTGGTCCATCTGCTCTCCAGCAATCTCCAAAGTTGTCCTATCATGGCCTTTGTAGATGTACTTGTGAATGTACTTGATGGCTTCTACTGAAGCACAGACCTCCACATTGATGTGACATTTGTACTTGGCTGAGAGATAAGGATTATATGGAACAACATCTCGATTGTCATAACGATGACCATTCTTTTCAAAGAAGCGTCCATTGTCAGGTCTGGCATATTGAGGATAGCCATTGTCTCCATACTGAGTAGCCTCTTGGAATTCCTTTGGGTATTTCTTGGAACATTTGCCATCTACCATGCACTTAGCAT
The DNA here is from genome assembly GCA_020091625.1 of Termitomyces sp. 'cryptogamus'. NCBI lineage: Eukaryota > Fungi > Basidiomycota > Agaricomycetes > Agaricales > Lyophyllaceae > Termitomyces > Termitomyces sp. 'cryptogamus'. The sequence continues at coordinate 7,300,110 of JAGYZC010000001.1, forward strand.
TGGGTTTGGCAGCTCCACATGGACCATGGACCATGTTGGCAGTAACAACCTGACAACAAAGATAAGTAACTGAATTCAGAATTCAAACAAAGCCAATACCTGATACAATTGAGGCTGAGTGACTGGATCTGGAATCTGAGCAGAGACAATGGAATCCACATCAGGTGCATCCTTGATCCTGTGATGGCGATGGAAAAAGATCAAGATGTGCATATGTGGAAGTCCTCTCTTCTGGAATTCAATGGTATGAACATAAGCCACACAGCTGCCAAAGAGACCTTCCTTGATCTCCTTTACCACAGCATTTTTCTTGAGTTCAAAAACTCTGGCAACAATATCAGGTCGATCAGCAGCTGTTTGCTTCTTCCCATTGACTGCAGGTTCCTTCAAGAGAGCTTCTTCAATTTCTGACCACTTTGGATTGGCAGTCATAGTCAAGAAGAGGTCAGGTTTTCCAAAATTCCTGCAGATAGCCATAGAGTCCTGGAATAATTGCTGCATCTGTCAATCACTTCCAGTATGGGAGGATGGGAGGATAACACGTCGGCTTTGTGGGGTGACTTGTTCATCTCCAGCAGCAGCATCCACTACTCCCTGATAAACTTCAGCTCTGATCTTCTTCTGATTGTGTCGAATCCAATTCAACTTGTTTTGTTCAGTGGAAGCCCATGCATCTACAACATATTGTTGAAATAGCCTCCCACTCCAGAGTAATGGTGCATTGAATTCCAAAGTCCTTTGCTGCAGCCTGTATGCATAATATGCTGTTTGGGTGACTTTTGCTGATCTTTGTTGATTCTGTGGTCCAAAATGAGAGTGAATGTTGGTGTGAAATCCAGGCTGTCCAGTGGGAAAGATGATGGTATAATGCAATGGAGTGTAATATGGGTGCAAGTGACTGATCTGCTTCAATTGACCTCCATGCAAGTGCAAGACTATATCACGATCATTTGATCGCTCTTCTGAGCCATCTCCTGGAATTACAGCTGCAACTCCCTCCTGTTCATTAGGGTCATTATAGCGTCGAGGATCTCCAAAATCAGCTGTAAGCTTGACAGAAAGCCTTTGTGGTTGGCCTTCTGGAACTTCTCCCATGATCTGCCTGGCCTGCTTGTATAAGCCAATGAAGGGATTGACTCTAGCAAGCATATCCTGCAAAGAGGCCATTATCTGAGGATCAAGCCTGGGATTGTTCTGTTGACGAAAAGCCAATTGCTGATTGTGATCATAAAAGTAGAGCTGTGCATATACAGGCAGATTGCCTTCAATAGGAAGCAAGGCACCTGTCAAATGATGTAGTTCTCCATTGATCCTAAAGCTGTATGGTCCAGGTGCATTGGTAATGGCATGGTCAATTTTGACTCCCAAAGATGTGAATGCAAAGGCTGCATTGTATTGACGGATTGATGTTTTAAAGGTGTTAGAGAGAGGATGATGCCCATGGAGCAGGTTCAGTAAATCTGCTGGAGCATCTTGAAGCCTGGGCAAATTTACTTGGCCTTGTAAGCAGCACATGCCAAACTTTGGGCTGTTTCTAGTAGACTTGGTGAGCTTTTCAGCATCAAAATGTAAAGCTTGGCAGTGTGGACATATAACAGTCATAGGACCAAGATAGTGTGGAGGGTATTCAACCAAGTAAGGTTGCCTTCCTCTTGGAACAGGCTGAATAGGACCAAGTTGTGGTGGAATAGGAAGTCCAAGGGGAGGCTCTGGTTCTTCTGCTGGTATATTTTCAGCAGGATTTTCTGGTTGTGGTGGATCATTGGGTAGGGCAGGGTCCAAGTCTTCTGCAGGTCTCTGTTGAGCAGGATCAACATATTCCAAGCCATCATCAGAAGACATGTCATCCTGAGGACCCAATGGATCATCAAGGGGAGGATCCAATTGCTCTGCTAGTTGATGTTGAGCAGGATCAACATATTCCAAGTCATCCTCAGAAGGTATATCATTCTGAGGACCCAAATCATTGAAATCCTCTTCCAGATCAGCTTCATGTTGCTGTTCCCAACCTTGAAAGATTCTTTGAGCCATAGCTGCATTCAAAGGCCTATGTTCAGGATTCAGATCAATATGCTATTGAACTTTGTTAATTAAGGTAGCATCTTGAAGTAGTCTTGAACTGACCTCTGCTCTGAATAGCTCTTCTTCCTGTCTTGCTCTTTCCTGTCTTTCCTGGCTCAAAATAGCTAATGCCTGCTGCCTGTCCTGCTCTTGTCTCAGCCTTTGTTGCTCTTCTAATACAGCCAATGCTTGTTCATGTCTGATCTGGTAGTTTTCCATCTCCTGAGCAACATTAGGAGCAGGGGGAGGTGGAGCAGGTCTGATTCTTCTAAGTGCAGGAGCAGGTAGAAGAGGCACCATTCTGGGTATAGGATGCTGTAAAGGAGCATTCCATCCTTCAGGCAAAATAGTTTGAGGAATGATCACTGTAGGTTGAGCAATAGTGGGCTGATTGAGCCTATTGTCCCTTCCATGTACAACAGATAGAGATGGCATCATGATGGGCATAGAATTCTCCATAGGAACTTTTCTCACTCTTCTAAGTGGAGGAGCAGGTGGAGGAGGCACCATTCTAGGAATGGGATTCTGCAAAGGAGCATCCCATCCTTCAGGCAAAACAGTTTCAGGGATCACTATGGAAAATGGATCAGCAGCAGCAACTGGCTGCCTAATAGGTCTTCCTGAAGAGCTAGAAGTGGTGGCTATAGCTTGGTGATTAAGCCTCAAACCCTCAGATCCCATACCCCTAGATCCCATAGATTGATTAATACCCCCAGTTCCCATACCCCCAGGCCCAAATTGAAGTGGTGGAACAACCACAGTATTGATCTGTTCCAAAGATCTATTGTTTCTATTTGCTCGACGATTGTCAGGATCTGTCATTTGTAACTGTTCAAGTCTCCTTTGATTCCTAGCTTGTTGCCTTTGGCTTTCAGGAGTAGTAGGTGGTTGCCTATAACATCCATTGTTAAGCAATTTAACAGTCAAAAACCATTAAAATTGACTTGCATGATGAGATATTTGATGTATCAATAGCTCAATGTGGTTAAGGAGTTACTAATAAGCTTGTTAGTCAACATCAATCAATCAATAGATGTGACGAAACATACTTTGTCGTGTGGCCTCCTTTCCACAACTTCGGAAATGCCCATTGTTTGGTCATGTTGTGTCAAAAAACGCGCGAGGCGTGAAAAACAGTGTCCACTAAATCGCGTTTGGCCTGTTTCACACGGGCAGGCTATTTGGCATGTTTTACACATGGTCAAAAGATAGTGTATATTCAGTAAAGTTGTATACTATAATTTTTTTTGGAAAAAATCTGTTCCAAGTGCGAAAAATAGCCAAGCTGCCCAAAAAGGAAGGTTCTTGGTCAGCAGCTGACAAATTTTAGTCAGCACAATCCAAAGTCGTCGCATATATAGAGCGCACAGCCACTTTCCCAGGAGTCATCCCATATATTATAGATAAGATGGGGGTTCTATCAAGTAAGGCTGCCTTCCTCTGGGAATAGGCTGAACAGGTCCAGGCTCTTGTATTTGTGGAATAGGAGGATGAACAGGAGGTGGTTCCAGTTGTTCTGCTGGTAGATTATCATCAGGAAGTTCTGCTGGTATATGTCTGGCAGGATCCAAGTCATCTTCATGAGGTATGTCATTCTGAGGACCATGTTCAGCAGGATCAACATATTCCAAGTCATCTTCAGGAGGTATGTTATTTTGAGGAGCCAAGCCATTAAAGACTTGTTCTCCAGAATCATTCATATTTTCCCTAGGTTCTTCAAAATGTTCAAGAGGGTGCAGCATCATTTCATTGAAGGCTGCATGAATATTTTCCAGTTCAATATCATCTTGAAGAGCAAAACCATTGAAATCCTCTTCTAAATCAGCTATATGTTGGCCCTCCCATAGTTGTAAAATCCTTTGAGCTAAAACATTATTGAAAGGCCTATTTTCAGGATCTTGCTCTGCTAATATTTGCTCATGTCTCTCTTGTCTCTGTCTAGCCTCCTCCTGCTGAGCAGCAAGTCTTTGTTCCTCTGCTAATCTCTGATCATATCGTTCTTGTCTTTGTCTTGCTTCTTCTTGCTCAGCAAAGAATCTCTGTCTTTCCTGCTCCAATGCAGCTAATGCATCTGATTGTTGAGCAGCAAGCCTCTGTCTATTCTGTTCCTGAGCAATATTTCTTTGTCTTTGTTGCTCTTGAAAAGCTGCTAATGCTCGTTGCTCTTGAGATGCATTATAATTAGACATCATTTTTCTATAAGCAATATTTCCTCTGGTCAAGTTGTTCAGTGCAGGATCAGCTTGTCCACTGGAGATATTATGTAGTGGTTGAGGGAGCCCTCTATGTCCAGAAGAAGAGGTAGATGCAACATTAGCAGTAGGAGCAAGGGATGTATGTGTTTGATTCTTATGTCTATGCTGATTCCTTCTCAAAACAGGTGCAGCAGGCACATTCTGAGGAATAGGATTTTGCAATGGGGCATCCCAACCCTCAGGTAAATGTGTTACAGGAGGTATATATATGCTCTGGCCCACAGGAGCATTCAAAGAAAATGGGTCATCAGAGATAGCTGGCAGTCTCACAGGTCTTTCAGAAGATCCAGAAGCAACATCATTCACAGAGGGGGCATTAGTACCCCTACCCAGTGCTATAGAATCAAAATGCAAAGGTTGCACAGGTGGCATAGCAGCATTGGCCTGTTCAAAATTATGGAAAGAAGCTCTATTACCTCGGTTTGCACGTCGATCATCAGGATCAGTCATTTGCAACAATTGTAGTCTACTTTGAGAGCGAGACTGTTGTCTTTGACTCTCAGGAGTACTGGGTAGTTCCTGGGTAGAAGGTGGCCTGAATTTTATCAATAAACAAAGAATCAAAAAATAGTTAATAAGTACTCACATAATCAAGGCTTGAAAAGTAAACTGATAAAAATTATTGGAAGTGCTCAATAAACAGCAATGTTTGATTCTGAATTCAAGCTAATGATGATTCTTCTAGATGAGAAAAATAAGAAACACATACTCAGCAACTGCCCAAAACTGAAGGATAACAGCAGTATAGCACAGAAAGCAGAAACTACCAAATTATCAGTCAAATACAGGCTTGAATAAGCAGGAAACATTCTTACCTGAGTGAGAGCCACATATAAAATGGCTCAAATATGATGTGAGGATAAGAGCAAAGATTCTACTGAGAGAACATGAAGATCAACTGTCAGCACAGAAAAAGAGATTTACTTTGAAAGTAGAAAACCAATAGCTGCTTCAAAAAAAAAACAGATACTGCTCACAAATCAGCTCTCAGATTAACCTAGAGAAAACATACCTGCAAAGCTACTGAATGCACAGAAAAAAAGCCTGATAAAGACTGCAGTGAAGTCTGTTTTCAGTCATGATCAGTCAATAGAGATGACTCTCAGAAAAGAAGTATACATAAGAAATTCAGCTTCTATACACCATCAAAATTAGCCATCAGACAATTAGGCAAAGAAAAGAAGGCCCACCTCAAGGACAGAAAGCTACTCAATGCTAAGAAATAGCCTGATAAAAGATGCAATAGTGAAGATCTGGTTATCAGTTTGATCAGTGATTGGAGATGACACTCAGTAGTAGAATAATACATGGCCAAGTAAGTGAAGCCTCTTCAGGAAAGTCTATCAAGCCAATCAAAGCCTTTTCTCACAGTACCAAAGCAGAGACAATGTTGGAAGCTTCAGTTTTTCGGGAAGAAAGAAAGAGAGATTTGGTGCGATGTTTTTGATGTTTATGCGATCGATTGATCTTTCCAAGGAAGTGGCCGAAAATTTGAAGCCAGCCAACTTACGTAATTTTACATAAGCATTACATAAGGATTGATGGAACCCAGTTTCTTAAGATTCGTCGTCGCATATAATGAGTGCACAGCCACTTTCCCAGGAGTCGTCCCATATACTATAGACGAGCTACGCCCCGTGCCTTCGGCACGGGCCTGTAGCTCTTGCTTCATCCCAGACCCAACCTCACTTCGTTCGGTTAGGTCCTTGTATTTCAAACTCAATGCTAATTCCCAGACCCCACCTCACTTTGTTCGGTTAGGTCCTTGTATTCCAGACTCAATGCTAATTCCCAGACCCAACCTCACTTCATTTGGTTAGGTCTTTGTATTTTGTTGACCAAGTGTTGCTTTTCTCTTACCATTCAATACACTGAGATTTCATCTATAAACCAATCATGTATCTATATTACATTATTAACAAAATACTACAATGTCCACTGGTATATATTAGAGATGCTGAAAATTAAATTATAAAAGTTAGTACTAAGCAACCAATTATTTAAACTGTCACACTTACATTTGTAAACCATTAAGAATATCTATACTACATGGTCCAGCTATAGACATTAGGTGCTGAAGTTCATAGAAGTTAGCAATTTTTTGCTTGAATCCAACAAAACTCACACTTACATTTGTAAACCATTCAGGATTTCCTGATAGACAATATTTGCAGTCTTTCTTGATGTGTTTTCTAGGTCCAAGATGACTTTGATACGATCTCCTGATGTGCACCGAGAGAGTGCAACATAAAGTTGGCCATGTGAAAAAACTCCTGATCGAAGGTCCAATCCAACATGCTTGACTGATTGACCCTGAGACTTGTTGATAGTCATGGCAAAGGCCAATCGAACTGGGAATTGTCTCCTGCGCAATGGAATTGGCAAATCTTCTTCAGACACATCCATGTTGATTCTTGGAATCAAAACAATTGATCCTGCAAACTTGGCATCTCCACTGATGATCCTACATCTGAGAACTCTGGTGCTGATGTGAGTGACAATCATTCTTGTCCCATTGCAAAGTCCTTTGGTTGTATCCAGATTCCTGAGCAGCATGACAGGAACACCAATCTTCAAAGCCAATTTAGCCAAAGGCAAACTGCTGGCTCTGAGAGAGTTGAGGTATTCCATTGGATACAATCCAAGGCCATTAGGATTCCCATCATCAGATATGACAGAGTCTGCACTCTGCAAGATTTTCTCTTCTCCTGAACATCTCTGCAGAACTTCAGAGTTGATATCCTCTACATCAGAGTTCTTGCCAGAAAGGATGGAACGGTCCAGATAATACTGATCATCTTGATGGTGATCAATATGAGGATAAGTGGAAGAGATCAATCCAGTGACAGAATTGTCATCACAGATCATAGTTTCTGGAAGTTGTACTGTTTCTCCAGGCCCAAGGTTTTTTCCAGCACCAACATCCAATAACCAAGCTGCATGAGCAATGTTATCAGGAGTCTGATCCAATCTCATGTTTTGAACCAAGTAGTGGACTTGAATCTGATCCCAAAGTCTTCCCCTTTTGAGTGAAGCAGCAATCATCTGCTGCCTGAGTCCTCGTTGGATAACTGGGAGAGTTTGCCTAAAATCTCCTCCAAACACCACAGTCACTCCACCAAAAGGAACATCCTTCTCTAGGATGTCTCTAAACCCTCGATCCACAGAGTCAATGGCATTTTTGTGTTGCATTGGGACTTCATCCCAGATGACAACTTTAGTCTGGAGTAAGAGTTGAGACAACTGAGTTCCTCTTTTGATATTGGCAATGGATGTATCCAAAGCAGGAATGGGGATTTTGAACCTTGAATGTGCAGTTCTACCACCCTCCAGCAATAAGGCAGCAATCCCAGATGATGCTACACATAATGCCACATCTCCATTGGACCGAACAGCAGAAGCCAAAGTGTTGCACACAAATGTTTTGCCACATCCACCTGCACTGTGAATGAATATCATCTTGCCCAAGTTGTTGTCCACAGAGTCCATAACTTCATTGAAGGCCCCTAGTTGTTCACCATTAAACCTGGCCTTGTTTTCATTCACCCTTCTCTTCAACTCCTCAATGTCATAATCTGTTTCTTCTTGCAAAAGTCTATTGCCTAAAATTGTTTGATCAGTCCTAGAGTCAATTCTCTATACAATGGCTGGCTTACCTGGAATTATATTCCAAACTTGTTGGGGTTCTGGCATGTTTGGAAAGTCTTGAAGAGTCTTGCCAAAATTCTTCAGATTGTCATTGATTAGATAAAGGCCATAGTCATAGACATCTTCATCAGTAAAGACTCTGTCCCTGTACTGCCTGATATTCTCCAATCTGTGTTGAAGATCATCACAAATGGAGTGCTTGAATTCGTCCCATAGAGCCTCTGGAGTGGTAGGAGCACAGTGGAATAAGATAGTGCAAAAGAGCTGTCTGAGAGCTGATCCTGATTGGATTGGAGCAGCTTCAGCAAGACACTGCCTCCATTCTGCATCATCTTCTAGAAGACCAAGGGCCCTGCATGCCTCTTTGTAAGTAGGATAGGTGTGGCCATTGACTGTCCTGAGATCAGCCCATGATGTTGCATTGGTCACAACTGTCAGGAGCATCCTGAGGTAGAACCTTTCTCCCTGTTGGGGTGAAGCAAAGTACATCCTCCCAATAGCTGTTCCTCTCTGCCTCTCCTTCCAGGTCCTTTTGGAAGCTTCATAGACAAACTTGGTTGGAAAGTTCTGATAAGTGGTGTTGTTATCAGGGAATTTGGCATTGGCTTCAAACCAAGCAGTGAGTGCAGTCTTGTTTGCATTAGGCCTGGCAGCTACCATCTCCAAAGGCTCATTATCCTGAAAGTAGACTTCATGTTGGCCCTCCAAATGCACAGGTAATCGATATACAGGGGGATGTTCTCCATGCATGTTGAATTCAAAGATGTGCCAGCAAGCCTCAGGTGCAGAGATGTATCTGGCATCCAAGTGTTCCTTTATTTCCTCCCTCTGGTCCATCTGCTCTCCAGCAATCTCCAAAGTTGTCCTATCATGGCCTTTGTAGATGTACTTGTGAATGTACTTGATGGCTTCTACTGAAGCACAGACCTCCACATTGATGTGACATTTGTACTTGGCTGAGAGATAAGGATTATATGGAACAACATCTCGATTGTCATAACGATGACCATTCTTTTCAAAGAAGCGTCCATTGTCAGGTCTGGCATATTGAGGATAGCCATTGTCTCCATACTGAGTAGCCTCTTGGAATTCCTTTGGGTATTTCTTGGAACATTTGCCATCTACCATGCACTTAGCATTGGGTTTGGCAGCTCCACATGGACCATGGACCATGTTGGCAGTAACAACCTGACAACAAAGATAAGTAACTGAATTCAGAATTCAAACAAAGCCAATACCTGATACAATTGAGGCTGAGTGACTGGATCTGGAATCTGAGCAGAGACAATGGAATCCACATCAGGTGCATCCTTGATCCTGTGATGGTGATGGAAAAAGATCAAGATGTGCATATGTGGAAGTCCTCTCTTTTGAAATTCAATGGTATGAACATAAGCCACACAGCTGCCAAAGAGACCTTCCTTGATCTCCTTTACTACAGCATTTTCTTGAGTTCAAAAACTCTGGCAACAATATCAGGTCGATCAGCAGCTGTTTGCCTTTTCCCATTGACTGCAGGTTCCTTCAAGAGAGCTTCTTCAATTTCTGACCACTTTGGATTGGCAGTCATAGTCAAGAAGAGGTCAGGTTTTCCAAAATTCCTGCAGATAGCCATAGAGTCCTGGAATAATTGCTGCATCTGTCAATCACTTCCAGTATGGGAGGATGGGAGGATAACACGTCGGCTTTGTGGGGTGACTTGTTCATCTCCAGCAGCAGCATCCACTACTCCCTGATAAACTTCAGCTCTGATCTTCTTTTGATTGTGTCGAATCCAATTCAACTTGTTTTGTTCAGTGGAAGCCCATGCATCTACAACATATTGTTGAAATAGCCTCCCACTCCAGAGTAATGGTGCATTGAATTCCAAAGTCCTTTGCTGCAGCCTGTATGCATAATATGCTGTTTGGGTGACCTTTGCTGATCTTTGTTGATTCTGTGGTCCAAAATGAGAGCGAATGTTGTGTGAAATCCAGGCTGTCCAGTGGGAAAGATGATGGTATAATGTAATGGAGTGTAATATGGGTGCAAGTGACTGATCTGCTTCAATTGACCTCCATGCAAGTGCAAGACTATATCACGATCATTTGATCGCTCTTCTGAGCCATCTCCTGGAATTACAGCTGCAACTCCCTCCTGTTCATTAGGGTCATTATAGCGTCGAGGATCTCCAAAATCAGCTGTAAGCTTGACAGAAAGCCTTTGTGGTTGCCTTCTGGAACTTCTCCCATGATCTGCCTGGCCTGCTTGTATAAGCCAATGAAGGGATTGACTCTAGCAAGCATATCCTGCAAAGAGGCCATTATCTGAGGATCAAGCCTGGGATTGTTCTGTTGACGAAAAGCCAATTGCTGATTGTGATCATAAAAGTAGAGCTGTGCATATACAGGCAGATTGCCTTCAATAGGAAGCAAGGCACCTGTCAAATGATGTAGTTCTCCATTGATCCTAAAGCTGTATGGTCCAGGTGCATTGGTAATGGCATGGTCAATTTTGACTCCCAAAGATGTGAATGCAAAGACTGCATTGTATTGACGGATTGATGTTTTAAAAGTGTCAGAGAGAGGATGATGCCCATGGAGCAGGTTCAATAAATCTGCTGGAGCATCTCAAAGCCTGGGCAAACTCACTTGGCCTTGTAAGCAGCACATGCCAAACTTTGGGCTGTTTCTAGTAGACTTGGTGAGCTTTTCAGCATCAAAATGTAAAGCTTGGCAGTGTGGACATATGACAGTCATAGGACCAAGATAGTGTGGAGGGTATTCAATCAAGTAAGGTTGCCTTCCTCTTGGAACAGGCTGAATAGGACCAAGCTGTGGTGGAATAGGAAGCTCAAGGGGAGGCTGTTCAGCAGGATTTTGTAGTCCTGCTGGATGGTTGGGTGGAGCAGGGTCCAATTGCTCTGCAGGTCTCTGTTGAACAGGATCAACATATTCCAAGTCATCATCAGAAGGGATGTCATCCTGAGGACCCAATGGCACATCAAGGGGAGGATCCAATTGTTCTGCAGGTCTCTGTTGAACAGGATCAACATATTCCAAGTCATCCTCAGAAGGTATATCATTCTGAGGACCTAAATCATTGAAATCCTCTTCCAGATCAGCTTCATGTTGCTGTTCCCAGCCTTGAAAGATCCTTTGAGCCATAGCTGCATTCAAAGGCCTATGTTCAGGATCTAGATCAATATGCTATTGAACTTTGTTAGTTAAAGTAGCATTTCAAAGAAGTGTTTGACTGACTTCTTGTTCCTGTTGCCTCAATCTTTCCTCCTCCCTCAGCCTTGCCTGATGCAAGATGGCCAAAGCTTGTTGTTGCCTCTCCTGCTCTTCAACCATAGCAATATGTCTCAGCCTTTGCTGCTCCTGCAATGCTGCTAGTGCATGCTGTTGTTGAATTTGGTGGTCTGCCATTACTTCTCTATGAGCATCTGGTCTCACTCTCCTCAGTGCAGGAGCAGGTAGAAGAGGCACCAATCTAGGTAAGGGATTCTGCAAAGGAGCATTCCAACCTTCTGGCAAAACTGTTTCTGGAATGACCATAGCAGCTTGAGCAACAGCAGACTGATTAAGTCTATTGCCTCTTCTCTGTATAGGAGCAGGTGGAGGTGGCACCATTCTAGGGATAGGATTCTGTAAAGGAGCATCCCACCCTTCAGGCAAAACAGTTTCAGGAATCACTATAGAAAATGGATCATCAGCCACTGCTGGCTGCCTAATAGGTCTTCCTGAAGAGCCAGAAGTGGTGGCTATAGATTGGTGATCAAGTCTCAAACCCCCAGTTCCCATACCCCCAGTTCCCATAGATTGATTAATACCCCCAGTTCCCATACCCCCAGGCCCCAATTGAAGTGGTGGGACAACCACAGTATTGATCTGTTCCAAAGATCTATTGTTTCTATTTGCACGACGATCATCAGGATCTGTCATTTGTAACTGTTCAAGTCTCCTCTGAATCCTAGCTTGTTGCCTTTGGCTTTCAGGAGTAGTAGGTGGTTGCCTGAAACATCCATTGTTAAGCATTTTAATAGTCAAAAACCATTAAAATTGACTTGCATGATGAGATATTTGATATATCAATAGCTCAATGTGGTTAAGGAGTTACTAATAAGCTTGTTAGTCAACATCAATCAATCAATAGATGTGACGAAACATACTTTGTCATGTGGCCTCCTTTCCACAACCTTGGAAATGTCCATTATTTGGTCATATTGTGTCAAAAAACGCGCGAGGCGTGAAAAACAGTGTCCACTAAATCGCGTTTGGCCTTTTTGACACCTGCAGGCTATGTGGCATGTTTCAAACATAGTCAAAAGATTGTATATATGTATTAAAGCTGTCTACTGTAATTTTTTTTGAGAAAAAACCTGTTCCAAGTGCGAAAAACAGCCAAGTTACCCAAAAAGGAAGGTTCTTGGTCAGCCTTACTAAGCAGAAAAGTCGTCGCATTTTTCCCAGGAGTCGTCCCATATATTATAGATTATTGACAGAGAACTGGTGCAGCCTGAGGGCTGAAACTAGAACCAACAGATAGGGAAAAAGAAGGAGAATGAAGGAAAACTATAGTGGGGAAAATCTGACAAGAACTGGAGAAGGGGAAGGGGAACCAAATGGGACATCCCCTGACAGAAGTGCAGTGAGTCATGAATTGCAGGAATGACTGCAGGTTTGGCTCCCCATTATATTTAGATGGTGGCATTGGCTTGATCAGAGATCTGAGCAGTTTTCTTTTCTTCTTGGAATTCTTAGATTCGACACTCTTTTTCTTAGAGCCCCGCCTTTTATGCCTTTTTCCCCTGTTTGATGATTCAGATGTGGATTCTTCCTTGCTATCACTGTAGTCTGATGTTAGGGATGTATCATTCTCACTGTCCATGCTGGCTTCACTTGAGGAATCCGAAGGATATGATGATTCAGATGAGGATGCTCCTGGCGAGTCGGGGTTGCCTTTGTTTCTCATGCAATTGAATGCACAGCCAAGCGCGCTTTCCTTGCTGATCATTCCGCTGGTCGGAGCTTTTTGGACTGGTTACCTTCTCAGTGCACCCGGGGGATTTCTCGCGCCCTTTGGGTCACCTTTCCTATCATGTTTCTCAGCTCATCAAAAATGGGCTCTGACCCTGCGCATTTGTTTCGTTTTGTCATTTTCTCATCAATTTTCAATGCTTTCTGAAGCTCACGAATATCCTGTTTCAGCTTTTGCTGTTGCCTCAAGCGCTCCTGCAGTTGCTCATGGGTGGGTGCCCTGCTTCTTTCTTGGGGATCTTCCCCTTCACTTGGCAGTTCCGAAGGCAGTTCTCCATCCTCGCCTATCTCAGTAGGCGCTCCCCGCTGTATGGTACACGCCTCGAGAATTTGCTGTTGGATCTCAGGGTTCAGTTCATCTTCTGATAACTGTGCGGCCCCCCACTCTTGTGGGTCTGGACCTTTACCCTTTCCTATGTGCGTTGAGGGTTCTGCCTCTAACATGTTATTAAAACTGACATGCCGATCTTCCTGGCTCTTCTCCATTAGGGGTACTAGTCCTGGGCCCAGGTCTTGGTTCGTGCCTCCCCCTTGTTTCGCCAATTCGGTCGTGAGACCTCCCGGTCTCTTTTGGTTATTGTCTTCAGTGGTGACCCTTTGGGTTGCTTCCTCCGGGGGGACCATTGTCCTTTCCTGCACATTGCTTAACTGTACTGACGTTGGGATAGGAATTTTTCTATTTATGTTGTATCCGTCCATGGTTTCGCTATCACTAGTAGATACCTCCGATTTAATTTCCATCTGTGTCTCTTCGGACGTCATCTGGAACGATGCCTCCGAGATGTCGGTAAGCGAGGATTCCGCCGGGGCGGATTCCAATATGTCCGCCGGAGCTGACGACGCTGATTTGGCTGCCGGGGCAGTGACCGGATCTGGCGGACCTAGGCTCGCGGCTCGACCCCGTCGCATTGGGGCCTGAGTGGTCCTGAGAGCACTGCTTACCGTCTCTCCCGCTCTGAGAGCAGACCCCGTGTTGCCCACGCTGGGACGTCTCAGGCGAAAGTTGTAACGATTTGATTCTGTGTTAGTAGACATGGAAAATTTTCAAGACTCACCACTAGGATATTCGCGGTTGATCAGACCGAGTGGACCCACGGTAGCAGAGTCGAGAGGTTTTGTGAGGACTGTTAGAAGTTCAAACAATGTAACGGTAGACTGCCTGATGAAGCAGTGTACGGTCACACAGTAGGAGTCTCGCAATAAGAACTGGTGTAAGCCCTGTAATTTGCAAGACTGCCCTATCTAATACAGGCACAGTATAATATATAGTACGGAATAAGACGGAACCCTGTACGGGCGAATTAGGATGGAAAATTGTATAGTTTAGGCGGAGCTCGCGCTACACTGTGGCTGTCCCCACCGATATTCATTTTCACATGTACATAATTGTTTCGCGTTTTTTGAGGACTGCCGACTCTCCAGTTCAGGGATGAAGCCCAGATTCCGCACAAGCTGGATCGCATACCAACACACTTGTACTATGGTCTTACTCAAAGAAGATCTTTGGTGTCTGCAATCAAACCACATGCTTTCAGTGCCTCACCTTGGTCTTTCGGGGTAATTTGTGCTGTGGTCATCTTTGACTACAACGCGTGTGATATCGAGCAAAATTTGCAAATAGGCGATTCCATAGTTCAGACTCCCCCAAACCCATAAAGTACCTCCGGGTCACATCTTATATCGATTCGTAAAAGATCATCACAATTTACGCCAAGAATTCGTGACCCAATTGGCGAATTTGGTAAATCAGGTACAGAAGTCTGGATACTCCTTCTGTTCTTTCAGATTTTGGAATTAGCACCTTTTGAATCAGTCCCGTATCGCTTTCGACGGTCACATCCAATGATGGCGCCCATACATCCACTGACATGCGCACTTGAAACCACGCACGCTTCATCTCCGCAGAGGCTGAAGGATGCTAACGACTCCATTATGTATACAGCACTTCGTTGATCGATATCTCCCCAAACGGCCCCCAGTAACATCGAAGACTTCACCCAGACTTCAGTATGAGATTTTCTCCAACAAACAGCAATCGTGATCAGCGCTCGCCAGCAAGACGCTTAAGAAGCACAAGCTTCTGGTACATCAAGTAACTTGGTCTAATTCTGAGGGTTGACTTTACTCATGTCACCTTTCAGAAGCCACTCCCAGTGGCTGCCAATGTGGCCAAATTCCGAACGCAGGAGAGCTCTACAGCTTCTGACAGTTGCTTATCCGTAAAGACAAAACTTGAATCTGAAGCTACGGCAGGGCAGTCGATTGTGATTAGCATCCTCTCCTTCGTCTTTGTTTTACTGAGAGCTTGCCGTAGCAAGTCAATGTCACTATCAATCTGAGCGTGGTCCGTCTATGCTTCTCATGATCTCAATCAATCAGCTGACATGCCCAGCCTTCAACTATCTTGTGTAATCTGAGCACGGAGATGATGGAGACCAGCATCAGATTCGGCCTCACTGACAGCATTCAAGCAAGCATTTCTCATGGAATCCAGGCTGACTTGATCAGGAAGATTTTCGAACAGGCGTCGGTTGTTTCGACAGGCGCTACTGCAACGGAGGATATCACACCGGACGATAAGGTGCCTATTCTCCAACAATCGGGAGATGGAGTGACGCTGGAACCATCCATTGAGCCGAAAGAAAAGTCCATGGGATTAACAGTGACTGGCAACGGAAAGACAGCTACGACTTCCTACTGTGATGAAAACCAAGTTCCCTTGTCTTCTCCCCCACGGACCCCATCAAGGTCTTTCAAATATGAATCAGAATCCGGCCAAGAAGACTCTCTCACCTTATCCTCCTCAGACCCGGTGCAAACACATGTTTTTGACGCATCGTATTTTTCGTCCTCTAATACATATCGAAACACATCTTCCTTTTACCATCTATCTGTCGATCGTATTCCAGTCGAATCAGTGCCGCCAAAGATTGCAACACCACCTTTGAATAGACAAGCTTTCGATATGACCGAACTAAGTCCTTCGACCGTACTCCCAATGCATCATTTGGCATTGGGAAAACGGTCAATATCAGCACCTGCGTCGATGTCAGTACCTGTGATTCAACTCTATGAGTTCGTCTGATATTTCTACAGGACCTTTCGAACCATAGTTGTTCATCTGCATGATGAACCCGACTCACCTTTGAAAAAGATAAAGACATGGGATGTACGCTCACACTCGACAAACGTTTTTAGGCAGGAGTTGTGGGATGCTGATTACAGATGGGTGAGACGCTTCGTCCTCTTTGCTTTGAATGCCGTTTGATTACTTCTCATCTTAGTATTCAGACTCGAACGGTTCCGTAGCATTTATGGCTCACTATCGGGCGCTTCCATGGGAACTCTTGGAGCCTTTTGTCATCGAAGGAGGCAGAGAGACTAGACCGTTCGTGCTTTTTCGTACGGATTTGATTCTGCAATAAATTTGTTGCTGCAATTTTGACCTGATTCAACTAGGACGCCCAAGTGGTCGTTTAGACATATTATTAGGGACTGGACTTGGATTAGGGACTGGACTTGGATTTCTCATGCATTTGATCTGCGTGACCCTCTTCATGTGGCAACCATGGAGAACCGACTTTACTGGCTCTATGCGTGCATTCCTGACCAGCTTCCTACCTATGATTGCTCAATGGTGGATGAGAATTGAGTTGAAGCGTTGTGGCGAGCGAATGGTTGATCCTTATCTCAATTCAATCTACAGGCTCAATCCTCGACATCTTCTGCATTAACTCCGCTTATTTACTCATCGTATCGATGTGATCATCCATGATGTTTATTCAAGTTCTCATTAAAATTTTTATTCGATACTCATGCGCAGCGAAAGATACGTTGGAGCAGGCACCTAATCAGGAATCGACATCTAAGGATCCCCCATAGAAGGCCACCCCTGGATTTCTTTAATACACCTCAATTCCTCGCTCTCTGTCACGTCGGCGCTCCATTGCATGATAATCAGGTTGATCTGCAAGAAATGAATTAGATTGATCATCAAGGTAACTAGCTGCGCTTGCTTATTAGTAGTAGAACCGGTCGTGCAACTCCTTGAATTTCATAGAGGCATAAGTCAAGCATGTCGTGATGGATATTAGGACAATTATGGTATAGTAGACACTCAAAGTAGCCATCACGCTTGCGTCCCTAGTGAGTCTGGGTATCAAACCGAGAACAGTTACAAATAAGCAGAACAAAGAGATAACATACTAGATACACTTCGCCGGGTTTGATCGAGCTCAACCTACTTGGATCCAAAGAAAAGTCGGTTTCAAGAGCAACTGTCCAGTTCCGGACGATATGATATTCCTCTTCATCAAAATCGCGGATTTGACGAACAACAATTCTTTTCAAAATGGGAAACCGGACAACGAAATAGATCAAGGAGAACTTACAATGTTTCTGGAGAGTCCGAAGGTTCTGTGGGTACATCGCTGTTAGTCATATGATATAGAGAAAGCCAAACGGTTAGAACGTTCAAATTCTCAATTCTGGTATAGTTATATTCACCTTGAAACTAACGTAGGGATGCAAATTCGACCGTCTCGAGGAGAAGATGATGGAGAGCCGGGACCCTTTCCATGTACTTGCGCCGTTTTTATACGGTCTGCCCCTACCCCGGATAGATTCGAAACTATTTTCTCGACAATGAGTCAAATGGATCACTTATTAATGAAAGAACGGCAGTTCCGTTGTGTATCCGAAGTAGAGGAGTCCATTTCTCGGCCGGTATGATCGGGGACAGTGACGGGTGAATGAGATTAGTATATATACCACGGGTAGAAGTACAGCACTTGAACAACGTTCGTTGGTCAAGTACATCGCCTCGAAAAGCATGCGAGCTAACGAACCACATATATATCTCCTTTCTTCACCCAGCTGATTTTCGAAAGATTCAACGAACCATCTGGCTCAATAGTCGGGTTGTAAGTATGGATTATTGTCGGGCTCGCTACTTCAGGATCTTCGATCTCTACAATAGAAAATCTAGGCCTCCAGTCAATAGCTAGAGTATAGAAGACATAAACAGAGTGACTTACGTCATATCCTGATGTCGTAGTGATGTGCGCAATATACGAGGAACTACTTAGTATATGATTGATCACAATAGACTTGCTGAAGGAACCAATTTATGGATCGGAATTCGAACATGGATTCCTGATCATGCTATCGGCTAGATCGGCCCGGGCCGATAGGATTGTCTAAAATTAAATCAAGATATGTTGTCGAGGTCAGTGGGCAAGGGAAGCATGTGTCTAGTCTCGTTTATTCGAAAATTTCAGAGAAAGCGAGAAATGTTCAAGTTCATGCATAACGATATCATGATTACATAATATAAATTACAAGTTGCCTTCAACACTACCCTAAGAACTCTTCTAAGTATGCCTTTGAAATAAAGCCTAGTCTTTCTTACCCTTTGTGCAGTAACTCCAAAAAATAGCACTTACGTGACTCTGAATCTAACAACATTATCGTAGGCCGGAAGTCGACACCTTTCCATCTCTTTCCTTCCCAAATCATACAGCTCAAATCGCAACCGAAACCGGAATATGGATGTGTAGCTCCGGAACTTTGAGGCTCTTCTCTCATGACTATCTCTCATAACGCCGCATACTGCGACGACTAACTCATACACCAAACCCCACCCAAACCCGTATAATCGTATGTCGCAGTGGTGTGCACAACGAGGAACTACTTGAGTTTACAACGATCACAATAGAACTGCAGACTTGCAAAGAAAGCAATTTATGATCGGAATTCAAACGTGATTTCTCTGAACATGTTCTCGGCTCAAGTCTGTGTCGAAGATAGTCTTTCTTACCATTTCTGCCAGCAAGTGACACCAAAAAACAGCAGTTACTTAACCCAGGAACATTATTGTTAGCCGCCGGAGGTCGACGCCTTTCCGTCTCCTATCATACAGCTCCTGCGTAAACAAATCGCAACTGAACCGAGATATGGATATACAACTCCGGAACCTTGAGGCTCTTCTCTCGTGGCTGCCTCTCGTAACGCCGCATACGACGACGACTGACCTCATTGATGCGTTAGTGTATACTAACACTGAGCCTGTAAAGGGTCAAAGCCATACGTCTTTCATCATTACTTGTAAACGCCGCTGGTCTGAATTGGCTGGAAGGCTGGAAAGCTGGAATCTTGTCCTCTTCACGTCGGCTTCAGTTAAGCGTGGTAGTTTTATAGCCACGCCTATATCACTACCCGCACACAAGTACGAGGATATCATTTCGAGAAGAGAAGAAAAGAAAAATACTCACCTTGTTGGTAGACAGAGACCTGTTGCAGAACTCCCATATAACCTAATCTCTGCACCGTAAAATCGTCCGTGTACCACTCTTCGTATTCCTGTCATCACCAGCTCGCGCGCCCTCTTCTCGTCAGGAGTTTGTTGCATGTACGTGAGATACGCAAGTATTTCGTGGTGCAGCCTGAACGAACTACTGAAACCTGGCCACCAATGTAGCCAAAAGACACGCACCTATGCTCCGGCCCATTGTACGTCGATTCTTCCTTAAAGCTATTCATCCACGGCGTCTCCCTAAACTCCTCAAGAGGCTCGAATGGTGATGTCATGTTGACTGATTTGGCCCGTCTATAAGGCGTTTCCTCCTGTTTATATTGTCCAGAAGAGCGCCCTTCTTTGCTAGAATTATGATTCGAGTATGGCCGACTCGTGCTTGACCGCATGCGATCTTCACGGTTGCTGTTCGAACTCGAACGTTCCTTAATGAGGTAAAACTCGGACGCTCGAGATTTTTCAGTATTTCCGTTTCGCCCGGGGTGCAGTTTTGACCTTATGTAATCAGGACGCCCCACTGGTCGTTTGGATATTTTACTGGGGACTGGCCTTGGGTTCCTCATGCCATGATACTTTTCATGTGGCAGCCATGGAGTACCAATTTTGTTGGTTCCTTACATGCATTTTTAAGCAACTTTCTACCTATGTTGGCCCAATGGTGGATGAGAATCGAGCTGAAGCGCTTTGGCGAGCGATCGATTGATCCTTATCTCAATTCAATCCATAGGCTGAATCCCCAGAATCTATTGTACTAGTCATTATCTGCTGCTCATTTCCATCGCTTTCATTAACTCTCAGGATACTCGCCCAGTCTTGATGCGCAGAATTCAGGTCCAAGCGCTGAAAGCCGCAGGGTGGTAAATTTCTTTTAACCTACAATCACTTCTGTATGTAATATACCTCATGTCCGCCACGACGTCGAAAAAGTAAGCAGGAGGTTAAGTGATTCCTTTTGCCTCCATACAAGTTACTTCCCAAGGCTCGCTCTGTATCGCGTCAATGTTTCATTGCATTATAATCACTTTCACCTGCAAAAATTGGTTGGTAATCTAAGATGGTTATTCAAGTATTCTTGCTTATGAGTAATAGGACTGGTTGTGCAACTCCCTGAATTTCGGAAATGCACAAGTCGAGCATGGTGTCCCAAATGGGGGGGGCAACCATCGTATATTAGGCATTCGAAGTAGCCATCGCGTTTGCGTCCCTAGTGAAGCAAAGCTGGTATCAGACCGAGAACAGTAACAAACGACGGAACAAAAGCATAACATACTAGATACACTTTCGCCGGGTTCGATCGAACTCAACTTACTTGGATCCAAAGAAAAGTCGGTTTCAAGAGCAACTGTCCAGTTCCGGACGATATGATATTCCTCTTCATCAAAATCGCGGATTTGACGAACAACAATTCTTTTCAAAATGGGCAACCGGACAACGAAATAGATCAAGGAGAACTTACAATGTTTCTGGAGAGTCCGAAGGTCCTGTGGATACATCGCTGTTAGTCATATGGTATGGAGAAAGCCAAACGGTTAGAAACGTTCAAATTTCAATTCTGGTACATTTATATTCACCTTGAAACTAACGCAGGGATGCAAATTCGACCGCCTTGAGAAGATGATGGAGAACCAGGACCCATTCCATGTACTTGGGACGTCTTTATAGGGTCTGCCCCTACACCGGATAGATTGAATATTACTTTCTCAACAATGAGTCGAATGGATCACTTATTAATAGAAGCACGGCAGTTCCATTGTGTATCCGAAGTAGAGGAGTCCATTTCTCGGCCGGTATGATTGGGGAAAGTGACGGGTGCATGAGATTAGTATATATACCACGGATGGAAGTACAGCACTTGAACAACGTTCGTTGGTCAAGTACATCGCCTCGAAAAGCATGCGAGCTAACGAACCACATATATATCTCCTTTCTTCACCCAGCTGATTTTCGAAAGATTCAACGAACCATCTGGCTCAATAGTCGGGTTGTAAGTATGGATTATTGTCGGGCTCGCCACTTCAGGATCTTCGATCTCTACGATAGAAAATCTAAGGCCTCGAGTCAATAGCTAGAATATAGAAAGTGAGAAATGTTCATGCATAACGATATCATGATCACATAATGAAAATTACCAGTTGTCCTCAACACCCACCCTGAGAACTCTTCTAAGTATATTTTTGAGCTCATAATGCCTAGTATTTCTTACCCTTTCTACGGTGGCTCCAAAAAACAGCACTTAGGTGACTCTAATAACATTATTGTAGGCCGCCGGAAGTCGACGCCTTTCCACTTCTTTCCGTCCTAATCATACAGCTCCTGCGTAAATAAATCCCAACTGAACCGGGATATGGATGTATAGCTCCGGAACTTTGAGGCTCTTCTCTCATGGCTGCCTCTTGTAGCGCCGCATACGACGACGACTGACCCATTGATGTACACCACCTATTCTGTTCCAAATCCCGCCCAAACCAATATAATCATGTCCTATACGGAGACAGAAAGATCATCTGGACTTTCCGCAAGAGCCCATATAGATCTCGTGTATCAGAAACCTAATGGTTACGTATTCCTTTGACGACTTCGATCGATAATCGCACTATGGCATCTTGATGAATTTCTTGTTTATGTCTAGGGACCATCGAATTTGTTGCGCCCACAGATCTGCACGCGGGAGACACGCATTGTACCCACTCATAGTGAAAACATGATATTGCCTTAGTGCTGCCAAACAGAGCGCCTCCCTCTCGATCTTCTCCACCCATGAGTCATTCTCAGGATCCCTTTGTGGTTGAAGACGACAACAGCGGTCTCGAACAGCCACCAGTTGTGAAAATGGCAAAGAGAAGGAACAAAGCCACGCAACGTCCAGTGAGTTCCGTCTTGCCATCGAGTACAGACTAACGAACAAAGTCTCTCACTCAGAGAGCGCCGCTGTCAACTGTCAATGAAGGTGGTCGCAGAAACCGTGTAGACCCTTTAAGTTCTGTAGGAAGATTACTGTCAGACTTGTGTTGGATGGGTTTTGAATTCTTACCTCAATTTCAATTTCCCATTGCAGAATGCGAGAAGAACATCTGCAGATATTGAAAACAAATCGATCGTGAGTCGAGTATGATTTGCCTCTTATTGATGAGGGCCATTTATCTAATATGTAAGGTATGCTTCAAAATCAAGTTCGAACTGACGATAGTGTGTTATAAACTCCTACTATCCGATTGATTTGGATCATCTCACGTCGAATTCAGCCTTCTGAAATTGCACACCATTTGAGCAGAAGAGAGACTCGAGAATTCATTGAGTCCAGTTTGACACGAAGCATCTTGTCTGGATGGAACACTCAGATTTCGGAAGCGGTCTCAAGATTTACCAAGTCAAACGTGGAAATGACCCCGAATTCTATGTCGATCGGTACCAATACTGAATCCTTTCCACTGTCCGATGAAAAGGGTATCCAGACGTCAAACTCAGCGTTTGACGCTTCGAATTTATCATTCAGAATGGACAAGGGCATTCTAGCTGTCGAGAATTTTCCTTCCCCGATTACTGAACATCGTGCTCAAGCTCATGTTTCCCAACCTCAGCTTCTTCCAGATATGGCTAGCCTTCAGCAACAAAGGTACTTTTCATCTTTCCCCCCGCCATTTCCTCCAACCTCGTCTTCATCTCTGTCATCATTTGGCTCGTCCTGCCCCTCCTTACTTCAGACGTATGTTCCTGGTGCTTTGTCCCCAACATCGTCTTCAGACATATGTCGAGACTCGCACATGTTCTTCACTCCCCCTTCCTCAGACCAACAGAAGGCAGTCACCCTAATACTTCCATCATCTAATCCATCCTTCCATATGACTGAACCCAATGCGTTGACTCTTCCACTGGCACACCATGTATCTCAAAAGACAAGACAAAAGCAAATGCAGAAGGATGCTAGGAATTTGCCTCCCTTATCAGCTGGATGGCAATGATATGATGCGAGTTCATACCTTGATACATCTTCATCGTGCTCTGACATATTCTATTGGATAGAAACATAGTCGTTCAATTGTGCGACGACCCTGACTCATTTGGGAACAACAAGCGTATTTGGTGTGTGGAGCGGGAATCTGGGAACGTTTTCAACACTAGATTATGGAACGATGGATACACATACGTAAGTTCGCCATGTTTTTGCTCAATCGATTGTCCATCTTAGGATGTCTTTCTACATTCTAGTGGCAAGAAGGCAGCTCTTGGGTATTCATAGCAAGACATCGAGTCATACCCTGGGAGACCTTGGAACCTTTCACTGTGAAGACTGGGAGAGAAACACAACCTCTACGCATATATCGTATGCATTTCAATCCAGCCTATCTCCGCATCATTGGCACTGAGGTGTTTTCCAATATTAGGGCGGCCTTTCACACGTATAGACTTCTTGTTAAGCAAGGGTCTCAGTCTCCTCATGAATCTTGTTGCAGTCATCTTGATGTTGTGGCAACCGTGGAGGGAAGACATTTATGGTCCCTTGCGCCAATTCTTCAGCAACTTCTTACCCATGTTGGCCCAGTGGTGGTGGAGAATCGAGAAACGACCAGGAGAACGCACAATTGACCCCTTTCTCAATTTGCTGTATTGGCTCAATCCCCGTATATTTATGTAATTCAATTTTTTAAGATGGAAAAAACCATATTGGCCGTTATATTCAAAGCAAAAATGACCCCTCGATGTGTGCTACACAAGGCACATATTAGAACCAGTGTCAGCTGTAGAACAAGAAGAGGTCAAAACACTCATCGTGTCTATAAATCATCATCGATCAACATCACAGATGGCATAAACACCAACAAAAAGAGATCTGACTTGCAAAGGTAGCGATCTAAGCTGCTGCTAGAGCCTATAGGTTATCATTCCCGATACGTCGTGACAACATTGCCTCATAATCAGTGAGATCTGTTTAGATGAGTCATGGGGGATCTTTCTAGGGTAAACCGTGCCTACTCAAGAGAAGAAGAACCGGATGAACAACCCCCGGTAATTCAGAAAGATACGCAGCCAGTCTGCAGTAATGGATACGAGGGAACCCATCGTGAATTAAGTAGTTGAAGTTTTCCCCTCGTCTACGTCCCTAGGTAAGTCAGTCTATGAAGGGAATGATGCAAAGCGGGAGAACATACTACGTATATTTCTCCTGACTTGATCGAAGTCAATTTGGACGTATCCAAAGAGTTGTCGTGGTCAAGTGCTACGGTCCATGTTCGAACCACACGGTGCTCCTCGTCGTCGAAGTCGCGGATCTGCCGAACCACGATTCTGATGGTAATTGGCATAGTCTGGAACAATGCGTAGCTCACAAGACTCACAATGGGCCCTGAGATCGAAGGTCTTGAGATGATGATGAAGATGGATAAGATGGAAAGTCAAAATCTAGTTCTGGTTCCCAACGTGTATCAGGAGCACCTTCAAGGGCTCGTGTATCTTTAAAACGGTCGGCTCCTACCCAAAGAATTTCAGGCATTGCTTTCAAGTAATAGCTGGAAATAATTACTTATCAATGCGAGGACGCAGATACCTTCATGTTCTAGAAGAGAAGCATGTATTTTATTGGAGGGTATGACTGAGGATAAGTTAGGGTGAACGAGATTGGCATAAATTCCTTCGGTTTTGGTATAACCCTTGAGTAAGTGCAATGAGAAATGCAATAGGTTCAAGTTCGTGAAAGACAAACCATATAAATATCCCCTTTCCTCAGCCAACTGATCTGGGACACGTTCAGTGAACCATCAGGCTCAAGTAGTGGATCATGGACATTGAGTATTCTGGGTACTGGTGCATCAGGATCTTCGATCTCGACAACCGTGAAGCTGAAATGCCCAAGAGTCATTAGCTGACCTTATATTGCGAGATCGAGAGAGCACCCACTGAATGTCCTGGAACCGTGACGGCGTCTTCGGACTCATAGAGTTTGGATTGATAAACCTCCAGCTTCAAAGATCAATGTGGTCACAGTTCAACTCGACTTTCGGCCGGGCGGGCCGCTTCGACGGGTTTGTGGGTCACATTGTTAACGTTGAGTACTGGTCGGCAATGTGATCCACAAGCACCCACAGAAGTCGACTTTTTATTTCAGTACGCTCAACGAGAGATATTGATACTTATAGGAGGTCGAAAAGACGGGTGGATATCGCAGAGAATAATCCAGAGTTATTCATTGTTATCAGACTATGTCCCCGACGCACCTATCCATTTGCCAATCACGTTCCGGCCGAATTAGTGCCGCCACATAATGAGACACCACCTCTAAATTACACAAGAATTTGCCACGACCGAACCAAGTCCTTCGACCATACTCCCAATGCATCATTTGCCACCGGGAAAACGGTCAATATCAGTACTTGTGTCCATGTCAGTCCCTGTGAATAAGGTCAAATCGCACTAATAAATTTATTGGAGGATCAAATCCGTACGATCAAGCACGAGCGGTCTGGTCCTTCCGTCTCCTTCGATGACCAAAGACTACAAGAGTTCCTATGGAAGCGCCCGATAGTAAGCCATAGATGCTACGGAACCGTTCGAGTCTGAATACTAAGATGAGAAATAATCAAACGGCCGCATTCGAAGCAAAGAGAACGAAGCGTCTCACCCATTTGTAACCATCATCCCACAATTCCTGCCTAAAAACGTTTGTCGAGTGAGCGTACATCCTATGTCTTTACCTTCTTCAAAGGTGAGTCGGGTTCATCATGCAGACCGGCAACTATGCAATCGAGTTGAAGCGTTCTGGCGAGCGAATGATTGATCCTTACCTCAACTCAATCTACAGGCTTCATCCCCGACATCTTCTGCATTAGCTCTGCTTATTTACTTATTGGATTAATGTGATCATCCATGATGCTTAACAAGTTCTCATTAATATTTTCACTCGATACTCATGCGCAGCGAAAGATACGTTGGAGCAGGCACCTTATCAGGGATCGATATCTAAGAATCCTCCCAGAAAAGGCCACCCTGGATTTCTTTAATACACCTCAATTCCTCGCTCTCTGTCACGTCGACGCTCCATTCACTTCAGGAAATGTAGCGTGTTTCCTAGAAAAAGGTGTCAGAAATATGTTTTTCAATTTCTGACACCTTTTTCTCAAGAAACATGCTAAATTTTGTGTCAGAAAATTTCAATAAATATATCGAATATTCTCTTAATGTTTCTTTTGTAGAATGATGAATTTTTCCGTGTTTTATCCGAAGAAAAAATCCTCAAAATATTTGAAATGTTCTCGATGATTTTCTTGAGAAACACGTGATATGTTTTAGCATGTGTTTCTCAAAAAACCTTTGTCCTGTTCTTAGTGTTGTATCTTGAGAAACACTCTGTATTCTTCTCAAGAAACACGTGTCAGCATAACATATGATACTTCTCAAGAAACATGCAGTAAAAAAATGTTATAATATTGTACAGAAACAATCTATAGAAACACATGTTGCATTGCTCAGCACACAACTGTCAATTCACTCATCAAGATGCTTAATACATAGTACTGAGTTGGTAACATATAGTACAAAATTATAGATTTCCAAGAAACAGAATGACAACAGCTTGAGTCAAAAAAAAATGAGGGCTAAATCAGCAGGACAGACAGGGCATTGACTTACAAGGAGAATACCAAAATCGATCCAATCTACAAGCCTCTTGAATCTGAATTTGCCAGCCATGGACAGCATGCAGAATGCTATATGGTCAGTAACCAGCAGATTGAGATTTTGTGTGGCCCAAGTGCTGCGCAACTACCTGGGACAGCATTGTTGTGCATGTCTGGTTGATGCTTGATTGGTTGGACAGTGTTGTCAAGGGGGGTTTGTCAACAACAATGAGTTCCTGTGTCTGGTTGGGGATCAGTTGGTTGTCATTGCACTCCAGTTTGATGACACAAGACAGAGACTTGTGAGCCTGAAGCTTGTTAATTCTGTGTAGTCATAGAAAAATCTCAACACTGACCTGTGACAGATGGATGGAAATGGTGGACCCTAGGCAGATGTTATCATACAGGATCTCAAAATTAGGCATTGTGATCAGCTCTGTGCTGGTGTATTTGAGCTGAAAGATTGGCATTGTGATGGGGTTATGAGAAAGAATGTGCATTTGTGATTGTTTGGCTAACCTAACTCTAGATTAGATTTATTTGCCTTGAGCCTTGGTAGATCCTGGCCAGTTTCTTCCTTACTCTGAGCACTTCTCTCATCATGCAGTCCAACTTGGAATCTTGTGGGTGCTTCTAAAACACTTGGGCAGATCATGGGCTATGTGACTTGTCATCAGGCAATGGAGTTTCGAACTCATGTTTTCTCCACTCTCATTTTCTGCAAGTACATGTGAATTCTTTGGTGGGACAGAATTGATGTGGTTGTCACTAAAAAGATATCATTTGATGACAAACTCCTCTTTGACTTCTTTCACTGATTCTCCACTGCAATGATGGTGGAGCACTGATGCCACCCCACTGTGACCACTGCTACATTCACTTCTCCCAAACTGGAACAAAAAGCTCTGGACAGCCTGAAATGCAATTGAAAGAGTCCTCTGCTCAATATCTCCACTGGTGATAAGCACCACATCATCATGAAAGGTTGTATCCTTGGCTATACATCTCCTATTGGATGTTCTACACAGTGCTTAGCTGTAAGGGCGACCTCTGGAGGCTGTGGCTCGATCACACAGCTGGCAAAAGGAAATCCAAAGTCTATTCAGTACTGTACAGTGTCTACTGAGATAACTACTCACCTGGCAAAGGAAAATCCAAAGAGAACAAGTCTGGAGATTCCCTAGGCCAGGTGAGATGCTTCAGAGGCTTCAGAAGCATGAGAAACAACGGTACAGTATAACAGAGGAAAAGACAAAAGTGATGTGTCAGCAATTGGTTAGCAGTTACATAAGCTGGTGGCAGTGTCAAAGGGGCCACACTTGTCTGAATTATTGACAGAGAACTGGTGCAGCCTGAGGGCTAAAACTAGGACCAATAGATAGAGAAAAGGAAGGAGAATAAAGGAAAACTATAGTGGGGGAAATCTGACAAGAACTGGAGAAGGAGAAGGGAAAACAAGTGGGACATCCCCTGACACATTCTGCCTAACAATGAAGGACCTTGTCTTGGTCGAACTCTTTCCTGATGTTGAAATTCAATCTGGAGTGCAATTCCTAAGCTTTCAATCTATGCTTTTCTGACTTTTGGAAGCTAGGCTGCTGTCTGATCTGTGTTGATCTTGATGATCAAGAAGGACACCTCCTTGACAATTACATCAAACTCCTTGTCAGCTACCATTGATATTCAACCTTCCTCATTCAATATCAATATCATGTCTCATGGTGTTACGAGTCCTATGATTGTTGCACCTGGGTCGGACCACTTATTGACAACATTAGGCCAGCAATCTGTTGGGTATGTCATGAAAGGAACAAATGATCCAAAGTCCACTTTTACAAAACTGGACAAAGGTGAACATTGGTTCACGATGCAGTTCCAGCTTTCTGTTGGAGAAAATATCCATGGTTTAGGGGAGAGGTTTGGACCTTTCATAAAGAATGGACAGTTGAGCAAGTTATACAGAATCTGGTCACATATGATTGATGCTTTATGCAGAGCGTGGAAATATGGAATGAGGATGGAGGTACTTCATCTGAACAAGCCTACAAAAATGTTCTGTTCTTCCTTAGCTCTCACAGATATGGAATTTTTGTACTGTATCCTGGACTTGTGAGTTTTGAAGTCCAAAGTGAAAGTATGTTGAGTTCTTTGCACTATGTGCTATGAGGATAGATCATGGTGATTGATGGTTACATAGGAATGACCAGAGTCAACATCGCTGTCCCTTCTGAATTGTTGTCCATGTATATCATTCAGGGACTTTTGCCAAAAGACATCATTCAGCAATACACTTTACTGATGGGTTTACTTGCACTTCCACCAGTGTGGTCCTTTGGACTTTGGCTTTCAATGTCCTTCACTACAGACTACAACAAAACCACTGTCAATTTGTTCCTTGAAGGAATGGACAAATGGGACATATCTGTTGATGTCTTCCACTATGACTGCTTCTGGCAAAAAGCATTCCATTGGTGTGACTACATCTTTGATGAAGTCTACTTCCTAGATCCTGGTGCACAACTTGCCAGGCTCAAGGCTCAAGGATATCATGTAATGTGTATTTTATATGGTTCTTTCCCATCTCTCACTTTCTGCCTAGATTTCTGTTTGGCTCAACCCATACATTGCACAAGAAAGCGAGATTTTTGCATAGGGCGTGACCAACGGTTACTTCATTCAAAAGAGTGACAGCAGTGTTTGGCAAACCAATTTTTGGGTAGGTGGCCCTTGCCTGATAGATTTCTGATTCTCACTTATCCTTCTTGTTCAGCAAGCTGGAATGGCAAATATCGACTTTACTAACCCTGCTGCTTGTGAGTGGTACCAAGCAAAACTGGAAGCCTTAATTGATCTTGGAATAGATTGTTTCAAGGTAAGCTGTCCATCTGTTAGTCAGGAAGCTGCCAAAATTATCATTGAAGACCAATTTTGCTGAATGAATTCCAACTGGAGATATGGTGTACTATGACAGTAGTCCCAAATGGAAGCTGGTTTATTGTTTTGGATGGGAATCTGCGTAAAGGTCCTGTTTTTGTGATGGAAACACACGACTTTCTCAGCCTTCTGCTATTGCTACAAGGTCGATCCCCGGAGCCTTTTGTTCTAGCTACATAATCTTTAACATATTCATGATTCATGATTGTTGTTAGAGTAGATGATGAAGATGTAATCAATAAGGGCTCATGAACGGTGTTGATCCTCTAAGTACTCTTTACCAATCTCTCTGTCCTTGTGCTGATAAGTAACTAAAGCCGGTTCCGAAATAAGGTAGCTGAGAGAAACAGCGGCGATCAAGTCTGGGAACCCTACCCGTGAGATATGTACATGGAATTCATTCAGTTTGCTCCTGTCCAGACTCCGTGAACTCTGCTTCCTGCCGTACAAGTTTTGCATCATGTCGACGTTTCATTGTGTGATAATCAGGTCGACCTGTAATTACAGATTAGGTCAATAATGAGCAAAATTTGATTGTTCTTGCTTATTATCAGAAGGACCAGTTGTGCCACTCCTTGAATCTCGGAAATACACAACTCAAGCATGCCGTAGCCGATGCGAGGACACCGATCGTAAATCAACCATTCAAAATAGCCATCATACGTTTGTCCCTGGTGGAGTCACACCCATCTGTCATTAGAAAAGTGTAGCTGACCATCAAATCAAATGAAAAGCATACTAGATATACTTCCCCTGGTTTGATTGAGCTCAGCTTACTTGTATCAAGCGAAAAGTTGGGTTCAAGGGAGATTGTCCAGTTTCGAACGATGTGGTATTCCTCTTCATCAAAATCTCGAATTTGACGAACCACAATTCTTCACCAAATTAGCAAAACTCAATGATGAAGCGTGATTCATGGGGAACTTACAATGCATCTGGGGAGTCAGGAGGTTCTCTGTGTATTTGGCTGTCAGCTATGCGGTAGCGAGAAAGCCAGGCTACTGAGCTGACCTTGGGTATGATTCTACCGCTTTGCCCTTGCCTGGGGAGGGTCAGAATCCTCGGTCTTCAATAAGGGGATAGCTATATTCACCCTGAGTCTATGGGTAGCGCAAGAGTGTAAGTTTGACCATCTCTAAGAAGATAACGGAGAACCAGGACCCTTTCCTTGTACTTGTGACGTTTTGATATGGTCTGGCTCCACCCCAGACAAAATAAATACTATCTTCTCAACAAGAAGTCAGATGGATCACTTATTAGTAAAAGAACAACCGTTCCATTGTGGATTCAAAGTAAAGGAGTCCATCTCTCCGCTGGTATGATTGGAGATAGTGATGGGTGAATGAGATTAGTATATATACCACGGGTAGAAGTACAGCACTTGA
Organism: Termitomyces sp. 'cryptogamus'; assembly: GCA_020091625.1. NCBI lineage: Eukaryota > Fungi > Basidiomycota > Agaricomycetes > Agaricales > Lyophyllaceae > Termitomyces > Termitomyces sp. 'cryptogamus'. Next base: position 7,331,334 of record JAGYZC010000001.1, read on the forward strand.
ACAACGTTCGTTGGTCAAGTACATCGCCTCGAAAAGCATGCGAGCTAACGAACCACATATGTATCTTCCTTCTTCACCCAGCTGATTTTGGATAGATCTAATGAACCATCCGGGTCAATAGTCGGGTTGTAAGTATGGATTATTGTCGGGCTCGCCACTTCAGGATCTTCGATCTCTACAATAGAAAATCTAAGGCTTCGAGTCAATAGCTAGAGTATAGGAGACATAAACAGAGTGAATTACGTCATACCCTGATGTCGCAGTGGTGTACACCACGAGGAACTACTTAAGTTTGCACTGATCACAATAGAACTGCAGACTTGGAAAGGAAGCAACTTATGATCGGAATTCGAACGTGATTTTTCTGAACATGTTCCTGGCTGGATCGGCCTGGGCTTACAGGATTTCCTCAAGTCGTCGAGGATAGTCTCTCTTACCCTTTTTGCCAGCCAGTAAGTGACTGAGAAAAACAGCAGTTACTCAATGCTGATCACATTCTTGTAAGCCACCGGAAGTCAATGCCTTTCCATCTCTTATCATACAGCTCCTGCGTAAATAAATTGCAACTGAACAGGGATATGGATATTTCATCCGTCAAGGGCGCCCTCTGCGGCCGCACCGCCCGCTACTCGTTGGTTTCTATGTCCACAAATGCCATCGACCCCAAAGTCAAGTAGCTGGTCTGTGACATTCCAGCGATCAACCTGAAGCACATGGTCATTCACCTGGCACACTCGCTTTATATATTGGCTCACCTGGATTGGTTGGCAATGAGAACGGGAAAGCAGGTAGAACAGCCAAAGGTGGAGGCAGCCCCAAAGTTGGCATGGACAGTGGGCCGGATAAGGTTCTAACTCTACGTCATCCATTTACTTTCTCCAAAAGACTGGACAATGCGCAGGAATACTACACTACTTTTTCAAACAAACTTCAGCCCTACAGTTATTGGTGAGCTACTATCAGCCTGTTTAGGTCTTGTGTATTCTTGCCGGGTTGTCAATCTCAAGGGTATTCCTCTGGCGTCGTCCCTTGGGGCTACTTGTCATCTCTTGGTCATCTAGATGACCGACTACCACCTCAGCATCTTTCGGGGTATTTCACGTATTTGGCTTTGACTCCAATTCCTGTGGCACCAGGTTCCCTAGAAGTCTGGTATCCCTTCCTCACACTGGAAATTTGATAATATCTCAAATCTCAATCACAAGTGGTGTCGAATTCTGAGCCTTAGATACATCACCTCTACGGTTATTATTATTATTATTATTATTATTATTATTGTGATATGCCGCTTTGCCTGCTATTATGCTGACACGAGTACTTGCTTTTCAATCTTTGTTTCCAATGAAAATCACATCACCCCTAAATTGTCTAATTGGTTTAATCCTTAAATATCTATGTAGTTGACTTATGAAGAGGTGATAAACTATATTAACCATTACACCGAGACAAGAATGACATTTCGGTATTGAAGGAATGTATCGAACCGGGACTGTGCATCGGCTAATGGGAGCTTCTCGGTGCGCACCATATGTATCCTCAAACGACTGACGTCAGTGATGGCACAAACGCTGGTGGCAAGAGACTGCGGATACAAATATGAAACGCCCATCGTGTGCCAAAAGTCACGATCGAAGATGATGTGACTTTGTAGCCTATGGGATATCATTCCCAGCCCGCCGTCGGGACAACATCGCCTTGTAATCAGTCAGATCTGCGTCGATGGGTCAGGATTGTCTTTCCGGAAGGTAAAGCATTCCCACTTAGGAGAAGAAGAGCCGGATGGACAACTCCCGGTAATTCGGAAAGATACAAGGCAAGTTTGCCGTAATGAATGCGAGGGAAGCCGTCGTGAATCAAGTACTCAAAGTTCTCCCCACGTCTCCGTCCCTAGGATAGTCGAATGTGTATGGAAAACGACGGTAAGTAGGACAACATAAACTCCTTCGGTTTTGGTATAACCCTTGAGTGAGTACAATGAGAGATGTAATAGGTTCAAGTTCGTGAAAGACAAACCATATAAATATCTCCTTTCCTCAACCAAAGGATCTGGGACACGTTCAGTGAACCATCAGGCTCAAGTAGTGGATCATGGACATTGAGTATTCTGAGTATTGGTGCGTCAGGATCTTCGATCTCGACAACGGTGAAGCTGAAATGCCCAAGAGTCATTAGCTGACCTTATACTGTGAGATAGAGAGAGCACCCACCGAATATCCTGGAACCGTGACGGTGTCTTCGAACTCATAATTCGGATTGATAAACCTCCAGCTCGAAAGACTAATGTGGTCACAGTTCAACTCGACTTTCGGCCGGGCGGGCCGCTTCGACGTGTTTGTGGGTCACATTGTCAACGTTGAGTACTGGTTGGCAATGTGACCCACAAGCACCCACACAAGTCGACTTTCATTCCAGTACGCTCAACGAGAGATATGATACTTATAGGAGGTCAACAAGACTGGCGGATATCGCAGAGAGTAATCTAGAGTGATTCATTGTTATAAGACTATGTCACCGACCGCACCGGTGAATTCGCTGGAAATGATTTGATGAATAAAGCCCAAGGCTGCAAGCCACCATCGCAGTGCTTCTTGTTTTGACTCGATGTCATTAACAAGGACTAGAAGCTATGAAACGACATTGAGGTTGTAGATGTCTCAAATACAAAGTACAAGCATGCAGGGAAGCGTTGTTGTTCCGAGTATGTTCCCGGCTCGGCATTACGTCAGTAAATTGGTATCTACGACGAACCTCCACTCCAGCTCATAATGACAACGACTAGTCTTTCTGCTACCCACCTTCCTGCTAGTAAGTATTTCAGAAAACAAAATCAAGTATGTGGCCTCAATTGAGACATTTATACAGTGAAAGTAGGAGGTCGGCGTCTTTCCGTCTCCTTCCGTCCAAAGCACGCAGCTACTACGTAAGTCTTGAGGCATCCAACAGAAAATACATAAATCTCCGTCCCAACTTTAGCCCTACTATCTGCCTCACGATTCTTACGAATCATCCGCTGAGCAGGTACGGATGCCTACAACATATCACCAGCCACCTGTACACTCTTTCCGTAGTTATGACGCGTCGTACCCGTCGATTTCTGAACAGCGAGCCTAAGAACAAACATGGCCGTCTCCTCGCTCCGTACAGAAATACCCCAGTCACCTCCGAAGTCTCCCTGATCGTCTACCCCTAATCAATGTTCCGGTTGTGTTTCTTTGTCATCCTCGACTTCATTTATAATTGTTATCACATCAAGCACATGTATCCTCCGCTCAACAATCACCCTCATCATTTTTCACAGTCGATATATTTTTTGGAACATGAATATCACTATACCGCTACGATGACTAGTGTTTCTCTGTCCATGTTCTACTCTTAGTATACCACTATTAATTATTTCATCTATGCACGGACATGGACTTTCTTATTCTCATATAGGACCCTCCGCGATGCAATTTCGTACTCAAACCTTGACTCGTCACCAAATTACTCGTGCGTTGCGTGTAACTCGTGCCAGGATTCCGCGAACGGCATGGATACCCACAAGGCCGGTTTGTACCAAGTATCCAATGCCAACAACAATTATGACAGTCCGAGCTCAGACTGACTCTTTGCCTGTGAGCTACCCACCGTCGACAATTCTCTTCCATCCCGCCCATCCGCAACCTTTGCACTTGCATACATACAACCCCGACTATAAAGCACGGCGATTTCGATCCCCTTGCTACACAAGAGGCGTTGGATTCTCAGTGCCAAAATTGCTCACAAGATGTACGACCATCAAAACGTCCCTCCACTTTTATCCAGAACTTGTTATCCAGAGAGTCAAGAAAGTACCACCGACAAAGGTCGAAACGCGCCTTCGGGTCATTCAAAGCTCGCTCATCCACCTTTCCTTGATCTTGCATAAACGACGACGCATATTTATTCACAAGGAGAGGCTGAGGGAGAGGGGAGGAAACAAGGGACACAGTAGTGGGGGCGGATAATCAGGCGGGAATGGAGGCGTTGAGAGGAAGGTGCATCATCGACAGGTGTTGAACGGAATCCGGAAGGTCAGGAAGATTGACGGAGGTGCGGATATACATACGAAACAACCGAACGCCGGGCCATGAAGAGATACCGGGCCACGAAAGGGCAGACCAGGAGGTAGAAAACAGAACAAGGCAATGGAATGGAGCTTGAAGCTTGAGAGACTACCGTTCTTGTGGAAGCCGCTCCTAGCCTTCGAAGCGGCGGTCATGGCACAGCACGAGGAGAGCACGGCGTGCGGAGGAACCACAGAGTCTCCAAGATACGTGAGAATCAAGGCAGTGGATTCGAATATGTTGAAGGTCAATCACATCGTACGCCTGCTGATTCCGCGCGCAAACAGGCAGCCCTGCTGGCCCAACTCAGAACAGACACTGCCCGCTAAATCAGTGTTAAAGGTACCAGGGTACATCATACCTGACCTCGCGACGACTCGTTCGACAATCAGTACCTCTATTGGTTCAAAAGATTAGATACTTCGACGTGCAAAGTATGCGGCCGTGAGCGACAAGACAGACGAGCGTTCCCTCCTCAAGTGCGACGCATGCAAGGCTACGTGCACAGGACCAAACAACACAAGCACAATACTCTGCGACGGTAGACAGGGGCCAGACGAAACAGAAGAAGACACGACGACACTAAAAACTAACGGGCTGGGGATGCTTTAGACATGGCCTAGGCCTTTCTCGCTAACGGGTCGTTCACGCAAACGGGCGGCTCGAGTCAGGACTGATCTGAATGACAGGAAAATTATATACAGGTGTGTTAGACAGAACACGATATAGGGCAAGGCTTCAACGGGTAAAGGAGTTGAAAAATATCTATAAGAAATATTGAGATAGACTTGAGCACGGCAGATGGGGGAAAAAACAAAAGCGGTCAATTTGTCCATACACCTGCAAAGTGCTAACAAACAGTTTGTTACCAGCAGCTGGTGAGGTGAGGGTCAATAGTGATCTTTTGCTATAAAAGATAAGAGTATTCACGATAGCATTTACGAACAAAGCAAGCCAAGCTCGCAGCATGCGTAATTTCCATCCAATAGGGTTACACAAAGATAATTCTCGTCACAGCACATCGGGCCTATTAATCATAAAGAACTGGATATTGTGCAGCTCTGAGAGCTCAAATTCATACTCACCACAGGCACCTGTGCCGAAAGGACATATAAGCTCCGATGACGGAGGGACCGACTCAACCTCCGAAAAATCCCCATCCGAGTGTTCTGTGAGAGGTATTGTGCTCCCAGGAGAGATAAGAATATTGGTGAGGATGAATGAGAGGATGAAAGTTGGACGTGTCAAAGCAACCATTATAAGATGGCTCAATAGAAGTGACTGCAGGGGAGGAAAGGACCTAGTAGTGAATTTTTGTGCCTGGGTTGTCGAGCTATTTATATGAGAGGGGAGCCAATAATTGGGAACCCACATATGATTATGATAAGAGCCAGCCATCACTAGTCCGACCAGGACGCAGGTGTGAAGGGTCTTGCAGATGCAATTTGAAAGTTAATTGAGGTCAAATGACGCGAGAAGCCTGAGGTGGATATAATACGCTCGTTGTTGGCAGTGGTGTAAGGATTTACATAGAACATGCAGCTATAATTCGAAGTCTACTTTTCAAGAAACAAGATGGTTGTACTCTACTAGAGGAGCTCTTCGCAGAGCCCTGCCTCTTATAGGTGAGAACGCACTTGTGGGGTGAGCGCTGAGTGTCAATGAATGTCGTTAATGAGAAGTTCCATCAATGATGAACATTGTAAGGTAGTGGAATAGTGCTGTATTAGCTTTGTTCACATGCTCGAAGCCAAGATAATCTTCAAAGTGTATCTTTGAAAAAAAGTGGACAAAAGATGCATCAGAAAAAAAGAACGTAACTATTGAGAGCTTCATGGATGTGATAGATGATCAGCTCGAGTAGGCAAGCCCCCCAATTCATAGCAAGAGTAACTTCTACTTAAGTACATGATAGGTGCTGGTAGATTTCACCAGGTATACATAGCATATCATAGACTATCTCTACTGCAGCTACATGCTGATGTAGATGAGGTAAGTTATGCATAGCATAGCTTTGTAATGCCATTTGTTCGATGCTCAATCCTCTTCTATTTCTGCTGAGTCTGAATGATTCCCTCCATCTGAATCAAGTTCCAAACAATTCCCTGGAGCAACTAGATCTATTCCTTGAGCTATTACTAATTTGATCCTGTCAAATATATGGTTCTTGTCTCTATATGCTTATTCTGAATGCTCTCAACTGAGTCTGAAACATACTTCACATGTTTTAATCCTCCTCTGAGCTGTCCATTGAATTTATTGGACTATGGAGAGTACTTGATGTCACATCTATGAACTTTTCAATGCTAAAGAGCAAGGACAGCTTATGTCTAGCCTGGTAGGAATTACTCTAAATGCCCCTACCTTTTCTTGCCATAGTGAAACATCAAGCTCTGTCACTATGTAAGCTCCTCCTCTATTTCTTGCAACTACTGTTATTTTTTTTGACTGATGAGAGTGTTTTCTCAATGGCAGTATTTCAAATGAGGACTAAATCCAGTGATTTGATTTGTACTCCTCAATTACTTTTGTGTTCTCCTGCTCATATCTTGATACTCTGTCTAATTTCTCTTTAGTCACTCTCTGCTTCATTTCTTCTACATACTGCTAATGTTAGACCAAAGCTTTTGCTTGGTATGCAATCAGGTCTGTAGTGAGCAGTGGCTCTCACATAGAGACATATCAGAGCAGAACATGTTTTATATTGCATACTACAACACTAGCAGATCCTGCTTCACCATAGCAAATTCCTTACAATGTAGTGTATGATATGCTGCTGTTGAGGGCTTACATTGCGGCATACTATACTTATCCAGCAGAATCCTTTAACCAGATTGTTTCAAACTGAGAATACTGCAATGCATTCTGATCTTAAGAGCTGCTGATATGACTGGGTCCATTGTAAGTAGATTCCATCCACTTGCACATGAAATTTCTATCATATGGTAACCACCACTGTCTAGCTATCTACTGTCACTGCATAGTAAGTCACTGTCAGCAGTGGATCTACCACCAGATAGTGACCTACTGTTGTGACTGGCCTGTTGCTACCACTTGTAATACTGCAATCTGCTTCTACAAGTGTATCTGCCCACTGTCAGTAGAAAGTGACTGACAAGACCAGATCAGCCAAAGCCAGTGCCACCATTGGCTAGAAAGCCACTTCAATGAACAGATTTGGCACCCACAGATTTGTCAACATAGCAATACAAGAAAAGTGATATGAAGATCTATTGTGACTCAAGAAATGATAATAAAGGAACAAAGACATAGCATTATGTCAGATGAACAAAATCAATTGTGAACATTATCATATTAGTCAACAGTAACAGTTTTTCTTTGTAAGCATCAGATTTTTAGAAGGCATCAGATTCTTTGGAAGGCATCAACCTTCTTTGTCAGCCATCAAACTTTCATCAAACTTCTTTGGGATGGTACACATCAATTAACAGAGGCACATGACTCTGTTTTTGAAATTCTTGACTTCCAAGTCCTCTTTTGCTCATCTGCTGATAAGACCCTATTCTTGTTAGCACAAATCTGCGACCTTTCCTATATTTTTGCAACTTCACAGATTTTTCTGGTTTTTACATAATACAATAATCATGTGACTTTGTCATGTCTGGTTTATGGTGCAAATCACCTAGTCACCACAACATTGTGACAGTGGCCAAATTGGCCAGAGGCCCAGAAAAAAAATTAGGGATTTCCCAGAATTTCTCATGTTTTTTGGCTTGATAGGAGCCTTGATAATTGATATATTGCATTTATTATGTTTTCACCAATTATTCAACATTTGAACTCAAAGATGCTAATTCATATTGACACAATGAGTCAACTAGACTACTTCACAGAACTAATGCCTCCATGAAAGTATCAAAAAGAAGCTGCTGCATGTGCACATGAAGCATGAGCTGCTCTCAAAACACAAGTTCTATTGCTGATTCCAATTTCTGGATCAGGAACAGTGCCTGCAGATTGTAACAGAATTGAGAAATTACTTGGCATCAAAATGGAGACTTCTGGATCAGAGTCTGGGTATTCTGGTGGTGTGAACATAATCTTGAATTTGGGTCAAGACTCTTGGTCATTGGGAGAGGAGGATGGGATGTCAGAAGGGACTGGTTATGAGTCTGTTGGAGTTTGATGAGAGATATATTGAGGAGCTGAAGAAAAAAGGGCACAACTTAATTTTATTGAGTTCTTCTAGGGTGCAGTCAAACAATATCTCCATGAGCACTGTAACATGACTTTTGACATGCTCAAGGCTAATATGCCACTTGCAATGGAGTCTGTCCCACTCTCAACCATCTGTAAATGGGAACATTGAATGCATATAGGGAGGGGCTTGGCACTCTGGATGCTCAGTTCAAGGTCAAGTCCTTTAGTTCTACAAAGTATAAGTCTCATCAACACATTCCCAACACTATAGCAGAAACTTTTGAGAAGAGTCACAATAGTTCCTTTTTTTGATATTAGTCATATTTTGATGCTTATGTAATTAGTATATATAGTATGTGGCCAAATCAGACTCCTGAAAAAATCAGAACTCCCTCAGTTTTGAAGCTATCAAAAATTGGATGAGACAATTGCTTTATACATAGAAAAAGAAGTGTTTTTCCAAGACAGAATTTTTATTAGATGAGATTTGCAGTGTCCCAAAATTCTGTCACAATGTTGTAGTAACTAGAAAATTTGCACCATAGGCCCTTAGCCCATTGGACCATTTTCCTTTAGGACTTCTAGTGCTAGTGACTCTCTAGTGACTTGGCTATTCATTTTATTTCTTTTAGTTTTATTGACTTGTTTTTCATTTTAGTTGTATTCCTGTAGTGCAATAGCAGCATTGTGACCATCATATTGGCTATCATTCCAGGTGTTATATTTGGCTATACTTTGGATTATTGTGTTTTACCTGATATACCAGTTGACCTACCTATGTATGTTGTTAATGACCATTTGACCTTGACTTATTGCTGTCATCTTCTTTTGGTTTCATTATACTTACTTACTATAAATACTGTCATGTTTTCTATACAACCATCAATGTAAAGGAGTGCCTGTTACCCCTTAATATCTTACCCAATTAATATTTATTTAGTTATATTATTATATGGTAGTGTCACATGATGCTACCCTTAAATACTCATATTGTAATTATGTAAGGCAGTGCCTTACTTCATACTTTGTAGACTAGATCAATTGACTGGTTTTGATTTACAAGGTGTGAACAGTAAGTTGTGCAAACCATAGCAGAAACATTACATTTTTTTTAAATCAAATGAGTGTGTGCTTGTTTGTGGAGTAAGAAGCTGAACTTCTGAAAGAGAAGTTCACTGCCACAAATTATGATCAGGACATTGAAATGTTAATGTTCACCTTCTGCAATGGGCACAGTGGTGACTATAGAAGGTCAGACAGTTGGACCAAACTAGAGTTTGATGGAACAGTGCAAGCTGCTCCACATGAACCAGTGGATGTTGCCACATCACACCATGGCATAAGGAGAGAGAGTGGAGTGATTGCCAGCAGTTACTCCTGTTTGACCATCCTTGGGTGGTTGGATGAGCTTTACAATGGAGGGCGCTTAAGTGCTCTCTGCTCAAATGGACCCAATGGTAGAGCTGGAGGGTGTAGTGGGGGCAGCAAGCAAGGAGAAGACTCCCTTGCATGTGTCTACTGCACTGTGAGTGGAAGGACTGAGATCCTTCCCAGAGGCCATGGGAGGTCTGAGTGAGTCTTCAATGGTAATGGTAATTACACCATTGAGGAGTGAGGAAGAATCTCCTCATAGGGCTTGTAGCCCTGTTTGCATGTGAGCTGAATCTATGCTGGGTCTACACACAGTGGGTCCCTCAGCATTTATTGAGATGATTCCAGAGGATGTTGGAGACACCTTGGATACTGACAGTGAAGCAAATCCAGATGACATCCTCCATAGGAGGGTGCTCATATTCTGGCAAGACTGAGTTGAGGTCCCAAAGACTTCAACCCAGCAACATTTAGTTGTGAGAGTAGCTAAACATATTGCAATTCAGCAGTCATTGAGTGAGGGAATTATTCCAATTGACTCTGTAAAGTTCATGGAACTTTATATAATTTTTTGAGCACAAGAGGTAGTAGACTACCTCCAGTCAAAGAGGGTATGGGGATTGCAGGCATCATCCACAATGCCATCACCATTCATAGGTGGGGCTTGATTGCCTCCACTGTCTCTAGTCAACAAAGCATTGACCCTATTACAAGTGCTGCAGCAGCGTAGAGAGACACTGCATGGCTACACAGCATGACAGGCTGCAGTAGATCATTAGAGAAGGGCTACAATGGGTATACTTGTGGCTCTGGACCTAGCTTCTACAGAAGCTGGGTTGGTGATTATGAATGAGCAACCTGTAGTGCATAGGAGAACTGCTGGGTCAATGTGTAGAGCATTGCCCTGGGAGGACAGAATTGCATTACAGCAATTCTGCAATGGCAATCTTGAGGACTTTGGGCAGTCCTATGTAGACAACCAAGGGGTGGTGTTTCAGGGGAATACTGCCTATGATGCATGGCCAGAGGATTACATTCCACCAGAACATATAAGGCCCATAAATAGGGAAGAGCAAGATTCTCACTCTCTCCTGGCAGACAAGCATGCTGGGACTATGAGTAGCAGTGCTGTGCATTATTGGCCAACTGACCAGGGAGGAAACATCCCTCTAAGTTGGTCTGGCAACCAAGCAATGAGCAGAGTAGATATACAATGGAGATCACCTAGGGGTGATCCTGTGTCCATTCTTGAGGACCATCACTACTTTTAGGAGGAGATCCACCAGATCTAATGGACCATGCTATGGTCCAGAGGATGAAGTGGATGATGGGAGTCATAGAGCTAGTAGAAGGAGGACTACAGTCCTCCCAGATAGACAGCCACAGCAATTTTCAATGCTGCCACAACAGTGGGGACAATTCACCACTCCTGGAGTGGGCTACAAATATCACTGCCAGACAATGCATGATTGTCTATGGGCAGTGATGGAGCAAATGCTTGCTGTTGAACTGGCAATTCCAGACAGACTCAAGCCTTGGAGGAGTGATCCATCAAAGATGATCACTCCATATGCTGGATCTGCCAAGTTCAGTGAACTTGAGAACTTGCTAATGAGCATCTGTGTGTCTTATGCAGTAGCCCAATACAGCAGAGATGGGCATGAGTGCAAGAAAGCCATGATTCTAATGGACTTCCTCACTGCAGGCACACTGAAATGGTACCTGCAACATGTAATACATGTCAACAGGGCCCAGTCCCACTGAAGATTCAAGGATGTGATTTTCAGATTGTACAAATAATTTGTACAGCCCTTGACAGTGCAGAATGCATGCAATGCATTCTGTGATGCAGGGTATGCAGTTGAAGAGGGAGTGCAAGGATTTGATGATGCCTTGCTTGAACATGCTCAAAACATGGCCATGTTTCCCAACAAATTCATCATTTGTGAGCAGTTTTTGGAAGGGATACCCTCTGATATGCTTGCGGTGTCAATATGCAATGGCAGGCTTGCTCCCAAAGTGAATATGGTTGAGGAGTTTGTCTTGGAGGCAAAGGCCTATGAGAATAGCATTAAAACTGCTGTGCACTACTTAGAGTGCAGCACAAAGAGTTGGTCAGAACAGCAGCTGTCATTAGCAGCAGTGCAGTCTTCAAAGCTTGGGACTGCCTTGGCTAAGCATACAAAGGTGGCTGGATGCCATGTCTGCCCACAACCATCTAGGTTGGTGAAGAGGCCTGCTATATGCATGGCCTTGAGACCTAAGCAACCACAAGTCAGTTTGATCTCTAGGTCTTTCCAACATGTGGGTACAGTATAGGCAGCCAGAAATCACCTTGCTGCAGGGAAAAATGTGGTGGCCATTGCATCTGGCCAACCAGGCAAGGATGCTGGACAATTCACTAACTGTCACAAGTGTGGAAAGGTTGGGCATTTTGCCTGCAAATGCAGAGTGCTGATAAAGCCAACTCCACAAGTGTTTGTGTGAGCAGCACATACTGCTGCATCCTTAGATGTGGGAGATGCCAACAATGAGCAGGAGAAAGAGCCTGCTGAGGCTGACAAGGAGAATGCAGCTAAGTCTGAAGGGACACATGAGAATGAGGAGGAGTGTATTGAATTGGAGACATACAAGAGTGATTACTATACTTGGGGAAGTGATATTGAGGGACTGTTTGCCCTCACAGAGGTCCCTACTGCCAGGTATGGGAAGAAGGAACCTGATAACAAGGTTCATATGTGTAAGGTATGGATTATGGCAGTTAAAAATGCCATAGACTGACCAGTGCTACCAGCACAAGACAAAGAGTGTCTTGTCACTTGGGTGGAGGTGAATGACCACTGAGCATGGACACTGTGGGATTCTGGGAGTACAACTTCCAGAATCACACCATTGCTCACTCATGTGGCTGGAATATGTGTGGCACCACTAGCCACACCCATCACTCTGCAGCTGGGAACAATTAGAGGTTGTTTCATTGTGAATTATAAAGCCAAGGTGACTATGAAGGTCCCTGGCAAGTTCTGCAATGTCTATGTAGACATTGCAAATTTTAATCACTATGACATGATTGTAGGGAAAGGTCCTTCTGGATTTTGAGAATGACCAGATGGTCATTGATGGGATAGCAACTCCAGCTCAAAAGTTGGAGTTGGAGGATGCTGATGGGCATGTGTGACACTTCTGTGCTGTGGAAAAGCAATGCAATGAATGGCCATGACTCCCTGGTGGACTCAAGCAGCCCACTGTAGAAGAGGTAGTAGATTATGATGAGGTGTGAGTAACAAAGAGTTTACTCAAAGATCATCCATCTCTACTGATTTCGGAAGAAGAATATTGGAAGAGTACTCTTCAGGAGGGGGAGAGTATGCCAGGAGGATTGAATCAATCCTTCAACAACAAGAGAGTGGAGGATTTGGGATAGACCAACTTCAAAGCCTAGCCTTGAATAAGTGTACAATCCACAAATGCCACAGGAGTGGAATCAGGTCATAGCAGACCTGACATAGCAGGAAGGGGTAAGAAGATTGACATCCCTATGGGTGAAGTATACAGACTGGCTATGGAGGATGAAATATCCAAGCCCAGTGAGTTGAAGTACTGATTGAGCAATGCAAAAGGCAGGACAAACTGTTGCCCTGCCCAGCTAAATATACCAGACAAATCAGAGATTTGTCTGATGGCCTTGCAGAACAAGTATGCAAAGGTAGTGCCACAGTTGAAGTTGGTCAAGGATGAATATTGCCCTTGGCCTAGAGTAGACAATGGGAAGGCATGGCCTTCAAAGCTAACAGAAGGCAATATTTCTTGCCTTTGGCAGCAGTGGTACAACAAGTTCCAGGGCATAGTTAATAGAATCAAGGAGGAACTTTCTCTATGGTGTGAAGTGAATCATGAGATAAATCTCATAAATGAGACCAAACAGTACTCATACTTTATGCTGAAGTGCTCTAAGTCACTTCAGCAGCAGTTGCAAGATAAAATAAATTGCTATGTACATGCTAAGTAGTGAGAACCTTGTGCAGCTGACTAGGCTGCACTATTATTGTGTATCACCAAGAAAGATGGATCCTTGCAAATAGCATTAGATGCACAATAATGCAACAACAATACCATTAAGGACATAATGCCCTTACTAGATTAAGAGGTCATTAGGAAAGATGTAGCTTGTGCACTAGTGAGGGTCAAAAATTGACCTCATAGATGTATATGAGCAAGTGAGGATATGTACAACAGATGTACTCAAGACTGCATTCATGACCATCACTGGTACATATTGCAGCAATATTATGCAGATTGGCAATTGTGATGTGCCAGTGACATTCCAACACCTGATGACATTCATATTTAGGGATGTCATTGGGAAATGGATGCATGTGTATCTAGACAACATTTTTGTCTTCTCAGACTCCATTGAAGAGCATGAGCAGCATCTTAGAGTACTCTGAAAGACTATGCAAGAACAAGCTCTACCACCTCAAATGGAAGAAGTGTGAGCTATATGCCAAGCATGTAGAGTGTCTTAGCCATGTTATTGATTTGCAGGGTATACACTCTGATATGGACAAGTTGAATAGGATCTAGGAATGGCACACTCCTCGAATCTATAACAATATCCAATGCTTTATGGAGTTGGTGAACTACATTGGGAACTTTCTGCCTGATATCTCTGCATATAGTGGACCACTAATGGCCATGATGCAGAACAGATTGTCATTTCACTGGCACCCTATTTATCAACAGTGTTTTGACATGATCAAATGGATCTGTGCCAAAACTTCTATTATTAGGCTAATTGATTCTTGATACAAGGATCCCATTTGGCTAATCTGCAATGTCTCAAATACAGGTGTTAGAGCTATGTATGAACAACAACCAAGCTGGCAGAAATGTTGGCCAGCTGGGTTCATGTCTAAAAAGTTTACTAATGCACAGCAAAATTATGCTGTGCATGAACTAGAAACACTACCTATCCTAGAGGCTCTCCCTAGATGGGAGGATAAGCTTCTGGAATATAAGCTCTGTGTTATAATGGATCACAAAGCCCTTGAGTTTTTCAAAACTTAACAAAATCTATCACCCCATCAACAGTGGTGAATGGATTATATGTCAAGACTCAATTTAAACATTACATATGTTAAGGGTGAGCTCAATAAGGTAGCAGACTGTCTATTCTGCTACTTTGAGAGTGACTCTCTTTGGGCCATACACCACATCTACAACTATGTTCAAGCAGATGTGCATATTGATCCAGAGGGGAATGATTTGCCTCCAACATGACTGCTGAAAATGCAGGCACAACTGGATCAGATATGCACTCTCTGTGATGTACCTAGCTGCAGAAGCTGGCAGGTGTGGAATTGTCACAAACTTTGTGATAAGGAAGCACAAGGGCTTGCTGGCAGTAATGATGACAAAGGAGAATCAGATCAGGCTTAACAAGGGTCTGATAGCAGTGACATTGAGGACACTATAATGCTTGGCAAGGCCATCCTAGGAATGGCCTAGTCTCTACAACCTCAGGATAGGTCTGACAGAGAGTTTCTCTGTTGGATCCAATTGCTGTACAGCAAAGACAAGCTCTTTGCTAAGATTATAACTTGGCTGAAGGACTATAAGCCCTTCCAACTACACAATAAGCCAATTTGGACAACCAATCTATTAGGCCACAAGATTCTATGCATATCTTATGAGCAGGAGATGGTAACCAAGTTGCTTGACCAAGCACATCATATGGTGGGGCACTTTGGTGCCCAGAGAACAATGGAATATATCTGTTACTGGTACTAGTGGCCAACAGTAGCTGCAGATGCATGTGCATTCTGTGTTACATGCCAGCTATGCCAAAGTTAACTTTACTTAGTCCAGAAGTTGAACAGACTACCATGCTAGTGGCCATCAAATATTATGTCAGCCAATCTTTTGGCTGAGCACAAAGAGCAACTGCTCTTTATCTTCTATCTCATTGTTGGTGCAATGTGTCAAATTAGTATAAGAAGACTCCTTGCCCAAATATTCAGAGAGCTCTGGACAGAGCTCAAGAGGGGGAGGATCAGGGAGTAGTTCACTCTCTGGGTTAGGTGGCTTTTCTGTGCTGGCAAGAGGCTTAGTGCCTGTGGATGTAGTGCCCTCAGCAATGAGAAGAGCAGCCCCAGCTCCAAGGGAATAAGACCCATGGGTGGAGGACCTGTGATGGTGCCAGCAGATATGGCCCTGCCTAGTTATGTAGTGGCAATGCAGCAGTTGCCAGCACAGGGGCATAGTATGCCCTCACAGCATGGGGGAATTGAAAGAGGACATGGGAGACCTCAGGTGCCTCCACCCATGAATTTTGGATACCTTATGAGCTCACAGCCTGTGTGGTTCCAGGAGTTCCAACAATATATGGTGCCACAATTTGCTGTGGCCCCACTGCTAGTGGCTTGTTCTAGCCATACAATGGGCACAGCAGGTCAACAATGACCTGCCACTATGTTGTCACAAGTAGGGATTTCAGTCCCTACTTCTGCTTCATCAGAGGCAATGGAGGTGGATGATGACAGCCCAGAGATGATCACAGTTCTGATGCAGTTGTTGGCTCCTCCAAAGTGGTCATACCTGCCATTGCCTACTACAGTGCATTCCCCAAATGCCTCATCTTCATTATCAAGTGCATCAGAGCATCCAGCAGCTGCCTCAACCAATAAAGGAAAGGAAAAGGCAACTACAATGTCACCTCCTACACCAGCACAGGAGAGTAGCACTCCCTTGTTGACTACTTAGAAGATGGTTGAGCAATGCTTCTCTGCAAAAGAGAAGGGCAAGGGTAAAGCTAAGGAGCCTGAGCCTTCTACTGCCACAGATGAGCAGATTGCTCACCTCTTTCAGTGGCTTTGTAAAGCCATAGTGCTAGAGGACATTGGAGCTGATGTCCTCAACAACCCTATAGAGCAGTTAGCACTATCTCAAGTTTTGAATAAACTTGACATTGATGGTAGTTAGAGAGACAAGGCCTGAATGGACCTCTTCTGTTCAGCTTTGGGGAAGGGGAAGTGTGTAGCATCTCCTCCTCAACTTCCAGAGGCAAAGAAGGCTCACACCAAACCTTCTGTGTTTGTTGAGGGATCCTCAACTCAGAGGGCACTACCAATGCCCTATAATGATGATGTGCCTGCTGTTAATGACCAGAGGATGGACAAGCACCCTGATTTTAGAGTGCCTTTGCCTGTTGCTGGACCATTGACACCATCAGCAGCTAAAGCTAGGCTGCCAAAACCAGCAGTGGCTAAGGCTGGACCTTCAAGGTCTGCCACAGCAAAAGCTGGTACTATGAAGCTGGCCATAAATCCAGTAGTGGCAGATGACCCTGTGGTCATTGCCATCCCAATTGGTTTTCCTGTGAATATGCTGTGGGGATTAGAGGCAGAAATGATTGAGGTTCTTAAATTGAGGACCTATATTATTCCAAGTACCCTGTCCCAGGAGCCTGTTTCAATAACACACTGGGATCCCTGTGACAAAGAGTTCTTTGTCACACAGATGCAAGCTGCTCAAGCAGCCACAGGTGCCCCAGTGGCATCTGACTCAGGCAGCAATAAAGATGATCATGTTTCAACATCTAAACAACATATTTTGGACAGCAACTCAGATGACAACACTAATGAGCATTGTCACAAGAAGCAATACAATGCCAATGCCAGACAGCTGTTAGTTATTAGTGCTGAGATTGCCAAACTTCCCTGCATTGGAGGGGTACAATAGGTAGTATGCCCCCACTGCTAACAATTGGAAGCACTTCCAAGTGCTCCTCCAACTCCATGAGAGTAGAGGCCACTCTCCACTTGGCACAGCCAAATGGCTGTGCTATGGTGAGTCTGGTATCTTCACTCACCTCCTGCACCAATCTGCAGAGGTGGTGAGAGCTGCCCTTGCACAAGCAGAGGAGCCATCTTCTGTAGATTCTTCCATGAGTGCAGCTCTAACTGAGGAGGGGCCCTCTTTGTCAGTGGCTTTGGCCACTACCAACCTTGCTATGAGCTCCAGTGTGTCCTCTCAGAATGCACCTGCAGAGGAGTCCATGGAACTGGACTACACCAACAATTTTTCAGCACCCACAAATCCCCAAATAGCAACAACTCCACAAATTGACCCCAGCCCCTCAGATGCAGTTGTAGCAACTAACATAGCTACCACAACTGCTCTTGAAGCTGGATCAAGTGGCTCCATTGATATGGCTAATGCTGTATTGGAGCATGGAATAGACATCATGACTCAAAGATGGATGAATGGGCCAGGTGAACTACTATTAGAGTTCACCAGCAACATTGAAGAATGAATGCAGGCTCACTGAGTGCCCATTTAGCACCCAGTGCAGTTGGGCAGTGTACTGGGATGGTATGATGTCCATCTTATTGAGTAGGATCATCTGATCCTACCACTTTTATAATGTAGGGATTTGTGATTGGATTCTGGTGAGACTGTTGAGAGTATACAGTGCCAGGAGTGCACAACTAGAATCACGTGACCACGCGTAGACATTTTTCATTTCTGGATGCCCTCGTACTTCATAGTCTATTTGCCTATTGAATACGAGGACATCAGGTGTGTATCTATTGTACTTTATAGTCTATTTGCCTATTGAATACGAGGACATCAGTCTATGTGAACTCTATCAGACTATCACTTCTGTTTTCTGGTTTCAGTCTGTTCCTCTGCGAGAAACCTGCTGCAACAGGTTATGGGCCCCGGCCCACAGACTCACACCGAAGATTGAAATTGTTTATACCGCTCCGTTCCATAAACGTTTGAAGCGTAACAACCCCTCAAAACTCCCACTCGCAAACACTTCCCACACACCTTTATTTTCAGCCTCAGCATCAGCACCTTTACAATGGACAACGTCACCACGGCTTCTCGGTCCCCGTTATCAAAGCTAGGAACAGTCAAATACGCCGAATGGGAAAGAGCCATGTATGGCCGTCTCATGGCAGTAGGCGGAGCTCGTATTGTCACCGGCAGAGAAAAACGCCCTTCTCCAAAGGCTGATGATTCAAACGCCTCTACCGTCGACGCCTATGACCTTCGTAGTGACAGAGCAGCCGGCAAAATATATCAATGGCTTGATGAAGGCAACAAAATTCATGTAGACGCTATTCGTGATGATCCTGCAGCGATGTGGAGCAAACTCAAAGAAATCCATTCGAAGTCTGCGCCAAACGCTCGGTTCAATTCACTCACCGACGTATTCAACATTCGCCTTCGCGAAGATGAAGAACTCGTTGATCTTTGCACACGCGTTCAGGGTGCAATGCAGCGTGTGCGTGCGCTCCGCCCTCATGCTACTGAAGACAGCAATGGCAACAAGACAGAGACCTACACTATTGAGACTCTGGATGATGAGTTATCAGTTATGGCCATGCTTCGTGCCCTGCCACATGAAGATTACGGCTCGTTTATTTCCTCAGTTCTCATGCTGAATAACCTATCTCAAGATGCCGTAATTGAGGCATTTCGCACGGAGCAAGTCCAACGTCGTGCAGCAAAAGAGGAGGCACAAGCAACAGCAGCAGTTATTGCCGCTGCAGCAGCCCGGACTATTGTCTGCTACATTTGCGATGGCCCCCACAAGGTTTCTGATTGCCCAGGCCTGTCGACAGCTCACGCAAACTCAAAGAAGGAGAAGGGAGACAACGCTAAGTCCAAGAAGCATGGAAATCGCTGAGGAGGAGGATCGAAAGAGAAGGCCAACACCACTAAGACCTCTAACGAGTCTAAAGTGCAAGAAGGATGTGATGGACCTGCTGAGAAGGCAGATGCTGCCGTTTGTCGATCTTCCCTCTCCCTTTCGGACCCCTCTGATACGCTATGGAATGCAGACTCGGGCGCCACGAGTTCTATGACCCCGCATCGCGAATGGTTCTTACCAAACTCATTTAAGTCGTGGAAAGTCCCAGTCCGTGTTGCAAATGGAGCTGTTGTGTACTCTGCAGGAAAAGGGTCAGTGAGATTTAGACCTCAAGGAAAGGACCGTAACGGAGAACCACTCAACGATGTTGTCATTTCTAATGTCCTGTTTGTACCTGACCTCACGAATAACCTTCTGTCCATCACCACTCTCTCTGTGCATCATGGATTCAACGTGACCTTCCACGGACATAAAGTTTTCTTTAACATTAGCAATGAGCTTGTGTTCACAGCAACCATCGACAAGGCGTTGACTTCATACCTTGACGGCGAAACACTTGTGTCCTCTCCCATTCATACAGCGAACATAACAAAGATAGGACCAACATCCTCATCAGTGATCGACCGAGAGCTTCTTCACAGAAGATTATGTCACCTTGGCTCAAATCGGCTAGAACAACTCATCAAGAATGAACTGACAGATGATCTGAAAGTCTCGAGTACACCACTACCGCAACTGTGTGAGCCATGCCTGGAAGGGAAGCAACATCGAGCTCCTTTCCCACACGTGACAGATCGCGCTACTGGAACTCTTGATCGAATCTTTAGTGATGTTCATGGCCCAATGCGAGTTGGCGGACACCAGACAAATCGTAGATGGTGGGTAACGTTCATCGATGATAGCACACGATGGATGGAGGCACACGACATGTACAAGAAAAGTGACACGTTCCAGGCTTTCAAAGACTTCAAGGCTCGTGTTGAGCGTCAGACTGGTAGGAAAGTTAAGTGTGTACACCATGACAAAGGTGGTGAATACATGTCTAAATCCATGCTTGACTACTGCAAGTCTGAAGGAATACGGCTTGAATTCACTAATACAGCCACTCCTCAACAAAATGGCGTTGCAGAGCGCCTGAATAGGACTGTGAATGAAGCTATTACTTCAATGCTCAAAGAAGCCAACCTTCCGGACAGCTTCTGGACTTATGCCATCAGCACGTACAGGCACGTTCATAATCGTTGTCCGACTTCTGCTCTACCGCACAATAAAACACCTTTTGAAGCATACAAGGGGCGAAAACCCCGCATTGGTCATCTTCGTGTCTTTGGTTGTGCAGCGTACATCCTCGTTGGGAAGGACAAAAGAAAGGGACTGCAGGGACACACACTTGCAGGTGTGTTTGTTGGCTATCCAGACAATTATGTCGGATGGAAAGTATACATTCTGAGTACAAGGAAGATCATTGTATCTAGGGACGTGGTGTTTGATGAATCTCGATTCCCGGGTCTATCTTCTTCAAGCGTGTTGCCACCATCTCCCAGCTCGTTTGACAATCTAGTAGAGTCTGAACCATATGATTCAGATGAGCTTACCTTCCCCGCACCTGCCACAGCTCCTGTTGTTGAAGTCAACCCCATATTTGACAACTCACCTCTCACACCCATCGATGATGACGATACAGATCCGGTGGGAGCCCCAGATGGATTGGTGGGAGCTACTCCACAGCAGCAACTAGCACCCACCATACCTCCCCATCCTCCTACAATCCGAGCGCCTCGCCAACCTAAGCCATTGCCTCCACCCAGAGAGCCCAGCCAGCGTACACGCATCCCTGCTCGTAACCCAAACGCTGATTACTACGATGCAGTACAACGTCAAGAGAATCATGAATCACCCCTTGTACGTGACCCGCCACCACCGCCACCACCCTCACCCTATCCAGAAGAACCCCCGGAGCAACTCCTGTGGGACGTCAATGTAGGCATCATTGACGACCACGAAGAGCAGGAGGTAGACCTCGTACTGAATACTGATTCTGACAAAGCTCTACTTCTGGCCGGCCGGGCATTTGTTCAAGACGGAATCGATTGTGGTGGGTTTGGTGCCATCTGTGCGAACGCAACAAGCACATACAAAGCCTCTGCCCATGACATAAATCCACGCTCATACAAGGAAGCGATGGCGAGCGAAAACTCAGCAGAATGGCATAAAGCAATGTGCGAGGAGATGAACTCTCTGCGGAGCAACGGGACATGGCGAGCTGCATATCTGCCAGCTGGGAGGAAGGCCATTGGGTCACGGTGGGTGTTTAAAGTCAAACACTTACCAGATGGAGCCATCGACCGCTTCAAGGCCCGTGTCGTGGCACAGGGATTCAGTCAACGTCCAGGAGTGGACTTTGACGAAACCTTTGCACCGATGGCTCGCTGGGCGGCAGTTTGTACTATCCTTGCTTTGGCTGCCATAGAGGACATGTATTTGGAGTCTGTCGACATTTCCTCAGCCTTTCTTCATGGAGTTGTTGATGCTGAACTTTATATGAAGTTTCCTGAGGGTTTTCCTGAAGACGTCCTGCCTGATGTTGAGCGCAAACCAGGTGACGGACATGCTTGCGCCAAACTAGAGAAGGGGATCTATGGGTTAAAACAGGGTGCTAACCTTTGGAATAAGCGCATGCACGAAGTCTTTCTCAAACTTGGGTTCACACGCATTACTTCTGACCCGTGCGTATATGTATACCTCCGAGATGGGGTACGCATCATTGTCCCCGTGCATGTTGATGACATGACCTTAGCCTCGAAGTCTCGGTCCACAATTTTGAAGGTAATCTCTGAGTTGCGCAAATACTTTACTCTGCGCCACCTCGGACCAACCACTGGCCTCCTTGGGGTCGTCGTTACCCGAGACAGACCTAATCGTAAGCTTTGGATCAATCAGAAGGCCTATGCCATCGAGGTTCTTTCACGCTTCAACATGCTAGACTCTAAAGCCGTCGTGACCCCTCTACAATCTGGCGTCACCCTCTCCAGAGCTGATTCACCAAGCACGCCCGGAGAAGAGGAAGAAATGCGCACTGTCCCATACATACAGGCGACAGGCGCATTACTGTATCTCGTGATGTGCACACGTCCGGATATTGCACATGCTGTCAGTGTGCTGTGCAGGTTTAATGCTTGTGCTGGACCCAAGCATTGGAAGGGCGTCAAACATCTAATGCGATATATTCGAGGTACTCTTGACTACAAAATTGAGTACTCTGCTTCATCCTCGGCACCTTCCTATTTCCTTGCCTTCAGCGACGCCGACCATGGTGGAAATATAGACAATGGCCGATCCACGACTGGCTCGATCCTCACCGTGGGAGGCGGCGCGGTTAGCTGGATGTCCAAGCTTCAAACCATTGTTGCCTTGTCGACAACTGAGGCGGAGTTTGTGGCCGCAAGTGAGACCGGACGCGAGCTGTGCTGGTTGCGGAACTTCTTGGCAGACGTCGGGGCACCGCAATCCTTAGCTTCGACCCTCTACATCGACAACCAATCGGCCCTATCAGTAACAAAACAGCCGGAGCACATGGGGCGCCTTAAGCACCTCGACCGGCATTGGTTCTGGCTTTGACAGGCGGTTCAAGATGGGAAGATAAGGCCCGTATATATTCCATCTGAAGAGATGGTTGCGGACTTGCTTACCAAGACACTTCCTCATGAAACGGTCAATCGCCTGAGAAGGAAGATGGGTATTATCGGGGAGTTCTCACGCGAGGAACTTCGGTGACGTTGTGGACACTCCGTCAGGTGGGAGTGTTGAGAGTATACGGTGCCAGGAGTGCACAACTAGAATCACGTGACCGCGCGTAGACATTTTTCATTTCTGGATGCCCTCGTACTTCATAGTCTATTTGCCTATTGAATACGAGGACATCAGGTGTGTATCTATTGTACTTTATAGTCTATTTGCCTATTGAATACGAGGACATCAGTCTACGTGAACTCTATCAGACTATCACTTCTGTTTTCTGGTTTCAGTCTGTTCCTCTGCGAGAAACCTGCTGCAACAGAGACTCCCAGGTGGGATGCTATATCCCACCCCCTTTGTTTTTACTTTGATCTTCTGTGAGTCTGTTGATGGACTTAAAAGGAGGGTATGTAACAGAGCACCCATTACCCCTTAGTATCTTAACCAATTAATCTTTGTTTAGTTATATTATTATACAGTAGTGTCACATGACACTACCCTTAAATACTCATATTGTAATTATGTAAGGCAGCACTTTACTTCATACTTCATAGACTAGACCAATCAACTGGTTTTGATTTGTGAGGTATGAGCAGTAAGTTGTGCAAACCATAATAGAAACATTACAATCAAAGAATTATACATTGTTATAGCCCCAGGGTTCAGATCTTATTCTCTTGACACTAAGCTTTCTTCTATTACTCTAGTATTCTCTTAGTGACTGTCATGACTGTCATCTGGGCACCATTGAGTTAGTGACCTCACCACTATCTTTGGTTTGCTAGTACACCTTTTAGTACTGTATGGCAAAGAAGCTCAATTGATGCCAAGCTCAATGGTCCTTGTATCTGACCAACTTTGACTTCTTGCTGCATTACAAACCCAGATGAGCATGGGAAAACCAGATGCCCTGTCTAGAAGAGCTGATCTGGCACAGGAGCAGGCAATGATGACAACATTGTACTCCTCAAGCTTGAGCTTTTTGCCATCTGTGCTTCAAAAGGGATTGTGGTCCAAATGGATGTGATGCAAATATCCTCAAGGACAGCCAATGAGGGAGCTAGGAGGGTGTGCAGGAGGATGCTATGGCTCATGCTGCCCAGGTCCTTCAAGCCCAACATGCTGGTGGAGTGAAATCAGTACATGTGGATGAGTCTGACATTTCAAGGACACATTTGTATGCCTAGCATCCCAGACTTCATCAGCATATTGTGGAGCAGCACCACAACTTCCAGGTGGCAGGGCATAGTAGGTTGAAGACCCTGGAGTTGGTGTCCCAGGACTATTGATGGCCTCAGATGTCCTGGTACATAGGCACCTGCACCAGCACCTGCAATTTCTGCTTCCAGACTGAACTCCACTCTCTTCCCATCACAGCTGCCTGATGGAGTGTTGCTTCAGTGGAGATGATCATGGGTACAATGTAGTTATGGTGGTGGTGAACCTTTATGGGAAGCAAGCTCACTTCATCCCTACCCATACCACCTGCTCTGTTCTGGGAGCTGCCAACCTGTATCAAAAGAATGTTTGGAAGCTCCATGGTCTATCTGATGAGTATGTCTCTGACTGAGGCCTGCAGTTTGTGGCAGGAATCACTTGAAAGCTGTACTGCCTGCTTGAAGTGAAGCTTCATACAACCACAGCCTATGACTCTCAGTCAGATGGACAGACAGAGCACATTAACCAGGAACTTGAACAGTTTCTTTGCCTGTTTTGTGATGAGAGACAGGATGACTGGGATGAGCTCTTGCCAGACACTGAGTTCCAGTACAACAACCATGTTCATTCTTCCACCCAGATGACTCCATTCTTCCTGGACACTGGACAATACCCTTGTATGGGTCTTGAACCTCAAGCACAACCCTGAGAGAATGATTCAGTGAATGAGTTTGTGAATAGGATGAAGAAGGCACAGGAGAAGACAAAGGCAGCATTGGTAAAGACAAAGGACAACATGGCATGGTATTATGACTAACAGTGGACATCAGCCCCCATATACAAGCCCAAAGACCATGTCTATCTGGATAGCTCCAATATAAAGACAACAAGATCATCTCAGAAGCTGTCACATTATTAACTTAGCCCCTTCATGATAGAGAGACAGATAGGGCCATTAGCTGACTGGTTGAACCTCCATGTGGGCCTGCACTAGCTGCACCTAGTATTTAATGTCATCAAGATGTTCCCAGCTTCAGAATACTCCATTCCTGGTCATTCCTTGATGCCACCACTACCAATCCTAGTTAATCATGAGGAGAAGTATGAGGTGGAGGAAATTCTGGATAGCAGGGTGTTCTGGAGAAAGTTGCAGTGCAAAGTGAAGTGGAAAGGATATGATGTCAAGGACATCTTTTGGGAACCACAGGCAACTGTATGTGCACCAGCTCTGGTCTGGAAATTTTTACCACAGGCACTATGGTGTGCCAAAAGCCACCTGAGGCATCTACCCAGTCTCAGCAGCTGACCAAGAAATCTACAACTTTTTCTACCCTGTACATCAAGATGCCACACACTCAAGGGGGCTGATGTCAGGGGATTAAGCATACTGGACCCCATTCCTGTTTCCTTGATTCTGAGCTGGCCTCTCATTCCCACCCTCCCATTCTCTGGCAACAAGTACTTTAGACCAAGGGCTATCTAACAGTTCTATTTTTCTGTGGTCATATGCCTTGAGGCTGGAGATCAAGGCTGTTTATGATGCATTCTATTTTTAGATCAGACTCTGGATTCAATTGCCATTCTCAGAGTTTAAATTTTTCTGTTGTGCTGTATAGTTGTTTCCCATGCTCCTAAATCTGAAGTGTCCAGGGAATTCCTCAGACTTGTTTTCCTTGAATCTTCCTGTGCCAGGTGAGTAGTTATGCCTGTAGACACAGTACAGTACCAAATAGACTCTGGATCTCCCTCTGCCAGCTGTGTGATTGAGCCATAGCCTCTTAAGGTTGCCCTTGCAATTTGAGGCTTGTTTATAGTAATAATGGACATAATCTACATCATTGATGACTATCTGCTTTGATTTTCTGCCTAACTGATCATTGTGGTCTTGCTTTGACTTGACTTGTATCTGTGATGCCATTCCAAATTTCAATCTTCTGTTTTAACATTACATTTTCCTTTTTGGTAGAAACTGGTTTCTTTCCAGCTTCTCTACATGGGTCTTGAGATCACATTTCTCAGGACCTGTCAAGTACTAATATCTCAGCTCTGAAATCTCAGTAATCATAGATTTATGGCACTTTCTCTTTGAATTGACTTTTGTTTCTGAACCCCCAAGCTACTTTAGTTGTTCAACAATACTTTTCTGGTGTGAATCCAGTTGTAACAGCCTGTATCATAGTCCAAAGCTTTTTCAAGAAGCTCTACAACTCTTTCTTCATCAAACAGGTTTCCATCATGGTTCAGCCACAACTCATCAGTATCCAAGATCTTCTCCTTCCTTGAGATTTGTGCGAGAATAGCTTGTTTGTGTGGCTCTATCCCTGACTTGAGGTGTTTGGTGATTTTAAGAGGATTCTCTGGCATTTGAGGTTTAGAGGGACAGAAGTTGATCATTTCTCAATTATTCATGTCTTTTTTGGTCATATCATTATGGTTATTTAGTGATTTATATCCATATGCTCATATCTGAATTGAAGAAAACTATTTATCCATTCCAAACTATACTTTTCAGGTAAAATATTGGTTATAACTCCCTCTTGGAACCAATTGATTATTGGGTATTGGAAGTTCCCTCAATTTCCCCATGAATCAAGTCAGTGGACTCCAAAAACCCATCAGTTGGAAGGGGTTATTGGTTATAAGGGTCATTGGTTATAAGAGGTTCAACTGTAGATGGCTCATCACTGATGGCAAACTTTATAGATGAGGAATGTTGCCTCTTCCAGCAGGGTATCCCCATGTTGCTATGATCCAAAATTGTCCACCACCTTGAAATCACTATGCCTGACTACCACCCTGATGACCCTATCAAGTTGAAAGCATCTTTGAAGGAGCCAAGTGAGTTTTGAAGGGTACTGACACCATCACTAGTGCCTTGAAAACTGTTGCTAGCACTTCTGCCTCTAAGCTTATATTACAGACAGTATACTACAGAATACTGTCAGTTTGTTGATATGCTCTGAGGTTATGTGTACCATACAACTTTTACATACCTATCAACACTGATACACTACCTAGATAAATACTTATATATTGCCTAGGTAATACAATGCAGTTTGTTAGTATGCTCTGAGGATAGATAGTTTTGTATTGTCCAGGACTCTGTCAGAATTCCAACATTTCTGCAGTGAACAAACACCTTGTATCATGTGTCACACCCTGCAAACACTTGATTGTAATGTTACAGTATATCATCACTTTTCATATCATCCTGATGCTCAGGCCTTTAATATATCAAGCTCAAGAGCAAAATGGTTAGCTAATGTTTTCAAAGAAGAGCATCCTGCATCCTTACTTGCCACTTATTTCTTTTCACCATGTGCAATCTTAAAGAGAGATCATTTATTACTTTAGATTGCTATGGTATTTGCTCATATAACTTTCATCCTCACCAATACCTCTTCCCTTTCCTATCTACCTATCATATGTGAAGTATCAAACATGGTTCTATTGTACACATGAACATTATCTACAATCACTAAATGAGCTCACTTGCAAAAAACTTACTACTATACTGGAAATTGAATATACAGCTAAGTTGTATGTCACATTAACAATATCCCCCAGACATATGGAAGCACAATGCTCTGAGGCTGGATCACAGTGTTCAAGAGAAAGTAAAGTTGATAGCATCACCAAACTTGCATCCCTTAGCAATTTAGAATCCAACACAAGCTCATTATACAAGCCTGAGAAAATCTTTTGCAAGCAACAGGTTGACATTGACAATAAAGACTACCTGATTTGGAAATGATTTGTTTTATAGGAAGGGGGGTCAAATGGTGCTGCCAGTGATGTTGGCACTCAAGCAGCAGAGGAAGAGTACCAGATCTATATCCCATTGCTGTATTTGTTTCATCACTCTGAATCAATATACATTCAACATTTAATAACACCAAAAATTGTATATTATAAAATCCATAAGAGTTGGGGGCTGGCGCTTGTCGCCGCTACAGGATATTGTAGATAACCAGGCAGAAATGTTGAAAGGTGCTTACCTGAGAGTCAGAGATGTTCTTGAGATCAAGGCGGCCTTGACGATGGTGGAAGGAGGTTGGCAGTAATAGCATCAAGCACATCAAAACTCCGATTCACACCAATTTTACCATCCGCGTCTTTGATCAACCAATGTTTTCAGCTCATCCACCGAGTATAGAGGGACTTAAATAGCTCGATATAGTTCAGATACATTATAATAACATCTTTTCAATAAATTTGGTCTTACCGTGGCCGTATATTACGGTTCACGACCATAAATTTGCCGTCCCGTGCCGTCGAAGGTTTCGGAATTTATACAATTTATTTTCATCGGGTGCTAAGAAGATATCAAAGGAGTATCGACCCAGAAAAAAAATGATGGAAAGTTAGGGGAAAAGACCGTGACAAAAGAGGAAACGCAAGCTTAGGAAGCAAGGGATTCAGCAGTGAAGGAGGACTCTGAACAGGAAGAAGCAACAGAGGCACCAAGATTGAGAGAAGTCAAGTAAGGCTGGAGCCAGGAGGGTGGTAAAGAATATGGTTCTTGATGGTCAATGTCCATATGCTGAAGTCAAATCGATTACTAAAACAGAACATTGTGCTACCTTCGAACATTCGGCGTGAAAATTTGAACCCATCTGGGCCGGTATCAAGAACTACGTAAATTACAATTCGTAACAATTATAGTGGATACAAAATGTTCGCGATGCTACTAATACAACATTTCAGGAAATAATTGACATAAACCAGGGTCCACCAACGACTCGTAGCATATTAACAACTACAGAAGAAAATCGGTGATCCAACACCAGAGCTTGCATGAACATACACGTTTTAAGTTCCTCATCCCAGTCTTCAAGCCACCGAAAGGTGGTACTGCATGCGATTAGACCCAACCGGTCTATCTTTCCAAGTCCGTGTCGCACGTGACAGGTTTCCAGATGGCGGGCGTGGAGGTAGAGAATGATTGGGATGATGGCCATGGTGCACTCGATGTGTACTTGTTCTGTCGGTTGATAAGGCAACCCGAGAGAGAAGTACACGCTGGTCAATAAACTGTATCCAGTGTTATTTAAATAGTGGAACGTAGAAAGAGCCATAAAGCTTTCAGACCTTTTGATCGAGGCGGATAATTTGACCCAACATGGTCTGATCCATGAGGTTGAGTTGGAGGAGGGTAGAATATGCGTCTTTGAAAACCTGGAAAAAGGCTCTAACCTTATTCACCGATTTTGCGATCTCGTTTTCTAACGTCATGTTATGAGAGCAAACATGATAATATACAGGAGGAAGGACAAACCTGGGTTGAAAAGACATCGGATAGAAAGCACTTCATTCTCCTCTGTCTTGGGTAGCAATCTGCCTGGAGACGTAGCAGAGGATATATACGACGTTGCGTAATCAAACGTCAAGCCGTAATAGAACATGAAGTCAATGAGAAGGAAACCCAGGGATTCTGATTCCATGGGCTTGTCAATGTACTCCTGCGGGCGATTACTTGGATTTGCCTGTGCGTGGAGAAACATCAGCGGCGGGACGAGAGTAAGCGATAGTTATACCTGAAGAAAGTGAATACATAGACAAACGAGAGCATAACTTCCCAGTCCCCCTCTGGGAGCGTCATTCAACCGCTTTTGATGCAAAAATCCTTTCAAGAGAAGTACGAGTGGCCGGAGGGCAGGCATCTGTGCGAGATAGCCATTAATGACTTCAACTCCCCTGGTCCCCGATTCGTCGTTGATATTAATGTCGACATTGAGGGAGCCTGTAAAGGGTCAAGACTATACGTCTTTCATCGTCAAGAATACTCGCCATATTCATCCCGCGTCCCCAAGATAAGAATGGGTACTTTTGCATGATGGTTGACGAAGACATTACTTGTCAACGCCGCTGATCTGAATTGGCTGGAAAGCTGGAATAGTGTCCTCTTCACGTCAGCTTCAGTTATGCGTGGTAGTTTTATAGCCACGTCTATATCACTTCCCGCACATAAGTATGAGCATATCATTTCGAGAAGAGAAGAAAAGAAAAATACTCACCTTGTTGGTAGACAGAGACCTGTTGCAGAACTCCCATATAACCTAATCTCTGCACCGTAAAATCGTCCGTGTACCACTCTTCGTATTCCTGTCATCACCAGCTCGCGCGCCCTCTTCTCGTCAGGAGTTTGTTGCATGTACGTGAGATACGCAAGTATTTCGTGGTGCAGCCTGAACGAACTACTGAAACCTGGCCACTAATGTAACCAAAAGACACGCACCTATGCTCCGGCCCATTGTACGTCGATTCTTTCTTGAAGATATTCATCCACGGCGTCTCCCTAAACTCCTCAAGAGGCTCGAATGGTGATGTCATGTTGACTGATTTGGCCCGTCTAGAAGACATTTGCTCCTGTTTATATTGTCCAAAAGAGCGCCCTTCTTTGCTAGAACTATAATTCGAGTATGGCCGACTTGTGCTTGACCGCATGCGATCTTCACGGTTGCTATTGGAACTCGAACGTTCCTTCATGAGGTAGAACTCGAACGCTCGAGATTTCTCAGTATTTCCGTTTCGCACGAGCCACCAACAAATGAGAATGAAAAAGCAGTATTTCTTGAAAATCAAGCGTGGAGGAAGCTTCGCTCCGGGTTGAACGTACCTGAGAAACGCGTGACGCCGCGCGAACAAGCGGCTGTGGCTGTCCCACCGATATTCATTTTCACATGTACATAATTGTTTCACATTTTTTGACGACGACTGCATACTCTCTAGTCTAACGATGAAGCCCAGTTTCCGCACAGACTGGATCTCATACCAAGACACTGTACTATGGTCTTACTCAAGAAGATCCTAGGCTTCTGCTGTGAAACCACATGCTTTTCTAGTGCCCCACCTTTGTCTTTCGGGGTAATCTGTGCCGAGGTTATCTTTGACTACAACGCTGCGTGTGATATCGAGCAAAATTTACAAATAGGCGATTTTCATAGTTCAGACTCGCCCAAACCCATAAAGTATCTCCGGGTCACATCTTATATCCATTCGTAAAAGATCATCACACTTTATGCCGAGAATTCGTGACCATTGGCGAATTTGGTAAATCAGATACAGAAGTCTGAATACTCCTTCTGTTCTTTCAGATTTTGGAATTAGCACCTTTTGAATCAGTCCCGTATCACTTTCGACGGTCACATTCAATGATGGCGCCCACACATCCACTGACATGCGCACTTGAAACCACGCTTCATCTCCGCAGAGGCTGAAGGATGCTAACGACTCCATTATGTATACAGCACTTCGTTGATCGACATCTCCCCAAACGGCCCCCAATAACATCGAAGACTTCACCCAGACTTCAGTATGAGATTTTCTCCAACAAACAACAATCGTGATCAGCGCTCGCCAGCAAGACGCTTAAAGAAGCACAAGCTTCTGGTAAGTCAAGTCACTTGGCCTAGCTCTGAGGGTTGACCCTTCTCATGTCACCTTCCAGAAGCCACTCCCAGTGGCTGCCAATGTGGCGAAATTCCGAACGCAGGAGAGCTCTACAGCTTCTGACAGTTGCTTGTCCGTAAAGACAAAACTTGAATCTGAAGCTACGGCAGAGCAGTCGATTGTAATCAGTATCCTCTCTTTCGTCTTTGTTTTACTGAGAGCTTGCCGTAGCAAGTCAATGTCACTATCAATCTGAGCATGGTCCGTCTATGCTTCTCATGATCTCAATCATCAGCTGACATGCCCAGCCTTCAACTATCTTGTGTAATCTGAGCACGGAGATGATGGAGACCAGCATCAGATTCGGCCTCACTGACAGCATTCAAGCAAGCATTTCTCATGGAATCCAGGCTGACTTGATCAGGAAAATTTTCGAACAGGTGTCGGCTGTTTCGGCAGACAGTACTGCAATGGAGGATATCTCACCGGAAATTAGGGTGCCCATTCTTTGACAGTCGGGAGATGAAGCGACGCTGGAACCATCCATTGAGCCGAAAGAGAAGTTCATGGGATTACAAGTGACTGACAAGGGAAACACAGTTACGACTCTCTACTGTGATGAAAACCAAGTTTCCCTGTCTTCTCCCCCACGGAGCCCACCAACTTCTTCCAAATACGAGTCAGAATCCGAGCAAGAAGGCTCTATCACCTTATCCTCCTCAGACCCGGTGCAAACACATGTTTTCGACGCATCATCTTTTTCGTCCTCTTCAGTTACATATCATATTACACCTTCCTTTTACCATTCATCTGTCGTAACCGTCCCAACCATTTTCTTGCCGCCACAGACTGTAATACCACCGGATATCCAAGAAACTGATGGAACCGAACTTGATGCTTCGACCGTACTCCCAATGCATCACTTACCATCGGGAAAGTGGTTGGTATCACCACCACCTCAGTCAACTTTGTTAATGCCCATTCCATTGTTCAGAACCATGAGTTCGAAAACATAGAGACTTGGCATGTAAAGCCACAGTTGAAGAATATTTTCAAGAAAGAGCTATGGAATGCAGGTTACAGATGGGTGAGAATCCCTGCCTTGTTAGTAAAAAATGTAGCTTAATCAAGTTCTCAGTGTTTGGACTCGAACGACTCAGTCACTTTTGTGTCCCGATATCAAATATTCTCATGGGAAGTTTTAGAACCGTTTACCGTGAAAGAAGGTAGGAAGGCTAAACCTCTCCTTCTCTTCCGTAAGCAACCTATACTTAAATAATGACAATTGATCTTGAACCTGATTATTCAGGTCGTCCCGCGGGTCGTTTAGACTTTTTGCTGGGAACAGGTGTCGGATTCCTACTGCATCTAGTCTCTTTCATTCTTTTCATGTGGCAACCATGGAGAGTCGACCTTTCTGGTTCTTCTCATGCGTTCTTCAGCAATTTTTTGCCAATGTTAGCGCAATGGTGGACGAGGGTTGAGATGAAGCGTTCTGGGGACCGAATCATTGATCCTTATCTTAATTCAATCCCCGACTCTCTGATGTGAGTAACGAGAGAGGGTTCTATGTCCAGACAAATGAGCTATGCTCCGTGCCTTCGGCACGGGCCTGTAGCTTTTGCTTCATCTCAGGCCCAACCTCACTTTATTTGGTTAGGTCCTTGTATTTCAAACTCAATGCTAAGTCCCAGACCCAACCTCACTTTGTTTAGTTAGGTCTTTGTATTTCCAACTCAATGTTAAGTCCCAGACCCAACTTCATTTCATTTGGTTAGGTCTTTGTATTTTGTCAATTCAATGCTAAGTCCCAGACCCAACCTCACTTCATTA
The DNA here is from genome assembly GCA_020091625.1 of Termitomyces sp. 'cryptogamus'. Classification (NCBI taxonomy): domain Eukaryota; kingdom Fungi; phylum Basidiomycota; class Agaricomycetes; order Agaricales; family Lyophyllaceae; genus Termitomyces; species Termitomyces sp. 'cryptogamus'. Next base: position 7,364,733 of record JAGYZC010000001.1, read on the forward strand.
TATTCTACTCAATGCTAAGTCCCAGATCCAACCTCACTTGGTTTGGTTAGATCCTTGTATTTCAAACTCAATGCCAAGTTCCAGAACTATTGAGAATATTTATACTACACTGTCAACTCATATACATTAGGTGCTGAAATTCACAGAGGTTAGCAATTTGGTGTTTGCAAGAGATCTACTTTAAAAGCAGAAAGCCAATAACTGTTTAGAAAAGAAAATGGACAATACTTGAATTAGTTCTCAAACAAAAATAGAAAAAGCATACCTGCAAAACTACTGAACACTCAGAAAAGGAGCCTAATGAAGAATGTAGTGAAGTCTGATTTCAGCCATGATTAGTCCATAAAAGTTACACTCAGAAAAGGAGTGTACCTAGCCCAATTCAGCTTCAATATAGAAACAACCACCAAAATCAGCTATTGGACAATTAAGCAAAGAAAAGAAAGCCCACTTGAAAGAAGAGAAAGCTACTCAATGCTTAGAAAAAGCCTGAAGAAGGATGCAATAGTGGAAATCTGGTTATCAGCTATGATCAGTGATTGGAGATGACAAAAAGTAGAGCATACATGGCCAATAAAGTGTAAAAACCTCCAAAAGAGGGTCAGTAGAGTCTAACAGGCCAATCAAAGCTTCTTCTCACAGTATCAGAGCAGAGAGAATAGTTGATGCTTCAGATTGGAAAGAGAGGTCAAAAGAAAGAGTGATTCAATGCAATGATTGATCTTTGCCACACACCAAAAGAAAAGGCCAAAAATTAGAGGCCAGCCAAGTTATGTAATTTTACATAAGCATTACATAAGGATTGATGGAACCCAGTTTCTTAAGATTTGTCATCACATATAATAGGTGCACAGCCAGCTAGCAGCACTCTAGTCCAAGTATAGCCTCACTTTGTTTGATTTTACAATTCAATGTTGGTACCACCTAACATCACCACAGAATACACTTCCAAGTCAGAGGCTATCAGCAATCAGACTCAAGTCAGATTTATAGTCAAAACATAGTGTATGCCATAAACCTCTCAAAGTCCTTCAGGAACCATAGGTTGCCTAGGGATATACACAGGGAAATCATTCTCCTTTCTAACAAATAAGTAGAAGCTTTTAAGAGTCAAAGAAACATCTTATGCCACTTCTTTGGCTATTTTTGATCATAAATTCATTGTTCTAAACTTTTTTTTGATAGGAAATACATGCATGGAACATGTTCCTTTCCCAAAGAATAGCCAGAAGTGTTCCTTGAGGAGTTGCATTAAAAGACAGTACAATTTCACATAAGTAAGGCTGAAAATAGTTAAATATTGCCTAAAATATCAAGTCTGGCACCTTTCACACATAGTCAAAGGATGGTTCATATCTATCAAAATAGTCTACTATAATTTTTTTGGAAAAAACCTGGTCCAAGTGCAAAAAACAGCCAAGTTACCCAAAAAGGAAGGTTCTTGGTCAGCCTTACTAAGCAGAAAAGTTATTGCATAGGCACAGCCACTTTCCCAGGAGTCATCCCATATATTATAGACGAGCTACGCCCCATGCCTTTGGCACAGGCCTGTAGCTCTTGCTTCATCCCAGACCCAACCTCACTTCGTTTGGTTAGGTCCTTGATATTCTACTCAATGCTTCATCCCAGACCCAACCTCACTTCATTCGGTTAGGTCCTTGTAATTCAAACTTAATGCTTCATCCCAGACCCAACCTCACTTCATTTGGTTAGGTCCTTGTATTTCAAACTCAATGCTAATTCCCAGACCCAACCTCACTTCGTTTGGTTAGGTCCTTGTATTTCAAACTCAATGCTAAGTTCCAGACCCAACCTCACTTCATTCGGTTAGGTCTTTGTATTTTGTCAACTCAATGCTAAGTTCCAGACCCAACCTCACTTCATTCAGTTAGGTCTTTGTATTTTGTCAACTCAATGCTAAATCCCAGACACAACCTCACTTCATTATATTCTACTCAATGCTAAGTCCCAGATCCAACCTCACTTCATTATATTCTACTCAATGCTAAGTCCCAGATCCAACCTCATTTTATTTGGTTAGGTCCTTGTATTTCAAACTCAATGCTAAGTTCCAGAACTACTGAGAATATTTATACTACACTATCAACCCATATACATTAGGTGCTGAAATTCACAGAGGTTAGCAATTTGGTGTTTGAAAGAGATCTACCTTAAAAGCAGAAAGCCAGTAACTGTTTAAAAAACAAAATGGATAATACTTGAATTAGTTCTCAGACAAATATAAAAAAAGCATACCTGCAAAGCTACTGAACACTCAGAAAGGGAGCCTAATGAAGAATGTAGTGAAGTCTGATCTCAGCCATGATTAATCCATAAAAGTTACATTCAGCTTTAATATAGAAACAACCACCAAAATCAGCCATTGGACAATTAAGCAAAGAAAAGAAAACCCACCCAAAAGAAGAGAAAGCTACTCAATGCTCAGAAAAAGCCTGAAGAAGGATGCAATAGTTTCTGCAAAGGAGCATCCCACCCTTCAGGCAAAACAGTTTCTAGAATGACCATAAAAAATGGATCAGCAGCAGCAGCTGCCTGCCTAATAGGTCTTCCCAAAGAGCCAGAAGCAGTGGCTATAGGTCTCAAACCCCCAGTTCCCATAGATTGATTGATACCCCCAGGCCCAAATTGAAGTGGTGGAACAACCACAGTATTGATCTGTTCCAAAGATCTATTGTTTCTATTTGCTTGATGATTGTCAGGATCTGTCATTTGTAACTGTTCAAGTCTCCTTTGATTCCTAGCTTGTTGCCTTTGGCTTTCAGGAGTAGTAGGTGGTTGCCTATAACATCCATTGTTAAGCAATTTAACAGTCAAAAACCATTAAAATTGACTTGCATGATGAGATATTTGATGTATCAATAGCTCAATGTGGTTAAGGAGTTACTAATAAGCTTGTTAGTCAACATCAATCAATCAATAGATGTGACAAAACATACTTTGTCGTGTGGCCTCCTTTCCACAACTTCGGAAATGCCCATTGTTTGGTCATGTTGTGTCAAAAAACGCGCGAGGCGTGAAAAACAGTGTCCACTAAATCGCGTTTGGCCTGGTTCACACGTGCAGGCTATTTGGCATGTTTTACACATGGTCAAAAGATAGTGTATATTCAGTAAAGTTGTATACTATAATTTTTTTTGGAAAAAATCTGTTCCAAGTGCGAAAAATAGCCAAGCTGCCCAAAAAGGAAGGTTCTTGGTCAGCAGCTGACAAATTTTAGTCAGCACAATCCAAAGTCATTGCATATATTGAGCGCACAGCCACTTTCCCAGGAGTCGTCGCATATATTATAGATGAGCTATGCCCCATGCCTTCAGCATGGGCCTGTAGCTCTTGCTTCATCCCAGACCCAACCTTATTTTGTTTAGTTAGGTCTTTGTATTTCCAACTCAATGCTAAGTCCCAGACCCAACCTCACTTTGTTTGGTTAGGTCTTTGTATTTCCAACTCAATGCTAAGTTCCAGACCCAACCTCACTTCATTTGGTTAGGTCATTGTATTTCAAACTCAATGCTAAGTCCCAGACCCAACCTCACTTTGTTAGGTTAAGTCTTTGTATTTGGTTGACCAAGTGTTGCTTTTCTCTTACAATTCAATACACTGAGATTTCATGTATGAACCAATCATGTATCTATATTACATTATTAACAAAATACTACAATGTCCACTGGTTTATATTAGAGATGCTGAAAATTATAAAAGTTAGTACTAACCAACCAATTATTTAAACTGTCACACTTACATTTGTAAACCATTGAGAATATCTATACTACATGGTCCAGCTATAGACATTAGGTGCTGAAGTTCATAGAAGTTAGCAATTTGTTGCTTGAGTCCAACAAAACTCACACTTACATTTGTAAACCATTCAGGATTTCCTGATAGACAATATTTGCAGTCTTTCTTGATGTGTTTTCTGGGTCCAAGATGACTTTGATACAATCTCCTGATGTGCACCGAGAGAGTGCAACATAAAGTTGGCCATGTGAAAAAACTCCTGATTGAAGGTCCAATCCAACATACTTGACTGATTGACCCTGAGACTTGTTGATAGTCATAGCAAAGGCCAATCAAACTGGGAATTGTTTCCCGTGCAATGGAATTGGCAAATCTTCTTCAGACACATCCATGTTGATTCTTGGAATCAAAACAATTAATCCTGCAAATTTGGCATCTCCACTGATGATCCTACATCTGAGAACTCTGGTGCTGATGTGAGTGACAATCATTCTTGTCCCATTGCAAAGTCCTTTGGTTGTATCCAGATTCCTGAGCAGCATGACAGGAACACCAATCTTCAGAGCCAATTTAGCCAAGGGCAAACTGCTGGCTCTGAGAGAGTCAAGCTATTCCATTGGATACAATGCAAGACCATTAGGATTTCCATCATCAGATATGACAGAGTCTGCACTCTGCAAGATTTTCTCTTCTCCTGGACATTTCTGCAGAACTTCAGAGTTGATATCCTCTACATCAGAGTTCTTGCCAGAAAGGATGGTACAGTCCAGATAATACTGATCATCTTGATGGTGATCAATATGAGGATAAGTGGAAGAGATCAATCCAGTGACAGAATTTTTATCACAGATCATGGTTTCTGGAAGTTGTACTGTTTCTCCAGGCCCAAGGTTTTTTCCAGCACCAACATCCAATAACCAAGCTGCATGAGCAATGTTATCAGGAGTCTGATCCAATCTCATGTTTTGAACCAAGTAGTGGACTTGAATTTGATCCCAAAGTCTTCCCCTTTTGAGTGAAGCAGCAATCATCTGCTGCCTGAGTCCTCGCTGGATAACTGGGAGAGTTTGCCTAAAATCTCCTCCAAACACCACAGTCACCCCACCAAAAGGAACATCCTTCTCCAGGATGTCTCTGAACTCTTGATCCACAGAGTCAATGGCATTTTTGTGTTGCACTGGGACTTCATCCCAGATAACAACTTTGGTCTGGAGTAAGAGTTGAGACAACTGAGTTCCTCTTTTGATATTGGCAATGGATGTATCCAGAGCAGGAATGGGGATTTTGAACCTTGAATGTGCAGTTCTATCACCCTCCAGCAATAAGGCAGCAATCCCAGATGATGCTACACATAATGCCACATCTCCAATGGACTGAACAGCAGAAGCCAAAGTGTTGCAGACAAATGTTTTGCCACATCCACCTGCACTGTGAATGAATATCATCTTGCCCAAGTTGTTGTCCACAGAGTCCATAACTTCATTGAAGGCCCCCAGTTGTTCACCATTAAACCTGGCCTTGTTTTCATCCACCCTTCTCTTCAACTCCTCAACATCATAGTCTGTTTCTTCTTGCAAAAGCCTATTTCCTGAAATTGTTTGATCAGTATCAATGTCAACTTTTTATACAATGTCCAACTTGCCTGGAATCACATTCCAAACTTGTTGGGGTTCTGGCATATTGGGAAAGTCTTGAAGAGTCTTGCCAAAATTCTTCAGATTGTCATTGATCAGATGAAGGCCATAGTCATAGACATCTTCATCAGTAAAGACTCTGTCCCTGTACTGCCTGATATTCTCCAATCTGTGTTGAAGATCATCACAAATGGAGTGCTTGAATTCATCCCATAGAGCCTCTGGAGTGGTAGGAGCATAGTGAAATAGGATAGTGCAAAAGAGCTGTCTGAAAGCTGATCCTGATTGGATTGGAGCAGCTTCAGCAAGACATTGCCTCCATTCTGCATCATCTTCTAGAAGACCAAGAGCCTTGCATGCCTCCTTGTAAGTAGAATAGGTATGGCCATTGACTGTCCTGAGATCAGCCCATGATGTTGCATTGGTCACAACTGTCAGGAGCATCTTAAGGTAGAACCTTTCTCCCTGTTGAGGTGAAGCAAAGTACATCCTCCCAATAGCTGTTCCTCTCTGCCTCTCCTTCCAGGTCCTTTTAGAAGCTTCATAGACAAACTTGGTTGGAAAGTTCTGATAAGTGGTGTTGTTATTAGGGAATCTAGCATTGGCTTCAAACCAAGCAGTGAGTGCAGTCTTGTTTGCATTAGGCCTGGCAGCTACCATCTCCAAAGGCTCATTATCTTGAAAGTAGACTTCATGTTGGCCCTCCAAATGCACAGGGAATCAATATACAGGGGGATGTTCTCCATGCATGTTGAATTCAAAGATGTGCCAGCAAGCCTCAGGTGCAGAGATGTATCTGGCATCCAAGTGTTCCTTTATTTCCTCCCTCTGGTCCATCTGCTCTCCAGCAATCTCCAAAGTTGTCCTATCATGGCCTTTGTAGATGTACTTGTGAATGTACTTGATGGCTTCCACTCAAGCACAGACCTCCACATTGATGTGACATTTGTACTTGGCTGAGAGATAAGGATCATATGGAAGAACATCTTGATTGTCATAATGATGACCATTCTTTTCAAAGAAGTGTCCATTGTCAGGTCTGGCATATTGAGGATAGCCATTGTCTCCATACTGAGTAGCCTCTTGGAATTCCTTTGGGTATTTCTTGGAACATTTGCCATCTACCATGCACTTAGCATTGGGTTTGGCAGCTCCACATGGACCATGGACCATGTTGGTAGTAACAACCTAACAACAAAGATAAGTTACTGAATCCAGAATTTAAACAAAGCCAATACCTGATACAATTGAGGCTGAGTGACTGGATCTGGAATTTGGGCAGAGACAATGGAATCCACATCAGGTGCATCCTTGATCCTGTGATGGTGATGGAAAAAGATCAAGATGTGCATATGTGGAAGTCCTCTCTTTTGGAATTCAATAGTATGAACATAAGCCACACAGCTGCCAAAGAGACCTTCCTTGATCTCCTTCACTACAGCATTCTTTTTGAGTTCAAATACTCTGGCAACAATATCTAGTTGATCAGCAGCTGTTTGCTTCTTCCCATTGACTGCAGGTTCCTTCAAGAGAGCTTCTTCAATTTCTGACCACTTTGGATTGGCAGTCATAGTCAAGAAGAGATCAGGTTTTCCAAAATTCCTGCAAATGGCCATAGAGTCCTGGAATAATTGCTGCATCTGTCAATCACTTCCAGTATGGGAGGATGGGAGGATAACACAATGGCTTTGTGGGGTGACTTGTTCATCTCCAGCAGCAGCATCCACTACTCCTTGATAGACTTCAGCCCTGATCTTCTCCTGATTGTGTTGAATCCAATTCAACTTGTTTTGTTCAGTGGAAGCCCATGCATCCACAACATATTGTTGAAATAGCCTCCCACTCCAGAGTAATGGTGCATTGAATTCCAAAGTTCTTTGCTGCAGCCTATATGCATAATATGCTGTTTGGGTGACCTTTGCTGATCTTTGTTGATTCTGTGGTCCAAAATGAGAGTGAATGTTGGTGTGAAATCCAGGCTGTCCAGTGGGAAAGATGATGATATAATGCAATGGAGTGTAATATGGGTGCAAGTGACTGATCTGCTTCAATTAACCTCCATGCAAGTGCAAGACTATATCACAATCATTTGATTGCTCTTCTGAGCCATCTCCTGGAATTACAGCTGCAACTCCCTCCTGTTCATTAGGGTCATTATAGCATCAAGGATCTCCAAAATTAGCTGTAAGCTTGACAGAAAGCCTTTGTGGTTGGCCTTCTGGAACTTCTCCCATAATCTGCCTGGCCTGCTTGTATAAGCCAATGAAGGGATTGACTCTAGCAAGTATATCCTGCAAAGAGGCCATTATCTGAGGATCAAGCCTGGGATTGTTCTGTTGATGAAAAGCCAATTGCTGATTGTGATCATAAAAGTAGAGCTGTGCATATACAGGCAGATTGCCTTCAATAGGAAGCAAGGCACCTGTCAAATGATGTAGTTCTCCATTGATCCTAAAGCTATATGGTCCAGGTGCATTGGTAATAGCATGGTCAATTTTGACTCCTAGAGATGTGAATGCAAAGGCTGCATTGTATTGATGGATTGATGTTTTAAAAGTGTCAGAGAGAGGATGATGCCGATGGAGCAGGTTCAGTAAATCTGCTGGAGCATCTCAAAGCCTAGGCAAATTCACTTGGCCTTGTAAGCAGCACATGCCAAACTTTGGATTATAAATAGTAGACTTGGTGAGCTTTTCAGCATCAAAATGTAGAGCCTGGCAGTGTGGACATATGACAGTCATAGGACCAAGATAGTGTGGAGGGTATTCAATCAAGTAAGGTTGCCTTCCTCTTGGAATAGGCTGAATAGGACCAAGCTGTGGTGGAATAGGAAGCTCAAGAGGAGGCTGTATAGCAGGATTCTGTAGTCCTGCTGGATGGTTGGGTGGAGCAGGGTCCAAGTCTTCTGCAGGTCTCTGTTGAATAGGATCAACATAATCCAAGTCATTATCAGAAGGGATGTCATCCTGAGGACCCAATGGCACATCAAGGGGAGGATCCATTTGCTCTGCTGGTTGATGTCCAGCAGGATCAACATATTCCAAGTCATCATCAGAAGGTATGTCATCCTGAGGACCCAATGGATTATCAAGGGGAGGATCCAATTGCTCTGGTGCTTGATGTCCAGTAGGATCAACATATTCCAAGTCATCCTCAGAAGGTATATCATTCTGAGGATCTAAATCATTGAAATCCTCTTTCAGATCAGCTTCATGTTGCTGTTGCCAGCCTTGAAAGATTCTTTGAGCCATAGCTGCATTCAAAGGCCTATGTTCAGGATTCAAATCTATATGCTGTTCAACTTTATTAGTTAAAGTAGCATTTAAATCTGTCTTAAACTAACCTCAGGCATAAATTGCTCTTCTTCCTCTCTTTCTCTCTCCTGGCTCAGAATAGCCAATGCTTGTTGTTGTCTCTCCTGCTCTTCAGCTATAGCAATTTGTCTGAGCCTTTGTTGCTCTTGCAGTACTGCTAGTGCCTCCTCTTGCTGCCTCTTTTGCTCTTCAGCCAGAGCAATATGTCTCAGCCTTTGTTGCTCTTGCAAGGCTGCTAGTGCTTGCTCCTGTTGCCTCTGTTTCAGCCTTTGTTGCTCTTGAAATAGAGCTAGTGTGTGAGGGAGAGGTGGCATCATTATGGTTATAGGTTCTGGTACAGGAGCTTTTATAACCCTTCCATGTATAGGAGCAGGCAGATGGGGCACCAATCTAGGTAAGGGATTCTGTAAAGGTGCATCCCATCTTTCAGGCAGATGGGTTTCAGGAATATCCACAGTAGCTTGAGCAACAGCAGGCTGATTGACTGGTCCCAGCCTATTGACTCTTTCATATACAGGCAGAGGTGGCACCATTCTAGGCAAGGCATTCTGTAAAGGGGCATTCCAACCTTCAGGCAGATGAGTTTCAGGAATACCCATAGTTGCAATAGGCTGATTGAGTCTATTGACTCTTTTCTGTATAGGAGCAGGCAGAGGAGGCACCAATCTAGGTAAGGGATTCTGTAAAGGGGCATTCCATCCTTCAGGTAAAACAGTTTCAGGAATGACCATAGAAAATGGATCATCAGCAGGTGCTAGCTGCCTAATAGGTCTTCCTGAAGAGCCAGAAGTGGTGGCTATAGATTGGTGATTAAGCCTCAATCCCCCAGATCCTATATCCCCAGATCCCATAGATTGATTGTTACCCCCAGTTGCCATACCCCCAGGCCCCAATTGAAGTGGTGGGACAACCACAGTATTGATCTGTTCCAAAGATCTATTGTTTCTATTTGCATGACAATCATCAGGATCTGTCATTTGTAACTGTTCAAGTCTCCTCTGAATCCTAGCTTGTTGCCTTTGGCTTTTAGGGGTAGTAGGTGGTTGCCTATAACATCCATTGTTAAGCAATTTAACAGTCAAAAACCATTAAAATTAACTTGCATGATGAGATATTTGATGTATCAATAGCTCAATGTGGTTAAGGAGTTACTAATAAGCTTGTTAGTCAACATCAATCAATCAATAAATGTGACCAAACATACTTTGTTGTATGGCCTCCTTTCTACAACCTCAGAAATGCCCATTGTTTGGTCATGTTGTGTTCAAAAACACACAAGGCATGAAAAACAGTGTCCACTAAATTGCCTTTGGCCTTTTTGACACCTGCAGACTATCTGGCATGTTTTACACATAGTCAAAAGATTGTATATATGTATTAAAGCTGTCTACTGTAATTTTCTTTGAAGAAAACATGTTCAAATGGCCAAAAACAGCCAACTTGTATTGTGTTCACCTTTAAAAGGCAATTCTTATGTAAGAATTGGTCAGCATTAGTCAGGCTTACTTCAGCAGAATCCCAAAAAGTTGTCACATATATAGGCACAGCCACTTTCCCATGTCCATTGTCCCATATATTATAGATGGCCATTTGCTCCTGCCAACCATAGTTTAGGTCATGTGATTGATTATTCAGCTTCTCAAACATTCTAGATTGTTCTACATATAATTCAAACATTCAACTGCTTGGAATACATGTCACCCTTGCTCTGACAATTTCTGCAAGAAACTTTGTTTATATATTGTGGTGTACTTATTGTTCTTTGCACTTCTACCCTTACAACAGTCTTCACTACTGTTTGTATTTACTTACACTCACTCTTTACAACATTCAGTCTATACAACACTCTGTCTTTGCAACACCTCTATCTTTGTGGCCTCTCTTATAGTGTTTATCTTACATCATTTGCTCATATTGTTTCATGTATCCCTTAACCAAATTACCATGTTGTGTCCCTAGAGTTTTGGATGAGAAAGACTGCTCTTCTATTGGTGTTGAGATTCTTCCTGATGACTATCCTATTTTCTTCAGCTCATTACATTTTCCTGATGCTCACTGTTTTCTGACACCTGATGCTGTGGCTGATTGGCTTACAAGTGTTTTCAAAGATGACTGCCTTCTGCTTCATTTCTTACATCTCACAAGTCTGATATTTGTTAGAGAGTGAATCCTATATAACATGATTATATGTAAGTCCTCAGTCTTTGCTCAATCAAGTAATATTGATTTCCTACCTATATGACACAATTATATGTAAGTCTGTATCATATGGTAAGTATTTGTCTAGTCATCTAGTCTGTATTGTAACTCACCCTCAGTCTTTGCTCAATTGACTGAGGGTGCTGATAACATGGCATAGTATATAGACCTCTATTTCATCCATTGTTCTTTCAGATAAAGAGTGGATTGGCCAATGCAACCCTGAGTGCTTTGTATTTCTGGGTCTGGTCCAATGCTCGTGGTGAACTTGAATGCTGGATCACAACACTCCTCCTCACTGTGGGCATTAGTCATGAAGTTGAACTCCTTCTCACATGGAATTCTGTATTCCAAGGATCAAATGCAGCTTTGAAAATTATGGGAAATGTAATGCCTTGGTGAAGATATTGGCAATGTTGTCTTTAGTATTTATGTATTGGATGGTGATTTCCTTCAAGGCAACATGCTCATGCAGGAAGTGATATTTTATGTCAATATGTTTGATGCATTGATGTAGCATTGGGTCCTCAGATAAATTTATAGCAGAGTTATTGTTGCAGAGAAGAGTAGTGGGTCCCAGTGGGGTGTAACCTATCACCATCATTAGAGTATGCAACCAAATGCATTTTTGGATAGCTTCAAAGGCAGCCATATACTCCACCTCACAGGAGGAGGCAGCAAATGTATGCTGTTTTTATGTGGACCAGAAAATTACACCTGAGCTGAGTGTCTAGGTGTATCCCCCTATGCTCCTCCTTGTGTCTAGGCAATTGGCCCAGTCTGAGTCTATGAACCCTAGTAGAGTGACTGGCTAGTTACTCCCAAGAGATAGTCCCAGTGTTTAGGTGCCCTTTAGTAAGCAGAGAGTCTGAATGGCAGCATTCTAGTGAGTCCTAGTGTAGCAATCGAGATATTGTGAGAGTTGCTGTACCACATATTATATGTCCAGTTGAGTGGAAACTGCAAGCCATAGGAGGCCTCCCACCAGGTGATAGTAAGGCAGTTGGGAGATCTTTTCACACTCCTCAGGAGGTAATTCTGACAGGTCAGCATGGCATAGTTTTGTGCATGGATCTATAGGTGTGGATAACAGCACTGCATCAGACTGTCCAAACTGCTGGATCATTTGGTCAATGAGAGTGGTTTGAGAGAGATGTACTTTGCGTGTCTCATAGTCCCAGTTCACAGCAATGCCCAGGATATGCTTGGGCACTCCCAAGTCTGCAATTGTCCAAACTTATGCCATCTGTCATTTGAATTCCTTGTTTGCCATTTTTGTGCTAGCAATCACTAAAAAGTCATTAACATGCACTCTGACAATCACCACACCTTTCTCTGTTTTCCTATAATCTAGGCATGCCTCACATTCCAGCTGGGTGAATCCCCATTTCTTCATCTGTTCATCTAACATCTTATTCCAGATCCAACCTGCCTGCTTCATGCCATACAGGCCTTTCACTAAGTGACATACCCAGTCTTCTCTTCCCAACTCTTCAAATCCCCTTGGCTATTCCATATATACAGTCTCCTCTTCAGGTAAGAATCCATTTAAGAATGCTGTTTTGATGTTGATTTAATTTGTGTCTCATCCCAAGGAAGCTGCTAGGTGCAATAAAATCCTCCAGAATTCCACGTGTGCTATAGGCAAGGTGGTGTGTGTGTAATCTCTCCCATATACCTTGTTGAAATCTTGGATTACATGCCACATCTTGAACCTGGTGACTTTGCCATTTTTGTCTCATTTTATTCAAAATACTGGGTGCCCTTTGAGAACTTAATGGCCCCATGGAACATCTCCCCATGGAATAAATTTCCACACTCCCATCTCCTTTAGTGAGTCCAATTCCTCATGGTAGGATTATTCCTAGCAGTGCCCATCAGGAGAGTTCCTGGCTTCATCCCAGGTTTTTGGAGTCTTGAAGTTGGCCTCAGAGTCTAGGTACTGTGGGTCCTTAATTGTGTTTAGTACTGACAGCATGTGATCTAGATTGTGTGGGTCCTGTCTGACATCATCTTCATGCTGCTGTTCCTCCATTTCTCTCTGGCATTCAGCATGGCTGGCTCTCACCCTCTCTGCTGACTCCTTGGATTCTCTGATGGCCCTCTCAGTGCAGGTTTCAGCCTGAACTTCTCCACTAGCCTTTTCTGTTGGTATTATTGCCTGTGTGGAGCATTGTGCTTGGGGGTCTTGGGGCATTGTCAATGAGCTCATTGGGTTGCCAGTTGGCCAGGGTGTTGTGGGGAATGGTTCTAGGTATGATCAGTTGCTCATCTTCATCTCCTCCTGTGGTGTTGATGGGATTAATGGTAGCACTTGTTGCAATAGAACTCATGGTCGAAGTATTGAGGGGTGGAATGGTTTTGGGAGTCAGTGATACTGGGGAGGATGTGAGGGCCAGGTTTAGCAATGCATTGTTGTTGTGGCATTCTATAAACTGTACATGATATGAGCTATACACTTTTTGTGTTGATTGATTATAGCAGCGATATGCTTTTGAGTTTGTGTCATAACCAATAAGCACACATTCAATGGATTGCTCAAATATCTTGGAGTTGTTTTTGTTGAGGACTAGCACAAAGACACAGCATCTGATTTCACAGATGTATGCATAGTTTGGCCTTTTACAGTACCAAAGTTCATCTAGTGTGACATTGTGCACTGCCAACATCTTTGTTATCCCATGCAGATGGGCAGCTGTTAGATAAAATTCATCTCATAGGAATGGCAGACAATTAGCAGCTAAATGCATTGTCTGCACTTTTCCCATTAGAGTCCAATGCATTCTCTCAACTCTGCTCATGTGTGCTGATGTGTAGGGAGCATCGACCTCCAATATTATTCCTCTTTGTCTATACCACTTCTTGTGCTCTTCCCCATTGAATTTGCCATTGCAGCCAACCCATAGGATCTATAGACATTCACTCATTTCATTTTCTCTGGCAAGAAACCAAGCTCTTAATTCCTTGAATGTGCCTATCTTTTGTTTTGAGTGGTTTGGACCATGGCTTATTTGAGTAATCATTGACCACATTCATGATGTAATTATTACCAGTCCTGGATGTAATTGCTGCCTGTCCTGTTAAGTCAACCCAGATTTTCTCTAGTCTCCTCATTGCCCTGTGCCCCTCTCCCTCCTCCCTCTCCTTTGGTACTGGTGTCCTGGATTGCTTTTCAAGGATACAATGGTCACATTTAGGAGGTTTGGAGGAAAATGATAATGGCATATCTTTGATCATCCCAGCCCTTGCCATCTGTATGATAGATTGGTAGTTGGCATGGCAGAGTCTGAGGTGCCAGGTTTTTAGGTCAGGTAGAGTGTGGACAGTGAGTGCTTAGTGGTTATGGATATTTAGGGCATAGAGACCATGCTTTGGAAGAAGTGTACCAGTAGCAATAACTTTGCCACCAGCTCTATTGCACAGGGTGACTTTAGTGTTGTCAAAGGTTAATATTACTCCATTTTGCTGGGCTAGTTTGCTCACAGATAGGAGATGGACAGTTGATCTAGGCACATGAAGTACATTCTTGAGGTCTAAGTGGTTTTGCTCATCTATTTGTAGTTGGACTGTGCCTACTCTGGTGGCTGCAATACAAGTGCCTCCTACACCTCAAATGGGCTGTTCATGAATGGGTTTGAGTGTAATAAAGTCTGCTGCATTCAGTGAGATGTGTACTGTAGCCCCTATAAGGGGATGACCCCTTTATGGGTAACTCCAACTCTATCTGGCCTTAGTCACAGGTATAGCATCATCTCTAGCATATCTGACTGACTGGCCACTGAGCCCCTGCACCCTCCAGACAGTATTAGTCAGCTCTTCATAGTCATTGGACTCTATTTCTCCTTTTGATGTATTGATAGTCATTACTGCTTAGCATACCTGGGCTGCTTATCACATATAGCATTAGTCATAGCATAGCCACAGATGTAGTATATAAGCTGGTCACAAGGATAGAATATCCTTTGACCAATCAATAACAGCATTTCCCAGGTCTATCCAGTGAATTGACTGTGAGAGCCCCAGCATCGTTACCTTTGCTTAGCTTGCTGCACTCACCCTTGCCTGCTTCTTAGCCAATGCTCTGCTCCTGTGATGCTTGCTTGTTGCCTGTGCTTGCCTGCTCCAGCTAGGTTTATCTGTGGTTGTGCTCATCCCCTCACAGCCCTAGAGTCTAGGAAGAATGGTCCTGTCTGGAGTTTGCAAGATAAGGTGAGGTTGTGGTTGAATCTAGTGTGGCTATCATTTATCTCAGGCTCCTCCTCAAGCATGATCCATGCATCAGTCTTGAGGCTCTCCATGTCCATTAGGGAGCTGGTCATGGGAATTGCATCTGAGGCCAGCCCTGCAAACTCCTGTTTTAATGATGTGTCTGACTATACTAAGGTACCCTTCATAGCAAGGTAGGCTGCAATCATCTTGGGGTCTCCTTTTAAGGTGAAAGTGCTGCCTCTAGCAGGTGTGAATGTGATCTTCAAGGTCTTTTTGCCCTTCTCCTTCTCTTTCTGAGTGTTGTTGTAGTAGGCCAATTGAGCCCTCTTAGACTCCTCAGCAGACTTCCCTGCCATGCCACCCCCTTCCAGAATGCACCAGAGAGCAGTATGCCCTGTATAAACATGTACAGGTCATTTCCAGGCTTTTCAGGCTGAGCAGGTGAGATTACTGCCCTGATAAGGCTTGACTATGAATGCCATCAGGTCTGAGTCACAAGGCACAGATGCAGACTTATCCACTTCCAGCAATGTCTGCTCCCCTTCCAAGAATAGCTGGATTTCAGTTGGCCCATACTTGGTCACACACTCAGCCTGTCCTAAGTTGCATGAGATGATGGAATAGAGGTGGGCATGGGTCTTGTCCAAGAGGGCTGAAAGTACAGTGATGGACTTCAACAGGTCCTTTTTCATGTCACTGGCATCAAAAGCATGATTGATCTTCTTGAAGATTGCATCAACCATCTTTGTCAGGGATTTGGAAGGTGAACACTTTGTGGTGAGGGCTTCCTGGAGGAGACAGACCTGCTTAACTGGTGCAGTACCACTGTGGCAATCCTTCAGATATGTCCATAGGGCTACTAGATCATCCTCATCAGTGCAAAGTTTCTGCTTGGATGTGGAGATTGCATGCTTCAGCAAAGAACTGGCCAATCATCTGTTCAAGGCCCACACATGGCATGCATGTGGTTCATATGTCTCATGGGGATGAGGTGGTGGGTCAAATATATAATCCCAGAGCTGGACCATGGTGAGTTCCAGTTTCATTGCATATGCCCAGTCTGTGTACTTGCCATCATCTTTGTCCAGGATAAGGCCTGCCCAAGATGACGTTATCTTCCCAACAGGCACTACAGTTGGGTTGGCCAAGTTATCAACCAGTTTCATTCTGCAATCCTTGTCACAGTTAGGGGTGGAGGGGACATCTCAGGGTTTTTGCTCATTGGCAGCATTGCAGTGGGTTTTGAAGTGGGGGCAGTGAGGACAAAGGATATTCCAGATATGTGTTATCTATGTCAATCACAGCCAAAGATAATTGGATACTCGATCCAGCAAAGACAAAGTGAGCAATCTCTGCTCACAAAGGTCAAGTATAGGTGTCAGCTCTTCTAGAAGTCAAGACAGCAACAACTCATAACCTATTGGAGAGTGAATCCTGTACAACATGATTATATGTAAGTTCTCAGTCTTTGCTCAATCAACTGATATTGATTTCCTACCTATACAACACAATTATATGTAAGTCTGTATTGTATGGTAAGTATTTGTCTAGTCATATAGTCTGTATTGTCACTCACCCTCAGTCTTTGCTCAATTGACTGAGGGTGCTGATAACAGGGCATAGTATATATATCTCTATTTTGTCCATTGTTCTTTTAGACAAAGAGTGGATTGGCCAATGCAACCCTGAGTGCTTTGTATTTCTGGGTCTGGTCCAATGCTCATGGTGAACTTGAACACCAGATCGCAACAATATTTTTACTGTTTGTAATCTTTCTGATAGATCATCTATTACTTTAGATCATTATGGTATATGCTCATCTCACTTTTATCCCTGTAAATTTTTGTCCCACTTTTCCATCTATCCTTTTCATGCTGGCCACCCAATTGGTTTCATTATACTTAAAAGCACCACACTCAATCTCTCAATGAGCTGACTTGCACAAAATTGAGTACACCATTTGAATTTAGTGTCATTGCACCCAAGTCTTCTTTTAAAAAAACTATTATTAATGCTATACTTGCTCATTTTCTTCAGTGTAGGCTCCAATGGCTTATGTGTTGTCATATCAATCAACTGTTACCTTCATCTGTGACCATTATTTCAGAGCAAACAGGTTTTTATCACCTTCCTGTCCATACTTTTGGTGAAATTGTTACTCAGGCTCTCATGGTTCCTAAAGATCCACCATTGCATCCTACAAATTTTCAAAGTAATAAGCTTTTCTTAATGCAATTGTCAGGACACATTAAAAATTCAAATAGTAACAACCCTCTGTCATCAACTAAATATTTTCCAAATAAGATTTGATGATCAAATCTATGTTCTCTTCATTATTCACACAGACCTGTCTTTGTCACATCTCATAGCAGTATGTTGGATGCTGTTGTTCAAAGTTTTCAATCTTGCTGTATTGCTTTAATGCATTGTCAAACTTCTACTATTCATTAGTACATATTATGCTTACAGCCTTTTACTTCTAATTTTCTTTTAAATTTCAAAGATTCTGTTCAATTATTACTTGAAATTGAATATTCTCTTCTTATATTTACAACATTGACTACTTGCCCTGAATCTTAGTGCAACAAGTTGAAAAAATTATTGTGTGCTAAACAAAGACAGTTTAATGCTGACCTATCTGCTCAACATGTTGCTGATGTTGCATCTTCATGGCCAAATGTACCCTCTTATGACCTCATTCTAAATTGTGCATACAATTACCATCTTGCTCCAAATTGGACTCCTCCTCTAATTTGTGTTGTTTGTGCACACCAGCAGACCCTTATACCAATCAAGAGTTTGCATAATATTCAGGCTTTAAATTTATTTCTTCTAAAATTATTTGATGCTTGCTTTAATAGTATCTTCCCATCATTATCCAATAGTTATCATAACTGAATATTAGATCTCCATGGTTTTGCATCAGATTCAACAATAATTCAGATTTTTAGTGACTGTCATTTTGTTCTTCAAAGAAAACAAATTCCCAAGTATGCCTTGGCTAATCATTTATATTGTAGAGTATTGCTTAAACAATTTGCTGATCTCACTTGGATAGAGGAAATGATTTGTGCTGTTTATTACAACAGTGCTTATGTTATACACCTTCATCAATCATCTGATCCTAAGCAGCCCAGAGTTTTTCATAGAAATACATGTGCCCATGATATGAATATAGTTTCAACTGCCTCTGTTCTACTTCAAAATCCTGATCACATCAAATCACATCAATGGTCTGTTGTCAGTTGTCTTCATTGAGCCAGGCCAATTCAAGAAAAATGCATTGAGAAATATTTTCCATGTTTGAAAACATAAAATTTGGAATTTTCTCTTATGATTGAAAAATGAAGCAAAAAAATCCACTATATCACAATATAATTCTTGACAAGGAATCTTTTAAATTATACTTGGAGGATAATACTGTTCTGGGCATAGATGATTATGTTATACATAACACTGAATTATCTGTCAAAACTATCTTTGATAGTGAGACTGCTGGTTTGTCTAATCATCCTGCTCTAAAGGTTCAGGCACCTGAGTTGTGTGTTGACTCTGAATTGGATTCTACAGTTTTTTTAAAACACATGGGTGTAGCCAATTCTGAAAGTGTTAAAATTAATGGTCAATCTTTTACAGCATCAGCTTTGTGATCTCTTGTACCGAAAGATTACTATAGACCTGATGATGTGCCTGATCTTACAATTCATCGAGGTGCTAGTATAATTAATAAGTATGATAATCCTTATTTATTTCCTAGCATGTTTCCTACTTTGTTTCCT
This sequence comes from Termitomyces sp. 'cryptogamus', assembly GCA_020091625.1. NCBI lineage: Eukaryota > Fungi > Basidiomycota > Agaricomycetes > Agaricales > Lyophyllaceae > Termitomyces > Termitomyces sp. 'cryptogamus'. The sequence continues at coordinate 7,383,624 of JAGYZC010000001.1, forward strand.
TATGGTTGTGGAGGTTTTGATCATCCTAAGTGCCCTACCAAACTTGGTTTCCAGGTCCATGTTAACTACCTAATGGATTCAGCAGATCATTTATTTTGCTATCATTACTCATTTATGTTTATAGCACTGAATATTATTCAGTGCAGAACTGCATACTTGCATACTGGCTTCACTGTTAAGACATCATGTTTTAATATTATTGCTGAAGAACTAGTGTCATTATCTTCTGATAATTTCCTTTCAGCTGCAAAACACTTAGAGGAGAATTGTAATCCACAATCACTTTCAGATGATGAAAAAAAAGTGGATAGTGTAAGGGGATGACCTCTTTATGGATAATTTTGACTCTATCTGGCCTTAGTCACAGGTATAGCATCATCTCTAGCATAGCCAACCAATCGGCTGCTGAGCCCCTGCACTCTCCAGTCTGTATTAGTCAGCCCTTTGTAGTCATCAGACTCTATTTCTCCTTTCGATGTTTTGATAGTCATTACTGCTTAGCATACCCAGGCCACTTACCACATATAGCATTAGTCATAGCATAGCCACAAATGTAGTATATAAGCCGGTCATAAGGATAGAATATCCTTTGACCAATCAATAACAGCATTCCCCAGGTCTATCCAGTGAATCAACTGTGAGAGCCCCAGCGTCATTACCTTAGCTTAGCTCACTGCACTTGCCCCTTTGCCTGCTTCTTAGCCACTTCTTGCTCCTTCAACACTCGCTTGTCACTTGTGCTTGCTCGCCCTTAGCCAGGTCTATCCATGGTTGTGCTTGTCCCCTCACATCTTGATCAGTCCCTATGTCATCTGCACCTCTAGCCCATGAGACCCAACCTACCACCTACCTTTGACCTCACCCTAACCTCAAGACACTATGTCGTTCTCTGCCACTTCATCCAATCCTGCTGACACTATTGAGAGACTGCTAACTCTTGTGGCAGGACTTGAGAGCAGACTAGCAGCACTTGAGTCCAGTCATTTGCCCTCTTCCACCATTGCCACTGTAGCCGCTGCCCAAACAGCCTCATAGCCTAGTATGGGTGGTTGCCAGGGCAAGGCAGAAATGGCCACATGATCAGCTCCTCCAGGGCAGCCGAAGCCCTCATCTACCACCAAAACTCCTATCACCCCCACCTCTCATCCTTGATGTGTAGCGCGCCCTACCTCTAATGCTCCCCTTGCCATCCCCCTTGCTTGGGACCTTCCCTCTATGGATGGCCGCACCCCATGTTTTGAGTGCACACTTGAACTCCCCGACCCTCTTGTCACACATGTGGTTGGTCACTAGGGGCAGGGCCTTAAACAAGCCCTTGACATCTCCAGCGCCCACCTGGCAGCTTTTACAGTTAGCTTGGCTGGAGAAGACCACTGGTTTGTCTCTGTCTGGGGCTCCGACCAGCAGATTGGAGAAGCCCTCATGGTTATTGGAAAGCAGATAGCTAAGAAGTGAGTCTGTGTACCGCAGAAGCAACGCCCCAGCAACGTCGTGCCAGCACCTTCAGGATCCACTGCATCGTCCACCCCAACTTCTACCAGACCAGGAGTGCCTTCTTCTAGCACTTCAGCAGCAGAACCTCAGACTGCTACCACAGCCTCTACTCCTTCTACCTGGCAACCCCCATCTCTCCCTCTGGGCTCACCAATGTTGAGCATTCATGAGGGGGCTACACCAGCCTCTCTGATGGACACAACTTCTCCTATGACCCTCTCTACTCCGGCGCTGGGAACGTCGGCCCTGATAATACAATATGCCTCTGGACATTATTCCAGGGGGGCAGAACCAGCCATTGCACGTCATAGTCAGCCATATTGGGGACAAAGAAGAGCATCTTAATGCCACAGCTGTTCGTCAGGTCAACGAACCTTGAGGGGGGGGTGATGTAAGAGGATGACCCCTTTATGGGTAATTTTGACTCTATCTGGCCTTAGTCACAGGTATAGCATCATCTCTAACATAGCCAACCAGCTGGCTGCTGAGCCCCTGCACTCTCCAGTCCATATTAGTCAGCCCTTTGTAGTCATTGGACTCTATTTCTCCTTTCAACATATTGATAGTCATTACTGCTTAGCATACCCAGGCCACTTACCACATATAGCATTAGTCATAGCATAGCCACAGATGTAGTATATAAGCCAGTCATAAGGATAGAATATCCTTTGACCAATCAATAACAGCATTCCCCAGGTCTATCCAGTGAATCAACTGTGAGAGCCCCAGCGTCATTACCTTAGCTTAGCTCACTGCACTCGCCCCTTTGCCTGCTTCTTAGCTGCTTCTTGCTCCTTTGACACTCGCTCATCGCTTGTGCTTGCTTGCCCTTAGCCAGGTCTATCCACAGTTGTGCTCATCCCCTCACAGATAGCCTTCTCAAAGAAGTTAATACAATTGCTTCTCATGTTCCTGGATCTCAATCTTCTAAGATTAAATGCCAAAATGAAATATGCAACTACTCTGGTTATTTTGGTGTGCCTGTTCTTTATTTTACTGCTAATCCTAGTGCTGTTCATAGTCCTACATTTCAAGTTATGTATGGTGATACTTCTATCAATCTTGATGAACAATATCCTCTCATTGTTAATAGCACTATAAGAGCTTTACATTTGGCTAGAGATCCTGTTGCTGCTGCTAACTTCTTTTATTTTTCTCTTCATTGTATGTTTCAACATCTTGTTGGTTGGGACTTTAACAAAGGGAAGATCTCTGTTGAAGGTGGTATTTTAGGTCATTTAGCTGCATTTTATGGTTCTAATGAATTGACAGAAAGAGGTCAATAGCATGCTCATTTTTCAATTTGGCATGTTGGTGCACTCAATCCTTCAGATATTCATGCTAAATTAAAGTTTGAACCTGGATAGGATAAAAAGTTGTTTGGTTTTTTTGAGAGCATCATTCACTGCCACCTTTCTGATATTGATTTGGATGTCAACCCTAAATATGAACCTCATGTTGAGCGCCCTCCTCATGTTCCACCTTCTTCTGCAAGATATGCAAAAGATATTGAAAATTGGAAAGACTTGCTTGCAACTGAAATAAAAAAATGTGGTGAAGCTCTTCAGCAACATCATTGCAGACCTGTTTGTCATAAATATGGTAATGAAAACAAATGCTAGTTTTAGTTTCCCCATGAATTTGTATCGGAATCAAGATTTGATCCTGAGACTAATTCTATTTACTTCTTGTGCCAAGATCCTACTATTTACTACTTCAACCCTATTATTCTTGTATTGTGCTGACATAATCATGATCTTGAATGTATATTATCTGGAGCTGCAAAATCTGCTATGTTTTATATTACAGATTATATCACCAAACTGGATTTTAAAACATATGATATGTTATCTCTATTATCTTGAGCTGTCCCTGAATATGAAACATTTAATTGATACTCACTGTTCTATAGCTAAAGCCAAACTTCTTCTTCACAAATACCTTTCTCAATCAACTAAGCAGCAATGTTTGGAGCCTGTTCAAACTATGTGGAAGTGCTGTATCTGCAATATTTCAGATGATGAAGACTTTCCTACAATGCAACCAAAGCAATCCAAGCTGGCCAATCATCATAAAAGTACAGATAGAAAAAGGTGTAAATCCAATGTCTGATGATGATGATCATTGTTTGCATAACTTGACTATCATATGATAATTGAAGTTATTATAAAACTGGATCATACATGTTCAAGTACATACAGCACAGTTTAATGTTATAACTTGTATTGTATTATTCTGCTTAATCAATGAGTCGGGGACTGGCACTTGTTGCCACTAGGATATATAAGCTCAATCCTCGCGGTCTTTTGTACTAGCTACACTTGACATATTCATAAATCGTGATTGTCTTTGATATGAAGTAGATTAAGAAAGATACAACCAATAGCAACTCAGCAGATAAGGCTCGATCTCAACTTCCGATTCAATACTCTTCATTTATTCTCTCAAGTCTCTTGATCCGACACAGACGACAGAGCACTCTGCAAACAAGGAAATTTATCCGCGAGATATCTACCCGAAATTTATCCAGTTCGCTCATGTTCAGGCTTTATTGTGACTCAGAGTTTCTCGCGTGAGCAAGAAGTTAGGCAATCCCACTTGCCTCCGTACAAGCTTCCAGCCATCCTCGTTTTTCATCACGTCGACGTTTCATTGCATGATAATCAGGCCGACCTGCGAAACCGGGTTAGGTACCTAATGAAAGAAAGTTGACTGTTCTTGCTTATTATCAGTAGGACTGGTTGCGCGATTCCTTGAATTTCGGAAATGCACAAGTCAAGCATTCCGTAGTCGATGGGGGGACATTCATCATATATCAGCCATTCAAAGAAGCCATCGTGTTTGCGTCCCTAGGGAAGTCAATGTAATGGCTACTGATGACCCAAAGAAAAAGTAGCATACAAGATATACTTCTCCGGGTTTGATCGAGCCCAACTTACTTGGATCTAAAAAAAGATCAGTTTCAAGAGCAACTGTCCAATTCCGGACGATGCGATGTTCCTCTTCATCAAAATCCCGAATTTGACGAACAACAATTCTTCTCAAAAATCGGCTACCGAATAATGAGACGGATTAAGAGAACTTACAATGTTTCTGGAAAGTCGGAAGATTCTCCGGGTACATCGCTGTTAGTCATACGATATCGAAGAAACCAAACGGTAAGAATCTCTCAATGGCGGTGATAGTTATTATATTCACCTTGAATCTATGAACAGCGCAGGATGTAAATTCGATTGTCTCTAGAAAAAGACAACGTGGGAGAACCAAGGCCCTTACCATGTACCTGCGACGTTTTTACACGGTCTGCCCCTACCAGGTATATTCAATCTTATCTTCTGGTCAAGAAGTCAAATGGATCACTTATTAATAGAAGAACGGCAGTTCCATTGTGTATCCGAAGTAGAGGAGTCCATTTCTCGGCCGGTATGATCGGGGACAGTGATGGGTGAATGAGATTAGTATATATACCACGGGTGGAAGTACAGCACTTGAACAACGTTCGTTGGTCAAGTAATCACCTCGAGAAGCATGCGAACGAACCACATATATGTCTCCTTTCTTCACCCAGCTGATTTTGGATAGATTCAATGAACCATCCGGCTCAATAGTCGGGTTGTAAGTATGGATTATTGTCGGGCTCGCCACTTCAGGATCTTCGATCTCTACAATAGAAAATCTAGGCCTCGAGTCAATAGCTAGAGTATAGAAGACATAAACAGAGTGACTTACGTCATATCCTGATGTCGTAGTGATGTGCGCAATATACGAGGAACTACTTAGTATATGATTGATCACAATAGACTTGCTGAAGGAACCAATTTATGGATCGGAATTCGAACATGGATTCCTGATCATGCTCCCGGCTAGATCGGCCCGGGCCGATAGGATTGTCTAAAATTAGATCAAGATATGTTGTCGAGGTCAGTGGGCAAGGAAAGCAGTGTCTAGTCTCATTTATTCAAAACTTTCAGAGAAAGCGAGAAATGTTCAAGTTCATGCATAACGATATCATGATTACATAATATAAATTACAAGTTGCCTTCAACACTACCCTAAGAACTCTTCTAAGTATGTCTTTGAGATAAAGCCTAGTCTTTCTTACCCTTTGTGCAGTAACTCCAAAAAACAGCCCTTACGTGACTCTGAATCTAACAACATTATTGTAGGCCGGAAGTCGACACCTTTCCATCTCTTTCCATCCCAAATCATACAGCTCAAATCGCAACCGAAACCAGAATATGGATGTGTAGCTCCGGAACTTTGAGGCTCTTCTCTCGTGACTATCTCTCATAACGCCGCATACTGCGACGACTAACTCATACACCAAACCCCACCCAAACCCGTATAATCGTATGTCGCAGTGGTGTGCACAACGAGGAACTACTTGAGTTTATAACGATCACAATAGAACTGCAGACTTGCAAAGAAAGCAATTTATGATCGGAATTCGAACGTGTTTTTTCTGAACATGTTCTCGGCTCAAGTCTGTGTCGAGGATAGTCTTTCTTACCATTTCTGCCAGCAAGTGACACCAAAAAACAGCAGTTACCTAACCCAGGAACATTATTGTTAGCCACCGGAGGTCGACGCCTTTCCGTCTCTTATCATACAGCTCCTGCGTGAACAAATCGCAACTGAACCGAGATATAGATATACAACTCCGGAACTTTGAGGCTCTTCTCTCGTGGCTGCCTCTCGTAACGCCGCATACGACGACTGACCTCATTGATGTGTTAGTGTACACTAACACTGAGCCTGTAAAGGGTCAAAGCCATACGTCTTTCATCGTCAAGAATACTCGCCATATTCTTCCCGCGTCAACAAGATAAGAATGGGTACTTTTGCGTGATGGTTGACGAAGACATTACTTGTCAACGCCGCTGATCTGAATTGGCTGGAAGGCTGGAAAGCTGGAATCTTGTCCTCTTCACCTCGGCTTCGGTTAAGCGCGGTAGTTTCATAGCCACGTCTATATCGCTACCCGCACATAAGTATGAGCATATCATTTCGAGAAGAGAAGAAAAGAAAAATACTCACCTTGTTGGTAGACAGAGACCTGTTGCAGAACTCCCATATAACCTAATCTCTGCACCGTAAAATCGTCCGTGTACCACTCTTCGTATTCCTGTCATCACCAGCTCGCGCGCCCTCTTCTCGTCAGGAGTTTGTTGCATGTACGTGAGATACGCAAGTATTTCGTGGTGCAGCCTGAACGAACTACTGAAACCTGGCCACTAATGTAACCAAAAGACACGCACCTATGCTCCGGCCCATTGTACGTCGATTCTTTCTTGAAGATATTCATCCACGGCGTCTCCCTAAACTCCTCAAGAGGCTCGAATGGTGATGTCATGTTGACTGATTTGGCCCGTCTAGAAGACATTTGCTCCTGTTTATATTGTCCAAAAGAGCGCCCTTCTTTGCTAGAATTATAATTCGAGTATGGCCGACTCGTGCTTGACCGCATGCGATCTTCACGGTTGCTGTTCGAACTCGAACGTTCCTTCATGAGGTAGAATTCAAACGCTCGAGATTTTTCAGTATTTCCGTTTCGCACGAGCTACCAAGAAATGAGAATGCAGTATTTCTTCGAAATCAAGCGTGGAGGAGATATTGGAAAGCTTCGCTCCGGCTTGAACGAACCTGACGCCTCTGCAACTCATCGCTCGAAATGAGAGTTTCTTTCTGAGGGTAGGTTTTGGTTCAGCGGATATCGGCCGCCAAGGCGACCACTTTCTTTTTATCACTGTTTTCGGCAGCGAGTCGGGGGCTATCTACTGTGTATTATGTCTTGAGTACAAGAATAAAAGTGACAATCAAGTCCAATAAAAGAAAAATAACAAATGAGGGAGAGGTGGGAGGGTGTTCGAAAGAGTGTACAGCTGATATAGAGAAACCTGATAAAACGAATATTGCCTAGTAAGAATACTGTCGGACACGAACACATTACGTTCGACTTACTGAAAACGAATGTTGCCACGTAAAATACTCTTTTCTATGGCAAAATTCGAACTGAATAATTTGTAGAGTAGTGATGATACTCAACGCGGGCGACGAACTGACAATCACTACTCTGCAAGGGAAGTGAGAAAACTGCAGTGGTACAACGGCTGAATGCTCACCAGAGCAACGGTGGTGACTGTACGAATGCAAGACCGTTGTATATTCGGAAGATGCAAGACCGTTGCATGATTAAAATAAAGTGAGACCTTTTGCCCTACTGCTCTCGACCCAGCATCCGCCAAACAGTGGCACTGGGCCGAAAACGGCTTTCGATCCCTTCTGAAATGAAGTACTCTGTTGGGTGAGGTCGGATCTTGTTGGAACTCGAACCGTAGACACTAAAATGACACAGACCGAATTAGTCTGATCCTCAGTCTGTTGGTAGAATGACTGTATTCCTGTACCTACAATAACACAGACCGAATTAGTCTGATCTATGATACAGTAAGTGAAGGTTCGAAACTATTTTATGTATAGGACTTACCCTCAGTCTGTTGGTAGAATGACTGTATTCTGTACCTAAAATAACACAGACCAAAGTAGTCTGATCTATGATACAGTAAGTGAAGGTTCGAAACTATTTTATGTATAGGACTTACCCTCAGTCTGTTGGTAGAATGACTGAGGGTTCTGGTATGTTGGAATCCCAACCGGCAGCAATAGTATACCATAAAAGGTAAGCACCTAAATCAATACGCGTATGCATAAGTGTAATCCTCAGTCGCGTATAATAGACTGTATTGTATGTACCTAAATCAATATGTGTATGCATAAGTGTAATCTAGGTACAGAGTGAGTTTGTTTGTATATATGGTGTAAGTAGATATGACGTACCCTCAGTCACGTATAATAGACTGAGGGTACTGTAAGTGTCCATCGGATATATATATGTAAGAGAACAAAGCATTGGCCAATGCGATGGCCCTTGTAGTTGGCCCTGATGTCATTCACGGCACTTCGTCACACATATCACACATGTGATATTCTAACACTCCTCCTTGCTGCAACCACACCACTTACAACTCCTCCTCACATGGAATTGTGGGTTATGTTACTCCTAGCATGTGTCGTAGGCATAGGAAGAGAGGGTGGGGTACCACCTTTGTGAACATGTCTGTGACATTATCTCGTGTATTGATGTATTTTACGACGATCTCACCATTTTGCACTTGCTCCCTGATGAAATGGTATTTTATATTGAAGTGCTTGACTTGGGCATGAGTTGTCGGGTCTTTGGACAGTGAGATTGCTGCTTTATTGTTGCAGGAGATGATGGTAGGAGCTGTGGTGAAGTCCCATACTATTTCCTTCATGAGTGTTCTCAGCCAGATGCATTCCTGAGTCAATTCATATGCAGACATGTATTCTGCTTTGCAAGATGAAGTCGCAACTGTCTTTTGTTTGTGGACTGACCAGGAGATTGCCCCTGTTCCAAGGGACCAAGTGTACCCACTGGTGCTGCATCTAGTGTCAAGGCAACTTGCCCAATCTGTGTCCATGAACCCTCTCAGTACAATGGATGAACCACCTAAGCATAGCTTTAGTTCCCTGGTGCCTTTCAGGTATTGTAGTAGTCATATGCCTGCATTCCAGTGACTTCTGTTGTAATTGTCGAGGAATTGGGATAATTGCTGAACAGCAAATGCTATATCAGGTTGGGTGGCTATGGTGATGTAGAGCAGGCACCTGACTAGGGATCTGTAAGGCAATTTTTCAACATTGTCCTTCTCCTCCTGAGTCTGGATGTCATGTTTAGATTGCCTTAGCTTCAGTCCAGGTTCCATAGGTATTGACAAGGGATAGGAATCTTTCTGTCCAAATTGGTGAATGACTCAGTCTATGAATGCAGCTTGTGATAATGCAACTTCTCTGTTTGCTGTATTCCACTCAACTGATACTCCAATGAGATACTTCAGGGTTCCAAGGTCTGAGATCATCCATGCTTCATGCATCTGTGACTTGAGGCAATTGTTCTTGGCCTTAGTATTGGCAATGGATAAGAAATTGTCAACATGAACAGCAGCAATCACAATACCAGTCATAGATTTCCTGTAGTAGACACAGGACTCACTTGCCAACCTTGTAAATCCCCACCCTGTCATTCTCTCATTTATTGTCCTGTTCTATATCCTCCCCACTTGCTTCATTTCATATAGCCCTTCTCCTTTTCTTCAAATCCTTCTGGTTGCTCCATATATTGGACTTTGTCATCTGGCAGAATTCCATAGAGGAATGTGGTTTTCACATCAATTTGAGTTGCATTCCACCCTTCTGTTGCTGCAATGTGAAGCAGTATGCACCACAATTCCATGTGTGCAGTTGGCAAGGTTGTCTTGTTGTAGTCCTTCCTGTATATTTGCTTGTAGCCTTTGAATACCAATTGTACTTTATATCACACAGGGTTTCCATTTTTGTCATGCTTGATCTTGAATATAGGTCAACCCTTTTGTACCTTCTGGCCCTTTGGGACAGCTGTGCAAGGTACAAGTTTATAGATGCCCATGTCCTTCAATGACTGTAGTTCCTCCAAGTACACTTTTCTCCATTTCTCTGCATCCAGTCCTTGTTGTGCATCTCTCCATGAGTTGGGTTCCTCCTCCATGAGCATGGGCAGTGGCTCCATGTTGCCTGCTTGATAGATGGCAGCCAGTACCCAATTGGGGTCAATTTCTAGATCTGTTTTGTCATTTGTGGGTGACTGTGTCTGATCTGTGGGTTCAGGCACTTGTCGCAGATTGGGCTGATTGAGTGCTTGCAGCTGTCCAGGTGGGTTGGCTTCTGCAATGGGTGCTTTTTGCTCTCTCATGCACATCTCTGCTCTCCTGTCCTTCCACCTCCTTCCACTCTCTCTGACCTCTTCCATTGTTCTCTTGAGTCTGGTGAGCATACATTCTCCATCTGGCATAGCTTTCCCCATAGGTTGACAGGCACAATTTGACCTCCTCAGCAATAGGTTGTTGTCTCCCTGATCCTCATCACAATCATCATTGTGGGGAATGTTATAGGACAGTTCTGGATTTGGTATATTGACTTCCAGTCCATTGAGGTCATCATTGTCTTTGCTTGGCTCAAGACCTGCCATGTTCTCAAGTTCTTGAAGCATAGGGATTGTGGGTGTGTTGTTATGGTTGGAATAAGGCCATCTTTGAGAGTCAGATAGAGTGGCTGTGGATTTGCATCATTCTATAAATCTCACATGATATGATTGGTACACCTTCTTGTTCTTTTCATCCCAGCATTGATAGGTCTCTGAGTTCTGACCATATCTGATCAGTATGCACTCAATCAAGCATGGTCTGACCTTAAAATTATGGGTTGGTGTGAAGACAAATGCTCAACATCCAATTTTGCACATGTATGAGTATTTTGGCTCACTGTTGAACCAATTTTTGTGTGGGGTTTTTCCTGAAAGTGACTTCATTGGGGTTTTGGCATGAAGGTGGGTTGCAGTCAAATAGAACTCATTCCAGAGAAATTCTGGGCATTTTGAGTCAATCCTCATGGTCCTTGCCTTACCCATCAGGGTTTGATGCATGCACTTGACTTGCCCAATGTGTGCTGAGGTATAAGGTGCACCATGTTTGTGAAATACTCCTCTGGTAGCCAGCCACATTTCCATTTCCTTACTAGTGAGTTCGCCATCAAATCCAGTGCAATATTTTCCAACCTTCAGCCCAGTCTCATTTTCACATGCTATGTCCCATGCCTTTAGTGCTGGAAAAGCCTCATCCTTTGTTTTGAGGGGTATGGACCAAGGCATGTTTGTATAATCATCCACTACATCTATTACATAGTGGTTTCCAGACCACAAACACACATTGATCAGTCCCATCAGGTCTGCCAATACTATCTCAAGCCTCCATGTTGCCCTTCACCCCTCCTCCCTCAATCTTGGGACTGGTGTTTTCAACTATTTTCCAAGAATACAGCTGTCACACTTGGGTGGATGGTAGAGGGAGGTAAGTGCACCTTTGATCTTGTGATCATGGGCTAGTTGTAGGATGGCTTGGTAATTGGCATGTCCCAGGCAATGGTGCCATGTTTTGATATCAGCCTCTTAGTGAATCACTAAGGTGTGCTCAGTGGTTGCATTGGATAGATCAATAGAGTAGAGTCCTTTTTCTTTTAGCAATGGACCTTCTCAATTATTGTTTCAGTGGCTGGATCAATGATGCAGACTCCTTCATTGTCAAATCAGGAGTATGTGTGGTGATCAACTGAGATGTGGCTAATGGATATAAGGCATACAGTGGAGTTTGGGACATATAGAGCTTTCTCAAGCAACAGTATATTTCCTTCAGCAGTATGTAGTCTGATGTTTCCAACTCCACAGGCTGATATGGCCAATTCTCCAACCCCTTTGACTGCCTTGGGTGTAATGGGTTGGAGCATGAGGAAGTCAGATTTGCATGGGAGATGTGTATGGTCATGCCAGAGTCTACAAAGAATGGGCAATTGTCAACTGCCAGTAAGGCTGTTTCAGTATCTTGGTTTAGAGGGGCAATCTCTGCTAGATCATTGTTGGTGTTGTCAAAGTGTTTTGTCCAGTTGACTGAGGTTTTCGGCTTGGTTAACTCCTGCTCCTTGACATATGCCATCCACCCTTCCCACTCAATATTGTTGGTGGTCAGGCTGGCAAAACCAGCAGGTGCACTGGGTGCTGTTCCATTGCTTAGTGTTTGGAGCTTGCCAAGATCACCTTCCTTTATGAGTTAAACTTTACCCTTGGGACTGGTCAGCTGCATGTAAACCTTTGTATTTCCACTGGTTGTGGCTGCAAAAGTCAATACTTTCCCAGTGGCAGCTCTAGCAGCATTCCAGGCAGCCTTGACACCCTGCTTCTCCATTGCACCACCAGGGTGGGTGCAGTAAGGAGCTTTGTGCCCTCCACATGATCATTGCTGAGTGAGACACATGGTGCAGCATCTCACCCCAGCAGGGTGAGTATGCCCAGGGAGAAATGGTTTCAATGACCTGAATCATCCATGGGTCATGGCAGTGAGTGTGGTATCAGTAGAAAGACCAGTGGCTGGGGATTTGAGGTTTGTGAGGTTTTAGACAGTCTCGAGGAGTTTCCAGATGTTGTCAGAGGTGTATGGGGCATCTTTTGTTGAGTCTGTGAGGCTGCAGGATATCTGGGCCTGGACTGGCTCATATTGGGGGCCATTTAAGCTGTTTAATAACACAACACATTTAAAGAGGTCCTTGTCAAGGGTGTGAATTGTGAATATACACTCAATGATCTCACTGATCCAGTTTCCAGTCATGGTCAGCAACTTGCTGGGAGAATACTGGATTCTCAGCACCTCCTGAATGAGAGAAATCATCCTTACTGGTCCTTCACCTTCAGCCTGAGCCTTGATTTGAGTGTAAAGGTTTGCAGCCATCTTGGTTTCATCCAGTCCTTCATACTCAGACTCATCAAGTGCAGTGAGGATGACAGCTTGTGCTAGATCATTGTTCATGACCCAGTTCTGGTTCACTACAGGTTCATTGCTATTGCTGGGCACTTTAGTGAAAGGGGCAATAACATAGGATTTCAGCCCTAGTAGAGAGAGGTGGATTTTGAGAGCCTTTGCCCACTTCACAAAGTTGGCTGTGGGTGAGGCATGACTGAACTTGTTGTGTTTCCAGTCTGCCCCGCAGACAGATATGGCTCAGACAGATGGGTTCACAGCATCAGTGGCTAGCATTCTAGAGGGGTAATGCAGATGGGGTCAAAGATATCCTAGGGTTTGACAAAGACAATAAGGGATGCTCCCTTCCAAAAATTGGAACAAGGGTGTAAGGCACAGGCATGATATCAGCAACAAGGGGAGCAATCAGAGGGCAATTCCAATTGATGGTGATGTTGTCTTTAACACAAAAAAAAAGAAAATGGTGGGTTCCAACAAGTACAATTCTTCATCAAGTATTGTACTCAGCAGCAGCCCATAACCTGTTGGAATCCCAACTGGCAGCAATAGTATACCACAAAAGGTAAGCACCTAAATCAATACACATATGTGTAAGTGTAATCTAGGTACAGAGTGAGTTCATTTGTATATATGGTGTAAGTAGATATGACATACCCTCAGTCGTGTATAATAGACTGAGGGTACTGTAAGTGTCCATTGGATATATATATGTAAGAGAACAAAGCATTGGCCAACGCAATGGCCCTCGCAGTTGGCCCTGATGTCATTTGCGTCACTTCATCACACATATCACACACGTGATATTCCAACATGGTATGTAACATGAGTACTTATATATGTGATCAGGGTCCTTGTGACATAACAGTATGTTTGAAAAGAGATCAGGCACACTTAAGGTGCCTTGTGTCGCAATCCTTAGTATGGATCGCAACAGATCTGAGGTGATAGCTTTACGCGCAGAGGCCTCCGAAATCGCTCCTTACCCTCCCGCAAACAAGCGAATGTGGCTGTGCCACCATTATTATATTCATTTTCACATGTACACAATTGTTCGCGTTTTTTTGACGATGACGCTACTCCGACTGCCTATTCTCTAGTTCAACGATGAAGCCCATATTCCGCACAAGCTGGATCTCATACCAAGACACTTGTACTATAGTCTTACTCCAAGAAGATCTTTGCTATCCGCAACCACATGTTTTCAGTGCCTCACCTTGGTCTTTCAGGGTAATTTGTGCTGTGGTCATCTTTGACTACAACGCGTGTGATATCGAGCAAAATTTGCAAATAGGCGATTCCATAGCTCAGACTCGCCAGTACCTCCGAGTCACATCTTATATCGATTCGTAAAAGATCATCACAATTTACGCCGAGAATTCGTGACCCAATTGGCGAATTTGGTAAATCAGGTACAGAAGTCTGGATACTCCTTCTGTTCTTTCAGATTTTGGAATTAGCACCTTTTGAATCATTCCCACGCAAATGTCAACGGTCACATTCAATGGTGGCGCCCACACATCCACTGACATGCGCACTTGAAACTACGCTTCATCCACGCAGAGGCTGAAGGATGCTAACGCCTCCATTATGTATACCGGACTTCGTTGGTCCATATCTCCACAAACGGTTCCCAATAACATCGAGGACTTCACCCAGACTTCAATATGAGATTTTCTTCAACAAACAACAGTCGTGATCAACGCTCGTCAGCAAGACGCTTGAAGAAGCACAAACTTCTGGTATGTCCAGTGACTTGATCTAGCTTTGAAAGTTAACCCTACTCATGTTACTTTTCAGAAGGCATTCCCCGTGGCTGCCAATGTGGCCAAATTCCGAATGCAGGAGAGCTCTACAGCTTCTAACTGTTGCTTATCTTCTGTAAAGACAGGACTTAAATCTGAAGCTACGAGGGAGCAGTCGATTGTAACTAACACTAATATCCTCGCCTTTGTCTTCGTTTGACTGAGAGCTTGCCGTAGCAAGTCAATGTCACTGTCAATCTGAATGTGGCCCGTCTCAGACCCTCATGATCTCAATCAATCAGCTGATATGCCTAGCCTTCAACTATCTTGTGTAATCTGAGCACGGAGATGATGGAGACCAGCATCAGATTCGGCCTCACTGACAGCATTCAAGCGAGCATTTCTCATGGAATCCAGGCTGCCTTGATCAGGAAAATTCTCGAACAGTCAGCTGTCCCGGCAGGCGGTACTGCGACGGAGGACATCTCACCGGACAATAGTCTCTCCAACCTCCAACAGTCGAAAGGTGAAGAGACAATGGAACCAACCGTTCAACCGGAAGAAAAGTTGACGGGCTTGCAGGCGACCGTCAATGCAAACACAGTTACGACTTCCCATTATGATGAAAACCAAGTTTCCGCGGCTCCTTCTCCGCCAAACTCATCACCGTCCTCTAAATATGAGTCAGAATTTGAGCAAGAGGACTCTATCACCTTACCCTCCTTGGACTCGGTCCAAACACAGATTTCCGGCACATCGTCTTTTTCGTCCTCTTCCGATACATATCGAAACTCACCTTCACTTCACCATCCATTTGCCAATTACGTTCCGGCCGAATTAGTGCCGCCACATACTGAGACACCACCTCTAGATATACAAGAATTTGATACGACCGAACTAAGTTTTTCGACCATACTCCCAATGCATCACTTGCCATC
Organism: Termitomyces sp. 'cryptogamus'; assembly: GCA_020091625.1. NCBI lineage: Eukaryota > Fungi > Basidiomycota > Agaricomycetes > Agaricales > Lyophyllaceae > Termitomyces > Termitomyces sp. 'cryptogamus'. The sequence continues at coordinate 7,399,218 of JAGYZC010000001.1, forward strand.
TGGAAAATGGTCAAGATCAACACCTGAATTAACGTCAGCACCTGTGATTCACCACTACGAGACCGTCTGATGTTTCCGTTAAAGAGCTCATCGAGTCATAGTTGTCCATCTGCATAATGACCCCGACTCCTCCTTGAAGGAGGTACAGACATGGGATGTACGCCCTCACTCGAAAAACGTCTTTAGGCATGAATTATGGAATGCTGGTTACAGATGGGTGAGAAGCTTAATTCTCTTTCCTTTAAATATTGTTTTATTATCTTTTGTTGTTTCATTTTCAGATTTGAGCGGCTCCGTAGCTTTTGTGGCTAAGTATCGGACATTCTCATGGGAAACCTTAGAACCCTTTACTGTCCAAGAAGGGAGAAAGACTAAGCCGTCCTCTATCGTATGTTTTTCATCTTTCAAAGGATTTGTGGGTGCAGTTTTGACCTTATTTAATCAGGACGCCCCACTGGTCGTTTAGATATTTTACTGGGACTGGCCTTGGGTTCCTCATGCCATGATACTTTTCATGTAGCAGCCATGGAGAACCGATTTTGTTGGTTCCTTACATGCATTTTTAAGCAACTTTCTACCTATGTTGGCCCAATGGTGGATGAGAATCGAGTTGAAGCGCTCTGGCGAGCGATCGATTGATCCTTATCTCAATTAAATCCATAGGCTGAATCCCCAGAATCTATTGTACTAGTCATTATCTGCTGCTCATTTCCATCGCTTTCATTAACTCTCAGGATACTCGTCCAGTCTTCAGGTCCAAGCGCTGAAAGCCGCAGGGTGGTAAATTTCTTTTAACCTACAATCACTTCTGTATGTAATATAGCTCATGTCCGCCACGACGTCGAAAAAGTAAGCAGGAGGTTAAGTGATTCCTTTTGCCTCCATACAAGTTACTTCCCAAGCTCGTTTTGTATCGCGTCGATGTTTCATTGCATTATAATCACTTTCACCTGCAAAAATTGAATGAGGTTGATAATCTAAGATGGTTATTCAAATATTCTTGCTTATGAGTAATAGGACTGGTTGTGCAACTCCCTGAATTTCGGAAATGCACAAGTCGAGCATGGTGTCCCAAATGGGGGGGCAACCATCGTATATTAGGCATTCGAAGTAGCCATCGCGTTTGCGTCCCTAGTGAAGCAAAGCTGGTATCAGACCGAGAAAAGTAACAAACGACGGAACAAAAGAATAACATACTAGATACACTTCGCCGGGTTTGATCGAACTCAACTTACTTGGATCTAAAGAAAAGTCGGTTTCAAGAGCAACTGTCCAGTTCCGGACGATATGATGTTCCTCTTCATCAAAATCGCGGATTTGACGAACAACAATTCTTTTCAAAATGGGCAGCCGGACAACGAAATAGATCAAGGAGAACTTACAATGTTTCTGGAGAGTCCGAAGGTCCTGTGGGTACATCGCTGTTAGTCATATGGTATGGAGAAAGCCAAACGGTTAGAAACGTTCAAATTTCAATTCTGGTACATTTATATTCACCTTGAATCTAACGCAGCGATGCAAATTTGACCGCCTTTTTGAGAAGAAGATGATGGAAAACCAGGACCCTTTCCATGTACTTGGGACGTCTTTATACCGTCTGCCCCTACACCAGATAGATTGAATATTATTTTCTGAACAATGAGTCGAATGGATCACTTATTAATAGAAGAACGGCAGTTCCGTTGTGTATCCGAAGCAGAGGAGTCCATTTCTCGGCCGGCATGATTGGGGACAGTGACGGGTGAATGAGATTAGTATATATACCACGGATGGAAGTACAGCACTTGAACAACGTTCGTTGGTCAAGTACATCGCCTCGAAAAGCATGCGAGCTAACGAACCACATATATATCTCCTCTCTTCACTCAACTGATTTTGGAAAGATTCAATGAACCATCCAACTCAATAGTCGGGTTGTAAGTATGGATTATTGTCGGGCTCGCCACTTCAGGATCCTCGATCTCTACAATAGAAAATCTAAGGCCTCGAGTCGATAGCTAGAATATAGAAGATATAAACAAAATGACTTACGTCATACCCTGATGTCGTAGTGGTTTGCACAATATACGAGGAACTACTTAGTATATGATTGATCACAATAAAACTGAAGGAACTAACTTATGGATCGGAATTCGAACATGATTCCCTGATCATGTTCCCGGCTGGATCGGCCCGGTCCGACAGGATTGCCCTGAAACTAAATCAAGATGTGATGTACATGTCGAGGTCAGTGGGCAAGGGAAGCATGTCTATTCCCATTTATTCAGAAATTTCAGAGAAAGTGAGATATGTTCATGCATAACGATATCATGATCACATAATGAAAATTACCAGTTGTCCTCAACACCCACCCTGAGAACTCTTCTAAGTATATTTTTGAGCTCATAATGACTAGTATTTCTTACCCTTTCTACGGTGGCTCCAAAAAACAGCACTTACGTGACTTTAATAACATTATTGTAGGCCGCCGGAAGTCGACGCCTTTCCACTTCTTTCCGTCCTAATCATACAGCTCCTGCGCAAATAAATTAAAACCAAAACCGGCATGTGGATATGTAGCCTCGAAGATTTGAGGCGCTTCTCTCGTGGCTGCCTCTTGTAACGCCGCATACGACGACGACTGACTGATCTATGTACACCACAAGCTATATTGTTGCAAACCCCGCCCAAACCAATATAATCCATGTCGTATACGGAGATAGAAAGATCATCTGGACTTTCCGCAAGAACCCATATAGATCTCGTGTATCAGAAACCTAATGCTTACGTATTCCTTTGACGACTTCGATCGATAATCCCACTATGGCATCTTAATGAATTTCTTGTTTATGTCTGGATACCATCGAATTTGTCGCGCCCACAGATCTGCACGCGGGAGACACGCATTGTACCCACTCATAGTGAAAATATGATATTGCCTTAGTGCTGCCGAAACAGAGCGCCTCCCTCTCGATCTTCTCCACCCATGAGTCATTCTCAGGATCCCTTTGTGGTTGAAGACGACAACAGCGGTCTCGAACAACCACCAGTTGTGAAGATGGCAAAGAGAAGGAAAAAAGCCAGGCAACGTCCAGTGAGTTCCGTCTTGCCATTAAGTACAGACTCACGAACGAAGTCTCTCACTCAGAGAGTGCCGCTGTCAACTGTCAATGAAGGTGGTCGCAGAAACCGCGTAGACCCTTTAAGTTCTGTAAGAAGATTACTGTCAGACTTGTGTTGGATGGATTTTGAATTCATATCTCAATTTCAATTTCCCATTGCAGAATGCGAGAAGAACATCTGCAGATATTGACAACAAATCGATCGTGAGTCGACTCTGATTTGCCTCTTATTGATAAGGGCCATTTATCTAATACGTAAGGTATGCTTCAAAATCAAGTTCGAACTGACGATAGTGTGTTATAAACTCCTACTATCCGATTGATTTGGATCATCTCACGTCAAATTCAGCCTTCTGCAATTGCACACCATTTGAGCAGAAGAGAGACTCGAGAATTCATTGAGTCCAGTTTGACACGAAGTATCTTGTCTGGATGGAACACTCAGATTTCGGAAGCGGCCTCAAGATTTACCGAGTCAAACGTGGAAATTACCCCGAACTCTATGTCGATCGGTACTAATACTGGGCCCTTCCAAGACTCTATCACCTTATCCTCCTCAGACCCAGTCCAAACACATGTTTCTGACCAATCGCCTTTGTCGTCCTCTTCCGATACAAATCGAAACACACCTCCACTTCACTATACACCTATCAATCACGTTCCAGCCGGATTAGTCCCATCAACTGCAACGACACCGCTGAATTTACAAGAATTTGATACAACCGAACTAAGTGCTTCGACTATACTCCCAATGCATCACTTGCCATCGAGGAAACAGTCAATCTCAGCACCTGAGTTCACGTCAGTACCTGTGGCTTAACACTCAGAGTTCATCTGATGTCCCTACAGAGCCGTCCAGGCCATAGTTGTTCATCTGTATGATGACCCCGACTCAACTCTGAATAATCTAGAGACTTGGTATGTATGCCCACACTCCAACAATGTTTTCAAGCAGGAACTGTGGAATGCGGGTTACAGATGGGTGAGAAGCCCAACCTGTCCAATGAATGTGTTTTGATTCAAATTTCTTTTCAGTGTTCGGACTCGAACGGCTCTGTCGTCTTTGTGTCCCAATATCGAGTATTCTCATGGGAAATACTAGAATCTCACACTTACAAGGGAGGCAAAGAGACGAAGCCTCTCCTCCTCTATCGTAGGCATCCATGCTTAGAGAGAAAGATGGACAAGATTGAACCTATTTGTTTAGGGCGCCCCACAAGCCGCCTAGACTTTGTTTTGGGAACAGGCATCGGATGCCTCCTGTATCTAGTCTCCCTAATTCTCTTCATGTGGCAGCCATGGAGAACTGATTTCGCTGGCTCTTCTCGCGCGTTCCTCAGCAATTTTCTGCCCCTCTTAGCGCAATGGTGGATGAAGATTGAGTTGAAGCGTTCAGGGGAGCGAATAATTGATCCTTATCTCAATTCGATATACAAGATCGATCCCAGGAGCCTTTTGTTCTAGCTACATAATCTTTAACATATTCATGATTCGTGATTGTTGTTAGAGTAGATGATGAAGATGCAATCAATAAGGGCTCATGAACGGTGTTGATTCTCTAAGTACTCTTTACCAATCTCTCTGTCCTTGTGCTGATAAGTAACTAAAGCCGGTTCCGAAATAAGGTAGCTGAGAGAAACAGCGGCGATTAAAGCTGGGAACCCTACCCCGTGAGATATGTACATGGAATTCATTCAGTTTGCTCCTGTCCAGGCTCCGTGAACTCTGTTTCGTGCCGTACGAGTTTTGCATCACGTCGACGTTTCATTGCTTGATAATCAGGTCGACCTGTAATTACAGATTAGGTCAATAATGAGCAAAATTTGATTGTTCTTGCTTATTATCAGAAGGACTGGTTGTGCCACTCCTTCAATTTCGGAAATACACAACTCAAGCATGCCGTAGCCGATGCGAGGACACCGATCGTAAATCAACCATTCGAAATAGCCATCATACGTTCGTCCCTGGTAGAGTCACACCCATCTGTCATTAGAAAAGCGTAGCTGACCATCAAATGAAAGGCGTACTAGATATACTTCCCCTGGTTTGATCGAGCTCAGCTTACTTGTATCAAGCGAAAAGTCGGGTTCAAGGGAGATTGTCCAGTTCCGAACGATGTGGTATTCCTCTTCATCAAAATCTCGAATTTGACGAACCACAATTCTTCACCAAATTAGCAAAACTCAATGATGAAGCGTGTTTCATGGGGGACTTACAATGCATCTGGGGAGTCAGGAGGTTCTCTGTGTATTTGGCTGTCAGCTATGCAGTAGCGAGAAAGCCAGGCTACTGAGCTGACCTTGGGTATGATTCTACCGCCTTGCCCTTGCTTGGGGAGGGTCAGAATCCTCGGTCTTCAATAAGGGGATAGCTATATTCACCCTGAGTCTATGGGTAGCGCAAGAGTGTAAGTTCGACCATCTCTAAGAAGATAACGGAGAACCAGGACCCTTTCCTTGTACTTGTGCCGTTTTGATACGGTCTGCCTCTACCCCAGACAAAATAAATACTATCTTCTCAACAAGAAGTCAGATGGATCACTTATTAGTAAAAGAACAAGAGTTCCATTGTGGATTCGAAGTAAAGGAGTCCATCTCTCGGCTGGTATGATTGGAGATAGTGATGGGTGAATGAGATTAGTATATATACCACGGGTGGAAGTACAGCACTTGAACAACGTTCGTTGGTCAAGTACATCGCCTCAAAAAGCATGCGAGCTAACGAACCACATATATATCTTCCTTCTTCACCCAGCTGATTTTGGATAGATCTAGTGAACCATCCGGCTCAATAGTCGGGTTGTAAGTATGGATTATTGTCGGGCTCGCCACTTCAGGATCTTCGATCTCTACGATAGAAAATCTAAGGCTTCGAGTCAATAGCTAGAGTATAGAAGACATAAACAGAGTGACTTACGTCATACCCTGATGTCGCAGTGGTGTACACAACGAGGGACTACTTAAGTTTACACTGATCACAATGGAACTGCAGACTTGGTTAGGAAGCAACTTATGATCGGAATTCGAACGTGATTTTTCTGAACATGTTCCCGGCTGGATCGGCCCGGGCCTACAGGACTACCTCAAGTCGTCGAGAATAGTCTTTCTTACCCTTTTTGCCAGTAAGTGACTCAGAAAAACAGCAGTTACTCAACCTAATCACATTCTTGTAAGCCGCCGGAAGTCGACGCCTTTCCATCTCTTATCATACAGCTCCTGCGTAAATAAATCGCAACTGAACGGGGATATAGATCTGTAGCCTTGGTACTTTAAACTCTTCTCTTGTAGCTGCCTCTTGTAACGCCGCACACGACGACGACTGACTCATCGATGTACAACACAATCTATATTGTTGCAAACCTCGCCCAAACCAATATAATCATGTCGTATACGGAGATAGAAAGATCATCTGGACTTTCCGCAAGAACCCATAATAGATCTCGTGTATCAGAAACCTAATGCTTACGTATTCCTTTGACGACTTCGATCGATAATCCCACTATGGCATCTTGATGAATTTCTTGTTTATGTCTGGATACCATCGAATTTGTCGCGCCCACAGATCTGCACGCGGGAGACACGCATTGTACCCACTCATAGTGAAAATATGATATTGCTTTTGGTAATGCCATATAGAGCGCTTTCCTCTCTTTCCTCTCGATCTCCTCCACCCATGAGTCATTCTCGAAACCCCTTTGTGATTGAAGACGACAACAGCGGTCTCGAACAGCCACCGGTTGTGAAGTTGGCAAAGAGAAGGAAAAAAGCCAGGCAACGTCCAGTGAGTTCCGTCTTGCCATCAAGTACAGACTCACGAACGAAGTCTCCCACTCAGAGAATGCCGCTGTCAACTGTCAATGAAGGTGATCACAGAAACCCTGTAGACCCTTTAACTTCTGTATGAAGATTACTGTCAGACTTGTGTTAGTAGGATTTTGAATTCATACCTCAATTTCAATTTCCCATTGCAGAATGCGAGAAGAACATCTTCAGATGTTGACAACAGATCGATTGTGAGTCGACTCTGATTTGCCTCTTATTGATAAGGGCCATTTATCTAATACGTAAGGTATGCTTCAAAATCAAGTTCGAACTGACGATAGTGTGTTATAAACTCCTACTATCCGATTGATTTGGATCATCTCACGGTGAATTCAGCCTTCTGAAATTGCACACCATTTGAGCAGAAGAGAGAGCATAGGCCTTCTGATTGATCCAAAGCTTGCGCCGTTGCCTATCTCTGCTGACAACAACACCAAGCAGACCCATGATAGGTCCGAGGTGACGCAGTGTGAAGTGCTGACGCAGCTCGGAGATTACCTTGAGGATGGCCGCCTTGGATTTTGAGGCTAGTGTCATGTCGTCGACGTGCACAGGGATGATTATGCGCACGCCGTCACGGAGGTAAACATATACGCAGGGTCAGAGGTAATACGAACAAAGCCCAGCTTAATGAAAACTTCGTGCATCTTCCTATTCCACAGATTCGCCCCCTGCTTCAGACCGTAGATCCCCTTCTCGAGCTTGGCGCATGGCTTTCCGTCCCCGGGTTGACGCTGGATATTCGACGGTACTTCCTCTTCAAAGCCCTCGGGGAAACTCATGTATAGCTCTGCGTCTATAATGCCATGGAGGAAAGCGGATGAGATATCGACAGACTCAAGATGCATGTCTTCTAATGCGGCCAAGGCGAGGATGGTTTGGACAGCAGCCCAGCGTGCAGTCGGTGCAAAAGTCTCGTCGAAGTCAACGCCGGGGCGCTGACTGAACCCTTGAGCGACAACACGAGCCTTGAGGTGTTCAACTGCGCCACTGGGGAGGTGTTTAACCTTGAAGACACATCATGATCCAATTGCTTGCTGTCCAGGGGGAAGGTAGACGGCACACCAAGTACCGTTATTCCGCAGTGAGTTCATCTCCTCACACATTGCTCTGTGCCACTCTGCAGCATTCTCACTTGCCATCGCTTCCTTATAGGACCAAGGGTTCACGTCATGCGATGCAACTTTGTAGGCAGATGCTATATGTGCACATGCTGCACCTATACCTCCAAAGTCAGCACCTAGCTCCACATAAGTACATCCTGCAAGGAGCAATGCCTCATTTGAATTAACATTCCAGACGAGGTTTACCTCCTGCTCCCCATGTGCATCGACCTCGCTGACGTCAACTTCCCACAGAGGCTGCTCAGGTGGTGCTTCCAGATAGAGTGAGGGGGGAGGTGGTGGCAGGGGCTTGTGTACCAGTGATGACTCTCAATTTTCCTGCCGCTGTATCACATTGTAATAGCCCGCATTAGGATTGCATATTGGGACCTGCACATGCTGGCTGGGCTCGCGAGGTGGAGGTAGAGGTCTTGCCTTGCGAGGTGCATGGGCAGGCAGAAGGTCTGGCAATGGCTGTATTTCTTGCTCAGGTGTGTGGCTCCTAGCTCCCACCGTTCCATTGTCATACTCATTGATTGGCATAAGGGGGCGGCCATTGTTAATGACAGGATCAACTTCAAATGCTGGCTGTGGTGTGGGGTCTGATTTTAACTGTATTGGTGAAGCAGGTGCAGTGCTGGTGTTGTCAAGATTGTAGTTGCATTCCACAATTTCATCAATTGTTGTGGGGGGCAGTGGCAATGGGGCTGAGGAGGTAAGGCCAGGGCACTGAGTTTCATTGAAAATAAAATCTCTTGACACAACCACCTTCTTAGTGCTCGGAATATACACACACCAACCCACCTGGTTGTCTGGATATGGTTGTCTGGATATCTGATGAAAATGCCAGTGAGTGTGTGTTCCTGCAGTCCCTTACATTTGTCTCATCCAACCAGCATGTAAGCAGTGCAACCAAACACATGTAGATGCCCAATACAAGGTTTTTGTTGCTTGTATGCTTTGAATGGTGTGATGCTGTGGGGAAGTGACAATGTTGGGCAGCAATTATGGATGTGTTGGTATGTACTCAGTGCATATGTCCAGAAGCTCTGAGGGAGGTTAGCCTCAGCTAGCATCAAAGTAATGGCTTCTTCAATAGTTCTGTTCAAGCATTTGGCAACTCCATTCTGTTGTGGGGTGGCTCTATTGGTAAACTCCACTCATATACCTCCATCACAGCAGTATCCAAGGAAGGCTTTTGACATGTATTTGCCACCCTTATCATGATGAATACATTTGACTCTCTTGCTGGTCTGTAGTTCTGTGTGTGCTTTGAATGCCTTGAATGTTTCAAAGGAGTTGCTTTTCTTGTACATATCCTGTACTTCCATCCATCACATATTGTCATCCACAAAAGTTATCCACCACCAACGATTGCTCTGGTGCCCACCTACATCCATTGGGTTGTGAACATCACTAAAAATCTGTCCTAGGACCTCAGTCACATGTTCTGCAGTTTGTAGGAAGGGTGCTCAATGCTGTTTTTCTTCTAAACACAGCTTGCAAATTTGAGGGAGGTTAACCCCAGGGGTCAATTTCAGGTCTGCAGTTAGATTCTCCTTGATCAGTTGATCTAAGCAATCTGCACCTAGATGGCACAGATGTTGGTGGAGCAGGGATTTATCAACTTTGAGGGATGTGGTAGCCCAGTGTAGGTTACATTTGCAGCATGCAATGGTGATGAGACAAGAGTTGTACTGTTAAGATAAGATATTATTGCCCTATCAATTGTTGTGGAGAACATGAGCTCATTTTGAATGTTGAAGAACACATTGCACTCAGAAAAAGTCATGACAAAACCATGGTGGACAGAAAGAGTGGTGAATGAGAGAAGATTATTTGCAAGTTCTGGTACAAACAGGACATTGGAGATAATGACATCATCTAAATTCTTTTCAGCTTGGTTTTTCCCCGTCAGTCTGAACCTTACTGATCCCTTTCCAGCTGAATACATGGTAGCATTGTTGCAAGGTAAATTGGTACTTTCCAAGACCTGAATGAGTATGGAAGGAACCACTCCCAATGTGGAGTCATATGACTTGTGGTGCCTGAGTCTGCATTCCAAAGCCTATCAGTGCATGTGATGAAGAGCAAGGAATGACAAATGGCAGTGTCAGCCTTCTCTGCAGGTCCATTGCAACCTTCTTCAATTTTTGATGGTGTAGAGGCTTTGGCTGCATCTGCCCTTGCTGCATTATTCCCTCCTTGGTGGCCACCACATTTCTTTTGTTTAGGTGGGTCATCTTTGTTTATGTGAGACTGTGCTGCTGTTAAGTATGAACAGTCTGTTATTTTGTGCTTCTTTTTGCATAGATAACACACAATGGCATGGGCAGCAGCAGTGGCAACAGCAGCACATTGGGTTTTTTCAGTTCTGAAAGCCTCCTTAACCATATCCTTAGCCAAGTTGTTTAACATAAGAATTGAGGCAATGAAAGGGCTGTAGTCTTCATGAGGGAGGGCACAAAGCATAGCCATAGTGCAGAGCTCATTGTCCAACATTTCTAGCATGTATATGGTTGTAATGGTCCCATCAGAATTGATAATTGGGGGAGGGCAAAGAGACCAAATACACTGCATAGCACCTTTGATATGTGTACAGAGCTGTGTGAGTGTTTTGTTTTCACATAGTCAAACAGTGAAAAGGTCACTCAGAGAGTTGAAGCATGCATTTGGTGCAGATTTGGAATGTACACCACAGAGCTTTGCCCACATAAATGTCAGTTTGTCATGAATGTGGCGAGATGTGTGGAGTGTTGCATTGGAATGTGTTTCTATGCCATAAAGCTAAACTTGCAAATCAAAGTAAGTTCTTCTTTTGACATAATTCCTTGTACTTACAGATACAGGTGTCAAAGAAGGTGTGGAATGTCAGAAGGCACATCAACTATCACAGACTGTACTGGAGAAGTGGAATGTCATGTTGGAAGAAGATAAGATTTCCTTAACCAATTTGCTTATCAAGGGATTCAAGGAGCACTGTGCAAATACAATGTACAGCCAACACAATGTTGCACTCAAAACCTTCCACTTTGCTACTCAGAGCTTGCTGAACCTGGAGCAATATGTAAGTAAGCATGACTCTTGACAGTGCTTAATATATTGATGAGGTGGTCTTAGATGACCACTGTTCATGTGTGGACAGGAATGGAGATGTTCCTTGTTGTCTGCTGGTCATCAGCCACTGGGTTTCTGCATCCCTTTATCTCATACATGTCTGACCAGATGTGTAACTTCCCTTTTCATCAGTTCAAGGAGACATTCCAAAAAGTGGCTTCATCTTTCAAGGCATACTGTGTGTCTGGCATTGAAGGTAAATTGATTATCATACTGGATGGTGATGTCCTCATTGACTACTTTTTGTAGGCATGGTCAACAATTATATGTCAAATACTGCAGAGCTGAAGACACAGCTGAAAAATCTCATCAATTCTTCACTCCATAAGTTTCTTCTGTACCAAACATCATTTTGCTTAAATTTTACTTGACAACAACTGATGGGACATTGAAGAGGCACTTCTGGGCAAAGTACATATGGTCTACATAGGCTTTGAGGAGAGGTTTACTATAACCTATGGTGTTGTGATTGAGAAATGACCTCTCAAGAGGTTCTTTTCTCCAAGTGAGCTCACATGCCCTGAGGTCAACATTCTCCTTGGTACATGGACTTCAGGGACAATGTTTTTCTACAAAATGGAGAATGATAAATGGGAAACATGGCACACAAATTATGGAGCATCAGGTATGTGATCATCATCATTCTATATGGAAACATTGCTCATGATTCCAAAAATCTGCCAGCATTGTCCTCCCCTCCATTAACAATTCTATTCCTGATGGTTCTTCTGCTGATGCATCATCCTCCCCTCCCACCAACAGTTCTACTCCCAATCCCAATAGTGTTGCCTCATCCTCTGCCATGGTCACAGACTCTCAGGAAAACCCATCACAACAAGCACCAGCCCCCATGGTTGACATCACACACTCCACTGCTGTCAACAATGCATCATTGCAGTTCATCAATTCATCTGTCCCAGTGACACTCTCAAACAGTGTCAGAAAATGCAAGCAATGCTCTGATGCCAGAAAAAAAAGGGGCCTGCATAGGAAGGCATTGATGGTGGTGGTGATAGCACCCACATCTTAGTACTACATATTGCACTTGTAGTTTTTTATATTCATACAATACAGAAGTTCATCATTCAAAATCACATTACATACTATATGAATACTATGGAAAATCTAAGTGATTGAGAGGCATTGTAAGTAATGTAAGGGAGGCATGAAAAATATATGTGATTGAAGTGCTGGTGTATGTGGGGAATGATGAGCAAGGGTGCTCCAAGGACACAAGGTCAAGCACAATGAAGGACAGGTATGGGAGGCTGTTGACAATGTTGATGGATGTTTGGGTAAAGTGTGCAAAAGTGCAGGAATGGTGACAAGAGGATTGATGGCAGTGGGAGGTGGCTGGGCATGGGAGGCTGTTGATGACGTTGATGGATGTTCAGGTAAAGGGTGTTAGAATCCAGAGAGCAAAATCTAGTTAGACTGATATCAGAACCTCAGTCTGGTAGATGCAACTATAATTAAACTGATATCAGAACTGAGTACAGTCAATATACATGTGATGTATGATAACAAGTGTTTACTCACCCTCAGTCTGGTAGAAGCGACTGAGGGTGCTATCTAAGCAAGGCAGATATATATACTGATATGCAAACAATATCCCATTGTTTGCAGTGTGGTGGCAGTAAGTTCTTGGCCATACACAATGAATGCCTGGCCATACACAATGAGTGTCTATGGTGGCACCATCATTGTTTGATGCGGTGGCCAAAATCCAACAAAGGGGCGGGGGATTGATGGCGGTGGGAGTGGCGGCCCGATGATGACAAAGGTAGTTGATGGTGGGAGGGGCGGGAACGATGCTGACCAAGGTGGTTGATGGCGGGCGCGCAATGAGAACGTGACTTCGGAGGGGACTGATAACAGGCGAGTCTGAGCTATGGAATCGCCTATTTGCAAATTTTGCCCGATATCACACGCGTTGTAGTCAAAGATGACCACAGCACAAATTACCCCGAAAGACCAAGGTGAGGCACTGAAAACAAGTGGTTGCGGACAGCAAAGGTCTTCTTTGAGTAAGACCATAGTACAAGTGTCTTGGTATGAGATCCAGCTTGTGCGGAATCTGGGCTTCATCGTTGAACTAGAGAGTAGGCAGTCGGAGTAGGCATCATCGTCAAAAAAACGCGAAACAATTGTATGATGATGGTGGCACAGCCACATCCGCTTGTTCGCGGCGTCAGGTGTTCAACCCGGAGCGAAGTTTTCCATTATCTCCTCCACGCTTGATTTCCGAGAAATTCTGTGTTCTCATTTCTTGGTAGCTCGTGTGAAACGGAAATACTGAAAAATCTCGAGCGTTTGAGTTCTACCTCATGAAGGAACGTTCGAGTTCGAACAGCAACCGTGAAGATCGCATGCGGTCAAGCACGAGTCGGCCATACTCGAATTATAATTCTAGCAAAGAAGGGCGCTCTTCTGGAATATAAACAGGAGAAAACGCCTTCTAGATGGGCCAGATCAGTCAACTTGACATCACCATTCGAGCCTCTTGAGGAGTTTAGAGAGACGCCGTGGATGAATATCTTTAAGAAAGAATCGACGTACAATGGGCCGGAGCATAGGTGCGTGTCTTTTGGTTACATTAGTGGCCAGGTTTCAGTAGTTCGTTCAGGCTGCACCACGAAATACTTGCATATCTCACGTACATGCAACAAACTCCTGACGAGAAGAGGGCGCGCGAGCTGGTGATGACAGGAATACGAAGAGTGGTACACGGACGATTTTACGGTGCAGAGATTAGGTTATATGGGAGTTCTGCAACAGGTCTCTGTCTACCAACAAGGTGAGTATTTTTCTTTTCTTCTCTTCTCGAAATGATATGCTCATACTTATGTGCGGGTAGTGATATAGACGTGGCTATAAAACTACCACGCTTAACCGAAGCCGACGTGAAAAGGAGACTATTCCAGCTTTCCAGCCAATTCGGATCAGCGGCGTTGACAAGTAATGTCTTCGTCAACCATCACGCAAAAGTACCCATTCTTATCTTGTTGACGCGGGAAGAATATGGCGAGTATTCTCGACGATGAAAGACGTATGGCTTTGACCCTTTACAGGCTCAGTGTTAGTGTACACTAACACATCAATGAGGTCAGTCGTCGTCGTATGCGGCGTTACGAGAGAGCCTCAAAATTTCCGGAGTTGTATATCCATATCTCGGTTCAGTTGCGATTTGTTTCCGCAGGAGCTGTATGATAAGAGACGGAAAGGCGTCGACCTCTGGTGGCTAACAATAACGTTCCTGGGTTAAGTAACTGCTGTTTTTTGGTGTCACTTGTTGGCAGAAATGGTCAGAAAGACTATCCTCGACACAGACTTGAGCCGAGAACATATTCAGAAAAATCACGTTCGAATTCCGATCATAAATTGCTTTCTTTGCAAGTCTGCAGTTCTATTGTGATCGTTATAATAGTTCCTTGTTGTGCACACCACTGCGACATACGATTATACGGGTTTGTGCGGGGTTTGGAACAGTATAGCTTGTGGTGTATGAGTCAGTCGTCGCAGTATGCGGCGTTATGAGAGATAGTCACGAGAGAAGAGCCTCAAAGTTCCGGAGCTACACATCCATATTCTGGTTTCGGTTGCGATTTGAGCTGTATGATTTGGGATGGAAAGAGATGGAAAGGTGTCGACTTCCGGCCTACAATAATGTTGTTAGATTCAGAGTCACGTAAGTGCTGTTTTTTGGAGTCATTGCACAAAGTGTAAGAAAGACTAGGCTTTATCTCAAAGACATACTTAGAAGAGTTCTTAGGGTGGTGTTGAAGGCAACTCGTAATTTATATTATGTAATCATGATATCGTTAGGCATGGACTTGAACATTTCTCGCTTTCTCTGAAAGTTTTGAATAAATGAGACTAGACACTGCTTCCCTTGCCCACTGACCTCGACAACATATCTTGATTTAATTTTAGACAATCCTGTCGGCCCGGGCCGAACTAGCCGGGAGCATGATCAGGAATCCATGTTCGAATTCCGATCATAAGTTGTTTCTTTTCCAAGTCTGCAGTTCTATTGTGATTAGTGTAAACTTAAGTAGTTCCTCGTTGTGTACACCACTGCGACATCAGGGTATGACGTAAGTCACTCTGTTTATGTCTTCTATACTCTAGCTATTGACTCGAAGCCTTAGATTTTCTATCGTAGAGATCGAAGATCCTGAAGTGGCGAGCCCGACAATAATCCATACTTACAACCCGACTATTGAGCCGGATGGTTCACTAGATCTATCCAAAATCAGCTGGGTGAAGAAGGAAGATATATATGTGGTTCGTTAGCTCGCATGCTTTTTGAGGCGATGTACTTGACCAACGAACGTTGTTCAAGTGCTGTACTTCCACCCGTGGTATATATACTAATCTCATTCAACCTTCACTGTCCCCAATCATACCGGCCGAGAAATAGACTCCTCTGCTTCGGATACACAATGGGACTGCCGTTCTTCTATCAATAAGTGATCCATTCGACTCATTGTTCAGAAAATAATATTCAATCTATCTGGTGTAGGGGCAGACCGTATAAAAACGTCGCAAATACATGGAAAGGGTCCCGGTTCTCCATCATCTTCTCCTCGAGACGGTCGAATTTACATCCCTGCGTTAGATCCAAGGTGAATATAACTATACCAGAATTGAAATTTGAACCGTTTGGCTTTCTCCATACCATATGACTAACAGCGATGTACCCACAGAACCTTCGGACTCTCCAGAAACATTGTAAGTTCTCCTTGATCTGTTTCGTTGTCCGGTTACCTTTTTGAAAAGAATTGTTGTTCGTCAAATTCGCGATTCCGATGAGGAGGAACATCATATCGTCCGGAATTGGACAAGGACATTTGCTCTCGAAACCGACTTTTGTTTAGATCCAAGTAAGTTGAGTTCGATCAAACCCGGCGAAGTGTATCTGGTATGTCATTCCTTTGTTCTTTTATTTGTAACTGTTCTCGTTTGATACCAGACTCACGAGGGACGCAAGCGTGATGGCTACTTTGGCTATCTACTGAACCAAAATTGTCCTAATATCCATCAGGACACGCTTGACTTCTGCCTCTATGAAATTCATGAAGTTACACAACCGATTCTACTACCAATAAGCAAGCGCTGCTAGTTACCTTGATGATCAATCTAATTTATTTTTTGCAGATCAACCTGATTATCACGCAATGGAGCGTCGACGTGACAGAGAGCGAGGAATTGAGGTGTATTAAAGAAATACAGGGTGGCCTTTTCTGGGAGGATCCTTAGATATCGATCCTTAATTAAGTGCCTGCTCCAACGTATCCTTCGCTGCGCATGAGTATCAAGTGAAAATCTTAATGAGAACTTGAATAAGCATCATGGATGATCACATTAATCCAATAAGTAAATAAGCAGAGCTAATGCAGAAGATAGCGAGGATTAAGCCTGTAGATTGAGTTGAAGTAAGGATCAATCATTCGCTCGCCAGAATGCTTCAACTCGATTGCATAGTTGTCCGTCTGCATGATGAACCCGACTTGATCGATAATCGCACTATGGCATCCTTGATGAATTTCTTGTTTATGTCTGGGGACCACCTGAGTTTGTTGCGCCCACAGATCTGCACGCGGGAGACACGCATTGTACCCACTCATAGTGAAAACATGATATTGCTCTAGTGCTGCCAAACAGAGCACTTTCCTCTCGATCTTCTCCACCCATGAGTCATTCTCAGAATCCCTCTGTAGTTGAAGACGACAACAGCGGTCTCGAACAGCCACCGGTTGTAAAGTTGGCAAAGAGAAGGAAAAAAGCCACGCAACGTCCAGTGAATTCCGTCTTGCCATCAAGTACAGACTAACGAACGAAGTCTCTCACTCAGAGAGCGCCGCCGTCAACTGTCAATGAAGGTGATCGCAGAAAGAGGAAATTATAACAATGGCAGAAAGGAGATGCATTATCATCTGAAAGACTTTGTGCTGGCACCACAACACATCACTTTTAGAGCTTGGATTACTCCATAGTTGTACAAGCATGATTGGAAGGTATAATGACCCTACTATTTGCCACTGGTCTGATTTGAGCTTTCCACAGGATGACGTTCCAAGCTCTGATAGAGGTGATTGAAGCCAAGATGGCTTGATGATACTCTCAATGTTGTTCTGAAGAGCCTTGTTCTCTTTTACAGTAAACACATTTCCATGTTGGAGATGATGGAAGTTGCTGTCTCTGTCATCTTCAATAGCTTTACTTTGTTTTAAGTGCTACACAGAATGAAGGTCAGCAGGTGTAAAGGCAAGTTAAAATACTGTTACTTACCCAGTCAAGGAGGCGCTCAGTAACATTTACCTTTGTAAGTGGCTTGGTGGAAAGTGGTAAAGCTAGATCCTTGCCTTTGGCATCAATTGTAAGTGAGATACAACCAACATTCTTTGCAACATAGATTAGTAATGCTAAGTGTGCACTACTCCACTGCTTCACTGTCTGCTTCAAAGCAGCATGATTGCTATGGTCAAAATTGAAGGGGGTTTCTAACCATGTGATGACTTTTTGAATGATTGATTGCTCTCAAGGATTGATAGGAAGGGGATTCTGAGAGGACTTGACAATTTCCACACAAAGTGATCTGTTATGAAAATTTGGCTGATTTCGCAGCTGACCAGAGGGATCATGACCTAAAACACCTAAAAAGTGCTCCTTGATCAAGCCAAGGAACAAGTTGTGCATTGGGTCAATAATCAGGAAGCATGCTGGCCCATAGTAGGGGAGGTAAAGGAGTTCTGACCACCAAATGCCAGAAGTATCAAATGACCTCTGCGCAGCAGCATTTGAAGGCACCAATTTCCATTTCTCTACAAGTTGGTGGCATTCTTCATTGGTTTGGCATTAGTATCATTATAGCTATGATAAAACTTTGTGCACTAACACCTCAAGCAAAAATACTGATATCTATGTGATGAAAAACCACCAACCTTTTGAGCTGCAGGTAGATCATAGACTAACACAATGAGAGTGGCTAGGACAAGCTGATCTAAATTGTACTTTGCTGTGTAGGTGAAATAAACCCCATTCTACAATTCAAGAAAAGAATCAACCAATGGTCAGAGATATGGGTTGATTTGAGATGTCAAAGGTTCCCCAGATATAATTCCTGCAAGAAACATGTTTTTGGGCTTGTTCCAAATTTCAATTGGTAGATTGAGGCATGAAATTGTTACTGCACCAATAAATATCTTTTTGCCTGCTGCTTTGTTACCAAGGGGATTAAAGAAATCCACACTTAATGCAAAGAGATAACAGCCAGCATCCTTCCCTCCTGATAGACTGAAGTGAGTTGTTCCATCAGGTCCTTTAAAGTTTTGGATAAGTGAACCTTGAAAGATATTGTTCAGAACTCCATTGTGAGATTCACCAATCATCCATTCCCATGCACCATCCATCATATTTTCAAATCCTTGATGAGAGAGAAGGCCAGCAAGCCAATCCTTCAAGTCAAATGCAATATATGGCTTCAATTAGATATGAACTGTATGACCTTCAATTTGTTTTGATGAACAAGAATTCCATGGCAAGTTGAGTGCCCATAGGTCTTATGTCAACAAGTTCTAGGATAAATAGGAATACCATTGTGGATTGTAGATGCATATATCTCATGACATTTTAGGCATGTAGCATAGATGGGTTTTTTCCCATTGAGATTGAACTGATCTATTGTGGTCTGAATATTGCATGGAAAATTGCTGGGGATGAGTTGGAAGTAAGGAAGAGATTCTATGCCTAGGAGGAAGGATTTGACATGTAGAGTGGATGAAACAAGGTCATTTATGAGTGAGACCACCTTAAGGACAGTTGTTTCAATGATGAACTGAGTGACATCAAACAACCAGGTGCAACCTTTCCAAGGTAGGTTCAGGACAATGCTACATGCAACAACCATGAGAAAAGTAATTTGGACCAGAGGTTTTGCTTGTCAAAGATTATTATGGAAGGGGTGACCTGTGTGCCAATGTCACAATCAATGATGCAGCCAAAAATCTCTGCACTCACTGGTGTTGTACCTCTGTCCAAAAGGAGTCTTATCACAATTTTTTCCCTCTGTATTTTAGTCCAGAAAGCTTTGGTTTTGTCTAGTTTCTGTAAAGATACCTGAATTCTAACCTTTACTTCATTATGTATGACCAATAATGCTTGGTCTCCACCATAGCCCTCTTGAATGAGTTTGAGCTTCTCACTTTCATTGTGGAAGCACCTTTCTATCTCTTCAAGTTCATTAATAGTTCCACTAATATTATGGTTAAGTGATGGAGATGCAAGTCCTTCAACTTTTGAAACAAGGTGGTGTAGTCAATTATCTATCTTCTCAAGGACCTTGAGTGTTTGCAAAGCAGGGGTTGAGTGAGTCAATTCAATTGATGGATAAGTTTGACCTTCAGCAAGAGAGGCTACAATATCCCTCTCTTGTGAATGGATAGTCTCTTCCTGTGCAGATTGAAGTGCCTGCTGAAGCCCATTTGTTCCAGGGCATGTCAAAGCAAACTGCTTGGTCAAATTTGTGACTTGATCATCAGCTTGATGTTTGTTCCAGGTCTATTGAGGAAGGCAATAACCTTGCTGGTTGGCTTCATATTTTGTGCAACAGCCATGGGTAGTACACAAGCACAGAATTAGTTTTGGTGGAGACATGGAGGAGGTCAAAAACAACAACAATTCCTTGTATGTTGCAATGCCAAGATCACAAAAAAAAATCTCAAAAAGGAAATAGTTCTTGTGAGCAGCAGGTTGGTTTCCATCAATATTAATACAGATAAGTATTCTATGGAATGGTGAGCAGAAGAGAAGGACCTGAAGAATCAAGTTTGCAAAGCATATGTTGTTGGAGTTGATGAGGCTACAAGATTGAGGCATTACTAGTTTCTGGTGTACATGTAGGACTAGGAGCTTCTTACATTTTGTGTGTGGGAAGGAGAGTCAAATGTAATTTGCTTTGGAGAATTGAATATGGGGAATAGTATGGAATCACTCAAGTTGGGATGGTTGCATCAACATTAAGAAAACAAAACCCATTGCAGTTATCACAAATATACATTGCATTTCAGAATTGATAGCCATTGATCTGCAGTACAGTAAGCCTAATCTGTATGGTGAATAGTAAGTGTAGCTAAGCTCATCACATCCTGAGTAGCAGCTGCTTGAAGCTTGTTTGAGAGTGTTTCTGTCATGGTAAATGCAGCAAGCACTAGTGATTGAGCATCTAATGAGGTGTTCCAACCTTGAGTATTAACTGAAGTCAGTGAAGTACCAAAAAAATTGACTCCAGCATTACCAAGATACTTTTGCAAGAAGCTTAGTGAAAGAACACTTGACTATATGTATCACATACCTTTCACAGATAAGGCAACCAGAATGTATGGGTGCTCCACAGAAGAATGAGCAGGAAATTGAAGGCTAACATGAGGAAAATATTGAACAATTTGACATGACTGCTTTGCAATGTACTGGTGTGAACCTGAAGTGCCACTGGTGGTCAATCATTGGAACCATAATCCTGTTCATAAAGGTCAGTGAAAAAAATCATTTAATGCAATGCATGATGTGAACTTGCCACTTTTTCCCAGACATAGATTGTGGACTGTTATCTGAGGAACCACAGGCAATTAGTTGTGGATGGTCTCCCAGGCTAATAGTAGCAATAGTTTGAAAGACATTGGATGCTGGTGATACAAAGTAAGAACAAGTCTTTGAAAATAAATATGATAGCTTACAATTTTCTGACACTAACTCCTGGTATAATCGATATGTGGCCAAGTCAACAATCTGGATGAAGTGCTGATTGCTTCCACAGACAACAAACTTCCTGCCTTCAACAAAAGCAATGCCTTTTACAACTTGTTCAAGTGATTTTGAGGAAATTGATGTCTGAAGGTTGCTTGTGGGGAATTGAAAGAGATCAAAGTCATTGGTATTGAGGTTATCAACCAGTAACATGCTTTCATCTGGAGATAAGACAGTGTTGCTTTTGTATTCTAGTAAAGAACAATTCTGAAAACAAAACATTTGATACAAACTCACATCCCTCCTAAAAGTAGTCACTTCCATTCAATCGTTGAGTCTTCTCCATTGTAGCAGATGCTATTGTCAAGTCATAATTAATTTGTCTCATTGACTGCTGAGCTCTTACATTTATCTGCTTCAAGCAGAGATGAAAGCAGATACTGTTTTGCAGAGCCAAAAAAATATAAGGATTGAGGTATATCTGATTGATTATTGATTTCCCAGAGCAGAATAAGGCTTTCTGAATTGACAATGTCAGAGCAGTCACAGTCAATCAATATACAGATGTTAATCTTACTTCTGTGAAGTTTTAACACCCTGAGTGCCCCTGAATGGCTTGCCAATGCAAGCCTGCTATTGACATTGTTGTAGGCTTGGGCAGGATCATTAACATTGAATGGAAATGATGTTACAGCTTCAGACCAATTCGATTTCTGGGCATTACTGTTAAGCTTGCCAAAGAGAAGAGATAGCAAATGGTTTGTACTGACTGTTCCCTCTGTTGCTTTGGGGCAGAGCATGTGCAATCCTCTACCTGTTCCAATACTGATCTAGTCTGAACATTCTTTGGAAGATGAGTCATGATAGAGCCACTCCATTGATGTGATTTGCACCCATTTTGTACTCTATAAGATCTGAACACATTGGGAATTTGCAAGATCCCAGACCCTGACAGTGTCATTGTCACCTATCAGTCATGCCAGAGTGTCCATGCTCAATGAGAAACTGCCCAAACCTCTAGAGAGTAGAATTTGACTGTTTGGAGAAAAAGTCAGGCAGTTAACAGCCTCCAGCATGCTTTCAAGGGAGTGGCAAAGGGTGTAAAAATCTGGACTCAAAAAGATATGATTAGAACAAGAAATCTTTAGAATAATCAAGTGGAGCATACCATGGTTTGCAGGCAAGGACATTAACAACTGAAAATACTTAAATGTTGATTTACTGCAAGTGGAAACAAGGACTTACTGAGAACAATGTGCCTTCAAGTAAAAAGTAAACAAGGGCCACCTGTTGTCCTTTTATAGTCCTTGATAATGACTTGTATACATCCCTGAGTGCTGAAAGCATGGTAATAGAACAAGGCAATGCAAGAACAAATTAATGGATGAACAGAAGAAGCAGCACACATGGCCTGATTGCTATGCCCTACATCAAGAAACACCATCCTCTCATTTCATATCAGATCAAATTCAGGCCATCACCTTACTATCCATGTGCCTTGATCATCCAAAAGGTCATATTCTCTGATGAACCACTCCAACACAGACATGACAATGAGAATCCCAAAAAGCAAATGCCTGTAAATGCACAATGCCAAGACAACTAAGGCTATCAAGGAGGACAGATGCTAATGCAACCTGATGAGGGGCAACAATCTAGATGCATCACCATTCGGGAATCCTCACTTGAGAATGCAGAGACAAACACTGGCACTGACCTGCTTCAATGATTAAGGACTATGCATCTTCAATCTGCTCTATCTGAAACACAATCATCATCTCTCATCAATAAACCTCTGGGGGAGCCTGGATGCCCTAATGCAGGAGGCCATAATGTGGAAGTAGAACTCATGAAACAACATTAGTCAAAGTTTTAATAGAATGCTCTATATGTAAGTGGGAATACCCTTTGACAAATCCAACACAGCTGTATTCTGTGATGGATCCAGCTTTGAGGGAGGAGTAGGAGCCTCCGCTGTCCTGTACATAAATGGAGATGAGGTATCGCACCTAAAGTACCATCTCGGCTCAGGTGCTGAGCACACGGTTTATGAGGTGGAGATCGTCAGCTTGAGCCTTGGCCTCCACATCCTGCAAGGGCTCAACAGGAAACTGCTTGGGCTTACAATGTGTGGGAGTGACAGTCAAGCGACCTTAAGGGCCCTCAACAACCAGAGGCCCCACCCTGCCCACTACCTGCTTGACAGAGTACACACAGCAGTGGAGAACCTCCACAAAAAACAAGACAGGCTAATCAATTCACAGCGCAGACATGCAGTGGTGGTCACGGTGACGGCAAGGCCTCCCCGCTCAAGGGGGGTAGTCCGCCTCCAGCTCCACTGGTCCCCAGGCCACAAGGGCTTCTCCCCAAACAAGAGAGCCGACACCCTAGCCAAGGAAGCAGCAACAGGCTCGTCGAGCCCCCGGAACCTCCTCCCAGCCTCCCTCCACTCAAAGCCCCTCCTGATCAGCATTCCGGCACTTAGGCAAGCTGACCAAGTCGCAACCCAGGTCCTCTGGAAGTGCAGGTGGAAGAAATTGCCGAGATACAGGGCTATTGCGTGATTCGACAGAACGCTCCCATCAAAAAGCTACTTGCGCCTGATCTCAATGCTCAACAGGAACCAATCGGCCATACTGATGCAGCTCCGGACAGGCCACACCCCTCTCAATGCCCATCTCTTCAGAATTAAGCACTCAGAGTCCCCAGCCTGCCTGCACTGCCAAGGCCTGACAGTAGAGACCGTGCAACACTTCCTCCTCGAATGCCCACACTATGACTGCAAATGATTCACACACCTCACCCAAGCACTCAAAAGAAAAGCTGAGTTGATACCCCACTTACTCTCCATCCCTGATGCTCTGAAACACCTAACCAGATACATCGAAGCGACCAAAAGATTCCATGTGCCCAAAGGCACCCTCTCAACCCACACCACCAAACCAACCCACTGCCAACCCACACATACACAGGCCGCCCCTAATAGGGTGCCTGCCAACCCCCAAATCTAAACTCCTTTAATTATGGTGCAAGGCCATATTTTGACTACTAGACACACCCCCTAGACTAGCCTGGGACCCTGGCCCTGCTGCTCGTCCCCCCCCAGCCCACTCTGCGGGCTCTTGTAGCTTCACCGCCCACACCAATCAGCATTACCACTTTTCTCAGGAACTAACAGGGGAGTGTGGTCTAAACAGCGTAGGGAATTGCCAACCTGCTCTTTCTCAACAGCGTAGGGAATTGCCAACCTGCTCTTTCTCCACGTAGGCGGGGGGGCAGGGATTCCATAGCTCTTGTAACTTAGATTACCTGTTGTATGTAATATGCAAGATGAGTGCCAAGCGCTCAGGGCACAATAATTGAAAAAAAAAAAAAAAAAAAAAGTGGGAATACAATGGATATTCATTTGCTTTCATCACTTTTCACTTTGCCAGGAGGTCATGAAGGCACAGGCAAATGAAAAATTGAAAAATTGGATACTTCAAGATCCTTCTGATTCCAGAAGCAGCAAACAGTGAAGTCAATATGCAAATCAGTTAAGAACCTTACATTCTTAGCCAAACTATAGTTACTGACATCTCCCTCTCTATGTAGCTAACTAACAATTCACAATGGCCATCACTCAAACACTATGAGTGTTGGCCAGTGTCTAGTCTTCTAAAGATGGTATTGAAAACTAGAATGGATGCACACAAACATACTCAGGCAAGGCAAGTTATGGAGGTAGTTGCATCTCATGGAAGAGGAGTTACTGTGTAACAGGTCCCATCCAGCATTGTGGACATCATTAAAATAGAATGAATGCACTGTGTACTACTGCCACCAATAGTTTTCTTGCTGCAAATGTGCAACCTTTATTCACTTTGTCTAACCTCACAAGATATCTCACATTCATGATATGTCTGATCACAGAAAGATCTAGCTGCTTGGTTGGTTGGTTGGTTGTTATTACTGGCATAGTCCACTGTGCTTGTATTGCTTATAAAGTTACACTATATATATGAATTTATCAATGTCAAGCAAACAGAGCCAGTGTCAATTGCATTCCTTTGTAACTAATGTTCCAACAGAAGCAAATTCACATTCTTGTGAACAGGGAGGACCATTGTACTAACAGCATGCATCAGATGTGCATCAATGCTAGAAACAAAACATGTAGCACATCCACCATGTTCATTCCTTGTTGCTCCTCCCATTCTGCAAGCCTGGAATGGCAGAGTCCTTCTGTTGTAGCCAAGTCCAGTGCTTTTGTAGTGCTTTTGTGCTGACAAAGTCAGAATTTTGCCATTGTCCACAATTGACTTGCACATTGAATCATATATAAGTGTAGGTAGGAGCTGGAGATAATATCAAATTTATTTCTTAGCTAATAACCTACAGTCAATCCAGGAAAGCAGAACCCTGAAGAGCTTGACACTGTGCCTGGGCAAAGTAAGGCAACAAGACAGTGGCCAAATCACAATAAAAATGGCTTGATCCAAGTTGCAGAAGGTTAGCTGTAGCCTGTAGGGGATGTGAAGTTATAGTACAGTAAATGGTGTATTGGTTTTAGAGAACTCACATCTTATCAACTTTGTACTAAGAGACTTTTAGAGGCCTTGTGTATCCAAAATATTGTAATTTTCTACACAAGAGATCCATTGAAGTGGCAAGGAAGAGAACAGAGAAGAGACTGCTCAAAGTACTGTCAATTCTGCTCATCTATGTGGAAAAGGTTGTACTTCTTGCTAAACTCCTTGTTGACATTGCCAAAGGTAGGGGTAAGGTCAAAGCTGATGAGGAATAGGCAGATGGGAATTGTTTCACCTGGATATTTTGAAATATGTCAATGGTGGAGTAGTAAAGAATGATTACTCACTGTGCACAGAGGTGCTGTCCATGATTTTGAACTTGGTAGTTGTCTGCAGCAGATGACAAAGAGTTTCTTGTATTTAACCTTGATGCACACAAGGAAGTCTTTTCTTTGACTATCACTATGCAAGAGGACAGGAAGGTAGGATAAGATGGATTTGGACTGTGCTGTATTTGGTTTCAATGTGTGAGCAAGTCTTTGATGCCAACTTCCAGTTTTATGGTGTCTGGCAAGATGCAGAAAAAGTCTACCCAGACATCTGTGTCTTTTGAAACCTTGGCCATGCAATGGGAGATGGAGAAATGTTTTGTCTTGAAGGTCAGGAAAAGTAAGACAAGAATGAATGGCTGACCTTAGCTTGACCTTGATACCTGTGTAGGATTTGAATTGCTTCTCAACATTCTTGAAGAAAGAGTCAAATGTCTGATCTTTGCACATTTCACTGGGCACAGCAGAATCTTGAGAGAGCATGAGAAATCCCTAATGATAACCACAGTCATAGAACAGCTTTGGTTGAATCTTTAGGAGTGCCTGATGCAAGAGGGTACAACTTATTCTGTGGACAAGCTCAACTTCAAGTTCTTTGTGAGTAAGCTTCTTGTGCAGATGGCAACCTGCAGCCCCATGAGTAGGCAATGCTAAACAGTAACACACCTGCTCTGCAATAGATTTCTAGTCATAGTTTACAGGGCAAGAAACTGTCTTGACCTTGCCAGAACTGATCTTCTTGCAGAGCTCCTTGTCTTCAAGTTTGGTCAAAGTCAGTGGGGGAGGCATGAATGGCAACCACAACAAGGGGCACCACTTTGTTGGCATCCATGCACAGTTGCACCCTTACAATGACTATGGCAAACCTCATCTATCACATCACACAGATACCATGCTCATCACCCTTCTCTATTGTGGACACAACCTATGATGTTATTCACATCTTGAAGGATCAGGAAGGCAACAAATTCATTGCAGAATGTGATGAAATGTATCTGTGGAAAAGAAGTGTTGAAGTTGAAATGGGTATGTGTCATGTTATGTAATGAATCTGTATATATAGTCTCTGCATATTTCCTTGTGAGTTTGTGGCACTCAAACTCAGAAGCAATGCATGCCCATAAAGAAACTCTCTCAGTTTCAACCAGTATGGAAGTCCTGTTGTTGTGGACTCAGAAGTTGTTTATAGAGCAGAAATCTAATCACAATTGCACAATTTCTTGAAATAGATGTGGTTGAATATTTTGCAATTCATAGCTGTTACACCTCACTCAAGACATCTTCCAGCCTCACAAGACTTCATTCAACCTTCTCAATATATCCTCTGCAGGTTGGGCATGTTGCAAAGACCCTGGAGTCAATCCATCCATCCACACACACTGTACAGAACAGATGGCCACACACTAAACTAAATAGCTTGAGTAAGAGTCTAGATAATTGAAGTCAGTACCTACATAGTCAATGGCATATTGGCCATATCACAACAGATACAGCAAAGTGTGAGGTGCTTTAAGGCAGGGATGAGCTAAAATTTGACATTGGGCTCAAAAAGTCAAAGCTAAGTTAATTAAGTGAAACATACAGATTGTTGAATGTGAAAGAGGCAATCTCAAGATTCCTTTGTGCATGCAAGTTCCTTGGAACAATACATAAGACTAGGTCCAACAGGAAAACAATCATATTTGTACTTCTCTGAGTTTGTTGACCTCTGTAGATCTTGTCTCTCTCAGGTCCTCCAGTTGGCATTGCACATCTGCATATGACTAAAGCAAGACATAAGAGTTCTCTTTAGAACAATCACTTCTGGTATGGAAAAAATTACCATTTGTAATGCTTATAATGTGGTATCAATACAGTTCTTTTCTGCAAGGACTTTGGCTAAGCCATCCTGCAAAAGATTCACCTGTAGATATATAGCAGATTAGTGCTGTGTGCTGCATAAAGATGTTGATTGTCTCCTGTAGACTCACCTGGTCACCATTCAAAGTAGGCACTGAAGTGGAGAATGCTGTTCAACCAGATGGACTGAGTGCAGTGTTATACAATACTGCATGTTCCCTTGATTGATAGGGCTGGATGCTCCCAGATTTCAGGCCTTTGATCTTGTGCACCATGATTGTCATTTGTCAGTTGAGGCCAACACATTTAGCACTCATCTAGAAGCCTTCATGTGCTGGAAGTAGGTCCAAAAATATACTTGAAAGATTAGTTGGTAGATAGATACAAGGCAATAGAACATAGTCTCTAGGGGTAAAGAGCAAAGTACAAGGGGCACAAAAGCCATGATATGCATGAATCATGATCATGTTCTAAGCTGATCAAATTTTACTCAGGTGAGATCAATTTTTGATTCTGACAACTTGGTCCACATCATTTTTGTTAAATATGCCTTGTTTGCTATGTTCTCTTTTTGTAATGTTCAAAGAAATCAGGTCAGTACAAGGCTACTTCATCATGCTGTTAGGCACAGACTAACATTTGGTTAGCTAATGCACTCTGCAGGTCACAGTATAAAATGTTCATCGACTCAAACCTCTTATTAATTCAGTTCATCTGTATCAAAATTGTTACACCACAATTTGAGTTCATCTTTTTGCTTAATGCCTCTAAGCTTTTTTTTGGAGCCTCTTCCTCCCCACCTGTTATCCAGTCCACTCAGCATGCTGGTAATGACTCTCAGGCAACTACCGTCAGATCCACCAATGATACCTTGCCAACAATTGAGGAAGTAGAGCCCTCTTCCAGTGCTATGGTAATTGTAAGAGGCTCTAGTTGTCCAGCACCACCTCCTCACCAGAAGGTTCCACCTTGTGTTTGCAACACTCAGAGAGCCCTTCAATCCTCTGATAATCTTGCTTTTCTTCATTCTGGAACTTTCTCTGAGGTGGCAATTATGGGTCATATGCATGTCAGTCTTCAGTCTATGCACAAGTCTCATATTGATGACATTTGGTACACAGACAAGTGATGACTATCTGGCTCAGGAGTTTATGGACATTTCAGAACCCAATTTGGCTACAATACAGTCTAGTGGCTCAGTAAGAAATATTGTTTGTTTTGCTTCTCCTCATAAGATAATCTATACTTGAAGACTTTGTTGAAGTGCCATAGCAGTGATACCAATAGTGAAGATATTGAGACAGGCCCCAATGGAGTGAGTGTCTGCTACAGTGTGACTTGATCTGTCTTATAGTGATTGCCTTTCAACACTAGAGCTACTGCTACCACACCAAGTGTAGAGTCATTGAAGATTCCATGCTTTATAGTCAGAACACCTGGGCAAGGCTATTTTACATTATCTATTATTATTCAAACTTATATACTCTTCTTTTTTTACAGCTCTCAGATCAGCTCAATGAAGAGAGAGTCAAAGTAAAGTTGCTCACTGCCCAACTTGAGCAAGTGAGTTCATTGGTGGCTGACCTTCTAGATTGTATTTGCTCAAGTATTCTCTGCAGGCTCAACACAACCAAGTTAGAACTGCATGGCAAGCATGAGGCATATTCAATTCCATGGTCATACAATCAAATGTTGAACTTGATCCAGTACAGGCCCAGGCCATCCAAGAATCCCAAACCAGTTCTGAGATGCTTTTGGTAACTTAAGCTCAGCAAGACCAAGTGCTTCAGCAGCTTCAAGAGGCTATACATGATTGAGCAAGTCTTCAAGAGGACTTTGACACACACTTGCAGCAGGCACTCAAAGAATGTCAAGAATTTGAACAATGCTAGCAGAACTTACAACAAGAGTTGGAAAGCTGCCAGCAAACCCTTCAAAAACAAGAGCAATGGTTTCAGCAGGAACAGCAAGACCTTTCTACATGAAATGCCAACAAGATTGAGCAGATCTTAGAGGAACAAGATCACAAGCATGAGCAATCTCATCAGGAAATAAATTGCCTCCACATCAAATATTGGCAGCAAATTGTGGATTCAACTCATGCTAGAGATGAGATGGAGAACAGGGTCAGGGAACTGGAGAGAACTCAAGCTCAAGTGAGGATTTCACCTAGTTTCTTCAAATCATTTGTGCTGACATCATGATTGCTTGTCTAAATAGGAACTTCAAGAACAAGAATGGCAGTTTCAACAAGAGCTAAATTATCTACTCACTGAAGAGCACCAGGCTCTTTCTGCACACACAACAGCTGAGGTATGTGAGCAGTTAGAAGAACAAGATCACAGACATCAACAAGATCTTCACTCTGAAGCTACTCAATTGCAAACAGAACACCAGAAACAGCTTGACATTGTAATCAGGGCTTGCAAAGAGATGGAAAACAGAATACAAGAACTGGAGGAAACTCAAGCTCATGTAAATGCCATGCCTTTTCTTCTTCTTTCCACACTTAATGGCATTCATACAGGCATCAAACTTGGCTGAGCAAGCCTGTCTACCTGCAGAGGTGGCTACTCATTTGGAACAAGCATATGAAAATGTTATGAATATGGATATCCACAACAAAGAAATTATTGCATGCCTTCAGGCAGAGCTTGATAATCATAACCAAAGATTAGAAGTGAGTCTGAACAAAATCGACAATAGCGGCTCTATTAACAATTTTAGTAGCAACTACAAGCTCAGCAAAGCTCCCACCTTACTCAAACCGCATCACCTGAGAGGTCTTCATTGAATATTGGCACATTTTCTAGCCTTTCAGACCATGCACATAAAAAGCTTCCAGCAGACCCTCAATTGGCAAGAACAAGGGTATGTCTGGCTCTTCTCATGAATTTATCAGTATTATTTACTCTTTGTATCAGGCTACCAACATGGACAGGTCTGGAAATGGGCCCTTCAAGAGACATGTCTCTATCTTAGATCCACCAAATGTTGAAGAAATAGTGGTTCTACCTCTCTGAATTCCTCACCCATATTCTTCCTCAAATTACTGAGTATCTTGTCTGTGCTTTTCTACCCCTCAGCTATCATCTCCTATTACCCCAACTCCTAGACTTAGACTAAGTCCTCAGTCACCACCTTGTCAATCCCCATCCCTTCCTTACCAGGCCTATATGTCTCTGTCCATGCCAGTCTTCTCCATGTCTCCATCAGCACCTTGGACTAGTAACAATGAGGAATTGGTACAATTTCCTTATCACCAAAATGCAGGTCCAAGTGCTCTAAGAGCAAACAGATGGCATCAATCTCCCTATGCTTCAGCCCATGTTGCTAGCCAGACTCCTAGAGAAACACTGATGGACTCATCAAGTTATTTTTCTTCCATCCTGTCTGACCTTACTGGTTCACTCAACTCACTGTGCAAAGAGATGGCTGAGACTTGCATTTCATTTTTGACAATAAACAACCCAATAAATACCTCTGAATTTTGGACAACTGCTGGATTGTCACACCATTCTCCTTACAAAGCACTTTCTAAACCATGCTATAAGGATCAATCATGTACTGATATGATGGTCAGTAATGATGTTCTTGATTTGACTCATGCTTATACTACTGTTAGAAAATCTTCTGTGATGCACTCAAGGTTAAAATTATCTATCACCCAAGATAAAGACTTCAAACAAGCAACTCAAAATGGGCAACACATGGCCTCACCTGAAGAAGTTGACCATTTTGATTGTGGTGGAATTTCTGCACCTACATTCACTCCTTTCTGCCCTTATTGGGATGACATTTGTTGTCTGTGGAATGGATCATTAGCTGACCAATTTATTGATGAGCTTGCAGCAGCTGGATATGACTTTGATGGTGAGGCAAGGGATGGTTCCAAGGACTACTTTTTCCAGCACTTGGCAACTCTCAAGAAAGAGCTCAAACATCAAACACCAAGGTCCAACAAGACTAAGGCACAAGCTCAACAGCAAGCAGATGACCAATATAAGGTCACTCTGGCAAAGAATCATGTCCAGAGATGCCAAAAGACAGTGAGTTATTTCCTTACCTTCACTATGCTGTGGCTCTACTGATAGTTTCTTCACTCAGTTATTTGATACTCAATGCCAGATATGTGAAGAGAAGCTTATCACACCAGACCACATTATTTGGGAGGCACTTCTTCAACTGCTGATTGCAATCCAAACAGAAGGACAAAGTTCTGATGAAATAGAAAATGAAGAAAGGGATCTTTATCACATTTGGTTTTGGGCATGGCATAGCAAGCAAGTCATGGAGCTACTGAAATATATTGACAGTCATTGAGAGACAAGAAATGGTTATAGTAACCCACTATCTGGAAAGCCCTTTTGAACAAGATGCTGACTTGCAAGACCACTATCTATGCAGGAATGTCCTATTTCTGGTCTTCCTCACAACTGCTATCACACTGGATTCCTGCGCACATGACACCCAGATCAACTTGAGCTCTTGGATATTCAAGAACCCATTGAGTTGCTCAAATTCTACAAGTGTGTTTGCCAATCCTATATAATGAGTTCATTGTCTCACTATGGTTTCAGTAGTGATGCAGATGATTGAAAAAGGCAGTGACAAACTCAATATATGGAGGGTGATTGCACTTGGTTCAGTTATATATACCTGAATTTCATGATCTAAAGCAGTTTCTATTAATTACTTATGCTCAATTGGATTCAAATATCAATCAGACAAAGTTGCTTTCTGGGGGTAGCTAGTTGAGATAGATGCACAAAGCATGGATTTTGGAAGACTGATGTAATTTTTTGGAAAGAGATTAGAATACAGGTACATCTCATCAAGTCAATTCCTTGACTTTGATAAGCCTGTCAATAATGAATGCACTGATTTCCTTGAATGTCTGCAGTTGTCCTAATGCATATGGTTTGCACATCAGGCTGTGTCTGAATGCAATCTTTGCTGTTTGGATCTATAATCACAAGCAACACAATGAGAATAGTAGATTGATGCTCAATGTATGAGGGACACATACAAGCAAGTTGGCAGTTTGTCCTTTGATCAGAGAGGCCAAACTTCTAAATCAATGCATTCAGTACTTCATGTTTCCTAGAAGTGGCACTACATTATCTGACATGCTCTAAATGGAGAATCATAAAACACTGAGTCACCTTTGCCTGAGAAAAACATACACGGAGTTTGACTTTATAAGGCCAATCTTCTGTTCCAATATCAACTAATGGTTTGGACTTGGTGATAGTAGGATCTAATACTGCTTGGAGAGGATGTGTGAAAATGCAGAACACTTTGCTCTCCTCTGCTTTCAATTCATTCAACAGTGATGGCCATGTGAGGATTGCAATGATGGGTGTTACAATGATCTTGTATAAAGAAATTTCCAGTTCCAGTACAGTGACAGTGTGTATGTCTGGTGGGTTTAGTGGTCAACCAACCTTGTTGTGAGCCTCATGGTACTATTGCAGCCATACAGTGATCCTTAAAGAATATGATCAGAAAACTTATGGCAGTCTCAATAAAACTTGCATCTGTATCATCCACTCTACCTCCAGGCAATGCAGTCTGTCCAGGGTGCATCCATAAGGTCTTTAAGCATGTTGACAGTAAGACATGTAGCTCTCTAGCTTCTTTGTAGAGAAGAATGAGCATGGCACCAAGCTTATATTGAGAATAACCTGAACTATGTCAAGATCCTGTCAACTGAAAATTCGAGGCTTGCTGAGGGCTCTTGCAATAGCTTTAAATTTGTGTATTTGTGACCCAATTGTGACCCACTGACCATTGTGACAAAGCAAGAAACCTATGTCTGTGTATCCATGATGTTTTGACATTGGATTTGGTTTGTTATTTGAGCAATGTTAGCAGAGCATGTGTACATTCCAATACTCTAGTTTGTTGAATCTCTCCTTGTGTAGATGTTGAGTTGCTGCTGACTCCCTGATGAACATGCTCAGTGACTCCTGATCAAGTTGATTTCTAGTTTCAAGATTTTTCCCATGAGAAAAACAAATTAGATTCATTTTTTAGATATTTTTACTGGAAACATTTTAAATTTTAAATTGATATTTGCTTCAAGAAAAATTAGAAAATTATCAAAAAGGAACATGGGAAGAAGCTGGACAAGTGTTTTGATACCTTTTTCCAAATAAAATTCCATTCTATTTCATCTAGAAATACCAAATAAAAAACTAAATAAATTTCTATTGTGTTTGCAGTAGAAAAAGGAAGGTAAAAGAAATTATTTTCCACTGTAAAGCACTCAGAAAAAAGGTGAAAATGTTCTGAGCATTTTCAGCAAATGAATGTTTACATATTTCCAAAGGAAATAGAACATGGAAGTCATAAGACAGTCTTCTTTTACAGTTTTTCTAATAGCAATACCTTCCAGTGCCAGCAGTGTTTGCTTCCTTGAGCACATGATCTGGTCTGACCAGGTATCCTTTTTTTGTCCTCAATTTTTGCTCCCTTCTGGCTATTACCACTGGCTATATAATGAAAATGAACCTCACATGACTTTGACCTACTTCTGACTGAGTATCCTTGTCCTTGAATTTTGCTCCCTGAGGCATGTGATCTGGTTTGACTGGGTATCCTGCTATTACCACCAGCTATATAATGAAAAATGAACATCATGTGACTTTGACCTACTCTTACCAGGTATCCTTGTTCTTGAATTTTGCTCCCTTGAGCACATGATTGTGTCTGACTGGGTATCCTTTTCTTGTCCTCAATTTTTGCTCCCTTCCAGCTATCAGCATCAGCTATATAATGAAAATAAACATCATGTGACTTTGACCTACTCTGACTGGGTATCCTTGTCCTTGAATTTTGCTCTCTTAAGCACATGATCTGGTCTGACTAAGTATTCTTTTCTTGTCTGCTCCCTTTTAGCTACTACTAGTGGCTAATATTGTGAAATTGAACACTATGTGTGTTTTCAAGTTTTGCTCCCTTCCAGCTATCACATCTAGCTAATATTGTGAAAATGAATACCATGTGACTTTGACCTACTCTGTCCTTAAAATTTGCTCCTTCCCAGCTATGTTCTTTGGCTATTACCACTAGCTAATTAATGGAATTGCTTTTTTTCATTCTTTTTTTCCTTCTTGTTCTGTTATTCTGTCATATTCTTTAATATCACTGTTTTCTTTTTGTTTTTTGATTGTGGTGTTCTATTTGGACTAGAGAACACTACATATATATTTTGTATTTTGTTCAGGACAGCTTTGCAATGTATCTGTGTTCATGACAACCAGTCAAATTTATAAAGGTAATTTCTGTTAACTTTCCATTATTTGAGATAAAATATTTAACAAAGTTGGTTGATTAGTCAGCTGCTACTACAGCAATGGATTGTGTAATCTGCTTGACAAAACACTGGGCTGGCAGATTAGTCAGCTGCTGCTACAGCAATGGATTGTGTAATCTGCTTGACAAAAACACTGGGCTGGCAGATGTCATGACCCGTTCCCTGGACCCCTGCACATCGCCCAACAACCCCCCACCCCCCCAAAACCTCCCCCAATGCCTTGCCAAACTTCCACAGTGCTCTGTGCCTACTCCAGCTAACTCCGACGCATCCTCAGCTAACTCCAACAGCCCCCTGGCCAACTCCGATGTCTTCCCTGCAGTTGGCAACACTTTCCCTGGATCTCCTGAGCCCCTGGGACCATTCCCCCACCATGCCTGACCCTGTTACATGTCATCAACTTGACACCCTGGTTCCTCCGACTTACTTTGGAGTATCACAACAACCTCGGAATGGCCCACATCACCAATTGATCCCATCAACATATCAATGTGGCCCGCCCTCTGATCATAACTGACACCCATCGACTCTGTTGAGCTCTGCCAAGCCCCGCCACCACAGCCAATGTTCCCTGGAGCTCTCCAGTAGTCAGTATATAAGATGTAGAGTAGCTCTTTGTACTCTAGTCTTGAGATTGCTTAACATTACCTATGGTCTGATTGTTTTTCTCTCATGTTTTGTGTTCCATGTCTCGTTTTCTTACTCTCAGTCTCCCGGTCTTGTCTTGTCTCTATTCCATTATTGTTTTTGTTATCATTTTGTATCTCTGCCTGAATCTATTCTCATTCTCATCTCCATCTCATCTCGACTCTGTCTCATTTCGTTTGACTCTGTCTCATCTCATTTGATCCGTCCCATCCATTGTGTTCCTATCTTTCCCAACCTTAATGCCTTCACAAACCCCGCAATTACAATTACAAATCCCAGACACTCTTCAACCAACTCTGGACCTTGCTACATGCTCAGCTCTGAACTCTATCAATCTCTGTTGATCCCCCACCAAACTCCGGCTCTGCTTCCATCACTCACGTAGCTTCTGCCTCCTCTGCAACCACAATACTCGCATATGGACTTGTGCCTGAACCCCACCAAGCCTGTCCCCCTTCCTGCAGCTCATCCCCTACTCCTCCAGACCTTCCCAGACTTGCTCGGATCAATCTCCACCAACTATCCTCACAAGTCCCCAGTGTTTGGAACACCTCCAAATGCCCAGTTGTCAGTGCAGGGAATTACGTCCGCCTAGTAAGGACTCACCCAGTGTAGCTGAGCCCCTGTGGTCAGTGGAACCTGACAGCAGATTAGTCAGTTGCTGCTACAGCAATGGATTACATAATCTACTTGATAAAACACTGGGTTGGTTGATTAGTCAGTGTAATCTGCTTGACAAAAACACTGGGTTGGTTGATTAGTCAGCTGCTGCTATAGCTATGGATTGTATAGTCTGTTCAACAAAAACACTGGGTTAGTTGATTAGTCAGCTGCTGCTACAGCAATAGATTGTGTAATCTGCTTGATGAACATACTGGGTTGGTTGATTTGTCAGCTGCTGCTACAGCAATGGATTCTATAATCTGCTTGACAAAAACACTGGGCTGGCTGATTAGTCAGTTGCTGCTACAGCAATAGATTGTGTAATCTGCTTGATGACAACACTGGGCTGGCTGATTAGTCAGCTGCTGCTACAGCAATGGATTATATAATCCACTTGATAAAACGCTGGGTTGGTTGATTAGTCAGTGTAATTTGCTCAACAAAAACACTGGGTTAGTTGATTAGTCAGCTGCTACTACAGCAATGGATTGTGTAATCCACTTGATAAAAACACTGGGTTTAATAATTAGTCAGCTGCTGCTACAGCAATGGATTGTGTAGTCTGCTTGACAAAAACACTGGGTTGGCTGATTAGTCAGCTGCTACTACAGCAATGGATTGTGTAATCCACTTGATAAAAACACTGGGTTGGTTAATTAGTCAGCTGCTGCTACAGCAATGGATTGTGTAATCTGCTTGACAAAAACATAGCTGACTAATCAACCAACCCAGTGTTTTTGTCAAGCAGATTACACAATCCATTGCTGTAGCAGCAGCTGACTAATTAACCAACCCAGTGTTTTTATCAAGTGGATTACACAATCCATTGCTGTAGCAGCAGCTGACTAATCAGCCAACCCAGTGTTTTTGTCAAGCAGATTACACAATCCATTGCTGTAGCAGCAGCTGACTAATCAGCCAACCCAGTGTTTTTGTCAAGCAGACTACACAATCCATTGCTGTAGCAGCAGCTGACTAATTATTAAACCCAGTGTTTTTATCAAGTGGATTACACAATCCATTGCTGTAGTAGCAGCTGACTAATCAACCAACCCAGTGGATTGTATACTGCAAATGACCCAGATATGAAACATGACCTAGATATGAAATGGCACAGGTAAACACCACATACTTGTCACAATTCTTCTCCAATTCTTTTGGAGATTATTTTCAGCAATGCCAGACATATCATACATAGATCTCTTAACTCAGATTCTATGTACATGAAGCCAAAAAAAGTAGCAAAAATTGTTGTGAGGATGGTTGAATTTTGCTATTTCATCTACTTTCATCTGTGTATTGTCAGCATGTTATAGGTCTAATTTTTCTCAAAGTTGTCATGTAAGTAAAAGTACATAATCTCTACTGATCTGGCTTAATTTGAACATCTATAATGCATATAAGAGGGAGAAAGCAAGTTTCAAATCACAAAGGGATGAATTGGCATGACAAATATTTAAACTCAGCTTGGCATCCTACCCTGGACTCTTTGCAGACTATGACACAGAGTCCTAAAGCTTGGCAGGGTCACATAGCCATCATGTTTCATTTCATGTTCAAAACAACCCTTCTATTGGGATGTCTCTAGCATCCTTCCTCAAATGAGAAAAAATACAAAACTTGGCATACTCATACTTTGTATACTAGAAATGTAAGTTTCTTATTTTCTGAGGAATTTGTAGGATATTGATAGAAGCTGAAGTCATCTAAAATCTTCTTTCATATCTGGAACACTGACAGTAATTAACTTGATGAAAACAATGGGTTGGTTGATTAATCAGCTGCCACTACAGTGATGGATTGTGTAATCCAGGTCAGCTGAAATTGCATGGCTAACCTCCATTCCTTTGGCCAGTCAATTGACAATTGTTCTCTGGCAGTGTTGTTTTTTTTCTGATAAATTCAGTTATGTGCCTTTGTACTGTTACATGTAGTCTTCTGACAAACTTACACAACATTAGTCATTTTTTTGGATGTCTTATTTTGTGAAAACATGTAAATATAACATCCGTATACAACTGTGTTACGTATCATTTGTAGTCACATTATAATGTAGATACATTGAATCTACTACAAACAGATTGATGAGTTCTAGTGGACCTCGGACTTGCCGTGCACTGCAACGGTCCATTCTCGACAGTCTTTCTTACCCTTTTGGCCAGTAAGTGACTCCGAAAAACAACATTTAATTAACCCTAACATTGTTGTAAGCCGCCGGAAGTCGACGTATCTCCATCTCTTATCATACAGCTCCTGCGTAAATAAATCCCAACTGAACCGGGATCTGGA
Source organism: Termitomyces sp. 'cryptogamus' (assembly GCA_020091625.1). Taxonomy (NCBI): domain Eukaryota; kingdom Fungi; phylum Basidiomycota; class Agaricomycetes; order Agaricales; family Lyophyllaceae; genus Termitomyces; species Termitomyces sp. 'cryptogamus'. The sequence goes on from JAGYZC010000001.1 coordinate 7,437,707, forward strand.
TGTATAGCTCCGCAACTTTGAGGCCCCTCTCTCATGGCTGCCTCTTGTAGCGCCGCATACGACGACGACTGACCCATTGATGTACACCACAAGCTATATTGTTCCAAACCTCGCCCAAACCAATATAATCATGTCCTATACGGAGACAGAAAGATCATCTGGACTTTCCGCAAGAGCCCATTATAGATCTCGTGTATCAGAAACATAATGCTTACGTATTCCTTTGACGACTTTGATCGATAATCGCACTATGGCATCCTTGATGAATTTCTTGTTTATGTCTGGGGACCATCGAATTTGTTGCGCCCACAGATCTGCACGCGGGAGACACGCATTGTACCCACTCATAGTGAAAACATGATATTGCTCTAGTGCTGCCAAACAGAGCGCTTTCCTCTCGATCTTCTCCACCCATGAGTCATTCTCAGGATCCCTCTGTAGTTGAAGACGACAACAGCGGTCTTGAACAGCCACCAATTGTGAAGTTGGCAAAGAGAAGGAAAACAACCAATCCACGCCCAGTGAGTTCCGTCTTGCCATCAAGTACAGACTCACGAACGAAGCCTCTCACTCAGAGAGTGCCGCCGTCAACTGTCAATGAAGGTGATCGCAGAAACCGTGTAGACCCTTTAAGTTCTGTAAGCAGATTACTGTCAGACTTGTGTTGGATGGGTTTTGTATTCATTCCTCAATTTCAACTTCTCACTGCAGAATGCGAGTAGAACATCTGCAGATGTTGACAGATCGATCGTGAGTCGACTCTGATTTGCCTCTTATTGATAAGGATCATTTATCTGATACGTAAGGTATGCTTCAAGATCAAGTTCGAACTGACGATAGTGTGTTATAAACTTCTACTATCTGATTGAATCTCATGTCAAATTCAGCCGTCTGAAATTGCACACCATTTGAGCAGAAGAGAGACACGAGAATTTATTGAGTTTAGTTTGACACGAAGCATCTTGTCTGGATGGAACTCTCAGATTTCGGAAGTAGCCTCAACACTTACCAAGTCAAACGTGGAAATGACCTCGAATTTTATGTCGATCGGCACCAATACTGAGCCCTTTCCACTGTCTGATGAAAAGGGTGTCCAAACGTCAAAATCAGCGATTGACGCTCCGAGTATATCATCCAGAACGGACGAGAACATTCGAGCTGTCGAGGATTTTCCCTACCCGATTCCCGAACATCGTACTCAAGCTCAAGCTTCCCAACCCCAGCCTCCGCCAGATGTGGCTGACCTCCAGCAACAAAGATACTTTTCATCTTTTTCCCCGCCATTTCCTTCACCTTCGTCTTCATCTCTTTCATCATCTGGCTCTTCCTGCCCCTGTCGAGACTCGCACATACTTTTCCCTCCCAATTCTTTTGACCAACGGAAGGCAGTCCCTGGCTTATTCCCATCCTCTAACGGATCATGCCAGATGACCGGGCCATTAACTCTTCCACTGGCGCCTCCTCTGTCTCAAAAGAAAAGACAGAGGCAAATGCAGGAAAATGCCAGGACTTTACTTCCCTTGTCATTTGTACAACCAGTTAGCGACAATATGATGCGAGTCCCACCTACTTCACCTTCAACGTGCCCTGACATTTTTTGGATACTAGAGATTTATCTGTTCACTTGTTCGAGGACCCGGATTCGCCTTCACATAGTACGCGTATCTGGGTCGTGCAACGGGATTCAGAAAACACATTCAGCGTTGAATTATGGAATGATGGATACACATTCGTAAGTTTGTTTTCACAATATCGCCCATCTTGAAACATCGTATTTTAGTGGCAAGAGGATGGCTCTTGGGTATTCATAGGAAAACAACGTGTCTTGACTTGGGAGACCCTGGAACCCTTCACTGCAGGCCACGCTATCGTAGGTGTCTAAGTCTCTCGAAGCTCGATTGACTCCCGATTTTTCCAATATCAGGACGCCCTACTACTCGTATAGACTTCTTGTTCGGCAAGGGTCTTAGCTGCCTTATGTATCTCATCGCGGTGGTCTTGTTGTTGTGGCAGCCGTGGAAGACCGACATCAATAGCTCTTTGCGCGGATTCTTCAGCAATTTTTTGCCTATGCTGGCCCAGTGGTGGTGGAGGATCGAGAGACGGCCAGGCGAACGCACAATCGATCCATTCCTGAATTCGTTCTATTGGTTTAATCCTTGTATATTTATGTAGTTGACTTATGAAGAGGTGATAAACTATATTAACCATTACATCCGAGACAAGAATGACATTTCAGTATTGAAGGAATGTATCGAACCGGGGCTGTGCATCGGCTAATGGGAGCTTCTCGGTGCGCACCATATGTATCCTCAAACGATTGACGTCAGTGATGGCACAAACGCTGGTGGCAAGAGATTGCGCATACAAATATGAAACGCCCATCGTGTGCCAAAAGGCACGATCGAAGATTATGTGACTTTGTAGCCTATGGGATAACATTCCCAGCCCGCCGTCGGGACAACATCGCCTTGTAATCAGTCAGATCTGCGTCGATGGGTCAGGATTGTCTTTCCGGAAGGTAAAAAAGCATTCCCACTTAAGAGAAGAAGAGCCGGATGGACAACTCCCGGTAATTCGGAAAGATACAAGGCAAGTTTGTCGTAATGAATGCGAGGGAAACCGTCATGAATTAAGTACTCAAAGTTCTCCCCACGTCTCCGTCCCTAGGATAGTCGAATGTGTATAGAGAACGACGGTAAGTAGGACAACATACTACATATATCTCTCCTGACTTGATGGAAGTCAATTTCGATGTATCCAAAGAGTTGTCGCAGTCAAGAGGTATTGTCCATGTCCGAACAACACAGTACTCCTCATCGTCGAAGTCGCGAATCTGACGAACCACGATTCTAATAGTGTTTGACATAGTTTGGAACTCGACATAGTTTCGAATAATGTGGTTGTCTAAGACTCACAATGGGCCCTGAGATCGAGGGTCTCCAAAAGACGATGAAGATGAACAAGATGGAAAGTCAAGATCTAGTTCTGGTTCCCAACGCGATTCAGGAGGATCTTCAAGAACTTGTGGATCTTTGAAACGGTCGGATCCTAGACTGTGATTCAAATATCGTTCGGAGCAAGGGCTAGAAGTAAATTACTTATAAAAGCAAGGACATAAGTGCCTTCATGTTCTAGAAGAGAGGCATGTATTTTGATAGGAGGTATGACTGAGGATAAGTTAGGGTGAACGAGATTGGCATAAATTCCTTCGGTTTTGGTATAACCCTTGAGTGAGAGCGATGAGAGATGTAATATAAGTTTCGTGAACAACGCAAACCATATCAATATCCCCTTTCCTCAGCCAACTGATCTGGGACACGTTCAGTGAACCATCAGGCTCGAGTAGTGGATCATGGACATTGAGTATTCTGGGTACTGGGGCATCAGGATCTTCGATCTCGACAACCGTGAAGCTGAAATGCCCAAGAGTCATTAGCTGACCTTATATTGCGAGATCGAGAGAGCACCCACTGAATGTCCTGGAACCGTGACGGTGCCTTGGGACTCATAGAGTTCGGATTGATAAACCTCCAGCTTCAAAGATTAATGTGGTCACAGTTCAACTCGACTTTCGGCCGGGCGGGCCGCTTCGACGTGTTTGTGGGTCACATTGTCAACGTTCACAAGTCGACTTTCATTCTAGTACGCTCAACGAGAGATATGATACTTATAGGAGGTCAACAAGACTGGCGGATATCGCAGAGAGTAATCTAGAGTGATTCATTGTTATAAGACTATGTCACCGACCGCACCGGTGAATTCGCTGGAAATGATTCGATGAATAAAGCCCAAGGCTGCAAGCCACCATCGCAGTGCTTCTTGTTTTCACTCGATGTCATTAACAAGGACTAGAAGCTATGAAACGACATTGAGGTTGTAGATGTCTCAAATACAAAGTACAAGCATGCAGGGAAGCGTTGTTGTTCCGAGTATGTTCCCGGCTCGGCATTACGTCAGTAAATTGGTATCTACGACGAACCTCCACTCCAGCTCATAATGACAACGACTAGTCTTTCTGCTACCCACCCTCCTGCTAGTAAGTATTTCAGAAAACAAAATCAAGTATGTGGCCTCAAATGAGACATTTATACAGTGAGAGTAGGAGGTCGGCGTCTTTCCGTCTCCTTCCGTCCAAAGCACGCAGCTACTACGTAAGTCTTGAGGCATCCAACAGAAAATACATAAATCTCCGTCCCAACTTTAGCCCTACTATCTGCCTCACGATTCTTACGAATCATCCGCTGAGCAGGTACGGATGCCTACAACATATCACCAGCCACCTGTACACTCTTTCCGTAGTTATGACGCGTCGTACCCGTCGATTTCTGAACAGCGAGCCTAAGAACAAACATGGCCGTCTCCTCGCTCCGTACAGAAATACCCCAGTCACCTCCGAAGTCTCCCTGATCGTCTACCCCTAATCAATGTTCCGGTTGTGTTTCTTTGTCATCCTCGACTTCATTTATAATTGTTATCACATCAAGCACATGTATCCTCCGCTCAACAATCACCCTCATCATTTTTCACAGTCGATATATTTTTTGGAACATGAATATCATTATACCGCTACGATGACTAGTGTTTCTCTGTCCATGTTCTACTCTTAGTATACCACTATTAATCATTTCATCTATGCACGGACATGGACTTTCTTATTCTCATATAGGACCCTCCGCGATGCAATTTCGTACTCAAACCTTGACTCGTCACCAAATTACTCGTGCGTTGCGTGTAACTCGTGCCAGGATTCCGCGAATGGCATGGATACCCACAAGGCCGGTTTGTACCAAGTATCCAATGCCAACAACAATTATGACAGTCCGAGCTCAGACTGACTCTTTGCCTGTGAGCTACCCACTGTCGACAATTCTCTTCCATCCCGCCCATCCGCAACCTTTGCACTTGCATACATACAACCCCGACTATAAAGCACGGCGATTTCGATCCCCTTGCTACACAAGAGGCGTTGAATTCTCAGTGCCAAAATTGCTCACAAGATGTACGACCATCAAAACGTCCCTCCACTTTTATCCAGAACTTGTTATCCAGAGAGTCAAGAAATTACCACCGACAAAGGTCAAAACGCGCCTTCGGGTCATTCAAAGCTCGCTCATTTACCTTTCCTTGATCTTGCATAAACGACGACGCATATCTATTCACAAGGAGAGGCTGAGGGAGAGGGGAGGAAACAAGGGACACAGTAGTGGGGGCGGATAATCAGGCGGGAATGGAGGCGTTGAGAGGAAGGTGCATCATCGACAAGTGTTGAACGGAATCCGGAAGGTCAGGAAGATTGACGGAGGTGCGGATATACATACGAATAAACCGAACGCCGGGCCATGAAGAGATACCGGGCCACGAAAGGAGGTAGAAAGCAGAACAAGGCAATGGAATGGAGCTTGAAGCTTGAGAGACTACCGTTCTTTTGGAAGCCGCTCCTAGCCTTCGAAGCGGCGGTCATGGCACAGCACGAGGAGAGCACGGCGTGCGGAGGAACTACAGAGTCTCCAAGATACGTGAGAATCAAGGCAGTGGATTCGAATATGTTGAAGGTCAATCACATCGTACGCCTGCTGATTCCGCGCGCAAACAGGCAGCCCTGCTGGCCCAACTCAGAACAGACACTGATCGCTAAATCAGTTTTAAAGGTACCAGGGTACATCATACCTGACCTCGCGACGACTCGTTCGACAATCAGTACCTCTATTGGTTCAAAAGATTAGATACTTCGACGTGCAAAGTATGCGGCCGTGAGCGACAAGACAGACGAACGTTCCCTCCTCAAGTGCGACGCATGCAAGGCTACGTGCACAGGACCAAACAACACAAGCACAATACTCTGCGACGGTAGACAGGGGCCAGACGAAACAGAAGAAGAGACGACGACACTAAAAACTAACGGGCTGGGGATGCTTTAGACATGGCCTAGGCCTTTCTCGCTAACGGGTCGTTCACGCAAACGGGCGGCTCGAGTCAGGACTGATCTGAATGACAGGAAAATTATATACAGGTGTGTTAGACAGAACACGATATAGGGCAAGGCTTCAACGGGTAAAGGAGTTGAAAAATATCTATAAGAAATATTGAGATAGACTTGAGCACGGCAGATGGGGGAAAAACAAAAGCGGTCAATTTTTCCATACACCTGCAAAGTGCTAACAAACAGTTTGTTACCAGCAGCTGGTGAGGTGAGGGTCAATAGTGATATTTTGCTATAAAAGATAAGAGTATTCACGATAGCATTTACGAACAAAGCAAGCCAAGCTCGCAGCATGCGTAATTTCCATCCAATAGGGTTACACAAAGATAATTCCCGTCACAGTACATCGGGCCTATGAATCATAAAGAACTGGATATTGTGCAGCTCTGAGAGCTCAAATTCATACTCACCACAGACACCTGTGCCGAAAGGACATGTAAGCTCCGATGACGGAGGGACCGACTCAACCTCCGAAAAATCCCCATCCGAGTGTTCTGTGAGAGGTATTGTGCTCCCAGGAGAGATAAGAATATTGGTGAGGGGATGAATGAGAGGATGAAAGTTGGACGTGTCAAAGCAACCATTATAAGATGGCTCAATAGAAGTGACTGCAGGGGAGGAAAGGACCTAGTAGTAAATTTTTATCCCTGGGTTGTCGAGCTATTTATATGAGAGGGGATCCAATAATTGGGAACCCACATATGATTATGATAGGAGCCAGCCATCACTAGTCCGACCAGGACGCAGGTGTGAAGGGTCTTGCAGATGCAATTTGAAAGTTAATTGAGGTCAAATGACGCGAGAAGCCTGAGGTGGATATAATACGCTCGTTGTTGACAGTGGTGTAAGGATTTACATAGAACATGCAGCTATAATTCGAAGTCTACTTTTCAAGAAACAAGATGGTTGTACTCTACTAGAGGAGCTCTTCGCAGAGCCCTGCCTCTTATAGGTGAGAACGCACTTGTGGGATGAGCGCTGAGTGTCAATGAATGTCGTTAATGAGAAGTTCCATCAATGATGAACATTGTAAGGTGGTGGAATAGTGCTGTATTAGCTTTGTTCACATGCTCGAAGCCAAGATAATCTTCAAAGTGTATCTTTAAAAAAAAGTGGACAAAAGATGCATCAGAAAAAAAGAACGTAACTATTGAGAGCTTCATGGATGTGATAGATGATCAGCTCGAGTAGGCAAGCCCCCCAATTCATAGCAAGAGTAACTTCTACTTAAGTACATGATAGGTGCTGGTAGATTTCAGCAGGTATACATAGCATATCATAGGCTATCTCTACTGCAGCTACATGCTGATGTAGATGAGGTAAGTTATGCATAGCATAGCTTTGTAATGCCATTTGTTCGATGCTCAATCCTCTTCTATTTCTGCTGAGTCTGAATGATTCCCTCCATCTGAATCAAGTTCCAAACAATTCCCTGGAGCAACTAGATCTATTCCTTGAGCTATTACTAATTTGATCCTGTCGAATATATGGTTCTTGTCTCTATATGCTTATTCTGAATGCTCTCAACTGAGTCTGAGGCATACTTCACATGTTTCCATCCTCTTCTGAGCTGTCCATTGAATTTATTAGACTATGGAGAGTACTTGATGTCACATCTATGAACTTTTCAATGCTAAAGAGCAAGGACAGCTTATGTCTAGCCTGGTAGGCAATTACTCTAAATGCCCCTACCTTTTCTTGCCATAGTGAAACATCAAGCTCTGCCACTATGTAAGCTCCTCCTCTATTTCTTGCAACTACTGCTATTTTTTTTGACTGATGAGAGTGTTTTCTCAATGGCAGTATTTCAAATGAGGACTAAATCCAGTGATTTGATTTGTACTCCTCAATTACTTTTGTGTTCTCCTGCTCATATCTTGATACTCTGTCTAATTTCTCTTTAGTCACTCTCTGCTTCATTTCTTCTACATACCGCTAATGTTAGGCCAAAGCTTTTGCTTGGTATGCAATCAGGTCTGTAGTGAGCAGTGGCTCTCACATAGAGACATATCAGAGCAGAACATGTTTTGTATTGCATACTACAACACTAGCAGATCCTGCTTCACCATAGCAAATCCCTTACAATGTAGTGTATGATATGCTGCCGTTGAGGGCTTACATTGTGGCATACTATACTTATCCAGCAGAATCCTTTAACCAGATTGTTTCAAACTGAGAATACTGCAATGCATTCTGATCTTAAGAGCTGCTGATATGACTGGGTCCATTGTAAGTAGATTCCATCCACTTGCACATGAAATTTCTATCATATGGTGACCACCACTATCTAGCTATCTACTGTCACTGCATAGTAAGTCACTGTCAGCAGTGGATCTACCACCAGATAGTGACCTACTGTTGTGACTGGCCTGTTGCTACCACTTGTAATACTGCAATCTGCTTCTACAAGTGTATCTGCCCACTGTCAGTAGAAAGTGACTGACAAGACCAGATCAGCCAAAGCCAGTGCTACCATTGGCTAGAAAGACACTTCAATGAACAGATTTGGCACCCACAGATTCGTCAACATAGCAATACAAGAAAAGTGATATGAAGATCTATTGTGACTCAAGAAATGATAATAAAGGAACAAAGACATAGCATTATGTCAGATGAACAAAATCAATTGTGAACATTATCATATTAGTCAACAGTAACAGTTTTTCTTTGTAAGCATCAGATTTTTAGAAGGCATCAGATTCTTTGGAAGGCATCAACCTTCTTTGACAGCCATCAAACTTTCATCAAACTTCTTTGGGATGGTACACATCAATTAACAGAGGCACATGACTCTGTTTTTGAAATTCTTGACTTCCAAGTCCTCTTTTGCTCATCTGCTGATAAGACCCTATTCTTGTTAGCACAAATCTGCAACCTTTCCTATATTTTTGCAACTTCACAGATTTTTCTGGTTTTTACATAATACAATAATCATGTGACTTTGTCATGTCTGGTTTATGGTGCAAATCACCTAGTCACCACAACATTGTGACAGTGGCCAAATTGGCCAGAGGCCCAGAAAAGAAAATTAGGGACAGAATTTCTCATGTTTTTTGGCTTGATAGGAGCCTTGATAATTGATATATTGCATTTATTATGTTTTCACCAATTATTCAACATTTGAACTCAAAGATGCTAATTCATATTGATGCAATGAGTCAACTAGACTACTTCACAGAACTAATGCCTCCATGAAAGTATCAAAAAGAAGCTGCTGCATGTGCACATGAAGCATGAGCTGCTCTCAAAACACAAGTTCTATTGCTGATGCCAATTTCTGGATCAGGAACAGTGCCTGCAGATTGTAACAGAATTGAGGAATTACTTGGCATCAAAATGGAGACTCCTGGATCAGAGTCTGGGTATTCTGGTGGTGTGAACATAATCTTGAATTTGGATCAAGACTCTTGGTCATTGGGAGAGGAGGATGGGATGTCAGAAGGGACTGGTTATGAGTCTGTTGGAGTTTGATGAGAGATATGTTGAGGAGTTGAAGAAACAAGGGCACAACTTAATTTTATTGAGTTCTTCTAGGGTGCAGTCAAACAATATCTCCATGAGCACTGTAACATGACTTTTGACATGCTCAAGGCTAATATGCCACTTGCAATGGAGTCTGTCCCACTCTCAACCATCTGTAAATGGGAACATTGAATGCATATAGGGAGGGGCTTGGCACTCTGGATGCTCAGTTCAAGGTCAAGTCCTTTAGTTCTACAAAGTATAAGTCTCATCAACACATTCCCAACACTATAGCAGAAACTTTTGATAAGAGTCACAATAGTTCCTTTTCTTGATATTAGTCATATTTTGATGCTTATGTAATTAGTATATATAGTATGTGGCCAAATCAGACTTCTGAAAAAATCAGAACTCCCTCAGTTTTGAAGCTATCAAAAATTGGATGAGACAATTGCTTTATACATAAAAAAAGAAGTGTTTTTCCAAGACAGAATTTTTATTAGATGAGATTTGCAGTGTCCCAGAATTTTGTCACAATGTTGTAGTAACTAAATAACTTGCACCATAGGCCCTTAGCCCATTGGACCATTTTCCTTTAGGACTTCTAGTGCTAGTGACTCTCTAGTGACTTGGCTGTTCATTTTATTTCTTTTAGTTTTATTGACTTGTTTTTCATTTTAGTTGTATTCCTGGAATGCAATAGCAGCATTGTGACCATCATATTGGCTGTCATTCCAGGTGTTATATTTGGCTATACTTTGGATTATTGTGTTTTACCTGATATACCAGTTGACCTACCTATGTATGTTGTTAATGACCATTTGACCTTGACTTATTGCTGTCATCTTCTTTTGGTTTCATTATACTTACTTACTATAAATACTGTCATGTTTTCTATACAACCATCAATGTAAAGGAGTGCCTGTTACCCCTTAATATCTTACCCAATTAATATTTATTTAGTTATATTATTATATGGTAGTGTCACATGATGCTACCCTTAAATACTCATATTGTAATTATATAAGGCAGTGCCTTACTTCATACTTTGTAGACTAGATTAATTGACTGGTTTTGATTTACAAGGTGTGAACAGTAAGTTGTGCAAACCATAGCAGAAACATTACATTTTTTTTTAAATCAAATGAGTGTGTGCTTGTTTGTGGAGTAAGAAGCTGAACTTCTGAAAGAGAAGTTCACTGCCACAAATTATGATCAGGACATTGAAATTTTAATGTTCACCTTCTGCAATGGGCACAATGGTGACTATGGAAGGTCAGACAGTTGGACCAAACTAGAGTTTGATGGAACAGTGCAAGCTGCTCCACATGAACCAGTGGATGTTGCCACATCACACCATGGCATGAGGAGAGAGAGTGGAGTGATTGCCACCAGTTACTCCTGTTTGACCATCCTTGGGTGGTTGGATGAGCTTTACAATGGAGGGCGCTTGAGTGCTCTCTGCTCAAATGGACCCAATGGTAGAGCTGGAGGGTGTAGTGGGGGCATCAAGCAAGGAGAAGACTCCCTTGCATGTGTCTACTGCACTGTGAGTGGAAGGACTGAGATCCTTCCCAGAGGCCATGGGAGGTCTGAGTGAGTCTTCAATGGTAATTACACCACTGAGGAGTGAGGAAGAATCTCCTCATATGGCTTGTAGCCCTGTTTGCATGTGAGCTGAATCTATGCTGGGTCTACACATAGTGGGTCCCTCAGCATTTATTGAGATGATTCCAGAGGATGTTGGAGACACCTTGGATACTGACAGTGAAGCAAATCCAGATGACATCCTCCATAGGAGGGTGCTCATATTCTGGCAAGACTGAGTTGAGGTCCCAAAGACTTCAACCTAGCAACATTTAGCTGTGAGAGTAGCTAAACATATTGCAATCCAGCAGTCATTGAGTGAGGGAATTATTCCAATTGACTCTGTAAAGTGCATGGAACTTTATATAATTTTTTGAACACAAGAGGTAGTAGACTACCTCCAGCAAAAGAGGGTATGGGGATTGCAGGCATCATCCACAATGCCATCACCATTCATAGGTGGGGCTTGATTGCCCCCACTATCTCTAGTCAACAAAGCATTGACCCTATTACAACTGCTACAGCAGCCTGGAGAGACACTGCATGGCTACACAGCATGACAGGCTGCAGTAGATCATTAGAGAAGGGCTACAATGGGTATACTTGTGGCTCTGGACCTAGCTTCTACAGAAGCTGGGTTGGTGATTATGAATGAGCAACCTGTGGTGCATAGGAGAACTGCTGGGTCAATGTGTAGAGCATTGCCCTGGAAGGACAGAATTGCATTACAGCAATTCTGCAATGGCAATCTCAAGGACTTTGGGCAGTCCTATGTAGACAACCAAGGGGTGGTGTTTCAGGGGAATACTGCCTATGATGCATGGCCAGAGGATTACATTCCACCAGAACATATAAGGCCCATAAAAAGGGAAGAGCAAGATTCTCACTCTCTCCTGGCAGACAAACATGTTGGGACTATGAGTAGCAGTGCTGTGCATCATTGGCCAACTGACCAGGGAGGAAACATCCCTCTAAGTTGGTCTGGCAACCAAGCAATGAGCAGAGTAGATATCCAATGGAGATCACCTAGGGGTGATCCTGTGTCCATTCTTGAGGACCATCACTACTTTTAGGAGGAGATCCACCAGATCTTAATGGACCATGCTATGGTCCAGAGGATGAAGAGGATGATGGGAGTCATAGAGCTAGTAGAAGGAGGACTACAGTCCTCCCAGATAGACAGCCACAGCAATTTTCAATGCTGCCACAACACTGGGGACAATCCACCACTCCTGGAATGGGCTACAAATATCACTGCCAGACAATGCATGATTGTCTATGGGCAGTGATGGAGCAAATGCTTGCTATTGAACTGGCAATTCCAGACAGACTCAAGCCTTGGAGGAGTGATCCATCAAAGATGATCACTCCATATGCTGGATCTGCCAAGTTCAGTGAACTTGAGAACTTGCTAATGAGCATCTGTGTGTCTTATGCAGTAGCCCAATACAGTAGAGATGGGCATGAGTGCAAGAAAGCCCTGATTCTAATGGACTTCCTCACTGCAGGCACACTGAAATGGTACCTGCAACATGTAATACATGTCAACAGGGCCCAGTCCCACTGGAGATTCAAGGATGTGATTTTCAGATTGTACAATTAATTTGTACAGCCCTTGACAGTGCAGAATGCATGCAATGCATTCTGTGATGTAGTGTATGCAGTTGAAGAGGGAGTGCAAGGATTTTATGATGCCTTGCTTGAACATGCTCAAAACATGGCCATGTTTCCCAACAAATTCATCATTTGTGAGCAGTTTTTGGAAGGGATACCCTCTGATATGCTTGTAGTGTTAATATGCAATGGCAGGCTTGCTCCCAAAGTGAATATGGTTGAGGAGTTTGTCTTGGAGGCAAAGGCCTATGAGAATAGCATTGAAACTGCTGTGCACTACTTAGAGTGCAGCACAATGAGTTGGTCAGAACAGCAGCTGTCATTAGCAGCAGTGCAGTCTTCAAAGCTTGGGACTGCCCTTGGCTAAGCATACAAAGGTGGCTGGATGCCATGTCTGCCCACAACCATCTAGGTTGGTGAAGAGGCCTGCTGTATGCATGGCCTTGAGACCTAAGCAACCACAAGTCAGTTTGATCTCTAGGTCTTCCCAACATGTGGGTACAGTATAGGCAGCAAGAAATCACCTTGCTGCAGGGAAAAATGTGGTGGCCATTGCATCTGGCCAACCAGGCAAGGATGCTGGACAATCCACTAACTGTTACAAGTGTGGAAAGGTTGGGCATTTTGCCTGCAAATGCAGAGTGCTGATAAAGCCAGCTCCACAAGTGTTTGTGTGAGCAGCACATACTGCTGCTTCCGCAGATGTGGGAGATGCCAACAATGAGCAGGAGAAAGAGCCTGCTGAGGCTGACAAGGAGAATGCAGCTAAGTCTGAAGGGACACATGAGAATGAGGAGGAGTGTATTGAATTGGAGACATACAAGAGTAATTACTATACTTGGGGGAGTGATAGTGAGGGACTGTTTGCCCTCACAGAGGTCCCTACTGCCAGGTATGGGAAGAAGGAACCTGGTAACAAGGTTCATATGTGTAAGGTATGGATTATGGCAGTTAAAGATGCCATAGACTAACCAGTGCTACCAGCACAAGACAAAGAGTGTCTTGTTACTTGGGTGGAGGTGAATGACCACTGAGCATGGACACTGTGGGATTCTGGGAGTACAACTTCCAGAATCACACCATTGCTCACTCATGTGGCTGGAATATGTGTGGCACCACTAGCCACACCCATCACTCTGCAGCTGGGAACAATTGGAGGTTGTTCCATTGTGAATTATAAAGCCAGGGTGACTATGAAGGTCCCTGGCAAGTTCTGCAATGTCTATGTAGACATTGCAAATTCTAATCACTATGACATGATTGTAGGGAAAGGTCCTTCTGGATTTTGAGAATGACCAGATGGTCATTGATGGGATAGCAACTCCAGCTCAAAAGTTGGAGTTGGAGGATGCTGATGGGCATGTGTGACACTTCTGTGCTGTGGAAAAGCAATGCAATGAATGGCCATGACTCCCTAGTGGACTCAAGCAGCCCACTGTAGAAGAGGTAGTAGATTATGATGAGGTGTGAGTAACAAAGAGTTTACCCAAGGACCATCCATCTCTACTGATTTCAGAAGAAGAGTATTGGAAGAGTACTGTTCAGGAGGGGGAGAGTATGCCAGGAGGATTGAATCAATCCTTCAACAACAAGAGAGTGGAGGATTTGGGATAGACCAATTTCAAAGCCTAGCCTTGAATGAGTGTACAATCCACAAATGCCACAGGAGTGGAACCAGGTCATAGCAGACCTGACATAGCAGGAAGGGGTAAGAAGATTGATCCCTATGGGTGAAGTATACAGACTGGCTATGGAGGATGAAATATCCAAGCCTAGTGAGTTTGAGTACTGATGGAGCAATGCAAAAGGCAGGACAAACTGTTGCCCTGCCCAGCTAAACATACCAGACAAATCAGAGATTTGTCTGATGGCCTTGCAGAACAAGTATGCAAAGGTAGTGCCACAGTTGAAGTTGGTCAAGGATGAATATTGCCCTTGGTCTAGAGTAGACAATGGGAAGGCATGGCCTTCAAAGCTAACAGAAGGCAATATTCCTTGCCTTTGGCAGCAGTGGTACAACAAGTTCCAGTGCATAGTTAATAGAACCAAGGAGGAACTTTCTCTATGGTGTGAAGTGAAACATGACATAAATCTCATAAATGAGACCAAACAGTACTCATACTTTATGCTGAGGTGCTCTAAGTCACTTCAGCAGCAGTTGCAAGATAAAATAAATTGCTATGTACATGCTGAGTAGTGAGAACCTTGTACAGCTGACTAGGCTGCACTATTATTGTGTATTCCCAAGAAAGATGGATCCTTGCAAATAGCATTAGATACACAATAATGCAACAACAATACCATTAAGGACATAATGCCCTTACTAAAGCAAGAGGTCATTAGGAAAGATGTAGCTTGTGCATTAGTGAGGTCAAAAATTGACCTCATAGATGTATATGAGCAAGTGAGGATATGTACAACAGATGTACCCAAGACTGCATTCATGACCATCACTGGTACATATTGCAGCAATATTATGCAGATTGGCAATTGTGATGTGCCAGTGACATTCCAACACCTGATGACATTCATATTTAGGGATGTCATTGGGAAATGGATGCATGTGTATCTAGACAACATTTTTGTCTTCTCAGACTCCATTGAAGAGCATGAGCAGCATCTTAGAGTACTCCGAAAGACTATGCAAGAACAAGCTCTACCTCAAATGGAAGAAGTGTGAGCTATATGCCAAGCATGTAGAGTGTCTTAGCCATGTTATTGATTTGCAGGGTATACACTCTGATATGGATAAGTTGAATAGGATCTAGGAATGGCACACTCCTAGAATCTATAACAATATCCAATGCTTTGTGGAGTTGGTGAACTACATTGGGAACTTTCTGCCTGATATCTCTGCATATAGTGGACCACTAATGGCCATGATGCAGAACAGATTGTCATTTCACTGGCACCCTATTCATCAACAGTGTTTTGACATGATCAAATGGATCTGTGCCAAAACTCCTATTATTAGGCCAATTGATTCTTGATACAAGGATCCCATTTGGCTGATCTGCAATGTCTCAAATACAGGTGTTAGAGCTATGTATGGACAACAACCAAGCTGGCAGAAATGTTGGTTAGCTGGGTTCATATCTAAAAAGTTTACTAATGCACAGCAAAATTATGCTGTGCATGAACTAGAGACACTAGCTATCCTAGAGGCTCTCCTTAAATGGGAGGATAAGCTTCTGGAATATAAGCTCTGTGTTATAATGGATCACAAAGCCCTTGAGTTTTTCAAAACTTAACAGAATCTATCACCCCATCAACAGTGGTGAATGGATTATATGTCAAGATTCAATTTCAACATTACATATGTTAAGGGTGAGCTCAATAAGGTAGCAGACTGTCTATTCTGCTACTTTGAGAGTGACTCTCCTTGAGGCATACACCACATCTACAACTATATACAAGCAGATGTGCATATTGATCCAGAGGGGAATGATTTGCCTCCAACATGACTGCAGAAAATGCAGGCACAACTGGATCAGATATGCACTCTCTGTGACATACCTAGCTGCAGAAGCTGGCAGGTGTGGAATTGTCACAAACTTTGTGATAAGGAAGCACAAGGGCTTGCTGGCAGTAATGATGACAAAGGAGAATCAGATCAGGCTTAACCAAGGGTCTGATAGCAGTGACATTGAGGACAATATTATGCTTGGCAAGGCCATCCTAGGAATGGCCTAGTCTCTACAACCTCAGGATAGGTCTGACAGAGAGTTTCTCTGTTGGATCCAATTGTTGTACAGCAAAGACAAGCTCTTTGCTAAAATTGTAACTTGGCTGAAGGACTATAAGTCCTTCCAACTACACAATAAGCTAATTTGGACAACCAATCTATTAGGCCACAAGATTCTATGCATATCTTATGAGCAGGAGATGGTAACCAAGTTGCTTGACCAAGCACATCATATGGTGGGGCACTTTGGTGCCCAGAGAATGATGGAATATATCTGTTGCTGGTACTAGTGGCCAACAGTAGCTGCAGATGCATGTGCATTCTGTGTTACATGCCAGCTATGCCAAAGTTAACTTCACTTAGTCCAGAAGTTGAACAGGCTACCATGCTAGTGGCCATCAAATATTATGTCAGCCAATCTTTTGGCTGAGCACAAAGTGCAACTGCTCTTTATCTTCTATCTCATTGTTGGTGCAATGTGTCAAATTGGTATAAGAAGACTCCTTGCCCAATGAGCAAGAAAAAGAAGCAACCTGGCAAGGCAGATGCAAGTCCACCAAAATATTCAGAGAGCTCTGGACAGAGCTCAAGAGGGGGAGGATCAGGGAGTAGTTCACTCTCTGGGTTAGGTGGCTTTGCTATGCTGGCAGGAGACTTAGTGCCTGTGGATGTAGTGCCCTTAGCAATGAGAAGAGCAGCCCCAGCTCCAAGGGAATAAGACCCATGGGTGGAGGACCTGTGGTGGTGCCAGCAGATATAGCCCTGCCTAGTTATGTAGTGGCAATGCAGCAGTTGCCAGCACAGGGGCATAGTATGCCCTCACAGCATGGAGGAATTAAAAGAGGACATGGGGGACCTCAGGTGCCTCCACCCATGAACTTTGGATACCTTATGAGCTCACAGCCTGTGTGGTTCCAGGAGTTCCAACAATATATGGTGCCACAATTTGCTGTGGCTCCACTGCTAGTGGCTTGTTCTAGCCATACAATGGGCACAGCAGGTCAACAATGACCTGCCACTATGTTGTCACAAGTAGGGATTTCAGTCCCTACTTCTGCTTCATCAGAGGCAATGGAGGTGGATGATGACAGCCCAGAGATGATCACAGTTCTGATGCAGTTGTTGGCTCCTCCAAAGTGGTCATACCTGCCATTGCCTACTACAGTGCATTCCCCAAATGCCTCATCTTCATTATCAAGTGCATCAGAGCATCCAGCAGCTGCCTCAACCAATAAAGGAAAGGAAAAAGCAACTACAATGTCACCTCCTACACCAGCACAGGAGAGTAGCACTCCCTTGTTGACTACTTAGAAGATGGTTGAGCAATGCTTCTCTGCAAAAGAGAAGGGCAAGGGTAAAGCTAAGGAGCCTGAGCCTTCTACTGCCACAGATGAGCAGATTGCTCACCTTTTTCAGTGGCTTTGTAAAGCCATAGTGCTAGAGGACATTGGAGCTGATGTCCTCAATGTCAGGTTCCGCTGACGACGGGGGCTCAGTACACTGGCGAGTCCTTACTAGGCGGACATGATGTCCTGTGCTTATAACCAGGTGTCTGGAGTTGGAGCGGAGGTGGGGAAAGCTTGCGAGGGGGTCCCTAGGGAGAGTGGCCCGAGTAAGTCCTGAATGGTCCGGAGGAGTCTAAGACCAAAGGTACTGGTTGTTGACCCAGGGCAGGTGTCAGGGCTAGTTTGTGGGCACGCAAATAGATTGCGGGGTAAGCGGAGGCTTCTCGGGTGATGGGGGTGGGGTCGGAGCTGGATAGGGGATTACCAGGGCTTGATGGGTCCCAGGGCTGAGCGGGGAGCGAGGGTCGGAGTTGTCGTAAAAATGTTTGGGTCATGGCACATGCGCAGAGTTTGTACTGACGTAGGGGGCAAGGGGAACTTAGAAGAACAAAGGAAATATGTACAGTCAAGACAAGACGGAGACGAGACAAGACCAAAGAAAAAAGATAGATTCAAAACTTAAAAACAGAAATAGAGACAAGACGAGAGATGAAACATAGGAAACCGGTAAATGTAATATCAAGACTAAAGTTCGAGGAGTTATTCTACAACTTATATACCAACTACTGAGTACCTCGGAGGGCAGCAGATATGGTGGCGGGGGTTGA
This sequence comes from Termitomyces sp. 'cryptogamus', assembly GCA_020091625.1. Lineage (NCBI taxonomy): Eukaryota > Fungi > Basidiomycota > Agaricomycetes > Agaricales > Lyophyllaceae > Termitomyces > Termitomyces sp. 'cryptogamus'. The sequence continues at coordinate 7,456,151 of JAGYZC010000001.1, forward strand.
TGGAGCTGTGCGGAGCCGATGGGTGTCGGGTACAATCCAAGGTCGGGCTGCGGCGGTATTCTGATGGGATCAGTTGGGGGTGCGGCCGCTCTGGGGACGTCGTGATACTCTGGGATGGGTCGGGTAAACTAGGGTAGGGGGTCGGGGACATATGACGTGGCCAGGAACGGTGGGGGAAGGTTTCAGGGGGAGTGTTGATGGTTACGGAGAGGGAGTTGGAGTTGCCATTGGGGTTTGCTGGAGAAGCATTGGAGTTATCCAGTGTGGGCGGGGTTCAGGGGAGTTAGACAGGAAATCAGGAGGGGTTGGGAGCAGTGTCTAGGGAGCGGGTTGTGACATTACCCCCCCTTCAGCGTCGAGACCCTCGAGACGTGGGGAGCGAGTTGGGGATTGGTAGGGTGTGGGAATCAAAGTTGATCAATATTGATCAAACCACAGCAAGTGGTGGCGGCGTGGGGAAGGAAGTCAAGGTGTGGCCGCTGTTTGTCAGGGGCTCCTTCCTAAGTTATTAAAAGGGGTGGACGCACCCGGGGGTCCCCCAGCTTGTTGTAATGTCTTCTTCAGCTTATTCTCTCACAGCATCTAGGTCGCCGTCCCCGCCATCCCAGCCGTCATCTTCCAAAGATTCAGAGGGTCACCGAGATTGCCATTGGGTCGAGGCAATGTACTGTAGTCATGAGTGCAGTCTGTCTCATGTACCCCAGAATACTGATTGTCCCTTCTGCAGAGTTGTCCGTGGCCGTGGCTGGTCCCTCAGGGCCACCGTCTGGCGCGGATGCGATGCAGCCACCAGCGGGCATGGCCCCTTCTACGCGCTCCAAGTCTGGCATTCATCTGGGGGTGGTCCAGCTTGTCCCAGAGGGTTCGAGGGTGGTACAGGCAGAGGTGACGCCGGAGCAGTTTGCCGAGGCAGTGGGTCAGGCAAGGGGTCCCCCCACCCTTGAGTGGTGTCAGGCGGCGGCCCTGGTGAGTGGCTACTTAGCTTCATGTTTCCCGGACCAACATGCCCCTGCAGTGTGCGTCTTGTACCCAACAAGGGGAGCAGTGTGAATTTGAGGAACCTGCATTGGGGGTACGGTGGGACACGTCGGTGTGCCTTCCATGCCATTCGCGGCACAAGAAGTGCTCTGTCACCCTGAGTTGGTGGGCCGTCTGCGTCGCGGCGGAGCAAGGGTGGGATCAAGGTTGGGTTGCAGCGCAGCTGGAGGAAGGGCGGAAGGGCAAGGTGTTGGGGAGGGGCTCCAGGGCTGGGGAAGGGGAATGGGTTAGCGCGCCTGTCATGAAGATGGGCCCCCCACGGGGTGGGCGGAGGGAGGGGGCCCCTTCCACGCAGGAGAAAGGGAAATGGAGAGCGTCCCCTTCACCCAAGATGGGTCCCAGTAAGCGGGCATGGGGCGAGCAGGTAATGGGGGGCCCCCCTGGTTCCGTGGTGTACTCCCCTACATCTGGAGCCCCCGTTGAGCCGTCTGTGGATAGGTCGTGGTTGATTGTGGAGGCCTATCTGCAGCGTTGGGTAGAGGGCTTGGAACGGTTGTTGGTCGCACGCGAGGAGGAGATTCAGGGGGTACGGGAGGAGAGGGACGGGGCTCGATGGGAGTTGGACGGGGTTTGGAGGGAACAGGACTTGGCACAGAAAGACAAGGACGTCGCCATCGGGACTGCTGCGGAGCGATTGTCTCGTCTGCAGGAGTTGGAGGTGCAGACGGTGCATTTGCAGGCGCAGGCAGAGGCAGCGGAGGTGGCGATGCAGCAGGCAGGAGGCTCAGGGGTGCGGGAGACCCAGCAGGGTTCCAGCGCTGGGGAAGTCCGGGCGGTGGCGGAGAGGGCACGGTGGCAGGAGGAATGGCTTGCCAATGAGGTGGCCTCGGGCTGGCAAGGAGTGCTTTGTGAGTGGTTTCCCCACTTTTGTCTCCTAAGCACTGATTCAGTTTCCATAGACTGGGCCAGGGAGCATTGCATCCTTCTCGATGGAGTGTCGGCAGCGCTGGGGTCCATTCATGATGGGTTGGCAAGGATCCCAGGGACCTTCCACCAGAGTTGGGTCAAGGGGTTACGCAGATGGGGCGTCTGTTGGCAGGGCATCGGTGGAGGGCGACGGCAGATCCCGGGGCGTGGTGGGAGATAGCAATGGACGTGGGGGAACCGCTTCCCGGGCAACCCAAGGTTCTGGCGGCGGTAGTGGCACAGTTGGAGGTGTTCATGGTGGGAAGGGTAGCAGGGTTAGGGTCGGAGGAGGAGGAGGAGTGAGGGGAACTCGGACCCCGTCGTTGACTTGTTCTCTGCCCCTTCTTGTTCGATATATATATGTACACTGCTTGTTTCTATACAGTCTCTGGTCCTTCTGCTGAGTGTGGGAAGTTTCAGATAGAGCAAGGAGAGGAGTAAGTGAAAACACGTAGGAGAGTACTGGTGGGAGTTGAATCCCTGGTGAACCCAGAGGCGGGGGTTACACCCACTATTGCCATCTGTGTTGGGTCAGTCCCAGGGGTTCTGGGTCTTGGCAGGATTTTGTTGGTGGAAGTCCCAGAGTTTGTTGGGGGCTCTGTCAAGGTTCTTTTGGGGTTCCCATGTGTCATCCTCAGGTCTGTAGCCTTTCCAGCGGACCAAGTACTGGAGTCGGCTGCGAACTATCCGGGAGTCGAGGATCTCGTCGACCTCATAGTGATACTCGTCCTCGACTTCGATGGGGGGTGGTTGGCTGGGGTGTTGGCCAGGGAAGGGGTCTGGAGCATGCCTTTCAAGGAGTCGAACGTGGAACACAGGGTGGAGGCCCAAAGGCCCAAAGGCAGGTTGAGCTTGTAAGCATGGGTGGAGACCTTCTGGAGGATCTTGAATGGGCTGAGGCGTTTGTGGTTGAGTTTGATGGAAGGCCTCCAGGTCTTAAGATTTCATTGGTCGAGCCAGACCAGGGTGCCGGGGGGCCAGTCGGGGGTCGGCTTGCAATGGGCATCGGCGTGCTTGGAGTAGGCTTGGTTGGCAGTGTCAATCTCGTCCCGGAGGAATTGGTGGAGGGATCGGAGGTCCTCGGCGACTTTGTGGGCAACGTGGGAAGGGATGTCTTTGAGGGACAGTGTGAGTTGAGGATTGTAGCCCTTGTTGGCATAAAAGGGGAAAACTCCAGTGGCGGAGTGAGGCGTGTTGTTGTAGGTGAATTCGGCAAGGGGAAGCTCCGTGCGCCAGTCGTTCTGTAAATAGTTAACGTAGAGGCAAAGATACTGTTCTAACATCTGGTTTACGCACTTGGTTTGTCCATTGGTTTCCGGGTGGTAGGCAGTAGAGAGGCTGGTTTTGATCTCGAGCACCTTGCACAGCGATTGCCAAAAATGAGATACGAATAGGGGTCTGCGGTCGGAGACAATGTCGTCAGGAAGTCCATGTTTGGAGAATACGTGTTCGAGAAATAGTTTGGCAAAATCCGGGGTGGTGTCAGTGGTGTGGCAGGGAATAAAGAGGGCTTGTTTAGTAAGGTGGCAGACGATGATGAGGATTGCGTCGAAACCTTTGGAGTTGGGGAGTTTGACGATATGATCCATCAATATTGAGGACTAGGGGCGGCAACCGATGGGGAGGGGTTTCAGTAATCCGTGGGGGCAATGGTGGGGTCCTTTGGCCTGTAGGCAGGGTTTGCAGGCTCTTACGTATCGCGTGACGTCCTTCTTCATTCCTGGCCAAAAATAAGTCCAGGAGATGAGTTGAAGGGTCTTACGAATTCCTGGGTGCCCCCGGAGTTTGTGATTGTGGTGCTGCTGGAGTATGTTGAGGCGAATGGACTTGTGGTCCGGGGCATAGATTCGTCCACTCCGGAGCAGGAGGCGGTGGTCCAGGGATAGCAAAAAGGGGTTGTCTACGCTCGACTCATCGGGGTTGTTGCGGGGGTCGTGCTGGTTGAAGAAGGGGTCTGGGGGTGAATTCCTAATTTGCTGGAGGATTCCTTCTTCATTTAAAATCAGCACGGCATGTAGATGTTCGGGTGGAATTACCACTCAATGGTTGAATGCATTTCATTCGGTTTCAAACGATTTCTTTGGATACACATTGGGTCTCTGAGTGAGGGCATTGGGCTTTGCGCCGAGTCGCCCGGGGCGGTAGTGAATAGTAAAATCGTACTCCGAAAGGGTTTCAGACCATCGAGCCTGGCAGCAGCTGAGCTGTTTTGTGGTCGTGAAATATTGCAGGTTGTTGTGATTGGAGTAGACTTGGATGCGGTGTGGAGACCCCTCGAAGTAGGCCCGCCACTGACAAAAGGCTTCGACGATCGTGAGGAGTTCCTTGTCGTAAATGTCGTAGTTGAGTTCTGCTGGGATCATTGATCAGGTGTAGAAGGCAATGGGGTGGAGATCCTTGCCCCCCGAGTTCGACTGGGAGAGTATCCCGGCGATAGCATAGTCGGAGGCATCACATTCGAGCATGATTGGTAGGGAGGGGTCAAAATGGTGGAGGACCGGAGCGGAGGTGAAGGCCTTCTTCAGGAGGAGGAATATGCTCTGTCACTTGCTGTCCCAGTCCCAAGGGGTGTCCTTCCATGTGAGTCGGTTGAGGGGTTTGGTGATCCCGGAGTAGTTGTCGATGAAGCGGCAATAGAAGTTAGCAAACCCTAAGAATGACTGTACCTCCTTGATGTTCTGCAGGGAGGGCCAGTTGAGTATCGCATCGACCTTGGCAGGGTCCATGTGCACACTGTCGGGGGTGACAATGACCCCAAGATATTTGACTTCTGCTGTGTGGAATGAGCACTTTTTGGGTTTAGCGTGAAGGTGATACTCTCGGAGTCGTTCCAGGACATGGCGGACGTGCTCCAAATGCTCCGCCGGCAAATTCAAGTAGATCAGGATATTGTCCAAATATACAATGACAAAGATGTTGTTCATGTGGTGGAAGATGTCGTTCATGAAGTACTGGAAGGTGGTGGGGGAGTTAGTCATTCCGAAGGGCATTACAAGATACTCAAAGAGGCCGTAGCAGGTGCGAAAGGCGGTCTTCCATTCATGTCCCAGGGCGATCCGGACGTTGTTGTAGCCGGAATGAAGGTCAATTTTTGTGTAAATCTTGGCACTGCAAAGGCGATCAACAAGGTCTCCGATTAAGGGGAGGGGGTACCGGTTCTTTTTGGTGACCTTGTTGAGTCCCCGATAGTCCACACAGAGTCGGAGGGATCCGTCTTTTTTCTTGGCAAACAGAACCGGGGCGCCAGCCGCAGAGATCGAGGGATGTATGAAACCTTTGCCGAGCATGTCGTTGAGGTATTCCTTCAGGGCCCAGAGCTCAATTTCAGACATGTTGTAGATCTTGCCAAACGGGGGTGAGGTACCTTCTTTGAGGTTGATCTGGTGGTCGTAGGAGCGGTGCGGAGGGAGTTCCTTGGCACTTCCTTTGGAGAACACGTCAGTCAACTCATGATACTCCGGGGGAACTACTTCAGATAGGATCTGTTCCTCCATCTTGTTTTCTGGCGCGGTAGTCCCTGCGCAGAGGTATTCCTCAGGTAGGGTGGGCGTGACTTGCAACTGGAAGGTGGGGGTACCTTCTCGTAGGAGGCGCGCAAAGGGGACGGCGCTGATGATTTTAATGTCGAGGTTTCCGGAGTCGACGGGGTTGGGTACCGTAGGTGTAGCAGTCAGGTCCGGGGTGACGTTGAGATCAGGGATAGACTGGAAGCGGAGGTGGATGGCGGCTGCTAAGCTTGCTTTGGGGCCGGGGAATTGCATGGTGAGGTTCTTTCAGTTGATGTCCAGATTGACATCTCGCAGCCACGGGAGTCCGAGCACGATTGGGGTCGATGGGGGTAGTTGGGTAATGAGGAGTCGGGCCTGGAACTGCAGGTCATTATTGAGGGTGAGGGTGTTGTCGTGGTACTGCATGATTCTTGTCGTGGCAGGGCTCCCATTGAAGAGTTGGAGCTCGAGGGGTTTGTTGAGGTCGTTGTGTCGGAGGTCGAGTTGGTTGCTGATGAAGACACCGGAGGCGCCGCTGTCTACGAGGGCGGGAAGTACCTTGAGCAAGCTGCCAAGTCGGACATAGATGATGAACGATCATGCAGACCTAGAGCGAAGTTGCGGCGGGGTCCGGGGTTGGTCGATCGTGGTCTCGGAGTTCTCGGAGGGGGGTGAGACATTGAAGGGTACCAGTCCGGAGTCAGTGGGGTTGTCCTGGTCGAGGCGTAGGGTGAGACTGGGCCAATTGACACAGGGATTGGTGGAGCGGAGCTATGAGAACCCTAAGACGACGGGGGCGGAGGGGTGTAATTTTGTGACGAGTAGTCGGAGTTCTTGCTGTTGTCCATTGGCGAAGGTCAGGGTTGTTTCTAGGCAATGAGTGATGTCTCCCGCTGGGGTAGAGTCTCTGTCAAAGAGTTTGAGGGGGATCGGGGCGGGGAGGCAGCAGAGGGGTTGTGGGGTGAGCGCCGCCAGGGATTTGTCAACGAAGTTATCAGTGGCGCCGCTGTCAACTAGTGTAGGGATGGGCTTGTTGGTGAAGGGGAGAGTGGTGCAGAGGAGGAGGTTTGTGGAGGAGTGGGAGGGGAGGTGTGCTGGGGGGGTTATCCAGGGCGAGTATCATTGCGTGGAGGAGTGTGGCTGGGGCAGAGAAGACGTCGGGATATGGTCCGCGGTCTAGTGCATCTTCCAGACCTAAACCCCCGACTTGTTTTCCGTGAACTGGTAGTTACAGTCCTCTCCATCGATTGTCCACACGGCACATCCCATCACCTGTCATTTAGGACAACTGCAAATAAAGTGTCCCTGCTCACCACATAGGATGCACGCGCCCTCCTTCCATTGTTTCTCCTGTGTTTCCTCTGGCACGTTGATCCACGGGCTGTCCTGGATTCTGTTTGCACATAGGGCTTCTTGATCATCGGCAGGGTCCGGGATGTCGTCACAATTGTCGGGGTTGGTATCCAGGGGTACTGGGGTGTCATGGAGGTCAGCAGCGTTGAGCTGGGCGGGTGGGCGCTGCCCCGGGGGTCAGTTGGTGTTGGGGACTCCTCGGCCTGGAGGAAAGCGGGGTGTGGGGTTAGCAGGGTTAGCGGGGATTGAGGATCGGATGCCATTGGTTGCTCCGGCCTGCCAGTTGGTGTTACCAGAGGTGTTCCAAGAGGTCCGGGGCGCCGTGTTTTTGCTGCGGTCTTCCCAGTAACGTTGGTCAACCTGGGTAACGAGTGCCTTGTACCCGTCGTAGGTGGTTTGTTTGGGTGCAAGGCAGAGGACGTCCTTGATCCGTTGGGGTAGGGCACGATGGAGGGCAAACTGGAGGGTGTTGTAATTCCAGCCGGTCTCGTAGGCCTCTCGTTCGAATTGTACGATGAAGGTTGTGAAGCGTTTGTTGTTGCGCATTTGGAGGTTGAAGAGATTTTCCTCTGCCTCCGCTATGGTGTCAAAGACGCCAAACTTACTCAAGAACTCTTGGGTGAAAGCAAGCCAATTGGAGAGTACAGGATTGTTTGGGTCAAACGGAAGTAGCGCGGATGGGACTGGCAAAAGCACCTGAGTGGCATCAATTCTGGCAAGATCTAGATCTGATCTAAGAATAACCAGATTGGAATGTTGACTGAAAGGAGGTAAAGGAGGAATGAATGAGAAAGAATATGAAATGAATGGAATGAAGGGAAGGGAAAGGAAGATGAATGGAAGAACCTGAATGGGAAAGGACCTGAATGGGGAAGAATATGAAATAAATAAAGGAAGAAGAAGGGAAGAAACTGAATGGAGAAGAATATGAATGGAAGAAATACAAAGGAGGGAGAGATAAATGGGGCAAATGGAAGCTAAGAATGCAAAGGAGGAATGATGGAACCAGGAACTGGCCTGTGGCACTGAAACAGGCATGCCAAAAAGGGGGAATTAGAATAACAGTTATGAATAAGGGGCTGGAAAGTATGGAACCAAAAGTCACATGTAGGGGGTGGTCTGTGCACTGTAGAAAGAGGTATAAATAGCCCTAGTAGAGTAGAAAATGGACAGGCAATTAATAGGCAAAGGCTCAGTGGTTCCCAGGGAGTGAATCACTTAGGCTGGAGTTTGTTGAGACCCCTCTGCATTCAAAATAGAAATATTTTGGAAGTAAACCCCTTCAAGTTCAAGCATTTATCAAGACATCAGTGTGGAATTGGAGTAGACTGCCTAAGTCTTCAAGAAAGCCCCAGAACTATCAGTATTACTCTAACCCAGTACTACACTCTCTTAAAGAGAGATCATTTATTACTTTAGATTGCTATGGTATTTGCTCATCTAACTTTCATCCTCACCAATACCTCTTCCCTTTCCTATCTATCTATCATATGTGAAGTATCGAACATGGTTCTATTGTACACATGAACATTATCTACAATCACTAAATGAGCTCACTTGCAAAAAACTTACTACTATACTGGAAATTGAATATACAGCTAAGTTGTATGTCACATTAACAATATCCCCCAGACATATGGAAGCACAATGCTCTGAGGCTGGATCACAGTGTTCAAAAGAAAGTAAAGTTGATAGCATCACCAAACTTGCATCCCTTAGCAACTTAGAATCCAACACAAGCTCATTATACAAGCCTGAGAAAATCTTTTGCAAGCAACAGGTTGACATTGACAATAAAGACTACCTGATTTGGAAATGATTTGTTTTATAGGAAGGGGGGTCAAATGGTGCTGCCAGTGATGTTGGCACTCAAGCAGCAGAGGAAGAGTGCCAGATCTATATCCCATTGCTGTATTTGTTTCATCACTCTGAATCAATATACATTCAACATTTAATAACACCAAAAATTGTATATTATATAATCCATAAGAGTTGGGGGCTGGCGCTTGTCGCCGCTACAGGATATTGTAGATAACCAGGCAGAAATGTTGAAAGGTGCTTACCTGAGAGTCAGAGATGTTCTTGAGATCAAGGCGGCCTTGACGATGGTGGAAGGAGGTTGGCAGTAATAGCATCAAGCACATCAAAACTCCGATTCACACCAATTTTACCATCCGCGTCTTTGATCAACCAATGTTTTCAGCTCATCCACCGAGTATAGAGGGACTTAAATTAGCTCGATATAGTTCAGATACATTATAATAACATCTTGTAAATAAATTTAGTCTTACCGTGGCCGTATGTTACGGTTCACGACCATAAATTTGCTGTCCCGTGCCGTCGAAGGTTTCGGAATTTATAGTTGTTGTTTTCATTGGGTGCTAAGAAGATATTAAAGGAGCATCGACCCAAAAAAAAAAATGATGGAAAGTCAGTGGAAAAGACCGTGACAAAAGAGGAAACGCAAGCTTAGGAAGCAAGGGATTAAGCAGTGAAAGAGGACTCTGAACAGGAAGAAGCAACAGAGGCACCAAGATTGAGAGAAGTCGAGTAAGGGTGGAGCCAGGAGGGTGGCAAAGAATATAGTTCTTGATAGTCAATGTCCATATGCCGAAGTCAAATCGATTACTAAAACAGAACATTGTGCTACCTTCGAACATTCGGCGTGAAAATTTGAACCCATCTGGGCCGGTATCAAGAACTACGTAAATTACAATATCGTAAGAATGATAGTGGATACAAAATGTTCCCGATGCTACTAATACAACATATCAGGAAATAATTGACATAAACCAGGGTCCACCAACGACTCGTAGCATATTAACAGCTACAGAAGAAAATCGGTGATCCAACACTAGAGCTTGCATGAACATACACGTTTTAAGTGCCTCATCCCAGTCTTCAAGCCACCGAAAGGTGGTACTGCATGCGATTAGACCCAACTGGTCTATCTTTCCAAGTCCGCGTCGCACGTGGCATGTTTCCTGATGGCGGGCGTGGAGGTAGAGAATGATTGGGATGATGGCCATGGTGCACTCGATGTGTACTTGTTCTGTCGGGTGATAAGGCAACCCGAGAGAGAAGTACACGCTGGTCAATAAACTGCATCCAGTGTTATTTAAATAGTGGAACGTAGAAAGAGCCATAAAGCTTTCAGACCTTTTGATCGAGGCGGATAATTTGACCCAACATGGTCTGATCCATGAGGTTGAGTTGAAGGAGGGTAGAATATGCGTCTTTGAAAACCTGGAAAAAGGCTCTAACCTTATTCACCGACTTTGCGATCTCGTTTTCTAACGCCATGTTATGAGAGCGAACATGATAATATACAGGAGGAAGGACAAACCTGGGTTCAAAAGACATCGGATAGAAAGCACTTCATTCTCCTCTGTCTTGGGTAGCAATCTGCCTGGAGACGTAGCAGAGGATATATACGACGTTGCGTAATCAAACGTCAAGCCGTAATAGAACATGAAGTCAATGAGAAGGAAACCCAGGGATTCTGATTCCATGGGCTTGTCAATGTACTCCTGCGGGCGATTACTTGGATTTGCCTGTGCGTGGAGAAACATCAGTGGCGGGACGAGAGTAAGCGATAGTTATACCTGAAGAAAGTGAATACATAGACAAACGAGAGCATAACTTCCCAGTCCCCCTCTGGGAGCGTCATTCAACCGTTTTTGATGCAAAAATCCTTTCAAGAGGAGTACAAGTGGCCGGAGGGCAGGCATCTGTGCGAGATAGCCATTAATGACTTCAACTCCCCTGGTCCCCGATTCAGTCGTTGATATTAATGTCGACATTGAGGGAGCCTGTAAAGGGTCAAGACTATACGTCTTTCATCGTCAAGAATACTCGCCATATTCTTCCCGCGTCTCCAAGATAAGAATGGGTACTTTTGCATGATGGTTGACGAAGACATTACTTGTCAACGCCGCTGATCTGAATTGGCTGGAAAGCTGGAATAGTGTCCTCTTCACGTCAATTTCAGTTATGCGTGGTAGTTTTATAGCCACGTCTATATCACTACCCGCACATAAGTATGAGCATATCATTTCGAGAAGAGAAGAAAAGAAAAATACTCACCTTGTTGGTAGACAGAGACCTGTTGCAGAACTCCCATATAACCTGATCTCTGCACCGTAAAATCGTCCGTGTACCACTCTTCGTATTCCTGTCATCACCAGCTCGCGCGCCCTCTTCTCGTCAGGAGTTTGTTGCATGTACGTGAGATATGCAAGTATTTCGTGGTGCAGCCTGAACGAACTACTGAAACCTGGCCACCAATGTAACCAAAAGACACGCACCTATGCTCCGGCCCATTGTACGTCGATTCTTTCTTGAAGATATTCATCCACGGCGTCTCCCTAAACTCCTCAAGAGACTCGAATGGTGATGTCATGTTGACTGATTTGGCCCGTCTAGAAGGCATTTGCTCCTGTTTATATTTTCCAGAAGAGCGCCCTTCTTTGCTAGAACTATAATTCGAGTATGGCCGACTTGTGCTTGACCGCATGCGATCTTCACGGTTGCTATTGGAACTCGAACGTTCCTTCATGAGGTAGAACTCGGACGCTCGAGATTTCTCAGTATTTCCGTTTCGCACGAGCCACCGACAAATGAGAATGAAAAAGCAGTATTTCTTGAAAATCAAGCGTGGAGGAAGCTTCGCTCCGGGTTGAACGTACCTGAGAAACGCGTGACGCCGCGCGAACAAGCGGCTGTGGCTGTCCCACCGATATTCATTTTCACATGTACATAATTGTTTCACATTTGACGACGACGACTGCCTACTCTCTAGTTCAACGATGAAGCCCAGATTCCGCACAGACTGGATCTCATACCAAGACACTGTACTATGGTCTTACTCAAAGAAGATCCTAGGCTTCTGCTGTGAAACCACATGCTTCCAGTGCCTCACCTTTGTCTTTCGGGGTAATCTGTGCCGAGGTTATCTTTGACTACAACGCTGCGTGTGATATCGAGCAAAATTTACAAATGGGTGATTTTCATAGTTCAGACTCGCCCAAACCCATAAAGTACCTCCGGGTCACATCTAATATCGATTCGTAAAAGATCATCACACTTTATACCGAGAATTCGTGACCATTGGCGAATTTGGTAAATCAGATACAGAAGTCTGGATACTCCTTCTGTTCTTTCAGATTTTGGAATCACTCCCCGTATCACTGTCGATGGTCACATCCAATGGTGGCGCCCACAAATCCACTGACATGCGCACTCGAAACCACGCTTCATCCACGCAGAGGCTGAAGGACGCTAACGCCTCCGTTATGTATACCGCACTTCGTTGATCCTCAAACGGCTAAAGTAACATTACCCAGACATCAGTATGAGATTCTCTTCAACGAACAATCGTGATCAGCGCTCGCCAGCAAGACGCTTAAAGAAGCACAAGCTTCTGGTAAGTCAAGTCACTTGGCCCAGTGGCTGCCAATGTGGCGAAATTCCGAGCGCAGGAGAGCTCTACAGCTTCTGACAGTTGCTTATCCGTAAAGACAAAACTTGAATCTGAAGCTACGGCAGGGCAGTCGATCGTGATTAGTATCCTCTCCTTCGTTTCTGTTTTACTGAGAGCTTGCCGTAGCAAGTCAATGTCACTATCAGCGTGGTCCGTCTATGCTTCTCATGATCTCAATCAATCAGCTGACATGCCCAGCGTTCAACTATCTTGTGTAATCTGAGCACGGAGATGATGGAGACCAGCATCAGATTCGGCCTCACTGACAGCATTCAAGCAAGCATTTCTCATGGAATCCAGGCTGACTTGATCAGGAAGATTTTCGAACAGGTGTCGGCTGTTTCGGCAGACAGTACTGCAATGGAGGATATCTCACCGGAAAATAGGGTGCCCATTCTTCGACAGTCGGGAGATGAAGCGACGCTGGAACCATCCATTGAGCCGGAAGAAAAGTTCATGGGATTACAAGTGACTGACAAGGGAAACACAGTTACGACTCTCTACTGTGATGAAAACCAAGTTTCCCTGACTTCTCCCCCACGGAGCCCACCAACTTCTTCCAAATACGAGTCAGAATCCGAGCAAGAAGGCTCTATCACCTTATCCTCCTCAGACCCGGTGCAAACACATGTTTTCGACGCATCATCTTTTTCGTCCTCTTCAGTTACATATCATATTACACCTTCCTTTTACCATTCATCTGTCGAAACCGTCCCAACCATTTTCTTGCCGCCACAGACTGTAATACCACCGGATACCCAAGAAACTGATGGAACCGAACTTGATGCTTCGACCGTACTCCCAATGCATCACTTACCATCGGGAAAGTGGTTGGTATCACCACAACCTCAGTCAACGTTGTTAATGCCCATTCCGTTGTTCAGAACCATGAGTTCGTCTAATGTTTCTTACAGACCTTCTCGAGCTATGATACAAGTTCATCTGCATGACGACCCCGACTCGCCTTCGAAAAACATAGAGACTTGGCATGTAAAGCCACAGTTGAAGAATATTTTCAAGAAAGAGCTGTGGAATGCAGGTTACAGATGGGTGAGAATCCCTGCCTTGTTAGTAAAAAATGTAGCTTAATCACGACTCAGTCACTTTTGTGTCCCGATACCAAATATTCTCATAGGAAGTTTCAGAACCGTTTACCGTGAAAGAAGGTAGGAAGGCTAAACCTCTCCTTCTCTTCCGTAAGCAACCTATACTTGAATAATGACAATTGATCTTGAACCTGATTATTCAGGGCGTCGCGCGGGTCGTTTAGACTTTTGCTGGGAACAGGTGTCGGATTCCTGCTGCATCTAGTCTCTTTCATTCTTTTCATGTGGCAACCATTGAGAGCCGACCTTTCTGGTTCTTCTCATGCGTTCTTCAGCAATTTTTTGCCAATGTTAGCGCAATGGTGGACGAGGGTTGAGATGAAGCGTTCCGGGGACCGAATCATTGATCCTTATCTTAATTCAATATATAAGCTCAATCCTCGCGGTTTTTTGTACTAGCTGCACTTGACATATTCATAAATCGTGATTGTCTTTTATGTGAAGTAGATTAAGAAAGATACAACCAATAGCAACTCAGCAGATAAGGCTCGATCTCAACTTCCGATTCAATACTCTTCATTTATTCTCTCAAGTCTGTTGATCCGACACAGACGACAGAGCACTCTGAAAACAAGGAAATTTATCCGCGAGATATCTACTCGAAATTTATCCAGTTCGCTCATGTTCAGGCTTTATTGTGACTCAGAGTTTCTCGCGTGAGCAAGAAGTTAGGCAATCCCACTTGCCTCCGTACAAGCTTCCAGCCATCCTCGTTTTTCATCACGTCGACGTTTCATTGCATGATAATCAGGCCGACCTGCGAAACCGGGTTAGGTACATAATGAGAGAAAGTTGACTGTTCTTGCTTATTATCAGTAGGACTGGTTGCGCGATTCCTTGAATTTCGGAAATGCACAAGTCAAGCATTCCGTAGTCGATGGGGGGACATTCATCATATATCAGCCATTCAAAGAAGCCATCGTGTTTGCGTCCCTAGGGAAATCAATGTAATGGCTACTGATGACCCAAAGAAAGAATAGCATACAAGATATACTTCTCCGGGTTTGATCGAGCCCAACTTACTTGGATCTAAAGAAAGATCAGTTTCAAGAGCAACTGTCCAATTCCGGACGATGCAATGTCCCTCTTCATCAAAATCCCGAATTTGACGAACAATTCTTCTCAAAATCGGCTACCGAATAATGAGACGGATTAAGAGAACTTACAACGTTTCTGGAAAGTCGGAAGGTTCTCCGGGTACATCGTTGTTAGTCATACGATATCGAAGAAACCAAACGGTAAGAAACTCTCAATGGCGGTGATAGTTATTATATTCACCTTGAATCTATGAACAGCGCAGGATGTAAATTCAACTGTCTCTAGAAGAAGACAACGGAGAACCAAGGCCCTTACCATGTACCTGCGACGTTTTTACACGGTCTGCCCCTACCCAGGTATATTCAATCTTATCTTCTGATTAAGAAGTCAAATGGATCACTTATTAATAGAAGAACGGCAGTTCCATTGTGTATCCGAAGTAGAGGAGTCCATTTCTCGGCCGGTATGATCGGGGACAGTGACGGGTGAATGAGATTAGTATATATACCACGGGTAGAAGTACAGCACTTGAACAACGTTCGTTGGTCAAGTAATCACCTCGGAGCATGCGAACGAACCACATATATGTCTCCCTTTTTCACCCAGCTGATTTTGGAAAGATTCAATGAACCATCTGGCTCAATAGTCGGGTTGTAAGTATGGATTATTGTCGGGCTCGCCACTTCAGGATCTTCGATCTCTACAATAGAAAATCTAGGCCTCGAGTCAATAGCTAGAGTATAGAAGACATAAACAGAGTGACTTACGTCATATCCTGATGTCGTAGTGATGTGCGCAATATACGAGGAACTACTTAGTATATGATTGATCACAATAGACTTGCTGAAGGAACCAATTTATGGATCGGAATTCGAACATGGATTCCTGATCATGCTCCCGGCTAGATCGGCCCGGGCTGACAGGATTGTCTAAAATTAAATCAAGATATGTTGTCGAGGTCAGTGGGCAAGGGAAGCATGTGTCTAGTCTCGTTTATTCGACAATTTCAGAGAAAGCGAGAAATGTTCAAGTTCATGCATAACGAAATCATGATTACATAATATAAATTACAAGTTGCCTTCAACACTACCCTAAGAACTCTTCTAAGTATGCCTTTGAGATAAAGCCTAGTCTTTCTTACCCTTTGTGCAGTAACTCCAAAAAATAGCACTTACGTGACTCTGAATCTAACAACATTACCATAAGCCGGAAGTCGACACTTTCCATCTCTTTCCGTCCTAATCATACAGCTCAAATCGCAACCGGAACCGGAACATGGATGTGTAGCTCCGGAACTTTGAGGCTCTTCTCGCGTGACTATCTCTCATAACGCCGCATACTGCGACGACTAACTCGTACACCAAACCCCACCCAAACCCGTATAATCGTATGTCGCAGTGGTGTGCACAACGAGGAACTACTTGAGTTGATTTTGTTGGCAATAATACTCAGTCGGTTGTATAACGACTGTATTTTTTATATACCTGTTGGCAATAATACTAGTTATATAATTAGCGTTGTGGATATAAGTGTGAAGGCCTGGGCTCACCTCAGTCGGTTGTATAACGACTGAGGTATTCCAATGCCCGCATCCGATCCTTTTCCATCATGTCCTGTATAGTTTATCCTCCTCTCCGTTTCCCTCCACTCCTGCGTGAGTCACGTGCTTCCATGCGTACGTCGATCCTAGCTCAACACTCCCCCGGGCTCGAGGTACGCGTCACTCGATGCAGAGTCGCAGGGCCAGACAAAGCTTGTGGTGTTGTGGGCAAGAGAGCGGTTTAGTGAATAGGTCGGTCAGGTTCTCGTCGCTGGGTACGTAGCTAACCGCGATCTTTCCCTCCTTAACGAGGTGTCTGACGTAGTGGCGGCGCACATCGATGTGCTTGACTCGGTTATGGTTGCGCCGGTTCTCTCCTATTGCGATGGACCCGTTGTTGTCGCCCTTAAGGTCTGCTGGCTGTGGCGCCGGGTGTCGGATCTCTGATAGGGCTGAGTACATCCATTGGATTTGCTCGGCTGCGCGCCCCAAGGCAATATACTCGGCTTCGGCTGTTGACGTCGACACACATCTGATGCTGGCAGGATGATATAACATCCCCTGTCATGACAGGATAAGCCTGATATAACCACAGTTGTAATTACAGTGCTGCTTGTTACATCAATCACATGTGATAATTGTCAACAGCATCAAATGTTGAACCGGACAAAAAGAAATCAACCAAAGAGAATTGAACCAACAACCTTAATACTAATGCACATAATTGGAAGAAAGACACAATACAACCATTGAACTAACAAGCTCAATAATAGATTCAACACATTAAGGCCTATGTACCCATGAGGCCTGCCTGTTGAGCACATGGTTAGCCTGGTTAGAGTTCAGTTAGAGTTACGGTTAGGGAGTTAGTGGTTTGGTTAGGTTCTGTTAAGGTTCTGTTAAGGTTTTGTTAACATGCTTAGGGTTCCAGGGATATTTTGAAGGGGAGCTTGCTCCCCTTATCACAACAAGTTTGCATTGTAACTAAGGCTCCATGGTCAACTGGTTATGGTTGTATCAATTGTTGTTTTTGGGATAGTGGTCACAGGTTTGATTCTCCCAATTGGTGAAATATTTGACTGAAAATTGGTGATGCTGTAGTTACAATGCTAGTTATATTATGACTATGCTGTAAGTACAGGCTGTTGTTATAATAAATGGATGGTATAGCCTGCAACACAGTGTCTTGGTATTTGGCACTCCAGCACATAGGGCCCCCTGCCTGTAAGTATACGCCGCCTGACACCAATTTTTGTGAGTTGGTGTCTGATGCAAAGTCCAAGTCGTAGTAACTGTAGGGGGTGAAGTCCTGGTAGCCAGCACCTCCGTATCGTATCTTGTAATGCAGTGTGGCTTTCAAGTACTGCAATACATGTACCAACACGAGCCAGTGAGCCTTGCCTGGGTTGGAGCCAAACCTGCTGAGTGATGCCATGGCAAAGGCTATGTCTGGCCGAGTCCCAATCTGAGCGTACATGATAGATCCCAATGCTTCCATATATGGCTTATCATGCATATAGAAGCGTTCCTCAGGGGTCTGTGGGCTCTGATCCTGGGTAAGTGCGATGCCTGGTGGAAGGGGAGTATACTTCAGTTTCCACTCTGCCATCCCATACTTCTCCAGCATGCGTTTAATGTACTCCTCCTGGTCGAGTGTCACTAATTGTTGTTTACAATCCTGCATGACATGAT
The DNA here is from genome assembly GCA_020091625.1 of Termitomyces sp. 'cryptogamus'. Taxonomy (NCBI): domain Eukaryota; kingdom Fungi; phylum Basidiomycota; class Agaricomycetes; order Agaricales; family Lyophyllaceae; genus Termitomyces; species Termitomyces sp. 'cryptogamus'. Next base: position 7,473,794 of record JAGYZC010000001.1, read on the forward strand.
ACCCAGTACAAATGTCATCTCTCCCAAGTCTTTGATTTGGAATTTCTCCCCCAGCTCCTTGCGTGTGCACTCACCCTCACTCTTGGATGTTGACATTCCTGATGTGTCGTCTGTGTAAATGCTTGTCACTGTTGTTTCCCTGTCTCTCTCCCTCACTCTCACCAATTGGTCTGCCTCAAATCTTTTGTACCCCAACCTCCTCATGTCATCATCCAGGGTATTCCACCAGTTATTTGCGCCGTCCATGGTGCCATAGATTGCTTTATCAAGTAAGGCTACTAGTCCTTTTTTGTCACTGCCTCTGCTCTCGTTGGTCTCTGTCTCATTCCCCTGGACTCAGTTGCCAGCCGTCACATCAACATCGAATACCTTGTTTTGAGTCTTCTCATAGCCTTCAGGTTGCTCCATGAGAATGGGTGCTTGTATTGGTGTGTTGAAGTAGGCACTTTTGTAGTCAATTTGCCACATTTTGTAATCACAGACAGTTCCAACAGCTATATTCATTCTGAGTGACTCATACTTTATGACTGACATGTACGTGGCAAAGTAATCTACTCCTGGGATCTGGGAGAAACCTTTGGCAACAAGTCTGGCTTTCTTGGCAATGACATTCCCATCACCATCATACTTAAGTGTGAAGGTCCCTCAGTTTTTCATTGTTCTTGTGCCTTCAGGTCTTTTCACAAGGGTCCAGACTTTTCGGTCATACATTCTTGCCATTTCTTCATCCATTGGTGCCTTCCATAAGTCTGGTCACCGCATTGTCTCAGAATATGACTTGGGAACCCATGTTGTGTTGTCAGTGTTGATGGTGGTTGTTGCTATTGCCATCAGTCCACAGTCAGTTGCCCATGCCAGTCCCTCTGCTGCAGCATCCCCAATGATGTGCTCTGTTTCTTCAGCTCTGGTGGCCCTGGCTGATGGGTTTCTGAGGCATTAGAGCTTGGTTGTGGGTTCAGGGGTTGCCAGTGCTACTATCTCCATCCCTGGTGGCATACTGCCAGCATTGTGGGCATCAGTATCATCCTGCCCATCCTCCCCCATGCTGGGGGTACCATCTGCAACATTGGGCTCATTGAGTATTTCATAGATATCAGCCACGCTGCTCTCATGGCTATCAGGCAAAGTCTGGTGGCCAAGTCCCTTCTTGAAGATGATGCTGCAAGCTTGGAAGATGCACCCCATAGTGTGCTCCAGGAGCTTGTAATTGCTGACACCAAAGTACCCAATGAGGGCACATTTGACCGATCTTGGGGCAAGCTTACTGGCACCATCCTCCTTTGGGACCTTTGCATATGCAGTACAGCCAAAGGGTCTCAGGTGTGTTATGTCAGGCTTGCAACCAGTATGTATCTTGTGTGGCATCTTGGCATGAGCTCAGGATCAGGTCAATGATGTACATGGCTGTGGATGTGGCCTCCCCCCAATAGTGGGTTAGCAGGTGGAAGTCACTGTGCATGCTCCTTGTGAGATCCAGTATGGTCTGGCTCTTCCCTCAGCAACCCCATTGGCAGATGACAAATTGGGTGGGGTTGTTTCATGGATAATGCCATGTTTTGCACAGTATGCTGCCCAGAGATTGTTCACAAATTCCTTGCTACCATTGCTCTAGATCCTCCTGATGTGTCGGCCCAACTGTACCTCCACCCTGATGTCAAATTCTTCAAGGCAGACCACTGTCACCTCCATTGTCTTGTTTACTAGGTACTATGCATCTGTCTCTGCCCCCCCTTGGTCGACCACTGTCATCATCCAAACTTTCTCACCTGTGGTCTAGATGTGGGCTGGGCTGAACTGATCAAATGCCACATGCTCATATGGCACTGACTCAGGGATTACCTCAGCATTGAATGGGTGATAGGACTGCTTCTCTATGATGCAGTCCTCACACCTGCCCTCAGTGGCCATTGTAGTGAGCTGCAACCCCACAACTAGGTCCTTCTTGGCCATCTCAAGTACTGTACTCTTGCTAACATGCCCCAGTTGGCAGTGCCAGGTTTTAAAGGTGGTAGGGTGCTGAAGGGATCTAGTGTGCATGGCTCTGGGGGGTGGCTGGACAAACTCAATTCAAAACATTGTATCTGCAGCCAGTGTGGCTCTCATGAATGGAGCACCATTGGGAGCATAGAACATTGCTCCCCCAGACTCAAATGTTGTCCTGCAACCCTTCTGGCATAGCATGCCAATTGATACAAGGTTGTGCATAAAGTCAGGGACATGCAACACATTATTAAAGGTGAGCTCAATCAGTTTACCATCATTCTGGACCCATTTATGGACATGTCCAGCACCTGCGATGTGGAAATTGCCACACCTATCAGCAGTCAAGCCTATCCTATCATCTGGTCTGGGGTCACTGTATGTCTCAAAGTCAGCCCTGTTGATGAAAAAGTGGCAATTTGCCACAAAGTCCACATATGTCGCTAGGGGGCCCAGTTTGCCTGCCAGGGTTGCAAAAGCCAGGCACTGGGGGTTATTCTTGTTCTTAGCTGAGGCTACTGCTGAGTTTGCTTGGGGTGTTGGTGTGGGGGTGGCACTAGGAGTGGGCATAGCCAACAGGGTTGATAACTGTATGCCACCTTTGCCATGCTGCCACCAGTTGGGGTATTGTCCCTCCATGCTGCTGCCCTTTCTAAAACACTTCTCAATGGTATGACCAGTTCTCCTGCAAATAGGGTTGCTACACCTAGCTGTGTTCCTCCTGGTCTGCATTAACAAGACATGGACTGATTTTGACAGGGTAATAGCAGAGGTGCCATGTATCAGAAGTGCATGGCTGATGAGTCTCACACATATGTTGGCAGATGTTTTCTCAGGCATCAGAGTCCTGGTCATAGGGGCCCAGCTCACTGGCATAGACTTAATAATATAAGACCTGAACTTTCTGTTATCAATCCCAGCTCCCTGACTGTTGGCTTTTGCCCATGTCATGCACATTGCAGTAAAGTGTGCCTCAATGCTGCTGCCCTCAGAGTATTTGATGGAACTGAGCTCCTCATCAGCATGGAGCAGGCCAAGGTCTGTCATAGTATCATGCAGATCTGTGAGTGATTTCCAGGCACTAGCCACTAATACATCCAGGTCTATACCTGCTCCAATGGGGTTGACAATGTTTAGGGTGATCATGCTTCATGCATATGTGTTGTGCTGTTCCCATTTGATCTGAGTAGGATTCAGGTCACCCCACCAGGTGGTGGCCAACTTGGAGTCTATGGAGGGCCATGTAATTGAGCTGATGAGGTATCTGTGGAGTCCCCATCCATGGGCAGCCTCCATCATCCTCATCTTAAAGGAGAGCCAGTTGGTACCATTGAAGCACTCCTCATTCAGGAGGAGGAATAGGTTTAGGTTCTGCGCCATAGTCTGTGCAGGTTGTGGGTGGGTTGGTTGGGTGAAAAAAAAATCTATTTTCTGTGAGTCATCTCACTGAGTGGCAATGGGGCCTATAACCTGTTGGCAATAATACTCAGTCTGTTGTATAATGACTGTATTTTCTATATACCTGTTGGCAATAATACTAGTTATATAATTAGCATTGTGGATATAAGTGTGAAGGCTTGGGCTCACCTCAGTTGGTTGTATAACAACTGAGGTATTCTGATGCCTGCATCCAATCCTTTTCCATGATGTCCTGTATAGTTTATTCTCCCCTCTGTTTCCCTCCACTCCTGCATGAGTCACATGCTTCCATGCATATGTTGATCCTAGCTCAACAAATAATGATTACAATAGAACTGCAGACTTGAATGAACCTAAGAAATGTGTGACACCATGTGAACAAGCAGCTGTGTGTAATGGTAGACTGCCTAATGAAGTGGTGTATGGTCACACAGTAGGAGTCTCATAATAAGAACTGGTGTAAGTCCTATAATCTGCAAGACTGCCCTATCTAATACAGGCACAGTATAATATATAGTATGGAATAAGTCAGAACCCTATATGGGTGAATTAGGATGGAAAATTGTATAGTTTAGGTGGAGGTGATGTCACATTCATGCTACATATGCCCTCCAAGTCAGATAGCTTGGAATATATGGCTTTTAATAAGTAAGTAGGGAGTTTGAGTAAAGATGGTAATACTTTTTTGAGTGCTGACCACAAAGCCTACTCAAGGCCGGTTACTCAGCAGCTGACAGGTCTGATGTGGGGTCTGCCTCTACACTGTCCTCAGGTTCTCCTTCTGCATCATCTTTGTTATCTCCTGGGAGAGCAATGTTGGCCAGATCAATTGCCATCTCCTCATCATCATGAGCTTTTCCTTTGCCTTTATGATCAGGGGATTGAATTATGATGCTGTGAGCAGTGATAGCCAGGCAAAGGAGGGGGGTGGAGGCTGTAGAAGGCACTGATGTCATGGATCAGGGAGGCACTGTGGAGACAACATAATGGGTCCCTACATTGTGATGCTTACCAGCTTGGGAGGTAGTAGAGGGGCCTGGCCTGGCAGCAGAGTTAGATTCATCCATAGCCAACTAAGATTATTTGGGTGGGAAATATGCACATATAGGATTGTTAAGGTACTGGGACTGTTGAGCATGAAACTGTTTGGTCCACTGAACATGCTCACCAAAAGGGGCTCACCAGGCCCAAACAGTATCCTTGATGGTTTGTTTATCCACACTTCCCTGCTTGGTGATGAAGCCAAGGGTGGTGAGGAGATTGAGATGCAGATCTACAAAGGTCATGAGTAGGAAGCCAGGAGGGAAAGGTGTCTTGACCCTTGACCAAGTCTCCATCTGGTGATCATACTCCACAAGTTGATACTGATACTTGGTGATTGGGTCAGCTGGGTTTAAGATATTGGCCACGGTTTCATATCCCACGGGAAAAGGAGACCTAGAGTGACCATAGGTCTGACATAGTTCCAGCTTGTATTCCAAGTAAATCTGGAGTTGCAGGGGGTGGATCACTAGAGGGTTGTCAGGGTTCAGTGAGTCAAATAGGATTATCATGCATGTGGTTGAGTCTATGGTAATGAAAGGATGACAGGGGGGGGATGTCCCTTTGAGTCATTGTTTCCCTTGCCATGGTTGCTGAATGGGTGGGCTATAAGTGTCAAGACATAGTTGGAGTGGGGGCAAGGGAGTAAGAAGTTGGAGGCAGGTGATGAGGTAGGTGACCTGACTGGGGGGAGATGAGTGTAAGTTCCTTCTCCCTTGTTAGCCCCTTGATAGCCAATAAAACTTATGAGACCCAGAAATATTTGCAGGTCATTAAGAGGCAGCTCACTGGTTCCGCTCTTGATCAGTTCTTCAATTTTTTCATGCCCCAATAACTTGAGGTAAGGCACTAGTAGCTCTAATTCTTTAATCTGATCATAGCTCATCCAAGACTTGTCCCCTGCCTTCCAGAGGACTTCAAACATTGCATGAGTCTTACTGCTATGATGTGCCACAATGCACTTGGCAGCCCACTCATTGACTTCTGGCTCAACAATTTGTTCATCCAATCAGCCAGAAAACAATCAATTATCATTTGGCTTATGTATTCTGAGTAACACAGCATGAAAAATGTCATTAATTCCCTTCCTTTTTATATTGACAGATACATTTACTCAAAAGGAGTTATTCCTGAAGTCCTCCAAGATCTCATATGGTCCCTCATATTTAGGGATCAGTTTTTTCAGAAACCCCTTTGGGTAAGTGAAGTTTTTTGTCAACACATATACCATATCTCCTTTTGTGAATGAAACTAATTGTCTTCTACAATTGGCATTGCACATTTGCTTTACTCTGGCAGCCAATATACAATCATGAGTGGCAATCAGTGCTAGTTTAAGTCTTTGAGCAAATACCCTAACCCCAGCAAATTTATTAGTACTTGTGTTATTCCAAATCATAGGTTGAGGCATCCTCCCAGAGTTCCTGCAAACCTTGTCTCTGGGCCAAAGTACCCCACTACTGCTCCCATGGCCTGCTGTAACCTCTCTCCATTGGTCAATGCCCCTGGTCCTCAATCTTGATGGATCACATTGTAAGACTCCCTGACTGCAAAGGTTTCAATGCAATCCTTGTTGTTGTCTGCTGCCTCACCAAACAAGCCCTCTTCATCCCTTGCCACACCACCAACAATGCTCCAGAGTTTGCCAAACTATTCCTTGAACATGTCTTCTCCAAGCATGAACTCCTGGATAACATCATCTCTGACTGCAGACCTCTGTTCATCTCCCATTTCTGGCAATTGCTATGCAAGGTGCTCAAAATAAAGACTAATCTATCAACTGCCTATTACCTGAAGACCAATGGGCAAACAGAATGAGTAAACCAGATGTTGGAACAGTATCTCTGCCTCTATGTTAACTATCTACAGAATGACTGGCATGCAGAACTCCCCCTTGCTGAGTTCACTTACAACAACACACCTCACTCTGCCACCAGAGTTTCCCCCTTCTATGCCAATAAGGGCTACAACCCCCAACTCACACTATCCCTCAAGGATATCCCCTCCCATGTCACCCACAAAGTTGCCAAAGACCTCTGATCTCTTCACCAGTTCCTCTGGAACAAAATCAACACCACTAATCAAGCCTACTCCAAACATGCCAATGCCCAATGAGACCCTACCCTCCAATGGCCCCCCAGTACCCTGATATCCTGGTTTGGCTTGATTGACAAAACCTTAGAACCTGGAGGCCCTCCATCAAGCTGGATCACAAACTTCTTGGCCCCTTCAAGGTCCTCTGAAAAGTCTCAATGCACACCTACAAGCTCAACCTACCCCCAGGCCTAAAGGGCCTCCACCCAGTCTTCGACATATGCCTCCTCAAAAAACATGCTCCAGAACCCTTTCCTGGACAATGCCCCAGTTCACCACTCCCAGTTGAAGTCAAGGATGAATATCACTACAAAGTGGACCAAATCCTCAACTCTTGTGTGGTCTGCAGCCAACCCTAGTACTTGGTCTGCTAGAAGGGCTATGGGCCTGAGGATGTTACTTGGGAACCCTGAAAAAACCTTGACAGAGCCCCCAACAAACTCTAGGATTTCCATCCATGACACCCCACCAAGCTCCAGGACCCCTGGAACTAGGCAACACAGATGGCATTAGTAGGCATAACCCCTGCCTCTGGATTCATTAGAGATTCAACTCCCACAAGTAACTCCTATGTGTTTTTACTTACTCCTCCTCTCATGCAATCTGAAACCTCACACACTCAGCAGAACAGCAAAAAATTGTCATGTACAAACTATGAAATACAAAATCATACAGGGAAAATTGCAAGATGATAAGAAAACAGGGCTTGACCACCCCCTCACTCCCCTTCCTCCTCCAGGATCCTTCACACTACACCTCCAACAAGATTGACCTCCATTTGGGCAACCACCATGCCTAGGACCTCTGGCTGCCCCAATAGGGGCTCTTCCACATCAGTCACCACCTCCCACCATACTCTGGGGACCACTGCACTCCTCCACCAGTGCCCCATCAACAGCTGTCCCATCTGTTGGAATCCTGCTCCAATTCTGGAGGGAGTTCTCTGGGCATCCATGCTAGCCCATTCTGGATTGAGGCATGAGTGGCTGACACCCCATTGAGAAGAACACAGTGTTGTCAGACCCAGTCTAAACAACCTCTGTCAGTGGGATCAGAAAAATGAGGAACAAAAGGACTCACACATTATTCCCCTCCACTCTGAGGCTGCCTCATTGGCTAACTATTTCCCACATCATCTCCCCACCTCTGCCCTAGCCCCTTCCACCTCTATCATCCCTTGCTGCACCTCTGCCCTCTGCTTTGCCCATGCCTCCAACTGCCTCAGCTGTTTCTGCAGCCTCTGCACCTCCAGTGACTCCTTTATAATTGTCTGCATAGCCCCCTCTAACTCCCACCATGCCAAGTCTCAATTTCTCTGCACCTTGTCATGCTCCTGCTGGATGTCATTGCAATCCTCTCTGATCCTCTGAACCTCCTCCTCACACAATGCCAACAGTCAGAATAATGCTTCTGCTCACCACTGCAAAAACATCTCAGAGACTGTGGGAGAAGGACCAGAATTCCCACCAAATCCCCCCACCAAGGCCTCTGACCTGGGGGAGTATACATGTGGCCTTGGAGGGCCCGCCATTGAGTCCCCTCATCATGGCCTCTTGCTGGGCCCCACCTCCAGCAAGGGGAATGCCCTCCATTTTCTCTTGTTGTGCACTGTGGGAGCTCTCTCCCTCCACCCATCCCACAGGGGTCCCACCTTCATTGCAGGCCACCCCATGCTGCCTCCACACTCCACTCTGGACCCCTGTCACGACCCGTTCCCCGAAACCCCGCACATCGCCCATCAACCCCGAAACCCCAAACAACCCCCAACGCTCCGCCGAACCTCCGCCCATGCCCCGTGCCTAGTTCGGCTAACTCCGACGCCTCCCCGGCTAACTCTGACGCCTCCCCGGCTAACTCCGACGGCCCCCTGGCCAACTCAGTGCCTGCTCCGCAGCCACTGACACTTACCCTGGGCCTCCCGAACCCCGAGAACCACCCCCGCTGTTCCCGATCTTCGCCACCCATCATCAACTCAACACCCTGGTTCCTCTGACCTATGCCAGAGTATCACGACAACCTCGGGGCAACCCGCATTCTCCAATGATCCCATCAACGTATCAGCGCGGCATGATCCTCAATCACAATGCGGCACAATCCTCAATCACAACCAACACCCGCCCACTCCGTTGAGCCCCACCAAGCCCCGCCGCCACAGCCGACGTACCCCGAAGTCCTCCAGTAGTCAGTATATAAGTCATCGAGTAGCTCTTCGTACTCTAGTCTTGATATTGCTTAATGTTACTTATGGTCTGATTGTTTTGTGTCTTGTGTCTCGTTTTCTCATCTCAGTCTCCCAGTCTCATCTCAGTCTCCCGGTCTTATCTCAGTCTCCCGGTCCTGTCCTGTCTCCATTTCACTATTATTCTTGTTATTGTCTCGTATCTCCACTCGAATCTACTCTTGTTCCATATTGTCTTGTCTGACGCTGTCTCGGTGACTCCGTCCGACCATTGTGCCCAAGTCTTCATCAACCTTAACGGCCTCATGAACCTGCGATCACGATTACAAACCCCGACACTCCTTTACCAGGTCCGAACCTCACTCTTCACTCGGTCCCAGACTCTATCAGCTCCAAATGATCTCCCGTCAAACCCTGGCTCCATTCCCATTGATCACACAGCCACCTACTCCCTTGCTTCCGCAAATCTCCCGTACGGCCTTCTGCCTGAACTCTGCCAAGACCGTCTCGTTTCCTCACCATCCGACTTCTCTGGACCTCCCCGGATCTGTCCAGATTACATCCCACCAACTATCTGCACAAGCCATCAGTGCCCAGAACATCTTCGAGTGTTTGGTTACCAGTGCAAGGGGATCATGCCCGCCTAGTAAGGACTCGCCCAGTGCAGCTGAGCCCCCGGGGTCAGCGGAACCTGACAACCCCCAACCTGATACTTTCCTCTTGTACCCCTTGAGCAGTTGTCCCACCACCCATGCCACATCCTACCCCTGCTCCTCTGCCATACAGGCTATGCACCAACTCAACAAGATCAGGCACTTCTTGTGTCTTGCATGACAGGGAATGCACACAGAGGTGTCCCAATGGGAGCCCTGTGTTGGCTCCTTGAATTTGCAATGCTCCTCATGGTGAGCACAGAGAGCACACTTAAACATCAAATCAGCTCTGAACCCAGCACAACAATGCTGCAAACTCACTGGAGCTTCTACTTGACACTATTCCAGGGTTGGGGAACTCTGCACTCATGCCACCACCTCCACAAACCTCTCAGGAGTCACCTCCACCTGGGCCACCCACAGTGCCTCTGGGACAACCATAATCTCCTCCAGGCTGAAGTTGGGCCTTGAGGAGCACTCCACTGATACTGGAGCAGGCAATACTGAAATAGCACCTTGTGACAAAACTCCTAATGGGCCAGCCATCACTGCGGACAACTCTATCAAGCTTGATCAGCAATGCCAGAATACGGAGGGAACAAACCTGCACTTACAATTACAGTACATTGCCTCAATGTGTTGGTGGCCATAACAAGAATCAGATCTCTCCAAGGAGGAGGGAGTGGGAGATAATAATTGCAATGTGGGTGACACTGATAAAGCTGAGGAGTAAGCAGAGGAGGACATTGCAAAAGTTTGGAACTCCAGAGTATATCTAACTCTTTTTAATGACTTAGGAAGAACCTCCTAACAAATGGCAGCCATATTTCAACTTCATTCCCCATGCTGCCACTGCTTGCTGCAATTTGATCAATATTACTCAACTTTGATTCCCATGCCCTGTCAATCCCTGACCTGTGCCCCACATCTTGAGGGTCTCAATGCTAAAGGAGGGGTGATGTTATGACCCACTCCCTGGACCCCCAACCTTGTTTCCAACCTGCTTGCTCCTCTGAGCCCTCCTAATGCCCTGTCAAACTCTCCAACCCTTGTCCACCCTCCACACCCACTCCAGGTAACTCTGACACTTCTCCGGCAAACTCTGATGGCCCCCTGGCTAACTCTGACACCTTCTCCACAGCCATTGACACTTCTCTTGACTCCCCTGAGCCTCTGGGGCCCTTCTTACTGTTCTTAACTCTGGTGCACATCACCAACTCACCCCTCTAGTTTGCCTGACCAGCCTCAGAGCATCACAACAACCCCAGAACAGCCCACGTCCCCAACTGATCCTATCAGAATATTGCTGTGGCCTGCTTGCTGATTGCAACCAACACCTATTGACTCTGCATGGCTCTGTCAAGCCCTGCTGCCACACCTGCTGCCTCCTGGAGCTCTCCAGTAATCAGTATATAAGCTGTAGAGTAACACCTTGTACTCTAGTCTTGATATTGCATTAACTGGTTACTTGTGTTTCATGTTTTTCCTGTCTCTGTTTCTATTTTTTAGTCTTGAATCTATTTCTTTTCTCTATTCTGTCTCACCTCAACTGTCTCTATTTCCTTTGTTTTTCTAAGTCCCTCCATCTCCAATATCATTACAAACTCCATGCACATGCTACAACCTTCAAACATTCTTACAACAACTCCAGGACCTCACCCCTCATTCAGCCCTAGCACCCATCAGTCTTGACTGATTTCCCATCAAACTCCAGCTCTGCTCCCATCACTTGTGAAGCCTCCATATACCCTGCATTCTATCTATGTGCCTACAAACTTGTTCCTGATGCTTGCCCAAGCACAGCATTAATATACTTGGTCTTAGACTTCCCCAGACCACTCCAGACTTGCTCAGACTGCTTCCCTTGGCTCCTCCTTGCAAGTCCCTATCATTTGCACCACCTTTGGAGTGCTAGGTTATAAGCACAGGACATCACATCCACCTAGTAAGGACTTGCCAGTGTAGCTGAGCCCCCATAGTCAGTGGAACCTGACAGCATGCCTGTCAACCAGACAGATTCCTTTGTTCCATCAGGTGGATTAACCCTTTGTGGTTAGTGTACCACCTGAACATTATTCCTTGTAGTAAATCCCAGTGTCTCAGCATTGTCTCTACTCCCACTAACATCTTGATTTTGTGTACAGGATAGTTCTGTTGGGCTGAGTTCAGTTTAGCAGAGAAGAAGGCAGCTACCTTCACTGTTTTCCATTCTTCTGCTTGACTGATCACCCCTGCAATCCCAGTCACACACCTGTCTGTGACCATGTTCACTGGTGGTGCCCCTGGGCCATAACTTAAAGGTTTATGATGATGATCCCAACAAAGAAAAGCTAGGTTCTTTACATCTTCAAACACTTGCTGGTGAGTAAATTCCCATCTGAAAGGGACAGTATCCCCTGTTAATGAGTGCAAGACTCCCATAGGTACTCTAACCCTATCAATGTCATCAGCTAGGTAACCTGTAGCACCAAGGAAGCCTCTAAGTAAGTCCTGATTGGTTGGAACTTTCCATCTGACAAAAGCATCCACTTTATCAGGGTCCATGTGGATACTCTCATTGTCCACCATGTGGCTGAGCACCTTCATTTCATGGCACAGGAAGTTCAATTTCCATTCACTGAGGTACAGACTCTCTTTTTTCAATATGTCCAACACAATTTTCACATGTTCCACATGCTCCTCCAGGGTGTTGGAGTAAACTACAATGTTGTCTAGATACACATCCATGAAGGAGCCCAGATAAGCCATGAACAAGTAATTCATTAGCACCTGGTAAGTGGTAGGGGCATTGCAATCTCCTTGCTGAATTACATGGCTGATCATGCTTCCATTGGGTATCATCATTGCCATTCTCTCCACATGTTCAGGTTTGACTCAGATCTGCTCATACATGTCTTGGCTGTCTATAATGGACCTATATCTGGCACATGCCACCTGCCTTAGAATACTCTCTATGTCCAGAAGTGGCAACAATTTCTTGTAAGTGTTGGCATTCTGAGCTCATAGGTCACTAGCGATTCTCAATCTTGGTGGCTCACTGGTCTTCCCAGGCTTCTTCAGAATTATTATGGGTGTGGCGTTCCCTGCTGTAGTTACCTCCCATTGGCCTGACTTAATGTACACAGCTTGCTTGATATCCCATTGGAGTTTCAGGGCTTCTGGGCACTGTGATGGTCTCTATGGGTAAATTCTATTTTTGTCTATCAACAGAATCTCATGATTGATTGCCCACAGCAGTGGTAGCAGTGTACTTCTAGCTTTCTTGGACAATGGGGCAGCATAATCATGTAGCTCCCTCCTTATAAATTACAAGTTGTCTTCCTAGATTTTCACAACATGGGAGGCCAGCTGTAATACCCCCATGCCTTCCATCAGTGGAGATGCACTGGGGCTTCCCACTGTGACTCTAGCAGAGTTCAGTCCAATGGTAACTTTATGTTGATATATCCACAGCATGCCTAATATGACATCATACCCTTGAAGGTTCATCACATCGAAGTATTGTGGTCCTGCAATTTCTTGATATTTGAAATGGGCAGTAGTGCCATAGTTCACTCTCAATCTTGATCCCTGCACCACCAGCTGTACTGGTACTGGCTCATTCAGCTTGACTTATGATAACTTGAGTTGTTCCACCATCCATGGTAGTGGACATGAAGTCATCCAAGATCCCAAGTCCAGTGGTGCTCAGACCAGATGTCCATTTACTTTGACAACTATGACCAGAGGCTTAGGTACCTTGTGACCAACACTTTTGGTTCAGACATTGTTTCTTTGTAGGGCAGGGTAAGTTCCCCTCTCAACCTGCTGGCTGTACAGTGCTAATGCCTTTAGTCCACCAGGTTGTCTGGGCTGTCAGGTTGGCCTGTTTGCTCTTTCTAATCCCTTCAACTGTTTATTGTACCAATTACAAATAATGGATTCCTAAGGTGTCCCTCTTCAATCCTGATAGTAAACTGAATCAGTCTGTCCATGACAGTCCAGTTGCCTGACTCTTCCTGTCAGATGTCAAATCTCTGATGTGGAATAGGATAAACTAATTCTTCTTTTGGCAGGTAGGGAGGGCCCAATATCAAAACCTTCTCAGTGTTCCAAGACCATGGATCCATTGCCAGGGTCAGCTGATACCACCAGCTTCAAGTAAGTGGGACTCCTGTTGCCACACTATGTTCTAAAGTGTACCAGCTGCATATCTCAAAGAAAGGGTGGGCTGCATATTCATAGGGGATTGTCATCTCCTGATCCCACATGGCATCCCAGGTGTGGATGACCCCTTCCTCAGTCTGTACTGACAAAAATCTCTTTTCCCAATCATTTGATGGGTCCCCAGGGTAAGGTTGACACCTCTCCAGGAGGTACTTCAACTTTTGCTCCAGGACATTGCACAGACAGTGGGGTCTTCCAAATTGTTTTTCCTCTAACCAGGTGAGTAACACCTTCTCTTCTGAGTTGTTGACCTTATTAGGGTTTGTGTTCCAGCCAAAGTCCTGGGCCTCTGTGCAGATTATTTCTTTGGCAGGTTCACTCTCAACCCATTCCTGAAAGGTGATCATCCCTATGGATAATCCCTCCGTGGTATTGCTTAGGGCTTTTTCTTGCAGTCTGTCAGTCTCCCACAAGTTTAACTTAATGCTGTACAACTTCAGCACCCAGAAGGCTTGCCTGCTTGCATAGAAGAGGAACTCTTATTTTGGAGCAGTTCCTGGAGAAGTGGCCAGTCTCTCCACAGCCAAAGCAGTGGTCCTGAGCCCTGTACTCCTCTTTCTCCTTCTTGGTGAGTCATTTCTTCTCTTCTGGCCTCTTAGACTTATGTCCCTCTGTCTTAGAGTTATGATGATTGCCATTGTGGGAAGTTCCCTGTTTTGCAGAGTAAGCCAATGAGGTGTTCATTTTCTTACCATAATTCAATGGTGACTTGCTTCTTTTTCTCCCATCAGGCTGGCTTGAGTAGCCTCTCCCTTTATGTCCCCAATCATGATTGGAATTCTGGCCCTCATTACTGTGGTTCTCTAGTTGCTGATGTTGGTTACCTCCACCTGCAGCATCCTGATCTACCTCTACAGCTTCAGCCATTTTGGTGCATTCAGCTTTTGACACAACCCTCTTCCACTTAGAGGTCTCTGGGTTCAGGCCCATGCAATACAGCTCACATTGTATAGAGGGGCAGAACCCATTGAATAGCTTCACAACTCTCTACTTACTATTAGTTGACCCCTCAATGGTAAATAATTCTTGGAGCTTGCCCACATAATTACACACAGTCATTTTCCCTTGATGTAAGTGTTGTAGCTTATTCCTCTGTTTATTATGATAATTTATTGGGAAGCAATCATTGAACAGCTCCTTAAAAAAATTTTCCATCATCCACTCTTTGGGGTATCAAGATGTCTCCCACAAGTAAAATGTCCAAGCCCAGCCCATGAGGAACTCAGATACCACCAATACCTGATGCTCCCTCTGCACCAATCCATACTTTATGTAGGAAGTTGTAAGGGTGACCTCTGGAGGCTGTGGCTCAATCACACAACTGGCAAAGAGAAATCCAAAGTCTATTCAGTACTGTACAGTGTCTACTGAGATAACTACTCCCCTGGCAAAGGGAAATCCAAAGAGAACAAGTCTGGGGATTTCCTAGGCCAGGTGTGATGCTTCAGAGGCTTCAGAAGCATGAGAAACAACTGTACAGTATGACAGAGAAAAAAGACAAAAGTGATGTGTCAGCAATTGGTTGACAGTTACATAAGCTGGTGGCAGTGCCAAAGGGCCACACTTGTCTGAATTATTGACAGAGAACTGGTGCAGCCTGAGGGCTGAAACTAGGACCAATAGATAGGGAAAAGGAAGGAGAATAAATGAAAACTATAATGGAGCAAAACTGACAAAAACTGGAGGAGGAGAAGGGGAACCAAATGGGATGTCCCCTGACATCACCCCCTCTCTAGGATGCAGCATCTTGATGTACTGGGTAGAAGAAGTCATGAATTGCCTGGTCAGCTGGTGAAATATGGTAGATGCCTAAGATAGCTTTTGGAGCATTGGGATGCCTACAGTAGAAGTCCTGGATCAAGCCTGATGCATGAACATTAGCCTATAGTTCCCAAGAGATGTTCTCAATGCCATATCCCTACTATTTCACCTTGAACTGCAACCTCCCTCAAAATATCCTACTATCCAAAAATTTCCTCCACTTCATACTTCTCCTCATCATTGACCAGGACAGTAGTGGGGGTGGCTTAGAGCAGTGGCCAGGGATTGGATCCTCCAAAGCTGGGAACAGTTTGACAACATTGAAGACTGGGTGCAGTTGGCAGAGGCCTGCTAGGAGTTTAAGTCAGTATGCCAAAGGCCCTACCTTTTTCTCTACTATGAAGGGGCCAAGATGATGATGTGACAGCTTCTAGGATAGCATTGTTGTCTTAATGTCTGAGCTATCCAAGTACACATGGTCCCCAGGCTTGTAAACTGGGGCAGGTGTCCATCTGTGATCATAGTACCATGCCATGTCTTCCTTGGCCTTCACCAATGCAGCTTTTGCCTTCTTCTGTGCTCTCCTCATCCTATCCACAAACTCATTGACAGAGTCATCCTCTGAGGGGCATGCCCAAGGTTCAAATCCCATGTGAGGGTGCCTGCCAGTGTCCAGGAAGAATGGAGTCATCTGCATAGAAGAGTGAATGTGGTTGTTGTATTGGAATTCTGTGTCTGGCAGCAACTCATCCCAGCCATCCTGCCTCTCATTACAAAACAGGCAGAGATACTGTTCCAGTTCCTGGTTAACATGTTCTGTCTGCCTGTCTGACTGAGGGTGATAGGCCATGGCCATGGTGGTATGGTGCTTCACACCTAGCAGGCAATACAGTTCTCAAGTGAATTCTGCCACAAACTGGGGGCCCTGGTCAGAGACATACCCATCTGACAGACCATGGAGTTTGAAGACATTCTTCTGGTACAGGCTGGCTGCTCCTAAGGCAGAGCATGTGGTGTGGATAGGCATGAAGTGAGCCCATTTGCCATAGAGGTCCACCACTACCATCACAGCATTGTACCCATGAGCATCTGGGTGTTCCACAATAAAATCCACTGATGCAACACTTCAGTGAGCAGCTGGAATAGGGAGTGGGTGGAGCTGGCCCATGGGTGCTTGGCAGCTCAGCTTGGTGCAGAGACAGAGGTTGCAGGTGCTAGTGTAGGTGCCTACATATCAGGAGATCTGTGGCCACCAATAGTTCTGGGATACCAGCTCCAGCATCTTCTACCTTCCAGGATGTCCAGCCACCTGAGAGTTGTGATAATATTCTACAATGCGCCAGCAAAGTTCTGGAATGTTAAGCACATAAATGTGTCCTCTGAAGGTCAAAAGCCCATCCTGAAGACCCCACTCATCAGCATACACTGACTTGACTCCACTTGCCTGTCAAGCTTGTAGGGCCTGTGCAGCCTGAGCAACCACATCCTCCTGTGCACCCTTCTGGTTCCCTCTTCCAATGTCTCTAAGGATGTTTGCCTCATCCCCTTGAACCACAATCTCTTCTAGTGCATGGATAGCAAAGAGCTCTGGCTTGAGGAGGACAATGTTGTCATTATCTCCTGCTTCTATGCCATGGTCAGCCTGCCTGGACAGTGCATCTGGTTTGCCCATGCTCTGTCCTGGTTTGTGGTGCAGTGAGAAGTCAAAGTTGTCAGGTTCCACTGACCACGGGGGCTCAGCTACACTGGGCAAGTCCTTACTAGGCAAATGTGATTCCCTGCACTGACAACTGGGCACTCGGAGGTGTTCCAAACACTGGGGACTTGTGAGGGTAGTTAGTGGAGATTGGACCAAGCAAGTCCAGGGAAGTCTGGAGGAGTAGAAGATGAGTTGTGGGGACAGGGGATGGGCTTGGTGGGGTTCAGGCATAAGTCCGTGTGTGAGTATGGCGGGTGCAGAGGAGGTGGAGGCTATATGGATGATAGGAGCAGAGCCAGAGTTCTGATGGGGGATCAACAGGGGTTGATGGGGTTTGGAGCTGAGTGTATAGCAGGGTCCGGGGTTGGTAATGAGTGTTAGAGGTTCATAATTGTAACAGCGGAGTTTGTGAGGACGTTAGGGTCCAGAGGACTTGAACACAATAGACAGAATCAAATAAGACAAGATGGAGTCGAATGAAATGAGACGAAGACAAGATGAGAATGAGAATAGATTCAGGCAGAGACACAGAATGATAATGAAAAGATCACGGAATAAAGACGAGATAAGACCGGGAGACTGAGAATAAGGGAAACAAGACATGGGACACAAAACATGAGAAGAAGCAATCAGAAACACATCAGAAAGGTAGGTAGATAGATAATCTCAAGACTAGAGTATGAGGAGCTACTCTATGTCTTATATACTGACTACTGAAGAGCTCCAGGGACATCGGCTGTGGTGGTGGGGCTTGGCAGAGCTCCACAGGGTTGACGGGTGTTGGTTACAACTAGAGTGTGGGCCGCATTGATATGTTGATGGGATCAATTGCAACATGGTCCATTTTGAGGTTGTCATGATACTCCAGGGTAAGTCGGGAAAGCCAGGGTGTCAAGTTGATGACATGTAATGGGGTCAGGCATGGCAGGGGAGTGGTCCTAGGGGCTCAGGAAGTCCAGGGGAAGTGCCAGCAGCTGCAGGGAAGATGTTGAAGTTGGCTAGGAGGCCATTGGAGTTAGCCGAGAATGTGTTGGAGTTAGCCGGAGTAGGCACAGAGTGCTGGGGAAGTTCAACAAAGTGTCAGGGGGGGGGTTCCAGGGGAGTGGGGGTTTGTCGGGCAGTGTATGGGGCTTCGGGGAACGGGTTGTGACATCACCCCCCCCTTCAGCATTGAGACCCTCGAGATGTGGGGAGGTGGGTCGGGGATCAGCAGAGCATGGAAGTCAAAGCCCAGTAATATTGATCAATCTGCAGCGAGTGACAGTAGCGTGGGAGGCAAAGTCGAAGTGTGGCCGCCACTGCATCAGGGGGTTCTTCCTAATCAATTAAAAGGCCTTGGACGTACCCCGGGGCTCCCTCAAATTCGTTGTCATGTCCCCTCCCAGTTATTCAGCCCCTTCCCCTGCCCTGTTGATTTCAGACACAGATGTGGTGATTGTGTACGACAGTGAGGGGGAGGAGTTCGAGCGTCGGCGCTGAGCTGGTACAATATACCGGAGTTGTAAGTGGCATCAACCTGTTTCTTCAAGGTGGCTGATGGAGTTCTGCAGAGTTGTCTGCGGTGGCAGTGGGTTCTCTGGGGGGCCCTAGGCAGGCCAAATTTTGTCCCGCAGTGCCCCGATTGGCAGCAGGGGATGCAGAAGGGGTCTCTCCACTGCAGTGAATCCCTCAGGCGGAGGTGATGGCAGAGGAGTTTGCAAGGGCGTTGGCGTGGGCTCGGGGCCCCCCGATGCCGGATGGTGCCAAAACAAGGCCCTGGTGAGTCCTTGAGTTCTCCTTTGTCACATGTGCTGATCCGTCATTCTCAGTGTGTTCTCTGTGCACGGCAGGGCAAGGCCTGTGTCTTTGATGTGCCCTCCATGGGCTTGCGGCATGACACTTCCATTTGCCTTCTGTGTCGCACGAGCCATGAGAAGTGCTTGATCTCATTGAAGTGGCAAGTGGCGTGCGTTGCCACAGAGCAGGGGTGGGACAAGGACTGGGTGCGGAGTCAGCTGGGCAAGGCACAGAAGACCCAGGTGTTGGAGGAGGTGGGCGCAGAGTGGTCTGTGGGGCAGGTGGGGCCTCCATGGGGTGGGCAAAGAGAGTGGAGGAGTGGGAAATGGCGCTGGAGGGTGGTCTGCTACAGGCAGAGTTGGAGGTAGCAAGGTGGAGGGAGGATTGGCTGGCCAATGAGGCTGCTTCAGAGTGCGTGGGGATCCTTCATAAGTGTTGTTCCCACTTCTCTGCCTGTTACTAAATGGATCATGTTGGGGCCAGGTTGGGTGTGGGAGCACTGGGTTCTCTTGGATGGTGCCTCCGCAGCGTTTGCATCGATCCAAGACGGGTTGGCACAGATGCCCGGGAGTCAGCCTCCAGAGTTGCAGCAGGGGATGGCAAGGGTGGGGAGGTTGCTGGCAGGGCATCAGTGGTGTAATGCAGTGGCCCCGGAGTTGTGGTGGGAAGTGGCAGCAGATGCGGAGGAGGCTTTGCCGGGGCTGGCGGAGGTCTTGGCAGTGGTGTGGGCCCAGATGGAGATTGATTTGAGGGTAGAGATGGCAGGGGTTCTGGGGGAAGAGTGAGGGGGCAGCCGGGCCCCGCTTCTTGTTGTCTTTGAGTTCGCTGCCCTGTTCCACCTTTTATTGTATATTGTTTGTACTTTTCAATGCCTTCTCATCGTTCATGCAGGAGTGCTGGTGGGAGTTGAATCCCTAGTGGATCTAGAGGTGGGGGTTAGGCCCACTAGTGCCATCTGTGTCGGCTAGCCCCAGGGTTGTCGGAGCGGAGTGGAGCATTGTAGAAAGAGTTCCAAGGCTCGGCGGGGGTGTTGGGAGTCTTCCTGTGGAGTTCTGTGGCATTTTGGGCGGCATTGCTGGGTTTGATTCTTGGGGTCTCAGACCCAGGGTGTAGGGGTTTTCCTCAGTCTGCAGCAGAGATGTGTGTTGTGCTGGTTCAAGAGGGTGGACCCCTGGGTCTTCGATGTGTGTTCGAGGTGGTCAGGGCTTTGGTCTTTTATTAGTGTGGCTGGCGGGAGGGGCAGGGTCTTCCAGCAGTCCAGCCTTTGTGCCAACGTGGGTGGCAGGGTGGCAGGGGTCCTTTTTGACAATGGTGGGGGTGGTAGGGTGAGGTTTGTCCTTGGGGTGCAGTTGGTCAGAGGAGGGAGTCCCTAGCGGCTTAGCAGTGGAGTCCCCAGGGTAGGGTGGTCCCTGTAAGTTGCAGGGGGCTGTTCTCTGTGCCATCTGTGCTGTGGGATTGGTTAGCATAGGGGCGGTGGTACTCCCTTAGGGTTGCAATTCCTGGGTTGAGGATGCCTGGAGGTTTTTGTTTGGTGGGGTTGTGCGGGGCAAGCTCCAGAGTATTGTGTTTGGTGAAGGGCACTCGGGATTGGGCTTTGCTGTGCTCCGGGGTGTTGGTCTGGGTCAAAGTTGTGCTCCAGAGTATTGTGTCTGTGGGTGGGCATGTTTGGGTGGTGCTTTGGTGTGCTCCGGAGTGTCGATGACCAAGGGGGCAGGGTGCAGAGTGATCAGTCCCAACCAGTTCCTTTGGGTCCAGAGCCAAAATTTGAGGTTCTGGGTCATCTACATGACATTGCTTTCCTGGCCAAGGGTAAGTCCAGAGATGGACAGAGGGGTCTTACATATTTCTGACACTTCCTAGAGTTTGGAGGTCTGTTGGGGTTGTATTGGTGGATGCTTCTTTGGGCAGGGGCAGTGCGGGGGTTGGTTGGGAAATGGCTCACCTCAGTGGAGATGCTTTGGGGCTTGTTCCATGGGTTGTTCCTTCTGGGGATCAGTGGTTCCTTCATTGGAGAAGAAGTGGGCAGTCCCAGAGTCAACACAAGGGTCACTCAGTGGGGGTTTGTTGGTTGTGTTGGCTTTGGGGAAGGTGCGGGCAGAGAAAGGGGTCTGAGGCACATTTTGTTGGTCCGCTGTTCCAAGCGCAAGTACCAGGGGTCCAGGGTCAATGCAGGGGTTGGGGTTGGGTCTTAACCTGTTGGTGGGGTTGTGTTGCGAATCAGAGGGGGAGCTCCGGAGTGGGGGGTTTTTGCGGAGCAGCAGAATTGTTGTGTAGGAGTGGCGGTGGCTCCTGGAGCTGAGCTTGGATGGGGGAAGATGGTTGTTCACAATTGTTGGAGGGCGGCAGGGAAGTCGGTCATGGGGAGGCATTGGTGTGGGACTCCCCGGGAGTCACAGCAGGGTTGGGGCAATTCTTCATTCATGTTCCCGGAGTGGCCCGGAGGTTGTTGTGAATGTGGGGGGGGTGGCAGTGGGGAGAGGCACCTCTTGCTTCTTGGAGAAGGCATCAGCAACTTTTAGGGTACTCTGGGAGATTACTTTGCATGGGGTTTGTTTTGGGTTACTCCATTGATGTGGTCCCTGCTCAATAGACATCTTCCAGTGTAGAGGCAGGGTTGTATGGGGTGTGGGGCTGGCATCGTAGGTCCCCTTGGTTGGATATCAGAGTTGGAGTGGGGGCCCCAGAGTCATGTTGCTAAAATCCAGAGTGGGTCAGAGGGGTGGATCGGGGCAGCTTCGAGTCGGTGCAGGATTATTTGGGTCATTGGTCCTGGCAGGGAAGTCCTCCATAGATGTCGGAGCATATGCTCTTTGGATCATCAGGATGTTTGAGTGGGTGATTGGCAGTCTCTGGGATGATGGTGGGCTTCTCCCTCCTCTATATGAACAGGTCAGTGATTTTAGAGTACTTTGGGAACTACTTCGTATAGGGCCATTTTTCCTATAGTTAGTTTGGGGTAACTCCTATGCTGGGGGTTCCTTTGTGGGAGGTGGTGGAGTCTGGTGGCGGAGTTCACATCTGGGGGTGGTGTGCAGGGAGGGTCAGCATTGAGGGTCTTTAACGTCAGAGGTTCTGGATCGCACAGGAGGAGGTGTTGAGATAGTAAGCAGGTGCTGAAGTAGTGGGTGGGGGTCCAGAGTTGTTCTTTGTTGAGAGTCGGGGTGCCATTGTTCTCCCCGTTAACTTTGGGCTGTGCTTCGAGCAGCAGGGTGGGGGTGTGTAGCTGTTCCTTTCTTGACCGCCTAGAAGCTCAGGGATTTCTTGATCTTGTTCCAGGGTTGTTGGGGTCGGGTCGGAGGCATTGGGGCCCCTTCACTTGTTGGCAGAGGTGACGGCTGAGTCGAGTAGGGGGTCCTAACTGGTCCAGAAGTGTATTCTGTAGTTGGGGGGTGGTGTTGGTCTTGGAATCTTGCATCATTGTGGGGGGGGAGGGGGTTGCTGAGTTGGGTTTGATTCCAGTCAGTGGTGGGGCTAGCTTGGAGGGTGGACTTTCTCAGGGATGGGTGTGAAAGTCGAATGATCGGGTGGTGGAGTTCTGCTATTGGGGTTGTGGGCAGTTTCGGTAGTGTTGGGAACCCGCTGGGTCTGTTCCTGATGGCGTACAGGGCTGCTGTGGGTTGGAGGGTCCAAAGGCGGGTTCAGGGGAATGCATTCTCAGGGGTCTCGTTGTTGTCTTGGGTGAGGTTGGTGATTGGTCTTTGATGTGGTGAGCAACCTTCCATGGTGGGGCTTTTGCTATTGTTGTTGGAGGGGTGAGGGTGCAGTGTCGGAGAAGTTGTTGAGCACTGGGTCGAATTGTTGCCGGGGTTTTGGGTGAAGCTTTGGTGATGTTGGAGTCAGCCTCTGTGGGGGGGGGGGGGCAGAGCTGGCGGAGATGGTGGGGGAGTGTGGGAGCTGTAAGAGGGTGTCCATGGGTAGGGCCATTGTATGGATGTAACTGGGGTGGAAGGGACATTTTGTGTCAGATCCGCGACTCAATGTGCCTTGGCAAATTGGGCAGGGCAATATGAATCATAGTGGTTTCCAGGCATGGGCCGGTCATAGACATCGGAAGTGTTTGTTGGATGTGTGTGTGGGGTTAGTGTGGACATCACAAGCAGGGTAAGGGAGAGTCTTGAGATTATGTCAGGTTCCACTGACCATGGGGGCTCAGCTACACTGGGCAAGTCCTTACTAGGTGAATGTGATTCCCTGCACTGACAACCAGGCACTCGGAGGTGTTCCAAACACTGGGGACTTGTGAGGGTAGTTAGTGGAGATTGGACCGAGCAAGTCTGGGGAAGTCCAGAGGAGTAGAAGATGAGTTTTGGGGACAGGGGACGGGCTTGGCAGGGTTCAGGCATAAGTCTGTGTGTGAGTATTGTGGGTGCAAAGGAGGCGGAGGCTACGCAGATGACAGGAGCAGAGCCAGAGTTCTGATGGGGGATCAACAGGGGTTGATGGGGTTTGAAGCGGAGTGTATAGCAGGGTCCGGGGTTGGTAACGAGTGTTGGAGGTTTGTCATTGTAATGGCAGAGTTTGTGAGGACATTAGGGTCGAGAGGACTTGAACACAATAGACAGAATCAAACAAGATGAAACGGAGTCAAATGAAATGAGATGAAGACAAGATGAGAATGAGAATAGATTCAGGCAGAGACACAGAATGATAATGAAAAGAACACGGAATAGAGACGAGATAAGACCGGGAGACTGAGAATAAGGGAAACAAGACATGGGACACAAAACATGAGAAGAAGCAA
This sequence comes from Termitomyces sp. 'cryptogamus', assembly GCA_020091625.1. NCBI lineage: Eukaryota > Fungi > Basidiomycota > Agaricomycetes > Agaricales > Lyophyllaceae > Termitomyces > Termitomyces sp. 'cryptogamus'. The sequence goes on from JAGYZC010000001.1 coordinate 7,497,343, forward strand.
TCAGAAACACATCAGAAAGGTAGGTAGATAGATAATCTCAAGACTAGAGTACGAGGAGCTACTCTATGTCTTATATACTGACTACTGAAGAGCTCCAGGGACATCGGCTGTGGTGGTGGGGCTTGGCAGAGCTCCACAGGGTTGACGGGTGTTGGTTACAACCAGAGGGTGGGCTGCATTGATATGTTGATGGGATCAATTGCGACACAGTCCATTCCAAGGTGTTGTGATACTCCAGGGTAAGTCAGGGAAGCCAGGGTGTCGAGTTGATGACATGTAATGGGGTCAGCCATGGTGGGGGAGTGGTTCCAGGGGCTCAGGAAGTCCAGGGGAAGCACCGGCGGCTGCAGAGAAGATGTCGGAGTTGGCCAGGGGGCCGTCAGAGTTAGCCAAGAATGTGTCGGAGTTAGCCAGAGTAGGCGCAGAGTGCTGAGGAAGTTTGACAAAGTGTCCGGGGGGGGGTTCTGGGGGAGTGGGGGTTTGTCAGGCAGTGTACAGGGCTTCGGGGAATGGGTCATGACAAAAGTTGGCCAGATACAGAGACCACCAAGCTTGACATCAATTGAGTTTCTTAGCAGAACAGAAGTACTCCAGGTTCTTGTGGTCTGTCCAGACTTCAAACTTATGCTATGCACCCTCAAGGAAATGCCACCATTCTTCAAAGGACCAAATAATTGCCAGCATCTCCTTGTCATAGATCTCATAGTTCCATTCCACCACATTAAGGCTTTTGGAGTAAAAGGCTACTGAATGTCATTTGCCATCCTCTTTTGACGGCTGGGAGAGGACTGCCCCTGTAGCAAAGTCTGAGCTATCTGCTTCCACATGGAATGGAGAGTAATTGTCAGGAAACAGGAGGACTGGCTTTGAGGTCACAGCTTGCTTGAGGGTGTCAAAGGCAGCTTGCTGTGGGGGCTCCCACCACCATGCTGTATCCTTAACTGTGAGGTCAAAGAGGGGATGTGCATGGTGGGATAAATCCTGTATGAACCTCCAATAGAAATTGACAAACCCAAGAAAGGCCTGAACTTCCTTCTTGTTTCTTGGCTCAGGCCACTCTGCTACACCTGCCACTTTAATGGGGTCCATCTCAGCCATTCCATGCAAAATGATCAAACCCAGGTACTCCACTTTAGTCTGTTCAAATTCACGCTTCTCAGGCTTTAAATAGAGCTGGTGTTGCAGAGGCATTCCAAGACAATGCACATGACCCAGTGATGCTCCTCCAGAGTTTTTGTGTAGATGAGAATATTGTCAAGATACACACAGACAATACCTTCTACAATCAGATCATGGAAAATGTCATTCATCATAGTCTGGAAGGTGGCTGGGCTATTGGTGAGACCAAAGAACATTACCAGAGGTTCAAAGAGTCTACAATTAGTTTGGAATGCTGCCTTCCACTCATCCCCTTCTTTGAAGCATACATTGTTGTAGCCTCAGCAGACATCCAACTTTGTGAAGTAGCATGCACCTCAAAGGTTGTTGACAAGTTCTGAGATGAGTGGCAAAGGATAGCAGTTCTTCACTGTCATCATATTCAGGACACAATAATCCTGAACCAGATGAAGAGACCCATCCTTCTTCTCAATAAAGAAGACTGGGGAGGCCATTGGAGACTTGGAGGGTCATATTCATCCTGAGCTAAGATTTTCCTGCAGGAAAGTGTCCAGCTCATCCTGCTCACAGAGCTCAAGTGAATAGACCTTGCAGCTGGAGGGCTCTGCATCTGGTATTAGCTCAATTGCATGATCCCACTGCTTGTGCTCCAGAAGTGAATCAAAGGAGGCCTTGGAGAATACATCCTCAAAGTCATGGAGGTGATTGGGAACAGTGCTACAGAAAGGCTTGGGCTGTGAGTTTGCTGCAAATGACTCAGCCAGATGCTGAGAAGTAGTCTGACTGGCTCAAATCTCTGCCACTGTAGGAGGGGGCAGAGGCTTGTAGCATAGATCCAATCACCCACCTCTATGGTCTCATCTGGGGACTCTGTGTCTGGAGTATGGGTCCATTCTCCTTCACCTTCCTCTTCCTCTGGAGATTCACACCCAGCACCTTGGGCATCCTCATAGAGGGCCTCACTATGAGGGAATGCCAGAGGGGGGGGACTCAGGAGGCCAAGATCAGCATAAGGGAGATGCCCAGTGTGACAGGCATGCACAGTAGCACACTCATGAACCTTGGCTCTCTGCTCCTTATAGGCTTCTTCCACACAGGTAATGCAGCAATGCAGGCAACAACTCATCTTCACCTCACCCTTAGTCCAGTCAATCTCTGGGTTGTGTTTACATAGCCAGGTGAACCCCAAGATCATGTCTTGCTTTCCCAAACTAGTGCTGGCAAAAGTGGCTTGCTCTGAGTGGTCTTGGTAGTGGAGGACCAGGTCCACCATGGAGCAAATAGAGCTAGCTTCATTGAGTGTGCCATCAACATTGTATACAGGGATAGGACAGGAAAGGGAGCAAGTGGTAAGGTGGTGTTGTTGCATGTAGTCAGTGTCGAGGAAGAGGCCTGTTGTGCTACTATCAAGGAAGGCAACCACACTTCAGATCTGCTGGGTGTCTGTCTTCTCAATTTCCACCTGTAGCTTCAGGGAGTTGGTAGAAGGGGTGGAGGCAACAACATAACAATGGGGGAGGTGGTGTTCCCATGCAGGCATCCAAAGGCATGGGCTAGGGGGTTTGTTTCCAGCTGAGACTTTAGCTAGAGAGGGAGTTTGTACATCTAAGAAGGGGCTTATTGTTTCAGGCATAGTATCAATAATGGCAACAGATATATTTGATTCTATGGACAGGGGGGCAAAACAATTAGTACTGGGCAACAGGGGCATACTGGTCATCTGTTGCCCTTTTAAAAATCCTCAGACCCTGTAGGAACCTCCTCCAATACATTAGCCACATCATCAAAATGGACAGCTATAGGTGCATCTGGAGAGGGGGTTCATGTGGCATTCTGGGCTGCAAGGAGTTGGATGAGCAGCTCTTCTTGCTCTGACGCTGACAGGTAGCAGACTTCTAGCCCTTGAGGACAGTAGCAGGCAAAATGACCTGCCTTCCCACAGTGTCAACATAGCAAAGGAATAGAGGACCACTCTCAGGAAGCATCAATGTCCATTGGGACTCCTTGGGGTAGGGAGTGCAGGAGGGCAGCATGAGGCATGAAGGGAGGAGCTGCACCTGCTCATGGGGATGCTAATGCTGGTGTGAAAGAGGGAGCTCAGGGGGTGAACCCTCCATGAGAGACAGGGAAGGTCAAGGGTTGCATCTGCCACAACTCACATTGCAGTTGCATGAGCTGCCACTGCTCATGTGCCACCTTGTACCAGGTATCAACATGCTCATCATCTGAGTGCCCCTCTGCCATGCTGTCAATGTGATCCCTGAGAGAGGGGTGGAGTCCATCATGGAAGGTTAGGCAGAGTTGTAGACTGTTTGGATATCCAGCCTGTTTAACTAAGGCATGAAAAGAGTCAATGTACTCATTAAGTGACCACTTTTCTTGACCATACTGAGTTTGGTCTTGAAGGGAAAGAGCTGCAGTTTTGGCAGGGTCAAGGGGCAAGAACTCCACTTGGAACTCCTTCTCAAACTCCATCCAGCCAGAGAAACTCTCAACTCCTCCTGGGCATCAGAAGATATACAGAGCATAGGTTGAGGCTTGACCAGCCTTCATGTAGAAGAGAACCCAGGCAATTTTCAAGGCATCCAAAGTAAAGGCTTCACTGTTCAGCTGGATATAAATGATACAGGACTGGAGGAAACATTCTCCAGCCTTACAATCTCCATCACATACATCAGGGAGTGCAGGACAAGGGAGTTTGGAATGAGGAGCTGAAAGGCCTAAGCCAGATGCAGACACAAACCATTCTGCAGCAGCTGGAGCCAAAAAGCCTGAGCTAGGTGCAGACATAAACTGTTCTGCATCTGCTGGGAGCATTGGAGGTGTGGTAGGAGCAAGGAGGAGATGTTCCAGAAGGGCTTGGAGAGAAAGGGACACTGCTTCAGTAGTTTGATGGAGTCCAGTGAGTTCAGCCATGTGGGAAGTAAGGGAGGCTTGGGTAAGTTGAACCTGTGTCTCTAGGGACAGCAAATGACTCCAAGCATTGTTCTGGAGGCTTGAAGCATCAGGGGGAGGTGCTGGAGGGGTTGGCTGGGTCATAGAAGGAGCACAGGGGGCACTAAGACACTGGTGGGGGAAAGACCTTTTGAGGAACTGAGTAGAAGCTCAGGTAATTGAAAAGGGGGCTCCCAGATGGAATCTAGAGACTTGTTCTGCTATAAGGGTGACCTCTGGAGGCTGTGGCTCAATCACACAACTGGCAAAGGGAAATCCAAAGTCTATTCAGTACTGTACAGTGTCTACTGAAATAACTACTCCCCTGGCAAAGTCCAAAGAGAACAAGTCTGGGTATTCCCTAGGCCAGGTGTGACACTTCAGAGGCTTCAGAAGCATGAGAAACAACTGTACAGTATGACAGAGAAAAAAGACAAAACTGATGTGTCAGCAATTGGTCAGCAGTTACATAAGCTGGTGGCAGTGCCAAAGGGGCCACACTTGTCTGAATTATTGTCAGAGAACTGGTGCAGCCTGAGGGCTGAAACTAGGACCAACAGATAGGGAAAAAGAAGGAGAATGAAGGAAAACTATAGTGGGGGAAATCTGACAAGAACTGGAGAAGGAGAAGGGGAACCAAATGGGACATCCCCTGACAGAAGTGCAGTGAGTCATGAATTGCAGGAATGACTGCAGGTTTGGCTCCCCATTATATTTAGATGGTGGCATTGGCTTGATCAGAGATCTGAGCAGTTTTCTTTTCTTCTTGGAATTCTTAGATTTGACACTCTTTTTCTTAGAGCCCTGCCTTTTATGCCTTTTTCCCCTGTTGGATGATTCAGATGTGGATTCTTCCTTGCTATCACTGTAGTCTGATGTTAGGGATGTATCATTCTCACTGTCCATGCTGGCTTCACTTGAGGAATCTGAAGGATATGATGATTCAGATGAGGACGCTCCTGGCAAGTCAGGGTTGCCTCTGTTTCTCATGCAATTGAATGCATGGCCAAGTGCGCTTTCCTTGCTGATCGTTCTGCTGGTCAGAGCTTTTTGGACTGGTTACCTTCTCAGTGCACCCCGGGGATTTCTCGCACCCTTTGGGTCACCTTTCCTATCATGTTTCTCAGCTCATCAGAAATGGGCTCTGACCCTGTGCATTTGTTTTGTTTTGTCATTTTCTCATTAATTTTCAATGCTTTCTGAAGCTCACGTATATCCTGTTTCAGCTTTTGTTGTTGCCTCAAGCGCTCCTGCAGTTCCTCACGGGTGGGTGCCCTGCTTCTTTCTTGGGGATCTTCCCCTTCACTTGGCAGTTCCGAAGGCAGTTCTCCATCCTCGCCTATCTCAGTAGGCGCTCCCCACTGTATGGTACACGCCTCGAGAATTTGCTGTTGGATCTCAGGGTTCAGTTCATCTTCTGATAACTGTGCGGCCCCCCACTCTTGTGGGTCTGGACCTTTACCCTTTCCTATGTGCGTTGAGGGTTCTGCCTCTAACATGTTATTAAAACTGACATGCCGATCTTCCTGGCTCTTCTCCATTAGGGGTACTAGTCCTGGGCCCAGGTCTTGGTTCGCCAATTCGGCCGTGAGACCTCCCGGTCTCTTTTGGTTATTGTCTTCAGTGGTGACCCTTTGGGTTGCTTCCTCCGGGGGGACCATCGTCCTTTCCTGCACATTGCTTAACTGTACTGACGTTTGGATAGGAATTTTTCTATTTATGTTGCATGGTTTCGCTATCACTAGTAGATACCTCCGATTTAATTTCCATCTGTGTCTCTTCGGACGTCATCTGGAACGATGCCTCCGAGATGTCGGTAGGCGAGGATTCCGCCGGGGCGGATTCCAATATGTCCGCCGGAGCTGACGACGCTGATTTGGCTGCCGGGGCAGTGACCGGATCTGGCGGACCTAGGCTCGCGGCTCGACCCCGTCGCATTGGGGCCTGAGTGGTCCTGAGAGCACTGCTTACCGCCTCTCCCGCTCTGAGAGCAGACCCCGTGTTGCCCACGCTGGGACGTCTCAGGCGAAAGTTGTAACGATTTGGGTCTGTGTTAGTAGACATAGAAAATTTTCACGACTCACCACTAGGATATTCGCGGTTGATCAGACCGAGTGGACCCACGGTAGCAGAGTCGAGAGGTTTTGTGAGGACTGTTGGAAGTTCAAAAAATGTAACGGTGGACTGCCTGATGAAGCAGTGTACGGTCACACAGTAGGAGTCTCGCGATAAGGACTGGTGTAAGCCCTGTAATTTGCAAGACTGCCCTATCTAATACAGGCACAGTATAATATATAGTACGGAATAAGACGGAACCCTGTACAGGCGAATTAGAATGGAAAATTGTATAGTTTAGGCGGAGCTCGCGCTACACTGTGGCTGTCCCCACCGATATTCATTTTCACATGTACATAATTGTTTCGCGTTTTTTGACGACGACTGCCGACTCTCCAGTTCAGGGATGAAGCCCATATTCCGCACAAGCTGGATCGCATACCAACACACTTGTACTATGGTCTTACTCAAAGAAGATCTTTGGTGTCTGCAAAGAAACCACATGCTTTCAGTGCCTCACCTTGGTCTTTCGGGGTAATTTGTGCTGTGGTCATCTTTGACTACAACGCGTGTGATATCGAGCAAAATTTGCAAATAGGCGATTCCATAGTTCAGACTCGCCCAAACCCATAAAGTACCTCCGGGTCACATCTTATATCGATTCGTAAAAGATCATCACAATTTACGCCAAGAATTTGTGACCCAATTGGCGAATTTGGTAAATCAGGTACAGAAGTCTGGATACTCCTTCTGTTCTTTCAGATTTTGGAATTAGCACCTTTTGAATCAGTCCCGTATCACTTTCGACGGTCACAATCAATGTTGGCGCCCACACATCCACTGACATGCGTACTTGAAACCACGCTTCATCTCCGCAGAGGCTGAAGGATGCTAACGACTCCATTATGTATACAGCACTTCGTTGATCGACATCTCCCCGAACGGCCCCCAATAACATCGAAGACTTCACCCAGACTTCAGTATGAGATTTTCTCCAACAAACAGCAATCGTGATCAACGCTCGCCAGCAAGACGCTTAAAGAAGCACAAGCTTCTGGTACGTCGAGTAACTTGGTCTAGTTCTGAGGGTTGACTTTACTCATGTCACCTTTCAGAAGCCACTCCCAGTGGCTGCCAATGTGGCGAAATTCCGAACGCAGGAGAGCTCTACAGCTTCTGACAGGTGCTTATCCGTAAAGACAAAACTTGAATCTGAAGCTACGGCAGGGCAGTCGATCGTGATTAGTATCCTCTCCTTCGTCTTTGTTTTACTGAGAGCTTGCCGTAGCAAGTCAATGTCACTATCAATCTGAGCGTGGTCCGTCTATGCTTCTCATGATCTCAATCAATCAGCTGATATGCCCAGCCTTCAACTATCTTGTGTAATCTGAGCACGGAGATGATGGAGACCAGCATCAGATTCGGCCTCACTGACAGCATTCAAGCAAGCATTTCTCATGGAATCCAGGCTGACTTGATCAGGAAGATTTTCGAACAGGCGTCGGTTGTTTCGACAGGCGCTACTGCAACGGAGGATATCTCACCGGACGATAAGGTGCCTATTCTCCAACAATCGGGAGATGGAGTGACGCTGGAACCATCCATTGAGCCGAAAGAAAAGTCCATGGGATTAACAGTGACTGACAACGGAAAGACAGCTACGACTTCCTACTGTGATGAAAACCAAGTTCCCTTGTCTTCTCCCCCGCGGACCCCATCAAGGTCTTTCAAATATGAATCAGAATCCGACCAAGAAGACTCTATCACCTTATCCTCCTCAGACCCGGTGCAAACACATGTTTTTGACGCATCGTATTTTTCGTCCTCTAATACATATCGAAACACATCTTCCTTTTACCATCTATCTGTCGATCGCATTCCAGTCGAATCAGTGCCGCCAAAGATTGCAACACCACCTTTGAATAGACAAGCTTTCGATATGACCGAACTAAGTCCTTCGACCGTACTCCCAATGCATCATTTGCCATTGGGAAAACGGTCAATATCAGCACCTGCGTCGATGTCAGTACCTGTGATTCAATTCTATGAGTTCGTCTGATATTTCTACAGGACCTTTCGAACCATAGTTGTCCATCTGCATGATGAACCCGACTCACCTTTGAAAAAGATAAAGACATGGGATGTACGCTCACACTCGACAAACGTTTTTAGGCAGGAGTTGTGGGATGCTGGTTACAGATGGGTGAGACGCTTCGTCCTCTTTGCTTTGAATGCCGTTTGATTACTTCTCATCTTAGTATTCAGACTCGAACGGTTCCGTAGCATTTATGGCTCACTATCGGGCGCTTCCATGGGAACTCTTGGAGCCTTTTGTCATCGAAGGAGGCAGAGAGACTAGACCTTTCGTGCTTTTTCGTACGGATTTGATTCTGCAATAAATTTGTTGCTGCAATTTTGACCTGATTCAACTAGGACGCCCAAGTGGTCGTTTAGACATATTATTAGGGACTGGACTTGGATTTCTCATGCATTTGATCTGCGTGACCCTCTTCATGTGGCAACCATGGAGAACCGACTTCACTGGCTCTATGCGTGCATTCCTGACCAGCTTCCTACCTATGATTGCTCAATGGTGGATGAGAATTGAGTTGAAGCGTTGTGGCGAGCGAATGGTTGATCCTTATCTAAATTCAATCTACAGGCTCAATCCTCGACATCTTCTGCATCAACTCCGCTTATTTACTCATCGTATCGATGTGATCATCCATGATGTTTATTCAAGTTCTCATTAAAATTTTTATTCGATACTCATACGCAGCGAAAGATACGTTGGAGCAGGCACCTAATCAGAAATCGACATCTAAGGATCCCCCATAAAAGGCCACCCCTGGATTTCTTTAATACACCTCAATTCCTCGCTCTCTGTCACGTCGGCGCTCCATTGCATGATAATCAGGTTGATCTGCAAGAAATGAATTAGATTGATCATCAAGATAACTAGCTGCGCTTGCTTATTAGTAGTAGAACCGGTCGTGCAACTCCTTGAATTTCATAGAAGCATAAGTCAAGCATGTCGTGATGGATATTAGGACAATTATGGTATAGTAGACACTCAAAGTAGCCATCACGCTTGCGTCCCTAGTGAGTCTGGGTATCAAACCGAGAACAGTCACAAATAAGCAGAACAAAGAAATAACATACTAGATACACTTCGCCGGGTTTGATCGAGCTCAACTTACTTGGATCTAAAGAAAAGTCGGTTTCGAGAGCAACTGTCCAGTTCCGGACGATATGATGTTCCTCCTCATCAAAATCGCGGATTTGACGAACAACAATTCTTTTCAAAATGGTAACCGGACAACGAATTAGATCAAGAGAACTTACAATGTTTCTGGAGAGTCTGAAGGTTCTGTGGGTACATCGCTGTTAGTCATATGATATAGAGAAAGCCAAACGGTTAGAACGTTCAAATTCTCAATTCTGGTATAGTTATATTCACCTTGAATCTAATGTAGGGATGCAAATTCGACCGTCTCGAGGAGAAGATGATGGAGAGCCAGGACCCTTTCCATGTACTTGCGACGTTTTTATACGGTCTGCCCCTACCCCGGATAGATTCGAAACTATTTTCTCGACAATGAGTCAAATGGATCACTTATTAATGAAAGAACGGCAGTTCCATTGTGTATCCGAAGTAGAGGAGTCCATTTCTCGGCCGGTATGATTGGGGACAGTGACGGGTGCATGAGATTAGTATATATACCACGGATAGAAGTACAGCACTTGAACAACGTTCGTTGGTCAAGTACATCGCCTCAAAAAGCATGCGAGCTAACGAACCACATATATATCTCCTTTCTTCACCCAGCTGATTTTGGAAAGATTCAATGAACCATCTGGCTCAATAGTCGGGTTGTAAGTATGGATTATTGTCGGGCTCGCCACTTCAGGATCTTCGATCTCTACGATAGAAAATCTAAGGCCTCGAGTCAATAGCTAGAATATAGAAGATATATACAGAATGACTTACGTCATACCCTGATGTCGTAGTGGTTTGCACAATATACGAGGAACTACTTAGTATATGATTGATCACAATAGAACTGAAGGAACTAACTTATGGATCGGAATTCGAACATGATTCCCTGATCGTGTTCCCGGCTGGATCGGCCCGGTCCGACAGGATTGCCCTAAAACTAAATCAAGATGTGATGTACATGTCGAGGTCAGTGGGCAAGGGAAGCATGTCTATTCCCATTTATTCAGAAATTTCGGAGAAAGTGAGAAATGTTCATGCATAACGATATCATGATCACATAATGAAAATTACCAGTTGTCCTCAACACCCACCCTGAGAACTCTTCTAAGTATATTTTTGAGCTCATAATGCCTAGTATTTCTTACCCTTTCTACGGTGGCTCCAAAAAACAGCACTTAGGTGACTCTAATAACATTATTGTAGGCCGCCGGAAGTCGATGCCTTTCCACTTCTTTCCGTCCTAATCATACAGCTCCTGCGTAAATAAATCCCAACTGAAGCGGGATATGGATGTATAGCTCCGGAACTTTGAGGCTCTTCTCTCATGGCTGCCTCTTGTAGCGCCGCATACGACGACGACTGACCCATTGATGTACACCACCTATACTGTTCCAAATCCCGCCCAAACCAATATAATCATGTCCTATACGGAGACAGAAAGATCATCTGGACTTTCCGCAAGAGCCCATATAGATCTCGTGTATCAGAAACCTAATGCTTACGTATTCCTTTGACGACTTCGATCGATAATCGCACTATGGCATCTTGATGAATTTCTTGTTTATGTCTGGGGACCATCGAATTTGTTGCGCCCACAGATCTGCACGCGGGAGACACGCATTGTACCCACTCATAGTGAAAGCATGATATTGCCTTAGTGCTGCCAAACAGAGCGCCTCCCTCTCGATCTTCTCCACCCATGAGTCATTCTCAGGATCCCTTTGTGGTTGAAGACGACAACAGCGGTCTCGAACAGCCACCAGTTGTGAAAATGGCAAAGAGAAGGAAAAAAGCCACGCAACGTCCAGTGAGTTTCGTCTTGCCATCGAAAACAGACTAACGAACGAAGTCTCTCACTCAGAGAGCGCCGCTGTCAACTGTCAATGAAGGTGGTCGCAGAAACCGTGTAGACCCTTTAAGTTCTGTAGGAAGATTACTGTCAGACTTGTGTTGGATGGATTTTGTATTCTTACCTCAATTTCCATTTCCCATTGCAGAATGCGAGAAGAACATCTGCAGATATTGAAAACAAATCGATCGTGAGTCGAGTATGATTTGCCTCTTATTGATAAGGGCCATTTATCTAATATGTAAGGTATGCTTCAAAATCAAGTTCGAACTGACGATAGTGTGTTATAAACTCCTACTATCCGATTGATTTGGATCATCTCACGTGGAATTCAGCCTTCTGAAATTGCACACCATTTGAGCAGAAGAGAGACTCGAGAATTCATTGAGTCCAATTTGACACGAAGCATCTTGTCTGGATGGAACACTCAAATTTCGGAAGCGGCCTCAAGATTTACCAAGTCAAACGTGGAAATGACCCCGAATTCTATGTCGATCGGTACCAATACTGAATCCTTTCCACTGTCCGATGAAAAGGGTATCCAGACGTCAAACTCAGCGTTTGACGCTTCGAATTTATCATTCAGAATGGACAAGGGCATTCTAGCTGTCGAGAATTTTCCTTCCCCGATTACTGAACATCGTGCTCAAGCTCATGTTTCCCAACCTCAGCTTCTTCCAGATATGGCTAGCCTTCAGCAACAAAGGTACTTTTCATCCTTCTCCCCGCCATTTCCTCCAACCTCGTCTTCATCTCTGTCATCATTTGGCTCGTCCTGCCCCTCCTTACTTCAGACGTATGTTCCTGGTGCTTTGTCCCCAACATCGTCTTCAGACATATGTCGAGACTCGCACATGTTCTTCACTCCCCCTTCTTCGGACCAACAGAAGGCAGTCACCCTAATACTTCCATCATCTAATCCATCCTTCCATATGACTGAACCCAATGCGTTGACTCTTCCACTGGCACACCATGTATCTCAAAAGACAAGACAAAAGCAAATGCAGAAGGATGCTAGGAATTTGCCTCCCTTATCATCTGTACAGCTGGATGGCAATGATATGATGCGAGTTCATACCTTGATACATCTTCATCGTGCTCTGACATATTCTATTGGATAGAAACATAGTCGTTCAATTGTGCGACGACCCTGACTCATTTGGGAACAACAGGCGTATCTGGTGTGTGGAGCGGGAATCTGGGAACGTTTTCAACACTAGATTATGGAACGATGGATACACATACGTAAGTTCGCCATGTTTTTGCTCAATCGATTGTCCATCTTAGGATGTCTTTCTACATTCTAGTGGCAAGAAGGCAGCTCTTGGGTATTCATAGCAAGACATCGAGTCATACCCTGGGAGACCTTGGAACCTTTCACTGTGAAAACTGGGAGAGAAACACAACCTCTACGCATATATCGTATGCATTTCAATCCAGCCTATCTCCGCATCATTGGCACTGAGGTGTTTTCCAATATTAGGGCGGCCTTTCACACGTATAGACTTCTTGTTAAGCAAGGGTCTCAGTCTCCTCATGAATCTTGTTGCAGTCATCTTGATGTTGTGGCAACCGTGGAGGGAAGACATTTATGGTTCCTTGCGCCAATTCTTCAGCAACTTCTTACCCATGTTGGCCCAGTGGTGGTGGAGAATCGAGAAACGACCAGGAGAACGCACAATTGACCCCTTTCTCAATTTGCTGTATTGGCTCAATCTCCGTATATTTATGTAATTCAATTTTTTAAGATGGAAAAAACCATATTGGCCGTTATATTCAAAGCAAAAATGACCCCTCCATGTGTGCTACACAAGGCACATATTAGAACCAGTGTCAGCTGTAGAACAAGAAGAGGTCAAAACACTCATCGTGTCTATAAATCATCATCGATCAACATCAGAGATGGCATAAACACCAACAAAAAGAGATCTGGCTTGCAAAGGTAGCGATCTAAGCTGCTGCTAGAGCCTAGAGGTTATCATTCCCGATACGTCGTGACAACATTGCCTCATAATCAGTGAGATCTGTTTAGATGAGTCATGGGGGATCTTTCTAGGGTAAACCGTGCCTACTCAAGAGAAGAAGCACTGGATGAACAACCCCCGGTAATTCAGAAAGATACGCAGCCAGTCTGCAGTAATGGATACGAGGGAACCCATCGTGAATTAAGTAGTTGAAGTTTTCCCCTCGTCTACGTCCCTAGGTAAGTCAGTATATGAAGGGAATAATGCAAACCGGGAGAACATACTACGTATATTTCTCCTGACTTGATCGAAGTCAATTTGGATGTATCCAAAGAGTTGTCGTGGTCAAGTGCTACGGTCCATGTTCGAACCACACGGTGCTCCTCGTCGTCGAAGTCGCGGATCTGCCGAACCACGATTCTGATGGTAATCGGCATAGTATGGAACAATGCGTAGCTCACAAGACTCACAATGGGCCCTGAGATCGAAGGTCTTGAGATGATGATGAAGATGGATAAGATGGAAAGTCAAAATCTAGTTCTGGTTTCCAACGTGTATCGGGAGCACCTTCAAGGGCTCGTGTATCTTTAAAACGGTCGGCTCCTACCCAAAGAATTTCAGGCATTGCTTGCAGGTAATAGCTGGAAATAATTACTTATCAATGCGAGGACGCAGATACCTTCATGTTCTAGAAGAGAAGCATGTATTTTATTGGAGGGTATGACTGAGGATAAGTTAGGGTGAACGAGATTGGCATAAATTCCTTCGGTTTTGGTATAACCCTTGAGTGAGTGCAATGAGAAATGCAATAGGTTCAAGTTCGTGAAAGACAAACCATATAAATATCCCCTTTCCTCAGCCAACTGATCTGGGACACGTTCAGTGAACCATCAGGCTCAAGTAGTGGATCATGGACATTGAGTATTCTGGGTACTGGTGCATCAGGATCTTCGATCTCGACAACCGTGAAGCTGAAATGCCCAAGAGTCATTAGCTGACCTTATATTGCGAGATCGAGAGAGCACCCACTGAATGTCCTGGAACCGTGACGGCGTCTTCGGACTCATAGAGTTTGGATTGATAAACCTCCAGCTTCAAAGATCAATGTGGTCACAGTTCAACTCGACTTTCGGCCGGGCGGGCCGCTTCGACGGGTTTGTGGGTCACATTGTTAACGTTGAGTACTGGTCGGCAATGTGATCCACAAGCACCCACAGAAGTCGACTTTTTATTTCAGTACGCTCAACGAGAGATATTGATACTTATAGGAGGTCGAAAAGACGGGTGGATATCGCAGAGAATAATCCAGAGTTATTCATTGTTATCAGACTATGTCCCCGACGCACCTATCCATTTGCCAATCACGTTCCGGCCGAATTAGTGCCGCCACATAATGAGACACCACCTCTAAATTACACAAGAATTTGCTATGACCGAACCAAGTCCTTCGACCATACTCCCAATGCATCATTTGCCACCGGAAAAACGGTCAATATCAGTACTTGTGTCCATGTCAGTCCCTGTGAATAAGGTCAAATCGCACTAATAAATTTATTGGAGGACCAAATCCGTACGATCAAGCACGAGCGGTCTGGTCCCTCTGTCTCCTTCGATGACCAAAGACTACAAGAGTTCCTATGGGAGCGCCTGATAGTAAGCCATAGATGCTACGGAACCGTTCGAGTCTGAATACTAAGATGAGAAATAATCAAACGGCCGCATTCGAAGCGAAGAGAACGAAGCGTCTCACCCATTTGTAACCATCATCCCACAATTTTTGCCTAAAAACGTTTGTCGAGTGAGCGTACATCCTATGTCTTTACCTTCTTCAAAGGTGAGTCGGGTTCATCATGCAGACAGGCAACTATGCAATCGAGTTGAAGCGTTCTGGCGAGCGAATGATTGATCCTTACCTCAACTCAATCTACAGGCTTAATCCTCGACATCTTCTGCATTAGCTCTGCTTATTTACTTATTGGATTAACCTGATCATCCATGATGCTTATTCAAGTTCTCATTAAGATTTTCACTAGATACTCATGCGCAGCGAAAGATACGTTGGAGCAGGCACCTTATCAGGGATCGATATCTAAGGATCCTTCCAGAAAAGGCCACCCTGGATTTCTTTAATACACCTCAATTCCTCGCTCTCTGTCACGTCGACGCTCCATTCACTTCAGGAAATGTAGCGTGTTTCCTAGAAAAAGGTGTCAGAAATTGAAAAACATATTTCTGACACCTTTTTCTCAAGAAACATGCTAAATTTTGTGTCAGAAGATACCAATAAATATATCAAATATTCTCTTAATGTTTCTTTCGTAGAATGATAAATTTTTCCATGTTTTATCCGAAGAAAAAATCCTCAAAATATTTGAAATGTTCTCAATGATTTTCTTGAGAAACACGTGATATGTTTTAGCATGTGTTTCTCAAAAAACCTTTGTCCTGTTCTTAGTGTTGTATCTTGAGAAACACTCTGTATTCTTCTCAAGAAACACATGTCAGCATAACATACAATACTTCTCAAGAAACATGCAGTAAAAAAATGTTATAATATTATACAGAAACAATCCATAGAAACACATGTTGCATTGCTCAGTGCACAACTGTCAATTCACTCATCAAGACACTTAATACATAGTACTGAGTTGGTAACATATAGTACAAAATTATAGATTTCCAAGAAACAGAATGACAACAGCTTGAGTCAAAAAAAATGAGGGCTAAATCAGCAGGACAGACAGGGCATTGACTTACAAGGAGAATACCAAAATTGATCTGATCTACAAGCCTCTTGAATCTGAATTTGCCAGCCATGGACAGCATGCAGAATGCTATACAGTCAGTAACAAGCAGATTGAGATTTTGTGTGGTCCAAGCACTGTGCAACTACCTGGGACAGCATCGTTGTACATGTCTGGTTGATGCTTGATTGGTTGGACAGTGTTGTTGAGGGGGGTTTGTCAACAACAATGAGTTCCTATGTCTGGTTGAGAATCAGTTGGTTGTCATTGCGCTCCAGTTTGATGACACAAGACAGAGACTCATGAGCCTGAAGCTTGTTAATTCTGTGTAGTCATAGAAAAATCTCAACACTGACCTGTGACAGATGGATGGAAATGGTGGACCCTAGGCAGATGTTATCATACAGGATCTCAAAATTAGGCATTGTGGTCAGCTCTGTGCTGGTGTATTTGAGCTGAAAGATTGGCATTGTGATGGGGATATGAGAAAGAATGTGCATTTGTAATTGTTTGGCTAACCTAACTCTAGATTAGATTTATTTGCCTTAAGCCTTGGTAGATCCTGGCCAGTTTCTTCCTTACTCTGAGCACTTCTCTCATCATGCAGTCCAACTTGGAATCTGGTGGGCACTTCTAAAACACTTGGGCAGATCATGGGCTATGTGACTTGTCATCAGGCAATGGAGTTTTGAACTCATGTTTTCTCCACTCTCATTTTCTGCAAGTACATGTGAATTCTTTGGTGGGACAGAAGTGGTGTGGTTATCACTAAAAAGATATCATTTGATAACAAACTCCTCTTTGACTTCTTTCACTGATTCTCCACTGCAATGGCAGTGGAGCGCTGATGCCACCCCACTGTGACCACTGCTACATTCACTTCTCCCAAACTGGAACAAAAAGCTCAGGACAGCCTGAAATGCAATTGAAAGAGTCCTCTGCTCAATGTCACAACCCGTCCCCTGGACCCCCGCACATTGTCCAGCAACCCCCCAATTCCCCAAAAACCCCTGACACTCCACCAAACTTCTGCCCATGCCCTGCGCCTATTTTGGTTAGCCCCGATGCAACCCCGGCTAACTCTGACGCCTCCCCGGCTAACTCTGACGGCCCCCTGGCCAACTTCGACGCCTTCCCCGCAGCCACTGACACTTACCCTGGATCTCCTGAACCCCAAGAATCACCCCCGCTGTTCCTGATCTTTGCCACCATCATCAACTCAACACCCTGGTTCCTCTGACCCATTCCGGAGTATCACGACAACCTCGGGGCGACCCGCGCTCCCAAATGATCCCAACAACATATCAGCGCGGCCCAATCCTCGATTGCAACTGACACCCGCCCACTCCATCAAGCTCCGCCAAGCCCCGCCGCCGCAGCCAACATACTCCAAAGTTCTCCGGTAGTCAGTATATAAGATGTCAAGTAGCTCTTCGTACTCTAGTCTTGATATTGCTTAACGTTACCTATGGTCTGATTGTTTCCTTCTCGTGTTTCGTGTTTTGTGTTTCATGTCTTGTTTTCTTATCTCAGTCTCCTGGTCTTATCTCAGTCTCCTGGTCTTATCTCAGTCTCCCGGTCTTATCTCAGTCTCCCGGTCTTATCTCAGTCTCCCGGTCTTGTCTTGTCTCCATTTTGTTATCATTCTTGTTATCGTTTTGTACCTCCACTCGAATCTACTCTTGTTCCATATCATTTCATCTGACGCTGTCTCAGTGACTCCATCCGACCGTTGTGCCCAAGTCTTCAGCAACCCTAATGACCTCACAAACTCCATGATTACGATTATGAACCCTGACACTCTTTCACCAGGTCCGAACCTTGCTCTTTGCTCGGTCCCAGACTCCATCAACTCCAATTGATCTCCCATCAAACCCCGGCTCCACTCCCATTGATCACCTAGCTGCCTACTCCTTCACTTCCGCAAATCTCCCATATGGTCTTCTGCCTGAACCCCGCCAAGCCCATCCCATTTCCTTGCAATCCGACTCCCCCGGACCTCCCCGGATCTGTCCAGATCACACCCCACCAACTATCCGCACAAGCCATCAGTGCCCAGAACATTTTCGAGTGTTTGGTTACCAGTGCAAGGGGATCATGCCTGTCTAGTAAGGACTCGCCCAGTGCAGCTGAGCCCCCGAGGTCAGCGGAACCTGACACTCAATATCTCCACTGGTGATAAGCACTACATCATCATGAAAGATTGTATCCTTGGCTCTACATCTCCTATTGGATGTTCTACACAGTGTTTAGCTGTAAGGGTGACCTCTGGAGGCTGTGGCTCAATCACACAGCTGGCAAAGGGAAATCCAGAGTCTATTCAGTACTGTACAGTGTCTACTGAGATAACTACTCACCTGGCAAAGGGAAATCCAAAGAGAACAAGTCTGGGGATTTCCTAGGCCAGGTGTGATGCTTCAGAGGCTTCAGAAGCATGAGAAACAACTGTACAGTATGACAGAGAAAAAAGACAAAAGTGATGTGTCAGCAATTGGTGAGCAGTTACATAAGCTGGTGGCAGTGTCAAAGGGGCCACACTTGTCTGAATTATTGACAGAGAACTGGTGCAGCCTGAGGGCTAAAACTAGGACCAATAGATAGGAAAAAGGAAGGAGAATAAGGGAAAACTATAGCAGGGGAAATCTGACAAGAACTGGAGAAGGAGAAGGGAAAACAAGTGGGATGTCCTCTGACACATTCTGCCTAATGATGAAGGACCTTGTCTTGGTCAAACTCTTTCCTGATGTTGAAATTCAATCTGGAGAGCAATTCCTAAGCTTTTAATCTATGCTTTTCTGACTTTTGGGAGCTAGGCTGCTGTCTGATCTGTGTTGATCTTGATGATCAAGAAGGACACCTCCTTGACAATTACATCAAACTCCTTGTCAGCTACCATCAATATTCAACCTTCCTCATTCAATATCAATATCATGTCTCATGGTGTTACAAGTCCTATGATTGTTGCACCTGGGTCTGACCACCTATTAACAACATTAGGCCAGCAATCTGTTGGGTATGTCATGAAAGGAACAAATGATCTGAAGTCCACTTTTACAAAACTGGACAAAGGTGAACATTGGTTCACAATGCAGTTCCAGCTTTCTGTTGGAGAAAAGATCTATGGTTTAGGGGAGAGGTTTGGACCTTTCATAAAGAATGGACAGGTGAGCAAGTTACACAGAATTTGGTCACATATGATTGATGCTTTATGCAGAGCATGGAAATATGGAATGAGGATGGAGGTACCTCATCTGAACAAGCCTACAAAAATGTTCTGTTCTTCCTTAGCTCTTGCAAATATGGAATTTTTGTACTGTATCCCAGACTCATGAGTTTTGAAGTCCAAAGTGAAAGTACATTGAGTTCTTTGCACTATGTGCTACAAGGATAGATCATGGTGATTGATGGTTACATAGGAATGACCAGAGTCAACATTGCTGTCCCTTCTGAATTGTTGTCCATGTATATCATTCAGCGACCTTTGCCGAAAGACATCATTCAGCGATACACTTTACTGATGGGTTGACCTGCACTTCCACCAGTGTGGTCCTTTGGACTTTGGCTTTCAATGTCCTTCACTACAGACTACAACAAAACCACTGTCAACTTGTTCCTTGAAGGAATGGACAAATGGGACATATCTGTTGATGTCTTCCACTATGACTGCTTCTGGCAAAAAGCATCCCATTGGTGTGACTACATCTTTGATGAAGTCTACTTCCCAGATCCTGGTGAGCAACTTGCCAGGCTCAAGGCTCAAGGATATCATGTAATGTGTATTTTATATGGTTCTTTCCCATCTCTCATTTTCTGCCTAGATTTCTGTTTGGCTCAACCCATACATTGCACAAGAAAGTGAGATTTTCACAGAGGGCATGACCAATGGTTACTTCATTCAAAAGAGTGACAGCAGCATTTGGCAAACTGATTTTTGGGTAGGTGGCCCTTGCCTGATAGATTTCTGATTCTCACTTATCCTTCTTGTTCAGCAAGCTGGAATGGCAATTATCGACTTTACTAACCCTGCTGCTTGTGAGTGGTACCAAGCAAAACTGGAAGCCTTAATTGATCTTGGAATAGATTGTTTCAAGGTAAGCTGTCCATCTGTTAGTCAGGAAGCTGCCAAAATTATCATTGAAGACCAATTTTGCTGAATGAATTCCAACTGGAGATATGGTGTACTATGACAGTAGTCCCAAATGGAAGCTGGTTTATTGTTTTGGACAGGAATCTGCATAAAAGTCCTGTTTTCATGACAGAAACACACAACTTTCTCAGCCTTCTGCTATTGCTACAAGGTCAATCCCTGGAGCCTTTTGTTCTAGCTACATAATCTTCAACATATTCATGATTCATGATTGTTGTTAGAGTAGATGATGAAGATGCAATCAATAAGGGCTCATGAATGGTGTTGATCCTCTAAGTACTCTTTACCAATCTCTATATCCTTGTGCTGATAAGTAACTCAAGCCAGTTTTGAAATAAGGTAGCTGAGAGAAACAGTGGCAATCAAGTCTGGGAACCCTACCCATGAGATATGTAATGGAATTCATTCAGTTTGCTCCTGTCCAGGCTCCATGAACTCTGCTTCCTGCTGTACAAGTTTTGCATCATGTTGATGTTTCATTGTGTGATAATCAGGTCAACCTGTAATTACAGATTAGGTCAATAATGAGCAAAATTTGATTGTTCTTGCTTATTATCAGAAGGACTGGTTGTGCCACTCCTTGAATCTTGGAAATACACAACTCAAGCATGCCATAGCCAATGCAAGGACACCAATCGTAAATCAACCATTCAAAATAGCCATCATATGTAGTCCCTGGTGGAGTCACACCCATCTGTCATTAGAAAAGTGTAGCTGACCATCAAATGAAAAGTGTACTAGATATACTTCCCCTGGTTTGATCAAGCTCAGCTTACTTGTATCAAGCGAAAAGTCAGGTTCAAGGGAGATTGTCCAGTTTTGAATGATGTGGTATTCCTCTTCATCAAAATCTCGAATTTGATGAACCACAATTCTTCACCAAATTAGCAAAACTCAATGATGAAGCATGATTTATGGGGAACTTACAATGCATCTGGGGAGTCAGGAGGTTCTCTGTATATTTGGCTGTCAGCTATGCAGTAGCAAGAAAGCCAGGCTACTGAGCTGACCTTGGGTATGATTCTACCACTTTGCACTTGCTTGGGGAGGGTCAGAATCCTCGGTCTTCAATAAGGGGATAGCTATATTCACCCTGAGTCTATGGGTAGCACAAGAGTGTAAGTTTGACCATCTCTAAGAAGATAACGGAGAACCAGGACCCTTTCCTTGTACTTGTGATGTTTTGATATGGTCTGGCTCTACCCCAGACAAAATAAATACTATCTTCTCAACAAGAAGTCAGATGGATCACTCATTAGTAAAAGAACAACCGTTCCATTGTGGATTTGAAGTAAAGGAGTCCATCTCTTGGCTGGTATGATTGGAGATAGTGATGGGTGAATGAGATTAGTATATATACCACGGGTGGAAGTACAGCACTTGAACAATGTTCGATGGTCAAGTACATCGCCTCGAAAAGCATGCGAGCTAACAAACCACATATGTATCTTCCTTCTTCACCCAGCTGATTTTAGATAGATCTAATGAACCATCCGGCTCAATAGTTGGGTTGTAAGTATGGATTATTGTCAGGCTCGCCACTTCAGGATCTTTGATCTCTACAATAGAAAATCTAAGGCTTCAAGTCAATAGCTAGAGTATAGGAGACATAAACAGAGTGACTTATGTCATACCCTGATGTTGCAGTGGTGTACACAACGAGGAACTACTTAAGTTTGCACTGATCACAATAGAACTGCAGACTTGGAAAGGAAGCAACTTATGATTGGAATTTGAATGTGATTTTTCTGAACATGTTCCCGGCTGGATCGGTCTGGGCTTACAGGATTTCCTCAAGTTGTCGAGGATAGTCTCTCTTACCCTTTTTGCCAGCCAGTAAGTGACTGAGAAAAACAGCAGTTACTCAATGCTAATCACATTCTTGTAAGCCACCAGAAGTCGATGCCTTTCCATCTCTTATCATACAGCTCCTGCATAAATAAATTGCAACTAAACAGGGATATGGATATTTCATCCATCAAGGGTGCCCTCTGCAGCCGCACCGCCTGCTACTTGTTGGTTTCTATGTCCACAAATGCCATTGACCCGAAAGTCAAGTAGCTGGTCTGCGACATTCCAACGATCAACCTGAAGCACATGGTCATTCATCTGGCACACTCGCTTTATATATTGGCTCACCTGGATAGGTTGGCGATGAGAACGGGAAAGCAGGTAGAACAGCCAAAGGTGGAGGCAGCCCCAAAGTTGGCACGGACAGTGGGCCGGATAAGGTTCTAACTCTACGTTATCCGTTTACTTTCTCCAAAAGACTGGACAATGCACAGGAATACTACACTACTTTTTCAAACAAACTTCAGCCCTACAGTTAATGGTGAGCTACTATCAGCCTGTTTAGGTCTTGTGTATTCTTGCCAGGTTGCCAATCTCAAGAGTATTCCTCTGGTGTTGTCCCTTGGGGCTACTTGTCATCTCTTGGTCATCTAGATGACCGACTACCACCTCAGCATCTTTTGGGGTATTTCACGTTGATGAGCCCCAGTTATCGCTGAGCACCTTTTTCAGCAGTTTGGACTTAGCGGCAGCTGACTACTTCGAATTTGACACAAGTCACAACACTCAGCGCACGGGACTTAGCCCGGGGATTGGACCAAAGCACAAGACTCTAGTGACCACGAGACTTATCGATCACGGGGAACATCACGCGAAGCCTGGAACTTGGGCCTGGACCATCAAGGCTTAGACCCCCTTGGCGATGATTATTAGCAACCTTAGCGATCCTGGTGACAAGACAGTGTTCCTTTACTATATATGGACATATTACCAGAAGTGTATTTTTGTTACTATCATTCCCCTTGTCGAGCTTACCGACATCCCCGAACGGTGTTCATACTTCAGGTATTGACATCGGACTCATTCTCTTTTTGGTTCTTATTAGCAATTAGTCATTGCCAAGGCTTCACCTATGACTTTTTACTTAGTTACGGGCTGACGCCTGGCACGCAACCTAAACAGAGTGGCAGACGCCGCCGCTAGGGGCGCTTAATTACTTACCTTCCCTTACTATACTTCGAAAACGTATAAATACTGCCTGTACATAGACATCACCCCATCGAATTTTACCATCTAATCACCACTGTATCACTCCCCTATCTATAAGCTATCAGCTTAAAGGTTTCATTTACCTCATCTCTTTCCCTCATCTCGTCTTCGACCTTGGCTTAGCGACAAACCTCTTCAACTTCGACCTCAACTTAGTGTGGTACCGACTACGGGTGCCTATTAACGTTATTTCGACTTAGTGACGCTAGCAATTGCGGCTAGCGACAAGTTTACGTTCGTCCTTCGATCTCAATTTTACTCTTACCGCTGTCTCTCTCCTTTATCCCCCCCCCGCCACCGTTTCAGTTTAGCTGCAACTATCATTAGCAGTAGCGATTCTTTTCGACTTCACTTCCACGCCACCACTTTCGCTCTAGTTCTCTGGGACGGTTACTGACTCGCCCTCAACTATTAACTTCCTACTGCCAGCTACCCTATCTAGTGACAAGTGTTAGGTTTCCTGCACGGCACTAGGCGGCATAGGAGCACATCAACGTATTTGGCTTTGACTCCCATTCCTGTGGCACCAAGTTCCCTAGAAGTCTGGTATCCCTTCCTCACACTGGAAATTCGATAATATCTCAAATCTCAATCACAAGTGGTGTCGAATTCTGAGCCTTATCACCCCTAACTTGTCTAATTGGTTTAATCCTTATATATCTATGTAGTTGACTTATGAAGAGGTGATAAACTATATTAACCATTACACCGAGACAAGAATGACATTTCAGTATTGAAGGAATGTATCGAACCGGGGCTGTGCATCGGCTAATGGGAGCTTCTCGGTGCGCACCATATGTATCCTCAAACGATTGACGTCAGTGATGGCACAAACGCTGGTGGCAAGAGATTGCGGATACAAATATGCAACGCCCATCGTGTGCCAAAAGGCACGATCGAAGATTATGTGACTTTGTAGCCTATGGGATATCATTCCCAGCCCGCCGTCGGGACAACATCGCCTTGTAATCAGTCAGATCTGCGTCGATGGGTCAGGATTGTCTTTCGGGAAGGTAAAGCATTCCCACTTAGGAGAAGAAGAGCCGGATGGACAACTCCCGGTAATTCGGAAAGATACAAGGCAAGTTTGCCGTAATGAATGCGAGGGAAGCCGTCGTGAATCAAGTACTCAAAGTTTTCCCCACGTCTCCGTCCCTAGGATAGTCGAATGTGTATGGAGAACGACGGTAAGTAGGACAACATACTACATATATCTCTCCTGACTTTATCGAAGTCAATTTGGATGTATCCAAAGAGTTGTCGGGGTCAAGTGCTACGGTCCATGTTCGAACCACACGGTGCTCCTCGTCGTCGAAGTCGCGGATATGCCGAACCACGATTCTGATGGTAATCGGCATAGTCTGGAACAATGCGTTGCTCTTAAGACTCACAATGGTCCATGAGATCGAGGGTCTTGGGATGATGATGATGATGATGATGATGGATAAGATGGGAAGTCAAGATCTAGTTCTGGTTTCCAACGTGTATCGGGAGCACCTTCAAGGGCTCGTGTATCTTTAAAACGATCGGCTCCTACCCATAGAATTTCAGATATTCCATCGGAGAAATAGCTGGAAATAAATTACTTATCAGTGCAAAGACGCAGATACCTTCATATTCTAAAAGAGAAGCATGTATTTTACTGGAGGGTATGACTGAGGATAAGTTAGGGTGGATGAGATTGGCATAAACTCCTTCGGTTTTGGTATAACCCTTGAGTGAGTACAATGAGAGATGTAATAGGTTCAAGTTCGTGAAAGACAAACCATATAAATATCTCCTTTCCTCAACCAAAGGATCTGGGATACGTTCAGTGAACCATCAGGCTCAAGTAGTGGATCATGGACATTGAGTATTCTGAGTATTGGTGCGTCAGGATCTTCGATCTCGACAACCGTGAAGCTGAAATGCCCAAGAGTCATTACCTGACCTTATATTGTGAGATAGAGAGAGCACCCACCGAATATCCTGGAACCGTGACGGTGTCTTCGAACTCATAGAATTCAGATTGATAAACCTCCAGCTCGAAAGACTAATGTGGTCACAGTTCAACGAGGCTTTCGGCCGGGCGGGCCGCTTCAACGTGTTTGTGGGTCACATTGCCAACCAGTACTCAACGTTGACAATGTGACCCACAAACACCCACACAAGTCGACTTTTGCTTCAGTACGCTCAACGAGAGATATTGATACTTATAGGAGGCCAACAAGACTGGCGGATATCGCAGAGAGTAATCTAGAGTGATTCATTATTATAAGACTGTGCCACCGACGCACCGTTGAATTGAATAAAGCCCAAGGCTGCAAGCCGCCATTGAAGTTCTTGTTGTTTGGACTCGATGCCATTGATATGAACTAGAAGCTATGAAACGACGTTAAGGTTGTAGAGGTCTCAAAAACCAAGTACAAGCGTTGGAGTTCCGACAACATTCCCGGCTCGGCATTACGTCAGTAAATTGGTATCTACGACGAACCTCCACCACTCCAGCTCATAATGACAATGACTAGTCCTTCTGCTACCCACCCTCCTGCTAGTAAGTATTTTCGAAAACAAAAACAAGTATGTGGCCTCAAATAAGATATTTTTACAGTCAAAGTAGGAGGTCGGCGTCTTTCCGTCTCCTCCCGTCCCAAGCACGCAGCTACTACGTAAGTCTTATGGCGTTCAACAGAAGATATTTAACCCTCTGGGATGCAGCGAGCCAACCACTGCCTCGCCCAGCCCTCCCACAGACTATCCGCGTCCTGTGCACACAACAACAGGCACAGACGAGCAGGCGCATGCGCCTCCTCCGCCCCACCACGAAGACGAGCCTCCGAAAAAGGAAAAGAGGCACCAGAATCACGAGCATGAGAAGCACTTGCGTGACCTTGCGCAGCGCAAGAGTGAGGCGACGAGGCCGAGCAAGGATCTGATGGGTGGGAATAAGGGCTTTGGTGCGGCAGGAAGAATCGCTCAGCCTGCCGGCAGGTCGTTGGCAATCTGAAGGGCATTGAAATTCGGGAGTGATTTGCTGGTGTCGAAATTATTTGGGGCTTATCAAGACTGGGAGAAGAATCTAAAGTGTGTATTTGTATTAGCTAACAGCGGTCAGTAAAATTCTGCCGTATGAAACCATGTTCTATCGCGTTATTTATAAAACCGATCGTTGACTGAGAACAGGCTTTTTTCGAAATCGAATGAAAAAAAAAACAGTGTAATTCGGGCACTGGGAACCATACATACTACTCAGTGAAAGTAGTTGGATGAGTGTTAGTGCCAAAGAGTCGGATCCACCGCGTTGAGCGACGAACGGGATCCGATAGCGACATGGCACAGTATCCGCTGGAGTTTGATCGGCTCCAAGCGGGGAAGGTCATTCTTGCAAACATTTCTACGCCCATCCTTTCATTCGCTTTTCAGCGGGTCAGGTAGGTTCTAACAGAATGCGTTTTACCCTCATACGAACAAAAGAAGCAGGTAAGGAAGAAAAAGAAAACAAGAAAGTAGCTTTATACCGAGATGCTGAAACTCAAAAACTCACACAGAAACAGATGTTGTCATGGAGGCGGTCATGTATACATGGGTCGGCATATCGGAGCATACACGTGTGTGATGTGGTGTGTGTGATGTGGTATGAATATGAGATGCAGACGTTTACTCGGGGGAAGCCTCGATAGCCTTAGCCTTCTTGCCCCTGATCTTCTTCGGTAGTGTCGGCTTAGGCTCCTTTTGGGCGGCAACGAGAGCGGAGACGCGGGCGAGGGCGGCCTAAGGGTACAAAAATCGTGTGAACATCATGCATTGAAATCCGAAGAGAAACGAGAAAAGAAACGGAGAGAAAATGAAGTGGTGTTAGCACCAAAGAGTCGGTCCACCGCGACGAGCATCGAACGGGGTCCGATAGCGAATGGCGCGGTACCCGCTGAGGTTTGATCCTCCTCAGCGAATCAGTCGATCTTGCAAACGTTATCCACACCCATCCCTTCATGAATTTGTTAAAGGGTAGGTTCTACTATAGAGTGCGTCGGAATCCACAAAGCGATACCACAAATCAAGTAACAAAGTAAGAAAGCCCATACAAGAAAAGACACTCACAGTGCGGAGGTCAGGGCGGTATCCACGCTTGGCGTACTGGGAAACGATACCCTGTGCACGGCGCGATCCTGACCGGGGACGGATGGAGGATTTAGCGTACGCGGTCTTGACGGCGCCAGCAACGGCTTTTGTCTTGCGGGCGGTGATTTGGACGCCAGAGGGTGAGTCGGTGATGTC
This sequence comes from Termitomyces sp. 'cryptogamus', assembly GCA_020091625.1. Lineage (NCBI taxonomy): Eukaryota > Fungi > Basidiomycota > Agaricomycetes > Agaricales > Lyophyllaceae > Termitomyces > Termitomyces sp. 'cryptogamus'. The sequence goes on from JAGYZC010000001.1 coordinate 7,524,689, forward strand.
GAGGGTCTATTTCAACACATGTATGAATAAATCTTTCTGACATGGTTGGTCTACGTACCTTCGCGTTGGCGAGACCGGAGAATTTGTAGGAGTGGAGGTTGCGGAGGTTACCCTATTCAAAGGTCAACTTTTCAGTAGATTTAAGACAATTTAGAACACGTACAGGCTCCTTGGAGAACACCGGTCCCTCTACAACTCGCTTCACGACGAACGAGTTGTTGTTCTAAAAAATTCCACAGAAAATATCGAAATCAGCCTATCCAGTCCAACAATCTGAGCAGAAGGACGAGACGAACGCGGAGGAGGAGCCACTGGAGATCTGAGGACATTGTGAGCGATTTTGTGGGAAGCCGGCGGAAACTTCGGGTTAGGGTGCCGCAATGGGGAAGTTGTGGCTGAGTGGTACTATACAGCTGGTCCGAAGGTATTGCATAACATGTACAAACAATAGGATCAGGCGGTCTGGACTTTTTTAGCGCCACGGCGCCACCCAGTTCCTTGGTCATTTCTGTCATCAACTTGCTTTTCTTGAATGTTGTATCTCCAAGCATTTCAATTTATGGATGTTTCCCAGCAGTTGAAACTTCGTTGGCCAGATTTGTGTTTGACAAGTTGTCCAGAAGCACAGTCTGGAGTCGACTCCGACTTCGAACGATACGGGAACCTTTAGTGTGCACATTCTCGAGACCATCATTTGAGTCAAGTGTTCACAGATATTACTCTGTCAGCACTGTCATCTGATGGTGTCGTTGTATGTATTTCTCCTTACTTGGGGCTGTTTCTCAGTCTAGCCGAAGATACATGTATGGTCCTCGTATAAGTAACTTTCGATGGTTTCGATTACTACTATGCACATGCCGATCAACTGTCGAAAGCTTCTCGCTCGAATCACTAAGTCCTAAAATTCCTGCCTGGTTACCTCACGTTTCCCATTAATGAAGGACAAAGACACCGTTCGTCTGATCCTTGTGTTCTTGAGGACGTGTCTTGATAGACCATACTTCCATTCTTCAAAATACTTACCTTTGGGAGTTGTTTCCTAATCCAAGTAACTGAAGAACAAAGAGACTGAAATCATGCTTGTGCATGTCGTCTAGTGCTTGTTTCTCGAGGATATGTCTTGATAAACTATACTTCCATTCCTAGGAAATACTTAAATTGTCTCTGGCAATTGAATTGGAATTCCTTCTCGTGTTAGATGATTGATCATCAGATGTCATGTTCACCTGACCCCTATGCACAGAAGACACGATGCCATACGAAGATCAAACCGATGATCGTAATCTGATTTGTACGTATGATTAATATGTTGTCGAGGACTAGCCGCGAAGCAGGAATGTCAGACAAATGATGTCCTCCCTGCCAAGCATTCAAAACGACTCGCGTGGGATCCTCGCAAGTTGGTTCCGTCGCGTCGACGTCATAGTTCAGATATTCACCTTCTATACCCTCTTCCACTACAAAGCAGACTTACCGCTGCCAATTATGATACGGTGGGCGCAGACAGCGCGTCAGGAGGCCATCTCATCGGCAAAACAAAGCCTTGCTGACTAATGTCGAGGGTGATGAAAACGCGGCTCTGTCGGCGTGGTTTCCCCATTGTGCGGCTGCAGTTATCAAATTTTATCCTACATATTTCTGGTCCCACCTCTTCCGGTCTTTTCTCGTTTACCCACCATTGATCGCTTGTTGTACCAGCTGCAATTGGGCGTTTCTCTTTCTTTTAGATCTAGTAGACGAATAAGACGCGAAACGCGTGATCAAGGATGCGCCTAACAACAGCCTTTCTTCCTATCGCCCTCTTTGCTCTGAGCCCGCTGTTTGCGTTTGCCCAGGATGGTTCGATATCTGGCGCGATGAGCAGCCCTCAAGCTGCCGGATACTCCTGCGACCCGTCAAAGTGCAAATTACCAGACTGTAACTGCGCTAGCACCAACCCGCCCGGTGGTATCAAGCCCGTAAGTTATTTGTACTCTCTAAGTCGACTAGGATGCTTATAGCATTTTCACTTTTGTGCAGTCCGACACGCCCCAATTTATCGTGTTCACTGCAGATGATGCCATCCAATCGTATACCCTCGACTCAGTCAATCAATTCCTTGCTAACCGCAAGAATCCCAATGGCTGCACACCCAAAATGACATACTTCACGTCGTTGAACTACACAAATTATACCCTCGTAACTGGTGTGGATGATTAGCTACCGTGCTCCGCGGAGCCTTGAGCATCTAACTAACAGTAACTTTTGGTCTATCACAGATTGGTATGTGGCGGGTAACGAGATTGCGGATCACACGTAAGATATTGCCTTATCCTGCCAGTAGATACTCTAACTCACGTCTCATCTAGAATGACACACGTCGGCACACCGTCAACGGCCGAGATCAACGGAAACTTAATTGCTTTGAACGCCCTCGCCGGTATCCCACTGTCTTCAATTACAGGCTTCCGCGCTCCCTTCCTCAGCTACAATGCCCAGACGCTCAAGGACCTCGCTGCGGCCTCTTTCACCTACGACTCTAGTTCCGCTGCCTCCGTACCCGTCACCGATCCTAACACGGACGCGTATTGGCCATATACCCTCGATTACGGCATGGCGAATAACTGCTTGTCGAATACGGACACATGTAAAGGCGAGCCGAAGCTTCCTGGTCTGTGGGAGATTCCAATGTACGCGTTCTTTGATTCGCGCGGCGTAAATGGTCCGCATTTGATGGACCCGTGGTTGTAAGTCTCCACGCGTTAAGAAATAGTTAGGACAGTGTTCAATGTTTTTGCATTTCTAGGGACGCTGCGGATGGTAGCACGAAGGTCAATAACACCGCGACGCTCGAGTATATGAAGGCGACATTCACCGATCACTACAATAACAACCGTCAACCTATCGGTCTTTACACCCATCCCATCCATCTCTCAGTAAGACACCGGATATCAGTCATTTACGAGTCATATTGAGCCATGTCTGTTAGAAAACCTATCCCGGAGTCAGTCCCGATCACAAAATGATTGATATGATCAACGCGTTTTTGGATTGGGCGCAGCAGCAGCAAAACGGTTTGTGTCATATCTCGCTGGTTATATTTATCTCAGGAATCTAACGTTCTTTGATACTACAGTGTGGATTGTCTCGAATGAGCAGCTCCTCGCATGGGTGCGAAACCCCGTCCCGATTTCGCAGCTTGACACCGTCAGCGCCCTCAAGTGCTCCACCCCACAAGTTGACGCGTCTCAAAAGATCTGCAATGGCATGCCTCAGAACGAGGGCGGCCTCCTGTCGCACTGTCAGTTCAGCGACTTCCCCTTCTACACATGTGTATGTATCGTTTCTCCGAGTATGTACTGATTGATGATTCTATGATCTTCAGTATGGTTGCCCCAAGCAAGAGCCTTCACCCGCCAACCCTAATCCCGAACAGCAAGTGCCTGACGGTCAAAAGCCTCGCTACCGTCGTATGTTCCTTCTTGCATCTTGAAATATATTTTACTAAGCCGTTTGCCAGTCCCAACCAACTGCTCCACGCCTTTCTGGGACCCTATTGCCGGAAACTGCATCTGCACCTCGACCACCTGCACGTTCGCTGATGATTCACGACCAATCGGGGTACGTGGCCTCTCTTTCTTTTTCATTCTCCAAATTCTGACATACTTTCCAAACGGTCAGCCGAACGGTGCCAACTTGACTGGTGGAGGGACTGGCGGCACATTCGACAGCGACACCTCCCCTGCTCAAACGGCTTATGTCCCCTTCAACAATAGTGACATCCCTACGCTCCCACGAGGTGTATGGTCTAGCGTGCTCCTCGCTTGCGTCGGTGCACTCCTGGGATCTCTTAGCCTCTTCATACGGCTGTGATATTTCTCCAGCCCCGATATACCCACTCCCACGCACACATCATACATAAATATAATATAAACAGACGGACGCTGGCACGTTCATGGACAGGATACTGGTAGGACATCAAATTATTTTTGGACTTTTTTTATTATTATTCCCACTCCCCATTATTGGCACCGACCATATCCTGCAAGTACAAAGAGCTGTGTATCTCGTGCCCCCCATTGCTCGTTTAGAAGTAGATCCCGTACAGATATTTCCAATGATACATTATGTGGCCTTGAAAATGAATGATCATGGTAGTGCCCAGTGAAAATCCGCTCTGATAGGATCTGAGCGTTTTGATTTAAATGTGATAGGATCTGACTTAACCTGAGGTGACTATCGGATAACCTGATTTACTCGTACGTAATACTTCCCACTCTCTTTCCACCGAAATCTTGTTGAGATCGGGCGGATGGCCACCGCGAGCGTAAAAAGGGACCATGTCTCTTTGTCCAGGGTGGCCACTGGCCAAAGAGACAATGGAAGACAGCGAGTATATAAACCATGCGTAGACACGATCACCCTCAGTCGATTGCACTAAAGACTGAGGGTGAGTTACTAACTTATTCTTACATTACGGACAACGGACTTACAGTACCATATATGAGAACTCACAGTGTGTTATCTATAGGTACGAATAGAGTCGATTGCACTAAAGACTGAGAATAAGAACTCACAGTGTGTCTATCTCACTACCAGAGCAGAAGCTATGCATAGACATGGAAGATCCCATGACCCTATGGACGCATTTGAAGTAGCGGCATGGAGGCGTGGTCCCTGTCAAGCAAGTCCGCCTTCTGCAGGAGGCATTAACCACAAAGTGCACCCCAACTGAGCCTTTGACAAAAACGGTCGACACGATTTTTGATAATATCAACAGAGCCTTTGATGCAGGAGAGGTTACCAAAGATCTCCTGAAGTCCATCGCCATCTTATCTGCCCTCTCCGACAGGTCCTTTAATCATATCTGTTCCATTATATCCTGTGACCTGGGGCTGGCTGGGAGCACCAAGGTGTACAGTCCAGCAGAGATATGGCAGTTCATTGAAGGGGAACAGACCCTCTTGGAGGCAGACAGATCTAGCACCACCCCCGAAGACTCGGCGCTGACTGCATATGCTGCAAGACCTACCAGAGGCAGCAAACTCATATGTTCTACATGCAAGGCATGAGATTGCCTGGCACATGTGTATACAGGGCACATGGCCCCATGGTGCATTCTAGAGGGAGGTGCAATGGCAGGTAAAACCCTGGAAGAGTCAAAAACGGCCTGGCTAGCCTACTATAATAAGAAGAACAAGGAGAAGTCAAAAACCTCCAAGGTCACATTCACTACAACAGGTGGCAGGAAGGCATTCACTTTGCAACTCAGACACAATAGCAGCATACCTTGCCATGCAGGTCTCACAAACACAGACAAAAATGCAACCCAAGTTTGTGGGGTTAGTCTCTGACACTTCCTTGGCTACTGACTGAATAATGGAGGCAGAGGCACTAGAAATAGATGTGTGGGTTGCATTTGAGGAGGAGCCAAGAATCAGCATAGACTGCTCACACAATGAATCCAACCAATGCCAGGAGACTGCCCTATCTTGTGAACATAAAACCCAAAAACCATTTATCCTGGACTCCAACACCACAGTACACATATCACCAGACATAACTGACTTCATATCCATCCAAACAATCAACCAAGAAACCCATTTGTGGAGTAGGGGGATCAGCAATTGTAGCAACAGGCATTGGAACTGTATGCCTACAGACCACAGATAACTAACCCATCACAACTGGAACTCTCCTTCCATCATGCAATCTATATGCCCTTGACATCACTTCCAATTATGCCCTCACAGTCCACACATCACCTGATATTCAGACCTGGCATCTTAGGCTGAGATATGCAAATTACCAATCCATCATACAGATGGCATGTGCTGGAATGATTGAAGGTATGCCCACCTCCTTCTCCACAAAACCTCCAATTTGTGACCATTTTATCCTTGGCAAACAGACAAGGACACCAGTTCCAAAGGAGAGGGAGGAAGGGGATGGACACAGAGCTGCAAGAAAATTGGAGAAGGTCTGGGTGGATCTTGTGGGACAGACAGCTGTGACTTCTTGGACAGGCAATAACTATATTATGAATATTGTGGATGACTACACTAATAAACCTTGGTCAATTCCCCCAAAATCAAAAGACAATGCATTCAACAAGTTGAAAACATGGATCTAGCCTATGAAAATGAAACTGGCCTGAAACTCAAGATATTGAGAACAGGACAGTACAGCAAACTTAATGGCAATAAGCATAAAGAATGGTACAGAGAAAGAGGGATCCTGCTGGAGGTTGGAGCTCCCTATACATCTGCCCACATGGGAAGAGTAGAAAGGATGCATCAAACACTCATGGGGAAAGCACAAACAATGAGACTTGCCACAAAATGTCCTCCAAACTTATGGGACAAGTTTTACTTAACTGCAGTGCATCTTCATGGGAAGACAAAAACATCAGCTGTCTGCAATGTCACACCAGATGAACTTTGGTATGAAAGAAAACTGGATTACTCATATATAAGAGAAATTGGCTGCCATGTTTTTGTGCTCATCCAAAATTGGCACAATTCCAAGATATATAAACATTTGATTGAATGCATACTGATTGGTTATGACACAAACTCAAAAGCCTACCAATGCTATGACAGAGCCACCAAGAAGGTCTACAGTTCATATCACATTTGTTTCATTGAAAGCCATCACAATGCCACACTTGCACCACCCCAACAGCTAGATGATCACCTCACAAACCCCACAAACCAAGTACCTCTGACTATGAAGTCCATAGCCAAACAAGCAGTTGAGACCCCAACCTCAGCTCCACCAGCTCCCATTGACAATGATGAAACTCCCATGATACCTGGGGTTATTACCAATGAACAAAGAAGAGAGATGGTTCTGCCACCAGACCAACAAGTTAGCACCCCACAAGTGTGTAGATCTACCAGGAACATAGTACCACAGAGAAGGCAGCCCTGGACAACCAAATGAAGACATGCACAGAAAAGGCAGTATGGGAGTCAAAGGAAGTGGCTGAATGCATCAGGATTGCAAGATTGGAGAAGAGAAATGAGAACAATGCCAAACCTGAACCAGGTCATGATCTTGACTGAATCTTGTCAGCCCTCAGCACAATTGATGACATACCTGATCTCAGCCCAGAAATGGACCTGGAGACACCAAGGACTTGGGAGGAAGCAAAGACTTCACCTGATAAACAAAGCTGGAAGCAGTCTTACTGTGAAGAGCTAAACTCCTTGAAGGAGATGGGGGTATGGACACTAATACAGTGGGAAGATGTACCAACTGGGCACTGAATCCTCAAAGGCAAACCCATATTCACCATTAAACCTGGTGAAAATGGAAAGATCACTAGATTCAAGACCAGGCATGTAATTCAAGGATTTAATCAGATATATGGGAGAGACTACACAAAGATGACCTCACCTACAGCATGTGCAGAATCATGGCAAATTCTACTCCACCTGGTGGCTACCCTGGGATGGAGTGCTAATCAAATAGATGTAAAAATGGCATTTCCTAATGGAATACTGCCAGAGGAGGAGACTGTGTACATGGAGCAACCAAGAGGGTTTGAGGAGAAAGGTAAAGAGAAATGGGTGTGCAAGCTACAGAGGGGGCTCTATAGTATGAAACAAGCTGGAAGAATCTGGAACAAGATGCTTGATGACCACATGCAGAAGTGGGGATCCACATGGTTGGCATGCAAAGCATGCATATATCACAGGAAAACAGATGCTGGCACAGTGATAGCAGGGGTACATATCAATGATTTCTTGGCTATTTCAGACACAGAAACAGCAATCCAGATCTTCAAAAAGGAAATGGGGAGTGTCTGGACTATAGCAGATCTGGGGACTCCAAGGTACATCCTGGGTATTGCCATCAACTGGGATAGAGAGAATCACAAAGTTCATTTATCACAGACAGTCCTAATCGACAGACTCATACAACAGTTTGGGCAATCAGATGCAACACTGATATCCACCCCAATGGAACTAGGGACAAAGTTGAGATGTGTCAACACATCCAAACTGACCAACAAAGAATGGGAGAAGATCTCCCAAATACCATACAGGAGACTTGTAGAAGGATTGCTATGGCTTGCTGTATCCACCAGGCCAGATATCCAATATGCAGTACAGCAATTATCACAGTACCTCAACTGCTACACCCAGATGCATTGGCATGCAGCCATACACACCCTTTGATATCTGAAAGGCATGCACACTTTAGGTCTCACACTTGGAGGCAAGAATCAGATAGAATTGGTGGGGTTTACTGACTCAGACTGGGCTAATTGTCTTGACAGTAGGAGGAGTGTCAGTGGATACACTTGGTCAATATGCTCAGGAGTGATCTCATGGTCTACCAGGAAGCAATGCACTGTTGCTGCCTTGTCCTGCCAAGCTGAATACATGGCAGCATATGAGGCTGTACAAGAATACATTTGGCTACATACTCTTCTAACTGCAATAGGTTATGGCCCCATAGGACCCACCACCTTACTTTGCAACAACAACTCTGCAATCAACCTCTCTGAAGATCCTATGCTTCACCAGTGTGTGAAGCATGTCAACATTAAATATCATTTCCTCCATGAATGTGTTACCTCAAAAGAAATAACAATCTGCTATATAAGCACAAAAGAAAACATGGCTGATATTCTCATGAAGGCCCTACTCACCCCCCAATTTACAAAACTCCATCCCCTGCTGAGAGTGACCTAGGATTCTATGCAAGGAGGAGTCATTTACACTCATGATGAGGAGGAGTGTTGAGGTGGCCACTGGCCAAAGAGACAATAGAAGACAGCGAGTATATAAACCATGCATAGACATGATCACCCTCAGTCAATTGCACTAAAGACTGAGGGTGAGTTACTAACTTATTCTCACATTATAGACAATGGACTTACAGTACCATAGATAAGAACTCACAGTGTGTTATCTATAGGTACAAATAGAGTCAATTGCACTAAAGACTGAGGATAAGAACTCACAGTGTGTTATCTATGATCTGTACAGGTATCCACTTCTAACAAATCCATCAATGGCATCTCTAATAGCCATCTATCTCAAGAAATAATGAAAGTGAGTTTTTGACACATTTCCTCATTCACATGTTGGAATCCCAACCAGCAGCAATAGTATACCACAAAAGGTAAGCACCTAAATCAATATGCATATGTGTAAGTGTAATCCTCAGTCACGTATAATAGACTGTATTGTATGTACTTAGATCAATATGTGTATGCATAAGTGTAATCTAGGTACAGAGTGGGTTTGTTTGTATATATGGTGTAAGTAGATATGATGTACCCTCAGTCATGTGTAATAGACTGAGGGTACTGTAAGTTCCATTGGATATATATATATGTAAGAGAACAAAGCATTGGCCAATGCAATGACCCTTGCAGTTGGCCCTGGTGTCATTCACAGCACTTCATCACACATATCACATACATGATATTCCAACACTTCTCCTTGCCATGAACGCACCACTTACAACTCCTCCTCACATAGAATTGTGGGTTATGTTACTCCTAGTATGTGTCATAAGTGTAGGAAGAGAGGGTGGGGTACCACCTTTGTGAACATGTCTGTGACATTATCTTGTGTATTGATGTATTTTACAATGATCTCACTGTTTTGCACTTGCTCCCTGATGAAATGGTATTTTATATTGAAGTGCTTGACTCAGGCATGAGTCATCAGGTCTTTGGACAGTGAGATTGCTGCTTTATTGTTGCAGAAGATGATGGTAGGAGCTGTGGTGAAGTCTCATCCTATTTCCTTCATGAGTATCCTCAGCCAGATGCATTTCTGAGTCAATTTGTATGCAGACATGTATTCTGCTTTGCAAGATGAAGTTGTAACTGTCTTTTGTTTGTGGACTGATCAGGAGATTGCCCCTGTTCCAAGAGACCAAGTGTACCCACTGGTGCTGTACCTAGTGTCAAGGCAACTTGCCCAATCTGCATCCATGAACCCTCTTAGTACAATGGATGAACCACCTAAGCATAGCTTTAGTTCCCTGGTCCTTTCAGGTATCATAGTAGTCATATGCCTGCATTCCAGTGACTTCTGTTATAATTGTCAAGGAATTGGAATAATTGCTGAACAGCAACTGCTATATCAGGTTGGGTGGCTATGGCAATGTAGAGCAGGCACCTGATCAGGGATCTGTAAGGCAATTTTGCAACATTGTCCTTCTCCTCCTGAGTCTGAACATCATGTTTAGGTTGCCTTAGCTTCAGTCCAGGTTCCATAAGTATTGACAAGGGATAGGAATCTTTCTGTCCAAATTGGTGAATGACTCAGTCTATGAATGCAGTTTGTGATAATGTGACTTCTCTGTTTGCTGTATTCCACTTGACTGACACTCTGACAAGATACTTTGGAGTTCCAAGGTCTGAGATCATCCATGCTTCATGCATCTGTGACTTGAAGCAATTGTTCTCAGCTTTAGTATTGGCAATGGATAAGAAATTGTCAATGTGAACAGCAGCAATCACAATACCAGTCATAGATTTCCTGTAGTAGACACAGGACTCACTTGCCAACCTTGTAAATCCCCACCCTGTCATTCTCTCATTCATTGTCCTGTTCCATATCCTCCCTGCTTGCTTCATTCCATATAGCCCTCATACCAGTTTCCATACCCAATCCTCCTTTTCCTTTTCTTCAAATCCTTCTAGTTGCTCCATATATTGGACTTTGTTGTCCGGCAGAATTCCATAGAGGAATGTGGTTTTCACATTGATTTGAGTCACATTCCACCCTTCTGTTGCTGCAATGTGAAGCAGTATGCACCACAATTCCATGTGCACAGTTGGCAAGGTTGTCTTGTTGTAGTCCCTCCTGTATATTTGCTTGTAGCCTTTGAATACCAATCATACTTTATATTGCACAGGGTTGCCATTTTTGTCATGCTTGATCTTGAATATAGGTCAACCCTTTTGTACCTTCTGGCCCTTTGGGATGGCTGTGCAAGGTACAAGTTTGTAGACACCCATGTCCTTCAATGACTGCAGTTCCTCCAAGTATGCTTTTTTCCATTTCTCTGCATCTGGTCCTTGTTGCACATCTCTCCATGAGTTTGGTTCCTGTCAGGGGATGTCTCACTTGTTTCCCCTTCTCCTTCTCCAGTTCTTGTCAGATTTCCTCTGTTATAGTTTTTCTTTTTTCTCCTTCCTTTTCCCTATCTATTGGTCTTAGTTTTAGCCCTCAGGCTGCACTAGTTCTCTGTCAATAATTCAGACAAGTGTGGCCCCTTTGACACTGCCACTGGCTTATGTAACTGCTGACCAATTGCTGACACATTACTTGTGTCTTTTTTTCTCTGTCATACTGTACAGTTGTTTCTCATGCTTCTGAAGCTTCTGAAGTGTCACACCTGGCATAGGGAATCTCCAGACTTGTTCTCTTTGGATTTCCCTTTGCCAGGTGAGTAGTTATCTCAATGGACACTGTACAGTACTGAATAGACTTTGGATTTCTCTTTGCCAGCTGTGTGATTGAGCCACAGCCTCCAGAGGTTGCCCTTACAGTTCCTCCTCCATGAGCATGGGTCTCCCTGATTCTCATCATGATTGCTATTGTGGGAAATGTTATAGGACAGTTCTGGATTTGGTATATTGACTTCCAGTCTGCTGAGGTCATTGTTGTCTTTGCTTGGCTCAAGACCTGCCATGTTCTTGAGCTCTTGAAGTGTAGGAATTGGGGGTGTGTTGTTATGGTTGGAATAAGGCCATCTTTGAGAGTTGGATGAAGTGGCTGTGGATTCATGTCATTCTATAAACCTCACATGATATGATTGGTATACCTTCTTGTTCTTTTCATCCCAGCATTGATAGCATTGATAGGTCTTTGAGTTCTGACCATATCCAATTAGTATGCACTCAATTGAGCATGGTCTGACCTTAGAGTTATGGGTTGGTGTGAAGACAAATGCTTGACACCCAATTTTGCACATGTATGAGTATTTTGGCTCACTGTTGAACCATTTTTCATGTGGGTTTTTTCCTGAAAGTGACTTTGTTGGGGTCTTGGCATGAAGGTGGGTTGCAGTCAAATAGAACTCATCCCAGAGAAATTCTGGGCATTGTGAGTTGATCCTCATGGTCCTTGCCTTATCCATCAGGGTTTGATGCATGTGCTCAACTTGCCCAATGTGTGCTGAGGTATAAGGTGCACCATGTTTGTGAGATACCCCTTTGGTAGCCAGTCACATTTCCATTTCCTTACTGGTGAGTTTTCCATCAAATCCAGTGCAATATTTTCCAACCTTCATCCCAGTCTCATTCTCATGTGCCATCTCCCATGCCTTTAGTGCTGGAAAAGCCTCATCCTTTGTTTTGAGGAGTATAGACCAAGGCATATTTGTATAATCATCCACTATGTCTAATACATAGTGGTTTCCAGACTGTGAATGCACATTGATTGGTCCCATGAGGTCTGCTCATACTATTTCAAGCCTCCATGTTGCCCTTTGCCCTTCCTCCCTTGATCTTGGGACTGGTGTTCTTGACTGTTTTCCAAGAATACAGCTGTCACACTTGGGTGGATGGTAGAGGAAGGTAAGCACACCTTTGATCTTGTGATTGCAGGCTAGTTGTAGGATGGCTTGGTAATTGGTGTGTTCCAGGCAATGGTGCCACATTTTGATATTGGCCTCTTAGTAAATCACTAAGGCATGCTTGGCGGTTGCATCCGATAGGTCAATAGAGTAGAGTCCTTTTCCTTTTAGCAATGGACTCTTTGCAATTATTGTTTCAGTGGCTGGATCAATGATGCAGACCCCTTCATTGTCAAATCAGAAGTATGTGTGGTGATCAACTGAGATGTGGCTAACAGATATAAGGTGTACAGTGGAGTTTGGGATGTATAGAGCTTTCTCAAGTGACAGTATATTTCCTTCAGCAGTATGTAGTCTGATGTTTCCAACTCCACAGGCTGATATAGCTGATCCTCCAACTCCTTTGACTGCTTTGGATGTAATGGGTTGGAGCATGAAGAAGTTGGATTTGCATGGGGAGATGTGTATGGTCATGCCAGAGTCTACAAAGAATGGGTGATTATTGACTGCTAGTAAGGCTGTTTCAGTATCTTAGTTTAGAGAGGCAATCTCTGCTAGATTATTGTTGGCATTGTCAAAGTGTTTTGTCCAGTTGACTGATGTTTTTGGCTCAGTTAACTCCTCCTCAACATATGCCATCCACCCTTCCCACTCAATATTGTCCATGGTCAGGCCAGCAAAACCAGTAGGTGCACTGAATACCATTCCATTGCTTAGTGTTTGGAGCTTGCCAAGATCACCTTCCTCTACAAGATAAACTTTACCCTTGGGACTGGTCAGCTGCATGTAAACCTTTGTATTTCCACTGGTTGTGGCTGCAGAAGTTGATACTTTCCAAGCAGCAGCTCTAGCAGCATTCTGGGCATCCTCAACACCCTGCTTCTCCATTGCACCACCAGGGTGGGCACAGTAAGGAGCTTCATGCCCTCCATATGATTGTCTCTGAGTGAGACATATGGTGCAGCATCTTGCCCCAGCAGGGTGAGTATGCCCAGGGAGAAATGGTTTTGATGACCTGAATTGTCCATGGGTTGTGGCAGTGAGTATGGTATCAGTAGAAAGACTGGTGGCTGGGGATTTGAGGTTTGTGAGGTTTTAGACAGTCTTAAGGAGTTTCCAGATGTTGTTGGAGGTGTATGGGGTGTCTTCTGTTGAGTCTGCAAGGCCATGGGATATCTGGGCCTGGACTGGTTTATACTGGTGGCTGTTTAAGCTGTTTAATAACATGACACATTTAAAGAGATCCTTGTCAAGGAAACAAATTGCAAATATATGCTTGACAATCTCACTGATCTGGTTTCCAGTCATAGTAAGTAACTTGCTGGGAGAATACTGGATTCTCAGCACCTCCTGAATGAGAGGAATCATCCTTACTGGCCCTTCACCTTCAGCCTGAGCCTTGATTTGAGCATAAAGGTTTGTGGCCATCATGGTTTTGTCTAGTCCTTTGTACTCAGACTCATCAAGTGCAGTGAGGATGACAGCTTGTGCTAGATCATTGTTCATGACCCAGTTCTGGTTTGCTATGGATTCATTGCTGTTGCTGGGCACTTTAGTGAAAGGGGCAATAACATAGGATTTCAGCCCTAGTAGAGAGAGGTGGATTTCAAGAGCCTTTGCCCACTTGGCAAAGTTGGCCATGAATGAGGCATGACTGAACTTGTTGTGTTTCCAGTCTGCCCTGCAGATGGATATGGCTTGGACAGATGGGTTCACAGCATCAGTGGCTAGCATTCTAGAGGGGTAATGCAGATGGGGTCAAGGGTTTGACAAAGACAATAAGGGATGCTCCCTTCCAAAAATTGGAACAAGGGCATAAGGCACAGGCAGATATTGGTGACAAGGGGAGCAATAAGAGGGCAATTCCAATCAATGGCAATGTTGTCTTTATCACAAAAAAAAAAAGGAAAACAGTGGGTTCCAACAAGTACAATTCTTTGTTAAGTATTGTACTCAGCAGCAGCCCATAACCTGTTGGAATCCCAACTGGCAGCAATAGTATACCACAAAAGGTAAGCACCTAAATCAATATGCATATGCATAAGTGTAATCCTCAGTTGCATATAATAGACTGTATTGTATGTACCTAAATCAATATGCATATGGGTAAGTGTAATCTAGGTACAGAGTGAGTTTGTTTGTATATATGGTGTAAGTAGATATGATGTACCCTCAGTCATGTATAATAGACTGAGGGTACTGTAAGTGTCCATTGGATATATATATGTAAGAGAACAAAGCATTGGCTACTTGGAATGGCCCTTGCAGTTGGCCCTAGTGTTATTCATGGCACTTCGTCACACATATCACATACGTGATATTCCAACATCACATGCATGTTTATTATAATACTTTGCCCAAGAGGGATTATGTGAGCAATATGTTATATCAGGTTGGGTATGCCAAAATGGAAGTTGTTTGCCAAAAGATTGCTATCCTAAGTTGAGATTCAGGGTTGTTTTTCTCTTTTTTTTTGTGGTACCTCTATGGATAATAGACAGTTCACAAAGTCAATCTCTGAGACCTAGGGCATACAGTTTGTGATATAAATTTAAGTCTGGAGCCACTCCAAAGGAAAGGTTCCTATGTACATATGTGTAGGATTCTGTCTTTCAACCTATACTCACTAAAACCTCTGTTGCCTTCCTCCATGACTTTAGGAGGTCACTGTCTTGAGGCAAACTTTCTCAACATTTATTGCTTTATTGTCCAGTTTTTCCTTGTCTGTTGTCAAGCAGTCTATCTTCAGTCTTTTTGTTATTGTGGTATTAAATCTATTTAGTACTTCTTTTCTGCTTGGGAGCTCATAGGGTCAGCATCCTTTGTAATCTGCTACTTGTGTTCTATCTTCCATATCAGGTGTGTGGCTTTTGAGACCACAATACTTGAGAAGCATTTTGCTCCTGCTGTTTTTCTGCCATTCTTGGTTGCTCTTGAGATCATTGCACAACCTAATTGTTCTCCCAGGGTGGGCTTTGTGAATGGTATCCTCCTCAATATGTGTGATTTCTCAATCATGTCCCACACTTCTCTTTGTTTTGAAACCTCACACTCTGTTAAAATGTGTACAAGTGTTTCTGTTGACCCCACATTGCCTACATAGGGCTCTGTGTTCATATTCAGTCATATTTTCCTAGTATTTCCCAATTTTGTATGCATTGTGCATGGCCTTCCACAGGAAGGCCCAGATTTCTCTTCTTATAGCTTCATCTCTTAGTGATAGCCAAATTTTATGGTCTGTTGGTTCCTCATCATTCACAAGTTATTTCAAATTGGGTGGGCTGGGTTGGAGAGGACATAGTGCATTTTTGTGTGTTGGATGATAATATGCATTATAATGAGTCATTGGAACTTTGCTTGTAATTGGCATTGTGGGCTGCAATTGGCATTGTGGGTGGATTGCCATTAGCATTATGAGTTGCACTTCAATAATTAATTCATAGGTCTGAATTGCTTGGTTGTGTAGAGTCATTGGCCTGCATGATGTCTGTGGTGATCCTTTGGTTAGGTCCTTGATATTTTAACTCAATGCTAAGATCCAGACCCAATCTCACTTTGTTTGGTTAGGTCTTTGTAGTTTATTCACTCAATGCTAAGATTCAGTCCCAACTTCTTTGTTCAGTTAGGTCTTTGTATTTGGTTAGTGTTATCATGTATTTATGTTGCATCATGAACAAAATAATACAATGTTCACTGGTATATATTAGAAATGATGAAAATTATAAAAGAGTAATGGAGTGTCCTACAAACCTCCTTATTTCACTATATACCAAACAGACTTATGGAGTAGTTATACCCATTTGGCAGCATCACATGATGCCACCTATTTAGTTATACTTGTTATATTATGTAAGGCATTGCCTTACTTGCATACTCATAGTTCAGGATCATAACTAGTTTTGACTTATGATATATACAACATAAGCTATGAGAACCATAATAGCACTGTTACATTTTTAAGTCAAACCAGCATTGACTTGCACTACAAAGTGCTGAAGCATACCAAACTTCTAAAAAGAAGTTCACTGCAACAAAATACAATGAGAACATGAATTTTTAACATTCACTTTCCTCAATTGTGCCCATGGAGGACCAGGTGTTTGGTCCTGATGTTGAACCTTCATTGGATGGAACAATGTTTGTTGCTCCATATGAATTAGTGGAATTTGCCATGTTACTTCATGGTATAGGTAGAGAAAGCATGGTGATGCCAGTAGGGCTGCCAGCAGCATGTAATAGTGTTCTTATGGGTCACACTACTTACAGTACATCACTCATAAGTCAAAACCAGATATAAGTCAAAACCAGATATTGATTTTGTACTATGAGAATGTAGATAAGGTGCTGCCTTATATAATACAAATGATACAATGAGAAGGCAGCATCACATGATGCTGCCACATTATAATTGGCTAAGTGTTATTCATTTAATATAGTTAAATAATGTAACTAGGAGGTCAATAGAATGCTCCATTACATACTCCCCTTTGAGACCATCAATGGTCTCATATATGAGTAAAATCAAGTATATGGAGTGGAATATAGCATTCCACCCATGAAGCAGTACAGAGCCAGTTAATTGGTCCCCTATGTTAATACATATAAAGTAGTAGGACCAGATGGTCTCACATATGAGTAAAAATCAAGTATATGGAGTGGAATATAGCATCCCACCCATGAAGCAGTACAGAGCCAGTTGATTGGTCCCCTATGTTAATACATATAAAGTAGTAGGACCAGATGGTCCTACAGCAGAAAATGGGCTGAGTTCATACTAGTGCACATGCCCAAGTTGTTAGGTGACTGCCCATATTGGACCCCATTCTTGTTTCCTTCATTCTGAGCTGGCCTCTCATTGCCATTTTCTGAGACAGCTATTTTGGACCAAGGGCTATCTAACAGTCATATTTTCATGCAGTCACATGCCCAGAGGCTGGAGATTGAGACAATGAATTTCCATTTTGAATTGGGCTCCAGATTTGGTTGTCATTGAGTGTGTTTTCTAGAAGCTCTGGAGTAAATTTTCTGAACACTTGCATTGGGAATCCTTAGACTTGTTTTCTCTGGATCTCCCTCTGCTAAGTTAGTAGCCATAACTCTGGAAAATTCTTGCAGAGGCTGAATAGACTTTGGATCTCTCTCTGCCAGTTGTGTAAGCTACAGCCTTCTAAGGTTGCTTTTTAGCAGAACAAGTCTCTAGCTTTGGTCTGGCAGCCTCCTTTTCAATTGCTTTGACAAGTTGAGGCATCTGAAAGGTCTCTCCCCCACTGGTGTCTTACTACTCCATGTGCTGCTCCTGAAAGGGGTGCTCAACAATGTGGGATACTCTTATCTCATAAAGCCAAGTGTCAAGAGACAAGTGAGACCCAAGTAAGTGCTATCATGGATATGGGTGAGACAAGGGTCAAAGTGAGAGGCAGAGGGGTCAGACAACACTACTGGATCTTATAGCCAAATCAATGAATAGACCTGGGGAACACTGCAATTGTTCAGTCTGAGGATATTCTATTCTGCAGACCATTCTATATACTGCATTGCTAGTAATGATGACTAAAATTATACTTACTCATCAGGCCATAGTATGTAAGGACAAATGACAAACAATAATCTATGCCAAGTAATGTCTGAGCATGTGATTTGTGGAAGGTGACTCATGAGGACAGAAGGGTGTAGGGCATGACAGGTGATATGTCAGATGAACTAGAATGCAAAGGGAAATTTGCCAGTGCTCCAGACCTTGAGTCTTCAGACAAGACCATTGAGGTAGGTGATAGGATCTACACTGCAATGCTCTGCCCTGCTCCTACAGTGGCAGAGACTCAGAGTGCAAGCAATGGGACCATGCAATCAAGTTGATACCTGGTGTGGAACACTCTAGCTGCAAAGTCTATCTGCTTGCACTCCATGAGCTGGATGAGCTGGATGTGTTTTTGCAGGAGAATCTTAGCTCTGGCCACATATGACCCTCTAAGCCTCCAAAGACCTCCCCAGTCTTTTTCATTAAGAAGAAGGATAGGTCTCTTTGTCTGGTTCAGAACTATTGAGTTTTGAATGCAATGATGGTAAAGAATTACTACCCCTTACCACTCAGCTCTGAACTAGTCAACAACCTTTGAGGTGCATGCTACTTCACCAAGTTGGACATCCATTGGGGCTACAACAATGTGTGCATCAAAGAAGGAAATGATTGGAAGGCAGCATTCTGAACCAATTGTGGACTGTTTGAACCCCAGGTAATGTTCTTTGGTCTCACAAACTGCCCAGCCTATTTCCAGATAATGATGAATGAAATCTTCCATGATTTGAATGCAGAAGGTGTTGTTTGTGTGTATCTTGACAATGTCCTCATCTACACCAAGACAAGACTTTGGAGGAACATCATTGGATCATAACATTGTCTTGGAAGCCTTTGCTAACACCAGCTCTGTCTGAAGCCTGAAAAGTATGAGCTTTTGCAGACTCAAATTGAGTACCTAGGTTTGATCATCTTGCATGGAATGGCAGAGATAGATCCTGTCAAGGTGACAGGTGTAGCAGAGTGGCCTATGCTAAGGAATAAGAAGAAAGTGCAGGCCTTTTTTAGATTTTATTAATTTCTACTGGAGCTTTATCTAGAACTTCTCTCACTATGCCCATTCTCTTTTTGCTGCATGGCAGTAGGAATCCCTGCAGCAAGTTGTCTTTGATGCCCTCAAGCAAGCTGTTACCTTGAAACCAGTCTTCCTATTCCCTGTGATGACTCTGATGACTCTCCCTTTTGTGTTTGAAGCTGATTGCTCTGACTTTGCCACAGGAGCAGTTTGCTTTCAACAGTTGAAGGAGGATGGCAACTTGCATCCCATAGCCTTCTACTCCAGGAGCCTCAAGACAGTAGAATGGAACTATGAGATCCATGACAAGAAAATGCTCACTATTATTTGGTCCTTTGAAGAATGGCAGCATTTTCTTGATGGTGCATAGCATAAGTTTGAAGTCTGGACAGACCACAAGAACCTTGAGTACTTCCATTCTGCTAAGAACCTCAATCAACACCAAGCTCAGTGGTCCCTGTATCTGACCAACTTTGACTTCTCACTGCATCACAAATCTGTCTGGAGCATGGGCAAATTGGACACATTGTCCAGGTGGGCTGACCCTGGCATGGGGGCAGAGGATAACAACAACATTGTCCTCCTCAAGCCAGATTGCCAGGAGTGCAAATTTACAGAAATAAACTGTGGGAAATACTGTGGGAAATATGACATCTGATTGTGTGCATGCACAGAGCCCAATGTCATCATCAAAGCCATTATAAAAGTCACATGGCCTGAAACCAGAAATCCATTATAAATGGCTTTGATCTCAAGCCACAGAACACATGACACTACCAGAGTAATACTGTTGGATAGCCCTGGATGAGAGTACTTGTGACTAAAAGATGAGAGTCTGAGAGTGAGAGGCTGGCTGGGAATATATAAAGGAAACAAGATGATACTATATGTGAGGTCTTCTGACATGATCCCCCTTCTAGCATGTAGCATCTCAATGCAAAAGTTACAGATTGCTTGGTCAGCTGCTGAAATGAGGTAGATGCCTAAATTGCCCTTGGTGCACTGGGGTGCCTGCAATAGAAGTCTCAAATCAGTGCTGGTTGGTGCATGCACATTGGCCTGTGGTTCCCAAAAGATGTCCTTGATGCTATATCCCTTCCATTTCACCTTGACTGTGACTTTCCCTGGAATATTCTGCTATTGTAAATTTCCTTCACCTCATACTCCTCCTCATTGTTAAGCAGGACTGGTGGTGGGGGTGCCTTAAACTGGAGGCCAGAGATCAGATTCTCCTGAGCTGGAAACAGCTTGATAATGTTGAAGACTGGATGCAGTTGGTGTAGGCCTCTGGGAGCTTAAGTTGGTATGCTAGAAGCCCTACCTTCTTCTCTCCTATGAAAGGGCCAAGGTGACATTGTGATAGCTTGTGTGATGGCCTTGTTGTCTTAATGTCTAAGCTATCCAAATACACATGGTCTCTAAGCTTGTATACAGGAGTTAGCATCTGCTAGCAGTCATAGTACTGTGCCATGTCATCTTTTGCCCTCACCAATGTTGCCTTTGCCTCCTCCTGCACACTCTTCATCATACCTACAACTTGTTGACTGAGTCATTTTCTGAGGGGTGTGCCCAAAGTCCAAATTTCATGTGGGGATGCTTGCTGGTGTCCAGGAAGAATGGAGTCATCTGCATGGAAGAGTAAATGTGGTTGTTGTATTGGAACTCTGCATCTGGCAGAAGCTCATCCCAGTCATCCTGCTTCTCATTACAAAATAGGCAGAGATATTATTTTAGTTCTTGGTTAACATGTTCTGTCTGCCCATCCAACTGAGAGTGATAGGCTGTAGTAGTTTGAAGTTTCACTCTGAGTAAGCAGTACAGCTCCTGAGTAAACTCTGCCACAAACTGAGGGCCTTAGTCAGAGACATACCCATTTGACAGACCATGGAGCTTCTATACATTCTTTCAATACAGGCCAGCTGCTCTTAGGGAAGAGCACATTGTGTGAGTAGGGATAAAGTGGGCCTGTTTACCATAGAGGTCCACTACTACCATTATAGCATTGTACCTATGAGTATCAGGGAGTTCAACAATAAAATCCACCAATGAAACACTCTAGCAAGTGACTGGGATAGGAAGAGGGTGGAGCTGATCCATGAGTACCTAGTAGCAAGGCTTAGTGCAGAGGCAGAGATCACAGATGCTAGAGTAAGTGCCTATGTATTAGAGGCCACCAGTAATTCCAGGATACCAGCTCCAATGTCTTCCACCTCCCAGGATGTCTGGCTACTCAAGAGTCATGATGTTGCTCTACAATGCATTGGCAAAGTTTCAGAATGTTAGGCACATAGATGTGTTATTGGAAGGTCAGAAGCCCATCCTGAAGACCCCACTCATCTGCATGCACAGACTTAACTCTACTTGCTTGTCAAGCTTGTAGGGCCTGTGCAGCCTGAGCAACAGCATCCTCTTGTGTGCCCTCTCAGTTCCCTCTTTTGATATCTCTGAGAATGTTTCCCTTGTCCCCTTGGACTACAATGCCTTCTAGAGCATGGATAGCAAAGAGCTTAGGCTTGAGGAGGACAATTCATTATCCTCTGCTCCTATGCTATGATCAGCCCACCTGGACAATGCATCTGGTTTGCCCATGCTCCATTCAGGTTTGTGATGCAATGAGAAGTCAAAGTTGGCCAGATACAGGGACCACCAAGCTTGGCATCAATTGAGTTTCTTAGTGGAACAGAAGTACTCAAGGTTCTTGTGGTCTGTCCAGACTTCAAACTTATGTCATGTGCCCTCAAGGAAATACTGCCATTCTTCAAAGGACCAAATAATTGCAAGCATCTCTTTGTTATAGATCTCATAGTTCTGTTTTACTGTGTTAAGGCTTTTGGAGTAAAAGGCTACTAGATGCTACTTGCCATCCTCCTTTGACTGCTGGAAGAGGACTGCTCTCATGGCAAAGTCCAAGATATCCACTTCAACATAGAAGGGAGAGTCATCATCTGGAACAGGAGGACAGGCTTTGAGGTAACAGTTTGCTTGAGAACATCAAAGGCAGCTTGCTGCAAGGACTCTATAAGGGCAATCTCCAGGAGTGGCAGCTCAATCATGTAGCTAGCAGAGGGAAATCCAAAGTATATTTAGCAAGATAACCAACAATACAAGTAGTAACTAATCACTTAGTGGAGAGAAATCCAGAGAGAACAAGTCTAAGGATCCCTGCTGCTTGGTGCAGCACATCAGTGGGCAGCGGGGGCATGAGAACAACTGTACAGAAGGCCAGAGCTAGCTCTAACTCTAAGAAAGTGCTCAATGAGGAACCACAGAAAGTTCTGGGAGTCTCTAGAGATCTCTGGGGGTCTGGAACAAGCTGCAGAGATTGCTGCAGAGGTCATAAATTGAAGTCCCCTGAAATCACACCCTCTTTAGCATGTGGTGTCTCAACATATAAGGTAAAAGAAGTTTCAGATTGCCTGGTCTGCTGGTGAGATAGGGTAGATTCCTTGAATGGCTTGTGGTGCCTCTGGGTGCCTCTGGTGGAACTCCCTAATTAGCCCTGGCACATGCATGTTCTCCCATGGTTTCCAGGAGATTCCTTGATTCCATAACTTTATCACTTTACCTTGTATTGTAACTGATGTCAGAACAGATGATTGTCTAGGATTTCCTCCACCTTATACTCCTTGCTGTTGTTGACCACCACTTGAGGTGGCAGGAGTGCTGGACATTACCCTGGAATAGAGTCCTTTGGGGCTGGCATTAGCTTGACCACATTGGATACCAGGTGGAGCTGGCACATTTCTGTGAGGAGCTGGAGCCAATAGGCTAGTTGCCCAACCTGCCATTCTACCATGAAGGGTCCTAACTGGCAGTGCAAGAGCTTTTTTGATGGTTGGTGGTTGTATGTAATGTTGGAGGTGTCCAGGTAGACTTAATCCCAGGCTGGTACTTGGGTGCTGGGGTTCTTCCACAGTTGTAATACTGTGCCATGTTGTCCTTTGCCTTTGCTAGGGCCACCTGGACTTCCTGCTGAGACCTCTTCATCCAGTCCACAAACTCATTCACTGCTTCATTCTCCAACAGCCAGGCCTGGGGCTCAAAGCCCATGCATGGGTGATGTCTAGTATCTAGGAAGAAGAGCAAAAACTGGGTGGCCATATAAAATGGTTGTTGTACTGGAACTTGGTGTTAGGGAGGAGTTTGTCCTAGTTGTCCTAATGCTCATTTTAGAAGAGGTGGAGGTACTGCTTGAGCTCCTGACTCATACATTTGGTCTGGCTCTTGGACTGCAGGTGGTAGGTGGTAGAGGTGTGCAGTTTTACACCAAGTAGTTGGTAGAGCTCTCTAGTGAAGTCCACCACAAATTGTGGCCTGCAGTCAGATATATAGGCATCAGAGAGGCCATAGAGCTTCCAGACATTTTTCTGGTACAGGTTCATGGTGGTGGAGCAAGTGGTGTGAGTAGGAATGAAGTGTGCTTGCTTGTCATATAGGTCCACCACCATTCTGATGGCATTATAGCTGTGGGTGTTGGGGAGCTCTACAATGAAGTCCACCAAAGCAACACTCCATCATTCCAAGGGGATGGGGAGGGGGTGTAGCTGCCTAGTGGGGAGGCAATGTTGTAGCTTGGTCCCAAGACAGAGATTGCATGTACCAGTATAGGACCTGATATATTGGGATATTTGTGGCCACCAATAATTCTGGGATACTAGCTCCAACATTTTTCATCTGCCAGGGTGTCCAGCAATTCAGGAGTCATGGTGTTGCTCTACAATCCTCTGGCAGAGCTCCAGGATGTTGGGCACATAGATGCAGTTCCAAAAAGTCAGAAGCCTGTCTTGGAGGGCCTATTTATCTGCACAGATAGACTTGGCAGGTGCATCCTAATTTCAGTGCCTGGGCTGCCTGGGTGACAAGTCCCTCCTGCTGGCTATTCCAATGAGCTCCAGGTCATGTACACTGATAAGACTCAGTTGTTGCTGAGCACCATTTTAGCATTTCTGATTGGAAAGCAGCTGATTATATTGACATGGCACAAGTCACAACACAAGTCATGATACTCAGCACATGAGGCCTAGCCTTAAGGTCTGGAACAATGTAGCCTTTGCATGGGATTTTAGTGACCATGAGACTTACTGATCACAAGCTGCATCATGTGGAGCCTGGACTCTGGATCTAGAGCAACAAGGCTGAGACCTTTTTTTAGCAACAGTTGCTAGCGACTTTCCTGGCAACAACACAGCCTTTGCTCCAAATATGGACATATTGACAGTCATGTGATTTCTTACTTATTATTTTTCTTGTTGAGCTTACAAACATACTTGAACAGCATCTACACTTCAAGTATTGACATTGGACATGCTCTTCTCTTGCAAATTATTACCTTTATGCATCACAACCTTGCTTACTTTTTACTTGGTTACTAGACTGACACCTCACATGTATTATAAACACTTTGGCAGATGCCATTGCTGGCAGCAACTATTATTTCCTTTCTTATACTATACTTACAAACAGTATAAATACTGCCTGTACATAGAGACAAAAAAACCACAAACAGAGTATCATTTTCCCTCCTCTTCAAGCTTACCAGCTTCAGATTTCATTTTGCTCTTTTGCTCACCATTGACAACAACTTAGCAACAAGTCTTGCTAACCTCAACCTCAACTTTGTGTGGACCAACTATGGGTGCCCTTATTGTTATTTTGACTTAGCAACACTAGCAACTATGGCTAGCAACTAGTTTGCATTTGTCTCCCAGTCCTTTTATTATTATTATCTCTTTTATTTCCCAACTCCCCTTTCATTGCTTGGTTCACCCTTCCTTAGTGACTCTTTTTCCTTCATTTTTTTTCTATTCCTTTGCCTAGTGACCCTTCATTACTGTCTAGCAACTTAGGCTAGCATTAGTGACTCTTTTCACTTCTCTTTCACTTTGCACCCAATTAGCTTTTGTTCTCTGGGACAGTTACTGACTCACCCTCATTATTAACTTCCTACTGCCAGCTACCCTATCTAGTGACTAGCATTAGGTCTTCCTTTTTGGTTTTCTGCATAGCACTAGGCAGCATAGAAGCACATCAACACCTCCAAACTCCCCTCCTAGTTCCTCCTCTGGGGCTCTGCCACTGCTTCAGTTGTCCTTGTAGAGAGCCTCTCTACAGGGGAATGCCAGGAGCAGGGGGTCTAGGAGGTCTAGATCTGCAAAGGGTAGATTGCTGGTGTAGCATGCCCAGATGGCTATGCACTCTCCAACTTCAACCTGGTGCTCTTCTCTGACCTTAGTAGTGCAGACAGAGCACCTCTGGGAGCACCAGCTCATAGTTACCTTGCCCCAGGCCCAGTCTACTTTGGAGTTGTGCTTCTAGAGCCATGTCAAACCAAGGATCATGTTCTGCTTGCATCAGCTGGTGATGGTGAAGACTGCATACTTAGCATAGTTCTGATAGCAGAGGACAAGGTCTACCATAGAGCTGATGGTACCAGCTTTATTGGGTGTTCCATTGATGTTGAATACCAGAATGGACTGGGAAAGTGGCTGCATGGTCAGGCTATAGCACTCCACAGACTCTGAGTCTAGGAAAGGTCTTGTTGCTCCACTGTCCAGGAGGGCAGTGACTCTGCAGATCTGCTGGGTGTCTGTGGTCTCAATTTCTATGTTGAGGCACAATGAGTTTGTGAACAGGCTTAAGCCCACTACATACTGCTGGGGTAGTTGGCACTCTCAGGCAGGGCAGTGCTGGCAGAGCCTAGCTAGCACCAGTGGGCTTAGCTTGGACTCCAGAGTTGGTGTTTGTATATCTGAAGGGGAAGACTGAGGTTCTTCTGTCTTAGAATGACCAATATTAGGAAGGGCAATTTTATTTTCTATCAACAGACATGAGAACCTGTTAGTATCCAGCAATGGAGGCATACACCTCATCCATTGCTTGACTAAAAATCCTCCTCTAGCCCTAGGGGGGGTGCACAGGCACTAATCTCCTTTGGGGTCAACTCTGGTGTTAGCTCATCTAGTGACAGAGCTCTAGCAGCATCCTTTGTGGCCAACAGTTGCAGGAGAAGCTCCTCTTGCTCCACTGTAGAGAGGTAGTATACCTCCAGACCCAATAGGCAGTGTTGTGGAAAGTGCCCCAGTTTCTTACATTTCTGGCACAGTAGTGGTGTGAGACAATGCTATTGGGCTGCATCTATGTCCATAGTAATGCCCAGTGGCAAGGGGCATGGTGTGGGAATGGTCAGAGCAGGGGCGGGAGCTGGGAGTACAGGAATGGGGTAATGGAGACTGGCAACTGGAGCAGGGCACTGTGTTGGATGCAAGTGGCATAGCTTCTATCAGATCTACATGAGCTGCTACTGATCCCAAACCATCTTGTACCAAGAGGTGATCCTTTTATTGTCCAGGCAACCCTTGGCCAGGTTGTAAATGCACTCTATCAGTGCAGAGTGCAGGCTATCCCTAAATTTGAGGCACAGTTGAAGACTGTTGGGGTAGGTGGCTAATGGTTCTGCCACTCAGGGTGGTGTGGAGACAGGGAGCAGGTGCTCTAGCAGCACTTGGAGGGATTGGAAAATATGATTGGCGGTCTACTGGAGGGTAGAGAGTTTGGTTGTGTAATGGGTGGGGGACAACTGAGTCAGTTGCACCTGGTTTTCTAGGTGTAGCAGGTGAGTCCAGGCTTTGTCCTGAGGAGCTGAAGCTTCCAGGAGAGTGTCTGGATTGGCAAGCTGAGACATAGAGTTTTGCAGGTGCTTAAGTCTGGTGGGAAAATGACAAATAGGAGCTCAGAGGTTCCTTACAGGCTATGGGGGGCTTCTAGATCAGATTTAGTGTAAGGGCAACCTCTAGGAGTGGCAGCTCAGAGTTATGCAGCTAGCAGAGGGGAATCCAAAGTATATTAGCAAGTAGACAACAATACAACAGTAACTAATCACTTAGCAGAGGGGAATCTGAAGAGAACAAGTCTAAGAATCCCTACTGCTTGGTGCAGCACATCAGCAGGTGGCAGAGGTATAGAAATGGCTATACAAAAGACTGGAGTTACTCCTAACCCTAGAGAAGTGATCAATGAGGTAATATGAAAAGTCCCACAAGTCTTTGGAGATCTCTGGCAATCTGTAATGGGCCCTGGAGATGTTAAGCAAGCTGTGGAGGCACTGGAACAAGCTACAGAGGTTGGAAATGGAAGTCCTCTGACATCACTCCCCCTCTAGCATGCGGTGTCTTGACATGCAGGATAGAGAAAGTTTCAGATTGCCTAGTCCACTGGGGAGATAGGATAGAGTCCTTGGATGGTGCACAGTACATCTGGGTCTTTCTGATAGAACTCTCTAATAAGCCCTGGGACATGCACATTCTCCTGTGGTTCCTAGGAGATGTTCTCAGTGATATAACCTTTCCACTTCACCATGTACTATAGCCATTACTAGAATAGACAACTATCCAGGACTCCTTGTCCTTGTACTCCTTGCTGTTATTAACCACCACTGGGGGTGGTGGGGATAGTGAACATTGCTCCAGAATAGGGTCCCTTGGAGCCAGAGACAACTTGACCACATTAAACACTGGATAGAGCTGGTGCATTCCTGCAGGGAGCCAGAGTTGGTAGGCTAGGGGCTTGAACTGTCATTCCACTGCAAAAGATCCCAGTTGGTGGTGCAAGAGCTTTTTTAATCATTGGGTATTTGTAATATTGGAGGCATCCAGGTAAACTCAATCTTTGGGCTAGTATCTGGCCACTGGGGTCCTTCTGTGGTCATAGTATTGCACCATATTATCCTTTGCCTTTGCAAGAGCTGCTCAGGCCTTCTCCTGTGACTTTTTCATCCTATCAGGTTCTGCTAACCATGGGGGCTCAGCTACACTGGGCAAATCCTTACTAGGTGGACATGATTCCCTGCACTGATAACTGGGCACTCAGAGAGGTTCTAAGCATGGAGGACTTGCAAGGATAAGCAGTGGGGAGTAATCCAAACAAGTCTGGGGTTGTCTGAAGGAGCCTAGGATGAGTTGTGGGGAAAGGGGTGGACTTGGCAGGGCATCAGGTACAAGTCTGGAAGCAAGTATTGTAGGTGTGGAGTAAGTGGAGGCTACACAAGTGATGGGAGCAGAGCCAGAGCTTGATGGGGGATCAACAGAAGTTGATGGAGTTTAGGACCAAGCAAATAGTGAGGTTCAGAGTTGGTTTAAGGAATGTTGGAGGTTCATAATCATAAGTGCAGAGTTTGTAAAGGCATGAGGGTTGAAAGGACTTGAACACAATGAAGGAAACAGATCAAATGAGATGAGACAGAGTTGAATGAAATGAGGCAGAGTCAAAACAAGATTAAAAATAGATTCAGGCAGAGATACAAAATGATAACAAGATAATAACAGAAATAGAGACAAGACAAAACCAGGAAACTGAGATAAGACTGGGAGACTAAGAGTAAAGGAAACATAATGTGAAACACAAAACATGAGACAGAAACAATCAGAAACACATCAGGTAAGGCAGGTAATATCAAGACTAGAGTATAAAGAGCTACTCTATGACTTATATACTAATTACAGAATAGCTCTGGGGAACAGCAGGTGCAGTGGTGGGGCTCAATAGAAATGTGCAGAGTTGATGGGTGTTGGTTGCAATCAAGGGGCAGGCTGTGGCAATATTCTGATGGAATCAACTGGGGATGTGGGCCACTCTGGAGTTGTTATGATGCTCCAGAGTAGGTCAGATAAATCAGAGTGGTGAGCTAGAAATGTACAATGGGGTCAGGAACAGTGAGGGAGGGTTCCAGGGGCTTAGGAAAGGTTAGAGGAAGCATTGATGGCTGCAGAGAAGGCATTGGAGTTAGCCAGGGGGCTGTCAGGGTGCAGAGGATAGACAATGGTTGGGGGAGTTTAATGGGGCATTGGGGGGGGGGACTCTGGGGAAGTGAACAGGTTGGGGACAGTGTTTGGGGGTCCAGGGAGTGGGTCATGACACATCCAGTCCATGAATTCATTTACTGCTTCATTCTCCAAGAGTCAGGCCTGGAGTTTGGAATCCATGCACAAGTGCTATCCAGTGTTGAGGAATGAGGGGGAGACTTGGATGGACACATGGATGTGGTTGTTATACTGGAACTCCATGTTGGAGAGGAGTTTGTCCCAATCATCCTGGCACTTATTACAGAAGAGGCAGAGGTACTGCTCCAACCCCTGGTTTATATGCTCAGTCTAGCTGTTGGACTGTGGGTGATAGGTGGTGGAGGTGTGGAGCTTCATGCTGAGTAGTCAGTAGAGTTTCCTGGTGAAGTCCACTACAAATTGTGGACCCCAATCAGAGATGTAGGCATCTAAGAGACCATGGAGCTTCCAGACATTTCTCCAGTACAGGTTTGCAGTGCCTATATGAACAAGTCTAAGGATCTCTGCTGCTCAGTGCAGTGCATCAGCAGATGGTGGAGGCATGAGAACTACTGTATAGAAGGCCAGAGCTAGTCCTAATCTTAGGACAATGATTGCTGAAATAATACAGAGAACTCTGCAGTTCTCTGGAGATCTTCAGAGTTCTGGAATGAGCCCCAGAGACATTGAACAAGCTGCAGAAGTGCTGGAATAGATTGTAGAGGTCAGAAATGAAAGTCTCCTGACAGCCCATAGCAGAGCAAGTAGTGTGAGTTGGAATGAAGTGTGCTTGTTTGCCATACAGGTCCACTACCACCATGATGGCATTGTAACTGTGGGCATTAGGGAGTTCTACAATAAAGTTTATAGAGGCAATGTTCCATTGCTTTGTGGGGATGAGTAGAGAGTGTAGCTTTTTAGAGAGGAGGCAGTGCTGAGGCTTAGTCCAGAGGCAGAGATTGCATGTACTAGTGTAGGACCCAATATACTGGGACATCTGGGGCCACCAGTAATTCCATAAAACCAGCTCCAGCATTTTCTATTATCTGAGGTGTCTAGCAACTTGGGAGTTGTGGTGTTGCTCTACAATCCTCTAGAAGAGCTCCAGAATGTTGGGCACATGGATACAATTGCAAAAAGTCAAGATCCCATCTTAGAAGGCCTATTTGCCTGCATGAACCAATTTGGTGCCCATAGTATGCCCCAATTTCAGTGCCCTGGCTGTCTGAATGACAAGTTCCTGTTGTGACCATCCCAGTTGCCCTGCCAGATGTTGCAAAGGATGTCTACCTCTGCTCCCTCAATGGCTAGACCTTCCATGGCTCAGATTGCAAACAGTTTGGGCTGCAGGAGCACAATGTTGCTATTGTCCTCCACTTCAGTGCTGTGGTCTACTTTATGGGATGGATTGTCTGGTTTTCCCATACTCTAGCCTGGCTTATGGTGCAGTGGAAAGTCAAAGTTGGTTAAATAGAGGGACTATTGTGCTTGTCAGTAGTTGAGTTTCTTGGCTGTTTAGAAGTACTCTAGGTTCTTGTAATTTGTCCAGACCTCAAACTTGTGCTACACACCTTCCAGGAAATGCTGCCATTCCTCAAACAACTGGATGATAGCCAGCATTTCCTTGTCATGGAGCTCATAGTTCTGCTCTACTATGTTCAGGCTCTTGGAGTAGAAAGCCACTAGATGCCACTTCCCATCTTCTGTGGACTGTTGCAACTGCTCCAGTAGCAAAATTGGAGCTGTTGGCTTTGACTTGGAAAGGAGAGTCATTGTCTAAAAAGAGCAGAATGTGTCCAGAGGTAACTGTGTGCTTGAAAGCACTCAAGGCCATCTGCTCTGGAGTCTCCCATCTCTATGTGACATCCTTCCCAGTGAGGTCAAATAGTGGATGGGCATGATGTGAGAAGTCCTGGATAAACCTCTGGTAGAAGTTTACAAAGACTAGGAAGGCCTGCACATCCTTCTTGTTCTTGGGCTCTAGCCATTCTGCAATGCCCACTTCCTTCACCAGGTCTATCTCTGCCATTCCATGTGAGATGATCAGGCCCAGATACTTGATCTGGATCTGTTCAAACTTGCCCTTCTCCAGTTTGAGGTAGAGTTGGTGCTGGCAGAGATGTTCCAAGACAAGACATGTGATCTGGTGGTGCTCTTCTGGTGTAGATGAGGATGTTGTCAAGGTATATGCACACTACACCTTTGGCAATGAGGTCTTGGAAGATGTCATTCATCATTGTCTAGAAGGTGGCTGGGCTGTTAGTGAGTCCAACGAATATAATAAGAGGTTTGAACAATTCCCAATTAGTCCTGAAGGTGGCCTTCCACTTGTCTCCCTCCTGGATGCACATGTTGTTATAGCCCTACCAGTCATCCAGTTTGGTAAAGTACTGCACACTCTGGAGGTTGTTGATGAGCTTGGAGATGAGGGAGAGGGAGTAGCAGCAGTTCTTCATGGTTATGGTGTTGAGAATGGAGTAGTCCTGGACTAGTCAGAGCAAGCCATCCTTCTTCTTGATGAAGAAGACTAGAGAAGCCATTGGAGATTTGGATGAGCATATATGACTAGAGTCTAAGTTCTCTTCCAGGAAGGCATTAAGTTTGTCCTGCTCCTTGGGTGCTAGTGGGTAGACTTTACAGGTGGAGAGTGCAGAGTTGGGCAGTAGTTCAATGGCATGGTCCCACTGCTTGTGCTCTGGGAGTGAGTTGAATGAGGCCTTGGAGAACACATCCCCAAATGAATGGAGGTAGGGAGGTACAATGTTGTGGAACTCCTGGAGCATGGAGTTAGCAGCAAATTCCTGAGCCAGTTGCTGAGATGTGGTCTGGCTAGCCTGAATCTCTGCAATAGAGGGCAGCAAATGTAAGGTGGTAGCATCAATCTGGTCCCCCACTTCTACTGCTTCATCTGGGAACTCCAGATTAAGTATGCCTCTGAACTCCTCTCTGCATTTCTCCTCTGGGGCTTTGCCACTGCTCCAGTTGTTCTTGTAGAAGGCCTCTCTATCTGGGAATGCCAGGGGCAGAAGATCCAGTAGGTTTAGGTCAGCAAAGGAGAAAGGGCCAGCATGGCATGTGCAGATGGCTGTGTGTTCTTGAACTTGAGCCTGGCATTCTTTCTTGGCCTTGGTGGTGCAGGCAGAGCACCTGCAGGGGCACTGGCTCATTGTTACCTTGCCCCTGGCCCAGTCCACTCCAAGGATCATATCCTGCTTGCCCAAACTGGTGACAGCAAAGATTGCATGCTCCATGTGATTTCAATAACAAATAACAAGGTCAATCATGGAGCTGATAGCACCTGCTTTATTGGGCATTCCATCAATGTTGAAGACTGAAATGGGCCTAGGAAGTGGCTGCATGATCAGGCCATGATGCTTGACAAACTCCAAGTCTAAGAATAGTCCTGTCACTCTGCTATTTAGGAGAGCAGTGACTCTGTGAGCTTGCTGGGTGTCTGTAGTCTCAATTTCCATGTCAAGGCACAGTGAGTTGGTAGATGGGCTTGAAGCCACCACATACTGTCAGGGCATTTAGCACACCCAGGCAGGGTGGTGCTGGCAGACCCTAGCTGGTGTTTGTGGACTTGGCTGGGGCTCCAGAGTTGGTATTTGCATGTCTGGAGAGGGATGTTGAGGTTCTTCTATTCTAGAATGAAGGGCATTGGAGAAGGCAATTTCATTTTCTAGTGACAGACATGAGAACCTGTTAGTACCCAGTGATAGAAGCATACACCTCATCCATTGCTTGACTAAAAATCCTCCTCCAGCTCCAGGGGTGACACACAAGCATTGATCTCCTCTGAAATCAACTCTGGCATCTACTCATCTGGTGACAGACCTCTGGCAGCATCCTTTGCAGCCAACAGTTGCAGAAGAAGTTCCTCCCACTCTGCTGTAGAGAAGTAGTGTACCTCCAGAACCAAAGGACAATGTTGCACAAAGTGCCCAGGCTTCTGACATTTCTGGCACAATAGCAGCATGGTGCAGAGCTGTTAGGCTGTGTCCACATTTATGGGGATGCCTGGCAGCAAGGAGCATGGGGCAGGAATGGCCAGAGCTGGAGTAGGTGCTGGGCAAGCAGGTACAGGGTATTGGAGGCTGGTGACTGGCATGGGGCACTGCATAGAGTGCATGTTGTCAGGGGATGTCTCACTTGTTTCCCCTTCTCCTTCTCCAGTTCTTGTCAGATTTGCTCCATTATAGTTTTCCTTTATTCTCCTTCCTTTTCCCTATCTATTGGTCTTAGTTTCAGCCCTCAGGCTGCACCGGTTCTCTGTCAATAATTCAGACAAGTGTGCCCTTTGACACTGCCACTGGCTTATGTAACTGCTGACCAATTGCTGACACATCACTTGTGTCTTCTTTCTCCATCATACTGTACAGTTGTTTCTCACACTTCTGAAGCCTCTGAAGCGTCACACCTGGCCTAGAGAATCTCCAGACTTGTTCTATTTGGATTTCCCTTTGCCAGGTGAGTAGTTATCTCAGTAGACACTGTACAGTACTGAATAGACTTTAGATTTCCCTTTGCCAGCTGTGTGATTGAGCCACAGCCTCCAGAGGTCGCCCTTACAGCAGAACAAGTCTCCAGATTCGGTCTGGGAGCCCTCTTTTTGGTTACTTGAGCTTCTACTTGGTTCCTCAAAAGGTCTCTCCCCCACTAGTGTCTTAGTGCCCCTGTGCTCTTCCTATGACCCAGCCAACCCCTCCAGCACCTCTCCCTGACGCTTCAAGCCCCCAGGATGATGCCTGGAGTTGTTTACTGTCCCTGGAAACACAGGTTCAACTTACCTAAGCCTCCCTTACTTCACACACAGCTGAACTCACTGGACTCCGTCGAACTCCTGAAGCAGTGTCCCTTTCTTTACAAGCCCTTCTGGAATGTCTTCCCCTTGCTCCTACCACTCCTTTGATGCCCCCAGCAGATGCAGAATGGTTTGTGTCTGCACCTAGCTCAGGCTTGTTGGCTCTAGCTGCTGCAGAATGGTTTGCATCTGCATCTGGCTTAGGCCTTTCAGCTCGTCATTCCAAACTCCCTTGTCCTGCACTCCCTGATGTATACAATGGAGATCGTAAGGGTGGAGAATGTTTCCTCCAGTCCTGCATTACCTATATCCAGCTGAGTGGTGAAGCCTTTACCTTGGATGCCTTGAAAATTGCCTGGGTCCTCTCCTACATGAAGGCTGGTCTAGTCTCAACTTATGCACTGGGTATCTTCCAATGCCCAGGAGGAGTGGAGAGTTTCTCTAGCTGGACAAAGTTTGAGAAGGAGTTCCGAGCAGAGTTCTTTCCCCTTGACCCAGCCAAAACTGCAGTGCTTTCTCTTCAAGACCAAACTCAGTATGGTCAAGGAAAGTGGTCACTTGATGAGTACATTGACTCCTTTCGTGCCTTAGTTGAACAGGCTGGATATCCAGATGGTCTACAACTCTGCCTAACATTCCGTGACGGACTCCACCCCTCTCTCAGGGATCGTATAGACAGCATGGCAGAAGGGCGCCCAGATAATGAGCAGGTCGATACCTGGTACAAGGTGGCATGCGAGCAGTGGCAGCTCATGGAACTGCAATGTGAGCTACAGCAGATGCAACCCCCAACCTTCTCTTTTCCTCATGGAGGGTTCACCCCCTGAGCTCTCTCTTCTACACTGGCACCTGCATCCTCATGACCAGGTGCAGCTCCTTCCTTCATGCCTCATGCTGCTTCTCTGCGCTCCCTACCCCAAGGAGTCCCAATGGATGTTGATGCTTCCAGACAGCAGTCCACCACCCCCTTGCTGTATTGACCCTGTGGGAAGGCAGGTCATTTTGCCCATTACTGTCTTCAAGGGCTAGAAGTTCACTACTTGTCAGCATCAGAGCAAGAAGAGCTGCTCATCCAACTCCTCACAGCCTGGGATGCTACAGGAACTCCCTTTCTGGACGCACCTATAGCTGTCCATTCTGAGAAAGTGGCCAATGGATTGGAGGAGGTTCTTATGGAGTCAGAGGATTTTTAAAAGGGCAATGGATGACCAGTATGCCCCCATTGCCCAGTGCTAATCATTTCGCTCCCTTGTTCATAGAATCAAATATATCTATTGCCATTGTTGATACTATGCCTGAAACAATAAGCCCCTCCTCAGACATACAAACTCCCCCTCCAGCTAAAGTCTCAGCTGGAAACACACACCCCAGCACATGCCCTTGCATCCCTGCATGGGAATGCCGCCTCCCCCACCATTATGTTGTTGCTTCTACTCCTTCTACCAACTCCCTGAAGCTCCAGGTGGAGATTGAGACAATGGACACCCAGCAGATCCAAAGTGTGGTTGCCCTCCTTGACAGTGGTGCAACAGGCCTCTTCCTTGACACTGATTACATGCAATGACACTGCCTGACCACTTGCTCTCTTTCTCCTCCTATCCCTGTATACAATGTTGATGGCATGCTCAATGAAGCTGGCTCTATTTGCTCTGTGGTGGACCTGGTCCTCTGCTACTAAGACCACTCAGAGCGAGCTGCCTTTGCCATCACTAGTTTGGGAAAGCAAGACATGATCCTGGGGTTCATCTGGCTATGTGAACACAATCCAGAGATTGACTAGACTAAGGATGAGGTGAAGATGAGTCGTTGCCCACATCGCTGCGTTACCTGTGCAGAAGAAGCCTGTATAGAGCAGAGAGCCAGAGTTTGTGAGCATGCTGCTGTGTGTGCCTGTCATGCTGGGCATCTCCCTTATGCTGATCTTGAACTCCTGAGTCCCCCCCCTCTGGCATTCCCTTATAGAGAGGCCCTCTATGAGGATGTCCAAGGTGTTAGGTGTGAATCTCCAGAGAAAGAGGAAGGAGGAGGAGAATGGACCCATACTCCAGATGCAGAGTCCCTGGATGAGAATATAGAGGTGGGTGATTGGATCTATGCCACAATCCTTGGCCTCTCTCCTGCTGTGGCAGAGATTCTGGCTAGTCAGACAACTTCTCAGTGTTTGGCTGAGGCATTTGCAGCAAATTCACAGCCCAAGCCTTTTCATAGCACTGTTCCTAATCACCTCCATGTCTTTGAGGATGTATTCTCCAAGGCCTCCTTTGATTCACTTCCAGAGCATAAGCAGTGGGATCATGCAATTGAGCTGATACCAGATGCAGAGCCCTCCAGTTGCAAGGTCTATCCACTTGCACCCTGTGAACAGGATGAGCTGGATGCTTTCTGCAAGAGAATCTTAGCTCAGGACAAATATGACCCTCCAAGTCTCCAATGGCCTCCCCAGTCTTCTTTATTAAGAAGAAGGATGGGTCTCTTCATCTGGTTCAGGATTATCTGGTCCTGAATGTGATGACAGTGAAGAACCGCTACTCTTTGCCACTCATCTCAGAACTTGTCAATAACCTTTGAGGTGCATGCTATTTCACTAAGTTGAATGTCCACTGGGGCTACAACAATGTATGCATCAAGGAAGGGGATGAGTGGAAGGCAGCATTCCAAACTAATCGTGGACTTTTTGAACCTCTGGTAATGTTCTTTGGTCTCACCAATAGCCCAGCCACCTTTCAGACTATGATGAATGACATTTTCTGTGATCTGATTGCGGAAGGTGTCATCTGTGTGTATCTTGAAGATATCCTCATCTACACAAGAACTCAGGAGGAGCACCGCCAGCTCACATGCATGGTCTTGGAACACCTCCACCAACACCAGCTCTATTTAAAGCCTGAGAAGTGCGAGTTTGAACAGACAAAAGTGGAGTACCTGGGTTTGATCATTTCACATGGAACTGCTGAGATGGACCCCATTAAAGTGGCCGGAGTAGCAGAGTGGCCTGAGCCAAGGAACAAAAAGGAAGTTCAGGCCTTTCTTGGGTTTGTCAATTTCTATCGGAGGTTCATACAGGATTTCTCCCACCATGCATGACCCCTCTTCAATCTCACAGTTAAGGATACTGCATGGCAGTGGGAGCCCCCACAGCAAGCTGCCTTCAATGCCCTCAAGCAATCTGTGACCTCAAAGCCAGTCCTCCTGTTCCCCAACAATGACTTTCCATTCCATGTGGAAGCAGATAGCTCAGACTTTGCTACAGGGGCAGTCCTCTCCCAGCAGTCAAAAGAGGATGGCAAATGGCATCCAGTAGCCTTCTACTCCAAGAGCCTTAATCCAGTGGAACGGAACTATGAGATCCACAACAAGGAGATGCTGGCAATTATTTGGTCCTTTGAAGAATGGAGGCATTTCCTTAAGGGTGCATGACATAAGTTTGAAGTCTAGACAGACCATAAGAACCTGGAGTACTTCCACTCCGCTAAGAAACTCAATCAACATCAAGCTCGGTGGTCTCTGTATCTGGCCAACTTTGACTTCTCACTGCACCACAAACCAGGATGGAACATGGGCAAACCAGATGCACTGTCCAGGTGGGCAGACCATGGCATGGGAGCAGGAGATAATGACAATATTGTCCTCCTCAAGCCGGAGCTCTTTGCCATCCATGCACTAGAAGGGATTGTGGCTCAGGGAGATGAGGCAAACATCCTTAAGGACATCCGATGAGGGAACCAGGAGGGTGCACAGGAGGATGCAGTTGCTCAGGCTGCACAGGCCCTACAAGCTCAATGGGCAAGTGGAGTCAAGTCAGTGCATGCAGATGAGTGGAGTCTTTAGGATGGGCTGCTGACCTTCAGAGGACACATTTATGTGCCTAACATTCCAGAACTTCGTCTGCGCATTGTAGAACAACATCATGACTCTCGAGTAGCTGGACATCCTGGAAAGTGGAAGACACTAGAGCTGGTATCCCGGAACTATTGGTGGCCACAAATCTCCTGGTATGTAGGCACCTACACTAGCACCTGCGACCTCTGTCTCCGCACAAAACCTTGCCGCCAAGCACCCATGGGCCAGCTCCATCCACTTCCTATACCAGCTGCTTGCTGGAGTGTTGCATCAGTGGATTTCATTGTGGAGCTCCTAGATGCTCATGGGTATGATGCCATGATGGTGGTGGTGGACCTCTATGGCAAACAGGCTCACTTCATACCTACTCACACCACATGCTCTGCCTTGGGAGTGGCCAGCCTGTACTGTAAGAATGTCTGGAAACTCCACAGTCTGTCAGATGGATATGTCTCAGACCGGGGCCCCCAGTTTGTGGCAGAATTCACTCGAGAACTGTATCGCCTGCTAGGCATAAAGCTCCATACCACCACAGCCTATCACCCTCAATCGGATGGGCAGACAGAACACGTTAACCAGGAACTGGAATAGTATCTCCACCTGTTTTGTAATGAGAGGCAGGATAACTGGGATGAGCTGCTGATAGATGCAGAATTCCAATACAACAACCATGTTCACTCTTCCACACAGATGACTCCATTCTTTCTGGACACTGGCAGGCACCCTCACATGGGATTTGAACCTCGGACACACCCCTCAGAGAACAATTCCATCAACAAGTTTGTGAACCAGATGAGAAGGGCACAGGAGGAGGCAAAAGCTGCATTGGTGAAGGCCAAGGAAGACATGGCACAGTACTATGATCGCAGACGGACACCTGTGCCAGTTTATAAGCCCAGGGACTATATGTACTTGGACAGCTCAGACATTAAGACAACAAGGCCATCCCTGAAGCTGTCACATTGTCATCTGGGCCCCTTCATGGTGGAGAAGAAGGTAGGGCCTTTGGCATACAGACTTAAACTCCCAGCAGGCCTGCGCCAACTGCATCCAGTCTTCAATGTGGTCAAGTTGTTTTCAGCTCCAGAGGATCCAATCCCAGGCCATTGCCTTAAGCCACCTCCACCACCAGTCCTGGTCAATGATGAGGAAGGATATGAGGTGGAGGAAATCTTGGACAGCAGGGTACTCCAAGGGAAATTGCAGTTCAAGGTGAAATGGAAGGGATATGGCATTGAGGACATCTCTTGGGAACTACAGGCTAATGTTCATGCACTAGGCTTGGTCCAGGACTTCTACCATAGGCATCCCAATGCTCCCAAAGCAATTCAAGGCATCTACTCTATTTTACTAGCTGACCAGGCAATTTGTGACTTCTTCTACCCAGTGCATCAAGGCACTGTATCCTAGAGGGGAGGTGATGTCAGGGGATGTCTCACTTGTTTCCCCTTCTCCTCCTCCAGTTCTTGCCAGATTTGCTCCATTATAGTTTTCCTTTATTCTCCTTCCTTTTCCCTATCTATTGGTTCTAGTTTCAGCTCTCAGGCTGCACCAATTCTCTGTCAATAATTCAGACAAGTGTGCCCTTTGACACTGCCACTGGCTTATGTAACTGCTGACCAATTGCTGACACATCACTTGTGTCTTTTTTCTCCGTCATACTGTACAGTTGTTTCTCATGCTTCTGAAGCCTCTGAAGCGTCACACCTGGCCTAGGGAATCCCCAGACTTGTTCTCTTTGAATTTCCCTTTGCCAGGTGAGTAGTTATCTCAGTAGACACTCCACAGTACTGACTAGACTTTAGATTTCCCTTTGCCAGCTGTGTGATTGAGCCACAGCCTCCAGAGGTCACCCTTACACATGTGGCAGAGCTTCTATCAGATTTCTATGAGCTGCCACTGATCTCAGGCTACTTCATACCATGAAGCAATCCTCTTGTCATCTGGGCAGCCCTCTGTGAGGTTATCAATGTGTTCAACTAGCATGGGGTGCAGGCTATCCCAGAATGTAAGGCATAGCTAAAGGCCATTGGGGTAGGAGTAGGTGGCATACTTGTCTAGCATTTCTTCCCTTGCCTATATTGCTCCCTGTCACATAGCATCAAGATGGTGGTTTTGGTGGGGTCAAGTGGGAAAAACTCTGCTCAGAAGTCCTTCTTGAAGGTGGCCCAGTACAGAAAACTTTTGACACCTCTAGGGCAGACTCATAACATATAGGTGGAGCCATGTCCAGCCTTTATATATGATAGTACCCAGGCTATTTTCAGCATGTTGGAGTCAAAGGCATCCCTGCTAAGGTAGATGTAGGTAAGGCAGGACTGGAGGAAGCATTCCCCACTAGAACAAGCACCATCATACGCATCTGGGAGTGCAGGGCATAGAGTCCACAGTTGTAGGATCAGCAGAGCTGCAGAAGCAAGTACAGGGGTGGTCAGGGTTAGTTCTGCTACCAGAGAAGGTGTAAAGATAGGAGGTAAGTGCTTGAGCAGCACCTGGAGTGATTGGGAGATATAATCTGTGGTTTGACTTTTTGGAGACTTGTTCTGCTATAAAGGCAACCTCCAGGAGCAGCAGCTCAGAGTCATGCAGCTAGCAGAGGGGAATTCAAAGTATATTAGCAAGTAGACAACAATACAACAGTAACCAATCACCTAGCAGAGGGAAATCCAAAGAGAACAAGTCTAAGGATTCCCATTGCTTGGTGCAGCACATCAGTAGGTACAGAGGCAAGGGAACAGCTATACAGAAGACCAGAGCTACTCCTAACCCTAGGTGAGTGACTGTTGAGGTAATACAGAAAGTCCTGTGGGTCTCCAGAGATCTCTGGAGGTCTGGAACAAGCCCCAGAGATGTTGAGCAGGCTGTGGAGATGCTGGAACAAGCTGTGGAGGTTGGAAATGGAAATCCCCTGACACCAAGTCTTCCAAGTTATACAGTAAGCTAGCAATAGACATGGAGCTGATCATGTTGATAACTCCCCAACAAAGATTACAACTTACAAGTAGTATACTTGAATTGACTTGCAAATGGGTGGTTCTGTATGGCCATGGTAACCACCAAGTAGATGGCTATTGGGTTATTACATTAAGCTGGAGCTAGTGTATTGCTACAATGGTGCACCTTGTATTTCATCAAATGGTTTCCACAGCCAGAAGAGCTATCTATTGCATAGGAGAGAACCCTTTGTGCAGGTACCAACACACTGTAGAGTCAAATCCAACCACTATAAAGCCATATCAAGGTTAGATTAGTACTGGTTGCTCACATATTTGACAAGGGATCATACATTTTGAGAATGCAACTGAATTCAGTGACACTGAGAGGTGGCTTAACACATAGCTGCTCATGCTAAAACCAAAGAAAATCAATGAAACTCACTGGCATGACAGATGTGTTTCCTGGAAATAATTAGTATTTGTCTTCTATTTACTCTTTATTATCTTCAGATGGTCCAGATAGAACTATCTGGCTAGACTGATGAATTCTATTTCTAAGAGTTTTGGAACTCATAAAGTTCATTTCCTGTAAGGACTGGTTATCCAGCAGCTTCTTGATGGGATCAAATTAGACAAATTGTCCTTCCCCTCATTTGCACTAACTTTCTTGCCAACAGAGTGGTGGAGGAAAAGTAGAAAACAGATGAGATAAAGTAGCAGCTGTGAAGCTGCATGTAACATTGCCAGCCATAACTCCAGACTTGAGACTATTTGCAACATAGAATAGGCTGCATGAGGTTGTGTGTCCTTCCCAAATCAGGGGCTGTTGGTCTGATGATGAGGTTGGATGGGCCATGCAGGCCTGACAGGTGTCACTTCTGATTGAACAGGCCATGGTGTAATGCTGCTTGGTGTGGCACATTAGTGGGTGGCAGAGGCATGAGAACCACTGTATAGAAGGCCAGAACTAGTTCCAACCCTAGGACAATGATTGCTGAGGTAATACAGAGAACTCTGGGGTTCTGGAATGAGCCCTGGAGACATCAAACAAGCTGTAGAAGCACTGGAATTGTAAGGGTGACCTCTGGAGCAGCAGATTGGAGTCACACAGCTAGCAGAGGGGAATCCAAAGTATATAAGTGGAGTAGACAATGATACAATCAGTAACTAATCACCTAGCAGAGGAGATTCTGGAGAGAACAAGTCTAAGGATCCCTGCTGCTCAGTGCAGCACATTAGTGGGCAGCAGAGGCATGGGAACTACTGTACAGAAGGCTGGAGCTGGTTCTAACCCTACAACAAAGATTGCTGAGGTAATACAGAGAACCCTGCAGTTCTTCAGAGATTTCTGGGGTTCTGGAATGAGCTCCAGAGACATTGAACAAGCTGCAGAAGCACTGGAATAGGTTGCAGAGGTTGGAAATGGAAGTCCCCTCATATCAACCCCCTCTAGCACTTTGCAGATGCTACACACATCCACCTCACTCTCTCCACCTCCAAAACTGACCCCTTCTACAAAGGAGTCACCATCACCATTGCTGCCTCCCCTGGGCATCTGACCTGCCACATCACTGCACTCAAAGCCATGGTGTGGAAAACCCCTGGGACAACAATGCTCCTCTCTTCAAACAGCCAGATGGCTGGGCCCTCTCATACTTGCACTTTGTCAAATCCATCCCAAGCACACTCTCACTTGCAGATTTCACATCCAACACATGTGCTGGCCACAGCTTCTGCCATGGAGCCACTTCAGCTGCAGCCACAGCAGGGTATTCCAACTATGAAATACAACTCTTGGGCAGGTGGCACAGTGACTCCTACCAACCCTATATCAACAACAACTCCAACAGAATTCTCCACATCTCCTCCCTTCTTCATTTGGTCTTCACTCACCTTGCCCCTTTTAAGCCTCCAGCCCTCTGGGACTTCATAGCAATGGCTTGAGTTTGGCTATTTCTCTTCTTTACTGGGGGGGCTGAATCAAGAACCTCTCAGACTCAAAAATACATTCATTTCTCATGCATTGGTAGCAAAACACTTAAGTCAACTCTTCCCTCAATCATCCTCACCAATCTTTGCCTTGAATTAATCAGTATTACATTTCTTAGGGAGTCTTTTGGTGATTTTTCTTTAAGGTATATCTTTCTGTGTCTACAGTTTTTGACACTTGGCTTATAGTTTTCTGCCATTTTTGATTTTATCTTTTTAGGATTTACTTCTTCAACTGGCCTCTTTTTTGAGGCTGGCATATCAGTGTATGAGGTGGGGCATGTGATATAGAGGGGCCAGACATTAGAATGGCATGGTGCAAAATCAAGTGATGGGAACCTGAGTGTTTAAAAGACAAGAGAGTGTGTGAATGAAATATAGATTGACAAGCTGTTCTCTGCACAAGGAGAACAAAGGATGACCAGGGACAGTTGATCTGTGGCTGGGAGGAGATGATACAGTGACCTTGCAATCCCATGGCAGAAAGAGATAAAAATGTCTTTATTGGACAAATAAGGAAAAGTGAAAAACTACAAAAACTACAAAAATCTGGCAGAATAAGATATTTTAAAGAGAGAAATAGATAAAAGAAAACATATTGGAGTACCAGGACAGTGATCATACAATTGGTGTTTGGTTTACTCATGTAATACTTTCAGTATTGCAGCCATGGAGGATTGCTGGACCAATGTCAATGTATGTGTCAATTGGTTCACATGGACATTCATACCTCAAGCACAGGCCCATTCCATTGTCACAAATTAGAATAGTAGAAGCTTAAAACAATGCACTGGTTGTTCTGAAATCTGTCAAGGCAATGTTCTCCTTTCCTCATCACCACAATATCCTCTCTAATAGCATGGCTGAAAAGGCATGGTTGTTGGCTGAAAAGGCTTTGTTTGATTCTGAAATATGTGTTGTGAGAGAGGACACAGAAGCAGCATGCAAAAACAAGTACAAGTCTGGCATTTGGCATGGTGATTGGTAACATTGCGGAATCTGACCAGACCTATCACATTTCATTGCACATCAAAAACAAACCTCCATCAGTATGTTTGTGGCATCCATCAATGATCATTAAAAAATACAAAACTTGGCAGAACCATCTATATAATATGGGACGATGGATGTGGGAATGTGGCTGCACCTATGCAACAACTTTTCTGCTTAGTAAGGCTGACCAAGAACCTTCCTTTTTGGGTAACTTGGCTGTTTTTTGCACTTTGAATGGAAAAAAAATGGCATGACAAACAACTTTTGTTGATAGCATGAATCTATTGTTTTTTTGAGCCATTAAGATTGATATTTCAGGCATTCTCAGCCTTTTTCAGGCATGACTTGAAAAACAGGAGGTTTTTTGGTCACTACTAATAGCTGTAGGCTAGGTCCTGTTTCTGAGGATCCATAGGGTTTCTGATTTGAAGGTGTATGGTTTGTAATTAGATGAATGTATGTCAGATATATTGAGTTGAAGAAAACAGATGAGTGATGTTTGACAATGATAGGAATATCAACCTATTGATTTAAAAAAGAAAGACCAAAGTCAGCATAGTGAAAAGAGATGAGTGGAAAAGCTCAATTAATATGACAATATTGATTGCTTTATTGAGGAACTCTTATCAATAACATGAAAGACAAACTGAGGTTGAGTTTGAATCTCAGCATTGAGTTGATGAAATACAAAGACCTAACCAAACATAGTGAGGTTGGGTCTGGGACTAAGCATTGAGTTGATGAAATACAAAGATCTAACCAAACATAGTGAGGTTGGGTCTGGGACTAAGCATTGAGTTGACAAAATACAAAGACCTAACCAAATGTAGTGAGGTTGGGTCTGGGACTAAGCATTGAGTTGACAAAATACAAAGACCTAACTGAATATAATGAGGTTGGGTCTGGGACTAGGCATTGAGTTGACAAAATACAAAGACCTAACTGAATGAAGTGAGGTTGGGTCTGGGACTTAGCATTGAGTTAGAAATACAAAGACCTGACTGAACAAAGTGAGGTTGGGTCTGGGACTTAGCATTGAGTTTGAAATACAAGGACCTAACCAAACAAAGTGAGGTTGGGTCTGGGACTTAGCATCTCAACTCAAAGTTGGAAATACAAAGACCTAACTGAACAAAGTGAGGTTGGGTCTGGGACTTGGCATTAAGTTTGAAATACAAGGACCTAACTGAATGAAGTGAGGTTGGGTCTGGGATGAAGCAAGAGCTACAGGCCCATGCCAAAGGCATGGACCATAGCTCGTCTATATAATATGTGACAACAGATGTGGGAATGTGGCT
This sequence comes from Termitomyces sp. 'cryptogamus', assembly GCA_020091625.1. Taxonomy (NCBI): domain Eukaryota; kingdom Fungi; phylum Basidiomycota; class Agaricomycetes; order Agaricales; family Lyophyllaceae; genus Termitomyces; species Termitomyces sp. 'cryptogamus'. The sequence goes on from JAGYZC010000001.1 coordinate 7,569,488, forward strand.
GTGCCTATGCAACAACTTTTTTGCTGACTAAAATTTGTCAGTGCTGACAAATGCTGACAAATTTAAACCCTTTTATGGTAATACAATCAGATTTGGCTGTTTTTATGCTCTTTGGATAAATTTTTTACCAAAATAAATGCAGTAGACAACTTTAATAGATGTATACTATCTTTTGACTATGTGTGAAACATGCCAAATAGCCTGCATGTGTGAAACAGGCCAAATGCAATTTAGTAGACACTGTTTTTCATGCCTCACATGTTTTTTGATACAACATGACCAAATAATGGGCATTTCCAAAGTTGTGGAAAGGAGGCCACACAACAAAGTATGTTTTGTCACATCTATTGATTGATTGATGTTGACTAACAAGCTTATTAGTAACTCCTTAACCACATTGAGCTATTGATTCATCAAATATCTCATCATGCAAGTCAATTTTAATGGTTTTTGACTGTTAAATTGCTTAACAATGGATGTTATAGGCAACCACCTACTACTCCTGAAAGCCAAAGGCAACAAGCTAGGAATCAAAGAAGACTTGAACAGTTACAAATGACAGATCCTGACAATTCTCAAGCAAATAGAAACAATAGATCTTTGGAACAGATCAATACTGTGGTTGTCCTACTACTTCAATTGGGGCCTGGGGGTATCAATCAATCTATGGGATCTGGGGGTTTGAGACCTATAGCCACTGCTTCAGGCTCTTTGGGAAGACCTATTAGGCAGGCAGCAGCTGCTGATGATCCATTTTTTATGGTCATTCCAGAAACTGTTTTGCCTGAAGGGTGGGATGCTCCTTTGCTGAATCCCATTCCTAGAGTGGTGCCACCTCTACCTGCTCCTATACAGGGAAGAGGCAATAGAGTCAATCAGTCTACTCTTGCTCAAGCTGCTATGGTCATTCCACAAACAGTTTTGCCAGAAGGTTGGGATGCTCCTTTGCAGAATCCCTTACCTAGAATGGTGCCACCTTTGCCTGCTTCTGTACATAGAAGGGTCAGAAATGGTCCCTTGCCAGAGCTTATATTGGCACCAGCTCCACTTGCTCCCCAAGCACTGTTAGAAGAGCAACAAAGGCTGAGACAGAGGCAACAAGAGCAGGCACTGGCAATCTTGCAAGAGCAACAAAGGCTAAGGCATATTGCTATGGCTACAGAGCAGGAGAGGCAACAACAAGAGGTACTAGCAGTGTTGCAAGAGCAACAAAGGCTGAGACAAGATCAGGAGAGGCAATAGGCATTGGCTATTCTAAGCCAGGAAAGGTTGAGGGAGGAAGAAGAAGAGGTCAGTCAAGGACAACTTGAATATGTCACTGGGACTTACAAAGTCTAACAGCAAATTGATCTGAATCCTGAACATAGGCCTTCGAATGCAGTTATGGCTCAAAGGATTTTTCAAGGCTGGGAACAGCAACATGAAGCTGATCTGGAAGAGGATTTCAATGACTTAGGTACTCAGAATGATATACTTTTTGAGGATGACTTGGAATATGTTGATCCTGTTAAACAGAGACCTGCAGAACAATTGGATCCTCTCTTGATGTGCCATTGGGTCTTCATGATGACATACCTTCTGATGATGACTTGGAATATGTTGATCCTGTTCAACAGAGACCTGCAGAGCAATTGGATCCTCCCCTTAATGTGCCATTAGGTCCTCAGGATGACATCCCTTCTGATGATGACTTGGATTATGTTGATCCTGTTCAACAGAGACCTGCAGAAGAGTCGGACCCTGCTCCACCCAACCACCCAGCAGGACTACAAAATCCTGCTGAAAAGCCTCCCCTTGAGCTTCCTATTCCACCACAGCTTGACCCTATTCAGCCTATTTCAAGAAGAAGGCAACCTTACTTGATTGAATATCCTCCATGCTATCTTGGTCCTATGACTGTCATATGTCCACACTGCCAAGCTCTACATTTTGATGCTGAAAAGCTCACCAAGTCTACTATTTATAATCCAAAATTTGGCATGTGCTGCTCACAAGGCCAAGTGAATTTGCCCAGGCTTCAAGATGCTCCAGCAGATTTACTGAACCTGCTCCATGGGCATCATCCTCTCTCTGACACCTTTAAAACATCAATCTGTCAATACAATGCAGCCTTTGCATTCACATCTCTGGGAGTCAAAATTGACCATGCTATTACCAATGCACCTGGACCATATAGCTTTAGGATCAATGGAGAACTACATCATTTGACAGGTGCCTTGCTTTCTATTTAAGGCAATCTGCCTGTATATGCATAGCTCTACTTTTATGATCACAATCAGCAATTGGCTTTTTGTCAATAGAACAATCCCAGGCTTGATCCTCAGATAATGGCCTCTTTGCAGGATATGCTTGCTAGAGTCAATCCCTTTATTGGCTTATACAAGCAGGCTAGGCAGATTATGGGAGAAGTTCCAGAAGGCCAACCACAAAGGCTTTCTGTCAAGCTTGCAGCTGATTTTGGAGATCCTTGATGCTATAATGACCCTAATGAACAGGAGGGAGTTGCAGCTGTAATTTCAGGAGATGGCTCAGAAGAGCAATCAAATGATCATGATATAGTCTTGCACTTGCATGGAGGTCAGTTGAGGCAGATCAGTCACTTGCACCCATATTACACTCTATTGCATTATACCATCATCTTTCCCACTGGACAGCCTGGATTTCACACTGACATCCACTCTCATTTTGGACCACAGAATCAATAAAGGTCAGAAAAGGTCACCCAAACAGCATATTATGCATATAGGCTGCAGCAAAGAACTTTGGAATTCAATGCACCATTACTCTGGAGTGGGAGGCTATTTCAACAATATGTTGTGGATGCATGGGCTTCCACTGAACAAAACAAGTTGAATTGGATTTGACACAATCAGAAGAAGACCAGAGCTGAAGTTTATCAGGGAGTAGTGGATGCTGCTGCTGGAGATGAACAAGTCACCCCACAAAGCCAATGTGTTATCCTCCCATCCTCCCATACTGGAAGTGATCAACAGATGCAGCAATTATTCCAGGACTCTATGGCTATTTGCAGGAATTTTGGAAAACCTGATCTCTTCTTGACTATGACTGCCAATCCAAAGTGGTCAGAAATTAAAGAAGCTCTCTTGAAGGAACCTGCAGTCAATGGCAAAAGGCAAACAGCTGCTGATCAACCTGATATTGTTGCCAGAGTATCTGAACTCAAAAAGAATGCTGTAGTGAAGGAGATCAAGGAAGGTCTCTTTGGCAGCTGTGTGGCTTATGTTCGTACCATTGAATTCCAAAAGAGAGGACTTCCACATATGCACATCTTGATCTTTTTCCATTGCCATCACAGGATCAAGGATGCACCTGATGTGGATCCCATTGTCTCTGCTCAAATTCCAGATCCAGCTGCTCAGCCTGAATTGTATCACATATTGGCTTTGTTTGAATCCTGAATTCAGTTACTTATCTTTGTTGTCAGGTTGTTAATACCAACATGGTCCATGGTCCATGTGGAGCTGCCAAACCCAATGCTAAGTGCATGGTAGATGGCAAATGTTCCAAGAAATACCCAAAGGAATTCCAAGAGGCTACTCAGTATGGAGATAATGGCTATCCTCAATATGCCAGACCTGACAATGGACACTTCTTTGAAAAGAATGGTCATTGTTATGACAATCAAGATGTTGTTCCATACAACCCTTATCTCTCAGCCAAGTACAAATGTTACATCAATGTGGAGGTCTGTGCTTGAGTGGAAGCCATCAAGTACATTCACAAGTACATTTACAAAGGCCATGATAGGACAACTTTCGAGATTTCTGGAGAGCAGATGGACCAGAGGGATGAAATCAAGGAACACTTGGATGCCAGATACATCTCTGCACCTGAGGCTTGCTGGCACATCTTTGAATTCAACATGCATGGAGAACATCCCCCTGTATATTGATTACCTGTGCATTTGGAGGGCCAACATGAAGTCTACTTTCAAGATAATGAGCCTTTGGAGATAGTAGCTGCCAGGCCTAATGCAAACAAGACTGCACTCAGTGCTTGGTTTGAAGCCAATGCCAGATTCCCTAATAACAACAACACTTATCAGAACTTTCCAACCAAGTTTGTCTATGAAGCTTCCAAAAGGACCTGGAAGGAGAGGCAGAGAGGAACAGCTATTGGGAGGATGTACTTTGCTTCACCTCAACAAGGAGAAAGGTTCTATCTCAGGATGCTCCTGACAGTTGTGACCAATGCAACATCATGGGCTGATCTCAGGACAGTCAATGGCCACACCTATCCTACTTACAAGGAGGCATGCAAGGCCCTTGGTCTTCTAGAAGATGATGCAGAATGGAGGCAGTGTCTTGCTGAAGCTGCTCCAATCCAATCAGGATTAGCTCTCAGACAGCTCTTTTGCACTATCCTATTTCACTGTGCTCCTACCACTCCAGAAGCTCTATGGGATGAATTCAAGCACTCCATTTGTGATGATCTTTGACACAGATTGGAGAATATCCAGCAGTACAGAGACAGAGTCTTTACTGATGAAGATGTCTATGACTATGGCCTTCATCTGATCAATGACAACCTGAAGAATTTTGGCAAGACTCTTCAAGACTTTCCAAACATGCCAGAACCCCAACAAGTTTGGAATGTGATTCCAGGCAAGTTGGACATTGTATGAATAGTTGACATTGATACTGATCAAACAATTTCAGGAAATAGGCTTTTGCAAGAAGAAACAGATTATGATGTTGAGGAATTGAAGAGAAGGGTGGATGAAAATAAGGCCAGGTTTAATGGTGAACAACTGGGGGCCTTCAATGAAGTTATGGACTCTGTGGACAACAACTTGGGCAAGATGATATTCATTCACAGTGCAGGTGGATGTGGTAAAACATTTGTCTGCAACACTTTGGCTTCTGCTGTTCAGTCAAATGGAGATGTGGCATTATGTGTAGCATCATCTGGGATTGCTGCCTTATTGCTGGAAGGTGGTATAACTGCACATTCAAGGTTCAAAATCCCCATTCCTGCTCTGGATACATCCATTGCCAATATCAAAAGAGGAAATCAGTTGTCTCAACTCTTACTCCAGACCAAAGTTGTCATCTGGGATGAAGTTCCAATGCAACACAAGAATGCCATTGACTCTGTGGATTGAGGGTTCAGAGACATCCTGGAAAAGGATGTGCCTTTTGGTGGAGTGACTGTGGTATTTGGAGAAGATTTTTGGCAAACTCTTCCAGTTATTCAATGGGGGCTCAGGCAGCAGATGATTGCTGCTTCACTCAAAAGAGGAAGACTTTGGGATCAGATTCAAGTTCACTATTTGGTTCAAAACATCAGATTGGATCAGACTCCTAATAATGCTACTCATGCAGCATGGTTGTTAGATGTTGGTGCTGGAAAAAATTTTGGGCCTGGAGAAACAGTACAACTTCCTGCAACTATGATCTGTGATGACAGTTCTATCAAAGGATTAATCTCTTCCACTTATCCTCATATTAATCATTATCAAGATGATCAGTATTACCTGGACTGAACCATTCTTTCTGGCAAGAACTCTGATATAGAGGATATCAACTCAGAGGTTCTGCAAAAATATCTAGGAGAAGAGAAGGTTATGCAGAGTGCAGACTCTGTCATGTCTAATGATGGAAATGTTAATGACCTGACATTGTATCCAATAGAATACCTCAACTCTTTGAAAGCCAGTGATTTGCTTTTAGCTAAATTGGCTCTGAAGATTGGTGTTCCTGTCATGTTGCTCAGGAATCTGGATACAACTAAAGGACTTTGCAATGGGACAAGAATAATTGTCACCCACATCAGCACTAGAGTTCTCAGATGTTGGATCATCAGTGGGGATACCAAGTTTGCAGGATCAATTGTTTTGATTCCAAGAATCAACATGGATGTGTCTAAAGAGGATTTGTCAATTCCATTGTGCAGGAGACAATTCCCAGTTTGATTGGCCTTTGCTATGACAATCAACAAGTCTCAGGGTCAATTAGTCAAGCATGTTGGATTGGACCTTCAATCAGGAGTTTTTGCACATGGCCAACTTTATATTGCACTCTCTCAGTGCACATCAGGAGATTGTATCAAAGTGATTTTGGACCCAGAAAACACATCAAGAAAGACTGCAAATATTGTCTATCAAGAAATCCTAAATGGTTTACAAATGTAAGTGTGACTTTTGTTGGATTCAGGCAACAAATTGCTGACTTCTATGAACTACAGCACCTAATGTATATAGTTGGACGATGTAGTATAGATATTCTCAATGGTTTACAAATATAAGTGTGACCATTTAAAGAATTGCTTGGTTAGTACTAACTTTTATAATTTTATGCATCTCTAATATATACCAGTGGACATTGTAGTATTTTGTTAATGGTGTAATATAGATACATGATTAGTTTATATATAAAATCTCAGTGTATTGAATTGTAAGAGAAAAGCAACACTTAGTCAACAAAATACAAAGACCTAACCAAATGAAGTGAGGTTGGGTCTGGGACTGAGCATTAAGTTCAAAATACAAGGACGTAACTGAACAAAGTGAGGTTGGGTCTGGGATGAAGCATTGAGTAGAATATTGAGGACCTAACCTCACTTCATTTGGTTAGGTCTGGGACTTAGCATTGAGTTGGAAATACAAAGACCTAACCAAACAAAGTGAGGTTGGGTCTGGGACTTAGCATTGAGTTGGAAATACAAGGACCTAACCAAATGAGGTGAGGTTGGGTCTGGGACTTAGCATTGAGTTGGAAATACAAGGACCTAACCAAACAATGTGAGGTTGGGTCTGGGACTTAGCATTAAGTTCGAAATACAAGGACCTAACTGAATAAAGTGAAGTTGAATCTGAGATAAAGCAAGAGCTACAGGCCCATGCCAAAGGCACGGGGCATAGCTCATAGATTATAGATACTGGGATCCAGATTTCTAAGGTATCTGAGTAATATACGAAAAAGCCGAAGTCATCCGAATATCTGCTTCTAAAATTGAAATGTTCGTAACAACCGAGCCTTCGACAATTACAATCCTGTCACATTTCAATTTACACTGCTCTTCCCTGTCTTCTTCCTAGACACCCGTGGTCGAGTATTGGGTCCCGGAAAAGAATCCCACTGTGCATGAACACCAGTAGTCAGATACCACATCGGAGGACTCTGGGTACCGAGCGCCTCTTGAAGTTTCTGCACCACAATATCGGGAATACGATGAGAATAATAGTTATCACGCAGCCTTGCCACTCGTCCATAGCGATCTCCTGGTAAACCATGCACCGGAAGAAGCCTAATCCTCCACCCGACTGCATCAGTTAACGTGTTCTCCAAGTCCGAAATGACGGGAAGAAAGTAATTATCAGGAACTGGTGGTTCCTCAAGTGACTTCAACTCTGCTTCGTTGAGTGTAGTCCTGTCCATTTCTGGCAACATGTTGTTTAACCAGTGGTCGATGATGTGACTTGTGGGCACAGGTATACCGTGATACAAGACAGGTGGCCAACGATTGTCGGATGAACACTCAGGCCATAGATACGCAGGTAGTCCTTCCAAGGGTTCGTACTGCCGAAGCATTGCCAAAGGCTAAACATTCCGATTGTTAGCCAATAGACCAGAAACAAAAGCCCCACCGACCTTTTTGACAAAAACTTGACGGGGCCGAATAATTGCTATATTCTTCTGAGGAATTGTAGGCTTGGTATCTGTGATTTGAGAGTCGGATGGGTTTGACATTCGTAAAGTAGTTGTGGGGTTTATTGCTTGTCGTTGCTGGAATTTGTATTACCTTTTATATAGAGAAATATAAGCCAAATACGACCAAGCAAATTGTTCAGGAACTGATGCTGCCATTGTTGGACGTCCAGATCCCCTGACATTTTCATAATAACTATGCTCGTGTAAACTCTCTACTATAGCGTAGGGCGTAGGGTTTCCCGAGACGAATCGGTTACTTGGTGCCTACTATTTGACATGTACAGTTTGTGCCTCTTGCGATTGTGCTGCACATACCAGATCCAGAATGGAATTTGCAGATCTTAACCTCACCGCATCTTTCATATGCATGGCCGATGGATCGTTACAAGCAACTTCGTCTATGAGTATCTATCTGCCTCACGCGTCAGCACCCATGGAAGGTCTACACACCTGCACTCGGACTTGTACCTTGGACCCTTATTCACATGATAATAGTGGCCCCCATGGCCGCAGGGCTGATGCCAATGTTTGTCTGCCTCTCATTGTTATGAATTCGTGGTTCACTGGGGTTCGCTCGTATCATACGGCCTGGCCAATCCGGGTTTTTCTTTTTTCCACTGTGACCCTATCTTCGCCCTCGAACCTGAGGCCTCATCCCCGCCTCATCCCCTTCCCCCTACTTAGCCACTGAATCACGATCCCATTGTTCGACCCGCTTTTAGTCAAGGTTCGTCCATAAAAGAGTATTTAAGATGTACACACTTCGAACTACCTTTTTACATCACTCACTCTGGTCGCCACTGAATCTCGTGCACATCGTATTCTACTCTCCATGCCGACCATCCGGGAAAATTTGATGAGCACTTTGAAAGTGCTCTTCCAAAAGATCTATGATGATGACGAGAGCAACCTCGAATATCGCTACTACGAGATATGGAATATGGCTCTAATCGAGTTAACAAGTTCGTTGGGTGTTGGGTCGATTGATGCTTGCAAGATAACGGTGTCACCGCAATGGGAATTAATCCGAGAGGTTTTGAAATGTATGTCCACCTCTCCGCTAGTTTTCGGATGAAGTACTGAAGTTTTCAACAGATCCTCTCGACACTTATATTGTTCCAGAAGCCGAGAATGACTCTGAGAAAGGCGAGAGTTATCTAGCCAATTTGAGTATGGAAGCGACAAAGCACGACTCCGACTCTTCGGACAAGGACTCGGACTACTTGACCATCGACTTGATTAATGACTCGGACAAAGACGACTCGGACAACGACGCAGACAACGACGCGGACAACGACGCGGACAACAGCTCGGGCAACGGCTCGGACAACGTCTCGCACTCGGATGCTAGTTCTCAAAAGCTGGCAACAGAGTTACGGAAACCCGACTTTATATTGTTCCACGTTACTGATGCCTCTCGAAGAGTGATTTTGATTGTTGAGGTGAAACCGGAGGAACTCACAATCGAAACGTCTGAAGATGTTTATCGTCAGGCAGAAACTCAAGCAGGTTTTGCATTTGACGTCTGGCCTCAAGAGATGGTCATTCATTCATTGATGCTGGTCGGACGGAAGTTCTACCTGGAGAAGTTTTCGAGAGCCAAAGTCCAACTTTCCCATCACAAACTGAAGCAGTTTGACAACGAATCCTATAAACCGACCAAAAACAGTACCAACCGCCGCGGCATTAAAAGCTCGCTCCCTCCACTTAGCAAGTGGATGGACGTCTTTGATGAAACGATTGTTACACAACAAAAGGGTGGAAGGACGATAACCGATGTTATTGCGATGAAGCGCTTCACGAAAAATTTCAAACGAGCGATAAACAAAGTCATGATTCACAGTGGCATGGGCAGCGTCAGCTGGGGAAATTGTTGATCGCGCTATGTGAAAATGAAGTTACGATGAGAATGATTACATGACTAAAGGCTGGTCTAGAACGAATGTAGATCTACACAGGCGTCGCGAGTGATATGTTAGGTAAAAAGTAAGTGAGACTCGCCCTCAGACAGAAGGGCGATCACGGCTGGGGGAAACGGTTTGTGTGTAGTAAATTTTGAGTGTTAAAAATAAGGTTCAGACAAAAGAATAGTAAACATATGAAAGAGGGCGCGGGGCGCGCGTGGGATATGTCCAGGAAAGGTAGTCGACACTCAGCGCTTCCCCCGATATGGATCGCGCTAATTCCTAGAAGTCCTAAAATCCGACTACGTGGTGCTCGTGGGATCTTGTGAACAGGTCGGCTGAGTTTTCAGTGGAGGGAATGTGTTCGATTTTGGTAATCTCCGTTGCGTACGCGCTCCCAAATGTAGTGGTGCCGAATGTCTATGGCTTTTGCCTTGGCACCACCTTCGGTAGACTCGACTAGCGCGATAGAAGAACCTTTGTCGACCAATAGTGATGCGAAATGGAAGTTTTGATGCCGTCAATTGATCGGATCAATGGATCAAACTTTGTTTTCACATAGTTTGGAGGCTTACGTTACACGAAAGCTCACGTAGACGTTACAGTCATAGATAATATTTAAATTGATTTATTTGCTACTTGAGACAGCCTCAAACTATTGAATGGGTCCAAAATGTATATAATTCAAAAACCCGAAACAACTAAATACTCGTAAGCCTAAGATAGCCGCTCCCTGGGGCTAGCCGAGCCGTGGTATGTCGTTGCTTGTCCTCTCCCCCAATTCTTCTCTTCTTTTATAGTTTGTCATATGCGCACGAACCAGTATGTTTTCCATGTGCACCCATGAATGTACCGTGTGGTTTCCCTTGGCCTTTCTTTCTTATTGGTTGGTCATTCGTGATGACGTGCTGGGTCAGCATTACTCGGTTTTTTGTTTGTCTGACTTCTGTTCTCTCACCCTTTTTCCTTCCAACTTTTCTTCAATAGACTTCATGTGGTTTGTAGGGCAGCCCACTTGGATTTCAGGTGGTCTGGCATATGGTATTGAGGGAAGGCAGGGTTTTATTGTGGTGTTTAGATGTCCATGGCTGTCCTCAGTATTGGTTAGCTTTCTGGCTAGTTTTGCCAAGCACAGCCATTGATCATCAATCAAACACATGACCAGCCTCTGTTCTCGACATCATAGATCCTGCTAGTGTCATTGCATGCATGCTTTTTGGGTTCTTCAGTGATTTCTATTTTACTAGGTATGTTTCTATGCCTACAGTTTTCAGCATCTTACCCAAGCTTATAGTTTTCAGCTTGTTTTATTGGTAATCTTAGTTTTCCTAGTTCTTTCAACCTGTCTCAAAGTATGAGACAGGTGTATCAATAGTAGATAGAAGTTTACCTCTGCTAGAAAGTTGTGCATCTAACCCTTTGTTGTGTGCCATGCATCATAGTCATGTACTCAGCTTGAGTTGTGTTGAGTTTGTCTGTGTTTTGGTGTTTTGATGACCACAAGACCATAGACCTGCATGGGTCAAAATGAACTGAGGTAGCAAGACAGGTACCATCAACATTCAACAGGTAGAAGAATGTATGTATATGTGAGAGTGGGCTGATAATTCAAAGAGTAACTAGAGTTTGTGGAGAGTTATGATATAGACATCTTAACTGTGTAATGTGTGTGAGGACTCAAGTAAGAGTGTTGCAATGAAGTCCTTGCCTAATCCTTCCACAGAGACAATGATTAGTCCCAGTCTTGCCTCCTGTTGTAATCAGTCTCTTGAGTCAAATGAGAAGAGTCAATCAGCAGGCCAATCTCCACCACTGATAACTCAAGAATGATGCACACAGAGCTGGCTACACAAATCCTGATTGTCACAATTCATTTTCTCAACAACTATGTCATAAGACAGACTCAACAGCTGTAAGTGCACAGGCAGTACAGTCAATATCATATATTGGAACCTTGTAACTACAAGGCAGGCTTGATATATTACAGCTTGTCACAAAGGAGGAATGGCCATACAAGAATACTAAGGGCTCCAAGAATGGTAAAGAGAAGGCATGTGACCACAAGAAAGATGAATTTGTGGTGAGTTATCTAGCAATCTTATTCTAGCACTTGTTGCTAATGCTAGCAACAGATGCCAACTCAGACAACCTTCACAAATAGGGAATTGGTAGGTTTGTTGAAGTATCAGGACAAGGGTAGGGGAGTGGGAATGATGGAGATAGGGTTGAAGCAGCAGGTGGCAGTCACCCCTGCCATGCAGCAGGCATTCTTGAAACAACATGGCATGGTAGGTCTTTTTGTCCTATTCTTAGCAGCTCATACTAACTCTCTCTGCAGACATAAACAAGTAGTTAGTCATTAGTCACACCAGTATATGATAATACAACTGATATATTACCTGCAGACATAAATGAGTAGTTAGTCTACAGGGAGAGAGTAAATAAATGTTGTATGAGTAAATATAGCTATATCTAGACTCACCCTCAGTCACACTAGTAGATGATAGTATGACTGAGGGTGGCATACTGTGTATATCTGGATAAGGATAAAATGGAAGGACCTCAGAATGTTAGAGATGGTGTTGAGTTCCTCTTGATGGTGGGGAATGGGGGCCAGAGCTTCATTGATCCCTGGAGGGTTTCTCCCATTGTATGTACAAAACTACTAGAACAAAGTCTAGGTTAAACTCCAAAGACTAGGAAATACCGATCATCATACCACATAAGGTATATTATGATGCAAATGGATACTTGGTTGCATAGAGTTGTACCTTCAGCACTCTCCTTCAGTCCTACTAGGTATACAAGATAGTTGTGGATTGAGCATGGTAGGGATTTGGTGCAGATGTTGGCCAAGTTTTTGGATGATGGTAGGGGCTTCACTTTGATGTCACCTTCTTGTATCCACTCTTGTATATAGTGGTGTTGTATGTCAATATGTTTGGCCCTTGCATGTCCTTTTATTGACTGAGTAAGTGCAATTGATGAATTGTTATTGACTTTAAGTTGAGCAGGAGGCAGCTGTTCCAAACCAATTTCTGCCAAGAACTTATGCATCCAGAGGGCTTTTTGGGCACCATGTGTAATGACCATGTACTTGGCTTCTATTGTAGAAAGGGCTACCATCTGTTGGCACTTGGAGCTCCAGAATACTGCTCTGTCAGCCATCATACCTACCCCAATGTTGATTGTTGGGTGTCAAGATCACCACCATAGTTGGCATTGACATACTCAAGTGGCTTGGCAGACCCTCCCAAATCTTTTGAATATACAATCTTGTAATCAAGCATACCTTTAATGTGAGCCAGTACATGTAGGAGGGCCTTCCAATGAGCAGGGCCAGGGTCCAATTGGAATTGGGCAAGCAGAGTCATGGCAAACAATAAATTGGGTCTTGTGACAGCTTGAGCCCAAGCCCACATCAGAGTTCCTAGCAGTTGGCAGTATGGCTTGTCAGCCATGAAAGCTCAGTTGATTATTGGTTTTTGGCAACATGTCTGCAGTGAGTATTGTGCTAGAGGGTAAGGGGGTATGCCTATGGTTGCAGTCCATCATATTGAAGCATTCAAGAATCCTGAGAAGATATGCCTTTTGAGACAGTGTGATTGACTTGGAGTTTGCATCAGCCCACAAATGGTTTTTTGGAGCTTTGCCATCTTCCCTTCCCCTCCTAAAAACTAGGTGGGAGATGCTGATGTGCTCCTATGCCACCTAGTGCCATGCAGGAAACCCAAAAAGGAAGACCTAAACACTAGCAACTAGTTGCTAGCATTGCTAAGTCAAAATAATGCAAAGGGCACCCATGTCAGTACCACACAAAGTTGAAATCAAGGTTAGCAAGGCTGTTGCCAAGTTATTGTTGATGGCAAGTGAAAGAGCAAGAAGAGATCTTAAGCTGGTAAGCTCCAAGCTAGTGAGGAGGAACAGTACTCTGTTTGTTGTCTCTAGTCTATTTGTACAGGCAGTATTGATACTGTTTGTAGGTATAGTATAAGAAAGGAAATGTTAGTTGCTGCCAGTGATGGCATCCTGCCAAAGTGTTTATGATACATACTGGATGTCAGTCTGGTAACTAAGTAAAAATTACACAAAGTCAATATCATGCATAAAATTATCAATCACAAGAAAAGAGCATTTTCAATGTCAATACCTGAAGTGTAGATGCTATTCAAGTATGTTAGTGAGCTCAACAAGAAAAATGATAAGTAAGAAATCACACAACTGTCAATATATCCCTTTTTAGAGAGGAGGTGGTGTTATTGCTAAGAAATGTTGCTAGCAGTTGTTGCTAAGAAAGGTCTTGGCCTTGTTGCTCTAGATCCAGAGTCCAGACTTCACATGATGTGGCTTGTGATTGATAAGTCTTGTGGTTGCTAAAATCCCATGCAAAGGCCAATTGTTCCAGACTTTGGGGCTAAGCCTCATGTGCTGAGTGTCATGACTTGTGCCATGTCAATATCTTCAGCTGCTGTCTAATCAGAAATGCCAAAAATGGTGCTCAGCAACAAGTGGGTCTTATCATCATCCCCTATGCTGAAATCTTGACTGTCCTCAGTCAACCCAAAGTCCTGTGATTGCTTGCATGGTCTGTGCACCTAGAGTGATAAGAATAAAAGCAGCTAGCCATTGTCACAGGAACCAGTTGAAGATTCTTTGACTAACAAATGCTTGGCAAACCTTCATTGGCAAAAGGCCTCAATGGTAGTAGACATGGGCATGGGAGCAGGAGTAGTGCTGGAGAATGCAAAGGGCAAGTCAACAGTGTTGCCTGAGGAGAGGCAAGCATTCAAAGAATGTCAGGGAGCAGTAAGTTCCTAGCTGTGCTTGCTAACTCAGTTGCTAATAATTTTTAAACAGTGTGACAACTGCTGGTTTGAGAATGACCCTGTGGGATCTGGTACCCTACTGGGGCCCAGCCATGCTATTGCTGCACCAGTACAAAGAAAGGGTTTTCTTACAGCAGTAAGTTGTCAAAGAGTACTGGCGGAAAATTTGTCAAGAGGATAGTGGCACAGGCAGCCTTGGTGTGACAGGACAGGGTCTTTGTGGAGTGGCAGAGGGAGTTAGCAGCAAAGAAGGAGCTGATACAGGTTAGGCATTCCAGCCTGAACCTGCCAACTTTTCAGGATGGGATGATTGTAGGAGGGAGCAGAGTTGCTAAGAGCAAGCAGCAGGAGAAGAGTAGAGAGACAGTAGCAAGTGAGGATGAGGACAGCAACAGAGGGAGCAATAATGGGAGCAACAACATGCCTCTGGCACAAAAGCAGGTGGCAACTCCAGCTTTGGTTGCTCGAGCTAAGCAACAATGGATAGTGACCTGTGGCTTCCAATCTTAATTATATATCAGGAAGGTGGCAGGCACACTTTGTTTGGCTGTACTTGTAACATTGGCAGTTGAAAGACAATTGGAGTTGCATTGTATGTATCTGCTCATGCACTCCAATTGAATGTCAAGCAATTAACTTGTTTCTATATTTTATCAATTGACATCTCTTCTGAAAGATGTTGCTACTTGATGGGCCAGAAATGAACTCAAGATAAAGACCAGCAGGACTGGTGCTCAGCATTAGAAACCAAACTGTCTCACTGATAGATTGGTAAGTAAACAATCCTCAGTTCAATGTATTATTGACTACTGTACCTGATAGATTGGTAAGTAAACAATCTATACAGACAGTGTCAGTAGGTACTGTCCTATGCAAGATATAATGACTTACCCTCAGTTCAATGTAGTATTGACTGAGGGTATGGTATAGTACATGGCTGTATATATAGTGAAATGTAACAATGGATAAAGACAATGGTTTGGTCCTTTGGCCAGGGGCAATGTATGCAATGATGGATGGACAATGGTGTCAGAGTTTATGGTGTATTGCCTTGGCCTTGCTGATTGTGTCATAGGTCCAAGCACTCATCCCAACACTCAATTTGGCATTCTCAGAAATCAATGCATTCATTGCACCACACCAAGCTTGAATCCAACAAACAACTGGCAGTCTGCCAAGGTGAGCTTTTGTATGATGTGAACTTATAATATGCAATGGCTGTCATGGCAACTCTTCCAAGAATTTCTGCAAACCAACAGACACTGAGCACTGTGGAATTTCAATGAGTACAAATACAACTGGGGCCACAGTATTTTGAGTGTATCCATTATGTCTGTTCTTGGCACAGCACTGGAGGAATGAAGATACATGTTCCAAAGCATCCTGAATGGAAACTGAATGGAAAGGAAGGTTCCATCAAAATGCATAGACTGCCAGGTTGAACTTGTCATCAAGAGGTATTGTACTACAGATACAATACTCAGGCACTATAAAGCTGTTCATAACCATCCAATTGGCAACAAGAACCTAAGGTCTACTAGGATATCAAAGTTGCAAGCATGCTTTGGTTGAAGGTTTCATGGGATCACATTGTGAGCAGATCTACTATCTATCCATGAATGACTCATACAACATAATTAGCTCTCACTCCTTCATGGAGGTGATATTGACCCCTGACAAGATGTCTGAAAAGATATTGCAAAACTATTTTGTGATACTCGCTTATATTTGTTGCATTGAGAAGGCCATCAAGGCTGAAGAAATCAGACTACAACCAGATGGTGACCTATCAATTCTCAAGTGGGCTAGATTAAATGAAAGCAAAGGTTCCCTTCTTGGATTTAAAACAAAGATGCAGTTGTAATGGGTCTGACTGACAAATCCCGCCATTTGGTATCATGTGTTGGGGTCACCTTCCTGATATATTGTCGAGGTTAGAGGTGAAAGGTGGATAATTGTTGCTCTCCAGAGGTGACAAGACTCTGGCAAACTGTCCCTCATTCAAACTCGGTAGCGGAGAAATGACCCTCCGAATGACAAACCGTATCACGTGATATGTTTGATTTTTCGATGAACTTGAAGGCCGTTCAAGTTCCGTATTTCGTTCTGGCGTCCGAGTCATTGTACTACTAGCCTCCACAGCCGCACAGCCTAGGCTAAACCTCCGTTCACGTGACGATCTCTCTGACGATGGGCTACATTCCTCAACACGCTCTAGATAACCTCAAAAGATACGCCTATAAAGGCATTGATAAGTGAATAGTTCCTAGTCCTTTCATATACGTTTTTCATGGATACACTCGTGCGGCAAATAGATCTATCATATCACGATATGTATTGAACCCGTATTGGACGTGGCTGGTCACGCTCTTTCCATTGAACATTGCACCCAATGCCGTACGCGTTTACGCTCTCGCTGGAAAGCTCGTCTGATATGTTTCACGGGCAGATTACACTCACGGGGCTTATTATCGTAATCATTAACTTCTTTACGATGATCTATTATGACCCATTATACCTTACGGAAAAAGGCGGAGCGACGGGACCTCCGAATTGGATATATTTCACGTAACGTGGTTGATTCTTTGTCAAAATCGCATGGTATTGAGATTCGAGGACAGTTGGGCATTTGGGTTGTTCGCATATCAAAGTCTTGATGCTATTGATGGGTGTGTTTAGACGGATAACTGTTAGCTCAATTGTCGCTCATTCAAACCTGTGCAGCAAACAAGCACGAAGGACGGGTATGGCTGGGCCACTGGGAGAGATGTTCGACCATGGTGCGTTGCATTTTGTAATTTCTCTCTTCTGCTTAGTCGGTCTGTTTTTCTAGGCTGTGACGCTATGAACACCACTGTAAGGCATAATCCCATAACCCATTTTGACAAGGTTGAATTCAAGCCTATATAGCTTGAAGTCCTCCTTGCTTCCCAAGCGCTGAACCTCGGTCGGTCTTGGTGGACCGTCGCATCTCAAATTGCAACTCTTGCTAATTTTTATCTTACCACGTGGGAGGAGTACCACACCGGTAGGTTACCTGTCTGTCGATATCAGAAGCTCGCTATGACCCCAAGTTCTATAGGTCAACTATACCTAGGAGTATTCTCCGGGCCAATTGAGGGTATCCTCATGATTATTTCTATTTATCTTCTTTCAGGAATCTATGGCAAGAGAGTTTTTTGTTACCCGCTTTCTGTTTCAACTAACCGATCTTCAGGGCCTTCTCTCTGGGATCGAAAAATTCTCACCATCACCCGACTTGAGCATATACCCTTTATCTCAAAATTGCCTAATCTTCCTCTTAATGAGACCTTCATGGTGTTTGGAGCCTTTGGATTGGCATTCAACATCATCTCTAGGTATGTACGCTCCCCTCTCGTTTTTTTGCTCATTGACGCCTCCTCAGCTATGCAAATGTCCGTCGTGCCATGAAAGCCTCCGGAAAACCCACAATCCAGCCTTTACTGCTACTCGTTCCCTTCGTCATCGCGGCTGGTATCCAAATCTCATGGCTCGCTCAGCCGAGCTACAACAGGTCCGCCATCATCAACTCACCGAACTTTGTGCCTTTCCTCTGTGCGTGGGGTTTGCAGTTTGCACATCAGGTAGGGAGGATGATTCTGGCGCACGTCACGAGTACACCGTTCCCCCGTTGGGATTGGATATGGATATGGAGTATTATCGGAGCTTTGGATGCGAATCTTCCGAGGATCATTGGACGGTATGTTGTCTTTGCTCTACCGGGCAGTTCTTTGTTCTGATTATCGAATGTGTTTAGGGGCCCCGTCATTCAAGAGACTCTGAAAAGTGCGACAATCTTCATCTGGGTGACTCTTGCGCTTTCGTTGTTCTTTTACACTCGGTTCTGCACGCTGGTCATCAGTGACATCACAAACTACCTGGGTATTGCGTGTTTCACTGTAAAGAAAAAGGACAAGGATGGTGTGTGGCGGAAGGACTTTAAAGCTTGATGTTGCACTACTGTTGTTTGTACTCGCGCCGACGTGTTAATAGCTTTAGAAACCAGAATCTTGGAAGTCATCAACTTCTTGCACTAGAGATTGTCAGTCTTCGAGATGTGATTTCTGAGATGGTTGATGATTTAAACTTCTAGACGTCTTTCTCAATAGTGAGGGATTCCTAATGACACTTGGCCTTGTGCAGCGACAAATAACAAGTTCTTTGCCCAGGACATTGCACCTGACGTACTAGTAGAACGCGTGCGCTTCTTTCGTTCTTGCACCTTGACTGTTGACTGTCAACCATTGCCGACGACACGGTCCCAATGACCCAGCATACTGGACAGATAAATCCAAAGCAATGAGACCTTATTGGCATCGGACACCTTGCCTTTCTCTTGTAATAATGCACTTGTTGATATTTTGAGACAAACGGGCATTCGGCTCGTTATCTTGCATGTAGTTACATAACGATAGGCCCCTCGAGTTGATCTTGTTTAGTTGTCTGGCTGATCATCCAGTTCCTGCGTACTTGCTAAGAAACAATTATTCATGTAGACTCGGATGTGGTTCTCCGAGATCAGAAGAAAGCTAACACAGCACTACAGTCGCGGACAACCAAACACAACAAATTTGGTAGCGACTTCCCAAGTCAAAATTCGGGCAATCTGACTACAGATTCCGACTCAGGACGTGAAAAATACATTGAAAAACACCCTTCCCGGAATTCTCCCACGAGTATTTAAGGTGGCCAAAATTTTCACGACAAGAATTCAACTAGATTGACATCCAATCAAGGGTTCGAAATGGCGTCAAGATGCATCATTGCAGTCTGAAACACAGTTCTATGCCCTTTCTGCTTTTGAACAGCCCATGCCGCAGCCTTCTCTGTCAATCCAATCCTATACATGCTCATAAATCACCAAGAATGGTTAACGAAGCGCTGAATGACGTCAACTGGACAAGGATCAAGTGCACCCGAATGCTGCTGTCTTGACATCTTCAAATTTTAGTTTTGGTATTTGATGGTAGCAATACTTGACTCATCCCCAATACTGCAAAATAAATGTACATATAGTCAATGGAAGGAAGTCTGACCATTTCAATGGGATTCAATTCACAATGAAAATTTGGTAAGAATATACATTCATGCCCGGCTTCCTTGATCACAGTCTCCAAGGTCGAGACTTGATTTGTAAAGTCATCTTGTTTGCTGAGAAGCTGTGCCATATAGCAGTTTGTATTCTCAAGGGACAGACAGGTGAATACTTTGCTTTCATCCCAGTTACATTGAACCCATGCTGAGCATCATCTATAGTCCTTTTTGGTGGCCATTGTCAGTTGTCATCTTCTGTACTTTTCCATGGAATTGTGGATCAGGATTTGATTCTGGAATTATTGTGTCCTTCTGACAATGTTGCTTTCCTCCATTGCTCTTGTTCATTTCAAATGCTTTGAGGACATCATCAGGTAAAACAGCTTGTGCAGATAATTGATCAAAGATAAATAATCCCTGACAACCAGGTGACAAGGATTTCGAAGGTATGATCAAGCTCAAGTCTTCGGGAGGGATTTTTTCTGCTTCATTACTTGCTTCAGGTGTTGCTGTATGTGCCTTGAGCTGATTTCGTAGGCCTGTGATGTTCCGCTTTTGTTTTTTTCCAAGGAGGTTTCATAGTTAGTTTGAGTGCAACGAGGAACGTGATGTGGAAAATGAATTTGCAATTCTACTAAGCCAAAGAACTCTGTTTATGGTAAAAACAAATGATTTCTTTGGGTCTTATTCACACGTGGAAGCTCATAATAAATCTACAATGAGATTTAGCTCGTTAAAAGCAGTCAATTGGGCTATTTTCCATGATTTTTCCCTCGCTGTTTCAGGTGGCCAAATTTTTTTGGGTTAGAATTTCCGACCGTGACAGTACTGATCAAGAAATCGGCTCGTAGAAATTGACCCATTGGGTCCTAAATTAAAACGGGCAGCTCAACAAATTTGTTGTGTTTGGTTGTCCGCGACTGTACTCCACTCCCTGACATGGATAACCAATGGCTTGAACTTTTCATTGACGACATATTCACTGGTGTTCAGCGTTCACCTACTGTATTCTCACCTGGAGCGGTTAGAACTCAAATTGCGAAGAGCTGCTTTAGCAGAGTAGTACAAGCACACGTCTTAGTCACGGACTAGTGATAAGAAGTAACTTCGATCATGGATCATACGTGTCCCACTGCCCAGGACTCCGAGTCATAATAGATCCTCTCGGATAAAAACTTCGCCTTCGAGCCACTTCTCTCATTCAACTTTAGGTTACATCCATTTGAATACTGATCGCGGAGACTAACGATAGCAGGTTTATATCGTGATCATAGGATACCCGGACCTAACAACTTGAACTTCAGATCCTCTCGTATAAATACTTCGACAGTCCAGGGACAAAAGTCAGACTACTAGGTCCTTTCCTCGTCTACAACAATTTCTGCTGAGCTATCATATAATGGTTGCTTTGACACGTCAAATCCTCATCCTCTCACTCACCCTTGCCAATATTCTTCTCTCTTCTGGAAGCACAATCCCTCAGGCTCTCACAGAACACTCGGATGGAGAGACTTTAGAGGCGCAAGGCTGTCCTGGAGGCACATGTAGTGAGCATGGACTCGCGTCCTTAGCAAAGTTGCACGAGATACTCAAGTCCACTATCATTAACAGAAAACTTGTGCTGTCAGTCAGGCTATAGTTGTCAATTGATATATTATCAACCCGCATGCTGCAGCTGGACCAAATGTGTATGGGACTAAACGCTAGCGTGAATACTCTTACTTTCTCTGGCAAAATGCTACAGCTGACCTTCACTCACTAGTTGCTGGTAGTTCACAAGCTACCTAGTTACTTTGCAGGTGTGATGGACAAATTAATTAGATTTGTTTTGTTTTCGATGCCTTTATCATGTACCACTTCTTCCGTGTATATCCCTACTTCGAAGTCTATATCGATGTTTCTTGTGAATAGATATGCATCATCATTTATGTGATGTGCGATAGTACGGAGGCGAGTTTTGTGAGTAGTAAGTACATCTACGGGTTCTGTGACCAACCGAAGCACAAAATCCAACACTTCTGGCATAGAAAAGGGGCCAAAACTGCTGTGTTTTATAGTCGAGTATGCAAGTACAAAGTTTTGACGGAAATGGTAGAGGACTGCCGATGGGGTAACTCGCAGGCAATGAATCAGTGTGGGCTGGGCCTCATGGTTGTTGTTGGCATTGCGCACTTGGTTTAAACTGGCGTTGTGTGAGATCGAAGGCATGCTGGCAGTACAAGGCTCTAGTCAAATATGAACGGAATGCCACAGTATCTATTCAGGTCTACATTTCGCACCGACTCGCATCACTATTGAAGCAGACCAGGGTGTGATCGTTCAGCACTTAAGGCCTCAAGGTCTGGAGCTGTATTCGAATCAATAGTCGTTCACTAAGTAAGGTGTGGGTTACTACTTAATTTGACGCTTTCTTCGATCAAAGGATTTTTGAATGCGAGCTGGCAGACCATGGATAGGGACAAGGGGGGACAAGTCGCCACAATCTCGATATACTCGACAAGTCGTATCTCACACCGCCCATTACATAAATCATCTTCCTTCCATACTTGGCCACGCTGAATGAATCTCTAGTCGCGATCAGAATACTAGTATCGATTACTCCATAGCAAAAGAACCAAGTCTCTCCAAGTCTTTCTCACAACTATGCTTTCTTTGTCAGCGCCACCATTTCTGGCCAGAGGGTTACTTAACCAGTAGACAACCGTACAGCGAACACACTTCAAACATGTTCGCTTACAGTATACGGGCAGCTGGGTTCCATCCCAATACCCGCCGCTTAATTCAAACATCCCTCCTACCAAGTTCAACACGAGCTCTCCGTATTGCAATCCCCCGACGGCCCGGGCGCCCCAAACCCTCCCGCACGACCTACCTTCCCGAAATCCCCTTGCCCTCCTCGTCCTCTGGTCCTCCTCCCGGCTACAGCTGGGAAGATCTGGAAACTGCCTCACCAGTCATACCAAATCCATGTACATCGGGTATGACGGCCTTCAAGACTGCTCTCGGCCTTCGAGACAAGGGTTTGGCTAACCCATGTGTTGTGTGTGGATTGGATACAGGTCTCAAGTAAGCTTATCTCGTTCCTAAGACAGAGAAGGTAACTGTGAGTAGCATTACAATTGGGTGTGCACTGCGCGGCTGACGATAATAATGTGAGTGGTTTGATCTTCGAGAGCGAGGATAGATACCTCCGCAGCCCAACGCCGATTCTGGACGTGAACCTCGAAACGCACTTGTCATGTGTCCAAGCCACCACGACGAGTTTTCCCAGTACTACTTCTTCATCCGCTACATGCCTTCCGTACGTCCACAATATCAGTATCAGTATCTCGATATTAATATTCGTTCATTCACACCTCAGCTTCTTCCCAGATCCACAAATACATCTTTATCACTCCCGAGTTTTTCAGGTCCGAGCGCTCCCCCATTGAACAATACCACAGCAAAGCCCTCCCCCTCCCCCCCTCCCTCCTCCTCATCCACAAGTTTCGCGTGCGCGGTCATAATCCCTTTGCGCCGAATCATTATAGGGTCCCGGTGGATGCCAGGATACGGTGGCAGCATTGGGTAAAGGAGGATTGGGTGGTCAATGTGTTTAAGGGGGCCAATCCAGAGTACGAGGGAAACAATGAGGCAAGGGGAAGTGGTGATAAAGGCGAGCAGAACACAACTGATTGAGGGGCATGATGAACCATGTCGTGCTTGATATTGGGCTTGTAGCGGCGTAGGAGCGAGTGACTAGCTTAGCTATACGCTTGGGTACGTATACTTATCCTTCATCAATTTGTATTTTCTTGCCGAGAATCCAAGCAATCGAAATTAATTTGAATTTCCCATGTATTTTCAGCAAGCGTGCCGACGTACAACTCGTTTTTTTTTCAAAAAAAAGTTGTGGTTGTCCTAAACCAATCGTGATGATTGAAAATGATATATCCAGGTATCCATATTGACTCACGGCCACAGATCCAGAATCATGACCAAACTCATTCCCATTACTAGTACCCCCTCTTCGAGTTCCCCGTTCCAATATGACTCGGTATTGTTCACGGATCGACAGCGAGAGACACCGTCACTGTAAGTACCGTCGTGATCGACCTTACAAGCCTATTGCGTCAGCCTGAGAACGAGGGGCTCATTTCCACGCTGCTGCACGGGCCCTTGTGCTTGTGCTTGTGCCGGAGTAGACTGAGATTGGAAGGGAGAAGAGAACCTGTAGATGAAACTAGAGGCTGGCATGAAGGCAGTTTTGTGGCCGCCACTGGAGGAGAACTCCATGGATAAGCATGGGTATGGCTCGTTCGTCAAAGGTGTACATGTGAGAGAGCATGAACGCCGCAAGGCCAGCTGGAGCCGCGGCATGTAACAGTAGTGCGCCATCGTCCGTCGACGCAGTACGTTGTCTCGCTACGGGGTACTGATCTGCTTCAGACTAGTACTCGCCGCCGTGTAACCATCACAAACGGGCGCAGCAGCGCTACCAGAGAGGCGGCTCAATCCGAGGTGACTTGCGATCAGAAATATACGGACAGAAGTCCGGGTGCCAGCACTATATGGGTATCTGACCACAAGTAGACTTCGATTCTGGGGTCACCCATGCCGGATCATAAGCTGGTCAGGAGAAGAGATGAACCCGAGAGAATGATCACGATACACCGTCATGTCGAAGCGAAGCGAGTTTCAAAACAAAAAATTTCTTGTTGGCCAAGTTTTGTACACTTAATCGATTTTCTCACTGAGGGTCCAAGAACTTGAGCTCTCAGCGAAAAATAAGTACAAGTTCGCTGTAAGGCACTGGTGAAACCAATAATTATACTCGATGAGATAGTCCAGTTCAGTGTGATGGTGAGTAGTGAGTGACATTAGCCGACTGTTTCTTTTCTCAACGTTCAACTGATTGTTTTATCCTGTCGCCACAGCATGAAGATGTTGATAAGGTGAAAGCACATAGAATGATCGACAAGGTACAAATTCGTAACTTGGTCCAGGATAACGACTTACTAGGTGTAATGGTTATTTCGTTGTGTAAATACGAATATCCAGACAAATTTAACTATTTGGCGGCGGAGAGGTTACGGACAAACTCGATAAGAGCACTAGAGCGAACACGAATTATCGTAACCACACAAGAAAGACGATGCACGAACTGCTTACCGAACCGGACGGCCAGTCATACCCATCTCTTGATATGGTGTTGCTCGTGTAGCCTTTAAAATTCAACAGCATAAGTAACCGACAACCAGTGAAGCATCGATAAGAGTACAAACCTCCATAGCACCAGCAATGTCAATGTGTGCCCATCTCATAGCAGGCTCCTGGCCGTCCTCGGCCTCAATGCCGTGTGCGAATGGCTTGAGGAATAGTGCGGCAGTGCAAGAGCCTCCATCTCTTCCGCCGGTCTAGAGACATCAGTTGCAGACAAAACAGCACGATACGATAAGGTGAGACGTACGTTTTGGAGGTCAGCATTAGAACTGTAGATTTGAGGTCCAAAGTCCTCATCTAGAGGCATGCGCCAGAAGCGGTCGTATTCGGTTTCGCCTGCGACGCGGAGCTGCTCCCAGAGGGCATCAGACGTCTAACAAAAGGCGTAAAATGAAACACACATTTCCAGTTGAGACAAGGACGACTTACAGAGAAGACACCGGAGAAGATCTCTCCGAGAGCAACATGCATGGCTCTAAAGAACAGTTGATAAGTCTCGATAAGGTCGAGCAGAAAAGCAAGATTACCCAGTCAACGTTGCGACATCGATCAGCGTATGAGGTTTGTATTCCGTCGAAGTATAATAGATAGCATCTGAAAACGGATGAGAGATGGAAACAACAAACGGGGATTGATTGTACCTGAGAGTACCAACCGCCCTTCAGCATCGGTATTGTCAATCTCCACCGTCTTTCCATTCATGGCATAGACACTAAAAACAGGATCAGTAATTTGATCCCGGTTGATAGGCACCCGACACACATGTCTCCAGGCTTCGTTGCACTCGGGCCCGGCATGTTCTCAGTCAGGGGTGTCACGACAACGAGATTTACGCTGAGGTGAGCGGATAGTTTCAGCTGTCGTGCCATTTAACACACGGAAACACATACGGCAGCTGTAGTTGCGCTATGGCCAATGCTGCTGAAACGACAGTAGCGGCTCCACCTACGATCAAATTTTTGTTCAAATACACATGCATAACATTACCGACATGCTGACGTACCCATGTCGCCTCTCATCAGCTTCATGCCCTGTACAACAGATATTCAGCATGTCGGCAGACGAGGAAAAAGTGACGGGAAACTGACGGCTCCGGGCTTCAAGCTGATTCCTCCGGAATCGAAGGTAATACCTTTTCCGACAAACGCAAGAGGCTGGACATCCTTGGAAGCACCGTTGTAATGGCTACAAGTCTTTGTTCGTTGTAAGCGAGATAAGTCAGAATAGTCGTGACTCACATTTCCAAGATTTTAGCGGGTTCAGAAGTTCCGTGTGTGACTGAGAGGAATGTATTCTTGTTTCTAAGGTGTGAGTATGGTTTCCGGGTCTACGGAGTATAAGAGCATTGACCATGTTTTTGTCCGCAGCCCAGACTATAGATAACAACAGGCCATCTGTCAGCATGATCTGATGACGGCATCACATGTGGACATTACCTTCATCGCGAACAATGATTTCCACGTTCTTGAGTCCAGCAAATTCAGACTTGACGCGTTCAGTGAATTTCTACCCACGTTTTTCATGCGCTGGAACCCAGAGATCAAGTTTGGAACGTACGGTGGGCGTCATGATGTTAGCAGGGAGTTCCATTAACTACAGAGATTGAGTCATTCCGAGACTGCATGAGTAAATTCAGGGCCAACCGTGCGAGCCAAGTTCTGAGCTTTGCCGTAGATGACACCACGTTCCCATTCCTTTGAGGTTTGGATAGGTGAGAGATTCATCTTCTCAGGAAGGGGTTCCTTGAGGTTGGGGTTGAACGGCGAAGGAGGTTTTGTCTTCAAGGAAAATTTGTAGAGGGCAAGATGAGCAGCGACAGCTGGATACATGTCACTAAGCCTGAGCGTTCCGGGAGAGCATAATTCGAACTTACCAGCAGCATGCGGGTCTATGGAAGCATCGACGGCGACATCCTTCAAGCCATCGATAGCCTTGAGCTGCTTTACCGCATTACCAACTGACTTCCGCAACAGCTCCCTCTTTGCATCCGCCGATTTGCTTGCGAATTTTTCACCCAAGGACGAGATTGCAGTGACCTTGGTCGCCGGAGTGTTGTAGAATGTACGCACAGTACCAACCGCGGGAGGCTTCTCTCCTTGGGGAGCCAGGCTCCATAGTTCACTGGTTTTGACACCGACGACGGTCTCAGTCGATTGGTGGTCAAAAGGAATCAAAATCGCTGAAGAAGACATTTGTCGAGCACGAATCTGATGAAGTGATGGTGGTCTTGAACGAGCGGCACGAAGAGTGAATAGCATATATGTTTTTTTGCAGAACACCCCAAAAGAGTAAAAGCTTTTTTCACGTCACGATCCCGTCTCGAGACCCGATTAGGTCAGCTCGACGGATCAGGTTAGTTGGTCCGTGCCGAGGCAAATATTGTCAGTAACAGTGATGGTCAAATCGGGCATGTAGAATTCAGCAAACGTGGTATATGTGTATGTATATACAATGCCAAGATGGGGCACAAGTAATGTACAGAACAGGAGGGAGTCTCAATGAAGCGGCACCGTGTATGTCTACAATACTTACACGAAGAGCGAGTAATCTACACAAATGTCGAGACAGATCCAGAAAAGGTGTTGATGTGCAAAGGTTAGCCAGTGGGGTCCGCCATCGTTATGAGTACAGTGTTATGCTGAGAGAGGTAATTGAGGAATCAACAAGGAGGTGTAGGTAGGTGCTCAGAGAGTAGTCGGAGGCCATGTGGCGCTTAGCACACACAGCGCGACCGCGCAGGTGTCCAGAATTAGTGTCCTCAGTGGAACATGTCTGTAACCTGGCGATGTGGTTCGGTACCGGTGTCGGTCGGAGGAATCAACATGGATGCTTACCATGGGCCTTGCTTTTGCAGTTTCCTAAGCCTACTGAACCCCGCTTAGTCACGGAACTCTGGGCAAATAATGCCATGGCTAATTAAAAGCTGCTTAAGGGTCAAGGCCCTTGTTTTCCAAATCTCCCGCTCTCTCGTGAGTCGCTCGACCGTCTCCTCCAGCCGATGGACGTTCTCAAGCTTGCGCTTGCGACTGCGACGGGCCGCAAGAGTGTTCTGTCGACGCTTATATTCAATCTTTTCCTGGTCAGTCGCGTTTGACGCAGGAGGCTCCTCGGTCAATTCGTCCAATTCCTCCTCAGACGGGGGAGAGGGGTTTCGCATCTTGTAAAAGAACGCGGGAACCTCCTTCCTAGAGGTGGCAGAGGGTGTAACGTAGTTGCGGGGTTGGGTAGGTGCATCCATAGGAATAAGGGATTCGGGGCTTGTCCTGCGGATACTGCTCGTGCGTCGGCGGGGGCCAGCGTAAGGAGAAGTCATGGTGGGAGGATTTGGGGCCACAGGATAAGCAGATAATTGAAAGACGTTGACCTGGGGATTTATAGTTGAATAATCGTAATGCATGGCAGAGTATTCCGTCGGAAGGTGGTTCTGCATGGTGTTTGTTGTGGGAAGTTGATCGTCGGAAAGGCGGGAGCTTTTAAGTACTCAAAGGGATATCGATCCAGGTTTGTTGATAATGACGCTGTGACCGATATGTATATATATTCTCGAGTCACTGCCATGCCTATGTCACCGACTCATGAAAGGGAGGTACTCGGCTAGAGTGGCAGTGCAGGAGGCTGTACAAGCGTTGCACCTTTCGTCTGTCCCCCTGTAAGCTATACCGACATTACATGCCGTGAATTGACACGTGTATCACCCTAGAGATATACCTGTCCAAACCTTTTTTACGATGTGAGGTCAGAAGTCTGCCTCCGAAGAAGCTGCCGCATCAGTGTGACGGACGTCCCAAATTGGAATTAACGCCGCACAGCCACTCGAAAAGGTTGTCCGCCGCAAATATCCAGGGACATTCTGTCCTCAAAATTATTCGCTTCAAGCCGAGATTCTCTTCCTCGGAATCTAGTAGCACAGCAAATGAATTCGCTTGGATCGTGCTACTGCCTGCTTGAGCAGAGTGAAAATATAGAAAAAATGATACTGAGGACATTTTACGTCGAAGTTAACTTGACCACAATTGAACTCCATCTCCCAGGTTAGTAGAAGAGGGAGCCTGGAGAGCATGTAAGAAGGATTATGCAACATGAATGGAAGCAATTCGCGTTCAGCGCATAAACCCATCCGCTCCGAGGTTCCGAACATGAGGCCGACTTTACGGAGCTCCATTGTAGGCCAATTATTGAGAGTGAAAACAGGATAAAAGACTTGAGGGGGCTCAACTCTTGTCTACATACCTATTACAAGCAAAAAGGACATTGCTTCATAGCTGTATGTGACCTAGCTGAACTGGACACGCAGACGGAACGGATGTCGGTACTTACATGTCGGGCTGTGGCTGCGGCAAGGAGTAATCCACAATGACAGTAAAATAGATGAGTACCGTCTTAGTCTATAATCTCGACCGTCAACTTGTTAAGGAATTTGGATGAGGATGCGACAGTGTACCTTTTTTCATTTTTGGTGAACAAGACAACAACGCGCTCGATAGTAGTTCATTAAACCAGCGTGTTTCCATAGTGTTACAGTCATATTTCAGAAGAAGTGACATGTTAGATTGGTTGTTTTACGAGTTCATCTGGAAATGACCGACGGGGTGTACACTGGAGCAAGGAGATTTAACCCTTTGTCGATCTCAAAGATGATACCCTACTGATTCAGATGTTGGTTGCCATCTGCCAGTCATTATTTTTTGTGAACTCAACAAAGCCATCATCGGCTGTACATTCGACCACGCAACAAATCAAAGCTGTTGTTCACGCCAACAGAACAGCACAAGGCACATACGCGACACCCAAGCAATATAGAAGGTGTCCATATGTGGTAGTCGCGAGACAGTTGATCAGCCCAAACAGCTTTGGAAAGTTGGCACCACCTATGCTGATTCAAGAATAGACTTGTCATTTCTGAGGCCTTTACAGTTCAAGCCTCTAAGCTGTCAAGTTCAACCTCCAGAGGGCAGTTCCGTCAGGTAGATGTTGTGTGGGTTGATGGGGAGTTGAGTCCAGGCCGCGAACAATCTATCCGGGAGATTCCGGCCAACCCCGAACAATTCCTCATCCTCGTTGTCTCAAACACATCATGCGTCCTTCAATGCTGTCCACCGTCTTCCGCGCCTCTGCACGTCCATCCATTCTCGCCAGGACTGCACGAGCAACCCCTTCGCTCGTTCGTCTCGCCAGTGGACACGCCCAAGAGTCCTACGAATCATTTTCTGAGCGCTACGTCAAGTTCTTCCAAAACGCCGAGGACCTCTTTGAAGTCCAGCGTGGACTCAATAACTGCTTTGCTCACGATCTCGTTCCCTCCCCCTCCGTTGTCGAAGCCGCGCTCAGGGCTTCCAGGCGCGTGAACGACTTCTCGACCGCAGTCCGGATCTTCGAGGGCATCAAGGAGAAGGTGGAGAACAAGCAGCAGTATCAAGCTTATCTTGAGGAGCTTAAGGGTATCCGGGAAGAGCTTGGTACGTATCAGCCTACTACTCGTTCCTCTTTGTCTTATGTGACTCTGACTTAGGCATCAACACCAAGGAGGAGCTCTACTCCTCGTAAAAAAAGTTCACACCCGTGTACCAGTAAGCACAAATCCCTTATCTAGAACTATTTCATGCTTATTGGTTGTCATATAGCTTATAATAGATGTTTAGAACTAGCAGATAAATGGAATCACCTGACAATATCAAGGTTCTCTGCATGTCATGCATACATCTAAAATCACTGGAATCATCCATCTATTCGCGTCGAAATCGTGATTTTCATGGAATATCTCACTTTTGAGACCTTTGATACGAGAAGAGAAAGGCCGTGTCTTCAACTCGAGCGCAAACCTAGCCGCCCTCCCTCTTTGGTTCTTCTCTTTTAGCTTTTGAGATTTATTGACACTCTTCCGGAGAACCACCAAACTATTCCGGAGAACCACCGATCGCTGCCCTTTGGGAAAAGATGATAATCTTGATGATGCAATTTGTCAACTTCACAGGCCGCCATTGTAGTTCGAGACCATGAGCAATCAGTTCTTGGCTGGTCAATTTCTCCTGCCATTTTACCTTTCTAATGTTCTGCAGTTTCTCATAAGCGGTGGATCACAAGAACAAAGAGGCCCACGCCACGCTCGCAGCTCGAGACCACAACGCGTCCGGCCGCCGATGTAAAATTCGTCTACTTTTCGAACTATTCCAAATTCACCACCGTTGAAAACGTAATCAATCAAAGTATTCATCTCGGTGGCGCAAGTGCATTCTACACGTCTAGCTCTTTTACGTTTGATCGGGTGCACAGCATCGTGGCACCGTTATTCGGAGTTGAGTCTCAGTTCGCACTGCATTTGGCGGCCAAGGCACGACGATTGTGTACCTTGTTTGTGCATATTGAATTCGGCCGCCTAAACCATGCTGTGCAAGCAATTCTCGTAAGGATCGTCTCCGAGGTCGCACCGATTAGAGACCGATTAGTGGTACTGCTTGCCATGGCTCTCACATTTTGGAACCTGAAGCCTGAGACTCAACTATGCTCGAGCAATTGAGAAAAGTACTCGATAATGACCCAAGAACACAGTATCTGTAAGTAGGAGGAAGACATCGAAAGCTCTGAAGCTCAATAAAAAAAGAGTTTAATTTGACCAAGTGAAAGTTTTTTATTGACTTGTTATAGTGAGCTAAGCTTTCACCGCCACACTGATTTTGTAGACGAAAGAAACCTACGTTAGCTCCGCGTCCTATTTCGGTCTAGGCTTTCATTTCCGATGGATTTCCGAACCGGCGTCGATCACCTGTTCAAACTTACTTTATCTTGTGACTGTAGAAATCATAGAACTATACTTAGCTCGATTCAATTTCAGCTTCGACCGACGAATTATTTATGGGATACTCTTGCAAGCTGGTGATCTTTGTACACTTGCGAATTGAGGAACAGAAGGGAAGAGAGTGCATGTTCAAGCATCTTCTACCCTTTAAGTTTCTGATTCCGAGGCTTCTTCACTTCCGTTTAAAATCAGAGCTTCAATCTATTTTCGATAATCTCCAACAAATGACTCATATACCTATGTACTTATGAATTGAAGAAACATCATTGCCCCAGGATCCAATCTAGCAATTATCTATATTTACGACACCACCTGAGCTATAATGTATGTAGTACGAGACCCGGGTTGTTTGTGCGCAGACTAAGCGAATCCCCATTGATTTTGTCCAGGTTCAACTACCACAACGAACAGCGAATAGACTAGATAGTTGAACAGGTGAGAATGCTTAAGGGGAGGGTATGGTATGCGGTACCAGATGATCTCGTCCTATGGTATTCTAAAAAGCTGGGGATTATGGAGGCTCCTCAATTCTGTTGACGAGTTCTGACTGTCACAAAATGCATTCTAGTTCAGTCCCTGGTTTTAGAGAAACCATCCTCAGCACTTAGCGGCCGGGCTAGCTGGATGACTTTTCAAATGTTGAAGTTGAAGCCCAACTGCGATTTGTACTAATATGTATACCCAGCCTGACATTGATAATAGTATTGAATCACTTTTTACTCATCTTAAACTATCTATTCACCCAGGTTACAAACAAGGAATACCAAATGCTCTCTGTAACAAGGCACTACACCTAATCAGCTTTGCTGGAAACTTGGCAGCAAGTGCCTGCGGCAATTTCTCAAGTATACATGGATCCCGACTTTGAAATACCTTCCCACATCCACCTGTGCCACTCTTTTTGCAGCTATACAAGGACCCAATCAACCGAAAACATGCATCAATATCCACAACACAGTTAGGGCAATTGCCATTCTATAGTGCAAGAGACTGTGACCACAGTCAGGACATGATATCCCAGAATTTTCAAGTACATCCAGTGGGTCCCAGTAGAATGACTCTGGCAGAAAGATATCACACAGATTTACATCCTCCTTAGCAAGATGAAGCCAGACTGCTCAACATAAAAGCCAAAATGTGCCAGTAATATAGAGATGTGAGTAACCCTTAATACCCTTGCAATTACCATTGGTCTCCTTGATAATGTCTTGATAAAGCTTTTAAAGCCATTGAGGATGGAACTGTTGCTGGTTTTTAGGGTTGCCATCACTTTTCTGAGTCCTAGTTTCAATTTCATCATCACCCCCTTTAATGTTATCATATCCTAGACCGTCCAGAATGAAGGAATGCAGATTTTCATTATTGTTGATGGAGTTGTCAATAATGTGGACATCATTATGTGGCAAGTCAGGAGGTAGTAGTCTAGAATGACCAGTGGTTTTAGGCTCCATCTCAGCAGAAACATGCTCTTGGATGTAATTTATAGCAGATATACCATTTTCTGGAGTTTCTACTTGTGCTGTTGTATCTAAAGAGGTAATAGCTGCCAATTTCCACAATGGTTGAATCTTGAGTAGTTGAAGATGAAGGACTTTGAATCATGCCTTTTATTCTCTATTAGATGTTAGAAGGTCTGTTTCATCCAAAACTCAGTAGAACACTTACTAGAGGCATTCCAGAAACCTATTTCATCTCCCTGCCATGTGTAATAGCAGTATTTCTAGCTTTAGCATGCTGCTTTGGCCCAGAGCATTGAGGTCTCCCAGTTGATGTTTGTTAGCATGATCCTGTGTACCATCATCTTCAATCTGTAGTTTTTTGGCATGAGTAGAGCCAATGGGTCATCCAGGCTTTTGTTTGGAAGGCAGAGAACCAGTATATCTGGATTCTTCACCTATAGAGAATGGCTTAGGCTCTGAGTCAGTTGAGAAAGTTATAATAAATTAGATCAGGCATGGTACATGGATAGTTAACTAAGGTGTAATTGAAAATATAGATGGAGGAACCAAGCAAGGTAGGGTCAGGTCAGGTCATGACAGTGGCATAGCTGGATTCCAGACATGTTGAGTATCATTAATGCAGTTGACATGCGGTCGGGGTTTCAATAAAAATCAGTATTGACACATATTTACACTGAATAGCAATTACTGATTTGCAATCAAACACCAGTATCCTTGATGATTTTCTTGTTCCTTTTGATTGCCATCAGATTTTTCTGAAAATTCTGACTAATGTTGTTGTTTTTTTTTTGGTGGTACCACTATGAATAGTAGACAGTTCACAAAGTCAACCTTTAAAATCTGGAGTGTTCAACTTGTTACCTGATTTTAAGTCTGGAGCCACTCTGAAGGAAATGCTCTTATGCACATCTGTGTGGGACTTGGCCCTTCAGCCTATACCCACTAAAACCTCCACTGCCTTTCTCCACGACTTTAGGGGGTCACTATCTCTGGGCAGGATGTATTTCCATGTGTTTTGGACTTTATTGACTTTTATTGCCTTGTTGCCCAGTTTTTCTTTTTCTGTAGTCAAGCAGTCTATTTCAAGTCTCCTTGTTATTGCTGCATTAAATTTGTTTAGCACTTCCTTCCTGCTTGGGAGTCTTGTGGGGTCAGCTTCTCTTGTGATCCACCATTCACATCATATTTTCCATATTAGATGTGTGGCTTCTGAGACCACTATAGTTGAGAAACATTTTGCTTCTGTTGATTTCCTGCCATCCTCAGTAGG
Organism: Termitomyces sp. 'cryptogamus'; assembly: GCA_020091625.1. NCBI lineage: Eukaryota > Fungi > Basidiomycota > Agaricomycetes > Agaricales > Lyophyllaceae > Termitomyces > Termitomyces sp. 'cryptogamus'. The sequence goes on from JAGYZC010000001.1 coordinate 7,603,671, forward strand.
TCTTGAGATCATTGCACACCCCAGTTGTTCTCCAAGGGTGGGTTTTGTGAATAGTATTTTCCTCAGTGTGTGCAGCTTCTTTGTTATTTCCCACACCTCCCTCTGTCTTGATACTTCACACTCCATTAGGATGTTGTATTCAAGTGTTTCTGTTGTCCCACATTGCCTACATAGGGCCCTGTGTTCATATTCAGGTATATTTTCCTAGTACTTTCCAATCTTGTATGCATTATGCATGGCTATCCACAGGAAAGCCCTGACTTCTCTTCTCATGGCTTTGTCTTTCAATGACAGCCATATTCTATTGTCAGTTGGTGCCTCATCATTTGTGGTTTTCACAGCCCATCTAGTCATGTCAAGGTGTGTCACTGTCCCTCTTCTGTGTGGGGTCTCCAGGTTCTCAATGATTCTTTTGTATATCATTGCTTGTGACACTGCAGCAAGTCTGGCCCCCTGGATATTGAAGGCAGTTGGAATTTTGAGGTTGATGAATGGGTCTGGGTTGGGTTCTTGGGCTTCTTCATCTGCAAGGGCATCTGCACCCTCATTTCCTTCTACACCTGAGTGACCTTTTACTTTCTCTAGAGTTACAATACCTTTCCTCTTCCTTAAGTGCTACAAGGCATTTCATCAGTTCTTTGTTTGTTGAGCCTATCCATCCATTATCTTCTCTCTCTTTGAGGTTCTTAGTCAGGCTGTCAATCACTAGTTGTGAGTCACTAATTATATGCAGGGATGCATCCCATGGGACTTTCTGTATTGCTGCCAGGACTGCATAGGCCTCCTCTGCATTGTTTGAATGTTCAATGGTGGGTGGGAGTCTTAGGGCTAGATTCCTATGGTCCCCTGGCCTGAACCATGCTCCTGCTCCTGCTACAGCTTCAACACTCCTGTTCTTCTGGCATGATCCATCTGTGTATACCACTACTCTTGTGGGGTTGTTGAGGGTTCTCCTTGTGTAGTCTTCATTGTCTGTTCTTGAGTATTCTTGCTCCTTTGTAAAGAGTCTGAAGCCCTCCCCTAGGTTTTCTTTTATCATTATCTCAGGGTTAAAGATGAGAGACCTCTCTCTTCCATCTATCTCTCTATCTCTCTCTGTAATGTGCCTAGGCATCTCTGGTCTCTTTGGGTTCCATTGTAGGCCTAGTTTATTCAGCATGTCTCTTGTGAAGATACCACATTTGTTGGGGTTTTCACATCCTCTCTGTCTTTCTGCTCTACAGCTAACACATGCACAGTTCTGCCTTCCTTTGTGCTGTGTATTTATTGTGGGGTCTGTCTTCCTTTCCAGTTCCTCTGCATCATCTACAGTTGCTACTTTGTGGTTCACTTTAAGGCAGTGTGCTGTGGGGGAGTTCAGCTGGAGGTATTTTGTGTTTTTCATCTCTAGATGGAACCAGAAGGGCATTTTGCCTTGCAGATTCTGGCTCAGCATTAGTGGTTGGAAACAGACCCCATACTTGCCTGCTGTTTTGAACATCCTCCTCAATGAAGGTGGGATCCCATCTTCTTTTGATCTTGCATCTACATCCAGGTATTGGAGAAAGGTATTCTGGAAGGATGTGCTATCTGATGCCTTCCATTTCTTTGCAATATTTAGTCCAATTAATCTGTCTGCCACTATTGCCCATGTGGGTCTGCTATGATCAAGCTTAAGGTATCTTTTTACCTTCATAAGCTCAATTGCTTCATTTCTTAGCTTTATGTTCAGGATCTTTTTTCCTCCTCTTTCATGGCAAAGGTGCAATGTGCTCAGGCCTATTGTTGGAGTGGTGCCTTCTCCCCATACAAAATCCCTCACCATTTTTGTTAGCTGTTCTTCTATCTTTTTTGGCATTCCCTGCACACATGTCCTATATTGAGTTCTTCCTCCCACCACCATTCCTATGACAAGTTTCCATCCTTCTATCGTTGGATTTCCTTTGGCCCATCTGTTCAGGTCCTTAGCCACAGCTTCCACAGTGGGAGTCCAGACACTAATGCTGTTTGTCCTGTTGCCAATGAAGGCACTTAGAAGGCATGTGGCCTCTCCATCCTTAGCTATTCTAATATTGTCAGGTATCATTGTGCTCTGGGGATGAGACTTCCTTGTTGTGGCCACCTGTGATCTGTATGCTCCTGTGCCTACTGGCACTATCACTGTTTTTGAAATGTTGAATTTTGCTCCTGAGGCTGAGCACCAAGTTTTCAGGATCTCCTCCAGGGTCTCAAAGTTATCTTTTTCTGCTAGGTAGGCTGTTGTATCATCTGCAAAGAATGTTGCAATTAGCCTTTCCATACTTTTATCCAGGGAAAAGCCTTCAAGATCTGACATTCCCAACATTTGTACCAGAGATTCAATGGCAATGTTGAAAAGGAGGCATGACAGTGGGTCACCCTGCCTGACTCCTCTTGTTACTATGTAAGGTTTGCTCTTCTCTCCATTCAGGAATACTGTTGTGCTGGCTTCTGAGTACAGGGCCTGGATTGTTTTTATGAAAGTTTCAGGAAAGTCAAACTTCCTGAGTGATTTCCACAGGAAGGTATGTAGGATCCTGTCGTATGCTTTTTCTTGGTCAAGGCAGATAATCATTCCATTTTTTTCTTCAGTCTCACACCATTCTGCAAGCATGACACGCGCACTCGGGTTGGGTGGCCAAGATTGGAGAGGGGAGGAAATCGATATTGAGAGAAACGAGGATGTTCCTCCCCCAGAAAGTGAAGGACCCACCGACAATACAGGACGTGCTAGTAGCGGAGGTATGTCTGGCTGTTCTTTTTTCTCTCGTTGGCCTCTCTCAAACACTTGCGGGCTAGTGTCTCTGTCGCTCTTTGAGTATATCATGGAATCACTACAAGCTGGGTTCCATCCAAAGGATTCCACACTTCTCAAGGATAAGATTCGAACTCTCGTTGAAGTGGCCATCAAATCTATCACTGATAAATTTTAGATCCCTTTGCCAGAGTCCACAAGTGCTTTCATCATTCCTGGTTAGTCGGTTGTCCTTTGTTTCGGATATCGCTGCTAAGTCAACTAGACCCTCTCGGTGTTCTGAAAGAAGGAGAGGTTTATTATCGTTCTTCCGTTGCGATCGTCAATTCAGAAACGCAGGATGTCTTCAATGTATTGACTGGGAATGTTCTTGTATGCCAAGATGTTTCTCCAAACTCATATCCTAACTGATTTCTCTATTTGAGCTCGGGAGGTAAAGTTGCTGTCGCAGGTTGTTCATTCATTGGTTGTTCGGTCAAATTCAGATATCCAGTTCGCCTCGCCTCAGATATCCAAAAGGCCGGTGTCTCGTCAGGTTTCGATCAATGTCATCTCATATGCTTTCTGTGTAGGTCATGGCTGTAGATCGGCCAGAGCTTTCTCGCTGGGCGGATGTTCTCATTGTCTCCACGAAGGGCGAAAAAAGCTTTGCAAGCATGCTCTCAGGCGGCGGTGAGTATTAATTGTATTTGTTGAGTTTTCATGATACTCAATGAGATTGGATAGATTATGACGGTGGTAAGGATGAATTCTGCCTTGACTCCAGGCCCCTGATCTTTTTTTCTAGACGAGGTGTTTATCCTGTTCTTGAGTAGTCTTCTAGAACACTTCAAAAAGAAAACCGATGAAGCCCATCCCCCATAATTTCAAGGACAACTTCCAGAAATATCCAGAGAGGGTCAAACAGTTTGTTGAAAGCGTTTCCGCTTTGGCTCCAAGGAAGCGCAAGAAGCGTTCGGAGATATCTTGATGTCCGATATTGATGATTCAAAATTCGAGCTTTATTCGAATTGGCAAGAATATGCGATTTGGAAACATGGGTACGAAGACCCACGTTCAGAGCGCCTGGCGTACATGTGAGAGCCTATTTCACTTCTTATGTAATCACAACATTCTAACTGTCGAAACTAGTTTCAACGCACTCCTTGACTCCAACAAGACTGGTGATCACCTTAAGCCTGGCATCTTTGAACAGGATCAGAAGCAGTTCAGCAAACCCATCCCGGAGTTCCGAATGTCGGACGTGGAAAAGCCTTATATCTTCCACACATTGCAGCGTGCTGGGAAGGCTGCTGGTGATGAACTTCTCCGTGAATACGATGAATTGGAGGGAGTAACTCAAATTGCCGGAGACAAGGTTCTTTTGCAGCCTTATAATCTTGCCGCCGGCAGGGCCTTGAAGCTCTGTGACCAGTTGGAAAACCCTGGTCACCTGACGCTTTGCGAGGAGCTCGAAAGCATTCGAGGCTGCGTCGATAAGGCTCACGAGGCTTATAAATCAGTCATGACGAAACTCGCGCAGGAGTCCGAGTCTGCATCATCAAAGAAGAAAACAACGTCCAGATCCAAAAAGATGCAACGCAAACTCGACCCCTTGGCGCATGTCTATGAGCTTTACAATTGTCAGGTCGAGGATGTCTTCTTCTTCCAGAACGTCGATGAGATCAAGGCATCCTACGCCTACCAGCTCAAGCCTCGTTTCGCTTTTGACGTTACCTTTCGAGAACTCTGCACCATGAAGACTAAAGCTTCTCTTTATGGCATTGCACCGACCATACGATCCTTCGATGAAGCCAAGACCATTCCATCAACTTACGTTAGGGCTGTTACCCGACTCTCTGCCCCCGATGCATAGGTAACTTTTCATTGACGATACCTTGAAATCCAACATTTCTCATGATTTTTGTTTTACTGATTTTTCAATATTTCTATGCAACATATAACATCTTTGGTATTTGCTTGGTTTCTGTTTTCTTGGTTCTATTTTGCCTCTTTTTCATACTGATCACTGGATTGATATTGTATAATCACACATTCTTGTGTTCTATAGGATGGCGGCGACTGGATTGATTAATCCAGATCGTAGGTCGTAGGTCGTAGCTCGCCTTCCATAAGACCTGATAGTGATTTTGAATTGCGGATATGACGCCTATTCTTCGAGATATGGCCAATCGGTTGACATAGAATAAATCTGACTAGAAGCAACTATTGGAGGCGAGCTGCGCGTGATGCTAGCGACACATACTGGCGAGTGCGAATTAGGAGGTGGAGGCGTAGATAAGGAGCGGGTCGGATTTCGGACACACCTCAGTCATTCGTACACGGACTGAGAGGTGTTCCAGAGTTTTACTTACCATCGATACAAGGTTTACTTATGCACCACTAGTCTATCTGATCTGTAACAGGTACATACTACAATACAGTCATTTGTACACAGACTGAGTCTATCTGATCTGTAACAGGTTACAGGACCCTGGCCACCCAGTGTGTGTGTAAGACTCATGGAAATTTATTCGAACCACCAAGACTGACCACTGACCACAGAACTGCACCAAGACAAAATGTCTAGCAACCTGGACCTCGGGAAGAGGTGGGAAGAATGCTTAGCCAAATACCTCCAGTTCGACACCACTGCCACCCACTGCAAACTCTGTGACAGTGTCAGCAAATAATGAGATAAACCCCCAGTGAGCCTTTGCAGTCACAAACAATCCCAAGAACAGTGAGAAAGTGACCATATATGCTATATCAGTGGCAAGTTGACATTTCTTTGCCAAGAGGGGAGACTTCACATGTAATACTTCCACACAGCTTATGGTTTACACTCTGTAAGTCAAAACTAGTTGTTGATTTTGTCTATGAAGTATGAAGTAAGTCACTGCCTTATGTAATTACAGTAATTGTATTTAGAGACAGTGTCAGGTGATGCTACTGTATAATAATAATAATAATAATAATAATAATAATAATAATAATAATAATAGAATATATAATTAACCAATATTTGTACAACTAAAGAAGATTAATGGAGGAGGAGGAGTCAGTTTTTATTTGTTTAGAGTCCTATCTTTATGCAAATTACATCATGATCAACAGTGTCCTAAGTCTTGCAGTATGTAAAGGGGTGGTAATTATGGACACTCCAATTAGTTCTCCAGCCAGATCCCTTTTTCAGCTGATGCTAGTTATGCCTTGTAGCCACTTTTTACTACAATTTGACTTTGTCAGAGTTCATACTACTTCCCACACTAAGTCCCATCCTATCTGCTGCTAACATGCCATCCCAATTTCTAAACTTCTTTTACTTTCAGCAATGCTTGCCAGTGGTTAGCTGGTGTTTTCAGAGTTAGAGTTGGAGGGGGACAATGATTTGATCTAAGTCCAAGAAGGAAAACTCAGTACAATACTTGCACAGTGAACGAACTATATATTAAATACCTAAGTCCAAGAAGGAAAACTAGGTATATCAGTAAATAACAAGTACAGTAATCAATGTCATAATATGCACACCTCAGTATGATACTCACAGAGTGAATGAACTGAGGTGTGATTTAATCTAAAAACTTACTTGAAGCAACTGGTAAGCAAACACATGTGACATGGTAATGAAGGTGTGTTGAGTATCCATGGGCTTTACCCTTTAACACTCCCACTTGTGTGGAGTTACAATCCCATTGCCTTTGTAGATTTCTAGTGTTTTTTGCATCCCAATGCTTTTGTGAATATATTGACTACCATGTCTTCCATTGGCATGTAACAAACAATGGCCTGTCCCTTTGACACAAGGTCATCTTGGAGGTAATGGTATTTTTGTTGGATATATTTTGTTCAAGAGCAATATTGGGCTTCTTTTGTAAGGATGATAGCAGCTTGATTGTCATACAGGAGTTCAGATGGATCACATTGTGGATGTCCAATATCTTTGAAGAAATTTTGCAGCCATGCTAGGTGTTGCCTGGCATAGCACAATCCTATATACTCAGACTCCATGGATGACAGTGATACCACTGTTTGATGTTTGCTTGTCCAACCAATGGCTCCTCAGACAGAAATGAAAATATATCCAGAGGTGGATTTTGAAGTATCAGGGTCCTCAGACCAATCTGCATCAGAATAACTGTGAAATGACATATCCATGCTGATGTTGTTCCTGTCAGATTTCAATTTCATTTTGCTGCTTGTGTTGAGGTACTGCAGGACTCTTGTGGCCACAATCCAATGGTATCACTTTGGGTTTGAGTTGAAACAGCCAAGCACTCTGACCACATAGGCTATGTCTGGTTGCATACCCATCATTGCATACATTAAGGATCCAACAATGCTGGAGTAGGACACTTGTTTGCCTTCACTTTTAGTTTTAAAAACTGTGGCATTGTCTTGGGGATCATTGATGGTGAGTTTTAAACTTGAAGCCATAGGAGTCCAGATGGGCTTTGAGCCCTCCATGCCACAGCATTAAATCACAGATTTTATGTATTGTTCTTGTGAGATGTAAATTGTGCAGTTTGGGCAATCTTGTCTGATTTTGATTTCCAGTATGTATGTCACTGCTCCTAAATCTTGCATCTTAAAGGCTTTGGACAGCTTCTTTTTGATGAGTTTATGAAGAGGCATGAGTTTGCTGCAAGGATAAAGTCATTGATGTAGACCATGAGGAAGCATATCTTTTTTTCTTCTCTATAAACATAAAGGCAGGTCTCTGCATTCAGACACATGAAACCAGGGGCATGGAGTATTTTATCCAATGTCAAGTTCCAGGTTCTCCCTGCTTGCTTGAGTCCATAGAGCAATTGTTTGAGCTTCCAACAGCATCCTTTGGGTATGAGAACACCTTCTGGAGGTGTCATGTATAGTTCTTCCTCTAACTCACTATTCAAGTAGGCAGTGGCCACATCCATTTGGTCAAGTTCACTAGTGTGAGGATGATCCAAATGGATTCCAGATTTGCTACAGGTGCCCAAACCTCTTTGTAATTGATTCCTTCCTTCTGAGTGAAACTGCAGGTGACTATGCAAACTTTGTAACACTCAATGTTACCACTTTCATCATATTTTATATGGAAGACAAATTTTGATGTGATGGGTTTCACTCTCTTTGGCACAGGTACAATTTTGAATATGCTGTTGTCAATTAAGCTCTGTAGTTCCTCTTGCAGTGCAGTGGTCCATCTTTCCTTGTTTAGGCCTGAGAAGGCCTCAGTGGCATTGCATGGCACAGTGTTACTTGGCAATGCACTCTGGGATATCCCAGCAAAGTAGATGTCTTCCTCTGACTCAGGCTCTGGTTTGCTGTATGCTTTGCTTGCATTGCTCATCTGTGGATCATTTGTGCAAGCTTGTATGTCCAGCAAAGTTTGGTGCATGGCACTGTCCTGAGGACTTTCAAGATTCCCTTCCATGCATGTGTGCTTCTCCACTCTTGACTCCTCCCTTTGGCATTCCTCCAGATTGACTGCTCTTTGGTAATCAGCATTTTTTGTGGTGGTCTTTCATATGTGCATACTCTTCTCCCTCAATGGTGCTCCCACTAAACCTGCATTACTAGAGGGCACTTGTGGCACATGCTTTCTCTTTTCTCCAGTGACAGGTTTGGGGCTATCTGTTGAGGGGATGTCAGTGTAAGGGTGACCTCTGGAGGCTGTGGCTCAATCACACAGCTGGCAAAGGGAAATCCAAAGTCTATTCAGTACTGTACAGTGTCTACTGAGATAACTACTCACCTGGCAAAGGGAAATCCAAAGAGAACAAGTCTGGGGATTCCCTAGGCCAGGTGTGACACTTCAGAGGCTTCAGAAGCATGAGAAACAACTGTACAGTATGACAGAGAAAAAAGACACAAGTGATGTGTCAGCAATTGGTCAGCAGTTACATAAGCCAGTGGCAGTGTCAAAGGGGCCACACTTGTCTGAATTATGGACAGAGAACTGGTGCAGCCTGAGGGCTGAAACTAGGACCAATAGATAGGGAAAAGGAAGGAGAACAAAGGAAAACTATAACAGAGCAAATCTGACAAGAACTGGAGAAGGAGGAGGGGAAACAAGTGGGATGTCCCCTGACAGTCAGTGGGATCCTTTGAAGGATTTGTCAATGGGAGCTTTGAAGTTGGAGGCAAAGGATCTTCCATGGAAATTCTAGGCTCTTTGTCAGGTGGACTGATATTGGAGTCATAAAACTCATCATTGTCATTGTTTCCTTTGGAAGTTGGATGAAGGAAATTGGGCTCCCACTTCTCAGTGGTATTTTCTTTGTTTTCAGGGAAGACTAGCAGAGGATCTGCATCTTTGTTAAAATACATGTGACAACTATGGAATTCCTTTCTAGTGCTGACATTGAGGAGCTGATAAGCCTTCTTTCCCTCCATGTAACCAATGAAGATAGACTTCCTGGATCTTTCACTGAACTTCCCAGAGCATTGGTCCTTGAGTATGAGGGCATAGTAGATTGACCCAATGATCTAAGCCATAAATGTTTAGTGTAGGGGACATCTCTTCTCAGTCCAACAGCTGGTGTTCTGCCAATTACTGTGGTGGCCATTTGCATTGCATCTGACCAAAAGGTCTTGGAGAGTCTGGACCCTATCAATATGGCTATTGCTATATTCACCAGTGATTGGTTCATATGTTTGGCCAATCCATTCTGCACTGGTGTGTTTGCTGCTGTAGTTAAGTGTACAATCCCAGTATTGTCCAGTTCTTTTCAAAACTCTTTTGCTACATATTCCCTGCCATTGTCAAACTGGAAAAAGTTTCTAAAATGTTTGGAGAGGCTTGAAGTGCCAACCTCAACTCCAAAGAATGTTTGTATGTCCTTTTTGAATTCACAGAACTTCTGAATGGCCTTGTTTTTGCATTTCATGAAATAGATCCAAGAAAAACACCTGTAGCCATCAATGAACATAATCCAGTATTGATTTCCATGTCAGTCAGCAGGCATAATGGGTCCTCTGATGTCAGAGTAGATGATCTCAAGTGGTTGTAATGCTGAGTGCCCTTTGTGCTTGAAAGGTAGTTTCTTGGCTTTGGCTGAGGTGCACAGTTCACAAAATTTGGCCTGTTCAGTTACTATGTCCACTTTTTTGATGTGACCATCTCTGATCATCTGTATTAGGTGCTCAGGTGAGTTGGTGGTGAAGGGTGTTTATGTCCACTGAAATGTGGGTGTGGACTTTTGCTGCAATGTTCAAGTGATAGAGATTGTCCTTGTGAGTGCTAGTGAGTATTGTTTTTTTGCCTCTTCATTGTCTTGATTTTGCACATCCCTTTCTTGAAGACAGTGTAATAACCAGCCTTATCAAGCTTTTGGATAGATATCAATGTCAAGTTGAATGATGGCATGTAGAGGGTGTTTTCTAGCTCTACTGAATTTGTAGAACTGTCTGTTTCACATTCAAGAGCTATAGTTCCAGTTCCCATAGCCTCCACAAATGAATTGTTTCCAAAATGGATCTTTTGGGGTGGATTCAGCTCTTTGAACAAATTGCATTTGAACCAATTTTTGTGTGATGTCATGTGGGTGGAGGCACCAGAGTCCATGATTGTGCCAGATGTGGAGGCAGGGTTAACATTTCCAACATAAGCCAAAATCCATGTCATTAATGCTTTAGAAACATAGGCAGACTTAGTAGTAGAGTAACCTGCTACTCCTCCACTAGGTTCATTGTCCAAGCTATTGGGGTCCAATAATGAGTTGTGGCTTGTGCAGTTTGCCTTTTCTCTCTTTTTCTTCTTCCACAATCTCCCTTTTTCTTTCTTATCATCCTTCTTCTTCAATGTTCTAAAATTGGCTGTGTTGTGCATGGAGGAGTTGTGGAACTGGCACCCACATGTCTGATTTATTCTTGAATTTTGATTTTGCATAGGAATTGGCCTTTAGAGCAGCTTTGGAGGATGCACCTTATTGAGCCATTGCTGTGAAGGTTAGCCAATTCAATAGGGCAGAGAAGGTGAGTGACATCCTGGGGGCAAGCAAATTAAGTACAGTGGCCCTGAATAACTCCCATATATTGTCTTCAGGTAGGGACTGTAGGAAGATGAATGCAAGGAACTCATGATCAATTTCTTTCTTCATTGCAGTAGGCTTGGTGTTGGCAACTGATAGCACAGAGATGTGATTGCCCAGGGTAGAGAGTAATCCATCTCATTTTAGGTTTAACATTGAAATCAAAGTATAAAAAGTGCTGACACCAACATTTGTGTTGACATGTATTGTGACTAGCTTATCAAACATGTCCTTTGCATGTGCAAGTTCCCCTACCTGGAGGGCAAGTCAATCAGATACATAAGCAATGATGATACCAGCAGCTTTTGCATTGCAAACAGCCCAACTGTCTGCATGGTGGCTAGTCCCAGTGACATTGGTGGATGGTAGTGTCAGGTTCTGCTGACCATAGAGGCTCAGCTGCACTGAGTAAATCCTTACTAGGTGGATGTGATTCCCTGCACTAATAACTGGGCACTTGGAGAAGTTCTAAACACAGGGGGCTTGCAAGGATGAGTGATGGGAAGTGATCCAAGCAAGTCTGGGGTGGTCTGGAGGAGTGTAGGACAAGTGGCAGGGAAAGGGACAGGCTTGGTGGGGTGTCAGGTACAAGTCCCTAAGTGAGTATTGTAGGTGTGGAGGAAGTGGAGGCCATGTGAGTGATGAAAGCAGAGCTGGAGCTTAATGAGGGATTGACAGAAGTTGATGGGGTTTGGGGCTGAGCAAGTAGCGAGATCCAGAGCTGGTTTAAAGAATGTTTGGGGTTTGTAATCATAAGCACAGAGTTTGTAAAAGCATTATGGGTTGAAAAGGACTTGAGCATGATGAAGGAAACAAATCAAATGAGACAAGACAGAGCTGAACAGAATGAGATGGAGTTGAGGTGAGATTGAGATGAGAACAAAGATAGGTTTGGGTGGGGATATGAAATGATAATGAGGATGATAACAGAATGGAGACAAAACAAGACTGGGAGACTGAGAGTAGAGGAAACATAACATGGGACATGAAACACAAGAGAGAAACAATCAGACCATAGGCAACATTAAGCAATAGGTAATATCAAGACTAGAGTATAAGGAGCTACTCTATGACTTATATACTGGCTACTGGAGTGCTCCAGGGGACAGTGGGTGTGGCAGCAGGGCTTAGTGGGGCTTGGCAGAGTTGACAGGTGTTAGTTGTGATCAGAGGGTGGGCTGCATTGATATCTTGATGGGATCAGTTGGGGATGTGGGCCATTCTGAGGTAGTTGTGATACTCTGGAGTGGGTTAGAGAAATCAGGTTGATGGGCTGGTGACAAATGACAGTCAGGAATGTTGGGGGATGGTTCCAGAGGTCCAGGAGAGCCAGAGGGAGCATTGGTGGCTGCAGAAAAGACATTGGAGTTAGCTAGGGGGCCATCAGGGTTTGCCAGAGAAGTGTTGGAGTTAGCTAGAGTGGGTGCAGAGGGTAGACAATGGTTTGGAAAGGCCAATGGGGCATTGGGGGAGGCTCTGGGGGGGCAGGCAGGTTGGGAACAATGTGTGGGGGTCCAGGGAGCAGGTTGTGACATCTTGTCAGGATCACAGTCCTGGAGGGGCACTCTTACAGGAGCCAAAACCACCTTGGGAAGGTGATGCCAACAGCAAGTATGTAAATAGGGAAAGAAACTAAGAAACTAAGAAATGAGAGCAAGTAATGAATGGAGAGAAGATCAGATAACAACAGAACACAAACAAGATATCAGGTAATGTCAAGGCTGGGGTGTAGCTACAGACTAAGGGACCTTATATAGTTGTAGGACACTGCCAAAAGGAGAAGATGGCAGTGATCTAAATCAGGTGGGAGTGATCTAACACAAGTGGAAGTGATCTAAGTCAAGTGGAAGTGATCTAAGTCAGGTGGAAGTAATCTGAGTCAGGTGAAAGTGATCTAAGTCATAGCAGGAAGTGATCTAAGTCATGAGAAAGTGATCTGGAACAAGAGAAAAAATCCTGGAAGTGATCTTGGATAGGTGGAAGTGATCTGGGACAGGTGGAAGTGATCTGGGACAGGTAGAAGTGATCTGGAACCTGTGGAAGTGATCTGTGCCTGTGGGAATGATCTGGAACAGGGAAAGCAGTCCTAGAGGTAGCTAAAACCTGGATGTGGCTGAAACAGGACTGTGGCCAAGATCTGGGGGTGTGGCTGAGATCCAGAGAGGGATTGTGTAGAATCTGAGGTTGGATAATGGTGAAGGGAAGGGAGGAATGGAATGGGTCATGACATGTAGCATCATGGTGGTGGAAGTAATGTTGGTTGTTGGGGTTGTGGATAGCATGGTTGGAACAATAGGAGGTGCAGCAGGAGAGGTTGTTGTTGCAATTTGAGTTGGGGGAAGTGTTTGGATAATGTCCCACACCTTTTCTTGATGAAGCTTTGTGGTGATGCAAATTTTCCAGATCTGAAAGTTCTCTGGACCTGTCAGGGTTGGGCAAGTAATTGTTGTTTCTGAGTTTGACATGATGTGTCAAGGCAATGTCAGAGTTAATGATGATTGCATGGAGATTAAGGCTTGATCTGGAAGTAAATGGCAGGATGGGATGCATATGTCCCTGTGAGTTCATAGTTTTCTTACTCAGTGTTTAGGCAATGGGGCCCATAACCTTTCAGAGTTAGAGTTTGAGGATGATGATGATTTGATCTAAGTCCAAGAGGGAAAACTCAGTATGATACTTGCAGAGTGAATAAACTATATATTGAATACCTAAGTCCAAGAAGGAAAACTAGGTATATCAGTAAATAATAAGTACAGTAATCAATGTCATAATATACACACCTCAGTACAATACTTGCAGAGTGAACAAACTGAGGTGTGATCTAATGGAAAAACTTATTTGAAGCAACTGGTAAGCAAATGCATGTGACATAGTAATGAAGGCACATCAAGTATCCACAGGCTTTACCTTTTAACAGGTATTAGGCATGAACCCATTTTGCTTTCACTTCCAATACTGAGCTGACTGGCTGAGGCCCCATGACTCTACACCTTGTCCCATGCCTGAGTGGTATTTTTTAGATTGTGCAAGATTCCATCAATTTGGCAATGAGTTGGGCCAGCAAGGGCACCAGGCCAGATTGGTCCTTTTGAACTGCCCTGACCTGGATCAACCCCATGCCATTCCCAATCAATGGATCACTCAGTACTTTGGCAACTGATCCCATGCTATTGACCCTATTCTTCCCACCCACCTGTACAACAGCTTGCTTGGTCTATGAGGTACCTTTTACAAATCTGCCACTCCAGAGAACTCTCTCTTTTTCTGATTGGACATATGTGTGGTGATAATATTGCCTCCTCAAGTCATGTGCTGATTGGTTGATCATTTTTGGCCTGCACTAGTCAGACATGTGAGAGTGATGGCTTTCTGGCAGTGTTGAAACAACTTGCATAGTGTTTAAGGTGTTTTCCACACAGGCATACTCAGCCAGAGTCAAAACCCCAACCTTGCACTTGCAGATCATATGACCCACTATGGAGTGCAATGGTGCTAGCTGAGCCACCATGCTTCTAGGAAGATTAATGGGCACTCTATGACATACCCCCCTCTTTGTCAGGTTCCGCTGATCATGGGGGCTCAGCTACACTGGGCAAGTCCTTACTAGGTGGACATGATTCTCTGCACTGACAACTGGGCACTTGGAGGTGTTCCAAACACTGGGGACTTGTGAGGATAGCCGGGGGAAATTGATCTGAGCAAGTCCAGGGAGGTCCAGAGGAGTAGAGGATGAGTTGTGGGGAAGGGGGACAGGCTTGGCAGGGTTCAGGTATAAGTCTGTGTGTGAGTGTTGTGGGTACGGAGGAGGCAGAGGCTATGTGGATGACAGGAGTGGAGCTGGAGCTCTAATGGGGGATCAACAGGGATTGATGGGGTTCAGAGCCAAGTGTATAGCAGGGTCCGGGGTTGGTAACAAGTGTCAGAGGTTTGCAATTGTAACTGCGGAGTTCGTGAGGATGTTATGGTCGAGAGGACTTGAACACAATAGACAGAATCAAATGGGACGAGACAGAGTCAAATGAAATGAGACAAAGACAAGATGAGAACGAGAATAGATTCAGGCAGAGACATGAAATGATAACAAAAAGATAATGGAACAGAGACAAAATAAGACCAGGAGACTGAGAATAAGGAAAACGAGACACAGGATACAAAACATGAGAGGAAACAATCAGAAACACATCAGGAAAGGCCGGTAAGTAGGTAGATAATCTCAAGACTCCAGTATGAGGAGCTACTCTATGTCTTATATACTGACTACTGAAGGGCTCCAGGGACGTCGGCTGTGGTGGCGGGGCTTGGTGGAGCTTGACAGAGTTGACAGGTGTTGGTTATGACCAGAGGGCAGGCCGTGTTGATATGTTGATGGGATCAATTGTAATGCAGTCCATTCCGAGGTTGTCATGATACTCCAGGGTAAGTTGGGGGAGCCAGGGTGTCAAGTTGATGACATGTAATGGGGTCAGGCACAGCAGGGGAGTGGTCCCAGTGGCTCAGGAAGTCCAGGGGAAGTGCTAGTGGCTGCAGGGAAGATGTCAGAGTTGGCCAGGGGGCCGTCGGAGTTAGCCAAGAATGTGTTGGAGTTAGCCGGAGTAGGTGCAGAGTGCTGGGGAAGTTTGATAAGGCATTGGGGAGGGGGTTCCAGGGGAATGGGGGTTTGTCGGGCAGTGTATGGGGCTTCAGGGAATGGGTCATGACACTCTTGAGTATGTTGAGGATTCACAACAAGAGTACAACAGAAAAAGTGGGTGGGATATGGCATCCCACTTATGAATTAGCACCAGGACTGTAGATGGGTTCCTATGTAATATAGGTGTAGGCTCATATTGTCTTATGAAAGGTAATGGCATGGCAGAATTCTGGCATGTCATCCAAATGTGCACTAGTAGGCATAGATGAGCACTCAGCTTGCTCATGTGTGAATATGATGATGTGAACTACATGTAGTAGTTCAACTGGTCCATTTGTCTATCTGCAAGGATAAAGCTTCCTTGTTGCTCACAATGTCAGCCCAGTGCTCAGATACAACATTAGTTGTATCACTTGAGCTGCTAGTTTCAGCTTCAGGTGCAATGGTATAACAGAGTGGCTGTTATCCATCCATGACTATACACTACTATACAATATTTAGTATTATTGTTATTATTATTATAAGGTAGCA
Source organism: Termitomyces sp. 'cryptogamus' (assembly GCA_020091625.1). Taxonomy (NCBI): domain Eukaryota; kingdom Fungi; phylum Basidiomycota; class Agaricomycetes; order Agaricales; family Lyophyllaceae; genus Termitomyces; species Termitomyces sp. 'cryptogamus'. Next base: position 7,619,581 of record JAGYZC010000001.1, read on the forward strand.
TCACATGATGCTACCTATAATTATAGTTGTTATACTTATGTAAGGCAGCACCTTACTTCATACTTCACAAATAGAATTGACTGGTTTTGGCTTACAGAGTGTGAATCATAAGCTGCATGACCTGTAATGGAAACATTACATTTTTTAAGTCAAACAAGCATTTACTCATTTGCAAAGCAGAAGCTGAACTTTCAGAAAAGAAGTTCACTGCCACTAGTTGTGATCAGAATGTTGAAATTTTAACATTCACCTTCCTCAATCAGCACTGTGGTAACCATGAAAGGTCAGGTGGTCAGGCTTAGGTCTGAACCAGAGTTTAATGGAGCATTGCAGATTGCTTTACATGAACTGTTGATTGTGCCATATCACACCATGGCATGAGGCAAGAGAGCAGTATGATGCCAGGAGGCTGCCAGCAGCTACTCCCTTGTAACCAACCTTAGTTGGTCAGACAGGCATTACAGCTGAGGACAATTGAGTGCTCTCTAACCAGTTGTATCCGAAGGTAAAATCAGATGATGCAGTAGTGATGGCAAGCACAAGGGAAATTCCCTTGTATGTGCCTATGGCATTGCAAGTGGAAGGTCTGAGATCCTTCCTAGTGGCTGTCACAACCCGTCCCCTGGACCCCCACACATCGTCCAGCAACCTCCCAATTCCCCAAAACCCCTGACACTCCGCCAAACTTCCGCCCATGCCCCATGCCTATTTCGGTTAGCCCCGACGCAACCTCGGCTAACTCCAACGCCTCCCCAGCTAACTCCAATGGCCCCCTGGCCAACTTCAACACCTTCCCCGCAGCCACTGACACTTACCCTGGATCTCCCGAACCCCGAGAACCACCCTTGCTGTTCCCGATCTTCACCACCCATCATCAACTCAACACCCTGGTTCCTCCAACCCATTCCAGAGTATCACAACAACCTCAGGGTGACCCGCATTCCCAAATGATCCCAACAACGTATCAGCATGGCCCGACCCTCAATCGCAACCAACACCCACCCACTCCATCGAGCTCCGCCAAGCCCCGCCGCCACAGCTGACGTACCCCAAAGTTCTCCAGTAGTCAGTATATAAGACGTTGAGTAGCTCTTCGTACTCTAGTCTTGAAATTGCTTAACGTTACTTATGGTCTGATTGTTCCCTTCTTGTATTTCACGTTTCGTGTTTCATGTTTCGTTTTCCTTACTCTCAGTCTCCCGGTCTTATCTCAGTCTCCCGGTCTTATCCCAGTCTCCCGGTCTTGTCTTGTCTCCATTCCATTATCATTCTCATTGCCGTTTCATATCTCCACTCGAATCTACTCTTGTTCCATATTGACCCCATTTCATTTCGTCCAATGCAGTCTTGGTGACTCCATCTGACCATAGTGCCCAAGCCTCCCTCAACCTTAACGACCTGACGAACTCTGCGATTATGATTATGAACCCCGACACTCTTTCCCAGACCTGAACCCTGCTCTTTGTTCGGTCCCAGACTCCATCAACTCCAAATTGATCTTCCATCAAACCCTGGCTCCGCTCCCATTGATCGCATAGCCACCTACTCCTTCACTTCCGCAAATCTCCCATACGGTCTTCTGCCTGAACCCCGCCAAGCCTGTCCCATTTCCTTGCAATCCGACTTCTCCGGACCTCCCCGGATCTGTCCAGATCACATCCCACCAACTATCCACACCAGCCATCAGTGCCCAGAACGCTTTCAAGTGTTCGGTTGCCAGTGCAAGGGGATCACGCCTGCCTAGTAAGGACTCGCCCAGTGCAGCTGAGCCCCCGAGGTCAGCGGAACCTGACAGTGGCCACAGGAGATCATCATGACTCCTCTCTGGTTGTTACCCTGCTGAAGAGTGCTAGTGATGAGCTGCACACAGTATGTGGCTCTGTACATATGTGAGCTGAACCTGCAATGAGCCTGCAAGTAGCAGGACTATCAGCATTTATTGAAATGATCCCAGAAGATGTTGAAGACACCTTGATACTGATGGCAAGGCAAATTCAGACAACATTTTCTGCAAGAGGGTGCTGGTGTTCTGGCAGGGTCAAGTTGAGGTCCCTAAAGCCTCATCACAGCAACAGTTAGTTGCAAGAGTAGCTAAACACATAGCAATACAGAGGTTATTAGGTGAAGGGACAATCCTGACTGATCCTGTAAAGTTCATAGAACTTTACATGCTCTTCCTAGCACAGGAGGTAACAGACTACCTCAAGAGGAAGAAGCTGCAGGGATTCCAGGCATCTTGGTGATGCCTTTGCTGTTTGTGGGTGGGGACTAGTTGCCCCCACTGTCTCTGATCAACAAAGCATTGACCCTACTCCAGGCACCCCAATAGCCTGGCAGAACACTGTGAGATTATGTGGCAAGACAGGCTGTTGTAGACTGTCAGAAATGGGCTATACTGGGAACAATTGTAGTGACTGACTTAGCATTTGTCATGACCCGTCCCCTGAACCCCCGCACATCGCCCATCAACCCCCCGAACCCCCAGAAAAACCCCGACGCTCCGCCGAATTTCTGCCCATGCCCCGCGCCTATTTCAGCTAACTCCGACACCTCCCTGGCTAACTCTGACGGCCCCCTGGCCAACTTTGGTGCCTTCCCTGCAGCCACTGACACTTACCCTGGATCTCCCGAACCCCGAGAACCACCCCCGCTGTTCCCGATCTTCGCCACCCATCATCAACCAAACACCCTGGTTCCTCCAACCTATTCTGGAGTATCACGACAACCTTGGGGCGACCCACGTTCCCCAATGATCCCATCAACGTATCAGCGCAGCCCGATCCTTGATCGCAACTGACAACCGCCCACTCCGTCGAGCTCTGCCAAGCCCCGCCGCCATAGCCGACGTACCCCGAAGTTCTCCGGTAGTCAGTATATAAGCCGTCGAGTAGCTCTTTGTACTCTAGTCTTGATATTGCTTAACGTTACCTATGGTCTGATTGTTTCCTTTTCGTGTTTCATGTTTCATTCTCTTTACTCTCAGTCTCCTGGTCTTATCTCAGTCTCCCGGTCTTATCTCAGTCTCCTGGTCTTATCTCAGTCTCCCAGTCCTGTCCTGTCTCCATTTCGCTATTATTCACGTTGTCGTCTTGTATCTCCACTTGAATCTACTCTTGTTCCATATCATCTTGTCTGACGCTGTCTTGGTGACTCTGTCCAACCGTTGTGCCCAAGTCTTCATCAACCTTAACAACCCCACAAACTCCACGATTATGATTACAAACCCCGACACTCCTCTACCAGGCCCGAACCTCACTCTCTGCTCGGTCCCGGACTCCATCAACTCCAAATGATCTCCCATCAAACCCCGGCTCCATCCCCATTGATCACACAGCTGCCTACTCCTTTGCTTCCGCGAATCTCCCATACAGTCTTCTGCCTGAACCCCGCCAAGACCGTCTCATTTCCTCGCAATCTGACTTCTCCGGACCTCCCTGGATCTGTCCAGATCACATCCCACCAACTATCTGCACAAGCCATCAGTGCCCGGAATGTCTTCGAGTGTTCGGTTACCAGTGCAAGGGGATCACGCCCGCCTAGTAAGGACTCGCCCAGTGCAGCTGAGCCCCCAAGGTCAGCAGAACCTGACAGCATTGACAGAAGCAAATGTAGATCCACTGGGTCTATGCAGAGAGCATTGACTTGGGAAGACAGAATCACATTGCAGCAATTCTGCAATAGTGATATGGAGGACTTTGGACAGTCCTATGTGGATGATTAAGGAATGGTGTTCCAAGAGAACACCACATATAATGCTTGGCCTGAAGGGTATGTTCCACTTAAATGGTTTTGGCCAATCAAGACTAAGGAACAAGACTCTTGCTCCCCAGTGGAAGATGTATGTGCTGAGACTAGGAATAGCACTGCAATGTGTCAGAGGCAGGCTGAGCAAGGAGGGAGTAACTCTTGAAGCTGGTCTGGCTACTTAATCAGGGGTGGAGGAGACCTAGGATAGGACTCACCTGGGAGCAATTCAGCTTTCACACCATTCTTGAGGCCACATTGTAGACTACTTGTCTCAGGAGGTGGTGGTGGAGGACTCAGAAGAGGACCACCTTTTTCAGGTTGAGGACTATCACTACCCCAGGCAGGGGTTCTTTAGACCTGAGAAGACCTGATGATTTCCCAGTGGGCAATGGGAATGACAATGTAGGTTGTGGGGCTAGAAGGAGGAGGACTACAGTCCTCCTCAAAAGACAGCCACAGAGGTTTTCAATGCCTCTGCAACATCATGGATGGTTTGCCACTCTAGGAGTAGAAGAGGCCCACAAGTATTACCACCAGACAATGTGTGATTGTCTGAGGTTGGTGATGGAGCAATTGCTTGTAGTCTGTCTGGCAATCCTAGATGGACTCAAGCCTAGGCAGAGTGATCCATTGAAGATGATCACTCTCCATGCTAGGTCAGCCAAGTTCAGTGAACTTGAAGACTGGCTGATGAGTATTTGCATATTTTGTGCAGTAGCCCAATATGGTGGAGATGGGCATGAATGTGAGAAAGTCCTAATTCTAATAGACTCTGCAGCTGCAGGTGCACTAAAGTGGTACCTGTGACATGCATGTAATCCATATTAACAGGGCTCAGTCTCAGTGGAGGTTTGAGGATGTGATCCTTGAATTGTATGACTGATTGATACAACCTTGACAATGCAAGATGCTCATCATGCATTCTGCAACACAGTGTGTGTGGTCAAAGAGAGAGTGCAAGGCTTCTACAATGCCTTGGTGGACCATGCTCAAAGCATGGCCATATTTTCAGACAAATTCACAATTTGTGAGCTGTTGCATTGATACATAATAGTGGGCTTTCTTCCAAAGTGAATACAGTAGAGGAATAAAGCCTACAAAAACAGTATCAAGACTGCAGTGCACTACTTAGAGTGCTGTATGAAGAGTCAGTCAGGGTAAAATTTGCTGCTAATTGCAGTGCAGTCTGTAAAGTTTGGGACTGCTCTGGTGAAGCAAACAGAGCTAGCAGGGCACAATGCCTTTCTACAGCTGCCTAGACTGATGAGGAGGCCACCTGGATGCATGGCTTCAAAGCCATTGCCTTCTTAGGGTGGTGCAGGTCAAGGTCCTGCTTGACCAATGGGAGTAGTACATGTAGTGAGAAAGCATTTTGCCATGGGTAAGAATGTGTTGGCCATTGCATCAAGTCAACCAGGCAAAGATGCCAGACAATCTGCAACTTGTTACAAGTGCAGAAAGATCAGTCACTTTGCCTGAGAATACAGGAAGCTGGGTAAACTAGCTTCTGGTATGTTTGTATAAGCAACACACATTGTCACTCCTTTGGATATGGAAGATGCCAACAATGAACAGAATGAAGATCCTAGTGATGTTGACAATTAGCAAGCAGATAAGTCTGATGGGACTCTGCCTGAGGATGAGGTGTATGCTGAACTGGAAGTATACGAAAATGACTACTATACTCAGGGCAGTGAAAGTGAGGGATTATTTGCCCTCACTAAAGTGCCTGCCTCCAAGCATAGAGTGCAAGAACCTAGTCACAAGGTTCATATGTGCAAGGTGCAGATTATGGCAGTGAAGGATGCCATGGACCAGCCAGTGTTGTCTACATGGGACACGGAGTGTTTTGTTACTTGGGTTGATGTCAACAGCCATAAGTGTCAGGGGACTTTCATTTCCAACCTCTGTGACTGGTTCCAGCACCTCTGCAGCTTGTTTGATGCCTTCATGGCTCTTTGTAAGACCACAGAGATCTCCAGAGAACTGCAGAGTTCTCTGTATTACCTCAGCAACCATTGCCCTAGGGTTAAGAGTAACTCCAGTCACCTGTATAGTAGTTCCCATGCCTCCACCACCCACTGATGTGCTGCACTGAGCAGCAGGGATCCTTAGACTTGTTCTCTTCAGATTCCCCTCTGCTAGGTGATTAGTACTGATTTGTATTGTCATCTACTCTGCTAATATACTTTGGATTTCTCTCTGCTAGCTATGTGACTCCAATCTGCCCCAGAGGTTGCCCTTATAGCAGAACAAGTCTCCTGAAACTGGCCTAGAAGCCCTGCATAGCTGCAAGGAACCTCCAAGCCACTATCTGTCACTTCTCTGCCAAAATTAAGCACCTCAGAGCTCTATGTCTCAGCTTGCCAACCCAGACACGCCCTCAGAGGCCCCAGCCCCACAGGACAAAGCCTGGACTTGCCTGCTCCACCTAGAGACCCAGGTGCAATTAACACAATCATCTCTCACCCACTATACAACCAAACTCTCTACCCTCCATCAGACAACAGATCTTATCTCCCTAGAATGCCTAAGCTCTAACTCTGCCCCTTCTGTGGCAGCAGAACCAGCTCTGCCTGCCACAGCACCTACTCCAGTGGCTCCAGTGACCCTATGGCTATGGATCCCTTGTCCAGTGCTGCCAGACACATACAACAGTGCCTGATTTGGCAGGAAGTAATTTCTACAGTCCTGCCTCACCTACATTGACCTCAGCAGGGATGCTTTTGACTCTGACATGTTGAAAATAGCCTGGGTGCTGTCATACATGAAGACTGGACATGCCTCCACCTATGCACTGCAAGTTTTCTACCATCCTGGAGGTGTGGAGAGCTTCCCAGACTGGGCCACCTTTGAGAAGGACTTTTGCACAGAGTTTTTCCTATTAGACTCTGCCAAGATGGCAGCACTGATGCTGCATGACAGGGAGCAGTATGGACAAGGAAAGCATATGTTGGATGAGTACATTGACTCATTCCAAGCCCTGGTCAAACAGGCCACCTACTCTGATGGCCTCCAACTATGCCTCACCTTCCAGGACAGCTTGCACTCTCAGCCAAACTGTGGAGTCATGGCTCTCCTGGACAGTGGAGCAATAGGACTTTTTCTGAACTTGGAGTTTGTCAAATGCCATGGCCTGACCACACAGCCCCTTCCTAAGCCCATTCCTATCTACAACATTGATGGAATGCCCAACAAAGCTGGTGCAATTAGCTCTGTGGTCAACCTGGTTCTCTGCTATTAGAATCATGCAGAGTGTGCCATATTTGCTGTCACCAGCTTGGAAAGGCAAGACATGATCCTTGGGTTCACATGGCTCCGAGAGCATAATCCCAAGGTCGATTGGACCAAAGGAGAGGTGACCATGAGTAGATGCCCCAGGAAGTGCTCCTCCTGGGCTGTGGAGGACAGAGCAAAGCATCAGATCCAAGTCCAAGAGCATGCAGCCATCCAAGCATGTCATGCCAGTCCTCTCCCCTTCACTGATCTAGACCTCCTGGACCTCCCACCTCTAGTGTTCCCTTGTAGAGAGGCCCTCTATAAGGATGATTGGAGCAACAGCAGAGCCCCAGAGGAGGAGTGTGGAGGGGAGTTTGGTAGTATACATGAGCTGGAGCTCCTGGACAAAGTGATAGAGGCAGGTGATTGAATCTATGTTACCACTGTCCACCCACCATCCTCCATTGCAGAGATCAGGGCTAGCCAGACTATATCCCAGAGGCTGGCCCAGGCCTCTGATGCCAACACTGCACCTCAAGAGTTCTGGAACATGGTACCCCCCTACCTGCATGCATTTGAAGATGTGTTCTCCAAAGCCTCCTTTAACTCACTTCTAGAGCACAAGAGGTGGGACCACACTATCAAACTGCTGCCTGACTCCACACCCCCCAGCTGTAAGGTCTACCCCCTCATGCCCAGGGAGCAGGATGAGCTTGATGCATTCCTACAGAAGAATTTGGACTCCAGTCATATCTGTCCATCCAAGTCCCCAATGGCTTCTCCAGTCTTCTTCATCAAAAAGAAGGATGGCTCCCTCCAACTAGTACAGAACTACTGAGTACTCAATACCATGACAGTGAAGAACTGTTACCCCCTCCCCCTCATCTCTGAGCTCATCAACAACCTCCAGGGCACGCAATACTTCACTAAACTGGATGTCCAGTGGAGTTACAACAATGTGCACATTCAGGAAGGAGATGAGTAGAAGGCAGCCTTCCAGACCAACTGGGGATTGTTTGAGCTGCTTGTCATGTTCTTCAGTCTCACCAACAGCCCAGCCACCTTTCAGACTATGATGAACAACATCTTCTGGGACCTCATTGCAGAGGGTGTAGTGTGCATATACCTCAATGACATTCTTATCTACACTAAAATGCTGGATGAACACCATCAGATCACCTGTCTTATCCTGGAATGCCTCTGCCAGCACCAGCTCTACCTCAAGCCAGAGAAGTGCAAGTTTGAACAAACCTGGATTGAGTACCTCAGCCTGATCATCTCTCACAGAGCAGTAGAGATGGACCTGATGAAGGTAGCAGGTGTGGCAGAGTGGGTGGAGCCCCAAAACAGGAAGGAGGTACAGGCATTCCTTGGTTGTGCAAACTTCTACTGGAGATTCATCCAGGACTTCTTGCATCATGCCCACCTGCTGTTTGACCTCACAGAAAAGGATATTATGTGGAGCTGGGGACCTCTAAAGCAGATGGCCTTTGACATGCTCAAGCACACTGTGACCTCCAGGCCTGTCCTCTTATTCCTGGACAACAACTCTCCCTTCCATGTAGAGGCCAACAGCTCCAACTTTGCCACTAGGGCACTGCTCTCACAGCAATCTCTGGAGAATGGGAAGTGGCATCCAGTGGCCTTTTACTCCAAAAGCCTGAATGTGGTGGAACAGAACTATGAGATCCACAACAAGGAGATGCTGGCCATCATCCAGCCATTCAAGGAGTGGTGGCACTTCCTAGAAGGTGGGTGGCACAAGTTTGAGGTCTGAATGGATCACAAGAACCTCAAATACTTCTGGACAGCCAATAAGCTCAATTGCTGGCAGGCCCAATGGTCCCTCTACCTTGCCAACTTTGACTTCTCCTTGCACCACAAGTCTGGCCAGAGCATGGGGAAACCAGATGCTCTGGCTCAGAGAGTAGACCACAGAATGGGAGAAGGGGATAACAGTAACATTGGGCTCCTCCACCTTGAATTGTTTGTGATCCAAGCCATGGAGGGCCTCACTGTTGATGGAGCAGAGGCAGACATTCTCTAGAACATATGATGGGGTAATAGGGATGGTCAGCAGGAGGAGCTTGTGGCACAGGCTGCTCAGACACTAAAGTTGGGGCATACTATTGGTGTTAAGGCAGTCTGTGCTGACAAATGGGCCCTCTGAGATGGAATCCTAACCTTGCAAGACTGTATCTATGTCTCCAACATTCCAGAGCTCCATTGGAGGATTGTGGAGCAACACCACAACTCCTGCATTGTAAGGCACCCTGGGCAGTGGAAGACACTGGAGTTAGTATTGTGAAACTACTGGTGGCCCCAGATGTCCTGGTACATTGAGTTCTACACTAGTACCTGTGATCTCTGCCTCCAGACCAAGCCCCAGCACTGACTCCCCTATGGACAGTTACACCCGCTACTGGTGCCTGTGGAATGGTGGAGCATAGCATCCATAGACTTCACCATAGAGCTCTCCAATGCTCACAGTTACAATGCAATTATGGTGGTGGTGGACCTGTATGGCAAAAGAGCATACTTCGTTCTGACCCACACCACCTGCTCTGCCATGAGTGCTGCAAACCTATACTAGAGGAACATCTGGAAGCTCCACCACCTCTCTGACAACTACATCTCAGATCAGGGACCATAATTTGTGGTCAAGTTCACCCAGGAGCTCTACCAACTGCTTGGAGTAAAGCTCCACACCACTACTGTCTACCACCCACAGTCCAATGGCCAGATAGAGCATGTAAACCAGGAGCTGAAATAGTATCTCCACCTCTTCTGCAACAAGCACCAAGATGACTGGAACAAACTCCTCCCCAATGCCAAATTCCAGTACAACAACCATGTTCATGTGTCCACCCAGTTTCCCCCATTCTTCCTTGACACTGGATGGCACCTGCATATGGGTTTTGAACCCCAGGCCTGACCCTTGGAGAATGAGGCAGTAAACAAATTTGTGGACCAGATGAAGAGGTCACAGAAGGAGGCCTGAGCTGCACTGGCAAAAGCAAAAGATGACATGGCACAATACTACAACCATGGGAGGACCCTAGAGCACAGATATCAGCCCAGAGATTGAGTCTACCTGGATGCCTCTGACATTATGACCACCCAACCCTCAAAAAAGCTGTCACACCACCAATTAGAGCCATTCACAGTGGAACAACAGGTGGGACCCCTGGCCTATTGACTCTGACTCCCCACAGGGATGTGCTAGCTTCATCCAGTGTTCAATATGGTCAAACTAACCCCAGCTCCTAAAGATCCTATCCCAGGGTGACATCCACCACCCCTGCTACCTCCCATGGTGGTCAACAACAACAAAGAGTATGAAGTGGAAGAAATCCTGGACAGCCATTTATTCTGGAGATGACTACAGTACAAGGTGAAGTGGAAAGGCTATGGAATTGAGGGTATTTCCTGGGAGCCACAGGAGAATGTACATGCCTCCAGACTTGTCAAGGAGTTCCACCGGAGACATCCAGATGCCCCACATACCATATGAGGAATCTACCATATTTTGCTGGCAGACTGAGCAATCAGGGACTTCTTATACCCCACGCACTGAGATGCATGCTAGAGGGGGGGTGATGTCAGGGAACCTTCATTTCCAACCTCCATGACTAATTCCAGCACCTCTGCAGCTTGTTCAACACCTCCATGGCTCTTTCTAGGACCACAGAGTTCTCTGTATTACCTCAGCAACCATTGCTCTAGGGTTAGGAGTAACTCCAGTCACCTGTACAGTAGTTCCCATGCCTCTGCCACCTGCTAATGTGCTGTGCTGAGCAGCAGGGATCCTTAGACTTGTTCTCTTCAGATTCCCCTCTGCTAGGTGATTAGTTACTGATTTGTATTGTCATCTACTCTGCTAATATACTTTAGATTCCCCTCTGCTAGCTGCATGACTCCAATCTGCCACCCTGGAGGTTGCCCTTACAATAAGGCATGGACATTTTGGGATTTGCTGAGTACAACTTCTAAACTCATGCAATTGTTTGTCCATGTAGCTGGGATACATGTGGCTCCATTGGCCACACCAATCACTCTGTAGCTAGGAACAATTGGAAGTCATTCCATAGTGAACTACAGAGCCAGGATAACTATGATGGTCTCTGGTGAGTATTGCAATGTCTATGTATACATTACTAACTTTGGTCACTATGACATGATTATAGGGATGCAATTCATAAGAGCACATAATCTTTTCCTGGACTTACAGAATGACTAGGTGGTCATTGAGGGAGTGACTACTCCAGCTCATAAATTGGAGCAGGAGAACATGGATGGATGTGCATAACACTTCTGTACAGTGGAGAAGTAGCATGACAAGTGGCCCTGACTCTTTGGTGGACTGAGGCAGGCCACTGTGGAAGAGGCAGAGTATGTGGATGGAGTTTTGGTAATAAATAGTCTGCCTGGCAACTACTTTGTCCCTGCTAGTTCTGGAGGAAGAGTATCAAAGTACTCTTCAAGAGAAGAAGAGGATAGTACAGCCCTCCAAGATATCAAAAATGGTTGCACAAGTACCTCCAAGAGTGGAGGAAACACTGCAGTTGGGTGAGAAGGATTGGAGTGATCCTTTCAAGAGGAGAGAATGAAGGATTTGGGATAGACATATCCCAAAGCTGACCCTCAAATGGATGTATAATCCACATATGTCACCAGAATGTAATTAGGTTATTGCAGATCTGACAAGGCAAGAAGAGGTAAAACACTCATCTCCTGCTGCTGAAATATATAGAATGGCTATGAAAAACAAAAGATTCAAGCCTAGCAGGTTTGAATACTTGTGGAGTGAAACAACATGTGTAATACAAGGTCACCCTAAATAGTGTCATCCTAAACAGTTAAACATTTTAGATAATTGGAAATTTGTCTACTGGCATTGTGGGATAAGTATGCAAGAGCAGTGCTACCTTCAAAGTTTAGCCAAAGGCAAGTGGTGTCCTTGGCTTAGAGCAAATAAGGGGAAGACTTGGCCTTCCAAGCTGACTGAAGGCAATATTCCACACCTTTGACAGCAGTGTATGATGAGTTTTAAGATATTGTCAATAGTATGAAGAAGGAACTTCCTCTATAGTGTGAGTTCAACCATGGGATAGATCTGATAGATGAAGCCAAACATTACTTGTACTTTATGCTGAGGTGCCCAAAGTCACTTCAGCAGCAACTGCAAGAGGAAATACACTGCTATGTGCAGGCAAAGTGGTGAGATCTGTGTGCAACTGATCAGGCTGCACTGCTGTTGTGCATCCCTAAAAAAGATGGTTCATTATGGATGGCACTAGATACACACCAACACAATGATAATACAGTTAAGGACATGACACCTTTACCCAATCAAGAGGTTATTAGGGAAGATGCAGCTCATGCATCTGTGAGGTCAAAAATTGACTTTACAGATGCTTATGAGCAGGTAAGGATATATATGTTGGACATACCCAAAACCACATTTATGACCATTATTGGTACATATTGCAGTAACATCATGCAGATTGGTAACTTTAATGTGCTAGCAACATTTTCTCTAATTTTGGTATTAGTACTTTGTATATCCTCCATTTGCCTTGATAACTGCTTGAGTCCTTCTAGGCATTCTTTCTATCAGTCTTTGGCATATCTCTGCTGATATTCCATCCCACTCCTTTGCAATCCTCTCCTGCAATTCATGCACACCATGAGGAGGTGTTTTATACTGCCTAAGCTGCTCCTTGAGGTACTTCCAGAGATGTTCAATAGGGTTAAGATCAGGGGATTGGACTGGCCACCAGAGGACATCAAAGTTGTTGTCTTCAAACCACTTTTTAGCCCTCTTGGAGTTGTGTTTGGGGTCACTGTCCTGTTGAAAGTAGCAGGCACCCTCTTCCATCTCCAACTTTTCAAAGCTCTCCTTTGTTCTGTCATTCAAGTTTTCACAGCACTGCTCTGCATTCATGATCCCCACCACCTCTACCAGCTTCCTACCCCATTCCAACCTATACAGCCCCATATCATGAGATTATTCTCTTCTCCATGTTTCATAGTAGATGTAGTGGTTCAGTCTGAAATGGCTTCTCTTCATAGCTTCCACACATACTGCTTTCCATCTGGCCCAATCCTGTTAATCTTTGTCTCCTCTGTTTACAACACTCTTTTCCAGTCCTTTACAGTCCAGTTCTGATGCTCTTGAGCCCATTTAAGTTGTAGTTGCTAATGTTTAGCTTTGAGCATGGGAACTTTCTTCTTTGTAGTAAATCAATACCCCTCCTCCTTCAGCACATTCCATACAGTCTGACAAGAGACAGGGTTGAAAATGATGTTGTTGATAAAATTAGTGGCCTGAACAGCTATATTAAGTCTCCCAGTTGAGATTTGTCAAACAATAGCCTGTTTAACACATGGAGTAAGCTTAGTTGGATGGCCTCTAGGATGGTTTTCCTTGTCCACCTCCGACTCTCTACCAATCCTCCCAATAGTAGACTTCCCTAGACCAGTTTTAGCCCCAATCCAATGCAGAGAATACCCTTGAGCAAGGAGAGAAGCAATAGTAGAGCATTGTGCAGGAGAAGTAGCTTTTATAATAGTGGTTGAAGGTCAAGAGTGTAGTTCAACCAACTTGAACTACTCCCAAATATAACCAATTATGATCACATGACTTTGTTAATATTTCCCCATGTATCTTACTTTTTATTTCTGACTAAAATAGGGATAAACCTGCAAAGTTGAAGATGCTCAAAAAACTATCCCAATGAGTGAATATTCGAGAATAGCTATTACTCCATCAGTGTTGATTTAAATTACATAAACTAAAATGCAATCTGTAGCTATGATATCATAGTATTTTACATGATTTAACCAGAATTTTAAATACTTCCAATCCTTCATGCCAATGTCATCTTTCAAAAAGTATAAAACATTGAGACAGTTTTTTGAGCCACTGTAGTTCAACCTGCTTATTTGTTCATCTGCAAAGATGACACTTCTTCACTGCTCATGATGTCTGCCCAGTGCTCCAATACAGTGCTGTATCACTAGGGTCACTAGCTCCAGCTTCAGGAACAATGGGGGTGGTGATGTTAGTCACTACAATTGCCTCTAAATGTCAGGGGATGTCCCAGTCCCCCTTTGCTCTGTTCTCCCTCCTTATGGTTTTCCTTTATTCTCCTTTCACTTCCCTATCTGCTTGCCCCAGTTTTAACCATCAGGCTGCACTGGTTCTCTGTCCGTAATTCCAACAAGTGTTGCTCCTTCCACATGGCCTCTTACCAGACCCCTGGATTGTTTCATGTATTACGGGCCTACCACTCATTTTAGGCCTCCCATCTTTGGACCACAGGTACTTCTGACCAAGGGCTATCTCTTGGTCATATTGGTATGTAGTTGCGTGCAGAGAGTCCGGAGATTGAGGCCATTTACAATGGATTTCCACTTTTGATCAGACTCTGGATTTGGTTGTTGTTGGGTGTTGTTTTCAGAAGCTCTAGAGTAAATTTTCCAAACACTGGCATTGGGGATCCTTAGACTTGTTCTCTTCGGATCTCCCTCTGCCAGGTGAGTAGCTAGAACTCTAGAACTTCTTGTAGATACTGAATAAACTTTGGATCTCCCTCTGCCAGTTGTGTGACTGAGCCACAGCCTCCAGAGGTCACCCTTGCACTAAAGGACTAGGAATGACTAGTGTTGTTGCTGGACTGGAATTGGTAGCTGTCAGAGACTCATCAGCACAGTCCAATTCCATGGACTTCTCAGCTAGTGCATCCTGGAAGGACACAATGCAGCTTGCAGATGCATCAGGAGCAGCTTCTACTACTGCCAACAAGGGCCCCACCTCAGTCAGAGCTGCACTTGAAAGAGGGGCCATGGAAGATGGCTCCTCCACTTCTGCCAAGGTGGTGTTCACCACCTCCACAGGGCATTGCAGGAGGTGAGTGAAGATGGCTGATACCTCATAGTGCAGTTATTTAGCTACACATAGTGGGAATTGACCAAGGCTCTCATGGATTTTCAGGAGCACTTGAAAGTGCTCCCAGTCATCAGCAGTGGATGCATACCACCCATTGTACCCCACCAGAGGAGGGGGTATGCCTATGGACTGGAATTGACAATAGTGTTCATTGTTAACTCATATAAACAGGTTCACAATGCAAAGCACTCCCTGACTAGTAAGATCCAGGAAGCATATACCATAGGTATACACATGATTCACCCATGCAGGAGGCATGCAGTTTGTGAGGTGATGTATCACCTCCATTTTGCTGAGGTTATGAATTTGCATAAGCAGCTCTTGCAGCCTATGCAGAGTGAAGATGTAGGAAGTAAATGGAGTGAACTCCCCTATATGAGCATAGTAGTTGTCAACTGCATCCCAATAGAGACAAGGCAAAGCTGCCACCATAGCAAACAGCTGCATATAAGCTGTTTATGCATGCAGAGTGGTTGGAGCCAATGCTCTACTTAGTACATAACCAAAGACCAATTGTCAATTTATGCATAATGAAGCACTGATGGCCATGCCTGAGTACAGGTTCTGAGAACCTGGGTGGCCATGATGCAAGATGTATTGCAACCATGCATTGATGTCAAAGAGCTAGCTGATTGGGAATTTATTAAGTCCTGCTTCTGGGTGTTGTTGTCTGTACAGAAAAGTATGGCCAACAAACATGATGGCAAGGGAACCAATTGCCAATAACAGTCCCCTTTTGAAAGAGAAGTTTCCAACTCTTCAAGGGTCAGCTCCATGATATGTTGCATGGTGCAACTCCTCCAGTCTGGAGATGTGAAGAAGGAGATCTGATGGAACTCCTGGAGGAGAGCAGCATGTATCTGCTCCCTCATAGTGATGTGAGGCTGTTGCTCATGGATGATCCTCAGAATCAGCCATAGCTGTTCTGAGGTGATGGGCATCTCTCAAGGAGCCTATTTATACAGTATCTCATATCATAGGCATATATAGGATAACTCTGCCATCTCAGTTGAGCAGGCAAAGACTGCCTGATCACCAACAAAGACTGCATTGGTCATTGGCAATCAATAGAAATTAGAGTGCAAGATACCCCAAAATTCATTCTGGTGCTCAAAGCACTCTCACACCAATGTCATTTCCCAGCCATCTGGAAGGTGGCTGGGCACTGTATCATTCAAATACTTGAGGTCCATCTTGGACCTCTCAGCATCAATAGCTAACAGCCATTTAGCATGAGTGTTGTGTGTCTTCATTCAACAACATCCAGCAGCATTGTCATTTGAGTCACTATCCAAGATGTGTTGCTTGGATGTTGCAACATTGTCATTGTCATTGCTCCCCAAGTCCAATGCAGCCACAGCACTAGCTGTAACTCAAGAAGCCTGGACTTGAGTAGCAAAAAACTCTTCATCACAAGGATCTGTTGAAATGAACTTATGAAACAGGGCAGCTGAGATTACATAGCTCCTTGATTTGAGGACCTCAATCATTTCCACCTCTGAACCCTGCAGCACATTCCCAGGAAAGGCCATTGGAGTGGCAACAACCACAGAGTCATCTGCTACTACTGGCACTGTGGCTGGCTTTTGCAGAGCAAGTCTTTACAGGCACTGGCTTTAACAGCCTAGGTGTAGACTAGGGCACCCTAAAGTTCAGGTGCTTATCCATCAGCTGGTTATTGCTAGCAGAAACTTGATCATCAGAATCTGAAGAGGTCCAATTGGGCCTCATCTCTCTGACTCCAAATGACATCAAGTTCATTCAAATCTTGAAATAGTGCTAATAGCATTACTAGGTTCTTGAGGACATCAGCTCCAATGTTCTCTTGTACTCTGGCTTCATGCAAACACTGAAGGAGGTGAGTGAGTTGCTCATCCATAGTAGTGGAGGGCTCAGGCTCCTTTGCTTTGCCTTTACCCTTCTTCTTGATAGAGAAGCATTGCTCAACCATCTTCCAGGTGGTCAATAAAGAGGTACTACCTTCCTGTGCCAGTATAGATGGCAACAAAGCTGTTGCCTTCCTCTCTCCTTTGCTAGTTGAGGCAGCCATTGAATGCTCCAACACACTTGATGCTGATGATGATGCATCTGATGAACACACCACAGTAGGCAATAGCAGATACTACTGCTAAGAAGGACCCAACAACTGCATCAGAGTCATAATAGACTCTGGACCATCATTGTCCACCTCTATAGCTTCTGAAGTTGATGGTGCAGAGACCAATATCTCTACTTGTGATAACATCATGGCAGGTTGTTGACCTGCTGTGCTCATTGTATGGCTGGGTTCAGCCACTGGCAATGGGGCTACAGCATACTGTGGCACCACATATTGTTGGAATTCCTGGAACTACATAGGCAGTGGGGCTACAAGGTATCCAAAGTTCATTGGTGGAAGAGCATTATGTCCCCCACATCCTTTTTCCATTCCACTATGCTGCAGGGCCACATTGCATTTCCACATTGGCACCTGCTGCATTGCCATGGTATAGCTGGGCAAGGCCACATCTCCTGGCACCACTGTGGGTCCTACTTCCATGGGCCTTATGTCCTGTAGGGCTGCTCTTTTCATTGTTGGGGGTACTATGTACCAGGCACCAATCCTTCTGCTAGTGTGGCAAAATAACCAAAACCTGGGGATGCACTAACTCTCAGTACTCCTCTCCCTCAATAACCTAGCAAACTTGCATCTGCCTTGCTCAGCTTCTTCTCTTTCTTGCTTATTGGGCAAGGTGTCTTTGTATACAGTGTTGGCACATCACCAATGCAGTAGTGGAAGACAAGGAGTAGTTGACTCTGCAGCCAGCCAAAAAATTGGCTGACATAATATTTAATAGCTGCCAGCATGGCAGCTTCTCCAGCTTCTAGACTAAGTCAACTTGACTTTGTTCTTCCAGCTAGCTGCACAGAGTGTTGTACATCCTGCAGCTTCAGATAGCAGTCAAAGGCCTCAAGGTTCTTGCACATAGCTAGGGACTCCCAAGTAGTGTTCTCCAGACTCCATCAAACCTCAAATTCAAGGTTTGTTCCTACCCATTAATAAACTATCAGGTCATCAACAAACCATTTCTGACTATCTGGCACACCAAAGTCATATGACTCTGGTGTTGCCCTATTCAGAAACAGCACATTGCTGCTGGCTTTATATGGTTGCAACAGCAACACATGGAACTTGAAATGTATTCTATGTTCCTACATAGTTGGAGGTCTCATTGTAGGCCTCCAAGATTTCATATGGCCCAACCCATTCTGGGCAGAGCTTCCTAGCTCTGCTTCTTGGGAGGTTGAAGTTCTTGGTTGAAAGGTACATTAGTGCACTTTTCTCCAACTCTGGGTCCAGTCAACTATGCAAGTTAATAGTGCACATCTGAAAAATATGCACCTCAATAATTGCATTGTGTGCTGTAGCCAAATTCTCAAGAGCTTGGCAGGTGAATTGCTTGATTCCTCTAGAAATCATAGAGTTTGACCAGATCTCCCTTATTATTGACAGCATGTATTCACTGTTCAACTTGAACAGTGCATACTTGGTCATCTTAGATACACTCACATTATATGCAAATTTTTAGTTAGGTCTATCCAACCTACCCAGTTCTTCTGATCTGGGTGCACTACAGTGCACAAGATCTGACCATACAAATAACCTCAATTTATTGCAGAATGTAGATCTCAGAGCTGGTGGCCACTGCCCTGTGACTGGAGTAATATGACAGTTTCATGTACCCCAGCAACTGAAAGTGGTCCATGTATGAGGAAGACTGTCTAGGCTGGGTAGACAATCTGAAGAATCTCAGAACAGTCAATGTCAAAGCCTAGAAAAGCACTCACTGATGTGGATTGATAAATTTAATCAAGAACCAAGTAACTAAACCATATAGTCATTGGGTCTGCTTCACTACCAGCAAATGTGTAGATACATCTACAAGCTATCAAGTAAGAGCACACCTGAATAAAACAGTATATGGCTCCTGAGTCCACAAGGAGAGCCAGTATGCATGGACAGTTGAAATTGCTACTGTTGCCTGCAATCCAGGTTCTTCTGTAGGAGCTTCAAGTGACCCCTGTATCATGACCCATTAGCAGAATTTGATAGTTGATTGGAAGAAGTGACTCCACCACAGGATCCACCCAATAATGACAGTAGCAACTAGATTAGTAAGAAGTGATAGGACAAGGCTCATATCATCTAGGATAGCAGAAGTTTGGAAATTGGAAGTGGCTGTTACATATGTTGTAGGAGTTGATTGTAATGATAAGTCAGTGACTGTCATTACTGGATAAATTTTTGAATACTTTCATTGCTAGTAGGAGAGCAAAAGAAAGCACCAAAAATAACAAAAGATAGTGAAATTGCAAGTATTGTGCCCAATGCCACTTCTGAAAGAGGATCCATGCATGCCATATAATGAAGCAATCATTCAATATCCCTATAAAAAAGTAATCAACTCAGAATTCAGAGTGCATTCACATCAGATTGTAACTGAAAGGGACTCATAGGAAGTGTCACAATGATATCTTCATCCAGAGAGGTTATGTTCATCAAGAACCTGCACAGTTGTATGCTTTCAACAAGGATAAATGTGTTGTTGATTGTTGATATAGCAAAACTTGATGACACAAGGATCAGGGTGCCCCAAATATTTGAAAGTTGTTCCTTGGACCTTACATCTGTTTTCAGTGTCATCAATAATAAGGTTATAGAGATATCCACTCACTCAAAATGAGAAATTATAACCCAGAGGAAGATTGGTATTGAGATTCCTATTATGATATTTGCTATGTAAGGAAGCCAGAGAGATGATCTGTGGTGGCATACCATAAAAGAAGAATCATAAAATGAGTCCTGTGTATGTGTGCCTACCAGGAGCAAGTGCTCTTCAGGTGTCATGATATGAAGCCCCACTGGTGATGCTAGTTAAGAATTGAGCTGACTGAAAGGAGGGCTAGTATCATATACAACAGAAAAACTCTGTTGTGCACAGAAAGATCAGTCCTGTTGACTCGGAGGCTATGTGAAATGACAGCTGTGATATCAATGAAACAGATTCATCAATGATCATTGACAAAGATCAGTTATCCATCAATGATGAAGTTGTTTCAAACTTGAAGCTCGAAGAGTAGTACTCCTATGGGCAAATTTTCATAGGCTGGGAAGGAACTATCGCCGGTTGCATTGAAGATCAAAATGATCAATGATACCATAAACACTGATGATGCTGGGTGACGATACCCCGCTTCATAATCAGTAATGTCATCGATCAGAGGAGTAGCCACGGAGGACTGGAATTCATGAACCGATCAGTTAATTTGGGTCATGCAGAGAAAACATAGAGCTCTAACATTGATCATCGTGTCAAGGTGTGGGGTTACATGGAGAAAGTGCGATCTAATAGGAAATATGCTTTGATTCACTCGGAAGAACTCTTTGATATAATTATACAGAAGTATAAGCTGATGTGCAGAAAGACAGAAAGTGCAGGCATGGATGTAACTTGATGGGTTGGCAGACCTGCCACCATATCATTTTGGGTATGTTTAAGACTTCCGGTTCACCAGTGCATCTCTTCTAAATAGGTACATATTGGCGAAGGATCGTGCATACCTTTGCAGTAGCAGAATAAAGGAGATGCAAATAGTAGGGCTGCACACGCTAACCGTTTTCCTTTCTCTTTCTCATGAATGCAGTCATAATTCCCAAAGGAGACACTGAACATACCAAACAGCAAATGCATAAGACACTGGGTGTTCAACATCTGACAAGAGCGAATTTGTCGGGGTAAACCTACGCTGCTTGTAGCAGGAAATCCAAAGGATTCTGTAGGATGAACGTAGAAGCACCGAGTATAACAATACCAATGGATGTAGATGAATAGGAAGACCCGGGTTGGCGAAGTCTGATGACACGCAGAGATGGATTCCTTGCGTAGCATTTCATGAACATGACTCTACTCTATTACCACATGCAGGCAGATCTATGTAGAATCTATCAACAGTACATATAAATAAAAGAGCGGAGGTCTATTCGATCAATTCTACGTAGATACCAAATATGAGGCGTAGCGCGCGTGTTCCCGCGGAAGCAAATTCCGAGTCGATGATCGCAATTTGGAAAACACTGAAATGATATGGACAAGGCTGCTGATATGGCTAAGGCTGCTGACAAGTCTGTGACTGTCCGTCCACTCCTGGTGCGCTGAGATTTGCACAACTTTGGTAATACATAATACGTGTTATAGATGACACCTCTTATGCATGATACAAAGGGTCGCCGGGAGGAGATATAATGACCCGTTGATTTCGTGTGGACTTAATTCAATCGAGCCCTAGAAATAAGCAGAAGCAAGGTCTGCTCATCCAATCCATCTATTGTCCGAACTACAAATGAAACAAAGCTAGCACTGGCGGGTACACGTGGGTCTATCTTGTTAGATGAGCTGGATCCCTGATTTATACCCCATCTCGCTCAAAGGAAATATTTCTTGACCAGTCAATGACACATTTTTGCGAGTGCAGCTTCGAAATTGAGATATGGCCTTCTCGTAAGTACTCTTGACATGGGGATTGATATTCATCTTGATCACGGATGGAGACTAAATGTATATATTTCCCCTGCACGTCGAATCGCAACCGGATATCCAGGAATCGTGAGGGTCATCGTAAATATTAATGTCGGCGAGACTGATAGGACACGGCGCGATAGGACAAAGCTTTTCCTCCTGTACTTCTGATAGTTTGCTTCAAGATCACCAGGCTGCGGGGTATGTCTGAAACAGCGCCGCATGGACAACAAGCATGGAGTCATATCAGCGAGAAGCAGGACTGGCAGTACACATGGATCCCCAATATCAAATCTCAAATGGTCCTTTGATGAGATGGAGATGGAGATCCTGCCAGTCTACTGGTCAGTGCGCTGGAACAATATACGTGCGTGGATTTAAATGAGGTCGTTTTGCTACAGCATGGCTGAAATATATCATGGTCAATTCCAAATTGAGCCGGGACCATTGACGCACTGCCCCGCGTGAGATAGTTCGATATGGCTGTGACCATGCGTCAGGACTCTGGGTCAATGAAGCTCACAGGAAGGCCCAACGCGAACTGCTGATGATAATCCGAGCCGGACGAGAAGAAGATGAAAGCGAGAGGGATGGATACCAATACGAAGAGGGATGCACGATCGTGTTTCGCATACTTGATAGATGTCAGGGGTACCATGGAGGATGACTCGGAATGAGGTGACTCAGACACCTAGTCTACGTACAACAACCTCGAAACACTCCATTTCCTCCGCTCTCCACGAGATTGGATACGACGGCGCGCAATACAGTTGTCTCCAAGGCACACTGACAGGTGGCTCTATAATCATTTGGAGCTTGCAATGCAAATGATCGGAGCGCGTGCTTCTGCGAGTTCCACACTCATTGATTGGAATCAAAACAAGTTTCTTAATGCGTAGATAGGTTGAATATCAAAGCTCTCCTATGCCTAGAACCAAGACTTGGCCTGGATTGGGATTACGATCATTGTTCATCGCCTGGAGGTCATGTGTGTCGTCGAGTCCACGTCGATCGTCCAAAAACATCCTACGCTCTGAGGGACTCGTAAGCTCACTTCAATACACCTACTTCAAAAGCTTTCATCGCCCAAACTCAAAGGCCCCACCAGGCACGTATGCAGAGAATTAAAGGCTATTCCCCATAATCCATAACCCCTAGCTTTTTCAGGGGTTCATAACTCATAATTTGACTAGAAACGGTGTAATTTGATGTACATACCACGTTAGCTATATGCAAGGCTACCCCTCAGCTTGATCCCAGCGCTCAGACCCGCAAGATCGAGCGCTTCATGAGAGAACTATGCAGAGTCGGAATGTAGTTGTCGCCTCACCGGCCGAGGTCATGTGGGATTGTACCTTTGCATCGTTGCATTTGTCGCAATCACTGTAATATTCCATTGTCCCGGCAAGTAGCTTCAAGTCCGCGTCGACCGTCTTCGAGCTCCAAGGGACCGTTAAACCTGCCCTGTCCGTGCCTCTCATGTTGAGTATACAAACCTCCGAGGTCATGTGGCAATACACCGTTGCATTATTCCTTCCGCGTCGATCGTCACGTCCGACGTCCAGAATGTATTAGCCTCTAAGATTACCTAAGGCCCAAGTGGTATGCGCATGACAAGATTTATTACCCATTATGACTCGTCCGCATGAGGAATTGGGCACTTTATGAGCACAAAAGCCTGATTCAAAAAGACCATAATGCCAAGTATCGCAATCGTCACTCACCGATCGAGGTCATGTGGGAATTGCTTGCACCTTTGCATCGTCGCCTTTGTCGCATCACTTTATCGTTGTAAACCGAGTCGTCACGATATCACTGCATTGTCTTCCACAAGCAGCCCAAGTCCGCGTCGACCGTCCTCGAGCTTCAAGGGTCTATTGAGCCTGCCCTATCGTGCCTCTCACGTTACCCATCGATCTTCAATGGATCTCAGCGCTCCGAGGTCATGTGGCAATGCACCGTTGCAGCAGTGTACCTATGGCTGGAGGTTTAAGCTCGTCCTAGCGCCCACTGTACCTAAGACCTAAAGCCCATGACAAATTCCCCATTATAAATCGCCTCTGGCAGTCACCTGTGCCTTCGGCAACTTGTACGGATTTGAAAAAAAAAAAATGCGTACATATGACCTTGGGGACGTACCTCACTCACTCAGGCCTGTGCGCACCATCACCCCTCCTCTCTCTCCCCTACCCTTAACAGGCCTCGATTCCTTTTTCTTCTTCTCTTTTATTCCCCCCCTGGAGTTCTGATAAGCGAGGATAGAGAGACGAAGCGAGGAGGGACGTGGATGATGGGATTGGGTCATGGGATGTGGGGTTAGAACAAAGCGCTGCCTTTACGCGAAATTGAAATTTGGCGTGGGGGGGGAAATCATCTGAATCCCGGCGAAAGTCTGAATTTACGGGGCTCGGATGGGGCCAGGTGTAACCACCCAGGTTCCAGTGAGTATGGGTACACGAGAATGAGGAGGTGAAGATGATTTTAGGGGACGGAATTTTTTTTTTTTGATGAAGATGCGGATGGAGAAAGGCGTGGAATTGAATTGATCGACCGCTGATAACCCACGCTCACGGCTCACCTGAATGGCCCGACTGGACATTTGATGCCAGTAAAAGATATGTGTGTATAGACTCAGCTTCTTCACGATGGGAACAAGTTTCAAAGAATTTCTGAACCTGCCAATCATGCACATAATCAGAGATCTACCTAACAATCATGGTCAGTTCGGACTTCGAACCCCCCTTCACAAATCCCAACTTCCAAGTCCTGATGGATGATGGTGATGGCGCGTCAAATCTCGTCCTAAGATATGATGATATCCATCCATCCATATGAAGCCAACAAAGAAAAGAGGGAAGCGAAAGGAAAAACCGAAGCGTGTCGATTGTCCGGGCGGGGCGGAAGAAAACAAAAATAAAAAAAGAGGTGCTGTCAATCGCAAGTTCTTGGGGTGGTGATGTTTGCATATGATCAAGTTTATAGAGCAGGTCCAAGAGTACCAAGAGCACGAAAACTATATGGCGAGGTCGACGGTTGCCATTGCCATTCATAAATGGGGCCGGAGGTGCGAATCTCGGCGCTAGCTCGGGGTTTCTGTTTACATAGTTCAAGCGCACTATTAGAGCCCTGATGCCGATTGCGATTTTACTTGTTGGGCTACCGTTGGCGTTTTCGACGTATTGTATCAGCTCATGCTGTCCTCAGCAGTGTCTAAACACTCTACTAGAGGTCGAGTAAGCAAGGTAAGATAAATTTTCTTACTTTCTTCGTTTATCAGAATTCGAAATCGAAATCGAAGTCCCAGTCCTAGTCCTGAGAGGTCTCTTGACCGAGTCTCTCAGACTTTTTTCCTTCGAGACATGTATCTCAAAATTCCCGCGCAGTATCTACACCGAGTAGATAAGCACCCGGGGCACACGTTCAACACTTATCTACGAATGAAAAAAAAAAAAAATTTCCCATGCATTCGCACGGACTCTAAGTTCCAAGCCAGAATTATGACAGGTCTCTTCTCTTGATGAACGTATAACCTATCACTGCACTCGGTAGGGCACACGTTGCTCTCTCTATCTACGAATGGAACGAAGCACTGGAAGCCTGACTGACCTCCAGCCCCGACTAAGCCCGACGACGCGCGCTTGAACGTATTGTACGCGTTATCGCTGCGGTTATCCCGAGTCGGGAACGCGAACCCCTCCGCAGTTGTATCTTGTTTTTCCAGAACGGGCGTCTGCCCCTCGTCTAACCGCATGTACTTTTACTCTGGCGCATTTGGGTGGGGAGGGGAGTGGTGGCGGGTTGGGGAGGATAAGTATCGGGTTGGGAGACGTCGCGTTCGGGACTCGGCGGGGGTGTCGGGACGGATCCGGAGGATGTTATGTACGGATTGAATCAATCAGGATTCAGTTTTGAAACAAGACAAACTCTATGGATGGAAGTAGAAGGTTAGAATATATTCTATAGAAACGTCTATCTTGATACGAGGCTGAACGGTGCTTCCGGATTTCTGGAGTGTTGGTTATGTACATGTATGATGAGTAGGCGTATGTCGAGCTGTACGGTTTCCATTGGGTAGAAAGAATTGAATAGGCGGTTATGTATGTATACATACTATTCTAAATATAAACTAGTGGGCGTTCGTCGAGCGTCATTCGATCTCTCCAATATTAATTTTCCGAGACGACCTAGAGTTACGCACCGAGTCGAAACGGGTACTCCCGAGAGGGACGCGACCACGACCGTACCATACCGGAGCTGTGCGTCTGCACATCGGTAAGGTTACTGAAAATCCTGATCAATGGGGTGACTTCGGACTGGAACGACTGATTGATTGATTAACTGGGGAGGTAACGAAAAACGACAGCGGCTGATCAGAGGAATGTTAAAACTTGATACACGGGTGCAGATTTTCAGGGATAGGGGTGCTTTTCTTGTTCCTGTTCAAGTTGCGAGGGTTGGAAGAATAATTGCGCATTACATAGTGCATCCGGGACACACAGATTAGTGATTGATGCTGAGGAAAGGGGTTTAAAGGGGTGGGATATCGATGGACGAGGTAGAGGGCCTTCCATGAGATGGTTCGTGCGAGTGTGGTCGCCACCGAATTCGAAGGAACTCGAAAGGGGGTGGGTAACAGGGAAGAATCAGGAAAGTGGAGAGGGCAGAGGATCAGGGACATCGGAAGAAGAGCGGAGATGGGAGTGGAGAACTTGGATTACCGGCTGGACGGCTGGTAGGGTAAAAGAATTGTGAGTAAATGAGGAAGGAAGAGGGAAAGACATTGATTGTGAGACATGATCGATTATTGCGTTTGGATTACGAAGATTGCGATAGAGAGTTGAGAAGGGGAAGCAGGCTGGTTTCTACGACGTATGCGGTTGATAATTTACGAGGGGCGAGGTGGATTCGCGCGGACATGGGAGCTCATACTTTTCGTTATCGGCGTTGGACGGCCGGGACCGAGTCTCTGGGCCACGGCTTCTCAACGTCGCTGCTGCAAGGGGATACACAAATCTATATATCTCCAGATCTCGATCGGCTGGCTGTGCAGAGATATTCTATTTCGGGGACCAAAGAAAAAAAAAACATATCATCGAGGGTATTACTTAGACATGGGCGATATCTCCTCTTGCAACTGATACGCCATGCCCTACTCGCTGCCCGTGCATGCTGCTGGACACCGCAGATCCCACTCAGGCGACCACGGCGCACTTCCCTCCACGCTTCCACGCCGCCGCAATGCGACGCCCGTCTTCCACTTCAACAACGACCAGGACTCGTCGTCCGACTCTGACTCGCCCCACACAATCCCTGCTCTCAAACTCAAATCCCGGCCTATTTCCTTCCACGGCGCACCCACCGCCGTCGTGCCCCTTCCCCTGCCCGTCCAGCGCACCAACTCCTCTCCAATCCTCCTCTCCAACGGAAAGCCCCTCAAATCATCCCTCAAATCGTCCCCTTCAGCACCCAGCATGCCGTCCAGCCCGACAGAAGAGCACCCCTTGGGTCCGGCCGGACGCACCCGCGCGTCATCGACGCCGAACACACCGGCTTTGGACCACCACGTACCGAAAAATGTGCATTTCCCGTCCAACAAGCTCGCTACCGTCCGCTTCTACTCGCGCTCTGCGCGCCCTGCGTCGCTTTCCCTCGCGGATGGCGGCGATACGGAGACCGAGACAGAGTCGGAGAGATCTCCCTATCCCTCGTTTGCTTTCCCTAACACAAAGATCAAAGGGAAGAAGATGGTGCACACACTGGACACGGCTCTGTCATCGCTTGTACCCGCGCCGTCCCCGCCCGCACACGCAAATGTGTACCTCGAGTCTCTCGCGCTCCACCACACGTCCAACCACGCCCCAATATCCTCTACCTCCTCCCTCCCCTTCCCCTCCTCCTCCTCTTCGCCCCTCTCCTCTTCCACATCACTCTCCCTCAAAGGCACCCTTCTCGTCCGCAACCTCGCCTACGAAAAAACCGTCGCAGTCCGCTTTACCCTCGACGAATGGGACACCACGTCCGAGGTCCTAGCGCACTACACCGCTTCGCTCCCCGCGCTTCCGCCTGCGTTGTACGTCCCCGGCTCCGGGCTCCAGAATGTGCACCCCGGTGTGAACGTAGGTACAGTAGACAAACCGGCCTGGGACCGCTTCACGTTCACGATCAGACTCGACGACTACGTGCCGAGTCTAGCAACGAGGACGCTGTGGCTTGTTGTGAGGTATTGCACGCCGACGGCTGGATCGGCCTTTGGGTCTGGGTCTGGCTCGGGCGAAGGCATGGGGATAGGGACGGAGGAGGCCGAACAGGGAGGGAGCGGCAATGGGAGCAACAATGAGTGGTGGGATAATAATGGCGGGAGGAATTATAGAGTTGTGTTCAGGTTGGGGGAGGAGAGCGAGGCTGAGAGCGTTGGGAAGCGTACGTTCCTTTCCTTCCTGTGTAGATCCCGACCGAGAACTGACTTGACCTTTTAGCCCTTCCAATGCCCGTTCCTCCTCCGCCACCACCAATCGCCCTACGCGCCGTACCCCTACCTTTGTCCTTACCCACGACGTCGGCCTCGTCTACGACTGCATCCCCGCCCTCGTCCTCTCCGACTCGCCTGCGCTCTCTCTCGCTGAGCAACTACGCCGCACCTGTGCCCTTGTCTCCTACATCACCTACGTCTTCTTTACCACACAGCTTGAGTTCTCATCTTCACCCGTACCACAACCTCAACGAGCACGAGCACGAACACGAACACGAGCAAACCCACCCATCCCCATCCCTCTCTTCAACATCAACATCAACATCAGACGGCTCACCCTCCCTCCCCACCCCCGTCGACATCGGTATGGGGATGGAGATCGTCAACGGGTTCCCTGCGACTGGGCCGTCGGGGCTCGGGTTCGGTGTCGGTCTCGGGTTAGATATGGGACTCGGATTCGCAGGCGGTACGGTCCCTGGTCCTAATGGCAAGCACGAAGAAACCACGCACAACGCGCATGGGGGAAAGACAAAAAGCGGGGCGATATCGTTGTATTGGCCCTGGGGTCGCCATCATCTTCCCTCTCACTCACCTGATCGTTCATCCTCCCCCGAACACGAACATGAACATGAGCATGCGGTCCGCGTCGCCCCGCCTTCTCGACAGGTGGCTACGCATACGACGTTGAAGCATCTACCTACACGGAAAAGACATGGTTCTCCGCCTCCACCGCTGCGCGAGCCGAGTCCGACGCTTTCGGATTCTTCGAGCTCGAGCTCGAGTTCGGGTTCGGGTTCGGGTTCGTCTGGAGGAGGGAGAAGACCGAGAGTTGGACGTAGAGTTTTTGGGCCTTTGGTGTCGAGCGGAGGGGTGGTGGGCTCAGGGCCCGGGATTCCGAGTGGGTTTGTAGGAAGGACTGCGATGCCTGTGCATCTGCCTACTCCAACGAATTCTACAACATCGTCTCCGTCCATTCCTACGCCCACGCCCACGCCCGCGCCCGCGCCCGCGCCCGCGCCCGCGAACGGGGATCTCGAGAGCGACAAGGACAAGATGGAGAGGGAGGAACGAGAAAGAGAAAGAGAAAGAGAAAGAGAAAGGACGGAAAGCGATAAAGTGTACCAAGCGCTTGTTAGGAAGTGGTGTTTTGCGCAACATCCTCAGAAACAGCTTCATCAGCCTCAACACCCGCAGGAGGCCCAGCATCACCAAGAAGGCGGGGGTGGGATGCATATACAAGGGAGGGGGAGAGGCAATATGCAGGGGAGAGGCGGCATGCATCC
The DNA here is from genome assembly GCA_020091625.1 of Termitomyces sp. 'cryptogamus'. Classification (NCBI taxonomy): domain Eukaryota; kingdom Fungi; phylum Basidiomycota; class Agaricomycetes; order Agaricales; family Lyophyllaceae; genus Termitomyces; species Termitomyces sp. 'cryptogamus'. The sequence goes on from JAGYZC010000001.1 coordinate 7,648,810, forward strand.
GCATTCGCATCATACCCAGGGAAGGGGGGATGAGGGGATGGTACACTAAATAGAGGTTCGAAATTGGGAGCTCCAGGGTTCGAGCTCGTAGATTTTTTTTTCCTTTTTTTTTTCTTTTCCCAAGTGAGGACGGACGACGAGCGAAGGAACGAACTTCGATTATGATTTTTTTAGTGACTTTGACAACCGTTGGTTGAAGTTGACTATGACTTGTGTATGTATATATCACCATCTACTAGTTAGATTGTAATTAGAGTTGTGTAGGTCAAAAGGGTTCACGCGTACTTTACTGTGTATGTACAAGTGACCAAGTCTGTTTTTTTTTAACTAACAATGGCGTTTTTTTTTTCTTTTGATTATACATTCGACACATTTGACACTTGGGGGAAAAGGTTGAATTACTATCACCACCACTATCGTCATCACTGTGCCCGGACCGATTGACGAACTCTTCCCTAGATTTGCTTTGTGGACATCCAATTAACTTGGTACTTGGGAAGGTAAAGGTGAAGCCCCTAAGTCCACGGCAAATACTGTCGTAACCGCGCCCGCCTACTCGGTTGCTACCACCACCACTGTCAACGTCTGGCTCTCTAGGCCGAGGGCTCCGAGCTCCATTCTGATTCCTGAATGCTTATTGGAAATGGAATGGTGTCACTACTCCAACTTCGATGTACCCTGTCGACGCGTGTGCTAGCTTACTACTAGGTGCCTTTACGCACTGCGCACAGCGATGCCCACGGACGAATGGACTTGGAAGCTTCAACCTTGATCAAACGTTTGAACCTTGTTAACGTTCCGACGATAACCCGTCGATTATGGCATTGGCGCCGTGACGACGCGCTTCGTACCTTCGATAGAAACTTATCAAATCTAGAACTTAAAACAGCCCCGACTAACCTTAGAGGTTTTTTCTTTCGTTCGTATAGGCTCAAGTTGCAAGCTTTAAGCTCTATCTATCTTCGGATTCTCGCTCCGAACATTCCGAGTCCAAATAACTTTCATTCAGACTAGGAGGAATGCGCAGCCGTGGCTATGCGATCAACGTAAGTGATACGTAGGCCGAGTCCATTCTGATCTCGAGGCTCCATTCTGAATTCAGCCTCTTCCTCAGCTTCAAGTTCTTGACTACTCCACCGGACTTAGACTGTACTGTGGGCCGTGACGTACGTACCTTCTCAACTTCATCTTCATAACTGATTTGTATCCCAATCCCCCAAACTTCCGGAACCAATCAAAAATCCAAAAACGACCTTCTTCTTGACTGTATCCCGAGTCTGGATCTTCGAATTCTTCCAATGCTACGAACGCAACGCACGCTGTGGCCTTGGTCTGAGCCTCAATTACTATATGTAAGTATATAGCCGAGGTCCTGGACACTGTTGCTTACCGATATCTCGCATTGCGATCGACGTAATGCCTTCTAGGTGCTTCATTTCCGCCTTCGGCTCAGACTTCTTGATCGCTTCTGCCAGTGACCACATTTACGGTTGCCCTCCAGGGTCAGGTCAACTTTTGGTTGAGGAGCTGTCAAAGCTCATCGCGACGAGTTGATGGGGTCCCTAGGTTCAGTAACAAGTCACAGATAGCAGTTAATATATATCATTTAATCGTGCATTTCCAAGCTGGGAACGTGAGTATTCTATCAATGAGAAAAATATAACAGATAATTGTGATTGTGGGTATTCTGGCCATGGGAGGGTCATGGATCCTCTGGATTCGTGATAAATCTCTCAAACACTCTTTGTGGCTACGTTGACAGATGCTGACCCTTGAGGACATTCTGATCATCTCCTGTCCACGAATTTTGTTCAGCTGCAGCGTCCAATCTCTTGGTTTCCCGACGGTCGATTCTCAGATGTATTCTAACATTCACCGAGATTCTTGACCGACCTTCTGTCATTTCACATTCGTTGATTGAGTCCAGAGAAAAAAACTTGCTTCATGTTTTTCTGCCTATTCATCTCACTGCAACATGTTGGGATTCGCTACGAGCAATGGCTTCGAACTTGGCGTGTCGCTCGAATCATCTTTCAGAGAAACTAGCTTTCACTTTTAACCCCCTCGAAAACACTTGATATTGGTTGGTATGTCTGAGAGTTCCCACTCAGCCGGGACTCGGGCGGGTAACAAACGATCATGAGAAATTCACCGCTGTGGTCTACAAAATTCCGATTTTCCAAAGGGAGGATCCGTGAGGGAGGAAATTGTTTCAAGGAAGCAATATTGGTTGTGAGCCATACTTCAAGCTTCAAGCCTTTGAAGACAAGTTCTAAGATCGGTTTCCGGTGGTTTGCCATCAAATTCTGGCCGATACTTCAGCTGTGCCTTTCTAGATAAACTGTGCCCGTAGCGCATGAATGATGTTGTTTGAGGTATATATGTAAGTACCAGGCACTGAGAAAGAGACCAAAACTAAAAGTTACTGCGCATGCAAACATTGTTCCCATCTTGTTTCATGGCACTCAATCGTCCGATGAATCAAAAAAAAATCGCCAAAGGAAATCGTTGGCGAGCACCTAGGATCGAATTCACACGGATCGCATTGCTACTTGGCTTGAGGTCAGAATCGACAACCACACAAACAGCAGGATATAGGTGCCTTCAAGAATGCGAACCATTCAAGGTCACTTCTTCAAGTTCTTGTTAACTTCGTCTTGACCATGTGCTAGAGTACGCAGCAACGCCAAATATGATGTTATTTTTTCTCTCAGGTGCTGCGCAGATCATGTCCTGCCGGAAGAGGAGGAGGAGTTGCATAAAAAGACAAATCCTTTCATTTTATAGTGACAATAAACTCATATTTGTTCCAACGCGGATGAATGTCAAAAGTTTGCATAATAGAAACATACCACTCAAGGTGAGTGACTGTCAGAGCCCAGGCAAATTTGATCAATATAACCTCTACATATTACATAGCGGTACTCGTCACACTATGACGATATCGAAAGTAACAGGGTACCAAAGCCCCCAGTCACCTCTTAGAATGGATGATCCGCCTGTCTTTGAACACTTCTTCCGGTCAAAAGTTGACCTGGCCCTGGAGGGCAACCGTAATCGTAACAACTTCTATCGCACCATTAAGAATGACGAACGGTGGCTGATTCTTGCAGCCTTCTTTATCGACGTTAGGAGATGTGAACTTGGAGTTATCGTAAGTGGTCGTGATGACGCCTACTTACTCTCATAATCATAAGAATTTCCAAGGATCATCAAGCTCAGGTTTTGTAGGGTTTCTTTATCACGAGGATGTAAGACGAGTTATTTCTTTGGGTCCAAGGTCTCCGGCCATATTTGTGCTTTTTTCAATTGTTATTGTATCAACGTGGTAAGTTTCTTATCAGACTTCATGTTCGGATTCTTCAGACTCTCGTTCATTCCGACTGGCATGCGCAGCTGTGTTCAGGATGGTACGCATTGCATCGCGTTCGACACAGCGCCTTCGAATCCCTAGGAGCTCCGTTCTGCCTGTCTTCGGCTTCTGATCACTCCACTTCACCATACCGTGCCGTGCCGTGCCTTGCCTTCGTTAGATGATGTGAGTTACTTATCGCACCGCGAAGACAGCATCAAATTCGTTGTTCTTTGGACTTCGATTGTTGCCAGGTGTTCTTCACATTGACGTTGATTTGGCATGCGTCACTACTCATGATGATACATCAGAATCATGCAGTCAGCATCTGAGAAGCCAAGAAGTTACAGGCGTGTGACCTCAAACTAATTGGTTGGTAACCCTCTTGGCTAGTATTCTTTGCTATCAGTGCTCCAATGCTCCACCTGTACGACGTGTGGTGTATCCTACAGCAATGGAAATAGGGATAACAGCACGATGACGACGTCGAGGCTTTTCTACACCCCTACCCCCTATCCACATACGGAATCAAATTCCTACTCCACGAGTTTCTTGCCAGGATCATCTCTTGTCAAATTAGGAGAACGATATAGACATATGGACCTATCTCGATGACTTCGCACTTCGTGACTCGTAATACAATTGCCATCATGCGTAATCTATGCTGGCAACCCGTTTGCGCATAAGCGGTCGACGCAGGGTCTCCTTCGGAATATTCTTTGGCTTCTCAATCACTTCTACCATATTTCGATAATGCTTATACATAAGTACTGTTGGCCGTGAACGCTTGTGTTGCCTATCATTCTGGAAGTTCTTCTTCGATCACGGGCGTTCTTATTCACTTCGACGTCGTTTTGCGACGCTGTCTCTTGGTGCTTCTGGATGTCAATGTAGAAGAGTGCTTGAATCAATCGCGATAACCACTCTATACTTCCCCCACATGCTATGGCTCCACAACCATGCTTGTGTTGCTCATCGATATCTTTCTTGAAGTCCCTTGATCATCGTCGTGACCCTCGTGTAACGTCCATTTTTCATGAGTTCCAGATTCATCACTTGAGAGTCGGTTCTGGAATGTCGGCACTTTTCACGCCGGGACATGGATTACTGGCAAATGCCACGACATTCTGTACAGAGCACAGTTAATTACGACACTCTTACTCGATACTGGCCTCTTCCATTTTCCCATTGCCATGGCTCCACCACTTTGATGTTCACAAGTATCTGACGATGAAACCCGCGAAGAATGGCAACTCTTTTACTTACCTCGTTCACCCAGTGTTCTTGCTTCTCATGGTCCTTGTCGAACTAGGAAAACGACGTATCTATCTATTTATTCTGATGCCTGATATCATCCACGGTTCACAAGTCTTTCTCCTGGCAAACATAGCTGGTCATTCATGACTGGCCAGCCATGTCATTTGCAATCGGTGGGCGACATGCCTCTCCATTCTTTTGATCATTCCATGACCAGGTCTCGAAGGACGCGCATCCGTACTTAAGGCCACGGACATTCATATCAATGTATACTTTGTGTTGCTCAGCCTTCTTGGAGTTCTTCGTGTGGATACCAGTGTGGAGTTGCTTTCCACATCTTGTGCATCTTTTTTCCATGGGCGCCGAGGCCGCCAAAGTTGCTGCATCCATGCGGTTCTCATCTCATCCACTCGGGAACAACCCCGCGAGCATTAAAATGGTCATCTTGTTTATTCTCATTCCAAAGATCAGTCCAACGTATAGTTACAGCGATGTCAGTGTGGCGTGATGATGGCATCGACGCTTCCCCTCCATCCATCACTCTCTATCTACACTTGTGCAATTCTCTCCGCATTCCGTGCGTTTCTTAATGTACGGTATATAGAAGCAGCAACATACCGGCGACTATGCGATAAAGCAGATCATGATCTTACAGGAAGAGCTGCATAGGTCCATCAAGATGGACATGATGAGAAGACGTACAAAAGGGGCACTGAAGGAGTCCGAGACGTACATACCTATTTCATTATAGACAGAGGACCGGACAGGATCTTAATCCTTGATCGATTTGACTATGTCTGCTCGGTGACTCAGAACCAAAGGTTGGGCCAATGGAAGAGACATTTACATGTTTGGACATGCAACTGACCTGGGAGTCGGTTCCCACTTCCTATATATATAAATAGAAGGCGTCTGATGTGGAGGGACTTAAAGGTAGAGAAAATTGTGTTGTTGATTGGCTCGGATTCGTGAGATATGGGAAAGAGTCGTTCGGCGTTGGTCTAGATTTGTTCTGGTGATCATGGTGACAATCATAAATGACTGGTTTTTGATGGACTTTGTCCTGGAATTTTTTGTAGCCAGTACCTCTGCTGCATAAAACTATTGATTTTCTTTGAGTCTGAAAAGTTCTTGAGTGCTGGAATCCTCCCTCTTGAAAGAGTGAGGGGCCAAAACTCAAGCAATGACTGTCGAATCTTGCACAACTGGAGGTTTCAAAGGGATGAGATGAGTGTGGGCCAAATGGAGGGAAGATAAGTAGAGAATATGGTTTGGGTCATTTTTGATACACAGCTTGTATGAGTCACTGTGCCACCAGCCTAGCAGCTGTATTTCTGATGGCCTGCCACTGCTGATGTCAAGGCTGCACTATGCCTGAACTTTTGTGCTCTGCATCAAGTTTGGGATTATGCCCAAGAGTCAGGGCATCATGAATTGAGCTGATAGAGTAGCTGTACGAGAGTGCCTTTCCATCTCAAAAAATGGGGTCATGCCATCACAAGGTAGTGCAGTGAATAGGGCCTTGCCGGCCTGGCACTGAAAAACCGATCTAGTGACGACAAAAGAATGTAATCCCTCAGAGTCGTCCACAAGATGGAGGAAACAACTAAGATTAACGCGTACCTAGTGACGACAAAAGAATGTAACTAAGTAGAACGCGTTAGTAGAACTAAGTATAGTAGCAAAAGAATAACACTTACTCCCTCAGAGTCGTCCACAAGATGGAGGAAACAACTGAGGGAGTAGTGTGACACAAGCGCGAAGCGTAACACTGATAACACGTGATCGAGTAGGAGCTGACTATTGACCTATAGGGCTAACACAACCCCATCAGCGACGTAGAGAGTACGTGTGAGAAAAGAAATCATGAACGAGAAACAAGTCCGAGTGCGGGTACGAATTTGTAGTGTAGAGCTTTCGGTAGAGCCTTTGTTAAGATATCAGCGATCATGTCAGAAGTTGAGATCCATGAAGCCGAGAAGGAACCAGTCTTTAATTGATCACGTATAAAGTGATAGCGTATATCTATATGTTTTGACCTTGATGTCGTCGACTCTGAATTCGCAATGTCGAGAGCACTTTTGTTATCACAGAAAATCTGTAGAGGTCGAGGAACGGGGAGATCGAGGGATGTAAGTAGAAACCTGATAGAAATGGCTTCACGAATTGCATGGGATAAGGCCATATATTCTGCCTCCGTTGACGATAAAGCAACTGTTTTCTGTTTTGTTGAAGACCAAGACACCAGACTTGAGTAGAGGAAGAAAGCATATCCTGAAACACTTCGTCGAGTATTCGCATCCGAAGCCCAATCGGCATCGACAACCCCAAAATCTGCTGGAAGGATTAATCTTGTAGGCGGATCCGGCGATGGATGTGTGAAGTTATATTCCAAGGCATAATCTCGTGTCCCAGATATGTATCGTAATACACGTTTTGCCACAAGTAGATGAGCTCGAGTCGGGTTGGAATTATATTGCCCTAGTGACATCGCCGTGAAAGCTAGATCCGGTCGTGTACAGAGACTGAGGTACAAGATTGATCCAACCAAGCGTTGATAGTGAGCGGTAATCTCTTCGTCAGGTACGTCGGGTATTGAGTTAGGAGGAGGATCAGGTAGATCATGTATATTTCCATGAAGCGGGAGTGAGAGAGGTGAGGCATCAAGCAGTTTGTATGTGCTGAGTAGATCCAAAACGAAACCTTTCTGCGATAACCACAGTTTTCTGTTCACTCGATCCCGGTCAACTCGAATTCCCAGGTATAGATTGATTGGGCCTGTATCCTTGACTTCGAAGTGTTTGTTGAGCTCGGAAACGATCCAATTGTACAAAGGAATCGAATTCGTGGCATTGAGACCGTCGTCGACATGGACGCAAAGTACGATGAGAAGTTTGTTACTGTTTTCCAGCATGGGTATTGATGCATGAGGAGGGGATGTGAATCGACCGAAAAAGACTCCGTGATCCACGTTACACCTGGTTAGACCTAAAGCCTCTAGTTTCTCACGCAATTGAGTCGAGATTGGCGATTTGCTCGAAGATGTGTGAGTTTTTCATTTCGTTGGGCTATCTCTTGTCAGGTTCCGCTGACCTCGGGGGCTCAGCTGCACTGGGCGGGTCCTTACTAGGCGGGCGTGATCCCCTTGCACTGGTAACTGAACACTCAAAAATGTTCTGGGCACTGATGGCTTGTGTGGATAGTTGGTGGGGTGTGATTGGGACGGATTCGGGGAGGTCCGGAGAAGTCGGATTGCGAGGAAACGAGACGGTCTTGGCGGGGTTCAGGCAGAAGGCCATATGGGAGATTCGTGGAAGCGAAGGGGTAGGTGGCTGTGTGATCAATGGGAACGGAGCCGGGGTTTGATGGGAGATCATTTGGAGTTGATGGAGTCCGGGACCGAGCGAAGAGCAAGGTTCGGACCTGGTGAAGGAGTGTCGGGGTTTGTAATCGTAATCGCGGAGTTCATGAGGTCGTTAGGGTTGACGAGGGCTTGGGCACAATGGCCAGATGGAGTCACCAAGACAGCGTCAGACGAAATGGGATGGGGTTGATATGGAACAAGAGTAGATTCGAGTAGAGATACGAAACAATAACGAGAACGATAACAAAATGGAGACGAGACAAGACCGGGAGACTGAGATAAGACCGGGAGACTGAGATAAGACCGGGAGACTGAGATAAGACCGGGAGACTGAGAGTAAAGAGAACGAAACACAAAACACGAAAAGGAAACAATCAGACCATAGGTAACGTTAAGCAATATCAAGACTAGAGTATGAAGAGCTACTCGACAGCTTATATACTGACTACCGGAGAACTTCGGGGTACGTCGGCTACGGCGGCGGGGCATGGTGGAGCTCAACGGAGTGGGCGGGTGTCAGTTGCAATCAAGGATCGGGCCGCGCTGATACGTTGATGGGATCATTGGGGAACGCGGGTTGCTCTGAGGTTGTTGTGATACTCCGGAATAGGTCGGAGGAACCAGGATGTTGAGTTGATGATGGGTGGCAAAGATTGGGAACAGTGGGGGTGGTTCTCGGGGTTCGGGAGATCCAGGGTAAGTGTCAGTGGCTGCGGGGAAGGCACCAAAGTTGGCCAGGGGGCCGTCGGAGTTAGCCGAAATAGGCGCAGGGCATGGGCAGAAGTTCGGTGGAGCGTTGGGGGTTTTTTGGGGGTTCAGGGGGTTGATGGGCGATGTGTGGGGGTTCAGGGGACGGGTCATGACATCTCTTCTATGAAAGCTTGGCCTGCAGGTGTGTGTTTTATCATTTGTTTAGGTCAAGAGTGATTCAATTCTGATGACTGTTGAGATTCAATATGTTGGTCAGAATGTGGTATTGTGGGGGATACAGATTGAAAACGGATGGGAAGGGATGATTCGAGTAATGTATCTTGTGGATTTGAGGTGCAATTCAGAGATTGAGATTGTGTTTGAGATGATGAAGTTTTCAGGCGACCACAGATATTTTCATTGAATATGACATCTCTTGAAAAGAAGTATTGACCGTTCATATCACGAACACGCCAGCCTATTTGATCTCCATCATATCCTACAAATATTGCTTCAAATCTATGCGTGTCTCCTTTTTGGCGAGTTTCTTTAGGATGCAGGACAAAACACTGGCAACCCCATACTCGAAGATGTGATAAATTGGGTTTGGAATTTTCCATGACTTCGAATGGTGTTACAAGTGTTGGTAGGGTAGATGTTGGTAATCAATTTTGAAGATATTGTGCAGTGAGAATTGCATCACCTAGGAAAGACATGGGTAAGCCCAATTCTGCCATCAACATTTGAGCTGTATCTTCAATCGTCCTAATATATCTTTCTGCCTTCCCATTTTGTTGGTGGGCATATGCCGCTGTCAGTTGTACAATAATGCCTCGTTCATTGAGAAAATCCTGTAGGCTACCCTGAATGAATTCCTTTGCACCATCGCAACGTACTGCTCGAACTTTATTTCCCGACTTAAGTTCCCATTGAGCCATTGTTGATTTGAAATGATCACAGGCCTGATCCTGCGTGGTGAGCAACGCAGTACTCCCTAGATTAGAGAAGTCGTCTAGAATGGAGTGGAAATGGTGTGAATGTCCATTCACAAATCGTACCGGAAATGGACCACAGGAGTCCATGTGCAGTAATTTGCATATGTCATTTGCACAACGACCAAAATTGTCGTAAGGGCGAGCTGGTTGTTTACCAAGAATACAGGGAATGCAATGATCATCTTCTATACGACCAATGTATTCAACCCCAGATGCATAGTTCTTGGTCAGAACTGCGCAAGTTGTATCTTGACTAGGATGACCGAATCAACGATGCCATAGAGTAGCTGTGATTGGGACTCTTGGGAATGATGTCTGTGGCGTTTCAAGGGCAGGAAAAGCTACAGAGTTGTCATGGACTGGTAATACAAAATTGCAGTATAAGAACGAGAGTTTATTGTGGATCGTTGCTTGAATAGCTTTGCCTTGGAGTTCACAAAAAGATGATGGAAAGAAAATCGATGTGGCTTCATGTTCAAAAAGAAGAGTCAGGTTGTTCTCGACCATGGTCCCAACTGACAATAAGTTGATTGGAATATCTGGGGCATGAAGACAGTCCGGCAGTTTGAGTATTACGTTCTTTCCATTGACGTGAGCTCGAAAACAAACTTCACCCCAAGCAAGAGTTGTTAATATTCCACAGTTTGCTGTCCCGACTGGAGATGCAAGGCTAGGATCATATGACCAGAAATACTTTTGATCTTTGATTAGGTGAGTCATACAACCCGAGTTGAGGATAGAGTTGAATTTCAATGAAATGTCAGCAACGAGTGCAGAATCCGCCGAACTCAAGAAGGCTTGGTAGGGAGGCAACGGAGACTTATCAGGCTCAGAGGAATAAGCTGACACAATGATATCATTGTCCTCTTCAACGATAGTAGGTATTACATCTCGATTGTCATCAGGTATAAACAAAGGTGGAGCAGGAATAGGTTCAGTGATAGGTTCCTGTATGGCAACATTTGCTTTTGGTCTGAGGTTAGAGTCTTTTGCATGTTTGTTATTAGATCCACGATGAGCAGGTTGATCATTCGATGTCTCAGTATTTGGATTCGAGGTATTCGGTGATGTGTGGGTAACTGGATTGCAATTTGATGATTTGTTGTTTCGATGTTGGTTGTTGCAGTGCTTAACCTCAATATCAATATCAAGAATCCGATCTGCAAGCACATCAAAAGTGAATGTGCCTTGAGGTCCAACCTCCCATGATCGACGAACTTCCTCCCTGATCAGAGCATAAGCCTGCAGGGGGGGAATTCCATCCATGAACCCTTGAATCTTGTTGTGAGGAGAGAAATCCCATTCAGTGCGGTCTAGTTGATTCACTACAGTATGCCATGCTTGAACGTATGCAGGAATAGTGGTCGGAATGCATTGGAGATGAGTGACAGAGTCTTTAAGCGCTTTGGCAGATGAAGCGCTCCCAACACTGTAACGGCGACATAGACAAGCTAGAATATCCCAAGCTGTGTGAGTAGGAAAATTGTGTGGTCCACTACGTGCAGGAGGAAGGCTGCCAAGAATCTCCGTCAACAGTTTACCTGTCAATACATGTGAGCATATCCCATCTTTGCGCCAAAAAGTTTGATATTCGCATTCCTCATCCAACATATTGTGTGGAGGGTAGGGTGGAGGGACCACAATTATACAAGTTGTGTCGAATGGCGTTCCCGGTGGAGGAATAGGACAAATGTGCCCTACCAGGCCCAGATGCTCAATGAGCGTCATGACATGAGTATACCAAGAACCCCAATCTGATGACCCAGTAAGATGAGGTATGGAAGAAAGAGGAGGTAATTTATTACTGTCAGAAGAAATATCTGGTACAGTATGTTGGGGGGGTGGTTGAAAATGCAAAGGTTGAAACTGATACTCTGGTAATAGTGAACGAGGAATGAACTGTGGTGCATTTGGAAAAATAAAATTCTGTGGGGGAGGTGCCGGAGCATGTAATGGCGAAGGTGGTAAACAGGGAGGTGGGGCCACTGGTTGTGGACCAGGAAAATGACCGTATGGAAAAGGGGGGGTATGCACCACCAGTGGAATAGGTTGAGCTAAAGGTACAGAAGGAGGACGAGAAAGATTATGACGTAAAGGTGACATAGGAGGAGTGAAAGGAGAACAAGGTAATTCAACCAGTGCTGAAGGCGCACGCAAAGAATGAGGAGTATGAAAAACGTCATGTTGAGGGAGAACAAAAGTATAAGCTGGTCTAATCGGTACGGTATCAGGATGAAGAGGAACCGAGGGAGGACGAATGTTTGGATGAATGGGGAAAGGAGCAACTAAAGGATTTGGATGCGGCAAAATGGGATTGATATTTGTTGGAGTTGGCATGTCTAAAGGAGCAGAGGAAAAATTATTCAATAAAGAGGAAGGTATATGTGGACGGGAACGATGTGTAGGCTTGGGAAAACGATTATATGTGCCTGAAACTAAAGTGGAATTTGTATTCAAAGAAGAAGGAAAAAGATGGGGGGGAGGGTCATGGCAAGGGAAAGAGGTTCTGGCGGCGTTACCCTGCGTATTGACCCAGGAGCCCGGGCCTGGTGCCAGAGCTGTAAGATGAGGAGACTGAGATGGTGGAAGGAACAGATCCATGGAATATGCCTGGAGACCGCTAAGACAGAGGGATCAAGCGTTACAATCACAACCAATCAATTGTATAAAACGGATGCAAAGAGTGAAAAATAACCCAAGAGCTAGTGGTGAGTTGTTCCAACGGCTCAGTAGTGGCACGGCAATCCAAAAAGGATGCCCATAACCTGCCGGCCTGGCACTGAAAAACTGATCTAGTGACGACAAAAGAATGTAATCCCTCAGAGTCGTCCACAAGATGGAGGAAACAACTAAGATTAACGCGTACCTAGTGACGACAAAAGAATGTAACTAAGTAGAACGCGTTAGTAGAACTAAGTATAGTAGCAAAAGAATAACACTTACTCCCTCAGCGTCATCCACAAGATGGAGGAAACAACTGAGGGAGTAGTGTGATACAAGCGCAAAGTGTAACACTGATAACACATGATCGAGTAGGAGCTGACTATTGACCTATAGGGCTAACAGGCCTTGAGTGTGGCAATGAGGCAGGTGGGGCATTCAGGGCTGCTGCAACTGTGGCTGTGAAATCTTTGTGAAATGGATTGGTTCAAGTCAAGGAGCAAGTTTGAAAATGTGTGATGATGCGAAATTGCACTGTTTGGTTTTGTTTGTCTTAGTGACTCAGCAAGTTTGGAGGCTCGACACACACTTAGAATCACACTGTTATAATGCAACGAGCTATGGTCCATGCCTTTGGTACGGGCCTGTATCTCTTGCTTCATCCCAGACCCAACCTCACTTTGTTCAGTTAGGTCCTCAATATTCTACTTAATGCTTCATCCCAGACCCAACCTCACTTTGTTCAGTTAGGTCCTTGATATTCTACTCAATGCTTCATCCCAGACCCAACCTCACTTCATTTGGTTAGGTCCTTGTATTTCAAACTCAATGCTAAGTCCCATACCCAACCTCACTTCATTTGTTAGGTCCTTGTATTTCAAACTCAATGCTAAGTCCCATACCCAACCTTACTTCATTTGTTAGGTCCTTGTATTTCAAACTCAATGCTAAGTCCCATACCCAACCTCACTTCATTTGTTAGGTCCTTGTATTTCAAACTCAATGCTAAGTCCCATACCCAACCTTACTTCATTTGTTAGGTCCTTGTATTTCAAACTCAATGCTAAGTCCCATACCCAACCTCACTTCATTCAGTTAGGTCCTTGTATTTCAAACTCAATGCTAAGTTCCATACCCAACCTCACTTCATTTGTTAGGTCCTTGTATTTCAAACTCAATGCTAAGTCCCATACCCAACCTTACTTCATTTGTTAGGTCCTTGTATTTCAAACTCAATGCTAAGTCCCATACCCAACCTCACTTCATTCAGTTAGGTCCTTGTATTTCTAACTCAATGCTAAGTCCCATACCCAACCTCACTTTGTTCAGTTAGGTCCTTGTATTTCAAACTCAATGCTAAGTTCCATACCCAACCTCACTTTGTTCAGTTAGGTCTTTGTATTTTGTTGACCAAGTGTTGCTTTTCTCTTATAATTCAATACACTGAGATTTCATGTATAAACCAATCATGTATCTATATTACATTATTAACAAAATACTACAATGTCCACTGGTATATATTAGAGATGCTGAAAATTATAAAAGTTAGTACTAACCATGCAATTATTTAAACTGTCACACTTACATTTGTAAACCATTAAGAATATCTATACTGCATGGTCCAGCTATAGACATTAGGTGCTGAAGTTCATAGAAGTTAGCAATTTGTTGCTTGAATCCAACAAAAGTCACACTTACATTTGTAAACCATTATTAACAATGACATGAATTGGTTCCTCCTCTATCATGACTACCTGTTGCTGGACAGCTACCCTAGGGACTCTACAGTTAGCAAGCCTAGACCCTGGGGTCTGCTTGTGAGTCAACTTGTGTACCATGGCATTTCTCAGGTCAGGTGCCACCTCCCATAATTCTCCAGCTGTCAGTGGAACAGCTGTCCCCCATATTTTATCTATTGCCTTTTCTGTCTCTTTTCTATTCCCAAGGAGAGGGTCTTTTCCCGTGGCCTGCACTGGATTTTTTCTGTCCCCATTGAGGGCTGGTACCTTTTCAAAAGGTAAGTTAAATTTTCATTCAACATTGTTCTGCACTGGCAGAGTTGATTTTGTTCTCCAAGAGTTTTGAGCTGGTCTCTCAGGTGCCTTAGGTACCCTTGTTAAAGTGGTCTCTCTTCCTGGCACCTTTCTTGAGCCCTCTAGAAATCCTTAGAGCTGGGCTGCTGCCCTTCATTGGGGTTTGCTGTGTTCCTAGTATTTATCAACACTTACATCAGTTCTCCCATTTTGGCTATGCTCCTTTCTACCTCAGTCAGCCTGTCTGACTCATTTTGACTGATCTTTTCCAACAAATCATCCCTGGTATTATGAGCTGCATTCATATAAGTGGAAAAGACTTGGTTGTCTGCAGGCTCTTCCTCTGTCCAACCAAAAAGCAAGTTCATGGCTTGGTCATTGAGAGCATTGATTCTATCACAGGGAGATTTGTTTGAAGGGTCTCTGGGCACAGGCATCCTGTTAGGCAGCTGAGGCCTTCCTTCTATTACTATGACCCATCCCTTTAGGATATGGGACTTCAAGTGTTCACACTCAGCAATCCTATGTCCTGGTTTCCAACAGTAAAAGCAGTTTGCTCCTGCTATGGATGTAGCCAGAGTGGAATGAAGAGCAGAAGCTGCTCCATCTAATCTAATATTATTCCTTGCAGTTAGAAAGGCTGTTTTCAACTCTGCCTGCCCTGATTGTACTGCCTGGACTTGTTTGCCAATTGCCAAGATAGAATCTTGAAGGTGGGCCAATTCTTCCTCTGATTCCTCTTCTTTAATCCTCTCTTGTGCACCAACAGTCTCTGTGTCCACTGAATATTCAGTCTGAATGCAAAGACTTTCTGCCTGCCAGGGCTGTCACTACTGTTATTACTTCAGAGAGATCATATTGGTCATCCTCATGTCTGTTCCTAGCAGGATCTTTGAAATGGCTATACCTGCTTAAAAGTTTGTCCTCAATGACATCTGCAAAAGTAGGGGTAAATCACTGCATAAGGTACTATTATGGAGCACCTTAGACAGCAGTTTTGCTTCTCCATTGAACTTTCTGATGAGGGAGTGAATTTCAGTCACATTGCTTCGACTTAGTCATACATATTCCCTGCAAATTCTACCAAGATAGGAAACCTGCCCAACATTGTCTACAGCTTCAGGGTATAGATTCTTGAGTTCTTTGACAAAGTCATCCCAAGACTTGCCATCCTCAAGGGAATCAAAACCCCTCCACTCTTTTTCTGTGACTGTATCCACATACTCCACAGTCCTCTTTTTCTTCTCTTGAGCAGAGGTGATCCCAACATGCTCAAACAGAGTCTATTTTCTGCAAAAAGCACAATACTTTGCTTGGCTGTGTATGCACAAATTTGGAGCATGACTGCTTGTAGACAGGGGCATCTTTTGCTTCACAGTTTCACTCATTTTGGTGACAACAGGTAAAGTAGGTGATGGTATAGTGGTTTGGTTTGAAGGTTGTGAAAGTTGTCTACCTTCTGAAGACAAAACTTTCATTTTCATAGTAGAGCATCTGGGTCAGGCAAATGAGACTCTGCACCCTTGCTATTAGCATGAGTGTTTCGTTTCCTTGCTTGAGAAGCTCTCAAGTTTTTAACCTTTAGTGTAATAACCTTAGGTGAACCTGGCCAAGAGCCTGGTGGAGCAAAACTAATGACATAGTCTCTGAAATGGACTCCAAGAAAGGAGACCCAAAAGTGTGTTCTAAAAGTGTAAATGAACCCCTTGCAGTAGGCTTCAGATGATGCAAAATTGCACTGTTTGGTTTTGTTTGTCTTAGTGACTTAATACAACTGCATCAACTCAGCAAGTTTGGAGGCTTGATACACACTTTAGAATCATACTGTTATAATGCAATAGCAGATTGATTTAAAATTGATTTAAGTTCAAGTGTAAAACAAAGGTTCAAACAAATAGATAGGTTCAAGTAATCAAATAAAACCTCAATTGAAGCTTGGTTCACATTATAAGCCTTGGTAATCTGCTCCATGGGGATTCTGAGCTGCATGCTGAACATTGCTTGATGGTCTTGAAATCCCCCCTCCCTTTTATACTGCCCTACTTGCACATGGACCACAGTACTCTGTGTGTGCTTTGGTCATCATTCTGGCCTCTCATTTGACCAATGCCAACAATTTTTGTGGCCCAGCATACTTGGCACAGATGCGGCCCCCATTTCCTGACCTGTTTTCTTTCCTTTTTCTCCCTTTTTACCTTGCTAACCTTGCTCTCTCCTCTAGGTCCAATCAAGGGTAGTTTGTGCATCAATTTGAGGGAGGGAGGGGAGGTTGTCAAGCTGGGGAGGGTGGGGAGTGACCTCTTGGTGTTGGTTAAGAAGTGGCCCAAGCTGGCACTGCCACCCATTAAGTGAGCCTTGGCTGTCAGTAATGATTGATTTTGATCATTGAAGTGTTGAGATCTCATTGATTTCTTTCTCTCTAGCTCATGCTGGTGGCTTGTGTCCATTGGGGTTTATATTGGCACTTGAACTATGGTAAGTACTTCCCTTAGCCTATAGTTTTTGGCCCTTTTTATGCTTACATTTTTCAGCATGATTGGGTATATTAGGGTAAGCACTTCCCCCCATACTTTTGGCTTTTTCTTCCTTGTAGAAGGTAAGTGCCATCATGACAGTGAAAAGAAATAGTGAGATGCAGTGTCAGCAATTGAAAAAAAAAAGAGAAGTTGAGTTGGCAAGCTAGGGCTATCAAGTTTTCTATGAGTTTCATGGTAGGTGCAGACTTTATTGATTTCATATCAAATTGCATTGAAGATTGCTTTGTTATCAACATGAACTATGACATGCAACCCATGGAATTTATCTTCCTAGCAGAGAACTGCATAGATGATGGAAAACATTTCTTTGACTTGGATATGCTCCAGCTGAAGGCAGCAGGGGCAGCATGCTGAGAACTACTTATTACATAGATGGCTGCCCAAGCATTTCAAACTGCTGGCATCTATAAATACATAAACTTGGCATCTGTCAGAGTGAAAGATGTGGACCCCATTCCAGGTAGGTGCAATTGAGTGCCACTATTGGATATCCTGGCAGACAGACTTGGAGAGGTAGTAGTGAGTAAACAGAGTGGATGGAAAGCTTGCAACAAAGCTGTAGAGGCCACAGAGGAATGCATGAGCAGTAGGAATAACTTGGAATGTAAACTGGAAGAAGCCTGTGAGTTCCTCCAACTGGGTTTAGAAATTGGGAGGGCACGTTAACGGCAGATGGTAGCGGGACTTAGTGTGGGAAAACGGTACCACCCCCATTACGTACTGCGGGGCTTAGAACACGAAGGTCATGTGTAAAATAGGCCTCAAAGATAAATAAAATGGATCATCATCATCATCATCCTCCAACTATGGCATTAGACCCTATCAGAGATGAACTCTCTCAAGTATTTGGGCTTGTTATGAGGAAGATGGACTTCCATAGTGATTGAACTGAGTTCTAAGTCCAAGAACCTGATTGTGATATCTGGCCCTGTGACTTTTAAAGGTGGCTGGAATGTTGGGTCATGGTTCTTCACTGTCATGGCATTGAGTATGTAGTCCTGGACCAGTTGGAGTGAACTATCCTTCTTCTTGATGAAAAAGACTGGAGAAGCCATCAGAGACTTGGATGGGCAGATACAACTAGAGTCCAGGTTCTCCTGCAGGAATACATTGAGCTTGTCCTGCTTTCTGGGCATGAGCAGGTAGATCTTACAGCTGGAGGGTGCAGAGTCTGGCAGCAGTTTGATGGCATGGTTCCACCTCTTGTGCTCCAGAAGCAAGTCAAACGAGGCTTTGGAGAACACATCCTCAAATGCATGAAGGTAGGGGGGTACCACATCCCAGAACTCTCGGGGCATGGTGTTAGCAGTGAATGCCTGAGCCAGTCATTGGGACCTGGTCTGGCTAGCCCAGATCTCCATGACAGAAGACAGTGAGTGTACAGTGGTAGCATAGATTCAATCCCCCACTTCTACCACTTCATTCAGGAACTCTGGCTTGCATGTGCCACCAAACTCTCCTCTTTGCTCCTCCTCTGGGGCTCCACCATTGCTCCAGTTGTCCTTATAGAGGGCCTCTCTATGAGGGAATGCCAGAGGTGGAGGATCCAGAAGGTCTAGATCTGTGAAGGGGAGAGGGCCGGCATGACATGCACAGATGGCTGCATGCTCCCAAACTTGGGTCCAGCACTCTGCCCTGTCCTCTGTGGTGCAGGCAGAGCACTTCCAGGGGCACCTGCTCATGGTTACCTCTTCTTTGGTCCAATTGACCTTGGGGTTGTGCTCATGGAGCCATGTGAAACTAAGGATCATGTTCTGCATTCCTAAGCTGGTGACAGTGAACATGGCATGCTCTGCATGATTCTGATACCAGAAGACCAGGTCAACCATGGAGTTGATGGCACCTGCTTTGTTAGGCATTCCATTGATGTTGTAGACAGGAATGGGCTTGGGAAGGGGCTGCGTGGTCAGGCCATGGCATTTGATGAACTCTGAGTCCAGAAACAGCCCTGTTGCTCTGCTGTCCAGAAGAGCTGTGACTCTGTGGGTCTGCTGAGTGTCTGTTGTCTCAATCTCCACATCAAGATGCAGGGAGTTGGTGGATGAGCCAGAGGCCATCACATACTGTCAGGGCATCCAACATGCCCAAGCAGGACCACACTGACAGACCTTTGGAGGTGTCAGGAAGCTCAGTGGGGGCTCTGGAGTTAGTATCTGTACATCTGGAGGGGAGCATTGAGGTTCTTCTGTCTCAGAATGAAGGGCATCAGAAAAGGCAGTTTCATTTTCTATTGACAAACATGAGAACCTGTTAGCACCTAGCAACAAAGGCATACACCTCATCTGTTGCTCAATTAAAAATCCCTCTCCAGCTCTGGAGGTGAGGTGCATGCACTGATCTCTTTTGGGGTCAACTCTGGCTCATTCAGCAATAGAGCTCTGGCAGTGTCCTTTGCAGCTAACAGCTGCAGGAGGAGTTCTTTCTGCTCCACTGTGGAAAGGTAGCATACTTCCAAGCCCAGAAGGCAGTGCCATGCAAAGTGCCCTGGCTTCTGGCATCTCTGGCACAATGGCAGGGCAGTGCAGAGCTGCCAGGTAGCATGGGGATGGCCAGAGTAAGGGCTGGCCTTGGATGAGCAGGTGTGGGGTGGCAGAAATTGTTGCTTGGAGCAGGGCATAACATGGAATAGGGGTGGCAGAGCTCCCTCCAGATTTCCATGAGTTGCCATTGGTTCCAGGCTATCTTGTACCACAATGCAATCTTTTCATTGTTGGGGCAACCCTTTGCCACATTACCAGTGTGAGGTGCAAGCCATCCCAGAAAGTGAGGCATAGTTGGAGGCCATCAGGGTAGGTGGCCTGTTCAACCAGGGCCTGGAACGAGTCAATGTACTCATTCAGCATATGCTTTTCTTGTCCATACTGCTCCCTATCATGCAGCGTCAAGGCCACTATCTTGGTGGGGTCTAATAGGAAAAACTCTGCATAGAAGTCCTTTTCAAAGGCAGCCCAGTCTGGAAAGCTTCCAACACCTCCAGGGCAACAGAAGACTCACAATGCATAAGTAGAGGCATGTCCAGTCTTCATGTATAATAGCACCCAGGCTATTTTCAACACATTGGTGTCAAAGGCATCCCTGCTGAGGTGGATATAGGTGAGGCAGGACTGCAGAAATTGCTCCCCACTGGAGCAAGCACCATCATATGCATCTGGTAGCGCAGGATGTGGAATCTGTGGCTGAAAGGTCACTAGAGCTGCAGAGATGGGTGCAGATGTGGGTGGGGCTAGTTTTGCAGCCACAGAAGGAGTGGAGTCAGGACTCAGGTGTTTGAGCAATGCCTGGAGTGATTGGAAGATAAGATCTGTTGTCTGATGGAGGGTGGAGAGTTTGGTAGTATGGTGGGTGAGAGATGATTGCATTAATTGCACCTGGGTTTCTAAGTGTAGCAGACAAGTCCAGGCTTTGTCCTGTGTGGCTGGGGCCTCTGAGGGTGTGTCTGGATTGGCAGGCTGAGACATCAAACTCCACAGTGCTGAATCCTGGTGGGGAGGCAACAGGTAGCGCCTCAGAGGTTTCTTGCAGCTGCAAGGGGCTTCCAGACCAGTTTTAGGAGACTTGTTCTGCTGTAAGGGCAACCTCTGCAGTGAATCAGAGTCACGCAGCTAGCAGAGGAGAATCCAAAGTATATGAGCAGAGTGGGCAACAATACAATCAGTAACTAATCACTTAGCAGAGAGGAATCTGAAGAGAACAAGTCTAAAAATTCCTACTGCTTGGTGTGGCACATCAGTGGGTGGTGGAGGTGTGGGAACTACTGTACAGATGACTAGAGCTACTCCTAAACCTAGAGCAATGATTGCTGAGGTAATATAGAGAACTCTGCAGTTCTTTGGAGATCTCCAGGGTTCTGGAAAGAGCCCCAGAGATGTCAAACAAGCTGCAGAGGTGCTGGAATGAGTTGCAGAGGTCAGAAATGGAAAGCAGAGGTCAGAAATGGAAGTCCCCTGACACTATGTGGGAGGGGATATCCTTGAGGGATAAAGTGAGTTGGGGGTTGTAGCCTTTGTTGGCATAAAAAGGGGAAACTCTGATGGCAAAGTGAGGCATGTTGTTGTAAGTAAACTCAGTGAGAGAAAGCTCTGCACACCAGTTGTTCTGTAGATAGTTAACATAGAGGCAGAAATACTGTTCCAACATCTGGTTTACTCATTCTGTTTGCCCATCAGTCTCTGGATAATAGGCAGCCAATAGGTTGGTCTTAATTTTGAGGGCTTTGCATAGTGACTGCCAAAAGCAGGAGATAAAAAGAGGGCTATGGTCAGAGATGATGTTGTTTGGAAGTCCATGCTTGGAGAATACATGTTTGAGGAATAGTTTGGCAAACTCTGAAGCATTGTCAGTGGTGTGGCAGGGGATGAAGAGAGCTTGCTTGGTGAGGCAACAGATGACTACAAGGATTGCATTGAAGCCTTTGGAGTCAGGGAGTTTGACAATGTGGTCCATTGATATTGAGGACCAGGGGTGGCAACCAACAGGGAGGAGCTTCAGCAGGCTGTGAGGGTAGTGGGGTACTTTGGCCCAGAGGCACAGTTTACAGGCCCTCATGTATTGTGTGACATCCTTCTTCAGTCCTGGCCAAAAGTAAGTCCTAGAAATGAGTTGGAGAGTCTTATGAATTCCTGGATGTCCTTAAAGTTTGTGATTGTGGTTCTATCAGAGTATGTTGAAGTGAATGGACTTGTGGTCCAGAGCATAGATTTGTCCACTCCAGAGTAGGAGGTGGTGGTCTGGAGATAGTGTGAAGGGGCTGTTGGCAGTTGACTTGTTGGCAGAGTTGTTGCAGGAGTTGTGCTGAGTGAAAAAGGAGTCCAGGGGTGTGTTTCTGATTTGGTGGAGGATCCTTTCTTCATTCATCATCAGCATGGCATGCAAATGCTCAGGGAGGATTACCACTCAATGGTTGAACACATTCTGCTCAGCCTCAAATGACTTCTTTGGATATACATTGGACCTCTGAGTGAGGGTGTTGGGCTTTGCACCAAGTTGTTCAGGGCAATAGGGGATGGTAAAGTTGTACCCTGAGAGGGTTTTGGACCAGCAAGCTTGGCAGTGGCTGAGCTGTTTTGTGGTTGTGAAGTATTGTAGATTGTTATGGTTGGAGTAGACTTGGATGTGGTGTGGAGATCCTTCAAGGTAGGCCCTCCACTGGTGGAAGGCTTTGACAATAGTGAGGAGTTCTTTGTCATAGATGTCATAGTTGAGCTCTGGGGATTATCAAGCAGGTGTAGAAGGCAATGGGGCAGAGATCCTTGCCTTTAGAGTCTGATTGGAAGAGTATTCTGGCAATGGCATAGTCAGAGGCATCACATTCAAGCATGATTGGTAGGGAGGAGTCAAAATGGTGGAGGATTGGAGCAGAGGTGAAGGCTTTCTTGAGGAGGAGGAATGCACTTTGGCACTTGCTGTCCCAGTCCCAAGGGGTGTCCTTCTGCATGAGTCAATTGAGGGGTTTGGTAATTCTGGAGTAGTTGTTGATGAATTAGCAATGAAAGTTAGCAAACCCCAGGAACAACTGTAGCTCTTTGACATTCTGGGGTGGGGGCTGGTTGAGGATGGCTTTAACCTTGGCTGGGTCTATGTGTATGCTGTTGGGAGTGACAATAACTCTGAGGTATTTGACCTTCATGGTGTGGAAAGAACATTTCTCAGATTTAGTGTGAAGGTGGTATTCCCAGAGTCATTTGAGGACATGGCAGACATGCTCTGGATGTTCCTCCAGTGAGTTCAAGTAGATCAGAATGTCATTCAGGTACACAATAAAAAAGACATTGTTCATGTCATGGAAGATATTGTTCATGAAGTACTGGAAAGTGGCAGAGGAGTTAGTCATTCTAAAGGGCATCACCAGATACTTAAAGAGGCCATAGTGGGTGCAGAAGGCAGTCTTCCATTCATGTCCCAGAGCAATCCAGACATTGTTGTAGCCAGAGCAGAGGTCTATTTTTGTGTAGATCTTGGCACTGCAGAAGCAGTTAACAAGGTCTCCAA
The DNA here is from genome assembly GCA_020091625.1 of Termitomyces sp. 'cryptogamus'. Taxonomy (NCBI): domain Eukaryota; kingdom Fungi; phylum Basidiomycota; class Agaricomycetes; order Agaricales; family Lyophyllaceae; genus Termitomyces; species Termitomyces sp. 'cryptogamus'. The sequence goes on from JAGYZC010000001.1 coordinate 7,671,687, forward strand.
TCAAGGGGAGGGGATACCAGTTCTTTTTGGTGACTTTGTTGAGTGTTGAGTCCCCAGTAATTAACACAGAGTTGGAGAGACCCATCCTTCTTCTTAGCAAACAGGACCAGGGTGCCAGCAGTGGAGATCAACAGGCATATGAAGCCTTTGCCAAGCATGTCATTGAGGCAGTCCTTCAAGGCCTCGAGTTCCATTTTGGACATATTGTAGATCTTGCTAAACAGGGAAGAAGTGCCTTCTTTGAGATCAATCTTATGATTGTAGGAGTGATGCAGGAGAAGTTCTTTTGCACTCCCTTCAGAGAATACATCAGCAAATTCGTGATATTCTGAGGGAACTACTTTAAGTAGAATTTGTTCCTCTGTTTTTTGTTCCAGTGGAGTGGTTCCTGTGCAGAGGTATTCTTCTGGTAGGGCTGGTGTGATTTGTAGTTGGAAGGCAGGGGTACTGTCTTGTAAAATGCATGCAAAGAGAATGGCACCAATGATTTTGATGTTGCAGGCTTTGGGATAGATGGGAGTGGGTAAGGCAGTGGCTGAGTCTGGAGTTGTGGCAGGGCTGTCTGGAGGGGTCTGGCATTGTGGGCAGTGGGCCTTTGTATCAATTCCAGGGTATGTTGAGGGGGAGCTGTCGAGTTTTGGTCAAGGAGGATCAGGTTGGAGGCATATTTTCTTCCCTTCCTTGGTTGTCCTTGAGGGTTGAGGGGCTTTGGGTTACTCCAGGGGTGCTGGCATTGAGGTCAGGGACATCAGAGTCTGAGGTGGACTGGATGCAAAGGGGGATGGAGGCTGCTAAGCTTGCTTTGGAGCCAGGGAATTGCATGGTGAGGTTTCTCCAGTTGATGTTAGGGTTGATGTCCTGCAGTCATGGGAGTCCAAGCATGATCAGAGTTGATGGGGGGAGTTGGGTGACAGGAAGCCAGACCTGGAACTTTAAATTGTTATCAAGGATAAGGGCACTGTCATAGTATTGAGTGATTCTAGTTGAGGTGGGGCCTCCATGAAAGAGTTGGAGCTCAAGTGGTTTGTCAAGGTCATTGTGGTGGAGGTCAAGCTGGTTGCTGATGAAGCTGCCAGAGGCACCACTGTTGACAAGGGCAGGGAGGACCATTGGAGAGCCATTGAGCCAGATGTTGATGATGAACCATTGTGCAGACTTTGAGCAGAGCTGTGGAGGAGTCCAGGGGACATTAGTCATACCTTTGGAGTTGGAGGGGGATGAGACATCAAAGGGGACTGGTCTGGAGTTGGTTGGGCTATCCCAGTCAAGGTGGAGGGTGAGACTGGGCCAGTTGATGCAGAGATTGGTGGAGTAGAGCCATGAAAAACCTAAGATGACAGAGACAGAGATGTGTAGGTTGGTGACTAGTAATTGGAGGTCCTGACACTGTCCATTGGCAAAGGTCACAGTTGTCTCCATACAGTGCATAATGTCTCCAGTAAAGGTAGGATCACCGTCAAAGAACTTGAGGAGGATTGGAGTGGGGAGATGTCATAGGTGTTGGGGAGTGAGTACTGCCAAGAATTCATTGATAAAGTTGTCAGTGGTGCCACTGTTGACCATAGCAGGGACAGAGTTGGCAGAGAAGGGGAGGTTGGTGCAGAGGAGGAGTGGGAGAGGAGGTGTGCTAGAAAGTTGTCCAGAGAGAGTACTATTGCACAGAGGAGTATGGCTAGAGCAGAGAAGACATTGGGGTCTGATCCACAGTCTAGTGCATCTTTGAGACTTAAAATGCTGACTTGTTTTCTATAAACTGGTAGTGGCAGTCTTCTTTGTTGATAGTCCATACAGCATGCCCCATCACCTGGCATTTAGGGCAACTACCAATGAAATGTCCCTGCTCACCACATAGGATGCATGTGCTCTCCTTCCATTGCTTCTCCTGAGTCTCCTCTGGTATGTTAATCCAAGGTCTGTTCCAAATCTTATTTGTCCATAGGGCCTCTTGATTGTCAGTGGAGTCTGGAGCATTGTTGAGGTCCTAGGAGTTGTCAGAGTTGGTATTCAGGGGCTCTGAAGCTTTATAGAGATTGGCAGCATCAAGTGGAACAGGTAGGCAGGGTCTCAGGGGTCAATTGGCACTGGGAGGTCCTCAGCCTTGAGGGAAACAGGGTGCAGAGTTGGTGGGGACTAAGGGTCAGTTGCCATTGGTTGCTCCAGCCTGCCAGTTGGTGTTGCCAGAGGTGTTCTATGTGGTCCATAGTGCTGTGTTTTTTCTCTGATCTTCCTAGTAGCATTAATCAACCTGTGTAATGAGCACCTTGTACCCATTGTACATAGTTTTCTTAGATGCAAGGCAGAGGATGTCCTTGATATGTTGAGGCAGGATGCAGCAGAGTGCAAATTGGAGGGCATTGTAGTTTCATCCTGTTTTTTAGGCCTCCTGTTTGAACCATACAATGAAGGTTGTGAAATATTTGTTGTCACACATCTGGAGTTTGAAGAGGTTCTCCTCCACTTCTGCTACAGTGTCAAAGACACCAAACTTACTGGAGAATTCCTGGGTGAAAGTGAGCCAATTAGAGAGCATGGGGTTGTTGGAATTGAACCAGAGCAGTGCTATGTAGTGCTTGAAAGCAATGCCCTATAAATACAATGTAGCAAAGGCTACTTGTGAGCTCTTGAGCTGGAAAGTAATAGGCTTAGCTTGGAACATTATGAGGCATTACATTAGGAAAGTTCTTCATTTCCAGGGGTTGCAACCAGTGAAGGATTCTGGCTTCTAAATGTTGAGCTTGCCTTCCCAAGCCAGTGCATTGTGAGTGTTGTCCTGAGTGTTTTGAGTTCAAGGCAGGGGTCCAGCATTGTAGTAGTAGTAGTAGTAATTGTTTCCATTGACATGCTGAGGGGGGAAGTTGTCCATGGCCAGCCTCCATCTGCCTAGAGCTCTGCTGTTGACTCCCTGGGGGTGGCCTGCATTGCCTAAGGGAGGGCCTGGGGCCCAACAAGGAGGAGGGGGTTCTCTAGGAGTGGATAGTCTGAAGTAATTATTGTTAGCAGGGGAATTGGACATTGGAATGGGCAGGGGATGAGTGGGGTTGTTGAGGAAGAGGGGTCAAGGTGCTCTGGGGCTCATGGGTTGTTATGGGGGAATTGGGGTGTTTTGGCAGGGCTGGGGGGCATAGAGGTTGAAGTGGGGGTGTCTGTCTCAGAGAGGACCATTGTGAGGAGCAGGTTCTTTGCCATGGTTGCCAGGCTCATTGATATAGGATAGAGTTTGGTTGTCATTGTCAATGTGTGGGGGTGGCCTCTAAGTATAGAGTTTAGGGGCAGCAGGTTGGTTCCAGATACAGAAGGCACTGGGGATGGAGTTTGTCCAGGGGCAAGCAGAGAGGGCTGGGGTGTGAGTGGCAGATTGGTCAAAGAGTTCTCCCATGGGGTTGAGATTCCTCAGGATGTTGGATGCAGTGTTGAGCTCTTCTTGCTGATGGGGAATGGGGAGTGGAGCTTTGCTTTGTGCTCTGGTGAATTCCTCTCATTGTATGTTGAAAGAGTGGGCAGAGTCCAGAGGGTTCTTAAACTGACAGTGGTTTGGGCTAGTATGGATTTTGTTGACCAGAGCACAGAGCTTGTTCTGGAGGTTGGTGTTAATTCCCAGGGTGCCTTGCATAGTCTCAGGGAGGTTTCCTTGCAGGTGGCATTTGTGAAAATTGAGGAGGCAATCTGCCCAAGCCTCCAGAGTTGCTGGGGTGTCAGAATAACCCAAGTTGATAAGGAGAGCACAAGTGCATCTTGCAAACCTTGTAGGTGAGAGGCAGAGGGAGCAGAGGACTTCATTGCACCACTGGATGTAGGCTTCAACTTGTTGCTATCTGGGGGAAGGGGGGATTTGAGTGGGAAATGGCAATCAAGAGGGGAAATAGTTATCTATTTGCTCCAGAGGAGTTGGTTCTGCAGTGGGGACAATGTACATATAGTAGTGGGCAGGTAGAAGGTAAGTGGAGTAGGGGAGTGCTGGGGGTGCTCCAGGAAGTCTTCTGGAGTACATGCAGGGGTAGTTGCCATCAGCAAGGAACATTGGGAGGCAGCACCAGCCCAGGGGTATTCCCTGGCTGATAGAAGGAGCATAGAATGCCTAGTTTGGATCTGGGGTCTAATGACAAGGAACATACTGATCCACAGCTGGGCCTGGATAGAACAGGGCATACTGATCTTTAGGGACTGGGTGATCATAGACATTGGTTAGGTAGCCAGTGGGGTTGTATGCAGGATTATACACAGACATTGAGAATGAAGTAAGGTGGAGTCTTGATATTATGTTAGGTTCCACTGACCACAGAGGCTCAGCTATACTGGACAAGTCCTTACTAGGTGGACATGATGTCCTGCACTTATGACCTAGCACTCTGGGAATGGTGCAGACTGCAGAGACTTGCAAGGGGAAGCTTGGGGAAGTAGTTTGAGCAAGTCTGGGGTAGTCCAGGGAAGTTTGAGACCAAGTACATTAAACATTGGGCTTGGGCAGGCATTAGGTACAAGTCCATAAGCCAGCATATGTACTGTAGGATAAGCAGAGGCTTTATGAGTGATGAGAGCAGAGCTGGAATTTGATGGGGAATCAATCAAGAGTGATGGGTTCTGGGGCCAAGCATAGAGCAAGGTCCAGGCTTCTCATAAGATGTTTGAAGGTTTGTAGCATGTGCACAGAGTTTGTAATGACATAAGGGATGAAATGAACTTAGGAATAATGAATAAAACAGAAACAGTTGAGACAAGACAAAGGCAAGACAAGACAGAACTGAAAAAAGAGGTAGGTTCAAGGCTAGAAATAGAAATAGAGACAAGACAGAGAGAAACATGAGACACAAGTAACCAAGTAAAGTAATATCAACACTAAGGTAATGAATGCTACTCTATGTCTTTATATACTGACTACTGGACTTTCTTCAGGGGTTGAGGGCACAATTGTGGGGCTTGTTGGAGCCATGCAGAGTTGGCAGGTGTTGGCTCTGATTAGAGGGTGGGCTGTGATGATATTCTGATGGGAATGCAGTCTGCTCCATGGTCATCAGGGAACTCTGGAGTGGTCATGTGTGTTGTGGGGGTGGTTGAGTGATATATGCCTGTGCCAGAGGAAGTGTTGGAGAGGCTTGGAGGCCTTGTAAGCAAGAGGGGGAGCTGAAGAGGCCCATAGGGGATGTGCTGGGGTTTTCCAGGAGGTCATTAGGGTTTGCTGGGGAGCATTGGAGTTAGCTGGGACAGGCACTATGGGTCAACAAAGGTTGGGGTGAGTTGAAGAGGGAGTTAGGGAGAACTCTGGGGGAGCAGGGTGGCTGGGAACAAGGTCTGGAGTTCTGGGAGTGAGTCATGACAACAAGTAGTGTTGATCAAGAGCTATCTTTTGAATATATTTGTATGTGGTCACATGCCAAGATCCTGGAGTTCAAGGCCATTTACAATGGATTTCTGTTTTTGAATTGGATTCTGGATTTGGTTGTTGTTGCATGTTCTTTCCAGAAGCTCTAGAGTAAATGTTCTGAACACTGGCATTGGGAATCCTTGGACTTGTTTTCTTTGGATCTCCCTCTGCCAGGTGAGTAGCTAGAACTCTAGAAGTTCTTATAAATGCTGAATAGACTTTGGATTTCCCTCTGCCAGTTGTGTGATTGAGCCACAGCCTCCAGAGGTCACTCTTACATCACCTTTGCCATTGCCATCAAATTTCAGATGTTAATACCTGACTAGTCAACCACTGGAACTCCTCTGTTTGCATTTTTGCAACTTCACATTCATGCTGGCTCTCCTCTGCTTGGGAATCTCAATGCTATAAGTGATCTTCATGCTCATCCTCAAGTTATTGCTGTGTCTTTTGCATGTGTACTTGACAAGCTCTTACAAGGCAAGAGATATTGTCATCTGGTATTGCCAATGGAGCTTGCATTTTGTGGTTAGGATGAATAGAACCATTGTGACTATAAAAGAACCTACAAATGTACATTAGATGTTTTTTTTTGTAGAATATGCCCAATGTCAACTTACATATTCTAATAATCCAATGTCCTCTTTGCCCACTCCTTGTCCATAAACAATCCAAGAATGTTGTAATAGAAATATGAAAAAGAAGAAAGACTTTTGACTATGAGGCACCTTCACAAAGGCAATGCAGCCAAATGGATGTAGGAATTTGACCCCCTGACACTTGCCAGTCCACCCCTCCTCTGGTACAAAGTCTGGGTGATGCAATGATGGTTTGAGGTTTTGTGTAGTAATCTGTATAGCAGCAGCCTCAGCCCAGAGACTTTCTAGTTGATTGCTCTCAGCAAGTAGGCACCATATCCCCATGGTAACAGTGCAGATACAGCTCTCAGCCAAGCCATTTTGGGAGTGGGTGTATGGGATGGTAGCATTCATATAGATCCCATTCACAGCACAGTATGCAATATAGTCCCCATTAATCCACTCTCACCCAGCATCAACTCTGAGTCCCTGGAGTTTCCAGCCAGTCTGTCTCTCTGATTCCACATGGTAAGTCTTAAAGGCTGTCAATGTTATCTGAGCATCTTTCTTTGACAAGAAATTCCCAGCAAGTACCCCTGTCAATGCCAAACATCATGTACAAGGCTCCCCTAAGTGAGATGACTGATACTGGTCCCCATAAATTGATGTGAATGTACTGGTTAGGCTCAGGCCAACTTCAACCTCTGCATTGTATGGGCACTGATGAACCTGTTAGTTTCTGTATGCAAATACAAAGAGTAGTAGACAATAGGTACCAAAGTTGTTACAACTTCTAATATCAACCTAAATGGGATGGGCTCCTTCTATCTCTCTGGGCTTGCACAAGGCAACTGCTGATTCTGAGTTCAGGAAAAGGGTATTAAGAAATACCATGCTTTGCTTCAATTCAGGAACATGCCAAATGAATAGAGTATATTTCTATATGGAAATGGGGGCTAGAACATGGTGTACAAGGTACAAAGGTTGAGGGATTCTGGATGAGCACACACAGCTGCTTGGGATGCCACACAGGCTAAGCCACACAGGTGAGATAGTCACACAGACAGAAGAGCCATACAGGCAGAAAAGCCAAACAACAAAAGCAAGGAATCCCATTGGAGACCTTAGTACAATGGCATAGCACCACATGGAAGTTCCAAGTCACACAGAAAGCTACCTGAGCTTGTCTTTGATTACATGCAGAAGAGGAGAAATGTGGGGTAGTCAAAAGTTGTATTTGTTACACTATGATACATACTATATACAAGCATATGCTAGTATGCTGAGGGGCATGATATACACTGAGCAACCCAGCTATTATAGGTTGTAGGGTATTAAGTGTCTGGACTGCTGGGCAAAGAGTACTAGGCTCTGCCCATATGGTCTCTTGTCCAAATAATCTGTTCTGGGCTAAGGGTTTTCCATTCTGAGGTCCTGCACATTCTTCTCAGGGTGCCTCAGGTTCTAGGTCATCTCCTGAGGCTCCAGCACTGGTGTCTGGATGACCCAGTAGTCAAATCCTTGTGCCACAACTGGCTGACAATGTTTTGGTCTCTGCTGCTTACATGAAAAGCTTATTTCCTGTGATCCAATAACTTTCAGCCTAAGCTTTGACATTCTAGTCCAAGGTTTTACAAAACCCTGAGGTTAGGCAAGCTGTGCCTGATCCCCAATACCACCTTTGTCTGAACATGAACAATGTGCATTTCCAAAGGTCTCTGATCTGGTGGTTGCAAATCCCTTCAAAGTCATTCTCTGTGTCTGTTTTGTCCTGCTGGCATATGCTCCTCAATACACTCCCCATAGCCTTCAGTAGTATGGCCCATAACCTTTATACAGCTGGTATTTACATGGCTTTGTCCAATGCAGAGATATTCAAATATCACCCCCATCCTCAGCATGCATGCCTAGTTGTTACTACAATTGAGATTGCTATAGCTGCAGAGTTACAATTATAATGGTATTTTATATCTGTTCTAATAGTTGGTAACAAGTTCAATAATAAAATATTATTTGCAGAATTAATCTGTGAACAGGTATACACCATATCAGTGCATGGCATGCTTGCCATTAACAGTCCTTATAGATGCCCTTGGCATCCTTGTCACCCCTAATAAGCAGGCCATCAACCAGCTCCTTGCTTGCAAGGGTGCATATGCTTTTCACCCCTGCATGGCCAAAATGTCAATGCTGAATGTCAATGGTGGAAAAGTTGAATGCTGTCGAAAGGTGCATTCCCCTCTCATGATGGCCTACAAGGACAAATCTCTGAAGACTGCTTTGGCCCCAGTCAAGGTGATGGTGAACCCTGCTTTGTTGAATTTACTCACTGAGATCATATTTGCTGCAAGGTTGGGGGTGTAGAGTGCCTTCTAAAAAGCCAGCTCAGACATGCCAGATATAGTCTGGATGGTTTTCTTGACTGTGCCCTGACAAACTCCCCCTACCAGGGCCAACTGGCCTTCTTGGGGGGCACTAAGTTCCTTGTAGTCCAAGAATGCTGTGTGCTCCACAAAACAATGATTACTTGCTCCAGAGTCTGTGTATATTGGTATGGAGTTAGTAGTCTGGAGGGAATATGTACCAATGATGGGAACATCTGTGATAAGGTTCAGTTTTTCCTCATATACTGCTGTTGGTGCAAATTGCATAATTTTCATCATGATTGCATATGAGACATGGGATATTGTATTGGCAAGATTAGTGGTGGGTGTGGCCATGGATACTGCCTCAAGCACTGCAACTGCTGCTTCTCAATTTCTGAAGAGTTGCAGGAACTGGCCTTCTTTGCCACTGTCAGGTTCCACTGACGATGGGGGCTCAGTACACTGGCGAGTCCTTACTAGGCGGATGCAATGTCCTGCGCTTATAACCAGGCGTCCAGAGTTGGAGCGGAGGTGGGGAAAGCTTGCGAGGGGGTCCCTAGGGAAAGCGGCCCGAGCAAGTCCTGAATGGTCTGGAGGAGTCTAAGACCAAAGGTACTGGTCGTTGACCCAGGGCAGGTGTCAGGGCTAGTTCGTGGGCGCGCAAATAGATTGCAGGGTAAGCAGAGGCTTCTCAGGTGATGGGGGCAGGGCCAGAGCTGGATAGGGGATTACCAGGGCTTGATGGGTCCTGGGGCCGAGCGGGGAGCGAGGGTCGCAGTTGTCGTAAGAATGTTCAGGTTGTGGTGCATGCGCGGAGTTCGTACTGACATAGGGAGCAAGGGGAACTTAGAAGAACAAAGGAAATATGTACAGTCAAGACAAGACAGAGACGAGACAAGACTGAGGAAAAAAGATAGATTCAAAACTTAAAAACAGAAACAGAGACGAGAAGAGAGACAAAACATAGGAAACCGGTAAATGTAATATCAAGACTAAAGTTCGAGGAGTTATTCTACAACTTATATACCAACTACTGGGTACCTCAGAGGGCAGTGGATATGGTGGCGGGAGTCGACGGAGCTGTGCAGAGTTGACAGGTGTCGGGTACAATCCAAAGTCAGGCTGCGGCAGTATTCTGATGGGATCAGTTGGGGGCGTGGCCGCTCCGGGGACGTTGTGATACTCCGGGACGGGTCGGGTAAACTAGGGTAGGGGGTTGGGAACGTATGATGTGGCCAGGAACAGTGGGGGAAGGTTTCAGGGGGAGTGTTGATGGCTATGGAGAGGGTGTTGGAGTTGCCGTTGGGGTTTGCTGGAGAAGCGTCGGAGTTATCCAGTGTGGGCATGAAAGTGTGGGCGTGGTTCAGGGGAGTTAGACGGGAAATCAGGAGGGGTTGGGAGCAGTGTCTAGGGAGCGGGTCATGACATTACCCCCCCTTCAGCGTTGAGACCCTTGAGATGCAGGGAGCAAGTCAGGGATCGGTAGGGCATGGGAATCAAAGTTGATCAATATTGATCAAACCGCAGCGAGCGGCGGTGGCATGGGGAAGGAAGTCAAGGTGCGGCCGCCATTTGTCAGGGGCTCCTTCCTAAGTTATTAAAAGGGGTGGATGCACCCGGGGGTCCCCCAGCTTGTTGTAATGTCTTCTTCAGCTTATTCTCCCACAGCATCTAGGTCGCCGTCCCCGCCATCCCAGCCCTTGTCTTCCAAAGATTCAGAGGGTCGCCGAGACCACTGTCGGGTCGAGGCAATGTACCGTAGTTGTGAGTGCGGTCTGTCTCATGTACCCCAGAATACTGATTGGTCCTTTGCAGAGTTGTCCGCAGCCATGGCAGGTCCCTCAGGGCCACTGTCTGGTGCGGATGTGACACAGCCACTGGCAGGCATGGCCCCTTCTACGCACTCCAAGTCTGGCATTCATCTGGGGGTGGTCCAGCTTGTCCCAGAGGGTTTGAGGGTGGTACAGGCAGAGGTGACGCCGGAGCAGTTTGCCGAGGTGGTGGGTCGGGCGAGGGGTCCCCCCACCCTCAAGTGGTGTCAGGTGGCAGCCCTGGTGAGTGGCTACTTAGCTTTATGTTTCCCGGACCAACATGCCCCTGCAGTGTGCATCTTACACCCAACAAGGGGAGCAGTGTGAATTTGAGGAACCTGCATTGGGGGTACAGCGGGACATGTCAGTGTGCCTTCTGTGCCATTCGCGGCACGAGAAGTGCTCCGTCACCCTGAGTTGGTGGGCCATCTGTGTCGCGGCGGAGCAAGGGTGGGATCGAGGTTGGGTCGCAGCACAGCTGGAGGAAGGGTGGAAGGGCAGGGTGTCGGGGAGGGGCTTCAGGGCTGGGGAAGGGGAATGGGTCAGTGCGCCTGCCATGAAGGTGGGGCCCCCGTGGGGTGGATGGAGGGAGGGGGCCCCTTCCATGCAGGAGAAAGGGAAACGGAGAGCATCCCCTTCACCCGAGGCGGGTCCCAGTAAGCGGGCACGGGGCGAGCAGGCAATGGGGGGCCCCCCTGGTTCTGCAGTGTACTCCTCTACATCCGGAGCCCCCATTGAGCAGTCTGCAGATAGGTCATGGTCGGTTGCGGAGGCCTATCTGCGGCGTCGGGTAGAGAGCTTGGAATGGTTGTTGGTCGCACGCAAGGAGGAGATTCAGGGGGTACGGGAGGAGAGGGACAGGGCTCGACGGGAGTTGGACGGGGTTCGGAGGGAACGGGACTTGGCGCGGAAAGACAAGGACGTTGCCATCAGGACTGCCACGGAGCGATTGTCTCGTCTGCAGGAGTTGGAGGTGCGGACAGTGCATTTGCAGGCGCGGGCAAAGGTGGCAGAGGTGGCAACACAGCAGGCAGGAGGCTCAGGGGTGCGGGAGACCCAGCAGGGTTCCAGCACTGGGGGAGTCCAGGCAGCGGCGGAGAGGGCGCAGTGGCAGGAGGAATGGCTTGCCAACGAGGCGGCCTCGGGCCGGCGAGGAGTGCTTTGTGAGTGGTTTCCCCACTTCCTGTCTCCTAAGCACTGATTCCGTTTCCATAGACTGGGCCAGGGAGCATCGCATCCTTCTCGACGGAGCATCGGCAGTGCTGGGGTCCATACATGATGGGTTGGCAAGGATGCCCGGGGACCTTCCGCCTGAGTTGGGTCAAGGGGTTATGCAGATGGGGCATCTGTTGGCAGGGCATCAGCGGAGGGCAACGGCAGATCCTGGGGCATGGTGGGAGATGGCGACGGACGTGGGAGAACCGCTTCCCGGGCAACCCGAGGTTCTGGCAGTGGTAGTGGCGCAGTTGGAAGTGTTCATGGTGGGAAGGGTAGCAGGGTTAGGGTCAGAGGAGGAGGTGGAGTGAGGGGAACTCAGACCCCGTCGTTGACTTGTTCTCTGCCCATTCTTGTTTGATATATATATGCACCGCTTGTCTCTATACATTCTCTGGTCCTTCTGCTGAGTGTGGGAAGTTTCAGATAGAGCAAGGAGAGGAGTAAGTGAAAACATGTAGGAGAGTACTGGTGGGAGTTGAATCCCTGGTGAACTCAGAGGCGGGGGTTATCCCCACTACTGCCATCTGTGTTGGGTCAGTCCCGGGGGTTCCAGGGCTTGGCGGGATTTCATCAGTGGAAGTCCCGGAGTTTGTCGGGGGCTCTGTTGAGGTTCTTTTGGGGTTCCCACATGTCGTCCTCAGGTCCGTAGCCCTTCCAGCAGACCAAGTACTGGAGTCAGCCGCGGACTATCCAGGAGTCGAGGATCTCGTTGACCTGTAGTGATACTCGTCCTCGACTTCAATGGGGGGCAGTCGGCTGGGGCGTTGGCCAGGGAAGGGGTCTGGAGCGTGCCTTTTAAGGAGTCAAATGTGGAACACAGGGTGGAGGCCCTTCAGGCCCAGAGGCAGGTCGAGCTTGTAAGCGTGGGTGGAGACCTTCCGGAGGACCTTGAATGGGCCAAGGCATTTGTGGTCGAGTTTGATGAAAGGCCTCCAGGTCTTAAGATTTTGCCGGTTGAGCCAGACCAGGGTGCCAGGGGGCCAGTCAGGGGTTGGCTTGCGACGGGCATCGGCGTGCTTGGAGTAGGCTTGGTTGGCAGTGTCGATCTTGTCCCAGAGGAATTGGTGGAGGGATTGGAGGTCCTCGGCGACTTTGTGGGCAATGTGGGAAGGGATGTCTTTGAGGGACAGCGTGAGTCGGGGATTGTAGCCCTTGTTGGCGTAAAAGGGGGAAACTCTGGTGGCAGAGTGAGGCATGTTGTTGTAGGTGAATTTGGTGAGGGGAAGCTCTGTGCGCCAGTCATTCTGTAAATAGTTAACGTAGAGGCAAAGATACTGTTCTAACGTCTGGTTTATGTGCTTGGTTTGTCCATCAGTTTCCGGGTGGTAGGCGGTAGAGAGGCTGGTTTTGATCTTGAGCACCTTGCACAGCAATTGCCAAAAATGAGATACGAATAGGGGTCCATGGTTGGAGATGATGTTGTCGGGAAGTCCATGTTTGGAGAATATGTGTTCAAGAAATAGTTTAGCAAAATCCAGGGCAGTGTCGGTGGTGTGGCAGGGGATAAAGAGGGCTTGTTTAGTAAGGCAGCAGACGACAACGAGGATTGTGTCGAAACCTTTGGAGTCGGGGAGTTTGATGATATGATCCATCAATATTGAGGACCAGGGGCGGCAACCGACGGGGAGGGGTTTCAGTAATCCATGGGGGCAATGGCGGGGTACTTTGGCCCGTAGGCAGGGCTCGCAGGCTCTTACGTATCGCGTGACGTCCTTCTTCATTCCTGGCCAAAAATAAGTCCAGGAGATGAGTTGAAGGGTCTTATGAATTCCTGGGTGCCCCTGGAGTTTGTGATCGTGGTGCTGTCGGAGTATGTCGAGGTGAATGGACTTGTGGTCTGGGGCGTAGATTCGTCCACTCCGGAGCAGGAGGCGGTGGTCCAGGGATAGCAAAAAGGGGTTGTCTACGCTCGACTCATCAGGGTTGTTGCGGGGGTCGTGCTGGTTGAAGAAGGGGTCCGGGGGTGAATTCCTGATTTGCTGGAGGATTCCTTCTTTGTTTAAAATCAGCACGGCATGTAGATGTTTGGGTGGGATTACCACTCGATGGTTGAATGCATTTCATTTGGTTTTGAATGATTTCTTTGGATTCACGTTGGGTCTTCGGGTGAGGGCATTGGGCTTTGCGCTGAGTCGCCCGGGGCAGTAGTGAATAGTAAAATCGTACTCCGAAAGGGTTTCGGACCATCGAGCTTGGCAGCAGCTGAGCTGTTTTGTGGTCATAAAATATTGCAGGTTATTGTGATTGGAGTAGACTTGGATGCAGTGCGGGGACCCCTCAAGGTAGGCCCGCCACTGATGAAAGGCTTCAATGATCGCAAGGAGTTCCTTGTTGTAAATGTCGTAGTTGAGTTCCGCTGGGATCATTGATTGGGTGTAGAAGGCAATGGGGCGGAGATCCTTGCCCCCTGAGTCTGACTGGGAGAGTATCCTGGCGATAGCGTAGTTGGAGGCGTCACATTCGAGCACGATTGATAGGGAGGGGTCGAAATGGCGGAGGACTGGAGCAGAGGTGAAGGCCTTCTTCAGGAGGAGGAATATGCTCTGGCACTTGCTGTCCCAGTCCCAAGGGGTGTCCTTTCGTGTGAGTCGGTTGAGGGGTTTGGTGATCCCAGAGTAGTTGTCAATGAAGTGGCGATAGAAGTTAGCAAACCCCAAGAATGACTGTACCTCCTTGACGTTCCGCGGGGAGGGCCAGTTGAGTATCGTGTCAACCTTGGCGGGGTCCATGCGCACACTGTCGGGGGTGACAATGACTCCGAGATATTCAACTTCCACTGTGTGGAATGAGCACTTCTCGGGTTTAGTGTGAAGGTGATATTCTCGGAGTCATTCCAAGACATGGCAGACATGCTCCGAATGCTCCACCGGTGAATTCGAGTAGATCAGGATATTGTCCAAATATACAATGACAAAAATGTTGTTCATGTCGTGGAAGATGTTGTTCATGAAGTACTGGAAGGTGGCGGGGGAGTTAGTCATTCCGAAGGGCATTACGAGATACTCAAAGAGGCCATAGCAGGTGTGAAAGGCGGTCTTCCATTCATGTCCCGGGGCGATCCGGACATTGTTGTAACCGGAACGGAGGTCGATTTTTGTGTAAATCTTGGCACTGCGAAGACAATCAACAAGGTCTCCGATTAAGGGGAGGGGGTACCGGTTCTTCTTGGTGACTTTGTTGAGTCCCCGATAGTCCACACAGAGTCGGAGGGATCCGTCTTTTTTCTTGGCAAACAGAACTGGGGCGCCAGCCATGGAGATTGACGGGCATATGAAACCTTTGCCGAGCATGTCGTCGAGGTATTCCTTCAGGGCCTGGAGCTTGATTTCGGACATGTTGTAGATTTTGCCAAACAGGGGTGAGGTACCTTCTTCGAGGTCAATCTTGTGGTTGTAGGAGCGGTGAGGAGGGAGTTCCTTGGCACTTCCTTCAGAGAACACGTCAGCGAACTCATGATACTCCAGGGGAACTACTTCGGATAGGATCTGTTCCTCCATCTTGATTTCTGGCGCGGTAGTCCCTGCACAGAGGTATTCCTCAGGTAGGGCTGGCGTGACTTGCAACTGGAAGGCGGGGGTGCCTTCTTGTAGGAGGCGCACGAAGGGGACGGCACCAATGATTTTGATGTTGAGGTCTCCAGGGTTGATGGGGTTGGGTACCGTAGGTGTAATAGTCGGGTCCAGGGTGACATTGGGGTTGGTCGGGGGCTTCAGGCGTGGCTGGTTGGGGTAGCGTGGGCCCTTATATCGATTTCGGGGTATGTCGGGGGGCAGCTGTCATAATTTGTCCGAGGGTGATCAAGACGGAGTTGTGCTTCTTTCTCCGTCGGGGTTGGCGTCGGGGGTTGGGGAATCCTGAGTCGTTCCGGAGGTGATGGTGTTGGGGCAGGGAACATCAAGATCAGAGATAGACTGGAGGCGGAGGTGGATAGCGGCCGCTAAGCTTGCTTCGGGGCCAGGGAATTGCATGGTGAGGTTCTTCCAGTTGATGTCAGGATTAACATCTCGCAGCCATGGGAGTCCGAGCACAATTGGGGTTGACGGGGGTAGTTGGGTAACGAGGAGTCGGGCCTGGAATTGCAGGTTGTTATTGAGGGTGAGGGTGTTGTCATGGTACTGCGTGATTCTTGTTGTGGCGGGGCTCCCGTCGAAGAGTTGGAGCTCGAGGGGTTTGTCAAGGTTGTTGCATCGGAGGTCGAGTTGGTTGCTGATGAAGACACCGGAGGCGCCGCTGTCTATGAGGGCGGGGAGTACCTTGGGCGAGCCGCCAAGTCGGACATAGATGACGAATGACTGTGCAGACCTAAAGCAAAGTTGTGGAGGGGTCCGGGGTTGGTCGATCGTGGTCTCAGAGTTCTCGGAGGGGGGTGAGACATCAAAGGGTACCAGTCCGGAGTCGGTGGGGTTGTCCCAGTTGACGGTGGGGTTGTCCCAGTTGAGGCGTAGGGTGAGACTGGGCCAATCGACATGGGGATTGGTGGAGCAGAGCCATGAGAACCTTAAGATGACGGGGGCGGAGGGGTGTAATTTTGTGACAAGTAGTTGGAGTTCTTGCTGTTGTCCATCGGCAAAGGTCAGGGTCGTTTCTAGGCAATGAGTGATGTCTCCCACTGGGGTAGAGTCTCTGTCAAAGAGTTTGAGGGGGATCGGGGCGGGGAGGTGGTGGAGAGGTTGTGGGGTGAGTGCCGCCAGGGATTTGTCAACGAAGTTATCGGTGGCACTGCTGTCAACTAGTGTGGGGATGGGTTTGTCGGTGAAGGGGAGAGTGGTGCGGAGGAGGAGGTTTGTGGAGGAGTGGGAGGGGAGGTGTGCTGGGGGGTTATCCGGGGCAAGTACCATTGCACAGAGGAGTGTGGCTGGGGCAGAGAAGACGTCAGGATATGGTCCGCGGTCTAGTGCATCTTCCAGACCTAAACCGCTGACTTGTTTTCCATGAACTGGTAGTTACAGTCCTCTCCGTCGATCATCCACACGGTGTGTCCCATCACCTGTTGTTTAGGACAACTGCAAATAAAGTGTCTCTGCTCACCACATAGGATGCACATGCCTTCCTTCCGTTGTTTCTCCTGCGTTTCCTCTGGCACGTCGATCCACAGGCTGTCCTGGATTCTGTTTGTGCATAGGGCTTCTTGATTGTCGGCAGGGTCCGGGATGTCATTGTGGTCGTTGGGGTTGGTATCCAGGAGTACTGGGGTGTCATGGAGGTTGGCGGCATTGAGCTGGGCAGGTGGGCGCTGCCCCGGGGGTCGGTTGGTGTTGGGGACTCCTCGGCCCGGAGGGAAGAGGGGTGTGGGGTTAGCGGGGTTAGCGGGGATTGAGGATCAAATGCCATTGGTTGCTCTGGCCTGCCAGTTGGTGTTACTGGAGGTGTTCCAAGAGGTCCAGGGTGCCGTGTTTTCACTGCGGTCTTCCCAGTAACGTTGGTCGACCTGGGTAACAAGCGCCTTGTACCCGTTGTAGGTAGTTTGCTTGGGTGCAAGGCAAAGGACATCCTTGATCTGTTGGGGTAGGGCATGACGGAGGGCGAACCAGAGGGCATTGTAATTCCAGCCGGTCTCGTAGGCCTCTCGTTCGAATCATACAATAAAGGTCATGAAGTGTTCATTGTCACGCATTCGGAGGTTGAAGAGATTTTCCTCCACCTCCACTACGGTGTCAAAGACGCCAAACTTACTGGAGAACTCTTGAGTGAAAGCGAGCCAATTGGAGAGTACAGGATTGTTTGGGTCAAACCGGAGTAGTGCGGTGTAGTGGTTGAAGGTGATGCCCTGTAAGTATGATGCGGCGAAGGCTACTCGTGAGCTCTCAAGCTGAAAAGTGATGGGCTTAGCTTGGAACATAGTTAAACACTGAGTCAGGAAGATTCGCCACTTCTGAGGGTCGTGGCCGGTGAAGGGTTCGGGCTTCTGGATGTTGAGTTTACCCTCCCGGGCCAGTGCGTCGTAGGTATCATCCTGTGAATTTTGAGTTCGAGGTGGGGGTCCGGCATTGTAGTAGTAGTAGTAGTAGTAGTAGTAGTAGTAGTAGTGATTTCCATTTCTGCGCTGGGGGGGAAAGTTGTCCATTGCTGGGCCCCATCCTCCAGGGGGTCCGCCATTGGGTGGTCCTCCACTGGGGTTTTGACCCGCGCTACCCAGGGCGGGTCCTGGGGCCCATTGAGGGGGAGGGGGTCCTCTGGGGGTTGGGGGTCCAAAATAGTTGGCGTTGGTGGAGGGATTAGGCATCGGGGTGGGCGGGGGACGAGAGGGGTTGGCGGAAAAAGGGGGGTGGGGCGCCCCGGGGCCCATGGGCTGTTGCGGGGGAACTGGGGCGTTGGGACGGGGTGGAGGGGCATTGATACAAGGGGCACGGAGATTGAAGTGGGGGGGTTGGTCTCGTTGAGGCCCGTTGCACGGGGTGTGTTTATTGGCGGAGTTGCCCAGCTCGTCAATATAAGAGAGGGTCTGGTTGTTGTCGTCGACGCATAGGGGCAGTCATTGGGAATGGAGTTCGGGGGCGGTGGGTTGGTCCCAGGTTTGGAAGGCGCTGGGCACGGAGCTGGCCCGGGGCCAGGCGGAGAGAGCCAAGGTGTGGGCGGCTGGTTGGTCGAACAACCCCCCCCCCCACAGGGTTGAGGTTCCTCAAGATGTTGGAGACCGCGTTGAGTTCTTCCTGCTGGCAGGGAAGGGAAGATAGGGCTTTGTTTTGTGTTCCGATGGGTTCCTTGCGTTGCACATGGAAGGAGTGGGCGGGATCCAGAGGGTCTTCAAAGGAGCGGGGGTTTGGGCTAGTATGGATTTCTTCAACCAAGGTGCAGAGCTCATTCCGTAAGTTACCGTCAATGCCCAGGGTGCCTTGCATATTCTCTGGGAGGTTCCCTTGCAGGTAGCATTTGTGGAAGTCAAGGAGTCGATCCGCCCAGACCTCCGGAGTTGTGGAGGTGTCGGGGTAGCCTAGGTTGGTGAGGAGGGTGCAGGTACGCCTTGCAAATTCCGCGGGGGACAGGCAGAGGAAGCGGAGGACTTCGTCACGTTGTTGGGCGTAGGCTTCGACCCTTTGCTGCCTAGGAGAAGGAGGAGTTTGAGTGGCAAATGGTGGGTGGGGGGGGGAATAGTTATCCATGGGTTCCGGAGGGACTGGGGCTGCAGCGGGGATTGGATACACATAGTCATGGGCGGGGGAAAGGTAGGTGGGGTTGGGGGGTGCTGCGGAGTATCCTCCGGAGTTGATACAGGGGTTATTGCTATTGGCATGGAATGCAGGAGGGCAGCGCCAGCCCAGGGGTATTCCCTGGCTGATGGAGGGGGCGTAGAACACCTGGTAGGGGTCAGGGGTCCAGTGACGGGGCACATACTGGTCCGCAAAGGGACCTGGGTAGAATGGGGCGTAGGGATTTTCCAGTAGGGGTCGGCCATAGGCGTCGGTTGGGTAACCGACAGGGTTGTATGCGGGGTTAAACGCAGACATTGAGAACGGAGTAAGGGGGAGTCTTGATATTATGTCAGGTTCTGCTGATGATGGGGGCTCAGTACACTGGCGAGTCCTTACTAGGCGGATGCAATGTCCTGCGCTTATAACCAGGCGTCCAGAGTTGGAGCGGAGGTGGGGAAAGCTTGCGAGGGGGTCCCTAGGGAAAGTGGCCCGAGCAAGTCCTGAATGGTCTGGAGGAGTCTAAGACCAAAGGTACTGGTCGTTGACCCAGGGCAGGTGTCAGGGCTAGTTCGTGGGCGCGCAAATAGATTGCAGGGTAAGCAGAGGCTTCTCAGGTGATGGGGGCAGGGCCAGAGCTGGATAGGGGATTACCAGGGCTTGATGGGTCCTGGGGCCGAGCGGGGAGCGAGGGTCGCAGTTGTCGTAAGAATGTTCAGGTTGTGGTGCATGCGCGGAGTTCGTACTGACATAGGGAGCAAGGGGAACTTAGAAGAACAAAGGAAATATGTACAGTCAAGACAAGACAGAGACGAGACAAGACTGAGGAAAAAAGATAGATTCAAAACTTAAAAACAGAAACAGAGACGAGAAGAGAGACAAAACATAGGAAACCGGTAAATGTAATATCAAGACTAAAGTTCGAGGAGTTATTCTACAACTTATATACCAACTACTGGGTACCTCAGAGGGCAGTGGATATGGTGGCGGGAGTCGACGGAGCTGTGCAGAGTTGACAGGTGTCGGGTACAATCCAAAGTCGGGCTGCGGCAGTATTCTGATGGGATCAGTTGGGGGCGTGGCCGCTCCGGGGACGTTGTGATACTCCGGGACGGGTCGGGTAAACTAGGGTAGGGGGTTGGGAACGTATGATGTGGCCAGGAACAGTGGGGGAAGGTTTCAGGGGGAGTGTTGATGGCTATGGAGAGGGTGTTGGAGTTGCCGTTGGGGTTTGCTGGAGAAGCGTTGGAGTTATCCAGTGTGGGCATGAAAGTGTGGGCGGGGTTCAGGGGAGTTAGATGGGAAATTGGGAGGGGTTGGGAGCAGTATCTAGGGAGCGGGTTGTGACAGCCACTGCCCCTCAATAGCAGTTCTCCATTGTGTGGCCCATGTACTTGGAGTTGAGGTTCAGACAAATGAGTTTGGACCTTGGAGGTTTTGTATTCACCTAGATGGCTGTGGCAGTCACTCTGACATTTTGCCTCTGCATGCAAAGCCACTCTCAGTGGACTGTGAGGCCTGCAATGAGGAATATAGATGTTATTCCAGGATTCAGGCAAGGAATCCATGATAATAGTGTGGAAAGTGACATTGTTAATCATTGCTGCCTTTTTGACTGCTTTCTGCCACTTTATGCAAAGGTCAGCAAGATGTGCCAAGAAGTTCCCACCATTGGTGTACATAGAGGTGCACAGGCAGTTCTCAGCACCCATCACAGCAAGGTCAGACATGGCACCATCAGTATCAGTAAGTGACTTCCATGCCTTGGCAGCAGACCCACCCATCTTAATACCCAGGCCGATAGGATTCTTGCAATTGTTTACAATAAGTGACAGGGTCCAGGCACCCCTTGCATCCAATTCCTCTCCAGTAGGGTTTAAGAAAGTCCACCTTGTTGATTTGCTATTAGCAGCCTCTCCAGCAGTGTTGGGTTTGGTCTCAGTGGTAGAACTGGAGTCAACAACAGTCCCATCCAAGGATCCCCATGTGCCACAAGTTCATGCAGCTATATACACCCTGTCTCTAAAGAGTGCAAATTTTCTTCTGTCCAACTGGTATTCCTCAGGAACATAGGGAGATTAGGGGTGTTGGTACTATTTGTAGACATTTTTAGGTGATAATAGGCAGTACAAATAAATTTTTGTATGAGTTGTCCTCTCAAATAGTAGGTTAGGCTTGTGCACCATCAGAACTAACAGGGGCTCATTAATCTGTAGAGTGAAAATGTAAAGTAAGACTATGAGTTCATAAGCAACTAGTCAATACAAAATATAAAATAATGTGGCTCACTTTCAGTCACTCAATCAAAGGTTGATGACAACTGAGGGTGTCCATGTCAGGGGACTTATTTCTGACCTCTGTGACCTATTCCAGCACCTCTACAGCTTGTTCAATGTCTCCAGAGCTCATTCCAGAACTCCGGAGTTCTCCATATTACCTCACTGATCATTGTCCTAGGATTAGGATTAGCTCCAGCCTTCTGTACAGTAGTTCCCATGCCTCTGCCACCTGCTGATGCACCACACCAAGCAGTGGAGATCTTTAGACTTGTTCTCTTTGGATTCCCCTCTGCTAGGTGATTAGTTACTGATTGTATTGTTGTCTACTCCTGCTAATATACTTTGGATTCTCCTCTGCTAGCTGTGTGACTCCAATCTGCTGCTCTAGAGGTTGCCCTTCCAGCAGAACAAGTCTTCTAAAACTGGTCTGGAAGCCCCTCATAGCTGCAAGGAACCTCCAAGCTGCTATCTGTTGCTTCCCCACCAGGAATAAGTACTGCATAGTTCTATATCTCAGCTCACCAACCCAGACACACCCTCAGAGGCCTCGGCCTTGCAGGACAAAGCCTGGACCGGCCTGCTACACCTAGAAACCCAGGTGCAATTAATGCAATCATCTCTCACCCACCATACAACCAAACTCTCTACCCTCCATCAAACCATAGATCTTATCTCTCAGTCACTCCAGGCACTGCTCAAACACCTAACACCTACCTCTGCACTTCTCTTGGCAGCAGAACCAGCCCCAACCATGTCTGCACCTGTCCCTGCAGCTATAGTGACCTTACAGCTGCAAATCCCATGCCCTGCACTACCACATGCATACCATGGTGTCCACTCCAGTGAGGAACAATTCCTTCAATTCTGCCTCACCTACATCCACCTCAGTAGGGACACCTTTGACTGTGATGCATTGAAAATAGCCTGGGTACTGTCATACATGAAGACCAGATGTGCCTCCACCTATGTGCTACAAGTCTTCCATCACTCTGGAGGTGTTGGAAGTTTTCCAGACTGGGCCACCTTTGAGAAGGACTTCCATGCAGAGTTTTTCCCACTAGACTCCACCAAGACTGCAGCATTGACACTATGTAATGTAGTACTGGGTTAGAGTAATACTGATAGTTCTGGGGCTTTCTTGAAGACTTAGGAAGTCTACTCCAATTCCACACTGATGTCTTGATAAATGCTTGAAGTTGAGGTGGTTTACTTCCAAAATATTTCTATTCTGAATGCAGAGGGGTTTCAACAAACTCCAGCCTAAGTGATATACTCCCTGGGAACCACTGAGCCTTTTCCTATTAATTGCTTGTCCATTTGCTACTCTACTTGGGCTATTTATACCTCTTTCTACAGTGCACAGACCACTCCCTACATGTGACTTTTGGTTCCATACTTTCCAGCCCCTTATTCATAACTGTTATTCTAATTCCCCCTTTTGGCATGCCTGTTTCAGTGCCACAGGCCAGTTCCTGGTGCCATCATTCCTCTTTTGCATTCTTAGCTTCCATTTGCCCCATTTATCTCTTCCTCCTTTGTATTTCTTCCATTCATATTCTTCCCCATTCAGATTCTTTCCCATTCAGGTTCTTCCATTCATCTGTTCCCTCCTATTCATTCCATTCTTCTTCCTTTATTCATTTCATATTCTTCCCCATTCAGGTTCTTTCCCATTCAGATTCTTCCATTCATCTGTTCCCTCCTATTCATTCCCTTCATCTTCCTTTCCCTTCCCTGCATTCCATTCATTTCATATCCTTCCATTCATGTTCCTTTCCCTTCCATTCTTTCTCAGTCAACATTCCAATCTGGCTATTCTTAGCTCAGATCTAGATCTTGCCAGAATTGATGCCACTCAGGTGCTTTTGCCAGTCCCATGCTTCCCCTCCCATTACAGTGATTGGACTACTATTGAGTGTATAGTCTAGTATAGTCCTTGTCCTATCCTGTTCTGTATGTCTTCTGGTGTATTTTAAAGGGATAATGTTGCTGGAACTTGTTTTACCAGGAGGCTTACAGTTTTCAGCTTTAATAAATGTTTGTTTTGACTTCTGGTGTTTTATTATGTTCCCAATGGTGTGACAACATTGTATCAGTGATAGGGAGCAATATGGGCAAGGAAAGCATACATTGGATGAGTACATCAACTTGTTCTGGGCTCTAGTCAAGCAAGCAACCTACCCCAATGGCCTTCAATTATGCCTCACCTTCCAGGATGGCCTGCACTCTGCACTAGTGGAACACATTGACAATCTTGTGGAGGGTTGCCCAGATGATGAAAAGATTGTGTCATGGTATGAGGTGGCCCAGGACCAGTGGCAACTCATGGAGATTTGGAGTGAGCTCCACTGCCCACATTCCACAATGTGCCCCACTCCAATCATCAATCTCTGCCACCCTGTACCTGCTCACCCAATGCCAGCCCTTACTCTGGCCATCTCCGCAACATGTTTCCTGCTGCTAGATATCCCCATGAACATGGATGCTGCCAGACAGCTCTGCACCATGCTACTGCTGTGCCAGAGATGCTAGAAGCCTGAGCACTTTGCATGGCACTGCCCTCTGGGCCTGGAGGTGCATTACCTTTCCATAGTGGAGCAGGAGGAACTCCTCCTGCAGCTGCTGGCTGCAAAGGATGCTGCCAGAGCTCTGTCACCAGATGAGCCTACACCAGAGTTGACCCTGGAGGAGATCAGCACATGTGTGTCACCCCCAGACCTGGAGGAGGATTTTTATTTGAGCAATGGATGAGGTGGATGCCTCCATTGCTGGATGCTAACAGGTTCTCATGTCTGTCAATAGAAAATGAAATCACCTTTTCCAATGTCCTTTATTCTGAGACAGAAGAACCTCAACGTTCCCCTCCAGATATACAAATACCAACTCTGGAGCCCCCACCAAGCTCCCCAACACCTCCTAGAGTCCACCAGTGCAGCCCTGCTTGGGTGCATCAAATGCCCCAACAGTACATAATGGCCTCCAGCCCATTTGCCAACTCCCTGTGCCTTGATGTTGAGATAGAGACCACAGACACCCAGCAAGCCCACAGAGTCATGGCTCTTCTAGATAGCAAAGCAATGGGACTGTTTGTGGACTCAGAGTTTGTCAAATGCCATGGTCTGACTATGCAGCTCTTTCTCAAGCCAATTCTGGTCTACAACATTGACAGAACACTCAACAAAGCAGGCACCATCAGCTCCATGGTTGACCTAGTCCTCTACTATCAGAATCACCTAGAGCATGCCATTTTTGCCATTACTACCTTGGGTAGGCAGAATATGATTCTTAGTTTCACATGGCTCTGCAAGCACAACTCTGAGGTAGATTGGACCAAGGGAGAGGTAATCATGAGCAAGTGTCCTTGGAAGTGCTCTGCCTGCACTGCCAAGAATAAAGAAGAATGCTGGGCTTAAATCTGAGAGCACATGGCCATCTGTGCATGTTGTGCCAGGCTCCTCCCCTTCACCAATCTGAATGGTCTGAATCCCCCACCTCTGGCATTCCCTCATAGAGAGGTCCTCTACAAGGATCACTAAAGCAGTGGCAGAGCCCTGGGAGGGGAATGCAGAGAGGAGCTTGGTGGCATACACAAGCCAGAGCTCCTGGATGAAGTGGTAGAAGTAGGGGACCAAATCTATGCTATTACCATACACCTGTCACCCTCAGTTGCAGAGATTCAGGCTAGCCAGACCACATCCCAGTGGCTGGCCCAGGCATTTGCTGCTAATGCTGTGCCCCAAGAGTTCCAAGATGTCATACCCTCCTACCTCCATGCATTCAAGGATGTGTTCTTCAAAGCCTGGTTCAACTTGCTTCGGGAGCACAAAAGGTGGGACCATGCCATTGAACTGCTCTCACGACCTGCTCCTCAGACTCCTGACATTGTTCCCAGTCCTTCTCAATGCCCTGCCAAACTCCCTCAACCCTCACCCACCCTCTGTGCCCACTCTGGGTAACTCTGACACTTCTCCAGCAAACCCTGACAGCCCCCTGACCAATTCCAATGCCTTCTCTGCAGCCATCAACACTTTCTCTGAACCCCTGGAACCCTTCCCCACCATTCCTGATCCCATGATACACCTCCAACTCACTGCCCTGGTTCACCTGACCTGCTCTGGAGTATCACAATGACCTCGGAGCAGCATATGTTCCCAGCTGATCCCATCAGAATATCACTGCAGCCTGCCCCTTGATTGTACCTGATACCCATCAACTCCACACAGCTCCGTCAAGCCCCACCACCATGCCTGCTGCCCTCTGGAGCTATTCAGTAGTCAGTATATAAGCCATAGAGTAGCTCCTTGTACTCTAGTCTTGATATTGCATTAACTAGTCTCTCATGTCTTGTGTTTCTTTCTGTCTCTATTTCTATTTTTAATCTTGAACCTATTTCTTCTCTGTCTCATCTCATCTCATCTCTGTCTCATCTCAATTGTCTCTATTTCCTTTGTTTTTCTAAGTTCTTTCCATTTCTGATGTCAGTACAGACTCTGCGCATGCACTATGAACCCTGAACATTCTTACAACAATTTCAGACCTTGCTCTTCACTTGGCCCTGAACCCATCGAGTCTTAATTGATTCCCTGTCAAACTCTGGCTGTGCCCCCATTCCTAGCAAAGCCTCTGTCCACCCTGCAATCTATTTACGCACTTACAAACTTGTTTCTGACACCCACCCAAGCCCAATGTTAATACACTTGGTCTTAGACTTCCTAGGACCACTCCAGACTTGTTCGGACCACTCCTCTTAGCTTCTCCTCACAAGTCTCTCCACTCTGCATCAACTCTAGAGCGCTAGGTTATAAGTGCAGGACATCATGTCTGCCTAGTAAGGATTCACCAGTGTAGCTGAGCCCCCATCATCAGTGGAACCTGACATAATATCAAGACTCCCCCTCACTCCATTTTCAATGTCTGCATAGAACCCCACATACAACCCCACTGTCTACCTAACTGACATCTATGGTTGGCCAGTCCCTGAAAATCCCTATGCCCCATTCTACCCAGGCCCCCCTGTGAATCAGTATGTTCCCCAACACTGGACTACTGACTCCAACCAGGCATTCTATGCACTCTCCATCAGCCAGGGAATTCCTCCAGGCTGGCGCTGCCCTCCAGCATTCCCAGCTGATGGTAACAATCCCCACATGTACCCTGGAGAATACTCCACAGTGCCCCCCAACCCCACCTACCTTCCCCCCACCCACTACTAGCATACCCAGTTCCTGCTGCAGCTCCAGTCCCTCTAGAGCACCCAGATAATTATTCTCCCCCTTGTCTGCCATTCTCCACTCAAGTTCCCTCTTCTCCCAGGCAGCAAAGGGTCAAAGCCTACATCCAACAGCACAACAAGGTCCTCCACTTCTTCTGCCTCTCTCCCATGGAGTTTGCAAGACACACTTGCACCCTCCTCATCAACCTAGGCTACCCTGACACCTCCACAACTCTGGAAGTTTGGGCAGATTGACTCCTCAACTTCCACAAGCACTACCTGCAAAGGAACCTCCCAGAAACTATGCAAGGCACCCTGGGCATTGATGCTAATTTATAGAACAAGCTCCACACATTGGTTGAAGAAATCCACACCAGTCTGAACCCCTGCCCCTTTGAAGATCCACTGGACCCCTCCTGCTCCTTCCATGTGCAATGCAAGGAACCTGTCAGAACATGAAGCAAAGCCCCACCTCCCATTCTCCACCAGCAGGAAAAACTCAATGTGGCCTCCAGCATCTTGAGGAATCTCAACTCCATGGGGGGATTATTCAACCAACTCACCTCCCACACTTTGGCCCTCTCCGCTCATTCCTGGGCCAACTCCATTCCCAGTGCCTTTTGAACATGGGATCAGCCCACTGTAAGGGTGATCTCTGGAAGCTATGGCTCAATCACACAGCTGGCAAAGGGAAATCCAAAGTCTATTTAGTACTGTACAGTGTCTACTGAGATAACTACTCACCTGGCAAAGGAAAATCCAAGGAGAACAAGTCTGGGGATTCCCTAGGCCAGGTGTGACACTTTAGAGGCTTCAGAAGCATGAGAAACAACTGTACAATATGACAGAGAAGAAAAAGACACAAGTGATGTGTCAGCAATTGGTCAGCAGTTACATAAGCCAGTGGCAGTGTCAAAGGGGCCACACTCATCTGAATTATTGACAGAGAACTGGTGCAGCCTGAGGGCTGAAACTAGGACCAATAGATAGGGAAAAGGAAGGAGAATAAGAGAAAACTATAATGGAGCAAATCTGACAAGAACTGGAGAAGGAGAAGGGGAAACAAGTGAGATGTCCCCTGACATCACCCCCCCTCTAGGATGCAGCACCTTGACACACTGGGTAGAAGAAGTCACAAATTGCCTGGTAAGCTGGTAAAATAGGGTAGATGCCTCAAATAGCTTTTGGGGCATTGGGATGCCTATAGTAGAATTCCTGGACCAAGCCTGATATGCCATACCCCTTCCACTTCACCTTGAACTGCAACTTCCCTCAGAATACCCTGCTGTCCAAGATTTTCTCCACCTCATACTCCTCCTCATCATTGATCAGGACTAGTGGTGGGGGTGGCTCAGGTCAACCGCCTAGGATTGGATCCTCTGGAGCTCAAAACAACTTGACCACATTGAAGACTGGATGCTGTTGGCACAGGCCTGCTAGGAGTTTAAGTTGGTATGCCAAAGGTCCTACCTTCTTCTCCACTATGAAGGGGCCCAGATGACAATGTGACAGCTTCAGGGATGGCCTTTTTGTCTTAATGTCCAAGCTATCCAAGTACACATGGTCTCCAGGCTTGTAAACTGGAGCAGGTGTCCATCTGTGATCATAGTACCATGCCATGTCTTCCTTGGCCTTCACCAATGCAGCTTTTGCCTCCTCCTATGCCCTTCTTATCTGGTTCACAAACTTGTTGATGGAGTCATTCTCTAAGAGGCATGCCCAAGGTTCAAATCCCATGTGAGAGTGCCTGCTAGTGTTCAGGAAGAATGGAGTCATCTGTGTGGAAGAGTGAACATGGTTGTTGTATTGGAATTCTGCATCTGGCAGCAGCTCATCCCAGTCATTCTGCCTCTCATTACAAAACAGGCGGAGATACTGTTCCAGTTCCTGGTTAACACATTCTGTCTGTCCATTGGACTGAGGGTGATAGGCCATGGTGGTATGGAGCTTTATGCCTAGCAGGTGATACAGTTCCCAAGTGAAATCTGCCACAAACTGGGGGCCCTGGTCTGAGACATACCCATCTGACATATCATGGAGTTTCCAGACATTCTTCCAGTACAGGCTAGCCGCTCCCAAGACAGAGCATGTGGTGTGGGTAGGTATGAAGTAAGCCCATTTGCTATAGAGGTCCACCACTACCATCACAGCATTGTACCCAGGAGCATCTGGGAGTTCCACAATGAAATCCACTGATGCAACACTCCAGCAAGCAGCTGGAATAGGAAGTGGGTGGAGCTGGCCCATGAGTGCTTGGCAGTGAGGTTTGGTGTGGAGACAGAGGTTGCAGGTGCTAGTGTAGGTGCCTACATATCGGGAGGTCTGTGGCCACCAATAGTTCTAGGATACCAGCTCTAGCATCTTCCACTTTCTAGGATGTCCACAATGAAATCCACTGATGCAACACTCCAGCAAGCAGCTGGAATAGGAAGTGGGTGGAGCTGGCCCATGAGTGCTTGGCAGTGAGGTTTGGTGTGGAGACAGAGGTTGCAGGTGCTAGTGTAGGTGCCTACATATCGGGAGGTCTGTGGCCACCAATAGTTCTAGGATACCAGCTCTAGCATCTTCCACTTTCCAGGATGTCCAGCCATTTAAGAGTCATAATGCTATTCTACAATGCACTGGCAAAGTTCTGGAATGTTAGGCACATAAATGCATCCTCTGAAGGTCAACAGCCCATCATGAAGACCCCACTCATCAGCATGCAATGACTTGACTCCACTTGCCTGTCAAGCTTGTAGGGCCTGTGCAGCCTGGGCAACTGCATCCTCCTGTGCACCCTCCCAGTTTCCTTGTCAGATGTCCTTAAGGATGTTTGCCTCATCTCCCTGAGCCACAATCCCTTCTAGCACATGGATGGCAAAGAGCTCTGGCTTGAGGAGGACAATGTTGTCATTATCTCCTGCTCCAGTGCCATGGTGAGCCTGCCTAGACAGTGCATCTGGTTTGCCCATGCTCCATCCTAGTTTGTGGTGCAATGAGAGGCCAGATACAGAGACCACTGAGCTTGATGTCAATTGAGTTTCTTAGTGGAACAGAAGTACTCCAGGTTCTTGTGGTCTGTCCAGACTTCAAACTTATGCCATGCACCCTCAAGAAAATGCTGCCATTCTTCAAAGGACCAAATAATTGCCAGCATCTCCTTGTCATGGATCTCATAGTTCTGTTCCACTGCATTAAGGCTCTTTGAGTAGAAGGCTACTGGATGCCATTTGCTATCCTCTTTTGACTGCTAGGAGAGGACTGCCCCTGTGGCAAAGTCTGAGCTATCTGCTTCCACATGGAATGGAGAGTCATCATTGGGGAACAGAAGGACTGGCTTTGAGGTCACAGATTGCTTGAGGGTGTCAAAGGCAGCTTGCTGTGGGGGCTCCCACTGCCATGCAGTATCCTTAACTATGAGGTTGAAGAGGGGTCATGCATGGTGGGAGAAATCCTGTATGAACCTCCAATAGAAATTGACAAACCCAAGAAAGGCCTGAACTTCCTTCTTGTTCCTTGGCTCAGGCCACTCTGCTACCCCTGCCACTTTAATGGGGTCCATCTTGGCTGTTCCATGCAAAATGATCAAACCCAGGTACTCCACTTTAGTCTGTTCAAATTCGCACTTCTCAGGCTTTAAATAGAGCTGGTGTTGGTGGAGGCATTCCAAGACAATGCACATGACCTGGCAATGCTCCTCCTGAGTTCTTGTGTAAATGAGGATATTGTTGAGATACATGCAGACAACACCTTCCGCAATCAGATTGTGGAAAATGTCATTGATCATAGTCTGAAAGGTGGCTGGGCTATTTGTGAGACCAAAGAACATTACCAGAGGTTCAAAGAGTCCATGATTAGTTCAGAATGCTGCCTTCCACTCATCCCCTTCTTTGATGCATACATTGTTGGAGCTCCAGTGGACATCCAACTTTGTGAAATAGTGTGCACCTCAAAGGTTGTTGACAAGTTCTGAGATGAGTGGCAGAGGATAGTGGTTCTTAACTGTCATCGCATTCAGGACACAATAATCCTGAACCAAACAAAGAGATCCATCCTTCTTCTTAATAAAGAAGACTGGGGAGGCCATTGGAGACTTGGAGGGTCACATTCATCCTGAGCTAAGATTCTCCTGCAGGAAAGTGTCCAGCTCATCCTGTTCATGTGGCACAAGTAGATAGACCTTGCAGCTGGAGGGCTCCACATCTGGTATCAGCTCAATTGCATGATCCCACTGCTTGCGCTCTGGAAGTGAATCAAAGGAGGCCTTGGAGAATACATCCTCAAAGTCATGGAGGTGATTGGGAACAGTGCTATGGAAAGGCTTGGGCTGTGAATTTGCTACAAATGCCTCAGCCAAATGCTGAGAAGTAGTCTGACTGGCCCAAATCTCTGCCACTGTAGGAGGGGGGCAGAGGGTTGTAGCATAGATCCAATCACCCACTTCTATGGTCTCATCTGGGGACTCTGCATCTGGAGTATAGGTCCATTCTCCTTCACCTTCCTCTTCCTCTGGAGATTCACACCCAACACCTTGGACATCCTTGTAGAGGGCCTCTCTATGAGGAAATGCCAGAGGGGGGGAACTCAGGAGGTTGAGATCAGCATAAGGGAGATGCCTGGCATGACAGGCATGCACTGCAGCATGCTCACAAACTTTGGCTCTCTGCTCTTTATGGGCTTCTTCTGCACAGGTAATGCAGCAACATGGGCAATGACTCATCTTCACCTCACCCTTAGTCTAGTCAATCTCTGGGTTGTGTTCATGTAGCCAGGTGAACTCAAAGATTATGTCTTGCTTTCCCAAACTAGTGATGGCAAAAGTGGCTCACTCTGAGTGGTCTTGGTAGCAGAGGACCAGGTCCACCACAGAGCAAATAGAGCCAGCTTCATTGAGTGTGCCATCAACATTGTATACAGGGATAGGACAAGAAAGGGGGCAAGTGGTCAGGTGGTGTTGTTGCACATAGTCAGTGTCAAGGAAGAGGCCTGTTGCATCACTGTCAAAGAGGGCAACCACACTTTGGATCTGCTAGGTGTCCATCATCTCAATCTCCACCTGTAGCTTCAGGGAGTTGGTAGAAGGGGTGGAAGCAACAATATAACGAGGGGGGAGGCAGCATTCCCATGCAGGGATCCAAAAGCATGGGCTGGGGAGTGTGTTTCCAGCTGAGACTTTAGCTGGAGGGGGACTTTGTATGTCTGAGGGGCTTATTGTTTCAGGCATAGTATCAACAATGGCAACAGATATATTTGATTCTATGGACAGGGGGGCAAAACAATTAGTATTGGGCAACAGGGGCATACTGGTCATCCATTGCTCTTTTAAAAATCCTCAGACTCTGTAGGAACCTCCTCCAATCCATTGGCCACTTCCTCAGAATGGACAGCTATAGGTGCATCCAGAGAGGGGGTTCCTGTGGCATCCTAGGCTGCAAGGAGTTGGATGAGCAGCTCTTCTTGCTCTGATGCTAACAAGTAGCAAACTTCTAGCCCTTGAGGACAGTAACAGGCAAAATGACCTGCCTTCCCACAGCATTGATACAGCAAGGGGGTAGTGGACCACTGTTGGGGAGCATCAAGATCCATTGGGACTCCTTGGGGTAGGGAGCACAGGGGAGCAACATGAGGCATGAAGGAAGGAGCTGCTCCTGGTCATGAGGATGCTGATGCAGGTGCAGAAGAGGGAGCTTGGGGAGTGAACCCTCCACAAGAAAAAGGGAAGGTCAAGGGTTGTATCTGCTGCAACTCACATTGCAGTTCCATGAGCTGCCACTGCTTATGTGCCACCTTGTATCAGGTATCAACATGCTCATCATCTGGGTGCCCCTCTGCCATGCTGTCAATACAATCCCTGAGAGAGGGTGGAGTCCATCATGGAAGGTTAGGCAGAGTTGTAGACCATCTGGATATCCAGCCTGTTCAACTAAGGCACAAAAGAAGTCAATGTACTCATCAAGTGACTGCTTTCCTTGACCATACTGAGTTTGATCTTGAAGGGAAAGAGCTGCAGTTTTGGCAGGGTTAAGGGGGAAGAACTCCACTCAGAACTCCTTCTCAAACTCTGTCCAGCTAGAGAAACTCTCCACTCCTCCAAGGCATCAGAAGATATGCAGTGCATAGGTTGAGGCTCAACTAGCCTTTATGTAGGAGAGGACCCAGGCAATTTTCAAGGCATCCAAGGTAAAGGCTTCACTGCTCAGCTGGATATAGGTGATACAGGACTGGAGGAAATGTTCTCCAGCCTTATGATCTCCATCATATACATCAGGGAGTGCAGGATGAGGGAGTTTGGAACAAGGAGCTGAAAGGCCTAAGCCAGATGCAGATGCAAACCATTCTGCAGCAGCTGGAGCCAACAAGCCTGAGCTAGGTGCAGACACAAACCAATCTGCATCTGCTGGGGGCATCAAAGGAGTGGTAGGAGCAAGGGGGAGACATTCCAGAAGGGCTTGTAGAGAAAGGGACACTGCTTTAGTAGTTTGACAGAGTCCAGTGAGTTCAGCTGTGTGGGAAGTAAGAGAGGCCTGAGTAAGTTGAACCTGTGTCTCCAGGGACAGCAAACAACTCCAGGCATTGTCCTGGGGGCTTGAAGTGTCAGAGGGAGGTGCTGGAGGGGTTGGCTGGATCATAGGAAGGGCACAGGGGCACCAAGACACTGGTGGTGGAGAGACCTTTTGAGGAACCAAGTAGAAGCTCAAGTCACTGAAAAGGGGGCTCCCAGACTGAATCTAGAAACTTGTTCTGCTGTAAGGATGACCTCTGGAGGCTGTGGCTCAATCACACAGCTGGCAAAGGGAAATCCAAAGTCTATTCAGTACTGTACAGTGTCTACTGAAATAACTACTCACTTGGCAAAGGGAAATCCAAAGAGAACAAGTCTGGGAATTTCCTAGGCCAGGTGTGACACTTCAGAGGCTTCAGAAGCATGAGAAACAACTGTACAGTATGACAGAGAAGAAAAAGACACAAGTGATGTGTCAGCAATTGGTCAGCAGTTACATAAGCCAGTGGCAGTGTCAAAGGGGCCACACTCGTCTGAATTATTAACAGAGAACCAGTGCAGTCTGAGGGCTGAAACTAGGACCAATAAATAGGAAAAAGGAAGGAGAATAAGGGAAAACTATAACAGAGCAAATCTGACAAGAACTGGAGAAGGAGAAGGGGAAACAAGTGAGATGTCCCCTAACATCTAGTGTCCCAAAACCCTGCTCCTGATGGCCATCCCTGTGCATCAACAATGATAACTGGACTCTTTCCTATATCAACAAGCCTGGAAACCCCACCAACAAACCACCTCACACAACAGCCCTCCACAAGACTAACCCCCCCACTTTGATCTCTGTGCCCCCCATGTCAATGCCCCTCTGCCCCATCCCAATGTCCCAGTTCTCCTGAGACAGCCCATGGGCCCCAGGGCACCCCAACCACCCATTCTGATGCCTAATCCTCCTGCTGATACAAATTACTTTGAACCCCCCACCCCTAGAGAATCCCCTCCACCCTCAATGGGCCCTGAGGCCTCCCCTGGGCAATGTAGGCCAACCCTCAAGTGGAGGACCATCCAACAGTGAACCTCCTAGAGGATGGGGCCTGGCCATGAACAACTTCCTCCTCCAGCACAGAAATGGAAACAATTATTATTACTACTACAATGCTAGACCCCCACCCTGAACTCCAAACTCACAGGATAACATTCGCAATGCACTGGCTTGGGAAGGAAAACTCAACATTCAGAAGCCCAAACCCTTCACTAGCTGTGACCCCCAGAAATGGTGTATCTTCCTAACTCAGTGTTTAACTATGTTCCAAGCTAAGCCCATTACCTTCCAACTTGAGAGCTCATGAGTAGCATTCGCCGCATTGTATTTGCAGGGTATTGCCTTTGATCATTATACTGCACTACTCTGGTTTGACCCCAACAACCCTGTACTCTCCAATTGGCTTGCTTTCACCCAGGAATTCTTGAGTAAGTTTCACATCTTTGACACCATAGTGGAGGTGGAGAAAAATCTCTTCAACCTCTGAATGCATGACAATAAATGCTTCATGACTTTCATTGTACAATTTAAACAGGAAGCCTACAAAACTGGGTGGAACTACAATGCCCTCTGCTTCACCCTCTGTCATGCCCTGCCTCAATGGATCAAGGACATCCTTTGCCTCGCACTCAAGCAAACCACCTACAATGGGTACAAGGCACTTGTTACTCAGGTTGACCAATGCTACTAGGAAGATCACAGTGAAAACAGAGCACCCCAGACCTTGTGGAACACCTCCAGTAACACCAACTGGCAGGCCAGAGCAACCAATGGCATTCAACTCTCAATCCCTGCCAACCCTGCCAACCCTGCACCCTGTTTCCCTCCAGGCCAAGGAACCTCCAATGCCAATCAACCCCTAAGACAATGTCCACCTGCCCAGCTCAATGCCACTGACTTCCACAAGACCCCAGAGCCCCTGGACACCAACCCTGATGATTACAACAACATTCCAGACTCCGCCAAGGACCAAGAAGCCCTATGCACAAACAAGATTCAGGATAGGCCATGGATTGATGTACTGGAGGAAACTCAGGAGAAACAACAGAAGGAGGATGCATGCATCCTATGTGGTGAGCAGGGGCACTTTATTCACAGTTGTCCTAAATGACAGGTGATGGGACACACCGTCTGGATGATTGACAGAGAAGACTGCAATTACCAGTTTACAGAAAATGAGTTGGTGGTTTAAGTCTTGAAGACACACCCCCAACATCTTCTCCACCCCAGCCACACTCCTCTGCACAATGGTACAAGCTCTGGACAATCTTCCAGCACACCTCTCCTCTCACTCCTCCACCACCCTTCTCCTCTGCACCACTCTCCCCTTCTCCAACAACTCCATCCCCACACTAGTTGACAGCAGTGCCATGGATAACTTCATTGACAAATCCCTGGCAGCACTCGCTCCCCACCTCCTCCAATGCCTCCCCGCTCTGATCCCCCTCCAGCTCTTCAACAGTGACCCCACCCCTGCCGGAGACATCACACACTGCCTAGAAATGACCATGACCTTTGCCAATGGATGACAACAAGAACTCCAGCTGCTCATCACAAAACTACACCCCTTTGCCCCTATTGTCTTAGGCTTCTCATGGCTCTGCTCCACCAACCCCTGCATCAACTGGCCCAGCCTCACCCTCTGCCTTGACCGGGACAATCCCACCAACTCTGGACTAGTGCTCTTTGATGTCTCACCCTCCTCTGAGAACTTCTGGACTAGTGCCCTTTGATGTCTCACCCTCCTCTGAGAACTCCAAGACCACAATCAACCATCCCTGGACTCCTCCACAGCTCCGCTCCAGGTCCACATGTTCATTCATCATCAATGTCCAACTCAACAATGGATCACTCTAACTCTGTGTGGATTATTGGGGACTCAACAAAGTCACCAAAAAGAACAAGTATCCCCTCCCCCTGATTGGAGATCTTGTTGACCATCTCTGCAGTGCCAAGATCTACACAAAGATAGATCTCTGCTCCAGCTACAACAACATCCAGATTGCTCTGGGACATGAATGGCAGACCGCCTTTCGCACCCGCTATGGCCTCTTCAAGTACCTAGTAATGCCCTTCAGAATGACTAACTCTCCCACCACCTTCCAGTACTTCATAAATGACATCATTCATGATATGAGCAATGTTTTCATTATTGTGTATCTGGATGACATATTGATCTACTTAAATTTGCTGGCAGAGCATCCAGAGCATGTCCACTACATCTTGGAATGACTTTGGGAGTATCACCTTCATGCCAAACCTGAGAAATGTTCCTTCCACATGACAGAGGTTGAATACCTTGGGGTCTGGGGTCATTGTCACTCCTGACAGTGTGCACATGGACCCTGCCAAGGTTGACACAATACTCAACTGGCCCCTGCCATGGAACATCAAGGAGGTACAGTCATTTCTGGGGTTTGCTAACTTTTATTGCTGATTCATCAACAACTACTCCAGAATCACCAAACCCCTCAATCAACTCCTGTGGAAGGACACCCCTTAGGATTAGGACAGCAAGTGCCAAAGTGTATTCTTCCTCCTGAAGAAGGCCTTCACCTCTGCTCCGGTCCTTTGCCATTTTGACCCCTCCCTGCCAATTGTACTTGAATGCAATGCCTCTGACTATGCCATCACTAGAATACTCTTCCAGTCTGACTTCAGAGGCAAGGATCTCCACTCCATCACCTTCTACACCCATTCAATGATCCCCATCAAGCTCAACTACAACATTTACAACAAGGAACTCCTTGTGATCATTGAAGCTTTCCATCAGTGGCAGGCCTACCTCAAGGGATCCCTGCACTGCATCTGAGTCTACTCTGACCACAACAACCTGCAATACTTTATGACCATGAAACAACTCAGCCACTGCCAAGCTCAATGGCCCAAAACCCTCTTGGAGTATGACTTCACCATCCACTACTACCTGGGATGACTCAGTGTGAAGCCCGACGCCCTTACTTGGAGGTCTGACATGTATCCAAAAAAGTCATTTGAAGCTGAATGGAACATGTTCAACCATCAAGTGGTAATCCCCCCCAAACATCTACATGCCATGCTGATTTTAAATGAAGAAGGAATCCTCCATCAAATCAGAAACTCACCTCTGGACTCCTTCTTCACCCAGCATGACCCCCACAACAACTCCACCAACAAGTCAAACACTGAAAACCCCTTCACACTGTCTCTGGACCACTGCCTCCTGCTCTGGAGTGGACAAACTTATGTGCTGGACCACAAGTCTATTCACCTCAACATACTTTGGCAACACTACAACTACAAGCTCTGGGGGCACCCAGGAATTCATAAGACCCTTCAACTCATCTCCCAGACTTACTTTTGGCCAGGAATGAAGAAGGATGTCACACAATACGTAAGGGCCTGCAAACCTTGTCTCCAGGCCAAAGTACCCTGCCACTGCCCCCACAGGTTATTGAAGCCCCTCCCTGTCAGCTGACACCCTGTCAGGTTCTGCTGATGACAGGGGCTCAGCTACACTGGTGAATCCTTA
The DNA here is from genome assembly GCA_020091625.1 of Termitomyces sp. 'cryptogamus'. NCBI lineage: Eukaryota > Fungi > Basidiomycota > Agaricomycetes > Agaricales > Lyophyllaceae > Termitomyces > Termitomyces sp. 'cryptogamus'. The sequence continues at coordinate 7,708,668 of JAGYZC010000001.1, forward strand.
CTAGGCGGACACAATGTCCTGCACTTATAACCTAGCATCCTAGAGTTGGTGTGGAGTGAAGGGACTTGTGAAGGGAAGTGAGGGGGAGTGGTCTGAGCAAGTCTGGAGCAGTCTGGAGAAGTCTAAGACCAAGTATATAGGATGTCAGACTTGGGCAGGCATCAGGAACAAGTTCATGGGCATGCAGATAGACTGTGGGGTAAGTGGAGGCTTTGCAAATGATGGGGGTGGGGCCAGAGTTTGATGGGGAATCACCAAGACTTGATAGATTCTGGAGCTGAGTGGGGAGCAAGGTCCAGAATTGTCATAAGAATGTTTGGGGGTCATAGCACATGCATGGGGTTTGTACTGTCATCAGAGATGAAAGGAACTTGGAGAAACAAAGGAAATCTGTACAGTCAAGACAAGACAGAGATGAGGCGAGACGAGACAGAGAACAGAGATAGATTCAAGACTAAAAATAGAGATAGAGGCAAAACAAAACACAAGACACAAGAAACCAGTAAATGCAATATCAAGACTAAAGTACCAGGAGTTACTCTATAGCTTATATACCAACTACTAAGTGGTTCCGGAGGACAGAGGGTATGGCAGCGAGGCTCAATGGAGCTGTGTAGAGTCGATGGGTATCAGGTGCAATTGCAGAATGGGCCGCGGTGACATTCTGATGGGATCAGCTGGAAAGTGGGCCACTCCGGGGTCATCAGGGTGCTCCAGAGCAGGTCGGGGGAATTAGGGTGGAGGGTCAGGGGTGTGTGACATGGTCAGGAATGGTGGGGGAAGTCTCGGGAGCTCAGGAGAAGTTAGGGGATGTATCAATAGCTGCAGAGAAGGCGTCGGAGTTGATCAGGAAGCTGTCAGGGTTTGCCAAAGAAGTGTTGGAGTTACCTGGAGTGGGCACAGAGGGTGGACGAGGGTTGGGGGAGTTTGGTGGGGTGTTGGGAAGGACTGGAAATGATGTTGGGGGTCTAGGGAGCGGGTTGTAACATCACCCCCTCTTTAGTGTTGAGACCCTTGAGATGCAGGGCACAGTTTGGGGATCAGCGGGGCATGGGAATCAAAGTAGAGCAATATTGATCAGACTGCAGTAGCGGCGGCGGTGTGGAGAACAAAGTCAAAGTATGGCCGCCACTCATCAGAGGGTTCCTTCCAAGTCATTAAAAAGGGTCAGACGTACTCTGGAGTTCCCAAACTTTTCCAATGTCATCTTCCACATACTCTCCAGCAGCATCCCCATCCCCCTTGGCACATTCCTCGACTTCTTCCTCTGAGGACTTTGAGGGTTGGCAGGTCCATAGGCAGGTCCAGGCAATGTACTGCAGTTGTAAGTGCTGTCTCTTACTCATCATAGTCAGAGTGCTGATTAAGTCCCAGCAGAGTTGTTGGCGGTGGTGGCAGGCCCCTTGGGGCTTTTGTCAGGGGAGGCCCCAGTGCAGTCAGCAGCAGGAGCAGTCTCTGCCTCACATTCTTGGCCTGGCCTTGGTCCTGGGGTGGTCTGCCCCATCCCTATGGAGTCAAGAGTCATGTAGGCAGACATGATGCTGGAGCACTTTGTAAAGGCTGTGGGGTGGGCAAGGGGTCCCCTGATATTAGAGTGGTGCCAGGTGGTGGCCCCGGTGGGTTATTGGCATGTCCCCTCCTTACCGAGCTAATCCATGTCTCCTAGTGTGTGTCCTGTACCCAGTGGGGTGAACAGTGCAAGTTTGAGGAGCCTGTGCCAGGAGTGTGGTGGGACATGTCAGTGTGTCTCCTGTATTACTCCTGGCATGAGAAGTGTTCTGTCACTTTGAGTTGGCATGCCACTTGCATCACAGCGGAGCAGAAGTGGGACTGCAAGTGGGTCACAGTGCAGTTGGAGGAGGGCCAGAGGAGTAGGGTGGAGGGGTGGGGTTCTGGAGTGGAGGGGGGAGTTGGTGCAGGGCAGCCCTCATGGGGTGGGCAGAGGGAGGGGGCCCCCGCAGCATGCAATAAGGGTAAATGGAGGGCATCCCCCTCACTGGAGGCAGGGCCTAGCAAGCGGGCATGGGGGGAGCAGGTGATAGCAGGCCCCCCAGGCCCTGCAGTGTATTCCCCAGTCTCTGGGGCCTTGGTTGAGCAGTCCATGGGAGGGTTGTGGTTGGCCACGCTTTCCTGCGGCATCAGGTGGAGGAACTGGAATAGTCATTGGCCACACGTGAAGAGGAAGCTTGGAGGATGGAGGAGAAGAGGGACAGGCTTTAGAGGGAGTTGGACAGGGCTTGGAGGGAACAGGACCTAGTGCAGAGGGACAAGGACATCACTGTGGGGACCACCACAGAGCAATTGTTGCAGCTTCAGGAGCTGCGAGCACGTATGGGACTGTTGGCAGTGCAGGTGGAGATGGCGGAGCAGCAGTCGGAGGAGTCAGAGGTGTGGAGAACTCAGTGGGGGCCTAGCATCAGGGAAGCTCAGGCAGTGGTGGAGAGGGTGCAGTGGCAGGAGGAGTGGCTTGCCAATGAGGTGGCCTTGGGGTAGCGGAGAGTGCTCCATAAGTGATCTCTTTGTTCTCTGCTTCTTATGAACTGATCCTGTTTCTGCAGACTGGGCCAGGGAGCACCACATCCTCCTCAACAGAGCATTGGCAGTGTTGGGGTCCATCCATGATGGGCTGGCAAGGATGCCTGGGGACCTCTTGCCAGAGTTGGGGCAGGGGGTTATGCAGATGGGGCATCTGCTGGCAGGGCATCGGTGGATACTGGAGCATGGTGGGAGGTGGCGACAGACATGGGGAAACTGCTCCCTGGACAACCTGAGGTTCTGGTGACAGTAGTGGCACAGCTGGAAGTGGTCATGGTGGGGAGAGTAGTGGAGGTAGAGTTGGAGGAGGAGGGAGAGTAGGGGCTTTCTGGATTTTGGCTTCTTGTTGCTCCACACTCCCCCAGTTCTATATTTTGTATTTGTAGCCTTGTTGATATTGGACTCCTTGCATTTCTGCTGAGCATGAGAAGTTCTCAGAATAAGTGAGGGGCAGAGTAAGTGAAAACATGTAGGGGAGTACTCATGGGAGTTGAATCCCTGATACATCCAGAGGCGGAGGTTACACCCACTAATGCCATCTGTACTTGCTAGTCCCAGGGGTCCCAGGACTTGGTGGAGTGTTGTTGATAGAGATCCCAGAGTTTGTCAGGGGCTCTGTCAAGGTTTTTTTGGAGTTCTCATGTGTTGTCTTCAGGTCTGTAGCCCTTCTAGCAGACCAAGTACTAGGGTCAGCCACAGACCACATGGGAGTTAAGGATTTGGTCAACCTTGTAGTGGTACTTGTCTTTGACTTTGACAAGGGGTGGTCGGCTGGGGTGTTGGCTGGGGAAGGGGTCCGGAGCATTTTTGTTGAGGAGTTGGACGTGGAACACAAAGTGGAGGCCTTTCAAGCCTGGAGGTAGGTTGAGTTTGTAGGCATGCATGGAGACCTTCCGGAGGACTTTGAAAGGGCCAAGGCATTTGTGATTGAGTTTGATGGAGGGCCTCCGGGTCTTGAGGTTGTGTCAATCAAGCCAAACCAAGGTGCTGGGGGGCCAGTCAGGGGTAGGGTCACATCGGGCATTGGCATGTTTGGAGTAGGCTCAATTGGCAGTGTTTATCTTGTCATGGAGGAACTGGTGAAGGGATTGGAGGTCTTCAGTGACTTTGTGGGTGACATGGGAGGGGATGTCCTTGAGGGATAAGGTGAGTCGGGGGTTGTAGCCCTTGTTGGCATAGAAGGGGGAGACTCTAGTGGCAGAGTGGAGCATGTTGTTGTAGGTAAACTCAGCAAGGGGGAGTTCTGTGCACCAGTCATTCTGTAAATAATTAATGTAGAGGTGGAGATACTGTTCCAGCATCTGGTTTACTCATTCTGTTTGTCCATTGGTCTCTGGGTGATAGGCAGTGAAGAGGCTGGTTTTGATTTTGAGTGCTTTGCATAGTGATTGCCAGAAATGGGATACAAATAGAGGTCCATGGTCAGAGACAATGTCATCCAGGAGTCCATGCTTGGAGAATACATGCTCAAGGAACAGTTTGGCAAACTCCAGAGCATTGTTGGTGGTGTGGCAGAGGATGAAGAGGGCTTGTTTGGTGAGGTGGCAAATAACAACGAGGATTGCGTTGAAACCTTTGGAGTTGGGGAGTTTGACAATATGATCCATTGATATTAAGGACCAGGAGCACCGGCCAACAGGGAGGGATTTCAACAATTTGTGGGGGCAGTGGTGGGGTACCTTGGCCCAGAGACAAGGTTTGCAGGCCCTTACATATTGCGTGACATCCTTCTTCATTCCTGGCCAAAAGTAAGTCTGGGAGATGAGTTGAAGGGTCTTATGAATTCCTGGGTGCCCCTGGAGCTTGTGGTCATAGTGTTGCCAGAGTATGTTGAGGTGGATGGACTTGTGGTCCAGAGCGTAAATTCATCCACTCCAGAGCAGGAGGCGGTGGTCCAGAGACAGCAAAAAGGGATTTTTGATGCTCAACTCGTTGGAGTTGTCACAGGAGTTGTGCTGGGTGAAGAAGGGATCTGGGAGTGTGCTTCTGATTTGGTGGAGGATTCCTTCTTCATTTAGAATCAGCATGGCATGTAGATGTTTGGGGGGGATTACCACTTGATGGTTGAATGCATTCCATTTGACTTCAAATGACTTTTTTGGATACATGTCGGACCTTCAAGTGAGGGCATCAGGTTTTGCACTGAGTCATCCAGGGCAGTAGTGGATGGTGAAGTCATACTCTGAGAGGGTTTCAGACCATTGAGCTTGGTGGCGGCTGAACTGTCTGTGGTCATGAAGTATTGCAGGTTGTTGTGGTCAGAGTAGACTTGGATGCGGTGTGGGGATCCTTGAGGTAGGCCCACCACTGGTGGAAGGCTTTGACAATTGCAAGGAGTTCCTTGTCATAGATGTCATAGTTGAGCTCCACAGGGATCATCAAGCAGGTGTAGAAGGCAACAGGGTGGAGATCCTTGCCTCCAGAGTCCGACTGAGAGAGTATTCCAGCGATGGCATAATCAGAGGCGTTGCATTCGAGTACGACCAGCAGGGAGGGGTCAAAATGGCAGAGAACTAGGGCGGAGGTGAAGGCCTTCTTCAGGAGGAGAAATATGCTTTGGCACTTGCTGTCCCAATCCCAAGGGGTGTCCTTCCATGTGAGTCAGTTGAGGGGTTTGGTGATTCCGGAGTAGTTGTTGATGAAGTGGTGGTAGAAGTTAGCAAACCCCAGGAATGACTGTACCTCCTTGACGTTCAGCGGCGGGGGCTAGTTGAGTATTGCATTGACCTTGGTGGGGTCCATGCACACACTGTTGGGAGTGACAATGACTCCAAGGTATTCAACCTCCATCATATAGAAGGAGCATTTTTCAAGTTTGGCATGGAGATGGTACTCCCAGAGTTGTTCCAAGATGTGGCAGACGTGTTTTAGGTGCTCCACTGGCAAATTTGAGTAGATTAGGATGTTGTCCAGGTACACAATAAAGAAAACATCATTCATGTTGTGGAAGATGTTGTTCATGAAGTATTGGAACATGGTGGAGGAGTTAGTCATTCTGAAAGGCATCACAAGCTACTCAAAGAGGCCATAGCAGGTGTGAAATGCAGTCTTCCATTCATGTCCTGGAGCAATCCAGACATTGTTGTAGCTGGAGCGGAGGTCTATCTTTGTGTAGATCTTGGCACGGTGGAGGCAGTCAACAAGGTCTCTGATCAGGGGGAGGGGATACCGGTTCTTCTTGGTGACTTTATTGAGTCCCTGGTAATCCACACAGAGTCAGAGTGATCCATCTTTTTTCATGGCAAACAAGACTGGAGTGCCTGCAGCAGAGATCAATAGGCATATGAAACTCTTGCCGAGCATGTTGTTGAGGTATTCCTTCAGGGCCCAGAGCTTGATCTCAGACATATTGTAGATTTTGCCAAATGGGGGTGAGGTGCCTTCTTTGAGGTTGATCTTGTGGTCATAAGAGCGGTGCGGAGGAAGTTCTTTGGCACTCCTTTCAGAGAACACATCAGTGAACTCATGATACTCTGGGAGAACTACTTCGGATAGGATCTGTTCCTCTGTCCTGCTCTCCGGCATGGTGGTTCCAGCACAGAGGTGCTCCTCCAGTAGGGCTGGCATGATTTGTAACTGAAAGGCAGGGGTGCCATCTTGTAGGATGCATGCAAAGGGGACAGCGCCAATGATTTTGATATTGAGGTTTCTGGAGTTGATGGAGGTGGACGTCGGGGTGGAAGTGGTTGAGTCTGGAGTGGTGGCGGAGTTGGTTGGGGGATTTGGGTGTCACTGATCAGGGTACCTTGGGCCTTTGTATTGACTCTGAGGCATGTCGGAAGGCAGCCATTGCAATTTGATCAAGGGTGACTGAGGCAGAGTTGCGCTTTCTTCACTGTTGGGGTTGCCATCAGAGGCTGTGGGACTCTGGGTTGCTCCAGAGGTGCTGGTGCCAGGGTCGGAGATGTCAGAGTCTGAGTTGGACTGGAGATGGAGGGGAATGGCAGCCACTAAACTTGCTTCAGGGCTGGGGAATTGCATGGTGAGGTTCTTCCAGTCAATGTTAGGGTTGACGTCTTGCAGTCATGGGAGTCCGAGCATGATTGGAGTCGACGGGAGTGATTGGGTGATGAGGAGCTGGGCCTGGAACTGCAGATCATTGTTGAGGGTGAGGGTGGTGTCATGGTATTGGGTGATTCCTGTTGTGGTGGGGCTTCCATCAAAGAGTTGGAGCTTGAGGGGTTTGTTGAGGTCATTGCATTGGAGGTCAAGCTGATTGCTGATGAAGGTACCAGAGGTGCCGCTGTCAATAAGGTTGGGGAGTACTTTGTGCGAGCTGTTGAGTTGGACATGGATGACAAATGACTGCGTGGACCTGGAGCGGAGCTGTGGAAGAGTCCAGGGATGGTCAATTGTGGTCTCAGGGTTCTTGGAGGAGGATGAGACATTGAAGGGTACCAGTTTGGAGTTGGTGGGGTTGTTCTGGTCAAGGCGGAGGGTGAGGCTGGGCCAATCAATGCAGGGATTGGTGGAGCAGAGCTATGAGAATCCCAAGATGATGGGGGCAGAGGGGTGTAGCTTTGTGACAAGTAGTCAGAGTCCTTGTTGTCATCCATTGGTGAAGGTCATGGTTGTTTCCAGGCAGTGTGTGATGTCTCTGGCAGGGGTGGGGTCTCTGTTGAAGAGTTTGAGAGGGATCAGGGCAGGGAGGCATTGGAGGAGGTGGGGAGTGAGCACTGCCAGGGACTCATCAATGAAGTTATCCATGGCACCACTATCAACTAGCGTGGGGATGGGGTTGTCAGAGAAAGGGAGAGTGGTACGGAGAAGAAGGGTAGTGGAGGAGTGAGAGGGGAGGTGTGCTGGGAGGTTGTCCGAGGCAAGTACCATTGCATGGAGAAGTGTGGCTGGGGCAGAGAAGACATTTGGGTCTGGTCTGCAGTCTAGTGCATCTTCAAGACCTAAACCGCTGACTCATTTTCTATAAACTGGTAATCACAGTCTTTTCCATCAATTGTCCAGACTTGTTACTGATCCTAAGGACCCCATCAACTCGTTGCGATGGGCTTTGACAGCCCCTCAATGGAAAATTGACCTGACCCTGGTGGGCAACTGTAAATGTGACAGGATTGTAATTGTCAAAGGCTCTTTTGTGAGGTTGTTATGAACATTTCATTTTTAGAAGCAGATATTTGGATGACCTTGGCATTGTCTATTACTCAGATACCTTAGAAATCTGGATCTAAGTATCTAGTATAATATGTGGTTCTGCCATTTTTTTTCATGATCGTTGATGGATGCCACACACATACTGATGGAGGTTTGTTTTTGATGTGCAATGAAATGTGACAGGTCTGGTCAGATTCAGATTCCACAATGTTACCAATCACCATGCCAAACATCAAACTTGTACTTGTCTTGTGTGCTGCTTCTGTGTCTTCTCACAACACATATTTCAGAATCAAATAACAAGCCTCTTCAGCCAACAACCCTGCCTTTTCAGCCATGCTTTTTTAACAAATGACCCTTGCTTGTCCAATCCTTCAGATCCTGGAACTCCTCACAACCTTGTCTCCAGCTACTGTGATACAGAACAGCTCTTTCTGCATTTCCTTAATGAAATATACAGTATGGAGGAGCAGATAGTGGCAATTAGGGAGGATATTGCAGTGATGAGGAAGGAGAACATTGCTTTGACAGATTTCAGAACAACCAGTATACCATTTTCAGCTTGTACTATTCTAACTTTTGACAGTGGAACAGTGGAATGGGACCATACCTGAGGCATGGATGTCCATGTGAAACAGTTCACACATACATTATCATTGGTCCAGCAATCATCCATGGTTACAATACTGAGACTATCACATGAGTAAAACCATTTGTGACAGAAAAGGACCAGAGAATACAAAACCATCAGCACAGGATAGTCTTGAGAATGGTAACAAGTTCCCAAATATCAGGTTTTATTTTGTGACCATGATTTATCATCAATGCCATAGAAATAAAGCTTGAAAATCCCTTTGCAGCCACCACCAAGCTAAACACCAATTATATGATCATTGTCCTGGTACTCCAGTATGTTTTTTTAAAAAAATCTATTTCTCTCTTATTCTGCCAGGTTTGTGTAGTTTTCCTTAATTACTTTTGAGCTTGTCCAATAAAACATTTTGATTTCTTTCTGCCATGGGATTGCAAGCCACCATGTCATCTCCCCCCAATCACAGATTGACTGTCCCTGGTTGTCCTTTGTTACCCTCATGCCAATAATGGTTTGTCAATCTATATTTTATTCACTCTCTCTCTTGTCTTTTAAAAACTCAGCTTTCCATCACTTGATTTTGTCTATTTCACCTTGTTTTCCATTCCTCTAATGTCTGCCCCTCTATATCACATGCCCCACCCCATGCACAGACAATTGTCAGGCAGTATAAAGGCCATACATCTTCCATATATTTCCTCATATTTGCCCCTTCTTCCTACATGACTTCTCCCATTGGTCTCAAGTCCTAAAAAACCCTTCATACCCTGAAGGATACCTTCCAGAGCCTAAACAGTTTGCTTCATTGTGAAACATGTCCAGAGCTTTGCAGAAGCTCTGATCCATCTTATTAGCAAGACTCATGCATTGCTGACTTATGCCCAGGCTGAGATTGTCTGTTATATGTCTCCTTTTCATTAGTATCTTCTACTAACCACCTCAATACAGGACTTCCCTGATAAAATCTGGTCCAGATGCATTGTTAATCAAGCCTGTTAATGTTCAGAAGAGATAGAGTGGAGATTGAGGGTGTAAAGGCATTGATCTGGGGCAAGTGTTCCTTGTGCGACAATTGAGCATGTGTATCGATCAAGAATCTTGACTGATGAGTTGTTGAATATGGTATCTAAACCTGAACATGTGGCAAGAGAGCTGACAGATATGAGGTGAACAGTAGCATTTGGAATGTATAGGACATCCTGCAGAACAATATCAGCCCCTTTAGCAATGTGGAGCTGTATGTTTCCAATTCCAATTGCCGTGACTGTGGATCCACCAAGCCCTTTCACATTGTGTGGATGGATTGGGCGTAGGGTAAGAAAATCTTTGTGGCATGGTGAAATATGGACAGCTGCGCCGGAGTCTATGAGGAATGGTGTGGTATCTAGGAAGGGGACCAGTGAACATCCTGAATGATTTGTTGGGGTTACATTTGCAGTGAGTATGTTTTCCATGATTGGTCCTGCTTGTACATTCCAGTCCATCATGGTGCTGGTGTCATCTATGGGTGGGAATCCAACATGTTCCCAGTACTCTGTGCTGTAGTCAAGGGGTGACTCTGAAAGAGATATGTTGACTTTCACAATAGCTGCTGTTTTGGGAGCTGGAGGCTGCTCAAGCTGTGATGGATCCACATACCACGTCTTTCCATCTGCCCCTGTGATGGCAACAAAAGATTTTGGGGAAGAAGTCGCAGTAGTGCCAGTTTTGGGTGAATACTTTGAGAGGTTAGACTTCCCTTTCGATGCTCTCTGTGCTTCCTGAGCATCAGCAATAGATCTACCTGCCATACCCCCCCCTTTTTGTACACAGAAGGCCTTTGTATGTCCTTTACAGGGTTGTTTGAGCGTGAAACAGTTCTCACAACAGGTTGCCCTGTGAGCATGATTATGTCCTGGAAAATCTGTCACCCTCATGCCCCCTTTTGCACTAAACGCCATTGCATCATGACTGGATTTTGCTTTGGAGTTGAGGATATTCTGAGCATTCTCCATGAGTATACAAATGTCTGTCGGGTCACATGGTGTGCTCTGAGTGCATTTACTGATGAGGGTTGATACTGAATTCTGAAGAGACTTGAAGGATGGATCATTGAGGCTATTAAGCAGGGCAATACAGGCGAAGAGATTCCTATTGACTGTCCCAATGTCAAAGGCACGCTTGACTGTATCGACGATGCGTCCAGCTGTGACAGGCAAGGGTTCCACAGTGGAACAGTATGTGGATAACGCCTCCTGGAGAAGAGCAATCTGTTTGATAGGGCCCTCCCTTTGTGCTCGTGCCTTCAGGTCCATGTAGCACCAGGCCGCGCCTTTGTCGGTGATGAGATCGCGATGCTCGGCGTCATCCAGAGCAGTTTCATGAAGGTGATTGCGAGCCAGTCGTTTAAGCCCCAGTTGGCATGAGCTCGAGGTTCAGTATCAATATTTGGACGGATAGCAATGGTGTCAAAGACATGGGAGTAGATCCCATTAAGGATGAGAGCATCCTTGAGTTTTGTCTGTCCACTGTGTGAAGTTCCCGTCTGCACAAGCGTACTTGGAACCCTCCCACCTGTGGCATATGATGCGTTCGGGGACAGAAGGGTTGGTAGAATCAGAGGGCAAGACGGTTGATGAGGACTCGGGAGCCATAGCGAGCAGAATCGCCAAGATAGAGAATAATGCGAGAGGACAATAGACCAAGAGTTAAGGTACACGACGCTACACGTGATAAAATTGGGTAGGGGCTTTGATCAAAAGGTGGTTCCAAGGTCTGGTATCAATAACTATTAGAGAGTCGTCGACAATATACCCATAACCTGTTAGAAGTCAGACCTATGAACAAGTGTAAGTTTACTCCCTCAGTCTGGTAGAATTGACTCTATTAGACTGTACCTATGAACAAGTGTAAGTTTACTCTATAGGTACAGTCAGTCTATATGTAAATAGAATGATACGTTCAGTTACTCACCCCTCAGTCCAGTAGAATTGACTGAGGGGATCGTCTAATGTAGCTGTATATATACAAGTGTGTAGAACAATGAGAATACGTAGATAGACAAAGCGTACGTTGAAGACAAAGCATTGGTGACGGTGGCCAGTGGGTGGCCAGTGGCCCTGTGTGACGAGTGGCTGGTGTGATATGTGAAATGCTAACAGGTGGTAACACCTGGATGAGGAGCTACCCGGTGATAACACCTGGATGAGGAGCTACCTGGGTGGTAACACCTGGATGAGGAGCTCACATGAGATGTAGCATGTGTGGGGCTATAAGCCATACAGTCAAGGAGACAGGCCAAGTTGTAACAGGCTCCTGGGGTCATGTGCCACCAGGACAACCTATGAAGCACTGGGCCAGACCACCTTAGACACCAGCTGCCAGGTTACTCAATGCTACCAAAACCACCAGCTCCAGCACCAAGCAGATGGCAATTGTGGCAATGTTTTTGACTGGGTACCTGGAACCTGAGTACTAGAACCAGCAGACAAGGCACTGCATATCCTTGAAGCTCCAATGACACCACTCGGGGTTGAGGACTGAGGTCTAATGTCGTCTCGGGAACCATTGTCTTTTCATGACATGACACTCGTTGCCGTGATTGATATGTGAAACCTCCTGCTTTTGGAGCACTTGTAGACAACGACAAGGAATGCGTAGCGTCTGATATGTGGGTTCATACGGCATCAACATGGTCTAGCCAGCAAGTATTGACTGTGAGAATGTAGAAAACACGTCGCGAGATCGACGCGTCAACGCCCGCGTCTGCAATATATTGTTTTTTTTTTCTACCAAGTCCCCTTGAGATTTGACGTGTAGGTCTATCTATAGCTAGAAGTTATACAAGTTGTCTGATAGATTTATGACGAGAGAAATCTCGGAAATGGACTATTTGAATATGTTTGTAAGTGTCGTACTCTTTTAGGCCTCCAAATTGTATCTGACAATATCAGTGACAGTCACTGACAAAAGTAATATCATTTGTTGTACATGTATGCTTCGTGAATCAAAATGACAAGTCTTCTGACCTTTATCATTGTTGTGGTGAATGAGTCCGGTTCTCGCCAAAAATCTACATCAGGCTGACTGATAGCGAGGTTTGGAAAGCCCATTGTTTGGGTTTGTTGAGTGTTCCTTCATTACTCATGCCCTCAAACCGCTCGCGCTCCAGGTCTCCGCAAAGATACTGTTCCAGGACACCGGAAAGAGATACCAAGTTGCCCAATGATGCCAAATCAATATCTGAATCTGACTATTTTCAAAAAAGTGACGAGTTCAGGGCTTGGTTGAAGGACGAGAAAGGAAAGGTGAGCCATTGAGCTGTCGAAGAGAAGAATCATGTCATTGACATGAACAATGTACATGCAGTACTTTGACGAGCTTTCTGGTGATAGAGCTAGGAGGTAAGCACGTCTGTTTCCTGCTCCAGTGGATCCTAATTTGTAAGACAGTTACTTTCGAAAGTTTGTCAAGGTGTGCTCGAGATAATTAGTATAAGCCATCAGTTTATTTATTATACACGTAGACTTGGAATAGAGGGAAACTACCAAGTGCGTTGCGTCTTCGTTATTTTTAATTCGCCTATTCATCTTGCCCAAGAGTCCCTCTACGCAGGTATCGACCCTTCAACAGTCTCCGCGAAAGAACGAACAGCGTATAAATGGTCTTTCGCATCCAAGAGCTCGCGAGCCGAGGCGGATGCTCTCAGAGCAGCACGGGAGGAGATAAGCGCAGCAACGCAAAATCGAGAACCCTTTTCGCAGGTTGGTTCGAGCAGTAGAGGACGAATGCAAGGACCAACACTGCCTTCTGCTTCCGACCTCGCATTATCTCGCGAGTTGGCGGTTGAACGCGATCAGGAGGAACGGTCTTACAAACGGAAACGTGATAGGCTTGAAGCGAAGGAGCGGATTGAGGATATGGTCGGTCCGCGAGAGATGGGTCGAGAGGGGATTCTTGAGAAGAAGAGGGCGAAACGGGAGGCGGATCAGAGCTTCAGAGAGAAAGGGGAAGATGGGTTCGAGGCCGATGATACCACGTTATTAGGTGGTGGAGACAGCTTCAAGGATATGTGAGTTATGCCTTTCTCTGGCGTCAATCTCACCATTCAATGTGATATTCCTTTTCTTTCAGGATTGCCAAAAGAGATGCAGCGAAGAATAGACACAATACTGCGAGGGAGGAAAAAGTTGCTGCCGCCCGTGAACGAGCCGAAATGTTCAAGCAGAAGGAGCAGGTATGAAATCTAGTCTGGCATGCCAAGTTTTATGATATTGACATCAATTTTCTTGAATATCGAAGGCTACCATGGACATGTTTCAACAGCTGGCGAAGCAAAGATTCGGATAGACCGTGTTCTCTATCTATACGCAGCGAATGCCCTCTTCCGTGCAACGCCAATGTTACTTCGGCTGGAAGAGCGCACGTCCTCTTGTCGTCCTACTATTCTGTACACAACTTGTGGATTATTTACCTTCAAGACTTACAACAAAGCTTTCTTCAACAAATCCTTAGTCTGATGGACTGCTGTGCACTAATGTTCATGATCTCTGAATAGTCTCCTCGCCTAATTCCTTCGTGAAAATCGTGAAGACGGCCATCCTTGACTTTGTGGTGGTGAATCCCAAGCTTTATTGTTCGGTCTTGATCTCCATCATTAGTCTTCTCGTAAGGGGCATGTGCGAACGACTTACCGGGTCCACTCTGTGCCCGTGACGCAACGTGGGTACGTCCTCCGACTAATCTATCCTATCTTACGTATTTGCGAGGAAGATGCACAATATAGCGCTTAGACGAATCCTCCTTTCCCAGCAATATATTCAGGTCTCTTACTGACAAGGCGAATTCGAAAGTGTCCTCACCGAGGTGACATTGTGCCATGAATCGACAGATATCAGCTCCGCGAGTGGATTTGATGGCTAATTCTTCCGTGTGGAAGGTACATTGACATATGAAGAATTGCAACTGACGTGTACGCTTTGATCGACCGGCGTGAAGGCTTGGACAATTCGCCTGGCGAAGGCCTCCCACATTTTGATGCACATCGCCAGGGTTGACTGAATTGCCTGGTGGTTGGTGCACGTGAATCCGGTCAGCAGAGAACGAATCCTCTGTGAAGGAGACTTACTGATTTCATGGTGTGGGGAAGGGAATCCTGGTCTGGAGTGGCATCGACGGGGCAGTTTGAGTTTAAATTCCTCGTTGCAGCCATTCTCATAACGTTAGACCCTTCGAGTTCTGCCCAATATCCGCGATGCCGGGCTTGCCGAAGAATAGACTACTCGTGTGAGATGAGCACGGTTACTCTAATGAGGCATCCACACATATCGAGAAGAACCAAGAAAATCAGAAACTGATCCTTGCACTTGCCAAATCCGGGAAAACACTGGTGTATCATGTTATGTAAATATGTGCGGCCTGGTCTGATCGGAAAGATAAGAAGTCAGTGAGTCCGGTCTTATGTATGATTCTTATGATCGACGTAAACGCGGGTTCCGGGGGTAAGGAGTTTCGGAGGGCTCTGCGCGGACAAGCATTCATATTACAGCTACCAGCGGCCGTTTCCGGTTCAGTGCCAAGGTTTTTGGCGGATGGGTCGGAAGCAGTAGGGCCTGAGGTCTCATTCAGTCAGCATTTTTTCCATGCATCGGTCTCGCTTCTCAGTCCGTGCTACGGTTTTGCACTCTCACTACCATCACCGCCCCACAGGTGTGCGCAGAGTCGCTCTATCACCGTTTTCCTAAAAGCCTAATACCTTTCACAGAGTAGTGACCACCACCACCACAGTTTATCTATTCGTTTTTCATTGCGCGTCACTACTCTAAGTAACGTTCCTCCGCAGTCATCGGTTGATGAGTTTCTCATCAAACATCACAGTTTTAATTGAGGCTCAAGGTCTTAATTCATTCGGCAAGCTTCATTAATTTTACAGTAAGATTACAGTTGATCAACACAGCCTTTTTTGCAACACTTTAATCACACTGCTTGTTACTGAAAATCTATTCGCGTAGTTATAACCTTCTTTCGCGCACCCTCCCACCTCTCCCTTTTTATCTTTTTGAGTCCTGATTTCATTTGTAACTTACTTTTCATCTATTTATTTAGTGTCCATAGTGTACAGCCTTTTGCTTTTTCACTACTTCAAGAAAACTGAAAAAAGTGGTCGTCTCGGCGGCCAATTCTCGCTATAATTTTCTATCTCTATCAAAATTTCAGCTATTTCTGGTCTTCATGCGATGAGCTGCAGAGGTCCTTCAGAAAGAATATGTTTTTAGTTCAGAATTGCGACACATGTAGCTAGCATATCTGACACCTAAAACAACAGAGATGGTCAAATTTTAATAGTAACCACTAACCGGAGCTAGCCAGAGTTTATCCAGAGGGCGCAGCACCATCACAAGTCCAAAGAGCGGTACAAGAATCTATAGATGCCAGGGATCGCATACAAGCAGCACAAGCAGATCAACGACACGAGATGACCGTCAATCCCATTCCAGGAATAGCAACTGATCAGGAACCGAGGATGTGAGATCAAGAAACAGACATACCCTGATCAAAACCGGATCATTCCAGATCTAGCCAACATCGCTTCAATAGAGAATCTGGAGTATCTCCTCGCAGCAGTAGAGGAATTAAGCAATGACCCCGCAGCACCAGACATCAGTGACAAGCCCCGAACATGGGCTGAGGCAAAACAGTCTGGAGATTCAGCCAGGTGGGAGACTGCATATTGTGATGAGCTGAACTCACTGAAGGAAATGGGTGTCTATAAGCTCTACCCACAATCAACAGTACCCATTGGTCAAAAGGTCAGAATAGGCCAACCAGTTTTCAAGATAAAACATGATAAAAATGGGAATGCAGTACAATTCAAAGTTAGACTAGTGTTCAGAGAGTATGAGCAAATCCAGGGACAGGACTACACAAAGATGAACTCACCAACTGCACATATGGAATCATGGCATGTCTTATTACATCTTGCAGAAAACAAGGATGGGATGCAACTCAAATTGATGTCAAGACAACATTTCTATATGGTATCCTCCCTGAAGACAAGGTACAATATATGAAACAGCCAGAAGATTCACAGAGACCCAGTGTAGGTGGGTGTAAGGGGATGACCCCTTTATGGGTAACTCCAACTCTATCTGGCCTTAGTCATAGGTATTGCATCATCTCTAGCATATCCAATGGACTGGCTGCCAAGCCCCTGCACTCTCCAGACAGTATTAGTCAGCCCTTTGTAGTCATTGGACTCTATTTCTCCTTTCAATGTATTGATAGTCATTAGCTTACCACATATAGCATTAGTCATAGCATAGCCATGGATGTAGTATATAAGCCAGTCACAAGGATAGAATATCCTTTGACCAATCAATAGCAGCATTTCCCAGGTCTATCCAGTGAATCAACTGTGAGAGCCCCAGTGTCATTACCTTAGCTTAGCTTGCTGCACTCACCCCTTGCCTGCTTCTTAGCCACTTCCTGCTCCTTTGACACTTGCTCATTGCTTGTGTTTGCTTGCTCTAGCTGGGTTGATCTGCAGTCATGCTCATCCCCTCACAGTGGGTATGTATGGAACCTTGGTTCTGGAGCAGTCTCATGGGCATTCAGAAAACAAAGGACAGTTGCAGCCTCATCATGTGAAGCCAAATATATGGCTGCATTCAAAAGCATGCAAGAGTGCATTTGGTTTTGGGTGCTATTCAAGGACATTGGACACAACAACACATCACTTCCCACTATTATATTCTGTGACAACAACTCTACAATTGCTTTATCTGAGGACCCACTGCTACATGCCCACATCAAGCACATAACTAAGAAGTATCATTTCCTCCAGGAATGCATACAAACCAAGGAAATAACCTTACAATGGGTTCCCTCCAAAAACAACATGGCAGACATATTTACTAAGGAACTTCTGGCACCAGCATTCAATCACCTTTGCCCATGCCTTGGTCTCAGGTAGCACAACAATTCCACATGCAAGGAGGAGTATTTATGGTGAGGAGGAGTGTTGGACAATGTTGCTGCCACCATAACATGCCATCAAGCCAGGCCACTGGCCATACCCTACATTGTTCTGGACTGCACTATATTCCTTGACTGATGATGAACAATGGCCTATTGTTCACATACATACATATATATTTGGGCTTTACATAGACAAACCCTCAGTCACTTATATCAGACTGAGGGTGAGTAGTTTACAAAACTTACTTTACATTAAACACTAACTAATTGTACTATAAAGATCACACTCATATTGATCTTACTAGGTACAGTGCAATATAGTCACTTATATTGGACTGAGGATCATACTCATATTAATCTTACTAGGATCTAACTGTCAGGTTCCACTGATGACAGGGGCTCAGCTACACTGGTGAGTCCTTACTAGGCGGACGCAATGCCCTGTGCTTATAACCAAGCATCCGGTATTGGCATGGGGGGACTTGCGAGGGGGAGCTAGGGGGTGATCCGAGCAAGTCTGGAGTGGTTCAGGGGCATCTAAGACCAAGTGTACTAGTCGTTGAACCTGGACGGGTGCCGGAGCAAGTTTGTGGGCATGCAATTAGAATGTGGGGTAAGCGGAGGCTTTGTGGTTGACGGGGGCAGAGCCGGAGTTTGATGGGGGATCGCCAAGATGTGAGGTGTTCCTGGGCGGAGCGGAAGCAAGGTCTGGGGGTGACGTAGGAATGTTCAGGTCGTAGCATGCGTGTGGAGTTTGTACTGTTGTTGGAGATGAAAGGAACTTAGGAAGACAAAGGAACTATACACAGTTGAGACGAGGCAAGACAAGACAGAGAACAGAGATAGATTTGAAATTAAAAACAGAGACAGTGATGAGATGAAAGACAAGACATAGGAAACCAGTGAATGTAATATCAAGACTAAAGTACTAGGGGTCCCTCTACGACTTATATATCTACTACTGGGCGGCTCCAGAGGGTAGAGGATATGGTGGCAGGCTTGACGGAACTGTGCAGAATCAACGGTTGTTGGGTGCGGTCTTGGAATGGGCTGCGGTGACATTCTGATGGGATCAGTTGGGAAGCGGATCGTTCTGGGGTCGGGGAAAGCCTCGGGAGTCTGGGGGAATTCAGGGGGTGCATCAACTGCTGCGGAGAAGGCGTCGGAGTTGATCAAGGAGCTGTCAGGGTCTGCCGAGGAAGTGTCGGAGTTGCCTGAAGTGGGCGCGGAGGGTGAGCAAGGGTTGGGGGGTTTGGCGGAGCATTGGGGGGGGGGGGGGGCTGGGGGCGGTGTTGGGGTCTAGGGAGCGGGTCGTGACCCTAACATATCTGGTCATAGGTCTAGATTTCTGACACTTGAAGGCTGGCCTTGAGCCTCAGTAAGTTGGGGTGGGCCATGGAGAGTATTTGTTACAGCCTGTTGTTGCAGTTGTATTTTTCCATAATGCCTCATAACTTGCATATAGCATTCATGACCTATGTAAATTTCCAGAGAGGATTCTGCCAATACTTCACAAATCTTAATTAAACCCATCCAACTCTCAAATCACAGAGACCAAGTCTACAATTCCACAGAAGAATATTTGGCCTTGTCAGCCAAAAGGTTGGTGGCAACCTGTGGCAATTTTATTTTTATCTACTGGCCTGAAGTAGGAACCCTTGGAAGGTTGCCCACATATCTATAGCCTCAGTGTGCATCTGATAATTGGTGGCCACCTGGAATAGTTGATTGGTCCAACTCAATCCCATCAATCAACCAACAACAGCTTGTTTGTCTTCCTATCATTCCACTGAAAAACAAACTGAAACTTAACAGAGGGCCACCCTTTGTGGCCCTTGATTGAGCTCAAGCATGGAATCCTAAGCGTTGCAACCCAAAACTCTAGGCTAACACTAACTAAACACAAAACCTAACCTTGACATTAACCCAGCACGCGATGTTGCTCATGTTGGTGTCTTTGTTGTTATTTTTCCCGCTGGTTGTTTACACTTCGTGTTTGAAGGGAACCAGGGACATCTGTAAATAAGGTTCATTGATGGGATCGAGTACCTCCCTCAGCTTCGGCTATCACCGGCGGGCCATTTGCCGAGATCTTGCCCTGACTTGTGCGACTCAGAATGTCAATTACACCCACAATGCCATTTACAACCGAAGTTCTAATGAATTATCATAGTATGCATATTATCATGCAACTTCCAACACAGAGAAATATACTACGTCCTCTTCAACCCGGCCCATCCGATTTCAAATAGCTTGTACCCAGACTCATCGACCCTCCCCACGCCTGCCTCCTTCTCCGCCTCCTCCATCTCCAAAATTCGCAGTCTCATCGCCTTTGAACCACTTTCCTCTCCGCTTTCCTCTCTGTCTCCAATGCGCGAGAGTGTTCCGCCGTTGAATACCCTCTCTACAGACTCCGCGAGGCCCTCGTGCCTCCCGACCTCCCTGACAGCATTAAACATCCAGAACACACCCCCGTCTCGAGACGATGACGATGTTGGCCGACGAAGAAGTTGTTCGACGCACCCGCGGATCCAGCGCGCGTGGTCTGGGTGGTATATCACGTCTGCGGCGAGTATGACATCAAAGGCTTCGTCGAGTGGGGGTGAGAGGGTTGGGTGTTCCCAGTCGAGGGTGTGGACTTGTACTTGTGGGTATGGGTGTGTGGATGAAGAAGAGGAAGGGAGAAAAGAGAGGTTGGCCGAGACGTTGACAATAAGGTTCGCAAGCACGTCAGGGTGGAAGTCTGTCGCGATGATGGTGGGTGGGTGTGGGGCATCGCGTAAAAGTTTCGCGACAAGAATGCTGAGGAGTCCAGTGCCCGCGCCGAGCTCGAGGACGCGCAGCGGCCGATCGGACATATAAGGCAAAGGAGGGAGGGAAAAGTACGTCGGATTCGCACATATGCGTTTCCCGAAACGTATACAGCTCCCCCAGCTTTGCAGCCCAACAGAGGTATGATCGTCCTCCAGCATCGGCGCATCATGAAGTTGAACCTCAATTTCCTCATCTTCGCTCGTCGGAAACGATACAGAGCGCACCATGGTGGCTTCCCCCTCGTCTCTCTCGTCGTTCTCATTTTCCATCAATTCATCACCGATGAACGCGGAAAGGAGCTTCGTAGAATCGTCAAGAAGCTGTGCACGAGCTGCTTTATCATTGACCCCGACTGCATTTTCAATCCACGAATCCGAGCGCGAGATGAAGCCTGTGGTCCAGCGTACGGCGTACTCACGCTCAAGCGTATCGGCTCTGAGCACCTCGAGGAACTCGCTGCCGTTGATAACATGTGTGATCGTACTGGGCTCTTCTCCCTCGTCATCGGAATCTTCGGCGGATGCGTATCCTGAATCAGGGGCAGTGTTATCGTGTATTTTGGTTGGGATTGTGCGTTTTGGGAGGGCTATTTGGGCGGGGAGTAGGGGTGGCCAGTAGAGTGTGCGTAACTTCTCTAACGCCTCGCTGACTTGTTGAGTGGAGTGTGAAGAGAGCCGGGAAAGTGAAGGAAGAAAGATCGTAGGATTATATGGAGGATTGGCGGCCATTACGATGCGATAATATTAGATTTCTAGGGTATAAGTCGGTTGAATCCTTCTATATCTTCTATGTGGCGTAAATCCTTAGTCCGATGATATGTCTAGTTGAAAGTCTAGAAGTCTAGAAAAAATGGGTAAGGGGGTCGACGTGTTACACAAGGACAAGCATCGCGAGAGAATTGGCAAGAGGACAGAACGAGAGGCAGGGGTTGATATAAATAGCAATCAATTGATAAAATATTTTTGCCCACGTGCGTTTGAAGTACGCGGATCCGGAAGCCGTTGGACAATACGCATAAATACCGCCCTCAATGTCTTCGGCGACGATAACGATCAACTATGAGCTTAATCCGCCCGCACAGATAGCCAAGGAGACACAGGGGCTCACTACCTCGAAGACGCTGAGGCATGTGGTTGAAGCTAAGCCTTCCGAGGTGGGGTTAGAGGCGTACTGTGCCGCTTTGAGAGTCGCGATCGCGAAGGCCAAGGATCAACTAGGAGATGAGCTGACTGAGTGGAGAGATGCTGTTGGGAAGGCAGAATTGAGTAAGGAGACACCGAAGACGCTAAAGTACGACGCGGATGAAGCAGAGGAAGAAGATTGAAGAGATAGACAGGTCAGAAAGAATGATCGCAATGCACGATAGATGGAATGTTGACAACAGTCTCCAGATGGCAAGAATTCAAAGCAACTACCGATGAGAATAATGAGGACACTGTCCGACGCTCTAATTACGCTCGTCCTTTCCCCAGGTATTCACGAATAACACTTTATTGCTGATCTTCCTGGGTCCCTTCTCGTGCAAAATTTATTCATCAGCAAACATGTTGTTTCAATATTTGACCATGTATGTGTAAGACAAAGGAAGGTGACAAGGTGTTGATTGGTAATACTACTAGTTCCAATATTTGCTGCTTTTTCAATATAATCTGAGAGTAATAGCATCCATTTAAGTAAATCCAAGTCAAATTTTCTTGAGAAGCGTTGTGACATTCAGATAAAGGAAATCCACATTGATTGCCACAACAGCTTGATCTTGTTAGGGAATCCAATAATATCAAGTTTGATTGTTGGTATTCAAACATAACTTTCAGAGGGATCCAAGGGAGAGTATGCTGGATTTCTCATATATGGATGGTTAGTTAGACAGCGATTCAACAATTAATAAAGGTCCGTTCAAATAACTACTAGTAAGCTTCAGCGTTGGCTTCAATAATCAACTTTCGAGCTTCTTCCGAACGAGGTGTCATGGAGCAAGAATAAGGAGTCTTATGGCTGAGAAACGAAAACGTATCATTCAGGCTGATCTGAAGCACAGATTGATGGAGTAGTAAGTACCTTATGAGCCCACTGGTATATGATCCATCAACATCAATCTCATTTCCCTGTTCATCTCGCGCCTTGCTGATGTTGAAGGTGGCTAAGATAGATGAAATAAGAAGCCAGACCTAGGAAAACTAGTTTGTTAACACTGCATTGAAACTAGTCTGCTGCGCAAAGGTTTCACCGCCGAACTAGCCATATGACGACCCGGGCAAATCCTTGTACATCACCCAGTTGGTTTCAGGTGACAATGTTGAAGTGATTGCGGCATACCGTCTGCCAAACCCAAAAGCAATGATGTCATCATCAGTGTTTAAATGTCCATTCTCGTCAAAAAACCTCTCGGGTTTGAACAAGTCGGGTTCAGGGTATCGTGACTCATCATGTGTCATCGACCTGGAAGAGACCATAATGCACCCCCAGTCGAGCACATGATAACTTACACAATACGTACCATATGTTGGCGATGACCGTAGTTCCTGTGTTAGGATAGAAGAAATGATAGCATAACCAAGAAAGTAAAGTGACCTTTCGGGATGAAATATCCATTGTAAAAATCATCCGCAGAGGTAGAATGGGCAAGACCTAGAGGACCAACTGGGTGCCATCTCATAACCTCTCGGTATACAGCCTCGACATACGGCAAGTTCGGGCGATCACTGAAGTCCGGTAATCGTTTTTGGCCTACAACGTTGTCAATTTCGTCTTGAGCCTTTCTTTGAGCTTCAGGATTGACGAGCATCGCATAAGTGAACGTTCCGGCTGTGGATACAGTCTGTGAATTCAAGTCAATGGCTTCACCACACACATTGTGAGTTTACAAACAGTATCTGCAGCACCTATTTAATCTTCATCTTTACATGATGATCATAATGTAGAATCATTCTGGACATACCTACAAAAGCAGTCGCCATGACAGATTTGATATCTGCTTCTGGTATTGCTATCGGACCGAGAACACTATTTTGCTTTAGTAGCCGCTCTGTTAAGCTAAATAACTCGATCCCGGTGGCCTTCCACTTGGATCAGCATAGTTTCCGGAAATATTGAATGTATGCTTACCAATTTATCTTTGACGTATTTGAACGGAACTTCCACCATCCCGGCTGTATATGCTCGACACTCCGCTGCAAAATGATGGAATTGAGCACCGGGGAACCACGTTGGAATATGGCGGAGAATGGGAAGAGCATTGACTATCGTGGCACCAGGGATGAAGCTTTCGGAGATCATGTTGACAGCTCGCTCGGAGATTGTGACAAATTTATCGAGATCGAACTCTGACATATTCTTATCGTATACTGTGGCCATTACAATTGCTCCCGCAGTGCTGAATTGACTGTATAAGAATGAATCAAGATTGAAGAACGAGATGACGCACGTTTTGAAGTGTGTCATGAAGTCTTCAGGCGTCACGAGTAACCGGCGAAGAAGTTCGTGAACCTTGAGAATCTGCACAGGCTGATGTATGGTTTGGATCTCTTTCTTGTTGAATGCTTGCTCGAAAATACGCCTATGGCGACGCCATGTATCTCCGTATCTCAAGAGTGAAGTAGAAAAATCCCATCCCATTCTAAGATTGCAAAGTCATTTCACAGATTTGCATACCTAGGGGTTGAGCAGTAAACTCACAGAGGGACCATCGTCACTTCAGGCCGATCAGAATAGATACGGGATCGCTTCTCAAACAGAGCGTTTGCATCTTGCAATTCATTAAGGACGACTATGTGTTGATTGTACGCCCTGACATGAACAATGTCCCCTGAAAGAGTTGAATCTGTGATTGAACAAATGATCTGGAACGGGATTGACCGTATTCTTTAGCCCACTCTGAGTATTTCAACCAAGGCAGAACTGTTGGTAGTTCGCTAGCATTTCCCGAGATCAGACTCGGCTTAGGGCCAGGTGGATATGGGGCCCGTGAGGAAGATTGCCATTTTCTGAAAAGAAATATGATAAATGCGGCGGCCAGTGGGAGGAGATAGATGTGGGAGAGCAATTCACCCATGTCTGAGCTGTTTCGGTCTTGGCTATCCAGCTCTTTATATCTCAATTTGTGATGGTATCTATTCGGGGAACCCCCCGATCATGCAACAAAGAAGAAATCATACTCATGTCAACCTCACGTTCCTCTTTAGATACTTTACGATGTGACCCGCGCCAGACACAAGCCACAAGAGATTCTGCGAAGAGAGTTCTAATGCCTAACCATTCATGAACACCGCTACAATTACAACGCATACCGATACTTATCATTGGTGTAGAGTTATACCCCGCCTCTTAGCCCTGTATTGTGGCTTGCCGGCGGTAGAAACAGAGCTCTTTCATTCATTCATTCCGACCGATTTATGGCGGATTCTGGATAAGCTCGCAGACATATGTAATTGAAGAAGCGCGCCGCTGTCAAACGCGACAACGTTGCCGAGATGTTGCCGTGATTAATCAGGGGGCTCATGTAAATGCTGTTTTACCTCAAGGGTGTGAGATCGGACAATGTTGGACATCAGATCACATTCTCAATTTGGACTAATTATAGCGGACCACATCACAGCAACATCACGGCATCTGAAGCGGCAGGGTTGACGGCAGGATTCGGCATAACCTCACAGTGATGGACGACAGTCCAACAACTTCGACAACAGTGTCAAATTTGTACGTTTAGAGTAGGCAACAATATATGTATGGATTATCAGATACAATGAAATACATCATTGGAGTACAAATGTTGTGATGTTTGTGGAACTAGAAAGGAGATAAGTATAGATTAAGGGTCTGGATGCTGCGATAAGTTGTCGAGGTCTGTGAGGAGAGTCACCATGAGTGAGCATCGCGGATCTGTGGCAAAGAATTTAATTGTTGTGCATCGTATATGCTTTCTGTATTAAGAGGACAACCAATAAACTCCTATGGAATGCCAAGTTTTGATGACAATATTAGTGGTATTATCACTACCATGCTTGATATATCAAAGACATAAAATACAAAGGACATGTCAATATCTGTCCAGGTCAAGTTTCTCAAGAGGGAGATCATTGTTAGACAAGAAACAATTATAGACACTGAGAGATTGGGCCTGAGATGGTACACTATATACAGTGTTAGCAGGCCATGCTGATAGGTGAATTGCAGTGAAAGGTGCATCCAAGGACATGGTTATCAAAGGGTTGTCACAAGATTGTTGCATTGTGAGTCTGACAAGGCTCAGGTCAATGTCAACTTGGGGTAATTTTTGTGGATGCCACGAAGTGCCAAACATCAGATGCTGGCTTTGCCATGCAGTCACATATACTACAACAATGTCCTTATTTGGTAGGGGGGGGGTACATCATATCAACCATGTCCATAATTAATTGATTGCACACCCCTTGGTTTACTTCATCTATGGAAAGCTGGAGCACCATGCTGTGGGAAACACATCCACAGGTCTAACAGAGTTTGTATTTGGCAAGCATTGTCACAGAAGGATGTGACAGCTATTCTTCTACTTTGTGCCTGCAATGCTTGATAGGTGTCTAGTAATGAGGCCAAGAACAGGTATTGGACATGAAGCTTTGACTACCAACATTGTACTCATCTGATTGTGCCAGTTTTTTGAGTCAGGTCCTGAAATTCTTGGTGAGACTTGAATCAAGTCTCTACATTCTTGATGGCTAGCTTCCCAACCAAAGATTGATTCTTGTTCATTGATACAATGTGGACTCTTGAATGAAGTATTCACCTGCTACATGTATGGTATTAAACAACAATTTGAATAACACTGTGACACCTCATCCAGAACATACTCAATATTGGCTACCATCACATCTCTCAAGTCTCAATCAGCAACAAAGGTAGATGAAACTGATGGCAGAAATTATTGCAAATGTGTTCCCAGGTAAATGCTTCAAAAGCCTTTGACACATTCCCATCACCAAACAGGTCATGTCCTTTACTCAAGGAATTACCCAATTAATGTTAGAAGATTGATTTAAGGAAGAGGCAAGGGACCATATGGAGATGTCATGACTTGAGGGTCTGTGAGTAAGTTCTGGCTTCCTGAACAGCTTTTAGCAAGAGATATTGACATGAGTGCCTAGTTTGAGTTTTACTTATCCCTGCAAGTCAGATACATAGACCAAATCTCCTGTTTTACTGTATTGCACATTTTGTGCAAATGTTAAGAACTTTGCAATCCCAAACAAGGCATGGTCATTGTTGAGACAAGGTATTGCACTTCTGTTTGATATGTATTTGACAAATCCATCTGTCTTGTTGATCAACTCTTTGGTTGAGTATGCATGTTTTGGAGTTGTGCCTTTAGTCCCAGATCCAGCTATGCTTCTAGCAGCCTCTCAATTATGAGAAACTATCAGTCCAGCTTTGACAAACTGCAAGTGTGGTATTGCAAATTTAGGGAATTAAGCTGCCATTGTGAGGTGTGAGTTGATGAATGAATATGTGAATGTCATGGATGTAGCCCAATAGAGCATATTTGCTTCAATAAGAATATTCTTTAATTCTTCAGTAAAGATGTATTGCTGAATTTTTGCTGAATTTTGAATGGTGTTTCTATATTTTCTCCTGGCTGTGACTTGTTGATAGTAGTTTTCTTTTTTCCTTTAACATGTGTTTTGCTACAACCATTTCATTTGGAGAGTGTCCCAAGCCAGATATCAAAGGTGGCAAGAGTGTAAGACTGCCTGGATGTGCAGTTTTGAAGGATCCTGCTCCAATTTGCTCTTAATGTTGTGTGTACAATGTGCCCCATTGTGCATTGGCATTTCCATACTGAAATGCACATGACTCTAGTGGTTCTGTCAGAAGTTCAAGAAATGGTTGTTCAATGATTGGGAAAGATTTGATCTGCTCCAAGGTACCTGTAACTTTTGAATGATATCAGGGTTAAACTTATATTTCTTGACCATTATCATTTTCCTTACATGCTTTTGCATTTAAGCTTGCAAATGACCCTCCTTGAATAACTGCTGTCTTGATTGGTTCATGATCAGGAGACTGATAAGAGTTTGCAATGTCTGCTCAATGTTGTGCTGATTCTTGACAACTGCTAATCTGGCTTGTAATCTGAGGGTATGTGAGCCTTTGAAGAGGAAAAGTGGTATAATAACATAAACTTTTGGATCTCTGTCTCTCTGGGGTAAAATGAGTGAAAGTAGCAATAGAGGTTGAGCCCAATAATTCTTGTATATCCAGAGATTGTACTATGCTGATGTTTGAAGATGATTTGTTGGCTGTAATTATAGCTTCGTCAGGATATTTGTTTGCACTGCTCTGAATAGTAGCAGGCTTCTGCAAAGAGCCTGAATTAGCATCCTGTCCAGACCCCTAGGCTTTGAGTTGATCTATCACAAAGCAAGATTTATTGAAATAATATATGAATATTGTTGTAATCTTACCTGATGCAAATGAGAGATATAACAATTCCATTCCATCAAATTGATGACCAGAGCAAATGAAATTGGCTTTGCTGGCTCTTTGAAACAAGGTTCTACAAAGCAGGGCTCATACAAATATGGTTTTTTGCAATTGATAGAGGCTAGATTGACCTATTTATCCAGCTCTTGAACAACCATTGTTTCCTCATGAATAGGAAAATTATTGGTTGCTGCTTTCAGTCTTGGGCACATATATGACATGACTAAATTTGAGAGTACCTGTGCAGTGATGTTTACTGCAATGTCACCCTTTCCTTCAAAGATGTTCTCAAGGAAACTTGATATTTAGTTCAGGACTCGTAGGATGAGTTTAATAAAAAATAGTGGAGGTTTGGTCTTTCCGTAGACTTCATGACTTGCATTGGGATATTGAATATTTATCTTCTTTATCTGATCTGATTTATAGGCCTTTTGGATCATCTTATTATGCTCCTATCCACATACACTATGTGCTGGAGTGCAGCCTCTTAATGACTGAGCAAGGCATATTGGCAGCTATATGGGATTTTGATTCATCATTCCAGGTATGCTACATTGTGGCTGAGAAAAGGATGACCAGGCACCAGGTAAACCAATATTTGGCCCAGTTGTGAACATGCTTTGTTGACTGAACACATTGACAGGTCCAGGAGGAAGGGGAGGTGCTACAGAACCATAGCTAGAATGATTTATCATTTGTGCTGGAAATGGTATGACTTGTCAAGCATCAAGTGTTGAGTCTGTTAGAAGAGGGTTAGTCTACTTCATGTTATTCTTAAGCATTGATTTCAGACTAACCATATCATTGAGTAGCATTTACTTTTTGCTGCATAGACTCAGGATTAACATGGGAGAGTAGTGGTTGTGTACT
This sequence comes from Termitomyces sp. 'cryptogamus', assembly GCA_020091625.1. Lineage (NCBI taxonomy): Eukaryota > Fungi > Basidiomycota > Agaricomycetes > Agaricales > Lyophyllaceae > Termitomyces > Termitomyces sp. 'cryptogamus'. Next base: position 7,737,001 of record JAGYZC010000001.1, read on the forward strand.
TGTTCCTGTTTCACAGATGAATCAAGTAGACAGCATTTACCAGATAGATTAATGACATATGGACAACTCTTTCAGGGTTTGTTCATATAGTATTGCATGCAATCTTTGCAGACAAATCTTGCAGCTCCATTTCAACCTCAAAATGATTGCCAACACTGAACCATCACTGAACTTGAGATGACAAAGTGTGTAGTTTTCTGGAAATACTTCTTTAAAAAGACTTGCTGCTCAGCAAAAATCAGTACCAACCCAACCATAACATATTCTAATCTATACTGGCAAATCATCAACTAATGAATAACAACAACTCTGAATATGAAGGAGGAATACATCCTCTGGTACTGGAAAATGAGGAAGAATGACAAGGAGATCTTGAGAGTACTTGGAAGAAACACATTGATCTCACACAGTATGGTCTGGAGTAAGCCCAAAGCAATGAAGAAATGGGACTCATAGAAGGCAGATCATGATGTAGACAGCATCAGAGATGTGATGTGTAAGCTCTGAGACCAGTATCCAACAGCAGGAGCACAAAAAATGGTTAGCCTCTTGTTTCATGAACAAAATATGTCAGTTGCCAGGTATGTCAACCACTAATCTGGCATTTGTATAGAACTAAATCTAGCAAAAGGAGTGTTGTTAGAATCCTACTTTGCAATCTACAAGCATGAACTAGTTGAAGAGTGAAAAGCCCACCACCTGCAACAGAAACAATTTTGGGCAAGTGGACTAAATGATGTACTTGCTGTTGATCAGCATGACAAGTGGAAATATAAATTTGGGCTTGTACTACACACAGGAATTGAGCCAATGGCTGGAAAAAATACATTGGATCAAAGTGTGGTATACAAATAGTAACCATTGCTTGATCCTCAGTTACTATCTAGACAGCATTGAAGAAACAGGGTGTGAGTATATCATTAATTAATTAAATGAATTCTTCACTTACCTTGTATAAGTCATGCCTCTTGTCATGAAAAGTGATCCAGAAACTAAAAACTTTGGAATAGCAAATGGACAGACTCTGTTGTGGCACTGTCATGACCCATCACTCCAGTGCACACTTCAGCACTGGTGGATGAGAGAGAAGAAAAACATCACACCTGAAATAAGCTGACCTCAGTTAAGACATTACTTTACACCAGGCTTTGAAAATATATTAGATATTGGTGTCAATGAGGGATGGTATAGTCCTGAAAACTACCTTGAAGTATGAGTCCAGCCATTTTCTTGTAATACAACTACAACAAGCACTCTGAATGGTGTTTCATTGGGTATTTATCCCATGGCTCCAGCAAAAACTAAATGCCTAGCAAGACCATGTTGACAGTTCAGCCAAGCAGGCAGATAAGAACAAGATCCTACCTCATGGAGTTCCCAATGACATATTTAACAATTTTGGAGAGTTTGGCATCCTTGATTTCAATGTATAATGGTTGTATCTCATGTACTCAAAAATAATTTACTATTCTCATGAATTTACAGATAAAAGTTGGTAAAGAAGCTATTTACTATGTTCATAGCAAATATGCACACCAGAACTATCCAGTTTTCCAACTTGTCCCTCCTACATTTGCCATGTATGCATTGCACTTCTACCAAGAACTGGGACAGCTGATCATCACACAAGATAATGTCTGGGCAGTATATTTAAGTCTCCTCAACAAATTTCATGAGCTCCATCTCTCTTGGTGCTCAGTAGTGACTCTGCAACTGAACTCACACTTAATTCAAAGCCATTTAGTATGTGCAGACATCCATCAACTGTACTTCTGTAACTACATCACTTGTGCGGCAATAAAGACTCCGGACTCATTTAATGGTTCAAAGGCTAGCACCAGTAATTTTGCAAATCTTCTTGTACTGATACTTATGAACAATTGTAAGCCACAAGATAATTCCTCTCAAATCAGTAGATAGATGTTGTCTCATGATGAGTGAATGAATCACATTCTACACAATACTTAGGAATGCTATATATGAATGATCGCTTCTCGGCAAGCATGGCAGAAGCTAGATCATGAGCCAAACAACTAAACAAGGGAACTCGAAGGGGCTTATTGTTATGCAAATTGCTGTAAGATAGTCGTTGATTAGGTACAATCACCGTGCAATTGTGCACCCAATATGTTCCATTTTAGGATGAAACCATTGCTTACAAAGTCTCAACCTAATTGGACGGGTTTTTGTAGATCTCACGACGGCTTCTCACAAATGCCAAAATCTATCTTTCCCTCACTGCACAAATAAACTTGTCTACAATTCCTTAGAAGATTATGGCCATTATTTATTGGGCCCCATCACTTGCGAATGACCTCTTCATTTGATCATGGCGCTGTCGGATAATCTTTCGCGGTTGCAATGTTTACCCTAGCTGCAATGCTTCGTTCCCTGCATGGCTTGTAGATCACCTTTGGGACGATCAAAACATATCTGGCAAGTACCTCCCCAGTAGCTCAGAGTACCCTTTGAGTCGGACGTCACTAGCTATTCGGCCCCTGAATGGTTGAAGACCTTCTGCTCCGAACAAAACAAAGCTGGCCGTTGATCAAACACGCTTATTTTTCGAAGTCCGGCAGGCATATACATACATGAACAATCGCCTAGCCCACCCTCACAAAGGGACCCAAAAACAAGTACGGAGACACGCTGAGTATAATACATTCTCCTATCTACCGAGTTAAAGGGTTTAAAAGGGCTATTTTACTAGAGAAATCGCCGTTTTTTGGCTCGACTGCAAGGGTACTCCGACCGTGAGGGTACTTCAAGCTACTGCAGAGTCGTACATTATAAGATATGGCCATCAGATAAGTATCGCAGTTATCTGATGCTACTTAGTCCGAATCTGAAACTTTGCGATCGGACTTACTCAGGTTCTCAGTAACTGCTTTCTTCCAATTACCTATTAATTCTTCCTTATACACAATATGCAGGGTAAGCTCGATTTATCTGCGGGAAATGCTATCATAGGCATGTTCTGATTACCCGGACAGATTTTTTCACGGATCCCAAATTTGAGGGCGCATTCGTCACTGCTGCCAGCAGAGCTGTTATCGATGAATACATTCAAAAGGAAATCATGAATCATGAAGCAATCATCCGCTACTACAAGAAATGCCATAATGCACTTACCTTCACTTGTCGACTTCCTCATGAAATTCTTGGAACAATTTTTGAAGAAGTGGCCATTGTCCGCGAGGCGTGGCAGAACTACGGGAGATGGGGGGAAGAGTACAGGAAATGGCGGGAATTCGACTGGATCAAAAGCGTTTCCCATGTGTGCTCCCATTGGCGTGCTGTGGCATTGTCCAACCCAAATCTGTGGTCTTCCATCCGACTCATGAATACTGCGTGGATGCCGGAGATGATTCAGCGTTCAAAGACAGCGCCTTTGACGATTACGCTCTGGGGAGCCTTAATGCTCCAGGACCCCGCAGGTTCTTATATAGCTTTAAAAGATGTCATACGTTCCGATCTTCCACGTATCAGAGGTCTTACCCTCGGCCTAGTACCAGTGTGGGTATCGCCTGAGAGGCACGAGCTTTTCCTCGACAACGAGAAGAAACAGCGCCTCAATATGTTCTCAGAGCTCATTCCACTGCTCAATCAGCCTGCACCCATGCTGGAAAGCCTTGAAATCAATCTTGCAGAAGCGGAAGCCTCCCAACAGCTTCCAAGCGGGTTCGTCGCAGGATTGTCGCAACTAAAACATCTCAGACTGGAAGGCTGGTGTTTAGACTGGAAACTTTCAGCCTTCGAGAATCTAAGATCTCTCGCCATCTCTCGTTTATCGGCAGATAGTAAACCGACGGTGAACGAGCTACTGAACATGCTTACACGAACACCTCTTCTTGAATCACTCACAATCGTGGATCCGGACGTCCTGCGGAGCACATCGTCACTGCAGGATATTGCGTCAGTATGTTTAGAACATCTCAAGCATATCGATATCTCGTATAGTCTTTCCGATTGTGCATTCATTTTTGACCACATCGTATTCTCAGCACAAGCCACCACGATCATCATTCGCCTTCCTGGCTTGTCCGTTGGTGATGCGTATCTCAGTGACCATTCCGCCCTCTCCGCCATTGGAACGCTGGCACGAAGGCTTGATGTTGGTGTCAAGGGTCCGGTTTACGAGCTCAAGATAGATAAAAAGATCCAGTGCCGGAAGTTGAATACCACTCAGCAGCCATTCGTCATCGATGTTCATGGCTTACGTGGCTATGATCTCCCTTCTGCACTCAAAGAAGTTTTTTGGCAGTCACTTCACCTCGACAAAATTACATATCTGGAGATTTCTAAGAAAGCCGTGCTAACGATAGACCAGTGGGCATTTTTTGGTGCCCTTCCACACCTTGGGAGCCTGCGAGTTCATTGTAATGAACTTGTCTTGATGAGCATGCTAGAACAGGGAACAGCTATAAAGCCTGACACAGTAGCTTTTTTTATATCCTTGAAATCTCTGACACTTATTCGTTGGAATCTGCATCTCGTTGACGGTGGGGAAAAGGAACTCGGAGAACGGATGTTAACTTGCTTCGATTGTCGAAGAAAAGCTGGTTTCCACTCTCTCCAACGGCTTGTAATGGAGGGTTATGCAGGAAAGTGTGATCCTAAAAAGTTCGCGGATGAACTGAGAAGAGACGTCGAGTTCGTTGATGTTATTTTCAAATGACTTCTCAAGAGTACTAGTATATGAGTGGCGTCTTTGTCCGTATTGTATCCTGGTCCATAAAACGCTCAACTGTTTGCGTGAAAAAATGTGTGACTTTAGAATTGCGTATTAACTACCAATGCACCTCGTTATTGAGAATTTCCTTAACCTCATTTGTCAGCCAAAACGCTAGTTGTAAGGCCATTTCGAAGACGATCATAGTATATGTCAGTTTCCGGGTGCCAAAGGGCGAACACGGTTCAGCTGGCTAGTCAAATTACTGACGATGGCAGCTCCCGCAATTCAGCATGAAGTTCGCGTGGAGTTGGTGGAGCAAACGTGTAGCGGTTGGGTTTCCCGCTATGGAAATGACTGGCAGTATCAGAGCCTTGTCCACTCTGAGTAACGGGTCACAGTATAGTAACGATCTTTGTTCTAATGGGACAGGTAGTCCAACTGGTTCGTCGAGTGCAATTCCGGCGTGTTCCATTTTAGGCAAAAACGTTACAAAACGTCCATTGCATGCTTGATGGAAACGCGGACCGGTGTTCGTGCGGCGTGCGCAGGTGACACTGGTAGTTCAACGTTCAACCACTGTCAATCGGTACTATACTGGTCCCACGGCAGATAGAATAGACTCGCCGTTCTTGAGTCCATGCGTTTGCTCGTTGGTCAGTCAGAACCGATGAGGCTCGATGAATCGGAATGATCGCTGAGTAAGAACTTTGTTTAACCCCGAAAACATGATTAGCCTCCAAATTTATCTAGCTTTGACAGATTCCAAACACCTCCAAGGGCATGCAAATGACTACAGGGACCTACGAGCTGCGCGACATCGCTAAAATGGAGCGGATAGGTGTGCGGGACAACGAGGGACATAAACGATCAGTTTAAACACTTACAACTCTATAGATATATATAGGTGCTCACTCACATATGGCTTGGGCCTCGACGACCGGCTTTGGCCTCGAAGGAACTCGCAAGGGATGGTTGTACATGCGCAGGCGCGAAATCTCGTAGGCATGATCCTGAACATGGTGTGGTGTCACAAAGGATAGTTGGCCGTAGAAATGTTTTTTGTTGGACCACCGTCGGCTGGGAAGGCGGCCATTTCATGAGGTATGCACACGTCCTTGATAGACCAAAATTACCACTTATTCCATGGCGGGCATGACACAAACACTGGCCCAGACGTACCATTTACTTATGATTGCGGCGAGCGAAGTTTTCTCGCTTTCAATGTCCAAAATCGAAGCTTTACTCAAGCTTTCCGATGAATGATGTAACTTGTAAGGATAAAGGTGGAGATTGAGCTCATTGAGGGCAGGTAGTTGAATTGACCGGATTCTCACTGGGGTGCGTCGCTTGTCACGCCCGCTTGATTTACCTCTCATTCGTCATTCGTGAATTTAGGCTACCAACGGGGAAGCTTACTGTCAAAACCAGAGGCATGGGGGACGATATATTACATTACTAAGGTACAAGAATGATCGATGCCATTTCGAAAAAGAAGGTGCTTGTGCCATCGACACAACCTCAGGCAAAATCAGAAACTTCGGACGTTCATTCGCAAGGTCCGAGACTACGATAAGATGGGTGCAGATGTCCGTCTCTCATCCTTAATCCAGCAGACTGGCATAAAACTGGATATGACGCGCGGACCAAGTTCGTCGAATGCCCCGAGGGAGAAATTCGAAAATGCAAAGAAGTCGTGCAGACAGTTTCATCGAACGAAATAGATGGTTGCGCAGTCCTCACGGCCTCTCTGTTGACGTTCTCGATCGCATCGTCAGCACAAACCCTTGTAGCGAGGAAGACCAGCAGACTATTCAGATCAGGTCTGGGTCTATTCGATTCCCTTCCACTGCACCATCTAAACGTTTCTCTCCTGTCAGATCTCAAGAAGAGGATGTAGCGCTGATGGAAGAGGTTGCGACAATGATCACGACGATGGCGATGCAGACGACGCTGCGATAAAGCGAAAGGCGGAGCATGCGGATGTGGAAGACCTACGTCGGGCATATACGTACTCCACGGATGAAAAGCACAGTGTGCAGTGGCTGAGGGAGCAACAATGATCACTGGTGCTCGAGGAGATGGTAATGGTAATCAAACCATGCGAGACTGAATCTAGGGCTGATAGACTAGACTCTGTTGTATGCAATTATTTGTCGTATATTGTTTTTCTGACTATATGGCACGCACTCCATGAAGATCTTCTGCAGATCATGGCAAAGGATTGTTAACTCGAGTTACATTCATATCAATCTTGCTCGAGCATGAAATATTTACAGCGACTCTGGAACTAGATCGATAAGATCAACAAGATTACCGTTGCTCTTGAGGGAAGCTTGAATGAAAGCAATATCACGGAGCGCCTCCAAAGGATCTCCAATGGTTAATGCATCTGTCTTCCCCTCGATCGCACCCAGGAAAGCATCAATTTCCAACCTCACACCCTGCATCTCGTATTCGCTGACCTCCTCTTTTTCTTGCCCCGTCTTCCCATCCACCGACTTGATCAGCACCTTCCAGACACCTCCGACCATGTTCAAAGAAACCCACCCTCCAGTGCCGGTGATTAAGAACATATCGGTGGTGGGGCGAGATTTTGTTGGCGCGGCCCAGGTAAGTTCGGCAGTCCCGTGGAACTCGGTGCCAGAGCGGACCACGACATGAATGGTGTCATGGGGTGCGAGGTAGTCTTTGTTTAGGGATGCAAAGCCAGTGAGGTGCGTGAGACGGGATGGGAGCACTGTTCGTAGGGCTGCGATGGTGTGCTAGACAAAGGTAAAATGAGCAAAGATCGAATGCGTCGATAAAGTATAGCTAGATACGCACCACACCGCCGTCAAGCTAATACAGAGAATAATACTCAATCACTAGAATCTGCAAATAATCCTTGCTCACTAAGAAACCGCCCTGGTACTATAACGAGCATCAGCTGAACGACTTCCAAGGTGCAGTAAAGAAACTTACATCAGGCACAGTACGCCAAGGAGTATTATACCATTTCGAAGTCTTATCGATGTGGTTGGACGTGACCGTTCTGAAGAAAATAATTTTACCGATCTTCCCAGCTGCAACGGCAGCTCCTGCCGCGCGGACGCCAGGCTCGGCCTCGAAGTTCTCGGCAACGCGCCAAATCAGCCCCTTCGGCTTGTAAACTTCATTATATCTCTTGATCAGCTCCAGACCCTGCTTGACATCAGGTGCAACAGGCTTTTCCGAGAGAACATGTTTGCCAGCAGCAAGAGCCTTCAGAATGATAGATGGTTGGAGTGCAATGGGCAGTACGACGAAAACGGCGCCAATGTCCGATCGCGCAAGAAGAGCGTCGAGATCAGCTTGTGAAGCCGAACCTGAATCATAATATACAGGAGGCGGTGCAGCTAGATTTAGAGCTTGACCTGCCGTAGCCGCAAAATCTTGAGCCGATTTCTCTGATCGAGAGTACACTGCCCTCAAAGGGGGCGCCGAAGCGCCCAGAGCTACCAATGCTGGCAAATGAGCTGTACGAAGAGAAGTCGGAGTCAAAAATCAAATCGAGTTTGTTGAGGCACTTCCCAAAGTCGCGAATCACAAACCTTCTTTAGCAAATATCCCTGCCCCCAGGATTGCAATTCCACCGAACATCGCGAGTGTGTAGGTTGTATGTGAAGATGCAAAACTCTGACTATGTACGTTATCATTTTCAACTGATCTTCGTTCACCCGCATGAATTTCCCACCCTGAGTCGCAGCAGTCTGATCACTTGACATTCCTATACTTCCCCCTCAATTTTGATGAGGTACTTACCGTGAAATCGAGGTATGTGAATTGAGCTTCTTACTTTCAATTAAGGAATTTTGAGGACTTCCTGTATTATTGGTATTTCTTGTGTGCCTAAACCCATCCATACCATGGCATAAGCTCCGTATGTCCCTCAGACCCTGCAACACAAAGCATCATGAGAACATTGACTCGCAGCCAAGCGACAATTCGACGCTACATATTTGAACTTGATCTGAAAGAATATCACTGCGAGTCCTTCGAGATCGGAATTTTCTAACTGATGGGCTCTTCAAATGATCACCAGGATGTTGACATGGCTCCAGGTAAGTGGAATATGATATCAGATCGACTGTCATCTGATATCATAAAGGTCGAGATTTAGGAGATATCGGAAGAATATCATCGCTCGTACTACGTTTTATCAACACGTGTGCATTGTCAATGTCAATGGACCCACAGGCGTGCTACTCCGATCATGTCGACATACCAGATGGCTCTCACCCCAACTCCAGTCTTTATCGTTGACTACTATGACTACTTTCATGCAAAACTCGAGTCAGACGATAGTGGGTAACCCCTACTACAATGCTCAAACCGGAATCGCTTTCTTTGAATCTATGACGGGTTATCTTGATGATTCAGACGAAGATTGGATACCATGTTTCAAAAAGGTCAGAGAGACGGAGCGTGTAGTTGCACACTCGAAGTGCGTTTTCATTGGAGTATTGAAATCTTTCTCTCATTCTTCTTTCCAGGGAGAGGCTTTCCAGATTGCTTACAGATGATTTGGATGACTTAACCCAAGGCTTTGAAGAATTGAGTTTATTCCGCCGAAGGAAAGCAGAGTATGCCAATTTTCAGGGTCCAGAACCTTTTCCTAATACAGTCTGCCTCTGACTAGAGTCGTACTCGATCCCAGCTTGCGGTTTGGGTCAAACGTCAAATTTAAGGAAACTGTGGATTTGGGAGATGGTGAAGTAGTGCCCCTGGTGACATTGGATGATATCAAAGGGTCAAAAGTCATAATATCATTCCCTTCCAATGATTCCACAGACATTGATCCTCCCAGGGACCCAAGTCCGACTATAGGATCAGAATCTCTTTCGCAGAGTGCTGACATGGTTAATGAGTTGATCCATACAGCCTTCGACATCCTGCCCGAAAGAAACGAAGGAAAAACGGCGTTCAAACTTGAGGATCATAAGATCCTTCCTCAGATTGTCAGCTGCTCTCATAGCATGACAGACATTTTTCCTGCCCTTCGCACTACACCCCCTCTAGGAATCTTAGAGAGAGATGTGCCCGCTTTGCATTTGACTTTCGAAGGAATCAATAACAATGCCTCTCTCCCTCTACTTCATACGGACACTCGGAATGAACAAATTTTAGCCCCCGGGGGCACGGCCAACCCGCTAGTATCACAAGAGGTATGTTGCTTGCTTGCTGAATTCAATAATCGCCTGATTCTTGTCCTCAGCTCCTTGATCATTGGAATGAGTCGCTGAGTAGTTCCTCAGTGCAGTATCCCTTCGAGCAGACCCCAGCTCTCGCCAACCTACCTTTCCCTTTCGAGCTACCAGTGTCAATAGGTCAGAGTTCTCAAGATTTAGAGATGTCGTTTCCGCAGCCGATTCATGACTTTCCTCCCGGGAATACCCCAACAGATCTAGAGTCTCAATCATATGGCCAGTATGATGGTTCCTCGTCATCGGACTGGTCGACTCGTCCTAACTTGTCCCCGAGCTATACGGACAGCTCCTTCTCGCAGGATTCAATTCTCTGTACCCCCACTTCTGGTCAATCACTAACCTTTCCATCACCCCAGTCAATCCTTGCTGCCAAACCATTCCCGCATTCCTTACCTGAGGAAGATGTCATAGTCAACATTTCGTCAGTGAATCCGGCGCTCCTGAACCTCGATACGTTACATTTTGAGAAGCCATTTGTGGAATTTGTAGTCTCTGAAGATAACACTTCCCATCCCCCCGTTCAAAAACGCCCTATTCAAAAAGCTCCTCGAGTCCATGAACTAATCCAGGCTCAAGTTCCACCTGGTCCTCTGACTATGAAGCCGAAAACTTCCCCCAGCAACAGCAACAGCAAAGGCAAAGGCAAGATGAAAGTCAAACTAGACGCAGATGACGGTAAATGTCACAGTGGCGACGGTGAAGGTGACAGTGGGGAGTCGCGTACAAAGGAATGCAAGAGGAAGAAGACACGGAACGAGGTGGATAAGGTTAGATGTGAGATTGAGGGCTGCAATGGGACATTTTTCTCCAACTGGGAGCTCAAACGACATCAAGAGAACCTGCATGGGATTGAGAAGAAGACACGATACGTGGCGATGTGTCCTAAGTGTGGCAGACACTTTGCATCAGGTCGGAAAGATTCGGTTGATCGACACATTGAACTCAATGCTTGTGGGAAGAGAAATCCTCGCAAGTCTCCAAAGCGATTGACGACGGGACAAACTTCTTGATGTATGTATGTGCATGTATCAGAACATATATAACAGCGTTCAGAAGTTCGCTAATGTATCTCTAGGATGTTCCTCCTTGTGTGACAACTCTACGCTTGCGAACAAATGTCCGCCTGGACTTCGAAGCTGACGTGATACTGCCGGCCGTCATACCACTTGTTGATTGTATCATGATTGTCCGTCGCCGAGCATCTGCAAAACTACTTTGTCCATCAGTACCATCAATAGATATATTCCATTGTGCAGTGAGTGCCAGACCATGCAATGAGCTTAGTCTAGAATCTGTGTGACAAGCTCATGGTTGTGAGGTACATATAGTACCTCATGGCCAACAATATTTGTGGCTCAGAGCAAATTATCCTGCAGTTTGACAGACTTAGAGTTCCTTAGATGCATTATAACCTCAGCAAACAATTTTGAGTTGCTGTATCCGGACCTCACAGAAATATGTTTTTGGTGCAGTCCTGTGGCTGGGGTTGGGACAAATATCATTTTAGTCTTGTCAAGACTTATGCATTGAGGCAGCAGCAGCATCTCTACTATTATCCCCCTGTACCAACTCCTGAACCTCTGTATTACCAAACTTCATATCAATCACACAGTCATTGACTATAATGTCCTGTACCACACATATTGAGCCAGCTATGCTTGTATCTCTTGCATGTGGCAAGGTTCCTTGGTATTTTGTATGAAGTCATAGGTTTTTCAAGGTGTCACTCTCAAAGTAGCATGATTGTCATGACCCATCCCTGGACCTCCAGACCTCTCCCCAAGCAAACCCCACTTCCACAGGATACCACCAATGCCCCTCAACCCACCCCAACCTTTGCCCACCCCCAGCACTTGCCCCGGCAATCTCAGACACTTCCTCAGCCAACTCTGATGCTTCCTTGGACAACTCTGACATCTCTCCTGTGGGCCCTGTCACTCCCCCAACCCTGACCAAGCTCCTGGGAACCTACAATGCTTCCTCTAAACCCCAACACATGCCATGGACCCACACCAGTGTGTCATCATGGCCTGCCTGATTACATCTGACACCTGTCCAACCCAAACAGCCCCAACAAGCTCCACCATCAGACCCACAATTCCTGGAGTAGACCCAGTAGTCAGTGTTTAAGTTGTAGAGTAATATCTGCTATGGTAGTCTTGATATTACTTATGAGCATATCCTGTTATGTCTCATTTCCCAGTTTTGTCTCTATTTCTCTCTTGTTGTCTCTAATCTCATCTCATTCTCAATTCTATTCCATTCTTGTTTCTGGCTGTCATTCTTGGCAGCCTCACTCAGACCCAATCAGACAAGACAACAGATACTTCATTGCATGTGTAAGATTAGGTGAACAAGAGTAATTTACTTTTCTCACCTTTGTTGCATGTGTAAGATTAGGTAAGAGCAATGAAGGTAAATTCCACCTTTTCAGTCAGCATCACATGATCCATGGCACTGCCTCTCTACTTCTCCTTTCCACTTTGTTGTGAGTCCGCTATGGTGGGCTTACATGAATCCTTACTAGGCAGATGCAATGTCCTGCGCTTATAACCTAGTGCTCCAGAGTTGACATGGAGTGGAGAGACTTGTGAGGGGAAGCTAAGGGGAGCAGTCCAAGCAAGTCCGGAGTGGTCCTGGGAAGTCTAAGACCAAGTGTATTAACGTTGGGCTTGGGTGGGTGTCAGGAACAAGTTTGTAAGCATGTAAATAGATTGCGGGGTAGACGAAGGCTTCACTAGGAATGGAGGTGGAGCCAGAGTTTGACAGGGGATCAATTAAGACTTGATGGGTTTGGGGCTAAGTGAAGAGTGAGGTCCGGAGTTGTTGTAAGAATGTTTGGGGTTTGTAGCACATGTGCAGAGTTCATACTGATGTCAGAGATGGAAAGAACTTAGGGAAACAAAGAAAATAGAGACAATCAAGATGAGATGGAGACGAGATGAGATGAGACAGAGAAGAAATAGGTTCAAGATTAAAAATAGAAATAGAGACAGAAAGAAACACAAAACATGAGAGACCAGTTGATGCAATATCAAGACTAGAGTACAAGGAGCTACTCTATGGCTTATATACTGACTACTGGATAGCTCCAGAGGGCAGCAGGCATGGTGGTGGGGCTTGATGGAGCTGTGTGGAGTTGATGGGTGTCAGGTACAATCAAGGGGCAGGCTGCAGTGATATTCTGATGGGATCAGCTGGGAACATAGGCTGCTCCGAGGTCATTGTGATACTCCAGAGCAGGTCAGGTGAACCAGGGCAGTGAGTCGGAGGTGTATAATGGGGTCAGGAATGGTGGGGAAGGGTTCCAGGGGTTCAGAGAAAGTGTTGATGGCTGCGGAGAAGGCATTGGAATTGGTCAGGGGGCTGTCAGGGTTTGCTGGAGAAGTGTCAGAGTTACCCAGAGTGGGCACAGAGGGTGGGTGAGGGTTGGGGGAGTTTGGCAGGGCATTGGTAAGGACTGGGAATGATGTTGGGGGTCTAGGGAGTGGGTTGTGACATCACCCTCCCTTCAGCATCAAGACCCTTGAGATGTGGGGCACAGTTTGGGGATTGGCAGGGCATGGGAATTGAAGTTGAGTAATATTGATCAAACTGCAGCAAGCAGCAGCAGCATGGTGAATGAAGTTGAAGCATGGCCACCATTCATCAGGGGGTCCTTTCCAAGTCAATAAAAAGGGTTTGGACACACTCTGGAGTTCCTCAACCTTTTCACAATGTCTTTCTCTGAGTATTACCCAGGGCGTCCCCTTCTCCCTCAGCACAGTCCTCATCCCCTTCATCTGAGGATTCTGAAGGCTGCTGGAATTGTAGGCATGTATAGGCAATGTATCATAGCCATGAGTGCAGTCTCATCTCCCTGCTTTGAAGCACTGACAAAAATTTTGACAGAGTTATCTGTAGCAGTGGCAGGCCCCTCAGCGTCATCATTGGGTGGAGCCCCCAGTGCAGTCCACAGTGGGGGCAGTCTCCACCTTGCAATCCAGAGTTGCCCTGGCCCCCAGGGTGGTCTGGCCCATTCTGTCAGCTTCCAGGATTGTGCAGGCAGAGGTAACACCTGAGCAGTTTGTAGCTGCTGTAGGGCAAATGAGGGGTACTCTGACCCTCAAGTGGTGTCAAGCAGCGGCCCCAGTGAGTGGTAGTGGAACTTTACATTTTTACCAATTAACCTATCCCATAGTGTTTATTCTGTATTCAATGGGGAGAACAGTGCGATTTTGAGGAGCCCGCACCATGTCAGTGTGCCTTCCATGTTGCTCATGGCATGAGAGGTGCTCTGTTACATCAAGTTGGCATGCTGCCTGCATCACCACAAAGCAGGATTGGGACTGGGCATGGGTCACAGAGCAGATGGAGGAGGGGCAGCAGGGTAGGGTGTTGAGGAGGGTCGAGGGGGTCAAGAGCAGGGGCAGTGCAGGGCATCCACTGATGAAGGTCAGGCCCTCACAGAGTGGGCAGAGGGAGGGGGCCCTGGCAGTATGTGACAAGGGCAAACAGAAGACATCCCCCTTGCCAGAGGTGGGGCTGAGCAAGTGAGTGCAGAGGGAGCAGGCAATGGCAGGCTCCCCAGGCCCTGCAGTGTATTCCCCAACCTAGTCTGCAGGGGAGTCGTTGTCGGCTGCAGAGGCCTTCCTGCAGCATCAGGTGGAGGGGTTGGAATGGTTGTTGGCCACTTGTGAGAAGGAGGCTCAGAGGATAGGGGAGGAGAGGGATGGGGTCTGGAGGGAGCAGGACAAGGCTTAGAGAGAACAAGATGCAGCATGGAGGGATAAGGACATTGCCATAGGGACCACTATGGAGCACCTGTTGCAGCTTCAGGAGCTGCAAGTGTGGATGGGGCTGCTGGAAGTGCGGGCAGAGATGGTGGCATGGCAGGCAGAGGGCTCAGGCATGCAGGGGCGTGAGGGGGTGTCCCAGATAGGGGTGCCCAGGGTGTTGGCGGAGGCAGCAAGGAGGCAGAAGGAGTGGCTTGCTAACAAGGTGGCCTCAGAGTGGAGGGGGATTCTCTATAAGTTACTCCATTATCTTCCAATTCTCTTGCTGACCTAATGAAGTAGATTGGATCAGGGAGCACCAGATTCTCCTTGATAGAGTGTCTGTGGCACTTGTATCAATCCACAATGGTCTTTCAAGGATGCCTGAGGACCTCCCACTGGAGTTGGACTAGGAGGTCAGACAAATGAGCCATTTGCTGGCAGGGCACAGGCTGAGGGCTATAACAGATCCTGGAGCATGGTGGGAGGTGGCAACAGATGTGGGGGAGCTGCTTCTGGTTGACCCGGAGGTCCTGGCAATGGTGGTGGCACAACTAGAGGTGGATATGGTGGGGAGGATAACGGGGATGGCTCCAGAGAAGGAGGGAAAGTAGGGGGTTTTTTGGACTTGCTTTCTTGTGCTCCATATCTGTCCATACCTTGTAGCATTATGTAACTTTAGTAACCTGTATATACAATTATTTTTGGACTTCCAGCCTAGGAAATGGAACTTTTTTCAGTGTTGAGTGAGTGAGAGTGATTAAAGCATGTAGGGGGTACTTAAGGGAGTTGAATTCCTGATAAATCCAGAGGTGAGGGCTATACCCACTACTGCCATCTGTGTTTGCTAGTCCCAGGGGTCCTGGGGCTTGGTGGGGTGCTGTCGGTGGAAGTCCTGGAGCTTGTCAGGGGCTCTGTCAAGGTTTTTTCAGGATTCCCAAGTATTGTCCTCAGGTCCATAGCCCTTCCAGCAGACCAAGTACTGTGGTCAGCCATAGACCATGTGGGGGTTGAGGATTTGGTCAACCTCATAGTGATACTCATCCTTGACTTTGACAGGGAGTGGTTGACTGGAGTGTTGTCTGGAGAAAGGGTCCAGAGTATGTTTTTCAAGCAGACAGATGTGGAATACTGGGTGGAGGCCCTTTAAACCCAGAGGTAGGTCAAGCTTGTAGGTGTGCATGGAGACCTTCTGGAGGACCTTGAAGGGGCTGAGGTGCTTATAGTCGAGTTTGATGGAGGGCCTCCAAGTCTTGAGGTTGCATTGATTGAGCCAAACCAAGGTGCTGGGGGGGCAGTCTGGGGTAGGATTGCATTGGGCATTGGCATGTTTGGAGTAGGCTTGATTAGCAGTGCAGATTTCATCCTGAAGGAACTGGTGGAGGGACTGGAGGTCCTTAGTAACTTCATGGGCAACATGGGAGGGGATATCCTTGAGGGATAACATGAGTCAGGAGTGGTAGCCCTTATTGGCATAGAAAGGGGAAACTCCAGTGATGGAGTGTGGCATGTTGTTGTAGGTAAACTTGGCAAGGGGGAGTTCTGCATGCCAGTTGTTCTATAAATAGTTAATGTAGAGGTGGAGATACTGTTCCAACATCTGGTTTACTCATTCTGTTTGTCTTGGTCGCTGGATGGTAGGTGGTGGAGAGACTGGTTTTTATTTCAAGTGCCTTGCATAGTGATTGCCAGAAATGGGATACAAATAAAGGACTGCAGTTGGAGATGATGTTGTCTGGGAGTCCATGCATGGAGAATACATGTTTGAGGAATAGTTTGGCAAACTCCAGAGCATTGTTGGTGGTGTGGCAGGAGATGAAGAGGGCTTGTTTAGTAAGGCGGCAGATGACAACAAGGATTGCATTGAAATCTTTGTAATCTGGAAGTTTGACAATATGATCCATTGATATTGAGGACCAGGAGTGTATTACAACCTGCTCCCTAGACCCCCAACATCATTTCCAGTCCTCCCCAATGCCCTGCCAAACTCTCCCAACCCTTGTCCACCCTCCATGCCCACTCCAGGTAACTCCGACACTTCTTTGGCAAACCCCAACAGCTCCCTGATCAACTCCAATGCCTTCTTCGCAGCCATTGACACATCCCCTGACTTTCCCTGAGCTCCTGAGACTTCCCCCACCATTCCTGAGCATGTCACACACCCTCAACCCCCCACCCTAATTCCCCCAACCTGCTCCGGAGTGCCCCAACAACCTTAGAGTGGCCCGCTTTCCAGCTGATCCCATCAGAATGTCACCGCAGCTCATGCTGCAATCACACCTGACACCCATCAACTCCACACAGCTCCATCGAGCCCTGCCACCATACCCTCTGTCCTCTGGAGCCACCCAGTAGTTGGTATATAAGCTGTAGAGTAACTCCTGGTACTTTAGTCTCGATATTGCATTTACTGGTTTCTTATGTCTTATGTTTTGTTTTGCCTCTGTCTCTATTTTTAGTCTTGAATCTATCTCTGTTCTCTGTCTTGTCTCACCTCATCTCTGTCTTGTCTTGACTGTACAGATTTCCTTTGTTCCTCCAAGTTCCTTTCATCTCTGATGACAGTATGAACCCCACACATGCGCTATGACCCCCGAACATTCTTATGACAACTCTGGACCTTGCTCCCCACTTGGCTCTGGAATCCATCAAGTCTTGATGATCCCCCATCAAACTCCGGCCCCACCCCCATCATTTGCAAAGCCTCCGCTTACTCTGCAGTCTATCTGCATGCCCATGAACTTGTTCCTGATGCCCACCCAGGTCTGACATCCTATATACTTGGTCTTAGACTTCTCCAGACTGCTCCGGACTTGCTTGGACCACTCCCCCTTGCTTCCCTTCACAAGTCCCTTCATTCTGCACCAACCCCAGGATGCTAGGTTATAAGCGCAGAACATTGCATCTGCCTAGTAAGGATTTGCCAGTGTAGCTGACCCCCCCTTGTCAGTGGAACCTGACATAATATTAAGACTCCCCCTTACTCTGTTCTCAATGTCTGCATATAACCCCACGTACAACCCTGCTGGCTACCTAACCAACATCTATGGTCGGCCAGTTCCTGAAAACCCTTATGCCCTGTTCTACTCAGGCCCCCTTGCGGATCAGTATGTTCCCTGCTACTGGACTCCTGATCCCAACCAGGTGTTCTATGCACTGCACCCTCCATCAGCCAGAGAATCCCTCTGGGCTGGCACCGCCCCCCAGCATTCCCCGCTGATGGCAACAATCTGTGCATATACCTCAGAGGATACCTTGCAGTGCCCCCCAACCCTGCCTACCTTCCCCCCACCCACTATTACGTGTATCCAGTCCCCACTGCAGCTCCTCCAGAACACCCAGATAATTATTCTCCTCCCTGTCTGCCATTCTCTGCTCAACTTCCCCCTTCTCCCAGACAGCAAAGAGTCAAAGCCTATGTCCAACAGCATGACAAAGTCCTCCATTCCCTCCATCTCTCTACTGTGGAATTTGCAAGATGCACCTGCACTCTCCTCGTCAACCTAGGCTACCCTGACACCTCTGCAACTCCAGAAGTTTGGGCGGATCGACTCCTCAACTTCCACAAACGCTACCTGCAAGGAAATCTCCCAGAAGCTATGCAAGGCACCTTGGGCATCAATGTCAACCTCTGGAATGAGCTCCGCACCCTGGTTGACAAAATCCACACTAGTCCCAACCCCCACCCATTTGAGGATCCTCTGGACCCCTCCCGCTCCTTCTATGTGCAACATGAGGAACCCATCAGGATATGAAGCAAAGCCCTGCCTCCCATTCCCCACCAGCAGGAAGAGCTCAATGTGGCCTTCAACATTTTGGGGAACCTCAACTCTGTGGGGGGATTATTTGACCAACCTGCTGCTTGCACCCTGGCCCTTTCAGCTCACTCCTGGGCCAACTCTGTCCCCAGTGCCTTTCGTACCTGGGATCAGCCTGATGCCACCAAACCCCATGTGCAATGGCCACCCCCACATGTTGACGACAACAATCGGACCCTTTCCTACATTGACAAGCCTGGAAACCCCACCAACAAGCCCACCCCATGCAACAGCCCTCCACAAGACTGACCCCCCACTTCAATCTCCGCGCCTCCTGTGTCAATGCCCCTCTGCCCCATCCCAACGTCCCAGTTCCCCTGCAACAGCCCATGGGCCCCAGAGTACCCCAACCACCCTTTCCTGCCAACCCCCCTTGTCCCCCACCCATCCCGTTGCCTAACCCTCTTGCTGATACAAATTACTTTGGACCCCTCACCCCTGGAGGACCCCCTCCCCCTTGATGGGCCCCAGGGCCTCCTCTGGGCAATATGGGCCAACCCCCCAGTGGAGGACCACCCAATGGCAGACCCCCTGGAGGATGGGGCCCAGCCATGAACAACTTTCCCCAGCACAGAAACAGAAACAATTATTACTACTACTACAATGCTGGACCTCCGCTCCAAACTTGAAACCCACAGGATGACACTCACAATGCACTTGCTCGAGAAGGCAAACTCAACATTCAAAAGCCTGAACTCTTCACTGGCCGCAACCTCCAGAAGTGGCGCATCTTCTTGACCCAGTGTTTAACAATGTTCCAAGCTAAGCCCATTACTTTCCAACTTGAGAGCAGTAGCATTTGCCGCATCATATTTGCAGGGTATTGCCTTTGATCATTATACTGCACTACTCTGGTTTGATCCCAACAACCCTGTACTCTCCAATTGGCTTGCTTTCACCCAGGGGAATTCTTGAGTAAGTTTGGCATCTTTGATACTGTAGCAGAAGCAGAGGAGAATCTATTCAACCTCCAAATGTGCAACAACAAACATTTCATGACCTTCATCATACGATTTGAAAGGGAAGCTTACAAGACCAGATGGAATTACAATGCCCTCCACTTTGCCCTCTGTCATGCCCTGCCTCAATGGATCAAGGACATCCTCTCCCTCGCACCCAAGCAAACCACCTACAATGGATACAAAGTGCTTGTTACCCAGGTCAACCAACGTTACTGGGAAGATCGCAGTGAAAACATGGCACCCTGGACCTCTTGGAACATCTCCAGCAACACCAACTGGCAGGCTGGAGCAACCAATGGCATTTGATCCTCAATCCCTGCCAACCCTGCACTCCATTTCCCCCCAGGCTGAGGAACCTCCAATGCCAATTGACCTCCGGGACAACGCCCACCTGCCCAGCTCAATGCCGCCAACCTCCATGAAACCCTGGAGCCCCTGGACACTGACCCTGATGACCACAATGACATTTTGGACTCTGCCAACAATCAAGGAGCCCTGTGTGCAAACAAGATTTGGGATAGGCCGTGGATTGACATACTGGGGGAGACATGGGAGAAATGACAGAAAGAGGGTGCATGCATTCTATGTGGTGAGCAGGGGCACTTTATCCACAGTTGTCCTAAACAACAAGTATCATAGATAGCATTTAATATATGTCATTCAATCATGTATTTGCAAGCTGGGAACATGGGTATATATCTTATCAATGAAAAAAATATTACAGATACTCTGACATTGCATGTGCTGCCTCATCATTCAAGATGGATGTCACAGCCATTTGGTGGTTGGGGTGGTAGATTGTGTTCTCACAAGGACCGGACTGGGACTCCTTAGGCATGCAGGGCATTTGGTTTGGGTGGGAAGTTGTGTTCTCGCAAGGAGCAGGCCAGGATTCCTTTGCTGCGTGGGCTGTGCTAGTGGTGCAGGATTTGCAAGTTGGTGATGATGGTTCTATCATTAGATTGCGTAATTGTAGTTGGTTGCATATCCAGTTATCTTCACAGACTTCATAGTGCTGTTGGATTATTTTTGCAAATGACTTTGACCCTTGATCCCAATAGTAGTTGGGTTTAACGTATTCCTGTTGTAAAACATGATAGGTGAACACTCAGGCCATAGATATGCAGGTAGTTCCTCTCAGGGTTTGTACTGCCAAAGCATTGCCAAAGGCCAAACATTGCGATTATTAGCCAATAGACCAAAAACACAAGCCCCACCAACCTTTTTGACAAAAACTTGACGGAGCCAATTAATTGCTATATCCTTCTGAGGAATTGTAGCCTTGTTTTCCATGATCTGAGAGTTGGATGGGTTTGACATTCATGAAGTAGTTATGGGGGCATTACAAATGTAGAAAAACATAAGCCAAATATGACCAAGTAAATCTGTTTGCCCCTGCTGCCCATTGTTGGAGTCAGGACATCCAGA
Source organism: Termitomyces sp. 'cryptogamus' (assembly GCA_020091625.1). NCBI lineage: Eukaryota > Fungi > Basidiomycota > Agaricomycetes > Agaricales > Lyophyllaceae > Termitomyces > Termitomyces sp. 'cryptogamus'. The sequence goes on from JAGYZC010000001.1 coordinate 7,757,863, forward strand.
TCTGACATTTCCATTTCTTCATGATAACTAGGCTCGCATAAATTCCCTGATGTAGCATAGGACGTAGGGTTTTCAGGGACAAATCAGTTCCTTGTCACTTACTACTTGACATGTACAGCCTGTGCCTCTTGCAATTGTACTTTCCACCACCTAGTAATGTGATCATCAGCCTCAAACCCATCTTCCCCTTTCTTTCTAAAACTCCCATCTGCCTCTCTCTTCGCCCTCTTGTTCTCAGGCATCTCCTCTTGACCCACCTCTTGCGGATTGAGCATATCCTCAATCTGCTCCTTCACCTTAAGCTTATCACGTTACTGTTTGTAAAACCATTCCTCCTGATCTCGTTCAGGCACCAGCTCACAAGATAATGCAAGGTCGGAAGCAGAAGGCAATGTTGGTCCTTGCATTCGTCCTCAACTGCTCAAATCAACTTGCAAAAAGGGTTCTTGATTCTGCATTGCTGCACTTATGTGCTGCTCTGAGGGCATCCACTACGACTCGTGAGCTCTTGGATACAAAAGACTGTTATACACCATTCTTTATTTTGCAGAGACTGTTGAAGGGTCAATACCTGCATAGAGGGACTCTTGGGCAAAATGAATAGGCAATTCAAAAAGAACAAAGACGTGACACATTTGATAGGTTCCCTCTATTCCAGGCCTACGTGTAGAATAAATGGACTGATGGCTTCATACCAAGAATTTTGAGTACACCTTTACAAACTACCAAAAGTGACGTGCTTACCTCCTAGCTCTATCACCAGAAAGCTCGTCAGAGTACCGCATTTACATTGCTCATGTCAACAAAATTATTTTTCCTTTCTACAGCTCAGTGGCTCACCATTCCCCTTTCTCGTCCTTCAACCAAGCCCTGGACTCGTCACTCTTTTCGGTTCAGATATTGATTTGGCATCATTGGGCAACTTGATATCTTTTTCCAGTGTCCTGAGCAGTATCTATGTGGAGACCTGGAGCACGAGCGGTTTGAGGGCATGATACAAAATCTAGGGCTGTCAAACATGTACCATCACCCATCCCATAAAGTACATTGTAGAGAGCTGATACGGCACAGTATGGGCACTCAGATGGTTGTATTATGGGGACGTTATTCAAAAAAAGAGTGAAATTCTATTGGAATGAAGTTCTTCAAGCTCAAATTGAGTCAAACAGAGATGTTGTTCTACAATTATCAGAGTTCGTCAAAATTGGTGGAGAATAATGAAGGAACACACTCAACAAACCCAAACAATGAGCAAACCCAAACAATGAGCAAACCCAAACAATGAGCAAACCCAAACAATGAGCAAACCCAAACAATGAGCAAACCCAAACAATGAGCAAACCCAAACAAGGAGCAAACCCAAACAATGAGCTTTCCAACTTGCTATCCCTGATGTAGTTTTTGGCCAGAACTGAACTCATTGACCTCAATATGATAAAGAGGTCAGATGACTTGTCATTTTGATTCATGAAGCATACATGTACAACAACTGACATGACTTCTTTCAGAGTTAGAGTTTGAGTAAGGTAGTAATTTTATCTTATCTAAGTCCAAAAAGGAGAACTCAGTACAGTACTTGCAGAGTGAATGAACTTTAGTTGCTACATCCATTTGGTCAAGTTTGAGATTGTACTTTGTGGCTAGTGTGAGGATGATTTGAATGGATTCCAGATTTGCTACAGGTGCCCAAACCTCCTTATAATCAACTCCTTCCCTCTGAGTGAAAACACGGGCAACTATGCAAACTTTATAATGCTCAATGTTGCTGCTTTCATCGTACTTTATGCAGAAGACTGATTTTGACATGATTGGTTTCACCCCCTTGGGTGCAGGTACAATTTCAAATATGTTGTTATCAATTAAGCTCTGTAGCTCCTCTTGTAGTGCAGTGGTCCATTTTTCCTTGTTTGGGTCTGAGAAGGCCTCAGTGGCATTTCACAGCATGACATTATTTGGCAATGCACTCTGGGATATCCCAGCGAAGTAGACATCTTCCTCTGACTCAGGTTCCAGTTCACTGTATGATTTGCTTGATTTGCTCATCTGTGGGTCATCTGCATGGGCTTGTATATCCAGCAAGGTTCAATGCATGGCACCATTTTGAGGACTTTCAGGGTTCCCTTCCATGTGTGCACCCTTTTCTGCTCTCAACTCCTCCCTTCAGTGTTCCTCCAAATCAACTGCCCTTTGGTAATTGGCATTTTTTTAGTGGCCTTTCATGTATGTGTACTCTTCTCTCTCAATGGGGCTCCCACTGAACCTGCATCATCTGAGGGTACTTGTGCCACATGCTTTCTCTTTTCTCTGGTCATGGGTTCAGGGCTGCCCATTGAGAGGGCACCAGAGGGATTCTCTAAAGGATTTGCTGGTGGGGTTTTCAGAGTTGGAGGCACAGGACCTTCTATGGGAATTCTAGGTTCTTTGTCAGGTGGGTCATTGTCAGAATTGTAAGAATCATTGTTGTCATTGTTCCCTTTTGAAGTTGGATGGAGGAAGTTTGGCTCCCACTTCTCAGTGGTGTTTTCTTCATTTTCAGGAGAGACTAGCAGGGAATTCCTATCTTTGTTAAAGTGTATGTGACAACTATGGAATTCTTTTCTGGTGTTGATATTGAGGAGTCAATAGGCCTTCTTCCCTTCCATGTAACCAATGAAGATGGACTTTCTGGATTTTTTGCCAAACTTCCCAGAATGTTGGTCCTTGAGTATAAGGGTGTAGCAGGTTGACCCAAATGGTCTGAGCCATGAAATGTCAACTTTTTGTTTGAATAATTTAGTGTAAGGGACATCCCCTCTCAGTCCAGCAGCTGGTGTTCTGCCAATTACTGTGGCAGCCATTTGCATTGCATCTGACCAGAAGGTCTTGGAGAGTCTGGAATCTATTAGCATGGCAGTTGCTGTGTTGACCAGTGATTGGTTCATATGTTCAGCCAATCCATTCTGTTCTGGTGTGTTCACTGCCATAGTCAAGTGTACAATCCCAGTGTTATTCAGTTCCTTTTGAAACTCTTTTGCCACATATTCCCCACCATTATCAGACTGGAAAAAGTTTATGAAATTTTTGGAGAGGCTTAAGGTGCCAACCTCAGCTCCAAAAAATGTTTGTATGTCCTTCTTGAATTTGTGGAACTTTTGGATGGCTTTGTTTTTGTGTTTCATGAAATAGATCCAAGGAAAATGCCCATAGCCATCAATGAATGTAATCCAGTATTGATTTCCATGTTGATCAGCAGGTGTAATGGGTCCTCTGACATTGGAATGGATGATCTCGAGTGGTCATGATGCTGAGTGCCCTTTGTGTTTGAAAGGTAGTTTTTTTGCTTTGGCTAAGGTGCATGGTTCACAAAATTTGGCCTTTCCAGTCACCATGTCCACTTTTTCAATGTGACCATCTCTGACCATCTGTATTAGGTGCTCAGGCAATATGTGTCCAAGTCAGCAGTGGAGGGTGTTGATGTCCACTGAAATGTGGGCATGGACTTCTGCTGTGATATTCAAATGATAGAGATCATCTTTGTGAGTGCTGATGAGTATTGTTTTTCACCCCTTCATCATCTTGATTTTGCACATTCCTTTCTTGAAAACAGTGTAATAACCAGCCTTATTGAGCTTTTGGACAGATATCAATGTCAAATTGAATGATGGCACATAGAGGGCATTTTCTAGCTCCAGTGAATTTGTAGAAATGTCCATTTCACATTTGAGGACTATGGTTCCAATTCCTGTAGCTTCTACAAACAAATCATCTCCAAAGTAGATTTTTCAGGGTGGACTCAGCTCCTTGAATGAATTGCATTTGAACCAATTTTGGTGTGGTGTCATGTGGGTGGAGGTGCCAGAATCTGCAATTGTGCCAGACATAGAGGTAGGGTTAACATTTCCAACATAAGCCAAAATCCATGTCATTAATGCTTTAGAGACATAGGCAGACTTAGTAGTAGAATAACCTGCTACCCCTCCACTAGGTTTGTCATCTGAGCTCTTGGGTTCCAATGAAGAGTTGTGACTTGCACAGTTGGCCTTTTCTTTCTTTTTCTTTTTCCATGCTCTCCCCTTTTCTTTCTTATCATCCTTCTCCCTCAATGTTCTACAGTTGGCTGTGTTGTGCATGGAGGAGTTGTGGAACTGACACCATGTTTCCAATTTGTTTTTGAATTTCAACTTTGCATTGGAATCAGCCTTGAAAGCGGCTTCGGAGGATGTACTTTGTTGGGCTGTTGCTGTGAAGGTTAACTGATTGGATAGTGCGGAGAAGGTGAGTGGTGTCCCAGGGGCAAGCAAATTTAGTACAGTGGCCTTGAATGACTCCCATATGTTGTCTTCAGGTAGGGACTGTAGGAGGATAAATGCAAGGAACTCACAATTGATTTCCTTCTTCATTGCAGTAAGCTTGGCATCAGCGGCTAACAGCATGGAGATGTGATTACTCAGGGTAGAGGATGATCCGTCCCATTTTAAGTTTAACATTGAAATAAAAGTGTAAAAAGCGCTGACACCAACATTTGTGTTGACATGTATTGTGACTAGTTTATCAAACATGTCCTTTGCATGCGCGAGTTCCCCTACCTCAAGGGCAAGTTGATCAGACACGTAAGCGATGATGATACCAGCGGCTTTTGCATCGCGAACAGCCCAACTGTCTGCATGGCAGCTGGTACCAGTTACATTGGTGAATGGTGGCATCATGGTGGTGGAAATAATGTCAGTTGTCGGGGCTGTAGGTAGCGTGGTTGGGACAATGGGAGGTGCAGCGGGAGGTTGTTACTGCAATTTGGGTTGGGGGGAGTGTTTGGATAACGTCCCACACCTTTTCTTGACGGAGCTTCGCGGTGATACAAATCTTCCAGATCTGAAAGTTCTCTGGACCTGTCAGGGTTGGGCAAGTGGTCATCGTTTCTGGGTTTGACATGATGTGTCAAAGCGATGTTAGAGTCAATGATAATTGCGTGGAGATCGAGGCTTGGTCTGGATGTAAACGGTGGGATGGGATGCGTATGTCCCTTTTGATTTCGTGATTTTCTTACTCGGTGTTTAGGCAACGGAGCCCATAACCTTTCAGAGTTAGAGTTCGAGTAAGGTAGTAATTTTATCTAAGTCCAAAAAGGAGAACTCAGTACGGTACTCGCAGAGTGAACGAACTTTATATTAAATACCTCAGTCCAAAAAGGAGAACTAGGTATATCAGTAAGCAATAAGTACAGTAACCAATGTCATAGTATACACACCTCAGTACGGTACTCGCAGAGTGAACGAACTGAGGTGTGATCTAATCGAAAAACTTATTTGAAGCGACTGGTAAGCGAACACACGTGACATGGCAATGAGACGCGTCGAGTGCTTTACACTTTAACAACTTCTGTCAGTGACATTCAAAATAATCAATTTGGGGGCCAAAAAGAACGCGAGAACTTTGAACACATGGATCCGAATCAGTTCTCAACCCCTAGCTTTCAAAGCAGCAGCGTGAGATTTAAGGAGAGGGTAAACAGGCCCATCAGGATAGACTGCAAAGCCGTCGTTGGGTGTATCGCCGCTGGAATGAAAACAATCAGAAAGCTTCTTCACAATGTCACGAAGAAGAACGAACCTGGAAAGGTGAGATCCAGATTGCCTTTTATATGTAATGCATGTAAGCTCAAGGAATACGCTGTGTATATATATAGACTTACCAGATGAGATCTCCAGCCAAACCAGACGAGACGATCTCATCGAACCAGGCTTGGTAAGTCGTCGTCTGAGCGGTCGTGACGCCGAACTCTTCCAAGATCACAGGCTTGTTAGCGGACTTTTGAGATGTAGCGTGATCAGCGATCCACTGAACACCCCAGAGGGTCGAGTTGGCGGATTGACCCCAAGATTCCTAGGTGCATTTAGCGTTAGTGATGATTTGACATTTGCGTATAGTGAATACATGCAGGATAAGCCTAAAAAAAGAGGACGATCAGGTTGATGACAACGGTAATCGGATATGATGTACGTGGAAGGTACCAAAATCAACAGTGTCAATAGCCAAGTTAACGCTGAAGTCGATACCCTCGCTGCCTCTGCGAGAGATCATCAGTACTGGAGTTTGGATCACTCACATCCCCATCACGTACTGATACGGGTAGTTGGGCCCATTAGGTTCGTTATAAAAACCTTCATCACCAATAGCGACTAAATGGTTGGGATCGATGGACTTGATATACGCAGAGAAGGTCTTGATCCAAGTAGTAACCGTAGCTGTTGTGCAAGTCCCTGTGGAGGTACTGTGCACACCCGTCAGCGGACATCAATTCAGAACGTGAGGAAACCATATACCCAGTGCTGCCTCGGCACCTGGGCTCATTGGCAAGCTCCCAAGCAAGAATAGTAGGCTCGTTTTTGTACCGGGAGACGAAGGTATTGACGTAGTTCTTGTAAGCGGCTTGGACGGTGGCGTCGGTGTAGAATAAGTCGTGGTTCTGCGAGTTCAAGAGCTGCTTAACATAGATGTCCATTCCTCCATAATCGGACCTGTTTTATGGTTAGTCTTTTGAAGCTTGAAGGTCCAACGCGGCTTAGATTTACCAATTGTTGGTCCTAAGAAATTTTCGTAAGCATTGGACAAGGAGAACAAGGACGTAGTCTACTTACAAGGCAACAATGAGACGAATACCGTTAGCTTTGGCAGCAGCAACTACATTATCTGCAAGAAAGAGTGAGTGATATCTCAACCTTCCAATTCTCCCTTATTACCGAAGTTCTGCAAGCCAGTTGTCCCCATATTGATTGTCGGGGTGCTTCCGGACCAAATCTGGTAGTATTCACCGTTGGCGCTTGTCACTTCATTGAAACCCCTAGGTCGTCATTCAAACGAGTCAATTACAAAACGCAATCTAAATCTGATCTCACCAGGTGCGAACTGTGGTTCCACCAGCGGCCGCAATATCTGCGAATGCTTTGTTCATATTATCCACGCTCAAACCGATCAAACCCATCCAATACGAGTTTCCACTGACAACAGTGCATGTTAGTCAAAGAAGATCCATTATAGAAGCTGAACTTACCCAACAATGGTGTAAAGCTGACCATTCACGGAGAAACGAGTGCCGGAGGTTGTAACGAAACCTGAAGGAGCAGCAGTGGGAGTCGCGGTGGTAGTGATGCTGGTGGTAGTCGGAGTGCTGGAGCTCGGCCCAGTAGTTGTGATAGAGGCGGCAGTCCCAGGAAGACATTGCGAATAATAATCATTTTGATACCTACAAAGCGACCCAACCACGCAAGCTGCATATGTTCAACCAGAGATAGATGACACTTAAAATGCAGAGACTGACTTGTATCCCCAGCCCAGTTAAGGCCGCCGCACTGTGCCCAAGCTGGTTGTTGAGAAAGAACAGGCGAAATAGCCAAAGCCGAAGCAATGAGACTCGAAGAAAGCTTCATTTCGTCGCTTAGAGAACATAGCACCGGTACACCTTCTTATAAAGATTGCTCGCAGCGAAGTTCCCGAGAATAATGGCAGCCACGTGTTCTTTTCATGAAGGAAGATTCCGATGATTTCCTTTATGGGTCTGACGACTAGTACCGTCCACCTTAAAGGAAAGTTCCAGCGAAGAATTGAAGTAAAAATAGTATAGTGTTATTCATCACTACTCCAGAAGCGACTTAAAGACACTTGTAAAGAGAAGTCTACGTAGGAAAGCCAGAGTTCACAAAAAATAAATCATCCAGAGATAAGCCGAAATACCCAGTGCAAGTGCGAGAAAAAGCCGCGCAAATAACAGAAGAATGGAAGGATTGGCAGAAAGATTAGCAAACGTGACCAGTCACCCAAACTGGTGACCCCCGGCAGCCTCCCACGGCTTGAACTGGAGCCACCACGGAGAAATTTGGAGATGCTAACATCAAGTGTCAGCGGCTCGCAAACTATATATGTACATGGGTGCCGAAATTATAGAAATTAAATAAAGTCATTCAAAAAGGTTAAAAAAATACTCATATCCATTGCATGTCTAATGAATAGATGATGTTGTGCCCTGCCGAGTGCTCTGGTTCAAAATTGTTGGTATCCGCCGATATTACACCATCACCCTGCCGAATTGTCACTACATCTTGGCCGTTACAACGCCACTGGCACTCTGGCCATTCTATTATTTGTTTTTACCATTGTCTACGACCCTATCAGAATACCCTCAATCCTTTGTGTACGACTGAGGGTGAGTTCCTATCTATACTTACTATACCTTGGATTCTTACCAATGCTGTACATATCAGATTAAGCTTACAATATCATCGTAGGTATGGTAGACCAATCTAGTCCTTCGTATATCACTGAGGATTAAGCTTACAATATCATCATAGGTATGGCAGACCAATTGAATCCTTTGTATGTGACTGAGGGTTAAGCTTAGGATATCATCATAAGTATCACAGTTAGGGTTCTAACAAAAATTTCATGGTTGAGATAATGAGGGACTTGAACAAAAGAGAACTTTTCTAAGTTAGTTTTTCAAAAATTCCAGTGGCCTTCAGCCGCTCCTCCGAGTTTAAAGAAATATGAAGGTTTCATTGGGATACTCTTAGTACCATTCTGAATTTTGAAATTAAATTTACAAAATGAAGAAACTTCGAACTGCTCTCCAATTCTTGTACTGTTGACACTCACACTTAAGGCACTGACAAGGACATCTTATATTTTTCCAGTGGCCTTTGGCTACAGCAGCTTTGAGTGAGCTAGACTACTGTGGCTAATAAACATATCTTACTATTGTTTTTGTCCTTGGTATTCATTACACAACTTGAAAAATGAGCTAATTTCTTCAGACACCAGAAGAAATACATATAATTACTCGGAAAGGAGACAGAAACCAAAAAATTTGTTCACTTAGGACTTACAATGCATCGTAGAAATGCTCAGAAGTAAGCCTGTTTGCACGAGTTACCCTCTATTTGTACATAGTTATATATTTCAAACTCAGTTATATCGGACTGAGTGTCCACCCCATAGATCAATTAACTCGTGTCAGGTCGCGCGCGACTAAGAAGTTTCATCCAAAATTACTCTGTTTCCCTTTATCCACAGCTCGCCCCGTCAATGGTCATGACTCCTTCATACCCTATGATGCCCACCTATGCAGACGCGACAGTCTAGGGTATCTAGTGTGTCGATGTGATACTGCTACCCAGCGCCATCCAACCCGAATAAACTTCAAGCCACGATAAGTGGAACGTCGAAGTCCCGCAAGATTGCCCAGATGAGCCGACATCAAGCATACTCATGCGCGCAGAAACACGGCTCGGTTGATGGGCCATGGTAAACGGTAGCATGAGTAACCTCAACATTTGACCCTCGCCAGTCCAAACTCTTTTAACGGGTATGGCAACTGATGTGGGAACATGTCTGCTGCCTTGTCAAAGTCTGCTCCAATTCTATGGGGATCGCAAATGAGTGAGGTACGACACTTGCACAACTGAGTATCTACTGGGAATCTCCTCATTGATATCCGTCGCGACGTCTTCGGCACTGTGTGGCGACCATCGTGTTCTATTTTTCTATCATCTTCCCTCTGAGATTGAAAATGACTTCGCTCTTCGAAAAATTTATCTCCACCTTTCAATTCTTTCTTCTTACTGGATGTCGTCATCTGGACAAGCAGTATGCGGGAGAGACAACTCTTCTTATAAAAGACAACAATAGACTCACTTTCAAGGCAGAGTCAATACTGACTCATGAGATGTTTGGAAAGAGCTACCGCGTTGTGCTTGGCTTGTACTCTGATTAGCCCCACTTCTTCCCTCTTTTGCCCTCGACACTGACTACTACTATAGTGGCTGGAATACAGTATGATAACAGTCACTTTGATCTTAATTGGTCATTTGTCAACAACTGCGCTCGTTGTGGTGAGTCTCGGTACAATGACAGCAAATGTCACTGGTATCGGTATGCTCCAGGGTTTCGCCAGTGGACTCGATACTTTCCATCCGGCAGCATTTACACCGACACAGCCATAACTCGTCGGTCTATGGACTCAACGCATGAAGATGTCGAATGTCCATCACTTCAGTCACTTATGTGCGACCTATGTTTGTTACTGTCGTCATGGCTTGTGTGTTTGTATCAACTATAAACGCTCTCATCACCACGGATGAAGTCTGGTGCTTGTCACAGTGTCGAGGTGATATTGGTAGCACTTCAACAAGTCTTGCATCATGGCATTATACTTCCTTCGGTTCTCGCTAGGTTTACCCGATTTGCGAAATTCCGAGCTTATCAGTGGTGCTTGCTTTGATCACCTCATAGCACTGACATTTAGGATTATTAGTCAGTGAGTTAATACAAATTTTCAAATAGACAGCGAATGCTAGTATGGCCGTTACTTTCGATCTCAACGCGTGCCCAATACCCGTACAAGTTCCTTATCCCTTGTTCAAGACCCGTTATATGTTCAGACAAGAATATTCCTGTTCGTCACTCCAAACAATGCTTTGGTCAATTACGTTCTAGGTCAGTGATTTGACATATCTGACAGCTTATTGAGAATTTTTCCATTTGTTTGTGACCCCCGACCGATCTGGCTCTTCATGGCCCCCGAACCGCTTGGCATCTCCTCTCTTGGGAAATATTACATGGTTAAGGGACCCTTGCACACCTTGTTTGTCTGGTGTTGGTATGTCAGATGGATGAATGTTTCTCTCGCACCTATTTAATCGTCCTTCGTCTGTAGCACAAGTAGCGTTCTTGTGGCCGGGTCTGGGAATGTCGCGCTAGCTACGTCTTAGTGATTCTTGGTGTCTCTGTCTCAAGCTCTACTTGATGAATTCTTCTTCAAAGCTTGGGATTAACGATATCGGCAACGGGTATTGCGTTCCATATCTTCTTTTCGATCGCGCACGCCCGCCACAATCTAGTGAATGGGGATGCCACCTGTACATTACACCATTCACCTCCTCGTAGCATTGAGAATCTGCTCGGCGAGAAGCATGTGGTTCGTGCAGACACTGCAATCAACGCAAGGCCTGTAGTGGCGTTGCTATCTGTAGCTATAACAAGGTTGACTTCGGCTTCAGCGACTGATTGATGAGTAACTAGCTCAGTTTAGACCTTCTTGTGACAACTGTATACTAATGAATTAGGTGACTTTGTGTCTCAAGTGATCTTCGAAAGAAGCTTATTCTGCACATATTTCAAGCCGTTATCACAATTGTTTCGTCTGTGATTCCAGTGATTGGATCGTACAAATTCCCCTATGATCTGGCATTAATGCGCTCTAGGTTCTTGCAAGTACGCGGGAAGGAGGTTACCATTACAAGTGTACAGTTCATGAGTGCTCCGATGAACTTCAGGTAACTGGTGTTTTCCCTTTCTTGACAACATCATAATGAAAGTTCTTCACAAGGAGATCTGAAGTCAAAACACTGTGCACAACATATCCAAGTAATCGAAGTTATCGGAAAAGCGAGGGAACACCCACGCAAATATTAGAGCAAATAAAAATGTGAGGGAAACGAACTCACCTCAACAGAACACACATCCATGGAGCAGTCTATTGAGTCATTCCGGATCTCCAACTCGATATTTCAGGGAAACTTGAGCAATAGCCGGTATTTTCTCCATACACTTGTCACGGGTCCTTCATTTTCGGTGAGAAATATTTCCTGATACATGGGGCGCTCAGACCGAAGTCCGTAGGTATACCTATCTCACTGTGGCTCGTCTGTCGACGTGATCTCGGCCTCTAAGGAATATGGATTGGATTAACAACAGGTCTAACATTCCACAGTATTGGCATCATAATTCTTTGGTCTAGGTCCGACTGGAAGGAGGTGGTCCTCAAAGCGATAAAATGTAAACCTCGAAAAGAACGGCGTCAGAAGGCGGTTAAATTACTAGACGGGGAAGATCTGATATGAAATAAAGAGTCGTGCTGCGCACGACGAAATTCAAAGTTGATATAAGTGCCTCTGTGCAGAAAACATATAGATCGATAACGTAATTTCGGACAATATCTTCGTGCAAATGGTTTATCTACGCAATCACGGTAACAATTCCTCCTGGGAGCAGTTGACACTTTTCACGATCAAGAAAGTTGGCTTCATCTGGCTTTACAACCCTCTGGTATTCTTCCGATCCAAAGACCTGTAATTTAACATGAACAGTGGAAGAACATGAGGTGGGTGCAAACATACCTCGAATATCTTATCATAGCTCTCTGCATCCAAAACGATGACTCCATCCCAGTCTGATACTGTAAATCCCATGGCCCCAGTCTCAAGAGAGTCTTTGTGTACCTGCAGAGGATAATCATTACGACTCAGCAATCAAGAAGGTACTGCTTAAACTCACTTGCTCGTATCCCAGAATGTTCGTCTTTACTATGCTCAAAGAGAGGAACAACTCTGCATGAGTAACACGCCAATAATTGCTGAACTGTTCCCTAGTCATACCCTCCTTTCTCTTCAATAAGAAAAGGATACGGACACGGTCTGTGCGGATGGGTTCAGCCATGAAGTTGTTATCTACGTTGGGTTGGCAAAGGCTACTTATAGCATTCAATCACAGTTAAATCCACACCCGCCGGAAGCATTTCGGCAAATCTTGTAGGACCAGAACTTCTTGATATTTATGTTATCTGTTTATGACTTTGAGACGCTGCGTTTGAAAAGACTTCCGATCGACAAAACAATTCAACCCGACGCTGCGTTGTGCTTCCAACTTTGACACCAGTGTTGGAAAACAGAATATCTGCTCCAGCTCAATGTCTACCAGGCTCAAGACCGGACGGTAACGGTCATGAGGCTGATCAAATGTATCTTGATTCTTGAAGTCAAATCTAGAGTGTGAATCATGGGCATAATCAGAAGACAGTCACAGGACTAGTGAAGGGCAAACGTTAACGTTAAAGAATGAAGCTGATAGATAGCGGAGAGACCAAGTAGTCAAATGACGAGCTGAATGATCCCCTAATGACGTCGGCCGCGATGGGCTGCATACATCGTCCGTCATTGTCTTGAAATATCAGATATATTGTTTTTATATACATTGTCGGTTTATTGTGCTTTATTATTGGGAGAAGGAAAGTGACACGAATGATACCAGCCGACTTACACCATTGCCGATGCTCATAGTATTTCCCTGCGATCTTCAATAAATGTCACCAAACTAACCAAAGGACGGTACTGTTCATGGCACATACTGAGTTGTTAGGGGTACATTTGCCGTGTACTTTTCCGATTCAAATATTTGCGGGATCGAATAGATAACCATTGTGTCTCTGTTGCGAAGAGCATATGGCGAAGGTCTTCTCACATGACTCCCCTCGAGAACGGCATTCCCATGTGCCCAGTTTGACAATGGTGACTCCTGACACGTAGCTGGATAAGCGAGATGGGGGTAAGTTGTGACTAGGAAAGTAAATGACTTGTTCGTACGCGGCATGCTACATTCCTCGTCTTCTCTCGGGGAAGATAAGCATGTGAATAATCTCATACTGAAATGCAAATGAATTGTATACTGCAGAATGGGGGTTTGAGACCATTGCAGTTCACGCAGTCTATATGTGCCCGATAAAGTTGAGCAGTCCGCGGTTACAAAGCTGATAAACATATATGGAAGATGAGATAGAATCCTTAAGCGAAACCGATCGCACAGGGTGAAGGCAGATATCAGCAGACATCGATTTGATATGTGCAGATGACCTATACCATGAGCATACAAGTAAGGCATGTGCTCATAAGACGCTGGCTGTGAAACGTTGAGCCGCGCGAAAGGTTCGGATCACACCGGGGGCCATTAGGTGGAACTGGGAACGGAGCGGCATAAGGTGGATTTGACTGTTCAATAGAAATTTCAATGTTGTGGCTTTTGTCCAAAGATAGAGTCATAGTAGCCACACCTGAGCGCGTGGGTTGGAGATGGCGAGCGGAGAATAGCGTGGCATCCATATGTCAACGCCACCCATTCATCACGGAAGATCCCGAATCTGTCAACATCTGGGCAATCCAGGTGACAAAGCTGGACAAACACCCGTTTTACATCCATTTTTGAAGCACTCATAGCAGCTCACTGAGATGTGCTGGATACAAGCGACACATACGGGTAGGAGACTATCTTAGTGAGAGTCTGCCTGTAAAAAATGGTGGGGGGACAATGAGAACTGCGCCCAAAAATGCAGACAAAGGAATTTGAGCAATCTTCCAAGCCACAAAGAGCTCAAAATCCGATGGCTCGTGCGTCTTCCGACCGTGAGAACTTCCAACTGGCTCTGTGGGTTACTTTTTGTCTTGAATCAGATCTTCCGTTGTCTCCCTCCTTTCTTCCTGCCCCCACCCCCTTTGCACCAATTTCCAAAAACTCGCAAATTCCACTCCAAAGTTCAACAGCAACTCCCAATGGCTCGTACCAAGGTCTGTAGGCTTTCAATATACCTCCTACTTGTCCGTCGCTGACCACAACGTGCTCCATAACAGCAAACCGCCCGCAAATCCACTGGAGGTTTGTGCTTTCGGGCAATTCCCGCCTTTTTCCCACTTCTTCCTCTTACCCTCCCCTTTTCTAGGCAAAGCCCCTCGTAAGCAGCTTGCAACCAAGGCCGCCAGGAAGACCGCTGCGGTACGCTTATGCGCCACTGTGGTCGTCGACGTCGATCACCATTTCTGACTAAGCTTTCATCTATTTTAGACGGCGACTGGTGGTGTCAAGAAGCCTCATCGTTTCAGGCCCGGAACTGTTGCTCTCCGTGAAATCAGGCGTTACCAGAAGTCCACTGAGCTCCTCATCAGGAAGCTCCCCTTTCAGAGGCTTGTCCGTGAAATCGCTCAGGATTTCAAGGTTGGTCTTTTATTCTTCTTCGCTCCCCTAATACTCCACTAACTATTCATCGTGCAGACCGACCTCCGTTTCCAGTCTTCTGCTGTCATGGCGCTGCAGGAGGCTGCCGAGGCTTATCTCGTCTCACTCTTCGAAGACACCAACTTGGCTGCCATCCACGCAAAGCGAGTCACCATGTACGTGTCATACTCCCCTCTCGGCACTGTTTCTATGACTCATGCTCTGTTCTTGACAGTCAACCCAAAGATCTCGCTTTGGCCAGGCGCCTTAGGGGTGAAAGGTCCTAAATAGGTGGTGTTTCTCAATTGAGATCCTGTCCCTTCTTTTCTTGTATGAATACGCCTATTCCTTTCCTTATGCTCGTTATGCCTATATATTGTGCCGTGTGATTCTAGCATGCCAGAACACCACACTGTACTTCTATTACCTTACTGTTTCACGCGCGCGCGTTACTCAAATGAATATATGCACATGCGTGTTGTACCACGCACCTAATTAAGTTTCTACCGACAATTGATTGACACACGGCTGAGGGTATATGAGACGGCTAGGTTCGATAACATGTGAAAGTTGTGTTTCCAAGGTCACTAATCAATCTGAAAAGCTGACAGGAGCTGACAGTGGGAGTGTCAAAATGCAAAACAGAAAAAGAAATGATTGCTCTGAATCTGAACATCGTCATTAGATAGTCTACACATCCACACCCCAGAGCCCAGCCTTCGTGGGGATGAAGACCCCGTCCTGGCACTTGAACCCCACATCGTTTGTGACCTAAATCATGTCATCAGTCCCATATTGATATAGCTGCTGTTTTGCAACAGAGCTCACAGTTGTCGGATCACACATGACAGCAACAGGATCACCCGACTCTGTGGTTGCAAAAATGTCTTTTGCCACGATATTGGTTGCTGAATTATACATTTGTGTTCTATCCGATCCCCAAAAAAGACGTCGAGTACGCACCGGTGTTAGAATGAAGGTCGAAGATGACAACCTCACGCCCTGTTGCCCCTTCAACAAAATACCTGGATCAGTCAGCTCCCATGGATCAACATCCCTAGAGGGTTTAAAGGTCCCACCAGCAAGGGTCGGAAACACAGCTTCCTTCGAAGTAGTTTGCAGAGCTGCATATACGTGAAATTTGATCAGAAAGGCACAGTTCAGGTTATGAGGTCTACTTGCTCGTTGATTACACCAACGAAATTCTCAAACAGGAAATCTTGAATGTGGGTGTTATTGGTGCTCGTAGAATTGGGAGGAGGACCAAGCTGGTGAAAGGTCAAAGCAGGATTCATTCAAGAAAACCCAGACGTACATTCTGATCCCAGTAGCTGCCGAGCACATAGTCTTGGTTAGCGTTCATATTGCCCACAGGTAGAAGTATATCCACTTTTGAGTGACATAGATCTATACGACGGTATGGAAAAGTATTTTCATGAGGACGGGTTGCACATACGGGAAACCTAACACCTGAGAAGGTGATGTTGCTCCATGTGACGCTGATATTACATATCAGATTAGGGGGAAAAGTCAGATCGTGACGAGAAGACGGCCTTAACGCACTTGCGAGCTAACCCGTTTCCACCAGTCCAGCTCTTGAAACGCGCGCCGTAAAGGGTCTTGTTCTGTGGATGAGGAGATGATTCAGGAAAGACTCATTAAACTAGCTCCTTGCTCCACACCATGATAACGTTCTCGATCCTTCATTTTGATGGATATCAAAACAGAAAAAGTAACGAACGAGAAGCATGACATACAAGACGTCCTGAACATCGGCCACGGATCCGCCCTTGCCCAACGAGCCAATTGACAGGCCGTGGCCCCCTTCACAATAGGAGTTTCTGAAAAAGTTAATGTCATGGGGAAAGGGAGAATCGAAATTCGGGGGTCACCTGAAGTGGATGTTCTTCGCACCACTCCCAACAGTCAAGCAATCGTCTCCATTCTGAATGTGGTTGTTCTCGAATAGCATGTTCGTCCCACCAGCAGAAAAGCCTTAAGACTATAAGAAATAAGATAACATAGCTCTCTAACGGTTGAAATACCGTCACTGAAGATACGAGGGAGTGTCAACAAGGAAAATTACAGGTGGATTTCCCAACCTACGTGTTGAAAGGGAACGCCGACACGTTTGGATTACTTGATACGGCAACAATCTTGTTATTGAACGCATGCAAGTTCGTAGAACCACTCGTGGCGAAGTTCCATGCGATAGGCTGAGACACAGTAATCAAAATCATGCAAGGTTTAATCAAAGTGGCCGCCTACCTTCCAAAGCTTCATATTTCTGATTATACCGTTGTTAATCTTACTGAATGCGATACCATGAGGACGGTCGACTTGGTTCTGAGTATCCCACCACTGAAGAAAGAAAGGTTTAGTGTCTTTTTGAAGAAGGCTATACCCAGGCACCTACTGCTTGGCCATGACCATCGATCCAACCCCAATTTGGATCCGTAGACCCACGAAGGGTAACATTGTTTCCGCCAGAAAATGTGAACCTAGTGCAGAGATCGGCATATCTTCGGATGAAAAACGATCTTCCTGGTGACATACCAGGATCCGGGGAATGACTAGGAGAAAATTTTACAAGGTTGCTTTCAAATCAAGAAAGAGAGCTTACAGATGACCCAACAATCGCTAGATGCAAATATATGGGTCGTTGATACGAGTTATGCTTTATAAATCGGATGAAAATGACCTTGGATAGTAGGAATGTCTGTAGGGTAGGACAAATTCCCTTCAATACGTATCTCAACATTGTTCAGGATTGGGAACTTGATGGGCGTGAAAGCGTTATAATTAACACCCTTTTGAAATAGGATCGTAGAATTCGTCGAGTAGCTCCCAATGGCCCCCATGAGACCAGGTATATCATCTTGTCCATCAGTATGAGGGACCACGAAAGTATTCCAACCACTGACTAGGGAACCTTGAATGAGTAAGATAACAAAGGTAAGGAGCAACATTTTCCTTCGTTCAAGCAAACGAATGATAGTTGTTGACTTTGTGTCTTTGGATTTCCCATACGTCGTACCGGACAAGTTCCTTATTTCGCTGTCAGGTGCCCATGTGAACATTGCTACTCCGGATCCACGGTGGGTCGAGATAAAATTGGTTTTGGACACATATAGAAGACAGACCGTGTAGACGACTGTTGCGCTATACTCCTTAACGTCCTTAACGGATCAAGGAAGTCATCAAACTTCCATGAATCTCGAAGCGTGATGCACGAAGGACAACGCGTGTAATACCTATGAATTGAACTCAATTGTTTTGCAGTTGTCCTTGTTGCCAATCAAGATCTGCTTCCACTGCTGGCGGCCCGACTCGGACCCCCGTGGTCAATGATTTACCGAAATCTCTAGCTACTACGATTTCGTGGTGGACTTCGGTGACGACCTTTCAGGACTTCTGAAGAATGTAAATTGAGCTTCTCAGGTGTTCACGCCCCGATCATGCCCTGATGGTCAAGGCGTTCCACCGGGACTTGTGGATATTGTTCTTTCTGCCCATTTTGTTGTGATTTCAAACTTGAAGGCTTTAAATACCATTTTGATTGACAACTTGAACGGGCCAAGTTCAACCATTGCGGCCAGACGTGCAGGCCTATAATTTAATTTATTTTAGTTTCACCAGACTATTCTCAGATGCTCAGCCTCAGTGTACTACATATTTCTCCACCGGCCCGGTTTTGATGGCTACCGGCTGTTATCCATGCAGCGCAGGTCGATATCATTCATAGTAACATATTATGTAGCAGAGATAGATATCATAAAAGTAACATAGTATGGAGCAGAGGTAGATATCATAATAGTAACATAGTAACACTTTTTTGCAACTTTTTTGTATCAATAAGTTCGTTCAATATATCAAACTTTAAAGACTTGAATGGTAACAGGTCTCTTAATTCGTCCGTCCTTCTATACGGGCCTTCACTCTTCAGCGCTTGAGCATAGTACCTTCATCAGTCTACCCATTCCGGCTCGATGTTGAAGTCCCATTTTGCTCGCGGAATGTAATTCATCTGATCGTGTTCCATTCTCAACTTGACGGACCGATGGATCTTTACACCATGTTGCTGTCGGGGTATGGCCCGACCATTGCCTCTGTTGACCCTTTAGAGAAACCAAAAATATTAAGCTATTGAGAAGGTAAAGAGGTCAAGTGACACACGTCAATTTTCTGACCCAGATATCGTCGTCTCCTTGATACTTGATTTTCTGTGGCATGTATTCAAGTAGCCACCAGGTTTTCGCGATCTTAAGCATATCGTTGATAGGACTAAGTGCATCGGCGAGATCTTCTTCCTCTTCCGAAACAAAATCTGAAACGTCTACGAAGAGTTCGTTGTCTCCAACAACGGGTGAATACTTCCTTTCCGCCCTATAAGGAGCCGATAAGGCGGTGACGGGAGGTGGCCGTGGTTTGACGAGAGGATAGACTGAATCGGGATCCATGCCTATGATCTTGAACATTTCCTTATGGAACAAGATGCCTGTCTTGAGAAGGAAACATTGTCTGACCATCCACCGAAGGGGAATACGGGCAAGGCTATTGCGAAGTTCGTTTTTCACGGCACCTCCTCCGACATCTTGAGTATTGTTAGTATTGAAGTCAGATTTAATTCAGCAGGATTGCACACCACAGTGGCATCCTGCAAACCAGACCTCTTCAATGTCAGTGGCGTGTACACCTCTATATAAAAATTGCTTCTCGAAGTCTCGTGTGGTCTGGCGCTTGGGTTTAGGACGCGGCATCTCCCCTTTCTTTACACCAAGCTGAGCCTCCTCAAGGGAGGGTCGATTCCAGAAGTTTGGTCTGAAACGCACTCGATGTTCGTCCAATGCGAGGGCGTGACGAAAGTGTTTTACATGACTGTTCGATGTGGTAAACGGCAGGCGTTTGGGTATCATCCCTACCGATCCGACTGTCTCCCTGTATTTTAAGCTGAGAACACTACGGAAGGAAGGAAGAATCTTGAGTGATTACCAAACGCCGAGTAGCTCAATGTCTACATCAATTGAAAATGCTTTTTTGAATGCCGTGCTCTGACGCCAGCCGAGAGCATCTTCCCGGGAATACATTTTGTACGCAAAAGGTACTTGTTGATGGTTACTTCTGGGCAAAAGACCAACCTGTTCACCATGTCAGTATCGGAAAAGAAAAAAAGATGTCATCCGGACTTTGAATATCCTGAATATAGCAACCATCAGTTTTCTAACCCAAGTTAATTCAACGTAAAACCTTACATTCCTGCTAAAGCTCGGGCGGTATCTGATGCAGCTTTCAGCACCAGAACTTGGGATATATCTGATTAGACGTACATGCTCCTCTTGAAAATCCTACCATTTGAGACGGGTCTCAGATCATTGGAAAGACTGGCGCTCAGTGGTAACCGCACCAAAAATACAAATCTTGTCGCCTGCCTCATCTGGAGGATTGATTTGAACATTCGAAGATGACATCGGAATTCAAATTTCTTACAATTCTCCATTAAAAATTCATAACCACCTACATAATCAGTGAGTCAATGAGCCATACAGCATTCTGAACCTTTCACGTACTCATTACATGAGCATCAAGGTGAATCCCAATCATGGCATCTACAGCCTTATGTACTTTGGCCATCATCGGCTTAGCAATTTGAGGGATTGTATACGTTCCGATACCAGCCTAGCAAAAGACAGGAGTCGCCGTGTTGGCCACCCATCAAGGATATTAAAGCAACAAGTATGCGCCCACACCTGATAGTAAACAAGCTGGTCCTTGGAGTTGTCTTTCTTCAACATCGAGAAGAAGTTGACAACGTTTGAATTCTAAGATAGTGAAAACGAGATCAACAGTTAGAAAAGAGCAGAACTAACTCAGATTGATACGTACATCTTCGTCAAATTGATCACCTGAAACCAGATTGTCAGATTAGTATTGCATAGGAAAAACTAAAGGGACCTACCGGTGCCGTCGAAACACAGGATAACGGTGCGATGATCGTGCGTAGGTGGTAGGATATCGTGATCGACATCAGGATAATATCCAGAAGCCGTTTCATTACAAGGGCTAGAGGAAGTGCTTTCTGTGTAGCCTGGGTAGCCTTGGTCCGCAGGAGACGATTCGACAGACGTTCCTTTCTCATTCATAGGTGTATCTGAAGTGAGAGACATGACTGAGTAAGAGGTCTGAGGGTGGAGACACCAGTCCTTCGAATGAGCAGCCTAGAAGGGAACGAGCAACTGTTTTAACTAGCTGAGAAATGATCCGTGTATACCTCGAGGTTGGTATATTTCCAAACAGTAAAAAAAGTGCTCATATAAGGGAACATCTGAGAGAGAGAACTTTCACAAAAGTGTCAGATGCTTGTGACTGGAAAGGGGTCAGGAACGGGGTGGTAGCAGATAAGCCATTCAGATTGGTCCGATCTGTAGAAGTTAAGGTTTGCTAACAAAGAGATGACTAGCCATATCTGAGCAGCAGTTCCGGTGAGCTGCGGAGAACCCGAGTGCACCAAAATGACAAGTCGGAGCAAGATGACCGCTGAGAAGTACTGCAAAGAGGTATTCCAGGGTCAGGGTCAGAATGGAGATTTTCAATGAGCCTTCCAAGCATTGATATCGGTTCCACAACTCTGAAAGCGGTTGTACAAAACAGCCCAGAAGTTTTCCAAAATTAAGGTATCAATGGTTCTAAACAGACCCACTACGCCAGTTTCTACCAGCCCAGAATTGGCTGGTATAGTGTAAATATACCGTTAGCATAATGTGCTTGGTGGAGGGGGGAGTGGCACTAGGTTAAGACTCGAAATACATTTATTCAGAGATCAGAGCAGATATTCTCACGATTCGGTGGCCATGAATGACTCTCGACCACGTAGCCATCCCTGCTAGTGTACGAGCTATGAGTGTGTGGGTTAACATCCTGAACCAACCGCGGCACGTGCCCTTGTATGGAACGCGCACAGCGCGCTTTTTTCAGTTTTGGGCACCTACCAACCTTTCAAAGCGGACATGCCGTGACCTTGAAAACCTCTTCCCCAACTACGCTACGACTTCCTTATTTGACTATTGGATATCAATATTACATTCAATTGCGGTCCAGCTGGCCGTTGAAGGACATCGAAAAGCCAGCTGACGAATCAAATGCGAAGCGCGGCCGGTACCAATAGTACTCCGGAGAAGGATGGGGCTTCGAAGACACGAAGAAAGCCAGGGAGAGTGTATGTACCTCATTCGAATTTTTTGAATATCATCCAATTTATCATTAGGCCAACGGCGTGCGCGGAGTGTCGAAGACTAAAGTTGAAGTGTGACAAGGGGGTATGTCCTCAAAAAGCCGAGCATCCACCATTGTAATGAGTATGTGCTGACAGGTTCCATGCGAGAAATGCGTCTCAAGGGGTTGTGGTTCCATATGTCCAGATGGTTTATTTAATCTTTGGGGTCACCTACGGTAGATTGACCGATGCTTTGTTACAGGGACTCTCGCTCCCGGCAAAGGGAATCGGCTTATTCTTGCCAATACGGAAGAACTACATGATCGAATTGAAACCTTGTGTTCGCGCATTCGTGATCTCGAGAGCGCGCTTCGGACAGCAAATCATCCCGTCTCTGATCAGCCGCATCCATTGCTTCAAAAGGACGTGCTTCAACCAATATTTCCCCATCCTCCGGTCGCACCGACGTCCACGGCAACAAACATTTTGTCATCGGCTATGCCACCTGAACAACCTCCCGATCCCCAATCACAACCTACAGGAGCAGATCAAGAGAACTTTGTTGATGCCTTTGGTATGCACGGACGAGGTTTTCAAATCGGAAGGAATTGAGAGGATATTCAATCACTCTTTCTAGGTACCTTGGTCCTCGGTGCTGGTGACCAGTGCACCTACTATGGAAGGACGGCGCGCTCTGAGGTTCGTTCATCAAACAGAAAATATTTTCAATAGAATTTATACTTTATTCCAGTTCCTTATAGGTGTAAGAGCCCTGTCTTGATACTTCTTATGATATATCACGTACTCATTGACAGGCACTGGGAGAACAACAGCCACGGACGTTTTCCGCTACTTCTCGACTTTCAAAACAGATCATTGATGCCTCATCGTCTGAATCGACATCATGCGACTTTTCCTTCATAAGGGAAGCGCTCAACTTGTTACCTCCTTTGTCAAAGGCTGTCCCTCTCTGCGAAATATATGAAGAGTACGGAAAATTCATGTAAGTCCTTGTATTGTTGTCCAATAGTGTAGCTTAAATGGTAATCAATTGCATTAGGTACACACCAGTTCCGCGGACAGAACTGTTTGACGAAATCCTGACCACTATCTATCGTGTCGAGTGCGCTATGGACTTAACATTTATCTGTAGTGTTGATGTTCTCTTAGTTCTCATGAAGCGTTTACAAATTTTGATTTGTTGGCCTTACTGTTCGGTGTTTTTGCTCTTGGAGCTTATTTTGACCCCAATCGACAGCCTTATTCAGTCGAGTCCCAAGAATTTTACCATATTTCTCGGGCAGTCCTTCGACTGAGTTCTCAAGCAACACAAGCATCAATTCAAGCTCGTGTAAGTCTCCATGATACCTAGTCGACTCATATTGATCCTTGCATCAAATTTTTTAGATCCATGTCGTTCAGTACCTCGAGTTCAGTGACTGGGAATCGGTCGGTTCCCATGAAACATGGATGTATATCGGACACGCTGTTCGGTTAGCTCAAAGTGTATGTTTCCCTGTCAATTTGGACCTTTCTACCAACTGATTAGAACGTTCTGAAGGCTGGATTGCGTAAATGTCTACCTAGCTTTTATGATTGTCTACTCAGAGCGCACCGTAGACCTGAATAGTGTTCGATGGAATCTATCCGAAACACATATACAATGCCGCAGTCGACTCTTTTGGCAACTATTCCATCTCGATACATGGACTGTAAGGATGCGGTTATTCTCGACATTAACGAAAATGGCCTGAAGTCCTTGATAGAGCTTCCATCTAGGGAGGCAGCCAGCAATGTCTCCATTCCATATCGACTGGTCATTACATCCAGAAGCTAATCTCGCCAACCATGATTACGAATCCTGTACGTTCCAAATGTTTCATGTCTGGTTCCGTTGACCAAGGGTGCCTTAGTCGATGCGTGGAATTGGCGGTATTCGGCATTACTCCACTATATCATGGTGAACGCCTTTGGGCCGAAACAGCCATCATACATTGCTGTACTTTCAATGGATCGTCAGATTCGCGACTTTCCTGTACATCCCACTTGGCGCCCAGTCTGTGATCGTTCTCCCCCCACTGAACTCTCTATACAGCGGTGGACAATTCTCTCCACTAAGGAAGAAAGTGAGGTGTAGTGATCTTACCCCATCTAAATGATTACTAAAGTAGTGCTGCAGCCTTGTTGAATCTACATCGAGCATACTTTGCAAGCGCCATTGAAGAGATGCCTAACCAGCTCATGCGTCATCGGTATCTACCCTCTGTCATGTCTGTTTATCGCTCAGCGTGGCGCTTGATGAGAGGGCTGAAGATGGTCTGGGGACAGGCACCTCATGTAATATCAAGAACTACTCTGGCTTGGTCCCAGGCACTCTCAGCCACGGTACGTTCTGTTTTCTCATGCATATCTTCCTGTCCCATCAGTCACTCGTTCAATGTAGGTCGTGATGTGCCTGCTGATTACACGTGCTCCCACATCTAGTTTGGCACGATCAGCTATGACAGAATTAACAGATGTTCTGGATTTTTTCAAGACTGTTACGTCTATGGCGCCTCCCGCCGCTAATCTATTGGTGAGGCCCAACTTCCAGCTCTCAGAATCGGCACTACAATGTTGACTATTCCTTAGGGTTCCATCCAACGCCTTCACAGAAAGGCCCACGACGCGTTTAATCGATCCGGCGAAGGTATCGAAGATGCGCTGTCCAACACTGAACTTGATCGCTGGGCTGGCAAAACACATGTACTTTCCAGAGTCGGTTCGGACTTCGGGCCATCCCAGTCTCCATCCCAGCCTGCTACCCCGCATACAGCAGCTGAGGGGGACTATTGGTCCGATGCGCAGGTGGACACTTTGCACCCGACCCTTGCGGAAGTCATGCGTAACTTTGATGCTCGTTCTTCCTCGTTCGATTGGTTCTTCGACTTTCCGATGACTGGGACGCGGTCGCTGGTTCTGCAACCGCCCGAAGTCCAAGTGAATGATCCTCATTTCTATACTCCCATCGAATACCATACTTTCCAACCTCAGACTCATCAGTCTCCCTTTCTACAAACTACTCCGACATTGGATGCGACATGGCAGACTTTGGCAGAGCAATTGGGCTTTTAGCGTCACCATTGCGTTTACAGTGTCTGACCCTTATCTATTGTTTGCAATCTATTCTCGTATGGCTTATTGTATTTACACTTACTTAAGTATTGTCTGTATCTGGATATCTTGTAGAATTTATGAATTTTGTACATCATAACAGTCAATTTCAGGCAAAGCACAATGACTGCTGTCAGTACTCGTTTGACGCGTCGTATTTGTCCGCCTGGCCATGTAACGGTTTTTTGTCTTCCAGCTTTTGCATCTTGATACATACCTACTCGTTTTGCAAGTCGAAGTTAATGCTTCAATAATCTCGTGTATATGTTAATGATGGCCTTAGGCAGCAATTTAACTCAAACTTAGCGCTAAGTTTTGGCTACTTGCATTCTCCGAAGCGAAGTATACGTGCATATGTTCGGTTTGTTGGGTCACAGTCACCGTCACATAACTGACGTACGCAGAACGATCTCACCGCTTTTGTTATAAAAACCCCACCACGATTACTTTCATTCCTACACAACCTCTTAACGACTTGCATCCTAGAATTCTCGAATCTTTATCCGCTTGTAACGACACGAAATAATGGCCGTCGATGATTGGATCAGACGGGGACAGCCCAGTAGGTTACGTCCTTGAATTCAACAAGACAACACTGACCTCCTTTAGTTGTCTTCGGACTTATTCTACTCTTCTCAATCATCGAGGTGAGTATTTACAATTCTATCTCAGCTTGAGGAACTCACATGAAGCTTAGATGTGTATCTCAGCGTGGCTGGTATCACGATACAATGCCCACCACAATTTCAACAGTTTATCTATGCGTGACCGTGTTCGATACACGCTTTTTGCCTCTCTATGGACTATCGTTGGGTCTATATTCTTCATTCTTCTCTTTTTGCACTCTGCTACTGGCTCGGTAATGACCAGCGTTGCTGCGCATCTCATCTTGTAAGTGTTTGTTCCGTAGTAAATGAACCGCAGTCGAACATTCATCACTTTGTGGCTAGTCTCGTTCTTACATGGATTATCTGGGTCGCTGCTGCTGCGTCCGTCACAGCCATGATAGGAGGAGGATTGAATTGCTCGTATGTGCTGCGACTTGTGCATATCCCGCTTTTGAACCTGAACGTGTTCAATCAAGAACACAAAATACCTTCGTATACTGTGGTCAACTTAATGCCTTGGAAGCTTTTTCCTGGATAATATGGTCGGTTACTTCTGGTACTCGCCTCGTGTTTCGCTGAATGTCGTTGTAGGATTCTCGTTACGTTTGCCTTAATTGTAGTCATCATTCGCGGCATCGCTGCTGCACGACGTGGAGATGGATACAGAGGAGGCCTCGTTGCTTAAGGCTTTATCCCGTGCATCACTCGACGCTCAGAATGTCCTTGAATGTCTCTGACATGGCACTTGTACTTTTCTTGTAAGCTTTCGGACCTCTATATATGCCCGTTTGTGTCTAGCTAGACCCAATAATTCTATATTCCTATTCTTCATCTATTTCCCTGCTCATCATATACGTATTCTCTATATATAGGTTTCCAGACTTTCTTGCTTGCTTCATGGCGAACCTGCTCCTGGAGCCAGTTTACTCTGGCAGTACCTTCAGCGATCGCTTGTTCAGCGACTGCTATTCCGACCTCGAAATTGACTTGGGGTGCATCGACAAAGTCAGGTAGAAGTGCATCATCGGGATCAGAGAGTGCAGGGGAGAGAGAAGCTAAACGTCGTGCTCCAGCAATAATCATGGAATCAGTCATATGGCGCGACTGAGTAAGAATAGTGCCGAATCCAAGACCAGGATAGATCAGTGCATCTGCATCCACCAAAAGTGATTAAGTAATTTTATGACTATGTGCCGTATGACAATGAACAAAAGCACTTACTGTTGCACTCAGCTATACTGCGCTTTCACATCAGCAGGCTTGACAACATATCACTGACAAGGTGGATACTTACATATAATCTTTCCCATTGGCCATTTTGGCAGGTGGAAATGGGCTCCCAGTTGCCAATAACGCCTTACCTCTCGTCCAATCATTTGCATCCTCAGGGTTCACCTCAACCAACTTGCTCGGATTCGACAACGGCAAGATGATCGGGCGCTCACACCCCGCTGCCATGGCTTTCACCACGTCCTCCGTAAAGGCACCGGCAAGCGTCGAACACCCGATAAGCACAGTTGGTTTGACATGCTTCACGACCTCAAGCAAGCAGATTTTTCCATCCTCATCCCTCTGGATCCCATGCCACTCTGAGTTTGGACGTGCAAATGGGTGGAGCTCGGGTCGCACGGAGGTTGTAATCACAAGCTCTTCCGTGATCAGCCCATCTTTATCAATGACGTAGAAAAGTTTGTTGGCTTGTGACTCGTTAAAGTCATTGATTTGGACTATTGCATCGCGTAGTTGGTGCGCGATTCCCATGCCTGCAGAACCTGCACCAAAAATGATATAACGTTGGTCGGATAGTTTGGACTTAGTGACACCAACAGCGGCCATGATGCACGCAAGAGTGACCGCGCCAGTTCCTTGGCTAGGGAATTTGACTTTGAGACAGAATCTACAAGCTTGAATACAAATAATGACATACATGTCATCGTTAAAGACCGAGTGAGTGGTGCGATATTTCTGGAGTAGCTTCTGAGCGTTCGTCACTCCGAAGTCTTCGAAATGGAGGAGACTACCAGGGAAATACTTTCGGACAAGCTGCACAAATCTGTGAGGCAAGATTATGAGTTAGCTGACGTGAGTTTTAGTTGTGTCTTACTTGTCTAAGAATTGATCGTATTCCTCGCCCCTTACACGTTCGTGATTCCAACCCTGCTCAACTATAACTCGCGAGGAAGCGAAGACAAAAAGCAGGACTTACCACATAGAGATCGTCATTTAAGAGATCAGCGTTATCCGTACCAACATCCAGAGTCACGCTAAGCGATTTAGAGGGATCCATTCCTCCAATAAGCCTAGAGTACTCTTGGAAGTATGGCAAGGCAAAACAAGGGCGTAAACTCACGTGTAGATGGCCGATTTTGCGGTGGAGATCTTATAAAACAGATAGATCAGTTTGGAAGCCACAAAAATGCAAGATAATATTATACCCCGATGCCCTATATATTGATATTATCAACCAGGGAGATAGGCAGTATTTCAAGCACACGCTTACCCCGACACCCTGGTCACCAATCCCAAGAATGGCCTCCGCATCCGAACAGACTATCAGGTCAAAATCTCTACCTTTTGTCTGTTCCAAAAAGTCTTCCTCCATCGAATCTTGATCTTTCAAGGTGAGATACAAACCTTCACTTCGCCTGAACAAATGTGAATATTCCGAGATCGCCTCAGCCTTGCAGGATAAACGGTCAGCTATCATCGGGAAATTCAAAACAAGCATACCTCAGTTGGAGTATAGATAATTGGAACCATCTCCCGGAGATGCCTCGAAATCAAGGAATAGTACAAGACCCAGTTCTGGTCTTTCAAGCTCTGTAAGAAAGAATTCTTCCGAATCGGTGTCTCGCAAGTTTGGAATTGAGCATAGGCACGCTTGCATTGGTCATCGAGGGTGTTAACTTGACAAGGCAGTCGTCCTCCAAGTCCGAAATTTTTTCTCTCAGCAAGTGTAAAAGCGGTGCCCTTGTTGAAGCGAGAACTAGTCAGTAACGCTTCTCCACGAAGAGCGACACGATATTGAGGTTTGAAGTTGTACATTGAACCTTCTGCAGGAAATAGGTGGTAATAAGTAATTCAAGTTCAAGATTCAAGCAGTGCTTATGACCTGGGTACATTGAATCTTCTGCAGGAAATAGGCGGTGATAAGAAGTATTCAAGTTTAAGGTTAAAAAGCAGTGCTTATGACCTGGAGAAGATTTCCTTTGGCCGTCCCGCATCTACAGCGACAAAGCCGTCAGCCGAGTCGTAATTTGATCGAATGTCACAAAGCCGTCAGCCGAGTCGTACTTTGATCGAATGTCACAATCGTGACCATGGGCGTTTTTTTACGTGCCAGAACAGAAGTTGCCTTTCCTGCAGGCGAGGTTCCGCAATGCCTTCCTGACACCAAAATCCTGGCTGTTATTTCTTCGTCATTGGACGGTCTCGCTCCACGGTATAGAAAATCTTTCTTACCATCGTCCACAAGCCTCCGCACTTCAGTGTACCACTGCTATATAGGCAAATCTAGTGTTTGATCAGGATCGCCATGTGTGTACTACGACGACCCACCTGTGTCAGTGGCAGGAAGTCAATCCGTCGATCAAACCGCTTGTGCATTATTATATTTGTGTTCGCGTTATCTACGCCTGATAATCTCAATCCTCAATCTCTTGCTCATCATAGATGTATTCTTCCTATCTAGGCTTCCAGAACTTTTTACTTCATGGCAAACCTGCTCCCTCGTCTAGTCTACTCTGGCGGTACCTTCAACGATCGCTTGTTCGGCTACTGCTACACCAACTTCACAGTTGAGTTGAGATGCCTCAGGTAGAAGTGCGTCATTTGAGAGAGCGCAAGGGAAAGAAGATGAACGTCGCTCACCAGCAATAATTGTGGAAGCAGTCATATGGTGCGTTTGGGTGAGAATGGCACCAAATCCGAGACCTGCATAGATCAGTGCAACCACGTTTGCCAAAAGGTGTTCGTTTATGATTATATTCCAAGGAAAAGGGCAAACGCACTTATTTTTGCACTTAGCTATACTGCATCTTTGATAAATCGCTAACGAGAGGATGACTCCATGAAGGAGGCTATGTAGGAAGTACTTCCGAGAAAGATTTACACGAAGTTCTGGGTCAAGTTCATGTTCATGGATGTGCCACTGTATTGACGCCATTGTCAGTTACTGTCGATCGATTGTTCGTAATATTTCTTTGTCCCTTACGCATTCATGGTTCCACCTCTGCGAGTCGAAGGGTTGTTTTTAGTCTAGTTGAGGGAGAAAGTTTCAAAGATCGAGTCCTAGAATTTTAAATAACGTGAAGGCTAGAATGTACAGTGGCGGACTCGGTATTCAGTAAAGTAAAGTAATACAAATGAAACACACCTCAATTTTGCTTAGGCGTATCAAGACTAACTAAAGTGTGGTATGCAAAGAAAACAACATATTCAACGGGATGTAGCCGAACACACGTGATACGTACGCTCCTACCGCATAAGGCGGACGCGCCACTACTCCTTGACAGAAAGCAATGAAAATCATGATATACCATAAATCATTTTTTGTGAACGTTTTCCGTGCCATAATTGAGAATCGTACCAAGAGAATTCATTCCTCTAATAGATTTTTACTATCATGAGAAGTATTACAAAGTGGATCAGCCAATGAAAGCTCACGTGTAGAATGATGATTCAGCAGTAGAGATCTTGTTGCCAACCCATGAGTTGATAATTTGTCAACCATATAAGACAGTAAATTGCCATAAGATATTACATTACCCCGATGTCGTAGATGTTGATATCGTCAAGCGAGGATGGGAGCGATTCATGAGAGTGCTCGCCTCGACACCTTGGTCACCAATCCGAGTATGATCTCCGCATCTGCACAAACTATCAGATCGATATCCCATGTTTGGTTCATTCCGCGAAGTCCTATCTGATCTTTCAGGGTCAAATACGGGCTTTCACTTGGTCCAAAAGATCACTTCGACCTTGTAAGTTCAATGGTCATAACTTCCTTTGGCAGAATTCTGAGTCAAGTGAGACTTCCTTTGACATGGATATAATGGTGAAACATTTACCGGAGGTTAGGGTGCTGGATTTACACGGAAGTCTTCAGATCGAACCCAAGGGTTGTGATATCATACTCACCATCTTTTGTTATTTATGCCTTAATGTTTGATAAATGTTGATGTTCCAGATTGAGTCCTGGACGTCCTTGACTTCCCACGGAGCTTCATTTTTGTCGTTCATCATTGAACTACCTTGATTTAATGTGAGTATATGTCAAGACTTAGTAAGGTTGGGCGGCGGCCTGACGCCACAACTCTTGATCTAGACTGATCGGTCTTGTGTTTTCCCTTGAAACAAGCGGCTACGTCCCCCACACGAACCAAACCTTCTAAATCACGTCACTTCCTTACGCTTCAGAGGTTTCTTTCTTTGGGGGTGCAAGAAGCCAGCTCACGCTGTGGCGCGATATTCCACCATTTATTTTTTTTGAGACCAGTATTACGGTTGAGCCTTCATCCATTTGCACTCACATTCTCATTGAAGCTACTGGAATCTGATTGTTTCGATTTCTATGCGTCCATTCTATCGCATGGTCAACATTCTGTCTTTGTCGACCATGTGCCAGTGGTTTCATACTCAGCATTAAGTACCCGGTGAAACATTCTCCTGGGTCAACATAAAAATGTAATCTATACATAGTCCTAACAACAATCATCATAGAACCAGATGCAGATATAGCAGCTGCAAGATTGAAGGACCTGGTGACGTCAGTTGTTGACTCGTGAGGTAGTACTGTCGGTACCCATATATGAAACGTGACCTAGATATGAAACAGCACAGGTAAAAGCCATCTACTTGTCATAATTTTCCTCCAATTCTTTCATAACTACCCAGGGCGGTCCAGAATCAAACCACACAGCCCGCTACTGGCCAAATACATTGTTCCTTGGGTCCTCCTCACTCACTCTAAATAAAGACCTTCCTTCTATGAATTCTTTGCCAGCCAGTTCACAATTTTGTGGCTGACTTTACAATCTAACATTTCCTACCTGTTAGCCACCTCTACTCATTTAAATACAATGACCTACAAGAAATCATCATTACTTCCACATTTATAATCCAAAGGATAACACATCTATCTGAATACACAATGTCAAATGCCTATAAGTCCAACCATTCACTGGATCCACAACAGATATACAAAGCCAACAGGGCAAGATATATGTTGTGAAACATTGTCTGCATTAGCAAGCATTCCTGGAGACATCTTCCTTTGGATCCTCAAACAGCTTAGCATATGTGAAGTATCCACATCATCCCAGTCAATAAGCAACTTCGTGTGCTCACACACGAGCATATCATTACTATGCTTGACCATGCCCTAGACCAGTTCAGCTTTGGTACAAACCCACATACAACATGTCGCCCTTTGAGGAAGAGTGCAAAGCATGGGAAGCACATGTGATGAGAAAAAAAAATGAGGGCTAGACAAGCTTTTTCCTGAATGGACAGAAACCCACTACAAAGTAGTGGGAATAAATTATTTTCAGTAATACCATATCATACATAGATCCCTCTCATGTTTCATTTCACATTCAAACAACCCTTCCATGAGGATGTCTCTGGAATCCTTCCTCAAATGAGAAAAGATACAAGACTTGGCATACTCATACTTTTTATACTAGAGATGTAAGGTTTCCATTTTCTAAGGGATCTGAAAGATACTGATAGAAGCCAAAATCATCATCAAAACCCAGCTTCCACCAATAGACATGCCAGTAGTAAAACCTGTCATATTACTGTTCTTGGGTTCTTTCCTGATGAATGTGGTTTTTGAGGTGTGTTCCTCATGAAAGCTCTGAACTATGCATATATCTCTTCATCCAATCTTTAAATTGGGTTTTGGGACATTTACACCCTTGCAATCTCCTGCAGTTCCTGCATAAAATCAAAGAGCTGAGCTGAGAAAACTCATGCTTGGAGGATCTGGCTGTGTGTTATGCAAATCTGTTTTCCAAAAGTCTCAAACTTTCTGAATACCCTTCAGATATGTCTTGACCTACACGGGCAAATCTAGTATTTGACCAGCATTGTCATGTGGGTGTTATAGCAAACATGTTATCAGAAATGCAGAAAGTTACACTATAAAAGTGTTGCTAATACTTGAAAGGGATGTCAGCACATGTGATTTCTATCAGATAGTGAGCCTGGTGTGCAAAGTTCTTGATAAAGATCCTAAGGATACCAACATAACCAAGGAAGGTGCAAACTTCCAATAGTGGCTGACAAGGTCCCCAGCACTTAATAAGTGTTAAGTGACCTTCTTCAAGAACCCTTCCTTGTAGCATGCAGATATGACCAAGAATCTTAAACTTGGGAGCACAAAGAACCAACTTATGACCAGAAAACATACCATTGCAATATTTCATGCATTGCAGGATGTGATTCAGGAGTTTAATTTTCAGGGTGCTTAGTGGGAACACCATAGACAAGCATCCAGTCGTTAGGTCCTTTAGCACCAACATCACTGATGAAGCTGAGTACATGTGGGGGATATTGAGTTGCAAGATGAAATCAATGTTATTGTGAAGATTGGTACCAATTTATCCAACCCATAGATAGCATCACAAGTCAAAGAGCACCAAGCAAAATCCGGAAGGTTGTTAAGTTACAAGAGGAGGGGTGGATCAGGCAATTGTCATAGCCAATGTAAAAGTTGAGGGTAGTGCCACAGATGTGCCCAGCAAACAACTCAGCAACATGGTCTGGAAAGGGCAGTACTCCAGTATGACAGATAATAATGCAGTTTAGTGGCTCTATACTGTGCACAAGTTGGGGATTACCACTCTACTTGATAATGCAGAACTAACACAAGTGGTAGGCTGAGTTGGAGGGTTTGTAGATGCCAGCCTTGATCTTCTCATATATGATCTTGCAAACTTCTTTTTCAAGGCCCAGTGAGATAGGTTAGTTGTACTGCACCCAAAGGACATGAGGAATGATTGGAACATGCACTGGTGGGAAGAAATCAGGTTGCAAGCTACCATGTTTGGAGTCATCCCAAGCAAAAGCTTCATTTTGCTTAGTAACAAGGTCAACCAATACATTGAACTTTCTTGCTGGTGAGGAGGCTGGTGTTCTGTTTGCTAACAAATGTTACTTTGTGCTTGTTGGTAAAACATTCAGTCAGTATGAAGGGTGGTGTATTTGGGTTGAGTAGAGGCATTGTTGCTAGGGGTTTGCCAACAATTTTGCATTTGATGCAAAAGTCTTGTAAAACTTGACTGGCAACAGCTTTGATCTTCAATGCCATGGGTTTAAATTCCTTCTTGGCCGGAACACCTCTGCATTTAGCTTTGTTAGCAACAAAAACAGTGGGAAAGGGATCTTGAACAAAGATGTCCATAGCAACATCAGTAGGAGTGGGGTTAGGAATTAGTGTAGCTAGTCCGAGAATTTGGGGATCAGAAATGTTTGTAGATATAACATAAGAATCAATGGGTAACAGATCATAAAGTGAAGGAGCTGTAGCATATAGATAGGCAAGGGCTGGGCTTTCTGGGTCTTCTGTAAGTAAAGAGTCTGTTGGTAGAATGTCATCATCTAATTCAACACAAGAAATAAAAGAAACTTGTCTGGTGTGATGATCATCTTTAGTAGCTAGTGCCAAGTTGCTTATTGTGGTGGTGGTGGTGGTAGTTGCATCTGCAATAGGGGGTGGCATTGTCAGTGTAGTAAAACTGCTGGCAGGGACACTTGTGCTTTCCTCTGGGATGATGCACTCAGGAATAAACTTAAATCAAGTGACAAGAAAACTGTGTCAATAATACCAGAATAAGAAATATGATCAGTCATTTTGCTAGGGGGTTGCTAGAGGTTCACTAGTCATTCTAAGAGGAAAGTCATCCAATGGGCTGAGAGTGTAGACCACACATGACAAAGTCATGTGATTGTAATGTCACATAGGAAACAGAAAATCTGGAAGTCACCAAAAACATAGGGAAAGACAGAAATCAGTGCTGAGCAAGATTATGGTCTTATCACCAGATATATCCATACTCATTGCATTTGTTGGAGCACATGGATTCCCATATATCCTTACAGATGACAACATAGTGTCCTGCAATGTAGATGTGTTCACATAGGAGTACAGTTGTGGACAATAAGATCAAAAAATAAACAAACCAATTTTGGAAGGCCAAATGATCCATGAAACCCTTGTATTATTTTGAAAACATATGATTAGGGCCTCAATAGTTAGAATTCCACAAGCCAATTTCTTGATTTGGTAAGTTCAAAAGATTTTGACCCCCAAAAATTGGTGGTCTCCATAAAAACATGAAAAAAAACCCACAAAAGTGCAGAATCAATGGCTTTCAATTATCTGAGTTATGAATCTGTAAAAACATTGAGAAGATTCCACAAGTAGATCCTCCAAAACAAAACAAACAAAGCCAGACCTTATCATCACTCCTACTCTTATGTATTTATGAAGCATGGGCAATGACGGAAACAGCAATGCAATATCTTGGGGCTCCAAAATCAAAAGCCAGTCAATCACTCCCACACTGTCGACCCCACAAGCAATAGATCAGACCAATCTCGTGCACCCGGCCCAGATAGCACCCAAAGTGAGGTAGATGATGAGATCATGTGGCAATGTATGAGATTTAGTTTGGATGAGGAAAAATTGGTAGAGGAGGAGAAAAACAAGGGTGAGGTAATTGAGTATGAAGAAGAAGATGGGGAGTGGGAAGGTCAGGGGCTCACTGAGAGGCTTATTGAACTGGCATGTGAACAAGGTGACAATCTCAGTGATGAGGAGTGGCTTCTACAAGAGATAAAGAAGAAGAAGAGACAAAGAACGGGTGTGTGAATAAATCTGGCTCTTATTATCTGATGATGTATAACTTCAATCTACAGAACAGCTGTCAACTTACAAAAAAGGAAAGAATACTTTTGCAGAGGTAAAGGAAGTTGCGATGAAATATTTCAATGAATGTCCAGATATCATGATTCAATTGTGTCATCAATTGAACTCGGTGGTTTATGAGTGCATATTGATGGGGCTGACTGGCAAAGCAGCAGCATGGGCAGTACAGAAGCAAAAACAACATTGCCAGGTTTCCCAGCACGCCATGATGTCAATCAAGGCTGTTCTGAACTAACTACAAGTATCCTAGATATCCAAAAATTCACCTGAAATTCCTCAAAATTTTGATTGTTCTGATCTACTTGGAATTTCTTCAAAGAGGTGTTTTTCAATGTATTCTTATGTACTGAGTCAAATCTGAAGTCAGCTTGACTCAAAAAATTCAGGATCCAGAGATATCAAATTTGTCGAGTTTCATTGTCCGCAACTGTAGGTTGGCAGCCTCAGCCGGGTTGCACATCACCTTCAGAGAGGCAAGAGACTGCTTGGAAGCTCTGTTCTCTGCCTTTTTCAGCCAGGAGGTTGCAGTGATAGAACCTGGTCGTTCTCACACTTGAACGTTGCAATGTCCGCTGCCTTGGACGGATCAAAGATCCCCCCACATGGTACGAAGCGAACGATGAGGTTGTGAGCCTTATCAGCGACCCGCGCGGAGCTGTCCAGACAAGTCATGGCCAGCTCCCAGTCGGGGTCATGCGTAGCTGCGGAACCGTGCGGCAGACTCGACGGAGTCGAGTTCGAAGAGGTAGGCACCCCGTTCGAGGGGCTTCACACCGCGAATCATCGTCTTCGGGGGAATAGGTGGCACTCCATCGACGGCCGCCATGTCAGCAGTAGCCTTGTCGATCTGCGCCAGGTAGCCGTTCATCTTCTTGCGAAGCTCGAAATTCCCAGTGGGAGAACGATCCTGGGGGCGTCAGCGCAATGAGGCGTCGACCTCGACCATAAAAGTCTTGGCATCAGGCGTTGCTGCATGCGGGTCTGCTGGGTAGCGATGCCGAGGTCGAACTGAATAGGGATGGCCACAGGTCTTCCCGGGGCGATGGCGTCAGCCCAGTATGAGCGGGGAGACGACTAAGGGTTGGCCGGGAGAAAGGGGGAAAGGGGGCAGCCAACAGCTTGTCGACGACGCCACTGAGTGAGCTCGTGACAGTCTCGAGTTGCGAGATGGCCTTGAGTGCCAGGATGGTTGAGGTGCTGGTGGCCGAGACAAACTCAGAGGTCTTGGAAGCAACAGCTTCCGCGAGTATCTTTGACCGGTCCGGTGTCGATCAGGGCATTGATCTCGGCTGGCTGGACTGACGGGTGTTAGTTAACATCGACGGCGGCCCCAGACAGCAGTTAGAAGAGAGTTAGAGTGGCTTATTCGGCCGGAGAGGTGAGCCAGGGGACCAGGGGCAGAAAGAAAGTGTATTGCTAATTCAAAATCTATAGCCAGGACCCCGAACGGGATGATGGTGGTCAGAGATCAAGAAGCGTTGATTTTATCTCCGTATTCGGCTCTGCGGAAAGCTATCGTCGGGTTCATTTGGTATCATTTCAAAGTCGACGACAAAATCATTGATTAACATTTGAAACACAATTCAACAAGGAGTCTAAGTCAAATAAGCTTGGCCTACGGTGCGTACCTTTCTACAGTTGGAATAATGGTATGCCTCCCGCACTTTATCTTTGAATGTCGGATTACTAAGAAAGCCCAGGATTTGCAGAGTCGTGTCTCACAGAAATCATATCAAATTTCTTAAAGTGACTGCAAGTGAAGCCTCGAACCGCCCGTCAAGAATCTATCACAAAGGCATGCGAAGATGTCAAGGAACGTATCAAGAGCGTAAAGGACGTTTCTTGAAATACCAGTCGTGCACTGTGCACTAGCACGGTGAGTAAGCGTTGTCATATTTGGTTGGATAGACAAGCCTCGAACCAGGAAGTTCTCGCCGAAATAGCTCGAATTGAAAGAAGGAAGGCGTGCGTCATTTTCATGTCTTCTCTGCGCTTTGATGTATCGATTATGATATCCTCTAGAACGGCCGACAAGCTTTGTCAAATAGGATTCAGATCCGAATATGGATTTATGAAAAGCTCCCCGTTTTTCGATCCAATCATCACAATGTTTATGCCCGAGCTAGAACTCCTCGAGAAAATTTCAGCTGTGGGAAACTCAAGACCTCTAACCGACTTAGGTGAAGAAAACATGTGGCAGTTACCAGGCCTGAGCCTATCTGACGGCCTCCTCGAGAGTGTGGTCAAATATCAAGAACGAGATAGTCGAGTATATGGAACTCGCGTATGTGTCTTCGCCTCCTTGAAGTGCAAAAGGAATAGGAATCCGCTTTGAAGGCATGGGTAATAAGTACGACAGTCACTGATTCCAACTGTGCTTCCACCAAGCCCCGTAGATATATTGAATTTGCCCAGAATTGAGAGTATTATCGAGTAGCCTTCTTCCAAGGTGGTAAGTCTCTTCAGATCTCAACTCATCAAACTTGCGAAAAAAAATCCCCGATTACTATCGTCCTCCAGATAGCTCCTTCCCGCAGGATGCCGCATTGTCTGGATTGATATCAAGTGCTACGATAGTCAATTTGGCAGCCTTTCAGAAGGACGAGACTACTACAGGACGCTAGGATACGCCTCGGCCCTTGGTGGTTAAAATGGTTCCTAGAGCAGTTCAGAGCACCAGTTAGCCTGAAACGTAGTCGGCGACGTGAAAGGCTATTGGAATAGATCTATCTGATAATCCATCCAAGAGTCTCACAGCACCTCTGTAGGAGTTGCACCGACACAGATAGTTACATCCAAGGTGTCGATCATTCATCGGCCTGCGCAAAAAGCTGATGGCATGACACTAATCCAAGTACACGGTCACTACCAGATAACTGTTGAGGTTTTGTTAAGGAGTTAAGGATGTCTCTGGGTACGTAAAGAAACAATTCATCCATTGTCCGTAGGAGAAAATATTTCAGATGGTATCAGCTCAATTGTGCAGGCGGCGCCTCCATTTTCGTAGCACGTGGACTCTCGTTCTCGCATTCCGTTATTTCGACTTGCTGCGCTGGTGGGTACATTCCACTTTCCATAGATGGTGTTGACACATGATGCTCCTTTCGAGCGAACAAATCCTTGATTTGATACGCAATCTCCACCTTTTGGGATGTGACAGCAACAGAGGCGGGACTGTCGCTTCGAGTTTCAGAGGACGATCCACGTGAACCAAGGGACGATACGAGGGAGTACTGGGTGATTGTTGTCTTGCCTGTGAGGGTGTAAGGCATGTGTCCCGAGCTTGAAGAACAACCGATTGTCTCCCCGTCACCGGTGACAAGTATGTGAGGAACGTATTGAGAAGTTGAATCGCTGTCTTTCATGTGGGTTGGGCGATGGTCCATCGGTGAAAATTTCGCCTCGATTCGGCGTGTGAATCGTTGTGAGGCGTTGAGTCCAAGTCGTTTTGCTTGTAAATCGGTGAGGAACGGATCGGGCATGAATTCTTTATTGTCATCTTGATGAACGACATGCTCAAAAAGAAATGCATAGGCGTGCCACTAAGAAACACTTACAAGTTGGGCTCGAGACATACATGGGATCATTTGAGACCGCACAGCCTTGCTTTCTTCGCCTTGAGAAGACGAAAGAACCGGCTGCTAAAAGAATCGCGGCCACAATAGCAATAACAATTCCCGCTATCGCACCAGCAGGCAGTCCCCGAGCTCTTGATGAGGATTGGGGAAACGGGCTGACAGAAACTGCAGTAGCTTGTGCCAGGCGGTTACCATAGCTATTGCACGTAGAACAAGGAAGACGAGACGGTGTAAAAGGTTTACAGAGAGAGGCTGTCGGCGTTGTGTTTCCACTGCGAGTGAGTGTAGAAATTCTGTTCGTGATTAAGATGGAATAAAGCTTA
Organism: Termitomyces sp. 'cryptogamus'; assembly: GCA_020091625.1. Classification (NCBI taxonomy): domain Eukaryota; kingdom Fungi; phylum Basidiomycota; class Agaricomycetes; order Agaricales; family Lyophyllaceae; genus Termitomyces; species Termitomyces sp. 'cryptogamus'. The sequence continues at coordinate 7,797,456 of JAGYZC010000001.1, forward strand.
GATAGTGTTCGACAAAAACGCACGTCATTTCGTCGGGTGAAGTTCTAGCATTCACGCTACTTTATACATCATATATGCATCGTACTAGATATGAACGAAGCTTACCGACCAATGGGAGCAGGCAGAGTCACAGTCAGAGCGGCCGTTGACAATGTCACCGAAACGAGCACCAGTATCAAGACATGGCTTTGCATCACCATCGAGCAGAGTAGCTGGGGCACATCAAGGCAAATAAGAAGCTAACGGAATCCAGTTAGAGATGTGGCTTGAGCGCGTGGACATCAGGTGAGAAGGACAAGGAAGCCGTCATACCGGTGAATGATCGCAAACGTCAACAGTACGTACTATCACCTAAGCAACAGTCTTATGTCTTGCCAGCCAAGTAAGAAGACGGTACCCAACTAATGCAACTACAAGGAAAGATGGATAGGCGTGGAAGAGTCATGTCATTGCGTATATTGTACCATGAGGCCCTACCGCTGAAGAAGTATTTCTCGTTATGTCGAGTGGTCGGTGTCAGTAATAAGGCAGATCACGATACATAGTCAGTGTCAAATCTTTATGTTGATGCAGGTGTCGTCTGTAAGAGCAGATATCAAATCGAATTTCCATATTACTTTTCCTCTCTACGAATTCATGAGAACTGTTCTTACTCTTACTGATTATTTTTGTTTTATATGCACACCGTGAGATGACACATCATTCTAGCTCCCATCCAAAGGCAAACTCAGATTCTGCCAATCGTTCGCAAGTCCTTTTGACCTTCTCGTCATTTACATTTGCAACCGAAAATCTCACCCATCTCGACTTGTCCCAAGTTGCCTGACCGACAATGTCATCTGGTTCACAGAAAAATGCTGAGGGAAGACACACAACACCAAGCTCCGTTGCAAGGCGTTTGCACACGTCCAGAGAAGTTATACCCTTGAACGGGTGCTTAACAAAGGCAAAGTAGCCTCCCTGTGCACCAATCTTCCACCGTGGTGGGAGGACTTGCCGGAAGAGCTGATGGCGCGCTTGCATTGCTTCGGCCGTCTCACGGATAAATGTTCGTACTTCCGGAAGTAGTGGCGCGAGAGCGATCTGGAGTGGACGAGGTGGGCAAATTTGAAGACAGTCAAGGACAGTCTTGATCGGTTTCAACAAATTAGGCGATGTAGCGATCGCGCCTAATCTGTGCCCGGGTAAGCAGTAAGATTTGGAGAAGGAGAATAAGTGGATCAAGTTCTCTCTCCAGGAGCTACGAAATAGAGAATGTGGTCTCCCTGTGAGAATGAAATCCCTGTAGGTTTCATCCACGATCAGTGCAATTCCATGTGTAGCTGCGAGATCGAGGAAAGAGGCCAATAAAGAGGCCGGATAAATCGCTCCTGTCTTGAGAAGTTGTGATAAACTTCTTACGCGTAATCTCGAGGATCAGCTTACAGGGTTATTTGGCGTGACAAGTGCAATAGCCTTTGTTTTTGGCGTGATTAATGATCGGCACTTGTCGACAGAGGGGATGAAACCATTTTCCGGAAGAGTTTGGAGAGGTACTGGTTCCACGCCTAGCAATGTAAGGTCCATTCTAGTCCATTTCAATCTCGTGAGCTTACGACCTGATCTGCAAACTTACTGGTGATTGAAATACCTTGAAATTATTCAAGCTCTGGTATACATAATAAAGCAGTATGTGTCACGTACCACGGCACAGGAAGAATAACCTCATCGCCGGCATCAGCTAAACTCATGATTGTGGCGAAAAACGCCATGTTGCACCCAGTAGTCAGTGCAATATCGTGAGCTGTCACATCAGAATCGGATCCATAGACAAATTTGATCTCTTCTGCCAAACTCTTCCTGAGCAAAAGCTCTCCATCAGCAGGGCAGTATCCGAAGCTCTGTGGAGAAGAAGAGGATGCTCCAAGTGCTTCTTGGAGAAATTTAGGAGGATGCGATCCCGGAACTCCCTGCGACATATCTAATAATGGGCGTTCCTGGGTTGCAACGTAGAGGGATGCCCACTGGTATGCTGCTGGTATCCTTGTCCATATGACTGAATCAGATTCCAACATTTGTAATGGAAAGACATAACTTACGGAGGTGAGATAGTGTTGAGGATTCCTTTAGAGAGCCTCAGACCTAGGCGCGACCCCGTCATTGCGGACTGGCGTGACGTTACGTCCTAGTCGTGGGTTTGATGCGCGGCCATCCATGGCTATTCATGGGGAAGGAAGATGAGGAGATAAGATAAGATGCTTAGATCAAATCAGATCATTACATAACTCCAGATTAGGAAATATCCAACCACTAGTTTCGTCCTGTCGCTTATTATGCGATCGTGGTGTACGGAAGGGAACACGTAGTGTTCTATTATGTTATACCATGTCTATACACACGTGAGATATGGGCGAGAGAGCGTGGTTAACGCTGCCCGGGGTAGCGCAATCGGCGAGCAGGCGTCGATGGCGCTCACTGTGGATATCGACGTAGTAAACAACAGTGTTGTGATAGTTGCAGGCAGAATATTATATTATAGTGTTGAGCTAGTTGTCGGTAGAATGTCGTATCGTTGTGATGGTTATAAGTAGCACGTGTTTTCCGTAGTCCTGGGATATTGATGTAGAAAGGCAAATGATGCATGAAGTTGGGTGGGAGGGAGGCTGAGGAGGTTACGGTTATGCGTGAAGTAGAGAGCAAAAGGAGAATACTAGAGATTCTCGTTATACTCTTATAACGCGAGGTACGCGTGAAAGTGGTGACACTAGTTCAAGTTGTCCGAGGGCATGTAATCGTTACGCGTGGTCCGAAACCCGTCCCGCATCCCCTCCTGCCTCTTCCTGCGGACTTACAACGTTTGTGCCTTTTTCCTTGCATCAATGCCATTCCGTAAGACATCTCAGGATCTTTCAAAGTAACTGCTATCCGACTATACAGGTGAGAAGCACGTAGAAGGAGTAACCCTAAATTAGGATTGTTCTTGTTTTATTTATCTGGCATAGTGTCAACTTTAACTGCTTTTGTCTACAACGACCAAGCCGAGTCTCGTCCTACTAGTCCCCTCGATGACTTTAACTTTGACATCTGGGATCCTGCAGACGCTTCCATTACATCGAAATAAAATGTTAATTCAAGTGAGAAATCAATAATCTCACGATGTATCAACCCAAAATAATCCGAAATCCCACTCAGGTAACTCACTTTTTACTGCGAGATCAAACTAAAAACAGTGTACTAGATAGAGAAAAAGTTAGCTACGTCAATACTTGGACTTCTGACTGGGCACCATTTGCGGCATTGTGGTACCAACTGTAAACCTCTTTGCCTGCAATAGACTCGAATCTGCCGTTATCGCCCTTTAAGGCCTTCATTGTTCTGTGTCTTCCGTGCATGAATCGGAAACGGATGGATATCAAGTTTGTTGACCCCGAGTATCTTCCACGCTCTCTCCCGGATTCTATGATTATTTTTAATTCTACCGCTCATTATATAATGTCCGCCATTCCAAACTACAGCTTCCTTTCCCTCATCTACGACCAGTGAGCCAAACCAACCAAACGAGCGACTCGGGCGACTGAAAACACATTGGGACACAATACTAATGGAGTCGACACCATTGCTAGCGATTGGGCGACAAGAACCTGTTCTCAAAAATAAAACCACTGTTCTGATAAAAGAGATGCGAAAGATCACTCTCTATGCCTTCCCCGCTTTTGCGTAGCTATCTTCAACGACGACATGTACAATCTAAAACTGATCATAATTCTCGACAGGTCTCAATTGCTTGAGTTCAGCCTAGTCATTGTCGAAGTTGTCTCTGTCGGACATATCTCAACATCTGTATTAGGGGCTGCTACCTTAGGGTCCATGACTGCCAACGTGACAGGTTATGGTACTTTACTTGGATTAACAAGTGCCCTTGATACCGTGCTACCGTCTGCCTTTAAGTCTGCTCAGCCTCGCCTTGTGGGCCTTTGGGCTCAACGCATGTGTATGTAATATATTTTTATCCGCTTCTTGAGAGTCTTTTGAATATGTTGTCTTCAGCTGTCATCGTTTTTTTCGCGCTAATGGCAAGCGTGTTCAGCTTGCAGTCTTCCTAGACTTAAAGCTAACTTCTCATTGATAGCCAATTCTAGCGATTTGGCTCAATGCAGAAAGCATTCTCCTGTATATAACGCAAGAACCTGAAATTGCAAGATATGCCGCATTGTATCTTCGTTGGCTTGCAATGGGTTTGCCCGGTCTGTTCCAAGCAGAATTCTCATATACGTTTATCTTACTATTTACACGATTTTTAGCCTTCGGTTTGAATTGTATCTTCAGGTATGCTAGTTCATATATGGTATGATATTCTGTATGTCTCATACACTCACTTACTAGACGCTATTTTCAATCACAAGGTCGGTTTCTATCTATGTAAACTCAAGCCATGCTCTGTAAGTTCTGGATATTTTGTGGTCAGGTCTATTTGCGGTTCAAACACAAATCAACCTAATTGTGGCTCCTGTGAACGTTTTTTTGAACTACCTCCTAGGTAAGGTCTTCGCACTTGGGACTTGGCTCAGCCATTCTGAACAAAAGCTGGATATAGTCTGGGGCCCAGAAACAACTCGCCTAGGGTTTATTGGGGCACCGATTTCGACGTCGTTATCTCACATACTTGTGTCCGTGATTTCGATCATATATGGGATTCATTTGACCCCGAGAAATACCTGGCATCCTGTCTCTATCAGGATGTTCACAAATCTTTCTATCCTGGTGCGCTTAGGAATAGCGGGAGTAGGTGAGAGATAGGGTGAATCGGACCGAGCCCTTGTCGATAGTAATGCCCAATTCAGGTCAAACAGCCGCAGAGTGGTGGGCTTGGGAACTGCTTGCTCTTGCTGCCACTTTGTAAGATATGTTCCGTTGTGTAACACTTGGGACTGACTAATCGTTAACAGTCTCGATCCTCCTGCACTCGCTTCTCAATCCATTCTATTGACGTCATCTTCAATTACTTATCAAGCTCCGTATGCACTGTCAAATGCAGCAGTCATTCGGTAAACTGCCTCCGAACATTTTGTGTACAACTCATGACCGCGTTTCCAGCGTTGGCAACCTCCTCGGTGAAAAGAATGCCAAACAAGTATCGATAGCGGCGAGAGCCTCAATTCTGATAGCTTTTATAATCTCCTTGATATTAAGGTCCGTCGTTGCGGATTCATCTGTCCTACTACTTTGACTGAACACAGTGTAGTCTGATGTTTCTAGTCTTTAAAGGTGTTTGGGCCTACATGTTCAGTGATGATCCTGGTAAAGTTATATCCATTCCTTTCCAGTGTCTTGTCCCACTGAAAGCATGGATTTTAAATTTCAGAGGTCATCAGCCTCGTCGCATCGGTCTTACCTGTGATTGCCTTATATCAGATTGTCGAAGGTAATGCCGCTGTAACTTCTGGCATTCTTCGGGCAAAGGGCCAACAGGTACATGAATAATATTTTTCAAGTAGGAGACTCAAACCCTGTGATATAGGCCATCGGCGCTGCTTTGAACATCAGGTTAGCCAACTCACTTCCCATTTCCCACCATGATCTTAATACATCATGTCAAGTGGTTATTATTTGATTGGTAAGGACATATCATTGCTCAGAGCAAAATGGTCTCAATCACATTCTCGAAGGCCTTCCTTTTGGTGTTTGGCTTGCCTTCTATTGCAACATGCGTTTGCATGGCTTGTGGATGGGGATGGCAGTGGCCCTGACTTACTGCTCTGTGATTGGCTCCGTGTTGTGTCATAGAACCAATTGGGACTATGAGATTGCCAAAGTTATAGAACGCATGGAAAATGAAGATCAACTTCATTTTTCAATAGACAGGATATGATGTGGAAGCTTGTATCTAGAGTGGTGTCAAAGTCACTGATTTTTTCTGTGTGCCATACTGTTTCAGGTTTTATTGAAAGTTAAATCTTGATCCCTACTTGAAATTACTATCCTCTTGTTATTTTGAATCAAGCACATCTTTATGAACAAGATTAGTTTTCTTGAGTTTTAAGTGAGGGGCTATCTTTACTGTAAGATCCTCCTTCAATCAGTAGCTAAGGTTTGATTTTTTTCATCATACAGAAGTCATATCCTACACTGTATCAATAACTCATCAATGTTCTAAATCTAGTTTTCCTTCATTATGATTAATTAGATATTAATTAGATAATGTATATACCATATTTAGTAGCATTGTCCAATGCTACCTTATTCTTGTAGATATATTACATAGGGCAGACTTGCCCCCTTTTGTAAACATGTAGCCAACATCCAATAGCCTGCTTTGACTTATATGTTGTACACTCCAAGACACAAGTCCTGCAACTACACTGTTACATTTTTTTTTAAAGTCAAATGAACTTTGATTAAAGCTACAGCAAAACTGTACCAAACTTCCACAAGAAGTTCATTGCCACAAGACCCCATCATAACAGTAAAATTTAACATTTGACCTTAGTGGGGACTATTATGATCTTGAGGACCTGGAGTTTGGCCTATCAGCTCAGCATCCTACCATTGGAGTCACATCCATTGCTCCTAGAGCAGAACTTGCTATATTGCAAGGTGTCATGCCAGTGGGTAATGAGAGTGGAGTAATGCCAGGAGGGCTCCTGGCACCCACTCCCATTAGGCCAGCATCTGCTAGCTTGAGTGGTATTGCTAATGAAGGAACAAAAGTGTCCTCCAAGAGGTTGTGCCCAAGAATAGCCTTCTTGAGGCAGCCTAGCCAGGCTGACAAAAGAAAACAGCCTTTGTATGCCCCCAGGCTAGTATGCCTGGAAGGATTGAGAGCCTTCCCTATGAGTGCAGAAGAGACACCTGCCTTTGCTACTCCAGCCAGGGGTAGTATTTTAGATTCACAATGAGTGGGAAGTAGACCATATTGCAGTTCAAGCCTAGCTCAGGTACATTTAGCATACATCAAAATTATTGCAAAGGATGGTGTAGACACCTCTGATACTGATGCTGAGGCCAACCCAAATTAGATCCTCCAACAGATGGTCATGGCATTCTGGCAAGACCAGATTGAAATTGCCAGAACTTCAACACAGAATTATTTAAATGTAGTGAAGCTTATAGCAATCCAATAGTCTCTTAGGAAAAATGTTATACTTGTGGAGCCTGTAAAGTTTATGGAACTTCATATGTCCTTTCTGGCATCCCTATTTGGGCTGATGACTCCTACCCCCTCCAGATGATTACAGAGATGAGGATCTGGACCTGCAGAACAATTCACTATCTGTAAAGCCTAGGAGAAGCAATTCATCTGAGACAATGGTTTTTGCCAGGGGATGTCCCATTCCCCCTCTGTCTTGTTCTTCCTCCTTATGGTTTTCCTTTATTCTCCTTTGTTTTCCCTATCTGCTGGTCCCAGTTCTAGCCCTCAGGCTGCACCAGTTCTCTGTCCATAATTCCTGCATTCTGGGCCTACCACTTATTGTAGGCCTCCCATCTGTGGACTACAAGTACTTTTGACTAAGAGCTATCTTTTGGTCATATTTGTACATGGTCACATGCTGGGAGTCTGGATACCAAGGCCATTTACAATGGATTTCTGCTTTTTGATTGGACTCTGGATTTGTTGGGTGTTTTTTCCAGAAGCATTAGAGTAAATTTTCTAAACACTGGCATTGGAGATCCTTGGACTTGTTCTCTTTGGATCTCCCTCTGCCAGTTGTGTGATTGAGCCACAGCCTCCAGAGGTCACCCTTACACTTTTCTATGCTAAGTCAGCCAAGTTCAGTGAACTTGAAGACTGACTCATGAGCATTTGTGTATTTTACACAATAGCTCAATATGGTGAAGATGGGCACAACTGTAAGAAGGTCTTCATTGTAATGGACTTCCTTTGGGCCATGGGCCTGAAGTAGTATTTGTGACATGTCATACATGTCAACAGATCCCAGTCCCACTGGAGATTTGAGGATCCAATTCTTGGATTGTATGTTCAGTTTGTATAGCCCTCAACAATGCAGAACATTCACAACACCTTCCACAACACAGTATATACTGCTGAAGAGGAAGTGCAAGGCTTCTACAATGCCTTGCTGGACCATGCTCAAAACATGATCATCTTCCCTGATAAATTTACAATTTGTGAGTGGTTCTTGGAAGGGATTCCTTCTAAATTGCTTGTCACATTAATACACAATGGCAAACTAGCTTCCAACATGGATACAATTGAAGAGTCTGTCTTAAAGGCAAAGGCTGATGAGAATAGCTCTAAGCAACAATCTGGATGGGTTCAGTCCTTTGCTCCTACACACTTCTCTTCTAAGTTGAGACTAATGCCCATTCCTATCTAGCCAGAGGAGTCAAAAGACTGCATTGGATAACAAGGTCTTAGCCATTGTGTCAGGCCAAGCTGGTAGAGATGCTGGTTAGTTCTGCAATGCATTATAGGTGCAGAAAGACTGGATGGACACTCTGCTTTGGAATGCAAGAAGCTAGGGAAACCAGCTCTTCATGCATATGTGCAAGCAGCACATACTACTGCACTATCAGACCTAGATGACACCACTAATGGATAGGATGGAGGTCCTGATGCACTGAAAGATGCTAAGTGTTAGGGCAACCTCTGGAGGCTGTGGCCAAGTTATACAACTGGCAGAGAGAGATCCAAAGTCTATTCAGCATCTACAAGAAGCTCTAGAGTTCTAGCTACTCAGCTGGCAGAGGAAGATCTAAAGAGAACAAGTCTAAGGATTTCCAATACCAGTGTTTGGAGAATTTACTCTAGAGCTTCTGGAAAAAATACTCAGAAATAACCAAATCTGGAATCTGATCCAAAAATAAGAATCCATTGTAAATGGCCTCAATCTCTAGACTCATAACATGTGACTATATATAAATACACCTAAAAAGATAGCTCTTGATTAAAAGTACTTGTAATCAGAAGATGGGAGGTTGATAATGAATGGCAGACTTGGAATTAAAGAAACAATTAGAGGGTCTAGTAAGAGCAGTTTCCTGAAACTAAGCTTTATGAAGGCTCAGATGTACATATGTAACCTAGAGAGATACAAAGAGTACATTGAACTCATAACTTACAAGAATGACTACTGTACTTGCAATAGTGACAGTAGGAGACTGGTTGCTTATAAGGAAATGGCTCTCTTCTTAGGACTGTTTGACTCTATTCTAGGCTTAGTCTAAGGATGATCCACCATTCTAGCTCATTTGAACACCCTTCATTACTGGCACTGAAACATGCTTCAATTAGAAAAATGGAAAAATCAACCTATCATACCATTTCTTTGACAGATTTTTCCCATTGTTTCAAGCCTTTTTCCATTGGAAATCCACTGTTCAAAAATGGCATAACAGGTTTTTCTCTCTTTGTTATCTCAGAGATAGTTATTGGCTGCCAGCAGTGCTTCTGTTTCTATTAGTTGCCTTTAATGGATCACATGCTTGGACATTACTTGGCATAAATTATTGTTAGTCATTCTCTCTTATATATCATGGCCCAATGAGTAGGTGTAATGTTAGTCCATCATTACTAGTAATGTAGTATATAGGGCAGTCTGCAGGATAGAATGTCCTTAGATCAATGTTGATGTCTATTGCCACTTAGCTGCTATGCAGAGGACATAACAACTAATGGTTTTGTGAGTAGAGTATGAATGGTCTATAGACAATGAGAGTGCAAGTTGAGCTAGGTCCCAGAAAGCCTGCTAGGTATAAGTGGCACTAGGTTGCTACTATGAGGTCAGTAAAAAGCTGGTATTGAAGCAGCAAAACCCTGCAAGTAAATCTGACCAGAGTAGATATGAGGTTGCCAGACAGAGGTTGCTAGCAAAGCTGGGCAAAAAGGTGCTAGAGCTAGTAAAGGGTGTTAGCAAAAGAGGACAATACAGTGGCTCAAAAAACTGTTCCAATGTTTTATACTTTTGAAAGATGACATTGGCATGAAAGATTGGAAGTATTTAAAATTCTGGTTAAATCATGTAAAATACTATGGCATCATAGCTACAAATTGCATTTTACTTTATGTAACCTAAATCAAAAATGATGGAGTAATGGCCATTTTAAAATATTCACTTATTAGGACAGTTTTTTGAGCATCTCTAATTTTGGTATTTAGTACTTTGTATGTCCTCCATTTGCCTTGATAACTGCTTGGATCCTTCTAAGCATGCTTTCTATTAGTCTTTGGCATACCTCTGCTGGTATTCAGTCCCACTCCTTTACAACTCTCTCCTACAATTCATGCACACCATGAGGAGGTGTTTCATACTGCTTAAGCTGCTTCTTGAGGTACTCCCAGAGGTGTTCAATAGAGTTAAGATCAGGGGATTGGGCTCATCACCAGAGAACATCAAAGTTAATGTCTTCAAACCACTATTAGCCCTCTTGGAGTTGTGTTTGGAGTCATTGTCCTGTTGAAAGTAGTGAGCACCCTCCTCCATCTCCAACTTTTCAAAGCTCTTCTTTGCTCCATCATCCAAGATTTCATAATACTGCTCTGCATTCATGATCCCCACCACCTCTACCAACCAGCTTTCCTACCCCATTCCAACCCATACAGCCCCATACCATGAGATTATTCCCTCCTCCATGTTTCATAGAAGGTGTGGTGGTTTGTCTGAAATGCCTTTTCCTTGTAGCTTCCACACATACTGCTTTCCATCTGACCAAATCCTGTTAATATTTATCTCATCTGTCCACAACACTCTTTTCCAATCCTCCACAGTCCAGTTCTGATGCTTTTGAGCCCATTTAAGTTGTAGTTGTTGATGTCTAGCTTTGAGCATAGGAACTTTCTTCTTTGTAGCAGATTAATACCCCTCCTCCTTCAGCACATTCCAGACAGCCTGAGGAGAGACAGGTTGGAAATGATGTTGTTGATAACATTGATGGCCTGAACAGCTGTGTCATGTGATTTGTTGAACAATAGCCTGTTTATCACATAGAGTAAGCTTAGCTGGATGGCCTCCAGGTGGTTTTCCTTGTCCACCTCCAACTCTCTACCCCTCCCAATAGTAAACTTCCCTAGACCAGTTTTAGCCTCAATCTAATACAGATAATACCCTTGAGCAAGGAGAGAAGCAACAGTAGAGCATTGTGCAAGATAAGTAACTTTCATGATGGTAGTTGAAGGTCAAGTTGCAGTTCAACTAACTTGAACCACTCCCAAATATAACCAAACATGGTCACATGACTCTGTTGATATTCCCACATGCAACTTACTCTTTATTTCTGACTAAAATAGTGATGTACCTGCAAAATTAGAGATGCTCAAAAAACTGTCCCAATGAGTGTATATTTTAAAATGGCCATTACTCCATCAGTTTTAATTTAAATTACATAAAATTAAATGCAATCTGTAGCTGTGATGCCATAGTACTTTACATGATTCAATTAGAATTTTAAATACTTCCAATCCTTCAAACCAATGTCATCTTTTAAAAAGTATAAAATATTGGGACAGTTTTTTGAGCCACTATAATGAAACAAAACTAGCTATAGGTGCTAGTGCATGAGGACTGGACATAATAGTGCCCTAAGGTGGTACTAGCAAAACAACAAAGATGATAACTCAATAGAGCAAGTGCTAGGGCAAAAGAAGAGGCTTTAGAGTTCCAAGACTTATATAAAAAGTCTGGGGCTAATTATCATAACTCATCCCCAGACTGCTGGACCTCTTCCCAAGCAACCCCCACTTCCCCAGAGTACTGCCAACACCCTCTTGATCTGCCCCAACCTTTGCTCATTCCCAGCACTTGCTTCAGCAAACTCAAATGCTTCCTTGAATAACTCTGATGTCTCTCCTGTAGGCCCCATCACTCCTCCAACCCCCACTAAGCTCCTAGGTATCCCCACCACTTCTACTAAACTCTGGCACATGTTACAGACCCACACCAGTGTGTCACCACAGCTTGCCCAATCAGACCCAACACCTGTCCAACCTGTGCAGCCCCAAAAAGCCCCACTATCAGACTCATAATCCCCAGAAGAGACCCAGTAGTCAGTATTTAAGTTGTAGAGTAATATCTGCTATAGTAGTCTTGATACTACTTATGATTGTGTCCTGTTACATCTCATTTCCCAGTTTTGTTTCTAATTTCTGTCTTGCTGACTCCAATCTTGTTTCATATCATTCTCAATTCTATTTTGTTCTTGTCTTTATTTTGTCTCAACTCTGTCTCATTTTGTCTGCCTCAGTTTCCTTTCACATGGCCTGATTTTCCTTCAACTCTATCTCTGTTTCAATCTCTGTTTATATCTCTATGACTCTGTACATTCCTATCTAACTCTGGACCTTGTCCTATACTTGGTCCCAGAACCTATCAACCCCATCTGATCACCCATCAGACCCCAGTCCCACTCCTGTTACTCACATGATTTCCAATTGCCCTGCCTTCTAAGTATTCAATCCTGGACTTGTACCTGACAAGCCTCCATGCTCACCCTTTAGTCTTAGACTTCCCCAGGGTTGCTTGGACTGCTTCCCCAAGTCTATCCTTACAAGTATCTAATGTCTGGAGTTCTCTGAAACACAGGTTATAAGGGCAGGACATCATGTCTGCCTAGTAAGAATTTGCCCAGTTGAGCTGAGCTTCCAGGGTCAGTAGAACCTGACACTAATAATGAAGTAAAATTCTTCAATGGTAGCATAGAAAACATGACAGTATTTATAGCAAGAGGAGCCAACAATAGGAAACTGGTCACTAGTAATATAAGCAAGTCAGGATGAATGCCATGTGAAAGTAAGTGACCCAAACCATAGTTAAAACTAACACCTGGAATGACAGTCAGTATGCTGGTTATTGAGGTGTTATGTAGTCAGTAAATAAAATTAAATGAAGTAGCAAGAAAACCATGCCTGTCTAGATCACATGTGACAAAGTTGCATGACCATCACATGACATAAAAACCAAGAAATCTGGAAGTTGCCAAAAACATAGGAAATGACAGAAATTAGTGCTTACTGAGAATAAGGTCTTATCATCTTCCCCTGAACTGAAACTTTGACTGTTCCCAGTCAATCATTGAAGTCCTGTAATTTGCTAGGTAGTCCATGCACTATTTTTTGAGGGTTTAGATAGTCTCAGCATTGAACTTTGTCAAATCCCCCATCACATTTTGCTTACTCATTCCACCTCTAGTTTGACTTTAAATGTCTTCTCTTGCTGCTGCTGCTTCTTAGGCTGACCATGAGCACACTGCCAATGCCTACTTGGGCAAGATTGACCAAATCTTGGCAGGGACTCATGAAGTAATAACCAAGAATCTCAAGAAGGGTGCAACTGGCTTCTTTAAAGCTTACTTGCACTGGTTTGAGATGGCAGGGAGTAGTGTAGAGTAGTCGGAGAGCACTACTGTATAGGAGGAGTGTTGCAAGCTTTATGCTTGCTGGTCTAGCAAATGGTGAATGGTGGAATATGCCAAAAACTTTGTAAGTGTGGTCTATATCTTTTTATTATGCCTATTGTTAACCATGTTGCCAGGCCCTCCCTCAGTCTTTGTTAGAGTACAAAATAGATGATCTGTTTGATAAAGAGATAACAAGGTCTCTTCAGCTAATTTCAGACCTGAGTCCTAATAAGCAGTTCTGGTTCCAGCACCCTCCCTATGACTTGGCAGTTGCTAGCAGTTCAGATTCCAGCAAGAGAGTTGATTTTGTGCTAGACAGTGATAAGGAGGCATGAGGACAAGGTAACATTGTCATTAGGGGCCCAGCAGCATTGCCAAAGCAAGGAAAGGGGCTTGGGTAAGAGAAAGGGTAAAGGGCAGGCAAAAGTTATTGAATCAAAGGTAAGTTTTATTCTTGTTGCTAGTGCTTCTGTTGCTAACCTTGCATAGAGGATTCTGAAGATAATGGCATTGCTAGCATTGTTTCTTAGTTGCTACATAAGGATCTTAACAATACTGCAAGTCAGAACATTGAATAGGCAGCCAGGTAGAATGTTGTATGCTGGGGATCTAAGGACATGGATCTGAAGGTAGAATATGATGTTGCCAATGGTACAGGGAACATTGTGTGCTAGGCCTAGCAATTGATCCATGGTGCATTAGCACTCTGCATGGTTGAGTACCACACTCAGACCATAAGTCAACAAAAGATCACTTGCAAGTTCAGCCAACATGGAGATAATCTGAGATCCACTATCAACAATGCATTCTATATCCTCACAATTGTCAATAAGCATCATGATAGACTGGGATAAATTGAGCTTCCTTAACACAAGTGAGAATGACTTGATCTTGACCTGGGGGTACCAACTTGATATAGGCTTCAGTTGGATCAATAGACATAATGGGCACTAGGTTTTCCAGGATACTCTGGGTGGTAGCAATATTGGAGGACAAACTGAACATAGCATTGTTATAAGTGAAGGTCAGCAGGATTTCTTCAATCAAGGCATTGTGTTTTAAAGGTTTGTCAAGAGTGGCAATGTTGGTGGCTAGATTGCACTTGGGGGGTGATGACATAGCAAAACTGATTGCAAATGTCTGACAAGAGTCAGCATAATTCACCAACCAAGACTGTAATCTTAGTTTGGAAGACACAATCACAAACTGCCTTGGTCTGTTCAATGTTGTAAATTGGGGGCATCATTCAGTAAGTGCAATCTTGTTGCTTATTTAGAGCAGCAAAGTTACAAGTGTTGGGTGGGACATAGCAATTGGGAATACCAGAAAGGAGGTGTAGAAGTAGCTGGGGGTCACTAGCACTAGTAGTTGGAGCAGTAGAAGCAGGAGTGCTAGGAGCTGCAGGAGCAGAATTAGTGGCAGCAGGAGCTGGGGCAGACTGAGGGGCAGGGCAGTAACCTTTGTTGTGTGGGACTTCTATGCTGTCAAAGACATCAGGTTATTTCAGCCATAAGTTTTCTTTCTAGCAATTCAATGTGCTCCCCACAAGAAAGGATCCTGGGTCCACCACTATCCAAGTGCAAAGCCTCATGAATTAAAGTCTGATGTGAAGCCTGTTCTGTGTCTGAGTTGGGGTTACCAGCCAAGCATTCTATAGCAAGTTGTCTGGGGTTGCATCAGTGCCATTTGTTGATGCATTCCATATACAAGTGCTTGCTAAAGTAGTCAGGAATCATGGTGCTAGAGGACAGCACCACTTTTCCTTCAGCATTGCAACAACATTTTCCTTGCTGAATGTACAGTTCCAGCTGGGGCAGCAACTACAAACTATAGTGTGACCTGTTTGGCCACAGAAGTGACATTCATCTGAGCAGGTGTGAGGATGATTAGCAGCACCTGCATTGAGCAGAGCTTCTAAGTGCTCAAGAGCACTAATGATAGTGGAGACAGTGGCATGATTAGCAGGCTCAGACTTAACAACAGAGGCAGGCATAGCAATGGAAGCAGTGGACTAAACTAGGACAGAATGTGTTAGGAGTGGCTGTAAGGGGACAGCTACTTTAGAACTGTTCAACTCTATTCTGGGCTTAGTCCAAGGATGATCCATTATTTTAGCTCATCTGACATACTGCCTGTCATGCCCTGCACTCTTCTGTCCTCATTACTTGCCTTCCATGAATCACATGCTCAGACATTACTCAGTATAGATTAACTGTTAGCCATGCTTCCATACATACCACTGACAGATGAAGTAGTTATATGAGTCTCATTTCTAACAATGTAGTATATAGCATGGTCTGTAGTATGGAATATCCTCAGACCAAATAATAGCAGTGTTCACCAGGTCTATCCATTGATCCAACTGTAAGATTCTTCAGTGCCATCTCTGTGCTCAGCTCAATGTGCTTGCCCTCTGCACAACTCCTGGCTGCCCCCATGCTCCTCAACTGTCACTCATCACCTGTGCCTTGCCTGCTCTTGCTGGGTTTACCCATGGAGTGATCTCCCCTTTACAGTGGTGGTAGGAACAGACTTAGAAGTGCTAGTGTCTGTACTCTTTAACACCCACTTAGCACCTTCAACCATGTTCTCAACATTGTAAGAGTCATCAGAGTAGTGGTCAGGCATAGTTATTTCAAGGCAGTGGACAATTTTAGACCATAGCAACATGGGTATACCCTGCTGAAAGAGGTGATGTTCCTCATTCCTGTAAAGTTTGCCATTTGCAAAGAGTCACATAGCAATTGTCAGGTTCTGCTGACTATGGGGGCTCAGCTTAACTGGACAAGTCCTTACTAGGTGGACATGACATCCTGTACTTATAACCTGGCACTCCTGGGAGTTTTGGACATCGGATATTTGTGAGGATAAGCTAAGAAGTGGTCCAAGCAAGTCCAGAGTGATCTGTGGGAGTCTGAGACAAGATATGAAGAAGGGTCAGGCTTGGAAAAGACTCAGGTACAAGTCTGGGAGCAAGTATTGAATGTGCATGGCAAGTGGAGGCCATGTAAGTGATGGGAGCAGTGCTGGAGATTGATGGGTGATCAGTTAATGTTGATTCTGGGGCCAAGTGTAGAGTGAGATCCAAGGTTAATTATGAATGTCTGAGAGTCATAGATGTATGTGTGGAGTTCATAACAGTGTTAGAGTTGAAAGAAACTTAAGCAACAATAAAGGAAATAGAGGCAGACAAGACAAGCTGGAGTCAAGATGAGAATGAATAAATTGAGACAATGATACAAGACAATAACAAGATGAGACTAGAAACAGAGACAAGATCAGGAAACATAACAGACACAGAATGTAATAAGAGAATCTTGGTAGGTAAGCAATATCAAGACTACTATAACAGATATTGTCCCACAGCTTATATACTGACTACTGGACCTCCTCCAGAGACTGAGAGTGCAATGGCAGGGCTTGTTGGAGCCATGCAGGGTTGATGGGTGTCAGTTCTGATCAGGTAGTGGGCTGCAGTGATTTCCTGATGGGAACTGATAGGAATGTGGTCTGCCCCATAGTTGTCAGGAAGTTTCAGAGTGGTTGGGTGGATCAAGAGAACAAGTCAGTGATGTGTGCCAGGGTCAGGAGAGATGTCAGAGGGGCCCAGGGGCTTGGGAAGAGAATGGTGAGTGACAGGGCCTGCAGGAAATGCATCAGGGTTTGCCAGGAGGCTGTCAGAGTTTGTAAGGGAAGTGTTGGAGTTAGCCAGGGTGGGTGCCATGGGTGAGCAAAGGTTGGGGTGAGTTGTGGGGATGTTGTGAGGGAACTGCAGAAAAGCAGGGCAGCTTGGGAAGAGGTCTGGAGGTCTGCAAGTGGGTTGTGACAGAAATGCACTAGAAGTTGTGATAGTAATCCAAAACCTGCCAAGTGTAGGAAGACCACTGGAGAAAGTCTGAGTCACAAGTTGTTCACACTTGCCAAGGGTATATTGAGCCATTTTGTCACTGCCAGGGTAGAGTGACATCACCACTGCTTGCCATTTACAGTAGGTGTAGTGAGGGAGTCAGTGAGGAAGGTGGCAGGGTCAAAGGGTCTAGGAAGGGATTAAATTGGCAGGGCACTGGAGTGAAATGCAAGCATCAAAAGGCTTGTGCACAGGTTTCTGGCAGAATCTTGCTCTTTACTTACTCTCACCTCCAAAATGATGATGTCTGTTGCCACCTAGCTTCTATGCTAAAGGACACAACATACAAGGTCACTGAACAGATATTGCTAGCAAAGCTGGACAAAAGAGGTGCCAGGGATAGCAAATGGTGTTAGCAAAAGGGGACAATAACAAAACAAAACCAGCCATAGGTGCTAGTGCTAAATGAGGACTTGACAAAATAGTACCCTAAGGTGGTACTAGCAAACCAACAAAAATGCTAACTTGTTAGAGAATAATGAACTCTTCACTGAGATATTGGTATACTAGCCAACCAGTGACTGTGGACCAAGCATCTAATTGGCCACAAGTTCTTATGTATACCTTGACATTGTGATTTGGTCACCCAAATTTTGGATCAAGCTCACATGGTGGGTCACTTTGGCACCCAACAGATAATGGAATATGTCCATTGTTGGTATTGGTGGCTAACATTAGTGGCAGACACCCCTGCCTTTTGCATGACTTGTCAGTCATGCTGACAAGCCAAGGAAAGTAATCAACTTCCTGCGAGGAAATTGCATTCCCTGCCTATCCTAGTAAAATCCTGGGATTCCATCAGAATGGCCTTCATAGTGGAGAAGTAACACCAGTGAAGAGGTGTTAAGGTGCTGGATAACAAGAATATCACTTATAATATTGTGGCAGATGCCAAATGTGCCTGCCTGTCACATGTTTTTTGAATAGATAAGTAAGTAGCTGAAGAAGTTACCAAAGGACAATCTTTGCACAAGATACCAATCGCAAACAACACACAGGCTTCTATAGGCTTCTATGTGATACTAGGTATGGCATCTTATGGCATTTGCAACAATGTGACTTCTGGTGTTCACAGACCGTTTCTTCCGGGCCCTCTTGGGATGTGACTGCCTTGCAATGGCCACCATAGCTTTCACGGTTCGTGAATTTGTCTCGCAGTGGGATTCATAGGTAGATTGGTATCGTCGAATACTAGCCGGGTTAGAAGAGATTGAAGAGATCGCGAGGAAGCATGGAGCGCAAGTTGGGTATCAAGATAATCATGGTACTGTGTAAGAAAGAGTGTAAGAATGGCTGGACGGTTCAACAATATAATTCGGAATTCGTACGATCATTTTTTTTGCTTCCGATGCCCATCTCAACGATATACTTTTCTCTTCCTAATCTGCGCATCTCTTCAACGACTTCTCCCACCTTTTGAAACTCAAACCACCGTCTATCAACTTCATCTGACTTCTCGCTTCCTGAAAGCTCTTCGACGAATCGAACCTTCAAAGCTAACCACTGCATCGCCTTGACGTTTTCCACGAACTCTTCCACGTTGTCTCTCCATCCAGAGGCGTAGATTACTCCAGGATAACCTACTTTTGCGAAGCCTGATATTGATAATGACGCGGACCAATGCTGCAGAGATCTCCGTTTATTGGGAGAGATAAGATGATGTGAAGTTAGGAGTGCATGATACATGGATTGTGTTTGAGAAGATGTTTGCTGGGTAGGGTGATCAACTGATCGGAGGTGGGATTCTAGTTCTTTGTGTAAGATAGGCAGAAGATGTAAAGAAAGCAGTTCATAGATGGGAAATCTGGAGTACAACCAGTGAGAAGAGAACGCGGTAAAATCATTCAAAACTCACTCTGAGTCTCCAATTTGTTTTAAGTGGTCCTCAACCATATCCTGCCATTTCTCCTGCTCGGTACGAGTGATCTGGTCGCCCTTCGCTGCGAAAGTAGGGGCTGTTGTCGTTAGTTTTCCCTCGTACTCGATTGGGACTTGAACGATAAAGCAAACGTCAGAGGCACTTATGTCTATCCGGAAGCGCAGAGGATGTTCAGGTTTCTTAGCAACTATAGAATCAGTAGTTGGATCGGCGTATTGCATTATTAGACAATTCCAGATATCTTCCTCGTCTAGAAAAGTTAATCTTTCATTGCCAGGAAGGAGTGAAGAAGTAATCAAGTGTAGTTCTTGGAGTTGCTTCTCCAGAGGGGGCGTTAAAGCTTTCATTATGTAGCTTGTATGCGGCTCACAATCGAGCTAGAGTGGACTCCTTCGAATAGGGATGGGGTGGCAAAAGACAGAGCCGACCGAGCCGATCGCGGCCACCGGTCATTGATCCGGTTGGGTCACCCCGGGCCCGACTCCCCGGTCAGGTTATCTACTTCGGGCTTTTGCTGCACTGGATACCATTGCTTCATCATGGCCGGTTGACCTCTCACATCATAGTTATTGTGCCCTCTGAGCCTCATCATTTAGTCTCAGTGCAGGAAACTAGTATTCTTTTTTTTTGCTTCGTTGAAGTTGCATCACTGGATAGTCGGAGCGGCTCGTATGCATATGTTTTGTTGATCCCATAATGAGCACTTTTTTTGGATTACAAGGCCCTACTCACATCCGTGGACTTCCAGGTTCCATAAATGATGTTATGCGGGCAATTTCCCCCGGTATACACATTTTGTATGGTTCAAGCAACAGCATATACATACTATCATTGATTATTCTCACTTTGGCCAGTCCTAGATCATGGTGTACGGTATATCTCCTGAAGTTCCGAGCACATAGCTTCGTCTGGCAGGCTGAAGGTGAAGATTGCTGATCCGGGTTATGTTAAAAAATCAATTTTTTTGACACTGGGTTGCAGAGACGACCAAGATCATCGGGCTTCAGATCAAGAAAACTGCTGATAATTAACAGATGGGTTCCCGCACAGAGTCCCCAATCCAACACAATACATCATGTGGGTAACAGAGGGAACTCAATGTAAATGGTTCGAGATTCGAATTCAACAAACAGGGTAGTACTAGAGAGTGATTGTTGTTCCATCGATGGATGGTATGGCCGTCCACATTCCTCGTCCTCCGTTAATGTCATTGCCAAGCCATGCATGAAACGCCAGTTTCGACCCATCCATCACTGCGCATGCACTCCCGGGTGCCTTCAATTCATCCTCACCGGAGACTAGTAATGGCGCGATCGGACCTCGAGCCTTGGTGTAGGGTCCAGTAACGTTGGTGGCGTAGGCATAGCTCAGATCGTAAGTTGTCTCTGCGAAACATCCCGAACTGAAGAACAAAAACCATACTCCTTTAACCTGGATGAGACTCGGCGCTTCTATCAGAGGCCCGTCCCCATCATCGCGATCGAGTATTTGAACCTCGCTCCCGATCTTCGTGTATCCGTCCGCTGCGACTTTCTGTAGCATGATCGGCGTTGATTTGATGGGCGCAACGCCATTGTTGCACGAACCACCATTTCCTCGGTTGTTTCCGTCGATTTTGTAGACAACGTAAAGGCTGCCATCAGGATGATGGTGGCCAGCAGGATCAATCGCCCCGCCCAGATCGAGGTGGCAGACAAAGGGGTCTGCTAAGGGTGTGTATGGGCCCCTGACATTAGCAGATGTCGCCACTCCAACACAGTGAGCCGTAGGATCTTGTGCTGAGGTGGCAGCATAATATAAGACGAAGGAGCCGTCGGGCTATATGTACGAGATACGTCAGAAAGGGATCTGAGAGGAAGAACGATGATTTTTACAATTTGGATGACCATCGGTGCCCACACAGCAGGATTTGCTTGGTCAACCCACGCTCCAACTGTGGGCAATGCATCCTGCTTTGTCACCTATAACCTGGATCAATAGCTACCGAGAGTGGAGGTTGCATACATACCGACCACGTATCGAAATCAAGGCTTGTGGCAAGTTGAACGTTGACACCATTACCGTTCGTGGCAAAGGCGAACCAGGAATTCTCAGAGGGGACCCAGATAATTGAAGGGTCTGGAAAGTTCACAGATATCACTGGCCCCTTGACAGTGTCACGCTTTGTTATATTTGGAGCAGAAAGGCCCCCGACATCACGTAGCAGTGGAAAAATCGAGAGAATCACACTCAGAAGGGAAAAAGAGACCATGAGCTATACTTCTTCGGCTCTGGGTCACGCCTTGAAGTACTCTACGCGCTTGCCTTGTTCGAATGTCATCAATAAATGATGTGAATAACCCGAGATTCTAGTAATGGAACGTGGAGCACAAGGAAAGGTTGGGGAGAAAGCAGCATTAGATCAGATCAAGAAGCTTCGAATATTCCGTATGACCTTCAACTTCCTCGGTCATTGCAGAAGCCATGCATGGTTATGAACAATAAACTTTTGCCGAGCTTCATAACACCATAGAACGTCATTCGACTTATACCAGCTCAAGATGAAGAAGACAAACCAAGAGTCTATACATACGTTCCACAGCAAGGAATCACATGTGCCGATGTGAGTGGATCACTCAAGAACTCAACCATATGTAGAATCTCCAAGTTGAAGATGCAGGCAAGGCTCGCGTACAGTTCAAAGAAGGCCGCTGATGAAGGACAATTTGCCAAATTTCCGCTCCACTCATTGTTGTACGTACTAGAAAGGCCCTCGACGGTACATAACGGTCGTTACATCGTCTATGTCAAATACCTGTGAATAAACGCACCGTTCAGAGAAGGTGTAAGTGACTTACTTGTTATACTTACACCAACCATACGTCATGACCCTCGAGCATGGTCAAGAGTGCACAGAGTTCGGAGGTAGAAGTGCTATTAGCCCTACTTATAGATTTTTTGGGTGGATCAATTTCACACGATCAGTTTCGCAGAACTTAGCCATTGATGGGGCTCTAGCCCCACCCCTAACATCTGTGACCATGCCAGTTACTCCGATATCCCCTACCAACGTATTTGACGACAATAACGAGGATGGCTGGCAAGATATGCCTGTTGTGCGCGAGGATGAGTTTGCTGGCGGCCTTGATGAGGAAGATCGGAAGAAGTATCACTATCAGTCATCAGCAACGAGTGCAAAGGCAACGAATGCAACTGGAAATTTCATAGATGTCGACGACTACGGAAATGATTGGCGTTCTAAGCTTGATCGTGATGAGAGCAATTATACGAGGCTTCGAGGTACCGAGGAAGAGGATGCGGACGAAGTTCATTTGCGCACGCGCTACCTCTTTGATGAGGACAAAGCTATGACGCCCCTCAGCCAGATGCAGGCGACCAAGAATTTGCTCACAGAGGCGCAACGGATTGCCTACGTCGGCTTGTGTTATCTGACTTGTCGCGAGATGTCTCAGGCGCTAAGCAAAGCCAGTCGAAAAGA
This sequence comes from Termitomyces sp. 'cryptogamus', assembly GCA_020091625.1. Lineage (NCBI taxonomy): Eukaryota > Fungi > Basidiomycota > Agaricomycetes > Agaricales > Lyophyllaceae > Termitomyces > Termitomyces sp. 'cryptogamus'. The sequence continues at coordinate 7,820,049 of JAGYZC010000001.1, forward strand.
GTTCAAGGCTGCGTTGAGTAATATGGATCTTTGGATTTTGAAGATTATGGGTCGACTGTATTATCATATGGAGCTTGCAACGCAAGGCGAGTCATGTTATGACCTCAATTTAAGTACTATTCTACAATTTTGCCAACAGAGCAAAAGATGATTGAAAGTCTCGCTGAACATGGCGTTCTCGCGTCAGATCTTGTGCCACCGTTAATGACGACACACACGGTCGCGAATCCGGAATACGACCCTGTTGAGGCTCGAAGACAGGAAGAGGAACGCGATAGGATGGTCCACGAAGACGATACAGAATCCATCTCAGGTCAGACATTAGTGGATGAAACTTCAGACCAAGAACCAACTACCCCCAAGCCGAGTAGGCCCCCATCTCCTCAGATAACTCACTCTCCGTCCAAGGTCATATCGAGTACCTCGCCCAACTCATCACCAAAAGCGCCAGTACCCTACCAGACCACAGCAAGAGTCCTCGGAGACACTTCGACTACTGTTCCCGGAGTAACTACCACACTCTCTAGTGCAGATCGTGATGTCACTCTGGACATCCGGTGGACAGTATTGTGTGATCTCTTTCTGGTCTTGATTGCTGACAGCGTTTACGATGCGAGGTCGCGAGTCCTACTTGAGGCTGTAGCTTTGAAACTTGGTCTAGGATGGCTTGATCTTGTCAAGTTTGAAAGTCGTGTGACCGAAGCTCTCGAGATCCAGGAGGACGTAGAGAAGATGGAACAGAAGGACTTGATCGAAGGACAGCAGAAGGCCCAGAAGAGGAAGCGGTATGTCATGCTTGGGCTTGCGACGTTAGGTATACACCATTCTCTTACTTTCTCAAATTCACTCATATGTCCCAGGTGGTGGTCTGGTCATCGGTCTCTCTGCGGGTCTCCTTGCACCTGTGATTGGTGCCGGCATTGGTGCAGCGCTGACTACCATCGGTATCGGTGGTTCCACGGGTTTCCTGGTCGGCACGGCAGGCGCAGCAGTCATCACCACAGGAGGCGTATTGACTGGGTCTGGTATCGCTGTTCATGGGATGGCCAAACGCACAAGACTTGTTCGAACATTCGACATCTTACCACTCCATAACAACAAGAGAGTGAGTTGTATACTTACTGTACCTGGGTATGCTGCATATCACCCCCCAAGAGATAACTTTGTTGATCTACACGCAGGTTTATGGCGGGCCCACAAGACGACGTTCGACTACCATTCAGTGTACTTGATCCCGTCGTCGGAGATGTATTCAGCGTGCTTTGGGAACCCGAGATGATCCAAGAAACCGGAGACGCGCTGAAGATCCTCACAAGCGAAGTCCTTTCTCAGATCGGGCTGACAGTCCTTCAAGCGACGCTCATGTCCGCCCTAGTGACTGCCCTCCAATGGCCGATCAGTCAGTCTCAGCTCCAGCCACCCCGAAAAATTCTGATCTTCGCTATCTTTCAGTCTTGACAAAACTTGGCTACCTCATCGATAACCCATGGAGCAACGCGCTAGATCGTGCGCGTTTGGCCGGTCGTGTGCTAGCAGACGTTCTGTTGCACCGAAACCTAGGTGTTCGACCAATAACCTTGATTGGGTTCTCACTCGGCGCACGTGTCATCTTTTACGCGCTCCTCGAACTCGCAAAGCAAAAAGCGTTCGGGATCGTCCAGGACGTCTTCCTTCTCGGCGCGACGTTGACGGTATCAACGAAGACGTGGTTCGAGGCCCGTTCTGTGGTGTCAGGCCGATTTGTCAATGCGTACGCCAAGAACGATTGGGTGCTGAATTACCTGTTTCGCGCTACGAGTGGAGGGATAGGAACTGTAGCGGGACTTCGTCCGATCCAGGATATTCCTGGGATCGAGAACGTTGATGTTACGGACAAAATTGCTGGACACATGTCTTATCGTGCTTTTATGCCCCTCATTTTGGACCAACTTGGATTCCCTGTTTCGGCGGATTTCTTCGACGACCCATTGGTGCGTTTATTCATCAGTTGTTTGTATAAAGTAAGTGCTGATTATATGAGCACCCGTCGAATAGGAATACGAACTCGATGGTGAACGAGTTGCACAGCACACGGAGAAGAAGAGTTGGTTCTCACTGAAGAAGAAATCGAAGACGCCTCAGCACGTCACACAACCTCCATTAGCTGTTAACCAAAAGAATTCCCAACAAGCTAATACCCGCTCAACAGACAACGACGATCTCCCACCCAGAATGGAGCACGGCTCACCATCCACCACTGAGCCCAGACAGGACGGTACCCCAACACCCACTTCACCCAACAGCGACAACGACCCTCCGATCCCCGCACGAGCCGGCTTCGATCTCAAAGCAATTAAGGCAGCTCTAAAGAAAGTCAGTCCGGACGAACTCAAATTTTCATCAGCACCAGTCGAAGTCGGCGCGAAACCCGTTATCGACCGGACGGAGTCAGCACCTGGGCCTAAGCCGGGTCATCGTCGGTCTACGAATACGAACGCCGTTTCTGGAGGACTGAGCACGGAACGCGAGGATCTGTCGGCGAGGCTGCAGCGCGCGGCTTCACTCTCTGCTACTGCTGCCAGTACTAGTGTGGTGATACACAGCGGCGACTCAGAAGAAGACAAATGGAAATCTCGTAGTGAGAGTGATAAACAACGGAGTACATCGACGTATGATGGAGCATTACATGTTCAGCCGGTTTCACGGCACCCGACCCCGCTCACGCCTCCCATCCCATTCACGAACGAGCCATACTCATACTCACGGAGCTCTCCTCCTCCTCATCCGGCGGCGGCTGCAGAACCGCTCAAGTACCCACCTAGAACCCCAAGCGAGACATGGGGCCCACCGACGGATTCCTCCACCAACAACTTCTTCGCTCACACCCCGAGCTCACCAGGTCTCATGTCTGATTTCAGCTTCTTTTCTCCCTCCCGCTCCTACTCTAGCACAAGCACTAGCACAAGTCCGTACGGCGGCGTGAACATGGGCTCCTCGTTCTCGTTTTCTGATACTGGTACCCGGCCTGATGCGGTAGGTTTGTCGTTTGGCGGGGCTGATGGGTCCATTATGACAGCATCTGGGATGGCGTCTGCGTCTCCTCCCATCACTGATCCGTGGACAATACCTAGTCATATCGGAGCGGGGAAGAGGGGAGCGGGAGCGAGTAGTAGGAATGGGTTTGGTGATAATCCGTGGTCGTGAGCTTAGGGAGTTATATACAATATGGATACATAGACATACCATTTTTGTTATTTAGCATCATTATATGATGTTGATCAGGTATAGGTTTAGGTTAACCGGGACCTTTGTTTCTAAACTGGATGTTGTCACGCTTTCGAATTGAATATCGAATTTCAAGTAATTGTCTTGCTACATTCTACATGAGTTGTTGTAATAACAAGAGGATACAAATCAAGAATAATGTACATGCCCAAGATAACGAAGCTAGTCACCTATAGTGAACGATGTACTCCTAAGCGGCTACAAGCCCGGTGGTGACGTTTGCCTTCCTTATTACCACGCGCCAAGCTCTGTCAGTTTCAGTACACATACCCAAGCGTTCATTACGCCTTTCAATCTACTTGTGTTCTGTTCTCCCCAACTAACATGCTGCCCCCTTCTTACTACCACGAACGAACTTCTGTCTCACCGGCCCCTTATATGCATTAATCACCCACTCCTCCTTTACCCAATCCTGCCAGCGTATCCTTGTATCCGCCGGGACCCTATAAAGCAATCCAAGCGAGGAAAGGGGATAGGTAGTTCCGCGCACGCGGAACTCATGGGTGAGGAGGAGGACGGGGAGAGGGAGTGGGCTTTGGTGTGGTGGTCTTGGATTGGGAGGTCAATAGACCCGAAGATTTTGGGAGTAATGAGGACGTATTTGCGGTCCTGGAGATGAGGTGATCAAAGTGAGTGAATGAATATATTGATTATTGATACTGATATATATATTGTGGACGTTTACACGAAGTTTTGATTTGTCTCTGTTTTTTTCAAATATGGCCCCACCGACAGCTGGGTAAGAGTCTGGTCGTTTTCTTGATCATCGCTCAGTTCTATCAGGGCCAAGGCTAGAAGTCGTTTAATTCACTTTTTCCAAACAGATATTCTTGTTCTGCTTAGCGGCTTCCAATCAAGTGACTCCGTGATTGACCGTCCTATCCTTGCTTCCAATACATTTTGTTTCCTGCCTTCGGAACTGGGAAAAACTTGGCTCAGGCTTAACGAGCTTTTTGCATGACTTGACATGTCCTTTGTGAATCGTTTTGCCTAGTTATGAACTGGGCGGAACAACAGGAATCACAGTATATGGATACGACGCCATCAAAAGACGGAACATGATTCCAACGCAACGCGAGTGGGCACTGCCGCAGGTAACCGATCTAAGTACACGTGGGTTCTAGCTTGTGGCTATGGCATGACAACCTCGAACGATATATATATTGCTGCCTCTCGAAACATCCCCATCCCCTTGATCACCGAAGTTTTCGCGGCTTCAGCGTTGCTCGTATTCTTCTCACTGTCAGTCCTCTCTCTCTTGGTTAACGTACTTACTGATGGACTGTTTTGTGTTTTGTTATACAGCGTATAGCTCTGCCCTGCTGGTCAAGACAGGTTCTATACATATCCATATCACAGAACACATCGACGATTTTCTCCTTTCCTCTTGACGATTCGACTTACGACCTCTAACGACCAGACTAGAAGAAATGACGTACCAACCAATTCTACGAGCCACCGTCCGCTCACCCATCCACACTCTCAGTGTCATATCACCCAAGCCCGTTCAATCGATCCTCAAAAAATCGACTCCTCTCCCTCTTCCTCTCTCACCCAAACCCCTCTCGCGCTCCACCTTCTCCATCATAATCTCCTCTCCGCACCCCTCTCCGCACGTCCACTTCCCATCCTCCTCAGCCCTCGCATCCACATTCACAGTCTATTCGCCTAACACGTACGACCGCGGTCCGATCGTCGTGTCTTCGTCTCTTGAGTCGCCTGGTCTCAAGGGATGGGCGAACAGGCAAAGCCAGCTCTCGCCGTCTGCGTCTAATGCGTTTAAGTTGTTGGATGCGCCTAGGGGAAGGCAGCCGAAGCCGAAGAAAACTCAGAATCGGGATAAGGACGAAAATGGAGGTAGAAATACGCAGCTGATCAATGTACCTACGCTCGAGGACCCCCGTTCGCCTAAGCCGTACAAAACCAAGGAAGCGCGCAAGACGCTGACACCAAGGACTCAGTACCTCTCTGTCCCCACACTCGAAGATCCGCGCTCGCCCAAGCCGTATAAATCGCGACGCGCGAGTGGAGCTCGGGGATTAAAGGTTTCTTCCGTTGCTGCGCCCGAGGCCCTAAGGTCGCCTAAGCTGTACAAGGAAGTGCACAATACATCAGCTACGACCCCCACAAGTACGCAGCTTCTTTCTGTTCCTGCACTCGGGGACCCAAGGTCGCCCAAGCCGTACAAGCCATGCTTAGGCTCGGACGTGGGTGTGATGTTCCAGGAGACGTCGTTACCCGTTCCACGTGGAGGGGGAGAGCTGGGAAGAGCGCTGGTCACGTATCCGAGGTCTCCGTATCCTTCTGCGCCTATTGAGGGTGATGAGAATGATATGCCTATGCATGCCAATATCTATATGCGCGCGAATACAAACATTGGCCGAGGCATAAACAAAGACGTGGACACAAATATTAACATGGACATGAACACAGAACGAGGTCGTTCCTCTACCAAATCCACATCCACATCCAAACCAACCAAAAGCAGCACGCGCAGCCTTCGAGTCCAACTCCCTTCCCGCGCCCGCTCGCTCGAGAACGAATCTACAACCAAATCCAAGTACAAACCCAAATCCAAACCTCTCTATCGTCTTCCGAACCTGCCGCATACATTCTCGCCTCTGGGCCTCAGCTTTTTGACCCCCGTTACAGAATCAGCCTCTGCATCCGCCTCTGCTCACTTGAACGCTAAACCGAAATCGACGCCCGCGCCTCTGGATCTCGAGATGCAGTTCTGGGAATCGGTGACGCTCGAGGAAGCGTCGGAAGTGGAGTCGGCATATGTGACTGCGAGTTCGAGCTTAGGTGCGAGTGCGGATGTGTTGTCGCCCTCCCCCGCCCCAAGTGTGAACCTGATGTTTGGGAGTAAGGAAGGGGGGGTTTGGTCACCCCGTGTCCCGGCGTGGAATGTAAATTTACGCGGGGCGGACATTGGGTGTATACTCAGCCCCTCGCAGAGGAAGGCGTTTAGGAAGGGTATGGTGGCGTCTCCGTCGCCTAATGACCCGTTCGCGGCGTTTCCCTCGTTTACCGTTGCTATGATGTCCGGGGTTGTTGATATCGCGGTTCCGCCACGTGCGAGGGTGGCTAGGGAGGTGTAGTGAGATCATGTTGGAAGGAGAGGTGGCCGGGGATGGGAACGTGGAATGTGTTGGATTAATCTAATGTTTTGGGGTCGTGGGAGGTCGGGGTCGATATCATACAACGCGGGAGTTGTATGTCAATGTACAGGAGGAGTTTTTTTTACGAATCTGAGGAGTGTTCTGATGATTATCGTTTTGAGATATGAATGTGTCCATGTCTATCAGTCTTTCATGATTTCAAGCGTCAACGATTTTGTCAAAATACGGACCGTCATCATCTATATAATACGAGCTATGGTCCATGCCTTTAGCACGGGCCTGTAGCTCTTGCTTCATCCCAGACCCAACCTCACTTTGTTCAGTTAGGTCCTTGTATTTCAGACTCAATGCTGAGATCCAGACCCAATCTCACTATGTTCAGTTAGGTCTTTGTATTTCATCAACTCAATGCTGAGATCCAAACTCAACCTCAGTTTGTCTCTCATGTTATTGATAAGTGTTCCTCAATAAAGTAATCAAGATTGTCATATTAATGGGCTTTCCCACTCATTTCTTTCACTATGCTGACTTTGGTCTTTCTTTTTTAAATCAATGTGTTGATAGTTCTGTCATTGTTAATATCAGTAAACATAAGTCTTCACTATGATTTCAATTATATTTCACTCAGTCAAATGAACCTTCCTTTATAAGTATTCCATTATTTTTAACATAATGCTGAAATCCAGACCAAACCTCACTTTGCTTGGTTAGATTTCCAATATTCCAACTCTTGCAAGTGATGATCATTAATAGATCATCTATAATACACTTGAACATTTAGAATTATTGATCAATCAAAGTCTCCTCCACCTTCTATTCCCTTATTACTCATGCACTTTGAAGAGCATATTGGACAATTTTTGAACACTAAAATATACTAAAGAGAAACAAATTAGGAAAAGCAGTCTGAGTAATAAGATATCTACAATCTCATTTATGGTATCACTAAGTGGTACTAATACTTAGCAATCAGACCTTTGACATCACTCATCTGTTGTCTTCAACTTGATATATCTGACTATACAATCATCTAATCACAGACTATACATCTTCAAATCAAAAACTTTGTGGATCCTCAGAAACAGGATGTAGCCTATAGCTAGTAGCAATCCAGTCTATTCAAATATAGATATATGTTATAGTACTGAGCAAAAAACCTCTTATTCCAGTCCCTTAACAGAAGACTGTTAACTTTACACATTCTATATTAATACTGCCTTCTGAAGCTTTTTCCATCTCAAAGCAATCTTCAATGCTCTCTTCACCATTAGTAGCATAATAAATTATTCCCACCATTCTTTTCTCAGAGGCTGTTATAATGTAGTCAAATATTTATTGAGAGCAGGAAAAGTTGGAAATGATCAGGAGTAAGTTGACTCCAAGGTATAGAAACTGATCACTGTAAAACTATAAGAATTTATACTTTCAATGCTGAACCATACACCTTAGAATCAGAAAGCCAACATACAGCTAGCAGTACTCCAGTTCAAGTATAGCCTCACTTTGTTTGATTTTACAATTCAATGTTGGTACCACCTAACATCACAGAATACACTTCCAAGTCAGAGGCTATCAGCAATCAGACTCAAGTCAGATTTATAGTCAAAACATAGTGTATGTTATAAACTTCTCAAAGTCCTTCAGGAACCATAGGTTGCCTAGGGATATACACAGGGCAATCATTCTCCTTTCTAAAAAATAAGTAGAAGCTTTTAAGAGTCAAAGAAACATCTTATGCCACTTCTTTGGCCATTTTTGATTATAAATTCATTGTTCTGAACTTTCTTTTGATAGGAAATACATGCATGGGACATGTTCCTTTCCCAAAGAACAGCCAAAAGTGTCCCTTGAGGAGTTGCATTAAAAGACAGTACAATTTCACCTAAGTAAGGCTGAAAATAGTTAGATATTGCCTGAAATATCAAGTCTGGCACCTTTCACACATAGTCAAAGAATGGTTCATATCTATCAAAGTAGTCTACTATAATTTTTTTTGGAAAAAACCTGTTCCAAATGCAAAAAACAGCCAAGTTACCCAAAAAGGAAGGTTCTTGGTTAGCCTTACTAAGCAGATAAGTTGTTGCATAAGCACAGCCACTTTCCCAGGGGTTGTCCCATATCTATAGACACATTGATTTAAAAAAGAAAGACCAAAGTCAGCATAGTGAAAGAGATGAGTGGGAAAGCCCATTAATATGACAATCTTGATTACTTTATTGAGGAACACTTATCAATAACATGAGAGACAAACTGAGGTTGAGTTTGGATCTCAGCATTGAGTTGATGAAATACAAAGACCTAACTAAACATAGTGAGGTTGGGTCTGGAGTTGATGAAATACAAAGACCTAACTGAACATAGTGAGGTTGGGTCTGGAGTTGACAAAATACAAAGACCTAACTGAACATAGTGAGGTTGGGTCTAGGATGAAGCAAGGGCTACAGGCCCATGCCAAAGGCATGGACTGTAGCTCATCTATATATTATGCAACAACAGACATGAGAATGTGGCTGCACCTATGTGATGACTTTTCTGCTGACTAAAATTTGTCAGTGCTGACAAATGCTGACAAATTTAAACCCTTTTATGGTAATATAATCAAATTTGGCTGTTTTTATGCTCTTTAGATAAATTTTTTACCAAAATAAATGCAGTAGACAGCTTGAATACATATATACTATCTTTTGACTATATATAAAAGGTACCAGATAGTCTGCAGGGATGAAAAAGGCCAAATACAATTTAATGGACACTGTTTTTCATGCCTCATATGTTTTTTGATATAACATGACCAAATAATGGACATTTCCAAGGTTGTAGAAAGGAGGCCACATGACAAAGTATGTTTGGTCACATCTATTGATTGATTGATGTTGACTAACAAGCTTATTAGTAAATCCTTTACCACATTGAGCTATTGATATATTGAACATCTCATCATGCAAGTTAATTTTAATGGTTTTTGACTATTAAAATGCTTAACAATGGATGTTTCAGGCAACCACCTACTACTCCTGAAAGCCAGAGGCAACAAGCTAGGAATCGAAGGAGACTTGAACAGTTACAAATGACAGATCCTGATGATTGTCAAGCAAATAGAAACAATAGATCTTTGGAACAGATCAATACTGTGGTTGTCCCACCACTTCAATTGGGGCCTGGGGGTATCAATCAATCTATGGGAACTGGGGGTTTGAGACCTATAGCCACTGCTTCTGGCTCTTTGGGAAGACCTATTAGGCAGGCAGCAGCTGCTGATGATCCTTTTTTTATGGTCATTCCAGAAACTGTTTTGCCTGAAGGGTGGGATGCTCCTTTGCAGAATCCCATTCCTAGAGTGGTGCCACCTCTACCTGCTCCTATACAGAGAAGAGGCAATAGAGTCAATCAGTCTGCTCTTGCTCAAGCTGCTATGGTCATTCCAGAAATAGTTTTGCCAGAAGGTTGGGATGCTCCTTTGCAGAATCCCTTACCTAGAATGGTGCCACCTTTGCCTGCTCCTGTACATAGAAGGGTCAGAAATGGTCCCTTGCCAGAGCTTATAATGATACCAGCTCCACTTGCTCCCCAGGCACTGTTAGAAGAGCAACAAAGGCTGAGACAGAGGCAACAAGAGCAGGCACTGGCAATCTTGTAAGAGCAACAAAGGCTAAGGCATATTGCTATGGCTACAGAGCAGGAGAGGCAACATCAAGAGATACTAGCAGTGTTGCAAGAGCAACAAAGGCTGAGACAAGATCAGAAGAGGCAACAGGCATTGGCTATTCTGAGCCAGGAAAGGTTGAGAGAGGAAGAAGAAGAGGTCAGTCAAGGACAACTTGAATATGTCACTGGGACTAACAAAGTCTAACAGCATATCAATCTGAATCCTGAACATAGGCCTTTGAATGCAGTTATGGCTCAAAGGATTTTTCAAGGCTGGGAACAGCAACATGAAGCTGATCTGGAAGAGGATTTCAATGATTTAGGTCCTCAGAATAATATACCTTCTGAGGATGACTTGGAATATGTTGATCCTGTTCAACAGAAACCTGCAGAGCAATTGGATCCTCCCCTTGATGTGCCATTGGGTCCTCAGGATGACATATCTTCTGATGATGACTTGGAATATGTTGATCCTGTTCAATAGAAACCTGCAGAGCAATTGGATCCTCCCCTTGATGTGCCATTAGGTCCTCAGGATGACATTCCTTCTGATGATGACTTGGATTATGTTGATCCTATTCAACAGAGACCTGCAGAAGACTTGGACCCTGCTCCACCCAACCATCTAGCAGGACTACAAAATCCTGCTGAATAGCCTCCCCTTGAGCTTCCTATGCCACCACAGCTTGACCCTATTCAGCCTATTCCAAGAGGAAGGCAACCTTACTTGATTGAATACCCTCCATACTATCTTGGTCCTATGACTGTCACATGTCCACACTGCCAAGCTCTACATTTTGATGCTGAAAAGCTCACCAAGTCTACTATTTATAATCCAAAGTTTGGCATGTGCTGCTTACAAGGCCAAGTGAATTTGCCCAGGCTTTGAGATGCTCTAGCAGATTTATTGAACCTGCTTCATGGGCATCATCCTCTCTCTGACACCTTTAAAACATCTATCCATCAATACAATGCAGCCTTTGCATTCACATCTCTGGGAGTCAAAATTGATCATGCCATTACCAATGCTCCTGGACCATACAGCTTTAGGATCAATGGAGAACTACATCATTTGACAGGTGCCTTGCTTCCTATAAAAGGCAATCTGCCTGTATATGCACAGCTCTACTTTTATGACTATAATTAGCAATTGGTTTATTGTCAACAGAACAATTCCAAGCTGGACCCTCAGATAATGGCCTCTTTGCAGGATATGCTTGCTAGAGTCAATCCCTTCATTGACCTACATGAGCAGGCCAGGCAGATCATGGGAGAAGTTCCAGAAGGCCAACCACAAAGGCTTTCTGTTGAGCTTACAGCTGATTTTGGAGATCCTTGACACTACAATGACCCCAATGAACAGCAGGGGGTTGCAGCTGTAATTCCTGGAGATGGATCAGAGGAGTGATTGAATCATTGTGATATAGTCTTGCACTTGCATGGAGGGGAATTGAAGCAGATTAGCCATCTACATCCATATTACACTCCATTACACTACACAATCATCTTTCCCACTGGAGAGCCTGGATACCACATCAACATTCTTGCCAGACATGGACCACAAGGGCAACAAAGGACAAATAAGGTCTCTGAAACCTCATATTATGCATATAGGCTTCAACAAAGAACTCTGGAATTTAATGCTGCTTTACTCTGGAGTGGGAGGCTATTTCAGCAATATGTTGTTGATGCATGGGCTTCAACTGAGCAAACAAAGTTGAATTGGGTTCAGCACAATCAGAAGAAGATCAGAGCTGAAGTTTATCAGGGAGTAGTGGATGCTGCTGCTGGAGATGAAGAGGTCACCCTACAAAGCCATCATGTTATCCTTCCTTCCTCTCATACTGGAAGTGAATGACAAATGCAGCAATTATTCCAGGACTCTATGGCTATTTGCAGGCATTTTGGAAAACCTGATCTTTTCTTGACTATGACTGCCAATCCAAAGTGGTCAGAAATTGAAGAAGCTCTCTTGAAGGAACCTGCAGTCAATGGGAAGAAGCAAACAGCTGCTGATTGACCTGATATTGTTGCTAGAGTTTTTGAACTCAAGAAGAATGCTGTGATGAAGGAGATCAAGGAAGGTCTCTTTGGCAGCTGTGTGGCTTATGTTTATACCATTGAATTCCAAAAGAGAGGACTTCCACACATGTACATCTTGATCTTTTTCCACCATCATCACAGGATCAAGGATGCACCTGATGTGGATTCCATTGTTTCTGCCCAAATTCCAGATCCAGTTGCTTAGCTTCAATTGTATCAGGTATTGGCTTTGTTTAAATTCTGAATTTAGTAACTTATCTTTGTTGTCAGGTTGTTACTACCAACATAGTCCATGGTCCATGTGGAGCTGCCAAACCCAATGCTAAGTGCATGGTAGATGGCAAATGTTCCAAGAAATACCCAAAGGAGTTTCAAGAGGCTACTCAGTATGGAAATAATGGCTATCCTCAATATGCCAGGCCTGACAATGGCCACTTCTTTGAAAAGAATGGTCATTGTTATGACAATCATAATGTTGTGCCATATAACCCTTATCTCTCAACCAAGTACAAATATCACATCAATGTGGAGGTCTGTGCTTCAGTGGAAGCCATCAAGTACATTCACAAGTACATCTACAAAGGCCATGATAGAACCACTTTAGAGATTGCTAGAGAGCAGAAGGATGAAATCAAGGAACACTTGGATGCCAGATACATTTCTGCAGCTGAATCATGCTGGCACATCTTTGAATTCAACATGCATGGAGAGCATCCTCCTGTATATCAGTTACCTGTGCATTTGGAGAGTCAACATGAAGTCTACTTTCAGGATAATGAACCTTTGGAGATGGTAGCTGCTAGGCCTAATGCAAACAAGACTGCACTCACTGCTTGGTTTGAAGCCAATGCTAAATTCCCTGATAACAACACCACTTATCAGAACTTTCCAACCAAGTTTGTCTATGAAGCTTCCAAGAGGACCTGGAAGGAGAGGCAGAGAGGAACAGCTATTGGGAGGATGTACTTTGCTTCACCAAAACAGGGAGAAAGGTTCTACCTTAGGATGCTCCTGACAGTTGTGACCAATGCAACATCATGGGCTGATCTCAGGACAGTCAATGGACACACCTATCCTACTTACAAGGAGGCATGCAAGGCCCTTGGTCTTCTAGAAGATGATGCAGAATGGAGGCAGTGTCTTGCTGAAGCTGCTCCAATCCAATCAGGATCAGCTCTCAGACAGCTCTTTTGCACTATTCTATTCCACTGTGCTCCTACCACTCCAGAGGCTCTATGAGATGAATTCAAGCACTCCATTTGTGATGATCTTCAACACAGATTGGAGAATATCAGGCAGTACAGGAACAGAGTCTTTACTGATGAAGATGTCTATGACTATGGTCTTTATTTGATCAATGACAATCTGAAGAATTTTGGCAAGACTCTTCAAGACTTTCCCAATATACCAGAACCCCAACAAGTTTGGAATGTGATTCCAGGCAAGTTGGACATTGTATAAAGAGTTGACATTGATACTGATTAAATGATTTCAGGAAATAGGCTTTTGCAAGAAGATACAGATTATGATATTGAGGAGTTGAAGAGGAGGGTGGATGAAAACAAGGCCAGATTTAATGGTGAACAACTGGGGGCCTTCAATGAAGTTATGGACTCTGTGGACAACAACTTGGGCAAGATGATATTCATTCACAGTGCAGGTGGATGTGGCAAAACATTTGTGTGCAACACTTTGGCTTCTGCTGTTCAGTCCAATGGAGATGTGGCATTATGTGTAGCATCATCTGGGATTGCTGCCTTATTGCTGGAGGGTGGTAGAACTGCATATTCAAGGTTCAAAATCCCCATTCCTGCTCTAGATACATCCATTGCCAATATCAAAAGAGGAACTCAGTTGTCTCAACTCTGACTCCAGACCAAAGTTGTCATCTGGGATGAAGTCCCAATGCAACACAAAAATGCCATTGACTCTGTGGATCAAGGGTTCAGAGACATCCTGGAGAAGGATGTTCCTTTTGGTGGAGTGACTGTGGTGTTTGGAGGAGATTTTAGGCAAACTCTCCCAGTTATCCAACGAGGACTCAGGCAGCAGATGATTGCTGCTTCACTCAAAAGAGGAAGACTTTGGGATCAGATTCAAGTCCACTACTTGGTTCAAAACATGAGATTGGATCAGACTCCTGATAACATTGCTCATGCAGCTTGGTTATTGGATGTTGGTGCTGGAAAAAACCTTGGGCCTGGAGAAACAGTATAACTTTCAGAAACCATGATCTGTGATGACAATTCTGTCACTGGATTGATCTCTTCCACTTATCCTCATATTGATCACCATTAAGATGATCAGTATTACCTGGACCATACCATCCTTTCTGGAAAGAATTCTGATGTAGAGGATATCAACTCTGAAGTTCTGCAGAAATGTCCAGGAGAAAAGAAAATCTTGCAGAGTGCAGACTCTATTATATCTGATAATGGGAATTCTAATGGCCTTGGATTGTATCCACTGGAATACCTCAACTCTCTCAGAGCCAGCAGTTTGCCTTTGGCTAAATTGGCTTTGAAGATTGGTGTTCCTGTCATGCTGCTCAGGAATCTGGATACAACCAAAGGACTTTGCAATGGGACAAGAATGATTGTCACTCACATCAGCACCAGAGTTCTCAGATGTAGGATCATCAGTGGGGATGCCAAGTTTGCAGGATCAATTGTTTTGATTCCAAGAATCAATATGGATGTGTCTGAAGAAGATTTGCCAATTCCATTGTGCAAGAGACAATTCCCAGTTCAATTGGCCTTTGCTATGACAATCAACAAGTCTCAGGGTCAATCAGTCAAGCATGTTGGATTGGACCTTCAATCAGGAGTTTTTTCACATGGCCAACTTTATGTTGCACTCTCTCAGTGCACATCAGGAGATCATATCAAAGTCATCTTGGACCCAGAAAACACATCAAGAAAGACTGCAAATATTGTCTATCAGGAAATCCTGAATGGTTTACAAATGTAAGTGTGAGTTTTGTTGGATTCAAGCAACAAATGCTAACTTCTATGAACTTCAGCACCTAATGTCTATAGCTGGACCATGTAGTATAGATATTCTTAATGGTTTACAAATGTAAGTGTGACAGTTTAAATAATTGGTTGGTTAGTACTAACTTTTATAATTTTCAGCATCTCTAATATATACCAGTGGACATTGTAGTATTTTGTTAATAATGTAATATAGATACATAATTGGTTCATACATGAAATCTCAGTGTATTGAATTGTAAGAGAAAAGCAACACTTGGTCAACAAAATACAAAGACCTAACCAAACAAAGTGAGGTTAGGTCTGGGACTTAGCATTAAGTTTGAAATACAAGGACCTAACTGAACAAAGTGAGGTTGAGTCTGGGACTTGGCATTAAGTTTGAAATACAAGGACCTAACCAAACAAAGTGAGGTTGGGTCTGGGAATTAGCATTGAGTTTGAAATACAAGGACCTAACTGAATGAAATGAGGTTGGGTCTGGGACTTGATATTGAGTTTGAAATACAAGGACCTAACTGAACAAAGTGAGGTTGGGTCTGGGATGAAGCATTAAGTTTGAAATACAAGGACCTAACCAAACAAAGTGAGGTTGGGTCTGGGAATCAGCATTAAATTTGAAATACAAAGACCTAACCAAAAGAAGTGAGGTTGGGTCTGGGATGAAGCATTAAGTTTGAAATACAAGGACCTAACTGAATGAAGTGAGGTTGGGTCTGGGATGAAGCATTGAGTAGAATATCAAGGACCTAACCAAACAAAGTGAGGTTGGGTCTGGGATGCAGCATTGAGTAGAATATCAAGGACCTAACCAAACAAAGTGAGGTTGGGTCTGGGATGAAGCATTGAGTAGAATATCAAGGACCTAACCAAACAAAGTGAGCTTGGGTCTGGGATGAAGCAAGAGCTACAGTCTGAGAACTAATTCAAGTATTATCCATTTTCTTTTTTAAATAGTTATTGGCTTTCTGCTTTTAAGGTAGATCTCTTTCAAACACCAAATTGCTAACCTCTGTGAATTTCAGCACCTAATGTATATGGGTTGACAGTGTAGTATAGATATTCTCAGTAGTTCTAGGACTTAACATTGAGTTTGAAATACAAGGACCTAACCAAATGAAGTGAGGTTGGGTCTGGGACTTAGCATTGAGTTTAAAATACAAGGACCTAACCAAACAAAGTGAGGTTGGGTCTGGGACTTAGCATTAAGTTTGAAATACAAGGACCTAACTGAATAAAGTGAGGTTGGGTCTGGGATGAAGCATTAAGTTTGAAATACAAGGACCTAACTGAATGAAGTGAGGTTGGATCTGGGATGAAGCATTGAGTAGAATATCAAGGACCTAACCAAACAAAGTGAGGTTGGGTCTGGGATGAAGCATTGAGTAGAATATCAAGGACCTAACCAAACAAAGTGAGGTTGGGTCTGGGATGAAGCAAGAGCTACAGGCCCGTGCCAAAGGCACAGGGCATAGTTCGTATTATAGATGGGATGACTCCTGGGAAAGTGGCTGACTGGATGACTTTTTGGGATCTGCTGAAGTAAGCCTGACTAATGCTGACCAATTCTTACATAAAAATTGCCTTTTAAGGTAGCTGGCTCTTTATTCACACTTTGAATAGGGAAAAACAGACAGCTTTGGTAGATAGCATGAATCTATTGTTTTTTCAAGCGATTAAGGTTGATATTTCAGGTAATTTTCAGCTCTTTTCAGGCATTACTTATGTGAAATGTACTGTCTTTTAATGTACCTCTTCAAGCAACACTTCTGGCTGTTCTTTGGGAAAGAAAGAAAGTCCAGAACAACAAAATCCATGTTCAAAAATGGTATAATATGTTTCTCTGACTCTTAAAAGCTTCTACTTATTCTTTATTCAATTGTAAAATCAAAGCCTCAACCAAACAAAGTGAGGCTATACTTGGACTGTGGCTGATTGCTGGCTTTCTGATTTCAAGGTGTGTGTTCAGACTTGAAAGTGTGTATTCTTATAACAGTAATCAGTTCTTATACTTAGAGTCAACTTATTCCTGATCATCTCTAACCTTTCCTGCTCTCAATGGATGTTTGACTATAAGGATGGTGGGTTGAATTTATCATGCTAATGGAACTATTGGTGGAGATAGCATTAAAGATTGTTTTGAAATGGAAAAAGCTTTAGAAGGTAGTATTAATATAGATTCTGTAAAGTTGATAGTCCTCTGTTAAGTGACTGGAACAGGAGGTCTACTATGATATATATATATATATATATATGTTTTGATAAATTGGATTACTGATAGCTGTAGGCTAGCTTCTGTTTCTGAGGATCCACAGGCTTTCTGATTTGAAAGTGTATGGTTTGTAATTAGATGATTGTATGTCAGATATATTGAGTTGAAGAAAA
Organism: Termitomyces sp. 'cryptogamus'; assembly: GCA_020091625.1. NCBI lineage: Eukaryota > Fungi > Basidiomycota > Agaricomycetes > Agaricales > Lyophyllaceae > Termitomyces > Termitomyces sp. 'cryptogamus'. Next base: position 7,837,501 of record JAGYZC010000001.1, read on the forward strand.
CACAGGTGTGATGTGTAATAAATTTTGATTAGATAGAGTATTGGAAAGGGATTTTGAAAAAGAATCAAATCAAAGATTCAATTGCTAAGCATCAGTACCACTTAGTAATACCATAAATGAGATCATAGATATCTCATTATTCAGGCTACTTTCCCCAATTTCTTTCTCTTTAGTATATTTTGATGTTAGAAAATTGTCAAACATGCTCTTCAATAAAGTGTATGAGTAAAAAGAGGACAGATGATGGAGGAGACTTTGATTGATCAATATTTCTAAATTTTCAAGTATGTTCAAGATGATTTATTGAATGATGATCACTTGGAAGAGTTGGAATATTGAGAACTTAACTAAGTGAAGTAAAGTTTGGTCTGGATTTCAGCATTATGTTAAAGACTTATATCTACTGACATTGACAATAACAGGACTATTAACACATCAATTGAAAAAAGAAAGACCAAAGTCAGCATAGTGAAAGAAATGAGGTTTGAGGTTGGGTCTGGGACTCAGCATTGAGTTGATGAAATACAAAGACCTAACTGAATGTATTGAGGTTGCATCTGGATCTCAGCATTGAGTTTGAAATACAAGGACATAACCAAATGAAGTGAGGTTGGGTCTGGGATGAAGCAAGAGCTATGTATAGGCCCATGTATCAGGAGACTTCCATTTCCAACCTCTGCAACTTGTTCCAGCACCTCTGCAGCTTGTTTGACATCTCCAGGGCTCTTTCTGGAACCCCAGAGATCTCCAGAGAATTGCAGAGTTCTCCATATTACCTCAGTGATCATTGCCCTATGGTTAGGAGTAGCTCTGGTCTTCTGTACAGTAGTTTCCATGCCTCCACTGCTGCTGATGTGCCATGTTGAGCAGTGGGGATCCTTAGACTTGTTCTCTTTGGATTCCCCTCTGCTAGGTGATTAGTTCCTGATTGTATCATTGTCTACACTGCTAATATACTTTGGATTCCCCTCTGCTAGCTGCATGACTCCAATCCACCACTCTGGAAGTTGCCCTTACAGCAGAACAAGTCTCCTAAAACTGGTCTGGAAGCCCCTCATAGCCACAAGGAACCTCCAAGCCACTATCTGTCACTTCCCCACCAAGATTAAACACTATAGAGTTCTATGTCTCGGCTCACTGACCCAGATGGAGTTCTATATCTCAGCTCACTGGCCCAGACACACTTTTGGAGGCCCCAGCTCTGCAGAACAAAGCCTGGACTTGCCTGCTACACCTAGAAACCCAGGTGCAACTAATGCAATCATCTCTCACCCACCATACCACCAAACTCTCTACTCTCTATCAAACAACCAATCTCATCTCCCAATCACTCCAGATGTTGCTTGAATGCCTAACCCCAAACTCTGCCCCTCCTGCAGCTGCAGAACCAGCCCCAACTATGTCCTCACCCATCTCCACAGCTCTAGTGACCTTATAGCTGTGGATTCTGCATCCCACATTACTAGACACAGACAATGGTGCCTGCTCCAGTGGGGAGTGATTCCTGCAGTCCTGCCTCACCTATATCCGCCTCAGTAGGGATGCTTTTGACTCTGACACATTGAAAATAGCTTGGGTGTTGTTATACATGAAGACCAGACATGCCTCTACCTATGCACTGCAAGTTTTCCATCACTCCAGAAGTGTTGGAAGTTTCTGGACTGGGCCACCTTTGAGAAGGACTTCCATGTGGAGTTTTTCCCATTAGACCCTGCCAAGACCATGGCCTTGACACTACATGATAGGGAGCAGTACAGGCAAGAAAAGCATACACTGGATGAGTACATTGACTTGTTCCATGCTCTGGTTGAGCAGGCCACTTACCCCAATAGCCTCCAACTATGCCTCACCTTCCAGGATGACTTGCACCCCACACTAGTGAAACATATTGACAATCTGGCAGAGGGCCACCCCAACAACAAAAAGATTGCATCATGGTATGAGGTAGCCTGGGACCAATGGCAACTCATGGAGATCTGGAGGGAGCTCTGGCACCCACATTCCACACTGTGCCCAGCTCTGGTCAGCAACTTCCACTACCCTGCACCTGCCTGCCCAACACCAATCTTCACTCCAGCCATCCCTGCAGCATGCCCTTTGCCACTGGGGATCCCCATGGATATGGATGCCACCAGGCAGCTCCACACTGCCCTGCTGCTATGCCAGAGATGCCAGAAGCCTGGGCACTTCATATGGCACTGTCCCCTGGGCCTGGAGGTACACTACCTTTCCATGGTGGAGCAGGAGGAACTCCTCCTGCAGCTGCTGGCAGCAAAGGATGCTGCTGAAGCTCCATTGCTGGACAAGCCTATGCTGGAGTTGACCCCAGAGGAGATTAGCACATGCACTTCACCTCCAGAGCTGGAGGGGGATTTTTTCCTCCCTTCAGACATACAGATACTAATTCCAGAGCCCCCACTGAGCTCCCCAACACCTCCAAAGGTCCATTGGCATGGCCCCACTTGGGTGCATCAAATGCCCTAATAGTATGTGATGGCTTCTGGCCTGTCTGCCAACTCTCTGCATCTTGACATAGAGATTGAGATGATGAACACTCAGCAAACCTACAGAGTCACAGCCCTTTTGGATAGCAGAGCAACAGGACTGTTTCTGGATTTGGAGTTTGTTAAATGCCATGGCCTGACCACACAGCCCCTCCCCAAGCCCATTCCTGTCTACAATATTGACAGAACACCTAATAAAGTAGGCACCATCAACTCCATGGTTGACCTGGTCCTCCATTATTGGAACCATGCAGAGCATGCCATGTTTGCCATCACCAGCTTGGGTAGACAGGACATGATCCTTAGTTTCACATGGCTCTGTGAGCACAACTCCAAGGTTGATTGGACCAAAGGAGAGGTAACCATAAGCAGGTGCTCCTAGAAGTGCTCCACCTGCACTGTGGAGAACAGGGTAGAGTGCCAGGCTCAATTTGAGAGCATGCAGCTATCCATGCATATTGTGCTGGCCCTCTCCTCTTCACAAATCTAGACCTCCTGGATCCTCTACTTCTGGCATTTTCTCATAGAGAGGCCCTCTATGAGGACAACTGGAGCAATGGCAGAGCCCCGGAGGAGAAGTGTGGAGGGGAGTTTGGTGGTGTAGGTGAGCCAAAGTTCCCAGACAAAGTGGTAAAAGTGGGGGATTGAATCTATGCTACTGCCATATGCCCACCACTCTCTGTTGTGGAGATCTGGGCTAGCCAAACCACATCCCAGCAGCTAGCCCAGGTGTTTGCTGCTAATGCTGTACTCTAAGAGTTCTAAGATGTGGTACTTCCCTACCTTCATGCATTTGAGGATGTGTTCTCCAAAACCTTGTTTGACTCACTCACAAAGCACAAAAGGTGGGACCATGCTATTGAACTGTTGCCAGATTCCACACCCTCCAGCTGTAAGGTTTACCCACTTGCACCTAGGGAGCAGGACAAGCTCAATGCATTCCTGCAAGAAAACCTAGACTCCAGTTGTATCTGCCCATCCAAGTCTCCAATAGCTTCTTCAGTCTTCTTCATCAAGAAAAAGGATGGCTCACTCCAACTGGTCCAGGACTACTGGGTTCTCAATGCCATGACAGTGAAGAACTGTTACCCCCTTCCCCTCATCTCCAAGCTCATCAACAACCTCTGGAGTGCACAATACTTCAATAAACTGGACATCTGGTGGGGTTACAACAATGTGCACATCCAGGAAGGAGATGAGTGGAAGGCTGCCTTCTAGACCAACTAGGGATTGTTTGAGCTGCTTGTTATATTCTTCAGGCTCACCAATAGCCCTGCCACTTTCCAGACCATGATAAACAACATCTTTTGGGATCTCATAGCAGAGGGCATAGTGTGCATGTACCTTGACAACATCCTCATCTATACCTAAACACTGGAGGAACACCATCAAATCACTTGCCTCATCCTGGAATGCCTCTCTATACCAAAATGCTGGAGGAACACCATCAAATCACTTGCCTCATCCTGGAACACCTCTGCCAGCACCAGCTCTACCTTAAGCCAGAGAAGTGTGAGTTTGAACAGACTCAGATCAAGTACCTCAGCCTGATCATCTTGTATGGAGCTGCGGAGATGGACCTGGTGAAGGTAGCAGGGGTGGCAGAGTAGCCAGAGCCCAAGAATAAGGAGGTGCAGGTGTTCCTTGGTTTTGCAAACTTCTACTGGAGATTCATTCAAAACTTCTTGCACCATGCCTGTCCACTATTTGACCTCACTGGAAAGGATGTTACATGGAGTTGGGGACCTCCAGAGCAGACAGCCTTTGATACCCTCAAGTCCACCATAACCTCCAGACCTGTCCTCCTCTTCCCAGACAACAGCTCTCCCTTCTGGGTGGAAGCTGATAGCTCTGACTTTGCCACTGGGGCTGTGCTCTTGCAGCAATCTCCAAAGGACAGGAAGTGGCATCTGGTGGCCTTTTACTCCAACAGCCTGAATGCAGTGGAGCAGAACTATGAGATCCATAACAAGGAGATGCTGGCCATCATCCAGTCATTCGAGGAGTGGCAGCACTTCCTAGAAGGCATGCAGCACAAGTTCAAGGTATGAATCAACCTTGAATACTTCCAGATAGCCAAGAAGCTCAATTGCTGACAGGCCCAGTGGTCCCTTTAACTTGCCAACTTTGATTTCTCCTTGCACCACAAGCCTGGCCAGAGCATGGGGAAACTGGATGCCCTGTCCTGGAGAGCAGACCACAGCATGGGGAAGGAGGATAACAGCAACATTGTGCTCCTCTACCCCAAACTGTTTGTGATCCAAGCCATGGAGGGTCTAGCCATTGAGGGAGCAGAAGTGGACATCCTCCAGGACATATGGCAGGGTAATCAAGATGGTGAGCAGGAGGAGCTTGTGATGCAAGCAGCCTGGATGCTGAAGTTGAGGCATACCACTGGTGCCAAGGCAGCTCATGCAGATGAATAGGCCCTCCAGGACAGAATCCTGACCTTCCAAGACTGTATCTATGTCCCCAACATTCCAGAGCTCCATTGGAGGATTGTGGAGCAACACTATGACTCCCACATCATGGGACACCCCAGACAGTGGAAGACACTGGAGCTAGTATTGCAGAACTACTGGTGGCCCCAGATGTCCCAGTATATTGGATCCTACACCAGTACATGTGATCTCTGCCTCCAGACTAAGCCCCAACATTGATTACCCTGCAGACAGTTACACCCACTACCTGTGCCCATGGAACAATGGAGCATGGCTTCCATGGACTTCATTGTAGAGCTCCCTGATGCCCACAGTTACAATGCAATCAGGGTGGTGGTAGACCTGTATAGCAAGTGAGCACACTTCATTCTGACCCACACCACATGCTCTGCCATGAGTGCCATGAACCTGTACTGGAGGAATGTCTGGAAGCTCCACAGCCTCTCCAATGCCTATGTCTCTGATCAGGGACCACAATTTGCAGCAGAGTTTACCAGGGAGCTCTACCAACTGCTTGGAGTAAAGCTCCACACCTCCACCACCTACCACCCACAGTCTGATGGCCAGATGGAACACATGAACCAGGAGTTAGAGCAGTACCTCTACCTCTTTTGCAACAAGTGTCAGGATGACTGGGACAAACTCCTCCCTGATGCTGAATTCCAATACAACAACCACATTCACACATCCACCCAGTTCTCCCCATTCTTCCTCAACATGAGATGGCATCCATGCATGGGTTTTGAACCCTGGGCCTGACCCTTGGAGAATGAGGCAGTAAACAAATTTGTGGACCAGATAAAGAGGTTCCAGGAGAAGGCCTGAGCAGTGCTGGCAAAGGCAAAGGACAACATGGTGCAATACTACAACTATGGGAGGACTCTGGAGCACAAATATCAGCCCAGAGATAGAGTCTACCTTGATGCCTCCAACATTACAATTACCCAGCTCTCAAAAAAGCTGTCACACTACCAGTTGGGACCATTCATGGTGGAACAACAGGCAGGACCTTTGGCCTATTGACTCTGGCTCCCCATGGGGATGCACCAGCTTCACCTGGTGTTCAACATGGTCAAACTAACTCCAGCCCCTAAGGACCCTATTCTGGGGTGCTGTCTGCCACCTCTGCTGCCCCCCATGGTAGGAATATGAGGTGGAGAAAATCCTGGATAGCTGTTTATTCTGGAGAGGACTACAGTACAAGGTGAAGTGGAAAGGCTATGAGATTGAGGATATCTCCTGGGAGCTGCAGGAGAACATACATGCCCTTGGACTCATCAAGGAGTTCCACCATAGACATTCAGATGCTCCACATGCCATACAAGGAATCTACCCTATCTCATCAGTGGACTGACCAATTGGAGACTTCTTTTACCCTGTGCATTGAGACACTGCATGCTAGAGGGGGGGTAATGTCAGGGGACTTCCATTTCTAACCTCCACAACTTGTTCCAGCACCTCCACAGCTTGTTCAACATCTCTGGGGCCCTTTACAGAACCCTGGAGTTTTCTGTATTACCTCAGCAATCATTGCCCTAGGGTTAGGAGTAGCTCCAGTCTTCTGTACAGTAGTTCCTATGCCTCTGCCACCACTAATGTGCCATGCCAAGCAGTGGGGATCTTTAGACTTGTTCTCTTTGGATTCCCCTCTGCTAGGTGATTAGTTACTGATTGTATTGTCATCTACTCCACTAATATACTTTGGATTCCCCTCTGCTGGCTGCATGACTCTGATCCACTGCTCCAGAGGTTGCCCTTACACTGTGCCTTGAATTAACAAATACAAAGACCTAACTGAATGAAGTGAGGTTGGGTCTGGGACTTAGCATTGAGTTTGAAATACAAGGACCTAACTGAATGAAGTGAGGTTGGGTCAGGGACTTAGCATTGAGTTTGAAATACAAGGACCTAACTGAATGAAGTGAGGTTGGGTCAGGGACTTAGCATTGAGTTTGAAATACAAGGACCTAACTGAATGAAGTGAGGTTGGGTCTGGGACTTAGCATTGAGTTGGAAATACAAGGACCTAACCAAACAAAGTGAGGTTGAGTCTGGGACTTAGCATTAAGTTAGAAATACAAAAACCTAACCAAATAAAGTGAGGTTGGGTCTGGGACTTAGCATTAAGTTAGAAATACAAGGACCTAACCAAATGAAGTGAGGTTGGGTCTGGGATGAAGCATTAAGTAGAATATCAAGGACCTAACCAAACAAAGTGAGGTTGGGTCTGGGACTTAGCATTAAGTTAGAAATACAAGGACCTAACCAAATGAAGTGAGGTTGGGTCTGGGATGAAGCATTAAGTAGAATATCAAGGACCTAACCAAACAAAGTGAGGTTGGGTCTGGGACTTAGCATTGAGTTTGAAATACAAGGACCTAACTGAACAAAGTGAGGTTGGGTCTGGAACTTAGCATTGAGTAAAATATTGAGGACCTAACTGAACAAAGTGAGGTTGAGTCTGGAATGAAGCACGAGCTATAGGCCCGTGCCAAAGGCACAGACTGTAGCTCATTTTTTAATATTGCATAGCTTTTGTCACTGCAAAGCACACATAAGGATAGTTGAAGCCACTGTCAAGAAAACTACTAGCGTTTTCTCGACTGCCACGTATCAACTTGAAGCAGCAAGCTTCCATCACCCTTACACCTGTCAAGGAGCACTGCATAGCCCAGGAACAGCAGGAATCAATCAACAAACTGCACTAGTACTCTCTTATTGGGGAAGATAACTCCTTAGATCATGATGACAAACGCCAAGTGACGAGGTTTACCTTTCAGGCGATCACATATAGTTTACTCGACTCCAAGCATGGTACGGGAATATACGAATCTTGATAGCAACCCTCCTCTGCAGCTGTCCTTCATCACCTTCGAATTCGTTTCGTCTTGTCCCGTTGGCCAAGTCCACTTGGTGGAATTCTCTTTCAAACCTTTTAAGCCTTTCTCGAATTCTTCTTCGCTTGCACGAACTTTTCTTCCCTTCTAGATCTAATTCATGATCGCACTACCACGATCAATTCTTAAAACCCATCCCAACTCTTCAACCCTGAACGAGTACTTTCCCTCCCCATCAAATGCCCTCCCGTTCAGATTCCCCACATCTCCTCATGTCCATTTCCCGCCCACCCCAACGCTCACCGACATCCAGACGACGCACTCGCCGTTCGTGTACGACCGTGCACCGATCGTTGTTCTGCCCAACGCATGTAAACTCCCTGAACGTGGTGGAAGGAACTTCAGCGCCTATGGGATCATGACGAGTCCGCCGAGCGTGCCTTCTTGGAGGAGAAGGAGGCGGGAGAGTAATTTTGGCCGTGATATTCATCACCAGCATGAGGATGAGGATGAGAATCCTCCACCTCTGGTTTATGATCACTTTTCGGAATCGGAGGACTCAGACGTGTGTATTTCCCCGCCTGCCCATGCGGACGAGCACGATAGTATACCTTCCACATCTGACCACGATGCCACCGCACATTCGGGTGTCTCCCCGATCACACCGCCTCGGGCGTTTACATTCTTACCTCATCCTCATGACCCGGAACATCAAGTGCGCCCGCTACGTAGACCGAAAGCCAAGCGGAAGCAGACAGGACCAAATGCTAGAACGCCGACTCTCAGAGCTGTGAAGGATACGTTTGTAGGAGGAGATAGCGAGCTGTCTCTTGAAGGATGCTTGGGTGGGTTTTAGTTGAATGAGATCGTTGAAAGGGACTTTGACGGACCTTCAATCTTTTTCGAACTCGGATCTTCATAACGACAATCTTATCATTCATTCCAGCCACACTGCCGGTGGCTGTATCTGATATATCGCCCTTCGTAGTGTTTCGTGCTTCGTAAATTTGAAAGTCCTGTCATCGTCACTTGTGATCAATGGATGGTTAGTTCAGATCAGTCAAGGGAAATAATCGATAGACTCCGATGATTAAATCACACAACAAGGGCATAGTGCATGATAGTAGGGAAATCACGGCAAATCAGCTGGATTTCGACGATAAGCGTTCCAAGTCGTTGCAAAGCGATAAAGACAAAAAATATTAATCAAGTGCCAACAGGACATGATTAAATACAACTCTGGCCGCAGACTTTAGAAACGAATGGATAATCCCCTGTCGCCATCCAACAAGAACAGCGATAGAGGAGCCTGATCTGACCAGGGACTGAGATTGAAGCGTGAGATCAGAGGATAAGTAAGGCATGAGGTGGTAGTCACTCAGCCCTAAGCCCATGGACGACGGTATGTCCCTAATAAGATGCATGCAAGGCGGCCTTATGCGCTGTCGGAATCATTAGAGCAGAATCGCCTAGGTATGTTGATGGACGTACGATGCTCACTGCAATGACTGCGTCTTCTGACGTTGCTCCTCTCTCTCCTTGAACTTCTGCTGCGATTCCTGCTGCTTGATCACAGCTTTAATCTGTCTCGACCGTTTCCTCCTCCCCTTCCCTCGTTTCGGACCATCCACAACAACCAGCTCGGTCATCTTCTTCTTTCGTGCCGCAGCCTCCTCCGACCGAATCTTTTCCCGCTTCTTGTCTCGTTTCCGGAGTGTCGTCATAGATGCCTTGAGAAGTGATCCATAGGCCGCATGAAATTTCTCCAATTGTCCTGGTTCTACCTGGCTCACAAATTTTGTCTTTAGAGATTGCCAGTATCCAATATTCAAGATCTGCTCACCTTCGTGGAGAATTTATTTTTGCCGCCGTCTGTTAGACGTAACAAGCAGGGGTATTCGCGACTCTCTTCAGAAGTTCCAGCATCGTCCATTATGGCGTCCGTTCCATCGTAATGTACTACAAAAGATGAAATTGACCAAGAAATCCATATCAGTGAATCACGCGTACGCCTTTTATGTGTGAGCCATATTGATCCCTTCTCCTTGGTGTCGTTGAACAAGGTCGTTAGGTGAGACAGAAACTATGAACTTGTTAGCTATAATGGTGAGTATGATAGAAAACGAAGCACGCACTGTATCGTTGTCCACCAACTTCATTTGGGTGGAGGACGAGATCACAACTCTCTTCGAAAGTTGAGTCTGCCACGTGGGATATATAGATCATTTCCAAATTGGGATAATCAAAATAAAATTATCCAGTCGTTTTTTGAAAATTACTCATGAGCACGACATGTGAGCTTAGAGGAATGCCATTGATTTATTCTTATCTTACTTTCACCGTCGATGCCAAACTCCCCAGGTAGTGCTGTAGGATACCCCAATCCACAGGGAGGAGCATCTCTCGTGCTCGCATTTCGATTGCAGAGCCGTGTAACACTCATCTTAGGTTCTGGACCACTTGCAGCCTCCAGGGCCTTCTCAGCGTTGGATGCTGATTCCAAAGTCGTGATACTCGCTACTGGTGGTCTGAATTCAGCTTGTGAGGAGGTCAAATGGAGGAGTGAACAGGGACAACTTACGTTCATTGACTGGAATACCTTACCTGGATCGTCGACTTCTTCTGGGGACGATAAACTCGTTGAGGCATTGGAATCTTACTTGACTTCCACGCCAGAGGTTTTTCTCATCTGTATGACGGATACTCTCTACGGTGGTCGGCGAAACCGCCTTTTTGCTGAGAAGGTCTACCAAATTTCCAGGACACATAATATTCCCATTAATACTACGGACATGCCGGATCTCTGTGACTTTACATTCACGTCTACCCATCGTTTCGATGATGTCGGCGGTAACGCTACTCCGCTCCAAATTGGGGTAACTACCAACGGGCAAGGCTGTCGTCTAGCAGGACGCATCAGGAGGGACATTGTATCTCGGCTACCCAAGGATGTAGGAGGAGCAGTTCAGCGGGTTGGAAGGATGCGTGTGCTAGCAAGGGTTAGGGCAGTAAAACAAGAGGAAAAATATCCCGATGAAGAAGATGAAAGTGACGAGTTGGAAGAAAATGGCAGGGTTTTGACGCCGAATAGACCGGTTCCCTCTAGGAGCAATAGCGAGACAGAATCGGAAAGCTCCAAGCGACGTATCAAATGGGTGGCTCAGGTCAGCGAATACTGGCCCATCTCGAAATTAGCCACAATGTCCGACTCCGACATGGAGGAAGTTCTAGATGGCGAGCGCACTCCAGCCATATCACCTCAGCTCGAACATCCCAAACCGATTCTACCCTCTATCCATTCTCTCGTCTTTCCGCGTAAAGGGAGAATTCTTCTCGTTGGTTCCGGACCGGGACACCCTTCCCTTCTTACCCTCGCGACGCACACCGCATTGACGCAGATGGCCGACCTCGTGCTCTCAGATAAGCTCGTGCCCGACGCAGTCCTTGCGCTGATCCCGAAAACTGTACAGATCCGCATCGCAAAAAAATTCCCAGGTAATGCTGAGGGAGCTCAGATGGAAATGATGGTAGCTGCCATTGAAGCTGCCAAGCGCGGGATGACCGTTGTCCGGGTTCGTCTCGTTCTTCTCTCTTTTTCCCATAACTGCCTGTTCAACATCCAATTCTTTCATAGCTAAAACAAGGCGATCCAGTTGTATACGGCCGTGCCGGCGAAGAAGTTCTCTACTTCCGGTCGCACGGCTTCGAGCCCGTCGTCATCCCAGGCGTCAGCTCTGCCCTCGCCGCGCCAACATTCGCAGGAATACCCGTTACTCAACGTGGCGTCGCAGAGTCTTTCATGGTCTGCACGGGCGTAGGACGCAAGGGGAAAGACGTCCAATTGCCAGGCTATGAACGCGCGCGGACGCTCGTCGTTCTTATGGGCGTTGCACGGCTTCAAGCTATCATACACGCGCTGACAGAACAAGTACAGGAAGGAGGGGGAAGGAGGGACGGCAAAGCCTATCCGCCCCATACGCCTATAGCGATCATCGAAAGGGCGTCAATGCCCGATCAGAGGGTTATTAGTTCAACAGTGAGGGATATTGTTAGAGCTATGGACAGTATTGGGGAGCAGAGGCCGCCGGGGATGATGGTCATTGGATGGGGAGTATTGGCACTCTGGGGAGAGGGGGATGTTGAGGTGCTTGACGAAGGCGGGGAGAAGATGGATGAGGAACGGGTAACGAAATGGTTGATAGGTAGTGATGGAGTGGGTGCGGCATGGAGAGTCAGTGAGGGTTTGGATAGTGGCTGGGAGGGTTTTTGAGCAGTGATGGTGATTCCTTTTCTTTGCAAACTGACATTCTTGTCGGAACTTACTTGAAATGCGCATGCTCCTTTTGATATTCATACAACCGAAAAGCAGAAAATCAAGGCAGTCCATTCTGTGATTCTGGAGAATTTGGTTTTACATTACATCAGAGAAAATAAATTGCGTTCTCGATATAAGATCATTTCATGTTAGTTTCCCTTTCCTTAGAATATTCTCACTGAATAGGCCGTTTTGATTAAGGATTCGACGTACCTGTACATTAGGTTTGCGGTTGACGTCCTCCGAAACACTGAAAGAAGCAGATTTATCGATCTCAGCTAATGCTTGGCGCATTTCCCGATAGATTTTCATCATTTGAGCAGAGATCTTAATCGCTGTTTGCATGGGGTCGTCTTCCTTGCCAGACGACAGAATATCATCCAGCTCTCTAAGTCCCTCTACGATTATCGCGTGGACCTTCTCTTGACTTGATCCCGAAAGATCTCTGGACTGGTCGAAGACATGTTCCAAATCTAGATTCGTTATCAATTCACCAGCAGACAAAAATGATCCACCGGCAGACAAAAATAACGCGCGAATTCGAGCGAGCGATGCCTGGAAGTCAGAGGTGTCCAAGGAAGAGAGGTCTGATTTATGGCGCTGGAGATACTCAAGATTGGAGTACATGAGCAAAAGACAATATTCTTTCTTGAGATCTTCTCGGACTTTCTCAAGGGAACGCCATTGCCAGGTAACAACGACAAGAGTAGTTCCTACCAATCACATCGGTAAGATAGTTTTCGACGGTGTGGAATCAGAAACCACAGACCGTATAAGGCCCATTTGAAAAAGGGACGAGGTGTACCATCTTTTCCACACCATATTTTCGCAGTCCAGGGAAGAGTTTGACGATAGGTCTTGTGATATGAGAACATTCTTTTAGATGTCATTTTCAATGCATCCCATCGCAAATGCGAGGCAGTGCGAGAGACCGTCCAGCGTACCAACATGGAAGCTGAGGTCTGAGTTGCGATAAATGAGTGTGGGCGGCTGAAGTGTGGCTCCTTTCAAGTTTATTGTTCCAAGCTTATTGTGTGGCCATAATCAGCAGTGCAGTCATGCGATAGCACAGATCATATCGCATGACTGCACCACAACCACCAGCCACTCCGACACATCTACTCCGAACTCATTCTTCCTCCATTACCACCGTCTTTGTCTCGTATGATAATGAGCGCATTTACTCAGGAGATACTTCTGGCCTTGTCGTTGTCACTTCAACTCGCTCGTTACGCCCGATAACGAAGTGGAATCCGCACACCGACTCTCTGCTAGGAATTGAAGAATGGGGTAATCGTGTCATAACGTAGGCGATTTGTTTCGGTCGAAGCATGTCATGTCCTTACTGTGTTTTCTTGCCGAAGTCACGCAAGGGACAATAAATTGCATGTCTGGACGCGAGTTGAAGAACTATCACTATCTGCACGAGTTGGGTCTGTCGCACAGTCCGTCGGGGAACAAGTGCTCCCAAATTTATGCTACTCTATGGACGTCAATGCTCTCAACTACTGTCGTTTCTCGCTCTTACCTTATACTAGCGATCAAGCACAAGCGTTTGTCGCACTGCCGAACTTGGTAGATTCCACTTCTGTACGTCCGGCAGTACCACTCAGCATGTACACCATCTTTTACCCTGCACCAGGCAGACATCTGGAACCTGCCTTCGTGCGAGCGCATCCATGCAGCAGTTGGACAGACAGGAAAGGTGTCGTTATTCAATTCCAACCCCGTGGAGAGGTCTAAAACAGGTATGTCGCTTAACAATTTGCGATTCGATCAACATTGTCGTTGAGACTGACGACCACCAGGAATAATAATGTCTCTTCACATCTTCAAGGCTCCTCAGGATGAACCGTCATCATCCACGTCTAACGGCGAGCTGCGGCTGCTTTGCGCATACGAGAGTGGTTCTGTAACATTGCGAAGATACGCCAGAGCTGATAAGGCAACTTCTGTGGAAGGTGCTGGCTGGGAAGTCATATGGGACGTGAAGGTACATGCAGAGACTAGTATGTGTATTTCCTCTATGTGAAGCTCTGCGATAGAACTCAGTATTATTATATTACAGTCATGGCCATGCGTGTGTCCAGAAACAATAGCTTCGCGTTGACAGTTTCAGCCGATCATTTGGTCGGACGATATGACCTGGGGGTATGCCTTCAAAGTTTGTACGGCTCCATACCCTAAATCTGAATATGATTGTGGAAGAGTAACGATGGTAATACCGCGTGCGTGCTGCACCGAACGAAGCACCCGGGGAATGCGGCGATCGCGATTCATGATAACGAACGTGTCTGTGTCGTGGCAGGCTGGGATGGGAGGTAAGAAAGTCTGTGGCTTGTGACGTTATACTTGATGCCTATATGCCCAGTCTCCGATTACACTCAACGCGGACAATGAAGCTACTTGGTACACTGAAGTACCATAAAACAAGCTGTCAAGCTGCAGAGTTCGCTCACTCTCTTGACGCAGTAACAACAGTTAGTGTGGATCAAAAATTGAATAATAGTGACGACGATGAAGAAATGGGCGAGACCGAGAAAGAAGAGCGCGCGAGATGGTTGATAGCGGGAGGAAAGGATAATCGTGTTTCGATATGGACTTTAATGGATTTCGTGAAATAATGATGATACATAACCTATTCTATACGCAATAGAACCAGATATACAACAAACTCTACAATGGCTCAAATATATTCATTGAACACCTCTTAAAGCTATATACACTGATGGTGAAGTGGTTATCATGCTTGCCTTCCATGCTTAGCATTAGCAAGCGGCAGGGGTTCGATTCCCCTTCAGTGTATACTTTTGTGTTATTCTTTTATCACGGAACTTGAGTCGTGAAACAAACATGTAGGGATTTGATCTGTTTGCATACTTGTGGTCCACACTTATTGTTTTGGACACAAGTAGAAGCGATAAGTACGAGAACAATTCTTAAGTATATTCAGACATTCTAAGCTCCTTACCTGCAGATAAGACATTTTAGATATGGCGAATCGGAGTCTTTCCAACGCGACTTTGTCTTGGATGAATCTTGATTCAACAGCGAAAGTATCAGTGGGATGTACCTCCCAAGTTTGACTATTTTGGAGAGTGATCTAAAGTTGTGAAGTAGGCAACTTAGATCGCCTTGACGATACAAAATTTGACATTGAGGTTTCTTAGAGGCGTCTGTTCTACCACGTACAATCGTGATGGTACCTCTTATACGTGTCACGTTGAGTTTTCAGTATATCCGAAACGGCAGCGCATCAAGTAATCATGTTGATGAAATCGGTCTACACTGTACTCACGGTAAACTTGCTGTTCCACGCGTCGGTATAATACGAGGTAAGGGTCGATTGGTCCAACTCGATCCCATCAAAGAACCGATCATATAGCTTTGACACCAGTTCTGACAGCCAGAAGCATCAGGAAGGCAAAGGCAGCAAACAATCATAAATACTGTCAATGGATATTAGTTTTTTCAAAATTACCCATAAACATCAAAAATATATATTCCTTTATATTCCTTCATGGCCGTCTCTCCGGCCGCTATCAACAATGATCATAATGTATTCCACTTCCACTTCAAGCTGTCATTTGAAGCCTCGAGGTGAACTGACGACAGACGGAAACAATCGACGTTGAAACGACTGACAGTCGACAGCAATCCAGATGAGAACTTCTTAACAAGTTAGAAAATCCAAATTTAGTCCAGCAGCGCCGGCGCCAGCGCCGCCCATCCATCACTATGGATATTATATGGATAAGTACAGTATTATACAGTATGCTACCCCATTATCTGATATGAAGGCCCTAGCCCTGTGGTACAAACAAGCCAATTGGAAGGGAGAATGACAGCTGGCACTCTATCGAAAATCCGCTTCTTTGATGGGATCGAGTTGGACCAATCGACCTAGACTCGGTATGATACACCCCTTCTCCTCTTCCCAACGTCGCTTCCAACACTGTTGCCTATCACAAAGTCATTGAATATCCAACAGATCCTTGGAGCGAGCCGGCGCAAGTATGGAATACAAACCCCCGACCGCTTCCAGCACACATAATACCACTGCGCTGGCCTTTACGATGGAGTTATCTTCGTCTGAGGAAAGGAAAACTTGCTGCAACTTCTCGAACGACGACAATAGACGAGCGTGAGCCTCCTTGCGTTGCGATCCGGTCAATTTCCGAAAGGAAGCCCAATGCTCAAGTTGTCTCTCTATTGTGCCAAGTGTAAGATCCATACGACTTGAGGGATCGGTAACGTAGCCAATGAACCATATCTTCTCGAAATAGGTGAGTAACTGGTCATAGTTTGAGGTCTCCAGAGAGGCGAATTCTGGATATACACGCTCGATGTATATAAGACGGCGGAGAGCGTTGTTAAGCTGATGGCTATATTCGTACATAAACTTTACTTTCTCCTCTTTACGGAAGACGGACCACACAAGAGCTGTGCAGCAAGCTGCCATTGATAGGAATTATTGGTGAGATCAAGACAACCTAGAATAGAAGCCTACAGACCGATTCGCAGGATGTTTCTGAGTGGGAAAGACGATTGAGGTGGCCCGTTGTAACGATAATTCGTATTTGTTGACCCGTTCGACGCACGATAGGCCGAAGTTGAGAGACGGGATAATGATCTTTTAGATCCTGTCCTTGATGCAAGCCATCGTACTTGTGAGAACGTGCAAGTTACAGCCTGACGGGAGAGCATTGCGCGAAGTACAAAGACAAAAAGCGGGAGTTTGGGTGTATTGTTTGCGAAAGATGGCTTATATCATACAACTCTTGATGCAGTCCCTTTTATGTACCTGAAAGATAAAGTGTGTTTCGTGATTGCGATAAGATGGCATATTTCAAGACCCAACATAGACTTCAGATCTCGTGGCTTTCCATATCTCTCACCTTTATTGTCTATCACGAAAAAGAGAAAGAGAAAAGAAGATGACTATACATGCTTGAGTACGTCATGTAAGGAAGAGCGGAAGATGTCTACTCCTCTCGTCCCACAGAACAACCGCCAACTAACCATTCAATGTTGAGCATGATGTAACGGAGATCTTCGACAATATCCTCTAAATATTCGACCATCGTCAAGATTCCTCGGGGAAATCATCAACCTGCTCAGATTACGAAGTACGAAATTTGGCGAGATTTGAACAACCATTCCAACAATGCAAGCGTTGGAAAAGCTGCAGTTTCAGAGACCATAAGAACAGAATGACACGTGGATAGAAATAGTCGACTTACCTCTACCCCACGACCTCGTAATCGCCGCGTTTGGGGGCACGGTCCTTCGGCGTCATACCCTGAGCATACATCTCTGACCTCCTCACAAAATCATTGTCTACAAACTCGTGGTCTAGGATGATCGATAAGGAACAGAGTGCCAAGTTGAAAGAACAGAGTGTCTGGCAGCCCGTCTCTAACGGATCCTGTCCTTTGCTGTCGATCAAAATCTGATGTATCTCTTCAATTGCCTTTCGCATGATTGTATGCAACTCTTCCCGTTTCTCTCCAGTGAGGTCATTTACTGCAATCGAAATGGAATCGAAGAGGTCTGTCTGCTCTTCGGCACGGAAATAGTTCACTGACAGGAAGTATTTTAGTACGGCATCGAAGTCCGTTACGTCCAATGAGGAAAACTCAGTGTCCATGCGTTGGATGTGCACCAGGTAACAAAGGATCAGGTTGGCATCTTCCAATTCTTCAATCATTTCCACCGCTGAAGATGCCCCAAGGAACACAATAGCGAAAAAGCCTACATTTTCGCAAATCCCAGCTCTTAGTAACGATAAATATTTGAAAGAGAACGACAGACCTATCATGAGGCCTTTGGCCTTCGACCGAGGTGTCCCATCTTTTCGATAGAAGGCTCTTGATGACCATGTCGATAGGCGAGCTTGGCCTTGGCTCAAAGAGGATCGCGGAGGACCATGAAAGAATGTCCTTCTAGACGTAGATATCAAAGCATTGCATCGCGAATGTGGAAATGAACGAGAGGCTGCCCAACGGGCCAACATATGGTGGGAAAGAAAATTCTAAGTTTGCCTGTGTTGAAAAGTTTTGGTCACTACAGGTAAACAGTGACATATATATATATATATTATATCAGTGACACCCGTGGTACTCGGTCCTACTCCCTTCAATTTGAAGAAAAAAGAATTGACAATCGTGATGCTAAGTACGCCTACCTCTTATGCGCTTTTTACAGCGTAAGGGTCATGTTGTAGAGTGGTGGTACAAAACAGCGAAGAAAGCAGGAGATAACTTGAAGTAGTTGTGTTTGTTAAATGTGTCTACACTGTACTCATAGTAAACTGGTTGCTGACCGCGTGCCAGTGTAATACACTTCTCTCCTTCACAACAGTCGCGTTTGACATTGCTGCCTAGCATAAAATCATTGAATATTCAACAGGACTCTTGATACCCTCCCGTCCATATCGCCATTATGGTGTACGACTTCTAAACCGCTCTATCGTTGCGATAGGGTCACCTTCATTGAGGGAAATCAAGGCTTTATGCAACCTCCCAAGCGATTCTGAACCATACAAGTTTGCCTGTGTTACAAAGTTTCGCAGTATATATATATTGGCCATCGCCAGCAAGGATAATAGCTATTAGCGAGTACAGCACAGTACAGCACAAATAGACTGCATTCCTTCCAAGACTCTGACAACCAAGTCATTTTGAAGCATAGGAATATCATTGATTTTTTTTATTTGTATTGTTATGATAGAAAGTAGTACTGTCCGAACTTGATCTTTGTACAGCGAAAGTCTAGAGATACATATGGATACTGGTGCAAAAAGCTTCCGGAAAACAAGGATCCACGCAGAGATCAATTGAGCGTCGAGTTCGTGAAAGCTGTTTGGGCGAAGCCCACCTTCTTGTTAGCAGTATCGAATGAAGTATAGAAACGTTCGAGGAATGTGTATCCGTTGATGAAATCCAGCCCGGAACCACTCTTGACGCCAATGTCTGCAATGATCAAATACAGATAGTCATTACTGCCTCCGATAGCTGTATTCAACGAACGAGGCCACAACTGTGCATTGGGTGTGAGCTCGAGAGTGTTCTGGTAAGCAAAGGCTGTATTAGCCAAAATCCCACGTATTGATTAAGGCGCGACTTACTCCCGAGATTTGGAAAACCAGACTCTTGAGCTGGTTAGACTGTGTAGAGTTTATCCGAAGCAGTCCAGTGTCTTCATCCAAGACCGCCCCAACGGCATCGCGATACTTAACGAAGGCGTCGGTGGCAACGAGTACCAAAGTAGTACCTGTTGAAGAAAAACTCTTCAAGAGTGCTGATGGAACCGAACAACACTATACCTGTGTCAACAATTCCAGCTGATCCAGTAAGTAACGCTTCAGAGCCGTATTGAATCGTTTGTTCTATTCCCCAGTACGCGCTTGCGGGTCGGACAGACGTTACAGGCCTATACCCTTTAAAACATGTGCCAGTGAGGTTTGATCTCGATAACTCACGTAAACTGCATCGAACCAATGAGCTTGGACGTGTCGACACCGCCTGAAGGTGATATGTTAGTATACTGTACAGCTAATGAACATGATGACGGTCACCGAAAGAAAGCTGCCCTGCGCCCTGGGAAGAGCTCACGATTGGTTCAAAGTAGACGCCAATTTCATTCAACCCGATCTGTCCCTGTTGGAATGCGGTATCTGTCACAGTGGGAATGGGTTGGCCGTTCGGTGGACTGAGTGTCCTAAGTGTGAGGTCATTGGGGCCAATGCTAGATGTGGCGGAAGATAAGCATAGTCCAAGATGATATAGAATATGCCTAACCCAAGTATACCATCGACATCTAGCCCTTGTGACTGGCAAAAAGATGTAAGGTATCCGAGACAATAGGCAGAAAAGGTCGCAACTCACCGTAGTGGCAACACCGATCGACTGATTGACAAGGACCAGATCACTGCCGAGCGTCACTGAATCCAAAAATTCATTCCCTAATGTTTGAAACAGTCAGCTGAATCACAAATCCTATGAGTTAGGCGTAATAAACAGCCCACCTGAGAAGGAACCAGAACCGTATGAGACGCTCTAAATGACGAAACTTGAATGACTGGCATACAGAGCAAGTGAAAGTCTTTCTCACGACTGTATCTTTCGTTTTCACACTTGACTTCGTGACCTTATAGGAATTGTTCGGTTGAGCACCGATCCAGGTGTTCGAACTAGCTGTAATTCAGCCTCGCTTGGACCACTGTAAGGACAGAAAGCTGACCTTCCAGTATCGACGAGCACCTCGTCTTGCAAGTCGAGTTAGTGATCAATTGTTCATCTATATGGCTTGGATCAACCTACAGGTCGTCGGGGGAGTGCCGACTCCGATAGATGCCGTATAGAATACAGCACTATTACTGACTCCTTCCTCGTGGACTTCGTCTCTGATCAACTTTGAGACAATGTCGTTGATCACTCCACCATCGAGTATTGTCTGAGCGCGGCTGCGTAGGGATTTAGCCCGGGCGACATCACGAAGAACGACATTCTTCAAATTCAAAGAGCCAGACTTGAGGTCAAGACGTTTCTTGAGAGGGAAGTTGACTGGAGAGTCGCGACGAATAACTGCTGTGTTCACAGTTAGAGAGAAGGAGAGTAGGAGCAAAGAAAGAGAGGAATAGACTAGCATGTTGGGAAGTCTGAAGAGAATGTGGTGTGGGCATGGCCATTTTATCCATGATACCGTTGACATGAAGGTGTCGAATGATTATCGGATAGACACCTGCCCAGCACATTGGTTCTGTTCGGTGCGTTGTGTTCGGCGACAGTCTTCGGTGAGCCGAGCGTGATCATGATAGATGATGACTATAGCGAAATGCCGTAGATGATGTACATTGTACATAACGCCTTGATAAAACCGGTTAGTCTAGGTGCCGGTGCAGTGGAGAATTGTGTACATAGAATCTGACCAAATCACCTAGGACATAGTCTCCAGCCAGTCACGGACTATAAACCTGGACATTCGTTGTGGCGTATGCTTCCAAGATATGTCTCTTTCGCAATTCGCAATATGCCTCCACAATTCTGATCGTCCTGGCGGTATCTGCAGGGCTGCTATCCATGTAGGTAGGGGTGGGTGGCAAGGGGGGGAAGTCGTCCATAGGCCATCCTCCACCTTTCAGAATCAGATCAAGCTGATATATTGGAAACAGAACCCCTGTAATCCACATATGAACAAAAGAGGGATGGTAATTGATATGAGGATGCGACTCAAGCGAGCTGTATTAACCTAGTAGATTTGACGAGTAAAGATCATGTCTCAGCCATCCATTCTAGCTCGGATGGCTATTGGTGACAGTTTGAATTGAGAAAACAAGCCACTTTCCCGATCAGATACACCAGCATGTTGATGAAAGATTTTCGGGAAATCGAGATCAATCTGTCATGAGGGTGAAACATTTACGCATATCCACAGCAGGGGAAGCAACAGAGCAATGCTCTTCTCTGCATACAGTTCGAATCGAACCTATGAGACTCTGTCACGTGACGTACACTATTTGATCTCGATCTTATCTTATCGCATGACCCTGTTTGTGTCAGCGCCCTTGTCTTGGTGATTTGTAATATCCTTCTCAACATGAGGCGAGCACAAAGTGCACGTCACTGCCCCCGCCCATCCCTGGCACTTGGTGCCGATGACCTAGGAATGCTCCGTGAAGCCGACGAGACAAATGAGGATATTCTACGCCGACAATTGCTTGACAAAGACCGAGAAAACGATAAAGTGTGTACCGTTTCTCTTATTGCCATATTCGAACTTTCTCAAAGTAATTAACGGCTAAGGACAGCTGCAAACACAGATACAGGTTCTGCAGGCGCAACTCGCGCAGCGACCACCTTTAGAAACCGTTCAACAGTTAGAAAAGGAATACAAGAATCTTGATCTCTTGTTGCAAGGGACACAACGGGAGAACGAAAGATGCATGGCTGAGCTTGATCGGTGTGTTCCCTGTTCTTCGAATCATTGTAAATAATTCGTTTTTCAAGGGTCCGAAAACGCGAGAAGATGCTCGAACAGGCGCTCGCGCGGCTTGCAGGAGAGAATTGGCAGGTTCGTTATTGGAACGATTCTTCCAACGTCCCCTTAATAATGAAGAAATTCCGCTAGTCGTCTCTTGACATTGCCCCTGCTATACACAGCACTCCAGCTTTATCAAGTCCTGCTACGACACGTCGTCCGGCACAGGCGGCTTCAAACAACGCAGAAAACGGAAATATGTCTACGCGTTTGGAGCAGGTCCGCATGCTGATTCTTGGAATGGAGCAGCGTCTTCAGATAAGGGAGGAGAAATTAGTGAAGACTATAGAGAAGGCCGAAAGCGAAGCCAACAGGTTTGAAGAACAGCATAAGACATTAAGTGCTTGAAGTTCGGATGTGGTGCTCAATTGTATATATTCTATACGGACTGTACGGTACATGTTCTTTGTGAGTGTTACCTTTCTAATTTTGCAAGTCAGGACCTCGGCTCGAATCTGGGCGTCTATGCCTAGCACATCATTGTTACCATTGTACATTTCTGGTCATTTTACAAGGACGTTAAGGTTGTGTGATTATTTGTAATTGTGTTTTGTCGAACCATGGACATTGCTGTTGTTGTTCGAACCATGGACGTTGTTGTTGTTGTTTTCGTGCTCGTTCCCGCTGTGACTCAAAAATCATATACCAATGATGATCGCTAACGTCTACACACGATGTCTCGTGGTGGGTGTGAGGTACATGTAGTCCTAAAGTACAGTGAGCCTGGGATCGGCTGCATGCCAAGATGTCAATACCCCCACGAGGAAGCTGACGGGGCAGCGCAGAGCAAGATGACCCCCCAACCCAAGGCTAACGGCGATCCAAGTTTGACAAGACTGGCCTCAAAGTTCGACATGCATTGGGGCAATGACCTCCAATGATCGCCAATACCGCAAGAAGGAATCAGATGTCCAACGACCCAGCAACTTTACAATATCCGGAGGTACCCGCCCAAAGCGACAGAGTAGTAGTACCGTCAATGCGGAATCAATGTCCACTGATGGGTGGGGAAACCAGCCGCAGTTAGAACAGGGTCCACTCTCTTCAACATCCTCCGAGAAGTCAATCCTACGCGGACTGATGGGGGCACCAGAAAAGAAGCCAAAGGGTCTTTCATGCTGCGTCCGTTTATCGCGGCGTGATTCTCTAATGTTCGGTGGGATCGAAGGACCTATGTAACAAGGCGAACATTGGTTACCCTTTTTGAGAATGTGCCCGATTACGTAGTTAGTTAGCGCCAAAAAATAATTTCGACGTCTGATCTTTTTTTCAAAAGCCGGTACCCCCTTGGTCCGGTGACTTGCAATAAGTATCTTCTCAAAATGAGGCGAGCACGAAGCGTACGCCACCCCGCCCATCCCTGGCACTTGGTGCCGATGACTAACGCGAAGCCAACATTGTTAGTGGTCTGGTGACTTG
The DNA here is from genome assembly GCA_020091625.1 of Termitomyces sp. 'cryptogamus'. Taxonomy (NCBI): domain Eukaryota; kingdom Fungi; phylum Basidiomycota; class Agaricomycetes; order Agaricales; family Lyophyllaceae; genus Termitomyces; species Termitomyces sp. 'cryptogamus'. The sequence goes on from JAGYZC010000001.1 coordinate 7,861,058, forward strand.
CAATATCTTCTACATGAGGCGAGCGCACGTCACTACCCCCGCCCATCCCTGACACTCGGTACCGATGAGAACGACAAAGCGTGTACCGTTTCTCTTATTGCCATATTCGAACTTTCTCAAAGTAATCGACGTCTAAGGACAGCTGCAAACACAGATACAGGTTACTCGTGCAACGACCACCTTGAAAAACCGTTCAACAGTTAGAAAAGGAATACAAGAATCTTGATCTCTTGTTGCAAGGGACACAACGGGAGAATGAAAGATGCATGGCTGAGCTTGATCGGTGTGTTCCCTGTTCTTCGAACCATTGTAAATAACCTTCGTGTTTTCAAGGGTCCGAAAACGCGAGAAGATGCTTAAACAGGCGCTCGCGGCTTGCAGGAGAGAATTGGCAGGTTCGTTATTGGAACGATTCTTCCAACATCTCTTTATTACTTTAATAACGAAGAAATTCCGCTAGTCGTCTCTTGACATCTCCCCTGCTACACACAGTACTCCAGCTTTATCAAGTCCTGCTACGACACGTCGTCCGGCACAGGCAGCTTCGAACAACGCAGAAAACAGAGATTATGTCTACGCATTTGGAGCAGGTCTGCATGCTGATTCTTGGTTTGGAGCGGCGTCTTCAGATAAGGGAGGAGAAATTAGCGAAGACTATAGAGAAGGCCGAAAGCGAAGCCAAAAGTTTTGAGGAACAGCATAAGACTTTAAGTGCTTGAAGTTCATATGTGGTGCTATTATACCCGGACTGTACGGTACATGTTCTTTGTGAAGGTTACTTTCTAATTTTGAAAGTCAGAACTTCGGCTCGAATGTGGGCGTACATGCCTAACACAACATTATTACTATTTCTGGTCCGTTGTCAGACCATTAAACATGGACGTAATTACCGTATAAGTCGAGTCGTGTGGCAGTTCCACCACTTTACTCAAGTACATGCGAAGCTTAACATAGTAAATCCGCTCCTTGAATCTGTACTTCATCGTGTCTCATTTTCTTGCAAGCAACTGTTTTCCGTTCAAAACCAATTCTCATGGCAAAACAAGAGGCGTAGTGTTGACTTCCATCATGGATGGCGCGATGATAGGGGCAAGAGCCTTGCAGGAATTTCCACTTAGAACCTCTTGATCCATCACAGTCGACTGTGGGTCCCTCGTTTCGCAGGACATAATGGGCAGATTGGGCGACAAAACTGAGTGAAAATGGTTCCTTCCATACAATGCGGTACAATGTCCGCGTCACTGAATGCATGAATCCAACTCCTCGCTACTTAGCTTCCGAACTTTTTGTTATTCGCAGATGGCCCTCAGGAGCATAACACTTACTGCATCTATCTGGCCTCTTCGGCACTGGTAGCATTGGCGACTTGATTTAAACATTATCCTGGTCCTGGACATACGTTATCGTGCTGCCATTCCCGTTCTCTTGTGATACATCGGTCTCTCCTTGCATTTCTACTATTCGTATCATGTCTTTATCACAGGAAGAGCAGTATGAGGGCGAAACGACCCCTCTTCTCCGAGGAAACGAAATCGCTTGGGATCCCTCCAAGGCAGAGTCGACGTCCACTCCGAAGATATTCTGGGAAGAGCTACGAACGCTTCTTCGATATGTGTGTCCAATACTCGGGTCGGCACCTCTTCCTCTTTCTTTTGCCCTCAGCAACACTTACCTTTGCTACTCAATAGGGCACAGTGGTTGGAGCATAGCATGATTGGAGCAAACCTAATCTCGATCGGTCATTTGTCAACGACTGCCCTCGCTGCGGTCAGTCTTGGCACAATGACTGCAAATGTTACTGGTATCAGTGTGCTCCAGGGGCTTGCTACTGGACTCGACACTATCCTCCCAGCGGCTTTCACATCGCCACAGCCTCAACTTGTCGGTCTGTGGACACAGCGCATGGGTATTCTTGCCGCTCTTGTTATTTTTGGGTTGTTTGATGATCTTCATTAGCTGTTGTAATGATTTGTGCGCTGGTGGTGTGTTACCAACCTTTGATCAACCGTTCCGCCGCTAACGAGGCCCGCGTAGCCGGTATTGATTGTCTGGCACAACATCGAGACAATATTTGTAGCACTGCAACAAGATCGAGAGGTGTCTCGCCTAGCGGGGTTATACCTACGTTGGTTGTCATTAGGTCTACCAGGTTCGTGCCCAAGTCTCTGGTATACTGGTGCTTGGGGTCAATGATCTCTCGTAGCATTGATATTTAACATCATTAGTCGGTGAGTCACGTACGACTTCTTGATTTTCAAGTTGCTGTCAACCGCATGTAGTCGCTACTTTCAATCCCAGAGTACGTTTCATTCTCCCTTGAGGCATTTCTACAAGTAACACTTTGCTTCAGGACTGTTATCCGTTCAGCCAAAGATGATGTTGTACGTAGCCCCAACAAATTGTTTGATGAATTATCTTCTAGGTTAGTGAGTTGCGACATTGGTACTTCCTTGCTCAAATACTCTCAGTTTGGGGCCCCCAACAAATCCGTTTGGGTTTCATTGGCGCTCCTATAGCCACTGTGGCATCATATTACCTTATCTCGATAGGTTCACTCATGTACGGCCGATATCTGGCCCCAAAAACTGCTTGGCATCCCCTCTCCATGAAGATGTTCTACGATCTGGGTATTATTACGCGTCTTGGTTTGTCGGGTGTTGGTACGTCAAGTGGCTATTTCTCTCACACCTATCTGATCGCCTACAGCTCAGGTGACGTCTACATGGTGGGCCTGGGAATGTATTGCATTGGCTACATCCTAGTAATTCCAGGCACTTCTGTATCTTAACCCTCTTCCAATGATTCTTCTTAGCTTAGGTCCAACCGCTCTCGCCTGTCAGTCGATCTTGATTTCGTCATCGGGTGTGACTTTCCAAATTTTGTCCTCGATCGCGACCGCTGCCACGATTCGGTTAGTTCAGCTCCCTCCTGTGGCCTCCACTATTCACGTCCTCATAGTGTAGGAAATCTGCTCGGTGAGAAGAACGCAATTCGTGCAAGTGCTGCAAGCAGAGCAGGGATGGTAGTAGCACTGGTGTTGTCAGGCATCACAAGGTATAGAACCTTGGTGATTTAGTGGCTTTAGCGACTGAGTGAAGTACGATTGTTATAGCCTAGGGCTTCTTCTAACACGACATACATGGCCCAAGTTGTATAGTGATGACCCAGGTATGGTTCCAATGACGATCAAAGGAAGCCGATTCCACGCATCATTCCAGCTGTCGTGACTCTCGTTTCCTCTGTGGTTCCAGTGATCGCATTGCAACAATTTCCCACTGGTCTTGCACAAATGGGCATCGGGCACCTGCGAGTGCAAGGCAAACAGGTATGTGCAAATCTCTTCATTACAAGCGTCTATATTCTGATTGAATCCGCTCAGTTTGTTAGTGCTTTGATGAACTTCAGGTAAGATAATTAAAAGAACTTGAAAAAGCAGCTGAGGTGTTCTAATCCGCTCTCAGTGGGTATTTTTTCTTTGGTAAGTGTTCCTTTGCCGTGCAGGCGATACCTCAACTAAATATCTTTTTAGGTGTACCTATAGGATTATGGCTCGCGTTTCGATGCAATGTCGGCCTTTCCGGGTTGTGGATTGGGTTGACGATAGGGCTGACATTCACCGGTGTGGGTCTGATCATTCCTTGGATGAGGACCGATTGGAGAAAGGAGGTTCTCGAAGTGGCGAAACGCAATTCTCGGGAAGAGCAGCGTCGAAAAATGATCAAATCAACGGAAGATCAGCTATAAACCTCAGGCTGAATTTTCGTCTGGTTCCACCGGCATTGTCAGCGGTGCACACCGTGCCATAAATTGTGAGAGAGACGGTCAGGAATTAACTTAGAGCATCTACTATAGTGGTAAGTAGCTATATTGAACCACTCTTCCAATGAATTAGAGTAATAATTAGTATATGAGTAGGTGTTAAATATAGGACTATACACACCTCAGAGCATCCGCTCGCTCTACATAATAGGAGAGAAAATTTCATAATAGTAATAATATGTCGCATTTTGACGATCAATGATGAACCCTTTCCGTCTCGTCAGTGTGCACCCGTGTTCTATTGCCACTGCTGGCCACAGTGGTCAAGAGGTCAGTGACCTAGATGACAGTATCCGTCCTCGTGCTAGATGGTTATGGTCTGATTGGCAGAGCTTCAAGCTTGATCTCCGAGTTCCGGGAGTCAGTGCATAGAAAGTTTATCCAGTGTTTGGCGAAATCGATTCTATAGATCAACTATATAACCTGACAATACTCACGGGAAAAGTTCTTTCTACCAAAGTAATTTAAATGGCTTGACGGACAGGACGAGTTCGTCCAAATCGGCCGATAACCGGTCTTCAGCCAGCTTTTGTGATCCTGACCAATACCAGAATGGGGAATGGCCAATTAACCTATGCTGATTCAGCAGTCAGCCAACACTTTTTCATGGACCAAGACAATTTCATAACATATAATGCCCCTGATGATGAGAACAACATCAGCACAACAGCCATTGGAACACTCAAAATACTAGGATGCAGCAAAGTTAGAAAATGGATCAAATATGATGGCAAAGTAATTGAAATTACCTTTGAGAATGCATTACATGTGCCAGACCTAGACCACAACTTAGTGTCCATAGAGTTCCTTGTGCATAAAGGAGCCAAGCTTGGGATCAATGAGAAGAGAGCAACACTATGCACTTCAGATGACAAGGTGTTTATGCAATGCCCTATATCAGAGACAATGTTTATCATGGAATTTGTTCTCCCACCAGCCAGTGCCATGGCCACATGATCACTCCATTGCTAGGCTGACCTTGCAACATGGCATAGGAATTTGGGACATGTGGGAGAGGGTACAATTAGAGAGATGGCAAGGAAGAATGTGGTGGAGGGACTGTAAGGGAATGACCCTGTTAGGTAATCCTGATGGGTAACTCCAACTCTATCTGGCCTTAGTCATAGGAACAGCATCATCTCTAGCATGACTGACTGACTGGCCACCAAGCCCCTGCACCTTCTAGATAGTAGTCATCAGCCCTTTGTAGTCATCAAATCCTATTTTCCCTTTTGATATATTGTTAGTCTTTACTGCTTAGCATACCCAGGCTGCTTACCACATATAGAGTTAGTCATACTATAGCATATCCACAGATGTAGTATTCAAGCTGGTCAGCAGGATAGAATATCCTCTGACTAAACAATAGCAGTATTCTCCTGGTCTACACATTAAACTGACTGTAAGAACTCCAGTGTCACTCCTCATCCTAGGCTCACTGCACTTGCCCCTTGCCCAACTCTTAGCTGCCTTTGTGCCCCTTTGACTCTTGCTTGTTGCTTGTGTCCACTTGCTCTTGCTAGGTTTACCTGCAAAGAGTTCATTCCATTACAGAGAATAGAAATCACAAAATTATCCACTTGTGGGAAAGGCAAAGATTGCATTATGGGAAAGCAGTTACAACACTCTTTTGATGCAGAGGTGATGCTGGAATCAGAACCTTTTATGCAAGTGGCATTTGATTTATGAGGACTGGCAAGAGTACAGACAACTAGTAAGAGAGAACTGATGATAGCAACCAACTAAGGTGAAGCAGGATGTGAGGCATGGTATCTTGCAAATAAGGACAAGGAGATGACAATGGTATGTCTCAAATTGTTTGACAACTGGGTCAAGAGCTAACATGGAGCAAGGTTAAAGCAAATAAAGACAGATAGAGGCAGAGAATTTGAGAATAAGCTGTGGGAGAAGCACTGTCAGAAAAGAGGTATAGTATGATTCATGAAACAACACCACCACCACCACATTCATCCTCAGCAAACAGAGTTGTGGAGCAAAGAAACTGAATGATCTTTGACCTTGCACAAAGCATGCTTAGCAACTCACATCTTGCACACTACTGGGAAGAAGCCACCTTGATGGCAGTATACATCCTGAACTTAGTACCAAGTACTGTACTTGGCACTCAAACAAATCACTGCATGAAATAAGGGTGGGAAAAAAACTAGTGATGATGTCCATTGCTGTCTAGCTGCCATGCTGTAAGGGTGACCTCTGGAGGCTGTGGCTTGATCACACAAGTGGCAGAGGGAGATTCAAAGTCATCTACAGTGGCTCAAAAAACTGTCCCAATGTTTCATACTTTTGAAAGATGACATTGGCATGAAGGATTGGAAGTGATTAAAATTCTGGTTGATCTTAACCCCATTTAACACCTCTGGGAGTACCTCAAGAAGCAGCTTAGGCAGTATGAAACACCTCCTCATGGTGTACATGAAGTGTGAAAGAGGGTTGCAAAGAAGTGAGATGGAATACCAGCAGAGGTATGCCAAAGACTGATAGAAAGCATGCCTAGAAGGATTCAAGCAGTTATCAAGGCAAATGGAAGACATAAAAAGTACAAAATACCAAAATTAGAGACACTCAAAAAACTGTCCCAATGAGTGAATATTTTAAAATGGCCATTATTCCATCAGTTTTGATTTGAATTACATAAACCAAAATGCAATTTGTAGCTATGATACCATAGTACTTTACATGATTTAACTAGAATTTGAGATACTTCCAATCTTTCATGCCAATGTCATCTTTCAAAAAGTATAAAACATTGGGACAGTTTTGTGAGCCACTGTACATATCCTATGAGTTGACTGATAAGTCTGTTTACAGAAAGCACTCATAAGTTGAGCAGATTATGATGGAGTCCTAGAAGACCTCCACATTGTGACCCTTCTGCTGCATTTACAAACAACAATACCAGAAAATTATTATAAATTATTCTCTTTTTAGTTTGTGTTCAGTTCAATACCGACTTTCCTTCTATGGTATAATACACTGACTTATATATTATAGGGCTGGGATCCTATAAGTGTCTCGGGTTGGCCATATAATGAAACAGACTGTTTGCTGATGAGCTTAGACATATCGAGCTTCGTCTCATTGCTAACCCATTCACTTGTGATGAGTATCCACTGACAACGTCCCTTGAAACTTTGAGTATGGCTCGAGAGAAAACTGACGACGAAATTAGCTGGACCAGTGGATATACATATTGACAGCTATAGAAAGGCTACTAGACCGTTTGATGCAGACACGGAATACCTCGGTGGCGCGGACAATCCGCTCCGACGATAATGTTTCTCTTCTTCATCTTCGTTTGGAATCAAGATCCTCATGAAGCTTATGTTCCTCATGGGATAGCGTTTTTAGTGGCTTGTATCAGCTTGTATCTGAGTCCTCTTTTACTTTGACAATTGTACTCATGCCTTGATTGCCCCCCTTATATCCTTGTTTGCGCCATAATGTTTTGAGAGGCTTGTTCCATCCAGTCAATGACTACTAGCAATGAGTTCTGGAAACAATGACAGTCGGACAGACGATTGCGCCCTCAGCGCTACCCATGGACCAATCCTCTAGTACTGGAACCCATTCTGATTACACTTCTAGTCAGATTTCCCGCTCCTTTTTTACAGTACACACCCTGTATTTTCATTTTTAGAAATAAGGTTTGATGAGACATCGTAGTCTTCACCATGATTTCTTTCTGGATTCTGGCCTACGAAATTGTGAAGGCGGAAGAAGGCCTAAACCAAGCCGCATTCACATCTCAACTCTTCCATGTCCAATACATTGATCGTCTTCACTATCCCGACAATTTCGACTCGTTCAAAGCGCTGCATGGCTATTAGACACGACTTATGCGAGCGCATAGTTGGAGTCCTGAAAGAGAAACCGTCCTCACGTCTCGTGTGACGACGGAGAAAGCTGCTATAATCAAGCGGATTGTGGACGAGGTTGGTCGTTATAATTCACCTGAGGTATATGACTTCCTGCCAGACGTGTGCAGGGATGTGCATGCTATCTCGGAAAAACTGGTCGAACGTGGACATGCTGGGTTGGCAGAAACGGTCGAATTGGGCGAGAAGATTAACACGGCAACTAAGGCACTCATGGTTTGATTGACTAAGTAGACTCGGGGATCTCTACTTTGAAGACGAATTCTGGTTTCACTACGCCTTCCTGCATTCGATTCCAAGTTACGCCTAATGTCAGAACACTGACTGTGCCAATCTACAGACGGACATTCTCTTCATGGACATTCTGAAAGGATAGAAAAAGTGCTTTTCTGACAATGACCCAGTTGCTTATTCCCTGTTTGTGGTCCATTCAAACTTCAGAATGCATGATCTTCATTGAGATTTTTTCCAACCAACAGTCGCTATGTTTTTTCTGATCCAGTACTCTGATATTGGAATTGGTAATTCTATAAGAGCCACTAGACTGATGTTGGAATTCTTCGCGCCTGAAATCAATGGGATTGCCATAAATGAGTATCGATCTTCTTCATGGGCGCCGATGAGAACTTCAAGACCGTCTGAGGGAACCTTGCACACGACACCTCAGAGCCCTCAGTTCACAACTTGACAAAATCTCGACGACGTTGCGGTTGCGTGACCTCTAATGACCTCTTTAAGAAAAGCTTCTGGCTCGCTGCACTTGAAAGTCACGCTGATATGCCACGCTGATATGATCGACGTCGAGACTCGTCAAGACCCGCCGGAAGCGATACCTAATTGCATGGATCGATGATCGATGATCGCACAAGCACGTTGACGGGAATCTCCGATATCTATGTCCACCGTGACGTCGCACACGACAAACTTGACGGTACACACTGAAGCTGAAGGCTTACGACAACGAAGCTTTCTCCTCGGAATTCAAACAAATTCACCAAGAACTGCACAACATGAACGCAGAATCAATGCCTGCGATTGCGGACGATGAACCTCCCAAGATCGACGATCTGGAGATCGATGATGACCAGGGATGTGTGGAGACCAACGTCATCAAACAGGGTAGCGCTTCCGCTTCGAGCCATGAGGTGCGCCGCCTCTTCCAGACTTCAACCATCTTCCCGTTCTGAAGATCAATCTAGTCCACAATGCCAGCGCCCTCAGATGTGGCAACCCACTCGCCACCAAAAGAAAAAATTCTAGGCACACCCTTTACCACCGACTCACGCTTCGAGTACCCTTTTCCAAACACTTCGAACGACCCCTCTCCATCGACTCTGATCCTCTCATCACCAATTTCTCCACTCGAATCCCCGATACCAGCGCCATCTAGCTATGCCCACCCAATCAACAACCTCTCTGCGCCGGGTGGAATCGCCTCCTTTTCTCCGCTCTTCTCATTTCCCACGTACACTCTAATCCATCCTAAAATGCGTGCGACGCCTCCACCCATCCCACCGAGTCTCAAAAAGCGTCAGCGTTGGTCTTTGACTATCCCTCTCCTTCGAAGACGCAGCAGTCAGCCCAATGACAATACAGCCATTCCAGAAGAGACAAAGGAGACACGTTCTGCCTCCATGGACATCACACCAGCAACTAATACTCACTCTGTCATCCAAAATTTCTAGGATGACCCTCGACGACATACTTCGACAATGTAACAACGGAAACGGCAATATACCATCCTTAACATCCAACCCGAATGGACCTGTAATACTAACACAGTATCTTTTTTCTTTTTCTCTCGTTATAATATCTTCAGCTTTCAATGAGCATTAATAGCCTTCTGTTCCATCTTTTTATCTATCTGTTGCACTATGTAATATCCGCATATATGGCCTTTGTTCTCACCCGACTGCCTTTTTGCTATGAATGCCGTTCTCAGGTTACAATCCATAGCGTCATACTTTGCGTGTACGAATGCATATATCGTCTGATGTCCTTCATTAGTTCATACTGCTCATGTCATGGCGAGGAGCTGGTTTGTAGCTAAGCTCGGAGTTCAGGTTCGTAAAATGGTCGAGCCTAATAAAGAGCTTGCCTGGTCCTATCAGTGATTCGGTCATTCATGACGAAGGGTAAACAAAAAAATGCACTCTGATCAAGCTTATTTCGCACATGTCCTGTCTTTGTCCTGTCTTTGCTTCGACCAAAATTGTCAACAAGTTTGAACGGCGTTGTGTGTCATATGCACACAGAGCGCTTAGATTGATAAGTAGATATCTTAATAACCCATATCCTCACATGATGCCACGGTAGTGTCTGGCTGAACAAGGGCCGCCGCGTACTTATCAGCACCAGTCGTTGGTGAGGAACCAGGACACGATCACCACTGGCGGTTACTACCACTCAATGGCCGCGTAAGACGTACTTGCGGGCTTAAGCTTCAAGTATCGTTGCGCGCCCATTATGTATTGGGATTTCGCGTCTTAATCATTTCTCCAAAATGTATAGGCGAGGAATCTCGTCCACTACGCATCAGATACGTGACTGATGTTTTGCATGATGTGACAAGTCGTGTTTTTCCGATGACGAAAGACTTGAAGCTTAAAGTTGAACCTCACATTTGCTTTGCGTACTTACTGGGTGACTCATGTACAGAGTTTTTCTTGGTGCCCCTTCGATTGCCGAGCTAGATAAAGAACCAAGTTCTTATCAATGGCAAACGATTTCTTCAAAGCATGCGATCCAGACTAGACGTGCACTAGGTGGGACCCAGTCAGTCGTTTTTCCTCCAGCAACTCTGGAGGCAGCTAGTCGGCGTATATCTCGCATATACGAGAATGCTATCTTTGATGACAATGAGCTCGAGGAATGGCCGCTTACTGAGCCTGATAAACCTGATGATATGGAAGGTGCGTTCATTCCACATATATACAGTGAACAAATCTCTACTAACATTCTGACCAGATCAGACGACATTGATCACCTGGCCACCTACAGAGGACCAGACAAGCGTTAGACAGAATCAGTCAGGCCCTTCTTTTCTTGACATCTCAAAATCACACGACATGCATACAACCACATACACACAATTTGAGACACAGGAAACACAATCCTATAGTTATTCCGACACTTCTTCTATAGCCAACTTTCCAAATTTTCATTTTAGTCTCCACGCGCTAACTTCCCTCGCATCACTTACCAAGACGAGTCCTAAAGGGTCCCGCAAGGTCAATGTGCTGCTTGCGGCACTGGAAGTGGACGGTCCTGATACAATTCGGATCAAGAAGGGAGTGGATGCAGGAAAGGAGGTATCCGTGCTTTCGCTCATCCTTGGGGATGAGGAAGGTGCTGTTTGTAAACTCACAGCATGGCGAGAAATTGCCGATGAGTGGGGTGGCACCGGAGACACACTTGGCATCAAACGCGGTGACATTCTGTTGATAGAAAGTACGTGTTTGTGATCATCGTCCTGTCATTTGTTCAAAACCAAGATCGTTGATTTCAGATGTCACTGCAAACTGGGATACGTCTTCGTCTCCTACACTTTTGGCCTCGCCGTATTTGAAATCCAAGATGGAGATCTGCTATCGAACGATGCCGTATACTCACGAGGACAACCAGCTTAGACCAGATCTGCGGCTTGGCCAGAGTGACGCTGCTGTCAGGAAAGTCGCTGCAGTTGTCAGATGGTTTGAGGATATGGCAGGGCTTAAGGCAACATGTGGAGTCCCATGAAAGATATACAATCTTACTATTCAACTGAGTAAGAGGACAGTTCTGTCTGACAAACTCATTGACTTAATCTTGATAATTTCTCAGGATCCTGACAACGCCCAATTAACTTATGAGTAAGGGTTTATTTCGTGCCGATCGTGCCTATTTCGAGAGCTGCCATTCTGTCGAAGTCCAAGAATGTCTCCTTCCCCTTGGAGGTGTCTTCAAATTCAATGTACAATTTGTCCATGGATCTTGGCAAAACAGCCTGGTGTAGCCATCCTTCTCACCGTTTACCTCATGTTTGCCTCAGATCTCTATCTTTCCCCGGATCACTCTCATAGCACGTTTCCTAGGCCTGGTTTCTGGGGAAGTGACCAAGCTTTTTTGTTGTCAACAAAAGAAAAGGGCACCTTCCAGACGTTACAGCAATTCATCTGTGTTTTTTTTTTTGGAGATATCGGCTTTCGCTTCCGACATGTATTTCGAAATATTGATTGCTCGGATCCAAAACAGACTCGTTCTGCTGATTGAGCGCTTGAGTGACGATGATCATTCCAGCGGTCAAAGTATGTCTGTACCACAGCAACATAGACGCTAATGCATTTTTTCCTTACCCCACATCGACCTCTTAAAATGTCAGATCTTTGAGGTACATACTAACTTGAAATTTGTGATCGCCAAGAATCAGAAGGGAACCAAACAAGGCACTACACGATTTATACCCCATACCACCATCTCAATCCTCCTGCTCCCTCAATCCTATCCGAAATGAGCGAGGAATTCACAGCCTACCCCCCATCAAAGCTGGGGGAGTACACTGTTATCCAGGATATCGCTGAAGGGACGTTCGGGAAGGTCAAAAGTGAGTCCACTGACAACGTTTGGTCCACCAGCTTTGAAACCTACGCTACCAGTGGCAACGCACACGGTCACCGGACACAAGGTCGCGATGAAGTACATATCTAAGGCAGTCATCCATCGGGAGAGAACGAAAACTCGTGTGCGACGCGAGTTTGAGTACATGCGGACCCTTCGACACCCACACATCATCAAATTGTATCTATCTTCGAAGCTTTACACCTTCTGAAGTTGACATTTTTTGTACAGATACGAAGTGATATCGACGCCGACGGATATCATATTCGTCCTCGAATACGCAGGTGGAGAGCTGTTCAACTACATAGTCGCCAATGGCCGTATGCCCCAGTCCCAGGCACGGCGCTTCTTCCAGCAGATCATCGCTGGAATCGAGTACTCTCATCGTCTCAAGATCGTTCATCGCGATCTCAAACCGGAAAACATTCTGCTCGACGAGGAACTGAACGTCAAAATCGCCGACTTTGGCTTGTCGAACGAAATCAGTGATGGTGACTTTTTGTCGACTAGTTGTGGCAGCCCGAATTACGCTGCCCCGGAAGTGATCAATGGCGGCATGTATGCGGGCCCAGAGATTGATGTGTGGAGTGCGGGCGTGATACTCTACGTGATGCTCTGCGGAAGACTGCCGTTTGAGGATGAAAACGTCAATAGACTGTTTGAAAAAATTCGAGGTAAATCCTTCAATTCTAGACCCGAATCAATCCATACGCTTCCACTTTATCACAATATCATTGGCCACCTTCTGCACCAATGAGCTTTGTTGTTGTCCCAAACAATATTCACTTACTGACCTTCGATTATCTTAGCGGGGAAATTCCCTATGCCCAATTTTCTCTCGGCTGAAGCGCGAGATCTCATCGACAAGATGGTCGTCGTTGACTCCGTCAAGCGCATAACAATTGCTGATATAGTCAAGCATCCGTTCTTCACCACCGACCTTCCAAAATATTTGATGCCACTTCCTCCACCGCCTGGACCTGTGCTACCTCCACTCAGCACTCTAGTGACCCCACCCAAAGTTGTTTTAGATTTTGAAATCATCGAAGGGATAGGAAGGGTAGATGAAGATGTTGTAGAAGAGCTCGCTTCGCGGATGACAGGAGTAACAAAGGACGATGTTTGGGAGTGCTTGAGACGAGATGACGGTGTTCAGGGTAATGCTGTCAAGGTTGCCTACATGTTGCTCAAGGACAAACGGCGAACTGGTAAAGATCGTGAGTGTTTACCTCGGCTATCCCTTAGGATCGTCTGACTCCAATATCTAGTGGCCCTTTTTGCCGAGCAAGAACGTGACGCACAGCTTGCTGCGATGGATGTTAGTACTTTTTCCTCTTTCCGATCAGAAACGGTTAAATGAAGAATATCCTTAGCCTCGTAACATCCTCTCGCCCAGTACCCTGTCACCTGCCGGAGGTGACCTCGAAGAGAATCCTTTTGACGCTGAATTCAACTCGGAATACGAAGAAGAACTCCTAGACGATGGTCTTGACTTCACACCACCTCCCGAAGATAATCCTGAGATCAGCAGCTTTGCTGTTCTCAACTCTTCGCTCCCTGAACAATTGCCTGAACAGCACCATCTAACCTCCTATGTCTCCGCGAAACGCACCAACGCTGGTATCCGGGAGAAGAAACAGCACAAAACGAAATGGCACTTCGGAATTCGAAGTCGTAGTCCTCCGATGGAAGTGATGCTAGAGATCTATCGGACGCTGAAAGCACTTGGAATGGAGTGGAAAGAGAAGAAAAATCTCGGTGGTCTTGGAGGCATCATGAGACCACGACGTGGTGGTAGCGCGGGGATTGAACGAAATCGCACTCTAGATGGCGACGGTTCCGTTGACTTGAGGGCTGCGGCAGGAATCTACTTTGTGGAGACTCGAGCTCGAGTCCAGGATGTCGTGGTATGTCGACTTATTTTCTTCAAGTCATCTAAAATCATATTAACCCATGACTGTCACAGGTTCTCATGAACTTGCAGCTTTACATGGTGGATTCCATTAACTACCTCGTTGACTTCCATCACAAGAAGTCTTACAAAGCATCGACCGAACCTGGTGCAGGGAAATTCGACATGGCTGTCCCTGACACTAACTTCTCAGACGCAAGCAGCGAGTCCGGGAGATCCTCCATCAAGGAGAAGGAGGGCATCATTATCAAGGAGGACGATGTCGTATCGCCCTACGTATTTATGGACGTTGCGTGCCGGCTCATCCTCGAACTCGCTGGCGGAGGAGAGTGATCCGAACATGCTATGCCCTCAACCTTTGCGTCGCGATCTACCGACACTACTCTTGTTTCTTTACCTCCTGCTTGCATTAACATATCCAAACTATTCATAGATATCCCCATTGTACTTGTACTCTGACTCACACCTGCTTCTTCCAGTGTACTATTACCTTGATCTGTATGTATCTCTTAGAGTCTCTTCTCTTCTTTGCCTGCTACAAGACCTATGTCACTTTCAGCTCTTCTGTTGCTTCACTTTATGGCGGTCACTATGACATAGTTATAGTGATCATGACGTTTAATGCATATTTATGGAAGTATTGCATCTCAGTATATGTTCGCCCTTACGCCACATAATTCAAAAGAAATAATATTTACCATTTGGGATCTACCTTCATTTCAGATCAATGGGCAATGTGAACGACAGGATAGTTCTGGAACATCAAAAGCGGAGGCCATTCATGGTTCGATGTGGTCCGTCGACAGGGAATCATTCGAGAAATAAGAATATCCGATACTTGGTCGAGTGTGTCCGTTACCGCTGTTTTTGATTCGTTTCTTTTTCTTTCCCTTTCAATTATGTAGAAGTACAATGAGCCAAGCGTTTACTATAAATGTTCGAAAGAAAGTCATCAATCATGTAGAGGACACCATTCGAGGCCTGTGACCGCACAACGAGCTTAGATACAGCTCGCAATCAAGGAACAACAGCTGATAACTCCTTCATCCTAATGATCCAGACGTAATCATCAAGCGTCACCCGATTCCTACCGTCAATCTTGCTTATGCTAGGCGCAAAGGTGATGTATTTGTGGTGTAGAGCACTGCTGGGTGGTCGCGTGTGCAGAAAGAGATCATGGGATATTCCTGTATGAGTATGGATTTGGATTTGAGTAGGATAGGGAACGGGTATAAGTAGGATATGCACAGATACCCAGTTCTCGACGTTCTTCTTGGATAAGTTAGGGGCCAGAGTTATGTTCCCTCACATCGGTGTGATTTGATCAGGCAAACCTGGTTATGTAATGCAGAAAATGATCTCATCTTTGCCCTTTTTCGAATGACCTTGGAACTTCAGAATGGTTAACAAGAACAGCCGACTTGGTTCACTTACAAAACTAGGAAAACCTAGACCCTCTCATAGTAAAGCCAACGCGGCTGGCTATGCTCAACGACACTCCAAGAAGGCCAAAGCTCTCAAAGGACTGGGCTCAGATGTCTATGAATATGCTCCTGAGGCGACTCGTCGGTCAAAGGTAGCTCTTGACTTGGACCGCGATGAAGCCGCAGAATACGGTGTTGGTTTAGATGGCGACAATGAGGCTCGAGAAGAATTACGAGCACGGTTAATTGGAGAAAATGAGGATGCCGAGATGATAGATAGTGCGGACGACGAAGAAATTGACAGTGACGCTGCATTTGAAGAAAGTGACGAAGAACGCTTCGCTGGGTTTTTTTCCATTAAAAAAGTGAGTGTTGAACTGTCTTGTTGTATGCGTATTGATTTTTTTGTAGAGCAAGAAGCCTCGTGCGAAGAAACCGAGCGTGAGGTTCGTGGAAGTCGATATGAACGAGGAAGAGGGCGGGGAGGAGGAAGAGCAGGTGAAGGGGTTAGCTTGGGACAGAGGAGATGACGAAGAAGAGGATGAGGAAGAGGAAGGTGATTCGGATGAATTCATCGACATTCTGGATGTCCTAGATGGGCGAGGCGAAGTGGATTGGAATAGCGACAATGAAGCCACCACCAAGCACTCAGAACGAAATAGAGGAACCCGGAGTCAGCCAAGGGACACTGATGAGGACGAGGAAAGAGAGGAGGAAGGCGAAATCGACAAGGAAATGAGGGAAAGCGACTCTGAAGAAGATGCCTCTGATGAGGAAGAAAAATTTGCATTCACGCCTTCTGATACCGAGGATGTGGAACCAGATGCTCTCGTTGACCTTCAAAACTACATTTCTACCCTTGATACAACAGCGAAGAAGCGCAAGGTCTCTGAGGATGATACTTCGGTAGGCGTCGAACGAACACGAAAGCAGCGCAGAGTGACACTCAAGGAACGCACAGAAGCAGGCGCTGAGAATGAGTTCCGTGTCAAAAGTTCTGGTATGTAACTCTTCACAGTATCCTCAGGGAACGATCTTTACGATATCTTTACAGGCACGAAGCTCAATCTCGAGGACCTGCTTGCGCCATTGGAATCACAATCATCCATGCTTCAGTCGTTGAAACAATCGACTAAAGCTCTGGCGTCAACGTCTTCAAAAGTGAAAACTCTGTCCGCGCCTTTACCTCAGAGGGCGCAGGAAAGGCTCGATCGTGAAGCTGCCTACGAACAAACCAAGGAGGAGATAAACAAGTGGTCTGACACTATGAAAAGAATTCGAGAGGTACGATTGTGTTCTCTCCGATACCTTTTACCATCAACTTATTCGTATATCGGTAGGCCGAACATTTGAGCTTCCCCTTACAAGCCCCAAGTGCGACTCGAGTTTCTAATCTCACACTAGCGGCGAAATTCAAGGTGAAATACCAATGTTAGAATATTTTACAAACTAACACCATCGATTTTTTCTCAGCCCACCACGCCTCTCGAAAGCTCAGTTAACGCTCTTCTCAAGTCTGCTAAGTTGCGGGAAGAGGATATCCAACAAACTGAGGAGAATATGCTGAAAATGAACAAGCTTTCGGTCGAAGAGGTCGAGCAGCGGCGGGCGGAGTTGAGGAAGATGCGAGAGTTGATGTTTCGGGCTGAGATCAAGGCGCGGCGGATCAACAAAATTAAAAGCAAGACGTATAGGAAGATAAAGAGAAAACAACGGGAAAAGTTGGGCGAGAAATTAGAGGGCGGGGATGGAAGTGAAGGAGAGGAGGACCGTTTGAAGAGGGAGGTAGAACGAGCGAAGGAGAGGGCCACGCTCCGGCATAAACATACTGGGAAATGGGCTAAGAAGATGCGGTCGAGAGAGGGAGAAGAGGGGAGAGAGGAGATTGAGGAGATGTTAGCACGGGGAGAAAAACTGAGGAGAAAGATCAAAGGAGTAGAGAGTGATGACGGAAGTGATGAGGACGACGAAGACGACGAAGTCTTTGGAGATGAACGGGACATCGAGCGAGTAAAACGAGGTGCTTTTGACGAGCTACAGAAGTTGGACGACGATGGTTTGCAGACTGACGGTGGTGGAAAGAGCAAGAGTATATTTGAAATGAAGTTCATGAAAGACGCGATGGCACGACAACAGCAGGCTGTGGATAAAATGGCTGATGACTTCATCAAGGAGATGGGAGGCGATATCGACGGCAGTGACGTTGAGGAGTCACCTGAGGTGGATCCCGCTAGCGGTGTCATTTCTCAAAGGGTTGGTGGGCGGATATCCTATCACCCAGGTACGACGGTACGGATTTTTCTTTCAGGGTTTGTGTAAGGAGATTGACAGATATAATTGCAGACAAACAAACGTTCGTCACTACCAAGCCGTCCACTAGGCTCGCTAGCATCTGACACGTCAAGTGTCACTCTCAAATCTACTGATCTCCTCTCTCCTCCCCAGTCGCCGTCGGAGCTTCAGCGTCCCAATGTTCCTCTACCAACAACCTCTGATACTAATCCTTGGCTTGCCTCTCGTGAGTCGGAAACAGCGACAGTTAAGGTCCCGAAAAAGAACAACGAGGTGGTTGTGAGCAAGGACAGTACCACCATGGTTAAGTCGAAGAACAAGCTCAAGAAGCTGGCGCGGAAGAGGGGTGAAGAAAAGGCAAAAGCTGTGGATGATGCCTTGGTGGAGATATCGGTGGATAAGATCCTGACACTAAACGGTACATCCAATGCAACCCAGTCCAAAACTGCACATCCGAAAAGCGCACGGCCAGCGCCATCAAAAGCTAAAACTGTCGAGACTTCTCTGGCCGTCGCTTCTCATGAGGATGCAAACGATGATGATGACGATGCCAATAGTGAGGTTGATGCGCAAGAGAATGCCCTGGAGCTCAAGGCGAAGGGGAAGGGGAAACTTCCACAAGCTTTTGAGCAACGGGATCTGGTTGCTCTTGCGTTTGCTGGTGACAATGTTGTTCATGTGCGTCGATTTGGCATCATCAGAGAGACAACATTCTAACATCAGCTACGAGCAGGAATTCCAAGAGGTAAAGAAGCGCGAAATTGTCGCAGATGCCCCAC
The DNA here is from genome assembly GCA_020091625.1 of Termitomyces sp. 'cryptogamus'. Lineage (NCBI taxonomy): Eukaryota > Fungi > Basidiomycota > Agaricomycetes > Agaricales > Lyophyllaceae > Termitomyces > Termitomyces sp. 'cryptogamus'. The sequence continues at coordinate 7,879,776 of JAGYZC010000001.1, forward strand.
GAGAGGTTGACACGACGATACCTGGTTGGGTAAAAATAAAATTTGTAATTCCCTGTGTCACGCTAAGCTTATATTTTCGACAGGGTTCATGGGGCGGCGGAGGCATCCGCCCAGCGCCTCCTAAACCACAACGCATAAAGAAGATAGCAGGTATCGATCCTACTACTCGAGCGGATTATGGGAAAGCGCACGTAATCATTTCGGAAAAGCGCGATAAGAAGGCTGCGAAGTACCTTGTGAAGGACCTACCGTATCCATACACTAGCAAGGCCCAGTTAGAAAAGATTATGGAGCGACCTTTGGGAACAGAGTGGAATACGAGGGTGGCGTTCCAGAAGGCAACGATGCCTCGGGTTGTCAAGAAGGTAAGTCTTGTGATGATGTTTACGGAGACACTTGTTGATTCGATTCGCCGCTAGCCTGGTATGATCATCAACCCGATCGAGAAGTTTCCCTCGTCATAACACAACGCCTGTACCGTCTTTGCACATCCTTAGCTGAATGTCTTCAAATCTTCCCTCTTTCTCATTGTCTCAGTCTATCGATCAAAACTGAGGTCTGAAATGGTTTGCATGATGTCCTGACATATTTACAATCGCCAAACCTCAAGTTTCTCAAATGCCGTCTGACCCCCGAAGCTTGAGTCACTTATCTTCTCCGTCGGCATATACATAGTGAAGCTTGTGAGCGACTTGCCACACATTTTTGCAACACTTTATCAGGTCTTCGTCATAAGTATCTCTCCTTCACATCATTTCTCAATATACAGACAACCAGAATTATAATTACATACGATAGCCGTCTTGGACTGGCTGTTGTCGCGTTTCAGGGCTGGTGTTGAATATTGAGAATCTGAAAATAAATGTTTTCGATTACGAGGGACGCGACAAATGTTCCCACGGCCACTTAATTCCTCCCTCCACGTTAATCTCGACTTTGCGTGTGCGTCACGATGGCCTCGTCGGATTCATCATGCTACACCGTCGTATTGGAGTCCAGCGTAGAACATCCGTCTACTGCTGAACTGCGCTCCTGCTTAGAGAAGGGTTCGGACGAAGTCAAGTTGGACACGTTGCGCAAAATCATAATTTCCACTATGAATGGGAACCCTCAGGTAGGCCTTTCATGGTCAATTTTGCGTGTATTATGCTCTTAGTACTGCGGCGCGGTGGTTAGCCCGCGCTGATGATGCCGATCATCCAATACGTCTTGCCTTCGCGTAATAAACAGCTCAAGAAGTTGCTACATTTCTACTGGGAAGTATGCCCAAAGTATGACGACAATGGGAAGCTCAAGCAGGAGATGATCCTCGTTGTGTAAGGACTTCATCCGCATGTGAGTGTCTAATGAGTTGACTGACTAGTTCAGTAATGCTATTCGAAATGACCTGGTGAGTCTTAATTGATCACATATTTTGGAGTCGTTCTGATGATTCGATAGCAACATCCTAATGAATACATTCGCGGTGCTACTCTACGCTTTCTTCAGAAGATCTCGAAAGACGCGGAACTTCTCGAACCTCTTGTCCCAACGTGTCGGTCATGCCTTGAGCATCGACATTCATACGTCCGGAAAAACGCTGTCTTCGCCATATTTTCCATCTATCGCGAGTTCGAAAACCTTATCCCTGACGCGCCGGAACTTATGTATACGTTCCTTGTGGCTGAAACCGACTCAACATGTAAACGCAACGCGTTTGTCTTCCTTGCTCAGTGTGCAATGCCGAAGGCTGTGGAATATATCCTCAGCATCTACGACACGATATCATCCCTAGATGAATCGTTGCAAATGAGCATTATAGAAGTTATTCGACTGGACTGCAAGAGTGACTCAGCACATAAAGTACGTGACGCTGGGTATTTATTATGAGAACTCCTAGCAAATAATGTCTTATAGTCCCGATACATTCGATGCATTTTCGAGCTCCTAGAAACCTCGTCTCACGCGGTGAAATACGAAGCTGCAACAACATTGACTACACTCACCCAAAACCCCGCCGCCATCAAAGGTATGAAGGAAATCATCCTATGAGTGCCATGACTCATAAATTCTTTCTGCAGCCGCCGCTTCCTGCTTTATTAACTTGGTCATCAAGGAATCAGATAACAATGTGAAATTGATTGTTCTGGATCGTCTCGAAAGTCTCCGATCAAAACATGGTCACATACTGGATGGTCTAATCGAGGATATCCTCCAAATTTTGTCAAGGTAGTTCTCTGCAAATTTTGGGTCTCGCACTTAACCAGTCACAGTGCTGACATGGAGGTTCGTCGGAAGGCGATGTCGATTATCCTGAGCATGACGTCGAGTCGAAACGTGGAGGAAGTTGTCCTGTTCCTCAAGAAACAGCTGTTGAAAACACAGGAGGCCGATTTTGAGAAGGTACGTATCAAATATCTGCACAAAACGTGATATAATCAAATCCTCTGTTTTCAGGCTCCTGAGTACCGACAACTGTTGATTCAGTCTATTCACGTTACTGCCGTCAAATTCTCCGAAGTTGCGGCTAGCGTCGTTCATGCCTTGATGGAGTTCCTCGGCGATTCCAACAACCCCTCAGCGCTTGATGTCGTTTCCTTCGTTCGGTAAGCGCCCTTTTGTCTCCACGTGCACAAACACTGGTTGAACGAAAAACTCAGTGAAGTAGTTGAGAAATTCCCGCATCTCCGTGTCACCATCACCGAGAAACTTATATCCACACTGTCCGAGATCAAGTCGGGAAAAGTCTTCCGTGGTGTCCTATGGATTCTCGGCGAATATGTCGAGACGACCGCTGACATTCAAAGCACGATGCGTGAGATTCGTAAAGTGCTTGGTGAGATTCCAATTCTAGCATCTGAACAACGATTACTTGACGTTGCGTCGACCGAGGAGGGTGCGGGTGAGGGAGGTGAGGACAAGGACAAGGAGAAGGCAGCGGCATCCCGCCCGCGTGTATTGGCAGACGGAACGTATGCAACGGAGACGGCTTACTCGAGCACGACTTCTGCCCGGCTCGAGGCGGTGAAGGCTGCCTCAAAGCCGCCGTTGAGAACGCTGCTACTTGGTGGAGACTTCTTCACGGGTTCGGTGCTGGCTGCTGCACTCACGAAGCTTGTCCTCCGCTTTGCTGAGAAGTCGACGGATGTCGCTGCGGTCAATACCCTTCGTGCTGAGGTGCGAGTTTTGTCGATCAAGACTTCTATTTTATTCATTCTATATCCAGTCTATGCTTATCATGACATCGATCATCCGAGTTGGGCAGTCCAAGTTTGTTACGGTGCACATCGATGAGGACTCCAATGAGCGCATCATGAACTGCATACAGACTCTCAGTGAGCTTGAGACGCAGCCTGCTGTTCAGGAGGTCTTCTTGAAGGACACCAAAGCTGCTTACTCGAAGATGCTTGGTGCCCAGGAGGTTGGTTGTTTCTTGCTTATATTGTCCGCCTCGTTTATCTTTCGTGATCTATAGAAATTCGCTGCTGACAAGAAGGCATCTGAAGCAACGAAGGCTACTATCGTGCAAGTTGATGACCTTTTGTCTTTCCGCCAGTTCACGAAGAAGACAGCGGATGACGCCATCGACGCAGGTTATTTTAGTCTCTTCCTGTCTTCTCTGCTAACATCGCGCTCGTAACTAGTATGATGAAGACCTTGGGCGTGCAACTGGTGCTGGAGAGCAACAAGAAGACTTCATGTCGAATCTGAGCCGCATCTCTCAGCTTACCGGTAGGCCGTCTTTTATCTTGACTTATCCGATTGTGTCCTAATTGTTTGGTACTCCCAGGATTCTCGGATCCTATATACGCTGAAGCGTACGTCAAGATGCACGGTTTCGACATACTTCTCGGTGTGTCACTACTTGTTACTTACCACAGTACCCTTTGTTGACTTCGTTGATGCAGATGTTCTCCTCGTCAACCAATCTGCTAACACTCTGCAGAATTTGTGCCTTGACTTTGCAACCCTTGGAGACCTTAAGATTGTCGAGCGGCCGTCTGTCTTCACCATTGCGCCTCACGGCTTCCAGAGCATCAAGGCAACCATCAAGGTCTCGTCTACCGAGACTGGCGTCATCTTTGGAAGCATCATTTGGGAAGGCCCGAACTTGTCCGAGGCTTGTGTCATCTTGAATGATATCCATATCGATATTATGGATTACATCAAGCCAGCGTACTGCAACGAAGCACAGGTATGCTTCGACAATCATCCCGGCGATCAGTCTTGACTTGACTTGTAGTTCCGGAGCATGTGGACCGAGTTTGAGTGGGAAAACCGGGTTAACGTTTCAAGCTCTGTGTCGTACGTCCCAAAGCCATTTTCACACGTAGCCCTTGCTTAGGATTACTTGACAGGGATCCTCGGGAATATCTCAAACATGTCATGCAGGCTACTAACATGTCGTGCCTCACACCAGAGGGTGCTACCTCCGGTGACTGCGACTTCCTCTCTGCCAATATGTATGCGCGCAGTCTATTCGGTCAGTTCATCTTGATATATTATGTTGTAATAACTAATTCTGATACTCTGACACAGGTGAGGATGCTTTGGCGAATCTTAGCATTGAGCGGACAGAAGCGGGTGGCATCACAGGACATGTTCGCATTCGTAGCAAGACACAGGGTATCGCATTGTCTTTGGGTGACCGGATCACCATGTGTGAGTTGAATTTAATGGTGAATGTTCGGAAGACTGGCTGACGGTAGACCCACAGCTCAAAAAGACAAAAAGCCTCTTACTGTATAATTCATAGTTTCTCATATCATTCTTTTATCGTGGCTAGACAATGCATGGGATACCTCCAACACGTGGCATGTGCGACAAGAATGAGCGATCGGGTAGGTAAAATATGAAGCTTCAGAAACCAGGTCTGAATTCCTCATTTATTGGCATCCCGGATTTAATAATGATCTATTGAACATCGAAATTACAAATGCTCATGTCTACAAACAGCCGCAGGTCTACTATTTCTTCCTTAGTCCGTTCGAAAGTTGGTGAAAGCGCCGCCTCAGGCAATGCGTTCAGTTAAGCCTTGTACGGCTTAGTCTATCTGGTATCTCACCAGACTTGGACCCGGTTCAACAATGGTGAGCATATCACCCAAAACGGATCTCAAGGAACATGGCCTTTCGGTTCTGGAGATAGATGCGCCGCGAAAGACGCCTAAAGTTATGTCGGAACTCCTAGTGTGTTCCGCTGTTTGCAGTAGATAAGAATTATATATCAATATGAAGCTTTGGAACATACCAGTTGGATATATGTTTGACGCTCTTGCGGGGGCAAAGCATTAAGCTGTTCTGGCGTCATCGTGATTACACGCATAATCAACGCCTAGGAAAGCAGAATGTCAGTGGGTACTCGATCCCATTTTAAACTGGTGCTACCTTCTGCTCTTCGGGAATAGAAGCAAGCGTATCTGGAAGCCTGGTTGGAGCCGGTTGTGGAGCCGGCGCCGCGGCGTTATACCCGGGATAGGCGTACATGGGCTGAGGTTGGTTATAGCCGTACGCTGTGCTTGCAGGTGGCTGCTGGTAGGATGGTTGGCTATATGGTGGTTGTTGGTGCGACTGGGGCGGTGGAGTGTGGCCATTTGAGTACGGGTAAGGCGGTGTGCCGGTACGATAGTGTTGGGCTTGTGGTTGCATATGTGGTGGTAGCGCTGGAATAGGTGTTGATGATACTGACGGTTGTAGGCTTGGAAGCGCGCTAGGTTTTGGCGTTGGTGCGGGTATTGAGTTAGTAGCTTGTCTGGAGCTGGAATTTGTCCCGAATTCAGCCAATGTTTTCTATGACCAGTCTTAGTGGAATGTATAGAATACAATATCTCGTGTTGACTTTACTTGAAAGACTTCGAAATTAACCGCGTTCAGCTTCACCATGAGAGTCATAAGAGCATAAGCTATCTGAGGCTGGCCATTGAGAATTGACCGAGCTGCTTCGGGAGTAGTTTTCTGAGACATTTGAGATATTAGGTTCACAAGACTTAGAAGGGCCATGAGTAGAGATGGAAAAACCTTCAATTGGATTAATAGCTCCAATAACTGTTCAGCAGCTAAATTTTGGTTGGACATTTGTCAGTGGTATTGATCAAGAGTGATTTCCAAAATTGGCAGTCCTTTGCGCCAAGAGCAAGTTCAACACAGACAAATAACGCGTCTTTTCTTTTCGACTCCATGATGTTGACACGCGCGATTTCTCGACCTCTACTTTTTAAAAATCTACTAATGTCTGTGAAGATATATATATATTGAATAAGGTATAATGTACGGGTATGTTCCTCTACACTGCCAGTGCGACCAGTAGTAGTTTTTGACTGGCCAATTGCCTATATCTCTATGAACGCTGAAAAAGCGACAGATCACGCCCGCGCTCGTACAATCCTGTGTTGATTTCGTTTGCTACACCCCGTAATGCTTCTGAGCCAGCCTCATTCTCAAGACAGGTCCATAAATCACGCATATGTTCCAGAATCACTGGATCTTCATCAGGGGAAAAGTGACCCTCCCACACAGACCCCGAAACCCAGATCAGGCACCTGAGGCCAGGCGACTGATCAATGACTACTGGGGATTTCCCTACCAGGTCGTAAAGTGGGCCGCTGCGCTGCCAGCTCAAGGTTAACAGGAAAGCCATAATCCTGCGGATGAGATGCCCTCGTGCTCGAAATTGTGTGATGGTTTGAATGCCTTTACTCAAGAATGCACGGACCACTTCCAGGAGGAATGACGCCGCTAACATTTGGGCAACAGAAGTGCACGCGACATTCTGCGGGACACCAGGCTCGAGCCAGAAACGGACGTATTTCAAAGTTCGCTTCAACACGTAGATGAAGCCACGATATCGTGGATCGCGGCGGTTTGCTGGATCAAAAGCATGTGTGAGAAACGAGAGACGATTGGCGTTTGTATGCGCATCTGCAGCGCCATGATGGAAATTTCGAACTCTCGTGAGGTAATCCTCATCGAAGACAGATAAATGCTCGAAGATAGCCATTGCACGGACGTCAGAGCAACAGCTTCTGAGGCTGCACGAGTCTAGAGGGTTACAATTAGGTTGACACCCAGTCACATCGCGACGACATCCCCGACAAAAGACTTTTGAACAATCCGGCTTTGGGCAACGAAGATGGAGATTCGCATTGAGCTGTGGGTCAGTTCCTCTTGTACGATTCTGATTCACAAACTTAGTATTTTGTACTCAGTCTTGCCGAAACTCGACTTACTGCTGGTATATTCGTCTCGCACCCTGTGCAGGTAAAAGGTTCGACGACGAAACCCTTAAATCGGCTCCGGAGAAGTTCATGGATATAGAATTTCTTGGCTTCGCTCGGTTGCTTTGTCGACGACTCCGCAGGTGTCTGCACACATGTTGTAGGAATCGTATGAATGTTGGTGGACTGCGAACATTTTCGCTGTAGACACCGTAAACTATTGCGTAAAAAGGAGGGAATCATACGACAGACACGAGAAGATGCACCACTTGTCGATGGGATTGGACGGCCAGATATATATTCGACAAACTCTTTGAACTGTGCCAGTAGTGTCGGAATGCCGGGGTCATCTGGGTTGGACAGCATCTTCACAAATTCTGCTTGTTCATCCGCCGGAATCGTGAAGGAGTCCTGAATTTCTAGGAACTGTTGTTGCGTGAGTGGGCGATTTAATGTGTCTATAAGCTGCTGTAGCAATTGAGAGTCGTGTATGAGATTTATCATTGGCCGTATCATAGGTTCCGCTGCGGGGACGTATGGTAAAAGCAAGGCTAGAACCTGCTGAATCTGTTGCTCGCGATTTAACCCTGATGATTGAGGAATAGTGGGGTTATCAGGCCTAGCTTCCATCGCACGGGAAACCCCCCGAAACCGGTCAGAAATCCGAGACCAGACACTTCCACTTCGATGAGGGTCTCCATTCTGGAGTGTTGGGTTTGTCGGGGATGTATTGGTTGTGTAATATCCTCCACTTGGTGTGCTAAATGTTACGTGTTTGTTACGCGTCAGAGGAGGGTCAGGCCGATCAGGAGGGGGGTCAGGCCGATTAGGCGGGGGGTAAGCCGGTCGATGTCCTGACTCTGGATATTGGCCAAAGGCAGCGCGATCGAACTCAGAAGAATCATTACTTGCATAAAAGGGACGTTCTGGACTTGGAAATCGGTCAGCAGGAGCGTGATTTGCTCGCGACCCAGGAAAATTTATTGGGCGCGGAGGGATGAATGGCTCTGGTGAAGCTTCCGGACGTGGATGCTGTCCGAATTTGTAAGGGTGCCATGGAGGTTGCGAAGCGACAGCTGCCATTTGAGACAGAGAAGAAGAAAGACAATGGCCGAAGTGTGGCGAGCAAGGTCGTTCACCTCATGAAGTACAGTACATATGTTCGTCATTTTGTGGGCGCCTCTATTATTCTATTCAAGGTCTAAGTCCAACGTCCAGGATCCTGATGGGGTTTGCAAAGGAGGATTTGTTTTGTTTGAAATGATCTTATTGTATTCCATGGATGAAGCGGTGGCACAAGCAACGGGTAGAAACAAAAACGATTATACAAATCACAGCCACGATATCTTATCATCCACAATCACTTACATAATAGACGCCAGATCAAGATGGACGATAAGTTCGAATTTGAATTCAATGAGAAGAGAATGTATTGCTTGTGAAAGTTACAATAAGGGTAAGGATGTGTTATGTTGCATCAACTAGTGGAAGGTGATGATTTCTAAGGTCGGCATGAGCCTCTGGTCGGAATTGTAATACCACTATGGTATAGTGTTCAGAAAATCGACACATTCAGCAAGAGAATAGGTTCGACGGGTAATTTTAATGTCGAAAGCTGACCATACACAAGTGTCATCGTCGTCCCTCAACCAGGCTTCAAGACCTCTCGACTCCTTGATTATACTGAAAGGGGAGTGAATCACTCTGCTGAGTCTTTTGTCCTGTCTGGTTGCTAGAGTGTTGAGAAATTTCCTGATCCTCCTAAGCCCAGTTTCTAATTCAGGAGGACGAATTTTTCTACGAGCGTAGACTTGGCTGATGAACTCATACAAAACCTCCGACAGGAAGGAGACGGTCAACATTGCACCGACATGACGTTCCACTTCATTTCCAGTGTCTTCGTCAAGAAGAATCCAAAAGCGGATCCGCCTGGCAGTGAGCTCCAATACTAAAAGAACTTGCTGTGCATCTCTGTGGGTATCGCATTGATCAGCGAAGTAGAGAATAAGATCCAGAAATGCTCTGCGTTGAGGTTGCTTCACAATCGCGTTACCTTTGATTCCCCAATACATCGAGCTCGTAAAGAGGTAGAATCGATCAAACGCGGATAAATATTCGAAGATTGCCACCCCACGGACGTTCGCGCAACAACGTAAGAGAGCGCAGTGTTCTTGTACATTGCAGTCGCGCTCGCAAGTGATAGGTTTGTGACATCCTCGACAATAGACAGCGGGACAGCCGGTGCAACGGAGGTGTAATAGTGTTCCCATTCTAGGCTTTACGTCAAAGCGGTCTGTGCGTGGCTTATCGGAAGATTTGAATCAATACAATGTCTCATGCGAGAAAATCATGATACTCACCGACGGAATGATTGTTTGACACTTGGGACAGCAAAAGTCACCAATTATCCGGTGTCTAAACTGGGGGTCGCGAAGCCAAAGGGCGAGAGCCTTGTTTTCAAGTTTGCTTCCTGGGCAAGGGGGTTCCTGTGCTGACGCAGCAGAACTCGCGGTCAACTCCGCTGACGCCGGTTGTTGAATGGTATCTTGGACTGTCTCATGGGATTTGATGTTTACTTCAAACGGGTGACTCGGCCGATGGAGTGGCGTAGGTGGTATCCAATCCCGGGTGGACCCTTTCCTCGGTGTGTTTCGAGGAAACCCTAGTAATTCATCAGGAAGAGGAGACATGTAAGATCCGGGTTTGACTGGAGGTTTGGGTCGAGTGGGCGCTTTCCTCGGTGTGTTTCGAGGAAACGCCAGTAACTCATCAGGAAGAGGAGAAACGAAAGGCGTGGGGTTTACTGGCTGTTTGTGTGCGTGACTTTCTAAGGAACGAAGGGGTGGGCGTGGTGTTGGACTGCCTGGCTGTGACTCTGATTCCGCCACCTCTGCTTGGGGACACCCCCGAGCCTCGACTTGATGCTTCTTGGCAGATACGTCGAGTTTAGCGACAGAACAATACTTAACTGGCCTAGGGCAATGGATGTGAGGATTTACATCGGGATGAGGATGATGAGAGGATGACGCAGACGCTGAAGTGGCCATTCCGATCCAGAAAGCAATAGCATTTCCAACTTGTTGAGGGCACCATTTATTTACCTACAAGTCGAGCTCATTGTTGTTAGTCCTGAAAAAAAAAACAATAAAACATGGTTACCTGATTGCAGGACCAATACAAAGGTGTAATTGTATTTTCAAGTGGCGTGTTTGTTCTGTGTGGGGAAAATTATTAAACGGACTCCGAACGGAGTTAATATAACTATGTACATGGGGTAAGTACCCTTGCTTGGACCCACACGACCAAATAGTACAACTGGCCATTCGAAACATCTATCAGGCTAGTCCGATTGTTTGCTAGGTATAGTCCATCTTGTCTGTACATACCTATACTGACGGTTGTATCTGCTGAACATCGATAAAGTAAGTATAAAGCGACAATTTGAAGATAAAGCACAAGATTGCAGGGTGGAACTCGGATGGATCTTGTCGACCAACGGCGTCTGTCGGTGGACCTTGCACTACTTCCGATCAAGGTCACTACTAGTTTGAATTCTTTACTCGAGGGCATAAACGTCTCGAATATAGGGATTTTACAAAGAATGGGGGAACCTAAGATCTTGGCAGAGAGGCCGTGCTTAGGTGTGTGCCTCGCAATATGTGGCTGCGATGATAAGCGAAAAGAAGAAAAAAAAATCAGCAATCGAAAAATCGAAAAGAAACAAGAAAGTTGAGAACGGAGATAGGCATCAAAGGACATATGATCGAACCATGGCTGAAGTTTCATCCAATACACGCAGTACATAGCTTGCGTCGGAGTCGTTATCTTTAGCAACAACCTCGCACGTCCTGGCTAAAGACACGCCTTGGATAAAACACGATTGCGTTATTGAATTTCATCTAGATTGAGTACCATAGACATCAATCGACACACTCCTGCTCTGTGCTTGACAGAGGGTGAGGCTGATCAACTTTGGTGCGTTGGCCTGCCTGCCTTCATCCCGAGATAGGCCATTGCGTGGAATGTGGTACGACAGACATCGGCGCCACAATGAAAAACAATACCATAAACAGGTTCCTTCGAAATCCGATTTAGGATATGAAGATGCGAGAAGATTCGAGTTCGGAAACCTCACAAACGGTGATCATGAATCATCGTAAAGTAGAGCCTCGGCGAAACTGAGGAGGCTGCTGAAACACAGAGGGCTAGGTAAAGGCGAAGAGGGCCACGTAAGTCTGGAAAAGAGAAAGATATACCGCCGGCTCAACGCTGATGATATCTGCAAAGCGAGATCGCGCCCATCACACGTTATGTATCAGAATACCGGCTACTGGGCTGAATGGAAGCGATATGACCACAGTATTAGCCATATTTAGAAATGAAGCATACCCCTTAAAAATCTCAGTCGTAGGCGGACAGACGCGGGGTTCCTGGGGTGGGAACTGTAGGAGTCAAATGACGTCGTGATATCTTCCGAATTCATAGACGTGGCGGATCCTCTCCAGAGTGACGGTGTCTGAGTTAGTGCATGGCTTTGCTACGGGACGCTGCCAAGGGACTGGCACCGTTTATGGTAAGTAGTGTAATAATGAGCGGTCCACATCTCAAAGATGAGCCAGAGGGATCCTACCATTGACATGGTACACATCCTGGACCAAGATAATCAAATAGAACGTGTCAGTAGGGCGGATGAGGATCTACATACACGAGGCTTTTCGATGTTACTAACTTCGCAGCCTCACGGGAACATTCCGAGGTTACATCAGTTGTCTGGTATGTGCAAGACCATCAGGCTCGTTCTTTCTGCCTTGTAGGACAGACGGAACTTCAGGTGTTTTCCATACGCCGTCCCCTCTTTCTTGAAAGAGGACTTCGAATTCGACAACATAGAAGCAAAGCATTACGAGACAGGATTCATGTAAGTCTAACATGTCACTTGATTTTCATGCGATTGACCGTAGCAATGGATAAACACAGTGGATGGCATCGTACCCGTTGATCGTTGCGCAGTATATTATCCAAGGCCATCCGCGCCGCACAGAGCGCTGGAGCCTCGTGGCGCTGCAGGATGCGAACAATGCACTGGAATTCGAGCTCACAGGAAGCTGGAATAATTACCAGTATATAGCCAGGCGCACAACCCGATTTGGACGCACACAAACGTTGCGTGGCGGATGTCAAGTTGGCACAATTCCCGTCGCGAAAATTGACTGGCTGAAAACAAGACTGAAAGACGTCGAAGTCGCATATAACGACATGAATTACGACAGCCAGGATTGGGTTCTTGCTGCCCTAAGGATGCTGCGAGCTGATGGAATGCCGATCAGCTTAACGAGTGGAACGAATATCAGGGAGGAACTGGCGGCAGAAAGGGTGCGGTGGGACGTGGGTGAAGACACGGTTGAAGACAGGCTTTTTCCATAAAGCCATCGGGCATAGAGCCCCTCATGTACACTATCGGTCTCCTTGTTGATACTATTGAATTGTCCTACCGTGAGAAAAAATGATGTTGTCTGATGATTGCAAGCGTGGCACAGCCCGAACTTGTTCACTCCCAACACTTGCCAGCAAACAGCGAGCAGACCGTCGACGACGTCGACAGCGACCAGTCACAGCCAACAATGGAAGATGGTACGTTCCCAGCCACGGCCACCACTCGTCTTCGACAGCTTCAGTACAATACCAGCACTCAGTTCGACCGTATTTCATTCGTCACAAATGTTGGCTCAAGGCCAATCTACGGTCGATATAATGTTCCTTCTAGCGCTAAATTGCGCTTATGTACCGACTTTTCTCTCATTTTTTTCGATTGGGAGCACACCAACTTTTTCGCACCGTTGTTGTCGACACAATAGTTGATGGATCTCGCCCACAACATTCTCCTTCGTCGCCCCCAGTTCACAGCTTGATCACAACCTAACGCCACTCTCCTCGTCTTCCTCAGCCTGGCAATCCAACCAAGACATTGCGCCCACCAGCGGTGGCATTAGCATTCCAACCCATGACGCCAGTCTTGGCAATGGGAATGCAATGGTAACCGACGAACAAGGCTGGAACTCCAACGGGGGCCGGTCACCCCGTAGGGATGACGGTGGTGAAAGACCTCGGCGTTCAAGCAGGAGTCGAAGCCCTGGGGCCCAAAGGGAAGGTGAACGGGGGTGGGTTCTTTCAAGTTGGTTTCAAGTTCTGCTGTCAATATGTGAACAGAACCAACCCCGGAAATAACCTTCATGTTTCCGGCCTCAATCACCGAGTTGACACGCGCGTTCTCGAGGCAGCTTTTGCAAAGATTGGCAGAGTACGTTGTTCGTCGCGCTCCGTGACTATTTGTTGACTCGCATTCTTTTCCAGGTTAAGAAAGCTTCAGTCATGTATGATCCTCACACGCGTGAGTCGCGTGGTTTCGGCTTTGTGACGATGGAATCTTCAGAGGAAGCTGATGCGGCTATCACTGCGTTAAATTCCACTGAGATTATGGGCAAGACCATCACTGTAGAAAAGGTGGGTCCCATGTTACTTTTACATTTGGACAGATGTTGACTTCTCATAGGCTCGTCGTGGGCGTGCAAGGACACCCACCCCTGGCCGCTACTATGGACCTCCCAAGCGAAATGATTGTGAGATTTATCATATACCGCGTGTCGATTCTGCTCTCAATTGTTCTATGTAACTAGTTGAAAGGCCCTACGATCCTCGCCCGTACGACAGTCGTTATTCGCGTGATTACGATGACCGTGGGCGCGGCGGCCGTTACCGTCACGATGATCGCAGGGATTATGATCGCGGTGAGCGGGGAGGCTACCGCGACTATGATCGGGGCGATAGGGAACGCGACCGTGGTTATGGACGTGATTACGAACGGGACCGAGGTCGATACGATGACCGAAGGCACTGAGCGTTGAGACCTTTGAAATTGAGCTCAAATTAACGAGCTCACTAAGTTTTGTTGTGTCGTATATATGCTGTCTGTTTTTATCATGGAAAAAATTTGGTTTGTATTGTGCTAACTGGGCTCTTGACGTTCCGGCCCAGGGATACTCATGAGTAACGTGGCCACCTAGACATGATGCAAGTTCTTAATAATCTCATTTTGATACAATTTATCTAGGTTTGTCACTCGACCGTTCCATCGTTAAGATGTTTTGGTTGTCCCGTGAACTTCTCGAGTTGAGAGAGTTTTATGAGTTGCTTATCTTGGGACCACTCCACAGCAATGCCCACCACAAATTGAGGTAGTCCAAGGTCAGATATAGTTCAGAAAGAACATGATTGGTCCTTGAAGTAGTTACCTTGTCCAATTCTGTTTTAAAAGACAACCTTATCAAGTTGTCTTCAAACTTGACAGCAAAATATAAAAACTATTGGTATTTATTGAGAATATTTTCAAAAAACTGTGCCCACTACGTGGGTAGTTAAAAGCAGGATAGAAACAGATCAATGCTTATTATTACTGAATACAGAGATAGATATTGTATCTGAATAGATATTGAGCAAAACCTCTTAGATGGTCATTGAGAGACTCACTATTGCAATTCCCTTGCATCTTCAAGGTGCTCACATCCTGTGGCAAGGTTTGTCACAGCTTTGATTGTCTCTAGATGGCCATTTTCAAATGCTTCTGTTTTTGCTTTCAGTATTTGCTGCTCCAGCTCCTTCAGGTTGTCCACTTGCATGTATTGTTGCTGCAAGGTTTTCCATTGCTTCAATGGTATCTGGATGGCTGCTTCCAAATGCTTCCCTACTTGCCTTCAGCACATGCTGCTCCAGCTCTCTTGTTTCTTCAGGCTGTCCACTCGAGTGAAGTGTTATAGCAAAGTTTTCCATGGCTTGAATGGTGTATGGATGGCTGCTTCCAAATATTTCTGTCCTGGCTTTCAGCACTTGTTGTTCCAGCTCCCTGGCTTCTCCAAGCTGTCCATTTAAACAAAGTGTGATAGCAAGGTTTGCCATGGCTTCAATAGTGTCTGGATGGCTGCTTCCAAATGTGTCCATTCTAGCCTTTAGCACTTGCTGTTCCAGCTCTCTTGTCTCCTCAAGTTGCCCACTTGCATGAATTGTTACTGCAAGGTTTTCCATGGCTTGAATGGTGTCTGGATGGCTGCTTTCAAATGTGTCCCTCCTGGCCTTCAGCACTTGCTGCTTCGGCTCCCTTGCTTTTTCAAGTTGTCCACTTGAATGAACTATTATGAACTATTATAGCAAGGTTAGCTATAGCTTCAATAGTGTCCGGATGGCTACATCCAAATGTTTCTATCTTTGCTTGCACTACCTGCTGCTTGAGCTGTGCAGGATCATTCCATAAGCAAGCAGCTGTAGAAATTCCTGCCCAAACTCTCTGCAATTCTGTAGTCATTATACATGATGTATTTGTCTGAGTAATGCTTTTATATGCAACAATCATTGTACAATGTTGTTTTACATCATTTCTTGATTCCTAGACACCAAAAAATTTGTTGTGCACACTTTTGAGCCCTTGTTTGTTTATCTTCTAATAACAATTTGAATGCCCATTCATGCACAAGTGGATGAATATCCAACAGCATTGTTCCTTTTCCACTGACTTCCACTAATGAGTAAGATCTAAGCATCTCTACTCCCTATTCCATGGCTCTGTCATTCCATGTTTTGCCTTCACTCACAAAAGACTCTAAATAAATTCTGTAATTCATTCATCTCCAGCCCAGGAGTGGAAGACAGAATTTCATATGCTGTTTTCAGAATTGATATAGGTACCTTTAAATTGTGCAGTACACCACATAGCATGAGAATTTGTTTTGGTCCCTCAGTTGACTTTTCATAACTTAAATCCCATATAGCAAATACAGAAAGATTGCAATTGTCCATCTTTTGCTTTTTTACTTCTGCTAAATATCTTGGCTTGTCTTTCTGTAATTTTCAAGGTACTGGCTAATCTGAATATGTTGATTTTAACACAAATGACTAGCACTCTGGACAATAGCCAATGCCAGATAATTCAATCCATGAACAAGTCCAATTGCAGCATTGTGTTCACTGCCTAACTCATTTGTTCTGTGACTAGCTTTATAACAAACTGTTAAAGAATCTTCATCTGACATCTTTGCAATTTTATAGCAGTTGTCAGGTGCATAAAATTTAGGTGCTTTATTCCTACTAGTTATGAGAATGTTACCATGAGTACAAGGAAAATATTCTTGTAGGTTCACATTGGGATGATCTGCATTGTCAACAATCATCAGCCAGTTTGTGTGTTGGTAAGAAAGCCAGTTAAGAGCAGAAGTAGAAGTGACATCAGTTAAGTTAGCTCTTTGAGCAAGCAGGACTAAAAATTGCTCAATTGATGTTTTAAAGCTTGCATCAATCATATATGTATTAGAAAATCTGCTCAGGTTCAGTTAATGAATCCTGCATTGACACATCAATTGGAAACCCAGCAGACTTTATTTTTTTCCATCTCTGATACAAATATGGAAGCCTTGAACTTTTCTTGGCTTGTGCTCCATGTCTTGACATTGGAATACACATTCTTACTAAGGTGGGCATACTCCTTTATAGCCAGATCAATAGGCATACCAAGTTGACCAAGCATCGATGCAATGACACTGATAATTACTTGAATATTTCAGTCAATCATAATTTCAAGTTGGTAAATGCACCCCCTTGTTCCCAACTCCACCAATTATATCAAAATAATCACAAGGCTTGGGCATTGATTGAGTATCCACCAGATGCCTAAGCCGGAACATGATCTCTTGAAGGATGATGAGCCTGGAGAGGCCATGAATACCAATCATTTGGGAAATGAATCAACAGTTTTGATTATATAGAGCCAAGTTCATGCACCAAAGGTCAAAAGTCTCGATCCACATCTATATTGGTCTGCATTGTACTTAAGTCCAGCTTGGATTCAGTGGAGGTGGGAAGGAAAGTATATAGTATATGATCATTTCACTTAGCTTTCATTACAAACTGTCAAGAGCTTTCTCACGCTTAGACCATTGGATGTTAGCTGGGTCATTGATTTTCTACCTGATTTGTTCAGGTACGATAAATGGAGCCAAAACAAGAGAACAACACCGAGAGCCGGAATGGGTATAGTGACCTCATATTTCTTGGTAGTATAGATAATGTCAACCAAGCAACAATGTGAGTATTTTAGAGAAATCTAAGAGAAGGGGAAAGACTCCTGTGATTCATCATCGTAACAACGTAAACCACGAAGAAACAATGTTCTATTCTCCTGCCTTGACTGATCAAACATGAGTGTCCTTGGACCCATCGTCCGCACAGAGCCATGGATGATCTGCGAATGTCAGACCCGAGGGTACTTGTAGGAAGCAGAATGAGTTTTTGTGGAGGGATGCTAAGAGGATCATACCAGCCGGTCTTTGAGTTGATTGAAGACAAAAAGGTACTGACAGGACTCAAGGATGACGGTCCTCTGTCACTTCCTCATAAGACAGGTTGATGGCTGATATATCGCATTTGATGCAAGCGCCAGACGAGATGATTGTTGGGCGACGCGCATGGGCCCGACCATTGAAGTGCAAATAGGGACACGACTCAAAGGAAGAGATCCAGGACGATGAGGCTCCAATTATGGTCTTCTGCTGAGGAGCTAGTGTCGCTGTCGCATCAATTGTGGCCTCGGATGAGATAGAAATCGTCTGCTCAACATTGCGCACGTATCAGACGCTACCTTGTCATGTTTGAGCGCTCATTACTCATTTTCATTCGGCTAGTCGTTTGCGCGGGTAAATTGGGGAACATACGGAACCCGTTGTGGATGATGAAAAGGAATAATCCGTTGAGGATGGAAGGTGAAGTATGATGGACAATATCAGCGCATCTTAATTGTAGTCCAGTGACAAATGTATGTTGCAAGCTTAGGTGGGCTGTGAGATAAGACGCTAAAGAACAAAGAAAAATGAGTACATAGAGGGTTCGATACGTCTGGCGCAAGGATTTTGCATCAATTTTGCATATCGTAAGTAGCAGAGGACTTCTGATGAACGGCCTAAAAGATAGATAGTAGACGTAGACCAAAGGGGAGGAGCTATCCAAGGTGTGCTTGCCAACAGTCCTGTCATCATGCATTTCTTTGGGAGTTTCACTGCTGAACACATATAAGTACTCCAAGACCCGTATGGAGTTGAAAAAGAGACAAAAAGCGAGATGGATAGAACGACCAAAAAAGAACTGGAGGTATGTTGTTTGTTCGGATATTGGAGATGTCTTTGGGGATCAAAAATGTTGATTATCATTGATCCTGGGCAGAGCACATGTCAAGGCAAGGATCCTCAGCGCTTTCTTAAACCTAGTTTAGGGCATGTCATTCACTGGCATCGTGGGCTCGGGAGCTCCGATACACGCTACTTGCTGTCAGCTGCTTGCTTTGTCTTATCCACTGGACCAGACCATCTAGCGTCCCCCGTCAAATCCAGTGTTCCTCTCTCATCTCTCTGCGCAATTACAGCTCTCGCTTTCTCCAAATCAAAACGACTTTCTTTGGCGCCCTTGAATTCTACGAGTTCCTCTGCTGTGAAGCCTTTTGGCGGATTGTAGCTGACGTAGCCAATATGCTTATTTTGGAAGATGACAAGGTGCACGTCAGGTATAAGATCACGTTGCACAGTCCAATGCGAGGGGTCCTGTACCAGAAACATTATACGGATATGTCTCGATAGGTGAGTATACGATTGACCTTGTCTATGGTGGGATCGACGATCTTATCGCTTTGCGATACATGAGTGGTCTCGGGGAGCGAAGTTTCTGTCATTGAGATGTTTCTGATATCTGTCGATCAGATTCTCTAGACTTTATAAATACCACTGAACCACTGTTTATGTAACCCGGGATTTTTTGTACATGACCTCAGCTGATTTGATTCCACAGTCAGATCTTTTGTTTCCGTGGACAACCGTACGTGACTCTGGCAGTGATGGAAAAAATCAACGTTCCGTCGGTAATCTCCTTTCCAGCACTGCCCATCAAAGAAATAAGTATGTTCGGCTCAAACTTACCCCAGTGATACATTATTAACTTTGATGTAAATATTGATCTGTACTCGATTCCGTTTGTAGAACTTCCGTCTTGGAGGCTGGTTGAGGTGTCTCTGCCGATTGACTAGCGCACCGCAGGGAAGATTTCAGGAAGCCAATTTGAGACGCATGTTCGCAGTTGTTGTACATAATGATATACGTCTCTGACGACAGCACTCATCCAGCAGATTTCTTCATGATAGCAGAAGATCAAAGTTCTGAAACCGCCATGTTACTTTGACGACACCTGGTCATGATGCGACAACTCCCGAGCATTACATCCCCATTGTTCTATACGTCCCGCTGTTTTGATGGATAGCAGATCATTCTGAAGCGCCTTGCCACCCTGACGCCACCTGATCTCTTCCCGCTATATCAATATTTCACTATTTTCCCCGATGTTGGTCTGTCTTTTTTACGTGTGGACTTGGTTACAACAATTTCATTCGTTTGTGTGAGTGATATCGTTTCTCAAGAACTTGAAAGAACGCTTGAAATCGCCGGCGGTTAGAGAACGATGCCAACGGATCCGCTGTAAGCCCGACGTTTATGATTTCAATTTGATGGTGACACTTACTTACTGATGGAAAGATCACGATTTAACGCCTGTTAGTTCCTGGACGTACCATTTAAAAACCGTAGAACAAATGAATTTATTCCTCACGTCTGGAATGACAACTTACAACGAAATCGCTGGCCGATTATTCTCCATCCTCATTCAACTCAATTGCCTCTCTACGTTCAACAACATGAAGTCCATCTTGACGATCTCACTGTCTCGTATTCGCAATTCTCCACATCACATCAGCTTCTGTAGCACCCATGAACTCTGCTGCATCGTTAGAAAAAAAGTTGACGATCGCTACCAACTGAGATCATTTTATCTAATGTATACAAATTTCAAAATAGTGCCGTCGATAAGGCTATATCGTACATCAAGGGGCCTCATGCGAACCTCAACCCTTCCTGCTTCTACAGCGGCTACACTACGCATGAAACAACGGGACAGCTGCAGCAAGCACAGCATTATTAAGGCTATATCGTACATCAAGGGGCCTCATGCGAACCTCAACCCTTCCTGCTTCTACAGCGGCTACACTACGCATGAAACAACGGGACAGCTGCAGCAAGCACAGCATTATATCACCAAGCATTGGATCGGGAAAAAGGATACGAAAGTTCCTTATAACTGTCGCCTCATACTGGGGGTTGTCAGTGACTTCGCGAAAGCGGACGCTGCTCATATCAACGATTGGAGCGGAGTATTTAAAGAGTTCGCAGAATCGGTCTCTGGAAAGGTATACGTACTTTTGGGAGAGACTATTGATCCCCACTCGATCTGGTTACAGCATGAGAGACAAGCTTTGAAGGATAATCAGAGGGTCACTGAGGTGGAGGTCTGGGAAATAGAGGGTAACGGCCAACTCAAGAAGACGAATAAGACGAAGGCAACGTTGTAGTAGTTTTCCGAGTCGCTGTAAAATGCCATGAATATACATTGATATCGGAGAATTCACGGTCTCGGTACAGCTGTTCAAACGGCTTTACTAAGTTGAGTAGCATTGAACTCTAAGTCACGACTGTGTGAATAATACTGTGTAATTTTCAAATATCGGCTGTGTGAATAATACTGTATAATTTTCAAATATCGGCTGTGTGAATAATACTGTCTTATTTTCAAATATAACTGCTCACGAGTATCAGTAAGACCTTACCTGAGAAGTCAGAGGTAGTTCAGGAGACCAAGCACGTCCAGTTGTGGCTCAACGACGTGTCAAGCCTGAGGCGCTGTCATTCAAGGATAGTATGACAAGACTCGAGTTAGACCATACGATAGAGTTCAGCACGACCAAGGTCTAGCCAACAGAAACACCATCAGAAACACCATGACAAGTCCCCGAGCTCAACAACAGGCTTCTGGCTCGGCGCGAACTCGAACGAGTCGTCAAGGATCAAACGAAAGACAAGCATTCTGGTAGAATCGACCATCTTTAAAATAAAAACAAATCTCATCAGAGCAAACGAAACGCAGATTTTTTTGGGTATTCTACACATACACATGCTCAAACCACAAGGTACTCCTCAGTCGAAACAACCGCATCCACCGAAAACGCTGGTACGTCCTCACCTTCAACCTTGCTAACCGACGCCACAACGACGCCAGCAAGGCTCCCTTGGCCAACGAACGTCACCTGAACCGGGAAGAACGCGCTCGCATCGTCTCCTCCCACAGTAAAAATCATAGACCCCGAGCGCGTTTCGTCTGTCGCGGATACACGTGGGATGGACCATGCTAGGGAGTGTAAACCTGGGTCGAGGGACCACTCGCCTGTGTGTGAAGATACGGTGGGATACGAGCCGGTTCTGTGATTTCGGAGAAGAGAGTAAGGTTTGGATTAGGGATAGGAAGGCGAAATTTGAGACGGCTGGGACTTACGGGAGGGGAATGGAGATGATGACGTCGTAGAGTGTAACGTTCTCATTCTCGAGTTCGTACTCGATGCTGACCTCACAAGTTCCGTCATTCGAGGGCGAAGGCCAGCAATTGACTATACGCGCGTAAGAGTGTATAACTTGATTAGAAGGTAACTGGACTTGGGATGTACAACGAAACTTACTGGACAGTGGAACGTTACTCTCGTCTGTGCCAGCGTATCTCCACTTTAGCACAGTCAAGGTCTGTCCAACAGGGAACGCCCGTGCTGGGTCCTTGAGCGCAACAACGCGTTCCTGGCCCGGTGCGAACTTTGCAACATTAGGGTGTTGCTTGAACTGCAGTGCGTTCCCACCGAAATCCGTCGGCGGCGAAGATAGAGCGATCCGCAGATGCGCGAGAGCTGCATCTGAGATCTGGAGGTTCATGTCGCCCTTGAGCTCCATCGATTCTACGCCACCGTCCCGAAGAAGCGAGAGGGAAATTGACTCCTTGATGGCGATGTGCACGCTGCAAATACGGCAGAACATTCAACATTTGACATGTGGAGAGAACCCTTGACAAGTAGGCGAAAGAAGTTACGTACCTCTCCGTCTGAACTTCGGGCAAGCTGCCGCGTCCATCGTGCTTTGGAGCAGCCGAAGATTGGGGCTGAGAAGACGCTGATGGTGTAGGAGGGACCGAAATATCCGAAGTCGCAACTCTCGCAGCCACATCCCCCCCAAGCGCATCGATCAGCTCCGCCTGTTTCGTCTTCTTACCGCCCAGCTTCATACCTGTGCCCTTGAACGCCGGCGGGCGTGCAGCCGCCGTCGAAGTGGTGCGCGTGATAGGCACGGGTGTCTCAGGCGCCTCAAAGCGCGGCACGGGCGAATACATCGAGTTCCCACTGCCGAGGTAACTGCTTCCGCCTGTACCAGCTGCCCGTCGTTGCTGTTCCCGGCGCTGCATCTCCAACTGCTTCGCACGGCGTTTAAGCTCTTCTTTCGCTTCCGCTTCCTTATTCTGCACAGGCGACCATAATGTAAGAACCTAGAGCCATAATGCCGATGATGACGATGAGAGAACAAACACACCCTGGCGATAATCTCCTGTATCTTCTCCTCGTGACTCTCCATCTCCAGCACGTTGCGCACCTGCAACAGATTCACGTTCTCCCGATACCCCATGCTCACGATCTCATCAAACGCCCCAAGCAGCTCAAACGAATTCTTCAGAATCTCGCGCTCGTCTGCGCTCCTGCAGAGGTCCGAGACAACACGCGCAAAAAGATGTAGCGTATCAATGTCCTGCAAAATATTAGAGGCCTTGTTCGTTATGAGGAGGATATAGAGGTCTTCTAGCGGCTGGTAGACGTATCTAACGTCGGATGTTTCGACGGAGGTGTGTTGAGTGTTTGCGGGGATGACTTTCGGGAAAGATGCGAGGAGAGACTCAATTCTTGCCCGTGTCATGTCCCGAAATTGACGAGATATAACGGCTATAACACCATGCCAATCTGTTTCCGTCTTCGAAAGGGTTGTAACACTCACCTTTACCGCCTTTTGTACATATCGAAGCTGCTAAAACAACCTGTAATAATGAAGACAGATCTTATTAGATTTCAAGTTTTCAGCACGGTCATGTCACAACAAACCATCGTGTTAAATTCAAACGACAATGAAGGCTATACCTTCGCTCCTGGAAGACTCTTTTAATAAGACGTCGGTCTAGTTTGCAAGCAGCCGTACGTGTCACGATGTCGTTGAGGGCAGGCTGTTCTTTAGATCACATGACCAGACGCGTACCTCGACGCGTCTTCAAAGTCCACAACTATTCTTAACGCAATTTCTGACCTATCTAGCCAGTGTACACCTTCTACATATTTATGTTATTAACCTACTAGCGACCTATCTCAAAGCCGGCCATGTACATCCAGCCCCGGACGCCCATAATCATTCTACCAACAAAAAAAATCAGCAAAACGCTCCACGTCAGAAGGAGAGCACGTACAGGAGGCGAAGGCTTATTCTTCAAGATGCCCTCAATCTTCTCCAAGATCTCAGGCGTAAGCCTTGGCAGAACCTCCACAGCCTTCAAGTTGTCCCTGAGCTGCTCAGCGGTCGACGCGCCGAGTATGACGGTGGAGGTGTTGGGGTTCTTCGCGACCCACGCGAGGGCTAGTGCTGCGGGGGTGGTTTGCAGTTCTACGAGACAAATAACGTCAGAGTGGAGGCAAGATAGATTGGGAAGCCTATATACCATCAGCAGCGAGCTTCGTAAGCTCCTTAACCTTCCTGATCTTCTCCTTGCCTTCTTCAGTCTGAAGCGACTCGACAGTATTCTTGAACATAGCTGTCGTAGCGAAGCGCGATCCTTCAGGAATACCATCGTTATACTAAATCCAGATAATTTTGTGAGAACGGTACTCGTGCTGGATGAAGATCGTCAAACCTTTCCAGTAAGGAGTCCACTAGCGAGGGAAGACCATGTTGTGGTTCCGAGGCCGTATTTGCGGTAGAGGGGGCTGGGTAAGGGGTTAACACGATTGTGTCGATCGATCGAGGCGAGAAAGGAAAGACAAACGTACTCGTATTCTTTCTCTGGACGTTCACGATGGAACATGCTATAAACGATGTGAATCTCAAGCGTGCTGCGAGAAAAATGAGGGACGAAACTGGTGCTGGCATTGCTCCGCAATGGGACCTGCGAGATTGAGTTTCTCAGCGACGTCTAAGAACTGCTGTAAGCAATCTTCAAAGACTTCAAGAACACAAGTGCTTACGGAACGCCTCTTCAATCTCCCTCGCACTCCATTCCGACGTAGCCCAATAAAACGCCTTATCAAGCGATTAATATCACACGCTGAGACGTCGAAAGGATTCTCGGGGCACGTACCCAACCCTGATCAATCACCCAATTAAACGCTCTAACAATCTCCTCCATCGGCACCGTATTATCAGGCCGATGCGCAAAAATGACGTCTACATAATCCATGCCGAGGCGCTTCAGGCTCTCTTTCGTCCCTTCGATAATACTGTTGACACGTCATAGCGAGTTCATCGTGTGGATTGATCCAAGGAGATGATACGCACTGTTTACGGGAGAGCCCACCGTCGTTCGGGCCTTTGCGAGTTCCCCAGAAGATCTTGGTGGTGATGACAAGATCTGTGCGACGCAGGCCGAGTTCCTTGATTACGCGTCCCCTGGTAGAACAAAAATGTCAAATCTGAGCACCCACTAGGTGATTATGGAGAGAGAACAACGACGTACATCTCAAGCTCGGACTTTCCAGCTGAATACACCTCTGCCGTATCGAACATATTGATTCCAGCATCGAACGCGGTCTTGATGATTTCCTAAGAACACGCGTACGCATCATCCCCCAAGTTATCAATCTGCGCGGCGGAATAACGAAACTCTCGGACCAACCTTAACAGGATCACCTACCACCGATCCGCCAAGAGTCAACCCTATAAGTACAATACACACGGATCAGTACTCATCCTAATCTTCTCGAATCATATCATCATCGAACTCACATCCCCCAAGAGAGAAGACTGGCACACGCAAGCCGCTGGCGCCGAGGCGCCTGAACGGCATGTTCTTGGGATGGAACTCGTGGAGGACGACGGGTTCGTTGGAAGGGCTCATGTATACTGGGAGTAAGGGTAGGAGAATTGAATGGAAGTATGAGGGCTTTTGGGAAATTTATTATAAGCGGCCCCCCGCTATTTATAGTGGACATGAGTAGGATGATGACGAATAAACGCGTCAGTTGCTGAATATCTTGACAAAGAGACAACACAGCGATCAGTTTGCGATAAGCACGACCGGACCACCGTATCCGTAATATTGTCTTTGTAAACACTGGCTTAGTGAACATTTGAGGGCGACACCCTGTTGACATGCAACGTTGACATCTTGCATTGATTGTACGTGTCTTCCACCGTCTTCCATTTTAAGAGAAATCCACAGGTACTACATACATAGTTCAGGACCGAAGTATATCAACCATCAGGTTGACATGCTTTGAAACGTTATAACTTCGCGCAATCGCTGTGTCAGAAAGGTTACAGGTATAAAGCCGTGGTAAAGATTTATCAATATCGGATATGGTGTAATGGCTAACATTGCCGCCTCTCATTTGATTAACACTTATTTCGCGGCAGCTCGGGGTTCGATTCCCCGTATCCGAAATCATGGCGACACCCTGTTACCTTTTGTTGCAACAGCGACATTGTTGATATTCCAAAAAGCCTTCGTATGTAGTTCAAGTGTGTTCCGGAGTCTGGAGAGGGCAATGCTACGTAGGTGATTCAACTTTGTATGTCAAATGATAAGGTGTCCCTAGGGTAAATCTGGGTCAAGTCCATTTCTCTACTTGCCATGGCGTCTCATGTCATTGCGCATAAGGATTGCTGATTATCGAACTTGGCGCCCTTGACAGAACCAGCGGGCGGCTATTGCTTGTAGACTCGATATTTAGCAGCAAGTCAGAGGCATTTCTTTCATTACTCTGAGTTATCGAGTACGGTGTAATGGCTAACATTGGCTCTCATGTCTAGGATTTGAATGTTCTTGTATCGTGGCCGCCCGAGGGGTTCAGAGAAAAAATGGAATGGTCTCTTCTGTAGTTTTTCGAGCGGGCGTCAGTCCACGAGACTTATCTAGAAAAGTCAGTGTCAGGAATTCCCTCTCAATCCAACCAGAAATATGACTAGAATCTTCAAAAAGCATTTTTTTTAGTGCCAATCTTTTCCAGTGCCAATCCTCTCATTTTTTTTTCAGTGGAGAAAGTGGCCCTTCATGGTGGTCGGAAGTATTTAAATATTGGCAATGGCATCGCAAATCAAAACGAATCATACTCACCGAACGCTGCATACAGATGCAGAACGCAGTCCATAGGACGAGGGGAGGCATTGACAGTTTCAAGGGTCTAGTCCTGCAATCGAACCCGTGAAGTCATTCATACAGTGGAATATACTCATCCATGTATGAAGAAGAAAAAAATGTCAGAGATGGTCATTTGATAGCTGAATCTATAGATATTGGAAAGGTAAGGGATGTAGTGAAACACCAAGCAACATACGAAGAGGAAATCTTGAGCTAGGAACTCTCAGGCCCTCTGTAAGCACCCGTCAAGGAAGCAGAACGTCATCGGTTTCTTCGCAGTTTGCGTCGTTGCAACGGTGAATCGCAGGGGTGTCTTCAATTCTCTTAGATTCCAAAATATTCACATTGTCGCTTGCCTGGCACATCAACTACACTAGTAAAATTATGGGATTACTATAGTCATGCCGGCTTTCGGTGTTCTTCCTTGTTTGCGCTCCATAAACCGTATTTCAACGGATCGGCCAGAACATCTGAGAGATTTTCTGGAACTTTGGCGTGATGGGGACTTCCAACCTGTGGTGGAGTACGCGAGCCGTTCATCATATAATACCATGCTCATATCAACGCCGGAAGCTATCATCATGATAGTGTTTGCATTTCTGGACTACAGTATACATACATAGAAGGAATTCGCCAATCCTACATGTCCTCTTGTGTATTTTTGGCTTAATACGGGTGTTCGATCGTTTGGCGTTCTGAGAAGTGCTCACCCCTCCCTCCTTCGTGACGACCACGTCAGAACCGTTCTGCTATGACCGCCTACTTTGTCCTCGCCAAATATTATCCATTTCCCCAGAATAGTCATGGCTGCGCAAAAGCACGGAGCGACGATTGATTTTTCTATATCATGTTCCGTTGTCGCTCTATCTTTTTGTCCATTTACATTGTTCATCTCAGCCCAGATCACTGCGAAAAATCGGACATTCGATAGACTATAGAACCCTCACAAGGAGAAGAGAGTTCTAATTCTCAGTATTCAGATCGTTAGAGTGAAGTGACGCAAAGATTCCAAGTTTTGTTGAACTTGTTTCTTTTGAGCCGTTGGTTCACTCTTTTGGTTTCAGCAAATGTCCACTCGATCTAGCGGATTACTGGCTGAATTCATGGACAACCGTGCCCTACCACAGGAGAACATAGTCATTTCATGTTCTCAAGAGGAATATGGAGCACTTGAACCTAAGTTCTCTCAGCCTTTCCGATTACTTCCCAAATGATGACCAACTCGCATCCAGAGGTCCAAGCGTGAGAAAGCCCCTGACAGTTTGTGATGAAAGCCTGGTGAAATGATCATATACTGTCCTTCCCAACCCCACTGAACCCAAGCTGAACATACAATGCAGACCAATACTGACCAGAATAAATGTGGATTCAGACTTTTGATCTTTGGTGCGCAAAGTTGACTCTACATATTTACAATTGTTGATTCATTTCCCAGATGATGGTGGTATCCGTGGCCTCTCTGGGCTCATCATTCTTCAAGAGATCATGTTCCAGCTTAAGCATCTGGAGAATACTCAATCAATCCCCAAGCCTTGTGATTATTTTGATATGATTGGAGGAGTTGGAACAGGGGGGTACATTTACCAACTCAAAATTATGATTGATTGAAATATTTAAGTAATTATTAGTGTCATTGCATTGATGCTTGGTCGACTTGGTATGCCTATTGATCTGGCTATAATGAATATGCCAGCTTTAGTAAGAATGTGTATTCCAATGTCAAGACATGGAGCACAAGCCAAGAGAAGTTCAAGGCTTCCATCTTTGTATCAGAGATGGAAAAAATTCTAAAGTCTGCTGGGTTTCCAAATGGTATGTTAATGCCAAATCAGACTTCCTGCAGCTGCAAAAGGTAGTCAAGTATTTTACTGTCCTGCTATGTGAATTGACTCTCTTACTTTTTCAACTTCTTCCCATTGTCCCAGCACCATCTCCTTTATTTACAGGAAGAAAAGATATTCTGGCTAAGCTTGAAAAATATTTCTGTGATGATGGCCATTCATTGAATATGAGGGCTCAAGAAATGCTTTGTTTCATATGGCTTAGGTGGAAGTGGCGAGACTCAAATTGCATTACAATTTTCTCAAAACTTTAGAAGCAGGTAAAATAGAATTATGCTCTTTTCCAATGTATTTTATTGATATAACCTAAGCAGATGTTTTGATACTTATATGATTAATGCAAGCTCCAAAACATCTATTGAGCAGTTTTTGGTCCTGTTTGCTCAAAAAGCTAACTTGACTGAAATCACTTCCACTTCTGCTCTCTGGCTTTGTCATCAACAGCCAGAATGGCTAATGATTTTTAACAATGCAGATGATCCTGATGAATCTACAGGAGGTCTTTCCTTCTTGTAATCATGGAAATATTCTCATAACTAGTAGGAATGAAGCATTCTAGATTTTATGCACTTGACAACTGCTATAAAACTGCAGAGATGTCAGATGAAGATTCCTTGACATTTTTCTATAAAGCTAGTTGCAGAACAAATGAGTCCACAACTGAACATGATGCTGCAATTTAACTTGTTCATGAATTGAATTATTTGGCTCTGGCCACTCTCCAGGCTGCTAGTTACTTATTCTATAATTAATATATTCAAATTGGCCAGTATTTTGAAAATTACAGAAAGGACAAGCCAAGATATTTAGCAGAAATAAAAAGGCAAAGGATAGATAACTACAACCTTTCTGTATTTGCCACTTGGAATTTGAGTTATCAAAAGTTAAGTGAGGGACCAAAACAACTTCTCATGTTATGTGACATACTGCACAATTCTAAGATACCTGTATCAGTTTGAGCTGAAGATTGATGAATTACAGGATTTATTAGAGTCATTTGTGGATGAAGAGAAAAGATGGAATGACAAAGTCATAGAAAATGCAATTGAGACACTTAGAAACTACTCATGAGTGGAAGTCAATGGAAAAGGAATGATGTTGTTGGACATTCATCCACTTGTGCATGAATGGGCATTCAAATCTTTATCAGAAGATAAACAAACAAGGGCTCAAAAGTGTGCACTACAAATTTTTTGGTGTCTAGAAAATCAAGAAATGGTATAACAGCATTGTAGAGTTGGTGTTGAACAAGTCCATTGATCTTAAGATGCAGCTGTTGATGCCATGCACAGGCCAGATTTTGCATTTCCAACAGTCAATTAGTCTTGTGAGGCTGCAGGGCTCATATTAACTATCCACAGAGTCTGCATTGGCCTGCTAATCCTGAGAAGCAGTTCAATTGCTATTAGTATGTGGCAGCTTCTGGATTAGTTTGTTGGTCCTGGAATGCAGCTGCTGAGGCCATGCCATTTATCAGAGAACAGCTATTCATCTTATCCCTTAGAGCACCTTCTAGGGTAAGATCCATCCATTGTCTTGCACCACCACTGAAGCTGTTGCAAACATGGGCTCCAATGACCTGATACTACAATTCAGCTATTTTGTTTTCACTTTGAAAGCTTGATACCCACATATGGCATATCTGCAACTTGTAGAATCACATAATTATGTATGGCAAATACTGATGACATTGCTGCTGAGCATGAATCAAATGACTTTATCCATGCCTTCTGAGGGTCCAGCACCTTTGATTGTATCCAGTGGATACACACAAGAGTCTGAATCTGCAATTGAGATTGCAGAGGCACACAAGGGTGAACTTGTGGCATCAGATCATTACTATATCTCTAATGCAAGTACTCTATCACTATGTTCCTTGAATCCAACTAACTTTTTGTATAGCCTGATCTTCCACAATGCATAATGAAGGATGTTCCTTTAACTCCCTACAATTGAAAAACAATTGAAGAATATTCTATGCACCTGTTGGGGACAAGGATGGCACTGAGTGTGAGTACATTGATCATCCCTTTCTACAATTTACACCTGTAGATTTGTAAGATCAACATTGCTTCTTTGTCAGTGAGAGAATCTTGTTCCAGCTGTCTATTTTTCAAAACTATGTGATTGGCATTGCATGTTTCAATTGGAGGATGGTATCTGCCTGTGGTTCAAGAAAGAAATAGCCATGTAAAAGATCTTATGACTATGTCAACAAATGCAATCTGAATTTTTTTTGCTTCATTATCTCTCTGGTGCACTCTGTATGCCCATGTTTTCCCCCTGCAGTCAAAGCCAAGGCCAGCCATGGTGGTGTAATGTACCCACTATGCAGGAAGGCTCAATGCAGTTGGTGAGGAAACCTCTCTACCCATTAAGCACAACAATCATGCTAATTTTATTCCTTGTCACATTGGTGTTTGCCATGGGTGCACTTGTTCTGGAGGTTTGTGATTCTAGATGGCCCTAGCCACAATTTTAAGAGCTGATGTCTTTATTATGCAGCTCAACCCTGAACACTTACATATGCTTGGCAAATATTTATTCAATGTCTTTTTCAACACTTTCTGACTTCTTTTTTTCTAGACCAATTATGATAAAATGTAACTGTGGACATGAACATGGGTGGGTAGTGTGAGTGCAAAGAAGGGCTGTATAAGTGATTTGGGGTGAGAATGTGTGCTTCAGACTGGTTAGAGTCTTCTTGCAAATGCATTAGTGCATCTGCATCTTGAGTGAAGTATGTTTTCACCTCAATTTGAATTTTATTGATCAATGACTTATTTACTTATAAGCTGGCATGACCCTCCACACCCACATTGATAGCTGACTATGCAATGCATGTGCAGATCTTAATGGGGTTCCTTGATATGCCTGTGCCCAAGGCCCCATTTAGCATCCATTAGATGGTGTTGGTGGAGGTAAGGAGTTGGATAAGGACATTGGGCAGTGGTTTAGACCTAGTAAAGCTACAAGTATGATCAATTCAGTTCTGTTTCTCCTCTTCCCTCCTATATGGACACTGACTGAATATGTTTTTCTAGACACTAGTAAATGTGTTCCCAGATGCCAGGTTTGTCACTGTCATCACCAATGGTTGCTATTTCACAGCAAGGTATTCAATGCTTCACATACAAATTTCCAATGAGCATGAGTACAATATGGCACTAAAAGAGTCTGACAGGCACATTGTGGGGTGATTGGCCTGTATTGCTGTTGATTGGCATTAGACTTAGGCTAGACAGGGTCAAACAATTTATCATGAGACCATCAAGTACATTGCATAGTCTGATAGCCCTTTTAAGAGGTTTTTTTCTGATTGTATTCTTGTCAGTTGTAAGTGGTATACATTTTCTAAGTTCATGGGAATTGCAGGCAGCTGACCAAGCTTGTTGTACTACTTTGTTGGCTCAGAGGCTTATACCTTGTTCTACCTTGACCTGCACCATGCTTAACCCATGCTTGCCCTACACTCTGCTCCATCACCACCATCTATGCTGCTGCCAGTACCACCACAACAGGAGTATTGTTTCTACAAAACCAAGACAGCACCAGACAGGTCAGATGCAGTCTGCACATACTGGGCACAAGCAGAGCACACTGTTCAATTGTACTTCCACAAACTCTCTGTCATCTATGTTTACAGGATCATTGACATTTTTGTACCATGCTCCACTTTTCTCTTTGCCACTGAGCAAGAGTTTTCAATGCCTAGAAAGAGCTTGGAGTCAATAAATAGACTTAGGATTACTAGCTGAAAATGACATGTTATACACAATATATTGAAGCAACTTTTAAGGACCAGAAGACAAGATGGTGCTCAGCAATGCCTACACCATTTTTTCAAGATAATTAAAGAAGAGTTCTGGAGGGGTTGATTGGGTCATGGGAGGAGCCCATGGGGCACTAAGACACTGGTGGAGGAGAGAGCTTTTGAGGGATCAAGTAGAAACTCAGGCAATCAAAAAGAGGGCTTTAAGACTGAATCTAGAGACTTGTTCTGCTGTAAGGGTGACCTCTGGAGGCTGTGGCTCAATCACACAACTAGCAGAGGGAGATTCAAAGTCTATTCAGTATCTACAAGAAGTTCTAGAGTTCTAGCTACTCACCTGGCAGAGGGAGATCTAAAGAGAAGAGGTCTAATGATTTCCAATGCCAGTGTTTGGAAAATTTACTCTAGAGCTTCTGGAAAAAACACCCAACAACAACCAAATCTGGAGTCTGATTAACAAACAGAAATCCATTGTAAGTGGCCTCCATCTCTGAACTCCCAGTATGTAACTATGTGGAAATGTGACCAAAAGATAGCCCTTGGCCAAAAGTATCTATGGTCCAATGATGGGAGGCCTACAATGAGCAGTAGGTCAGGAATGCAGGAAACAATCTAGGGGTCTGGTGAGAGGCTGTGTAGAGGGGGCAACACTTGTTGAAATTATGGACAGAGAACTGGTGCAGCCTGAGGGCTAGAACTAGGACTAGCAGATAGGGAAAGCAAAGTAGAATATAGGAAAACCATAAAGAGGGAGAATAGGATAAAGGGGGAATGGAACATCCTCTGACAGCTGCAAAAAAAGAAGCTACTGCCATAACTGCTGCTGCTGCACATATTGCTATGTGCTACCTCTGTAAGAAGGAATACAAGATAACAGAGTGCTCCCATCTTGCAGCCACACAAGCAACTATCAATAACAAGGTCAAGATCAAAGAAATGTAGTGGCTGCCAAGGAGGAAACTCAGGAGCTAAAGTGGATACAGCCAAAACCACTGAACCTTCAAAGGTCAAAGAAGGATGTGATGGACCTGCAGTCAAGGCTGAAGCAGCTGTCTGTTGGTCTTCTCATTCATCTCCTGCCCCAACTAATATTCTGTGGAACACAGACTTGGGCACCACAGGTTCTATGACACTACATTGTGAGTGGTTTATTCCAAAATCCTTCAAACCCTGGAGAGTACCCATCTGCCTAGCCAATGATGCTGCCATCTACTCCACAGGAAAGGGATCAGTAAACTTTAGGCCCAAAGGGAAAGATTAAGAAGGGAGACCCTTGAATGATGTCATTATCACTGATGTACTCTTTGTACCCCAACTAGCAAACAATCTTTTGTCTGTCACCACTCTATCTGTTCATTATGGAGTTATCATTATCTTCAATGGTTGAAGAGTGCTTTTTTCTGTGCATGGGGAACTAGTGTGTACTGCAACAATAGACAAGATGCTTACTTTCTATCTGAACAGGGAAACTCTTATCTCATCTTCCACACCTACTGCAAACACAACTTGTGTTGGACCAATATCCTTCACAAAGATCAACAAATCACTACTTCATCATAGATTATGTTACCTTGGAGCAGACTGTTTAGACCAGCTCATCAAAGAAGATCTTATGGAGGACCTACAAATATCTTCTCATGCCTCACTCCCATTCATATGTAAGCTTTGCCTATAGCAAAAAACACCATCAGGCTTCCTTTCCACAGACTGCAGACAGGTTGACTGAGACCCTTGGGAGGATCTTCAGCAATGTACATGGCCCAATGCAAGCCAGTGGGCACCAGTCAAACAGAAGATGGTGGGTAATTTTATAGATGATAATACTTGCTGGATGAAAGTCTATGACATGTCCAAGAAGAGTGATACACTAGAAGCTTTCAAGGCATTTTAGGTGCAAGCAGAGCTTGAAACAGAGAAGAAAATCAAATGTAACCACTTAGATAAAGGTGGGGAATATACTTCAAGGGTGTTCCTTGATCTCTGCAAATCCAAAGGTATACACATTGAATATACAAATACAGCCACACCTCAGCAGAACAGAGTAGCTGAATATCTAAATAGAACTATTGAAGAAGCTCTTACATCAATGCTAGCAGAGACAAACCTTCCTAAAAGTTTCTGGACTTATGCTCTGAGCACTTACAGACATGTGCACAACCAATGCCAACATCTGCCCTCCCATAAAATGTCACCTCTTTTGAGGCCTACAAAGGCAAAAGACCCCAAATTGGTCACCTTCAGGTTTTTGGATGTGTGGCTTATGTACTTCTCAGTTGAGACAAGTGAAAAGGCTTATAGGGGCATACTATGCCAGGTATTTTCATTGGTTACCCAGATAAACATGTTGGGTAAAAAGTGTTTGTTTTGAAGTCTAGGAAGGTAGTTATCTCTTGAGACATCATTTTTGATGAATCATGCTTTCCAGGCCTCTCCATCACCCAAAGCCTTTGACAACTTGCCTGATAATATTGAAGAAACTGACCTAGTATTTTGGCCCATGCTACTTGAACCTCCATCTAAAAACCAAACCAACCTTCTTGACAATGGCAGCCACTTACCCTGTTAACAAGTGATGATGAGGATTCTGAATCAGTGGGAGGCTATCAAGAACCAGTGGGAGTAGAACCAGAGACCATTCCTGCTGTCCTGACATAGACAACCTCACCAAGCATGTCCTCTACCCCCTTTCCACAAGTCAAGCCAGCATGTATGGGTTCCCACCTACAGTCCAAATGCTAGATACTATGATGCTGTGTAGTGCCAAACAAATTGTGAATCTCCTCTCATTCAGGAGCCAACCCTGCCCCCTGCCCTATCTCCATTCCCTGAAGGACACCCCCTAAATCCTGTGGAAAGTTGATGTTGGAGATGCCAATCACCATGGTGAGCAGGAAGTGAATTTTGTTCTCAATCTTGGGTCAGATGAGTCTTTGTTGCTTGCTGGGTGTGCTTTTGTTGAGCACAGTGTGGACTTTGATGGATTTGGCATGATTCATGTAAGTATTGCAAGCACTTATAAAGTCAGAGCCCATGATGCTAATTCCCACTCATACAGGGAGATGATGGCTAGTGAAAATGCTGCCAAGTGGTATAAGGAAATGTGCAAAGAGATGAACTTTTTTCATGGTAATGGGACTTGGTGGGCTGTCTAGTTACTGCCAGGATGATGTGCCATTGGATCTCAATGGGTCTTCAAGGTAAAACACTTGCCAGATGGTGCCATTGAATGCTTTAGGGCACAAGTTGTCACACAAGGTTTCAACCAGCAGCCAGGTGTTGATTTCAATGAAATGTTTGCACTAACAACATGCTGGGCTGTGGTGCACACTGTGCTTGCTCTTGCAGCCATTGAGGATAGTACCTGAAATCAGTTGATATCTTGTCTGCCTTTCTACATGGCATTGTAAATGCCAAGCTCTACATACACTTCCCAGAGGGCTTCTCTGAGGACATTCCTCTTGATGTCTTACACAAGCCTAGTGATGGGCAAGCTTGTGCCAAACTCGAAACAGGCATCTACAGTCTCAGACAAGGTGCAAACCTATGGAACAAACACATGCATGAGGTTCTTGTAATGCTAGGCTTTGTAAGGATTACCTACAACTCATGCATTTATGTCAATCTTTGTGATGACATGCATATTATTATTCCTGTTCATGTCAACAATATGACCCTGGCCTCAAAGTCCCAACCTGCTATTCTTAAAGTCATCTCTCAGTTAAAGCAATACTTCAAGCTTTGTCATCTTGGTCCCATCACTGGTCTGCTGGGGGTCATAGTCACTCATGATTGTCTCAACCACAAGTTATGGATAGATCAGCAAGCTTATGCCATTGAGGCACTTTCATGCTTCAACATGCTTGAGTCCAAGCCCATCACTACATCCCTTAAGCCTAGTGTTTGCCTGTCCAAGGTGGATTCCTCCAAGACCCCCACTAAAGTCAAAGAGATGTGTGAAGTGCCTTACATACAGGCCACTGGCACACTCCTTTACCTTGCAATAGGCATGCAGCCAGACATTGCTGATGCTGTCAGCATTTTATGCTGTTTTAATGCCTGTCTTGGGCCCAGACACTGAAAGGCTGTAAAGCATCTTTTGCACTATGTTTGAGGTATTCTAGACTACAAAATTGAATCCTCTACTGGTGCTGTCTCTTTACTCTCTTACCTGTCTGTTGCCTTCACAGATCAGGGGTTTGCTGGGGAAGTGTCAGAGTTAGCTAGAGCCGGTGCTATGAGTGAATAAAGGTCAGGATGAGTTGTGGGGGTGTTGGTGGGCAGAAAAGCAGAGTGGCTTGGGAAGAGGTCTGGAGGTCTGAGAGTGGGTTGTGACAATAGTATTTTACATGATTTAACCAGAATTTTCAATACTTCCAATTCTTCATGCCAATGTCATCTTTCAAAAGGTATAAAATATTGGGACAGTTTTTTGAGCCACTGTACATCCTTTCTCCCTTTGCCTGCCTTCATTTTCTGATTCCTAATTGATTGATTGTTTACTGTTTGAATGGGAGATACAATTTGCTGACTGGTCTTTTGAAGCTGTTGAGGCTAATTACCTTGATGGTGTTCCTTGATACATGTGCCCCAACTCTGCCACATCTACTATACATCTTATGACCCACACCACCTCCAAGAATTCAGAGCCTCGAGAAATTCTTAACCTTCTTTATGATTGGCACCTTCTCATCACTGAACAGCCCTTTCAGAAATAAAAATTTGATGAAGTCACATTGCACCTTCTAGGCTCCCTCAAAAGATCACCCCATGTTTAAAGTAAGAGTCTGCTTTCCAGTGACATGAAACACAGATATGTTCTGTCAGATAAATTGGTTGTCCTAACTCCTGGGAATGTTAAGGCTAACTATCAAGAGAGAATACCACAGCCCAAAGATCTACTGGATGCTTCCCACCTACCAAATTGCAAAGCTATTATATTAATGCTTTGGATAATCCTCTTATTCAACCCCTTTCTGCCACAGCCTTACCAAAGCTGCTGGAAGAAGGATTCAAGCAGTTATCAAGACATACAAAGTACTAAATACTAAAATTAGAGATGCTCAAAAAACTGTCTCAATGAGTGAATATTGTAAAATGGCCATTACTCCGTCAGTTTTGATTTTAATTACATAAACTGAAATACAATTTGTAGCTATGATGCCATAGTATTTTGCATGATTTAACCAGAATTTTAAAGACTTCCAATCCTTCATGCCAATGTCATCTTTCAAAAAGTATAAAACATTGGGACAACTTTTTGAGTCACTGTACATGTGGCATTTTGAGGTATTTACTTTGTTAGTACTAACATATGCCAGTAGACATTGGAGCATTTCATTGATAATGTGATATAGATACATGATTGGTTTATATATGAGATTTTAGTGTCAGATTATTAGAAAAAAGCAACACTGAGTCAACCAAATTCAGAAATCTAGCCAAACCAAGTAAAGTGGGTCTGAATCTCAGCATTGAGCCAACAAAATACAAGAGCATGGATAGACTAAGTGAGGTTGAGTCTGGGTCTTAGCAGGAGATACAGGCCCATGCCAAAGGCATGACTGTAGCTTATACTGTAATAAAGAGATCTGGTAGACACTCTGTTATAAATATGCATCTGTTACATCAAGACCATAATGTTGTGGACCTCTCCAATAAAGCCATGCTAGCCACACTTGTTACTCATCTACATGTCCCTTCTAGGCCTTCAATCAGTGGCATGATCATGTACAAAAAAGAGCATCAGTTCTCAATGAGGTCTCTGGTGAGGGAGTATTGGAGTGCTAGATACAAAAAGTGTGACAATATGTATCAGTTGACTTTACATCAAACTGAGGATTGTTAACTCATTATTCTGTCAGTGTCTGAGTTTGACAAATGGGTTCCTACAGAAGGAGAATGATAATTGTGAGTTTACTTGTTTTTTTTTTTGGGGGGAGGAGGGTTGTTGAAATTGATTTTAAAAGTAATCCATTATAATGAAAAGAAAGGCTGGAGAGTTGTGGAAAGGAGAACCAGCCAAAGCAGGAGGAAAAGCTTGGTGTTGCAGAGATTAAGGACATATGAGGACTTGGAGGACTGAGTCAATAGGACATGGGGGGATGGGATGTCTGGTGAAGTGGCATACCACACAAGTCTAAAACCACTTGAGCAGCCTCTTGCTGATATAATACAGCAAGCTTTAGATTTGAACCAAATCACCCACCTTGTGGTATCATAACTCCTCTTTTCTGGACAATGACTTACCCTGCCTTCTCATCCAGACACCCTATCCAATCATCCCAATTAACACCATCAAGCCCTGCTATCAGCATCACCCTGCTATCAGCCCATGACATTCTGCATCAATGACCCTCCCTTTTTAGGTAGAAACACCCTGGACTTGCCCTCCAAAACCCTCAAACCTGTTCTGCACCTGCCCAGAATCCTCCAGTAGTTGCCACTGACCTTGTCTCAGCCCTGCTGCTCTGCTCCCAGAACCTAACTAAGAATTGGTGTCTTGCCCTCATAGCTGCATCAGATCCCCAATCCACCCCAAAGGCCCTGGGGCCTCAACTATAAGTATCATAGCTCCATGACCAGTATCTGAGTCTTGATATTGCTTGGGTCTCCATACATTTCCCAGCCTTAGTTTCCAAGCATTATCTATTTCATGGCCTTATCAGTTTCCTGACACTTGTCCCAACTTATCTCATTAACTACACTACTCCAAATACAACTGTTGACCCTGCTCCTAACAAAACTCCAGCTCAATTCCTAAGTCTTCCAACTTCACTTTGTCTCCAAATTTAGCACTCTTGTCAACTCCTGGATCATTTGTTTGACTCCAGTCAGATTTCAATGCTCCATAAGTCCCTTAGTGATTCAGTTGCTTGCTCTACAGTAAGAGAGCCCCCCATGTCAGCTGGGCCTAACACCTGGACAGATTAAATTTATACTTTGCATAGGGTGCCTGGAGGCCAGCTGCACAAGGGAGGTTTAGTGGGTATTGGGACAAAAAAATAAGTCCATTGAGTCCTACACCATATTTGAGACATAAAAATCTGAAATTTGTGCATTTCTTTGGTGAAATGGAGGTCCAATTTCTTTTGTCGAGAGTAGAAATTCCCACATTGTTGATCAGAAGTGCAGTCATCCTTTTAGAATTAGTGCCAATCTAGATAGCACTACCAAAAAAAAAAGAGAACCAATAGGATGTTGAGAAATTCAATTACAAGCAAGTAAAAGAATGGAGAAAATCTCTGGCTACAAATATCTCATCCCACATTAGCCAGACACCTCAGCCCCACTATTCCATGCACACCCCTGCTCAAACATATGCTGCATCTCCTATCTGACACCTTATGCCCAAGTTTACCTGAATCAGTATTTACAACAAACAGAGGCACAACTCCAACGACTCAGATGTAGAACCAACTTTAGAGAAACTTTGCACTCCTTTGTAGTTGAAAACACTTAGATGGTACGTACTATGTCTAGTGACTCTAGTATACACCAGGGAGGAACCACCAGGGAGTATCAGCAGCATACTGAACCCACTCTTCCTTAAACAACTTCCTCATCTTATCATCTTCAGCTTGCGCTCTGCTACACACAACACAAAGTGCCCACACCCACCAAACTGTACACACCGCAATTGCTGAACCAGGGATCCTGAATGGGCCACACGAAGTCAGCCATGCACCTTTTGAAAGGTGAGACAACGCAATGCCGATGACAATAAGCATGGCCCCTGTGTAAGCTGGGTGCCTGACGTATGAGTAGAATCGCTCTTTGACCAATTTGTGGTTGGGTTCGACAGCAAGCTCGAAGGTGAATAAGTGTCCGAGAGTACGGTAACAGTCGAGGCGGATGTAAGTGCCAAGAGCCACAGCAATTACACCGACCACAAAAAGCGGGGTAGTGTATACGGCCGGATGAGACTCGGATGGTAAGAATGGACAGATGAGAGCCGAAGTAGAAATGGGGGATGGAGACCCCATAATTGGGAATAGAGTGCGCAGGTGGAGGGTGGCTTCAAAGAAGACACAGACCCATAGAATGTATGAATGAACCTGTTGAAATTGTAAATAATAGGATAAAGTGAAGAGCACTGCTACATGCTTTGAAAACCAGAGGTGCTATTCGAAGGATGAGGAGTTGCTCAGTATGATAACGGGCCTTGGTCGGAGTGGGATTCGGAGCCACAGTGCAGGCGTAGTGGTTGCATACCGCCTGGATAATAGCGAGGACGACGCGTGAAATAGACATTCGAGTGATTTGAGGGCGTTATGGTCTTATGTACCGACTTGATTTATAAAGGGTGGTATAACATTTATCGGAGCAGCTCGCACGCATGTTGTTATGAGAAACGAGGATGATCTTCCTTCACTGAGTTGGATATTGCTCCACAAGTATGATAAGAAACCTACACGCGTTTACGTAAATGTTCACCGAGGTTTACGCATCCAGAACACGCATGCGTTGCGATTGTGATACACATAGTTCAATTGATCATAATGATACCTCTGCGTGTCCTGACTGAACCCGTCTACTTTATCTTGACCATATGGTCAAAGGTTGAAGGCCAACTATCAGAGCCTACGAAGGGCCAATTTCGGATTTAGACTAACCTGTTTCGGACTGAGGGCCACTAACTCGGATCCTGTTCTTCCAAGTACCAGAGTTTAAATTTAGATTCATCCCATGTATGTCACGGTGGGTCTGGCAGACCTCAATAGCGAAGCATTGATGTCACAGCCATCTCATCCGTCTCTAACTTTAAGTATCGGCATCAGCACGGAAGACAATATGAGAATATCAACGTGTGAATACAGTGTCGTTGGGGGCACCCCTTGAAGGAAATTCACGCGCAACATCGGATTTTTGTCTCACGCGAGTTAAACCTTCTTTCATTGGACGTCTTTATGTATCGGATATGGTGTAATGGCTAACATTGCCGCCTCTCATGTATCTAGAATTCGAATTTTCAGTACCGCGGCAGCTCGGGGTTCGATTCCCCGTATCCGAAAAGTTTTCTTTGTTGCTTTTCTTTTTCATCCAGTGTACTTATCTGCCTGGTCTTGTCAGTACTTTCGTCTCTACCAGGCTATTCAAAATCCCAACGTATGTATAACGAGAATATCACATAACGTTTTGCCCGAGAGCAGTTATATGCACGTGGCTATGCGGAAGTCCGACGAAGCCTCCCACACTCATTTAGTTTGCACCACCAGTTCACAATGCACCTCCGTCTCTTCCCTCTCCTTTTCCTCCCTCTCTTGTCCCTTTCCCAGCAAATTCCGCTCATGGATAATCCACTCGCAGAATCTCCCCCAATCCACACCAAACCCACCCTATCCGACCTTCTAACAATCGAACCTACCGCTTCCATCTTCTATGCCTACGCTCGCGAACTAGAGCTTAGCGCCCGATTTGCGGACTCCGAAGATATGTTGACGGTGTTTGCACCTACGAATAAGGCTGTTATGGCGTTGGCGAGGAAACCGTGAGTCGTCGTTATTTTTGTGCTTTATTTATTTACATAAGGATGGGGGTTAATGCTGGAGTATCACAGACATCAAGGGCCCAATAGACCATCAGACGACGGCATAACAATTACCGAAGAAGAATATGATAACCTATCCAAGAAGAACGTCGAGAATTGGGTATCTGCGCACATCCTACCCGTCAGTCTTTGCTTTTCCCAACCCTTCTGAAATTGAAATTCGAAGTCATACACATACAGGAATCTCCTATCTCTTTCGACACACGCGACTACCCAACGCTCTTACATCACAAATCCATCACTTTTAAGCCTATAAGCAAGAACGACGGTAACGATCCTGCGTGGAGTCGGGTTACGCTTGATGATGGTGTCCGGATTATTGGGATGAAGGAGGTACGATCCCTTCTACCTGTGGTTCTTTTACCTGAACTCGTTGTACATCACAGGCTTCGAATGGTGTCCTCTACATGATTGATGGTTCTATATATTACAATTGACAATATGGCTTTGTTTCGGACTTCACTACTCATGACTTGGCCCGTTGTACTCCTACATGTAAATCCTATTGATTGATTATGAATGCAACCCAACTCATAGTGTTGTCGTTTCCTAGACTCTTTCTTTGTAATAAACATTATATTGTTCGTTTCGCCGGTATCACCCTTGAAATTCTAGTCTCGAACTTCCGCAAGTGGGTGGAGCTCTGCATCAATGAGGTGAATCCACTCAGATGATGCGTGGCAGACCGACAATCTCCAAGTTTGTGTGACATCAAATATTTCCTCCCAGTACGAACGCATAGGCTGTCATGAGAGTTGCTCAGCCGTTTTCACTCTGCGACTTCGTTTTCGTTCTTGTCCTCCTCTTTGACTTTGTGGCATCACTCAACGTTCTTAGTCCTTAAGTCGCATCCTCAAAATCAGGAAGCTGTTCGACCGCCTGTGGTTCCATGGCATGCACTCGGACTGCAAATTGATGGATCCAATTTTGTTGAAAGGATGAACTGACAAATACTGGGTTATTCAAGAGCGCCAGTGGCCCGTTTGAGTTCACAGTTCTGCTATGACTTGGAGTTCGGATACGTGTTTCCCTTGGTGAGTTGACCAGATGTGCAATACGATAATGCTATCTTTTGTTTCTATCTTGAGCATCTTAGGATCAGAATTTCACCTCGGGCGTCTTCTTTTACTGGATATTTCTCATGCAATCCTCATAGGTCCTCTCAAACCTACTCTCGTTTTACAGGTAAGACTTGCATAGGGCTTTTATGCATTAGCATTGGCATTGTTAACCGCGTTCT
This sequence comes from Termitomyces sp. 'cryptogamus', assembly GCA_020091625.1. Taxonomy (NCBI): domain Eukaryota; kingdom Fungi; phylum Basidiomycota; class Agaricomycetes; order Agaricales; family Lyophyllaceae; genus Termitomyces; species Termitomyces sp. 'cryptogamus'. The sequence goes on from JAGYZC010000001.1 coordinate 7,922,697, forward strand.
CCCAGTGTACATCTGAGCAGAAAATGTTCGATTCCCAGTGTGCCGGATACACGGATAAGAATTTACAGCACAATGTCAAAGTAGGGTCTTGAAGTGAAATAAAAGCGCGCAAGCTATCAACAAATCGGAGGGCAGCCTCTATCATAAGGGTCGACAATAGCGCGAATTGAAGCTTGGCCTCGTCCTCCTTATTGGGGAAGAAATACTCTTTGAACGCTCGGTCACCCGCGTTCTCTCGAAAACGTTTGTGCCGTCCGTATGTCGCATTCGGGTCGTGAATGAAGTGCGTGACAAAAACCCAAAAGACATCCTTATTTTTCGCTTAAGATATGATCCGGAACTTTTCCCCTTAATACGCATCGTTATGCTTTTGAATGATATAGGGAATAAGGTCGTCGTCCCAGAAATCGATGCCGGGACAGTATCGAAGGGCCCATAATTTGGCGTCTTCGAAGGACAGTATATATCCGTCTATCACAAGCATGGCAAGTCTGGATAAGTGACTTGGCACGAAAGAACCAGAAAGTGATATCATGACAGATCATGACACTTACATATGTTGGTCGTAGCAACACTGAATGCGTATGCGCGATCGTGAGTGATGTGAATAGTAATAGTAGAAGTTGAAAAGGCTCCTTACATAGACTCCGTGTAATTAATTGTTATATAATCATACTGTTCACCGAAAAACAAATGGCATGACGCGGGCGGCATCAACAAAAAGGTACTTGCATGGCCTGGGACCTGTTATTTGATAGAGACATAAATTGAAGACAATAGATGACAATGTATATCAACAGTCAGAAATAATGGTTAATACAATCGAAATCTCAGCCTGGTTGACAGAAATATATTAAGTATTATAAAAGCATTCAGAGAGGCATACACAATACCAAAGTGAAAAAGATGTCATCATGGTAATAGTATGATATGGTCTGGGAAAGTTATGCTAGTCTGATAAAATTCTAGGATTGCCTGGAGCATCATATATTAAAATGATATTACATGATTTGAGAAATTCAGAATGTCTCAAACTCAACTCATAATGCCAACTTACTGCTATTTGCATTCATTCTTGGATTAATCTGTTTGGAACATTGAATGAAATATATTCCACATAAAAACATGAGTTAATTGGGATTTTAGTATTCAAGTTGGAAACCATTGAAATATTTTTCTTGGATTGGCTAAATATCCTGAGCATTTATCATTAAATTCTAAGTAGCAGAATATATGTATGTTAGCTCACCTCAAAACTATAAGGCTCTAAAGCCAAATGATTTTTCAAAGTGTTCTCCTTCACTCTTGTCATTCTCACTGTCATCAGCTCCCAGACCATCTCCCTCATAGTCATTCTCTGAATCTGAATGATCTTCTTCAAGTAGATCTTCTTGAGTCAGTTCAGCTGCGTTAGGCTTGGCTGAATTATAATTGACTAGCTCCACCTCTAAATCCTGGAAACTTGAATCTGATTGATCTACAAATACTTTTTTCATATTTCTTTTTGCAAGACATATATTGCTCTTTGTGTCATTTGATGTCCAATTCCACCACTAGTAAAACATACAAACATATCCCTGTCAGCAAATTTAAAGCCTGATGTCAGTGCATGTTATGAATCATAGACTAACTCACATATGAACATCATATTGATTACAATCTGTATCATCCCTCCTCTTTCCACCATGCCATTGATAGGCTGAATAAATCATTTGTAACTCCACTCACAAATCATAAAATCAGATGAACTACATTAACTTCACTCACAAATCATAGAATTAGATGGACTCCATGTAAAACATTGTCAGGATCAATGAATTCAAAAGCATTATTACCCTCTATGAATCCAATATGACATATGCTTTTGGGTGTTTTAATCATGTGGATTTGTCATATGCAGTTCTGAGGTCTACAAAGCAGCACTTGGTGCTATTACTCCTGAGAGAGGGGGGGGTCTGTCATTTCTTTGCTTCAAATACTCTATTAATTGACCTTAGTTTCACCTTGTCTTTGAGGTATACTTGACCTTATCTATAGCACAAATTCTTGTTGCTGACTTAAGTGTTACAACCATAGGCTGAAGACCTTTTCTATTCATATTGTCTGGGTCCTTTCCTTATGCAGGTGTAAATCAACTATGTTAGTGATATCCTTTATGAAAACAACAGTGTATTTGACAAAAATAGATACATCATAAAGGTTTGCCTGCCTGCACCAATGGTCCATATCTTTGAATCAAGTTTATGATGGTATTCTGTGTAACAGACATACATTGGCCATTATACCCTGTGTCATACCATCTGAATGTTTACACCTATTTTTTTCAGCATATCTCTTACATTTGGTCATCACAAAATATCTTCATGTTTTCTCTGCCATGCTTGACTATCCTCTGTTGGCATCCTTGAACATCCATCACTTCTGCAGGTGGCAGCTATATGGAAAATGCATGAACTTGGCATTACTGCTTTAACTAAGAGATATTTTGATATATTGACCCAGGCCAATGTTGTCAATTTGGCCTTTTAGTACATATATTTCTCAACCAATTAAACTTTATATTCTCATTTACTTTTTGTTTTGAAGTTCTTACACTCACTTTGACCACAAGTCCTAACACCTTGGTTACCATGTTTCATGCATACCCAAACAATGTGCAATGACATCTAGACAAAGCATATACATACACTTATCTGGGATGCTCTTACAGCTGGCACACACAGCATATAAGTGTCTAGTACTCAGTACCTGGCTTGTTAAAAAGGAAACATTTGAAATATTTGTTTAACCCAGTATCAAAAGAGATTGTGAGTCATTGAACTCTCATGCTCTTTGAAACTCTTATTCATTTTATTGATCTACATATATAGTTTGCACTTGCAACAAGTGATTGATCATTGTCATTTGGCAGTGTTCTTTTTTTTTTTGATAAATTCAATCATTTTTTTGGATGTTTTATTTTATAAAAATATGTAAATATAATAGTGATCAAACCTGTATACAACTGGATTATGTATCATATGTAGTTATATCATAATGTATATACATTGAATCTACTACAAACAGATTGATAAGGTCTAGTAGACTTCAGGCTTGCCATGTGCCACAATAGCTCATCTCTGATGGTATAGTTGATGCAATGTCTTGTCCTCATAGATCATTTGCTCCTTAATAATGAGATTGCCACAATGTTCATCTGTGATTTTTATTGTCAGGTTCCGCTGACCTCGGGGGCTCAGCTGCACTGGGCGAGTCCTTACTAGGCGGGCATGATCCCCTTGCACTGGTAACTGAACACTCGGAGACGTTCCGGGCCCTGGTGGCTCGTGCGGGTAGTTGGGGGAGTGTGATCCAGACAGATCCGGGAGGGTCCGGAGAAGTCGGATTGTGAGGAGACGAGACGGTCTTGGCAGGGTTCAGGCAGAAGGCCATACGGGAGATTCGCGGAAGTAAGGGAGTAGGTGGCTGTGTGATCAATGGGAACGGAGCCGGGGTTTGATGGGAGATCATTTGGAACTGATGGAGTCCAGGACCGAGCGAAGAGTGAGGTTTGGACCTGGTAAAGGAGTGTCAGGGTCCGTAATCGTAATCGCGGAGTTCGTGAGGTCGTTAAGGTCGATGAAGACTTGGGCACAATGGTTGGACGGAGTCACCAAGACAGCATCAGACGAAATGGGATGGGGTTGATATAGGACAAGAGTAGATTCGAATAGAGATACGAAACGATAACGAGAACAATAACAAAATGGAGATGAGACAAGACCGGGAGACTGAGATAAGACCAGGAGACTGAGATAAGACCGGGAGACTGAGATAAGGAAACAAGACACAAGACACGAGAAGGAAACAATCAGACCATAGGTAACGTTAAGCAATATCAAGACTAGAGTACGAAGAGTTACTCGATGACTTATATACTGACTACCGGAGGACTTCGGGGTACGTCGGCTGTGGCGGCGGGGCTTGGCGGGGCTTGACGGAGTGGGCGGGTGTCGGTTGTGATCGAAGATTGTGCCGCACTGATACGTTGATGGGATCATTGGAGAACGCAGGTTGCCCCGAGGTTGTCGTGATACTCCGGAATAGGTTGGAGGAAGCAGGGTGTTGAGTTAATGATGGGTGGCAAAGATCGGGAATAGCAGGGGTGGTTCTCGGGGTTCGGGAAGCCCAGGGTAAGTGTCAGTGGCTGCGGGGCAGGCACCAAAGTTGGCCCAGGGGGCCGTCGGAGTTAGCCGGGGAGGCGTCGGAGTTAGCCGAAGTAGGCGCGGGGCATGGGCGGAAGTTTGGCGGAGTGTTGGGGGTCCTTTTGGGGGTTCGGGGGTTTGATGGACGATGTGCGGGGTTTCGGGGAACGGGTCGTGACATTTATGCTTTGAGGTAGATGCAACAAGAAGTGATTAATAAACTTGGATATGTAGTTCTTTGGAAGCTTAATCATTACATGCATTACACCACTATAAAATACATGCATACACACCTTGATAGCAGAGTCATCCCTGACAATCTTTAGCCCATTATAAGAGATTAATAGGTGTCTGTTTTGTTTTTAAAATGTAGTGATGGTCCTCAGAATTTGTAGAGGGTAGGCCTTCCTCCTCAATAACATTCTTCATAGCTTATGATCTAGCCTATCATTGCTCCTACAAAGCAATCTGTCTCTCAAATTGATTTTTATTAGTTTGTGCACAAAATGTCTTGACATGCTTGTGTTACATTTCACCTTGATTAAATAACAAGATTAATAAATAAAGAATGATTACATAGTCCACTTACAATCTGAGTAGAGTAAGAATCTGTAGTGCCAAAGTGTTGAATTGCTACTAGATAGTGCACCATCAAATGAATGTTTGAATTATCAAGCACAAATGACCTATATTTCTCCAATGGTGCAGGACAACATATGCCAGAATACCTGCAACAGATCTTCATAGTCTTGAGCAGCAAAGCTTTTTATAGTGTAGACATTGTTGTGGAATTTTTGAATTGTTAAATGTCCAAAGGGTGAGATTTGACAGTATCTGAGCTGCCATCAATAAAAAATCAGGTCATGGCTAATTTTCTACTCACTGTAGATCTAGTTCTGCAACAGAATCTCATATGTGTGCAGCATGTGAATAAAATGTATAAAGACTTGACACTAAGTTCAAATTCATGCATAAGATCAGGAACAAACAAATCAAAGAAATTTTGATTATTTGGCAGCAGAAATTGTGAAGATGCATTCTGAATAGGTATATGAGCATCACACAAGTATTTCTTACTTTAATTACATAGGACAAATGATTTTTCTGCAAGCATGTGTACTTTGACCTGTGCTTTACAAAAAGCATCTTCATATTTGTTCTGGGCATCTGAATCTTCTTTCTTTTGTTGAGTCTTCTGCTGAGGAGTATAGGACCTGTGATTCACATGCTACAATCAGATATGCCATGGTTTATGCAGGAGATGTGTCAATGGCTTTTAGGAGGCACTAGAAAAAGATTTAATGAGAGCCTGTGTTCTTGCCATAAATAATTATAAAGCACAATGAGAACTTGGAAATTATATACATATTATTCAACTTGATGAATATCATCAGAATGGAAAGGATAAAGAATGTCCCACAAGACTTATATAAGTGTGTTGTCAGTGTGATCACAGTCTATAAATGAGTCAAAGCTGAGCAGGATCAGGGCTGTGATCATGCAAAAAATGCCAGGTGGGTGTTCCAACATGTAATTCTGTCAGAATGAGGTCATGTAACCATTTTACATGTGGAGATTCATCTCACTTAGGAAATGATGGGGACTGATTCTAGCATTATTGAGTAATACAGTTGATATGCATTAGAAAAAACATTTGACATATAGAAAGTTGTCAATGAGTTAGTGCTCCATGTTGAGAATGCAGAAATCCAGTTGAAACCATTAACATTGAAACCTTTATGCATGCAAAGGAGCTATAGGAGGTGCTTCCCTATACTGATAAGCAAGAAAAAGTGGTGAAGATTGTGCAAGCAGTAATGGGACCATTGTCTGGGGCTCTGTATTCAATTCTGATTCTAAACCAATGTGATCAACATCCTGCTCACTGCCTACTATAGAAAAGTAAACTCCCTGAAAACAACTAAAACAATCACAGCAGCAAATACAATTATTCTGATTTTTCTCATGTTGGTGCCCTGGAGCACATGCTTAGGATAGGGTAGGGCAGTGGAGATGATAGTGCGTTGTCTTCTGCCAGCTCCAGGCTTTGCAGTGGCCAACTTCTTTGGGCCAGCCTTGACAGCAGCCAGCATATATGGTCCAGTGCTGGGACCAGGCACCCCAAAGTCAGAGTGCATGTCCTGGACATTGCCAGCTGGGATGAAATTGTTGTAGGGCACCAGTGGTACTCTCTGAGTTGAATAACCCTTGACAAACACAGAAGGCTCTGTTTATGCCTTTTTTGGCTCTGAAGGTTGAGGAGGGGATGCTACCTGCTTCTCCCTCCTTAGTGCAGACTGGAAGAGCTCCAAATGGGCCTTGCTGGTCTTGAGAGCTCATGGCCTTTTGCTTTGCCCTTACCTTTTTCCTTGGCAGAGAAGCAGCACTTGACTGTCTTCTATTTGGTCAGACTAGAATCCTGGCTTTTCTATGATTTTCTTGCATTGGATGATCCCATGAAGGTTGCATACTACTGGTCCAAGCTTTGAATATCTTACATTGACATAGGCATGATCATGCCTGTTATTCCACTGATCTGACCCACCTCAACTGCACATGATTGATTTAATGAGTACAGTTTTCCACTCCCAGTGATAACCTCAGGCAATAGCTCCATTTTCCAAAGCTACAGGAGTGTGATGGTAACAGTGCTTCTTCCCCCTTGGGCACCCTTTGGGGTCATTCATTTCTCAGCCTTACCAAGAAAGCTTTCCTTCAGACACATGACATTTGGGCTTCCCAGGAGTGTTGAACAAGCCAGGTGTGGTGTCTAAACTGTTATCCACCAAAGGCCATGTTACTGCCAGGAATCAAGCTAACAATCCTAGGTTCTCACTTGAGGCTAGTTTGATGGTGCCTGCTGAGCCACCATGTCCCCCAGCTCAGGCTTGGGCCACAGTGTTATTTACTAGACTGAGCTCAGACAATGTGAGGGATAATTCTGCCAGGAAATCATTGAGGTCATTACTACATAAAAAGCTGTTTCCACTCTATAAGAGCATAATGCAATGTTTATATGTTTTCCACCACATGCAAGAGAATGGAGCCAAAATCACCCAGCAATGTGCAGGGACCAGCCCAGCCTGAAAGCCATGACTTGAGCTTGGCCTGATAATGAGGCTCAGAGGCTGGCTTAGGCCATGGCTTTGGATGTGATCTCACTGATATGTTTTCTGTAAAGATTTAGCAACTACAATCATAATATATATGTAAAATATATTTATGGGATGTGAAATTCAAGTCCTATATTTTTAGCAACAAAAAGACAAGGATCATAGTATGGAGGATAGAATATGATAATGGTCAAGGTCATAAACTGATCACATGGTCTATGAATTTGATCAATGATTCTAGACTCAACGGCCTAACTAGTTTTTGACCTTCATGTTCCAAAATCCATTTCACCAAGCATAAGATTGTCTCTCTAAGGTGAAATTTCTGACAATTCCTAAGCTGCAGCCCAGGCTTTGGATAAACTCAGAGATAAACTCAAGCCATCAGCCATGCTTGGCTTGGTCCAGCTTGAGTGGGCTTAGCTTGGTGTTGCTTATAGCCTGAGGTCCAAGTCTTTCCAACACCAAAACCATCATCCCAATTGATATATAGTCTGTTGCCCAAGGCATAAGATATATCCTCCTCATTTCCATGCTCAACAGTTTGAAGCTGGTCCATTTTCATTTGTGAGATTTCATGCTGACACCAACATAGAAGACTTTTGATTAAAACATAGTCTTTTTGAAGAAGAGCAGATTCTAAAGTTTTCTTTGTCCTGATCCTAATCTGCTCTTTCCAATATTTTTTTTGAGTAAGAGGACCATTTAACAAGCTGAGCTTCTGCATGTCACAAATACTGTGGATCTGGTCCATCAATTTGAACCATGGCCTCTCTTTGAAAACATCCTTTCTAGTTGATGGTGCTGCCAGCTCTTCAAATTTTTCCAAAGCAAATAAGGCCACAGGGGGGAACAGATCATGTTCTATTACTGACAATGATTTTTGTTCTGTTGCTGAAAATGACTTGAATGCATCCCCTTTGTCAATTAGTCCAAAAATGCCCTCAAAGACAATTTCTTTGGCAGAAGAGTTTGATGAGTGATTTAAAATCCAGTTCAAGGCATCACGTATGAATTGGCCAGTGTTCAAGGTCCCAAATGGAGAGCAGTACTTGTCAATGTCACTGGAGTGTGGAAATACAGTATCATGCTCCTCATCCTTGAGAGATTTTGTGGAGATATTCAGCCATGTCATGTGAGCCTGAGATGCTTCTGCATGTCCAGACCAAAATCGCTGCTGCAAGAACTGGAAAGCGTGTTTCACAGTATGGAAGAGAAATACTGTGAGTTGAGCAAAGGGAAAAAGGAAGGGGAGGCGATAGGGGCAGTCAATGAAGATGGCAGGGATCATGGAGGTGGCCAAATAGAATAGAAATGTAAGAGCAGTTATCAAAGAAACCACTCCACATATAAGGGAAGAAAATTGGGAGACATAGAGGGCTAGTCCAATGAGGAAGACAGCCACCGAACTATGAAGAACTACAGGAAGACTCTCGATGATATCTCCGAGTCTCCACTTGATGAGACCTTGAAAACGGAAATGCCGGATGAGAGCACGAGTCCTTGCACCACCAGAAACAGTTGATGTATAACTCTTTCATTTTGCATTAGCTTGAAATTGAAGAAAAAGTACATGTGCTTACGAGGATCCATTGCTTGGCTAGGACAGTGAGAAGGGCAGTTGACAGCGACAATGCAAGGCTGGTGAAGAATAATCCGTTCACCCATTGATCAATAGTCGAAGTATAAGTAAGGCTTCCAGGAGCAAGGGCAGCTGGTGGTACAGCATTGATGCTGGTACTATTTCCCGCAGCTCTCAACAGCTGGTTAGTTTCTAACAGGATTGAGACCAAGATCTGTGTATTATCCGGTTGCGAGGCTTGAGACGTTTCGACCACAAATGTTGTGACCACGGCAGAGAAAAGAGATGCCTAATTTGGATTTGGGAAGGAGCAACAAAGAGAAGTTTGTGATAACCCACGAAGACTAAGAGGCTATCCATGATGTCTCGATATCGTTGTATTATATCCATGTCATAGCTCTCCGCTTCGTCGAGATACACGTTCCACACGCGAGCGTTCTCGTTGAATTCTTCTCCTGATTTATCTGCAGTATACTTCTGCTTATAATCGTAGATTCGACTAGCTGATAGAGGATTTGAGTTCTGATTCTCAGCCTGACTGCAGTTAGCGATAGCTGTTCCAAGTCCCATAAGTCCTGTTGATGATGACATGAGATTCAGCCCGATATTGGATGAGGATGAGCGAGATAGCTATGGAGGAGATGGAAGGAAGAAGTTGAAAAGGACAACAGCAGAAGCCACCCATAAGACCGCCAACACGCTACAGTCTGCCAGCAGTGAAATTAAGCAGACCTCGAGGTATCCAGTGCCCCCCTCACCGCAGTGCTCGTATTCATTGTGTCCAGAAGGGCAACAAATAGTCTGATCAAGTGGCAAGGTGTTTGAGAGGTCAGGGACATCGAAAGATGGTTTACGTCTGAACGTTCTTCACTTGAGCAGAGACATGTCCCCCGAGACCTGTATCTATATAGAGGCTTATTCCATACCCGAACGTTCTCCTCGGCTTCCTCTCCTGTCGTATCTGGCTTGTACTTCCGCATGAGACCATAGATACACATGTCTACCAGATGATCGATTTAAACTTCAACCCTCTGGATGAGAAAATTTCAGCCCCTGACTGAAGTTAATGTTAGTGGTAGCCGATCCAGGCCCCATGGACTATTCGACCCGGTCTAAGCGAGATCGAACATGGGTAAGCAAAAGAGATGAAAGACAATGCCAGAAACACTGGTAGTCTGCGTCAGAATGGGCAACAGCACTCGACATCACTAGTCAGAGGCTATGAGATTACTCAGATAGAGACAAATGCAGTGGGCAGTGAAGTTATCGTCGTTAGGTGAGTTTTACAAGCTCGGTCAGGATGCTCTACACTCCACTTTCATCCTTGGGTTCACCTGAGCCTCGCGATATTCACTACTACATGCCTACTTTCCACATTCTCCAGCTCACTCTCCACTTCAACCCTGCCATCTGCCTCATCCTCACTGAACCTTCGCCTTCTCCAAATACATAATGCACGCTCATCGGCATCCCATCTGGCCCCTTTGGCAGCGTTAACCAGCGGTTTCGAACTATTAATAGCAGTTACGAGGGAGGAAATAGTCCAATTGACTTACAAGGCGTTCAAACGATCAGAAACTCGATTAAGTTGATGACTGGCCCGCAAAGAGCAGAAACAAACTTGGAAAGATTTTGATCTTATCTGAGATCATATCTCGTCGGTGACCAGACATCACATAAATCATCATGGTCATTCCACAAAATCCCGCGGGAATACTTCGTTTTGACCTCTTGCGCTGTACTCCCATCACCTTGATTGAAGCTTCAAGTCCCATTCGGCCGCTTTACACCCAGAAAGCATCTTCATTCGTAGAAATCAAGTCATAGATTGTATTGAAATTAGTCGCGACTCCCTTTTTTTTTTCTTCTCGGTCTCTCCCGGCATCACTATACCTCCTACAACACTTCGACTGTGTTCTTGGTTCTCCATAACTACCTCTGCGAGTGGGTTGATTGGGCAGGTTTCATACCTGCCACTTCACTGCGAGTACCATGGACGAGACGATGCCGGACGAGGGGCACGATAATTTATGGCTCGCGTCAGTACGCTTCAGAGTGTGAGATAGTGACTTGTTCGCCTTTCTTCTTTCATTCATTTTTTTGGTTTATTTATTACGCGACGCTACACAGGTCCTTAACAAACTATCGATTTCCGAGACAGACTCGCCCGTGCCATTGTCACCTTTGCGATGTTCACAAATCGTCAGTCTCACTCGTGTCCTCAAGTCCAAACTCATTCAACTCGCAGCGGACGCGAATGCACTCCAGTGCGTCCCCATTAACAACATCACCACGCGTTATCTCTCGCATCCATCTCTATGTCTACCACGTCTACGCTGCAAATCCCACGTGCCCTCTGTGCCGGATTCCGCCTCCAGGAATTGCAGGAACGCTGGTTGGCTTCAGCGGCCACAGACAGGCAAGGCTCGCGTTACCTGCAGACGAAACGACAATGACAATGGCGAGGTTGAGAATGGAAAAAGGCAGCGGAGATTTAGATTGAAACGAGGAGCAGAGATAACCCGAGTGTGAGTGAGGGAGGAGAGGCTCGTTACCGGCGGAGGGTGAGTATTTTTCTGGGTTTTGTTTCCTTTGAGAAGGGTTGATTTTCTTTGCTTTGAATTCGCTGGAGAGACTTATTCTCTTTCTGTTCGAGCGCTCTAAATCGGGTCATTTCCTTTACTCCGTGAATGTGACTTCTTTCCTTATCCGTGTTGTGGTTGAACGTTGAATCCCTCCATTATCCGCTTCCTGCTTTCCATCTCCGTAATCCGTCTTCTATACTCGATCCTTACACCCTGTATTTCCGCCTCGATGCATGCATGCACCTGGCTTTCAAGTTCGCATCCTGATTTTCATTGGTCACTTTTTGTGTGCAGATATATGCGATTTACTTTTACTTTTACAGTCTCTTGTTTTTTCCGGGCACATATGCACTCCTTTATCTTCGCATCTATTTACGTTTCCAAACATGACACCGTACTGACCTTCCATTTCCAGCGGGGAGCAAGCCCATTTATCCGCTCCGCGCCCAGATCTCATGCACACGACATTTCTCCGATACTCTTTAACCGCAGCCGCACACCCTCGCACGCAACACTCCCAATGCCCATCCTGCGCCTCTTCAATTTACGAAGATTCTCACATCCACATCTGCATCACGATGCAACGCAAACACGTCCATACTCGGTATGACAGTCTGCGGCGCCAGGCGCTGTGTAATGGGTCGGCCGAGAGCGCTTTGTCCGGTAGCGCTAGTCTGGACATGGTCTTCGTAGCGGTGAAACGCACGCCGGTATGGGAAAAACGAGGGATACGGGGCTGAGTCCGGACGAAGAGTAGCATTTAGAAAGTGGCGAGGATAACGATTGATTGCGTCATGCTCAGAAACATTCGTTCTTGCTGCGCACCTCGAGATTGTCATGTATGTCGTGGTGGAACGAGCATTACGCGTTTCACTTTGGGGCTGCATGATGAAAGCACTGTAGGATGTTGCCCTCACCGCTTTCTGGTGCCTACATCCCGAGTTCTGACTGAAGCGAGGGCAATTTACATCAGCTATGATAATTGAGACGACTTAAAACCTGAGGTAAAGATAACGACAAATTAATTACCACAATGGAACAATGGTGAAGCGACTGAGTATGAGATCGGTTTTACCATTGACCTCTACGGACTACACTTCGTTTGCTTTGAACGAAACGAATCCTTCAAGATTGAACTTGACACTCTGGAAAGCATCAACAGAAAGATTCTCTGTGGAACAAGTAGATAGTCAGGGTATGTCCTCTGCAGAAGGAAGAAGAAACTCACAGATCTGGCTTAACATCTGGGATACTAGGCAAATATTTGAGGTTACAAACGCTTTTATTACGCCTTTGATTAAGCCCATACGACAAGATAGACCGAGTTTTAGTATTGACAAGTAGAGAGCCCACGTGCGGCACGGGAACGTGCATATCATAACTAGGATCAACGGGCTTGATAGGATCGAGTATTTTCAGGACACGAAAGACCACGAAATTGCCGCCTGCATGTTCTTGTAAACTTGACCGCTCAAAGCGCAGAACGATCCGTCCTACGAGGAAGGATAATAAGAATAAGACAACGTATCCATGAACTCAGAAATGTACACACCGGTGTAAGGGGCGATACGTTCAGAATTTCTGCGATCAAGAAACATGGACGAAAATTGGAATGTTCGGATGTCATCAGACAGAATGATGCTCAGAGTATATTCTTTGCAAGACATGTTCATAACAAATGGCTGTTCCAAGTAATACAATGCTCTTCGAGATTTGCGTCTGTTATTGGGAAGGCTCGAGAGAGCCTGCACGTACTCGGCATGGCCACTATGGCGCAAGTGATCCTTCAAAAGAGCAGAGTGTGCGATTTGTATTGCATCGAGATTCCACGGTTGATCGCGAGACAGAAGGTCAGTCCCGTTCTCAAACTGAGCTGGGTCGTTGGAAGCTGTTATCCGAAACCGAATCTGACGGCTAAGAAGCGGTAGGTGAGGGTTTATATGCATGTAGAGAAAACCTTGAGTGTCGGGAGGGAAGGGAAGTAGACCTCCAGATTGTGTGTACCGGACTACGACTGGCTTTTGTGCCCCGACATGTACCCGGATCAAAACAATCTTGCGATTAGATAGGACAATGAAGTCTGAAGGTTGTAAAAGGCGTGTGTCCAATGTACTGATGGTCCTGACGCGAGCAGCGAAGAACGTTTTTCGGGTTTTTGATGTGAAGTGTTCGAGACCGTGCGACAGAGGGGGCCTGACGGGAAAAGGTTTGTAAAGTACAACCAGGTGAAAAAATAAACTGCGCACGTGGGCGATTTGATGCTTGGAAGAAGTCTCAAGTACGGGGATTCAAATTCCCTAGTTCGGATTTGACCTCGAGAAGCGTATTTCAGCAAGGTACCTGCTATCGGAATTGGATGGTGTTCTATAGCATCTTCGAGTGGCTCGATGGGTTCAATAATTTTGAGGGCTCGCATGACAATTGACGTGGAATTCACTCCAGGCTCATCTCGTGATGCTTCTTCGAAGGAAACCAATAATTTTCCTGTCTATGACATTACAAACTATCAAGAGACCGTCTACCCAATGAAAAACTCACCCTTGAAAGATGAGCCGCTTTGATGAGAGTTTGGGAATAGTATTTGTAATCGGGGCGTCTTCAAAACCTCCCGGGGAGTAAGAATAGCAATCCTTGGAGTTTGTTCCAAGTTTAACACAAACGGCTGCTCTAGAAAAGACAAAGGCATCATTCTATTCCTACGTATGGATACTGTTGTTCTGGAATCAATAAGGCCTTCTTGAATAGCCAGTTCTCTAAAAGGGGACTGCGACTGAAGGAGAGGTATGGACCATGGTAGTTCGCCGTCAAGCCTCAAGAGATCAAAGCCGTTTTTGAAAGACGCCGGATCAGAAGTTTCCGTAACCCTAAAACGGATTTCACCAGTTCTGGATGGAAGACGCGGGTCATGATAGCAGTACAAAAAGCCTTGCGTCCCTTCCGGGAAACGTTGTCGCCCACCCGTCAGCGAATAAACCATTTGACCTGCGGAAACTCCACCACTCTTGAGTACTGAGTTGATTGTCTTAGCTGTTTTGTTGGAGAGATCAATGAAATCGCTGCTTCGTAGGCGTTCGGGTATGAGCGTTGTGATGGACGGAGCCCAAGTGTATTGGTTGCATGTACTAGTCCTGAATCCGCGTGTCAAGGGTCGTATTGTGTGTTGGATTCTGAAGAAAAACATCCTGTGTGAATTCGCAATATGCATTCGAATCTATATGACCCGCGCCGCAGCCTAGCAAGCTCATGAAAAACTCAGAGATCGACGCACGAACTCTGAGAGTATTGCTACTCACGCGGGAAAATCCGATACTTCAAGCTTGTCTCTACAAGGGCCGACCTACGAGACTACAACGGATATGTAGCCACCGGTTCAAGGGTGCTGGGAGCGAATATTATTTTTTGGCCAATTTTAAGAGTTTTTCAAGTGCTTTCGACAAACCTTCCAAAATGGACACCTCGTGATCTATGGAGATTTCCGAAATTGTATGACGTCATTGGCGTCCTCGAGGCAAATTACATATTCAGAGTTGATTGACACTTACATGTGTTGCCTTACACCCCGTCGACCGTCCTAGAAGACATCAATTCCTCCTCCTAGAGTATAGCCTCACATATAAATGCTGCTGCGACTTAGCACATCTATATCTGGGATTTGGATCGTGATGATATTACATACTGTCTCGTCACCTGTGTCTGTCCTACAAAGCATACAGATATAGTGATTGCAACCATCGCAAGCATAGAAAGACAGTAAGGCATGCCACAGGATATACGCCGACGGATGGGCTTTCGCATCACTTGGACGCGACCAAATGTACATGATAGGCTCTTGGAAGACACTCTGAAATTTTAAGTGTGCACTGCTGCAATGTCCTTCAGCTGAAATATGGATCGATATAGATTATATCATAAATCCTGGTTTATATCCCTTGGCTATACAATGAAGCATCTGCTGCATGTAGGAACCTCACAAGATTGCCTAGGCCTATCCCGCGACCACATGACGGGTGGCAATGCAGTCATTTTGCCCAAATATTGGTGCATCGCCACCGGATCACCACCGCCGGATCATTTGCCTGCGTCCAAATCGGTCCTCGTCCGTTTAACTTTGAGCCCGACTCCTTCCTCATACCTATTCCAGTGAGTGAGCAAACTAGTGAAAAACTATGTGTTGTTTCAGTACTCACCTTTCATGCAGATGAAGTCCAGTGTACCTTTCATGCAGTTCAACCCCCACCTCTTCTTGGCCATGCAGAGGCCATCAACAATGCCAATTCAACACTCACAATGCAACACCCCCCAGCCATGCAAAGACTGTCAACAACAACCCATTCAGCACTCACAATCCAACATTCTCCAGCCATGCAAATGCCATTGACAACAACCTATTCAGCATTCACATTCCAGCATCCTCCCATCAACAATGTCCTATTCAGCATTCACATTCCAGCATCCTCCTGTTGACAATGACCTATTCAACCCTAATTCAACAGCCTGTGTTCAACAAATATCTCAACACCCCACACTTCCTTTCATATTGTTATTATGGTCCTGGACCCACAATCACTCTTTCTTTTCTACCCTACCCTTATATCACTTACTTGTCTCTTGTCTTTGTTGTACTCCCACCCCTACCTCTTCCAGGCCACATGAATACCATTAATGATGAGCTGTTCAGCACTCACAATCTAGCATTCTCCAGCCATGCAAATACTGTCAGTGATAATCTGTTCAGTACTCACAATCCAGCATCCTCCTGCCAACCTCCAGCCATGCAGATACCATTGATCACACCAATTCCACATTGTCAATTCTAGTAATAAGACTAGGGGTAGTGTTAGACCTTCTTATTGTGTGTTAGAGAAGCACAGATTGTAACTGCAGATGAGCTTTTATATGTGTTCAAGTAAAGCAATGCAACATTTTTTCATCATTTGTACATAGCATCACAAGCACAATTTATAAATAAAGTGGACTTATAACTCATGACCTCTCTCAGTCAAACCCAATGGCCCACTCTCCCTCAGGAAGATAGAAGCTAAGTTGGGTGGTGTATTCCTTAGTGTTTTATGCACAGGCCACATTCAATATGTGCAGACCACATCTGACTCATCTGGGAGTGATATCTGCTAGTGCTGGCAGCAGTGTAGGGTGGTGGTGGAGCAGAGCATACAACTACTCTAAGAAAATCAAAGTTCCAGTAGCAATGATGTACTCATTTGCATGAGGATATAGCATGTAGGAAAATTCTCTCAGCATTGAGAGGAAGTGAGCAGGAATAGTTAGCCAGCTGTTGTAAGTCATTAAGCTGTTGCAAGGGGGTCCCCTCAATTTTTAACCACCACATGCAGTGCTAATCCTGGCTGCTGTGACAGGGCCTAACACACTAGTCTGCATCATATATCCCTCTGGAAAGAGAAGCTGTGCACAAAGCAGAAGAAGGGCCCTCCAAATATCCCTCCTCCCAAACTTATTAGTGAGGAGAAGGGCACAAAAGCCAACAATAAGTGGGGGATAAAGCTGCTGCACACCCAACCCCCCACAGAACATGGAAATAAACTTTATTGGTGCTTACTGATTAAGGCAAGTGGGTAACAGCCCAGCAAATTAACAGACTCTAGAATACAGACCAGGCTACACATGAAAAAAGAGGACAGGAAAATTTCAGAAGAGTATGTGTCAAACCACCTCTGAATAGCTCATGCCTCAGATGGACAACTAGAGGAAATGAGCACAGTCATCAAGCCCTATAAAGCAAAAAGGAACAAAGAAACACAATAAAAAGAGATGTCATATAGCTAACATGCACAGAGACTCAGACATAAAAGAGTTGGAAGAGGGCAAGAACAGCCTTCCCTCCCCAGCCCCCCCACCCAGCTTCTCTCAACTGCTAATGTCCTCAGGTGACAAGCTGGATATGGATCTAGATAGTGACAAAACACTGATTAGCCCCTATGCACCTCTATTGCCATTGCTGATGGGTATAGATGAAACAGGGCAGTCACCACAGCATCTAGAGACACCTAACCAAAGGAACAAGACAGACCTTGTCTGGATAGTGAAGCGCACTAGGAAATTGCCTGCAGACCCCCTATATATGCAATCCCCTAGCACTGGACAATGTGAGAATGACCTGAGTGGCCTCCTAAAACTTCCCAAGTTTCTGACTTACACTCCCAGACCTGTCAGCAGTTTTCTGACCATACACCTATCTGCCCCACCCTGGTATAACCTGCTACCAGACCAGCAAGAACATTTCAACTCCTACTCCAAATCTAAAGTATGGGTCAGGGACTGGCAAGCAAGTAAGGATGCTGATGTGATGGCAACAAGCAATAAGCTCAAGGAGCTTATCAAACAGATGACCAGGGAGAAACCCAAACTGTCTATCCTGCAACCAGAGAAAGATGTCATCTCAAAGAAGTGCAATGAGAAGCACAAGCCTTCCTACCATTTCCTGATATCTGGCATCTTAGGGAAAGCACAACAAATTCTTCTAGCAAATCCTATAATTTCCACCCCTGGGGCATCCATGTTTTTCCTACCATACATCCCTCCCACCCCCCACCTGCTCTGTACCATTGAGGAATTCTCCCTAAGTATCCAAACCTAGGAGGCAGTGACAGAATTGGAGGAGATAGCTATGCAGATAGTAAGGAAGATGCTGGAGGAGAACAAGACTATAGTTACCTTATTAAAAGGGAAGCTATTAGAGGATGGGACCTCACAGCATAACATAGACTCTGCAATGAACATGATCAGGACACTGGAAGTCAAATTGGTGAGAGAAGAAGAAGCAGTTGATTGCTCCACCACAGTGAAGCCAAGGAAGCCCCTCTGGAATGTCTTTTTCCAAAAGCCCCTGCACCTCACCTGGACAAACTATTTTGTTTTCCTGCAGCAAATTAGAGAAATAAAATTCATTGACATGGATTGCAGAAGTGCCACCCCTGTGAATGAAAAGCACAGATTACACTGCTACAACTGCAAAGGTGCCAACCACAGCCCCATGCAATGCAAATAAATGAAAATAGAAGGATTGGATGGCAATAAAGCAATGGCAAAGATCAAGAAAACAGCAGAATTCATGATGTCAAGCCAGGAAGAAAGAATGCAAACATATAGTCAAGACTGAAATGAATGCTGCATAGAAAGCTGGAAAGAAAGCAGCTGAGGCATGGGCTTTGGATGTAATAGACATGGTCATCACTAATTTCAAAAATTTACATATGTGCCAAAATAAAAAGAGTTTAGTAGTAGCCTGAATGAAATTGAATCCCCCCATCATCAGTGCATGATGGGACTAACTCTTGGGAACAATGACCAGGATGAATTTACTGGGTCCATGGACAACAAGTAATTCTGGATCACCCCCCTGCTAAGCTGGAGAAGCTTGGGTGGCATTGTATTTATGAGGGACAGTGCCATGCAGTGCTCCTGCAAAGGTCAAAATCTAATGATTCAAAAACATTGTCCAAACTCCAAACTACCTGACATACAAAGAGATAACATATAACATCAGATTGATTTGAATAGCAATGGCAACAGCCCCTCTTGAGTAGGAGAGGACACTGGCTTATCCATTGGCTATGACCTCAAAGATGACCTGAGAGAGATTGGAGATGGCTTGACAATACCCCAGACCAACCTACTGGGATTGGAAATATACCCTACAGCACAAATGGGGGAAACTCTGCAAAGACATGCTAAAGACAAATGCCCCATGACTAGAAGTCTAGAAAGGTCAGATGACCTAATTATGCAACTCCCCTATGTGAATGACACCCAAGGAACACAGAATAAATTAGACCAAGGACAACTATGGATAGTCTAAGAGACAAGTATCTGAGAGGCTAGGAAAGGGAAAGCTAAAAGAGGAGCTGTTAAGATAGCATCACTAAACATAAAAAGTGGAGGCTCCAAATCAACAAGACAGAAATGGACTAAAATATGTAGGCTAATGAAAGAACAACAAATTGACATCTTAGCAGTTTAAGAGACACATATGAAAGGTGATCTGCAGAATCTGCTAAACTCCATTTTTGAACAACAAACTCTGATTCTCTCAAGCATCAACTAGGACCAGCGAAACTCAAAGGGAGTTGCCTTTGTAATAAATAAAAGAAACCTAGGATGGAAAGAGGCAAAATTGACAAATATAATACCTGGCTGTGCTATGACACTAGAAATCCCATGGTCTGAGGATAAGACACTAGTGTGCATGTACACATATGCCCCAAACAACCATAAACAAAATGAAGACTTCTGGAGCAAGCTAAAGAAACACTGGTCAATAAAGAGCAATGGGAAG
Organism: Termitomyces sp. 'cryptogamus'; assembly: GCA_020091625.1. NCBI lineage: Eukaryota > Fungi > Basidiomycota > Agaricomycetes > Agaricales > Lyophyllaceae > Termitomyces > Termitomyces sp. 'cryptogamus'. The sequence goes on from JAGYZC010000001.1 coordinate 7,942,472, forward strand.
AAGCCTCAAATAGTATTAGGAGACATGAATATAGTAGAAGATGCACTGGATAGAATGCCAATGCACAAAGACAGCCATTGAGGAATCTAAAAACACACCTGAGCCTGGCAGACAAATGGCAAAGAGAAAGCCCTACAAAGATAGACTTCTCCTTCTACATGATTGGAAGACCCTGTCAATCAAGGATTGACCGGATATACATAAAAGAAGCACTGATAAATTATATGAACAGTTGGAAAATAGACTGCACAAGTATTAGTACTGACCACCTATCAGTCTCTATGAAGATACTGCACCTCTAGCAACTGGTGATGAGCAAAGAAAGATACACAATCCCAATAGGCCTGCTGGATGATGAACAACTAATCAAAGCTCTAGAGGAAGTTGGAATAAAATACATAACAGAGATGGATGAAATGGGAGAGAGACAAACAGAGATATATAACCCACAGAAAGTCTATAAAACCTTTAAAGTGAAGTTAGTAAAGATGACAAGGGAATATTCAAGAACCAAAACACCAAAGATAAGAAAGGAGATACAGGCTCTACTGAGGGACAAGGAAAGGATCCAGAATGACCCTGAGTTAGATGAAAGTATGAAGAGTTTTGAGGCAGCCTTCCTGAGCAATAGGATACATAGAGGCTCAGGTCCAAGAGAGCAAGAGACACAATAGCAACAAGCTATGCAATATATGGAGAAACACTATCAAAACCCTGGATAAATATGAATAAAGAGGCAAAACCAAGATACATAACTGTCACATTGAAGAGACTGGCAAATGAAGGTGGGGGCCTTGAATGCAGGTCACATAAAATGGCCAAAATTATGAAGAGCTACCATGAAAACCTCCAAAACAAAGGAGCCCAAGTAGACACAGACCCAAACACAAAAAATGAACAGAATCCTGTCTTTGATAGATAAGAAAATTCTGCAAGAATAATATGAGAAGTTGAGTAACCAGATCACAATAGCAGAGGTAAAGAATGCATTAAACAGCCTGCCAAATGGGAAGGCAGCAGAACTTGACAGTATTCCACAGGAGGTATGGAAAGTACTCAACAATAGGTTTGAAAACAACAACAAGGATGAAGAAAAGAGATTTGATATAGTCATGATGCTAACAAAGATCTTCAATGACATATGGAAGCATAAAATAGACAGTACCATGAATTTTGCTGAGGGATGGATGTGCTCAATATACAAGAAAGGGGACCAAACAAAAGCAAGTAACTATAGGCCCATAACTGTTCTAAACATAGACTATAAAATCTTAACAAAAATGTTGTTCATATGTATAGGGGAGACAGCATAAGACATAATAAACAAAGACCAAGCAGGCTTCATAAAAGATGACAAATTGAGGATCAGACTGAGCTAGTGCACCTCATAATGAGGCAATGCAAGAAGAGAAGAGAAAATGGGATGATCATATGTCTTGACCAAGAGAAAGCCTACCACAAGATCCTACATCCCTTCCTATGAGACTCCCTATGACAATTCAACTTCCCAGAACCCTTTATTAAAATGGTTCAAGAACTGTACAAGAATGCCTACACAACCATTATGCTGAATGGAGAAATGAGTAGAGGAGTGAGACAGGGAGACCCAATGTCATGCTTACTTTTTAACATTGTGATTGAATCCCTAGCACAAATGCTGAAAAGATCAAAACTAAGAGGTTTTAAAACAGGGAAACATGCTGGAAGGCTAATAGCAACCCTCTTTGCAGACAACACAATGGTCTACCTGTCAAAACTTGATAGGTTCAAGGACCTAAAGAAAATACTAAATAAATGGTGCAAAGTTTCAGGTGTGAAATTTAACATACCTAAGATAGTAATAGTCCTAGTAGGAACAAAGGAACACAGAGATGCCCTAGTAATGACAAGATGGACACAAAGACACAGGTCCAGAATATCAGGAGACATAAAGATTGTGCAAGATGGTGAGGCCACTAGACTCCTGGGCACTTTTATAGGTAATGGAATAGAGGACAGTAGCATATGGACACCAACACTAGAAATAGGAGCCAGGGACCTGAAAAGATAACGGAAGAGTAAACCCACCATAGAAGGAAAGTACCTTGTAGTAAATATGGTGGTGGGAGGCAGGATGCAGTATAGAACATGTGTCCAAGGCATGCCTGCACAAGTGGAAAGTGAGCTAACTAAAGTGATATGAGATTTGATGTGGGGCAAAGGAAGTAGCCTGCTAGTGGGTATGGAAACCATGTCCCTGCTAGATGAGAGGGGAGGATGAAAGCTCCTAAGCATGAAAGTGAGAAACAAGGCAGTTGAGCTGATGAAAGCAAAGAGATACCTTGATTTTGGAAGGATGAGACTAAGGTGGGCAGAAGTGGTGGACAACATCATACAGAGGAGACTGGCCAAGAGATGGGAGAACATGGAGGGAGACACCTTCTATAATACATTTCTCCAGTTCCTTAGTATTGACACATGGACCTGCAAAGAAGGCCTACTAGTGTCAATACAACATATGCTGAAAATTGCAAAGAAGTACAATGTGAGCTTCTATCTGACAGCAATGGAGAGATCTCTGAAAGAGCAAATGCCAATATGGTACCACTTGGGATTGCATGGATTGAAAAACCTGAGAACAAACTCAGTGCAGGCAATCTGCCAAAGAATGAATCATGGCATAAATACAGTGGGAGAAATGATAACTCTGGTGAGTAAAGTGGATTTGGTACTGAACCCAAGATACAAACATAGACAAAACTGTGCCTGTGAACCATGTAAAGAAATGAGGAGTATGGGGTACAAGAATCCACATAGGTGTGGGGAAAGTGCACAAGATTGGATAAGCAAACTAGAACAAAAATGGTCCCTACAAGTGCTAGAAGTGGTGAGGGGTCTGACAAATGACAAGAAGGAACTCCAGAGAAGGTTGGGAGGAGAAGTGTTTGATCCAGAAATGATGATAAAGGGATTCCTAAAAGAAGGCATCAGAGTTTTTTATAAAACTGCAAAACAAACCAGACACAAACAAGGTAGACTACACCAGACAAAGCCTGCCCCCCCCTAACACTAACTGAAGTCTACACAGATGGATCATGTCTTGGTAATAGCACCATGGATGCAGTAGCAGGAGCAAGAGTTTGGTTCAGAAAGAATGATGTTAGAAATGAAGCTGTAAGATTACCAACAAATATACAACAGACAAATAATACAGGGGAGGTGGTAGCAATACTGAGAGCTGCTATGATTGCCCTGGTAGACCAGCCCTTGAAGATTCTGAGCAACTCTAAACTGGTCCTTGACAGTCTAACCACAAATTTGAAGAAACATGAGGATATTGAGTGGATAGGAGTTGCAAACCATGATCTAATGAAAATGCTAGTAGCTTGATTGAAATACAGAAAAGGGATCACCCTCTTCAAAAAAGTAAAAGGCCATAGTGGGATAGAAGGCAATGAAGAAGCAGATAAACTTGCAGATGAAGAAGCAAGGAAGCTAGCTCTAGATAACATAGACATGAGCATACTATACAGATATGACCTCCAAGGAGCAAAATTAGCTTATATCACACAAGCACAGCTATACCAAGAAATAATAGAATTAAAGCCCACCCCATATAGGAGAGGAACTATGATACACCTAGATATGACAAGGTGGGCAGTACACAATGAGACTAATGAGCTACCAACAGACAGTAGAATATGGAAATCCCTGAAAGACAAAGACCTGACAAGAGATACCTGAGCCTTCCTATGGAAAACTATGCACAATAGGTACAAAGTAGGCTCATATTAGGAGAATATCCTGAATTTTGAAAGAAGGGCACTATATGGCCTCTGCGACAATGTACATGAGTTAATGGACCATATACTGACAGAATGTCTACTTCTAGTTTCAGGTCAAGATGTAGTATGGGACTTGATATAAAAAATTCATGAAAAGAGAGGACTAGTATTTGATAAGCCATCACTAGGCAAACATCTAGGGTGTGCCCTAATAGTGAGGGGAACAGGCAGTGATAAATAAGGAGCAAACAGATTCTCCAAGATGATTGTCTTGGAATCCTCACATACCATATGGAAGATACAGTGTGAATGGCAGATCTCAAGAGAGGCAGACCCTGAGAGATGGCTAAACAAAGTAGAAATAAAAAATATACTAAGGAGGGCAATTGCCCAACAGATGAGACTAGACTGTCTAGCTACTGATAAGTCCCACTTTGGCAGGAAGGCAAAGAGTGGAGAAAGAGTAAAAAACATATGGAAGAATTTTCTGCCTAAGAGAGTAGACCCAGCCAAAGCCTGGAGGAAGGCAACTGAGGTTTTAGTGGGTATTAGTTAAACAAGTCCCACACTCAGTGTGTAAAGGCATTTCCTTTGGAGTGGCTTCAGACTTAACCAGTTATAAGATACTGCATAATTTCCTACAGATATATTCTGGGAGAATAGAGGTTGACTTTGTGAACTGTCAACTCTTCTACAGTGATTACCATTTAAAAAAAAAAGAAACAATATTGCAAGAGTAGAGTAAGTGACTTGGGTACTTATTGTTATGTGCAACAATGTGTAGTAGGTGGGGAACCCTCCTCACATCATGATAACCCTAAGAGTTATTTCTGAGGTGTGGTGCACAATGTTGTCTAACTTGGGAACTTGGCACCTGGCTTAGTGTTATTTCAAAAAGTGCAGTCTTTGTGATGCTGGATGTACAATACTGATGTGACCACTTAGAGAGTATGAGGAGAAGATAGATGTGGTGTGCATTGCAATCAAGAAGTAGATTAAGGTAGCCCTAACACCCTAAATTATGTAGTCTTATTTGGTCTGGCATACACATGATTCTGCCAATTCTTGTGGAGAACTATTCAGCACTCACAATCCAGCATTCTCCAGCTACATGAATACCATTGACAACAACCTATTCAGCATTCACATTCCAGCATTCTCTGTCAACAACAACCTATTCAGCACTCACATTCCAACATCCCCCAGTTGATGACAACCTGTTCAGTACTCATAATCCAGCAACTTCCAGCCAGGCATATACTATCAATGATAACCTATTCAGCACTCACATTTCAGCATCCTCCTATTGATGACAACCTATTCAACTCTTGTGCACTCTGTGGTGCCATAATTCAGCAGCTTGTGTTTGGCAAATATCTCAACACCCCACTCTTACTTTCTTTCATATTGTTAGTATAGCCCTGGACCCGCAATTCTTTCATCACTGATTTGTCTCTTGTCTTTATTTTTTTAGGCCACACAAATGCCATTGACAATGCCAATGCAACACCCACCATTGTGCAACTCCCAGCCTTGCTAATACCATTAACAACAACCTATTGAGTACTCATGCAGATAAAGTCTGGTACAACACTCACTTTTGATGCAGATACAGACAACAAGGCCTCTTCAGCTTTCACACACTCTGCAATGGCCTATTCTACACTCCATGTTCAATAAATGTTTCAGCACCCCAGGCAACAAGGATGCAGCACTCTACTTTTATACTTTATGCTATGTGATGTAGCAATTGCTGATCCTCCCCTAATTTCAGAGTAGACCAACAGTGGTTTCAGAATCCACAAAAGCCCAAATCTTATTTCCAAGTCATTTTTATTGTTTTATTATTTTGTTACTCCTTCCATATATTGTCTGAGCATGCTTCCTTTTTATATCTTCCCTTGGTTTCCTCCTTTGTTGCCATTTCCCTCCAAGTCACCACACAGACTCTTGATCACTTTGTCTCCTGTTCATCCAAGAATCTCCCTTGCTCTATTTCCTCTGTTCATACACCATCCTTTCTTTTTGTTTATTGCTTTATCCATCCATCTTCTCCATTCTTTTATCCTCAGCTGTGCTCATACTTATACCTCCTCTTCTCCATTGTATTTTCCAGTACTCATAAAGCCTGCATTTGGCCCTTATTTTTATATACACTTCTATGCCCTATCACACCAAAAATACTTTCTGATGAGTGTTACCTTTGATTTTGAGCTAGTTATGCCCTCATTCAGTGCAAAAAAAAGGGCTGGAGAGAAAAAAACTTGTGAATCATGATTGGATGCAAAATGCTAACTGTACTAAGTTTGGCAGAAAGATAGCTCAAGTGATGATGTGGCATGACACATCAAACATGCAAAACTATGAAGGGTTTTGTTGTCCATTGGTTAGCAATAATTACATAGCAGATAGTAGCCCTTTCCTCATGAGAAAACAACAAGATAAGCATAACAATCCATCCAAGATGAGTAAAACACCAGTGTCTATATAATCATACATGCAACTCACATATCTTGTGGATTTTCTGCTACTCTGGTCCTCCAATGCCCTAATTCAAAAGTCTCTCAAGTCCTCCTTGCACATGGCCATCATGTTGGAGTGGTATTGGTGGGATACTATAAAACAAGACATTAAATTACCAACATAATAAAATAGTACTAATACTTGCTATTAGTAGGTTTCAGCCAGAATGAGAATACCTACTATGTATGCTCAACACATGCCAACTACACATTATAATAAGAAATTTGTATATTATATTTTGTATATCCCTCCAAGTCCATCAAGAAATTAAGTCTGTCCAAAAATACTATGGTACATCCTATTACTAATTACCCCACTCATAGTCAATATAAACCTGGTCTATGATGGGTAGCACATTCACACTAAACATAAGTACAAATGCTAAAACTCAAGGTAGGAAACTCACTGGTTTATATCTCAATGGCACAAAGATGTGCCTCTGAGGCCTGCACCCCCTTGCCCACCAGTTGTGACTAACCATTGCATTATTTAGGGTAATGTACAATGTGTCCTGCTCCCTCTGGTCTCTATACATCCAAATCCTGTCCCAAGCTGTGGGGATGCAGGTGGAAAGTAGCCACAAGGAGGTGGCAATTGTTGAAGGCCTTGAGTGTCTTGTGTTCATTGGTGTTCAAATGTGTGATTGCTCTGCAAGACATTAGCATTAGCATGTAAAAAATGTCAGCTACTTATGCCAATACTAGATACACTGGTTTATGTCTTGTAGTGTTCATTGGTATCAATCCAAACACACTTTCAACCAGTATTTTGATTGGGCCCTCTTTTAAATGCCACTTTCAGAGATACTATTTGTGTGGATGTGGTAAAGGGCAATGGGTCTGTCCCACATGTTCTCAAACTATGAGAGATTTAAGACTTGTGAATCATAAATTATACAATGATGGGTCTACTTACTGACTCTGAATCAGACTTGGTTGGCAGATGCCAGGATACAACATTCTAGAACATGTTTAACAAGATAATAAGCAATGATCCTTTGAAATATGCAAGAAAAAATGCTCATGGAAAAGAGAAAAATTTGGGCAGAATCTGTTAGGCATAGTAGAAAAAGAAATGACTGAAAGTCCTGAAGTAGTACTAACAAGCTGTGAGCATAGCTCAAGTTGGAAGTAAAAACAATGAAAATAAAGAAAAACATTAACAATGAGACATGTAGTACATTTGTACTACTAAACCCCATCATAACATCATTAATGAAGTGTGCAATGCAACTGTGTTGCTAAGCCTCAAGTTGACAGAAGAAAGAAAAGGAATAAAAGAAATACTTACTACATGGTGGTCATAGTTTGAGTTTAAGTGTTGAGGAATAACTGAAAATTCTGAAGTAGTGCCAACAAGTTATAAGTGTAGCACAAGTTGGAAGTAAAAACAAGAAAAATAAGAAGAACATTAACAACAAGGCAAGAGACATGAGCTTGATGGAGTTGACAAAAAGTCAGAGTGTTGAGAAGTAATCATTGATGCCCACAATACATGCAATTATCATGCAGTTGGAAACAAAATCTGTTCATTACATTTTGTAACTATGTACAACCAGCCCCACTTGTAATTGATAAGAAACCAGCCCATAAGTGTAGAGCATCTCAACTAAACATGAGCAGGCCATTAATACAGACAGGCCCAGGTTGGGCATAAAAAACACAAGAACACAGAAAAATAGCATTAACAAGGCAACCAATGCAACAACTAGGGCAAAGTATGATGTAAAGTAAGACACTGCTCAACAGTATTCCAGGTAGAGCAGCTGTAGCATATAAGTATTGCCAGTACTAAGATGCAGCACATAATAGTGCTGAAGCTCAGGATATCAGTAAAAAGCAGTGTTAGGTATGAGCTTCAGCATATAACAGTGCTGCAGAATGGATGCCAAGTATTGGTTAGTTGTGGGAAAAGGACTTGAGAGGAAATCTTGCAAAGACAGGACATGTGAAGTCATGAGGCACATGAAATTATTTCATCATGTGTTCCTATGGCATTTTCAACCTTCCTAACCTTTCTCTTCTCACCCTGGATATAACACATTCTATAATGCTACTCACTATACAACAACAACAAGTTGGTGCTTGTAATTCTTGCAATGTATCATGTTTATACTATATGCTATTCTCACTTTGCAGTATGTTAGTGCTGTATACTGTTTTAAATTGTGCAACTTTCTCTTCTCATGACTTTTCCTCATAGCATACTCAGCATGTAGCATAGTAGTGTTTCTATTTTCAAGTGTTTCTAAGCTATTATTGCTTGCAATATGTAGAAATGGCAAGAATTATGCTCTTATACTGGTACATTTCTTGCTATATCTTCCACTGCTCCCTAAAGATCTTTCCTCAAGTACACACACATACTGGAGTGTAAACAAGGAGTATAGACAGATAGCAGAAATGATGGATTTCTGGCTATCTCCTATGTCTGAGCTTTTCTCTTGCTTGAGCTTTTTCCTTGCTAAAGATTCTGTCTATTAGGGTTATCTATTTGACAAGGACTTATAAGTGAGTTTACCTCCAAATTATTAATTAGCATCAATTTTATCATGATCAATCTTATCTTTAGAGATATGCAAAGAATGGTTGTTTTCAACAAGTCTTTTCCAAGGTAACACACTTCTCCATCAAAACCCTAATACAAGGTGTATGCTTTTTAAAGGCACTTCAGTGGGGCTAACAGGAGAAGCAATGAGCTGCACATGGAGGAAGGTTCACAGAGTGTGGTGACAACATATCATGGGAGCAGGTTTATTATTATACAATATATTTGTGTGTTATAACACAATATCTGTTTTTGGCTCCAATCACAACAAATCATATGATTCAAATCATGGGGGCTCAATAATTTTTACTCTACAAACAACCCAACCATGGTCACAAGATAAGCCTAACCATTTTATTTTTCAAATATGCCTGTGTTGACTCATCAATGATGTTCTCTGTGCTCAATGTTGGCTGAGGATATGTTGTCATCTTGTTTGGAACTCATTGAGTGGGTGGAGGGGGATGGTCAGCATGTTGGTGCTGTGTATTCTCAACATTGCTTGAGTTGTCATAACCCTAAAGAAAAACAAAACTTCAGACTTTGTGGTCTCTGTGCTCAACATTGTTTGAGTCAAGTCTATCATTGTTCTTCTGACATATTTATAGTTCTTGTGGGTGCTTGTTTGGCACTTGTAGTTTCCATTTGAAGGAATTTGAATTAAAAAAATTATAAGGTACATATTTTTTCTCTACTTCTCTGACTTTATGCATTCTAACCAAGTTTATCCAAGCTGTAGGGTAAGCTGTAGAGTACTCAATGAACACAGTACATGTTTGTTCCTTTAGTAAGGATCAAGCACAGGATGAGGTATCAATTTGACAATGGTGACAAAGTTCAGCACAGTGGTGTTGCATGTTTCATTGTCACACTTATGCTCAATAGGTGATTGAGCATTAGAAGTATTTCCATTACTGACTAGCCTATTTTTTGACATAGTCTATCCCAACTCAGTAGATGCCAAGCACAACCAATGCATTCAGTAAGTATCTGTATTTTTACTTCCAGGCCATGTAACAAGCCATGCTGCATGCCTTGTTGATGATGTTGGTGCAAGGTTTGCTGGCAAGTCTTGCATGCCTTGTTGGCACTGTTATTAACAATGCTCAGCAGCATAATTGTTGTGTAGCTTGTCCTAGTTCTAATGACATCATAGCTTATTATATTCAGTGGGTTGACTCCAGATGCAACTGTCAATGGTGAGGTATATTTGCTTTGCTGTCAAGTAAATTGTTGCTAACTTTCTTCCTAGAATTTTCTGACAATGCTCTATTCTCCAACAAAGAAAGTGAGAGACCTGGAAGCAAATCTAGCTGAGTGAGCTTTCATATCTCAGTTTATGTTTTTCTCTCTCAAATTTTGAACAATTTCTTGTAGACCAACAAGTCATGCAGCAGTGCTCCAATTCATTTGTATTGCATATATACAAATCCTGTAACTCAGAGAGGGATCAAACATAGGAGAGACCTGCTGTATTGGCTTAAGGTTTGCATTAATTGGTATGGCTGTCTCCTAAGCCAGATATCACCAAAGTCTCTAGTCATAGCATAATTTCAATTAATTGTATTACAGACTAGCTACTGATATTCTGCAGGGCTCTCTGCCATGATAGTGGTGCATGCCACAAGACTTTGAAGGTGTTTGACAAACAAGGTCTTCTTGTTGCCACTTTCTATTTTATGGAATGCAGAGAGTGTGATGTGCTGTGGAAATATGGAAGCAAGATAAAGGGTGGTGCCATGTTTTAGATCAATGGTGCTGAGGTTCACTATTTATGGGCAGATTCATAGAAGCAGGCCCTTAAAACATATTTTTAATGCATCTTGATTTAAACCTGTGAGTGCTGCATTGTCCTAAGTCTGACAGTTTGTACTTAGTATTAGTGCAGGCTTGCAACTGTAGCAGTGCCAGGGAGGAATTTGATTGATTATGTGTGGTAGAATTTGGAAGGATTGGAGAATTGATTTCTTGACATTTGCCAGGGTAGAATGGGTTGGAAGATGCAGAGATTTCTTGAAACCTGCTAAGACTAACTTGTATAATATGTCTACTAAATTGCATTTACTTGCTATCCTTCTCATATAATTGTACCTATATTGTATATACTTGTATCTACATGTTAGACATTTTGTATAATGTATTATATTCATCATGTTAAACTAGAGAAGATATTCTAAGTACATTGATATGACCACTACAATACCACAGTCAATATACTTGCATATTTCTCTAGTTTGATTCATTATTTCTATTCTAGATTATCTTAGCATGACATGTTGCAAAACACTCTTTTGATTTTAACAACATCATATTTACTTGCTAGCCTTCATGACTTTCTATTGTCACCACCACTTTTGGCCCAACATAAGCATTAGAGACATTCAACAATTCCATTAAGCAGAGAGACCATCAATAACAAGTCAGTCAACAACAATGTTCAGCACATGAATACTCAATGACTCATCATTAATGGTCTCTCTGCTTAAGGAAAACACCTTCTTCAAATATAAGTGTAATGAACTCAATACTAACTATTGAACAATCAAATCTTTCGAATTTTAGTGGTATAGCAAGCAGAGTTGGTAAGCATGTCTAAGAGTGTGTTAGTGTGGAAAATGCTACTTTATTCATCATTGATGGAGTGCTTTGTATCAATGTGGCAGATAGTGTCACATAGCTTATTGATTACTTGCTAGGTGTGTGCCTGCCTTTTGTATGCTACTGTAGCCTCTTATTCTGTGAGCCTTGTCCCCTCATCTTGCATCTTGAGTCTAGTCCAATCTTGTGCTGCTTTATCCATTGTGGATGAAGTGCTCTGTATTACTATGTCACATAGCTTGTTGATTACTTGCTGAGTGTGCACCTGCCTACTATATGCTTTTGTAGCCTCTTATTCTATGTCCTTAGAGCCTCTTGTTCTATGTTCTCTCATTCTGCATGCTAACTCTAGTCCCATTTTGTGCCTTGCCCAGTCCTCTCATTCTATGTTCTAAGTCTAGTCCAATTCTATGCTGCTTTGCCCATTATAGACTCTCTACTTATTAATTACTTGTTAAGTGTGTGCCTGCCTACTGTATTTTATTCTGTGAGCTTTGTCTCCTCATCCTGTGCTCCAAGTCTACTATGCTCATCCTGAATCCATTCATCTTGCATTCTGAGTCCTCTCACCCTGCATTCTAAGTCTGTTCACTCTGCATCCTGAGTCCCTTCACTTTGCACTCTAAGTCTCCTCACCTTGCACCCTGTATCCCACTTCTCTCACCCTGCACCCTGCACTTTGAGTCTGTTCACCCTTCATTCTGAGTCCCCTCACCCTATACTCTAAGTCTCTTCACTCTATACTCTAAGTCTCTTCACTCTGCACTCTGAGTTTGTTCACCCTGCATCCTGAGTTCCCTTACTCTGCACTCTGTATTCTGCCTCTCACTCTGCACTCTGTATTCTGCCTCTCACCCTGCACACTAGTTCCTTCACCCTGCACTCTGAGTCTCCTCACCCTGCACTCTGAGTCTCCTCACCCTGCACTCTGTATTCCACTCTTCTCACTCTGCATCCTAAGTCCCTTTGTCCTGCATCCCAGTCCCCTCATCCTGCACCCTAGCTGAAATTTTCCAACTCTGATTCACCCTAAGTCCTTTTTTCTTCTCTAAATAACTCTAACCACAGGCACTAGCTTGCAGCCTGCCTGGAATGTTCAAGGTGAAGTGCTTGATCAGTCGTTAAACCTATGCCAATCTCTGCAATGGAGTATGAATATTGTGCCACTCTGGTGAAGTCAGATAAGATGTGGTGTGCCTGAAAGTGGTTTATGCATTAAAGCCTGTAAAAGGCTTAGCAAGCTAATGCACCATAAAAACAGCCCACTTCATCTGACTATACCTTGTGTGCTGCATAGGTGCCTGGAGACTTCTTTGAAAAACACCAAACATACTGATCCATCCTTTGACTATCAATTATCAGCTTTTTATTTCAACCATCACTGACATCATGAGTGCCTCTGACTAGTTCAAGTGTGCCCATACCTGTATCTATGCCACTGAACCCACCCACAGTTGTGTCAAAAACAGCAGGCTGACTTATAAATTCCAGGGAACTCAGATTGCAGTAGGTATAGTACCAGTGTGGCATTGCAACTCCAGTTTCTGCAAAAGGCATGTTGCTTCCACAAAGCAGCACCCTGCATGCACCTCATTATGCCCAATACATGAGCATCTGGAGAAAAAGGCCCATGCCAGTCTTTGGCCTAATATTGTCCAACTTAGAGTACTCTTGAGCACCAAGGGAACTACTCAATGGTCCTTGGTCATAGCTCTTATGAATATGACTAGACAATACAGAGATAGCTTACCTGATCACTGGATAACCCAGGCCAAATTTTTCCTTCACCAATCTTAAATAGTTTCCAATGAAAATACACAATTCCTCTCTAACCATCCTTGATCACTCATACCTCATCCATCTCCACAAGCTCCAAGTGTCCATTCACCCATTGCCATCAACACATTGCTACCCATTGACCCACTCTTTCCCAGGCTCCAACCTCTCAATCCTTATAAGTCACCCATGCACATCATATGGATTGAATTCAAAGCCCATGCTGAATCTGACTTTGCCCAAGTGCTCAAATCCCTTTCTTACTATTGCTTTGTCATATATGCCCAGCTAGCTCTGGAAGTACAAGGCATATTTCTTAATAACATATGGATCACCAATGGCATGGAAGTCAGATGTCCCAGAACAAAATCTAAAACATTGCCCTTGATGCAAATGTTGAAGTGTTAGCAGAAGAATGGGTAAGGGTTTCATGCATCACCTTACAATGTCTGCAATGACATGCACTCAGATCACTATATTGTTTGAGCTCATGAAACAGACCACCTTATTTGATATCAAGTTGATGATCTTTGACAACTTCTTTGATGCTCTCACCACTCCTGCTTCCAACTCCCATTTGCCCACACTTTATAGGACTGATCTGATACTTGCTTGGGGCAATCTTTCCATTAATTTCATGTAATTCCATATAACTCCACTACTCTATTACCATTCACACTACTGCAGGGGCCCTAACAATCCCTATGGCTGGAATGCCAGCTCTTTCAACCTATTTTTCTCAGCATTGCTCTGCTTAGCAGAGGTCACTGCCATTTGGCTGGATCAAGCTGAGAACATCACATATGGCAATAAGATATCCTACCTTTCTAATGCTGCAGCTATTGCCCAGCACTATGAATATGAAACACCTGCCATTTTTGTTGTTGATCACTCTAAGGAACCTAATATACTGGCACCCAGCTAAATATACAAACAAGGCTTTAGTAATTGCTCTGCCCATGTGTTCTTTTCTGACCAATCTGATTGGGATAAAAAGTCCATGAGTACTGTTGAAGCAATGCAGGCTGCAGTCCAGGTAGGAAAGGAATACTATGCCAGTGTTGACAGGAGTCTAGGTCCCATTGTCCTCCAAGTGCACCATGCCTCACCTATACTCTGTCAACAGGTTTGAGGAGCTCCAGATTATTTTTGTCAATGGAAAAATAACCTATACCACTGCCACCATTAGTCTTGGCTCCATAGGGTGTAATAATATTTGCAACTTCACCCCACTTTATAAAGTCATGTTAGTCTCAACTCCTTTTCCTCACTTTGTTCATTTGTGAATAGTCACACCTTAGAAACAAGCTATCTGATGAGCCAATAAATGTATGAGGAGTGGAGGAAGCTAGGCATTGCTTTGAATAATTTGCCACAGACATTGATTGGGCTAATCAAAATTTGTGAAAAATGAGACAAGCACCCCTCAGATTTGTGCCTCTTTGCTCACCTTAACATTGCAGTCTATTGTTATCCTGACCAGACATGAAAATACTTTTTGAGTGAGGTCAAGGCAGGTGCCAGTATGGTTCTGTTCTTGCAAGGAGACATGCAATGACTTATTAAGTAAATTTCAGACCTCCAGAAATCTCCAGAGACCCACAGAACTTTTTGCGATTCCTTGTCAAGCACTTTCCTAGGATTAGGGCTAGCTTTGGCCTCCTGTACAGCTGTTCTTATGCCTCTGCTACCCACTGATGTACCATACCAAGCAGCAGAGATCCTTAAACTTGTTCTCTTTGGATTCCTCTCTGCTAAGTGATTAGTTACTATTTGTATTGTCAGCTATCTGGCTAAATATACTTCGGATTCCCCTCTGCTAGCTGCATAATTGAGCTGCCACTGCCAGAGGTTGTCCTTACAGCAGAACAAGTCTCTATCTCTAGTCTGAAAGCCTCACATAGCTGCTAGAAACTTCCAAGCCTCTATCTGTTGCTTCTCCACCAGATTTAAGCACCTGTGAAATTCTATGTCTCAGCCCACCAATCCAGACACTCCTTCAGAGGTTCTAGCCCTTCAGGATGAAGCCTGGACTTGCCTTCTATATCTAGAGAACTAAGTGCAACTGACTCAATCATCTCTTATCCATTACACAACCAAACTCTCTACCCTCCATCAAACCACTAATCATATTTCTCAGTCCCTCCAAGCATTGCTGGAATGCCTACTTCCTATCTCCACACCTCCTCCAGTGGTGGAACTACTTACAGCAGCTCTAGTAGTTGCCTCTGTAGCCTTGATGACTCTCTAGCTATGGATCCCATATCCTGTGCTTCTAGATGTGTATAACAGTGCTCACTCTGGCAGGGAGCATTTCCTCCAGTTCTGTCTCACCTACATTCACCTCAGCAGAGATGCCTTTGACTCCAATGCATTGAAGATAGCCTGGGTACTGTTGTATATGAAGATAGGATGAGCCTCTACCTATGCATTATGAGTGTTCTGCTGTCTCAGAAGCATTAGAAGCTTCACAGATTGGGCTGCCTTCAAAAAAGACTTTCAAGCAGAGTTTTTTCTGATTGAAACTGCCAAACCCACTGCTTTAGCACTGCATGACAGAAAGCAGTATGGGCAAGGGAAGCAGACACTAGACAAGTACATTGACTCCTTCTAGGCATTAGTCAAGCAAGCCACCTACCACAACAGTCTTCAACTGTGCCTTGCATTTAGAGATGGCCTACACTCCACTCTGATAGAGCACATTGACAACTTGGCTAAGAGCTACCCAGACAACAAAAGGATCACCTCTTAGTACAAGGTGGCTCAGAATCAGTGGCAGCTCATGGAGATCTGATGAGAGCTCCACTACTTGCACCCAACACAGTGCTCCACTCTATTCACCAGTCTTCAATACTCCACTCCTGCACTCCTGCACTCCTGCCCCTGCTTTAGCCACTCCTGCAGCATGCCCCTTGTCACCAGGTATTCCTATGGACATAGACACAGCCCAATAGCATTGCTCCATACCACTACTATGCTGGAGATGTAAAAAACCAGAGCACTTTGCATAACTCTGCCTGTTGGGTCTAGAGGTGCACTACTTCTCTATAGCAGAGCAAGAGGAGCTTCTCCTGCAGCTGTTGGCCACAAAGGACACTGCTAAAGCTCTGTCACTAGATGAGCCAACACTGGAGTTTATTTCAAAGGAGATTAGTGCTTACACACTCCCTCCAGGGCTAGAGGAGGATTTTGAGTCAAGTGACAAATGAGGTGTACACCTCTGTCACTAGGTCCTAACAGGTTCTCATGTCTGTTGTAAGAAAATGAAATTGCCCTTCCTGATGTTGATCATTCTAAGACAGAAGAACCTCATTTTTGCCATTCAGGTGTACAAACACCAACTCTGGAGTCCAAGCTCAGCTCTCTAATGCTAGCTAGGCTCTGATGGCACTGCTCCACCTAGGAGCACCAACTGCTGCAGTGGTACATAGTGGCCTCAAGCTCATCTGCCAACTCACTGCACTTCAATATAACATTGAGACCATAGACACCTAGCAAACTTGCAGAGTCACTGCCCTCCTGAATAGTGGAGCAATGGGGCTGTTTCTAGACTTGGAGTTTGTGAAGCACCATGGCCAGACCATGCAGCCACTTTCCCAACCCATTCCAGTATTCAACATTGATGGAATGCCCAATGAAGCCAGCACCATCAGCTCTGTAGTAGACCTTGTTCTCTGCTACTAGAATCATGCCAAGCATGCAGTTCTCACTATCACTAGTTTAGGCAAGCAGAACATGATCCTCATTTTTACATGGCTCTAGGAGCACAACTCCAAAGTAGACTGGTCCCAAGGCAAGGTAACTATAAGCTGGTGCTCCTAGAGGTGCTCTGCCTGTGCTACTAAGGTCAGAGAAGAGCACTGGGCTGAGGTTTAAGAATGTGCAGCCATCTAGGCATGCTATACTGGCCATCTCCCCTTTGCAGATCTAGACCTTCTGGACCCCCCACCCCTAGTGTTCCTCCATAGAAGATCTAGACCTTCTGGACTCCCTGCTCCTAGCATTTTCCCATAAAGAGGCTCTCTATGAGGATGACTGGAGCAGCAGGAGAGCCTTAGAGGAGGAACTAGGAGGAGAGTTTGGAGGTGTCTGCAACTCAAAGCTCCTAAACAAGGCAGTCAAAGTCAGAGATTGGTTCTACACCACTACTTTGTGCTCACCACCCTTGACTGAAAAGATCTGAGCTAGCCAAACTACATCCCAGCAGCTGGCCCAGGCATTTGCTGCAAACTCTGTGCCCCAGGCATTTCAGGACATTGTGCCTCCATACTTTTGCACCTTTGAAGACATGTTCTCTAAGACCTCATTTGACTTGCTTCCAGAGTGCAAGCAGTGGGACCATGCCATTGAATTAATGCCAGATTCTAAGCCCTCAAGCTGCAAGGTCTACTCACTAGTGCCCAAGAAGCAGAATAAGCTTGATGCATCTCTGCAAGAGAATCTGGACTCCAGTTGCATCTGCCCCTCTAAATTCCAGATGGCTTTTCCAGTCTTCTTCATTATGTAGAAGGATGGCTTGCTCCAACTGGTCCAGGACTACTGTGTCCTTAACACCATGACTATGAAGAACCACTACTCCATCTCTCTTATCTTGGAGCTCATCAATAACCTCCAGGGTGCATGGTACTTCACTAAGCTAGACATCCAGTAGAGCTACAACAATGTGCACATTCAAGAAGGAGACAAATGGAAGGCTGCCTTCTAGACCAACCAGATACTGTTCAAACCTCTCATCATGTTCTTCAGACTCACCAACAGCCCAGCTATCTTCCAGATGATGATGAATGATATCTTCTGGGATCTCATTGCTGAAGGTGTACTGTGCATATACCTCAACAACATCCTTATCTACACCAAAACATTGGAGAAACACTGCTGAATCACATGCCTCATTTTGGAATGCCTCTGCAGCCACCAGCTCTATCTCAAACTAGAGAAGTGCAAGTTTGAGCAGACTCAAATCAAGTATCTTGGGCTGATCATCTTGCAGGGAGCTACAGAAATGGATCCAGTGAAGGTAGCAGGTGTCATGGAGTGGCCAGAGCCCAAGAACAAGAAGGAGGTTCAGGCCTTCCTAAGCCTTGCTAACTTCTACTAGAGGTTTATCTAGAACTTCTTGCATCATGCCTGCCCTCTATTTGACTTCACTGCAAAGGACACTGCCTAGAGCTGGAGACCTCTGGAGCAGATGGCCTGTTTTACTCAGAATATTGCTGACAATAAGTACTGAGCATGATCAAAATTTGTCACAAACTTGACATGACCCATTTTTGATGCATTTCTCTTCATGACTCAAGCTCCTCATAATAAATCTCCTTTCTGCTTGAGACACAGCTAGAGTACATATTATGCAATAGGCTATTAGAATTTTGAGCCAATCTAATATTATTTATGCTTTACAGGTCAATCTGTTCCAAGCAGCATCATTACACTGTAAGTAATAGATATACTTCAATGTAGCTACACTTTAACTGTCCTATGCTCCCTTGCTCTATATAATGTCAAACCTGTACCACAATTACCTAGAATTGCCTATAGTTCTGACTTCCTAGGACATTGCCTGGAGCTGGAGACCTCTGAAGCAGATGGCCTTTAATGCTCTCAAGCACACCATCACCTCTGGACCAGTCCTTCTCTTCCTGGACAACAATTCTCCCTTTTGGGTGGAAGCCAATAGCTCTGACTTTGCTACTAAGGCTGTTCTGTTACAACAATCCCTGAAGGATGGGAAGCAGCATCTAGTGGCCTTTTACTCCATGAGCCTAAATGTGGTAGAGTACAACTACAAAATCCATGACAAGGAGATGCTGGCCATCATCCAGTCCTTCATGTATCCCACACTTATATGAGCATCTTAGTTAGCTACATTAAATAACAACTGTGGTTCATAACCCTAAGTCTGGAATAAGAAAAACAAAGGCACTTGGTATATCTTCTTTGCAGTCACCTGACCTGGTGCTGGGTCCTGCACATTCACATTCAGTTATGCACATTTGAATTGCAAAGGTGGCCCACCTTCTATAAGAGCAAGCTCTGGGAGCAGTAGCTCAATTATGCAGCTAGCAGAGGGGAATCCAAAGTATATGTAGCAAGGTAGCCAATGATATAAATAGTAACTAATCACCTAGAAGAGGGGGCTCCAAAGAGAACAAGCCTAAGGATCTCCACTGCTTAGTGCAGTGCATCAGCAGGTGGTGAAGGCATGAGAACAACTGTACAGAAGGCTAGAGCTAGCCCTAACCCTGGAAAAGTGCTCAACAAGGAACTACAGAAAGTTTCAACAGTCTCTGGAGATTGCTGGGGATCTAGAACAAGCTGCATAAATTGCTGCAGAGGTTGGAAATGGAAGTTAGAGGTTGGAAATGGAAGTCAGAGGTTGGAAATGGAAGTCCCCTGACATCACCCCCCCTCTAGCATGCAGTGTCTTGATGTGCAGGGTAAAAGAAAATCCAGATTGCCTGGTCTACTAGTAAAATAGTGCCTCCAGTGGAACTCTCTAATCAGCTCTAGTGCATGCACATCCTTCTGTAGTTCCCAAGAGATGTTTGTGATTCTGTAACCTTTCTACTTCACCTTATATTGTAGCCATTGTCAGAACCCATGACTATCTAGGATCTCTCCCACCTCATACTCCTCATTGTCATTGACCACTACCAGAGGTGGCAGGGATACTGAGCATTGTTCCAGAATGGGGTCCTTTGAGACTAGTGTTAGCTTGATCATGTTGAATACTAGGTGGAGCTGGCACATCCCTGCAGGGAGTTGGAGTTGATAAGCTAGTGGCCCAACCTGCCATTCTACCATAAAGGGTCCTAACTGTCAGTACAAGAGCTTTCTTGATGGTTGGGTGGTTGTAATATTAGAGGCATCTAGGTAGACTCAATTCCTGGGCTGGTACTTAGGTGCCAGGGCTCTTCTATGGCCATAATACTATGTCATGTCATTCTTTGCCTTTGTCAGGGCTGCCCAGGCTTCCTTCTGCAACCTTTTCATCCAGTCCACAAACTTGTTTACTGCTTCATTCTCCAATGGCTGGGCTCAGAGTTCAAAGCCCATGCATAAGTGATGTCCAGTGTTCAAGAAGAAGGGCAAAAACTGAGTGACTGCATGAACATGATTTTTATACTAGAACTCAGGGAGGAGTTTGTCCTAGTTGTCCAGATGCTCATTGTAGAAGAAATGGAAATACTGCTCAAGCTCCTAATTCACATGTTTGGTCTGGCCATTGGATTATAGGTGGTAGGCAGTGGAGGTGTGCAGTTTCATGCTGAGTAGTCAATAGAGCTCTCTGGTGGAGTCTGCTACAAATTGTGGCCAGCAGTCAGATTGTAAGCATTGGAGAGGCTGTGGAGCTTCCAGACATTTCTTCAGTACAGGTTTGTGGTGCCCATAGTAGAGCAAGTAGTATGAGTAGGAATGAAGTGTGCTTGTTTGCCATATAGGTCCACCACTATCATGATGGCATTGTAACTGTGGGCCTTAGAGAGGTCTATAATAAAGTCTACCGAAGCAATGCTTCATTATTCTAAGAGTATAGAGAGGAGGTGTAGCTACCCAGTAGGAAGATCACATTAGGGCTTGGTCCAGAGACAGAGATTGCATGTACTAGTATAGGACCCAATATACCAGGACATCTGTGGCCACCATTAATTCTGGATTACTAGCTCCAGCATCTTCCATTTGCTTGGGTGTCCAGTGATCTAGAAATTATAGTGTTGCTCTACAATTTTCTGGCAGAGCGCTAGAACATTGGGCATGTAGATACAATTCCAGAAGGTCAGGAGCCCATCTTGAAGGGCCTATTTGTTCACACAGACAAATGTGGTGCATTCCAATTTCAGCACCTAAGCTGCCTAAGAAACAAGTTCTTCTTGCTGACTATCCTGATTCCTGCACCAGATGTTCCAGAGGATGTCCACCTCCACTCCCTCAATAGCTAGACCTTCTATGGCTTGGATTGCAAACAATTCAGGGTGGAGGAGCACAATATTGCTATTGTTGTCTCCTCTAGTGCTGTAGTCTGCTTTTTGGGACAGAGTGTCTGGTTTCTGCATGCTCTGGCCTGGCTTGTAGTGCAGCAAGAAGTCAAAGTTGGCTAGATAGAGGAACCACTGGGCTTATTGGTGATTGAGCTTCTTAGCTGTCCAAAAGTATTTGAGGTTCTTGTGGTCCATTCAAACCTCAAACTTATGCCACACACCCTCCAGAAAATGCTGCCACTCCTCAAAGGACTGGATGATGGCCAGCATCTCCTTGTCATGAATTTTGTAGTTGCACTCTACTGCAGTCAGGCTCATGGAGTCAAAGGCCACTGAATGCCACCCAGTAGTTGGTATATAAGTCATAGAGTAACCCCTGGTACTTTAGTCTTGATATTGCATTTACTGGTTTCCTAGGTCTTGTCTTTCATCTCATCTCTGTTTTTATTTTTTAGTTTTGAATCAATCTCTTTCCTCTGTCTCATCTCACCTCATCTCCATCTCATCTCGACTATGTATATTTCCTTTGTTTCCCTAAGTTCCTTTCTTCTCCAACATCAGCACAAACTCCACACATGCACTACAACTCAAACATCCTTATGACAACTCTGGACCTCACTCCTCACTCGGCCCCAGAGCCCATCAAGCCTTAGTGATCCCCTTTCAAACTCCAGCTCTGCCCCTATCAACTGCAAAGTCTCCGCTTACCTGCAGTCTATTTGCATGCCTACGAACTTGTTCCTGATGCCTGCTCAGGTTCAATGTCTAATATACTTGGTCTTAGACTCCTCTGGACCCTCCCAGACTTGCTCAGACTGCCTTCCCTAGCTCCCCTTTGCAAGTCCCTTCACCCACACCAACTCTGGGATGCTAGGTTATAAGTGCAGGGCATCGTGTCTGCCTAGTAAGGATTCACCAGTGTAGCTAAGCCCCTGTCATCAGCGGAACCTGACAGACTGGTCCAGAGGTGATGGTGTGCTTGAGAGCATTAAAAGCCATCTGCTTCAGAGGTCTCCAGCTCTAGGCAATGTCCTAGGAAGTCAGAACTATAGGCAATCCTAGGTAATTGTGGTATAGGTTTGATATTATATAGAGCAAGGGAGCATAGAACAGTTAAAGTGTAGCTACATTGAAGTATATCTATCATCTACAGTGTAATGATGCTGCTTGGGACAAGCATGTCCTTGGGACAGATTGACCTGTAAAGCATAAATAATGTTAGATTGGCTCAAAATTCTAATAGCCTATTGCATAATATGTACTCTAGCTGTGTCTCAAGCAGAAAGGAGATTTATCATGAGGAGCTTGAGTCATGAAGAGAAATGCATCAAAAATGGGTTATGTCAAGTTTGTGACATATTTTGATCATGCTTAGTACTTATTGTCAGCAATATTCTGGGTAAAAACAGTGTCAAGAAATCTTTTTTTATATATTATATCTGATGTGCACAAAAGAAGCAGAAATCTGCAGAGAATTGCATTCTACAAATGGGGGATTGTTTCAAGTATAGACTTGTCAATTATGCCAATTAGAAAGATCAACCATCAAAAGAAAGAAAATGAGAAAATTATTCAAATTGTTAATCATCATTTTCCAACTGTGGAACAACATACTATATCTTTCATTCCCATGCTGGGATAATTACAAAGACATTCCAATTCAACTGAGCTCTAATTCCAGTAAAATAGGTGTTGCACTAACACTCTAATCTCAAATGGAATCAATGTTCAACTCCCTCAGACTCAGAAGTGCAACATCTCAATGAGACTGTTGCTTAACTTCACATACAAATCACTCTCACTATAAAGGTGAGATCACTTACTATAAAGGCCAGATCAAAGAATGGCAGGCTTTGATTAAGGATACTCCGAAAGATTGCAAAAGAGTCCTAGAATAACTGCAGGCAATAGAAGAACTGCAGGCAGCAGGTCCTTCTCATGGTATTGACTATGTGCAGAACAAATTTGAGTGGACAAAATATTTGAGGGCCAAGATGATGAACATGTTCAGAATAGGCAATTTTTGCCTTTGCTAGGAAGGGTGAATCTTCTACTATTTCTATTTCAGAGCATGCAAATTGCTAGCTAGATCTTAGAGTATGTAATGTGAATATGAACAGACACAATATTGTTTGTGTTATGCCAACAGGTTCAAATTATGATCTAGGTGTATGATTAACTTGTTCATACTATTTCTGTTAGGTGGTGGAAAGTTCCTGGCTTATCAGCTACCTGCACTGCTCCCGCAGAGCTGTATAATTGCCATCTCATCATTATTATCATCAATCACTGACCAGATCTTGCATCTGCAGGAGTTGAATAGTGAGTACAATGGACCTTTGCCAATATATTATTACATCAACATGCCATACATAGTTCAAGCAGTCAAAATCACAAGCATGATCTCAAAGGAAGAGTCTTTGAAAATTATACAACAATTGACTGCTCTCACAGACCAAAATATGACATCTGAAAATGAGGAAATCAAGCTTTTTTATATTACAGTAGAGTGTTCTACAATGAATTGTGGTTGGATCTAATCCCATCCCTTATCTCAGCCTGAAGAGATTCAAGAAAAAATGTTTTTTAGCCTTCTCTAGAAACTTGATGCATTGCAACAACTGGGCAAGCAATACAATTGATACTTAAATAAGACCAGATTATGCAAAGCTCTATGCTCTGCAGAAATTCTTTCCTGACATGCCTATCATGGCATTGTCTGGAACTTGCTCTCAATATATTCTTGATAATCTGAGCTCAACACTGGGGCTTGGAAAGGTTGAAGATGGAGAAAGTAAGTGATTGAGTCTATGATCATGTCCTGCATCCAACAACAAAGCTTTGTAGATGCTTTTCCTCAAAGCATGATATACTTTACAGCCCCTGTAGACAAACAATCTTTATCATGTACATTTATAATTAGAGTGCTAGACACTGATAATAGGGACATGGAGGATGGCAAGGATGATGATAGGTCTGAGACTTTTTGAAGGGAGGGCTGACTCCCAGAGAAGAAGCCTAGGAATTTAGCAACATGTTTGATGCACATAAAAAATAGTTGAGTAAAACAAATAAGAAAGGGTTTTTATTTTGTCAGAGTATACAGATTGAGACACAAATGGGAAGTCAGATAATAAAAGAGCAGAATAGAATTCAATCTCTAATGTCTCCTGTGCTCAATTTGCAGACATCATAAGTGGGCTCACTCCCCTCCTATTTCTAAATGCTTGCAACTATGCCTATGTATCCCTCAAAGGATTTATTTCCCTTTTTTTCCCTTTTGTTTTGACTTGAGGCCTTGTAGCATAAATGTGTTGCATGCTTTGTTGAGGGAGTGTGTTGCATGCTTTGTCAAGGATGTTGAGGGGGGGGGGGTTTGGTGGTATGGGGGATGGACTGGGAATGCTACAGAGTGTAATATGTATACAAATTTTATTCTAATTACAGAACATGATGGCATATCCCATTGCATGTTTTGTCTGTGATAGTTGCTATAGTTTCCACTTTGCTTTGAAGGATTGGTGGCCAAGTGGCATTACATTGCCTCATAGTCATGTTGACAACAGCAATCAAACAGATAAACCCTACCAATCTGATGGGTTTGACCTTTTATGTGAGTGTGTCAACAACTTTGGCATGCAACCCCTGATGAAATTTTTCTTTACAAATTTCATTGAAGGTGAGTTTAACCTCTCAAGCTCACATCAGAGGCATGAAGCCTGGATACTCAAGCCTGGGCATGTAGTGCACTATAATGCAAGCTTAATCAACTTTTGTAAAACATAATTACTGATACATTTACTCTTGGGTGCTAGGCCTCAAGAGCTTCAACTATAGTTACTCTTCAACCAGTGCAACTCTCATGGAAGATGAGCTTCTTCTCTGAAACCTCATGTCAAAAGCATGAAGCCTGGATAAGCCTGGATACTCAAGCCTGGAAATACTGTGTTGAGTGAGCAATGGCATAAGATTAATCAACTCCTCTACAAATGCAGTCACTGACACATCTTTTTTCTGGAATGCCAGGCCCCAAAGATTTCAAATACTTTCATCAGGTAGGGCTTAGAACTATTTCCATGCCCAAAACTAATTGGCTTTCACAGACTAGATCATCAAAAATATATTCCCCCTAAGCTTGTATACTCATTGACACATCAGCTGACTTTGACCTAGAAGACATTTGCTCACTTGCCCACCAGTTGTGACTAACTGTTGCATTCTCCAGAGTAGCATACATCCTGTCCTGCTCTCTCTGGTCTTTATATGTCCAAATCCTGTCCCAATCACTATGGAGACACAAGTAACCACAAGAAGATGGCAATTGTTGAAAGCCTTGATTGTTTTGTATATATTGTTTCAAATGCATGATTTCCCTGCAAAGCATTAGCATTAGCATGTACTAAATGTAAACTACATATGCAAATACTAGATATGCTGGGTTTATGCTTTGTAACATCCATCAGTACCAATTCAAACACACTTTTAACCAGTATTTGGCCTGGGCCCTCTTTTAAATGCTAACATTGGAGGTACCATCCATGTGAAAGCAGTAGAGGGCAATCTTAATGATAGAAGATTCAGTAGAAAGAGAAGAGTGATTGTGAGTCCAAGACCATAATAATGATATAAAATGAGTGCTAAATATGTTATCATTGTTATCAATGGCATTTGCATGGTCTAAAAAAATAAAGAGAAGGTGGCATTTGCATGGCCTAGAAGAACAACAAGAAGAGACAAGTGATGGAAGGATAGGGAGAATGGAACAAGTGTTTGTGGGTCCAAGACCATAATAATGATATGTAATGAATGCTGAATATGTTGCCATCAATGGGAGGATGCTGAATGTGAGTGCTGAATTGTCATTGTTGACAGTACCCACATGTCCTAGGTGTGTTGAAGTATTTGTCAATGATAATACTCAACATGAGACTGTTGAGGTAAGTCAGTCCTTCTTTCTGACTTATCATTCCTTACTTATTGCTTGTGAACCCAGTAAAATACTAGCAATTTGTCCTGTTGGTGAGCAGTAGCACTATCAAAGGATTTCTAGGCAGCACAAACATTGAAGAGTTTTCCCATTATAGCCTTCTACACAACATCTGCTGCCATCTTAGAACAAGCAAATGTGTTTATACATCCAATCCTGACAAACTCAAAGTCTCCAACCAGAGACCATATGGCATAAAAATAAGCTGACTCAAAGCTGTCATTGACCAGTTTAAAAGTCAGTTTCCTATGGTCAATCAAATGAATGTGGAGGAAGAAGAGGAAGCTGCATGGGGGGAGTAGAGCAGGGGAGAGGAACAAAGAAAGATGAAGAAAATGGAAAAAAAAAAAAGAACAGAGAGCTTGAGAGTGCAAGGCACACACCATAGGCAATCAAGACAACCTGCATGCAGAACACACTGACAAAACATAAGATACAAACTTGAACCTCAACCACTAGCTTTCCAAGATATCACCTTACCCCATTTACCTATGAATATTAAGAGTATTTTGTGATGTCACTAAGTCCATCCACAAGCTACAACAAATTTGTAAGAAAAGCTCTACTAGACAATATTAAAGCTTAAGCAGGAGTCATGATTTTTTTTACCATTTCATGTCTACTGTACTACATCTTCTCAATTTTCTACATAGTCTGGACTGATGATAAAAATGATTGTACTGCTGGGAGTTGTGTTTTGACAACTGAGGTTGCTTGGATGGGTAGAGTGAATTGCTGGCAAAACCCAAGCAACTGGCCTGAATGATCTTTATTATTGAAGGGTGGAAGTTTGTCAGACAAGCTTATCATTCCATGGTTGAATCTGCATTCACACCTGGATTGTCAATCTTCTGCACAGTAAACAACATCCAACATATAATTTGGAGTAATGAGACTATTATCCTCACCACAACATCCAGATTTCCAAGATTTTTTCTTGTATGCAAGCAAGGTGCAAATCTGCTACCACAAAAGAGGGTAGTAGAGAGCTAGAATTGTGTTTTCCCTCCAAGCAGGCATTTGTTGACATCTAGAAGCTCATTATATGTGAAACACCACTCAATAAGTTGCTTTGCTTTGAGATGGTCTTTTTGAGTACAGTTAAGCTGGAGTGATATGATAGAATGTGGTCTCAACCTGTCAGAATATCCCCACACAGACAGTGCCTCTGCAATCTTGAAGTAATTGCATAAGCACAGTAAATCAAGAACACCATCAAAAGTCAATGCATTTGGGACATGTGTCATGTCCTGTTTTGTTGTGCATTTTTAACAATGAGAAAACAGGATATGATGACAAGATAGATCAACTGACCTAAGCTAAGCCACTATTGAGTGTCAAGAAGTTATGGTAAAAGAGTGCAAGAAGACATGTGAGCATCATCTGAGACACTGTTCTATGATTGGCATTTGTGAAGAGAGAGCTTCTAACAAACAGGTGATATATGCCATAAATGCTATCACAAATAGTTGATGTACAATAACAATGTCACCACAACAAATTGTTGGCTTAGGGTGAGATTACAATGTGGGGAGTGTTGGGTTGCATGATCCTAGACAAAAAATCTATGAGCACAACATAGAGATGGAATAGATAGTAAAATTACAGAGTCATTCTGGTTTCAGAACCACCAGTTCAAGGTCTCAAAACTCATTATTGACTTTTTCCTAATCATAGGAAGTACCAAAAGCTTCTGGTATGCCCTGAGATTTAAGAGTAGCAAGGATCCAAAACTTAATGCCCATATCTACACAAATGAATGTTCCAAATCATTGGTGTCAATGTAATAAGGGTCTAAGGTCCTGCCAGTAGATGCAAGTCCCCATTGCATGTCTGTTAGAGAAAAGTTTTGATTCCATTTGCAACCACCTGTATCAAGGACTTCCTCCCATGCATTCTGGCAGCTTCAGTAAGGTTGTAGTAGAAAGGGGTTGCAAATAAGAGGATTATTAAGGGCATTGATAGCTTTGCAATTTAGTAAGCAGGAAGCATTTAGTAGATCTTTGGGCTGCACTATTCTCTCTTGATAATTAGTCTTAGCATTCCTAGGAGGTAGGGCAACCAATTTATCTGACAAAACATATCTATATTTCATCCCACTGGAATGTGAAATAATCCTACCATGAACATGGAGTGATCTAGGCACAACACAACTTTGTCATATTTCCACTCCTGGAAGGACTGCTCTGTGATGAGAAGGTGCCAATGACAAAGAAGGTTGAGAATTTGTTGAGGGTCTGAACCCTCATAAGTGGTGTTGGTCATAACATGTTGTGGATATGGCAGAGTTGGAACATATCTGTTGAAGAACACCATTGAAGTAATTAGCCTCAACAGCTTTGAAAAGCTGGTCAGCAAATTCTATCTCCCATTCAAACTGTGAACAATTGATTAATCAGGAATCAGAAAATGAGGGCAGGCAAAGGGAAAAAGGATGTATGTGGAAAGATAGTGCGTATGTATATGGGTTGTCAGAATCAACCATGGAAAAACTCCAAGCACAAGTACTGCATTTCTAGTATGAAAAAATGCAGTCAATGATGAATATATGTTGATATCAGATCAGGTAACAACCTGCTCATCCTCCAAGGTGACTAATCTCAAAGAGGCTGGCTCAGAGTTCTGTTATGCAAACCATATCAGTCAAACTCAAACTTGTAGCACAGTGCCATAGACCAAACTTACTGAGTCTACCTCTCCAAAATCAATCATAACCATCTCTTCACATCTTCTATTCAATGACATCTCCATTTTTGCCAATACAGGGCTATTTTTTTATTAGGAGTTTTCCCTTTACCCTTCATTGGCCTTTCCTTCCCTTTCTTCTTTTCCTTCATTCCATTCTTTTTCTTACTATCCCTCTTTAGGTCATCTGCTAGCTGTTGCTCATCTCCTTGTTTCTCATACTCTTTTTCATCAGTACCAACTCCAGAATCATCATCAAACTCATCTAAAAGTCCCTCATCTGTAAGGGTGACCTCTGGAGGCTGTAGCTTAATCACACAACTAGCAGAGAGAGATCCAAAGTCTATTCAGTATCTACAAGAAGTTCTAGAGTGCTAGCTACTCACCTGGCAGAGGGAGATCCAAAGAGAACAAGTTTAAGGATCCCCAATGCCAGTGTTTGAAAAATTTACTCTAGAACTTCTGAAAACAATATCCAACAACAACCAATTCTGGAGTCTGATCAAAAAGTGGACATCCATTGTAAATGGTCTCAATCTCCAGACTCCCTGCACATGGCCACATACCAATATAACCAAAAGATAGCCCTTAGTCAAAAGTACCTGTGGTCCAAAGATGAGAAGCCTACAATGAGTGGTAGGCCTGGAATACAGGAAACAATCCAAGGGTCTGGTAAGAGGCCATTTAGAAGGGGCTACACTTGTTGGAATTATGGACAGAGAACTAGTGCAGCCTGAGGGCTAAAACTAGAACCAGCAGATAGGGAAAGCAAAGGAGAATAAAGAAAAACCATAAAGAGGGAGAACAGCACAGAAGGGAAGTGGGACATCCCCTGACATCATCCTCAGCATCAGCATCCTCAGCATCAACTCCAGGACCATCATCACCATTATCTTCTGAAGGTTGCTTATCATCAATACCAACATCATCAATGTCAACTCCAGGACCATTATCACCATTGTCTGAAGATAAGGGAGTCAGGTTTGATTTCTTGTCACTGCTTGGAATAGTTTCTGGATAAGTATGTTTATCTTGGGATGCAGTTGTTGATGCCATGTGCTGGCTAGATTGTGCATTTCCAACAGTCAATTGGTCCTGTGAGGCTGCAGGGCTCATATCAACATTGGCAGAGTCTGCATAGGCCTGCTGATCCTTGGAAGCAGTTCAATCTCTATTAGTCTGCTGGGGCCCTGCATGAGCCATGCAAATGTCACTGCCTGCAATGACTGCTGGATTACTTTGTTGGTCCTGAAAAGCAGCTGCTGAGTCCATGCCATTTATCTGCAGGACAGATTTTGCATTGCCATAAGCCTGTGAAGCAGCTGCAGGGCTCATATCAATATTTACGGTACCAGCATTAGTATAGGCAGTTGTCAATGTAGGAGGCATAAAGATTTTGGTATTTGCTTTATAGAATTGTACATATGCATTAGAGCCATGCCAATGTACTGAATTCAAAGTCCTTACCTAAAGGAGACAGCCATTTCTCAGCACCATCAAGACCACTTTCCAGTATGTTCTGAATGCAACTCAAAAGGCACATATCTACATCATGTCCCAATGTGATACTCCATAATGCTTCTCATGCCCAATGTTCTGCCTTAACTACATGCAACATACAATGGTCCTCTCAAGGGTTGGGTGGTCTTAATACCACTCAACTTCCAAAGTTGTATCTCTTCCTCATTAGCAGCATCCCTACTGCATGATCAATTGACAGTAGTGATTCCAAGGGGTTCAACTAACTCATGCAGCCAACCTTGTGTTGCAGTTATACATGCACTGGGAAGGGTGACAGACTTAATTAGGACCAAAGGGTCAGATTGCCTCTGTTGTTCAGACACCTGGAGGTTTGCAGGTTCAGAATGAATTATTATGTATGTATTACAGCTTGAATGGTAGATACTTACCTGGAGGTTTGCAGGCTCAGAATGAACAACTGCAAACTTTCTAGGACCAAAAAAACTATCTATGCAGTCACGTGTGCATAGAGGGAACTTGTTTGAGATGGGACTCCTGTCATAAGTTCAACACCTTGATGGAGCTGTTTGATAGTGTTAGGAAAGTTGGTATGACTCTGGCAGTTAAACACATGATAGTTTAGTAGTTGGAGACTAGGCAACACTCTCCTCCTTACCTCTAACAGGAATGCAAGATGGAAAGCTGCCAGTTGAAGTCAATCCTCAGAGTGAGGGATTTTTTTCCAATCTCTATCCAACAAATAGATGCAAACAATGATCTCACAGACACTTGACTCAGTTGAGTCTCCCTTAAAATCTGTCCAAAATTGGAAAACCACAATGACAGCCAATGTTGAGTCTCTTCCATGAAGATTTCCAAATCCCAGAGGTGATTGAGTGACTGTGGGGGTTCAAAGTTACCTTCTATATCATTACCCAGTCAAACAGAATATCAAAAGCTCACAAGCAAAGAGGAACTCGGACATTCACATTCCATATAATCCCTCCTTTCTGTCATGACCCATTCCATTCCCTCCTTCTCTTCACCATTATCCAACCTCAGATTCTACACAGTCCCTCTCTAGATCTCAGCCACACCCCCAGATCTTAGCCACAGTCCTGTTTCAGCCACATCCAGGTTTTAGCCACCTCTAGGACCACTTTTCCTGTTCCAGATCATTTCCATAGGCACAGATCACTTCCACAGGTTCCAGATCACTTCCACAGGTTCTAGATCACTTCCACCTGTCCAAGATCACTTTCAGGATTGCTTCCCTTGTTTCAGATTGCTTTCTCATGACTTAGATCACTTCCTGCTATGACTTAGATCACTTCCATCTTCTCCTTTTGGCAGTGTCCTACAGCTATATAAGGTCCCTTAGTCTGTAGCTACACCCCAGCCTTGACATTACCTGATATCTTGTTTGTGTTCTGTTGTTATCTGATCTTCTCTCCATTCATCACTCACTCTCATTTCTTAGTTTCTTAGTTTCTTTCCCTATCTACATACTCACTGTTGGCATCACCTCCCCAAGGTGGTTTTGGCTCCTGTAAGAGTCCCCCTCTAGGACTGTGGTCCTGACACTTTCCATGTACTCAGAACCTCCCTTAAGCATATATGCATTGAGGACATGGTAATGAATTAGTTT
This sequence comes from Termitomyces sp. 'cryptogamus', assembly GCA_020091625.1. Taxonomy (NCBI): domain Eukaryota; kingdom Fungi; phylum Basidiomycota; class Agaricomycetes; order Agaricales; family Lyophyllaceae; genus Termitomyces; species Termitomyces sp. 'cryptogamus'. The sequence continues at coordinate 7,974,440 of JAGYZC010000001.1, forward strand.
GAAAAACACTTGATTGTTGACCTCAGCTCAGGTCAATACTGGAATAAGCTGTTCCTGCAAGCTTGCCAGAAAAATCTTATGACTCCCTCATTCAGAATCGGAACCTGAGTCCACTTTGATGTGATCAAGAACATCAACAAGGGCACAATGGCTCAGCTGGCACCATCACATCCCAAAGTGGGTCACATGATCTGCAAGTGCAAGGTCAGGGTTTTGACTCTGGCTGAGTGCACCTGTGCGGAAAACACCTTAGACACCACATGGGTTCTTCAATGCTGCTGGAAAGCCACTGCCCACACATGATGATTAGGAAGGCTTTGTTGGTCAGGCTGCCTCAGAACAACTAATCAGCATGTGATACAATGAGGCACAGTGACCACCATGCTCATGACCAGATGACAAAAACAGATGGTTTCCCTGGCTCAACAGATTTGGGAGAGGGTCTCAGGGTCCTTACTGACCAAGTGGGTTGAGGTATGGGTAGGCGAGAGGATAGGAGTCAATAGTTTGATCAAGCTGCCGAAGTTACTGTGTAGTCCATCAGATGGTTTGGTGAGGTAATTACTGCAGTTGCTGGTTTGATCAGGTGCCTAGCCAATTGGTGTGGCATGTCTGTCACTAGGCAGCCCACTGGCCATTCCATCACAGGTTCCGAATCTTGGGATTGACCTTCTGAAAAGTATCATCTGGGCATGGGGAAGGGTGTGTTGTGACACCCTTACTGGTGTGATGGAATGGGAGCTTAGAGCTGGAAGTGGAGTTCTTCATGGGACAAACCAACATATACTCAGTAAGCCCTGTGGAGTATAGCTGGGTTTAGAAATTGGGATGGCACGTTAATGGCAGATGGTGTAGGACTTAGGGTGGGAAGTAGTATGAACTCCAACAAAGTCAAATTGTAGTAAAAGTGGCTATGAGGCGTAACTGGCATCAGCTGAAAAGGGATCAGGCCGGAGAACTAGCTGGAGTGTCCGTAATTACCACCCCCCATTACATACTGCGGGACCTAGGACACAATGTTCAAGGATTATTCCATGTAAAAATAGGTCTTGAAACAAATAAAATGAATCATCATCATCATCATCATCATCATCATCATCATCATCATCATCATCATCAAGAACATCAATGAAACACTGTTGGGAATATAATTGCTTATTCGAGTCTCGAACAGAAGGACGGCACCTGTAAGCTCCCGTTTTCATCCTGGAACAGCGTCGAGAGCATTAAGTGAGCATTGACTGGTTGGTAGATTGAGGTGCTCCAGGGAAACAACAGAAACTTCCCCAGTTGACGAGGATGGAGGTCCATATTGTCGATGATTTTGGATTTGGTACACTACATTGCAGTATTATAACATGTGTCCAGTGAACAAGATACGTATTTATACACCTAAAATATTAATATTGTAGATAGCCATGATCGCGGTGAATATAGATTTAACCCCAGATTTCATAGTGCGAGCTTCTCCAAGGACTTCGGTCTGCATTAATCAATGTTTTATCAGTCTTGCGATGATAAGCCCTCTGAGAAAGACACACCGATGCATGTGCAATAAAGCTATCCATAAAGCTAACCGCGGATGTCCTCATTGTTGTGAGGTCTTGCTTGATAAGGGCAGGTACATCTCCGGAAGGAAGAGCCTCAAAGGCTGGCTTGCGTATGGCAATTCCTTTTAACGACTGGAAAAAGCCGGGCTCCATAGCCTCCAGGTAATCAAGAATGGTTTGGGAATCGGCACGAGAAAGGCGAGAAGTGATATCCTTAAGCGAGATAGCCATTAGAATACCGAGGAAGGACGGAATTAGAAATAGTTACTCACATTCATGTTATTTGTACTATTGGCGATGACATTACTGAAAGTGTTGGCAGCGTAATGAATGCTCTAGATGACAGATTATATAGGAACAAGGAACATCATCTTCGAAAGTAATACATACCTTAGCCTGCTTCAATGTGCCACCGGACATAGGGAATGCCTGGACAGCGGTGGTAAAGTCGATGAAAGCAGACGTCATTTTGTTGCTGATAGAGTCCTGAACCTTAGCGATGGAGGTCTCAGCAAATGAGAAAACAGCGAGGGAGGCGAGAACAAAGAGGCTCTTGAAGTGCATAGTCAGAAGATCTCGAACAAACGATTCGTGAGTATCTGCGAGGGAGACTCTATGTTCATTCTATATGAGACGGGCGGAATTAGCCAATACAGTTGCAAAGCGACCTGTACAATCTCCGGCAGGGCTCATGATGTCTGAGAGTCCGATGACAAAACTGAATGCGGATGCCACAGACATAGCCATAGACCGAAGTATGAGGAGATTTACTTACGAGCGGATCACTCTGTCCGCAATCAGTACTTCCGACCAAATCTGACCCGACGGAGAAACTCACTCCGCTGGTAATGTAGTCAGGTCACCTTTAGTCTTACATCCGGACGCAACGGATGCAATCGGGAAGATCGTGGAACCAATCACCATGACTGAGCCAAGCCAATTACCCGGCCGAAAAGTCTGAAGCCCTTGGTTGGCATTACCAGAGTGGTCCGCGAGAAGCCTGGGTCCATACTGACAGACAAGCTACAGAAATGGCGCAAATTTCGACAAGCCTGTAACAAAAACAGCCTCCTCCGAGATCAATCTGTGTATTCTCGAGTAACCTGACATCTCCGAGTTCTGCGCTCGACCAAGTCTTTCCATTCATAATTCAATGTATTCCGAAGGATTAAGTTGGACCCACACATTGAATCATCAACGGAATCCATTGAAAAGCCGTGTGCGCATCTTTGTTCATGTTCCGGTTCTCTTGTTCTAGTGGTACCGTAGTTTGATCATTTCTCAGCTCTCCCATCGTCTCTGCCCTCACTCCGTGCGAGCCACGTGTATTCTACGCTGCTATATTGCAGCACCGTTCGTGCGTTCTGGCTAGCTGGATCACACTGACTAGTATTCATCTATATCGCCTAACACTTCATCAGTCACTCGGTCTCAACCTTGCCCGTTTCAAATCGTCTCCGAACTCGCTCTTCATTGACAACACATCAATTGCGCAGAAGCTGATGCCTGATGTCTGGGGGGGGGAATAATCAGATATTGACGGAACTTGTTTATTTTTTCAAACGAAATTGAGACGATATGTCGCATATAGGGCAGTCTCATTACACTGGAACTCTGGCATGCGCACCACGATCTCCACTTATCGCATCGACCTATATGTCTTATTACCCTATCTCCGAATATCATTCCGCACCACTCTTTCTTGCACATCTTTCAATCTATACTAATACTCTCGACTGTCCCTTCGGTTGGAATCCTGACCAACTAGCAGCAGATACGTATAGGTGTGAGCAGCACCTAAACACGATATGTAAGTATAACGATCCCCAGAGACGTATAAACGAGACTAGATTGTATGTACCTAAACACGATATGTAAGTATAACGATCTAGGTACAGACGTGGTTAGTATAGGTGTATGTGTAGGTAAGTATAGTAACGTACCCCCAGAGACGTATAGACGAGACTAGGATGCTTGTATGTGGTGGGCGGTATATGTAGATAGATGGACAAAGCAGTTGGTGGCCCGTAGTGGCCACAGTCAATTGTGTACGCGGTACTCTTCACACCTGTCACGTCCACGGTGTTCTAACACTTTCCTCTATCTTCGCTCTCACCAATGGTACGAACCCTATCTGTCATTGACGGGCCGCTCAAGATGACACTTGATGACAACCACAACGTGCCGACTTTACTATCCCGAACCCGTTGACGAGCAATGCCAGGTTAAGTGATAATGTCGTTAAACTCTGAAGTGAATGCCTCCACATCGGAATCAATTCTGTCTCCCCATGAGCCACTCCCGAGCACATAACGCACTGCAGGAATAAGAATTCGAAGTGATGGATGCTCGAAATTGCCGAGGTCGATTCCTGCCAGAACAATCGTTCTCTTGCAGTTGGTGACAGTGATATACAGATCCCGTAAGTCTTCAATCCTCCCGCCTGGAATCGCGCTCTCATGGCATCGGCATCTCTAAATAGCATTCCTAGGTCCAGGAATTCCAGCCCCGGCCCTGGATTTGCGATCGCTTCAATAGATCGTCACAGCCACCCATCCGAGTGCTAGTGGCTTGCATTAGACTGTTGATCGATGATTTACCCGACTCCGTTAGAGTAGGCTTCGTGGGTGGGGCCCATTTGCAACTTCCCGCGGACTAATGCATGCTGCCTCAGTAAGCCCACCAAGATTTTGATTATGATGATGTCCTCATTCTATTTTAATCACACAATTTCAAGATTAGTACATAGCTACACTAGTCTCCGTACTATCCTTTCAAACGGATTCGTACTATTGCTCTATACAATCTAGGGAGCTGCTGGGCCAAATAACGAGGGTAATCGACGGCAGGGCCATCGACAGGCTTGTTCTCTCTGACAGATTTTCTTTGCTGACGTGATTTGACTGTTACGACTCGCGAAAGCTTTTTTTATTTTATCTGAAAGCTGCTAGGAAGATGCCATTTATTTGTGAATTCCCAAAATGACTGTCCTGTTACACCTACGACATATAAGCGTATAAAGTAAACCATCCAATCATCCATCCATCCATCCTACACGCCGGATCGGACCCCGGGTCGGTTGGAAGGGATAAAACCAATGTTGGCTTTAGGGGCAAGTCTCAACTTTGTCAATAATCTGGTATATAACCTCCTACTTATTCGCCCCTCTTCACTGCGTCTCATTTCATAAGGGCAAAAAGGGGCTCTCTGAAGTTCAATCGGAGTCTTTATTACATCAGCATGCGCCACAGTGTACATAAATTCACGCACTCTCTCGCACATTTCGCCCCAGAAATCCAAACACATCTGACCACTAACCACTACCATCACTCACAACACAATGACCCTAATCAAAAATACCATCACTACCACACCCTCGCCAGCCCACGCCGACCAGAAAGGTACGCAAATCCATCCCCGTACCCTTCGCGAACGGCGTAACGTAAAAAGGTTCACTCATCTCGAACCTTGCCCGCTCGCTCTGTGGAGTGCTGATGAGAGATTTATGCAGCCTGAAGGGCATTTGCAAGCAACAGTCATCATGCCGAACATTTCGCGCAAGCGCGGGGCGCCCGCTACGGCCGCACCCACTGCTATACCTACCCCTTTATCATTCCCCTGTACGACCATCACTCCACACTCCCCCTACAACCCCCCTTCGCCAGCATATGCCAACCAGAAAGGTACGCAAACCCATTCCTGTACCCTTCACGAACAGCACGGCATCAAACAGTTCAATCATGTCAAGCCTTGTACGCTCATTGGCAGGAATGCCTATCAGGGGTTGGTGCAGCCTCGAACGCATTTGCAACCTCCAGCGATGCCCTCGAATGGCCCGCGCAAGCGCAGGGCGCACGCTACGGCCGCGCCCATGCTTGCTGGGGGCAATGTTGATCAGCGGTCAGTGGAGCTGCGACCCATAGTGATGAATATCCCACGCAGGCGCATGTGCAGGACGCCTACTACGGCCAAGCCTAAACCTACTTTACTGTTCCCTTGCAAGCCCCCCCCCTCTCTCCGTGAGCATCGTAGGAATCTTTCGATTCACCTCGAGCATATTATAGAGGAGTTGCTAAAAGGGTATGTGCACCCTGAAGGGCAATTACAACCTCCCGTGATGAGGAGAGGTGGACTTGGCAAACAGCAACTAGCACCCTCCCCTTACATCGGTAAGAGGCATGGTATCACGTTCGAATGGCCTAAGAAGCTGTGGACTATGACTCAAAGGGCATTCAAAACTCACTGTTCTTAACCTCCCCCGGTGACACAAGCGCAAAGTGCATGGATCTTTGATATATGCGTGTCCAGTCTTTCGTTGACATGCCCTTTATAACTCCTAAACCTAGTAAGACTGCTGAATCGCGTAGTTGAGTTGACCAATATAATTATCGTTTTTCCAAATTTTAAACTCGTGTGATCTGTTCATATTTATGGTATCTCTGTGTCCAATGGTCCATTCATCTGATCACGTAGTATTGGCGGCTGATGCTGCATGATACCTATCTCCCAAGGGAAATATACGATATTCATCCACCGTTGATCTTTCTATTCATGAGCCCGCGACGTCTATATAGTCCAACTTGCATGGGAAGAATAAAGCAGCTGATGACCCCTTTTTTATTTGCTCCTTTTCACTGCGTCTCATTTCATAAGGGCAAAAAGGGGCTCTCTGAAGTTAAATCGGAGTCTTTATTACATCAGCAAGCGCCACAGTGTACATAAATCTACGCACTCTCCGTCCATTTTGCCCCAGATATCCAAACACACCTGATCACTAACCACTACCATCACCCACTTCACAAAGATGACCCTATTTCAAAAGACCATCACCACCACACCCTCGCCAGCCTACGCCGACCACAAAGGTACGCCAATCCATCCCCGTACCCTTCGCGAACGGCGTGGCGTCAAATGGCTCACCCATCTCGGACCTTGTACCCCCACTGGGGAGAATGTAGATCAGGTTTTGGTTCAGCCTAAAGGCCATCTGCAGCCGACAGTGATGAACATCCCGCGCAGACGCAGGGCTCCCGCTACAGATGCATTCATTCCTATTCCTACCCCTTTATCCTCCCCTTGCACGCCTCCCGCCTCTCTTCGTGAGCCTTATGGGAGTGCACTCTCTATCCGTTTCGCGCATATCATCGAGGAGTTGTTGAAGGGGTATGTGCAGCCTGAAGGGCAATTGCAACCCCCCGCAATGAAGAGAGGTGGACGTGGTAAAAAGCTCTTGGCACCCGTCGCATCTCCTTTCTCCCCGCGCACGTCTCCTTCTGACAACGGTCACAGCCTTTCTCGTACTTTGCGCGAGAGGCGTGGCATCACGTTCGGGTGGCAGTGTGGGGCACAGCCCAAAGGGCATTTAGAACCCACCGTCATTAACCTGCCCCGCAGACATAAGCGCAATGTGTAGAATCCTTGATCTGTTAATGGGATCTCTCCCGTACGGTTTACAGTGATGGGTTCGGTCATTTGTTGACAGGATCGGACTGGGATCGATTTCGGTCTTTAGTTGACGGGTTGCATATTATCGAGATTTCTTAAGGCTGTTGAATCGTTTTTTGTACTCACCAGAATAAATTCTGTCATTCTTTTATCCATCTGGGCAGGTATACCGTGCATGCTGAGCTCGAGCGTTTGAATTAGGGGTATTGGCAAACATCTATTAATAACGCCTGTTATTTTTTTCATTTGGTTACATTTTCTCCTCGCACGGCTAGGGTTAAAACATCTTGACGGGAAATTTGCCTCGGCACTCTCGTCACGATAATCATATGCCCTATCGATGATTATGTCATCTAGAACCGTTCCAGCCATCGAAATACCAATTGAAATGCAACATACAGGTCTATATTTTCCCTCGCCCTGGATTATCCTTCAGCCATCTCTTCACAACAATCTCCATCGGACATGCTGTCGACTCGAGCGATGTACTCTCTGTGCCCATTTCATTTTTCGAGTCGTACATCCTCTGGCAACATTCGTACAATTTGCGAAGTCTTCGATCGCACTTTTGCGGTTCGTAGGTGTATTTCGATAAGCAACTCTGAAGATTGCAGGCTCCAGGAAGATGTCAGAAGTGATGGTATTTGACGAACGCAGGCACTGACCTTCGGCTTGACATGGCTGAGGCTGTTCCAAATACTGTGAGTCATAGTACTCTGGCATTCTGAAATCAAGTTTCATGACAGACTTTTGACATCCTTTGCGGTTCAAAAACGATGGATGAATTTGTGTCCTGTAGACAAGCCGCAAAGGACCTTGAGATTGATGGTAGTCGCTGCTTGGAATGGGCGGCTGACGTCATCTCACTTCTGGATAAATTATACTCTTATACTCTCGGTCATCAATATCCTTGACTCAACTCAAACTGGATATCTTGCATGTATATCATAGCAGTAGCAAATCAACTGCGCTTTACCTTGTCGCCTACGACACGTACTGCGGGTTTGGGACGGCCTTATTCAATCACGTAATCCATCCTGGAAAGCGGTGACCATCAATCTCAAGCTTCGAATTCAAGCGTTTCAACAATCCAGACACGGCGAGACTGTATCAAAATAACCGTACCAGGTCCCTCGACAAAACCTGATTACAACGCTGATCCGCCCATACTGTATTCCAGCTCCCAATGGCCTCTCCGCTGATCTCAACGATCTCACTGTCGAAAAGGTCGACTGATCACAAACATGACCGTGGCCTTACCTACTATCGCTGAAGGCGCCTCGATAGTATTTTCTGCGATCATCGTGGTTGTCATTGTTGTAAAGAGGAGGTGCAGTAGTACGCTTCAACACTCTCGTAACCTATCCTTGCAACAAAATCCTCAGTGAAGAGAATCATTCATTCCAACCTCTGACCACTCCCTCATTGTCAGACAACATACATTCCCACGATCTCCACTTATGACATTGATATGGCATGTCTTATCCCCGAATGTCATCTCGCACCACTATTCCTTGCACATTTTTCAAACTAGAATAATACTCACGACCATTCCTTCCTCTACTTTCGCTCCGATTTCGGCGAGTGTGACATGCTTGCCTTCAACTTGGAAGCGCTGAATCCCGACCTATCGTCGACGAGCCGCTCAAAATGGCAATATGACGATTGATAATAACCACAAGTTCACTGTCGACTTCTCTATCCCGGATTCTGTTCACGAGGGTTTCCAAGTGAAGGGATAATGCCCTTCATCACGAAAAACTCTGAAGTAAATACTCCCGCATTCCGAATGAATTTTCTGTCTCCTGAACTAATTTCGCACTGCATCTTGAACACCTCGGGATCACTAAGCAAAATCACAATTATGGACCTCGAAATGTCCGAAGTCGGACTTCTGTCAGGACGATCGTTGTTTGTTCTCATCTTCTTTGACTGAATATTTCTCATGCAGTCAGTGACGGTGACATAGAGGTTCTTCTAATCCTGTTGAAACCTCCCACCTAGAACAGCGCTCTTATGGCATTGTCATCCCTAAATAGCATTCTTAGGTACAGGAATTCTAGTCCTGACTTCGTTCCAGGATACAGCTCACGCCGCTGCCTCTCGAGTCTCACGCACTACATCCGAGGTAGAAAGTTTTCGACTGCTAGCGTGTCTGTCGTTCGGCGGCTTGCACTTAGATTGCAGATTGATGATTCATCTCATTCTGTTCAAGAAGGGTTTAATGAGTAAAAGGATTGATGCGTGTTCCCTTTACTAAGCCTCCAAGATTCAATTATAATCATGTTATCATTCTTCAGATTTTAATGATTACAATTTCAAGATTTACATTAGAACTTCAATCAATAATCAGCAGAAAAAGAACCGCTGTCCAAACGATGAAACGCAGAGGCATAGGCGCCAACAAGCATGATAAGCTGGTAGAGGTAAGGTTGAAAAACCTCATGAAGGATGAAATCGCGCCGTGAGGTCAGCACTAGTCTGTAAAGCCATACCGTGTCACGGAAGGTTCAGGCCTCAGGTTCGGTATCGCGGGCCGCGCATCTCAATTAGTATCCCTGGACATAGGTAGATACATGAGAGGGTGCATTTTTGACGAACTGAAAGAAGCGGGACACATTATTTGAGAGGTAAATAGGTGGATCCACTATGGAGAGCTGAAAAGCCATGAACAGGCCAAGAATGTGGTTGCAGGGACCTAGACAGGTATCAATAGGGGGAGCCTTGTATACCGTACAGATGCCCAATTGAGAGCTAAAGGAGGCGTGCGGTGGTTGTTGTTCGGAGACCTGAGGTAATTGGAACCGTCTCACTTACTCTGGAATACTAGCTTTTACTTCTTCTGGAATAGCTTGTAGTAGTAAGGACTTGCTTACTCTTTGATCTCCCACCTGGGATGCCGACTGACGTTAAATCTGCTGCCCACACGATGTTGCTCCTCACCCTCCGAGTCGGCTCAACCACAACCCTGCGAGTCGCGTGTGTTTTCCATCTATTTGCACATACACCGTGACCAACTTCGGGTGTCGGATAGGTTTCCCGAATCCCGACGGGACGCAGGATGGATCAATGATGTCACCAATGGCCATACCCCCGGCGCTGGGCCAACAGACATCGTCCATTTCGTACTTGCTGACATGACTCCTCTTCGGCAGGAACTTCAAGTTTTTGTGATATCAGATTCTGACTGTCATCTGATACTTTGTCGTTCTGGATAAGTACATATATCGACTTCATTCTCCGACTCGGAGACGAAGCCCCACCGCCACTATCCGAGAGCTTGCATTCGCGGTTTCCATCGTGCCCGGCTAGATGTCAATCGATTACATACACCCATGCACGATATCCCAGGAAGCTCAGCTGAACTCGACTTGAAGAACCCGGCTCGGTTCAAGCGGATTATTTCGCACTCGGAGGAGTGTGCATAATCTGATTAGCAGCGGAGCTGATCCGGTGTCGAGGAACGGTGATTCAGTCAAGGGGTGCATTGTCGTGATTGTGACGGCGTTCTTCCAGACTTCCGCTCACTCCTTTACTACGTACTCTAATCGATCTGCTAAATAGGAAATCATCAAGACTACTAATAATGGAATCCACATGCTCCACGGCAGCTGAAAGGTACTGGCCTTGGTGAGATCCGAAATAGAGAAGTAAGTGATACTCATTCCGATAGGTAAATCTAGCGGATCGCTACAACTTGCGTCATTAATTAATCGATGTACAATACAGGAGCCACATCATTAAAGGGCTTAAACTAAGGAGAAAAGATCTCGGAGTCATCACGAAGAAGTTAACTGGGGCGTGGAGAGAGGCATCCCAATATTTCGCAGACAGACGTGTCGAAGATCCTTGCGCATGATGCTATCGATACTACCGGCGCTTTAGTATCATTGAAGGCACACACTTGCACGCCTGCAGCCTGATTGTGTAGGCGTTATCTTTGCGCATCGCCCCGACTTCACGGGTTCGCTCGATCTCCAACTCTAATAATTATTTTCCGGTATCGCCGATGTTTAACGTTCCCAGTTTCCATGGAAGGCGATAAATGGTTATGCTTGACGACGTCATAGATAAAGATATACGGGTTTTCGTTTTCGAATCTCCGAGTCGGCATTTTTCTTTCTTCACATCCGAGTCGGAAAATCAAAGAGGCATGCCATTCGTTATTTCTTGAAGACTTTTCATTATACGGGTCATCTTGCAGATTAGTTTCCGAGTCTCCTCCCTAGCGTTAGTTATCCCGTAGCCGATCATTCTCGCCACAAAGAAAGTTAGCTTTTGTGACCTCTAGAGCCGAACAATGACTGTCAGTTACAAGGTGTTTCACCGCGAAATACATATTTGGTCTCTTGTTGTGCTGAAGAAATCAATCTATAGCCCTCTCTGGTAACAAGGATTTCAGACTACAGCTTTCTCTACTCTAGCCAGAGGGTTTTCTCACAGGAAAGGTTAAATTCCTTCTCGAACCTTTCTGGCATTAAGATTTTGACTTGGGTGACTTCTATCTATTACAACAAAAGTATTCCTCGGGATAGCCACTTTCGCCACTCACGCCACATTTTTAAAGTGCATCACCGATAGCTTCAATCAGTCTGAAGGCCAATAAGAATTTCACAAAGTACGCGAGCTGACCAAAATTGGAGACTATATGTCAATTTCAATTTTACGCTGTCCTCCGCCCATTATACTCTTATCACGCAAACCACCATCACTGCGTTGTCATTGACCTGGGTCGCAAGAAGTCATCCTTAGAGCGTTCGCCCCGCAGAAGGTTATTTAGACGTGATACTACAGCCATCCTCGATATTGCTCCTACTCTCCTAGTGCATTAACGTCATTACGATAGGTTAATGATATCTTCGAAAGGCGAACGGCGGTCGACCCCTCTTGCCCAAGTTTATGGGTCTACAATCGTAACCGTGACACAGGTGTGTAGATGGTAACATGACGACAACGAAACCTATGTTAGCGCCGAGAGGTGACTACAGAGCATAATTAAAAATGTGTCTGACCGGAGTAAGAATGTCTGTAAATCATCACCTGGCGAAGAACCAACATACTACATATACCTCATGTAACAATTCTTGAGGTGAAGGGAAGGTGCCCCGGGCGCTGGATTACAGCAGTAACAACAACGTGGGAGTAAATCTTGTGTAGATAGATCTCAAATAAACTGAAGGATGGTAACACAATGAGAATGAAATATATGTTAGCGCTGAGAATGAAACCTTATATGTAGACTCCATCCGTGTATCGTGTGGTTTTGATGGTTGAATTTGTGTGAAGGGTACATCATGTTTTCTCTGGAGATCGTTGCAGACACATCAAAGATGGCGGGTCCATCAGTGGAATATATATGACCATGATTCCTTAGTAATGACAGGTATATATGCAAGTGCAAGACTTCACCCGGTCACTTCGCGAGTAAATACACACCATGTTTCCATAAGGACATTGGGGAATGACATACAAAGATACGTCCACTATGGTCAGATATGAAATGTTCGGAACATAAATTGTACAGACGAACTGGAAACATGATGAGAAAGTAAGAGTGAGCCTGAGAACGTCCCACGATCCATCTAGCGATCTACATCTGTGTCAAGCATCCACCTTGCCAAAGACGTCACGACCGGCCATCGAGAAGGCAATATCGAAGAGTGTCTTTCTCATACCACAGAGCCGTGGCGTCGATGAGATGTCGTACCAAGGTCTGAAACCCTGACCCCTGAGATTCCCAAGATCGATTGAAGGATGTGATGCTTGTCCCGGCGGAATGTCCATGTCGTCACAGGAAGGAAACAAACTGCATGTCGTTCGCGAACTGGTTTTCTTCTCTGTGAACCGAGGCACACGGATGCATATCCAATACCTTTTGCATAATTGATATTTATGATTTTTTTCAACGGATTCCGAAAGAGACTCTTCAATTCCCACTCATGACAGTGAAGATCAATCGAGAACTGAGGAGTAGATGGTCTAGATAGGAAGTTGTGAGCCAGAGAAGACTGAAATTAAGTTATCATCGTCAGGCGACGTTGAGCCTTAGTGATAGGTTTCTCGGTCAGGCAATTGCCAGAAGTCGAAAGAAGTTACTCCATGCGAACTGCAACAGTTCGACGACAGAATCGCCAATCCTCATCAGAAATAAACGACAGAAGCACCGGTAGAAACCGAATACGCGGTTGAACACATGACTACAAGGAAAGTTGGCGCAATATATTTTACCATTACTTATGTAGACATACAAATTGACAGTTTCGCGTTCACAGCGAAAGAAGCTCTTCTCGCCCGCCGAGGAGTTTATCAATTCAAGATCGGATGTCAAACCCGAGAAGGCATGCTAGGCGACGACGTTCAAGTCCTCCAAAGATGACATTAGTATCAACTCGACATATTAATCGGCGTCGGCTAGACATTCACGCTCGTGAGCGCCTTTAGGCTGACATTCGCCATGCGTTCCTGCTTCATTCAGGTCTTGGCGTTCATTTGACGCATTCCAGAAAGAGTCAAACACAAGAACGCGTGGAAAGTGCCTCAAATAATTTTGGGGTTGCTGATACCACAGGAGGCTTGTCTTGCGTGCCTTGTAAAAATAGCGATGATATACACAGAAGGCTTCCAACGCCAAACACCTTGAGTATCAGTCAACAGTCACCCCTCGTGATCGCAAGTCATTCTTTGCCTGTGAGATCTCCTGAGATAAAACGAGAAAAACAGTTTCAGTTAGAATCCAGGAACCGATAAGGTCGAGAAGAATTGAACATCGGCGGAGTCAGTAGAAAAGTCAAGACTGGACGTGGGACAAGACTCAGATCCCTGGAGTACGGTCTATGCACTTGGCGCATTATTACAAAAAAAAAAAAGAGAACATATAGAGTCCAGGAATATATAATGAATGATGACGGACCCAAGGAAGAACATTGGAGTAATCGATAGAAACAATTGTATATAATGTTACGGCAGAGAGGCAGAGCTAAAACTCACTTGCAGAAGTTCTGTGTATGCCTCCGGACAGTCTCTAAAGGAGAAAATGCCCATTCCGAGAGACCAAAGGGCGTATGAACCGAATGAGACGAGAAGCCACCACGGAAACTGCAACCCCAAAGATGGATTGATCAGAAGAGTTCCGGATATATGTAAATGTCACGCACCACAGGAATAATCTCCTTCACGACTTTGTCTTCAAAGAAAGGAACGGTGATGGTTTGGAAGAATACCAGGAGGTAGAGAGTTGTTAATACAGCAGCGAATGCGCCCACACGTGTCGCGCGAGTCATTGTCATTTTCAAGTTCGAGGATTTCTGAGTGAAGGTTGGCCTATAATGAAGTGAGTGCGTTCTCCTCCCGCGAATGGGACTGATTGAGTCAGTGTCGTGGGCAAACCGTTGTCTTGACTTCGGTATAATCAGCAGATTGACCACGTGGCAAGATAAATCTTATCTGATTGTCAAATTTTTCTTCGGTCACGGTTTGGATTGAATAACCTGAACATTTTTCGCTTCACGATCCTTGGACAAGTTCAAGGATTTCTGAGTGAAAGTCAGCCTATAGAACAAGGGAAGCGAGTGCGTTCTCCTCCAGCGAATGGGATTGCTTCAGTGTCGTGGGCAAACGTGGTCCTTGAGTAGATTGACCGCGTGACAGAGTACAAGGTGATTAATAAATCTAATCTGATGTCAACTTTTTCTTCAGTTGAACTGAACATTCTGGACGTATTTGGATTCACAATCCTTGCACGACCTACACGTTTCCGCGATTCGCGAAAAAGGAATATACTGAGAATATTGCTGATTATTACAAAATATTCCGTCGAGAAAATAGACATTTAGCATTGATCAGAGCTCCATCCTGCTAAAATGAAGGCTCAAAATTCGGCTTGGCGTTGTAAAATTGCAGGTCGCAAGAACGAGATACAAACGTCTCGTCCCTCTACAGACATTGGTATAATAAAGTTATGATCATAATCGACTAGGATTCGAAGCTCCTGAACACATGTGGTATATCATTGACAAAGTGCAACCTTACGCGCGGACGAGCTTGGTGAGGTTACCGTCGTCGAACGACTTCTTCAAATCGTCACTGCCTGAGGCATTGATCAGCCGAGCGAATCACGTCCGTCATATGCTAACACATACCTCCGATATGTTGGCCATCTAGCGATATGTCCTCAGATGTAATGAAACGAAATGAGCCGCAAGACAATACGCACTGACGAAAATATTAGGCACGGTACGCTGTCCGGTTTTCTCCAACAGGTAAGTTTGAATATCGGATCCATCGTCCCTCTCGTCGAGCCTGAGATATCGTTGGATTTTAAACATGGAATAGAGAGATAATAACGACATACTCGTAGACAGTCGTCTCGACGTCAGGAAATTCGTCTTTAAAGAGGGCTTTGGCCTTCCTGCAGTATGGGCACCAACTCTTTGAGAATATTGCGACTTTGTTGTTCGAAATGGCAGTCTGTAAAAATGGTCATGCAATCGGTCTAGTTACTACAAAAGAGCCAAGCAAGAGACGGACATCAACAAGTTGTTTGACAGACATCGTCAACGGATTCGAAGAATGAGAAAAGAACGAAAGAAGCGCTGCTGTTGAAGTTGACCTTGGAGGTGGTCGTCGAAAGGAAAGACAGTTATAAAGGCGGAAGAACATGGAGTTACTCAGCTGGTACCACCCAAACGTGACCAATGTGCGTCATCTTTCACGTGATAGCTTCGGCCTTCGGTCTACCTGACTTCATCGTTTTGCTCAACATTTAAGGTTAACTCTGACTTGAATCGCCGGAATGGGGGTGTTTCTCACAAACTCATGTTATAGGGATGTTTTATCGATATACTATGTTGGAATCCCAACTAGCAGTGACAATAGACAGGTGTTGGTAACACCTAGAAGACAGATTATATCTAGAAGACAGATTATATCTAGAAGACAGATTATATCAGTTGAAGTATTCCTCAGAATTGTATAATCGAGACTGTATTGTATGTACCTAGATATCAGTTGAAGTATTCTAGGTACGACTATCAGTATGAGTGGATATGAGTATGGTGTAAGTAACGTACCCTCAGAATCGTATAATCGAGACTGAGGGTACTGCAGTAGCGGGTGTGTATATATATCAGATTCAGACAAAGGAGTCGGTGGCCCTAGCTCCCTGACAATGGTGTGCGCGGTACTCTTCACATCATCACGTCCACGGTATTCTAACACTCCTCCTTACCGCATACAGAATTTGTTGTCTCCTCCTCACGCGTGGGATTGTGGCGTGCTATGTTACTCCAAGCATGTGTCGGAGTTGAACAAATAGCGGTTTCGGTAGGGGCTTCATGAACATGTCGGCTATGTTGTCTCTAGTGTTGACGTACTTAATGGCTATCTCTCCATTGTGGGCGTGTTCGCGAATGAAGTGGTATTTAATGTCGAAGTGTTTTACTCTTGTGTGCGCCATCAGGTCCTCTGAGAGCGAGATCGCAGCTTTGTTGTCACAGAACATTGTCGTTGGATTGCTGGTGAAGTCCCACCCGATGGCTTTGAGGAGCATCCTCAGCCATATACATTCCTGAGTTGACTCATACGCGGACATGTATTTGGCTTCGCACGACGAGGTCGCCACAGTCTTTTGTTTTCGAACTGACCAAGAGACCGCTCCAGTTCCTAGCGACCAGGTATATCCGCTTGTACTCCTCCTTGTGTCCAGGCAACTGGCCCAATCCGCATCAGTAAATCCTCGCAACACTACAGATGGTCCGCCTAAGCGTAGTTTCAGTTCTCGCGTTCCTTTCAGGTACCTGACTAGTCTGATGCCTGCATTCCAGTGAGTTCTGTTGTAACTGTCTAGGAATTGGGATAGTTGTTGGACTGCAAATGCTATGTCGGGGCGGGTTGCAATTGCGATGTAGAGTAGGCATCCGACTAGTGATCTATATGGAAGCTTTGCAATATCCTCTTTCTCTTCCAGGGTCTGAGCATCACGGTTCGGTCGTCAAAGCTTTGTGCCAGGGTCCATCGGTAACGAGAGTGGGTAGGCATCCTTTTGGCCAAATTGCTGTACGACGCGGTCTATGAAGGCTGTTTGTGATAGTGCCACGGTCTTTTCCGTTCTATCCCATTCTACTGACACGCCGACAAGATAGCGAGGAGTGCCCAAGTCTGAGATAGTCCAGACACTGCGCATTTGTGACTTGAGGCGGTCATTCTCATCCTTGGAGCTGGCAATGGACAGAAAATTGTCAACGTGGACGGCCGCAATAACAGTCCCTGTGGTTGACTTCCTGTAATATATGCAAGACTCACAAGCCAACCTCGTGAAACCCCATGACAACATTCTCTCATTCATCGTTCGATTCCATATCCTCCCTGCCTTTCATTCCATATAGGCCTCGCACCAGCTCACACACCCAATCTTCCTTCCCCAGTTCCTTAAAAGAGTAATCCATACAGAAAAGCTGTCTTAATGTCGATTTGAGTCGCGTCCCAACCCTCAGTTGCGGCGATGTGCAACAGAATTTGCCATGATTCCATGCGTGCTGTCAGGGACGTGGTTTTGTTGTAATCCTTTCCGTAGATTTGCTCGTAGCCTTTGAACACGAGTCGCACCTTGTACCTGACTGGGTTCCCATGCTCATCCTTCTTTATCTTGAAGATAGGTCGACCTTTTCTGACTTTTTGTCCTTTTGGTACTTCTGATCGCGGGATTAATCGATACACTCCCATCTCCTTCAGTGACTTCATCTCTTCTCAGTATCCTTCCTCCCATTTCTCTGCATCCGGCCCCCTCTTTGCTTCTTCCCATGTCCTGGGTTCCTCCTCTATGTTGGACGGTAGTGGGTCGATGTCACTGAATTGCATGAGTATGGCTGCCAAGATTCGATCATGATCGACTTCAGGGTTGGGTGCGGGCGCTTGTTGATCGTTACTCTCAATTGTCAAAGGCGCTTGATGTTCGTCCTTTGCCTCCATCTCCACTGTGTTTGACTCTTGCCCCTCTATCCTCCTTTCCATCCTCTGCTCTTTTATTCTTTGCCCACTCTGCCTCGACTCCTCAACTGCTCTCTCTAGCCTCGTTGGTGGTCTCCTTGTATCCCCTGCCACCTTCTCAGTTGGTTGTCGTACCCGACTCAACCTTCGTAGTCCTGCAGTTTTGGTTGGGTCAGCATCTTTGCTCAAGTTTCATTTCTTGTGCTTCTTCGTCGATGTCGAATCTGCTGAGGTCATCGTCGTTGTCTTGGGGTGTCAGGGGTGAAGCGTCGTCGAGCTCTTGTAGGCTGGGAATAGGAGGGATATTGGACTTGAGTGAAGGCGATGGAGGTGAGTCTGTGCCGTTCTCAGTTTCATGGCGCTCAATAAACTTGACGTGGTAGGACTGGTAGACCTTTCTATTGTTCTTGTCCCAGCAGCGGTACATCTTGGAGTTGGTACCGTATCCGATTAGTATACATTCGATCAAACGCGGTTGTACTTTTGGATTGTGGGTGGTTATGAACACAAATGCGCAGCATCCTATTTCACGCATGTACGAGTAATTGGGTTGTCTGTTGAACCATTTTTCGTAAGGCGTCTTTCCGTTGAGTGACTTGGTAGGCGTTTTTGAGTGAAGGTGCGTCGCCATGAGATAGAACTCATCCCACAGGTATTCTGGACAATTTGAGTCGATTCTCATTGATCTTGCCTTTCCCATCAGTGTCCTGTGCATGCGCTCAACTCTCCCAATGTGGGCAGACGTATATGGTGTGCTGTGTTCATTTGTCACCCCTCTCGATGCTAACCACTCCTCCATTTGATTGCTTTTAAGTTCGCCGTTGAAGCCAGTCCTGTATTTACCAACTTTCAAGCCTGTCTCATTTTTGCAAGCGAGTTCCCAAGCTTTCAGTGTTTCGAACACTTCATCTTTCATTTTAAGAGGAAAGGACCAGGCCATGTTGGTATAGTCATCCACTACATCCAGTATATAGTGATTTCCAGACCTCGACCGCACATTCACCGGTCCCATCAGATCCGCCCACACTATCTCAAGCCTCTGCGTTGCTCTATGTCCCTCCTGCCTAACTTTTGGAACAGGTGTTCTGGTCTGCTTGCCCAGAATGCAACTGTCACATTTTGGCGGTTGACGATGAAGGGGAGTGAGTGCACCATTGATCCTGTGATCGCGGGCTAACTGCATGATGGCTTGATAGTTGGCGTGACCTAGGCGATGGTGCCAGGTTTTGAGGTCAGCTTGTTGATGGATGGCATATACGTGTTCGGCTACTGCTCCTGATAGATCAATCGAATACAGTTTCTTCCCTTTTAACAAGGGGCCTTTGGCAATCATGGTTTCGGTGATACAGTCGACAATGTGTACACCTTCACGATTGAAATGGGTGTAGGTATTATTGTTGAGGGACATTCGGCTTACAGAGATGAGGCGGACAGTTGAGTTTGGTACATAGAGTGCATTGCGCAAGGGGACCATGGTTCCTTCTGCAGTGCGTAGCTGGATGCACCCTATTCCACAGGCGGAAATTGCTGAGCCACCCATGCCCTTTATAGCTTTGGGAGTGATGGGTTGGAGAGTTAAGAAGTCGGATTTGCATGGAGATATGTGTACCATCGCTCCCGAGTCTATGAAGAATGGATGTTCTGCTGTGGTGGCGAGTACTGTCTCCAAGTCCTGGTTGAGGGGGGCAATCGTTGTCAGACAGGGTTGGTTGACTTCGTGTGAGTATTCCTGCCAGTCAACGGATGCCATCGGTTCTATCTCCTCCTCAATGATCGCCATCCAGCCTTCCCACTCTACCTCATTGAGTCTGGCGGGTACCTCGTCCGTCACCAGTCCTGCAAAGCCTGCTGAGTTGGGCGTAGTACTGAGTGTCTGTAGCTTCTCCAGCTGACTTTCCTCAAGCAGATAAACTTTTCCTGCTGGGCCAGTAAGCTGTGTGTAGGTTTTTGGGTGACTCCCCAGAGTGCTCTTTCCCTTCGCAGGTGGGGCGCTGCCTGCTGCCCGGGCAGCATTCCTGGCGGCTTCAAAACCTTCTTTCACCATTGCTCCTCCTGGATGAGCACAGTATGGGGCTTCGTGTCCACCACATGGACGACCATGGATGGCACAGGTGGTGCAACATTTTGTACCAGCGTGGTGGGAATGTCCAGGGAGCCATGGTTTCGTCGACTTAAAACGCCCTTGATTTGTCGCAGCCAGTGCAGTGTCTGTCGATAGGGCTCCGTTTGATGCCTTCAGCATGGTGAGGTTCTGGATGGTCTCCAGGAGCTTTCTAATATTGTCTGACGTGTATGGTGTCGCCTTTGTTGCGTCGGCAAGTCCCCTGGAGATCTGGGCCTGGATCAGTTCATACTGAGTGCTGTTTAGACTGTTTAGAAGGACGACACATTTGAAGATGTCCCTGTCCAGGGTCTGAATGGCAAAAATCCAATTCACGATGTCACAGATGCGCTTCGCGGTGTCGGGCAGGGGTTTGCTGGGGGAGCACTGGATTCGCAGCACTTCTTGGATCAACGTGACCATATGGACAGGTCCTTCTCCCTCTGCTCGCGCTTTCACGAGTGCATACAGCTTTGCTGCACTTGGGGCATCGTCCACTCCCTCATACTCAGTCTCGTCGAGGGCTGTGAGGATGACTGCTTTGGTGAGATCGTCATTAGCAACCCAGTTCTGGTAAGCCACTGGCTCAGCGGTGTCACTGGGTGTCCTGACAAGCGGTCCAAAAGCATAGAATTTGAGTCCTAGCAGCGAAAGGTGGATCTCGAGGGCTTTGGACCACTTCACAAAGTTGGCGGTGGGAGAGTTTCTGTTGAATTTGTCATGTTTCCAATCCGCGCCTCGGATGGATATGGCGCGGATGGACGGAGCATTAGTGTCAGAAGAAGACATCTCAGAATTGACTGTCGTAGTCTAGCAGGGAGGTAGAAGATTTCCTCTTCGTCAAAGGACAATAGAGCGCTTTCCCGAATTGGGATAAGATATGTGATATCCCCGACAAGGGGAGTGATGGCTTGGAGATAATCCCAAATTGGGTTGGTCAGTAAGTCCAGGAACAGAGAAGACAAAAGGGTTTCCAATGAGCAGCGGTACGACGAGTAGCCTGCTCAGTTTTTGCCCATAACCTGTTGGAATCCCAACTAGCAGTGACAATAGACAGGTGTTGGTAACACCTAGAAGACAGATTATATCTAGAAGACAGATTATATCAGTTGAAGTATTCCTCAGAATTGTATAATCGAGACTGTATTGTATGTACCTAGAAGACAGATTATATCAGTTGAAGTATTCTAGGTACGACTATCAGTATGAGTGGATATGAGTATGGTGTAAGTAACGTACCCTCAGAATCGTATAATCGAGACTGAGGGTACTGCAGTAGCGGGTGTGTATATATATCAGATTCAGACAAAGGAGTCGGTGGCCCTCGGTGGCCCTAGCTCCCTGACAATGGTGTGCGCGGTACTCTTCACATCATCACGTCCACGGTATTCTAACATACTACTCTGTCTACCACGCAAGTTCATCAACATCCGGATTTTCTCCTTCGTTGGAGTTGTCTTCCCTTGTCTTATCCGTCTTGAATTTCGCTACTTGACGTATCGTTCACGATCAAGCAGCAGGTAGGATATCATTTTGAATGTCCTCACTTGTATATTAACATTTATGCCTTCACTAGTCCGACAAGTCTATCAACAGGAAAATCAATATAATCGCCCTTCATGGTTGTGTTACTCTGGATCCTGAACGTGACTGGAACTTGGCGCATTCTCTTTGTGCTCTGTGGAAATATGCTTCACTTCTGGCTGATGGGCGATATGTGTTACACATTCCAACATATGTTTCTCTTGCTTCCCTATCTCTTTTCCTATGGGTTCAGTGTCTAGCGTGTCCGGTCCGTATGTGCGCTGACACCATGCGCCGCACAACTTTTCGCTTTCAGCTTCCCAACCAGACTAGATAACTTAAGTCAGCTATATCGATGCCATGCCTATCGTCCTTATTGAACAAGTGGGCCAATGAATTTCTGCTGATTCCATTTGGACATCCTCACTTTACTAGATAGTCTTTCTTTAGGTTCAGTAACTGTTCCGAATACAATCGTCATATTGTTGATGTCCAATAGAAGAGCCCGTTGTTGATCTGAATGGAGACTTGGACCATCTATAAATGGGCGAGACTCGAGACGCCCGACGCGTGAAAACTTGCGCTTACTCTCACAGCGAGCAATATGATGTTCTTCCTTCACAACTGGTTATTGAAATGAGAGGTGTCGACTTTCATTGCTCAATCCCTTCTGTATATATGCTTTCGTGCTTTCAACTTTTAGTGGTGGCTTGTTCAGGATCCAGCAATTTGATACCGAGCTTTTCGGAGACCGCAGTGAATTCAAATATAGGTTATCTGGCATTTTTTCCAAACGGTGTTTTGACAATCACACTTTTTTCACTCAATTCAAAGTTTAAGAAGCTAAATTTCGATATCAAAGAAGATTGAGTTGGTCATTGCTATGCTCAGTTATTGGCTCCACAGCAGGTGATGAAGTACATTTGACGCAATCTGGATCTAAGGGACCTTCAAACATTATCTACGCCATAACAAATCACTGTCGTTTCTCGCTCAGCGCTCAGCGCTCAGGAGTGAGCTACACCGCCTACAATGCCTTCGTATCGGCAAACCTGGCAAACTTCGAACCCACAAGTCCTCTTCGCTGGTCCATATCATGATACCACTTAGTACACCTTTGATTTCCTGCACATGAGAATTTTTCTGATATTCTGTTTCTGATATTCTGTCGAGTTCCAACAGAGGGTCTAGGTTTGTATTCTACATGCGGATGAAATTTATTGCTCGTACTGATGGATGACTTCTGCCGGTTGCCAGTGCGCGTCATCGTAACCATGGGATGGCGCTCATATTGTCCCTGTCTCGCCCGTCGGGCCTCTTCGGACTCGTTTCGATCTCTGCAAGTACGCCCATTTCCTTTGAATAGATAGAAACTTGCACGGCCGTCGACCTCGCGATGTGTCGTCAATACCTGATCTTGAAACTTCACTTTCCCATCCACGAGCCTCGCTTGAGTCTCATTTGTAGTCTTACGGTGCATTGTCAGTTGCATGCATCCCGCATCACACACTACCAACTGCAAACGCGAGCGACACACATCAGCCATTTGCGAGGGATAACTGATAATCACAACGGTAAAATTTTTGATACCAGGGTTTCCCGTTATCGATGGATTTCCCCCTCTTCTCGAGCCAGCTCACTTTCACTCGCCGATCGATTAAAGCGGGGATATATCCGGGCCCCGTCAAATCTTCCCCGCACAGTTTCACACCACGGGCCTCGGGGAGTCTCTAAATAAATTTAAGCGAGCGCCATTTTCCTGTATTGTTTCCGGCGTCAGGGGCCGAGATACCGATGTAGTTTGTACCGCCCGCCCATCAACGTTTTTGTCAACTTGTCTCGCTGACAAGAATGATATGAGTCTTAGGCTTTACGTGTCCAAATGTCTAACAGCTTAGCTGTAAATCGCTCAGTACATAACTAACGGATAGCTCGGAATGTGCATGTTCACGCCGACCCAAGAGTGCGCCTGGGCGTCCCTCTCTATCACTCCATGTCTCACTGTTGTGGTGTCACGAGGGCGTTACGATAGTTGTTTGCTTCTCAATGTCGACAACATTGCGCGCTAAGCCCCGTGGAGCGCGGTCGTTCTTGGCTGCCAGTCTGATCGCTGCAGCCTCATTCGATCTAGGTGAAACTAGCCTCGGAAAATGCTGGCGCGTCGCATTGCTAATATCAGATGGCTATCAATCATTAATCTTACCAGCGGGTGGTAGGCAAGACCTGTGCACTGAGACAACTTGAAACCATTCTGAGGGATCGAGATCGTCTATCTCTGTGTTTTCTCCGACATATGCATAGGAATTGTGCACACTTTTGATACCTATGACATTGCTTCGAGATCCCTTAACGAATTCGTTGAAATCTGACAAGACATGTGACTCATAAAACACACTGTCTAACAACAAATTCTTGACTGATGGGGACAAGTCTTCTCTGACTGCTAGATACGCTTCGTTTCTTAGCCATGCTAGACATGTCTGATATTCACCTGGCAGGTTCTCCGTAGGGCAGAGACTCGGAAGTATCTGCTTCTTCTCCAGTGTGTGGTCTTAATACCTAGTTATTGGGCCATATCTAGCATCGCTTCCGTAGTGCAGAGACTCGGAAGTATCTTCATCTTCTCCAGTGTATACCTAGTGATCATCGCTTCCAACACTAAAAAAGTCTCGAACACAGAACTAGCTCCCACTTAGACGTCAATCAAGGTTATAAAGATATTATCCAGAAAGACGTAACGACAGGACAAGCTAACGGGCGAACCCACTACACTAATACAAATGAATCTATCTATCAACCGTTGGAACCGATCATTGCATTGTAACGAACCAAGTGACAGTTCATAACAGATGGATGCACGTGGAAGACAGATGAAAAAGAAGAACAAGAAAAAAAGCAGTATAAAAAAAAAAAGTCAGAGTTCGTGCTCGAGAGAAAAGTACTATTAATCTCCCAGAAGATGAGGTTGATGTTCAAACGCGAATACTAACAATCGTTGAGACCTCCTGTTACCACACTGCCAGGGAATTAAGGATTCCCGTTTTAGAGGACAACAACTGCAGCTCCAGCAAGAGCCGAAATAAGAACGGCGGCCATCGCACCCTTGTTTCCGCCGAACTTGTAGTTGAAGGACGCACCACTGCTGATGGTGGTGGCGGAGGCGGTGTTGCTCTGTGCGCTGGGCGAAGCGGAACCAGAGGCAGTAACGGAACCAGAATGAGAGACAGTAGAGCCGAATGCAGGACTAGAAACGCTAGCATAGGGGTCAGGGGTAGGTGCAAAGCAATTTTAGGGGCAACTTACGGAGAAGTAGCACTCGTCTTGGGAATGACAGAACCAGTGGTGGAGGCGGTGGCGAGGACCGAGGTGCCGGTTGCTGCTGATGTGCTGGCTGAGGAAGCGGGCACAGACGAATCTGGGTTTGGAGCAATAGCGAAACTTCCAGTCGTGGAGAAAACATCGTTAATGTTGCCAATATTCACGGCCTCCAACGTGTATCCAGCCCTGCAGAAGAAGAGGAGATAATTAGAAGAGTCGACGCAGTTGCAATGCTATGCCATACTCGGGAGGTACGATGGGAAGAGTGAGGGTAATCATCCCCTGTGTGGGTTCCACATTGTTGGCGATGGCAATTGCGCTGTTGAATGACGGATGATTGAGCTCGAGGGAGAAGGTACTATTCGAATAAAGAATAAGCATTTGGCTACGACTCGCGTGTTGAAAAACAATAACGACTCACGGGTCGGTCGCCGTGGAAGTCCAGGTAATAGTGACAGATCCGCCAGAGGTGGGATTTGACGGGATGTTCAAGGTGAGGGCGTTGACCAAAGGAGTGGCGAGAGCAAGGAAACTGAGGAATAGGTTGACCACAGAGCCTACTAGTCTACAAGTAATAACTGACCTAAGCTTGTTGAACATTTTGAAGTCGTGGGCGTAGTACTTTCTCAGCAAGGAAAAGGAGGGGGTATTAGGGGAGAAGTTCGCGACAAAGTGGAAGTCGTTAAGAACGCATGACAAGCTGGCAACCGCAACTTTTATAGACCCAAACATACCCAAACACAATATTTGCTTACTCGGAACATTCCAGGCACGGGCTCCTCATTCCGTTAGCTCTCTTTTTGAGCAGGAAAGTGCATGTTATTTTAATGTGCATATTAAAAAAGGAGGATGATCTGAACACCCGGTAGTAGTATGTAATATTAGTCTATAGGAGGAGGGGAGGGGGCCGTTCAATAAATCTACGAAACGCTCCATTATTAGCCACGTTTGAATTGAAAGGTGTGGGAGTGATCTCCATACCTCATCAAATGGACGTGTGTCGTTGAAGCAGCTGTCCCAGACCTCGTTAACGGCCTTCTCCGCCGTCGCCTCGTCCGGGCACGCTGGGTTCTCTGCAACAGAAGTAACTGCTCTACGGCGTACGCAGGCCTAGAGGGTACGGAGGAAAAGGGAAGTCAAGTCCTCAGGAGGGAAGTCTCAAGTGTCGCGTGTCAACTCACCTGATGCTGCTTCGAAAAAGAAGCGAAGCCCCGTCGCAGTTCTCGGGTGTATCGGCAATCTCCACTCAAACTGTTAGCACGAATCTTGAATGAAAATATAAGAATAAGACGGGAGGAATGGTTGTATGGCGACCTAGCGACATACTTCACTGCATGCATGGTGTCGAAGGTTGTTCCAGTCTACTTTGAACTTGCAGTGATCATACATATGCATGAGCTCATGAACGAGTGTGGATTCCATATGGCTTTGGCCGAAAAAGTGACCAGAGCAAAGAACCACAGCTCCGCGATCCGGCGTGAACCCACCTGCGCGGGACCAATCACAAGGAGCACAGAGGATATTTTCAGGCGGCACTTCACAACCAGAGAGCTTCAAGTGCCTCAGCATGAAAACAACAATCGGACCTAGACACGAATAGTCAAGTTGAGTCGGCATCAACACTAAGAAAAACAGACTAACTGTAATTCATCAGATACGTCTTGGTCTTTTCACAGTGCCGCGTCTGATGAATAGCCAAGTCGGCCAGTCGCTCTTCCTCTGTTACACCAATACCAGTCACAAGCGCAGCCTTTCTCCTCCATCTTTCAAACGCGCTTTGAGGAGGCTGGGGTGTCGAAGGAGGTGTGAGTGAGGAGGACGATGAACTTTTTTCGGAATCGTTCATCGTAGAGTTCAAGGGTGATGCCTTTTCCGGAACATTTTCCACACGATCCCCATCGCGCGCAAGGGCGGCCCGGACTCGCGCTTTTTTTTTTCTAAATCCTGATCAAACCCTCTTAACTGTTTATCGATGCCCTTACCCGTTCGACGATCCATGTGATCCTGACTGAACTATACACACCCAAGACCCCATTCGTTTATTTCCTGCTGGTTCGGCTTCTGAACAATCACAAACGAAGCACGCTACATACGTGTCGTGCTGCACCACCCACACCGAATAGGTACGCATTCCCAACTCAAAATTGGCAAAACTTCACCGCAGGAACGGGTCAGGACGCGATGAGATTGTCGTTTGTTCGCTCGTGACCGGATTGAAAAAGCACACGACGTTGAAATGATTCCGTGCCTTTGACGCACGCACGCAACACAACCCTCATTTCACACGAACCCGCACTCTATCTGACAAGTCCCTATTTGACAAGTTCTCATATGAACGTCACCGGGTAACTAATCTAAACCTTTCCGCCTGCCGTTCGTGTTGTCGATTTTTCTTTTTTTTTTTTTCTTGCAGCTTGGACAGGAAATGCACTCAACCTCAACACACGACGCCGGGGCCCCAATTATCCCGCCTGATTGTTCGTGTTCTCTATCTCTTTTGACGGGAAGGAGATGCTACTCGTCACTTGAATCAATTGATTTGCATGCACCCTGATGTGCGCCTTTACTCCACCCGCCAAGAAAGTGCTAGAACAGCCGGCTGCTCATATATGCTCCTTGCACCAAGCTATCATAATTCTCTGACCCTGCCGGAGCTCACTCATCACCTACCACCCATCAACCTTCTATGATATGATACATCTCGACATCGTAAAAACATAGCAATATGGGCCCAAGAGAACGTCCTGATGAACCCAGAAGGAGAGCGACAAATGCAAGTCGAACGAACCTATCTAAAATAATCGATGAGCGCGGACAAACCAACTCGGCTGAATAATGAACTTCCAAATGATACATACTGGAATGTATGACCCAGCCATACGGATGTTGCCACTTGGTTTTTCTGCACTTGAAAGACGAGCTCCACACTCCACACTCCACACTCCTAAGAATAAACATAAACTCGGCCGTATTCATAGATGTACTAGTTTCTGTGAGTGCCCTCCCCCACACCGCAGATTGCGAGTTGGACGTATTTGATACGGTTTCGCCAGCGGGCAGCTGGGACTTTGACCATTCACCATACGTACGTCGTCCTTGCTACACCTCAATACCTTCGATCCTTCCCAAGCCCAAGTCTACGGACAATCCAGCCCACTTACAACGATAATCTGTACACATCAGATCAAAGATCAGCTGCGCAGCAAAAATCCTCATCTTCGCGTGCCTTTACCCCCCTTCGTGGTTCTTCATGCACAATGCACAATGTGCTTTGGACACACACAAATCCTTCATAGCAGCTCTTAAGTAATTAGGTGTTCCTTACCTTACCCTGGGTCGGTCACACACACACACGTATGTATTGGTGTACACGACCACAGCAACCCATCTTCGTACTTCTTCGCATCGCATACCAAATACTTTGATGCACATACCAAGCGCATATATAGCACAGAGTACCTTCGTAAATGCCATAAACTGCTCTATAGCCATTTCTCCGGTCCAAATCCAAGCTTAGATCTCCTAGATCTCCTAGATATCGATGATAATAACCTACACCAACCTTTCCGAAAAAAAACTCATCCCTCATCAACTTTGGTCATCGACCACACAATAAGATATTCCCACGTGGGTTGCTCAGATTAATCGCGGGTCGGGTCGGACCTAGAGCTTTGCAGGGTTTTTCCAAACCGGTGCGCGTTTCTGTGTTTACGACGAGAGAAAAAACAAAAAAAAAAGAAAACATATCAAAGTCAGTTCTCAGATGTCATGTGAGGGGGATCAAAATGGGAAAAGATCAACCGACCTCGCTGAACGCTCTCAAGCCCTCCTATGATCGATCAAAACGACCGTCTCTCAATATCAATGTCCAACTGTAAAGATGAGGATGTGATTGATTTTCACCTTGATATTAACGCCCCCATAAACCCGCGCACTCGAGCGGCTCCCCACGTGTGTTAATAGCGTCTGATGATAATCGTGCTTCTGAGAGATTAGTAGACCTTCCTTGGTTGACTGCACAGCATCGGGGGAATTGGCGATTATTTGTTGGGCGACGGTGAGAGCCGTGGGTAGGACGTCTGATGGCGGTACCACGCGGTTGACGCTGTATGTTGTTGTTGTTGTTGTTGTTGTTGTTGTTGTTGTTATTGTTGTTATTATTATTATTATTATTAGAGATGTATATGTAGAAGGATTAAGAAGATTTCGGGACTTACAATCCGAATCGCGTGTGAGCTTCAGCGGCATCGACGACTCTTCCCAAAAGAAGCATTTCCGACGCGAGCTGTCAGCGATGGATGGATCCATGATTATTATTTATTTTTTTCGGAATCACAATAGGGCTCGTAGCGTACCTGGTGCCCTGCAATCTGTGCCAATCGTGGAATTCCTGGAACAGTTGTGGTGTGTGTGTTCCGGTATATTGAATGATGGTTGACGACATACCTCCCTGGGCCGCCACGACGCCTCGTTTTACTTCCGGGAGAGCGAATTTGGCTCCGGTGCCGGCAATGACGATATCACAGTTCAACACGATCTCTGTACCGCCGCCGTAGGCTCCGCCAGATACAGCAGCGATTATGGGCTTGATGGATTGACGACGGGATATGGACCCGAATCCGTGGACGTCACCGACGATTCTCGCTTGTTCGTCTCTCTTGTTTTCGTGTTGAGCATTGTTCCATCTGATGGTTTGTTCATCGGTGTTGGTATACCCAGAATGAGATTTGGAGGACTGACGCTTTGAGATCTGCACCAGCACAGAACAGGCGTCCTGCTCCAGTCACCACAGCGACCCTGTAGATTCTTGACACTGAGCTCGAGAATGCTCAAAGAAACTATATAGTTCACCATAACTGAGGTTCGTCCTCGAACCAATCAAGAACCCTCCTCAGGTCCTCTGACATCGTCGGAGTCATGGCATTCAGAGATTGAGGTCGGTTGAACGTGAGAAGCAGTACATGATCTGCGGGGAAATCGACCTTGAGCTCACTGGAATGAGCTGGCGACTTCAACTTGGCCGTCATTGCGCGTGTGTGGGGAAAACGCACTACTCGGAAGCAAAAAAAAAAAAAAAAGTTGGATCGAACCGGTAATAACAATTGCCGGCCGCGGCGGACAAATAACAAGAAACTGCAGATCGAATGTTGTGATGGGACAAAATATAGTACAAGCAAATATGACTTCATTCTCCTCTTGATTGACTTTCCCCCTCTCCCTTGCAACTGAGACTATGCCGTTCCGGCGGGTGGTTGTAGTAAAGTAGATGGATGAGAGCATTATGACAGCGATAGCGGGGTATCGATGTAAAGGCGCGCTGGACGGGGTATGTGAGTGGGTGTGCGCCACGGAACGAGGCAAATAGACATACTGGACGGGATGATCACCTGAAGGGGCAGGTGGGGGAGTGGCTGCCGCGCCAGCCGCAGTGGCAGCACTGGGGGGAGCTGTGGTCGACACAGGGGGTGGTGGTGGTCGCGTTGGACGATGAGGGCGAGGGAGCAGCAGAGGAGGAGGACATTGTGTTGGGAGGCTGGGTGGTGGAAGGGAAAGCCGGGCTCCTTTTAACGGATGGCGGGAGGCTCGACCCAAACGAGCAGGAAGGGGATATGTGGCGTCTCGTGGGTCCGTTTGAGCCGTTGACATGACAAACACAAAACCCATCGTATATCTCCAAAAACGACGTTAATGGTTTAATACAAATCCGGAAAGCGAACCAAACCACTTGGCACTGCCACCAGAATGCTGGGTATCCCCATCGATGCCGGTGGTCCGGGTCCGTGCCAGCTGATGTGCGTATTCAATCAGCAGCCTCCTCGGTCCAACTATACGTGGCTTCTACAAACACCCTCTGGTCTTCCTCTTTGGCACATCCTTGTACCATTCCGGCACCTCGTGAGCTCTGGGCACGGCTTTCTTCCGCAACTCCTTGATTGCCCTTTCCTCCATCTCCTCTTCCTCCCTTCTCTTCTCCTCCAACACACGCTTTGATTCCCGTTCTTTCTCGCGAAGATGTGCTTCAAACTTGCCTCGTTCATGCACGCGTTCCTCCGTGCTGAACTGGAACGGCAGGGGAACGGTCGGCACGATGTTCTCCTTGCGAAGGGCCAGCCTCGCTTCTTCTGCAGCGTGCAACCGCTTGAAATCAGGCACCTCTGCATACTTTTGCGTCTTTTCCTTCTCGGCCTTGCGCGCTTCTAGCCGCGCGTCTATGGCAAACTCGAATTCGACGGCCTAACGTCACAAAGAAGTCGGTGAGAGAAAGATGACGTCACGCCATGAGCCCGGCGTCAGAGTGTCACTCACGCGCATCCCTGCTTCCTGCACGGAACTCCCCGACCCTGCGAGCTTATCCGACCGTACAGAGCCAGAACATCCAACGTCCCTTCTAGCTCGCAAATCTTCTGCACTCGCCTCTTTACTTGAAGGCACACTTTTCTGTCGCGATCCACGCGTCCCAGCTGACCGAGTACCGTCATCCGACGTGTCAGCTCCTCTTCTTCTTTTCTTCGCTACGCCTTGTGGAGAGCATCGCACAGACGCCGGCCTTTTTATTGACTGCCGCATGGGCATGCCAGCTGCCGGTGGGGACGGGTGGGGATCGGCTGCATTGATCTGTGCATTCGAGGTGCGCGTTGACCATTCAGGGTCAGTATCTGAGTCGTGTATCGTGGCAGGCCTACGAACAATCAAAAGGTCACACAGGCTCGTCAGCTGTCCTTTGTTCCACTCACCCGAAAGAAGAGAGTAAACTCTGGCTATACATGACCAATCTCTCTGCGACACCCCCGGGGGCAGTAAAACAAACACTCGTATCTGCGTCTCCCAAGTCCGCGTTGTCCGATAGTACGTGCTTCTCACCTTCTCCAGCTCGTTGGATTGCCGGGACCGACACTGACGCCGCTTTATTACTTTGCGTCTTGACAATTCCTCCCGAGATAACAGCCTATAAGACGTCAGAATGAGTAAGAAATGACTCAGTCATTATGTGTTGAACAAAAACAACCTTTGTGCGAAGCCGTTCGGTTTTCATGGCCGGGCGTCCTGACCTGCTGCTCATTGCTTTTGGCTCATCCAGGTGTGACGCGTTGGTGTGTGAAGCAGGATCAGATGAGCTAGGGGCTTCGTCTTTCAGCACCTCGAATTCTGCCCGAAGAGCTTCATGTCTAGTTATGCCCGAGGACCTGTTTTCTGCCCAACTTTGAGTGGTTTGCGTCCTGACCTTGGCGTTGGATAGGGTCGAGAGAACTTCTGGATCCCGTTCCAGAGCTCGCAAGGGCTTCCAAGGGCGATTGAGGTGGCTTTCTGTGTCGGTTTTGGAAACTGGCCGAGTGAGTTTCTCCGGTGTAAGCGTTTTCGGATCGGGTCCAGACACTTCGTCATCATTCGTGTCTCGAAAGAAGCTCATGTCGTCTTCATCAAGTAAACAGTCGTCGCCGGACAATGCATTGGGTATCTGGAAGGAGAACGAGACATTAGACGTGTCTGGGAGATGCCTCAGGCTGATTTCGTGGTCGGAATTGAATCGGCGTGTTGTTGGCATGGACGTGCAAGGAAACCTTGGTAGTATTACGGTATTGAGGAACAATTATTATATAGTTGTGGGTCGTAGGGAGAGAAAGTCGTAATTGAGAGCAGCGTTCCACGCGTCTGTGATTGTTCAACATGGATCACATGACCGTACAATCGCGTATACAGCGTCAAACAACGCTACTCGCTTGGGCCTTCATAGCAGGAGACTGACCTTGTACGCGATGCGACACGAGGGGCGCGGCCGGGCTTCTAGTAAGTCCGCGCCCCTCGAAACGGTTTATCTAAGAGCCCTCCTCATGTACTCCCACTCTTCTTGATCCGTATTATTGTTGAACAAATCGAACAAACAGATATCCAAAGAAAAATTCCTCTCCGAAGCAGCAGTCACCCTAGAGGAGCTAGTATATTCCAAACACTTCAAATTAAATACAGCGACCGATGAATAATACGTCAAGGGAGACAAGGAAAACGTGGCTATAAATGCCGTTTACACGATATCCTTACTTGACTGTAGTATCGCAACGAACCCCGGTTCGGAATGCGTAACATACCTTCAACCTGAGATCTACATCTGCGATTGGTCTTGAACTCCCTCACGGAAGACATTAATCTGAGATGACACCGATTACCACGTCGCGCCTGGAACGGCTAGGTACTTCTGTGCGCTCCGTATTTCTCGGACTCGAGGTCAGCGTTTCTTCTTCCGCGAACGCCCGTGCCCTCTCTGCAAAGTCTTTAATGATCTCTTCTTTTAATGCAAGTCCTGATGCTACTGCGTCAACGTTTTACGATAATCACTCGTATGTAAAAACTCGGCGTTGCGTGTCTGGATTTCGTCTCGTAGAAAGGGCATGCGTCCTTTTGCGAGAACGGACTCGGCATTTATAAGATTAGAGCCCGAGTTTTCTGTAGGAGCTCCACACATAGCTCATTGCTTCCTGCTTCTTCTTCATTTAATCCGACAGTCTAGACCGAACTGGAACACGATTTGATTACAAAAAAGTTCTCAAAAATTTGGACGCTCATTGTAAAATAAATATCGAGCTATGGTTACATAACTGGGAGGACATCGTGCCCACCATTCGTGTTCGGCGCAAGTACTGAAGATCCACGCCTCCTGGAGCGCTTCTTTTTGCTCGAGATCTCAAGGTCGCCGCTGTCTTCTACTACATCAAACGAGACCTGGAGTCTCGAAAGGAACACTCAAACTTCCTCCATCATCGGAGTTGGACACAAGGTCTCGTGGTCGACGCTGTTAGAGCGAAGGCTGGACCAAGTCCACTGGGCACTTGCCTTTTTGGTTGTCTGGACTCTCTTTGCTGGCCCCGTGGCTCCGAGAACTCAAATGGGCGGGTATCAGTATCACGTCCACGCCGTTTTCCGTAAAGGTCCTTGATACAGGAACGCGAAGGTGCGTGTGGTGGTTCCCTTCTGGCTGTAGCCGCGAGGACTTACCCTCACTTTCCACTTGTATCTATGATGATCACCTTTAGAGCGACAAAAATACGACGTGTACTTGCGCTTGTTGTCGATCTTCCATCTATTCTGCCACTCGGTGGAAAAGAGAAATATTCCGTCAGGTAAGCATGCCGAGAAAAAATTTATTTAGCGAGGGACGAGCGAAATCCGTTTTTTTGCTTGCTTGCTTGCAGGTAACATCGACTAAAAAAGGAAAAGTACTGGCATGAAGAATCAAACCGATGCCAGCAATATAATTCATTACCTGCTCATCTAACGACGGAGATTACACAATCCGCAGTGGATGCTGGTCCTTCTGGCTCACTAGCACCTCAACTCCAGCAATGCCAGAATCCTGGTCGGCATCGCACTCCAATTCGTGGCGCAATCTGGAAGCAAGGTCCGGAAGGAAGCCGCGTTCCGTTCTGTCATGCCCACCTTTTGAAAGAGTTGGCCAGAATGAGCTCCACAAAGAGAAAATCAAGTAACAGTATGACTGACAGAGAATTACGTGTGTCCCTGCTGCTACGGCACTCAATACCTCGTGCTAACAGTATTGAAGTGAATTCTGGAGTACGAAGGTAGATAATGAAGGTCGTACATGTGACATCTCTCCCGTAAAATATACGTCAGCTTCCTTCCCTGTCAACATAGAGCCACCAGAACCAGCACAAATGGCGACAGTACGTATGGACGCTGACTGAGCACCAGAGGAAGTAGCATACCCAACTTGAACTGCCAAGAAAAAGATGTCGTTAGCGAGAAAGTTTCCGCCCTGACGGAGCGTATGGATGCTTACTTTGCGAAAGCTTGAGGTGTTCCTTTATCCTACTCTCCAACACGCTCATACTGATCGCTGAATGTAGAGTAACAAGCCGACCTTCGCCCCCTTCGACCACACCATCTGAGCTTACCTTGTCGCCCACAAGTGATGAGATAGAGCCATTCTCCCTCCCTTGTAAGATACCATCCGCGAGCCAATCGTTCAAACCACCAGAAACCGAGTCAAGTGCCGAATGCGGACTGTATATTGAGATTCCGTGTGCTGCACATTGAAGCAGGGTCGATTGGAGCGGGGTCTTCAACGTGAGAGCCTTGAGACCTCTGAAAATGGGCGGATGGTATGATACGATAACAGAAGCATCCTTAGCAATTGCTTCATTGAGAACTGCGGTTGTCAGGCTAAGGATGCATATCAAATCGCGTGCAGTGACAGGAACTCAGATTGTTAGCGTACTCGATCGTCAGCAGAACACGGTTCTTTATCGACTTTTGCACTGGGGACTCTGTAGATGGATCCGTCAAAACTCACTGTTGTAAGTCACGAAAGACGCGTCAACCGGCCTAGCAATAAGCCGACCTATATGGGTGTATATAAGTCCAAGTTTCACTCAATCGAGATAGTCCCCCTGACATTGTCCCAACTCTCGGCGAGGCGAAGAGGAGCAATGCGCTCCATCGCCCGGCAGACCGATTTTAGAAAAGGATTTGACATTGAAACTGAGAACGGTTGACGAGGTGCTTGATGAACGGTTCAAGTGAAAGTCGTGGTTTGAATTTTTCGACGCGAATCCCTGTCACCCAGAAAGTTTGATGCATTGATGGTTTCGTATCCGAGATTCCGAGTCCTGAGATCATCCTTTCTGCTTAAAGGCGCCTGGATTCGATATGTTCAACAACCTTTTCTGATACATTCCCTTAAACTTTCGGTCATGTCGGTGGTGCATGTATGGATAGTGCGATCATACGATCATTGGTTTGATAAAACAATGTCGATAGCTGCGATCAGCTCTTCGGTCTGGTCTACTAGCAGGGCCTGGAACCCCTTTTATTCGTTCAACTACATTCTGACCGTTTACTCCAGACCTTTGATTACTTGAATCTCCATCATGATCTTAATGCTGGTATTTTCTGCCTTTTTGACTCTTAGGCAAGTTGACTGCATCAGTAATTGTGCAGATCTCTGACAGGTATATAAATATGGTACTGCCATCATCAAATCGCCACCTAGCCACAGTCGTAGTTCTCCTAACTATCAACAGCTGACAAGTGACAAAAACAAAAACGGCTCGTCGATATGCCGTGCCGCACTGGTCTATAGCATCTAGCATAGTCCCAGCTGATGATGACATCCTGTCCCGTTCCAACACCGATGGGAAGAACATTCGATGTCTCAGAACGTTCATCTGACTTGCGCGATCTCATGGCCAACATGCGCGCAGTACCACTGGACGCCACTTTCCTTAACAGTGACATTATCATGATCTTCCGCTGTCGATGCACCTTTGGATCGCTCGGCTTAGCAAATTTTCAGGGATGTCGAGATGACCCAACGCCTTCTAGGTAAGCTGGGGACTTAACCTTGTTCGGGAAGCGCGTCCGTATTCAGCAAGCCCAGTAGTACTAGTAGCTACTCAACACCAGCTCTGGAGATACTAAACACAAGCTCTAAAGATACGCACTGGGCCAATTGCGGCGCCTCCTGATGAGACGATGGCACCGCACTCCGCCTCTACCGTCCGGTGACATACTCAACAATTATTGATACCATCATGGTCACCGAATAAGATCTAGGCTTGGCCTCCGTAGCCCCTACAGATTCACCTATGCTATGTTCTTTAAAAGAGCGCCCTATATCCGAAGCGAATATTCAACGGACCAGCTCGATTCAAAAAGCCAAAATAAGCCTTACCTTGCCGATTGTTACCAGCCATCTCGATCTCGGTCTCAATCGGTTATGTGATTCAGTGAAATTCGAATAATTCGTCATCTTCTAGGCGTGCCATGAGCGGCGAGGTGTCAGAGGGAGACATACTTCAACCATGAGAAAGCGAC
Organism: Termitomyces sp. 'cryptogamus'; assembly: GCA_020091625.1. Classification (NCBI taxonomy): domain Eukaryota; kingdom Fungi; phylum Basidiomycota; class Agaricomycetes; order Agaricales; family Lyophyllaceae; genus Termitomyces; species Termitomyces sp. 'cryptogamus'. The sequence continues at coordinate 8,011,187 of JAGYZC010000001.1, forward strand.
TTTATATGTGGATTATCAGCTGCTGCACCAATTTACTATCTACTAATTACTGGTCATATGAGATCTCGTGCTCGAGATTATTGGACGCGCGCAAGGACAGATTTAAAACACTCACAAAACAGCGCGCCAACAATGACTGCAGCGAAAAAAAAGGGACAACGGACCCACAGGTGGAACCCATAGCCGTAGCCATGCCGAAAGAAGGCCGTACATAATGTCCGGATCAGGTTTCCGAGTATTCTTTTCTCTTTCTGTTCGCTGCTTTTTGGTACTAGAGTAGAGCGTTTAGGAGTAGAATGAAAACTGTGAAAATTCCATAACCGCCATGGTTCCATTCGGCTTTTTTTTACAGATTTATTCCTACTTCTGCGAAAGTAATTATCGACGCAAACAGCAATAGTCCGAAGATGTTCTTATGTTCCGTCTTACCTGTTTGTTTTGTGTTTTTTTTTTTTTTTTTTCAGCAGCGTCTTTTTGAAGGAATGGATAGATGGCAGAGGTATTGTCCAATTCAACAGCGTCCCATACTGGCAAGCTCATGTGAGATAAAGAAGAAGACAGATCCCAACGATTGGGATCGGCATCGTAGTTCGGTCAACTCTGGTCTATGGATCCTTACTCAGTTCCACCGGTATTCAAATCATCCGCATGCTCTGTTTTAGAATAAGTACCTACCCGCGATGACAACGGCCGCTCAGTGCCCAGGGCTGAAAAATCAAAATTATGTATGTGGAGATTACCTCACACCGAATCGCATATCTAAATATCTTTTATGACAGCTCCGATGGAAGTGAGTGTCATAAGCAAGAAGCAACACGCAACATTCTAGTCACTATACCTTTTTTGTACACAGTGAGGGTTACGAAGATCAAAAGATTTCATAAGGGTTTTCGTTCAAGGTCCAATGGAAGAAATCAGTGCTTCTGAAGCGTAGAATACCAAGAGCAAGTGGAGGTTAGTATGTTAGTGTTTAATTTTGAACAACTGTCCTGACGTAAGGTTAATTTATCGTTTGAGCTGCTCAAGTGACCTAGTTTGTTATAGTCCAGAAAATTTGCAAATTTCTTGCAACAGCTGGAGAGCAGAAGTGACACGACTTCAACCTGAGAGGATTCTTGTCGTCACCAGTCAGCTGAGTGTTCTTTGAGATTTTTTCTATTTTCTCTGAGGATGGAAGGATATAAAATAAGGATCTACCCATAGTCACCTATGAACAGAATTTTGGAGGATACCTACTGGATTGTCACCCCTGTACGTACGTATTAGCAGGGGTGAGGCGGATAGCAAGAATTTTCTTCCTGAAAACTAAACAGGGAAAGTAGTTTACCGCTGGCTGGTATAGACGTGTCATGAGCGGTTCATACAAGATCATCGATCATCCAGTAGGCATAGATGTCAGTTCGCTCGATAGGTCAGAAGCTTGTCTAGAGCCGGAGGACAAATGGAAGTGACTCGGGCTTCCCTGAGTCTGCAAGTAAGCTGTCAGTGATTATTCTGTGGTCGAAGAAGATGTCGATGGTCACTCGCCCGGAGGTCGGCAAAAGTAAGTTACCATTACAACGGTTAGGAGCAGGAGCTTCCAAATGAAGAAAGGTTTTTGAAACTCAGCTTAGGGACCACGCACTGAAACGTGAACATCGAACTAGTATGCGGTGGCTCCTCCTTCTGGCGCTCAGTTTCGTACTATGCATGGCAGAAGACGAGTTTCCATGTACAATTCACCACGAGGGAAGGTACTATGACCTCAACCCACTCAAATCAAAGTAAAGGAGGCTCTTACTCGCGCAATCCACCATATTCACGATGTCTATGTAGTCAAGACTATGAATTCCGGACGCCGGGTGGTAACTTGTTCACTATAAACGTCTGCAGGCGACCCTTGAAAGAATCGTTTGGCCTTAAGGATGTAGATGACTCGACAGTTGCTGGCTTTGTTAGACTGGACCACGGCGACTTTTCCATCGGGTGAGTCGCCTTCTGGATGGCGTGTGATGTAAGGCCAATGAATCTCTATAGAACTGTTAATACAACTTTATCAACATTTGACTCGAACATACGCCTCACGCTCACGGGAGGTTCACGTTGTAAACTTAAATCTGACGACACTGAACTGCGTGGATCGACTATCGTCGATTTTGTGTGCGATACTTCTGTATTTGGAACGGGTCAACCGCGCCTTGTTGCTCAGTTTCCGCCTGGAGGCGACGAGGAGGCGTGTGGTTACCTTTTACAGTGGAAGACCCATGTGGGCGCTCGATTTATGTCAGTGATATGGTAACTTTTCTGACACGTACGTGCGCAGGTTGCGTGCCCGACCCATGAGCCAGGTAGAGCATGGGGTTTCCTTGCGTTCCTCATCTTCACGTACGTTCTTCCTTTCCTCTAGTTTCTTGACGAATCAACGGTTTTAGGCTCATCGGTCTTGCCCTTCTTTACCTCATTGCTGGGACTCTATACAATCACTACGTTCTGCGCCTTCAAGGGTTCGATCAAATACCTCGCTTCTCTCTCTTGAGCATGCGCTATCATGTCTCTGAGGTTGCTGATTGGTTCAAGGACCTTACCGGAATAGGTTCAAACAAATACAACTATCGTATGCCGGAAGAAGGGCTGCATACACCGTTCTCAGGAGGAAATGTGTTTCCTCGCTCTGCGCAGTCAACAGGTCTCAATCCCGTTAGTCATCATACACAAGTGTCAAGCTCCCCGTCCGTCGAGAGTGCTGGTCGAGGTTCGGGAGGTGGTGCATTCGTTCGGCCTTATACCTCACGTACCAGTTCTGCGTCTGGAAACAAACCTGAGATCAACCCTATCTCACACCAAGCACAGACGTCTGTCACTGCTTCCGCAGCCCCTCCGCCTCCCATGTCCGACCCGTCACAACCACAATCACAATCTCAATCCCAACAGGCGGAGTCACCCTCGCATGCAGCTGCGTCCTCGATAAACATTGAACCGGAACCAGCGAAGGAGAAACACCGCCCACCACCATTCGACCTAGGTGATGATGATGACGATGAGGCGAATTCGGGTAGCGCGATGATACCATCGAGGCAGGCTGGAGCTGCAGCCCAAGAACGGGGAAGAAATTTGGGCAACGATGGTGTGATAAGACTGTAGACGAGTTGGACTACTGTTATTCCGACTTAAGCTTGTAATATTAGTTTTTTTTGCTTTAGTGTTGTAGTACTCTCTCGCAAATGCTAATTTGTCGTCTTCCACATTGGGCATCATTGCTACTTATTCAAATTGATCTCGTAATAATATGCGGGGTCATTACCCAGAGAGGAAAAAGACTTTCCTATTCTGGTGTGCATAAAATGACAATGTTTTCTCATCTGCTTCCGTAGCTAAATATAGTTCATGAATATATAAGACTTAGTCGACTGCTTATGGTTAGATACCTCTGATATTCTCCCTTTTCTTTCCTCACTTCGTTCATGATCAGAAGATATCATTATCTTACTGTATTACCAGCGTGGTTGGTATATTGTCAGCAATCACTTCTCTCCTCAGAGTCAACGTTTCGACACCTGTTTCGCCCACATGGCGTCTACACAGAGTCCAATGGAAGGCCATACGCCTACATGAAGCTTAAGCGCGGGCACTGGCATGGCATGGAGGCCATGACAGTAGAATGTTCAACCTATGCGTTCGACTGTCCATCAGGGAATTGTGGGTCATAGCATTCATCAGGTTACTAAGAGCGCCTTCTCAAGCTGAATGTGTAGGACTCCGAAGCAGCTTCAGGCGTTGTGCAAGGGGACGTGATAATGTTTGGCGGAGTTTTCACAAATCACGAGCTAGCCATACTCCACAGTGTAGACGCCCAGAAATCAAATTTTCGAGCTAGTGACCATCACTATCTTTCAGATAATAGGAGGCAACGTTCAACTTTCTATGTGAGTTTTAGTCCTTCATTACCACGATTCCTTTGTCTGATGACCTTTCCAGGTCCGAAACATGATTATCTCATAATCAGAAACCATACACGAGGCTTCCTGTAGGTGCCTCGTGTCGTTCCGAGATTTTTAGCGAGTGAAGGATGAGCTTAGGGCCAGTCAGATGTTGTCTGTGAACAACGCGTGGCAGAGTGAAAGTGCAAGCGCCTATCGGAACCTTTATAATTATTTTCCTTGCCACCGTCGCCATCGGCTGGTCCTCTTCCCTTCCCACCAAAAGGCAAGACGAGACTCATCAAGCTTGATTAGAGCGTATCCACATCGGTACGTTTGATTCCCATCCTTGTTCTCAGGCTGAACATCCGTACAACATGCAGGTGGAGCCCTCAGCTCATCAAATCGTTATCCGATCACACAGATTGCGGCTATGTACTCTTACCCTCTCGGAATGGCAGCCCAATATCGAGCCCAGCGCGCGGCTCAGATCCACGCAGATGGAGAAATTGCTCGGCGACTACAAGATCGAGAGGAAGAATTACTTGTTGCCGCATCGATACGCTCTGCAAATGAGCGCCAATTACCATCGTCTCAAACCCCCTTCGTCCCGCCTGTAGTTCTATCGGAAGAATATAGCGACGAAGAGGAACAAGAGGACAATCCTCCTGTTATTCCTTCATCACCTGTACGAGATCGGAATGGTGCTTATACTCCTGAGTCATATCACGATCGTTTCCCGCCTCATCGACCTGCTTCCGCCATCCCTCCCGTCGTCCCTCCACCACCAGAATTGGATCAGAATGGTGCCTACACTCCTCCGCCACATCCAAGTCGTTTCTCGCGTGGGTTTACCTCTGTCATCCCTCCAGTCGTCCCCCCTACATCATCCGTGCGTGATGAGAGTCGTTCCCGCGCTCCTGGATCATGCGGGCCTTCCCAGCCTCCTCGGTCCACTCCTGTCATACCTCCCGCTCCTCCGACAACGTTCGTGCGTGGTCGAAATGCTCCTGGACCATTCCAGCCTCCGCAGCCCCGTCAGCCCGTTGCCGTCATACCTCCCGTCGTCCCTGATCCTTATCCCCCCGTGCATAACACTAGCTTCAGGAGAGCCGCTACACCTGTACCACCTCGCCCCACGTACGAGCATTGGTACCCTCCAGGTGTCGTTCCACACCACATGCGTCCACAAACATTGCGCCCGGTCTACTATTACCCGCCACAGCAACCACCGCGTATTCTTGTTCCCGCTCCACTGATCCCTCCTATTTTCCAATCACCAAAACCGAGTGTTGTCAATCCCCCTCCGCCCAAACAAACAGAAGAACCCATTGTGCCGTTCATCCCACCGATGCCTGATGAAAAACCGGAACCAAAAACCGCGCCAAGGCCGATATTGAAGAACAAGCCGGCATCAGCAGTCAGGCCTTCGAAAGCGACAGTATCTCTTGAGAATGGTGATATCCGAACCTCCGTTAAGCCTCTGACCAAGGACAACATGAACGTGCCGCGAAAGCAGGTTGCGCCTGCCCAGTCGCCTCGAGAGGCGGAAGAGATGACCGAAAGCTCCGAGAGCAGCGAATCTAACACTCTCGTTGAGGAAGATGAGATCACGGACAACGATGTTGAGCCTGAATCTGGACCGTTGCAAGACCTTCGCAAGCACGCCAATCTATTAACAGGGTCTTTCAAGTGTAGTTGTTGTTCTACCATGATGCAAACCGTACGTCCCTTTCCTTCTTTTCCTCCCGACCATTTCTATCGTTCCTATAACATCTTTTCATCCCTCTTTCATCCAGTGTAAATACCTAAACTAACTCATCACTCGTAGAAACCCATCCATAAACACCTTGGCACCTTGTCACCCTATCTTCCCTCTTTGGATTCCCACTTACATCTCATGTGCTCCGAGTGCTACACATTGTACTGCCGCGGATGTCACCATATCTCGCGTTGTAAACGCACTTGTAACGCCGGACCCGACGAAGACTGCCTTCTCAAAACCTGCTGCCGCGCCGGTCGCGCAATCGCAATCTTTGCGATCCTCTCTTGTTTCGATGCAAAATTCCTCGCCATGGTTTCTGCATCGCCCTATTCCACGTACATCGAGTACATCAAGAACGCTTTATCTTCATCTTCAGCTTCGTCCCTTTCAGCTCTCCTCTGCACGACAATCAATTCCCTTCTTCCTTGGCTTCCCGTTGACCCCATTCATTCCAAGTCCCCGCCGCACGTTCATCGCTCCGTCGAGCCACTTTTCCGTGTTTCCCTCTTGCTTGAGGTTATCCGGATCTATCTCCATGCGCCGCTCGATCGATGGATTCGTCCTAGAAACGGACAAGTTTATGAACTGATATTGATGTTCCTCAGGCGGCTAGAGGAGGTTGGCAAAGGCGCGATAGCAGGGCTTGTGCTCAAGCCAGGGAGGGGTATAAGACGAACTAAGGGAGTCGGTGAAGTTGTTTGGGCTCTGGCTGAATGCGCAGGTGAGAAGAACAAGGGTAACAGAATGAGGAAAAATCTGGGTTGGACCGCAGGTAACGAGCACGAGAGCTTTTCTGAGACCTTGGGCAAGAAGAAGCTGCGGCAGGACTTGCAGGATCTGAAGGACAAGATACAACAGGATCAGAAAGAGAAGAAGAAACTGCTGGATCAGTTCTTGTGCCAGCTCTTGAGCTGGAGCATGGCTGACGTGTTGAAAAATTAATACACAGATGGCATTACTGGCATCATCTCACCTTTCCTTTCGAAGTTGGGTTGTAACACGATATATCCGTTTTGGACTCCTTACTTGCATTCATGTCGCATGTTGTTACACATAAATATTTGCATATACTTTGTATCATCGTCATCTACAACGCATTTAAGTTTAATTCCTATAGGCCTTAGCTAGGCGTATTCGTTATTCGCAGAAATAGAATGTAAAATAAAATAATTAATATGGATGTCGCGCTTGAACGTTCGCATTTCATACCCGGGAGGAAGCCTAAGAACAATGAAGTATGTATTATGAATTTGATAACAAAGAGATAAGGATCAGATAACGAGATCCGATGATCTCTGTGTCGTCGATTGTGATTTGATTGCTTACATAGAACTCAAAAGACTGAAACCGTTACTTTCGACGGCAATAGAAAAGTCATAGAGATGCCAGCGGAAATCAAGAACAAAGTATGTCTAATGTGAGTGTTCTTCAAAAGTCCAGACCTGTATTATTTGACTTGAAAATCACAAGTGTTCACGATGGCTGGGGCGTTGCGAAAGTCCCTGGACTTGAAGGAAATGCCATCGAGGCTGGAAATACGACGAACATGGATACTATCGCCAAAGATCACAGTTATCGTCAACTTGCTGCTCATGGCACTGCTGTGGGTCTCAGTGAAGGACTGATGGGTAACTCTGAAGTCGGGTAGGTAAGTTACGTGTCGCATTTATTTATCACCAAACTCGCAATCAATTTTATAGCCATCTGAATATTGGAGCAGGACGTGTGGTCTGGCAGGATATAGTGCGAATTGATGTCTCGATCAAGAAGAGACAATTCCACAAAAGCCCGATCATTCTCGAGAGCTTTGAGAGGGCGAAGAAGGGTAACGGAAGATTGCACTTGTTGGGTCTGGTGCGTTCGTCTTAACCGCTATCGACCTTGGTCGATGTTAAATCTAATATAGGTCTCCGATGGTGGTGTTCATTCGCACATCAGCCATCTCAAGGCGCTCCTTGAAACCGCAAAAGAAACCGGCGTTCCTAAAACTTACGTCCACTTCTTTGGAGATGGTCGTGACACTGCACCTCGTTCTGCTGCGGGCTACTGCCAAGAACTCCTTGATTTCCTCAAGAAGGAGGAATATGGTGAATTGGCGACAATTGTAGGAAGATACTACGCGATGGACCGCGACAAACGGTGGGAGCGTATCAAAATTGCGGTCGATGGTCTCGTCAAAGGAGAAGGGGAAAACGGTCAAGGAGCTGATGGAGTCGTCGACGTCATCAAGGCAAACTATGAGAAAGATGTTACTGACGAGTTCTTGAAACCGATCATTGTGAATGGTGATGAGGGCCGTATCAAGGGTATGTTTCTTGTATGATCCTTCCCATTACTCTCTGATCCATCGTTGACAGAGGGCGACACTCTCTTCCTGTTCAACTACAGGTCTGACCGTATGAGAGAAATCGCTACCGTCCTAGGTCGTCTAGACAAGCCAATGGAAGTTGAGGTACCCGATAACCTGGTGTGTAACAAGACCCGGCATTTTATTCACTATTTTTACTGATTTTCCTCAGGATATCACCACCATGTCTCGTTACAACGCCGAATTTCCCTTCAAAGTCGCTTTCCCTCCTCAAGCGATGACCAATGTCCTCGCTGAGTGGCTCAGCAAGCAGGGCGTCAAGCAGGCTCATATTGCAGGTCAGAAACGCATGATCTTATCATAGGTATGCTCATTTTCGCCTCGATCTTTCCAGAAACCGAGAAATACGCCCACGTCACTTTCTTCTTCAACGGAGGTGTTGAGAAACAGTTTGAAAATGAGGAAAGACATATGATCGCGTCGCCAAAGGTAGCCACCTATGACAAGCTTCCCAAGATGAGCGTGCACGGCGTGGCTGAAAAAGTTGCTGAAGTCCTCAAGAAGGGCGAGCACGATTTCGTCATGTGCAACTTTGCCCCTCCTGATATGGTGCGTCACCTCCTTTCCCTCTCCGTCGAGTCTGCTCTCATTTGTGTACCACCCAAAAGGTCGGCCATACGGGCATGTATGATGCTGCCGTTGAAGCTATCACGGAGACTGACACTGCTGTTGGGACGATCTACAAAGCTGCACGGGAAGCCGGATACATCCTTTTGGTCACTGCCGATCATGGAAATGCCGAGCAAATGAAGAATTTAGAGACTGGCGCTCCGCACACCGCGCACACTACGAATCCTGTACCGTTCATTATGACTGGCGATCCCACCAAACTCAAGTTCGTGATGGATGAGGACAAGAAGGATGATGAGGAGGTTGAGGAGGGAGCGTTGTGTGATGTTGCGCCTACTGTCCTTGACTTGATGGTGAGCTCGATATTGAAATCTTATATGCTGTTTTCTAACCGCTGTTTCTTACTTCCTAGGGACTGCCCATTCCTGAGGGTGAGTGAGATATTTTTCTATCGACGGTCAACGGCTGATCTCGTTCCACATAGATATGACTGGCCGCTCTTTGCTTGCGAAAGCCTAAAAGTTTCTACCAAATTAAATTAGCAGTAAAAGTAAATGTAGAACGAAGTAACGTATGCAAGTCTGACTTCTTTTCTTGACCCTACCAGAATTTGACCATCGAAATAAACACTCTTCAGGAGTGTAAAGCACCGGAATACCGGCCCCTTCGCCTTTCCAAGTGTCATCAATCTGCGAAGTTCAGATATATCTCATTCTCGAGCAAATGAGAACGGATTTGTAACTCCAGTGGTCAGGAAAGGGAGTCGCTCGGTCTCTTCAAAATGCCTTATGTAACTTAAATAAAATTATGTCCGGACCTTGGCATAAATACCTTCAATCTAGAGCCCACAGTCCACTATCATGCTTCATGTGTTATACTTCAACCATTGTATTCATATCATTTGAAAACAGTTGCAGCCAACTCTAGGGCACGTCCTCTATCTTGTTGGCGCTGGGAACCTTTCGGCAGCTATTGTGAGAATCAAAACATACATTCTGGACCAGGGCAGGATTTACTCTGCTTCCTCGTTACTTTCTTGTGAGATGACACCTTGGTTCGAAGATCCGTCCCTTCGTTCGGTTGGCTTCTAGTCTTTCCGTAAACTATGTTTATGCAGTTGGGTCTTTGACGATTCCAAACTCAAGCCAGACCACGTACGACAGACCGCAGGTAAGACACAATATGGGGTGTGGTTTTTCGCTCTTGATAATGAAGGAGTGCTCAAAATGTCAGAGAGGCGCAGAAGAGCTGAAGAAGATAGTATATCTTGAACAAAGGAAGATAAAATAGATTACGATCGTGAAGATGTGACGATTGGGATCTATGAGTCTGACTGGTAATTGCTGCAACCTACCTGCAAACACTCTATTTGCGATTCACTTACACTCGTGTCGAATTCAATAAAATTCATTTTGGAAGGTACTTATATACTAATCACATGGCAGGATTACATATCTCGGCTTGAATGGGTGTTGAGCGGCGATGGCAAGTATCTCTTGAGTATCTCTCATTAGCACTGTATAATGAAATGATTGTGTTACTATCCTGATGTTATATATAAAACTTTCGAGCGTTGAATCAGGCGGCTACGATTCAAAAACTCCCAAAGAGGCGACTTACACCCATCAGTATGCTCGTTTGAAGAAGACTGGAGTTGTTTGCCTTGCTCGTTGTCGTGATTTTATTTGATGCCCTCGTGCTAAGACCGGGAGAGGAAATTTGAGCCGATATAGGAGGTAGGCGAAGGTTGCATTTGAATCTCAAACAAGATCGGAAGTGTTCATAATTCTGGGTTCAAAACCTGGCAACATTCCTCGAGGGGGGCCAAATGTAATCCCCTGGCTTGCAGCCTAGGATCTCAAGCCTGAGCTGTGGAGAAATACATTCTAGGACGTCGCGAGAGCGGCAAATGACAGAATATAGGCAAAGAGCCTCACAACATGAACCATGGATGCTGCATGACATCCTGAATAGAAATCCTCTCCTCTGGCCTATACCTCAACATCTTCCCCAAAAGATCCGTCAAAAGTTCAACTTCTACGTCGGGCAGTCGCGTCCCGTGCTTTTCCATCATCGGCCCATCATCGTCGCCTCCAAACGGCCGAACATCCAGCTCACCTATCCTAAGCAACTTCGCCCTGATGGAGGTTGCATGAGACTTCAGGAGCAGACCAGCGCGTTCTTGATCCTGCTCGCTCTTTGGCTGCCCGTCCTCCTCGAACCATAGTGAACGGTGTTTAAAAGCACCCCACCAAGGGTCAGGTAGTCGTCCCAGCATCTCGACCGTCTGCCTGAGAATATCAGTGTCACTCCCCAAAATTGGTTCGAAGAGAGCTAGACCCGCGCGGATTTCAAAGATCGCACATCCAAGCGACCAGATATCCGCCTCGAAGGATGCACGCCCCTCAAAGCGCCCCTCCGGCGACTGGTAGTTTAGTAATGTTCCTGGCTTGTAGGACGATGGTGGAGAGGCGGGTAGATAGGACTGACCAAAATCACAGATGACAGTTCTTTCTTGAAGAAGTGATGCATGTGAAATTTTGGAATTCTGGATGGGGGCAATGAGCACGGCTGGTGCATGAAGACCAGGTGGTTGTCTATCACGAGTTGTAACTTCTTCTGTCTCGGGATCACCCAGATGGGAGTACACTTCAGCGTCCGACCACTCAAGTACATGGGGAGATAGGCAAAAAAGGATGTTTGATGTGGTCAGGTCTAGCCTGTCGGTTTAGCTAGCACCGTTAGAAAGGGAAGACCGCTCACCTCCATGAACAATACCCATATTGTGCATGTGGTATACCGTTGTTACTAATTGTTTGGAAACCTTTCTAGCCAAGTCTGCACGTAGCCGTCGACTACCAGCAACTCGCCCGGGAGAGTCAGACATGACAAGGATGCTCGGACCAGCAAGAGGCGATATAAGAAATAGGTGGGAACCGTTCGGGCCTTGCACGAAGAAGTGGTGATCAATAGTCTGGAAGTTAACATATTCAGAGGGAGGGAGGAGTGCTCTTAGCTTTTGGAGAATAGCGAGCTCGGGCATCTCGTTGGATGAGGAAACATCAGCGCGCATGGCTCTGAGGGTAACAATTCGGCCGCGGTGTTTACCTTCGAGCTGGTCGCGCGCCAGCCAAACAGTAGATGAGCCTCCGAATCCCAGTTTATGAAGAACCCTGAATCGTCCTTGGTCAAATACGTCGCCAATGGATATCGGATGATATCCACCGGGATAGTACTCTTCGATGTTTTCAATTACATCGAGCCGCGGAGGAATAAATCGAGGCATCATAGTGAAAGTGTGATGCAGTACTGGAGTGCTAATTCTTACGAAACGCGTGCGGCAAGTGCGAATGCTTCGTAGAAAACTCGCCACCAAAACACAGTCAAACAGTTTTAATAGGCAAGGTTGGTGTTGGCTCTTTAAGGATATCATGTGCAGATGAGGCTTTATACAAGAAATCGTAACAGATAAGGGCCTGCTTTAAATGGCTAGACAGAAAATATAGCGTTAAAGGAATTAGAAATTCTGCTTTATTCTCAAGTCAATGGAAAATGTATGACAAGCCTTCACGTCTATATAACTTTTACATATGTTCCATCAACAGCATCGGAAGGGAGTTGAAGACGTTCGTGTCATTAGACTGGTCAAAGTCTCGTGGGGATCAGGCTGCTCGTGGTGTGGAGATAGTATATATTTCTTCTTACGTGCATATACAGAATACTTGAATCATTGAATACCGTCAGTAACTGTCCCCAATCACCGATCTACCTCGCTGTAAAATGGATGACGTGAGAAACTCCATGCAGATAGATGACGGACAAGAGGTGAACGCACCCAAAGACCAGATCCTATGAAACAGAGATAGAAGATGGTCAGCGAAGTGGCGCAAAAAGAGGAGCAGATAATGGCGAACCATGGTTCCGATGATGGCAACTGCGTCTGCGAGCATGTGCTAAGGAAGAGATAATAATGTCAGTGAACGCACGGTAGAACGAAAAGGAAAGAACTCCTAACATCTGGTTCAAGGATTAGGAAACAGTTGAACGGAACAAACATAAGGGACTCACGTCTCATCATGAAATCCGATCCCGCGAGGTGCGCGAAACCCGGGGCACGAATGCTGCACCTGTAGGGGCGGTTCGTACCATCACTGCCATATGAGAAGGGAAAGGGGGCAAAGAATATCAGTGGGCTGACAGAAGTTTAAAAACATGAGCTCACGAGACAAGATAGACACCCATCTCGCCCTTGGGTGCCTCGATGGCCGTGTATGTTTCACCGGGAGGAACAGAGTAGCCTTCGCTGAAGATCTGATATTGTATAAGGTAGGTAAGACATCGATAACTTCGCTGCAAGGAGGCGGATGAACCTTAAAGTGGTGTATGAGACTCTCCATGCTCTCTTTCATAGACGCGCGCGGAGGAGGTACGAGCTTATGGTCGTCAACTTTGATGGCGCCCAGAGGCATTTTGTTAAGGCACTATAGAGGAAGGTTCAGTTTACGTTTCTGTTGTGGGGATAATTTGACTGACCTGACTGATTATGTGCAGCGACTCTCTCATCTCTTGGACGCGGCATAAGTACCGGTCATAACAATCACCATTCTGCCCGACAGGAATATCGAACTCGACCTAGTATAGGAATGATAAGTATAAGATGTAGTCATCGAATGAACACGGGACATACCTCGTCATATTTATCGTATGGTGCCACCTTCCTCAAGTCCCACTTAATCCCACTCCCTCTTAGCATAACCCCACTGAAACTATAATCAAGGGCCTGCTTCGCCGTGACACGTCCGATTCCGATTGTTCGCTCCTTCCATATCCGATTTCCACTAACAACCTCCTCAATCTCGTCAACTCTGCTGGAGAACTGTGTCGCCCATTTAAAGATGTCGTCGAGGAGTCCGTGGGGTAGGTCGAATGCAACACCACCAGGACGAACGTACGCTGCGTGCAACCGTGCTCCAGAAACGCGTTCATAGAACTCCATCAGTTTTTCACGCTCTTCAAAGCCCCACAGGAAAGGTGTGAGACCACCGACGTCCATGACGTGTGTTAAGACAGCCATGAGGTCTGGAAAAGTCTTGAGAAGGATTGAGAAGAATGTAAGGAATAGAACGCACGGTTCAGTATCCGGGTAATTTCACCAAACAGGGTGCGAATCCATTTAGCACGCTCGGGAACCTCGATATTGAGTAGCTTCTCTACCGCCAAGGAATACGATAGCTCGTTCGTCACTGTTGGAGATTGGTAATATGGTCGGACGCAAAAGCATGAACATACTCATAGAAACATAGTCCAGACGGTCAAAATAAGGAAGGGCTTGAATGTAAGTCTTGTGCTCAATTAGTTTCTCCGTCCCACGGTGCAGAAGACCAATGTGCTATTCAAATTGAAGTGAAGAAGAAACACGAAAGCTGTTGAGAGGCATACTGGATCGGCTCGGAGGATTTCCTCTCCGTTCAGTTCCAAAATCATACGAAGCACGCCATGAGCAGCCGGATGTTGAGGACTAGAACAGTCTATTAGTATATTTTCGCTTATAGGCCATAAAACTAACCCAAAGTTGACTGTTCAAGGGTCAGTAGATTAGAAGAGACAAGTTCCAAAACAAGACACGTACCAGTGAAGTGCCTCATCTTTGATTCTCTCCTTCCAGTCTGGTCAGCTAGAATCTCCTCCGCGGGAATTCCATGGAGATCCTCTACGACATGATAGTCAAATACATTTTTCGTCGCGGGCTCCGTCGTGGGCTGAGCCTGGGCTAGGACTGATGAACCAGACAAATTCCTTCTTAAGAATGTCGCGGTTGACGTAGATGTACGTGCTGAGCGTGCTATTGAGCGAAATAGCATTGAGGATGCCATCGTCGTCGCGGACAGCGAGCAGCTACCTCGGAATTTGGCGGGAGCAGTGTGACACGGCGCGTGACGATACGTATCGCATTGGTCGCATTGGCGTGACTCACAGGTACATGGTCACGGTGAATATTTGAACCAACCTTGTTCAATCACCGAAGTTGCATGTGAGGCAAGTGTGAAAAAGACTAATGCTTTCATACATTCGCTCCCTGAATCTGTTGTAGGTCGATTCTTGACAAAACACGCGCGGAGCTACTACAACTTGCACTATCATTGATAATAATTATATTGTAATCTCCCGACCGCGTCCATCCAATATGTTTCTGAGGCGTGTCAAGCTTTCTCTGTTGAGGTCCTTCCAGTTACTTCAACATCAATATCCTCCACATCAACACTGTTAGCATCGTTATTCAAACCCATCCTGCTGGTGTCATATCCATGTGCCTCAAGGTATTTTCGGAACTAGGGACGGTTTGTCAGGACAATCTTGACGATAACATACAAGGGGAGCATACGTCGTGGTCTTCTTTTTCAATGCCTTCCGGTGACAATGGCTTAACAAATATCATTGTCACAAGAGCACTTAAAAGAGCGAGGCCTGAATCGTGCAGGTAAAGGGACGTCATCGTGCGCAAATCCTTCCCTCGAGCTTACCGCTTCCAATCCAAAATGGACCGGTATTCCCTCTTACAGTGTTGGGGCCACCAAAGGCTACAATCATCAAACAACGTGAAGAATATGATCGAACCAAACAAACCTTTGATTATAGGAGGGAAAACTATAAGAACTTCAGTTTCCTGTGTTCGTAGAGCGACAAAGAACATACTCCAGGTGCCAACAAAAGCTCCAACCTTCCCAGTTGCAGCTGCAATGCCGAAGTAATGTCCTCTGACGGCGGTCGGGCATGACTTGCTCGCAAGAACGAATGTACAAATCCCTGGTCCAAACTCCCCTAAGCTCAAGAATATACCATAAACAACCTACGAGTCGATCTCGTGAGCAACCGTCATACGTTGGCCTAAAATCTTACGGCGAAGGCAGCAATGTGTTCTGTGAGCCTGAAAAACCGATGAATATTTTCTCTTGTCTTGAAAGGATATTGCCACTGACTTGACGTATAACCCGCTCATCAAAAATCCGACTATTGCTTGAAGGACGAGGCCAATGATCTCGTTTCGAATTGATAAGCATGTTCAACCAGCCTCATGCAGAGACGCACGCACCAAGGTGTTCTTCGGTCCAATATTATCAAGGACAAATGCCCCCAGTATTGATCCTACCCGCGTGATCAGTGAATATGGGGGAGAAGAAAAATGACTCAAAAAGACCTGGCATGTCGAACAGACTGATTGCTAAAAGTAAATAGAAATTCAAATGCAGTGCGGCAAGAGCATACTTAATGACGACATTCCAGCCAAATACAACAGTCAAATCCTCTGATCCGCCTGTGATACTAATCGGAAATCAAGTGTTGAAAACGTGTCACTATATACATAGCTTACTTGTTCACGATAATTGATGAATAAATGCCGAACTGTGAGTCAATGTGATGATAAACAAGGTTGGAGATTGGGAAAGAAGCACCTGACTTACGGGGTAACTAGTATGAATCAGAACCATCTCGAGTTCGTTCACCAAAAGGAACCGGATTGACGTACACAACCATATCGTACAAGAACCTATAGACGAAAGGCGATTAAGAAGTCGGGGAACACTGTAGGCATCATATTTCAATGGGTGACGCACCATACGAAGGATATAGCAGCCAAAGAGCGCCAATATCGTTTGAGAACCAAAAGGTAAGGTATCTTCGTGTACTTCATGGAATCCTTCTTAAATCGCAGCGGCTCGTCCATATTCAGGCGCCACAGAAAAACTCCCAGTGCAGGTACCATTCCCAAGCCAAGAGAGATGCGCCAAACTGCCCGAAGATGATCGTTTCCAAAACTACAACGAGGGGTGACACAGACAAAGACCGTCAAACCAGATATATTGATACGAAAAGGAAGGAAGCATACATCCAGAAGAGAACAAGGGGAACAAATGCAGCAATGACAAAACCGAAGTCAATCATCGGATCTGACAAGTTACACGGATATGTCAGTATAACAAACTTGATATGGCGAATCAGAGTACCCGTCGCTAGAGCAAGCCAACGATGCCTGGCATTCTTCGGTATAAAATCTTCCTCAGATTGCTCTGAGGCAGACACAGATCCAGAAGGATACTCAGCACCTAAACCAATCCCAAGGAAAAAACTGACTTGACGTGAGAAAGTAAACCGGCGTTAACATTATCTAGAACTGACCGCATAGCGCTCAACATACTCAAAAGTCCGCTCACACTTCCATTAGCACCCGAAGAAGCCGCAGATAAGCCAGAAAAGACAAGGATAATTCCACTCGAAGTCATCTAGAAAATGGTCGACTGTTGCCCATATTGAGTTCGTCTGGAGTACACACCATCCCGAACTTCCGGCCAACTTTGTCTGATAGAAAACCTGTCGGAGTTGTCACGTGGAGAAGGTTCCACAATGGACTGGGCGCGTTACCGAACAAGAGCATGCCGACCACGAAGCCAGCGAATCCCATACTGCTCACGACGGTGCTATAATTGTGATTCGCTAAAGTATCCTGCCCATAGACGCGGATCAAGACTGTGGAAGCACCATTTCTGAGTTCAGCTGTAATTCTGTGAAGTTGGGAAGTGGTACGAACGAGTGTTAACTTTTCAAAGGAAATGAGCGCTGAAGCGCTCTCGATAAGCAAGGAGAACATACCACTGCCAATGACACCGTTAGAGTATCCTTTGAACAGTCCAAGGATCAAACATCATCATAAACTTCAATGCCAGCGATTTCCTACCACTTGAGAATAGAGCGGTCCCACAGCTTAAATTCCCGAGTTAATCAGCGTCGTCAGACGACAGTACATCCACTTACGCGAAAATCAGCGAAAATTTCTTAATATTCGCTTTTGGTGGCATGAGAAGTGTATAGAGAACTCAGAGAATCTGGAGCCATTTTAATCACCTTGATGACCGAGTCCTTCGGGGTCCTTGGTCTATTCTAGAGCACATTTTACACAATGGGGTGCTTGAATTATCTTCCCGGACGTGTCATCATTCAGTCAGGCATTTGAACATCGAACCTTCCCAGGTGAGTAACTGAGACCGATGAAGGAATTTTTGGACCTGGACTGATACGTGAGAACAGAACAAAAAGCAAGAATAACAACGAAAGAATGTTACATTAGTTTCTAGTAGCTTGAAAGTGAAGTTTTGTAGGTCTGTTCAGTCTGAGCGGTGAAACTCAAAATCCATGATGTTTCACACGTCCGTGGGACAGTTCTCGAATACTATGTAGTAGGAAGGGAAAACCAAAGTTGCCCCTTGGGGCTAGGCCCTCTTGCAGCCGATAATTTAATCATAAATCGCCAACTCTTGATTACAGATATCGATAAGCTGCACAAAACCGCAGTACTCAGTGTCAAAAGGCAGAGCGGCATGCTTGGCTCAAGTAAGGAGCCGTAGGGCTCCTTTTTTGCGAAGTTCCGGATGGCTTTCATTCCGCGGCCGAAGTCACGGTTGCCTTTCTCCAGGTCACTTCTCCATCAACTACTCGTTCTAATTGTATCCGATGTCCGTACGTATCATGGATGAGCTCAAAAATCATTCCTGCTTGAGGACTTTACGATGCGTTTGCATTGACCGACAAGCCAATCCACGAGGCTCTACAAATATCGGTCAGGATATTTACTCTTGAACTCAATGAAAAATGTTGGAAATCTCGATATGGCAGGCCTAAGGGTCTTATGTACCTGACCCCAAGCTCTTGTGTGGACTTGTGCGTCCCTTTCCCGCCATCCCGTCCTCGGACTCTGATATATCCGATCTATAAGGTAGCCTTGATTACCGGTATATCATGTGCATCGCTCGTTCCAGGTACATGACAGAAATTTCTATATCTATGAACACCGTAAATTTCCGTTTCTTTTACTAGGATCCCGGAAAATAGTCTGGAGTCGACTCTACCTTCGAGATACTGCGCGCTTTGCGCCGTATATATAATGACCATTCCCGTGGTTTATCTCTACTGACTGCTTAATGATTTAGATCTACTGTGACGTACTTGAACCATTTGACTGCCATTGGCCTCCTCCCGCTGCCTGGCGTCACATTCAATCAGACTATATGTATCGTGAGGTCCGATCGTGCCTATTTGTTTACAGGCCGGATGTGGGGTACTTTGGGTCGTGAAAATTGTGCAAGACGGGTCCTTTGACGATTTCATACGCTCGACACTGTACGTCTGTCTACGTGGTCAGCCTTGACTGCTAGGCCGACCTAAGTCTCCATCTCCGAAGCTAACGAAAATTCGAAATAACCGTCTTTCGGTTTCATCCGCTACTCAATAAACGGTTAAGTATGCTTGAAAGCTTGGTTATCGCGGCCGAATTCCACGGGCCGACTTTGGCATTACTTGTAAGTTACTTACATCGGGGAGAGTCGGTTCGCTTGCATCACGTTTCAATGATCTAATCCCAGCTCTGGAAGTCGTCCCTAAGTTTCCGACACGGAGCGGCGTTAGGGAATACTCCACACACTCCATCGATTATACTAGTGGGCGGCGTTACTTTCAGCATTTGAACTCGAACATTGATTGTCACAATCCGTTCTGGGCATGTTATTTGGTTCTTCAGATGCTGAACTTAAGAGCCACTATAGGCAAAATAGTGTATCTTGCATCAAAAGACGGAGATGTAGATTCCTCAGAAAGTGTATGATGTGTCTGGGAAACTCGAGAACACTTGACCTGGATTCTTCCTTCTTATTCAGAGTATCTTTGTGTTCCGAATACGAACGTTTCCTATAGCGGCGTTCAACAAATAGGAACACTACTGATGAATTAGATACAGTTCAAGGTTACCTCTAGCCAATACAAAGCGCATAAGTAACATTTGCCATGAGGTTCATAATCATATGTAGTAAACTTCTGAGTGAAGGTGGTACGGTCACCAAGTAATATACAGTATCTTACATGCGAGAAAAATGAGAAACATACATGTCGTGAAGAACATGTGGGTATCACCATCGATGTTGAGATAAATTAGGTATCGTGCCGAAGGAAAGTTCAGGTATCATGGAAGCGAGTTGAAATAAACAAATGAGGAATCAAAGATAAGACATGGGAATACAGATGTACACGCAGGAAAACAAAGAAGAAGAAGACTTTCAATAAATGAAGAAGAAAAAGACTCTCAATAAATAAAGAAGAAAAAGACTCGATAAATAAAGAAGAAGAAGACTCTCAATAAATCAAGAAGAAAAAGACTCAATAATCAAAGAAGAAAAAGACTCAATAAATAAAGAAGAAAAAGATCCTCAAGCGACAACAAAATGCTTTCCCTGTTCCTAGTCACTTCTCCTCCCCCAAACAAATGTTCCCTCCCACGCCGGCGCCATCACGTCTGTTCCTCCAACACGCCAGTTTCCAACTAGAGACTCCCCGCCAACGAAATATCCCCAAAACAGCATGGTACCCATGATCGCCTCCTTAGGGCGTCGCAAGGCAAGAAAGAGTCCATCTGCGGGACGTACGCGTCCTTCAAGCTCCCAGTGGTGGAACGCTGCACCATGAACAGGGTCAGTCTGTTGGAAAGGTGAGTTTGAAGCGGAGATGAAGAAAGGGCGAGAGACTTACCTCTCCGAGAATGACGATTTCTCTTATACCATTGCACCTTCCCCTCACGCGCTGCGCCTCAAGAAGTGTGTGTAATTCCATCCCTCGATGCCCTGCAGCTGTTTTCACCCTTTGCGCGAACGCTTCATCATCTTTGCATCGAGTGCACGTCGACGCGTTGTGTGGGTACCCCTCCTCTCCTGTAGAGCGAGAAAGATATTTGACGGGCAAGGGGGCATCGTTGCCTAGCCTTGCTCCACCCGTCCAGCGCCCGGTGAACCGTGTATTGGTGCGATATGTCCCAACATCGGCAATACCATCTACCCAAATTGTGACTATATCTGAGGCTTGTCCAAAGCGAGGTGGAAGTACGCGCGGGCGACCAGCAAACCAGGCGTTATTCATCCCGTCGTGTGCAGCAAGTGAGCCAAGGGCGAAGGGTTCTTCTTCTGTTTCCTCTCCTTCGTTATCAGAGACAGACTCCCAGTCGTCTTCGTCGGCGGCTTCGTCGGCGGAGGAGAGTTGTGGGATAGGAAGTACTTCACCATGCACACCGTGTATCTCGCGCATGCGCATGAAGGATACTTGATGGTATCCGTGGAGTGAATCGACGGTGAGAGCACCATTCTGAGGATGGATAGGGTTGGAAGCAAGGTTTTGTTGCTCTTCTAAGACTGGGATCTACGAGGAACGTCAGTCAGTAATCAAGGTATCAAAAGAACATGCATATACCAATAATCTTCCTGTCCATAGCCCGTTGGCCGTGCCCGGCTCATATACACCACCCTCGAACGCCTTCCTCGCGATTCCAGCGTCAAGATCGGCCCACGCCCACATCCTAAAAAAGTCCATGTCCCACCTCGTGCTCTTTTCATCATCCAACAGAGGTGCCTTGCCTATCCACCTGGGTATGGGTGGCTGGACCTCGAACCCAGGGAACTTCATGCCTTCTGGGCGTGAGGGATACTCGCAATCGTTGCTGTCGCTGTCGAATGGGCGCGCCCTCCACTCCACTCCATCCCAGTCTGCGTCCACCTTGCGCACACCTTCTCGCGTACGGAGTCCCGTCCCCAGCGGTGGGCGCGCAAGGTAGCTCCAATTTGCCTCCTCGACATCTTCTCGGACAGGCCCGATGGTGAAGATACCTGCGGCTTGGATCTCAGCGCGGGTGCGGAACAGGTGCGGTGCGATTGGAAGCGGACGCACTTCCTCCCGCGCCAGGTAAAGCAGCTTGGCCATAAGTGCAGGAGGCGGTGGGGCGAGGCGAATTTGTTGACCGTTGGGGAGCTCGAATGAAGAAGCAAGGGAAGGCGGATATAGTGGATAACGCCCGTGAGCTGTGGGAATGGTGGTGGGAACAAGCATGGGCGAAGGAAGGAGAGGAGGGACGATATAATGATTGGGAGGAAACGGGGTTGACGGGTACCGGAAGGGGCAATAGACGAACGGTAGCAAGAGTTGCTGGAACTGAGCGCTGACGGCTGGGGACTCGGACAGAAGGGATTCTAAAGGTAGAGTTAGGGAACATTGCGTAATACAAAGAAGAGCTGACCTTCGGACGTCAATAACCACATGAGCTGTAGCGCGTAGGCAATCAAAGGCGTCTCCCGTGGCCAACCTTGGTTCTCGTCTGAATGCTCATAAACGCGCATCATGACCAGTCGCTGTATGAAAACATCTGCGCGAGCCCATAGAAGCATTTGACGGACATTCTTCCCATCATCGTCTAGCATGAGCATCACACCGACTTGGAGTGCCTCCAACAGTATCTTCGTATCATATTCATTGCATCGGATATATCCCCTCCTGAACAAGCGCATGGCCTCGAAGGCTCTTGCTCCCCATGCCGCCCATTGCATGGGCGTGGGTCGACCCAATCGTCGCTCGACGGCTGCTGAATCTAGCTTATGGCGATAGATTGCGCCAAAGAGGTTTGGATTGCGCTTTCGGCAGAGACGTGCGTTGAGCGTGGAGCAGGTCTGCATGAGTGGCACGAGTTGGACAGCTGGACCGATGGGCGTGAGCTTCGTGAGGTCCAAAGCAATATGGTGAAGGATTTCGAGGGGTATCGTCATGAGATGGCATTGTGTAGTGAAAGACATGGCATAGAGGCAAAGCGAGTGAAGTTTGAAGACACCGGTTTACATAGGCTACCATGTTTATTAACATGGCACGAGCGTGAACGACACGGGAGACGCAGTTTTCCCCGATAAGAAATGATCTAGATCAAACTTTTGATCGCCGTGTTCGCGTATCTATAAGTAACGCACCCAGGCCCTCGAACATGCACCAAATCCTTGGTGTGAGCCATAAGGACCATAAGTATGTGAGTCGGGTCATTGTGTGAATGAACCTGACTGATTGATCATGATCGATCGTCAGATGCGTTCCAACGACGGTGACCTACAGGACTCAGAAGTGAGCCTCAAGGGCCGAAGGTCATAATTCATAACACGTCTAACATTTTGATGCAGGAGGGGTTTCATGGTACTTCTCCGCGCGAGGAGTAGCTGGAGCAGCATAGTGACCAAACTCCTTGCATGGGCCCTGGAATTTCAATAAGTAAGGATCCCGTACTTGTTGGCTAAGGTTCTTGCGTCTACAACCTGTCAGCGAAAGTGATTCCCGAGTGCGTCTCAGCCCCCGTGAAAGCAAATTGAGGCCCCTTTGGATTTTCCAAAAGACGCTCTCTGAGTACAGATACCGTGACGTAAGGACACGGCGTTTAGCCACACAGAGTCCTGAGAATATTTCGACTTTGTCGGGCACTAGATCCCGACGAAGATGTTAATGTCAGCAGGGTTGCATACAAAAGCGACAGATGATCCAAATCTAGACAATCATCTCCTCGATGGGTAACCATATAAAGAAGTTGCTTACCAGCGCAAGTGCCGCATATATCAGTTAGATTTTGTGTGCACATACCGGACGCCGATTAAAGTTTGCTATTGACGTCTATGTCAATACACACAGCCAGGACAAAATGGTTGATAGTTCTGCGTGTATCGAAGCGAGACCTGTACACCAGAAAGTTACAGTCGGAGCGCATGAGGGTCGAAGATTAAGGAGTAAACCTAGGATAAAAGCACAAGAGGTTAAAGGGGCGGTTGTGGAGCAAAAGCAAGAAGTCAACCCCCAAGAGCAGCTTTCTTTCTTCGAATTCGTTGACAGCAGTCCAATGAATAATTTTGGTTGATGGAGAAAGGAGGTCACCGTAAACGCACTGGTTAAGACGTTGATGGCTCAGTTACGTCATGATCGTCGCAAATGACAAAATTCGCTGAACGCAGTGCACGGTTTCTGTTGCGGGCCTTTTTGTTCGAGAACTGCGTATCAAAACGATTCAACAGCTCTTGATGTGATTTTCTCCCAGTGTCACGATGTACATAGATATACTCATATCAACAGATCCATATACGAAGTACAAGGTAGCCCTCGCGTTTGAAACAATGATTCTGTCATACTTCTACTTGTCAATATAACCTCATTTTCATGAATTTTATATCAAACTACGTACATATTTACCATGATAATTATACCGCCGAGCCCCTTCCCGCCGATCAGTCAGGCCAAGTTGCGCTGCCGACTCGGTCATTCTGCCTCGTGTCTTCATCTATGGCTTATGTACGATCAATGACTGGGTCTAAATGTAGAACATCAGTGCCTGACGAATGACCCACTAAATAGATGGACACTGCTCAGTAAGTCGAAGCTGACCACTTATGGTGTCTCCAAGTTCAACGAGACAGATGCCGCGAGAAGCCGAAGAAGATGGGTAAATATATGTAGTTCGACACGCGGCCCTGGTAGACTTCTCAGATCTAGAATCTGCGAAATCCCAGGAAGTGCCCAGCTTGATAAGAAGGGGTAAGTAGCCTCTCTAGATCTCTTGCTTCAAGGACGTCGGAGTTTCATCATGAAAGAACTCGGGGGTTTGTACTGTTCTCCAAGAACCTTGAAGCCGACATGGAGACAACATAGTAGTCATTTACGGCCCGACATATCTATCCATTACACGTATCTCTCACACAATCAACACACCTATTTCACTCTTCAAGAACTTGACTTTTCCTGTTCGTGTATGACAGTAAATCGACAAAAGATCCAATTTGCCTTCTCGGTGTGTCCTGGTGATGTTAACGAGTTATTTTCACATGTATGTGCATGCGCGGAAAGATGAAATTGAGTTGGCTGTCAGTCGGATATTGTCTTTGGCTAGGCCCGCCACCCGCTTGTTCAGAATATGGTATTCCAAATCCGTTTCAAAGGAGGCTCACAATCAATTAATGAATTTTACGGCACGAATTCTCACTTCTCATCTGCAAGCATGTGCTCGATTTTCAGGGATGTTCTCTGAAATTTCACAGAGTAGAAGTGTAAATTAGGTATATATCAGAGGACGACTGCAAATAACTCATGAGATCAACGTAGGATTTGGCGTTCGAATTCGTGGGGTTTGCGGATCGTCGATGATTACGGACCGATGCCTTAAGTGTATGACGTGGACCGTGAGATGGACGACGAGCATTGGATCACTTACTGGATTCTTGATGTTTTAGTGTTCTTGTCCGGAGCGGACTGGTCATCAGATTGTTCGACTTACAGCTCATGACGACCACCGTGAATCCTGGGTCTTCGCGCTTTGTGAGTCATGCTGATAGTAATAGAGATTTCGACAAAGTTCTATATGGAAATTGGAGATATTGCCTTTGAGAGAGGTAGGTGTCGAGCGCTAGAAATTCGAAGGTACAAAGATCAACGAGATAGAAAGAGCATGCTCAGGGGTTGCGATGCCTAAGAACCATTACATATGTGGTAGAGAAGGTGGAGGATGGCGGATTTGAGGCGGATAGACGCACGGAGATGATACAAAAGCTGCAGTATGTCGTTATCCCTCAACATAGCAGCTGGAGGAACGGTGACCATCATGAGAGTCGATGAGAATCTCATAATTACAAGAACGATCAGAAATCACTGGTAAGTGCGATTCGCATTACGATATCGAGGCCAGCAAGGATACTAACATGTGCTACAAGGCTGTAAGGTCACAGGGTGGGCTGTTAAAAAAAATCTCGGACTGCAGTAAGATCTTGATCTAATCAGATCGGGATGCACGATACGGATATTCCAAATGTTCACTTACTTCGCGTTCACTTACCTTCGCTTCGGCTCCATAATCTACTGACCTTGACATGCATGAAAATCCTCAGATTATTGGCTAATAGTGACTGTTGCGGTACTCTATAAGTCCAGGTACGTTATTGATTGCGAAGTCGTATGTGTTCACTAGGAGTGTTACTAGTTGCCAACACCTCGGAAACTTTGCTACGACAACAGATCCCTCACTCGAAAGTTCTATCATTTGCGGCTCCACTCGCACCGTCATGCCGTCTATACTAGCAATACCAGAATAAAGGGCATGACTCATGACTGGTGCGAGAGTGCTGGTCATCACATGTCTCCTCGCTTTCCCTCGACGGGTCTCGACTCAGGCTCAGCCTGTTTCTTTCTCAACGGATAGCTATAGATTACGCTTTCCGCACTATATGTCCCCGCTGCTACTTTTTTCCCAAGCTGCGATCCCCTGCGCACGCACGTTTCTGCATCTTCTGGCCTTCTGATCCAGTAAAATGATTTTGCCACGGTTCATGCAATTTTGATCCTTGGATCCGAGAAATTTTGGTGATATCAGAGCTTCATAGCCACTCTCAGCACCCTTTCTTCGATCATTTCGTTCGATCTATTTATTCTCCTGTTCTTGGCAGACAAAGAAGTGACCTGCTGTTTTTTGTTGTCAATCTTTCTGTGCTCAACGCAAATAACCTGGTTCCATCTGAAGCTTGCAAAGTTCGAATACAACCCCGGGGCTAGCCTGTTCAAAAATCAGGATCATCATCCCTGGACATGGCTTGACTTGTGCCTGTACAAGGGTGTCAGAAATAGGCGCGCCTTTAAATAAGTAGTAATCACAATGAATCTGTGCTATCATTACTTATCAATGACCCAGAACTGTGGTTTTACAGTCGAGAGATACTGATAAGGCACCGATGGCAGATTGCATGGGAACATCTGGCCGCTCACCCTCAATGGTTGCAGACAACTTGCGCATGATATGCTGAGATGGACGCCGTGACCCCGGCTTGGTTGGGAAATGTCGGCAACTTGGCTAGAGTGTAGGTTCCGAGTCGGACTGTGTTGTCAATTTCGGCAGTCGCAGCTTGATATTTGCGATCCTTGCTGTCCTTTGATCACCTTCTACAGCCTTTGGTCGCGTTCCTTAGTAGTCCTTCAACTTTTCCTCTCCAACGATGACATGTGGCAACTGTTATTCATGGTACGTGTCGTACTGAGGCACCTACTTTGGCTGTGTGCAAAGGGCTCATCGAATTGGTTCGTGTATTTATATATCTGTGTGTGTGCGTCGGGCTGATGCTGAATAGCGTGTCTAATATCGTTTCTATTGTTCGTGGTCATTTTGATCCTTAGCGTATCGTTTCTGTTCGTTTGTTTGTGGTCACTTTGATTCTTAGCATATCGGTTCTGTTCTCGCTATTTGTTCGTCGTCACTTTGATTCTGGACATATAAGATCTCTAATGTCGTCACCTCCAGCCCGTCTGCATCTGAAATTCAAAATCGAGTCTGAACGCCATCACACTTTCGCCGCGAAAAAAAAAACGTGTTTCAAGCCGCCTCTTGCTATCATCACGCTGCAGATGCATCGACTATAAGGTTTGTATTCTCTATATTACAGAGCGGTGCTTGATTTCTCTCATCAGTCCGATTATTTACAAACTCAATGTCGCTACATAACATAACAACACATCACCCGGAACATTCGTTATTGTCATTGTCGTCGTCATATTCTCGCATCCATACATCGCATCATCATCATGTCATAACCGCTGCATTTGCTTTTGAATTAGACCTCGTCATCGTCTGTCTGCATGTTTGTATCTGTCCACTCCGCACCGACATCTTGACCCTGTCATGTTGTAACGATAACTATCCATCATTGCTGTGCTCATTAACCGTTGTTCATTATCGTCGCATTTGTTTCTTGCTAATCCCTATCTATCTTCCAATGATTCCCCCTGTCGTGTGTTCCAGTTCATATATCGCACGGCCAATACCTACTACTTTTGTGTCGTGGTATAACAGATTATCCATACAGCATACTTATATTTTGGACTTGTTCATACGTTGCTGTATCGACAATATAGCATATTTACCTGTAATTTGTACTGTGACTAAATATATTCAAGTTGGAGATTGTGGGAACCAATTCAACTCAAGAAAAAGTGGGTTTCCAAAGCCATTCATTGCTGTCCCAACTTTTTATCTCATCAAACATATGGGATGCTCAGTATACACGTATATTTCGACGTCTAGTCATGTCTGTCGCGTCCCGCAGGTCAGCCCTTGTCTCGTTCTTTTTTTTAAGACGGAACGCGTTCGCTGGCTCAGAATGGAAGGAATCGCGCTTATCCTTGTTTGCTTTTGAAGCCTCAGCCAGTCCATCTAATCACGTGCAAAACAAAATTGAAATTCCCCCCTACTCGACGTCGTCAGGAGTAATGGCGAGTTTCGTAGCCCGTCGTGCTACGTTCAACATACGCACAGTATATAGCAGGAGACCTCTACATAACACTCCTATCCGTGAGTGCTTTTCTCGCATTGAACGTGTTACAAGCTGTCAATTTCCGTAGTCCTAAGAAAGAAAGGGGCTGTGGAGATTGAGGATTTGTTTTCGGACGAAGTAGTCGGAGACCTGATACCATCCGAGCCTGTTCCCCGGAACAAGCCTTCTCCTTCCGCCGGTCCAGCCAAAACGGCAGTAGCAAAACCCGCACCCAAAGCGTCGAGTTCGAAGGCTTCGTCGGTTGTGACGGCAACGCAGAAAAAAAGTCGAAAACTGTCCGAAAAAGACCGAGTGGCACGCTTTAACCAGATTCTTGCGTTTCTAACTCCACGTCTTGGGCGCACTGCGACTGTCAAGACGCCAATGGTTCGGAACAGTGTTTGGGTCCAACTCGTTCAACTCGCGACGACGCAGCAGCAGCTGGAGACAATCACTGGAATGTTCGCGGGATGGACAGAAACAGGGCACAAGTTTGAAAATTCGTTCTCTGAGCTTTTCGTTCGTAAGTAATCACACCTTCTCCAACTTTTCGGTGGTTTCACAGCTTTTTTAATGAAAGGTCGATGCGAGGAACTAAAGTGTCCTCTTTTGGCTCTTAAAGTCTATGGTGAATGCGCCAAATATAGCCTCCCTCTCTCCCTCCCCGCCGCTCGTCAGCTTCTACACTCTCTTCATCAGAAGTACCCCATTGAAACAGTCATGACTGCTGCAGCTTTGTATGACGTTCACAATCTCCCATCCGTCTCCCAAGACATCGTCTCTGCTTCTCTTGTCGCTTCCGCCTGCTTTAAACACAACTCTAAACACTCCTTAACCGTCGCGAACGTTCTTGTTCCTCAGATCAAAAGCCTTTTTGGGGGCTATCAGCCTAAGCCACTGGCAGAGGAAGGAACGGAACAGGCACCGGCTTCGATTCCTGGGGCCTTTTCTGAGAAACCGTCGACATGGTTGAAGTGGACGCTCAAGAAGATCGACAAGGCTACATACAAACAGAAAGGGAAGCGCGACAAAGCTATAAGGAGATGGCGCGAGAGGAGTGAACATATCATCGCCCCTGCGAGCTTTTAATATATATCCATGAATACATTGTTTCCTTGAATTTAAACAATGCTCGACAAACTTCAGCATTAGTGATGCTCGTACTGTCTGATTGCAGCGTCCTCAATCAAGTTTTCTTTGAATCACAAGGTTTATACGACTGGCTCATATATACACGCGAGGACAGCCTATGCCTCTCGTTCAAAAGCAAAACCAAATCAAAAGCAAAATCCAGATAAACTACGTCAGGTAGAGTTTGGTAAATCGATCATGATACGCCGAAATCCACGCAGAGTCCTCAGGTTGGCGGAAAAGTCTATATCGTGCGTGAGCACATGTCTTAGCCATACCACAATGTTCAGGGCATACCAATTATTTGTCTTGATCTCTACGACTTGATATTAATGGGGCCGAAGTTAAGGTCCGACAACGACGAGTCTGGCTTTGGCGACAAGTCCGACTGCCTCTGTTAACAAGATTCTGGACGTCGATACGCCGGACGAACATGCCATACGGCATCTTCTCATCGGTATCCGTGAGTGTACGGCAGGCAAATACACCGCAGCGAAGGAGAGCCTTAAGGCTGCGTGTAAGTTACAGTCTAAGATTTGGGTGTTGACGTGGGTAGGGGGTGACACTGACCCAGGCGCTCTCACTTCCTTCAGCCCATCTTGATGGTGAAATAGTGATTATTGCGCAAGGGACATTGGTCAGTCTGTGCATGAGGCGATGAGCTCCAGCGCAGCTAGATGCCTCCTCTCAATCTCCGTCCCCGCAAACAAACACCTTCCCCCACAAGCGCCTGCTGCTGCTGACACCGACGCTACAGGTGGAACATTCGAATTCCTCCCGGCACTCGACCTTCCCTACTACAACTCTCTTTTCGTGTCACCACCCCTGCCACCGTCTGGCCAAGTAATGCTCTCACAACCCTCCCTCTCACGCTCTCCCTCATATAAACATGCGTAAGTGCATGCGCTTCTTCCACACCTCCACATCCCACCGCGAAGCCACACTCACCATATCACCCCTCATCTCCTTCTCGATCTCCCTCAAATTCTTCTCCGTCCTCATCTTCCCCTCCCTTCTTTCTCCCAAACAACCCTCTTCCATACTCTTAGGCACCTCATAGAATACCAAACTCGGACTCGCCGAACCCCCGAAAAACCCACTCCCGCCTACACTTGCACCACTAAGATTCCTCTTCTTTGGCGATACAGAGCTGTCCCCTTTCCGACTCAACAACAATCCCTTGTACACTCAACAACAACCCCTTCCTCGTACCCCGTTCCGACGTCCGCGGCTGATGTTTCTCCACACTCACGGTCAAAGACACGCTCTCTCTCCTCTTTCATGCGCCGCCACCGACGACAGAACTGTAGCTGTAGCTTAGAGTAGGCCCGAGCTCTGGAGGCAAGTGCTGCAGAGTTATCAATGGCATGGAGTTCATCTGGCTCACGCTAGACCCACCATAGTCCCCGTCTATCAAAACACGTGGGAGAATTTTTCCGTGGCAGGAGAGGACATAGTGCTGCTCAGGGCGGTACGATGATGACGACGAAGAAGCAGGGAAGGAATCTGAATCGGAGATGGCGTGGGCAGGGGGGATGCAGTATGTTGATGTTGATGCTGGGTGATCATGCACGTCGTACATGGAGGGGAGGGGTTTCTCAATAGGAGGGTGCTCTTGGATTAGAGAGATTGGTTTGTTAGTCAGATGTTTGTAGGTATACTCGATCACGGCAAATTGACTAGGAATATATTTAGAGTAGTCTCATATGGTGCTTGCAATGCTTATCATCTAGATTGCATTACATCACATGTTTCCCACCTACTTTCTCAATTTGTTACATTCATTCTACATCTTAAATGCTGCTGTATAATTAATTTCTTGTAGTGTTAGTGCCCATCTATTATGGTTCAGATTTCATGCATGCTTGGACATTGATATGGGACTAGACAAACATACCTAGTATATAGTTATAAACATAATAGTGTGAGAATCACAATAGCAACTATCTATTGGAGTGGGCTCATTCTGGGGTCTGCCTGGAAACTACTAGTTATATACATCGCCGGAATACCCACCGTGGTAGCGATCCTTCCCGCGATCCCAGCGATACCCACTCTTAGGATCTCATCTGGTCATTTTCTAAGATAAAATTGGCTTGGACTGGTCTTGCCACCGTTTTTGGGCTCCAGGAGGGCTCACTTTGAGGGATCGCTGTGGGATCGCCAGGAGTTGCTGAGTGATCCCAGCCATCCTTGACTTAGAATCTGACCTGGTCATTTTCTAAGATAGCATTGGTCGGGACTGCTTTGGAGGGATCATCTTGGCTGAGCGATCCTAGCGATACCCACTCTTAGGATCTTACCTGGTCATTTTCTAAGATAAAATTGGCTTGGACTGCCTTTGCCACCCTTTTTGGGCTCTAGGAAGGGATTGCTGTGGGAACACCAGGAGTCGCTGAGCGATTCCAGCCATCCTTGACTTAGAATCTGACCTGGTCATTTCCTAAGATAGCATTGGTCTGGACTGCTTTGAGGGATCATTTTGACTGAGCAATCCCAGCGATCCCTAGTTTAGAGACCTTATCCAGTCCTTTTTTAGTGTTAGTGTTAGTGTTAGTGTTAGTGTTAGTGTTAGTGTTAGTGTTAGTGTTAGTGTTAGTGTTAGTGTTAGTGTTAGTGTTAGTGTTAGTGTTAGTGTTAGTGTTAGTGTTAGTG